>CM042024.1:6505000-11505000 GCA_023525975.1 Smallanthus sonchifolius | reverse complement strand
ACGTTATGGGATCAAGTACGGGAAAGACGGGTCAAATAAACTTGTCGGGTATAGTGACAGTAGTCGCAATATAGAATGAGGATGATGGAAGAAGTACTATCAGGCACGTTTTCTATTATGGGTCTTCTCCAATCACGTGGTGCTCACAAAAGCAGGTTACTTTGGCACTCTCCTAGTGTGAAGTCGAGTACATGGTAGCATCAACAGATGCATGTCAAGTTATTTGGCTTCGGGAGTTCTTGGGGGAGATAACTGGAGAACCACTGCAGAAAGTCGTGTTGAAAGTTGACAACACGTCTGCTATAGCCCTTGTAAAAAATCCCGTTTTTCATAGCCGAACGAAGCATATATATAAGGTCTCGTTTCCATAGAATGCATTAACGAAGGCGAGGTTGAAGTTGAGCATATAAGTGGGAAAGAGCAATGAGCAGATATTCTGACTAAAGCCATCTCAAGGATCAAGTTCACGGAGATGCGAGAACTACTTGGAGTGGAAGACCTTTCGAAATTCGACTCGGAAATTAGGGGGTGATTGTGGGCTAATTACCGAGTGGGCCCGTTTGGCCTGGGCCTAAGTACCTCATTAAGTGGAATGGGTTATGGGGCTTTTAGGGTTTTAGTTAACTTGTTGACCAAATCGGGTTAACATTATATATATACATCAACCGAGTTAGGGTTACGTATTCGAGTTATTGTAATTATGTTTTCTGAATGAATTATAATAAAAGTGAGATTATTATCAATTTTGTGTTCTTCGTTAATTATCATATCTTGATCTTGAGTTACAAGAAGTGAATGTAAAAATTTTTATTATGAGCCCACTTGAAAAGTTCCACTTCCACAACTATAATGTCAAACGGGTTACTCTTACCCTGAATATTGAAAATTAGAAAAAGATAAATGCACCAATTTAATAAACCAATATAAATGTAACACTTTGTAGCTTAGTAACTAATTTATTGTATGATTTAGGTAGTAATATGGTGGGCTGGTCTGATGAGAGGTGCTGTCTCTGTCGCTTTGGCATTTAAACAGGTACCTTTTTATTAAATTCTATTCCTTTAAAACTGTCATTTTATTCTATACTAGCACAATAAGCATCATTTCTATGGGTTTTATATAGTTTACTCTGTCCGGTGTGACACTCGATCCAATTAATGCCACAATGATCACTACGACTACTGTGATCGTGTTATTCAGTACCGTTGTAAGTATTTATTTCCAATGTTCATGTGTGTAAACCGATTTAGCTTGTAAATATTTACAAAGAGGCTTTGATTTCAGGTTTTCGGTTTTTTGACAAAACCGCTTATTAGATATCTTCTTCCTTCTAATACAAGCAACACCGGTACATCTAGATCTACATCTCCCAAAGATGAAATTACACTTCCATTACTTTCTTTTGAAGAATCAGCTTCTGAAAATCTCTCTAGAGCAAAAGAGAACATATCAATGCTGATGGAAAGACCTGTTTACACAATCCACTCCTATTGGAGGAGATTCGACGACACTTATATGCGACCAATATTTGGTGGGGCCCGTAACAACAACCTTTCTTAGGAAAAACATGAATTAAGACACAGAACAAGAGATCTTCCAGGAAAAGTCAAAGGCGATAACCGATCCAAAACGACACACATATCGGTGATCAGTTTACCAAAACGCCCTTTGTTCAAAGGCGTGGCAACGTTCGCAGATTGGCTTCACAGGTTGAACGAATTCTTGTATAAGGGTGAAGTTTTTATTATGTGGTAGTTAGTTATGCAAAAAATAATAATTTTAAATACGCGTATTTGTGTAATTTCTTCATTGACATAAACAAATATGAAACGTACAAGCTTGACATTACAACAGGCTAAATGGAGCATAGCTCACTTGATTAAGAACATATGATATATGACTTAGCATCTTGGTGTAGATTTAATACCGCATTTCTTGGGTACGGCCATGGCGGCTACAGGGTTAGCCCCAAACTTGGCGAGCTCTGGCTTGTAGCGGCACAGACACTGGAGGTCGACCCTATGCATTACCTTGCAACACTTCCGGGTGGGTGCTGGTGGGTGCGCACCGGTGATTGCTGGAAGACATTCCAAGAGGTCCGTCAATTCGACATTGCAAACAATGGTGCTGCTAGATGGTGCGGTGGTGCTGCTAACTGATACAATGAGTGCTATTGTCAACACACACCTCAGGAAAACATGCCCTCTGATTTCTACCATGTTTATGTGTGTATTGGTGTGTGTGTGCATATAGGGGAATTTATAGTGAAGTTGGCCATGTGGGGTTGGCATGTGAACCTGGTCCGTGGTGTATGTTTGTCTTTTGAGGAGTCTGTGACCGTGACCATTAAAGCAACTGGCCCGTGACTAAAAGATCAATAAAATATATATACAAACTTTGGCTGGCTTGCAAAATAAGAATGTAAAGCTGATGTGTGTTCAAAATTGGTTGACGTTTTGCATCATTCTAGTATAAACTACCACGCTTGTCTCAGTTGGAGTAGGTGATCACATTATGGACTGTTGTGGTGTTTGTAGGGTGATAAATTATTGTGATACTGCTGTATCTCGTATCCGGTCTCATATGTGTTGGGTACCATATTTAAATATTTAATCCTTACATGTCACGTTTCTTCGGAGATCCCTATCTATGATTTTAGATCATTAAAACTTATCTGTCACTAAAAATTTGATCCCAAGTTCACTCCAAACACTGTTTGAAATATCAAATAGCCAAGTATGATTTTAATTTTTAAGACTTTCCTATTTTTAGTAATTTTAAATTTCTATCTTTAACAAATTTAAAATATTATTTGTTAATTTTGTTTAATATTATCTATACTAATAAATAAGTAACTTGTTGTGACACATGTCATAATTCGGTGAGCTAAAAAAAAAAATTTATTATTTTTTCTTCATTACTAACTATTTAATATTTCCTTACTAACTATTTTTTTTTGAACAACACATAATTTGTAGGATAAATATATCATACCTGCACCTTTAGGGATGGAAATGAAATCCGAACCCGATGGGAAAACCCGAAACCCGAAGCATTCGGGACGGGTATGGGCCGGGTAATCGGGTATGGGACCGGGTTTGGGATTACATTTGAAATTTTTCGCGGGTTTGGGACGTGTATGGGATATGGTGATATACCCACTACTAAAAAAATGAAAAATTTGCGACAGCAGTTTCGTGGAAAATTTGTCGGAATTGGCCGTTAGCGACAAGTTTCCCACAAAAAAGTGTTTGTTGGAAAAAAAACCCGTAGGAAATGTATTTTCCGACAAAGTCCCGACTAATTTTCCAACGAATTAGCGACAAAAGCCTTTCGTCGGTAATTTTCGACAATATTCCGACGATTATATTAAATAAATAAGTTAATCTACTTAATAAATTTGTCAAAAAATTGTAGGAAATCTTGTGCTTACTTTTTTGTTTTTGTTTTGTCGGAAAGTTGTCGTAAACTTGTGGGAAATTTCTTTTGTTGGTAACTTGTCGGAAACTTTTGTAGAAAATATACATGTTTTCTAGTAGTGAATTTACCCTCCCCGATTACCCGATAAAATATACATGTTTACCCGATTATATACCCGACATATCTTTCTTTCTTTTTTATTTAATTTAAGTGTTTATACCGCATATATTTTAAGTGTATATACCGTATTTATTTTAAATGTATATACCAAACAATATTTTATTTTCTTTATTTTCTATTTTAGTTACAACTTTATATATACCCGATAGATACCTGACGGGCTTTGGGTCGAGTATACCCAACGGGTATTTTATAAAAACTAACGGGTTTACCCGAAACCCACGGGTATGCCCGATACCCGACGGGTAATTACCCGATAGAAACACGACGGGTTTTGGGCCGGGTATGGGACAAGATTTTATAACCGGGTATGGGGTTGGGATTACCTAAACCCGTCCCATTGCGATCCCTATGCACCTTGCAGGATTTGAACCACCAACCTTACTAACTATTTAATATTTCCTTTATTAATTAATAAATTTTCATTACTATTTAATATATTCTGTATAATTCCTAAATTTTCACTACTAACTATTTAATATTTTATTTATTTAACCCGTGTAAAAAACACGGGTTTCTAACCTAGTATAATAAATGTTAATATACTAGGTTAGTAACCCGTGTGTTACACATGTTGATTAAAGAATACAAAATCAAGTAAAAAAGATGTTATTAATATGATCTAACTATATGGTTCATTAAGTGTTTAAGGACATGTCATATGTGACATATAATCATCAATAATGAATAAGTAACATTATAAGTCATTTTAATCTAGATCATTATCAAAAGCAAAGGATTAATTAAAGCTTAACCATTGTTCTTCCAACATCTTTGCACAATTGAAAATTTAAGATTATAGAATCAATGGATCCATCATAAAAAAAGTTCAATCTGGTCATGAATTCAACATAGCCACCATACCTGCAATATACCTTCAAAAGTTTTTTTAAAAGAAATAAAGCTCTTTCCAGATTATGAATGTAGAGAACAGTAATAAAAGGTCAAAAACCTGAATCGTTTAATTTTGAAGTTTTCATCACGAAAGGTGCCACCCCGTCATGAAAGATGATATCTCCACCTTGAATCATAAACCTGGGTATGATACAATGGAATGGTGTTCCTTTATAATGTAGTAGTTTACCACTTTCACTTTTTCCCAATTCGTCTAACAATAACAGAAAGTTATTTAATGTAAATGCACAAAAAATAACTTTTTTATATATGGGGTGCTTGGACATGGATTTAATTTGATTATTGCTAACTGAAGTCATAATAATCAGGTTTTAGTGTTTGAAAAAAAAAACCTAATTAAGATTAAGCTATATGCATAAAAAAGTTTCCATTTTTAATGTTTTACAAACTTGGTTACTTTAAATCAAACTAATTGCAACTTTGATAGGCTTTCTTCACGGTTGAGATCTTATATATCTGAAAGTGGTTGGAAGCACAAATACCTTTTGTTCACTTCTTCGTATTTATAAATATATTTTTTTGGTCATTTTGGTTTGGATCAAAATGACTTTGATAAAAACTGAACAACGGGTTGTTTTGAAAAAATGGTGAATTTAAAAATCGACTTCAAGCGAATCCGTTTTTACCCGAACCAAGTTGATGTTTTTTTAAAACAACCCGTTCTAACCCAAACTCATTTTACTCAGATCCCATACGGACCCTAACCGGTTCTGACTCAAACTCATTTTAACTCGTGCTCGGCCAGTTTCAACCACTATAATCAAGCAATATAACTGAAGTAATTCTGACTACATTGGAGACAAAATGACCCGAACTCATTTTGACCCGTGCTTGGCTGGTTTACACCACTCTAATCAAGCAATATAACTGAAGTAATTTTGACTACATTGAAGACAAACCTGATTATATTTATATAAGTCTCCAATCTCTATAGATTGCGCATGGGTTTCATAGACTTGAATTATACACACGGCACAATCTGAAACTTTTTTTTTCATGAGTGGAAGATTTGACAGTGAAATGTTATGGTAAGTTATGTTAGAAAATATATATTTATATATTTACAATTCAATGGCTGTCCTATTTTGTTTTATCTTCTTAATTTGGTTTATTTCCTTTTTTGTTGTTTAGGTGTTTTTGGGCTAATCAACGAAGCCTTTGTTGATTTTTTGTGTATGGTCTCAAAAGCCCAAGATGGATCCTCTGGACATTCATATTCAGCCCCGAGCAAAGTCAGAGCTCCTCCTGGTGGCGGCTGCATTAGGGTTCCTAAATGCAATCTCTCCAACATGGAAATTCCTCCCTAATTGATTCTCTCTCAGCCGCTCTCGTGTCTTCCTCCCTGCTGTCATGCTGTGTATCTCGATCCTTCCTCTTTTGTGCAAGCTAATTGCGGTGTTGATGTATCCGTTGTGCTCTCTGCTATTTATAAATGGAGATGCGCTCCCTATCGAAGATATACAAGAATAAGAAGCAAAATTCAATCTCTGTATTCTCAATCTTTAAACCATTTGGTTCTTATTTTTCTGGTTAATTACTCTTTGGTTGTAATCGAAACCTTTTTGGTTCGAGTTTCTGTTTAAGTAATTTTTAGTTCTAATATCATTTTTGACATGGTATCAGAGCCCTTTGGCTCTTGATTCTGAAGTTTGACAGATTGGAGTGCTCGAATCTGGTTATCTCCGATTAGAGAAAAAAACCTAATCGGTTCTGGTATTTTTTTCTCTTTCTGGCTGGTGAACCTTCTGTCTTCCGCTGCTATTAACCTCGTGAACCTGCTACTTGGTTGAAGAAAATTGCTTGTTGTTAGGGGTTCTCAAAAACCCTAACTCTTTCTGCTACAAAAAAAAAGAAACGAATTTGAAGAACCAGCACGAACATCTGGTGTATGTGATCTGAGAGTCAACAAACTTCCATTCGAATCTTTGTAACTCTAAGTGAAGGTTACAAGGTTCGGATCCAGCTTGGAATACCCTAACTTGGGCGGATACCTCTGTGAGATTGTTCCATTCCTTCTTTTTTATTTTATTGTCGTGCATCATCAGTGTGTTTTTTTTGCTTCTGTTCTCTGTGGCATATTCTTGTTCTTATTCACTGCTTATATTGTTTGCATCACTTGTGTGTATTACTTTTTGTTATTGAATGTTTGCATTATTGACCTTGGTTAAACCTTGATCTGTCATCTTGAATGGTGTGAAAACCTGGCTCTGACTTTGGTTAATTTGTGTGCGAGTGTTTGCGTGCTATCATACCTACTTGTAATCTGATTGTTATTAGTTACTTTGTTTTTGGGAAAATGAGTGAATCTGATTCTGGTGTTATTATTGAAACTTTAATAAATCCTCTGTATCTTCATGCTTGTGACTCCAGTAATCTTACCATTGTGAGCATAAAACTTAAAGGATCTGAAAATTACACTATATGGTCTAATTCTATGAAACTTGCCTTACAAGTCAAAAATAAAATGGGATTTATAGATGGGTCTTGTAAACGGTCGAATGATAATGATGTTCTAGCTAGACAATGGGATAGATGTAATTCTGTTGTGCTTACATGGATTCTTAATTCTGTTGCTGATGAACTATACATGAGTCAAGTCTACTCCAAGCTGGCTTCTGAAGTTTGGCAAGATTTAAAAGAAACCTATGATAAATTTGACGGTTCTGTTATTTTTAATTTATATCAAAAAATAAACTCTTTGAATCAAAACCGGGCAACTGTGGCTGATTATTATCATAAACTTAACATTATGTGGAAACAATTTGATCAAATGGTTCAATTACCTTCTTGTACTTGCCAAGCTTCAAAAGAGTTCAACGACTTTAATCATTTGATAAAGCTTATGCAATTTTTGATGGGTCTTGATGATGAGTACCAACAAGTTAGGACAAACCTTTTAACAAGTGATCCGCTTCCTACTATTAAAACCGCTCTTTCTACTATCTCAAGAGAAGAATCACATAGAAACTCAAAAATCTCTTCAAAAACTCAAACACATAACTTTGGATTTGTGGCTAGAACACCTCAAACCTTTGATAATAAGAAAAAATTCAATAAAGGTCCTAATCCCAACTTAAAGTGTACTCATTGTAATAAGATTGGTCATACAGTTGATAGATGTTTTGAAATTGTTGTCTATCCACCAAATCCTAAACCTAGAGGTAATCCGGGAAGTAAATTCTCAAATTTTAATAGTCATGTGCCTCCTAAATCTGACCCTGGCTCGTCTCCTTCTTCTACTTCCACACTAACCCCTGAACAAGTGTCTAAGTTGCTAGGTCTATTAAATGAAAAAGCTGGAGAAAGTTCACACAACACCAATATGAGAGGTAATTATTTCTGTGCAAATGTGTTTAGTAAACGAATTTTTGGTTTCTCTAGAAATGTTTCTGATTCAAAAGGACATAATTGGGTTGTTGACTCTGATGCTAACCAACACATGGTTAGTTCTGAAAAAGGTATTTTTGACAAGATTGATGTTTCTGAATATAACATTAAAATTAAACACCCAAATGGCACTAATGCCACGGTTACTAAAATTGGAAATTTTAAACTTAGTGATAGAGTCATTCTATATGATGTTTTTGTTGTGCCAGAGTATCATGTGAACCTTATGTCCGTCTATAAACTTGCTAGAGATAACAAACTAAAAGTTACCTTTGATGAAACAAATTGCTATATCTAGGATTCTCTCAAAAACAACACTCTAGTGACTGGTAATCAAGTTGATGGACTTTATTTCTGTGGTAATGCCACTGAACCATTAACAGTCTGTTTTAATAGTTATGATTCTATGAACCTATGGCACTCTAGGTTAGGGCATCCGTCTACTCCTGTTCTTGATATCCTAAAAGATACCCTAAATATAAAAATATTAAAACTGATTACCCGTGTGAAATTTGTCATAAAGCCAAACAACATAGGGATCCCTTCCTATTAAGTGACCACAAATCTACCTCAATAGGAGAACTTGTCCACTTAGATGTGTGGGGTCCATATAGGGTCCAAAGTAAAGAGGGCTATAGGTTCTTCCTAACTGTTGTGGATGATTTTTCACGCGCTGTATGGGTCTTCTTATTAAATCACAAAGATGAGGTTTTTGAAAATATTGAAACCTTTTTTAATCTAATAAAAAATCAATTTGAAAAAACCATTAAAGTGTTTAGAAGCGATAATGGCACAGAATTTGTGAACAGTAATTTGACAAACTTTCTTAATTCAAATGGAATTATTCATCAAACTACATGTCCCTACACTCCACAACAAAATGGAATAGTGGAAAGAAAACATAGACACCTATTAAATGTTGCTAGGTCCTTACTTTTCCAAGGGGGTCTTCCCCTTCGATTCTGGTCTGAATGTATCCTAACTGTCACTTATCTTGTTAACAGGACACCCTCCTCAGTTCTAGATGGTAAGTCTCCGTACGAGTTGGTTCATAATTGTAAACCCTCTCTTAATCATCTTCGTAACTTCAGATGTCTCTGTTTTAGCACCATCTTAAATAACACAAATAAATTTGAAAGTCGAGCTGAAAAATGTGTTTTTTTGGGATACTCTAATCAAAAAAAGGGTTTTAAACTATGGAGTATTGACAATAAGCAAATAGTATTTTCAAGAGATGTAAAATTTTATGAAAATATTTTTCCGTTCAAAGAAAATAAAGATTTATGCAAAAATGACCTTATTTCAAATCCAAACTTAAATACTTTAAACTTTTTTAATCTTTATGAAACCGAAGAGTATGGAGATGAAAGACCCGATGATGATGGGAGGGTTACGAGTGACAATACTGGAAATGATCAGCAAAATCCAGAGTTAGATAGAACCGAGGGTAATGCTAGTGGACAGCAACCCAATAGTTCGAGTCAAAGCTCTGGAGGAACTGACACGTCCAGTATCGCTAATGAAGAAGTCACACCCTCTGAGGGCAGGGATGAACCCACTATAACTAGGAGATCTACTAGAAATGTGTCCGCTCCAAAAAAGTTACAAGATTATGTGGTAGAAGGAAAAGTCAAATACGGCCTTGAAAAAGTAGTAAACTACTCGAGACTATCCACTGAAAACCTATGTTTCTCATCTGCATTAAACAAAAGCATTGAACCTAGAACCTATAATGAGGCTTCCATAGACCCCAATTGGGTCCGGGCTATGAATGAAGAAATGGAAGCCTTATTTAGAAATAACACATGGGAATTAGTTGAGCTACCCGCCGGTAGAAAACCGGTAGGTTGTAAATGGGTCTATAAAATAAAATATAAATCCACCGGTGAAATAGAACGATATAAAGCTAGGTTAGTTGCTAAGGGATATAGTCAAAAAGAAGGAATTGATTTTGATGAGACGTTCTCTCCTGTTGCAAAAATGGTTACAATAAGATGTATTATCAGCATTGCTGTTCAAAAAAATTGGCATCTTTACCATCTCGACATTAATAATGCATTCTTATATGGTGAATTAAATGAAGATGTTTATATGTGTCCTCCAGAGGGATATTACTCCAAAAATGAAACAAAAGTATGCAAATTAATTAAATCTTTATATGGTTTGAAACAAGCTCCTCGTATGTGGAATGAGAAGCTTGTCAGTATCTTGTATGATATGGGGTTTGAACAAGGTAAGTGTGACTATTCTTTGTTTACTAAATCCTCCGGATCTGTGTTTCTTGCTCTTCTTGTTTATGTTGATGATATTATCTTAACCGGAAACGATTTAAATGAGATAAACAAAGTAAAAAATCTTTTAAAATCTAAATTTATGATCAAAGATCTGGGTGAGCTAAAATATTTCTTAGGCATTGAAGTTATTAAATCCGAGTCTGGTATTTGTTTATCTCAAAGAAAATACTGTATTGAATTGTTAGCCGAGTATGGTCTCACATGATGTAAACCTGTTGCTACTCCCATTGAGCTTAATTATAATCTTGTTAAATCGTGCAAAGATAGTGAGACTCTCCCCGATATAACTGGATATCAAAGATTAATCGGGAAATTAATTTATTTATCTCATACCAGACCTGATATATCATACTCTGTTCAATACTTAAGCCAGTTTATGCATAAACCGTCTAAGTGTCATTTACAAATTGCTCTTCGATTATTAAGATACCTCAAGAATTCTCCAGGTAAAGGCATTCTCTTCTCAAAAGGTACGGATTTTAATCTTACTGCCTACTCCGACTCTGATTGGGGTAAGTGTGTCGGATCTAGAAGATCTGTCACGGGCTATTGCATCTTTCTAGGCAATAGCCTTATCTCTTGGAAAAGTAAAAAATAGGGAACCGTGTCACGATCATCTGCTGAAGCAGAATATCGTGCCATGTGTTCTACAACATGTGAAGTTTTGTGGCTTATGAACATTCTAAAAGAATTAAAAATTGAAATCACACTTCCCGTCCCCTTAATGTGTGATAACAATGCTGCCATTTCTATTTCTGCAAATCCTGTCTTTCATGATAGGACAAAACATTTTGAAATTGATCTATTTTTCCTTAGAGAAAAAATTACTTCAGGAGCTATAAAAGTTTTCTCAACAAATTCAAAAGACCAACTAGCAGATATTCTAACTAAAGGGTTGTTGGTAAATCAACATGATCTTTTATGCAAGTCCTTAAACATGTATGATATGTTTGCCATTTAAATTGAGGGGGGATGTTAGAAAATATATATTTATATATTTACAATTCAATGGCTGTCCTATTTTGTTTTATCTTCTTAATTTGGTTTATTTCCTTTTTTGTTGTTTAGGTGTTTTTGGGCTAATCAACGAAGCCTTTGTTGATTTTTTGTGTATGGTCTCAAAAGCTCAAGATGGATCCTCTGGACATTCATATTCAGCCCCGAGCAAAGTCAGAGCTCCTCCTGGTGGCGGCTGCATTAGGGTTCCTAAATGCAATCTCTCCAACATGGAAATTCCTCCCTAATTGATTCTCTCTCAGCCGCTCTCGTGTCTTCCTCCCTGCTGTCATGCCGTGTATCTCGCTCCTTCCTCTTTTGTGCAAGCTAATTGCGGTGTTGATGTATCCGTTGTGCTCTCTGCTATTTATAAATGGAGGTGCGCTCCCTATCGAAGATATACAAGAATAAGAAGCAAAATTCAATCTCTGTATTCTCAATCTTTAAACCATTTGGTTCTTATTTTTCTGGTTAATTACTCTTTGGTTGTAATCGAAACCTTTTTGGTTCGAGTTTCTGTTTAAGTAATTTTTAGTTCTAATACCATTTTTGACAAGTTACAATAGTAATTGAATGGAAAATAAAAATTATGCCTATATAGTCAACTCATGCGTATTCGTTGTATTGTAAATCTTGCGTGATAGACTTTAACCGGTTACATTTATAGAGATAAATTTTTTAAGAATCTTGAACAAAAAGCAAAGATTTACCTGCAAACAGTGTTGTAAAACTCGGCCTAGGCGGCCGAGTACTCGGTACTCGGTAGAGTGCCGAGTCGCTTTTCTTCAACTCGGTCAACATTACTCGAAATCGGTCCAACTCGGTTCCACTCGGGTCAACTCGGCCCAACTCGGTCAACAAAGATTTTCGCTGTTTTTCACCAATTTTTACTGTTTTTCACCAATTTTCACTGTTTTTCACCGATTCTTGTTGGATTTTCGTTGTTTTTCATGGAGATACATTAGAAGACGAGATTTAAATATTTACTATATCTATAATGTTAAAGAATAAATATCAATTTTTGAAATACTTTAGTATTTGAACATTATCTTTTTGGTTTATATTGATATTCACGTATTTTGTTATAAATATTAGTACACTTATGATATTTGATATATATATTGTCCGAATACTCCTCGCCTAGGCCGAGTACTCGCAACTCCCCAGTTGACCGACCTAGCAGCGCCTAGCGACTTCTGCAACCATGCCTGCAAAAGAAGGCGTAAATCTCATTTTTATCTCTGACTCGAACCCACTCTAAAATGCAAAAAAAATAATAATAATACTAAAAAAAATCTGGTTAAACCGTATATGTTGCCTATTAACAACAAAATTACATAGTGACCCCCTCAATAATAAAGTTGTGATTTTCTCTTAGTGGGGGAATAAATTTTATTTTTTTACCTCCTTTTTCTTGATCTTTTTCCTTGAATTGCAATCCTTCATAGTATCTAACAAAAAATCAAGATGTCGGATGAATGGACATGAGAGAAAATCTATTCTGGTGATGAAGATGAAATCAAAATCAAATGAACTGGAGACATTCGTTTCATAATTTAACCGTAGAATTAGGAAAATTGGAGAATTGATCAGATATTGAGAGGAAATCTTTGACTAATTCAATGAGATAATAAAATACCTAAAATAAAACCCAGTAAATTGTAGGTGAGTTTAGGCGGAATTTTAGTTAAAGAAGGCATGTGGTGATGACAAGGGCTGAGCATTCGGTTCGAACCGGACCGGAACCGTGAACTGTTTGGATGGAAATATGTTAACCGAGGACCGGACCGTATATAAATGGTTCGGACTAGACCAGAACTGTATTAAACGGGTCGGAACCGTTTAATTGCTGGACCGAACCGATTAAGATAAAGTTCCATTTTCATTATACCAAATTATGTTTCTTGCAAAATAAAGTTCCAATCGAACTCCACAAAACAAAAAAAAAACCCAAAATACTCCATATGAAGAACCCAAACGGTTCTAACGGGTCCGTCCGAACCGGAACCGTCGGGTTATTAACCAAACCGTGAACCGTTTAATGACCATTTGAAGAACCGAGGACCGGACTTGTTTAGTATTTCGCGGGTCGGTTCCGATTCCAATTGGTCCGGTTCTACGGTTCTAACGAGTCCGAACTGCTCACCCCTAGTGATGACACGTGTCATCAAAGATATTCCTTTATTAGTATAGATTAAAGGTCAACAACTCAACAAGAAACAATATATTGCATCGAAATGAAAAATAAATGACTTGTTATTTTAGTAAATAAGAGCAATGCAGCCCAATTAGATCCACATTCGCTAACAACAGCCCAATCCCAAAATAAGATGTGGAAATAGCAGCCCGATCGTAGTTGAATACTAAACATATATTATATGCCACACTCACACATCGTAAACTATCAGCCCAAACCCATAACTGGTTTAGACCGAACTCTGAAGTTATGAATAAACCGCTGGATCCGTCCGGTCGGGTCCATAACTTTTGATGAGGGCCACAAATGATCACCGGTAGAGGTGGGCATTATAATCGGATTCGGATCCGATCCGATGGATTATCCGAAATCAGTTTTTTTTAACCGGATCGGATATTTTTGGAACCGCCGGATCTGGAACCGGTTATATGGTTTTCCAATGGACCGGATAAAAACCGGACAAAATCGGACAAATTTGGAACCGGACAAAAATCGGACACAAAAAATCCGGACAAAACCGGATAAAACCGGATAAAAGGTTCCAAACCTCACACCCCAAAACCGGATCCGATCCGGAACCGGTTCCACCGGATCCGGTCCTTGACCAACGTTGACTTATCCGATCCGGATCCGATATGGATCCGGTTCCAAAAAAAATCCGATTTGTGCACCTGTAATCACTGGTACACGCCACAAGGAGCATATAATGTATATTTGCTTTTTAGAGGCTCTCATATTGTATAACTGATTTTTAAACTTCATCAAATATTTTCTAAGTTTAAATAATTACCCCTAAATGTTCTTATTATCAAACATTTTCTATAAAATGTCCTGTTGACTTGTTTTCTCTGAGAATGTTCCCTCCAACACCGTCGTCCGACGGTGTTTGAAAAAAAATCCGACGGTTTGGAAAAAATACTACGGTGTTCGAAAAAAAAAGTTTTACCCCAACAATTTTGTAAAAAATAAAATAAAATATTTTTTGAAAAAAATTAATGATTTTATAAAAATACAATGAGATCCTACCTCAACAATTTTGATAAAAAAAAATATCGTTGGATCCGCCGGTGTTTATAAACATTCCTGGCGATTTCGGACACGTTGCGGGCTGTATTTGACTGAGAACAACGTCGGACGACCATGTTATACCGTTGGTTCCGACGATATATGAGGGGACATTTTCGGAAGAAATTAATCAAATTGACAGATTGAGGGACAAGAAAGTAATAAGTACATTTTCGGGTTTATCATCAAACCTTTTCCACAAAATGTCCCGTTGACTTATTTTCTCCGAGAATGTTCCCTTCAACACTGTCGTCCGATGGTGTTTGAAAAAAATCCGACGGTGTTTGAAAAAAAAAGTTTTACCTCAACAATTTTGTAAAAAATAAAATAAAATCTTTTTTGAAAAAAAAATTAATGATTTTATATAAATACAAAGAGATCTTACCTCAACAATTTTGTTAAAAAAAATATCGTCGGATCCCCCGGTGTTTATAAACATACCAGCGATTTCGGACACGTGGCGGGCTGTATTTGACTAAGAACAACGTCGGACGACCACATTTTCAGAAGAAATTAGTCAAATGGACAGATTGAGGGACAAGAAAGTAATAAGTACATTTTCGGGTTTAAAATAAAAACTCAAACACTCCTAAGAAATGTTGCTCCTACTCAAAATCCTTAATCAAACTATTAATAGAAAATATCTAACTTGTTCGTTTTAATATAATAGTATAATTATATTTATCCTTATATTTACCCTAATTACGTATATACCCAAACCAAAACTTAAATTACATATATCTCTGTCTTTTATAAAAATACTATTTTAACCTTACTAGAAATACGACTAATCTTATTCCATCGATCTTAACCCTAACATTGTGATTCCTGCTTCTGATCGATTCGAACATGCAGCGTCGCTTCTGATCGATTACATCATCCAATTGGGTATATATGTAATTAATGAGGGGGATATACGTAAATAAAATTTTGAGCTGGGTATATACGTAATTAATGAAGTTTTTAGAGGGATATATGTAATTACCTCTGATATAATTTGTTGACTTAAAATTTGATAGTTGTAGCGAAAGTAAAAAGATAAAATTGTACATATTGGTTGAAATACATGGACAGATCTATAACTAAAAGATAATAAAGTATGACAAGGAATAAATTACATTTTGTTTGGTTGTTGGGGAAAATCGTATGTGATACGGGTGGAAGATGGGTGGGTCCGAACCTCTAAATGTGTCGTGCAAGCACATGATCGTGAATGCTGGGCGGTGGCCGGATTGTTTTTTTCTACCCAATGGGAACAATAATGACAATAATCTAGTCGTGTTTAATATGGAATATATATTAATTATTTTTGGAGTTAAACATATATTTTATTTTAAAATAGATATATCATATGATCATAAGTCCTAATTAAAAAAAAAGAAACTTGATATTGGTTATTAATAATTATTTGTATAAATAACCTTATTCTTTTGAAAATCACAAATAAACCTCCTCTTTTCAATTGCATACATTAATAGCTCATGAATATGGTCCATGACGACAAACAAGGCCTGCATTTCTCTACCTACTTCCATTCACATTTCTTGTATTTATTGTTCAATGGTTACGATGTCACGTGGTAAATATTGTTGCTTTTTTAATTGCTAAATTCACTTGTAAGCTAAAATATTTGAGTTTGAGTGAAAATCTCTTAAAATTGCTTGATGTGTGCGAGAGTTTTAGCTTGGGATCATCTGTTTGGGCTGCAAGTTTCTGGTGGAATTGAAGATTGGATGTCGCAAGTTTTAGGAATTAATTAGAAGTTAGGAAGTTTATTTATTATTAAATAAATGGGTTTGTTAGATTTAGAGTATGATTAGGAAGTTTATTTAATTTAGTAAGAGATAATTTCAAGGATTGTTTAGCTTATCTAGTAGGTTTTCGAGTCCTAGCATGATTATGTAAGTTGGGTCTATTTATAGGGTTTATTTGTTTGCAAGTTTAATTGAATAAATGAGAAAGAAAGTTATGTAGAATTCCTAGGTTTCAATTAGTGTCAGAGCCATAGGCTCGTACCAGAGAAGAAGTGGTGATCATCGAAGAATTGATAAGCATGCAAGGGAAGTCGGTTGGTAAGATAATTAGATCACGAGAAGAAAAAAAAAGAATAGTAAGCAAGCTAGCAGGTGAAGCACACAAGCAAGCAGATGGGAATTAAATCAAGCAAGCTAGCACACACCTCAAATTCAAGGTGGGAAGTTGTTTTTAATTTAAGCTAGCAAACATGTAGCTGAATTAATTTGAGCTAGCAGGCACGCAACTGAATTAATTTAAGTAAGTAAGTAACCAAGCACGTGTCGATTTTTTTTTAAAATCACCAACAACTTTCTAGTATGAACTGTTCTCTATTAGCAGCAAGCAATAAGCAAGTCAGGTTCAATTTTTTTGAATCAAAGAAAGAAAGCAAGTAAGTTCTTTCAACAGTTTTTGTTTTAGTAAGAAAGCAAGTCTGGTTCGTTTTTTCTAGCCAAAAGCAAGTAGTATGAAGAGATTGAAGCAGCAAAGTAAGTTGGGTTCAAATCTTTGAATCCATGTGAAAGAAAGTAAGCAAGTAAGTAAGTAAGAAAACAAGCAAGTAAGAAAGAAAGCAAGTAAGCAAGTAAGAAAGCAAGCAAGGAAGAAAGTAAGAAAGAAAGAAAACAAGATCAGCAAGTTAAGCAAGAAAGAAAGCAAGTAAGAAGAAGCAAGAAAGAATGAAGAATGAGCAAGAAGCAAGAATGATCAAGACCCGTGTGGTTCGATCAGGAAGAAAGCAAGAGAAGGAACGATAAAGTTTACAAGTTGAAGGGTGAAGATTGTGAACTCAACAAGTTTACAAGTTGAAGGGTGAAGATTGTGAACTCAACAATTAACGGGTGATTGTTGGTTTTTTAATTGTTAAATTCACATGTAAACTAAAGTATTTGAGTTTGAGTGAAAGTCTCCTAAAATGGCTTGATGTGTGCGAGAGTTTTGGCTTGGGATCACCTGTTTGGGCTGCTAGATTATGGTGGAATTGAAGATTGGATGTCGCAAGTTAGATTTTGAGTATGATTAGGAAGATTTATTTAATTTAGTAAGAGATAATTCCAAGGATTGTTTGGGTTATCTAGTAGGTTTTCGAGTCCTAGTATGATTAGGCAAGTTGGGTCTAATTTATAGGGTTTATTTGTTTGCAAATTTAATTGAATGAATAAGAATGAAAGTTACGTAGAATTCCTGGGTTTCAAGTATTTTGCAATGTTTTCAAACCCAGACCGGACCGGCCCGTCGGACCGGGACCCGGTTGCCTGAACGGTCCGGTTTACTATGCTGAAGCGATCCTGCAGAGACCCGGCCGGTCGGACCGGGAACCATTGTTATGTTTAGATGTTCATTTTACTTTTAATTGTTGTTTGTGAAGTCATGTTCGTTCGATTATCTTTGTTTATGTTTTTTTTTATGTTTGTTCCTTTATGTTCAGTTATTTCGATTATATTCGTTCAGTTCGTTTATTTGTTCATGTCTTATCATTTGCTCGGTTAAAGTTAAAAGAACGAACACAAACAAGCCCGTCGCTCGGTTCGTTTATCGTTTACAGGTCTAGACGAGTGAAGTGAAAACAATTTTTGTTCCCATTTTTTTAAATTTCAATTTTTAAATTTCAATGTGGGTATCTACATTTACGGAGTCCCATCAGTTTGATGGGACTCGTTCTCACATACGGTCAAAAATTAGGAATAACCGCTAAGCCTAGAAATACTTTCACTACTAGAAATGTTAATAGTAGAAATAATAAATTAAAAAAACTAAAATAATACTTATTTGGCGGAAAATACATAAAATATATTATAAACACTATATATATAATAAATATAATAAAATTTTATTATATCACCTTATAAGAGAAATAAAAAAAATAAAAATATTTATCTAGGAAAGTTGTCAAAATTTTGAACGTTTTGCCACGAAAATATTTTTTGTGGTCCGACAACTTTCCCACAAATGTATTTTTAAAAATAAAATAATATTTTAAAAAATATATTTGTCGGAATTTTATCGGAAATTTCCGACCGTTTTTTTACACACACCTTTTTGTTCTCTGTATTTTGTGGAAAATTTGTCGCTAATTTTAGGGTTTCATCTTTGTCGTAATTTTGTAGGAAGTGTTTGTGAGAAATTTTTGTAGGAAAATTGACTGTTTTTTAGTAGTGTTTTATCGAAGAACATTGACTTTCATATTTGTTAAATTAGTACAATTCAAATGGTTTTATTTATTAAACAATGGTATTAATTTTTGTTAATTTGTTTCCTCGTTGATTTTGTCATTAAAAGAAAGTCAAGGGGTTGGCTGGTGAAATTTGAAGGTAAAAGGGTAGCATTGTTGAATAAAAAGATCCCAAGGACTGATGTGGAACTTTCAAAGTACTGAGAATATAAAAGGGGTTCTCAAGCTCATAACTCAACTATTTTTCTTCATTCTTCGCTCTTAAGAAAACCCTAATTTTGTAATATCGTTTTCTCTTAAAGATTTGCAATTTTTCGTTGTTCATCAACTTTTCATAGTTAATATTTTTTTGTATTTGTTCCATTAGGTTTCAGAGATATTGTTAACATAAAGTTGTAGTGATTATGAGTTCATCGTGTATGTTTAACTTTGATTAAGGTGTTATTCATATTTTGTAATAAATAAAATTTTAAAAATCAAACCCATGTATAAACAATTCAAATCTTTAGTATTCTTCACATCAATCCTAAACAATTCTCTCAAAATTCTTATATATCAAAACCCTTCAAAGGATTCAAAATCTGACAATGCTAAAAAACTCGGTTCAAACCGGAAAACTCATGAAGATCAACTCCCCCAACCAGGGGCGAAGGATAGTGAGCCCCCCCTCCCGATTTTTCGCTAAAAAGTGTTAATATATACGTATTTGGCTGATTTTTGGCTCAGTAGTGTTAACTTATACGTATTCGGCCGAAAATTTTATAGTTCCGGCCCTCCTGATAGGAAAAAAAATCCCGGCCCCCTGTTTTTTTCTTCAAGCTCTGCCACTGACTCCAACACTCGCAAACTCAACCTGAACACCCATCCATTTTTCCACAATTCCATCACTTTTCTCAAAATCAATTTCAATTCAACCCATAACCTCAATTCAACATGCCTATCTCCCTGACACAACTATCCCACAAGATCAATCGCACTTGGATCCTTTGTATTCCTAATGTCAGCCCGAAATCTAACAATCCAATTAGTCGAGTGACGATCTCCAAGAATCTGACAAGCAAGTGCCCCACATTCCCTCCGTTAAAAAAAGCATACTTCTACCAGGGCGAAGGCAAAACTTTGGACCGACAAAGAAGACGTGGAGCTGGCCAATGCTTGGTTCAACTGTTCAGAAGACCCGATTCATGGGAATCAACAATGATCAAATTGGTTCTAGAGAAAAATACTTGAACATTTTAAATCTGTGACAACCGACAATTTCAGGTCAACATCCGTCCCCGTCTCTGTCATAATTTGCATACATTATATTCGTGTTAGACTTAATTATGGTTAATTAAGGTCATTTCATAATTAGCAAAGTCCGTTCATAACATTTCACGCATCGGTAATTCGGTACATTACCGGGTCACACGCAGTATAACCGGCAAACACGAACGTTGGTGATAATTAATATTTATATTTTAATAAATATTTCGAAGTGTTAAAGCTTTATTTAGAACCTAAATATATGCGTGTGTTTGTTTATATCAACCTAGTACTTTAACGTGCACCTTTACCGTTTCACCGGTATACTTTATTTTAACGCGCTATTTCACTATATTAATTTACTAAACATATAATTACATGTTAGTGAACCACTAAATATATAATTTATAATTTTGTTAAGCTCGTTTTTAATAAAATTACTATTTTATATCGCATCCTATTTATACCCGCTACCACTCGAATACCCGTTTTTAGGGATAATATTATATATACCCCTACAAATATGGGTAAATATCATATTTACTCAACGAAAACTAAAAATATCATATATACCCAATTTAAATAATTTGTTATTTTATGACCATTCTACCCTTGTTTATTATATGATTTTTTATAACCTATTTTTTTAGTTTTATCTAATATGTAAAAGATCACTCGTTCTCCTATTCATGATGCCGACTATCGCGATTCTCCAAACCCATTCAGAAGGCATCAATTTAGAAGGAATGATTGCGAGAAAGTTACAAAACGCTAATACTATAAAAGAAAATTGGTAAAATTATAAAAAAAAAGTGAGAAAATTTCAAAATAGTATTTTGAGAAAACTATTTTTTATAGTTAAATATAAAATTCTAAAGTTGAAAATGTGTAAATATGAAATTTCAATGTTAGAAATTGGTAAATATAAAATATTAAAATTTAGAGAAATAAGAGTAAAATGGTCATCTTTTAAATGGTTCTTAATGAAACGGGTATATATGATATTATTACATGTTTGTAAGGGTATATATGATATTTTTAGTTTTTGTTGAGTATATATGATATTTTTCAAGTTTGTAGGGGTATATATGAAATTGCCCCCCGTTTTTAACTATAAAAATTCTCTTTTCCCTTACCCAAATGAAATTGAAACTTATCCTTTCTTGCTATTGTTGTTCGAAATCAGTACACACAAATGGAAATGTGTTAGTTTGACCAACATCAAACCCACTTTTGTGATAATGCCATATTCACACACACACAAAAATACCCTACCTCAAGCTCTAGTCACTTCTAATTCTCTTTTCTCCCTCTTACATGGCGGTTCAAAGGGATACCCACATCCAAGCCACTCTAATTTGAATTGACCACACATGGCCTACCCATATGGTGAATGAGCAAATCATGCATCAAACCCATCAAAGGATTTCATGCAAATTTCGGCCCTAAGGCCTTTTCCCCATGTGGCCGTAAGTTTTGAGGCACACACACCATCTAAATATTTGAAACAATAACACTCCATTTGGGTTATATAAAGGGTCAACATTACTTCACTTTACCACATGAGATTTCAAATACTAACTCCTTCCTTATCCTTTTTTTTGTTACGGCTCCACCACCACTTCCCAATTCTCATCTTTCAAATATTAATTCGAGCTTACATTGTGTTTCAAGTCTCTTTTGGTGAAGAATAAGTGGTCTCTTGGTGTCTCAAATATAAATCAAATCTAACATTTTAAGACCAAACAGTACCTAATAAATCTCATCATGCTCCATTATATCCTATTACGACTCTTACAAATCAATATGACCTATTGAAGTTCATCATGCCTCATTAAGAGCTACTAGAACTCTTAGAACCTAATATAGTACACTAATACACATATGACCCATCATAACACATTATAACATAATATAACTTCTTAAAATCCAATCCAACTTGTTAAGACCTAATGTGACCTATTATAATCCAATAAGGCCCGTCATGACCCATTAAAAGCTATTATAACTCTTAAGAGCAAACACAACTCGTTAAGACATGTTTGACTCATTATAACTTATTACAAATTTCGTCAATTATGGTCAATCATGGACAATCGTGGATATATTTATAGACAATCATAAATTTATATAAATCATGGTCAATAATGAACAATTTGGGGCAATTATAGTGAATTAGGGTTAATATTTGTCTATGATGATCATATATGTACGATACTAGGCTCAATTGTCAGTTAGTGTCAGTTATGGTTACTATTTGTCAATGAGGATCATATACATGATCAATTAGGCTCATTTTTCAATTAGTGTTAATTAGGGTGACTCGTGGTCAATTATGTAGGTTAGGGTTAAGTAGTGCCATATTGGGCATTGGTAGTTAACCATAGTCAAAATATGGGTGTATATAACCTATTATGACTTATTATGTACCGTTATAATTTATAATGACATATTATGACTAATTATAACCCGTTGCGAGACTTATGGCATAATATTGCAGGTAAGGTCAAACATAGTCGTCGTAAGTCAAACTTGGTTAATCACAATGATTCTTGGTCAAACATAGTTAATGTAGCTCAAATAATGGTTAGTAGAGGTATATCCTAGTCAAACATAGTGATTTATAGTCAAACATAGTTAATACAAGTCAAATAGTGGTATACCCCTCAACTTTTACGCGCAGTGCAATTTTTTTTACGGTTTTATGTATCTGGTTACCCCTGAGCAAAAATTACGTTACCTCTCAATTTTTTTTTAAAAGTTTAACGCTTCATAAAAAGTCCCCACATTTTATTAAAAAGCCCAAATGTTTTATTAAAACCAATACCTCAAAGTCTCAATTATAAAACTCAAATTACCTAAGCGGCCGGTCAAGAAGAAAGACAGAGAGCGTGAACTGTGAGACTGTGAGAGTCAGAGACCGACTACTCGATCAGCCGCTCGACCTGAGCTGAGACCACCGCCTGGCGCCGTCTTCGCGAAACCCCAGTCCTCCGCCTCTGTAGTCCGCCTCACCAGTCGCGTGTTACCGTAAAAAAATTGTTTACATGAAAGTACGGTCAAAAAAATTTTGGTCAAAAAAAATTTGTTGCCCCTGGACTTTTGTTTAAGATTTGTGCCACTGATGAATGATTCTTGAAACTTCAAAAAATAATAATAGTAAACGGATAAAAAAATTTAAATACTAACATTAAACACTAGTGAAAACGAAATAAAATAAACAAGGGAATGAAATGATCGTGGATGACCTCAAAATCCTCCGTTATGTGCACGTAACCAACACCCGAAAGATCAGGAAACCGAAGCCTCATACCCAACCCACTCAACCCTCGTTCTCACCTCACTTCACATTCTTCCTCCCCGTTGGTCTCTGTGAAATTTTCTGATGTAAACAAGTAAGTATATGTGGTTGGTTTCTTGTATGTAATTATATACATTCGATTGAACGAACCTTTTTGTTAACATGTACATATGTTAATATGGATTGTGGTTTTAGTTTGCAGGGTTCTTGAGCTTTATAGATTATCAGAAACAAGCCATTTTACTGAAATATACTTTCTAATTAACCAGGTAAGGTTTTCCCTCTGTTTTCTTTCAGAGTTTTGTGATTCCAGCTTTTGTGTGAAAGATCTTGAACCCACTGTTTACCCCCATACGTTGATTTTCCTAAATTGAGTTTCCTTTTGAAGTTAGGATTTAAAAGTTTGAATATAATTTAGGTAAGCTTGTCCCATTGTGAACTTTTTGTAGAACAGAGTACCAACAGATCAATAGCCATTTACGTGTCCCATTAGTTATTGTTTTGTTGAATTTGTCCATTGGATATTATTTGTTAGTAGATCTGTATTTTCAGAGTTTGTGGTAGGAGTGATTAACGGGTCAAAACAGGACCGGACCGGACCGGAACCGTGAACAACGAGGAGTCGAATATAAGAACCATGAACCGCACCGTTAGTTAATGGGACGGTTCTGGGTATGGCGGGTTTGATGATACGGGTTGACATGTTTACAAAGGGTGGACCGTTTATGTATCTGGACTGCAACTTATCATTTTTGCAAACTTATGATCTTCAAAACCAAACGCAATTTTTAGAACAGAACGAAATAAATATGAATTCCACCATGTAAAAATGAGCAAGTATTTGGGCTGCATTTTGAGATGCTGCAATTAATATGAGTGATGTGTAAAAAAACCATTTAATTGCAATTCCAACTAGTAAAAATGTACTCGACATAAAAAAACCATAACAATGCAATTCCTAACTTGTGAAAATGCACTAGACATAAAAAACCATAACAATACAATTATATTAAACTCCATAGCTTGGAATGTATCATAATAGGTATAAATGATTCATATTTTTATGTAATAGCTTATATTAATTTGTTTGTTAAAAAGGGTAATAATTTATTTGGTATTAATGTTTTATTAAGGGTATTATGCTAATCTATTATTTATAGGTGCAACGGTTGAAGTAACAAATAGCGGAGTTGGAATGAGATAGAGTAAAGAAGCAAGCTATGATGGAGAAAATTGAAGAAAATACGAGGTTATACGCTGAAATGAATGAGCTGTTTTACAATCTATGTCATAAAACATGTCACAAAACTTTCCACCAAGTTAAGATATGTTTATGTTAGTAAACACTATAGTTCTAATATTATTGTAATACTTTTGGATAGTTTGGATTTAGATTATGCTACATTTGGAAGTTGATATTTTATTTTGTTTGGTTTGAATATTTAACTCTGGAATGATTTTTTTTTATATTTATTGAGATTTAAATATAATGTTTACAAATAAAAAATAGGAAAATAATTCAAAAAACGAAATTTTTTGAAAAATTCCCAACAAATTTCGTAGCTAAATGTGTAGCAAAAACCTTACAAAATCTGTAGCAAAAGCCTTCCAAATCTGTAGCTACATTCATAGCAAAAAAGAATTTCCCACAATAAAATTGGTAGCAAAAACGTAGCAAACTTTATAGCTAAAAATTCGTAGCAAACTTCGTAGCTAAAAATTCGTAGCAAACTCCGTAGCTAAAAATTCGTAGCAAAATTTCGCAGCAAAATTTCGTAGCTAAGAGAATCCGTAGCTAAAAATCGATAGCAAAATCCGTAGCGAACATTTCCGTAATAAAATCTGTAGCTAAAATAGCTATGTCCCATTTTGTAGCTAAAACCGTCGCAAAAATATGTTCCGTAGCAAAATCCATAGCAAACCAAATTAACGACGATACGTGTAGCTACAGACCAAATCCGTAGCAAAATGGGTGTTTACTACGGATTTGCTACGGATTTAGCCGTAGCAAATGCCTGTTTTTGTAGTAGTATAAGTTGATGCTAAGTTACAAGTATTCATGGACACACTTGAAGAAAAATATAATTTATATTTATTTTATGTAAATATATATTTTTGGGTACCAAATACATATCGCCAACGGGTCGTCGAGTCAAACGGAATTTCATAACGAAATTAAGTTGGGTGAAACGGTTACATAACCCACTTACACACGGATACATTACTTAGAACTTAAGGTGTCTTAATTATATTTTAGGGCACGCGTAGGTCGGAAATCACTCGGACGTCGCTACTTATACATGTATATACTCACGCGTCAGGTGAGTCTCACGACCCCATTTTACTTATTTTCCTTTTGGGGGAGATTACATGCATACTTACTGTTTTCATTGGACACAATTTCACTTACATGATTTCACATATTACATAAGCGGTTTCATATCGTATTAAGTCCTCTCAAACTGGACCGTTAGTTTCGTTTCTAAGCGAGGTAATCATGGATAGATCTATTTGGGTTTGACAACCCCCACCCGCGTTAGTCGCACTAACTTTGACTGGAGGTCAAAACGGGTGCATCATTGACCTAATCACCCCATGCTTACGATAGGCATGGTAGAGGCATTACATTACATTACTGTTACAGTCTAGCTTCGGTTTCGATGCGCTTATGGTAATATTGTAGCATTGTCTGTACAACAATCAAATCCTAGAAAGTTTTGTGGTCTATTACAACGATTTACTTTTACATTTAAACCTGTGAAACTCACCAACATTATTGTTGACTCGTTTAAGCATGTTTTCTCTGGTCGTTAAGCTTGCATGGAATTAGGTTGCACGTCATGCATGAAGTCTTTTGATGCTCCCAAGACAATGAACTTTTGAATGTCTTTTGTTTGGCATTGTATTTTCAAAACAATTTAGTTTCCTTTCGCATTAACTCTGTAAAACAATGTTATATTTTGGAACGACTTGGAATGCATGATTTTCAAAACCATATAGAGGTCGTTCTATGTAATCAGTGACGATGATCCAAGACCGTCGCGCCCAATGGGAAACCGCCGTGGTTGGGGTGTGAAAAAATCACAAACGGGTTCCAGCAGTTCCGTCCGTCAAGTTAACTTAAGATGGAAGGATATGAACGCGAAGATTCTCAAGTTCAACGGGATCTACAACAACAAGTCTACGTATTGGTTTCCGTCCGTCAAGTCACACGTTGGAAGACCAACAAAAGTAAAAAGATACAAAGTTCATCCTAAAAACACATAATCAATACAGTGCTAGCTCGAAAACATGACTCGACATTTCTTAGGATGTCTCTTAATCATAGATTCAGTGAGATTACTATATGACTGGTTTCAGGATACCACATAAGTCAAGGGGTGATTTTTGTAATTTCATCAACAAAAATAGCCAAGGAAGGGCCCCGTGGTGGATTTATGAAAGTCTAGGGCCTATTAGATGAACCTTCTCGGACCGACCATGGACCATGATGACGATGCGGTTGAAAACGATTCCCCTGAATTCTCGATCGAAAGAGACGCGTGTCCGAATCTTTGGCCCTTTTGCGCGTACAGGTTACAAAGAATTTAATTTACCCATCACAAAAAAATTTAAAAAAATTTAAAAAATAAAAAGATAAACCGAGTCCCATACGGTCGTGTTTTTTTCTTAAATGGCCTGCTCGTTCCCACTTTCAGGGTCCGTAGCCGAAAGTCTCCGCTCTTAACATCTTTCCTCTCTTCACAAGCAAAATACCCAATTTTTCATTTTCTTGAATTTAATCAATCCAACACTCAACACATAGTCTTCATCCACCGGTAAGTATTGCTTCAATCTCATCTTCCAATTGATGGGTTCTTGATTATTGATTTCTGGTGATGGGTTTTGTAGATTTTGATGTCTAAATTCGAAGGAGTTCTTGTGTCTGATCATTGGCTTCAAAGCCAATTCACACAAGTTCAACTTCGTAATCTCAAATCCAAGGTATTTCATTTTCTTTATTTCTTATAAGTTATAACCCCATTTTAATCGGTCTTGATTTGGGTCAAACTGATTTTGATTCTTGGGTTTGGTTAATCTGTAGTTTATAGCATCAAAGAATCAAAATGGTGAAATCACATCCACCGATTTGCCTGTTTTGCTTGCAAAGTTGAAGCCTTTTAGTGAGATGTTTAAGGAGGATGAAATAGGGGACTTGTTATCTAAATCTGGTTTGGATATGAGCAATGGAATTGACTTTGAAACCTTCTTAAGGGTAATTAACTGATTATTAAGTTATATTGATTATGTTATGAATGTTATGAATATGCATTGATCACATAGTTTTGTATAGGCTTACCTGAATCTACATTCTCAAGCTGCTGCGAAATTGGGTAATTCGAATAACTCGTCTTCGTTTCTTAAAGCGACAACCACAACTCTACTTCACACCATCGATGAATCGGAGAAAGAATCCTATGTTGCGCATATCAATAGCTATCTTAGAGATGATCCGTTTATGAAGCAGTTTCTTCCCATAGATCCGGCTACTAATGCCTTGTTTGAGCTAGCTAGAGATGGAGTTCTTCTATGGTATTTAAACATGAATACGTGATTGATTGTTATGAAATGGAAGTGTGGGCCGATTGTTTGTTGTGGTTTTGACGTATTGTTTTTTGTTGTAATGTAGTAAACTTATTAATGTTGCGGTGCCTAATACAATAGATGAACGGGCTATTAACACGAAACGAGTGCTCAACCCGTGGGAAAGAAATGAAAATCATACTCTTTGCCTTAATTCTGCTAAGGCTATAGGATGTACGGTAGTAAATATTGGCAACCAGGATTTGGTTGAGGGAAGAGTAAGTTGTTATTATGGTTTATTTAGAGTTATATTCATAATTTGATGCTTATAGTTTTGAAAATTTGACTTTTTGTTTAATCGATTTTTGCAGCCTCATTTGGTTCTTGGCCTAATTTCTCAGATTATAAAGGTGGGTTGTTTATCAAATCATCTTTATGGGTGTTGATTTTAGAACCAATTATATGTTGAGAACCATGAGAACCGCATAATGTGTTTTTACCTATTGCTTTGAATGTGATACACAAGACACTTATGTAACTGGCTCTGTTTCTCTCTCCCACTACTCCTGATTATCTTTTATGCACTATGCACAAGTGGATTATGCTGTTCTCAACAAATTTTTGGTTCTGGAACAAACATGCCCCTATATATATGGGAGTATTTTGTTTGCTAATCTTAGGTTATTGTTGCTGCTTGTGATTTTGGCACCTTCAGATACAACTCCTGGCAGATCTCAACCTTAGAAAGACACCTCAACTTGTGGAATTGGTGGAGGACAACAATGTAATTCTTAGTTTTTTATGTTATTTGCAATTTCATTTTATTTGTGAAAGTCGATTTGTGAATTATTTGTATTTATAAATAAAATGTTGTTATAAATAATTTGCAGGATGTTGAGGAGCTAATGGGATTAGCACCTGAGAAAGTCCTATTAAAATGGATGAATTTCCATCTTAAGAAAGCAGGTTACAAGAAACCAGTCACTAACTTCTCGTCTGATCTAAAGGTAACCGCACCCTTTCAGTTGTGCTCAATGACATTTAAGTTGTAATATTGGCATGATTTACGTCCCCTAACTTGTTTAAATCCAACAAGTGTTTATCTTTTCAAAAAGTTACCTGTAACCGGTTAAACCATTCAACATTCGAGGACATGGCTTCCAAGTTGTGTGCAGAAATGTCGACATAGTGAGATTGACATAATGTATGATTGACTATGCTGATGTGGATTTTATTTCTATTATTAATTTAATAATATTGTTATCAACTTATCATAATAATAATGATAATTAGTATCTTTATTAATATAAAAGAAATAAAACAGTTACACCATGGCGGCATACTTAATCGAATAATATTTCCATGCCAACAAAAATAGCATACGTGGCCGTCCATGTAAGCTTGTTACTGGTTTCAAGGGTAAAATACTCGCTTTGTTAAAACGGGATTTAATCATGTTAAAAGAATACCTTAGGGACTTATATGCAAAAACATGAAAACCAAAATTTCATTAAGCTAAATAGGAAACAGCAGCTAACACTATGCTTTGCTATAATCTGTAGGATGGAGAAGCTTATGCTTACCTGCTTAATGTTCTTGCACCAGAACATTGCAGCCCAGCCACTCTGGACACCAAGGACCCCACTGAAAGGGCAAATTTGGTACTTGAGCATGCAGAAAAAATGGATTGTAAACGTTACCTGGCTCCCAAGGATATCGTTGATGGCTCCACAAATTTAAATCTTGCATTTGTTGCACAAATATTCCACCAAAGGTTAAAGATCGCATTACTCGTTATCATTACATTAAAAAAGTTTTGTTTTTTTTTAAATTTTATGGTATATTTATCTTGCAGAAATGGTTTATCTACTGATAACAAAAAAATATCTTATGCTGAGATGATGACTGATGATGAAGAAATGTCTAGAGATGAGAGATGTTTCAGACTTTGGATTAATAGTCTTGGGATTTCTTCTTATGTGAATAATTTGTTTGAGGATGTCAGAAATGGGTAGGTTTAAATTTTAAATGTGTAATTATTGATTATTTTTTTCAAACAGTTTAAATAAGATTATTATCGGTTGTTCATGGGTTCATGCAGATGGACACTTCTGGAAGTTGTAGATAAGGTGTCTCCGGGATCGGTTAATTGGAAGCATGCAACTAAACCTCCTATCAAGATGCCATTTAGGAAAGTTGAGAATTGCAATCAAGTTATTAAGATCGGGAAGCAGTTGAAGTTTTCACTTGTTAATGTAGCGGGAAACGACTTTGTACAAGGGAATAAAAAACTTATACTTGGTAAATTAAAGCATTAAACTTGGACTCGTTTCTTGGTTCGTTTTCATTTTAAGAAAAGATTATAACTTTTGTGCATTCGTTGCAGCTTTCTTGTGGCAGTTGATGAGGTTTAATATGCTTCAACTTTTGAAAAACTTGAGATCCCGTTCGTCCCAGGGGAAGGAGATAACCGATGCTGATATTTTGAAATGGGCTAACAAGAAAGTGAAAAACACAGGCAGAATGTCCCAAATGGAGAGTTTTAAGGTTGGATATGAAACTATTTATCTTTTTAATTTATTAATCATAGTTATACATTATAACTGATTGATTGATGGTTGTGCAGGATAAGAGCCTTTCAAATGGTATTTTCTTTCTTGAGCTTCTGAGCGCAGTGGAACCCAGGGTGGTCAACTGGAACCTTGTAACCAAGGGTGAAAGTGGTATTTTATTTTATTTTATTTTCTTTTTGATATTTATATTTTCAAGATTCTGTATAAATCTTCAAATGCGGTTTTTGGATGCTAATTTCATGATATAATGGCGTTTACAGAAGAGGAGAAGAAGTTGAATGCAACTTACATAATCAGTATTGCACGAAAGCTTGGGTGCTCAATTTTCTTATTGCCTGAAGACATCATGGAGGTAAACTAAAACAATTTTGTAGCGGTGGCAGTTTTGACCCGTTTACTGAAACGGGTCGATTTGGGTTATGCTTTATATCGCCAAAAACACAAAAAGATTAGTACTCTAAAAATAGGTTAAATGGGTGGAATACAGCCCAAAGTGAATTTTAAAGCATAAAACCTTCTAAATCATTTTATTTTAATCATTAGACTGCTATATTTGACGCATCAATTATACCTAAAAAAATAAAATGTGGTAGGCAAAAAGTGTTTAGAGTCAACCCAACCTGACCCATTTCTGGTCACACCAAAAGTTCAAGTTTTGACCTGTTACCCGCCTCGTCCATCTTAACAGGTGAACCAGAAGATGATACTTATGCTAACAGCCAGCATTATGTACTGGAGCCTGCTGCAATCAACAGATGACTCGGAATCATCTCCTTCATCTGTTGCAGCAACACCAGAAGCATCACCAGCACCTTCTGTTAATGGAGATGAAGGCTCCGAATTCTCCATGGGTGCTGAAATTACCAATTTGTCCATTGATGATTCAGCCTCTGATACTACAGTCTCCTCAATTCATGAAAACAATGATACTATTTTACAGTGATATGCTACTTTTATTTGTAAGTAAAAAAAAGGGAAGGTGAAAAGAAGGTATACATAATTTTGATAAAAAAAAAACTAGGTAGAACAATGGGTTATAATTTTTTTTTCTTTTATTGAAATAAATTGTACATTCTTCATTTTATTAAAGTTCAGTTAAAAGATTTATGTTATAATTTACGGTGTGTGATTTTCTGTTCATATTTGAACATTCTGTTATGATTTAGTTTAATACAACCTACTGTTAATACTTTTTCTTTTATCAGCAAAGATTATCTAGGATAGAATGGGAACATCTAGATAATCCAGGATGAATCTGCCACCCTCAAGACTCGAACCCACAACCTTTGGTTGGGGTGACATCACCACTTGTTAATACTTGTTCAATTCAAACAGCAACTCTAATACGTGTTTATGCCTCCCATGAATCGTCACATGAATGTGGACTATCTAGATATGAACATTTTGTAACGTGTACCGTTACCGTACCGATAGATTCGGTACGGTACTCGGTACCCACTTCTCAAGAAATTAGGTATCGGTATTTTCAGTACCGGTACCGATCTTACCCTTATTAACATATGAGAAAATACTGACTTTAAGAGAAGATGTTTGCTTTCAGGCTTTGAAAGCCGTGACCCTAAAAGATTAGAACCTGAACTAGCAGCAACGTCAAGTGGTGAACTGATATAAAAACAAAGAACGCAGTTTCGTTTATGGCCAACTCCCACAAAACTCTTATTGCATTAAGAAACTCACTCAAAACTTAATTACAATTCCATAGCTCTACCATAGTATTTATAATCTAACCTAACTTGCTGGACAAGTAATTTACCAATCATAAGTAGCTACAAACTAGGACCTTTAAACCGACTTGTTTAGAAATCTAATTGAGCCGCCACAGTCTTGTATTTTTTCTTCGATAACCTCAAACTCTCACAACTTGTATTTTTTTTTCTTTATGCCTTGATCACAAACTGAATCACTAAGTTTAACCACTTCACACTTGAATCACTGCTAAATCTCTTGCATCACTTTAATCACTCAAGTTTCTGATCGCCTTCCCATCACTCCATGACCTATTTCACACAAGTTTTCTCGATCAAAACTTCCTCTTGGACTCCCAAATGCACCTGTCACAGGTGATCACACCCTTCACATATCACGCAAACTGCTTCGACCGATCTTTCACAGACATACTTTGTAAAGATAAAGACCGATGGATACAAAGTTCTCTAAGTATAGATGCTGCGGTCTCTACAGTTTTGCTGACTTACAAAGTTGCTGCTGATAAGGCATATGCTGCTGATAGTTAAGTTCTACTGCTGATGAACAACTATCCTGCGGATAGCCTTATCTGCTGAAGTCCAAAGTTGCTGCTGATAGGCTTCTCATCAGCATCAAACATTGATGCTGCTGATAGGCAAATCATCAGCAGCTTTGACTTTACTACTGACACCTTTTGCTGCAATACTGACACACCTATCAGCATAAGGAATGTTATTGGTGCAGATGATTAAAGACAAAGCTACTACTTCTGAAGTCTCCTGCAAAGATTCCTAAGAAGACTTTTGACCTGATTCATACTGTTTGCTGCAGTTTGTCTTTTAGTTGTCTACCAATTGTAGTGTAACTTGTAACTGTCAAAGATCAACGGCATGTGTTTGATCTGATCCTTAGAATCAAGGGTCTGTCTTGATTCTAAGTTTCTTTATATGTATTGTATCTTTTCATTTTACAAGTGTGATTCCTTAGAGTTTTCTCTGTAACTTGTAAATCTTGAAGATTAATACAATTTGCATTTATCAGTATTATCATTGTTTCTTGTTTACATTGCATAGTTGTGATTGTTTCCGCCAATCTCAACTGAACAGAACCATCTTGTAAAATACCGATCCTACAAGTGGTATCAGAGCTTTGGCTCTCAGATTAAACAAACTAACACTTGTTTAATCACTATCTGGTTCTGTTATCTCTTTGCTGCTAAACCATCTATCCAAAGTATGGCTCAGAATACTAGATTTGATGATGTTGGAAGCCTTCACAGACCACCAAGACTGGTGTCTAGAGAAGATTATGACATGTGGAAGAAAAGAATGAAAAGTTTCTTTTGCTACCAAGAATATGGAATGTGGAGATCCATAATTGATGGTCCGTATGTGCCTATGGTGGCTTCTGCTGACTCTGGAGGTCCATCTGTTCCTAAAGAAGCCTCCAAATATTCTGAAGAAGACATCAAGAAGATGGAGGTAGATTTTAAAGCTCTGGGAGCTATATAGATGTGCTTACCAAATGAAGTTTTTCATAACTTCGGAGAATACAAAACCGCCAAAGAGCTATGGGAAGCTCTTGAAAAGATGTTCGCTGGTTCTGAAGAAGTGAAAGAAAATAGAAGAGACATTCTAAAGCAACAGTATGAAAACTTTGTCTACAAGGATGGTGAGTCTCTTACCACTCTATACAACAGGTACACCTATCTTGTGGGAGAGCTACAGTGCTCTAAAGTCAAGCTGGAGAATGAAGACATTCTCAAAAAGTTTATTAGATCTCTTCCAAGTTGCTGGACACTCTACACAGTGTCAATCAGAAGAACTGAAAACCTGAAGTCTCTCAAAATGACTGAGCTGTTTGGTATGCTGAAGACATACGAGCTGGAAATGATTCAAGCCAGAGAAAGAAGCTCATGTCATTCATCCTCATCCTCGTCATCCACCACTTCCTCTGCACTACACTCTGACCACTCAGCTCCAAGTTCAAGCAACTACTATCCTCCCATTGTTACCCATCCACAAACTCCCAACTCACAAACTAGCAACTCACCTTTTCTCCTTGAAGCCCCACCTCAAAATAACTCTGCTGCATTTGTCTCTGAAAACCCAAGCAATATGTCATTTATCAAATAAGATCTGGAGTGTTTTCATCCAGATGACCTAGAAGAAATGGACATACAACACTCTTATGCTATGTTATATCTTAGAGCTAAAAGGTTCTACTCTAGAACTGGAAGACCTATTCCAAGCAACAACTCTAACACTAGAGTTGGGTTAGATAAGAGCAAGCTAAGATGTTACAACTGTAACCAACTTGGTCACTTTGCTAGAGAATGCAAGGCACCAAAGGCAAACCCAACAGCTGCACAACCAAGACAAGCTCATCAAGGTCAAGCAAGTCAAGGCAACACTCCACCTGCTCAAACTGCAGCATGTGCAGCTCAACAAGTGGGAACAACTGATTTTGACTGGAGTTTTCAATATGAAGAACCAACAGCTAACAACCAAGCTCTCATGGCAGACACCAAGGAGATACAACCTCAGGTATATGAACATCTCTGTTCTCAAGCTTGTATTGATAAGGTTCTAGGATATAGAAAGCATAACCAAAATCTTATAGATCAAAATGAAGAGTTTCATCAAATAAAATCTGAATTCAAAAAGGTTGAAAACAGTTACAAAGAAAAGATTAACTGTCTAAAGAAAGAAATTTCATCATTAAAACATGAACAAACAAATCTTGAAACTTAGATTGATGATCTATTGGTTAAGCTAAAAGCTACAAGAGCTGAACTGGCAGAACAAAAGGTTCATGTTGACAAATATGAATTTGCATCCAAAAAGCTGCAAAGATTTTTGGATGCTTAAATTCATGAGAAGGTAACTGCTGGTATTGGGTATCAAGCTGAGAAGACTTACAAAATCTGTACCACCACCTGCTGACTATGTAGCTATCCATGAACCTAACTTTAACCTCACAAACCTTGACCATGCAAACCGAAACCTTGATCCTTCCAAGGAAGAAACAGTTGTGCAAGAATACAATACCTCAACTGAATCTGAGTCCACTTGCTCAGAATCCACTGAAACCAGTGAAGCCCCATTACTCCCTACCAATGAAGTAATTCTAAAAACCACCAAATATGGCAGAGTAATTCAAACAAATGGTCCAAGTCCCTTTATTCCCTCTATACCAGTACCTCAACTCACCAAACAGATCAAATGTAACATCCCAAAAATAATAAAACGAATAAATATAGTGAGGCCGGAGATTTAGTCGGAATATTTAAACACAAAAGCCAAAAAACAAAAGAGAAAGGGAGCGGGCTTGGGCTCGACTTCAATGGGCCGAGGGAAGCCCAGGTATATAAGGGGCAAGGCAGCCCTCTTCTTTGCTCATTCCTCACTCACGCAACTTTTAGAGAGAGAAAGGAGAGCTCGGGTCTAGAGAGAGAAAGTTGACGGATCGCCCCGGGATTGAAGGAGCACGTTACTGCTGAGCTCGTGAGCAAAACCTCCGAATCATAACCCCAATCCAGGTAACGATTCAACCCTAATTTGAGTTTTTGTTTACTTTGGGATTTTCGGGTTTTGGCTAAAAAGGTAACGTTTTTGCGGATGAAACTTGAAAATGAGCTTAGGTATAGCATCTAGAATGAAAACCGAACGTTTTGATCAAAGAAAATTGAGATATCGACACGATTAGATTCGCATGCAAAAACTTCGGATTTTTTGGGAAGAAGACTGATTCATCGAAACTACTAGTTTCGATGTAGGTGAATCCATCGAAACTACTTAGTTTCGATATATGCAGACCCATCGAAACTACCATAGTTTCGATATGAACCCAGGACTCAAAACTACTTAGTTTCGATATATGCAGACCCATCGAAACTACCATAGTTTCGATATGAACCCTTGATCCGAAACAGATTATACATAAGTTACTTACCGAAACTACCATAGTTTCGATATAAACCCATGACCCGAAACTACCATAGTTTCGATATAAACCCATGACTCGAAACTACTTAGTTTCGATATATGCAGACCCATCGAAACTACCATAGTTTCGATATGAACAGACCCATCGAAACTACCATAGTTTCGATATGAACCCATGACCCGAAACTTACATAGTTTCGATGTGATTCATCCATCGAAACTACTAGGTTCAAACATAGTAATGTCTAGAGTTATCTAGGAGCACTACCTTATGTGTATGACTTCATTATACAGATTGAGAGATACCTTAGTGACGCTCAGTAACCGGCTAAGTATTGCAGAAACCACTCATCAGGTGAGTTCTATGTGCCCCCCTTCTATGTTATGTGCAAACCTTATTAAATGGTTTGGGGCTGAAGTGTATACGCTAAATGAATAAATGTTATGAATGCCAATGTGATCATACGTGATATATACATATATGTATCAAAATGAATGATGAACAAAGAATGAAGCGTATGATTATAAAGAATGAATGAAAGAATGACATAACGTGAATGAATGAAATATTGCTTTATATTTTATATATTGCATGTTATGAATGTATGTAACGTTATGGACGCTTCGATGACAACGGCTACTTCGGTAGACGGACGACCACGTGACTATTTTGCAACCGGGAAAAAAAGACATTCCTTCATCAGCTAGGACGTATGAAAGGCATTAATGGACGGTCGAAGCAATTGCCCTATAATAAGTATAACGGTTGCATAAACAATAGTTCGCGTGGGAAACGGATGCCTTAGGGCAGACGGGCGAATATACGGACTACGACGGTAGGACGGTTAAGACGGACGGCCGAAGGTTGGCCAGACGGTTTAATGGCGGACGGTTTCTAGGACCGGACGAGTAAAGGGGCTACGACGGTAGCTTAATGGCGTATGTCTTTGTGACATACGTAGTAAAAGACGGGTTGATCACCCTTATGTGTATGACCAATGAATGTTCTCCCTAAAGTAAGTATGTATATATACATATATATACTCAGTATGAATGATATGCGAGAACAATAAAGCAAAGAATATGAAAATGTACGTATCTTATAGTATATAAGTATATATATATGATACTTAATGATAAGATAAATGTTATGTCTAATTGTTTTTAAACTAGAACTCACCAGCGTTAGCTGATTTTTAGTATACATTTCAGGTGACAAAAGGAAGGGTCGTGCGAAGGCATGATGGTTACCCGGCATATGACTGACATCCCACTTTCATATATGTTAAGACAATGTTATGTTTTAAATTGTTAAGACTTCCGCTGTTATGTTATGTATTCGAATGATGTTTGCTTTCGCTACTCTTGAACGCTTTTAAATTAAATTCAGTATTTTAACTATGTTTATGAGTAAATCCAACAAGTGAGGTTACCCAGGAAAGAGGCCTTACATCAAAATTAGCTATCCTCCTGAAGGAAGAAAGTTAATTATTGAAAAGGGACAATCCTCAATCTCTACAAATCATCAAGCAAACCAACCAAGGAAGGTGTTTGACATCTGTCATGCATCTAGAGAGAGAACTCCATATGTTCAGAAAACATTGGAGGAAGCCACTTTTGAGCATAACAAAACTCATCCCTGGAATTTCAAAGACTTATTCAAAAGAAAGGACTATGTGTACTTTCAAAGGGATAAAATTGCTAAATCATGCTTTGTCTGTGGAAAATACAATCATACCGCCAGCACCTGCTTCTATTACCTTCAGCAGCAACGAAATCTCAAGCAACAAGCTTTTGAGAAGACTAACAAGAACAAGAAGGTAAGAAACTATGAAGCCAAAGAAACTAACTTCAGAAAATCTCTCTCTCCACCAAGGAAGCAGATCCCAAAAGCTCAACAATCTTGCATCATATGTGGTGAATCAGACCACTTTGCTGCATATTGTAAATTCAATCCATTCAACCAGATCTCTCAATCAGCTTCAACAGCAGTCAAGATTCTTTCTAACCAGAAGCAGGTCTATAGAAGAACTCCAACAGAAAAACCCACTTTCAACAAAAAGGTAAAGAAGGAGAAGCAGGTGTTTGCTGAACAGTCAGCAGCAATCAAAATTGCTGCTGATCACATGAAGCCGAAAAGGATGAAAAATAAACCCAAGCCTTCAGTAGCAACCAAATCTGCTGCTGATCAGTTAACACCATCAGCGGAAACCAAGTTTGCTGCTGATAAGCCAAAACCTTCAGCAGCAAAGTTCGCTGCTGTTCAGTCAAAACCATCAGCAGCTAAGACCACATATGCTGCCGATAGAGTAACAAGATCTGGAAAACCTACTCAACAATGGAAGCAAAATTACTTTAGATCCATTGAATGCCAGCATATTCATGATCTTGGTCTTAAAACACACTCACCCAAGTCTGCAAGCTCTTGGGTCCCTCCCTCTAACTAGATCTCTCTCATGTGCAGAGACAACCAGGTAATAATGATAACACATGGGTTATAGACAGTGGTTGTTCCAGGCACATGACAGGCAACAGATCCCCCCTCTCAGATTTTAGAAATTTTTATGGAGGATATGTTGCATTTGGAAGTGATTCAAAGGGAGGATCTATCACTGGACAAGGAACTGTGTCCAATGAGGGAATGTGTATTGAAAGGGTGAACTATGTAAAAGAACTAGAGTTCAACCTCATGAGTGTGTCTCAAATCTGTGATCAGAAGCATTGGATGCTTTTCACAGATAAAGAATGTTTTGTGCTCTCCCCTGGGCTAAGCAAACTTCCTCCAGAAAAGATCTTGTTGACTGCTCAAAGAAAAGATAACTTATATGTGCTTGACATGAACAAAGTCACTCCATCTGGTAGTGTATCTTGTTTTCTGTCCAAGGCATCAGTTGATGAATCCGCTCTATGACACAGGAGATTAAGCCATGTAAATGTGAAAACTATCAACAAGTTGGTGAAAGGAAATCTTGTCAGAGGTCTTCCCAACAAGGAATTCCAGCTTGAAGATCACTACATAGCATGCTTGAAGGGGAAGCAACACAAGAGTTCTCACAAGCCCAAGACATTGAATTCAAATGACACTCCACTACAGCTGCTGCATATGGATCTTTTTGGTCCTACAAACGTCATGTCAATGGGCAAGAAGTCATATTGTCTGGTGATAACTGATGACTACACCAGATTCTCATGGGTATACTTCTTGAGAACAAAAGATGAAACTGCTGAAATTCTTAAATCCTACATTCTTAGGGTTGAGAATCAAAGCAATCAGAAAGTCAAAATCATAAGGTGTGATTAAGGTACAGAATTTAAGAACCAGACCTTGAATTGTTTTTGTGAGAGCAAAAGTATTGAAAGACAATACAGTGCTCCAAGAACTCCTTAACAAAATGGGGTTGCTGAAAGGAGAAACAGAACTCTCATTGAGTCTGCCAGATCAATGCTGGCTGACTCAAAACTGCCTCTCACATTCTGGGCAGAGGCAGTTAGCATAACTTGCTATGTGCAAAATAGAGTTCTCATTGTCAAGTCTCTCAACAAAACACATTATGAGCTGTGGTTCAAAAGAGTTCCCTACATTGGATTCTTGAAACCATTTGGATGTCCATGTACCATTCTTATCACCAATGGAATTCTTCCAAAGTTTGGTGCAAAATCAGATGAAGGATACTTTATGGGCTATTCCTCTTAATCCAAGGCTTACAGAGTATTCAATTCCAGAACAAGAATAGTTGAAGAATCAGCAAATGTGGAATGTAGGGAACACCTTCCATGTGAAAAGGGGAAGGGCCAGACTGGCTGTTTGATATAGATTCCTTCTCTCAAATATTTGAGCCTCTCATCTTCTCAAATATAGAGTCTTCATCCACACACAACCTAGCCACTTCATCAAACAATGACTACAGATTAGGCTTCAATGGTCCATCTATAAGAATCAAAAGACCATCCATTGATACTCCATCTGTTGTTGATGCTATTGAAGCCAGTGAAGCCAGAACAAGCAACTCAAATGTCACCAGCAACAGTCTTTCTGACAATGAAGATCAAGATGAGGGTATTGCATCTGATGCTACTGATGCTGCTGATGCTACTGATGCTACTAATGCTGCTGATGCTACTAATGCTGTTTGATGCTGCTGATGCTGCTGAGGCTGCTGACTTATTGGAAGATGCTGCTACTGCTGAAGATTCCCTTGCAACCAACTCTCTTGAAGATATTCCGGATCAAAATCAAAGCAATCTTGACCATGTAGTACAATTGGATGTTGTTCCAGCACAAAGAATCAACAAAAAACATCCCTTAGAAAATGTCATTGGTCAAGTTCAACAAGGAGTTCAAACTAGAAGCAAGACTCATGAAGCTAATATCTGTCTATACTCCTGTTTTCTGTCTCAATTTGAACCAAAGAAGATAGATGAAGCTTTGCAACACAGCAGTTGGATTGAAGCAATGCAAGAAGAGTTGCTGCAATTCAAAAGACAAGAGGTGTGGACCCTAGTTGATCTTCCACCTGGCCAGACTGCTATAGGAACAAGGTGGGTCTTCAGGAACAAGCAAGATGAAAGAGGGATTGTAATTAAGAACAAAGCCAGACTTGTGGCTCAGGGATACACTCAGGAAGAAGTAATTGACTATGATGAAGTCTTTGCTCCTGTTGCCAGACTGGAGGCTATTAGAATCTTCCTAGCATATGCTGCATCTAAAAGCTTTACTGTTTATCAGATGGATGTCAAGAGTGCTTTTCTATATGGGAAGATTGGTGAGGAAGTATATGTCAGACAGCCTCTAGGCTTAGTAGATCCCTCACATCCAAACAAAGTTTTCAAACTAGACAAGGCTTTATATGGACTACACCAAGCCCCAAGAGCCTGGTATGAGACTTTGTCAGGTTATCTACCCAGCAACAATTTCAGAAGAGGTGCAATTGATCAGACATTTTTTATCAAAGATGAAGGGGGAGAAATTCTATTGGTGCAAATCTATGTAGATGACATCATCTTTGGATCAACAAAGAAGAAATTATGCAAAGACTTTGAGATTCTAATGCACTCAAAGTTTGAAATGAGTTCAATGGGTGAACTAAATTTCTTTTTGGGTCTCCAAGTCAAACAAGTTCCAAATGAAATCTTCATCAGCCAATCCAAATATGTCAAAAGTATCTTGGAAAGATTCAAACTGGTTGACTGCTCTGCTGCAAGAACTCCAATTCAAGTGCACCATCAATTGTCTCCTGACAAAAATGGATAAGACACTGATCAACATCAGTACAGGGAAATGATTGGATCACTGATGTATCTAACTGCATCAAGACCAGATATCATGTTTGTAGTATGTCTGTGTGCAAGATTTTAAGTAGCTCCAAAGAACTCACACCTCCAAGCTGTCAAAAGAATTTTTAGATACCTAAAGGGTGCTCCAGGACTTGGGCTATGGTACTCTAAGAATGATAACTTCAACTTATATGCATACACTGATAGTGAAGATGGAGGATGCAACTTGGACAAAAAGTCCACATCAGGAGGATGCCAATTTCTGGGAGGAAGATTGATTTCCTGGCAATGCAAGAAGCAAACATGTGTGTCAACATCTACAGCAGAAGCAGAATACATTGCAGCTTCCAGTTGCTGTGCACAAGTCATCTGGATACAAAATCAAATGCTGGACTATGGAATGACTTTCATGGAAACTCCCATTCACATTGACAATAAGAATGCCATATCAATTACAAATAATCTTGTGCAGCACTCCAAGACAAAACACATTGACATCAGGTATCATTTTATTAGAGATCAAGCTGAGAAAAGAAGAATTATTTTAACCAAAGTTCATACCAATGAGCAGTATGCTGACTTATTCACAAAAGCCTTTGATGAAGCTAGATTCAGATATCTAGTTGAATCCATTGGCATGATGAACTTTGATTAAAATCTTTCTCTAAAAATCTTTAAAAATAAATGTGTGTCTGTCTTTCTCTTGTTGTAAATAAAGTCTTTTGAAAAATAAATAATCAACAGCAAACATTTTTGCTGCTGATGGGTTTAGTCCTCAGCAGCAAAGAATTTGCCACTGAATGCTTTAAGTTATCAGCAGGAACAAGTTTGCTGCGGATAGCTTTAAGGCAATCAGCAACAACATCTTTGCTGCAGACCATTACATCCATAGCAACAACCAAGTTTTGCAGCTGATAGACTTAACCATCTGCAGCAACCAAGTTTGCTGTAGATGGGTAAAAATGGTTCACATTAACTTTTACCAGCTGTAAAAAGTCACTGTCAGTCTTTACCATGACTGCTACAGTGTGTTACAGCTGTAACACAGTAACAAGTAAAGTGCCAATGTAGCTGACTGCTACAGTGTGCTACGCTTCATCTTTTTGTACGGTACAAGTGACCGTTGCCCAAACTTTTGCCGTTATAACAAAATCAAATTCCCTCCTTCACCTCTTCACATTCAATTCTGACCTAATCCTCCATCTTTTCCCTCTCTCCCAAGCATTCAAAGCTTCCCCACACTTAACCAACTTTTAAAAGCTTCATCCTTCCCTCCAAACCTCACCAAAATGGCAAACGTTGACATCAATAACCCCGATGACAAGTTCTCAACTTACCACAATTTAACGGCATATCTTGTTAAGGGTAAGAAATCAGAAGGGTTCAATGATATGTTCGACTTTCTTTGTCGGTCAAAAATACACTTTGCTCTGACTGTCAACCCCACAATCTACATACCCCATATGGAAGATTTCTGGAACTCTGCCGTCTTCTCTACCGAACAGGGGACTCCCCAAATCAAATCAAAGGTTGACGGCAAGGATATCACTATTACAGAAGCTACACTCAGAAAACATCTCAAGCTTCAGGACGAGGGTGCCGCCATCTCATACACCAAGAATGAGTACATGAGGACCTTTGTATCCATAGGGTACACTGGAAATCAAGAAGAATACACTATTGAGAAGGCGCTGATGGGTCCTCCATGAAAGTTTTTGTGCCACACTCTTCTACAATGTATCTCACAGAAGGGGAGTGGATGGAATCAATTGAACTCCATTCTTGCCTCTGCTATTCATGGTATGATAATTGGGGAGGGGTTCAATTTTTCTCATTTGATATTTGAAGGTTTGAGTTACAACCTTAAGGAAGGAGCAAGACAAGCTTTCTATATGTACCCTAGATTCTTGCAGGAAGTTTTTAACCATGAATTAAAAGATCTTTCAAAACCTGTAAGAGTCTACATGATTGGGGGACATAAAAATAATATTTTTAAAAGTATGAGAACTGTTTCAGAAAATTTCTCAGGGGTCAATGTTCCATTGTTATCTACAATGATGAACATACAAAGTACCCAGGGTGACAGTTCAGCAGTCCCAGCTGATACTGATCCTACACCCTCCACTGCACAGCTTTAACACACAAAAGTCTCTTTTGTTCGAACCCCTGTGCATCCTACTCAGGGTGCACAGGTACATCTTACTGAGGGTGCACAGGTACATCAAATACTTACACCCATTCTTCAAACCCAACTGGAACAAAGGGCCCTAGTTGAGGTGAGCTATACCAGAAAAAGAAAGAAGAGCAAGAAAAGTCCTTCTATTCTTGGCTCAGAGGCCCAATCCCAACCCAAAAGCCCTCATCCAGAGCCACAACACTTTGATGAGAATACCATAAGGGATAGCCACATGATTAGGGAAACTTCCTTGGAAGAATCTCTATTAGGATCAGGATCACATCCCGGATCCATAGAACAACCCTCTGAGCCCTTTTATTTTGTTTCTTCTCTGAACTTAAGTGTAGAGGCACCTAGTCAAGATGATATACCTTCTCCAACTGTCACTATCTCGAAGGTACTGATTGACTTGGCTGCCAATGTACCCAGCCCAAGTTCATCACCCAATAAGGTTCACTCTAGGAGTTCTGATAGAGTGAATGTGGAAGGGGCTATCACTACTTCTGGTCCATCAACTGACCAGAAGGACAGTGATAACATCACTAAGTCCCCAACCACGACAACTCTAAGTGAAAATGTCTCTTTTGAAACATTTTTCACTAAGAGGAATCCCAGGTGGATGAGGACAGGTGGATGAGGACATTTTTCACCAGGGTTATGGGGATGTAGAGGCTAGGCCTAAGGCCCTATCTAGTTCCAAGGATTCCACATCTGTGGATGAGGACAGTTTGGAACTTCAAAATCTAGAATTGACGGCTAGGGTTGCTATGCTGGAGGCTGAAGTGTCTAAATTAAGGCACCAAGCTTCTATGCATGAGTCCCACATATGTACCCGCTCTGCTTCTACCTCCCTTGTATCAGTGGGCAATCAAACTGATTCAACTTTGCTTACTGATGCAACCAAAAAGGGGAAGGAAAGCCTTCAAGATGATGATGATAGCTTGGAAGAATGGTTCAAAGAACAAGAGGAATTTCAACGGACAATCTTCAAGCCCTCTTTTATTCAAGTTCAAGAGATTGAATGGGAAGACTCTAGAGATGAAGAGGAAGAGGTCCCGGAAGAATGGAGAATAGTTACTAGGAATGTAGAGGAAGCATTTCCTGAGGAGAGGGAGATAGAAAGGGAAGAAGAAGCACTCCCAGAAGTCCAAATACTTGAAGCTGCTGCTAACATCTCCAGGAGAGTCATAGCCCCCGAAATCCCACTAACTGCACACAACTTGGAATTTGACTCTATTCTAGCATGGGGGTATGATGGCATCCTTAAAAGATTATGGATTGGCTGGGAATTTACTAGAGTCAAAGAGATTATCTTGGATAACCTAAATATGTTTGAAATCCTGTTCCTGCACCTGACTGAAAGTGTTAACACTTCCAAGGACCTATCTGCCAGGCTTGCCATTGAAAGATTTCATGATATATGTGAAGACAATATGCCTCGGTTTGAGAAGTTCCTTGAAGAGGCAAAAAGGGTGGATTATCCAAGACTTGAGGATGTAGAAGCAGAGTCCTCAAGAGCGGCAGAAGAAAGACATGAAAGGCAAAGCCAAAGAATGGAGCTAATAAGAAGCATGGTCTTAACTGAAGAACAAGTCCTATGTTTAAGAAAATTCCTGTACAATGAGGTGGTTAGAGGTCTGGAAGTTCATGGATGGTCGAGCACTGAGCCTTCAGGGTTTCAATTCTTCCTGTGTGATGGATCTACATTCATAATCAACAATATCCATGAGATCCTACTGCTCAATCCAGACTTCCTTTGTAAGGTATTTGAACTCAGATCACACATCTTCAACATCAACTCCAAGAAAAGTCAAGAAATGATCAAAATTGTCAAAACCTTTCTTGAGAAGGAGGGATGGATTGCAATGGATGAATCTGATTCAGACTTGTCCCTTCCCTCTTCTCTAATTGTCATCCTAAACACTGAAGAAGAATCTGTAAGAAAAGAGAAACAGAAGATTATGACAGAATGGAAGGCAGTAACTGGAGAAAAATGGGAAGAAAGTGGAGATGAAGAAATTCCCCCCCTTTATCCTCTCCTTAAATTGCCAATGAAGCTGAGGCTGAGGTATCAATAGCAACTCCCACCTCTGCTATTGTGATCTATGAAGCTGAAGCTGAGGCATCCAATAAAGACAAAGGGAAAGGAATCATGACAGAAGAACAAGAAAAGAAAATAGAGGAAGAAAAGAAGGAGGTGGAAAGGAGAAGAAGAGAAAGAGAAGAAGAAGAGATGGCTGAACTCAAGAAAGCTCAAGAAAGAAAAGCTGTCATGCTCTTCAGAGAACAACAGATCCAGTTGCAGGCAAGGCAACTGGATAGAGCAAAAGTTCAAGTTCCTGCAGCTTCACAAATAATAGAAGATGAAGCCTTAGACCGACAGCTGCAGGAACAATTAAATAAAGAAGATGAAGAGAGAGAGAGAGAAAGAGAGCAGAGGAAGCCAAGTTCAGAGTTACTGATTCTGAACTTGCTAAAGAGATGAGGGAGGAGTAGATGGCAGTTCTGATTTCTCAAGGTGAGGATGCAGACTACCTTAAGAAATTATCCAATAAAGAAATCTACAGGGCCTTCATGGGTCAATCTGGTGAACTAGCCAAGAAGTAGAGGGCTGAAGAAGAAGAAAAAGCCTGGATGAAATCTAGGAAAGCCATTGCCTTCAATGTTAGGACCCATGAAGAAAGGAAGGTCATGATCGACTTCCTAAAGGCAAGAGGTGAGAGTGGAAAGAGGCTGGGTCCCATGAACTTCATGAACCTACAAGCCCTCTATATTAAGGTGAAAAAGGAAGAAGAAGAGAGGCTCTAAAAGAAGGGTAGACGTACACAGAAGAAAGAAAACCAAAGAAACCCAAGTCTACTCCCTCAACCTCTCCTCCTTCTGTCCAACAACTTCCCTCTCACCCTCCTAGATCACTCTCCTCCCCTCCCAAAGAGTCCAAATCCTCCCACCCAGTTCCCTCTCATCAAGAGCCTCCCAAAAAGAAAACTAAACCTCCTACCACATCTGAAGAATCAAGAGAAATTGTGATATGGTTTTACAGTGAACCAGATCAGTGGTTTGAAGTGTTAAGGGGAAAGGCAGAGATGAAGAGATCGACATACAAGTCTGTGGATGAAGTGATGCAACTTCCAGACTTTGATTTAAGGAGAATGATGGAGCTGGGTGAATCTCATGAGCCTGACAATAAAAGTGGGAGACATCTGTTATTAGTGATCAAACATCACTTCAACCCCAGCAAATATGTTGTCATTGATGCTAAACCTCTCCAATCCCACTTTCCAATTGTCAAATGGTCCTATAATGCTATCAAGGATGAATATACACTGATAGATGTCAGAGGACAAAAGTTGAGATGTTCAAGCAAGACTATCTTCAGCATGCCAAGCAAAGACATAAAAACTCTATCTGAAATTCCTCTTGACAATCCAAGCAAGGATCCAAGAGGCTATGAGACTGCAAGGATTGTCCTGAACATGCAAAAGATTCAGGAACAAAGACGGTAAGAGAAGTTTTGGTAGCATCAGTTTAGGGGGAGTTTGTAAAGATAAAGACTGATGGCTACAAAGTTCTCTAAGTATAGATGCTGCGGACTGTACAGTTTTGCTGACTTACAAAGTTGCTACTGATAAGGCATATGCTGCTGATAGTTAAGTTCTACTGCTGATGAACAACTATCCTGCGGATAGCCTTATCTGCTGAAGTCCAAAGTTGCTGCTGATAGGCTTCTCATCAGCATCAAACATTGATGCTGCTGATAGGCAAATCATCAGCAGCTTTGACTTTACTACTGACACCTTTTGCTGCAACACTGACACACCTATCAACATAAGGAATGTTATTGGTGCAGATGATTAAAGACAAAGCTACTACTTCTGAAGTCTCCTGCAAAGATTCCTAAGAAGACTTTTGACCTGATTCATACTGTTTGCTGCAGTTTGTCTTTTAGTTGTCTACCAATTGCAGTGTAACTTGTAACTGTCAAAGATCAACGACTTGTGTTTGATCTGATCCTTAGAATCAAGGGTCTGTCTTGATTCTAAGTTTCTTTATATGTATTGTATCTTTTCATTTTACAAGTGTGCTTCCTTAGAGTTTTCTCTGTAACTTGTAAACCTTGAAGATTAATACAATTTGCATTTATCAGTATTTTCATTGTTTCTTGTTTACATTGCATAGTTGTGATTGTTTCCGCCAATCTCAACTGAACAGAACCATCTTGTAAAACACCGATCCTACATACTTACTTTTTCTCGCTTTGATCTTGATGGCTTCACACGACCCGCTTTCACAATGTCTTGATCTCCTTTAATTATCCCTTAGGATGCTTTTGCTTCGTTTTTTTATCGTTTCACACGATCAGGTTTCCACTTCGTTTGAACTAGTCACATCTTCTCGATTTCGATCAGTCTCACAGATTCAATCGGGTGGCTTCATTCTTCTTCGCAGCTTGATCCTCCTTCTCTTCCTCGTCTTCACATGCTTGATCTTCTTCCCTCGATCGTTCCCTTACCTTGATCGTTCTCCTCACTCTAATACCAATTGTTGGAGAATCGGATTGAACGAACACAATTGAATACCAACGATTTTCTGTGATCAAATAACAAGATCACGACACCTTTTATTATTAACGAAAGACCAGACAAAATGCAATAGCCCTATACTCTATTTATACTAAAGTACAACCGTTGCTAAACAAAAAACCATAACCAAGTCAAATAGAAAACAACTCTCCTAATTTAATCCTTACCAAACAAAATCAAATCAAACCAAATCTTCAAGTCGATTCTTTTTTTGATTTTCCTCCCATAATTTTTACTTTGACCCTTTTAACTTTTAGATTTAACCTTTTCACGTTTAAAATTAAGATTAAACTTTCTAACATAAAAATATGTTATGCTAATATGAATATGATGTGAAAATGAAAATACTCATAAGGCCAAGGGGAGTATCTCCGTGTAGAGGGGCATGGAGATGAGTTGGCTGGCGTGGTAGCGTGGAACACCAAGCCCCTTGGCGTGGTCCACGCTCGTGGAGGGTTGGTGTGAAGATCTCCACTGGCGTGGAAAGGGAGGAGTGAAGGAGGTGGGGCCAAATGGTGGGGTCAAGACCAATGATTTGTAGACACGTGTATCTTCCAGGTGTGTGGAAAGTGGAACACCACGCCCCCCATATATAGATACCGTGTGGAAATGATGTGGCGCTGACGTGAAAGGGGTGTGGAGGTGTGGAAATATGTGGGTACTCCCCCTTGGCCTAAGTTACAATTAGTGGACATCTTATCACTATTTATATATTATTTAATACTTTTGTACCTTTTTATATTCTTCCTTTGTACACATTGAAGAGAATACCGAGAGCCAAAACAATCAGTTCGCATGTTGTTTCTTCTTTTTCTTTTTTAATTTGGATCTTTATAGAAAGGTGGATTAAATACCAATATAATGAAGTTTTTTGATTTTTTTTATTTTTAACCCGTACGATGATTAGCAAAATGGAATATTTACTTTTTAAATATTTTATGGCCTATGGCTTAATACCTTAATACATGTTTATAACTCACACACTCTCCACATATTTCAAAACCTACATCCTTATAGACCGGTTAACTCACACACTTTTTAAACCTACTTTAATTAAATCTATACTTTTTTTTGAACAGCCAACGAATACAATAAGTCCGGCCACCCGAGTAAACCCATTGGCGAAAGGCCACCCACGCCCACGAACGCAGACAGCGCTGGTGACCCGGCCCACCCACCATTCCAGAGGAAACCCACCACCCAAATGCCCACTGTGGTAAAACTCTGGCCTACCTGAGCATATTGCACCAAGTGAGACTCGAACCCATGACCTACACATTGGAAGGCTATGGAGTGCTTCTCCCAAACCGGTTGATATAGGGCTCATTGGCCAATTAAATCTATACTAATGTCCATTATAGGACTAGAACCTCAACCACTTGTGAAGAAATACATATACTACATACCATGATACGATTATGCTATAAGCTTTTTATATGGTTGTGCTTTAATAATTTGACTCCTTCAAGATATGTGTGCTGTGATGAAAGTGGCTTATTAGCCCTCTATAAATAGTCCCTTATCTTTCATGCACACAATATACAGTAAACCAACTGGAATACAAACGGAGGTAATATATCATTAAACATGTCTTTTGAACAAGAAGTTATTCGCCCGCTTCGTGACATACAACCGAGTGTTTGGGGAGACCAGTTTCTCATCTATAACCAGGTAAGAATACTGTTAGAAATCATAAAAGTTACATATGCTTATTTTATGTGTCTATATATATATGTATCAACTTTTGTGAGTGACTGTAGCAAGCACAGCTAGACGAGGTTGATCAAATAGTCGATGATTTAAAAGAAGAAGTGCGGAAAGATATCCGGGCAGCTTTATATGTTCCAAAGGAACATACACGTTTGTTAAAACTAATTGATACAATCAATCGGCTTGGCATATCGTATTATTTTGAAGAGGAGATTGGTAAAGCTTTGCAACATGTTTATGATGCATATGGTGATGACTGGAACGGTGGTAGCCCTTCCCTTTGGTTTCGACTCCTATGTCAACACGGCTTCTACGTTTCATGTGGTAAGTATGCATACATATGATAAACTAATATTTCAACAAGAAGCTAAAACAATATTTCATATATATGAACTGGTGTGAGAGTGAAAAGATAGTGAAATGACAGAGTAAATTGAGAGAGAAATAATGGGTGGGGCGGGGGGGGGGATTGATTTTGATTGATAACTCATAATAATGATTACAAAAAGACATATATACAACAAGCTAACTAGTGAAACTAACTAACCAGCGAAACTAACTACTAGTTTCGCTAGCCCAACACAAGCGAAACTAACTACTTTCGCCAACATGAACTGCATCAGATGTATTTAATAACTATAAGGACGAACAAGGGGCTTTTAAGGAGTCCTTAACCAGTGATGTTGAAGAATTGCTTGAGTTGTACAAGGCGACACATATGAGGGTACAAGGTGAAGTTGTACTAGATGAAGCTTTTACTTTTACTAGAACTCATCTCCATGAAATAGCAAAGGATCCGGCTCGAAGCAACTCTACCATGTCCAACTATATACACGAGGCACTAGAGCAACCTATACGTAAAAGGTTACCAAGACTAGAAGCGTTGAGCTACATACGTTTCTACCAACAACAAGCTTCTCATGACGAGTCTTTACTTAAACTTGCCAAGTTAGGGTTCAATTTGCTTCAATCTTTACACAAGAAGGAGCTTAGCCAAGTTTCCGAGTATGCACATATTTCGTAACTCCCACTCTATTAGTTTCATATATCAATGTGTGAAAATTACATCATATGGATTTATGGCAGGTGGTGGAAAGGTATTGATGTCCCTAACAATCTACCTTATGCAAGAGATAGATTAGTTGAATCCTACTTTTGGGCACTTGGTGTATACTCTGAACCAAAGTATTCACTTGCTAGAATTTTCTTGACGAAAGTGATTTCGATGGCAACAGTTATTGATGACACTTATGATGCTTATGGTACTTACGAAGAACTTGAGATCTTTACAGAAGCAGTTATGAGGTATATATCTAGCCATAAACACACTAATTAGGTCCTTATTTTAAAACTATTGATCAAACTATTCATTCAACTCTTAAATTAATCGTAGGTGGTCGGTTACATGCTTAGATGTGCTTCCAGGATACATGAAATTGATATACCAGGTATTACTTGATATGTACAAGGAAATGGAAGAAATCCTGGAAAAGGAGGGAAAAACAGACCTTTTTAACTGTGCCAAGGAGTTTGTAAGTTTCAAGAGCTTTGATTCATAACAAATTTTCATAATTAAGTAGTTACATAACATGCATATGTACAGATGAAAATGTTTATTAGAGGCTACATGATGGAAGCCAAATGGTTAAATGAGGGGTACATACCAACAACAGAAGAGCATGCTTCAGTTGCATTCGTGACAGGCGGTGGTAGCATACTTATAACATCATGTTTTCTTGGCATGGCTGAAATAGTCACCAACAAATCGATCAAATGGGCTCTCACCGAACCTCCTCTTTTCAAAGCTTCATCAAAAATTGGTAGACTCCTAAATGACATTGCTGGTCACAAGGTATATCCTTTTTACTATATTAACCATCAAAATATAAGTTTGTTGTTCACTACTCGAGAGGATCCCCAGCTCTATCCAAGGGAGACTTGATTAATAAAGTATACCATTTTGACAAAAAAATCTTATATTAGAGGTCCTAATATATTCAAGTGATTAGGACTCCTAATCATCCATTTGGTAAGCCTTTCCATAAACAAGTTCTATTGTAGGCTTAATTAAGTGTGTTTATGATTCCAACCTAGAAATTGTGAAATTTTATAGTTCTAGTGATATTTAGTGGGTTAGAATTATCCATTATGATGTTAAAACACATAGGAATTCATTAAATCCATTGTTATGATAAAATCAAAGATTTGACAAAATGATGTTCTTGAAGGTTTATGATCCATTTTGTTGAATACTAAAAATTTGGGGCATTTACATATTTCCCCTTGTTTCTTCCTTTATTATATATTTTTGGTTCTCAAAAGAACATACCCTTATTTATATTTATATATATAATGTTTTTTATTTATGATTTAGTAATTAAAAAAATATAAACAAATATGTTTTATTTTTTTTATGTATATAACTTACACATGCCGATAGATTATTTATACATAATTAAGCTTATTCAACCATCAATAAGTTTGTTTGTAAGTAAATAAATACTGTATTGAATTATCATCGAGAGTCATACTATTCACCAGTGGCGGATCCAGGATTTTTCTTCAGCGAGTGCCAAAAGTGGTTTATGTTAGAACGGGTAGGTTTATCAGAATTTTTTTCTGGATCTATCAAGGACTTTTAGCAGATCGGGTAACTGAATTTGGTTTGTGAAAGGTTTAAAGGGTGATTTCACTTATGTACATCATAAAACATTAACAAGTAACAAGTTAACTTTAATCACTATGGAAAAAAAAAATCTAATATTTTCAGGTAATTAGATAATACTAACCTTCTCAATAACGTATCCGGCATTTGAAAATGTTATTTTTAAGTTGTCAGCTTCTACAAAAAGCATAAGGAGATGATAAAAATATTCATTGTTTTATATATTTCCGAAAAAGATAGAAACATTTATATCATAATATTAAATAAAATAATAAAGAGATCTTATAAAGTAAAATACTTTTATTTCACTGTAAAATAAACAAACTAGTTAAAAATAAATTGTATAGTAAAATGAAATAAAACAATAGGCAGTCAATTAACAGCTTTATGAGTATAAGAAATAATACAAAAATAAAATTTTAGTTATTTGAATTCTCTATCTTGGACTATAGTTCACTCTAGCTTCTGACGCCATCTTTTTTTTTATTATTTTAACCTTTTAAACATATTTATTCATCATCTTTTTCATTCTACATTATCATTCTTCTCCTTCTTCACAGTAAAAAACCAGGTCACCGACCGGAGTTAAAACTCAATTTCGCTTGCTCTCATCTCTAATCTGTTTTTTCTTCTCTCTTTACTCTGAAAATTGGATAGGGCCTGTTCAGAAAATGAAAGGATGCCTGTTTGTTTTTTTATCCAAATTTAAATGAAAAATAGAAGCATAACAGAAGGTTGAGTGGGTGCCCAGGCTCCCCCTGGTCTAGCTGTAAATCCACCCCTGCTATTCACTACAAATATATATGTCATATATCATATATTAAAGTCTTTTAGTTACATGTTTGGTTTTTAAGATTTCCTACTAGTTTATGAAAGACTAATAAATTTTGTAATGAGTAATTGAGCATGCATGTAGGAGGAGCAAGAGAGAAAGCATTTCCCATCCACTGTTGAAAGTTACAAGAAGCAATATGATGTTACCGAAGAGTACGCCTACGACTTGTTGCACAAGGAAGTAGAAGATGTGTGGAAGGATGTAAACCGAGAGTCCCTCGTGTGTAAAGATGTTTCGATGCCTCTAATAATGGTTACGATCAACTTGATAAGGACATTGCACGTTCTATATAAAGATAATGATAACTTCACACATGCGGGAGCAGAATTTAAAAATCATATCAAGTCTTTGTTTGTGCATATGCTATAAGTATATGACTTTCAGTTCTTCAAGTGGATCTATAGAGTTTGACACAATCAAAACTTATCAGACCGTCTTCTTCAAACTGCTAGTTTATGCTTGTCTCAATTATGTTTCTATGTTTTAGTAATAAATTATATGTATTATATTTTAAATAATTCTGACTAGTTCTCCGCACTACTTTTATGTAGTTGAGATCTTGCCTTTTTAAACATATTAGTGTTGTTTCTTTTATTTATAAGGAAAAAGTATATTGAACATTTTAATTTTAATTTACCTACCTAGTAAGAAGCTACAAGCAATGAAAAAAATCATGAAATAGATAATGTAACATCCTAATATACACATGTTAATAAAATTGGATGTTTATTTACATTTGAAATGGTTGAAATGGATGCCGATGATTGTACATATGTTAAGTGGAATGGTTAAACGAGTCGAAAACGGTGAGCAAGAGTTGAAAATTGGCAAAAATTTGACATGGTCGTGCCTGGCTCGTGCCGACTTGTCTGGTCTGAGATCGGGGTTGTGTGTGCGACAGAGCGGCTGAGCAATCAACTTAGCACCCCCGTGCCTTGAGGCGCATGGTCGTGCCGCCACATTTCAGCAAAACCTTTGATGATTTTGAAATACCATTTAACCATTGGCAAGCTTTCATTGGCTAAAGGTTTCTGTATATAGGATACAAGAATTTTGGGTTAATTTGTTGATTTCAAAACTATCTAGAGAGAGAAAGTCTAAAGAGAGAAAGAGGGAATCCTCCTTTGAGCTCGTGTTTTAACGCCTTTCGAGTGTTGGAAGCTCTCTTAGTGTATTTTGGTGTGTTAGGAGTATAGTGGTTATACTCATAAATACGAGAGTACCCTTATATAAGGCTTCAAACCCGGAAGTACCCTTATGTAAGGCTTCAAACCCGGGAGACCTCAAAAAACAAAGAATATGAATGAAGAGTTCACCTTCGAGACACCTTCTCCGAGGTAGTTTGAGCCTCCCTCTCTAAGTTCAAGGGCTTCATAAATACTTAGACTCATGTCTGATTGAATTGCACACATATTAGTTGTTAAAGAGCCAAATACAACAGACTACCTCAATCTTAAACATGTAGTTCTTTTTATTTTATTTTTGTTAAACATGTAGTTGTACAGTCCAATTATCTTAAAGCCGATATTGAGGTTGTATTTTGATGTAATTAAGAAACAAAAACCTACTCCAAACCATGGTTTATGAAAGAAAATACTACATGATACATACCTAACCCAAACTTCAATTCACCTAAGCTCCTTTATAAACTGAATTTGCCTATATTACTATGCCATCTACATACTTTTCAATAGAATTTAAGCATTCATAGTCCACCAATTTGATTTCTCTCAATATAGTTGTGCATCCCCTTCCTCGTTGAACATTAATTCGATCAGAATCTCAATATATAGTCACATCTAGATGTTAGCATAATAAGTAGTTATGGGCCCTGTTATGGGTCTTAGCCCAGGCCCAGTTATCTTTCTATTTAATGTTGCTTTATTCTTCATTTGTAAGCTAATCTTCATTTGAGTAATAGTGAGCCTCCATCTTTTCTCTGTCATGTTCATTTGTTAACATGGTATCAGAGCCAACTCGATTCATGCTTGATTGAAGATCTTTGTTGTCGCTTCCGCTCAGTTGTTGGTTCGTTCGTCGTTTGGTTTGTTCGTTGTTGAAGGGTTGTTTGGTTCGTTGTCGCTTCTGCTCAGTTCGTTGACTTGTGAGGTATCAAAGTTACGGATTTCATTTTATTTGAACTGACTTGTGTATTTGGAAGAGCTTCTGGACAGATTGACAGGTTTAGACCTCGTTTCTGTCCCGCTTTTCGAAGTTTGCGGTCTCTAAGTTTGCGGTTACGAAGTTTGCGGTAATTTAAGTTTGCGGTTATTCGAAGTTTGTGGTAATCGGAGTTTGCGGTTACCTCAAGTTTGCGGTTAATTTGAAGTTTGCGGTTATTTGAAGTTTGCGGTAATTCTGCTGTCGTTCGGTTTTGACAATATGGCTGGGAAAGATGATTCCCTTCAGTCTATTAGTACTCGTCTGGATGGTAAAAACTACACCTACTGGAGTTACGTAATGAAAAACTTTCTTCGAGGGAAAAATATGTGGGGTTATGTCACAAGTACTAAGAAGAAAGCAATATTAAATAGAAAGATAACTGGGCCTGGGCTAAGACTCATAACAGGGCCCATAACAACTTATTATGTGGATGACTCCACCCCCGGGAATAGCTCATCAGCCCGGTGAAGTCTGTCGGCTTCGAAAAGCCATATATGGACTCAAACAGGCCCCTCGTGCCTTGTTTGAAAAATTCTCTACAGTCATCACTTCCTTTGGTTTTCTCCCTAGCAATCATGATTCGGCATTATTTGTTCGATGTACGAATGCTGGACGGATTCTCTTGTCTTTATATGTGGATGACATGATTATTACAGGCGATGATTACGATGGCATTGAATCCTTGAAACGTGACTTGGCTGATCGTTTTGCTATGAAAGATTTGGGATTATTACGGTATTTTTTGGGGATTGAGGTAGCTCAATCTAAAAAGGGATATCTTCTCTCTCAGACGAATTATATTTCTGATATGTTTCAACGTGCAAGACTTTCTGATAACAGAATTGTAGACACTCCTCTTGAAACCAATGCACGTTACTCTCCCACTGATGGTGTTCCTCTATCTAATCCGAGCCTATATCGTACCATTGTAGGCAGTTTGGTTTATCTTACAGTTACTCGCCCTGATATCGCTCATGCTGTTCATGTGGTTAGCCAGTTTGTTACCGCTCCTACTTCTGTTCACTGGGGAGCTGTTCTTCGAATTTTGAGATATCTTCGTGGCACTCAGTTTCAAAGTCTTTTATTCCCTTCTACGTCTTCTCTGGAATTGCGTACCTATAGTGATGCTGATTGGGATAGTGATCCCAATGATCGTAAATCCACTACTGGTTTCTGTATTTTCCTTGGTGATTCCCTAATCTCATGGAAAAGCAAGAAACAAGACGTTGTCTCTAGGTCCTCCACTGAGGCTGAATATCGTGCTATGGCTGTGACTACATGTGAAATTGTTTGGTTAAGATGGCTTCTGGCAGATATGGGGGTTGTCGTTTCCTCGCCTACCCCATTATATTGTGATAATCAAAGTGCTATGCAGATCGCCAAGAACTCTGTCTTTCATGAACGAACAAAACACATTGAGATAGATTGTCATTTTACTCGCCATCATCTTCAGCTCGGGACCATCTCACTTCCTTTTCTATAATAACCAGAAGTGATAAGATCTCGTAAATTTCTATAAATGCAAAATAACTCTATCACATGATTGATTGAAAATACGCAAGAACAGATCGAACTCGATTCCTTACAAAAAAAAAGTCGAATCCTTTTTGGGGAAATTGAATACTGACCTTTTCTAATTAGGGTTTGTGGCACATGAAATTGGAACCTTTGAACAATCACGGAAGGCTGAGAAGGATGAAAACGGCAGATGTAGACAGAACGGTCGGAAGAAGGAAGGATGCGATGAAAATAATCGGAAATTTAGGGTTTCAGAAAGAAACAGGGTAGAAAAGAATCGGGTTAGAAAATAGAAATTGGGTCGGACTATAGGTCCGTGTGTTTAGTAAAGGGTGGAAAATTTAGGCGGGAAAAACAGAAATGAGGAGGGCTGACAACATGACATGTGGCACAATTTATTTTGTTTTATTAGATTAGATTATCAAGTGGTGAGTCGATATTAAACAAGAACGAATTAACAAACAAATATTGGATAACTCACAAAACGTTTATTAATCAAGAAATATAACTCAAAAACTTGAATTGCAATGTCAAACCCTACTCGGTTTATATAGGCTAACACTAACTTGGATGTCAAGACATTACCAATTCTAATTACAATGTAAGTAGGAAACATAATCAACTATGACCGACTTGTCAATATTGGTCCCCCAAGTTCACGGACTTATGACTTGGAGTCCAAAAATACTAACACATTATGTCTTAAATCAACCATTTTATAGTTATTAAAATTACTAAAAACAACTTCCTAAGCTATTTCAACAATTTGATACATGTCAAAAAGAAGGATATGGTCTAGTGGAGATGTAGCCGTCATTCTCCCAAAGTGCTAATCAAAGGGTTAAGGGTAGGGGTATACCGGACGTGAAACATGTGAGGGGCGTGAAACATGTGAGGGGCGTGAAATATGTGAGGGGCGTGAAACACCACCCCCATGGGGCGTGAAAACCCTTGGCGTGAGAATTCTCACGGGCGTGAAAAGGCTCTCTCTCTCTCTCTCTCTCTCTCTCTCTCACACACACACACACTACACTCACACCACTCAATTAAATTTTATAAAAATAATTAATACTCACACCACTCACATTCACACGGGTATACACCTTACCAATTGAAAATTGTTGATGATGAGGTGGCGTCCACATGTCGTGCATTTTTTTCACATGAGTCTCACTCACAACCGGTATTGCTTATGCCCTAAGGATGAAGTGCATCTTCTTCTTTTATCTCTCATGCCCTAAGGATGAAGTGCATCTTCTTCTTTTATCTTCTTAAATCATTCCCTCAAATTTCTCTAATTTCCCAAACTTGAAAGTAATGATTATTTATAGGAAATACTACTTTTAATTGTTGGGAGTTTTCTATTTTCACGATATTGATTATTAAAATAGCCTGGATAGTTAGAAAAAAGTATTAAGTGACTATAGTGGGACAGTAAGATATCTTATTAGTATCAAGTGACAAATTCTCTAATAAATAATGATAAAGAACAACAAATATGGATTTGCAATTAGGGATGAAAAAACGAACTTGAACCCGACGGGCGTACCCGAAATCGAAACATTTTGGGAGAAGTATATAATAGGACGGCTATTCAAGTATGAGACCATGTATGTGATTAGTTATAAAATATTTCGTGGGTATGAGACAAGTATGGTATAAATTGATACCCGGCCCACTTATCCGAAACATACATAATCGTTTATCCGAACATACTCGTAAATATTTTATTTTTATTTTTATTTAATTTTGGTTATAAAGTAATCTGCTAGTCCATTAATTTTTGGTTTTATATTTCTAATTTTCTTGGATAATAATATTATGTAAAAATTAATATATTAAGATAATTATTTGAAAATCTCGAACAAGTAATTTTTATCAAACTAACGACTATATTTGATCCCCGACGGGTAATTAACTGTCATATATCATATGGGTATGGACCGAGTAAGGGACACAGTTTTACAATCGGATATAAGACCAAGATAGAAACTCGTGTTTTCACTACAAGAAATGTGGCTTTTTCCAACGGGACCTTTAGCGACGACATTATGTCGTTGCCATTAACTACCGACAACATGTCGTCGCCGATGATGAGCCGGAAATGCTGAAATTTGACTGCTGAAAGAAAATTAATTTTACTTTTTGTTTAATCAATCTTTTTCGTAAAGATGCAAAACGACGTTCCTGGAACCCTAAAACCCAACTTTTTTTTTCTTATTCCTTCCACCCTTCCACTGAGTTCCATCGTAAACAACCTCCATCATCGTTTCCTTCTTCCACCAAGTTCGGCATCCACCACCATCCCCACACACCACCACCAATAGCCACCAACGAAAAAGCACGAAGCCACCGTCGTCGTCCACCTGTGTTTGTCTCTCTCGCTCTCTATATGTATCTCTCTCGCTCTATGTTTCTCTCTCTGTATCTCTTTTCCTAGACCTAGTCGTGAGTCCCACCGGAATTATGTATACTTTTACTGGTTGAATCATCAATCATGAATGTTTGGATATTGTTGTCTTGTTGAAATTACTGATTGCTTGAACCTTTATCCTTGAAATTAGAAACTATTAGTTAATTTGAATTTGAAATTTCAATTACAAGATTTTTCAAAAGTTAGTTTTGACTTGATTGACTGTTTGATTTTACCTCATTGAATTTGTCAGAAGAAATTGGCTCCATGATGTGGTTTCTAAATTAATCACAATGGTCACAACTGATGTGTATATATATATGATGTGGTTTCTAACGGGGGGGGTATATATGTGTGTGTCTATATATATATATATATATATATATATGGAAGGGTTCAAATACTAACCAACTTTTTGTGTGATAACCGTGCTAATCACTATAAAACAATCACATAATTTATAAATTATTTTTTCTTTTAATTGTTAAAATAGTATTTAAGTATCTTGAATAAATATTTTGAACGTAAATACGAAAACAATGAGTCTTACGTATACGTACCAAATAATGTTACATATACGTGACACATAGTGTTTACATATATGTAACTTTAACATAATTATAATTGTTACATATACGTAACACTATATTTGAGAGTGGTTATCATGTTTATCACATAAATAATGGTTAGCATTTGAACCTCACCCTATATATATATATATAATATATATATATATATATATATATATATACACACACACAATGTTATGTACTCTTGAACAATTGTGATTTGTGTATAGGTTGTGTGCTAATTGTTTGGGTGGCAAGAACAATCCTATTTTTGTTAAGACCTTTAATAAGTTAGTTTTAAATTATTTACATACAACGGTACTTTGACTTTTGATGGTAAACAATATCAGTTTTGAAGAAACACGGATGATTAATGGCGTTTGTGTGAGTTGAATTGGACAGCTGAAGTGACCAGCCAACCGAACATACGTCTCGAGTTGAATTGGACAAAAAAAAAAATTTAACGATGGACTCTTGACGACATGTTATCGCTAAAGCTCAGATATTATTTTATTAAATATTTATTTATAACTGCTAAAATTTAATTTGGTGAGAGCCTTTAGAGACGGCATGTCGTCGATAAAGGTTGGGTCAATGGCGATGAAACATTTAGCGATGACACGTCGTCGCGGTCGCGGGGGTCATTAGCGACGACAATTAGGTCAATGGCGACGAGTTTTGTCGTCGCTAAAAGCAGTATTTCTTGTAGTTTACACATGTTAAATAAAATAAATATTAAATAGTTAATAATAAATATTTAAGAATTATAAAAAAAATACTGAATAGTAACAAAGATTTAAGAATTAATAAAGTAAATATTAAATAGTTAGTAATAAAAAAAATAAGCGGCAAAAATAATTTTGTACTCACATAATTATGATACGTGACGTAATCATTTAATTTTTTATTAGATATTTAATTATTTATTAGGTATAGATTTGTTTTTTTTATATTCTTCCATTGTAGAGAACATGGAAAACCAAAACAAACAATCAATTCGTCCGTCGTTTTTTTCTTTTATTTATTTTATTTACTAGGTTAAAATCCCGTGTATTACACGGTTTGAATAAATATAATATTATATATTAAGTAATAAAAAAATATTTTTTAAAAACTCATGTTTTACACGGGTTGAACAAACCCGTGGAATAGAATATAATCTGTTAACACATACACTCGTCAAAATATGTCAGTAGATTTATTTATTAATATAATATATAGATTAATTTTTCTTTAAAAATATATTATTATTATTAAAAGATGAGCGTGTTTAATAAGAGAGAGATGAGAAAAAAATTGTGAGAATGAATGTGGAGGTGACATGTGGCATTGGAAACCTTTATTTATTATATAATATAGATTTTTTATTTGTCTCGTTCTAAAAACGTGGATCAATATTAATATCATGGAGTTCAGTATTTTTATATTTTTGGCCCATAGGAAAATACCTTTAGATATATTCTTGATTAAGTTTTTTTAAACAATACTTTTCATATTCTTAATCAAGTATTTTATAGTTATTTGACTCATTCAACATGTTATTAAATTCCTTGATAAAAAAAAGGATATGAGATATATGAAATTAATGATCTCAAGAACATATATGATATATGAAACTCCCCAGAATTTATGGATCATAGAAAGAATTCAGTATTTAAATATTTTTGATGAATCATAGATTTATACAAACCAGAATCTATACTTCTATGAAAACAATGAACCCCACAAATTCATATTTTTAACATCTCCCTTAATTCAATGAGAAACATATCAAATTATCAATTAAAATATAGTTAAAATAATTCTTCTTTCAAACTACCTCCAACAAACTATTCAGATTATCTTGAAACAAGACTAAGCACGTAATAAGCTTAACTTCATAAGTTCGACATTAAATTTATTCAGACCGGTTTAAAACATAGGGATTATTACAACAATCCCCCTAAGATTAAAAGAATTGAATACCCACAACTTGTTTCCGTTTTAAAACACTCCATGTTTAAAAAACCTAAAAACCAACATTAAACAAGTATGACCATGATAGAAAGCCGATTCGAGATGGCTAATCTCCCAAAGAAATAAGCATGAGCATGATAGAAAGCCGATTCAAGATGGCTAATCTCCTAAAGAAATATACAAAATAGACAAGTGACGACACTTGAGACAAATTTTCTTATATTTTTCCCTTCCTTACTTCAAGAATTCATACAACTTTTATAGATGAAAAAAACAAAAAAGATCATGCATGCATAAAAGATCAAAACGTGGACCTAATGTAATGTAATGAAACTACGTAGTTTACATAAACTAAATTATATAAACTAATCACACACACTAATCATCATAAACACACATAAACTAATCATACATCTAAACCAAATTACATAAACTAATCATAAATTACTAATTCCATCATACATACTCATACATACATACATACACATACATAAACATACATACATCCGTTGAACATAATTTACATAAACTAAATTATATAAACTAATCACACACACTAATCATCATAAACACACATAAACTAAATTACACACATACATACAAACTAATCATCATAAACACAAATTACATGTAACGAACTAAAATCCTGGTTTTCGTTATAAATAAATAAATATTCTAATAAATATTATGGTGAAAATAATATTTTAGAAACAAGTTGAAACAAGTGGGTTTCAAGTTAGTAATGGAGTTATATTAGTTTTTATCTAATTTTGGAATGAAATGGGTGAAATGAAAGTTGAGGGGCTAAAGGTGTAAAATGGCCAAAATCTGCCATTTGACTAAAAGAAGTCAAAATTGAGACTTCATTTGTGATATGGTCGTTCTTGTGCAAGAGAGAAAAAGGAGAAAAGAGGAGTTGGAGCTAAATCGTGCAATTTAGCTTGAATTCGTGAAGGTTTTGGCTCACAAAACACCTTCCTAACATCAAGTAAGTGTAGTCTTCCATTGATTTCATTTTTAAATGTGTTAGTTGGTGGGTTTTATAGAAATCCAAAAATTTTGAATGCATGTTGATAATTAGTGTTAGATTGTTGATAATCTAGCTAAATTAAAGGTAAAGAATGGTGATTAACACCCTAGAACCCTTTGATTTTGATTATGAGAAGTTAGGGTTCATATGGAGAAATTTGGGGGTGTTTGGATTATGATGATAGAATGTTGAATTAGTGATGATTAAGTGTTTATATGATGTTAGACACTTGAATGAACAGCAAATTAACCTAATAATAATTATTGAATGAAAAATTAGTGTTAAGGTAAGGATAATGAAACTCAAGTAGATGAGTTTGGGATGAAAGAGGGTGTTTGGATATGAGTATAACTCAAACGGGTCAGTTTGGGTTGGAAATGGGAAATTTGGGTTGTGAACCCAATTATAATGTGATTTTGATGTATGTTAGATTACTAAACTAGGTGTATATGTTTAGGTAATCAAATTACAAAACTTGAAGGTGGTGCGGGATCTTCTAACCCGAAAGGTAAGTGCTCTTGCACTTACTTAGTAATTGATGATAAATGGTGTTATATCCAATGTTGTGTGCATAATGTGATAAGTTGCATAATGTGTTATGTGATATGAATGTGTATAGTGGTGTACGAATAATTGAATGAATGAAGTTATATTATTAACACTACAATGGATATGTGAATATGGAGTTATGGTCTAAGTACCATAATGGATATGTGGATATGAAGTTATGATCTAAGTATCATAGTGGAAATGAGGTTATGGCCTATGTACCATAATGGAAATGGAAATGTGCTAATTATGAATGATAAATGAAAAGAATGAAACTTGTAGGTGAAATGCACGTGATAGGTAGCCTAATGACACATTTGGGTGGAAACGGGTCAAATGAGTGAAAACAAGTAGTATTTACTTGTTTGTTATGTTTTATCTTCATTACTAATGGTGTTATATGTGGTGTTATGTAGTAAAAGCTCCGGGATAGTCAAGGTCAAGTCTATGGCGAATGTTGGATTCTCGTATGCGCTTTTGGTGATTTTGGAATGTAAATTGAAATCCTCGGAAGGGATGTAAATTTGAAACAAGGATTGATGCTTTGGTGTATATGTAACGTCCATAATTTTCAAACCATAATTTGAGTGTAAAATATTTAAGTTGGAAACTTCATTTCTTTACATAATATTCATATACCACATATATAGAATGTAAACTTTTATAAACAAAAAAAAAGGGAATTTAGTTACAAGCTCTTATAAAAACCATTTTTTTTATAACAAATGGATTGGTCATGAACCCCTTGTAAATGAATTTGGACCCTTACAATTAAACCTTTTTCCCTCAACTTGAACCTATCTATTTAAAATTATCAAACTTTGACTCCTTTTGTTAAATGTTGACTTCAAAAAGTCAACAGCCTTTACCGACCAAATCTATACCAAAATGGATCAAGACCCGTAGGATTAGGACTCATCCTAGTTACTGGAATGATTGTCGGCTGTTCTTAAACTCTGTGGACGCGTCAATTTAATCCCTACGCGGCAAATTTCAAAATTTAAACTAATTCGGACAGCTTTGACTATCCGGAGTCAAACCAAATCAAATTCACCGCCAAATCAGGAATTAAACAAGTAATAGACCCGTAAATCACGCTCAATCGATCCCAACATGTATTCCATCCCAATTCGTGACCCATTTCATCCGCATTCAATCAAATTAACGCGTAATTGCCATTATCGGCCATCCTCATTAAACCCGAATCAAAGCAAGTCCTAAAAGCAAAATTAAACCAATGAACCTACCTTCACACCTTCGCAAACCCCTATTCAAACTCTCCCGACTGTCGATTTAACTACATTACCCCTCTGGATCGCGTGCAAGCATCAAGAACACCGAATCGGTGGTGCCAGCCGTTCTCTCACATCGCGTAACCGTTTCAGGTAAGGATTATGGCTTTCGATTCTTTGATTCCTTACGATCAATAGCCCTCTATCAATTTCAATTGACAGAGGGAATCGATCTCAATTGAGTCGGGACTTGGGACGATCCGCGCATACAAACGATTTGGGATTTTGATTCATTTGACTTTACATATTCAAATTTCTTGTTTGCTCATACGACCAGCGAAACCTCCCAGTTCAGCGGTTAATGCACAGGAACCCTGAACCGGGAGGCGTGGGTTCGAAACCCACAACCCAGCCCCCTTTTGCACAAGCCTCAAACCCAAATCCGGCCTCTCTCCATTACCTGAATAAAACTTTTGCAAATCGGTTCTGTATGCGGGTCAGTCCCCTGGTCCAGTGGTAAGGCATGCTGCCCTCACAGAACCCACCCGGGTTCGAACCGGGTGGCGTCCATTCTTTTTAAATTCAGAGTTTTTTTTTATTTTTTATTTTAAACAGTAATTAATTTATAAAAATGATTTTTATAAAACCAAATACCTTTTGAGGCTAAGTTATGCACAAATAATCAGATTCTCAATTTAGAAACTATCATCCTTACAAATTAAAGGATTTTAATACAAATAATTTAAGAAATGGATTTTTTCTTGAAATTTATTAGTTTCACTTAAAGTTTATATATTATCCTTTTTATAAAAAGGTTGTGTCATCACTTTTACATAAAAAAAAAGGGGGACACGTTTATAAATCAATCTCACAAATCAAATTTCTATTTAGTATAAATATAAAAGTTTAAACCCGATAGAGCTACTAATTATATGTTACACATTTAAAACTATCTCTTACATTAACATTTCATGTAGGGTTTAAATTGGAATATATATACTAATATAGCTACGCTATACCTTTGACACATTGTAATAATAAATAAACTAAACTTATAAATATAATATCGTATTACTATTAAAGAACTACTATTTTAAATAAATGAATAAGAGAATTTTACTTATTTAAATTATTTAAACTCCAACCCTAATGTCAAATATCATTTTCATATATACTTTGAACTTACAAGTTTATATCAAACTTTTGCCAATTTATATCCTTTTCATGAAATGACACAACCCTTGTGCAAACCCACACATATCCGGACTCAACGAATATTAGACCTTGTCATATACTTGGTGCATGTTATTAATTCGCATTCATACAATTTCACTCTAGGATAACGTGTGATTTGAGAATCACTTGTGCTACATATTTTCTCATGTTATCTACCCAATTATTACATGTGAGTATTACATAGCCTCTTTTACTCTTTTCCACTTTTTGGGGTGAAACATGAACACTATACACACAATTATTTACATTTACACAAACTACACAAACACAAATCCTCTTACATTCATGTATGCAAAATTTGAGCTTTATGTTTGAGTGCTCGGTGTGTTAACTGTTTATGTGCAATTTATGTGCAATCATTAACTATTCAAGCCGACGGTTAACAATGATAGATCTATTGAGTCTGACAAACCCACCCAGATTGGGGTGATTGTTACCGACAACACAATTTGCATGCTAGTTACAAAGGTTTGATTGTACTTTGGTTACACAATAGTTGCTCCCCATAAATGCCTTATTTTATCATGTTATGTAAGGATTTGTTTATTCACATCTATATACTATCTATGTACAAACATATGTATGCTCACCAAGTTTTTAGTTGACTTTATTTTATTCATGTTTCAGGTGCTAATGTGTGAGTTTGATCAAGACATGCTAAACTTAGTTAAATTTTAAATAAAGAATATTATGTATTTCATTTACGTACTCGTTTGAATTTGGTTGTGTTTGTTTTGTTTGAAATGAAAGTTGATGATTAATATATTGCAATCTAGTCAACCTTGTGCTCATGAACAGTCTACATATCCCGCCCCGACGTTTCCACCGTCGGTTGGGGTGTGACAGATTGGTATCAGAGCCTTGGTTATAGGGAATTAGGTTATTAGACACTTTTGACCTAGACTATAACCTTAGGACACCCATACAATGCCATGCTACTACATGCTACATGATTTCTTTTTGTGTGAATATTCCTACATACTGTCATAATTAAATACACTACCTGATACAATATTTAATAATTTGTGTGTCACACTGCCTGATAATTGTTGTGCTATATTCATGCTATCTATTTGATTCATTTAAGTGTTATCCTAAGTTTTAACACACACTTATACACACTTAGTTTTTCATGTACCCTTAAACTCACACATATAATGTCACCACCTCTTGTTTTCTAAACTTAAACTACTGGGCCTAATATCCATTAATAATAAACTAAGTAGCCCACTTACCCTCCAAGAAGAAGAAGCCTACTACAATAAATAAACCTCACTTTCGGGCCTCAAATCCCTGTCCACAACAATTCTCATCATGACCATGAGCCCAACAATAGTGTTATTAATACATGATGGCTGGAAGGGTGTGTAGACCCATGAGGGGATTCGGGCTAAGGAAAGACAGGGTACTTAAGTGTGTCCTAGTGACCCACCCCTCTTTCCTGGGAATTCTCCTCAGGGATGCAGTGCTTATAGGTCAATTGTATTTCTAAAATACTATTGTGAAGGCTCGGTGTTATGACTAGTCAAACTCTAAACTTATGAGAACTCCTATGTCTAACACTCAGTATTTCATTATCACTTACAACCTTTTCATTGTTTCTCTGCTAGTCATGGATTCCTACTCTCCTTCCTCCCTAGTATACCGTCCCGGAGCAGAGTCTGATTGGGAAGAAGACATCAGGTCACCCGTGTATCGGTCACCAACACCCCCAGCTGCCAGGCCAAGGTTTGATGTAAGGGCAGATTGGGCTAGGAACATTGGCCCAAGACTTCGAACACCTAGATCACCCCCACTAAGAGACCCATATCTAATGCCCGACCCGTACCATCCTAACCCTTGGGTAAGGCATACCATGGCACCCACTAGTTCTATGGGAATTCCAACCGTACCAAAAGGAGTTAATCTCCATCCTCGAAAAATAAATACTGGAGAATCGCACAGAAACGGCTAGAGCTGAAGACAGATCGACTACCCGAGTGACCATAGCGGTGCTCGTCGTGGTGATTATCTTCCTTCTAGTGGAAAGCTACCAGAGACGTTAGCAGAAATTTCTATTTATTACCTTTTAATTTTTCAGTTTGAGGACCATTTCCCTATGTTTTGGATAATGTTTAACATTTCAACATTTAATGAATTTTATATTACAACTCTAAAACTATTATTCATTGATTTGACGCAATGAGTGTGAAGTACACCCGTCATATTCTCATCAGAATTCTCCAAGTATCACTTTCCTCATTCACTACAATTTAATACACAACCGACAATCTTCTTCGTAAACAAATCACCCTATTATTTGATTTAAACAACCTCATTATTTTGTTCAAACAAAACGTCTATTAAACTTTTAGATAGTACCTGAAATATAAATTTTCTATAAATATTTTCATCTTGTAAGGAAACTTAATACAACTTGTTTTATAAAAGCATTATTTCAAATTGATAAATAATTATGGCTTGTTCTCGTTAAATTAATTATTTCTAAACCTTGGCTAAATTAATATACAACTACCTGCTTAGCCATTGATCTCTTTTAAAAATATTCCCCTTATAGTAATTTAAAAATTTAAAGGTTTTCCTATAAATAGTCCATTTAATTAGATTATTAAACTCATTAGTTTCACTACCTTATTTATCTACAAACAAGAACAAATTACAAACACCTACATACAAAAAAAATAAAAAAAAATAAAAAAAAATCAGATGTTCGTAAACACATTACTCAGAATGTTTGCATAACCTCCTCGTTATCCTTCACTTTCAGTAATATATGAGTGTACTTATCCCGTCAAGAGATGATCCTTTTCACGTAAACGTTAACCATCCCTACAAACCTCAATGAGACTTAAAAAGCCAAAACCTAACTACCTACATTATACCTGAACGCCAAACAACACGCTTGTCCGTAACACTCGATCACGTACAAAACTCGTTAGTATACGACACACACGAAAATCAATAACTTACGTATGCACAAGATACGCAGCACGATCACATGATACCTGAAACTAGTCCATTTGCAAATCACAATTTACTAGATTGATCACACAACACATGAAACTTGTTTATTTGCAATACACATGCTACTAGATTGAACCCATAATACATGAAACTTGGCTGTTTGCAATATACATGATACATAACAATTGTTTGTTCGATACCTAATAATAGATTGACCACATTAAACATGAAACTCATTTGAGTACAAAGTACATGATACTAAATTTTGCACATTATACAATATACATAACACTAAATTGTTTATATTACACATGAAAGTTTGTTTACAAAATACATGATACTAAGTTGTTAACATCATAAATGAAATTCATTTCTTGCCATGTACATAATGCTAAGTGGTTCACATTACACATGAAACCTATTTGATTACAAACTACATAACACTAGATAATACATGAGATTTGTGTGTTTACATTATACATGAAACTAAGTTGCTTACAATTTTTGCAATTGACTGATCACAATATACATGAAGCATGGTCATACACTTTGTTCACCAAACTTGAAAACCATAACATATTGAAGCTACTCGGGGTTTGACGTATTCTTGTTCAAACACGAGGAAGCTGGTGCACTTTAAAACAACTCGGTGGTTGACATATTCTTGTTTCAAACACGAGTAAACTATGAGACTTTAGGTGATACTACTTTATTACCCTTAGGTTGCTAACTGACCTGCCTACTTAAGGACATAGTTACTTTTTAGCAACTGTTATGTGAAAACAATAGACATGAACTGAGTGAAATTGTGCCCCTCTTGACCCGCACACAACGGAAGGATCTATACGGACCATTCGATGATTTGAGTAATTACGGGTGCACACAGAATTATAAAAATCAGCGCATGGAAAACATAGTGAATCTTGTCGTGTGTTGTGACCTAAAACTTATCATGAGATGTAATGACGAAACTGATGTGATATGACAAGGGCATGGTGGATACGCCGATGGTACTTCCTATACATAAGTGTCCTATCATATTATCAGAAGTAGAGTTGTTCGTGTCACATGAAGTTTTGACCCAGACCAATGTTTGTGAAAACTCTTATCCACTAACAGTTTTGAGCATAATCGTCAACATCTTAAACAAACCCTAATCGTCAAGCTACCATAAAAGTCTATTCCAAGTAATGCCTTTCATCTTTAGATTCTTCGAAAGATCTCTCCTTAACTCTCTTATTCACTGATATCATTCATACTGGAGCTTTACACCTAAATCTGGTTGTTACCATACTCCTCAAACCGACAATCAAAACTCAGTGAGAACCCGAATTCGTCCTTCCTGAATCAATAGCCTCCACTAGTTAAATTTCGGGACGAAATTCCCTTAACATGGGGAGACTGTAACGTCCATGATTTTCAAACCATAATTTGAGTGTAAAATATTTAAGTTGGAAACTTCATTTCTTTACATAATATTCATATACCACATATATAGAATGTAAACTTTTATAAACAAAAAAAAAGGGAATTTAGTTACAAGCTCTTATAAAAACCATTTTTTTTATAACAAATGGATTGGTCATGAACCCCTTGTAAATGAATTTGGACCCTTACAATTAAACCTTTTTCCCTCAACTTAAACCTATCTATTTAAAATTATCAAACTTTGACTCCTTTTGTTAAATGTTGACTTTGAAAAGTCAACAGCTCTTACCGACCAAATCTAGACCAAAATGGATCAAGACCCGTTGGATTAGGACTCATCCTAGTTACTGGAATGATTGTCGGCTGTTCTTAAACTCTGTGGACGCGTCAATTTAATCCCTACGCGGCAAATTTCACAATTTAAACTAATTCAGACAGCTTTGACTATCCGGAGTCAAACCAAATCAAATTCACCTCCAAATCAGGAATTAAACGAGTAATAGACCCGTAAATCACGCTCAATCGATCCCAACATGTATTCCATCCCAATTCGTGACCCATTTCATCCGCATTCAATCAAATTAACGCGTAATTGCCATTATCGGCCATCCTCATTAAACCCGAATAAAAGCAAGTCCTAAAAGCAAAATTAAACCAATGAACCTACCTTCACACCTTCGCAAACCCCTATTCAAACTCTCCCGACTGTCGATTTAACTACATTACCCCTCTGGATCGCGTGCAAGCATCAAGAACACCGAATCGGTGGTGCCAGCCGTTCTCTCACATCGCGTAACCGTTTCAGGTAAGGATTATGGCTTTCGATTCTTTGATTCCTTACGATCAATAGCCCTCTATCAATTTCAATTGACAGAGGGAATCGATCTCAATTGAGTCGGGACTTGGGACGATCCGCGCATACAAACGATTTGGGATTTTGATTCATTTGACTTTACATATTCAAATTTCTTGTTTGCTCATACGACCAGCGAAACCTCCCAGTTCAGCGGTTAATGCACAGGAACCCTGAACCGGGAGGCGTGGGTTCGAAACCCACAACCCAGCCCCCTTTTGCACAAGCCTCAAACCCAAATCCGGCCTCTCTCCATTACCTGAATAAAACTTTTGCAAATCGGTTCTGTATGCGGGCCAGTCCCCTGGTCCAGTGGTAAGGCATGCTACCCTCACAGAACCCACCCGGGTTCGAACCGGGTGGCGTCCATTCTTTTTAAATTCAGAGGTTTTTTTTTATTTTTTTATTTTAAACAGTAATTAATTTATAAAAATGATTTTTATAAAACCAAATACCTTTTGAGGCTAAGTTATGCACAAATAATCAGATTCTCAATTTAGAAACTATCATCTTTACAAATTAAAGGATTTTAATACAAATAATTTAAGAAATGGATTTTTTCTTGAAATTTATTAGTTTCACTTAAAGTTTATATATTATCCTTTTTATAAAAAGGTTGTGTCATCACTTTTACATAAAAAAAAGGGGGACACGTTTATAAATCAATCTCACAAATCAAATTTCTATTTAGTATAAATATAAAAGTTTAAACCCGATAGAGCTACTAATTATATGTTACAAATTTAAAACTATCTCTTACATTAACATTTCATGTAGGGTTTAAATTGGAATATATATACTAATATAGCTACGCTATACCTTTGACACATTGTAATAATAAATAAACTAAACTTATAAATATAATATCGTATTACTATTAAAGAACTACTATTTTAAATAAATGAATAAGAGAATTTTACTTATTTAAATTATTTAAACTCCAACCCTAATGTCAGATATCATTTTTATATATACTTTGAACTTACAAGTTTATATCAAACTTTTGCCAATTTATATCCTTTTCATGAAATAACACAACCCTTGTGCAAACCCACACATATCCGGACTCAACGAATATTAGACCTTGTCATATACTTGGTGCATGTTATTAATTCGCATTCATACAATTTCACTCTAGGATAACATGTGATTTGAGAATCACTTGTGCTACATATTTGCTCATGTTATCTACACAATTATTACAGGTGAGTATTACATAGCCCCTTTTACTCTTTTCCACTTTTTGGGGTGAAACATGAACACTATACACACAATTATTTACATTTACACAAACTACACAAACACAAATCCTCTTACATTCATGTATGCAAAGTTTGAGCTTTATGTTTGAGTGCTAGGTGTGTTAACTGTTTATGTGCAATTTATGTGCAAACATTAACTATTCAAGCCGAAGGTTAACAATGATAGATCTATTGAGTCTGACAAACCCACCCAGATTGGGGTGATTGTTACCGACAACACAATTTGCATGCTAGTTACAAAGGTTTGATTGTACTTTGGTTACACAATAGTTGCTCCCCATAAATGCCTTATTTTATCATGTTATGTAAGGATTTGTTTATTCACATCTATATACTATCTATGTACAAACATATGTATGCTCACCAAGTTTTTAGTTGACTTTATTTTATTCATGTTTCAGGTGCTAATGTGTGAGTTTGATCAAGACATGCTACACTTAAGTTTGGACTTAGTTAAATTTATATAAAGAATATTATGTATTTCATTTACGTACTCGTTTGAATTTGGTTGTGTTTGTTTTGTTTGAAATGAAAGTTGATGATTAATATATTGCAATCTAGTCAACCTTGTGCTCATGAACAGTCTACATGTCCCGCCCCGACGTTTCCGCCGTCGGTTGGGGTGTGACAGTATATTTTGGTGAATGAATGTTTGGTCAAAAACCCAAGTGTTTGGTATATTTTTGGTTATGTTGAAATGGTAAAAGAATGGAAATTTGGCTAAGTGTTGGAGCTGAGCAAAAACCCAAACTCTCTGTTTGCTGGGTGTTTTCGCGCCACGCGAAGAACCAAGGTCAGGTCTTCGCGACACGCAAAGACCTGGTCTTCCGGATTTTGTTTTTGGGACTCCCTCGTGGCACGCGAAGGGAGGGCCCCAGAGGTCGCGAATAGTAAAAAAAATTTACTTGGGATAAATGCTTCCGCGTGTGGAAATGTTTATTATAACCGGGTGTTTGAATTTAAGGGTGTTACATTACACACATACATAAACATACATACAAACTAATCATTCAAACTAAGCATCATAAACACAAATTACACACATACATACAAACTAAGCATCATAAACACAAATTACACACATACATACACATACATACAAACACTAATTTACATAAACTAAATTATATAAACTAATCACACATCTAAACCAAATACATAAACTAATCATAAATTAATAATTCCATCATACATACAAACATACATACATACACATACATAAAAATATATACAAAATCATAAAAATCTTAGATCTAAACCAAATTTCATCACAAATTAGTAATTAAAACGAGTATTTACCTTTACAAAGCTAGAAATCCAAGAAATGGTGAAATTCCTCAAAAACCTAACCAAAATAAACAAACAAAACTTCAAAATCTTGAACAAGTAGCTAAAATATGAAACCCGGTTGTTACCTCACCTTAAAACCCGAGAGTTTTTGTGAAAATTGCTCCCAAAAAGCCTAAAAACCTCAAAATCGCCGGAGAGAATCGTTTGGGAGAGTTTTGGGGGTTTTTGGGTGGAAATGAGGGTCTGCTGTCTGTTTTCCCTATTTGTTCGGCGGAACCCTATACCGACGACATGTCGTCGGCATAGGCCTACGTGTCGTTGGCATAGGCAGCCTGTACCGACGACATGTCGTCGGTATAGGCTTCGTAGGGTTTTGACTAGTCAATAAAGAAAAAACCCTATGCCGACGACATGTCTTCGGTATAGGGTTTTCCAAATTTTTTTGATTTAAAAAAAAAATTTGTCCGACAGAAATTTATTAAATAAAAAAAAGCAAAAAGAAAATCAAAATTAACCTATACCGACGACATGTCGTCGGTACAGGTTTTTCCCAATAATTCATTGGGCGCCATCTTTCCCTCCAATCTGCCTCAACCCTATACCGACGACATCGGTATAGGGTCTCCCATTCAAAATTTGGTTTTGACCGATACCGACGACATGTCGTCGGTATAGGGTGACCTATCCCGATGACATATGTCGTCGGTATAGGCGGCCTCGGGACAGGGTGATTTCCTTGTAGTGTACCCATGATTAACCACAATTCTACGAGACTAATTGCAGCAGTAATGCACTAACCCACCCATATTATGCATGGATGCATGGTACGACTAGGCAGAAGCGGAAGAGGTATCCGCAAGGATGGGATGGTTTCCCCATGGTGTTCGTCGTTCAACTCGTCCAACGGCATTCGGAGATGTCGGAACGGACTGGCAAAGTCGTCTCCATTCAAGTCTTCCAGCGACATTCGGACCCGTTGGAGCGAAATGCCACAGTGGACGCCACTCGCGTCTCTCCGCAGCCGCTACTTATGTCGCTAAGTTAACAAGGGAAGCATCCTCTCGCCAATATAGCGTCCCAGATCTACACCGGTAACGATGAAGAATGGTAGCTTCGTCTTTCCTCCTGAAAAAGCTCCTACAAAATGAACGCAGTTATTCTCACCGCAGAGGACCCGGGGGGTTTCCCCGCGACCAAACTCGGGCGTGAGAATAAGCCTTTGTTCTTGAGTGAAGGGTTTCCCCTTGCAATTAATTCTAACATGGAGAGACTAATACCGGCTGTCTTGAGAGCTCCTATATATTGAAGATCCAATGATCCCTTTACGGTAGGCATTTATTGCTCTATCCGTGTTGTCAGTCAATCAGGGGTCTGCTCCCTGATTCCCAAGTATCCTTTTTCGTATTTCCTGACAGTTTCCTTGGAGGATACCGTTTTTTATGTTTCCTCTTTTATCAACACATTAAATGCTTAACTCCCTTTTTTTTCTTATTCACTGTACTTTCACGGGGATGGGGTTTCCCTTCAAAAAGCAGGGGTAAATTAGACCTCAACGACAGGAGAAGATGGTGCCACTGAAGGAACGTAAAGAAAACCACAATGGCATTTGACTGTTTCTTTTTCATCCATCCATAATAAATTCATCATCTTGGTAATTCCGAACATCATTTGCAAATTCCCATCGTTGTAATTCCGCTCTCCTTCCCCTCCATCGTAACCAAATTCCAAACCCATCACCCTGTTTTGATAATCACCACTACCGCCAGATCTCACCCTCCCGGCGACCACCCCCGCATCGTAGACACCACCACCTTTGCTTCTTGTACATCTCAAATTGGTGTGATTTTTTTATCGACAATTGTGTTCATAGATCTTCGATCAAATGGTAATTTGTTGCTGGTTACATAGCTTAGGAGGATGAAAAAAATGGCTGAAACGAATTTATGGACTGAAATCGGTCAGTTAATTGGTGGTTAACACACTAAAGTTAGTCGGAAATTTGGCCAAGTCCATCGATGGGGGAATGAATAGGGTAGAGGAGTGTTTATTTTTAGAGTAAACTGCAGTTTTCGTTCCTAAGGTTTGAACAAAACATCAGGTAATTCGTCCACCTGTAACACATTTGATTCCCAACGTTTGGTGTTTTAACACTTTGCGTACCTGGTCCTTAACTCCGTTAACTTTTCTGTTAGTTTTTGTGTAAATTTACTGATATACCCTTCCCCATTCTTCTTCAAACATCAGACCACCCACCACCACCCCCACCAACCCACACCACCTCTTATCGCAACCACCACCACCTTCAATCCCACCAGCGCCACCTCTCACCTCCACCACTTTAACTATTCATACTTATAGAGCTTTTAGAATCAATCTAACCATTGATTCTAGGGTTTTGAATCAATACATGCTAAAACCATGAAACTACAATACATCGAGTATGGTCAGTGTGAGGTTAAACCACTATTACATACAGAACCATCACATGTTACTAGATAACGAATCTAATTTTCTTACAATTGTAAATAGATTAACTCACATTTAGCAAGCTTCCTAGCTTCTGTGAGGTATGGTGAATGCCATAACCAATTTTGGAAGCTATCTTGTTAAACTCTGATTGGAATGCTATACTCGATCGCGATCCGTCAGCCTTGGAGGAACCACCAGCACCTCCGCTACTGTTGATCCCGGCTACCGTTTTTAACGATACTGATTTTCTCAGCCTCCCTGTTATGCTCGAAAACTCCTGTGTACGATCTCTATATGATGACGATTGCACCGATTTCATGTTCATCATTTGTTACATATAAAGAAATTGATCCTGAAACCCCTGAAGTAACAAACGGTTTTCCACGGGATGAAATCGAAAAGAATCTGATGAGATGATGATAATGATTTCGAAATGCTAATGATGACAAAATGTGTGATTTCGAAACCCTAGGAGGATTGATTTAGTTTATGTGGGGAATTTAGATGAGAGGTGAAAGAGGGGATTGAAGGTGGAAGAAACCCTAGATCTGGGGAGGTCAGCGATAAGGTGGATGGGAGAGAGACAACGTGTAAATTTTGAGAGTTTTTTTGATGAATAAAATCAGATGAGGATGATGAGTTGACGTGGTGGAGAGAAGAGAGGTGGCACTAGTGGGATTGAAGGCGGTGGTGGTTGCGATAGGAGGTGGTGTAGGTTGGTGGTGGTGGTGCGTGGTCTGATGTTTGAAGAAGAAAGGGGGGAGGAATATATCAGTAAATTTACACAAAAACTAACAGAAAAGTTAACGAAGTTAAGGATCAGGGACACAAAATGTTAAAACATCAAACGTCGGAGATCAAATGTGTTACATGTGGACGAAACCTGATGTTTTGTTCAAACCTCATGAACAAAAACTACAGTTTACTCTTATTTTTTTTTTATTATTTTAAGTAAATTACACAATTACCTTCAACTATTAAAAAATCTAAGTAACTTACACAATTAGTCTCTTAAAGTGTAAAATGAATCAATTGTCCTTTTAGTTAACAGAAAAATCTAACGGACTTAGAGTGAGGGACGAAGAATGTTAAAGAAATAAAATCTCAGGCCATGATATGAGGGAAAAAAACCTTCGTACTCTAGTTAAACCGAGTAAACCTCATAGACAAAAAATTAATAGATGAATAAAAAATAATTTCTACTTGGACTTAATTTTAAAATTTTTTAATTCATGTGTTTACTTAGCATATCTTTCCTAGTCTTTTATTTATTTATAATATAGTCTCTTACTCTCTTAAGAGTGTTTAACAACCATATGGTTTGTTTTTCTTTTGTTATCATTTATGTTTTTTTAATAATAATTTGGATCACTGACGGCCCCCTGTCCTACCCGATTATCTCAACCACCCTTAGGTAGAAACCCACTATAGGTGAGAAAATCCCATGGCCCAACCTGAAACCCCTTTTATATATCTATACTATATAATAAATAAATGTTTTTCATGCCACGTATCGCTTTCATATTCATTCTCATCATTTTTTCCCGCATCTCTCTCTTATTAAATACACCTCTATCTTTTAATAATAATAATATATTTAAAAAAAAATAGTAATCTATATCTATATTTCTAGACTATATATTAAATAAAAGGTTTTTCATGTCACGTGTCGCCTCCATATTCATTCACATCATTTTTTTCTCGCCTTCTTTCTTATTAAATACACCTCTATTTTTTTAATAATAATAATATAATTTTAAAGAAAACACTAATCTTTATATTAATAAATCTCCTGACATATTTTGACGAGTGTATGTGTTAATAGATTATATTGTATTTCACGGGTTTATTCAACCCGTGTAAAAAGGGAGAAATCGATTTTGGAAGCTAAATCGTGCATTTGAGCTTGGATTTGTGAAGGTTTTGGCTCACACAACACCTTCCTAACACCATGTAAGTGATTATCTTCCTTTGATTTTGTAAGAGGTTGGGTTTTGTAGAAATCCAAAAATGTTGAATGCATGTGGTAAATTGGTGTTAGATTGTGGATAATCTAGCTTAACTAAAGTTAAAGAGTGGTGATTATCATCCTAAAACCCTTTGATTTTGATTATGAGAAGTTAGGGTTCATATGGTGAAAATTGGGGGTGTTTGGATCATGATGCTAGATTGTTAAATTAATGATGATTAAGAGTTTAGGCGGTATTAGACACTTGAACAAACACCAAATTAACCTAATGATAGAAATTTAATAAAAAATTAGTGTTAAGGAATTGGTAATGAAACTCAAGTAGGTGAACTTAATAAAAAAAATTCTTGGGATAAATGCTTACGCGTGTTTTAACGATCTAATAATCGGTCTTTGAAAATAGAGTGTTACAACAAGCACACAAAACTCACTCACTAATTGAACCAGCTAAACGATAACAAACGTTGAGTATTGGAACTCGACCGTGTCCATTGGTTCGATACTTGGTTCTTAGCTAAATTATATTACTCTGCGATAGGTACACTTGCCTATTGTGTGTGTTTTAAGTTTGAGTATTTATCATTTTATAATTTTAAAACCTGATCTCGTGAAACCGTTTCTAAAACAAATATATAAATATATATATTTATATATACTAAATACTCGTAACATGTTCATTAACTAGCTTTGGCTCATCAACTATCGACCCTAGTGAGGCTGACTTGGAGGCTAGGCTTGTTATCTTTCCAGCGTATTCATTAACTGTGCATGGATCCTTCATCTTCAAACCCTCTGATTATGAAATTAGGGTTTGAAGCCTTGCCTCTCTAACACGATCAGCGCCAAGATGTCGTGACTTTATGGTCTCCCATATCTCTTTCGCGATCGTTAGGTTTCCAATATCTAGTATCTATTCTTCCGGGATCGATTGGAACAAGAGAGCTATAACCATGTGGTTCTTTTTGGCATCGGCTACTGTACCGGGTTCCACTTGCTCCCAAACACATGAACGTTGAATATATCCCTTATACGCATGGCCGAGATTGTATAATTCGTAGGAGACAACATTGGACAAATTAGGGAGGTTGAGTTGCTTTCTTTTGCAGTGTTCAGACAATTGTTATTGGATTCGTCTCCCATTGCTTGCTCACGGTGTCTTCTACTGTAGTTCAGCGGTGTTGTGGGTTCCAGATTCAAATCAATCTGGTCAGCGTTCGTGTTGAGTTTGAAATCGCCTTGCTCAGCCCCGATTTCTAGACTGACTTCGCCGAATTCTGAGATGACTTCTTGATCTTCGGTTTCTTAGTCGCGAAGTCTTCTTGATCAGGCGCTTTGACCGAGTTCTTGTTCGGTTTTTTGTGGATTCTTGATTGTGTTCTTGTTCTAGCTCTGATACCAATTCACATATTAGAATCGATATATCAGAACACATATTTGGCCAACTAGCAATATTATTATAACTAAGAAACTTAACTTAAAACTTGATTATAGTGGATACCCTAACTGGGTATTTATAATTCAACATATACTCGTTAGACTAGGACCCAAATTGAATAATTCAAATTAAAATATTGCTAAACATTAGGATCCTACACCTACTCGTGTTAGGACTACTGCTTTGACCGCCCTTCCCATCACCGACTTGTGATGGTTCGGGAATTACTCGCCAACATTTTTCATTTTAAAACACAACTTTCCATGTCTAAAAAAACGAACTTTATGTGAGTGCGACCACTTTAAACAATATAACCAAAGTACGATATCTTTGAAAATTATTGTATGATGTGAAGTGAACAATCCCCCTTCAAATTAATTCTGAAGTGGGAAACCACTTTCATCCTGATCACTTTAAAGTATTTTCCCAAACACATAGATTTAGTACACACTACAAATCTGTGTTATAATTTAGAAAATCAATCTTTTGTTTTAAATTTTTTTTTTTGTATTTTTTATATTCTTCCATTATACACATTGTAGAGAACATGGAAACCAAAATAAACAATCAACTTGCTTGGTTTATTCGGCTGATTCTCAAGTAAAGTCATTTGACTCATTCAACATGTGTGTTCTGTAATGAAAACGTCTGACATTAACCATTTATAAATAGTCTTAATTAACTTTCATCCTAACTATATCAATAAACATGTCTTTTCAACAAGAAGTTATTCGCCCACTTCGTGACATGCAACCCAGTGTTTGGGCAGACCAGTTTCTCATCTATAACAAGGTACGTTAGAAATCATAAAAGTTATATATGATTATTAATTATATGTGTGTCTATATATATATATATATATATCAACTTTTGGGATGATTTGTGAGTGAATGTAGAAAGCACCGCTAGACGAGGCGGATCAAATAGTCGATGACTTGAAAGAGGAAGTGAGGAAAGATATTCAGGCAGCTTTGGATGTTCCAAAGGAACATACACGTTTGTTAAAACAAATTGAAGCTATCAATCGCCTTGGCATATCGTATTATTTTGAAGAGGAGATCGGTAAAGCTTTGCAGTATGTGTACGATGCATATGGTGATGACTGGAATGGTGGTAGCCCATCCCTTTGGTTTCGACTCTTACGTCAACACGGCTTCACGTTTCATGCGGTCGGTATGCATATATACAATATATTAATATTTCAAAACAAACTACAATAATGTTTTATATGAATTGCATCAGATGTTTTTAATAACTATAAGAACGAACAAGGAGTTTTTAAGAAGTCCTTAACCAATGATGTTGAAGAATTGCTTGAGTTATACGAGGCATCACATATGAGGGTACAAGGTGAGGTTGTACTAGATGAAGCTCTTACTTTTACTAGAACTCATCTCCATGAAATATCAAAGGATCCGGCTAGCAACTCTACCATGTCCGCCCATATACAAGAGGCACTAGAGCAACCTATACATAAAAGGTTCGTTTCTACCAACAACAACCTTCTCATGACGAATCTTTACTTAAACTTGCCAAGTTAGGGTTCAATTTGCTTCAATCGTTACACAAGATGGAGCTTAGCCAAGTTTCTGAGTATGCTTATATATTTTGTAACTCCCACTCTATTAGTTTCATATATCAATATGTGAAAATTGCATCATATGGATTTGTGGCAGGTGGTGGAAGGGTATTGATGTCCCTAACAATCTACCTTATGCAAGAGATAGATTGGTTGAATCCTACTTTTGGGCACTTGGTGTATACTCCCAACCAAAGTACTTTCTTGCTAGAATTTTCTTGGCAAAAGTGATTTCTTTGGCAACAGTTATTGATGACACTTATGATGCTTATGGAATTTACGAAGAACTTGAGATCTTTACAGAAGCTGTTATGAGGTATATATCTTGCCATGAACTTAGATTAATGATTACACTAATTAGGTCCTTACATGGAATTTGTTGATCAAACTATTATTTCATCTCGTAAATTAATCGTAGGTGGTCGGTTACATGCTTAGATGTGCTTCCAGGATACATGAAATTGATATATCAGGTATTACTTGATATGTACAAGGAAATGGAAGAAATCCTGGGAAAGGAGGGGAAAACAGATCTTTTTAATTGTGCCAAGGAGTTTGTAAGTTTCAAGAGCTTTGATTCATAATATTTTTTCTTAATTAAATGACATAATGCATGCCTTTATATACAGATGAAAACGTTTATTAGAGGGTACATGATGGAAGCAAAATGGTTAAATGAGGGGTATATACCAACGACAGAAGAGCATGCAACAGTTGCATACGTGACAGGCGGTGGTAGTATGCTTATAACATCATGTTTTCTTTGCATGGCTGAAATAGTCACCGACAAATCGATCAAATGGGCTCTCACTGAACCTCCTCTTTTCAAAGCTTCATCTAAAATTGGTAGACTCCTAAATGACATGGCTGGTCACAAGGTATATATATCATTCTTTTAATATTAACCACAAAAATATATGTTTGTTGTTCACTACTATAGGCGGCTGTTATATATCCGAGGCTGCATCAACAAAATATTCAAACTTTATCAAATATAATAATAGAACCCGGATTCTCGAACATATTTAAATTAAGGTCTTTTTATAACATATTTAACATGCTCTCCTCTACTCTCCTCTTGTCACATCATTAAATAAAATATCCATGGATTACAATTTGGGACAAATATTTCTTCAAAAATTATACTTATATTTGGACAAAGTTAACCAAAACATCACACATTTGGCGGTAAAAGTTTCAAAAAAAGGTGAATATACTTACATTTGGTTGAAGATTAGTAGGAGGTGGTGGAGATGGCTCACGGTGGAGGTGGATGGCGGAATTTTGGTGGGAGGATGGTGGGAGAATAGAGAGAGGCAAGCAAATGGGGAATAAAGAGGCTCTTTTGTTGTTTTAGGTCCGGCAAGATGTCGTCGGTATAGGGTAAAACTCCAAAAGCTTTATTTTATTTATTATAAATGAAAGTTCTTTAAATATTTGTAGGGCTATACCGATGACATGTCGTCGGTATAGACCCCATAGTTTTTTTTTGACGAGATAAAAAGAAAAAGGAAAATAAAAGGAAAAATCACTATAATGACGACGTGTTGTCGCTACAGAATACCCAAAGGGCGGGTTTTTTTTTAAACTTTCCCGCTTACTTTGTAACGAGGACGTGTTGTCTGGGGAAAGGGAGAAAAAAAAAGTTCTTGGCACGCCTCTGTACCGATGGCATGTCGTCGCGAGAGGGTGCCTAAGTCGGCGATATGTTGTTGTCGTTATAGCCTCGTCGTATAAGACAACTTTTCTTGTAGTGCGACTTCATAAGGTATTTTTATAACATATTTGGTTTTTAAGATTTCTTGCTAGTTAATGAAAAATACATTTTGTCAATGTGCATGTAGGAAGAGCAAAAGAGAAAGCATTTCCCATCCACTGTTGAAAGTTACAAGAAGCAATATGATGTTACCGAAGAGTATGCCTACGACTTGTTGCACAAGCAAGTAGAAGATGTGTGGAAGGATGTAAACCGAGAGTCCCTCGTGTGTAAAGATGTTTCGAGGCCTCTAATAATGGTTACGGTCAACTTGATAAGAACGTTGGGAGTTCTATATAAAGATAACGATAACTTCACACATGCGGGAGAAGAATTTAAAAATCATATCAAGTCTTTGTTCATGCATGCTATAAGTATATGACTTTCATTTCTTCATGTCGATCTACAGGGTTTGAAACACTCAAAACTTATTCCACCGTCTTCTTTAAATTACTAGTTTATGCTGGTCTCAACTGGATAGTATCTCATCTTTTTGTTTGTTTGATAGATGTTTGATTATTGCCACTAAACCTTAGTTTTCCAATTATGTTTATGTTGTGAATACTATGTGGAATTAAGCTTCAACACTAACACGAATTACAACAATAAAGATAGAAATTAGAGAATTAACACCAATGATTATTGATCTTATTGATGGAATATGAATCAAGGTTACAAAAATTGAAGAAATGAAAGAAAGAACATGAGCATATGCTCCGCAATCGAAATAGGATAAAAGCATTACCGTAACAAACCTAAACGATTGATTATAACAACTATTAACAACTAATTGGACTAACATTACACTTAACCCCATCAACTAAGAAAGTTGTCATATTACCCCCCTTGAACTTTTACTAATAAGACAACAGCACTATAAAATTTCAACAAACTCCACCATAGTGCAAAGTCTCCATTTGACAAACCATTTTAAGAAATACACAAGAGCTTCAAGCAATGCTGAAATTTTGAACCACTCAATGCCTTGGTAAGCATATCCATTGCATTTTCAAATGTATCTATACCTTCCACCTTTACTTCTTTAGAGTTTATAACATCTCTAATGAAATGCAGCCTCACATTTATGTGTTTTGTTCGCTCATGAAACATTTGGTTCTTCGACAAGTGAATAGCCCCCTGATTATCACACCAAACTACTGCACCATCGCTATAGTCCTAAGCTCATATACAAACCCATTGAGCCACAATGCTTCCTAAACAACCTATGTTAAGGCTATATACTCAGATTATGTTGATGATAATGCAACTATATGTTGTAAAGAAGATTTCCAACTTACAAGACTTCCATAAGCTGTAAAACTATATCCAGTAACAGACCTGCCCCCGTCTAAATCTTTGGCGAAGTCTGCATCAACATAACCAGCTACAACATAGGATGAACTTGAATTTTCACCAAAGACCAGATCAACTTCTGTAGTACCATTAAGATATCTGATAACACACTTAACAACCTCCCAATGTAACTTGCCAGGCTTGCTAAGATACATATTGATTACACTCACTGCATAGCCAATATCTGGGTGAGTGCATACCATGAGATACATTAGACTGCCCACAACACTGGCATAAGGAACACCCTGCATCATTTATTCCTCTATAATTGTACTAGGACTGTCATGACTTGACAATTTAAAGTGTTGTGCAAAAGGAGTAGAAACTGGCCTACTAGACTCATAGAATAATTCTTCAACACCTTCCTTACATAAGAAGTCTAAGTTAGTTTTATCAAACCAAGCTCTCTATATCTGGATATCTCCATCCCTCGTATCTTTTTGGCCTCTCCTAGCTCTTTCATGTCAAATTCTTTCATCAATAAGTCTTCTGTAACTTCAATCTTAGACTTATACTTGTTTGCAACCAACATGTCATCAACAAAGAGTAGCAAGTAAACATACCCACCACTGCTGCACTCTCTATATTAGATATAAATGTCATATAAACTCCCATGAAACACCTGAGATATCATGTATTGGTCAAACCTTTTATACCATTGTCTTAGGGACTGCTTCAACCCATATTGGGATTTTTTTCTACAGGCACACTATGGTTTTTTACCCCTTAACTTCAAAACAAGTAGGTTGCATCATGTAGATAGTTTCTTCCATATTACCATGAAGATATGTTGTATTCACATCCAATTGTTCAAGTTCCAAATCATACAAAGCTATTAGAGATAACATATGCAACATTCTTAAAAATTCCATGCCAAATTTAACAAAAATATAAGCACAAGGAAGAGAAGAGTAAATATATAAAAGAACAAGGACCAAAAAGGTAAAAAAATCCAAATTTTGGACGATAACGGACCGTCACACATGGTAACGGTGTGATATGGGTGGCACAAGGAGACAATGATGACATGCCACATGTCCGGTGACTAATGGCAGGGTTAATTTTGACCCGTGGAAACCCTATGATGGACCATCACCCACGGTCATGGTCCGTTACACCGCAAAATGACCAGAGCATGACACGTGTCAAATGATTAACGGTCGAGATCTGACGCATGACAATCCATGACGGACCGTCACGCCTTGTAATGGTCCGTCACGCCGCAATTCATCCGGAAGCTGACGCTTGTCAGCTGACTCGCAAACCCTAATCATCCGTCACCAGACGTAACGGTCTGTTACGACCTGGCGGTGACGGACCATCACCCGCCATAACGGTCCGTCACGCCCACAAATTTTGCCTATAAATATAAATCAGATCCTAGCCAATTTCAAACATCATAAACTCGTTCCAGAGCCAAAATTACCATTTCCCCACTTTATAATCCGACCCCGTTCATACGTTTAAGTTCTGGAGTTGTCGGTTGAGCTAGAGGAATCCCGAGAAGATAGGAAACTCTCATTTGGAGAAACTAAGAAAGGAGAAGTAAGTGGAGAAGCTGCCCACTAGAGACCTTTACCTAAAGACTCTCTAAGACGAAACTCCGTGAAGGTAAATACTTGTATTTTTATAAAATGTTTTCAAAACCATAAACAGTTTTGAATTATTGTCTGACTCGAATGAACTAATAAAACCATTGGTCGCATAAGGTGATTTACTATATAGCATTCAGACCATAGAGTCACGCACGATCATGTACGTGTTACAGATGAAATGCTGAAATGGGGCTATGGCTTGGTTGTTTATAACGTGTAAAACCTAAATCGCATGAGCGTAAGGTTGTGAATAATGTAAAAAAAGATTTTCCAAGAAAGTGCCTAGTGTGGTCCGTGGTTATACATTCGGGCTAGGTAGTCCGCCGGATGTGTAATTACATTAAAATATGGGCAAATTGCTCCATTTATTCAGTCTTGTCAGATTATAATAAAAGCATGCATGTATTCACCATTTTATACCGATCAAATATTTTAAAACGTTTTACAGGTAACCAAGGATAAATGTGATTGTAAATATAGCCACCAAAGGACGATGGATCCTTGATGTCATGAAAGGGAAAGTCCACCCTAGAAATCAGTTGAAATGAATGGCTCTATGAAAACCTTGGTTTTGTAATAAACGTTTGTAAAAACAATCAGGGTGTTTTCCCTGTTTATGTTAATAAAATGAAACGGGTGTTTCCCATGTTTGAAAAATATTATGAGTTATGAAACTCAAAGATTTATTCCGCTGTGTTAATAAAACTCCAATACAAATGAAATAAGAAAACAGGTACCAACCGGTGGCCGCACGCCCGGGTGGTCTAAACCCGGGGTGTGACAGGTTGGTATTAGAGCCATTGCTTTCAGTGAATTAGATACTACAATTTGTATCTAAGCTGTAACATGATTTGATATTATTTGGTTTTAGCAAAATAAGACACTGGTTGTCTGCTTAGAAAAAGTAGGTAGATCTCAATAATGATTAAGTTATAAATATACAGATGTCAAGAAATAACTACTTTACGTATATCTTTGGACAATCTGGAGAAGAACAATATCACCCTACAGGTTCGAGAACCTCCTCCCAAATATAATTATGCCTCCGCTCACTTAGAAACTCCTATCGAATTCCTGGATGCATTAAGATAAACTTACGAAGTAAAGAAGGAATCGATACAACTAAAATAACGGATAAGACAATTGGAGGAAGAAAAGAAAGAGGAAAAAAGGGTGGACGTAAATAAATAAATTAGAAAAAGCATAAAATAAATGTAACCTTCTAATTTCTCTGTGTATATTTTTATAAAATAAATAAAAAGTATTTTGTGTTTTGTCTAGATGACTAGAAAAGGGAAAGGGCCCCACTTTGTTAAAAAGTACGCTCCTCCCGGATATGAATTTCATCCAACAAACAAAACTGATTTGAAACTTGGAGTAAATACTAGAAGTACATATCGAAGTTAAGGAGAACTGATGCCTCCTACGAATCCTTATGTGCCATATGTCAGTTTTTATTCTGCTCTTACGGTTGCAAGTTGCAATCCAGGTTATGGTGAGAATCCATACTATAATACTTATTACTATGAGGGATTATGTGAAATCCCATATGAAAATCACCCTGTTCCAGGAGAAGAAGAACGGGAAAATTCAAATAGGCCATACGAATATTATGAGCCTACGAATATTCAGAATCTTCAAGAAAATGAGGAGATTCCTAGTAATGACCAAATAAGAGAATTAGCAACGTGTAGAAGAATTAGAAAGAGAAAATCTAAGATTGGCATCGGTAGATGCCCATAATAGAACATTAAGACAAATGTTAGAAAATGCTCGAAATAAAGGATGTATGTAAAATCTTCCTTGTAAATTTATGTATATCTGTATATATGAATATACGACTTTCAAAATAAATAAAATTCTCTTTAATAGAATGTCGAAGTAAGGAAACAAGAGCGGACCTTCTTAGAATATAAGGGGTAAAATCAAACAAGTAAATAATAACGAAACCCCGGCTGAATTACAAGAACTAATTACCAAAGGAATCAAGGATGCCATCCCTACGATCATAAAAGCAATAAAAGAAGACAAAGCTTCTAAACAAAAACATGTTGAATCAAAAATCAAGCGAGAAGATTATTCTAGCTCAAATGGAGATAATTCTGATAAGGAATACAGTAAAAAGAAGAAAAGAAATAGTGGATGCTCATTTCGTGCATTCCAGGGTTGTAAGCCTCCGGAATATGCTGGTAGCAAGGGAGCTGTAGCAGCCTTGAGATGGCTGGAGAAAGCAGAATCGGTGATTGCCATCAGCAAAATGTGCTGATGAGGACATGGTGATATATGTATCAAATTTGTCTAAAGATGAAGCCCTAGAATGATGGAATTCAATAACTCAAGCAATGGGAAGATACAAATCATATGCTATGGAATGGGAGGAATTTAAAGAACTGGTGATTCAGAAATTATGTCCTATTAATGAAAGAGAGAGAATTGAAATGAAATTCTTAAGTCACCGCATGGTCGGTGTAAATCACAGGGAGTATGTTTCAAAGATGTTTGAATATGCTCGCCTAGTTCCACATCTTGCCAGCCCTGAATCAAATCTGATCAAATGATATATTTGGGGTTTGGCTGAAGATATTAGAGATATGGTTAAGGCTACCATGACTCAAACCATTGCTTCTGCCATTGAGTTAGGTGGAATTCTGACTTATGGCATGATCAGGAAGCAAGAAGAGAATAAGGCCAAGGAAGTGGCTAAGAAAACTGGAGAATTCCAAAAGAATAATACTTCCTGGAGAAAAAAGAACCAGACTGTGAAAGGAGGAACTAATTATTTTCGCTGGATGCAAAACCTGTAAAAAGAGGCATAGAGGAGAATGCTTCTTCAAGAAAACTCATTACTGCCATTTCTACAAAATGGCATGTCATACTTTTGAAAACTGCCAAAGAAAGAAGAATAGTTCTTGTTACAATTGCGGGGAACAGGGCCATTTCAAATCTTCCTGCCCAAAGCTAAATCAAGCAGGATCTAGTTGAACGAGGGCAAATGACGGAACAAAGAAAAATGTACGAGCCTTCATACTGAATACCCGTGATGCTGCAGCCATCCCGGATGTCGTCACCTGTACGTTCCTCATTAATAATATTTATGCTAGAGTATTATTCGACTCTGGTGCAAATATGAGTTTTATACATTATAAGTTTTGTAATCTATTGAACAAGCTCTAAGTTACACTAGATAAGATTTATAAAGGTCGAAGGGAATTTAGTTAAGATATCTGAATCCATAGCACCAACCATATCACAATATCTGGACACATCATACATGTATGATTAATGCCTATGACATTAGCAAAATTTGATGTTGTCTTAGGAATGGATTGGTTAACCGATAACCAAGCCCATATCCTTTGTGATAAGAAAGCCATAGAAATTCGAACTCCATCAGGAAAATCCATAACAATCTATGGTGACAAGCAAAACCGACCGTTGGGAATCATATCCATGCTGAAAGCTATGAAGTGTCTTAAAAAATGACGCATTGCATACCTAGTTCAGATTACTGCTAGTACAAAAGAAAAGAAGATAGAAGATGTACCAGTAGTATCTGAATATACAGATATATTCCCAAGTGAATTACCGGGTATACCACCCAAACGGGAAGTGGAATTTAAAATAAATATGGTACCGAATACGGTTGCCAAGTCCCCGTATCGATTAGCTCTAATAGAGATGAAAGAATTAAAGAAGCAATTAGATGAATTACTGGAGAAAGGATTCATACAACCAAGCTAATCTCCTTGGGGTGCTCCAATTCTTTTTGTCAAAAAGAAAGACGGTACAATGCGTATGTGTATTGATTACTGTGAGTTAAATAAAGTGACGATTAAGAATCTTTACCCACTTCCTAGAATCGATGATCTATTCGATTAACTTCAAGGCGCATGTCATTTTTCAAAAATAGATCTTCGTTCCGGATATCACTAGCTGAAATACAAGAGGAAGATATTCCTAAGACAACTTTTAGAACCTGATATGGACATTATGAGTTTACGGTTATACCATTTAGACTTACTAATGCTCCTGTCGCATTTATGGATATATGATGAATCGTATATGTAAACCATATTTAGATAAATTCGTTATCGTATTCAATGATGATATACTTATTTATTCTAAATCTGTGGAAGAACATGAAAACCATCTCAGGAAAATCTTATAAATTTTGAGAAAAAAGAAATTGTACGCTGAATTCTGGCTTCGAGATGTCTAATTTCTGGGTCATGTGGTAAATGCATAAGGCATTCAAGTAGACCCAACAAAGATTGAATCTATATCCAAATGGGAAATCCCAAAATCTACAACAGAAGTCCGTAGTTTTCTGGGTCTGGAAGGATACTACAGACGATTTATTAAGGATTTCTCAAAGATTGAAGTCCCACTAACTACTTTAACTCGCAAATCTATGAAGTATGAGTGGGGACCTAAATAAAATGAAGCTTTTCAAATTTTGAAACAAAAACTGACAAATGCACCTATACTGGCTTTGCGAGATGGTAGTGAAGACTTTGTAATATATTGTGATGTTTTACATAATGGCTTAGGTTGTGTGTTAATGAAAAAAAACAAAGTCATTGCTTATGCATCTCGTTAGTTAAAAACACATGAAAAGAATTGACTCATGACCTAGAGTTAGGTGTCGTAATTTTCGCTTTGAAGTTATAGAGGCACTATCTCTACGGAGTCAAATTTACAGTTTATACTAACCATAAGAGTTTAAAATATATCTTTGGTTAGAAAGAACTAAATATGAGACAGAGACGGTGGTTAGAGGTCTTAAGTGACTATGATTGTGAAATCTGCTTTTATGAAGGTAAGACAAATGTTGTTGCAGATTGTGACATCCGGCTAATTAGGGCTAACTCAGTATTCAAATCCAGTTAAAGTTAACCTTTTTGACTTATCTCAAACCCTACAGACTAATTCTGTCAATAATCTAAACTTAGACTCCAAGGACTAGTTGTGTATTATCCGTAAACCATTCTGTTGACTTTACAAAGTCAAAGTTGAACTCATGTTGACTTGTGCTAGTCAAACTAACCAAGTTCTAACCTCAATCCTAACTACAGGGACCTTTCCTGCCATTTCCTAAACCCTAATTCATGAAAATTCAAGGATTAAACCTGTAATTTAACTAAAGATGATTTTGTTGACTTTTGAAAGTCAAAATTCGTAACCTTTAATCCAAATTCGAATCTTAAACCTCGAATTCGTTTGATTTTGAAACCGTTATACACAATCAGATCATTAACGATTGTCATTAGGACATTTAACAACTGCATTCATCACGAATTAATCCAAATTATGATAATTAAATCGTAACTGCCGATTCAATGATGTCATCAATCGAATTCGTGTGTTATTCTCCCAAACCGATCCACTGCGCACACTCAACAGACACTACAGGAGCAATACAACTGTCAATTTCGTCGGAGACGCAGTCGAAGCCACCAGAAACCAAGCACACCGAAGACGAAACCCACCCTAGTCGATCTCGGTCAATTCACAACTGTTTCTGGTAAATTAACACATCCTCACTTTCGTTTGTACCTCCTGATGAAAAGCCCTATGTTAATTAGGACTTATATCAACGAATTCAGGATGAACCCAATTCTAGGGTTCAAACAATTGTGATTTGATCGAACCCCTATCCAAACCCCATTTCAATCAAATTAAATCCTTTCATTAGTTTCGCAATTCTCAGGGATATGAAAGCCCTATGTTTATTTTACCTACTATCATCGAATTAATCACAATCCGAATCTAGGGTTTACTCATAAGAACGATTTGGGGGTTTTGATCTCAAAAACTGTTTTAATCAAATTAAACCATACCACCAGATTCGCAACTTGTCACTCTTTGAAACCCCCATATCAATTGATTCAATCATCATCGAATTTAACACGATCATGTAACTAGGGTTTGTTCATAATGGAATTTGGGGGTTTCGATCTTAACATCTTTATAAACTCAATTAAACCACATGATCAGATTTGAAATACTTTGTTTAGTAAAAGCCCTTTGAATTCAATCGGTGTTATTATCGAATTCGATCTAATTGATTTTAAGTTCTTAGTCTAGGGTTTTGGTTTCTAAAATACGCAATTAACAACTTTAAACTGGTTGGTTTTGCAATTAAATTCTCCCACAGGTTCGAAATACCTCGATCATCAAAACCCCTATGATTCTTCGTTGAATCGCGACTGATTCTGACGGTATTGGGACGGGTTTTGAACCGGCAAGTGTATGGGAGGGAAACTCACTTGACTTGGGTGTTAAAATTATTTGAACCTGAATATGTTCGCGATGGCCCTAGCGGGCGGATTGGTTAAGGCAGTGTGTGTGTGTGGGAGAGACCTGGGTTCGAGGCCGGGCTCCCACATCTTTTTTTTGAACAGTTTTTCTGGTATTATTTTAATATAAAAATCAAACCTTATATAATTATAATATTATACAAATGTGTTTTAGCCCGGGAAACAACCCGTAGGCTTGGGTTTGAATTATTAACCCACTTTTGTTATTATTTCCCCACTTTTAAAAATAATATATTTACCATAACTTTGTATAAAATAATATGTTTATATTATTTTCAACCCGTGACTCGTATTATTAAATAATATATATATTTATATTATTTCGTATCGTTTTATAACCTCGTATAACATTTGAAACTAAATGATAATATAATTAGTTATATTATTTACTCACATTTATTACGTTCATAAAAATAATATATTTATTATTTTGTACCACGAATGAGTAATTAGAATATTCTTTCGAACCTAAAAATAATATATTAAATTATATTATTTTCCTAATTTTTGTAAATGACAAAACGCTCGAATATATTTATTATTATTGTTGTCATTCGTCGCGTAACGTATATATATCTTAATTACTAATTAAAGAATTCCTATTCCCGTGGACACGTTCGTCTACTCTCGGTTACTAGAGCTTTTCTTTAGGACGTTTCTCATTCCGTGTCGTTGTCACAATTCCCATTTTATCCATAATTTATGTGTTTATAATTTTAGGGCATCCGTAAGTCGTTTGAGACTTACACACGTGGTTCCAACTTATCATTTGTGTGATACTACCTACAACGCAATGCATGTGAGTTTTCACGGCCCCTTTTACTGTTTTAACTTGGGGGAGAAAACATGATTAAACAATTTTGGATTTTGTAATTCGTATGATATCAATGTTAAATGCTAAGCGTAACACACTACCACAGAAAGTCGTCAACTAATATCGGACCGTTAATATGGATCTTAGCGAGGTAATATTTAGTAGTACTACTGGGTTTGACAAATCCCACCCCCGTTAGTCGCGCTAACTCGATTAGAGATCGAACGGGTGAAATGTTAGCCTACTCACACCGCCAGTGTTGATAGACCTAGCAGGAGGCAATAAACAAACAGTCAGCTTCGGTTGCGAGCGCTTGAGCTGAACATGAACATAGGTTAGCTACCTATAGATATGTACTGAATGAACATAAATCTGGTAAACGCTTATTTACATATATTGAAACCTGTGAACTCACCAACCTCGTGTTGACATATTTTCTTACATGTTTTCTCAGGTCGCAAAGATAAGACACAGGTGCACGTTAAGGCATGCATGGGATTTAACTACTTTGATTTGACTTATTTATAATTGTTTGAATTATTCTATTGTACTTGTTTTGGTTGGACTTTTTGGACTTTTGGACTCTGGTTTTGGGCGCGTGTATTTTGCGCATTTACTTTCTTTACGCTTCCGCATTGATACTCTGATTTGAATGATATTTTCATTTTGAGTCCCATGTAGAGTCGTTCAAAGTAACTAATGTCTGAAATCCTGGTTCGTCACTTCACAAACGGTAAAACTCTGTTAGTTGAAATTGGGGGTGTGACAGATTGGTATCAGAGCCATTGGTTATAGAGAACTAGGATTGCATACTAGACTATAGCCTCACACATTAGTTACTTGTCATTTGGATGTTTGGCACTTATATGTATTGTTACAGGAACATGTCGTCAACCCCACTGTAACACACCATTCTTAAACACGCGGAAGCATAAGTAAAAACCCAGGAAATTTTTTTTTTTTTTTTTTTTTTTTTTTTTTTTTTTTACGTCCTCGCGTACCGCGAGAGACCAGACTCACAACTCTCGCGTACCGCGAGGGGGCGTCAGGAAAGCAATCCGAGAGACTTGTTTCTCGCGTACCGCGAGAGAAACCTCTCAGGTTCTTCGCGTACCGCGAGGGACCAGATTTCCAGAAAGTTTCAGTTTTCTCAGCAGCTTTTCTACTTAGCCAAAATTTCCATCTTTTACCAAATCACTTAACAACAACTTTCCCACAACATAAAAATTGACACAAAACCTTTATCAACATGGTCACACACCAAAAACAAGTTTTGTTAATCAATTTACAAGCAAAAAGGGGGAATTCTACTAATTCATCAAAAACATAAATTTTGCATACGAGAATCCGCCAACGCCTTGGACTTGACTTTGACTACTTCGGAGTTTTTCCTACATTCACCACATATAACACCATTAGTAATGATATAAACATAACAAACAAGTATTTACAACTTGCTTTCACCCTTTTTACCCATTTGACCCATTTGACCCATTTGCACCCATTTGGTCAAATAAGGCCCCTTACACTAGACTTATATACCACATAAGTCACTTACACCACATTCACCATTTTTCCACAATAGCTTGACTTATATACCACATAAGTCAATTACACCAATCTCACCATTATTCCACAATGGTTAGACTTATATTCCGCATAAGTCAATTTACACCGACTTCACCATTATTCCACAATGGTTGACTTATATACCACATAAGTCAATTACTATACTTTATCACATATCACATTTTAGCTTAACTATATACCACATAGTCATTTACACCGATTCAACATATTCTACATTTTAGTTTGACCATATACCACATAGCCAACTACATTATGCATACAAAACTTGACTTTTACCACACAAGTCAATTTTTCACACCATATAGGTTTAATAACTAATTTCATCCACATACCAATAAACACATATAAGATATTTGAATAACCAACATGAAATTCAAATATGAACATCACCACCACCTATCATTACTAAGTAAGTGCAAAGCACTTACCTTTTGAGTTAGAGGATCCCGCACCTCCTTCTAGCTTTGCAATTAGATTACCTAAACACATTCACCTAGTTTAGTAATCTAACATACATCAAAATTCTATTACAATTGAGTCCACAACTCAATTTCCCCATTTCCAACCCAAATTGACCCGTTTGGGTTATCCCCATAACCAAACACCCCCTTTAATCAAGAACTCAACCACTTGAATTCTCTTTCCAATACCTTGACACTAATTTTTCATCAAACTAGTTTCTTTAAGTTCATTTGGGGTTTGTTTAAGTGTCTAACACCTCTATAACACTTAATCATCATCAATTTATCAATTTTTCATCAAAACCCCAAAACCCCCAATATCTTCCATATGAACCCTAACTTTCAAAAAATCAAAATCAAAGGGTTCCATGGTGTTATTCACCTTCCTACACCTTTAGTTTAGCTAGATTATCAATAGTCTAACACCATTTTACCACATGCAACATAAATTTCGGGTTTCACCCAAAACCCACCAAGAACACAACATTGGTGAATCAAAGAGGAAGATTAGCACTTACTTGATGTTAGGAAGGTGATGAGTAAGCCAAAACCTTCTCAAATCAAGCTCAAATGCACGAAATTGGCTTCAAACTCGTTTTCTCCTTTTAGCTCTCTTGAGATGAACGACCCAATTTGCCAAATGAGCCTAATTTTGACTCTAAGGAGTCAAATATGGCAGATTTGCATAATTACAACATTAGTCCTTCCACTTCCAATTCACCCATATCCTCCATAACTAGTTAAAAACTAGTGTAACCCCCGTTACCAACTTGAAACCCGCTTGTTTCAATTTATTTCAAAATATTATTTTCGACATAATATTTATTTAGAAATATTAATTATTTATAACGAGACCCGGATTTTGGTTCGTTACAAATCTCCTCCCCTTATTTGGGTTTCGCCCCCGAAACCCGACTTCACATAAAAAGGTTCGGATAGTATTTAAGCATCTCTTCCTCGGTTTCCCAAGTCATTTCCGCCCCCTTTCTATGCTTCCATCGAACCAATACTTGGCTAATCTCTTTATTGCGTAACTGTTTCACTTTCCTATCCAAGATTGCCACCGGTTCCTCAACATAATTTAACTTTTCATCCACCTCAATATCATCCAATGGAACAAAAGTAGACTCATCCGCTAAACACTTGCGTAAATGGGACACATGAAACGTATTATGAAGTCTACTTAGTTCCTCCGGTAGCTCCAAACGGTAAGCTACCGCACCCACTCTAGCAACAACCTTAAACGGCCCAATGAAACGTGGGCTTAACTTCCCCCGTTTCCTAAACCGTATGACCCCCTTCCAAGGAGAGACCTTTAAAAGCACAAAGTCCCCCACTTGAAACTCAATCGCCCGTCTCCTATTATCCGCATAGGACTTCTGGCGATCTTGCGCTGCCTTTAAGCGAGCCTTAATTTGGTCAATACTAACATTCGTTACATCAACCAAATCCTTACTACCAAGTTCCCGTTGACCGATTTCACCCCAACACACGGGTGTCCTACATTTCCTCCCATACAATGCCTCAAAAGGCGGCATACCAATGCTAGAATGGTAGCTATTGTTGTATGCAAATTCCGCCAACGGTAAATGGTCATCCCAACTACCCCCAAAATCCAAAGCACACGCACGTAACATATCCTCGAGCGTTTGAATCGTACGCTCGCTTTGCCCATCCGTTTGTGGATGATAAGCGGTGCTAAGGTTCAACCTCGTACCCATGTCCTCATGGAATTTCTTCCAAAATCGAGAAGTAAATCTCGTATCACGATCCGATATAATCGACACCGGCACACCATGACGTGACACAATTTCCTTCACATATATTTCCGCCAATCTATCCGAAGAGTATGTTTCCTTTATAGGTAGGAAATGTGCACTCTTCGTCAACCGATCCACTACTACCCATATCGCATCATAACCCTTTCGAGTCTTTGGTAGTTTAGTGATCAAATCCATAGCTATATTCTCCCATTTCCAAAGCGGTATTTCAAGCGGTTGGAGCTTTCCATACGGCTTTTGGTGTTCCGCCTTCACCCTTAAGCATGTGAGACACCTCTCAACATACTTAACAACATCACGCCTCATACCCGGCCACCAAAAATGACACCTCAAATCATAAAACATCTTTGTGGCCCCCGGATGGATAGAATATTTGGATTTATGCGCCTCATCTAAAATAGTTGTCAAAATACTTGACAACCTAGGAATCCAAATCCTACCAAAGCATGTCTTCAAGCCCATGCTATTTTCACCAAGTTTATCAACATAAGCAACCATCCGCTCTTTCTTCAAGTCACCACCAAGTGCTAACACTTGAGCCTCCCGGATTTCATCAATTAGGGATGATGAAATTGTCATCTTGAATGACTTCACCTTGATAGGTGCATGACTTGACTTCCTACTAAGCGCATCCGCCACAACATTCGCTTTACCCGGATGATAAAGTATGTCACAATCATAATCCTTGACCAATTCAAGCCACCGCCTTTGCCTCATGTTGAGGTCCTTTTGGTCAAAGAAGTACTTGAGACTTTTGTGATCCGTGTAGATCGTACACTTAACCCCATACAAATAATGCCTCCAAATCTTGAGTGCGAAAACCACGGCCGCAAGCTCTAGATCATGGGTAGGGTAATTCACCTCGTGAATCTTCAATTGCCTAGACGCGTAGGCAATTACTTTCCCCCTTTGCATCAAAACACACCCCAACCCCGAATGCGAGGCATCCGAATACACAACAAAATCTTCGGTCCCGTCCGGCAAGGATAAAACAGGCGCCTTTGTCAACTTTTCTTTCAAGAGTTGAAAGGCAGATTCTTGCTCGGAACCCCAAACAAACTTAGTCTCTTTACGGGTCAACTTCGTCATCGGTAAGGCAATCCGAGAGAAGTTTTCAATAAACCGCCGGTAATAACCCGCCAACCCCAAGAAACTTCTAATCTCCGAAGGCGTCTTCGGTGGAGACCAATCTTTAACCGCCACTATCTTGGATGGGTCGACAGTAATCCCTTTATCATTAATCACATGACCCAAGAATTGAATTTCGCGCAACCAAAAGGCACACTTGGAGAATTTAGCATAAAGTTTCTCCTTTTGCAAGACTTCGAGAATTTCACGCAAATGGCAAGCGTGATCACCTTCGCTCCTTGAATAGATGAGAAGATCGTCAATGAAAACAATGACCGAGCGGTCGAGGAACGGTCTACACACCCGGTTCATAAGATCCATGAAAACCGCGGGTGCGTTGGTTAAACCGAAAGGCATAACTGTAAATTCATAGTGACCGTAACGAGTGCGAAAAGCGGTTTTAGGAATGTCATCTTCTTTCACTTTCAGTTGATGGTACCCGGATTTCAAATCAATCTTAGAGAACCACGACGCCCCTTGCAATTGATCAAAAAGGTCGTCAATCCGAGGTAAAGGGTACCTATTCTTCACAGTCAACTTATTCAACTCCCGATAATCCATACACATCCTCATGCTCCCATCCTTCTTTTTAACAAAGAGAACGGGCGCACCCCAAGGTGAGACACTTGGGCGTATGAAACCTTTATCAAGCAATTCTTGCAATTGCTCCATCAACTCTTTCATTTCTGGCGGTGCCAATCTATAAGGCGCTTTAGCTACCGGTTTAGCACCCGGCATCAAGTCGATCCCAAACTCAATCTCCCTATCAGGCGGAACCCCCGGTAACTCGTCAGGAAACACATCCGCAAACTGATTCACGACCGGCACGTCGTGAATCTCCTTTACCTTTCCATCCACATCCGTAACACATGCCATGAACGCCTTGCACCCACGCGCCATGTACTTGGTTGCCTTCACAAAGGAGCACAACCTCACCTTACCTTTCTTATCACCTTCAATGTAGATGGACTCTCCCGACGGGGAATCAAGTTGGATCGCCTTTGGTCCACATAATATACTCGCCTTATTCTTTGACAACCAATCCATCCCCACAATAACATCAAAATCCCCCATAGTCATAGGGATCAAATCAATAAGAAATGTTTCACCCCCCGCTCTCAACTCGCAATTTCTAAAAATATCAAACACCAGGAAGCTCTTATCATTGGCCGCCTCGATTTCCAAAGGTTCATCTAACTTGCTACTTAGAAACGAAGAATGCTTAACAAATTTCAAAGACACAAACGAACGACTAGCCCCCGAATCAAAAAGAACTAGTGCAGGTAAAGAGTTAATCTTGAAAGTACCTGTCACCACTTCCGAGTCATTCTTTGCTTCCTCCGCTGAGATGTGGAAAGCTCTACCCTTAGGTCTTGGCATCTCTATCTTCTTGTCGCTCCTACCTTGCTTTAACTCGGGACAATCCACCCTATTGTGCCCAGGTTTGTAACAGTTATAACACAACTGAATTTGGCTTGTACATTGATTAGCCATGTGTCCCGGCTTTCCACATTTATAGCAATTCAAGGATCCTTTCTTACAATCCCCGAAGTGCTCTTTACCACAATTTTTGCACGCCCGAGAAGAGAACTTGTTGAATGGCTTCTTGCTAGGACTCCCGCCCTTTATCTTTTTCACCACTTGTTCGACGATTTCACGCTTCCTCTTCTCGCCTCTAGCTTCTTGCCTCCTCAACTCCACCTCTCTTTCCCGACACCTGTTTATCAAGTCTACAAGTGTGGTAAATGAGGATGGAGATATGCTATCCCTGAACTCCACCGTCAGCATAGCATAAAACCTGTCAATCTTGGCTTTCTCAGTTGACACCACATCCGGGCAGAACTTGGCACGATCAAAGAAAGTCCCCGCTAACTCATCAATCGATTCAGTCGTTTGCCTCATGAGGAGGAACTCCTCAGTCATTCTGTCAACCGCGGCTTGTGGGCAATGGTACTTTAGAAAAGCCGCCTTAAATTCCTCCCAAGTCATGGAGGTCACACCCAAATCACCTCTCTCCTTGCGGAGATTCAACAACCACTCCTTTGCCCTTCCAGTCAACAAAGGCACACTGAACATCACCCTATCCTCGGGCTTACATTTAGTAGTCTCAAAATTAGACTCCATATCCACAATCCACCTGTGGCTCAGAATCGGGTCCACCTGCCCATTATACTCCTTGGGCTTGATCACCATAAACTCTTTCAGAGTACAACCTTGAGGTTCCTTTTCTTTCTCCTTCAAGATCTCCTCGAGAGAGAATTTAATAGTCCCCCTCATCTCTTCCATCAACAGATTTGTGGCTTGCTCAAAGGCCTTGGCCACCTCCTCTTTTATCAACTCTTGAATCCGTGGATCCAACGGTTCATTACTTGCATCTTCTGCCATCTCTAAGCTGAGAAATGAACCACAAACACCTTAATACCCTTTCACTTTCAATACCCTAGGTATCCATTACACATTCACTATTATATGCATTAAGTATATATATACCTACCTATATACATACATACATATATAACCACCTTCACCTAATCCTTGCAAATGTTCATTGTTATATGGTTATCATAAAGTCTCTTGCACATTTCATCTTATTAAACATATTGGCCAGACATGTTTAATAGTACGCCATGCCCAATTGTAATTACCATCTCCATATAACAAGTCACAAAAACAAGTTTCGGCACACATAACACCTTAACAACATTCATCATACATATATACATACACCATATATATATTATCATATTATCAAATCATTACTAACCTTTCATTTCCGGAAGCTCCGAGTCTTAGTCAAGTCCTTCATGGATTCTCGTATCAATTCCCCATATCAAGAGCATCCGGTTTGAGTTTAGTGCCTTGCGCACCAATTCCCTCAAACCATTGCTCTGATACCAATTTGTAACACACCATTCTTAAACACGAGGAAGCATAAGTAAAAACCCAGGAAATTTTTTTTTTTTTTTTTTTTTTTTTTTTTTTTTACGTCCTCGCGTACCGCGAGAGACCAGACTCACAACTCTCGCGTACCGCGAGGGGGCGTCAGGAAAGCAATCCGAGAGACTTGTTTCTCGCGTACCGCGAGAGAAACCTCTCAGGTTCTTCGCGTACCGCGAGGGACCAGATTTCCAGAAAGTTTCAGTTTTCTCAGCAGCTTTTCTACTTAGCCAAAATTTCCATCTTTTACCAAATCACTTAACAACAACTTTCCCACAACATAAAAATTGACACAAAACCTTTATCAACATGGTCACACACCAAAAACAAGTTTTGTTTATCAATTTACAAGCAAAAAGGGGGAATTCTACTAATTCATCAAAAACATAAATTTTGCATACGAGAATCCGCCAACGCCTTGGACTTGACTTTGACTACTTCGGAGTTTTTCCTACATTCACCACATATAACACCATTAGTAATGATATAAACATAACAAACAAGTATTTACAACTTGCTTTCACCCTTTTTACCCATTTGACCCATTTGACCCATTTGCACCCATTTGGTCAAATAAGGCCCCTTACACTAGACTTATATACCACATAAGTCACTTACACCACATTCACCATTTTTCCACAATAGCTTGACTTATATACCACATAAGTCAATTACACCAATCTCACCATTATTCCACAATGGTTAGACTTATATTCCGCATAAGTCAATTTACACCGACTTCACCATTATTCCACAATGGTTGACTTATATACCACATAAGTCAATTACTATACTTTATCACATATCACATTTTAGCTTAACTATATACCACATAGTCATTTACACCGATTCAACATATTCTACATTTTAGTTTGACCATATACCACATAGCCAACTACATTATGCATACAAAACTTGACTTTTACCACACAAGTCAATTTTTCACACCATATAGGTTTAATAACTAATTTCATCCACATACCAATAAACACATATAAGATATTTGAATAACCAACATGAAATTCAAATATGAACATCACCACCACCTATCATTACTAAGTAAGTGCAAAGCACTTACCTTTTGAGTTAGAGGATCCCGCACCTCCTTCTAGCTTTGCAATTAGATTACCTAAACACATTCACCTAGTTTAGTAATCTAACATACATCAAAATTCTATTACAATTGAGTCCACAACTCAATTTCCCCATTTCCAACCCAAATTGACCCGTTTGGGTTATCCCCATAACCAAACACCCCCTTTAATCAAGAACTCAACCACTTGAATTCTCTTTCCAATACCTTGACACTAATTTTTCATCAAACTAGTTTCTTTAAGTTCATTTGGGGTTTGTTTAAGTGTCTAACACCTCTATAACACTTAATCATCATCAATTTATCAATTTTTCATCAAAACCCCAAAACCCCCAATATCTTCCATATGAACCCTAACTTTCAAAAAATCAAAATCAAAGGGTTCCATGGTGTTATTCACCTTCCTACACCTTTAGTTTAGCTAGATTATCAATAGTCTAACACCATTTTACCACATGCAACATAAATTTCGGGTTTCACCCAAAACCCACCAAGAACACAACATTGGTGAATCAAAGAGGAAGATTAGCACTTACTTGATGTTAGGAAGGTGATGAGTAAGCCAAAACCTTCTCAAATCAAGCTCAAATGCACGAAATTGGCTTCAAACTCGTTTTCTCCTTTTAGCTCTCTTGAGATGAACGACCCAATTTGCCAAATGAGCCTAATTTTGACTCTAAGGAGTCAAATATGGCAGATTTGCATAATTACAACATTAGTCCTTCCACTTCCAATTCACCCATATCCTCCATAACTAGTTAAAAACTAGTGTAACCCCCGTTACCAACTTGAAACCCGCTTGTTTCAATTTATTTCAAAATATTATTTTCGACATAATATTTATTTAGAAATATTAATTATTTATAACGAGACCCGGATTTTGGTTCGTTACACCCACCTTCATCACCTAAGGCACCAAGACATAAGGCACCTATCCTATCATCCCCGGAGCCCAAAAGGCGCCGGACTACTTCCAGTGACTATTCAGTTGACCAAGGGGAAACGAGCAGCGCGCAAGCAATAAATTCTGCTCGAAACTGGAACGCATACCCACAAATGATCCAAAGATGGATCGAAATGGGAAATGTCCCATCACCTTACTTCGGTTCTACTTCCTCATCATCTACATTGCCTAGCTTGCCATGTACTATGGAACAAGCTTTTGCAGCCTTTGTGTTTTATATGTCTAGAGAGTTAAGCATTGTGAAAGATGCTACCGATGAGATACCGGATATTCTGAAGAGGGTGCCTCAAATAGAGGAGAATAAAGTAGGGATAAAACTTTTGACTGCCGAACTAGCAGTAACTGACCAGGTCCATAACGTTTTGGTGGATCGTGTGACACATTTGGAGACGAGGGTGGACACCTCGGACGATGACATGGAAGGAGTTCTGGAGAGAGTGGCTGCTCTGGAAGCTCAGCTACATGTAGCAAACCACACTGATGAAGGTCTTCAAGAGAGGGTGACTCACTTGGAAGCCCAACTGCAAGCCGCTCTATTTCCTGAGGAGATTCCACTTTTCGATGGCGAGGAGGAGCCCTTTGAGGAGGAGCCTTTTGAGGAGGAACCTTTTGATGAGGAGCCCTTTGAAGAAGAGCCCTTCGAGGAGGAGCCCTTCGAGGAGGAACCAGTGGAGATAGACGATGCACAATCGTATGTTTCTTCCGATGACGAAGATGCTTGATGATCTTCCTATTCTATCTTCCTTTTCATGCATGTTTTTGCTTATGTTATTTCTCTTTTCAAACCTAGATGGGTAAGGTTGTTCCCATCCAATAAAAGCATGAGAAGTTTAATGTTTGAGTTATTTATTTTGTAGCCTTACAATTTATTTAATTTTCAAAATATTAAATGTTGTATCTTCTTACTCATACCTGAATAATGTTTAATATGCGATATATTTCTCATTGTTTTTCATTCGTGATTGTGAAGAATCATGTCAGGAAGAGGACGCGGAGGTCGTGCCGGTGGTCGGGGTACCATTAACATGACGACAGCAGAGCTAGCGGCACTAATAAACGATAGTGTGGCGGAGGCTCTAGCAGCACAGAATGCTGCAGGTAAATGCTTTAGCTATTGACTAATAATGTCAATCCACCTCCTAAAAACATCTTCCTAAACTCTATAATTCCAATCCTATTTTTATTTCTAAATACAAGCCAGCAAAACCACAAAATCAACAACCAGCCTGCACTTTCAAGGCATTCATGGATTGCAAGCCCCATGCCTTTAGTGGAGCTGAAGGAGCCGTTGGACTACTTCGTTGGTTTGAGAAGGTTGAATCAGTGATTGCCATGTGCAACTGCCCCATGGCTAATCAGGTAAAGTTTGCCGCCGGAACTATGGAGGGCCCAGCACTCACATGGTGGAACGCCCAGGTCCAAATGTTGGGTCTGGCCATGGCGAATGGACTCCCGTGGGAGGAATTTAAATCAATGATGAAGGAGGAATACTGTCCTCGCGATGAAATCCAGAAGTTAGAGGGAGAGTTTTGGAACCTAAAGATGGAGGGTTCTGAAATTGAACTCTACACCACACGTTCCCATGAACTTGCTACTATGTGCCCGCATATGGTAACTCCTGATTACAAGAGAATTGAGCTTTACATTGGAGGTTTAGTGCCTCAAATACAAAGCATGGTTACTTCATCCAATCCTTCCACCATCCAACAAACTATCCGACTTGCCCATAAGTTAACCGACCAAGCGGTGACACAGGGGACTTTACCTCCGACAGGTTCGGTTTCTAAACCCACCCACAATCACAAACACAAGTTTGATCACCATTCCAACACCCACAACCACTCCAACTCTCATTCCAAAGGACCCCAACCCAACCAACCTTAGTTTAATCAACCACAGCAGCAGCAACATCGTAGGTTTGAGCCTACTAAGAACTTCAACCAGTCGACCTCTTCAGGTCAAAACCAGGGTGGTTAAGCGGAGAAGTCTCTGAAGTGTAACAAGTGTAACTTCCACCACTTCGGGTTTTGCAACCGTTGCCAGAGGTGCGACAAAATAGGTCATGCTGTTAAGGACTGCAGGGGTGAGTTACAAGCTAAACAACCTTTTCAACAACCTGGATCCACAAGGGGTTGTTTAGAGTGCAGAAAGGAGGGACATATTCGGAAGAATTGTCCTCAATTGAAGAAAGGGGGTAATGGAAACCACAACCCTAACCAGAATAACAATGACAATGGTGGTAACAATGGCAATGGTGGAGGAAATGGTGCGAAGGGACGAGCTTTCGTACTGGGATCTGGAGAAGCCCGTTACGATCATAATGTGGTCACCGGTAAGTTTCTCTTAAATAATTACTTTGCTTCTGTCCTTTTTGACACTGGTGCTGATAGAAGTTTTATATCTAAGAAACTTAGTGATATGATAAAATGAACTCAAACTCTGTTAGAAGCTAAGTATAATAGAGATAGTTGATGGCAAATAATTGAAGCAACTCACATTCTTAAGGGATGTAAACTTGAGCTAGCTAGACATATATTTGATATCGATCTTATGCTAGTCACACTTGGTAGTTTTGATGTAATTGTCGGCATGGATTAGTTATCTAAAAACCAAGCTGAAATTATCTGTCATGAGATGATTGTTCGTATCCCTCTCCCGAGTGGAGAAACCCTTTCCGTCCAAGGCGAAAGAGTTGGTGCAGTCATGGGCATCATATCTTGTATGAAAGCTCAAAAATGCCTTCAAAAGGGGCATACAGCTATTTTGGCTCTCGTTGCTGAGCAGCCATCAGAAGAGAAGAAGATTGAAGCTATTCCCATCGTGCGTGAATTTTTGGAAGTATTTCCTGAGGATCTGCCCGGTCTACCACCGCACCGTCAAGTTGAATTCCAAATTGATTTAGCACCCGGAGCAGCACCGATTGCTCGAGCACCTTATAGGTTGGCACCCAGTGAATTACAAGAATTGTCCACTCAATTGCAAGATTTGTTGGATAAAGGTTTCATCCGACCTAGTTCATCGCCGTGGGGAGCTCCGGTACTATTTGTCAAGAAGAAGGATGGAACTTTCGGTATGTGTATTGATTATCGGGAGCTGAATAAAGTCACAATCAAGAACCGCTACCCGTTACCTTGCATCCAAGGATCAAGTCTCTATTCCAAAATAGATCTTAGGTCCGGCTACCATCAGTTAAGAGTCCGAGAGGAGGATATCTCTAAGACTGCATTCAGAACAAGGTACGGCCATTACGAGTTTATGGTCATGCCTTTCGGGTTAACCAATGCACCTGCGATATTCATGGACCTCATGAACCATGTGTGTAAGCCCTACCTTGACCAATTCGTTATCGTTTTCATCGACGACATACTCATTTATTCCAAGAACAAGGAAGAACATGAGGAACATCTACGCCTAATTTTGGAATTACTTAAGCAAGAGCAACTGTATGCTAAGTTTTGCAAATGTGAATTCTGGATTCGGGAAGTTCAGTTTCTAGGCCATGTGTTTAACGAGAAAGGAATACATGTTGACCCATCAAAGATAAAAGCCATCAAGAATTGGGCAGCACCGACGACTCAGACTGAGGTGCGACAATTTCTGGGATTGGCTGGTTATTACCGTCGATTCATCGAAGGTTTTTCAAAGATTGTACAACCTCTCACAGTCTTAACCCAAAAAGGTAAAGCCTATAACTAGAGCAATAGCCAAGAGTCAGCATTCCAACATCTTAAACAGAAACTTTGCAGTGCACCTATTCTAGCACTTCCGGAAGGAACCGATGATTTTGTAGTGTATTGTGATGCATCTATCCAGGGTCTGGGTTGTGTCTTAATGCAACGCGAAAAGGTGATCGCTTATGCCTCACGTCAACTAAAGATTCATGAGAGAAACTACACCACTCATGACTTAGAGTTGGGAGCTGTAGTTTTCGCACTTAAGATATGGAGACATTACTTGTACGGTACCAAATGCAACATCCACACCGATCACAAGAGTCTTCAGCACATCTTCGAGCAGAAAGAGTTGAACATGCGACAACGCCGTTGGGTCGAACTCTTAAACGATTATGACTGTGCGATCCGGTACCACCCGGGTAAAGCTAATGTTGTAGCTGATGCCTTAAGTCGAAAAGAAACAAAACCCAAATGAGTTCGAGCATTACAGCTTACTATTCACCCTAGATTACCTGACAAAATCCGTAGTGCTCAACTCGAAGCCCTAAAAGAAGAAAATCTACCGCTGGAAAGTACACGCGGTATGGAAGCACAACTTGAAGTCAAATCTGACGGTATTCGCTACTTTGCCGAGCGAAGGAAACCTAAGGGAACTAGTTATGGATGAGTCTCATAAATCTCGTTACTCAATACATCCAGGTTCCGACAAAATGTACCATGACCTAAAGGTGCTATATTGGTGGCCGAAGATGAAGGCCGATATAGCCACCTATGTTAGTAAGTGTTTGACTTGCGCTAAGGTCAAAGTTGAATATCAAAAACCTTCCGGTCTTCTACAACAACCAGAAATTCCCATGTGGAAATGGGAACAAATCTCCATGGACTTCATCACCAAATTACCACGAACTCCTACCGGATGTGATACCATTTGGGTAATTGTTGATCGATTAACAAAGTCCGCTCACTTCTTAGCAATCAAAGAGACCGAAAAAATGGATAAGCTTACTCGTACTTACTTGAAAGAAATAGTCTCTCGGCACGGGGTGCCAATCTCTATCATTTCGGATCGTGATGCACGATTCACTTCTCGTTTCTGGCAGTCATTACATAAAGCCTTAGGCACGCGTCTAGATATGAGCACAGCATACCATCCTCAAACTGATGGCCAAACAGAACATACTATTCAAACGCTGGAGGACATGCTGCGAGCTTGTGTGATTGATTTCGGTAACACTTGGGAGTCTCACCTACTGTTGGTGGAGTTCTCCTACAACAACAGTTATCACACAAGCATCAAGGCAGCTCTAGTTGAAGCACTTTATGGACGGAAATGTTGTTCTCCTATTTGTTGGACCGAGGTTGGGGATAGCCAACTCACAGGTCCTGAACTTGTATTTGAAACTTCCAAAAAGATCATTCAAATTAGAAACCGTATGGCGGCAGCTCGTGATCGTCAAAAGAGTTATGCCGACAAACGTCGCAAACCCTTAGAGTTTCAAATAGATGACATGGTCTTACTCAAAGTCTCACCTTGGAAAGGTGTCATTCGTTTCGGGAAACGAGGCAAACTGAATCCTCGTTATGTTGGACCATTCAAGATAATGAAGAGAATCGGACCAGTAGCGTATCAACTGGACCTACCTGAAGGACTTAGTGGTGTGCACAACGTCTTTCACGTCTCAAATTTAAAGAAATGCCTAGCAGACGAATCACTCGCAGTTCCTCTTGAGGAACTACACGTTGATGAACAGTTACGTTTCATCGAAGAACCTGTGGAAATTATGGATAGGGAAGTTAAAACGTTAAAGCACAGTAAGATCCCTATTGTCAGAGTTCGTTGGAACTCGAAACGCGGACCGGAATTCACGTGGGAGCGTGAGGATCAAATGATGCGCAAATATCCAAATCTGTTCAAGCACTCCGTGTCAAATTCTTAAGGTACTATTTAATTTTCGGGACAAAAATTCTTTCAAATAGGGGATGATGTGATATCCCGGGAAATTTTTTTTTTATTATTTATTTTAATTTTCGAGACGAAAATTCTTTCAACTAGAGGATGATGTGACATCCGACTAACTAGGGCTAAATCAGTATTCAAATCCAGTTAAAGTTAAACCTTTTTGACTTATCTCAAACCCTACAGACTAATTCTGTCAATAATCTAAACTTAGACTCCAAGGACTAGTTGTGTATTATCCGTAAACCATTCTGTTGACTTTACAAAGTCAAAGTTGAACTCCTGTTGACTTGTGCTAGTCAAACTAACCAAGTTCTAACCTCAATCCTAACTACAGGGACCTTTCCTGTCATTTCCTAAACCCTAATTCATGAAAATTCAAGGATTAAACCTGTAATTTAACTAAAGATGATTTTGTTGACTTTTGAAAGTCAAAATTCGTAACATTTAATCCAAATTCGAATCTTAAACCTCGAATTCGTTTGATTTTGAAACCGTTATACACAATCATATCATTAACGATTGTTATTGGGACATTTAACAACTGCATTCATCACTAATTAATCCAAATTATGATAATTAAATCGTGACTGCCGATTCAATGATGTCATCAATCGAATTCGTGTGTTATTCTCCCAAACCGATCCACTGCGCACACTCAACAGACACTACAGGAGCAATACAACTGTCAATTTCGTCAGAGACGCAGTCGAAGCCACCATAAACCAAGCACACAGAAAACGAAACCCACCCTAGTCGATCTCGGTCAATTCACAACTGTTTCTGGTAAATTAACACATCCTCACTTTCGTTTGTATCTCCTGATGAAAAGCCCTATGTTAATTAGGACTTATATCATCAAATTCAGGATGAACCCGATTCTAGGGTTCAAACAATTGTGGTTTGATCGAACCCCTATCCAAACCCCATTTCAATCAAATTAAATTCTTTCATTAGTTTCGCAATTCTCAGGGATATGAAAGCCCTATGTTTATTTTACCTACTATCATCGAATTGATCACAATCCGAATCTAGGGTTTACTCATAAGAACGATTTGGTGATTTTGATCTCAAACACTTTTTAATCAAATTAAACCATACCACCAGATTCGCAACTTGTCACTCTTTGAAACCCCCATATCAATTGATTCAATCATCATCGAATTTAACACGATCATGTAACTAGGGTTTGTTCATAATGGAATTTGGGGGTTTCGATCTTAACAGCTTTATAAACTCAATTAAACCACATGATCAGATTCGAAATACTTTGTTTAGTAAAAGCCCTTTGAATTCAACCGGTGTTATTATCGAATTCGATCTAATTGATTTTGAGTTTTTAGTCTAGGGTTTCGGTTTCTAAAATACGCAATTAACAACTTTAAACTGGTTGGTTTTGCAATTAAATTCTCCCACAGGTTCGAAATACCTCGATCATCAAAACCCCTATGATTCTTCGTTGAATCGCGACTGATTCCGACGGTATTGGGACGGGTTTTGAACCGGCAAGGGTATGGGAGGGAAACTCACTTGACTTGGGTGTTAAAATTATTTGAACCTGAATATGTCCGCGATGGCCCTAGCGGGCGGATTGGTTAAGGCAGTGTGTGTGTGTGGGAGAGACCCGGGTTCGAGGCCGGGCTCCCACATCTTTTTTTTGAACAGTTTTTCTGGTATTATTTTAATATAAAAATCAAACCTTTTATAATTATAATATTATACAAATGTGTTTTAGCCCGGGAAACAACCCGTAGGCTTGGGTTTGAATTATTAACCCACTTTTGTTATTATTTCCCCACTTTTAAAAATAATATATTTACCATAACTTTGTATAAAATAATATGTTTATATTATTTTCAACCCGTGACTCGTATTATTAAATAATATATATATTTATATTATTTCGTATCGTTTTATAACCTCGTATAACATTTGAAACTAAATGATAATATAATTAGTTATATTATTTACTCACATTTATTACGTTCATAAAAATAATATATTTATTATTTTGTACCACGAATGAGTAATTAGAATATTCTTTCGAACCTAAAAATAATATATTAAATTATATTATTTTCCTAATTTTTGTAAATGACAAAATGCTCGAATATATTTATTATTATTGTTGTCATTCGTCGCGTAACGTATATATATCTTAATTACTAATTAAAGAATTCCTATTCCCGTGGACACGTTCGTCTACTCTCGGTTACTAGAGCGTTTTTTTAGGACGTTTCTCATTCCGTGTCGTTGTCACAATTCCCATTTTATCCCTAATTTATGTGTTTATAATTTTAGGGCATCCGTAAGTCGTTTGAAACTTACACACGTGGTTCCAACTTATCATTTGTGTGATACTACCTACAACGCAATGCATGTGAGTTTTCACGGCCCCTTTTACTGTTTTAACTTGGGAGAGAAAACATGATTAAACAATTTTGGATTTTGTAATTCGTATGATATCAATGTTAAATGCTAAGCGTAACACACTACCACAGAAAGTCCTCAACTAATATCGGACCGTTAATATGGATCTTAGCGAGGTAATATTTAGTAGTACTACTGGGTTTGACAAATCCCACCCCCGTTAGTCGCGCTAACTCGATTAGAGATCGAACGGGTGAAATGTTAGCCTACTCACACCGCCAGTGTTGATAGACCTGGCAGAAGGCAATAAACAAACAGTCAGCTTCGGTTGCGAGCGCTTGAGCTGAACATGAACATAGGTTAGCTACCTATAGATATGTACTGAATGAACATAAATCTGGTAAACGCTTATTTACATATATTGAAACCTGTGAACTCACCAACCTCGTGTTGACATATTTTCTTACATGTTTTCTCAGGTCGCAAAGATAAGACACAGGTGCACGTTAGGGCATGCATGGGATTTAACTACTTTGATTTGACTTATTTATAATTGTTTGAATTATTCTATTGTACTTGTTTTGGTTGGACTTTTTGGACTTTTGGACTCTGGTTTTGGGCGCGTGTATTTTGCGCATTTACTTTCTTTACGCTTCCGCATTGATACTCTGATTTGAATGATATTTTCATTTTGAGTCCCATGTAGAGTCGTTCAAAGTAACTAATGTCTGAAATCCTGGTTCGTCACTTCCCAAACGGTAAAACTCTGTTAGTTGAAATTGGGGGTGTGACAGATTGGTATCAGAGCCATTGGTTATAGAGAACTAGGATTGCATACTAGACTATAGCCTCACACATTAGTTACTTGTCATTTGGATGTTTGGCACTTATATGTATTGTTACAGGAACATGTCGTCAACCCCACCTTCATCACCTAAGGCACCAAGACATAAGGCACCTATCCTATCATCCCCGGAGCCCAAAAGGCGCCGGACTACTTCCAGTGACTATTCAGTTGACCAAGGGGAAACGAGCAGCGCGCAAGCAATGAATTCTGCTCGAAACTGGAACGCATACCCACAAATGATCCAAAGATGGATCGAAATGGGAAATGTCCCATCACCTTACTTCGGTTCTACTTCCTCATCATCTACATTGCCTAGCTTGCCATGTACTATGGAACAAGCTTTTGCAGCCTTTGTGTTTTATATGTCTAGAGAGTTAAACATTGTGAAAGATGCTACCGATGAGATACCGGATATTCTGAAGAGGGTGCCTCAAATAGAGGAGAATAAAGTAGGGATAAAACTTTTGACTGCCGAACTAGCAGTAACTGACCAGGTCCATAACGTTTTGGTGGATCGTGTGACACATTTGGAGACGAGGGTGGACACCTCGAACGATGACATGGAAGGAGTTCTGGAGAGAGTGGCTGCTCTGGAAGCTCAGCTACATGTAGCAAACCACACTGATGAAGGTCTTCAAGAGAGGGTGACTCACTTGGAAGCCCAACTGCAAGCCGCTCTATTTCCTGAGGAGATTCCACTTTTCGATGGCGAGGAGGAGCCCTTTGAGGAGGAGCCTTTTGAGGAGGAACCTTTTGATGAGGAGCCCTTTGAAGAAGAGCCCTTCGAGGAGGAGCCCTTCGAGGAGGAACCAGTGGAGATAGACGATGCACAATCGTATGTTTCTTCCGATGACGAAGATGCTTGATGATCTTCCTATTCTATCTTCCTTTTCATGCATGTTTTTGCTTATGTTATTTCTCTTTTCAAACCTAGATGGGTAAGGTTGTTCCCATCCAATAAAAGCATGAGAAGTTTAATGTTTGAGTTATTTATTTTGTAGCCTTACAATTTATTTAATTTTCAAAATATTAAATGTTGTATCTTCTTACTCATACCTGAATAATGTTTAATATGCGATATATTTCTCATTGTTTTTCATTCGTGATTGTGAAGAATCATGTCAGGAAGAGGACGCGGAGGTCGTGCCGGTGGTCGGGGTACCATTAACATGACGACAGCAGAGCTAGCGGCACTAATAAACGATAGTGTGGCGGAGGCTCTAGCAGCACAGAATGCTACAGGTAAATGCTTTAGCTATTGACTAATAATGTCAATCCACCTCCTAAAAACATCTTCCTAAACTCTATAATTCCAATCCTATTTTTATTTCTAAATCCAAGCCAGCAAAACCAACAAAATCAACAACCAGCCTGCACTTTCAAGGCATTCATGGATTGCAAGCCCCATGCCTTTAGTGGAGCTGAAGGAGCCGTTGGACTACTTCGTTGGTTTGAGAAGGTTGAATCAGTGATTGCCATGTGCAACTGCCCCATGGCCAATCAGGTAAAGTTTGCCGCCGGAACTTTGGAGGGCCCAGCACTCACATGGTGGAACGCCCAGGTCCAAATGTTGGGTCTGGCCATGGCGAATGGATTCCCGTGGGAGGAATTTAAATCAATGATGAAGGAGGAATACTGTCCTCGCGATGAAATCCAGAAGTTAGAGGGAGAGTTTTGGAACCTAAAGATGGAGGGTTCTGAAATTGAACTCTACATCACACGTTCCCATGAACTTGCTACTATGTGCCCGCATATGGTAACTCCTGATTACAAGAGAATTGAGCTTTACATTGGAGGTTTAGTCGCGCTAACTCGATTAGAGATCGAACGTGTGAAATGTTAGCCTACTCACACCGCCAGTGCTGATAGACCTGGTAGGAGGCAATAAACAAACAGTCAGCTTCGGTTGCGAGCGCTTGAGCTGAACATGAACATAGGTTAGCTACCTATAGATACGTACTGAATGAACATAAATCTGGTAAACGCTTATTTACATATATTGAAACCTGTGAACTCACCAACCTCGTGTTGACATATTTTCTTACATTTTTTCTCAGTTCGCTAAGATAAGACACAGGTGCACGTTAGGGTATGTATGGGATTCAACTACTTCGATTTGACTTATTTATAATTGTTTGATTTATTCTATTGTACTTGTTTTGGTTGGACTTTTGGACTCTGGTTTTGGGCGCGTGTATTTTGCGCATTTACTTTCTTTACGCTTCCGCATTGATACTCTGATTTGAATGATATTTTCATTTTGAGTCCCATGTAGAGTCGTTCAAAGTAACTCTGGTTCGTCACTTCCCAAATGGTAAAACTCTGTTAGTTGAAATTGGGGGTGTGACACAAATGCCTTAAGCAGAAAACAAATGGAGAAACCTAAAAGGGTTCGTGCTCTCAGACTTGACCTTCGTATTGATCTCATGTCTCAATTAAAAAATGCCCAGCATACGGCTCAAACTGAAGAAAATATAGAGAAGGAAGGAATGAAGGGCATGATTGGACAAATAATTAAAGGAGATTATGAAATTCTTCGAATGAATAAGAGAGTCTGGGTTCCGATCACCGGAGATCTTCGAGAAAGAATACTCGAAGAAGCACACAAATCAAAATATATGATGCACCCGGGAAGTGATAAAATGTATAAAAATCCGAAGGATAATTATTGGTGGATTAGCATGAAGAAAAGATATTGTCATATATGTTGCAAAATGTCTTACTTGCGCTCAAGTAAAGGCAGAACATCAAAAAACCCTCTAGTTTATTGCAACAATTAGAATTGCCAGTCTGGAAATAGAAGATGATAACAATGGATTTTATTACTAAACTTCCTCAAACCAGTTGGGAAAACGATACCATATGGGTTATCATTGACAGATTAACCAAAGCTGCTCATTTTCTCCCTATGAAAAAAACTTTACTCGAACCAGTCGTGGAAATGATACCATATGGGTTATCATTAACAGATTAACCAAATCTGCTCATTTTCTCCCTATAAAAGAAATTTTAAGTATGGATAAATTAGCTCGGCTATATGTAGATGAGATTGTATCTCTACATGGATTACCACTATCAATAGTGTCAGATAGATATAGTCACTTCACATCTTGATTCTGGCAAAGTTTTCAAAAAGCCATGGGAACTCGTCTGAACTTAAGCACTGCCTATCATCCACAAACAGATGGGCAAAGTGAAAGAACAATTCAGACATTAGAAGATATGTTTCGGGCATGTGTGATAGACTTATGTGGTAGCTAGGATGATCATTTACCCTAATGGAGTTCTCCTATAATAATAGTTATCACACAAGCAGGATGAGAACTTGATAAAAAAAGTCAATAAAAGTGGTACTGACTAAAATACCCTTCAAACAACTTTTTCTCTTACAATTTGATCTTAACTATTAAAAATATATCTAATGGCCCTAAATCCTTCTCACCCTTTTGAGTTTAAAACCCCTTTTTATTTGAAAATAACAAACAAATTAAACAAAAAATTACTACAGAATTACAATAATATAAAAATAATTGATGCATTTACATGATTCTTTCATAAATTATAAAACTATAAAATTACAAAACAATAAATAAAACAAACTTTGTTTCACTAATTTAAGGAATACATCACAGCAATTATGAAGAGCTAAAACTGTTAGACTACCAAGTGCATATCAAACGAAGAACACTCAAGATTGAACAACTTGTTCAACTCTTTATATCTGAATAATAAAAACGAAACATTACAATGCCTTATATAGGCTAATGACTTTACCTTCAAGTTAAAGCTATCCTAAACAAACTCAAATTCAAATTCCTAATTCTGCGAAACAATGTGCTATCTAATTTAAACACATTAAATTAATAAATGCAACTTTACTTAAACACCCCTTGACTATTAGTGATCTCCTCCTTCCTCCCCGCGAGATCAAATCGTACCACCCTTTAGCTAATATTGATTACTCGTAATACTCCCTCTCGATGTTAGCTATCTTCATGTTCATATATTTGCAGAATCCGGCTATCTTTATACTTGATAAAATCTTGGTGAACACATCCATCAGTTGTTGTTGAGTATCAATATACTTCAAGTCTATCTCTCCCTCTAGCACCTTCTATCTTATAAAATGGTAGTGAACCTCAATGTACTTTGACCTTGCGTGAAACATTGGATTATTTGCCAAATGAATCGAAGAGATATTATCACAGTATAGCACTACTTTTGCTTTAGTTCTTTGATTAACAACTTGAACCATACCACTTATTGGGCTGCCATTGCAGCTGATCTATACTCATCTTCGGTAGTCGATAATGACACCATAGGCTGCCTTTTACTACACCAAACAACTGCTCCTTGTCCTAACATAAAGACATACCCGGTTGTAGACCTTCTTGTATCAAGATCTCCGGCGTAATCTGCATCACAGTACCTAATGAGTTCAAGCTTCTTTCCTGTATTAAATATCCGAGAGTAGCCTTTACATATTGCAGTTGTCTTCTTATTGCATCCAAGTGAGGCTTTCTTGGTCTTTGCATGTAACGGCTAAGAACCCCAACCATGAATGCTATATCGGGTCTAGTTAGTGTCAGGTAAATAAGACTCCCAACAATTTGTCGATACATAGTGGGGTCTTCTAGCTCTCTCCCTCTGTCACTGCACAACTTAACTATGGTATCTCCTGGAGTACTCGCCGATTTGCAGTCTAACATGCCAAATTTTGTTAGCATGTCAATACTATACTTCTGTTGATGCAAGGTAATGGATTCTTCTTTGTATTCCAATTCTAAGCCCAAGAAATGGCTTAACTTTCCAAGATCTTTCATGTGAAATCTTACACATAAATTTTCTTTTAGTTGGCTAATACCTTCTTTATCATCCCCGATTATTATTAAATCGTCCACATAGACCAACACCACAACAACTTTGTTTCCAACAGCTTTTGTAAATAAGCTTGCGTCTGACTTTGACATTACAAAGTCATTATGTTGAAAGAATTCACCCATCTTTCCAAACCAAGCTCTAGGAGATTGTTTCAATCCATAAATAGCTTTTCTCCACTTACACACATAGTTTGGATACGTACTACTTACAAACCCTTGTGGCTAATCCATATGAATTGTATGTTCCAAGTCTCTATACAAGAATGCGTTGCTCACATCCATTTAATGCATCCTCCATTGTTTACTTGCAGCTATGGCTATCACTACCCGGACTATGGTTAGCTTTGCTACTGGGCTAAAGGTGGCTTCGTAGTCCACTCCGGGTTGTTGAGAGAACCCATGGGCTACCAAACGAGCCTTATACCTATCAATTGTTCCATCGGCCTTTCGTTTAAGTTTAAATACCCACTTACATGTGATTGGTTTAGTGTCGGTCGGTTTAGGAAATAAGGCCCATGTCTCATTGCGCTGCATGGCTCTCATTTCTTCTTGCATGATTGTGACCCATTCTTGTTTTAGACTTGCCTGAGCAAAGCTTTCAGGCTCGTATTCTTCTGGTTCGGTTGTTGCCAAGTTGACCATGTACTTTGGATTTGGTTTTCTTGCCCTATTTGATCTTCTTGGTTTTGTGGTTGAGTCACGACTCCTGTTTTCATGCACTCCTGTTTGCCACGGTTGTCTTTGAGAGCTTCCTGGGTTTGTGTGTGAACTTTCTGGTTCCACCTGTTCCTCCTAATACACTTCTTCATCTGCAAGGTTGAGATTTTGTCTCTAACTTTTCTTTTAGTTCAGTAGTATCAGGTAGATTGTATTTTTCATTTGACCACCATGATGAGTTTTCGTCAAATACTACATTTCTTGAGACATAGCATTTGTTTGTTACTGGGTCACAACACCTCCATCCTTTTCTTTCCTGATCATATCTGGTGAAGATACATCGTATGGCCTTCTTTTCCATCTTGTGCCTTAAATGGTTTGGTATAAATACATAGCACACACATCCGAATATTTTTAGGTGGCTTACATTTGGTTTTATACCCGTCATTTTCTCAAGTGGTGTCATGTAGTCTTGAGACTTTTGAGGTAACCTGTTTATCACATAAGCAAATGTCATCATTCCTTTTGCCCAGAACCTACCCGGTACATTCTTCCCATGTAATATACTTCTTCATGTTTATACAAGGTGACGATTTTTCCTCTCCGAAACACCATTTTGTTGGGGCGTATTCGGGCAGGTTAATTGTTTTCTTATCTACTTTTCCTTCAAGTAACCATCAAAGACTTTAGACATGTACTCACCACCATTATCTGATCATAGGCACACAATGGGTCAGCTTGTCATAAGTTCAGCTTCTGTTTTGAAGGCTTTAAACTTTTCAAACACCTCTGACTTCTCATTCATGAAGTCCACCCATAGGTATCTTGAGAAGTCATCTATGAAGGTTACCATATACTTCTTTCCTTGGATTGATTCATGTTTCACTGGTCCAAAAACATCTGAATGAACCAGTTCTAATGGTGCCTTGCTTCGGTGTTGAGAGCTCTCGAAGGGGAGTTGATGTGCCTTGCCATATTGGCACCCGACACATATAAAATCTTTGTTTACTTCAAAACTGAACAGCCCTTGTACTAGTTTTTTTTTTCAACATTACTTCAAGCTGATCATATCAAACATGGCTTAGATGTGCATGCCACAAGTGTAAGGCCCCTTTCCCAGGAGGCCTCACTTATTGGATTTACTCATCAACACATAGCACTTTAAACATAAGACATTCATTAACACAGCGAAAACGATTTAAAACTTCAACATACACAGCGGAAACATACATGTCTAAATATAACTTGTCAAATACAACTGAAACTTGTTTTAATCAACATAATCAAAAGAAGCATAAACAGGATGTCAGATGCTGGTCTTCGGGTAACTCTTCTCGCCAAGCCAAGCATCCACTTCCATCTACTGCCACCTACACTTAACTGATGTGCATACTAAAAATCAGCAACGCTGAGTGAGTTCTAACATTTACTTTAAATCAATTATACAAAAGCTTTACTAAAACATATATATTGCCAATAAGGCTAAACTTAACACACTTTGCTTTTCAAACAGTTTAAAACGTATAATAAACCGTCAATTCCTCTTTACTGTACTGCCCTCATGGCTTACATCCATGAACCGACAAGTACCTGGTCAATGCCTCCATGATCAACGACCATGAACCGACAATACCGCTTATCCGTCAATTCCTTGTCACTACTGTACCGCCCCCATGGTCAACGACCATGAACCGACAAGTACCTGGTCAATGCCCCCATGATCAACGACCATGAACCGACAATGCCGCTTATCCGTCAATTCCTTGTCACTACTGTACCGCACCCATGGTCAACGACCAAGAACCGACGAGTACCTGGTCAATGCCCCCATGATCAACGACCATGAACCGACAATACCCTGGTCAATGCCCCCATGATCAACAATCATGAATTGACAATACCCTGGTCAATGCCCCCATGATCAACGATCATGAACCAACAATACCGCTTAACACTACGGGGAGGTTGCGTGGACCTCCCGAGCAACCGCCGTCACTCATCCCAGTTGTACAACCGTTAGCGAACCCAAAGGTTCTTACTAATGGGTAGAACCCATATCTGACATCTTGTACAAGTAACATCTGTCCCAAGGACCTTTATAGCTGGTACACATTCCTGAAGGAAAACTGTTCACTTTACTGTTCATAAAACTTTCTGTAAATCTTGTTCATAACTTAACATGTATTATGCCTTTGTTTATGTATATAAAAATATAGTAAACGCTTGCCATAAATACCTTTACTTTTACTGAAATATATCTTAACACATATATCATGCCTTTGTTTATGTATAATAAATATAGTAAACGCTTGCCAAATGATATATCTTGCTTTACTGAAAACATACTAGCACTTATATTATGCCTTTGTTTATGTATATGAAAATATAGTAAACGCTTGCCATAAATACCTTTGTTTTTACTGAAATATATCTTAACACATATATCATGCCTTTGTTTATGTATAATAAATATAGTAAACGCTTGCCAATAATATAATCATACTTTACTAAAATGTACTTTTGCCTCTTTTAAACTTTTCACTAAAACATAGCTTTTCCCTTCAGTTTATAATATATAAAATATAATAAACGCTTTACACTAAGTATGCACACCACCCCTAAAGCAGGCAAAAAAGGGGATTAGAACTCACCTGATATCTTAGCTGCAATGGCCTACTGGATCTCACACAATCTGATCAATCATAACAATTGACACGTATCAGACTTAACTCAACGCTAAATGGTTTCATCATTTCTGGCTAGGCAAACATACTGACTTCACTAATCCATCTATATATATACCCATAGACCTGATGCTTGCGCACTTGGCAAGTGCGCAGAGCCTTTTTCTTGCGTACTTGATAAGTACGCAGACTTTGCTTCTTGCGTACTTGATAAGTACGCAGGCTTTACTTCATGTGTACTTGATAAATACGCAGTACTTGATTCATGCGTACTTGATAAGTACGCAGGATCCTCTTCTTGCGTACTTGGTAAGTACGCAGTATCAGCTTCATGCGTACTTGATAAGTACGCACGAACTGCTTCCTCGCAAAAACCCTAACTTTCGCATTCGGGTCTGATCACGTCAAGATCCCGAACTTGTTTACATTCAAAACGTTTGCTTTTCATTAAGGAACTTAAATCTATGTTTTTCCTTCAGTTTAATCCGTAAAAACGTTACCTTTTCCTCCAAAACCCGGAAATCCCAAAAACGAACAAAAACTCAGATCTAGGAGAATCGGTTACCTGTAAACGCTTCTTCTTCACAGCTAATCGTTCCAAATACGTATGCCTACGGTCCTTTGAGCTCAGATTCGAAATCCGATACTTTCTCTCTCTAGACTCTCTCTCACTTTCTCTCTCTAGAAATCCAGAAATGAGGTTGAGAGTGAGGGTTTTGGGCTAATTTTGAGGCTTATAAGGGCCCGACCCTTGCCCCTTTTGGCCCATACACCCCGGCCCAAGCCCGCTTCCCTTCTTTTCTTATTTAAGTTTTTAATTCTCGTGAATTCTTTCGCGCTCGAAAATTCGGGCTGTTACAACAAGTCTACGTTTTCGTTCTGTTTTGCCCTATCGACATATGCCGACTCAGCCGATAAAACGTAATGTGTGTCATTACGTTTTCCTTGAAGTATGGGTACTGAGGTGGTTTCAAATCTTTCAAATATTTTCACATCACTCGGACTAAATAGAACATACTTACCGGTTGAGGTGACTTGGGGTACGGTGAACAAATTCTTCTTCAACCCCGGTACGTGAAACACATCGTTCATGGCAAATGGCTTCTGTCCCCGTTCTGCTGGGAACCATATTTCTCCAACATTTTCTATTTGATGCTTTGAGTCATCCACTATTACCACGACGTGACTACCGATGTACTTTCTTAGGTTGTGGAGTCTCTCTTTTTCTCCGGTCGTGTGATTCGAACATCCTGAATCAATGATCTAATCACCTAAGTTATTCTTCTTTGGTTCGGTGGTAGCAGTTAAGGCAAATTCTTCTAGGACATGGGTTACGTTTGCCTCACAATCCCATGGTTCTTCTTCTTTTGTTGTTGCTGAGTTGCCTTCAGCTTTTGGTTGCCTACAATCTTTCGCCATGTGGCCTCGCCACCCACAGTTGTAACATTTGAATGGAAATCTTTGTTGCAGAATTGCTTTGGTTTTCTATCTTCATCAGTTTCTATTTGCGGGTTCTTGTCTTTCTTGTCGGCGTTATACATCTTGCCTTTATCTTGAGTTTTGTACCGACCCTGCCAAGGTTTTACTTGGTTTCTAGACTTACTTTTCTCGATATAGAGTGCCTTTTCTTTTCGTTCTTGATTGAAACTCCGGCTAACTGTTTTGCTATAGCTTCTTGACCTGTGATATGCCCTAAATTATACATGTTTTGCCTGCATAATAATCCCCATATTTTAATACTAATCAAACAAAAGCCTTGCAAATGAAACTTAATGCATTAATATTTCACAATTGCATGTTATTCGGTTCTCCAAGATAAACAAAGCAAAAAACTAGCTTAAAACATGAAGAAATCAAGCTTTTGGAGGACCAAACCCGATCATTGACCCCCAAGAAGTCAAACCAGGTCAAACCAAGTCAACCAGCAGCTGAAAGACAAAGCTGGGGAGCTGTCAGGGCATTGCACGGTCGTGCATTCACTGTCCAGCCTCCCCAGGCTCCGGTACAATGTCACTTGTACCCTGTTTGATTCCCGAGGTGTTTGCACGCTCGTGCAATCCAATGCACGGCCATGCATTGCTCATTTTGAGGCCTTTAAATAGATGGCTTGAGTTCTTCATTGAGGCATCCCTTACACACCCCAAGAACACACCAGAGAAAGCTTATTTCGTAGTTAGAGTGCAGTAGTAGTGAGTAGAGGGGCTCTTCCTCCTTGTTCCTCAATAGGGGAGCCTACGAAACTCAGCATTATGCTAGTTAGTATGGCCATTCGTGGCTAGACTCTTTGTATTGCTAGGATGAAGATGAAGTTTGGTGCATGTTAATGTTTAACGTATTAATCCAAGTGATGTGTTTATGTCTTTAACTATTCATCCTTAAAACCACCATTTTGGTGGGCTTTTATTATTGTCTAAATCCCTCTTTATATTTGTGAGTGTTCTTGATTTTAAAGTGTAAGATCGTAAAACCTTTTTAATCAAAATTCTTTTGAAACTTGTACGTCTTTATACAAGCAAAGATTGATAAGCCAAGGCTTGGTCAACACTAGTAGGGTCGTACGTCTTTATACGAACTTATTATGCGACCAAGAATTGGTGAACTCATGTTGCGAACGGTACATCTTTATACTTGGTCCCATTATTACACCGCCTCCCGGTGAACAAAATATAATCACCTATTTAACTCTAATACAAAGCATTTTATGTTCGATGTCTTAAACCAACCCGGAGATGACCATTCGAAGGGTTGAGGGTAATTGTTGTCCTTAACGGGAGGCACTACCACTTGTTAAAGCTTTTAAATTTGCAAATCAAATATCATGAGGACGAGGCTCTAGCGGTGACCCGGGTCACACGTTTGTAGTAGTCATGTCACTAGATTAGTCAACTTAACATTATCATGTACCAAGCGGATTCGAAGCCCAAAGCAATACTATTCGTAACCTGATCATTTCCGACATATTTACTTTCCTATTATTTACTATTCTGTTCGTTACATTTCTGTTACACACTTCATACACGTTTTTACGTTTCTGTTATTTACTTTACCATCATTTACTTTTCTGTCATTTACTTTTCTTGCTTCACAAGCACACAAAACCCACTCACTAATTAAACCGGCTAAACGATAACAAAAGTTGAGTATTGGAACTAGACCGTGTCCATTGGTCCGATATTTGGTTCTTACCTAAACTATATTACGCTGTGATAGGTACACTTGCCTATTGTGAGTGTTTTAAGTTAAAGTAATTATCATTTTATAAATTTAAAACTTGATCTCGTGAAACCATCTTAAAAATATATTTACCTATATTTTTATACTTATTAAAACACAACGCATCAAGTTTTTGGCGCCGTTGCCGGGGACACGGTGATTTCAAGAAAAATTCAAGTTAACGGATTAGCCTTTTTAAAAGTAAAAATTTTACAAAAATATAATCATGGATCCATACAATGAAAACTTTACCGAAGAAGAATTTTTCAAATTTGACAGCAATTTCTCAGATTCATGGTGCGAGTTATGTGAAGGATCACACTACATTGAGGAGTGTTATCTTTCCTTATGGCACCCCATGGATCATGAGATAAATCTCCACCCGTCACCATTTGAGGATTTACTTCCTTCACCACCTCCATCAGTAAACACAGATTGTGCATTTTACGAACCAGATCCTTGGAAGCCAGACACGCTATTCCGTAATCTAGAGGAAATAAAAAATCAAATCATTAAACTCTATGCTACTGAACCACATGAAGATCCTTCTGAAACTCTGGATCATCCACCAAGTGTCGAAGCAGATCAAGCATCACAAGAACAGAACATGGAGGTAATAATCATGATTCCCATGGACAACGTGGGGAATATTGGTGAAGACGACATAGTAAGGGCTGAAATTGTACAAGAAACCCTTGAACCACCAAGGATGGAGAAACAATTCAAACGCTTTCAGTCCTTATTAGATCAAATCCAGTTAAATCTACCCTACAATATTTTCCTCTACAAGATGCCAGCTCATGCAAAGTTTCTTAAGGATATGCTGACTAATCGAGGGAAACTAGAAGAGCAGCCAAAAATCACATTAAACGAAGAATGTTCAGCCATTATGAATGGAAGAAAACCTCCCGACCAATTTTTGATCTCCTGTCTTGTATGTGATTCAATCCAAGGTAATGTTATTTGATGTGTTGCTAATTGCCTATGATTAATCGCGTGTTATTCCCCGGATTTTATATTATTTCTATATAATTTTTATAGTTTTTTTATTCATTTTAACTAATTATAGTTTTTATTTATTTTTGTTTTAGTTTTGTAGATTTTTAGTTATTTCTTATTTATTTTCATTTACCTTATTTTTATTTTATTTTAGTTTAGAATTTAATTACGTTTATTAATTTTTCGTATTTATATTTGTTTCGTAGGTGAGCGTTAGAGAATTGAAGGGGTTGCAACAGCTTTGGATCAAGCTTGGAATTTAACTGGGTCACATAAATTAGTGGATAATTAATTGGTTGTTTGAACTCATATTAATTCTATTAGGGTATTAAATGGGCTAGGTTATAATAATAAAAAGAATAAAAAAAGTATATCTATACTATATAATAAATAAAGGTTTTTCTATAGCACGTGTCGCCTCCACATTCGTTCTTATCAATTTTTTTTCGCCTCTCTCTCTTATTAAATGCACCTCCTATTTTTAACAATAATATTTATTTAAAGAAAATATTAATCTATACTATATAATAAATAAAGGTTTTTGCATGCCACGTGTCGCTTCCATATGCATTCTCATCATTTTTTTCCCGACTCTCTCTCCTATTTAATGCACTTCTATTTAAAGAGAAAAAAAATACTAATTATACTAATAAAACACATTTATTTTAAATTATCTATTATCATAAGAAACTTTAAAATTTAATTATATAACTTTTATTTTCAATCAAACGTATTTTCGAAACTCAATTATATATTAATTTTTACATATTTTGAATTTGTTTTCAATCCTTACCATATGTAAAAAAAATTTACACATGTAAAATATATACATAAAGATTTAAATTTTTTATGTATTGATATATTTTACTCCGTGTGTAGACACGGGATCTAAACTAGTATATATATATATATATATTGGTGATAGTCGTGAAGGAAAAAGAGGTTTTTGGGGCGCAAGGAAGGAGGAGGACGATTAGAGGAATTGGGATTAGGGTGCACAATTTTCGAGGTCTACAAGGATTGTATTGTTGGCGGCTATTCTTGTTGAGAACAAAAATCAAAAAGCAAGAAAATCAACTTTGGTTTGGAGTTTGCGGCTGATTGGAATTCAAACACAAAACGAAAAAGAAAAGGAAGCATGTTAACTTTAATTGAAGCAAGCATACACCTCTAAATTTCAAAGTCAAATCGTGAATTGAATTCGATTGGAAGCGCACACACATGCTGGTCGTTTATTAAAACAGGCAAGCAGACTGCTTAACTAATTAAGATAGCAGGCACTTTAATTATTTTATGTTTTACGATAAACGGTATTATTGACTTTGTGGGTTCTGTTTTTCTCATGATTGACTAAACTTGTTTATACCGCCTAGGTTTGATGAATATTTGTTGAGTTTTGAATTTTATTCAGTTTATGGATTATTATTGATGGATTAATGCTATTGTAATGAATCTTTTGATTATTGATTGATGTTTATGCATGCTTAGATCAGAATTGTAATTGGTTTCAAATTCCATATGTTACATGTTGAATGTCTTTCAGTTATGGTTTCATATTATATCATTGACTTCGTGTTATGATTAGTTTATGATTTGTTGAATTCGCAATCCATAGGAATAGGAATCGTTTATCTGTTTGATCCTAGTGTTCTGCCTATCTAGATAGCTGAAAGGTGATAGATAGTCTGGTTGTCTTTGGTATTAGGTGTCCAGCTGTAAAGGCTCTGAAAGGAGGTTTCCCCTAGGGTTTTTAGTATCTTTGCTCTCACGTGTCAATTTGATTGTTCTTAGATTACTCCTTGCATTCCTTGAATGTATTGAAACAGTGCGACTGCAAGATAATCTGTCTTTTGGGTACTTTAGTATTGTTGGAGAGACTGAAATGTGATCCAACCAACCAGTGAGCGTCACACACCCCTTAGGTTTTCCTTCTAGGTCACACCTTGAGAATGATCAGGGATCCTGTAGGTATTCTAAGGGTGTAGTATTCATAGATCTTGGTTCCATCATTAGTTTCCTTAACCGAGAGAAATCCGAGATTCATCAGTAGGATTCTTAACCTGGGTAGTGCCTTCCCTATTCCTGAGTTTGTCTAAAGTCTTTTGCTTGATAGTTGATTTTCGTTAGTTAGTTGGTTAGTTAGAATTATAATCATAACACAAAACCCCCATATAAATCAGTTAGTTAGTTGAGTCAGAGTGTAGTTAGTTGTCACTAGTGTCTCGTGGGTTCGATATCCGGACTTCATTTGACTTTGCTACATTGATCGGTACACTTGCCGGTTGTGTGGTCTTATATTAGGTTGAGTCTAGATTTATAAATTTAAAGCTAGAGTGTCTAGGTTAGGTTTTATAGACCGTCCAGCACACTTCACTATTGCTGACCTACATATCAGCATAAATATTTTGCCTAGCGCTATGTTTAACAAAATGATTCTCAAGAAACTCTAACCCACTAAATTAGAACTAAGCCTAACCAATAGGACGGTTAGCTACCCTAAGGGAATTGCTGAAGATGTGCTTATAAAGATTAATGAATTCATCTTCCCTGTGGATTTTGTTGTGGTCGACACAAAAGGATGAACACGATGCCCTCTTATTCTTGGGAGACCATTTCTTAATACAACCCTCGCCCTTATTGACATCTGGGGAGGAAGACTGGCATTAAGCATCCAACAAGAACGAATCACATTCGATCTTAAGAAAGCCATGCAGCGACCAAGTAGTCATGACAATCTAGCCTTTCTTTTTGACGATTTTTACTACCTAGTAGGCTATTACATACATGACGTCTTGGGAAAAGAAGAAGAATGGCCAGCAGAGGAACATGAAGAATATTTAGTTTGTGAAGGGTTTATGATAAAACACACTAATCATAATGATGAAACAACAAGCATTGAGGAGTTGGAAGATAGAGACGAGAGTGAGAAGGCAAAACCTTCTATCGAGGAACCACCTACACTTGAGCTAAAGGAACTTTCGCCTGATTTATCATACGCCTTCCTAGATGAAGAATCCAAGCTTCCAGTTATTATCTCCTCCAGGTTGGAAAACAACGAGAAAGAAAAAATACTGCAAGTTTCGAAGAAATATACGAAAGCTGTCGCATGGAAGCTAATGGATCTTAAAGGAATTAGCCCCTCATTTTGCACTCATAAAATACTTATAGAAGATAGTTACAAGACAAGTATGCAGCACCAAAGACGACTGAACCCTAAAATGCAAGAGGTAGTGAAGAATGAGGTTATCAAACTACTAGATGCAGGGGTTATCTACCCCATTTCAGATTCAGCATGGGTTAGTCCAGTACAAGTAGTACCAAAAAAAGGAGGTATAACGGTAATCATTATGAGAAAATGAGCTAATACCAACCCGCACGGTCACTGGATGGTATGTATTGATTATCGCAAGTTGAACGAAGCTACCCGAAAAGACCATTTTCCGCTACCCTACATTGATCAAATGTTAGAGCGACTATCCGGAAATATGTTCTATTCCTTTCTCGATGGATTCTCGGGGTACTTTCAAATCCCTATCGCCCCCGAAGATCAGGAGAAGACTACATTTACATGTCCCTATGGTACTTTCGCTTATAGGCGTATGCCATTTGGACTATGCAATGCACCTGCTACATTCCAGCGATGCATGATCGCTATATTTCATGATATGATAGAAGAATCAATGGAAGTGTTCATGGATGACTTCTCAGTTTTTGGAAACTCCTTCGACCATTGTCTACAAAACTTAGAAAACTGCTAGCAAGATGTGAAGATTCAAATCTGGCGCTAAATTGGGAAAAATGCCACTTCATGGTCAAAGAAGGGATAGTATTAGGACATAAAATCTCAAAGAATGGTATTGAAGTCGATAAAGCCAAAGTAGAAACTATATCAATGCTTCCACCGCCAAATTCAGTAAAAGGGATCAGAAGCTTCCTCGGTCATGCGGGATTCTATAGGAGATTCATAAAAAACTTTTCATCAATTGCCAGACCCTTGACACAACTGTTGGAGAAAGATCGACCCTTTTTATTCTCTAACGATTGCTTAGTAGCATTTGAAACTCTCAAGAAGAAACTCATCGATGCACCTATCATGACGGCACCTGACTGGACGAAACCTTTCGAACTCATGTGCGATGCAAGTGACTACACAGTAGGAGCAGTTTTAGGACAACGGAGCGAAAAACATTTTCACCCGATTCACTATGCAAGTAAAACTTTAAACAATGCTCAAGAAAATTACACTACTACTGAGAAGGAATTACTAGCCGTAGTTTTCGCCTTTGATAAATTCTGTTCGTACTTAGTCTTATAAAAAACTATAGTCTACACCGACCATGCCGCCTTATGACATCTCTTTAACAAGCAAGACGCAAAACCAAGGTTGATTAGGTGGATCCTCCTACTACAAGAATTTGAAATCGAAATAAAGGATAAAGAGTGAGCAGAGAATTTAGTAGCAGATCGTCTATCTCGACTTGAAACCACTCAAGAAAATCAAAAGGTTGCTATAAATGATAGTTTCCCTTACGAGTACAAACTGCACGTACAAGATATCAATGAATACCCATGGTTTGCAGACATCGCAAATTTCTTAGCAAGCGGAGAACTAGTGAAAGGATTAACATTTCAGGAAAGAAAGAAATTCTTCACAGATATCAAGCACTACTTCTGGGATGATCCATATCTATTTCGTGTTGTACAGATCAAATAGTGTGACGATGTGTGCACGGGAAGGAGGTACATGAGATATTACGACAACGTCACGAAGGACCAACAGGAGGGCATCATGGAGCCAATTACACTGCAAGAAAAGTCTTTGAGGCCGGATTCTTCTTGCTAAATGTTTTCAAGGACGCACATAAGCTTATAAGCACATGCGACTCATGTCAAAGAACAAGAAGTATTTCAAAGCGGGACAAAATGCCTCAGACAAGCATCCAAGTATGTGAAATATTCGACGTCTGGGGGATTAACTTTGTTGGACCATTTCCCCCATCTCGCGGAAATCAATACATCCTGGTAGCAGTAGATTACGTGTCAAAATGGGTTGAAGCACAAGCATTACCATCCAATGACGCAAGAGTCATCATTCGATTTCTTAAAAGACTATTCACACGGTTCGGTACACCAAAAGCTCTAATCAGTGATAGAGAAACACACTTCTGCAATTCACAATTGGAAAAGACACTTAAACGATATGGTTGTACCAATAAGCTGTCTACACCTTACCATCCCCAAGCAAATGGACAAGTGGAAGTTACAAACAGAGCAATCAAGCGTATCTTGGAAAAAGTTGTGAGTCCAAATAGGAAAGATTGGTCTGATAAACTGGAAGATGCATTATGGGCCCTACGTATGGTTTACAAAACACCTATCAGAACCACACCTTACCGAATGGTTTATGGAAAGGGTTGTCACCTGACAATAGAGAATGAGCATAAAGCATACTAGGCGCTTAAAGCAGTTAACCTAGATCTATCCAGTGCAGGAGAGCACCGCCTTCTACAAGTTCATGAATTGGAAGAACTGTGAAATCAGGCATATAGTAACTCAGCAATATACAAGGATAGGGCGAAGAGACTTCATGATAAAAAAAACTAAGGAAGGGGGAATTTCAAGAAGGAGAAAAAGTCTTACTTTACAATTCAAGATTACAACTATTTCCAGTGAAATTGAGATCTAAGTGGACGGGACCATACATAATTCGAAAAACATTCCCTTATGGAACACTGGAACTGGAACAAACAGACGGGGCAACTTTCAAAGTCAACAGCTACCGAGTGAAGCGTTACCTCGAAGGACCAATTGATCAAGTAGTGGACGAGGTTCCACTAGAGGAGTAAGACTGATGAACACACGTACGGGTCTGGCTAGCGACCCTTAAATAAACGTGGCGCTTCTGGGAGGCAACCCGATGATCATAAATAAATGCCTCAGACAAGCATCCAAGTATGTGAAATATTCGACGTCTGGGGGATTAACTTTGTTGGACCATTTCCCCCATCTCGCGGAAATCAATACATCCTGGTAGCAGTAGATTACGTGTCAAAATGGGTTGAAGCACAAGCATTACAATCCAATGACGCAAGAGTCATCATTCGGTTTCTTAAAAGACTATTCACACGGTTCGGTACACCAAAAGCTCTAATCAGTGATAGAGAAACACACTTCTGCAATTCACAATTGGAAAAGACACTTAAACGATATGGTTGTACCAATAAGCTGTCTACACCTTACCATCCCCAAGCAAATGGACAAGTGGAAGTTACAAACAGAGCAATCAAGCGTATCTTGGAAAAAGTTGTGAGTCCAAATAGGAAAGACTGGTCTGATAAACTGGAAGATGCATTATGGGCCCTACGTATAGCTTACAAAACACCTATCAGATTCACTCCTTACCGAATGGTTTATGGAAAGGCTTGTCACCTGACAATAGAGAATGAGCATAAAGCATACTAGGCGCTTAAAGCAGTTAACCTAGATCTATCCAGTGCAGGAGAGCACCGCCTTCTACAAGTTCATGAATTGGAAGAACTGTGAAATCAGGCATATAGTAACTCAGCAATATACAAGGATAGGGCGAAGAGACTTCATGATAAAAAAACTAAGGAAGGGGGAATTTCAAGAAAAAGAAAAAGTCTTACTTTACAATTCAAGATTACAACTATTTCCAGTGAAATTGAGATCTAAGTGGACGGGACCATACATAATTCGAAAAACATTCCCTTATGGAACACTGGAACTGGAACAAACAGACGGGGCAACTTTCAAAGTAAACAGCTACCGAGTGAAGCGTTACCTCGAAGGACCAATTGATCAAGTAGTGGACGAGGTTCCACTAGAGGAGTAAGACTGATGAACACACGTACGGGTCTGGCCAGCGACCCTTAAATAAACGTGGCGCTTCTGGGAGGCAAACCGATGATCATAAATAAAGGCCTCAGACAAGCATCCAAGTATGTGAAATATTCGACGTCTGGGGGATTAACTTTGTTGGACCATTTCCCCCCATCTCGCGGAAATCAATGCATCCTGGTAGCAGTAGATTACGTGTCAAAATGGGTTGAAGCACAAGCATTATCATCCAATGACGCAAAAGTCATCATTCGGTTTCTTAAAAGACTATTCACACGGTTCGGTACACCAAAAGCTCTAATCAGTGATAGAGAAACACACTTCTGCAATTCACAATTGGAAAAGACACTTAAACGATATGGTTGTACCAATAAGCTGTCTACACCTTACCATCCCCAAGCAAATGGACAAGTGGAAGTTACAAACAGAGCAATCAAGCGTATCTTGGAAAAAGTTGTGAGTCCAAATAGGAAAGACTGGTCTGATAAACTGGAAGATGCATTATGGGCCCTACGTATGGCTTACAAAACACCTATCAGATTCACTCCTTACCGAATGGTTTATGGAAAGGCTTGTCACCTGACAATAGAGAATGAGCATAAAGCATACTAGGCGCTTAAAGCAGTTAACCTAGATCTATCCAGTGCAGGAGAGCACCTCCTTCTACAAGTTCATGAATTGGAAGAACTGTGAAATCAGGCATATAGTAACTCAGCAATATACAAGGATAGGGCGAAGAGACTTCATGATAAAAAAAACTAAGGAAGGGGGAATTTCAAGAAGGAGAAAAAGTCTTACTTTACAATTCAAGATTACAACTATTTCCAGTGAAATTGAGATCTAAGTGGACGGGACCATACATAATTCGAAAAACATTCCCTTATGGAACACTGGAACTGGAACAAACAGACGGGGCAACTTTCAAAGTCAACAGCTACCGAGTGAAGCGTTACCTCGAAGGACCAATTGATCAAGTAGTGGACGAGGTTCCACTAGAGGAGTAAGACTGATGAACACACGTACGGGTCTGGCCAGCGACCCTTAAATAAACGTGGCGCTTCCGGGAGGCAACCCGATGATCATAAATAAATTGAGAAGTTGGTGCATACGGCAAAAAACATGGATCTCGGGTTTGGTTTTTCCAAATTTAAAGTTTCTTTTACTTCAGCCCCAGGTATGCCTTCTCGATACTAGGACCTTAGTAGCTTAACTACTACCTTTTATTTTCCTTGTCTGCTTTTATGTTTTCCTTTATGTGTCAGGTAGAATAGCATCACCAGATAGTCTCTCTACTTCTTTGAGGATTCACACTCCATCTCTACAACCTGAGGAATCGAAAACCACATCAAATTTCTTTGAAATTCGATGAAGTCTTTGAAGCAACGTGTTGACAAGCAGCTGATAGGCACAACCTGACAGCAGCAATAAGTTTTGACTAAAAGCAGTAAAATTTTAAGAGATTCAGGACTACTTATAACCTCAAAGCAGTAAAATTTTAACTTGTGATTTTCTACCCATTTGACTAAAACTTTACAAAAACCTACCTTTTGTATAACCCGAAAAATTTTCAAAAATAAATTTAAAACTCAAAAAATTAAAATCTCTTTGAGTTCGCACCTAATTAAATAAATTGAATACATGGCAAGTAGAAACAAATGAATATTATGCATAACGATTCACTAAACCATATCTCATCCATTTTCATGTGAGGAAAATCAAGCCTATTACACAGTATCAAGTTTTTGGCGCAGTATATAATTATTCACATGCTCTTTCGTTTGGCATTACTAAGTGTTTTTTGATTGAATTTTATGCATAATTAGAACTTGTATGACTTATACATATCAAGACCATGGACTAGTAGAAGTATGAAAGTGATCGAGGCACCTATGAATTTATTACCCTTATCCTTAAACACAAAAATCCTAAAAATATAATCCGCCTAGATAGCCCTTTGAGCCTTAGCCTTTTTTTTCCTACTACCCACAATTATCACACAACCAGCTATTCGTAAACACCGGTTATTGGCTAATTATCTTCAAAATGGAAAAATTATCCTATGTTATTATTTCAAGTTTATTAGCATTGAGGCAACTTCGGAAATAATCTGTTTTACTCAAAAGAATCAGAATATACAAGGTGGATGTATTAGGAAAAAAACAGCCGAACTATCTGCAAGGAATTCATGGAAATATTATTTTAAGAAAATTGAGGAAAAAGAATTGTTGAAGAATTTGTCTTGATACAAAAAAATAGAAAAAGGAGAAAAGAAAAAGTAAGAGAGAAGTGGGTCTTTTACCGGCAAGACCTTAAAGAACTGGACATGCATTCCTTTGATTTCAATTTGCTTTTCTGAATTCATTTCGCAAAGCCTGAATTACCGCCCGAACTCCGAGAGAAAGTTTTCGGAGCAACCAATGATATAAGATAACGGCGACTCAAGCAAGAACAACTGCCACCATTCTCCGGCTTGTCAAAAAGTGCCGCCAAAAGAAGAGCCAAAAGATACGACAAATGTGTGAAGTGTGGCAACTGGAGCAACGATGGAAAGTGTAGCAAGAATCAAACTCATTCCCAGCATGAGTATACGCATCTGATGAAAGTAGGAGCTGTTAGGCTACATGCCGAAAGCTCCGTACGAAAAGGCAATAATGTGTACGTAGTGAGGAAAGAGTTGAGAATGATAAGAGATCTTGGTCTTGGCAATCTGACCATAAACGAGCTCTCGGATTAGTTATACCCTCATGATCTGAGTCCTGTAGAGGGACCTGCTAGTATTTTCCATTTTAAGTCATGAAGTCGTAGCTATGTGTATCACGATAGCTGCAGCCCTTCAAACCCTTTAAACCCCAAAAAAATTCCAAAATGATTTTCATTTTCACCCTTTATTTTTATTTTAGCCACATTACAACCCTTTTAAAGTCCTCTTGATTCATGCATACTACTTAGTTAATTGGTGGAGACTTGATTTGCATACAAGCTTATGACCATTGCATAATTCGATTCGAACTTAAGTGTTCCACTTAACTTACATTATCCATACATATATAACCCTAGAGTTGAGTGAACATTGAGAGGAGTGAAGGTTTATGCATAATTGAAGTTCTATTAGGCTTGTTATTGATTCCATCATAGAAAATTACAAAAATAGAATAAGCAACTCAAGAGTTATCCCGGAATTTCCAACTACTTGGAGTTCCATTTCACTTGTAAAGTTTTTAGTTATGGGTATGATCATGCATGAGTTTACTTGAGGACAAACAAAGTTTAAGTGTGGGGTATTATGATATGTCCTAAATTATACATGTATTGCATGCATAATAATCTCCATATTATGGTACTAATCAAACAAAAGCCTTGTAAATGATACTTAATTCATTAATATTTCACAATTGCAGGTTATTCGGTGCTCCAAGATAAACAAATCAAAAACCAGCTTAAAACATGAAAAATCAAGCTTTTGGAGGACCAAACCCGATCATTGACCCCCAAGAAGTCAAACCAGGTCAAACCAAGTCAACCAACAGCTGAAAGACAAAGCTGGGGAGCTGGCAGGGCATTGCATGGCCGTGCAATGCCATGCACGGTCGTGCATTCACTGTCCAGCCTCCCCAGGCTCCGGTACACTGTCACTTGTACCCTGTTTGATTCCCGAGGTATTTGCACGCCCGTGCAATCTAATGAACGGCCGTGCATTGCTCATTTTGAGGCCTATTAATAGATGGCTTGAGTTCTTCATTGAGACATCCCTTACACACCCCAAGAACACACCAGAGAAAGCTTATTTCATAGTTAGAGTGCAGTAGTAGTGAGTAGAGGGGCTCTTCCTCCTTGTTCCGCAATAGGGGAGCCTACGAAAATCAGCGTTATGCTAGTTAGTATGGCCATTCGTGGCTAGACTCTTTGTATTGTTAGGGTGAAGATGAAGTTTGGTGCATGTTAATGTTTAACGTATTAATCCAAGTGATGTGTTTATTTCTTTAACTATTCGTCCTTAAAACCACCATTTCGATGGGCTTTTATTATTGTCTAAATCCCTCTTTATATTTGTGAGTGTTCTTGATTTTAAAGTGTAAGATCGTAAAACCTTTTTAATCAAAATTCTTTTGAAACTTGTACGTCTTTATACAAGCAAAGATTGATAAGTCAAGGCTTGGTCAACACTAGTAGGGTCGTACGTCTTTATACGAACTTATTATGCGACCAAGAATTGGTGAACTCATGTTGCGAACGGTACATCTTTATACTTGGTCCCTTTGTTACACCGCCTCCCGGTGAGCAAAATATAATCACCTATTTAACACTAATACAAAGCATTTTACGTTCGATGTCTTAAACCAACCCGGAGATGACCATTCGAAGGGTTGAGGGTAATTTTTGTCCTTAACGGGAGGCACTACCACTTGTTAAAGCTTTTAAATTTGCAAATCAAATGTCGTGAGGACGAGGCTCTAGCGGTGACCCGGGTCACACATTTGTAGTAGTCATGTCACTGGATTAGTCAACTTAACATTATCATGTACCAAGCGGATTCGAAGCCCAAAGCAATACTATTCGTAACCTGATCATTTCCGACATATTTACTTTCTTGTTATTTACTATTCTGTTCGTTACATTTCTGTTACACACTTCACGCACGTTTTTACTTTTATGTTATTTACTTTACCGTTATTTTCTTTTCTGTCATTTACTTTACCGTTACATTTCTGTTCGTTACTTTTCTGTCATTTACACACTTCTCGCACGTTTTTATTTTCTGTTATTACTTTACCATCGTTTACTTTTCTGTCATTTACTTTAGTAGTCAACTTAACATTATCATGTACCAAGCGGAGCCGGGTCCCATTGTTACACCGCCTGTCACACCCCGGCCGGCGGCGGATTATACGTCGGGGCTGACGCGGTTGTTCATAAGCACATGATCATTTATTAAATATGATAATATTTATTACTCGAATTAAAAGCATCCGTTACATTAGGAATAAGAAAACAAAGTGTTCAACAAAACATATATAAAAGTAAACTAGGTCCACTTCCTATGTGATCATGTAGTCCTTAAACTGGTGCACCTGAAACATGTGAGTAAATGTCAACTACAAGTAGTTGGTGAGTAACATAGGTTTTGACACTAACAAAAGTTAAGTAAAAAGTAATTGAAATTCAATATGTTCAAAGCATAACTAAGGCATGAATGTGAAAACATACAAGGTTCCAAGCGTACAATCAAACCGTGTAAATGGAAAACTGTAGGTATAATCCAACTGATTGTCATTTTGAAAATGTAGTAAGATGTATACACAAAACCCGCCAAGGTTCGTGTTATGTAATGAATCGGATTCCCATATAAATGATCGTAAAAGGTACTACCTTAGGCTTGCAACTCAAGTTAATGATTGTACTAAACATGAACACACGTATGGTCGCCAAGTAGTTTAAGACATAAAGCACATAGTAATAGCATGAGAACAAAGGTATTGAATTTGTATATATAGTAATGTAAACATGTTCCACCCCGAGTATTTTGTAATCAAAAGTAAAGAGAAAGGGGGCTATGAACTCACTTGGATTGAAGCTAGTAATGATATGATTTGGTAAAGACGGATAGGTCTCGTGAGGATTTCTCACAATAAACTTACACATGTAAAAGTATCTAACTCAATGTATGTTTAATGAAAATAGGGAAATTTTGAGATCTTAGGGTTTCATAAGATTTGGGATTGGATACGGGATTGTTACATATTTTTGTAGGGAAAATGTATGTTTATGATTGTTATTGAGATGATAAAAAATAGTTTGTAAGGTTAATTAGAATTTATTAGAATCTCTACTTAATTATGAAGTGTTTATAGTAATAATAATGTATTGATTTATTTAAGTAATTATTTAAAATAATTAATAAATTGATTATGGACATAGTAAAGGTTTAAATAATTGTTTCATTTAAATAAAATAATTATTTAAACTATTTAAATTATCTCCGTTTTTTTTACTAAAACGATGAATAAAGAGATATTAATTTAATATTAGTGTTAAATGAAATTAGTTGAATCTTGTATAACTGTTTATCTAAAAATAATTATTTGAGTAATTCTATAAACTTTTAAATGCTTTAAATAATTATTCTAGCCAAATAATTATTCATGTGTTTTAAAAGATGGGTAAAAATATTTAAACAATTATTTACAATTTGTTTAATAAACATACTATTTCAATAACTATATTTAAATAAAACATTGTTTATTTAAGAATTATAACATTTATAATATATTTTTTTTAAATAAAAAAAATGAACGAAGCATCATTTTATGTTTTTTGCTTTTATAACAATTGTTAAATATTTTTATTAGATTTATAAAAATTATTTCAGACTTCAAAAATATCAATTTGTGTTTTAAAATGACAAAAAGGAGGCTTGGATTCAAATCTGTGCACTATCAGCCTCGAACCTGCGACCCCTCGTGTGTAAGCAAAGTGTTTTAACCGATCGGACTGGGTAGTTGCCTTGCTTGAGGTGGGATTGCCTAATTTAAATCTAACAGCCCCACACCTCCTACTTCCCCAAACATCCCGAATGCAAACCCTAGCCTCTCAAATTCTTCGATCGGTCATGAATACTCACTGCAACAGAAATGAAAGGATGGAGCTTCGTTCCTTGGGAAGAAGCGAACCCAATGGTACGAGAATTACCTGAGATAGTTGTATAATGAAGATGCGCGACCGATCCACGCAGGTCCGAGTTCTTGGACTAAGAATCGAGTTCCAGAGAATGTTTGATATGGAAATGAGAGTTCTGGAAGCAAGAAGGGGTTGTCGCATCGATGCTTGGGGGTTATATGGGTTCAATTTTACGCATAACGCACGAATTGATGTCGGGTTTGAATTGAGACGGTTAAGGAACGAACCTTGATTACAAATCGTTAAATTGGGTCATTACTCGCGATCCAAACAGTCGGTTAAACGCCTGAGTATGATTAATTGGAGTTATAGCATCCACATCATTGAGCTTGAAGGCTGAAATCGTCCCTGTTGACTCTCAAAAGTCAAAGGCGACGGGGACGGACGTGAAAGTTTAGGTTTTGCACATGGGTCCCTGAGGTTTAATTAGCTTAACTGTTTATGTGCAAACTTGGGTTCAAAGTAGAGTTAAGGTTTCAGAATTTGACATTTTAGAACCTAAACATTTATAAGAGCATAAATCTATTAAATCTTATACATATATTTTCATAATAATCTAATAAATCATTATGTTACAATTAAATGTTATAAAATATAAAATTGTAATTTATCAAATAGAGTTTAAAAAAATATAAACCCTGACTCATCTTTTTGTAATTTGTTTATTTAAAAACATATGTATATATATATATATATTGGTTTAGAAGTAACTTAGCATGCACATATATATTTACATAATAGGATGGTAACAACTATTTGCATAATATCTTTTATAATTATTTATTACTTTTGAATTTGAAATAATTGTATTCAATGTATGTGTTTGTGTACACTCATGAAATATAATTGATAAGTAAAGTACTTTCATAAATGCAAATCATAAAAAAATGGAATTGCATTTGCCGAAATAGTTAAAAATAAAGGTCGGAATTTCCTGGGGATTACACCGTCTCCCGGTGAGCAAAATATAATCACCTATTTTACTCTAATACAAAGCATTTTACGTTCGATGTCTTAAACCAACCCGGAGATGACAATTCGAAGGGTTGAGGATAATTGTTGTCCTTAACGGGAGGCACTACCACTTGTTAAAGCTTTTAAATTTGCAAATCAAATGTCGTGAGGACGAGGCTCTAGCGGTGACCCGGGTCACACGTTTGCAGTAATCATGTCACTGGATTAGTCAACTTAACATTATCATGTAGCAAGCGGATTCGAAGCCCAAGGCAATACTATTCGTAACCTGATCATATCCGACATATTTACTTTCCTGTTATTTACTATTCTGTTCATTACATTTCTGTTACACACTTCATGCACGTTTTTACTTTTCTGTCATTTACTTTTCTATCATTTACTTTTCTGCTTCACAAGCACACAAAACCCACTCACTAATTAAATCGGCTAAACGAAAGCAAAAGTTGAGTATTGGAACTAGACCGTGTACATTAGTTCGATACATGGTTCTCAGGGGCGGATTCAGTAGTGTCGGGGGGGGGTGCACAGGAACCCCCCGAGTTTCGAAATTTTAGTGTAACGGTAGGTAAAAAAACTGGGGTGAACCCCCTAAAATACCCTACGGTGAACCCCCTTACAAAGTTTCACAGTAAGCGTAGTGGTTTAGGCCCTATGAAATTGGGGCATCTAAAAACAGTGAACCCCTTGAAAAAAATTCCTGGATCCGCCACTGCTGGTTCTTACCTAAACTATATTACACTGCGATAGGTACACTTGCCTATTGCGTGTGTTTTAAGTTAAAGTAATTATTATTTTATAAATTTAAAACATGATCTCGTGAAACCATCTTAAAAATATATTTACCTATATTTTTATACTTATTAAAACACAACGCATCAACCTGCTAACAAGTTTTTGAATTCGGTGATGTTGGGTTGGGTTGGGTTGCCCAATCTGGTATCTAATTTAAACACATTAAATTAATAAATGCAACTTTACTTAAACACCCCTTAACTATTATTGATCTCCTCCTTTCTCCCCTCGAGATCAAACCGTACCACCCTTTAGCTAATATTGATAACTCGTAATAAAAACAACCGACCTAACACGAACAAACCTGCAATTGAGAAACATACAATTAAAATAATGCATATGGATAATCACATAACTAGGCTTGCCTTTTACAATTTTAAACATATTAGCCACAAAAAAATTGCAACAGGAGATCATACATATAATGAATAGCAATAGTTTTAGATATTATACCAGCCTAGAAACACAATCCAATTAGTCCCAACATAGAAACTAAGAACATTGTTGTGATATTAGAAAAAATCAAGGGTTGGAACAGTTATATCTTGTTAGTAATGCCTATAACATCAAAATCATATCCCAAGTGACCCGTTTGAAGTTTTCATTTATCTATGGAATGAAGGTATCACTTTGTCATCAATTTCATCAAAATTCATTTCTTTAAATGTAGCATACTTTATTTCCTATAAATATCAACCAAATAGCAAATGATCCAAACAACCCAAACTTTAGATAAACAAAAACATCAACCAAGAGTTTGTGAGGCCCCGTTCTCGGGAGACCTCACTTGTTAGTTTTACTCATTCACAATATAGTTCAATACATGAATATCATTAATCGTTGACAGTAAAAACATCATTCATTACATAAAGTCATGGACAATTAAAACATCATAAAACATTGTCTTTAAATTTAAATTCACATATGGTATTTGGTTATCAACTATGCCAAACCTGTATAAATACATTAAATCCAACATTTAAAGACCGGGCCACGTGTTCGGCAAACAAACATAAAGATCGGGCTAAGGCGCGGCACTAAAAAAAGATTTGGACTTCAAGTCCACCATCTATAGACCGGACCACGTGTTCGACGATCAAACATAAAGACCGGGCTAAGGCCCGACACTATAAATAATTTGGACTTCAAATCTAACACCTAAAGACCAGACCACGTATTCGGCAAGCAAACATAAAGACCGGGCTAAAGCCCGACACCATAAAAAAGAAATTCAAACTTCAAAGTCCAACATGAAGATGAAAATGTAACGAACCAACTTTAGGAATAATTATATAATATGTTAATCATATTATAGGGATAAAAATAAATGAATTGGAAGTTGAGGGTTTATTTTAAGTGGTGGAATTACCTAGTTTTGAAAGGAGGAGCCACAAATGAAAGTACAGGGACTAAATGTGTAAAATTTGAAAACTCAGATTTTGTTTAGAGGGGATGGCACATACACACACTCATTTGAGTGTGTGTGTGTGTATCATGAATCATAAAGGAAAAAGGGGAGGAGGGCCAAGAACAAGAAATTGGTGTTTTGCATGTGTAATCCGCTTGATTTGGAATGTTCATCATCTTCTAGATTTCAAGTAAGTATCACTTACTTCCTTTGAACCTCCATGTTAAGTGTTCTTGGTGGGTTTTATTGAAATCAAGCATTGGGCTGTTTTGGGTGTTGTAATTGATTATTAACTTGTTAAGAGTGATAATCTAGCTTGATTAAAGGTTAAGGGTGGTAGAAAACATCATGATAACATCTAATTTGATGATTCAAGAATTAGGTTTCTTGAGGGTGATTTGGTTTTTTAATTGGGGATGTTTATATGATGAATTAAAGGTTGGTAAGTGTCTATGGTGGTAATAGACACATTATTTGATAAGAAACCTCAATCAATTTGATTTCAAAGTTATGGTTCTTGAGAACCTAATTTGGAGGTTTTATAATTGGAAGTTTTCAAATGGTGAATTGAGTATGAATAAGTGTTTATGGTGTAATATAAACACATTTTCATGTATAAAACTCAATTGAATTGGTGAATTATGAATTGACGAAATTGTGGAAATTGGGTGAAATCCTTAACTGGTCAAAATGGGTAGAATTGGATTAACAATGGTTGAAAACTTGTATGGGGCTTAGTAACCAAGATTAGATGATAGTGAAGATCATAAGATCTTGGGTGGGAGTTAAACTTCAAATAGTGTTTGTATTGGGTAAATAGGATTACTAAAACATGTGTAATGTTTAGGTGATCAAGGTGTTAAAGATGTTTGCTTTGAAGACTAATTGGAATCTTCAATGGCAAATGTAAGTGATTTGCACTTACTTAGTAGTTGATAATTTTATGTAAGTAGATTACATGGTTTAGTTCTATTTACAAGTTGTATGTTGATTTGGACTCTTTGGTATATGGTCAAACTAAAGTGTGAATATGGTAGAATTTGTGTAGTTGACTTAATGAGAAAATTAGTCAAACTAAAATATAGAATGTGGTGATTTGTTGTAAATTGATTTAGTGTGGTATAAGTCAAACCATTTATGGATAAATGGTGAAATTGTTATTAAATGGACTTAATGTGAATAATGGTGAAATAGGTGTAATTAGACTATGTGATTAATAGTCAAACTTGAATATGTAAATATGGTAAAGAGGTGTAATTAAACTCTGTGGTTAATAGTCAAACTTTATTGTGCATATGTGGTTAAATGGTGTAAGTGATTCAATGTCGTCAAGAGTCAACTAAAATATAGAGTGTGGTAACATTAGGCTAAAATTGACTAATATGGTAAAAGTCAACCGTTGGTAGTAAATCGGTTGATTTCATGAAGCGTGGATACTTAATGGAGGTGTTTATGTGAAGTGTGGATACTTCATGGGTGGTAGTGAGGTCAAGTACTTCACGGGTGAAAGTGAAGTCAAATACTTCACAAGTGACATGAAGTGTGGATACTTCATGGGTCGGCGTGGAGTCAAATAATCCATGCGAGAAAGCGGGTGATGGTTCTCGCAATAGACATGTGGATATGTGAATTTGATGTATGGTGAAACGTTAGGACTTGTATGGGTTAATACATGTCTTAGTTATAGGTCTTTGTATGCCTAAACAATTAAATGATTGAACTTGAAGTCAAACACTTCAATGGTAAAATACGAGTAGTGGTACTCGGGTTTGGGGGTTGATAACTGAAAAAATTATGTTAGTATATGTGAGTAAGCTTATATGTGGTTAAAATATAAGTTTATGATGGTTTACGGTTCAAAAATGCAAACGGGACGGTCGACGGGGGGTTGCATAAGCTAAAAACTGAAAAATGGTCATGTTGGACCTGATGCCAGTGTACCATACGCCCGGGCAGAGTACCATACACCCGGAGCGTATGACACGCCCAAAATAGTCTCGTAGATGCTGGGATTTTCGGGTTTTCGGGGTTTTAGCCTATCGTTGTTGTAGGGACTTGTGGGAGGTCCCTAGGGCTACTTATCTTTACTAACCATGTTCAAATTGATGTTTTGAATGTAGGGAAAGCTCCGGAGCGATCTTGGGTCTCGCATCGTGTGGATTGGATTCTCATGGACCGTTTGGATGATTGTTTCTGTTTTACCATCTCGTGGGGGAGTCTTTACAAACTTTTGGGTTGTTTTAAATGTTGTGGATATCTTATGGATTGTTATTTGTGTAGACTCCTTTGCGGGTTTTGAGGAGTGTAAACCTTGTTTGTAAAACTTAAAGGTGTTGATACGTTAAATGTTGTTTTGGGACCTAACTTCCACATGTTTTTAAAAGTTTAAATTGGGTTGGTTTTTTGGGTGTTACAACTTGGTATCAGAGCAATGGTTTGAGGGATTTGGTGTGCGAGACACCGAACTCAAACCTATAATGCTCTTGATATGGTCGGAGAAATGAGAATCCAATGATGGCGTGACCGAGACACGGAGCTTAAAGGGCCAAGGTTAGTATTGATTATGTGTTTTTTGTTTTAATTGGTGTCCAATGTGAATTAAATGTGCCGAAAGTTGTTAAGGGATCATTATATAGAGATAGTTAATGTGATTGGACATATTACATTATCAATCATGCCTGGCCAGTATGATTTTTAATGTAACATGTGCGAAAACCTTTATAATAACCATATGATGATGCACACCGACAATGAGTAAGTGAAGGTGGTTATATGTATATATGTATATACTATATGTTTGTGCATAGATGATTATACGGGGGAAATTAATATACACAAAGGAAGAAGTAGAGCCTTATAGAGAAATACTAGAGGCCTTTTAGTAGGTAGAACACCTACAAACTTATTAATTCACGGTCGGGGATGACTGAGGGGAATCATAACTTAGTGGGCGGAATTTGTAGATAGAAGTTGATTTAATGACTCGTTTTTGAAGGAGTCTAAGTGGGTATCACCTCGAGGATGGGGATGAACTTTGGAATAGTCGGGAGAAATGGAAAGCATCGATTTAGTGGAGGATGGCTAAAGCTTTCCATAATGTTGTGCCAATCTTCCTTCAGGAAAGATAGGAGCTCATTGAGGCGTTACTTTAAAGAACCGCATGAAGCCTTAAGGGTGGGAGGATCAATCGTAGTCGAATACGTGGAGGAAGGAAACCTTGACTTCACAAGGGGTTCGTTATGGACGAGCCAAACGAGTAAATTGGTGGGAGTTTAGTCGTTGATTAATCGACAACACATCACTATTATGGTATTGGCTTGAAGCAATCCATTGTGATGATCGGATGGAGTAATACTCGCGGAGAGTCGACTCCGGAAAATGGCGTATAAGAAGTTGGGAGTTCTCCGTAGGGAGAAAGGCTCAAAAGAGTGAGGATAATGCAACGGGGTGAATTCAAGAGACGTTCTTGAGATTCGCTTGTCCACAAGCCTTTGTGGATCTTGCAATTGGGATTTTTCTTCACGTACATTAGAACGGTGGATTAATTTAAAGATTGTGGGAATGTCGTATGTCTAAGTGTGGTCTTGCCCAAATCTTGGAGTATCAGAGGGAATGAAGATAGATCGGCTTTCTCGATGCTATCAGTTGACTTATTAGAGTGGTCTTGGTGTACAACTCAGGTGGAGTTGATTATTATTATTTGATGCGAGGAGATCAAACTCAAGAAACTAGTGGGAGTGAGCAGGGGTTAGTGGTGGCTTAAAGAAAGCTAAATGTTCTAGTCGAGCTAAAAATCCCTTTGGGAAGGCAGTACTTGTTGTTGCCATATGTGTGGAAAGATTCACAAGTGGGAATGATGGGACACACTATGCTATAGCGTTCTAGTCCCAATGATGTGTGCTTCGGTGTTTACAAATCAGGACGCATTGAATGTCCCGAGTTAAAGCACACGAGTAAAAAGGGGGAGAAAAAATAGAAAATTTAAGGTTGTCGAGCCAACGTTTCTAATCTATCAAAGACTGGATTGAAGTCTTTTGGTATACTTGTCGGATGAGGTTATATGTGAATTGGCGGATTCGAGGGCGATCAACATTGCGGGTTTCATAATGTTGACAATTGCATGAATCAATAATTGAAGGATGTGGATGAAACAATCATATGGAATGGAGTCCTACGATTGTAGTGGAAATTGTGTGATTATTTAGTAACCGTATTAATGTCGTGTAAGACTAAAGGGTGATGTGTCGACCCGTTCACACCTAGAGACGATGAAACACGTGGCGCATGAATTGGTGTATGCATGGCTTATGCCATTGACACCAACCGGGGCAATGGAATACTTGATGTTCCGGTTGGGAAGAAGTTCATGAGGGTTCTATACCCGAATGTTTCTTCTTGGGGCATAACCGTTCTCTTGAAGAAATACATACACTTTCGGTTTTGAACAGGTGTCTAAGTCCTAGTTCATCAATGAAAGTGGAGGAGGACGTTATCCCATGAATGGTATCAATTCCGTTATGTATACAATGGGATTGCGGATGTAACTTTCTGGATTTTTAGAAGTTACACGGTTTGTGTGGATAAATGCGAAGGGTGTGTAGGCCCATGTATGCTAATACAGTGGTCGTTTATTCGAAGGTAGTCGTCTTTATCTTCGAAGCAAAGTCGTTCATGCTCATTATCTTCGTGAGCTTCCTAAAATTCTCTGATATGAGAGGTCTTTCTTTGAAATGTCTTGGTGTGTCATTTTGGCTTGGGTGGGAATCCATTATTGGATGAGGCGGTGAATTCTAAAGACTTATATGTCAACCCGGTAATGATTGAAGTAATCAAAGGTAAATGGTATTTGTAGTCTTAGAACTTCACGACCGGTGATTGAAAATGAATTCTTCGAGCTTCAAAGGAGGGATTGTAAGATTGAGATCCTTGAATTTCCAAGGTTGACTTACGCTAAAGTCGTTAGGATAAACAAGGTGTTGGATCACGGATAAGGATCCACCTTTCAGAACTATGAAAGAGGATTTGGCTATGGCATTTGACGCGTTATTCCTTAGGAAGACCGTATGTTTTGTCAGTTGTCTGTGTCTCATGGATTAGACTTGGTTATGTCTATATGCAACGAAACATGAGTATCGCATATTCTCCTAGTCAGTTGTGAGTTTTATTGTAGCAAGTGAGGAGAGAACTTGGAGAGGGAACTGATGAATCTATACACGGGCGAGCGTTAGAAGGTTAGGTTGAAGTCCTCTAACTTCATTGATGTACTTGAAGTCTTCTAACTTCATGGTGTTCTTGAAGTCCTTGAACTTCATGGGTAATGAATAAGACTTAAAAGTCTCGTGGGCTGTTGTATGTATGTTTTTAGTGTTAAACTTTGGTGGATGTGCATGAAAGAAGACACAATCAAGTATGTGGATAATAGTGTCTCACCTACCTACGGGTTTAGGCCGAATACCAAAAAGGGAACCTACTCTTCCGAGTGGTCGGAGAACTTTTGTTCATGAAAGGTGTGATACGACATTGTACATTTATGTATGTTGGGTGATTAATTACCATTGGTTGAAAGATGGTGTCATCTTAACTACCATTTTATTATTCATACCCGATTGATTGAATTACTAAATGGAGAACGGTGTCGAATATCGTTTGGTTGGGTGATTTTGATTGTCGTGAAACTAAGAATCATGGTGTGGTTCAAGACTTAGCGTGAAAGATCTTGTATATTGAGTGCGATTGAAAAATCCGCTCAAGGTGGATAGAAAACCCTAAGTGGATTTAGGGTGGAAGTGTATTGAAACTAAAATGGGAACTTTAGCGATAAAAAGGTTTCCCTTAAAAAGGGGTGTATCGAGTTCGAAAACGTGGGAGGCCAAGTCCTAGTTTTTTTGAACCATTCAAACTTCACTCCAGCTGTTAAGTGGTATGTCATTAGGAGTTACTCGGGGGATCGTGTAGACTCCATGACACAATCCCCATGGTTATTCCACGGGAATGTGTGGCGAGAGAAGTGGATGTTACTTCTCAAAGCAGTATTGAGGCAATATATGATGGATGTTCACCTAGTGGAATCGGTGGCTACCTTAGGTAGCTAGGTGAAACGCTTGTGGTATAAGCGGATTAAACAAGTGTTGGTTCGGCAGGATCATTGATAAGGAGCGGAAACACTTGGGAATCTGATACACATTCTCATCGAACCATCTTTCTTCTTTACAAACAACACCGGAGCACCCCACGGCGAGATGCTCGGTTGGATAAATCCTTTCTCAAGTAACTCGTCTAGTTGGACCATAAGTTCCTTCATTTCCACTGGTGCTAGTCGATATGGAGCCTTAGCCACGGGCTGGGCATCTGGTACTAAGTCAATTCGGAACTCAATTTCTCTATCGCGTGGTATCCCAGGCAAATCCTCTGGAAACACCTCCGGGTACTCGCGTACCACGGGTACATCGTCTAGTTCCCTCACTTCCTTACACTTGTCAATTACATATACCAGATAATCCTCGCATCCGCGCCTCAAGTAATTCGTTGCCTTAATCATTGAGATGACGTTTGGCATCGGGGCGTCACGATCTCCAAAGACTTCGACTTTGCTACCATCCGGAGCCTTGAGTCGGATTATCTTTCGTTTACATATTATTTGCGCTTCATTGGCAGTTAGCCAATCCATACCCAACACCACATCGAACCCTCCCAAAACCATAACGAATAATCTGACGGGGAATCTATGACCTTCTATCTTTATCGTGGAGTTGTCAACTACATCGGTCACTCTCGCAGTTCTACCCTCAGCGGTTTCTACGCTAAAGGCCCTTTCTAGTTTACTAACAGTGTACTTCACTCGCTTACAAAAACTCGCAGATATAAAACTCTTACTGGCACCCGAATCAAATAACACAGAAACAAGAGTGTTGTCAAGGATGAATGTACCTGACGCCACATCGGGATCCGCCCTGGCTTGTTCCTGCGTCAGTGCGTACGCACGAGTCTTTGCACGAGATCCCTCTCCCTTCTTTTCTGGGCCTTTTCCCTTCCCGGTTTCCCCCATCCTGGGCTTCGGGCAGTCCCTACTCATATGACCATTTTCCCCACAATTGTAGCATTTGTAACCTTGCGGGCATTCTCGGGAGTAGTGCCCGGTCTTGCCACACTTAAAGCACAAGTTAGATCCCAGTCTGCATTCACCTACATGCTCCCTTCCACACTTCTTACAAACAATCGGCTCACCCACTCGAGCCCTCTTATCACGAGCCCCAAACATCTTTCCCCCAGTTCGCTTGTTTGAGAAGCTCGGTCTCTTCTTTTGCTCTTCAACGGCAACAACATTCAGTGCCAGATCCTCAAATACCACGCCGCTTAGCTCTACTGCCGAATCATAGGTAGTAGGGGCGTTTGCCTTAACATAGGTGCGGACCTGGTCCGACAACCCTTGAACATAGCAGACAATCTTTCTCTCTTCAGTAGTGACAAGGTGTGGCACCAGACGTGCCAGTTCATTAAATCGGGTTGTGTATTGCCGGTGCGTCATGTTCCCGGCCTTCAAACCCAGAAATTCCCTCTCTACCTTTTCAATCTCGTTCCTTGGGCAGAAATTCTTGATTACCAAAGTTTTCAAGTCAGCCCACATCATCGCATCCACAATCTCGCTCCCTTTAACCTGACGTACACCTTCCCACCAGTGGGATGCTTCCTCCCTCAAGGAGTTAGCAGCAAACTTCACTACTTGATTAGCTCGACACTCGCTCAGACGGATGGCGGCTTCCATACGTATTACCCAATCAAAAGTAGCCACCGCGTCCTTCTTCCCAGTCAGGACCGGCGGGTCACATGCCTTAAAGGACTTATAATCACATCCGCAAGCAGGCGGTGCATTGTCGGTCTCATTGTTCTGAGCACCAACTGCCGCGCTAGACCCATCCACCGCATTGACCTGCTTCAATGCTTCTGCCAACAGACCTGACAGGGAAGTCTTCATCAACTCTGTAAATTCTCGAGCTATGGCTGCCCTCACTTCTGGTTCAAAAGTGAAAGGTTGTTCTTCAACCTGTGTCTGCTCAGCTTCATGCACACTAACCGCCGGTTCAGTGTGAACACTTCCTTCTTCACTATACTCTTGGCGCGCAGGGATCCTGCCACGCCCACCATTTCGACCGCCGGTACGACCACCGGTACGGCCACCACGCCTTCCGTTTCCTCTCCTTGCCATTACGTTCTATAAGACAAGAAATCCAATGTCATCACGCTAGTTAACAAATAGAATTCAATAAGTACTGTAAGATGTTAATATACACTGGCCATCTGTAATTAACCATTACACTACCTTTCGATTTCTATTTGACCACCTTTATGATTTCATCAGAACACAAGTCCTTACTTACCCCTTTCTAAGGCATACTATATACGTAAATACATATACTACCTTCATACCTGATGCTTTGGCTCGAGTTACCCGTACTGGCATCCGCTTTCGGTCCCATTCAAAGTTTAAGTTCAGACACTGGGAGTGTCCGAATCTCTCAAACTATTGCTCTGATACCAACTTGTAAGGCCCCAAACCCGGGAGGCCTCACTTGTTGGAATTACTCATTCACAAACAGTTCTTAAACATGAATATCAAATAACGCAGCGGAAAATTTCATTTAAACATAACTTAATCGGTGTTCATACATGCGGAAGCGTAAACATTGATTAAAACATATTTACATCATAACTAAACATAACGGGATGCCAGTCTTCAAAGCAGTCGGGTAACTCTTCATCTCTAGCCAAGCATCACCGTCTATCCTCATAACCTGCCTTAACCTGAATGTGTACACTTAAAAACGTCAGCTACGCTGGTGAGTTCTAGTTTTCGTTCGATTTAAGAAATGGTTCATCATTCAAACATTCATTAGGGTTTAACATTCGCAAAAGAAAACAGGGCCTTTCATTCGTAAGCCTTCGCACATTTAAACACATTGAACGGATCATTTGTTTAAAACATTAACATTCATTTAAGTCATACATTACTATCTAAAATCTGTATCGTTACGCGTCTCTATGTCCCCGTAGGAACCTTTAATGTTGTGGGCAACCGCTAAGTATCGCCGTCATTGCCACAACCATTCATTACGTGGGGTCAACCGTTACGTATCGCCGTCATTGCCCAACACGCATCTTTCCTTTGGAAATTAACCGTTACGTATCGCCGTCATTAATTTCCCATTACCATTCAATACGTGGGGTCAACCGTTACGTATCGCCGTCATTGCCCAACACGCATCTTTCCTTTGGAAATTAACCGTTACGTATCGCCGTCATTAATTTCCCATTACCCTTTCCCTTAGGATGATCGTCATCACCCGAGTAACCGTCGTTACTCCCTTACCAGTTGTACAACATCAAAACCATTGGCAGGCCACTAAGACACTACCCCTGTTGTTCTTATGGTAACTATGGCTCGCTGTCCATAATCTACCACAAGGCTGGGAATCTCGTTCCCAGACTTCATTCGTCAATTCCATTCATTCGACAGATTAGATTTGTAATGACTTCTTTAAAACCTTTGCCCCTTTTTGTTTTCTTTTCATAAAACCTTTCCTTCACTTTCAAAACCCTTTACCTTTTCATTAAACCATTTCTTTATAACATTCGTTCGTAAGCATTCCGTTCATAAACTTTCTTTCCATAAACCCTTCGTTCCAAATCATTTCCTTTCGTAAACGTAGTTTCATAAACATCATTTTATAAAACATCATTTCATAAAACATCATTTCATACGTGTACACACCAGCCCGAAAACATTATATAAAAACATTTAAAAGAGGGCTTCTAGAACTCACCTTATAAGCTAGTCTCGGTTGTCCTAAACAAAGGTCCAACAACTTCACTTCCGATCTGAATTGATTAGTTAAATACACATCAGACCAATCCCGACTCTAACGGTTTAACCATTCTAACATACTGACTTCACTTAATCAGTTCTGATGTCTGCGCACTTAGCAAGTGCGCAGACTCTGCTTCCTGCGCACTTAGCAAGTGCGCAGACCATGCTTCCTGCGCACTTAGCAAGTGCGCAGGTCCTTCCTCCTGCGCACTTAGCAAGTGCACAGGTTCCTCTTCCTGCGCACTTAGCAAGTGCGCAGGTTCCTCTTCCTGCGCACTTAGCAAGTGCGTAGGACCTGCTCCGTGCGTACTTAGCAAGTGCGCACGACCTGTTCTTCGCGAAAACCCTAACTTTCGTATTCGGGTCTGATCATGTCAAGATCCCGAACCTGTTGCATTCAAAACGTTCGTTTTCCATTAAGGAACTCAAATCCGTGATTATCTTTCAGTTCCATCCGTAAAAACGTTGCCTTTTCACCAAAAACCCGAAAAACCCAAAAACGAACAAAAACTCAGATTTAGGTCGGATCGTTACCTGAATCGAGCTTCTGATCCGGAGGTTCTTCTCACGAGTTATGGAGCAACACACTTCTCAAATCTCGGGTCGATCCGACAACTTTCTCTCTCTACAGTTTCTCTCTCTAGAAGTTGCAAATGAGAGAAATGGGTTGTGACCTTGGCTATTTATAGGGGAGGCTCCCCTTCTAGCCCATCCGACCCGACCCGACATGCCTCGTTCGTTTATTCCGTTATTATATCTGTCGTTTTATTTTTGGGATGTTACAAGTCTACCCCCCTTACAACAGGTTTCGTCCCCGAAACCTATCATAAGTCAAATAGATGAGGGTACGACTCCCTCATTTCCTTCTCCGTTTCCCAAGTGGCTTCTGATCCCTTTCGATGCTTCCATTGGACTTTAACCAATTGGATAACTTTATTACGTAAATGTTTCTCCTTCCGATCAAGGATGGCCACGGGTTCTTCGATGTAATTAAGGTTGTTGTCGACCTCGATGTCAGTAAGTGGTACGTGAGCCGATTCATCCGCCAAACACTTTCGCAAGTGTGATACATGGAAAGTAGGATGAATCCCACTTAACTCATCGGGCAACTCCAACCGATAAGCGACTTCACCAACCCGTGCCATTATCCTGAATGGTCCGACAAACCTCGGACTTAACTTTCCTCTCTTCCTGAATCGTATGATTCCCTTCCAGGGCGACACTTTCAACATTACTCTGTGCCCAACATCAAACTCGATAGGCCTTCATCGTCTATCCGCATAGGACTTCTGACGATCTTGTGCGGCCTTCATTCGCGCTTTGATCTGATCAAACCTTTCCGACGTCTCTCTTACGACTTCGAGACTTCCTAATTCTTTCTGTCCAATCTCACCCCAACAAACCGGGGTCCTACATCTTCTCCCATACAACATTTCGTAAGGCGGCATGCCTATCGTCGTGTGATGACTATTGTTGTAGGAGAATTCAGCTAACGGCAGATGGCTGTCCCAACTGCCACCGAAGTCGATAATACAAGCACGGAGCATATCCTCCAACGTCTGAATAGTCCTTTCGGACTGACCATCCGTTTGCGGGTGGTATGCTGTGCTGATATTAAGCCTCGTGCCCATCGCCTCATGAAATCTTTTCCCGAACTTCTATGTGAATCGTGTGTCCCGGTCAAATACGATCGTCAAAGGCATCCCATGCCGTGCTACTACTTCGTTGATAAACACTTCAGCTAACCTTTCCAACGAGAACGTCTCGCGAATAGGTAGGAAATGAGCACTCTTCGTTAATCGGACCACAATTACCCAAATGGTGTCATGACCTTTAGCTGTGCGGGGTAGCTTGGTTATGAAGTCCATGGTAATGTGTTCCCATTTCCATTCTGGTATATCAAGTGGTTGAATCTTTCCATACGGTTTCTGGTGTTCAGCCTTTACTTGCGAGCAAGTCAAGCACTTGCTTACATACTTCGTCACATCATATTTCATTCCAGGCCACCAGTAGTCTTTCTTCAGGTCTTGGTACATTTTGTTGGTACCAGGATGGATAGAGTAACGAGACTTATGAGCCTCATCCAAGATTTTGGTTCTAAGCTCGCCACCCATAGGTATCCATACCCGTCCATAACGTGTTCTAACACCAAGGGTGTTATATTCCAACTTGTCCTGTTGGCCCACCATCCTTTCTCCCTTTATATTTTCTTCCTTCAAAGCTTCATCTTGAGCTCTTTCGATTTCTCTCATCACATCCGATGTTACCACCAACTGGTAAGCTTTCACTCTAATAGGAGTAGGCACATCCTTTCGGCTTAGAGCGTCAGCCACCACGTTTGCCTTTCCAGGGTGGTACATTATTTCACAGTCATAGTCCTTCAGGAGTTCCAACCATCTCCTCTGCCTCATATTAAGCTCCTTTTGTTCGAAGAAGTACTTCAAACTTTTGTGGTCGGAGTAAATAGTAAACTTTACCCCGTACAGGTAGTGCCTCCAGATTTTCAATGCAAATACGACAGCAGCAAGTTCCAAATCGTGAGTCGGATAGTTGACTTCGTGAACTTTCAACTGCCGCGACGCATATGCAATCACTCTACCGCGTTGCATCAACACACACCCTAACCCCTGACCCGACGCGTCAGAGTATACCACCAGGTCTTCACTGCCCTCGGGAAGGGCCAAGACTGGAGCTTGTGTTAGCTTCTCTTTCAATTCCTTAAACGCCTCATCCTAGGTCGAACCCCATTCGTACTTTACTTCTTTCCGAGTCAACTTTGTCAATGGCGAAGCTATTTTCTAGAAATCCTGGATGAATCTCCGATAGTAGCCTGCCAATCCTAAGAAACTGCGGATTTCAGTTGGCGTCTTAGGAATGTCCCATTCACTTACCGTTACTATCTTTGCTGGGTCAACCATAATGCCGTTCGGGCCAATGACGTGACCTAGGAATTGGACTTCCCTAAGCCAGAACGCGCATTTGGAGAACTTAGCATACAACTTCTCCTTTTTCAGAGCTTCCAATACTTCTTTCAAGTGACACGCGTGATCACCCTCATTCTTGGAGTAGATAAGGATATCATCGATGAACACGATTACCGATCGATCCAGCATCGGTCGACACACCCTATTCATTAAATCCATGAACGCTGCGGGGGCGTTCGTCAATCCGAAAGACATTACGCGGAACTCGAAATGTCCATAACGCGTGCGAAATGCAGTTTTCGGTATGTCTTCTTCCCTCACCTTCAACTGATGGTACCCGGACCGAAGGTCGATTTTCGAGAACCAACTTGCGCCTTGCAACTGGTTGAACATGTCATCGATCCTTGGTAAAGGGTACTTGTTCTTCACCGTTCGTTTATTCAACTCGCGATAATCGATACACATTCTCATCGAACCATCTTTCTTCTTTACAAACAACACCGGAGCACCCCACGGCGAGATGCTCGGTTGGATAAATCCTTTCTCAAGTAACTCGTCTAGTTGGACCATAAGTTCCTTCATTTCCACTGGTGCTAGTCGATATGGAGCCTTAGCCACGGGCTGGGCATCTGGTACTAAGTCAATTCGGAACTCAATTTCTCTATCGCGTGGTATCCCAGGCAAATCCTCTGGAAACACCTCCGGGTACTCGCGTACCACGGGTACATCGTCTAGTTCCCTCACTTCCTTACACTTGTCAATTACATATACCAGATAATCCTCGCATCCGCGCCTCAAGTAATTCGTTGCCTTAATCATTGAGATGACGTTTGGCATCGGGGCGTCACGATCTCCAAAGACTTCGACTTTGCTACCATCCGGAGCCTTGAGTCGGATTATCTTTCGTTTACATATTATTTGCGCTTCATTGGCAGTTAGCCAATCCATACCCAACACCACATCGAACCCTCCCAAAACCATAACGAATAATCTGACGGGGAATCTATGACCTTCTATCTTTATCGTGGAGTTGTCAACTACATCGGTCACTCTCGCAGTTCTACCCTCAGCGGTTTCTACGCTAAAGGCCCTTTCTAGTTTACTAACAGTGTACTTCACTCGCTTACAAAAACTCGCAGATATAAAACTCTTACTGGCACCCGAATCAAATAACACAGAAACAAGAGTGTTGTCAAGGATGAATGTACCTGACGCCACATCGGGATCCGCCCTGGCTTGTTCCTGCGTCAGTGCGTACGCACGAGTCTTTGCACGAGATCCCTCTCCCTTCTTTTCTGGGCCTTTTCCCTTCCCGGTTTCCCCCATCCTGGGCTTCGGGCAGTCCCTACTCATATGACCATTTTCCCCACAATTGTAGCATTTGTAACCTTGCGGGCATTCTCGGGAGTAGTGCCCGGTCTTGCCACACTTAAAGCACAAGTTAGATCCCAGTCTGCATTCACCTACATGCTCCCTTCCACACTTCTTACAAACAATCGGCTCACCCACTCGAGCCCTCTTATCACGAGCCCCAAACATCTTTCCCCCAGTTCGCTTGTTTGAGAAGCTCGGTCTCTTCTTTTGCTCTTCAACGGCAACAACATTCAGTGCCAGATCATCAAATACCACGCCGCTTAGCTCTACTGCCGAATCATAGGTAGTAGGGGCGTTTGCCTTAACATAGGTGCGGACCTGGTCCGGCAACCCTTGAACATAGCAGACAATCTTTCTCTCTTCAATAGTGACAAGGTGTGGCACCAGACGTGCCAGTTCATTAAATCGGGTTGTGTATTGCCGGTGCGTCATGTTCCCGGCCTTCAAACCCAGAAATTCCCTCTCTACCTTTTCAATCTCGTTCCTTGGGCAGAAATTCTTGATTACCAAAGTTTTCAAGTCAGCCCACATCATCGCATCCACAATCTCGCTCCCTTTAGCCTGACGTACACCTTCCCACCAGTGGGATGCTTCCTCCCTCAAGGAGTTAGCAGCAAACTTCACTACTTGATTAGCTCGACACTCGCTCAGACGGATGGCGGCTTCCATACGTATTACCCAATCAAAAGTAGCCACCGCGTCCTTCTTCCCAGTCAGGACCGGCGGGTCACATGCCTTAAAGGACTTATAATCACATCCGCAAGCAGGCGGTGCATTGTCGGTCTCATTGTTCTGAGCACCAACTGCCGCGCTAGACCCACCCACCGCATTGACCTGCTTCAATGCTTCTGCCAACAGACCTGACAGGGAAGTCTTCATCAACTCTGTAAATTCTCGAGCTATGGCTGCCCTCACTTCTGGTTCAAAAGTGAAAGGTTGTTCTTCAACCTGTGTCTGCTCAGCTTCATGCACACTAACCGCCGGTTCAGTGTGAACACTTCCTTCTTCACTATACTCTTGGCGCGCAGGGATCCTGCCACGCCCACCATTTCGACCGCCGGTACGAACACCGGTACGGCCACCACGCCTTCCGTTTCCTCTCCTTGCCATTACGTTCTATAAGACAAGAAATCCAATGTCATCACGCTAGTTAACAAATAGAATTCAATAAGTACTGTAAGATGTTAATATACACTGGCCATCTGTAATTAACCATTACACTACCTTTCGATTTCTATTTGACCACCTTTATGATTTCATCAGAACACAAGTCCTTACTTACCCCTTTCTAAGGCATACTATATACGTAAATACATATACTACCTTCATACCTGATGCTTTGGCTCTAGTTACCCGTACTGGCATCCGCTTTCGGTCCCATTCAAAGTTTAAGTTCAGACACTGGGAGTGTCCGAATCTCTCAAACTATTGCTCTGATACCAACTTGTAAGGCCCCAAACCCGGGAGGCCTCACTTGTTGGAATTACTCATTCACAAACAGTTCTTAAACATGAATATCAAATAACGCAGCGGAAAATTTCATTTAAACATAACTTAATCGTTGTTCATACATGCGGAAGCGTAAACATTGATTAAAACATATTTACATCATAACTAAACATAACGGGATGCCAGTCTTCAAAGCAGTCGGGTAACTCTTCATCTCTAGCCAAGCATCACCGTACATCCTCATAAACTGCCTTAACCTGAATGTGTACACTTAAAAACGTCAGCTACTCTGGTGAGTTCTAGTTTTCGTTCGATTTAAGAAATGGTTCATCATTCAAACATTCATTAGGGTTTAACATTCGTAAAAGAAAACAGGGCCTTTCATTCGTAATTCTTCGCACATTTAAACACATTGAACGGATCATTTGTTTAAAACATTAACATTCATTTAAGTCATACATTACTATCTAAAATCTGTATCGTTACGCGTCTCTATGTCCCCGTAGGAACCTTTAATGTTGTGGGCAACCGCTACGTATCGCCGTCATTGCCACAACCATTCATTACGTGGGGTCAACCGTTACGTATCGCCGTCATTGCCCAACACGCATCTTTCCTTTGGAAATTAACCGTTACGTATCGCCGTCATTAATTTCCCATTACCATTCAATAAGTGGGGTCAACCGTTACGTATCGCCGTCATTGCCCAACACGCATCTTTCCTTTGGAAATTAACCGTTACGTATCGCCGTCATTAATTTCCCATTACCCTTTCCCTTAGGATGATCGTCATCACCCGAGTAACCGTCGTTACTCCCTTACCAGTTGTACAACATCAAAACCATTGGCAGGCCACTAAGACACTACCCCTGTTGTTCTTATGGTAACTATGGCTCGCTGTCCATAATCTACCACAAGGCTGGGAATCTCGTTCCCAGACTTCATTCGTCAATTCCATTCATTCGACAGATTAGATTTGTAATGACTTCTTTAAAACCTTTGCCCCTTTTTGTTTTCTTTTCATAAAACCTTTCCTTCACTTTCAAAACCCTTTACCTTTTCATTAAACCATTTCTTTATAACATTCGTTCGTAAGCATTCCGTTCATAAACTTTCTTTCCATAAACCCTTCGTTCCAAATCATTTCCTTTCGTAAACGTAGTTTCATAAACATCATTTTATAAAACATCATTTCATAAAACATCATTTCATACGTGTACACACCAGCCCGAAAACATTATATAAAAACATTTAAAAGAGGGCTTCTAGAACTCACCTTATAAGCTAGTCTCGGTTGTCCTAAACAAAGGTCCAACAACTTCACTTCCGATCTGAATTGATTAGTTAAATACACATCAGACCAATCCCGACTCTAACGGTTTAACCATTCTAACATACTGACTTCACTTAATCAGTTCTGATGTCTGCGCACTTAGCAAGTGCGCAGACTCTGCTTCCTGCGCACTTAGCAAGTGCGCAGACCATGCTTCCTGCGCACTTAGCAAGTGCGCAGGTCCTTCCTCCTGCGCACTTAGCAAGTGCACAGGTTCCTCTTCCTGCGCACTTAGCAAGTGCGCAGGTTCCTCTTCCTGCGCACTTAGCAAGTGCGCAGGACCTGCTCCGTGCGTACTTAGCAAGTGCGCACGACCTGTTCTTCGCGAAAACCCTAACTTTCGTATTCGGGTCTGATCATGTCAAGATCCCGAACCTGTTGCATTAAAAACGTTCGTTTTCCATTAAGGAACTCAAATCCGTGATTATCTTTCAGTTCCATCCGTAAAAACGTTGCCTTTTCACCCAAAACCCGAAAAACCCAAAAACGAACAAAAACTCAGATTTAGGTCGGATCGTTACCTGAATCGAGCTTCTGATCCGGAGGTTCTTCTCACGAGTTATGGAGCAACACACTTCTCAAATCTCGGGTCGATCCGACAACTTTCTCTCTCTACGGTTTCTCTCTCTAGAAGTTGCAAATGAGAGAAATGGGTTGTGACCTTGGCTATTTATAGGGGAGGCTCCCCTTCTAGCCCATCCGACCCGACCCGACATGCCTCGTTCGTTTATTCCGTTATTATATCTGTCGTTTTATTTTTGGGAGGTTACATTTCTTGAGGGTGATTTGGGGGTTTTTTAATTGGGGATGTTTATATGATGAATTGAAGGTTGGTAAGTGTCTTTGGTGGTAATAGACACATTATTTGATAAGAAACCTCAATCAATTTGATGATTTCAAAATTAGGGTTCTTGAGAACCTAATTTGGTGGTTTTATAATTGGAAGTTTTCAAATGGTGAATTGAGTATGAATAAGTGTTTATGGTGTAATATAAACACATTTTCAAGTATAAAACTCAATTGAATTGGTGAATTATGAATTGATGAAATTGTGGAAATTGGGTGAAATCCGTAACGGGTCAAAATGGGTAGAATTGGATTAACAATGGTTGAAAACTTGTATGGGGCTTAGTAACTAAGATTAGATGATAGTGAAGATCATAAGATCTTGGGTGGGAGTTAAACTTCAAATAGTGTTTGTATTGGGTAAATAGGATTACTAAAACATGTGGAATGTTTAGGTGATCAAGGTGTTAAAGTTGTTTGCTTTGAAGACTAATTGGAATCTTCATTAGCAAAGGTAAGTGATTTGCACTTACTTAGAAGTAGTTAAGTAGTTTTTATGTAATTAGATTACATGGTTAGTTCTATTTACAAGTTGTATGTTTATTTTGACTATATGGTATATGGTCAAACTAAAATGTGAATATGGTAGAATTTGTGTAGTTAACTTAATGAGAAAATTAGTCAAACTAAAATATAGAATGTGGTGATTTGTTGTAAATTGACTTAGTGTGGTATAAGTCAAACCATTTGTGGATAAAATGGTGAAATTGTTATAAAATGGACTTAATGTCAATACTGGTGAAATAGTTGTAATTAGACTATGTGATTAATAGTCAAACTTGAATATGTAAATGTGGTAAAGAGGTGTAATTAAACTATGTGGTTAGTAGTCAAACTTTATTGTGCATATGTGGTTAAATGGTGTAAGTGATTCAATGTGGTCAAGAGTCAACTAAAATATGGACTGTGGTAACATTAGACTAAAATTGACTAATATGGTAAAAGTCAACCGTTGGTAGTAAATCGGTTGATTTCGTGAAGTGTGGATACTTCATGTAGGTGTTTATGTGAAGTGTGGATAATTCATGGTTGGTAGTGAGGTCAAGTACTTACACAGGTGAAAGTGAAGTCATATACTTCACGGGTGACATGAAGTGTGGATACTTCATGGGTCGGCGTGGAGTCAAATAATCCATGCGAGAAAGCGGGTGATGGTTCTCGCAATAGACATGTGGATATGTGAATTTGATGATGGTGAAACGTTAGGACTTGTATGGGTCAATACATGTCTTAGTTATAGGTCTTTGTATGCCTAAACAATTAAATGATTGAACTTGAAGTCAAACACTTCAAGGGTAAAATACGAGTAGTGGTACTCGGGTTTGGGGGTTGATAACTAAAACATTTATGTTAGTATATGTGGGTAAGCTTATATGTGGTTAAAATATAAGTTTATGATGGTTTACGGTTCAAAAATGCAAACGGGGCGGTCGACGGGGGGTTGCATAAGCTAAAAACTGAAAAATGGTCATGTTGGACCTGATGCCGGTGTACCATACGCCCGGGCAGAGTACCATACGCCCGGAGCGTATGATACGCCCAAAATAGTCTGGTAGACGCTGGGATTTTCGGGTTTTCGGGGTTTTGGCCTGTCATTATTGTAGGGACTTGTGGGAGGTCCCTATGGCTACTTATCTTTACTAAACATGTTCAAATTTATGTTTTGAATGTAGGGAAAGCTACGAAGCGATCTCGGGTCTCGCATCATGTGGATTGGATTCTCATGGACCGTTTGGATGATTGTTTCTGTTTAACCATCTCGTAGGGAGTCTTTACAAACTTTTGGGTTGTTTTAAAGGTTGTGGATATCTTGTGGATTATTTTTTTTGCAGACTCCTTTGCGGGTTTTGAGGAGTCTAACCCTTGTTTGTAAAACTTAAAGGTGTTGATATGTTAAATGTTATTTTGGGACCTAACTTCCTCATGTTTTTAAAAGTTTAAATTGGGTTGGTTTTTTGGGTGTTACAGAAACATACATAAGTATGAAAACAAAAACATTCATTACATCGACAAAAAGAGGTGAACATATCTATTACAAAGAAGAAAGACAGTACATAGAAGATAAAGGGCATGCAGGCCAGGAGTACATGAAAATAAAGTACATAAAAAGCCCTACTCTTCATCCAGGGTTAACATATCTTTCAACTCGTAGAGGTCTATCCGCCATAACAACAAGGGTTCGGATGATGAGCAGATCCATAGTGTCAAAGGAATTTTGTTTCAAGGATAAAGTTGTGTGGGCCTCAGGGTTCAATGAGGGTAGGCTTTATAGAGTTAAGCCCTCCTGATTAGTCCGAAAACCTTCCATAAGGACATCATGACGGCCCACGGCCTCAGCCGCACCATTCAACTCCATTATCCCATGTATAAACTCATCACTCACCCGGGCAGCCTCAACAGCCCGAGGGATCCCTTCGACAACAAAGCCACCTCCTCTCCTCTCTCAGAGAGGCCAAAATTTCCGCCCACTGAGCCCTCTCCGCCTCAAATCCTGCCTTCTCACTCTCCAACAACTCAACCTTCTCTACAAGGGCCTTAGCTTTAATTTCCTTACCCTCCGGTCTTGATTCCAACTCATCCACCAGTGCCTTAGCTGCCCGTGCAACTTGAGTATGGCTCTCCAGCTTTGTGTTAGTATGGGCACAGGCCGCCTCAAAATCCACCTACGCTTTGGCATAGGCCGCATCCTTCTCCTTTAACTGCCATTCCACTTTCTTTACCTCTTGAGACAGCTTCCTCACTTTCTCAGTATCAACGGACCGTTAGGGCATAGTTTTTCTTAAGGTGTCAATCTCACATTGACCCTCATCCCATTGATGGCATATCTATGGCATGGTCGCCATACTGGTCACCCAGCTCAGGGCTCAGACAACTCCCGGTGCGAGCATGATGAATGATGAAGCCGCTCGGCAGGGGGGAAAACATGCATCAGGAATGTCCAACAGAGCTGTGCATCCCAAGTTCAAGTTAGGAATGTGTTTCAAATGGGCATTAACATGAGTCCATCATTTATATTGAGTGGGCATCCAAAAGTCGGACTGGCCCACTGTAGCAGAGGAATGGTGAGGAGAATGGATTCGTCCCTCCGCACCCCTAGAGACACCCTCCGTTTGTTTACCCTTCTCCGCAGCAGAAGCTTGTTTAATAGAATCAGAAGGGGATATAGTCTCGGGAAGTGGCTTGGCAAGTTTTCGGGAAAGGTCAGGATTGACCCCCTGATCTTTTTAAGATCTTGCGTTGAAATCCGCGGGGGGGGGGGGGGGGAGCCTGAGGAGCATTGCCGGATTTGGGTCCTGTGTAAGATATGTAAATACTCCATACGAAGATAAAGCCATTTATGTACGCCATCCTCAATAATCAAAGGCAGAAGCTTCCCTTCTGGATGGTCCCGGAAGGCTTCCCGGCGGCCGATGCATATGCATCTATCAATTACGCCGCTTCTGCTTTAAGGCAATGCAACAGAACTCGATTACGCTGCTTATGATTCAGGTATAACTTATAAAATTGATGGAAAACCTCCACCGAGGGCTCCTGCTTTAAGGCAATGCAACAGAACTCGAAGTGACAAATTCTGCACATGCCTAGAGGATGCACATGGGAAAGATGAATGCCATAATGACGAAGAAGTTCTATACAAAAATGGGTCACAGGGACCCGAAAGTTACACTCCGAGAAAAAGTCGACGTATAGAGAAATCTTGCCCTTTGGCGGGCTCGCGACAGTACCTCCATGAGGAGGGAACTCCGGATCTAAATCATTAGGAACACCAAACTGACTCTTCAGCCTCTCAAAACGATCCACACTCCAATTTATCGAAATAAGGGTAACATCGGTGTTATCAGAAGACACGTTGACAGAACAAACTTAGCAAAAGACAATGGTTAGAAGAGAGAAATGAGAGATGACATGAATGAAGAGCAATACGCGTTACAAGGAGCTCGGTGAGGATTAAGGAAAATATCTTCTCTATTTATAAGGAGAGGAAGAACGGGAAAGGATAAAAGGGGGAAAGCATCACTTCGGAAGTGACGGGAGTACACCAGCCGACGCGTGGTGCGCAAAGGCCACTCCCTCCCCCTGCAAAAGTTGGTGACGACCGTACGATGTGACCCCTTGTAAAAAACATCACCCGCACATCACAATTAATGTTATGAAGTTAAGGAGGAGAGAGAAGCCGTCGAAAAAAAGAGAAGAAAAAATCCCTCCATTTTGCACTCTAGTCAGGTCCAACGAAATGAACGAACCCGATTGGAAGGACTTGAAGACGTATGATAGTAAGGATGGCCACCCAAATAGTTTAATGGGATTTATCTAATAGATTTTCGGTTACACAAGTGGAGCCAACATGGCCGACATGGAGGAGAGCATGAGAATGAAATTGAAAATAATAGGAAATCTATACAAAAAATAAAGGATTATTGGATTTTAATAATCCACATTTTACCAATTGGCCGATAATAATCCCAACTGAGAATATTCTTACCACCGGTCCCTACTTTCAAACTATTTTTTTACATTGGACCCCCCGTTAAAAAAACTTAACGCCGTTAGAGTTTATATGACGTGGACATCTGCAAACCGCCGGAAAGTCGAGCCAAGCTAGCAGTGGTCTCGTGGTGGCTTTTGAAATTGGCTCTGGTGGTGTTTAACTGGTCTCGTGGGTCCGGAAAGTCCAAACAGAGAAAACGGTGGTGTTTAACGAGACCAGTTAAACACCACCAAAGCCAATTTCAAAAGCCAACACGAGACCATTGCTAGCTTGGCTCGACTTTCCGGCGGTTTGCAGATGTCCATGTCATATAAACTCTAACGGCGTTAAGTTTTTTTAACGAGGAGTCCAATGTAAAAAAATAGTTTGAAAGTAGGGACCGGTGGTAAGAATATTCTCAGTTGGGATTATTATCGGCCAATTGGTAAAAGGTGGGATTATTAAAATACAATAATCCAAAAATAAAAGGATTTTCTGCTGCAAACTAGATTCCGCGGTATTCGGCGAAGATCATGAGTTTCCAAATCCCCAAGCGGTTGGGCTACATTATAAAATATTTTCAACCTTACGCCTTTCTTTGCCGTCGCGTCTTCTCAAGATTCCCTCTTGAAATCAAAACCTTTCGGTGGTGTTGCCGACTGCCGACCACCGACCAACCCCATAACAAATTAACACTACCACCGCCATTGCCACTCTCGTATTACCACCGTAATCACCAGAAACGCCCGCAGCCGCTGTTCCGACCGGTTCCGCCCACCGCCCGTTCTGTTTCCGATTCGGAATTCAGGTAACAAACCCAACTCACTGTTATTTCTTTATACATTAAACACATATGTACGGTTTTGAAAGATCGTTCGAATTGTGTAATCAACATTGAATATTGCTTCCGGGTTCCGGCGATGGAAGTTAATCGGAACTGCGACCGAAAAAGATGATCATGGCTGACGGTTCTTGATTTGGGCCGGCTTTCCTTCTTTGAATAAATTAAATAATTAAATTTTAGAACACGTCTTTTATTATTATATTAGGTTATAATCTCGTGTATTACACGAGATTTTATATTAAAAAAGATAAAATTTATAAATTTGTAAATACGTTATAACTTGTTAGAATATTATGACTCGATATATATCAATATATATGTGTGTATATATAACAAATTAGTATTTTTTTTAAATTAGTTATATTTTGATTTCCTATTATATATTCTTATTTAATATAATTAGTATTCTTATTTAATAATATATTTATAATATCATTATTATTTAATAAGATAGAGGTGCATTTATTAGAAGAGAGAGGCATGAAAACCAATGTAAGGAATCATAAGTAAGTGACAAGTGTCCACCTTAAACCTTTATTTATTAGTATAGATTTAAGTAGTTGATTTAAATAAAATTTTTCATAAATCTGAGTTTTTTTGAATAAATTATATGAATATTATATAAATTTCTTATAATATATAATTTTAATTCAGATTTTGTTTTATAAATAACTATAAATTTTTAAATAGTTTACAAAATCTACGGATAAGTTGATATCTTTGCAAGATGCTAAATAAATTATGATTTTGATATAAATGGAACTATCTTAAAATAATTAATAAATTTTAGATTAAATTAAAATATTAAAACCTTTAAGATGATTAAGTAATTATGACATATTTGTAAAACCACAAATTCGTAATAATAAATAATATCAAGTTGGTTGGATAGTTATTATTTGATGACGAATTAGATTTATTTCGCTACGGCGATGGTTGGTCGATGAAAGAAGATCGGCGGCGGCTACGGCGTGATCGTGGTTAGGCGGAGGCTAGGCATGGTGACAGGAGCTACGATTGTGATGACACTAATCGAAGAGAGATCGTCGATCTCGCCGGGCGATCAATGAAGATCGAAGGTGGCTAGGCATGGTAACAGGAGCTACGACTGTGACGACACTAATCGAAGAGAGATCGACGATGGCCGGACGATCAATGAAGATCGGTGGTGGCAAGATTGTGGTCAAGCGGCGGCGGCTACGCGTGGAAAAAGTAAAGAAAACCTAATATATGTGTACAAGTGTCCCCGGGGCTGGACGAGAAGGAGAAGAAGAGAAAGAAGAAGGCATGGACCCTAAGGCTCTGATACCATGTAGAATAATGAAAACCACATGAGGTATTGTGAATTATTGATCAACTATATATAAGAGTACAATAGATAATTACAAAGTAAACCAAATCAAATATCTCTTAAACATGGTAATAATATAATAATATACCCTAATGATATATTCTCTCAACCAGAACTATCCTCACATTACTTAGTATTTCAGTTATAAGTTATGTAGCTAGGCCACGTCTCTTATTTCAGTGCTCCTTTACACAAGCATACCCGTAGCATATGAATGTAACCTCAATGACATGACACCAACTGTAACCTTACTCTGAGGCGCTAGAGTGGTTGAATCGATTTAGGGGGGTCTAGGCGTAGCCTGACGCTTTAGGGGCGGAGGCATGAGGCGCTAGGAGGGAGCGGTTCTTGTATATTGAGCGTTTATAGAGCGATTTCCTTAGTTGAAACAACCATTTTTATGATATTGAGTTGTAGGCTAGTAAAGATAGAGAGAAGAAAGGAGTGGGGAGAGTGGGTTAGGACTAAAAAAAAGAACATGTAACAATTTGAATGTTAGTGGGTTTTGTTTTCTATCTTGTTCGTTAAGTAGGGTTCGCAATTTTTTATTGGTGAACCCGAATGAGCAGGTGAAGGCAGTGACTACTAGGAGTGGTAGAGGCGCAATTGTTGATGAGCCGGTTGCAGTTGAGGATGAACTGGTCGATGATGAGATAGAGATGGAGCCGGTTGCTGGCAAGGTGCAACTGACTAAGCTAAGCCCAGCAAGTACAACACAACCAAAGGAGCCTACGAAGAAGGCATCTGAAGCACCACTGAGGGTGTATAAACCTACCTTTCCATATCTTGGTAGGCTTAGAAGGGAGAAGACGGAAGAGCAAAACAGTCGATTCCTTGAATTGTTTAATCGGCTACATATAAACATATCGTTCATAGAGGCAGCTACATATAAACATATCGTTCGTTGAGGCTCTTCTATATATATGAGTACAATAGAGATAGTTACAAAGGAAACCAAATCAAATAATATCCCCTAAACATAATAATGATAATAATATATTCTCTCTAATATCCCTCGCAGTCAGAGCGGAAGGAAATTGTACGCTCAGACTAGATCGAAAAATTATGAAGATACACGATCAGCTGTCACGTAGAGCAAGGGCGCGATCGGCGATGGTTGGGTAATAAAAAAAGATTAGCGGCGGTGGCTAAACCGTGGTCAAGCAGCGGCTAGGCATGATGACAGGAACTACGATTGCGGCGGCAGGAGCTACGACTATGGCAGCACAAATCGGAGAGAGGTCGACGATGGTTGGGCGATCAAAGAAGATCGGCGGCGGCTACGGCGTGATCGTGGTTAGGTGGCGGCTAGGCATGGTGACAGGAGCTACGATTGTGATGACACTAATCGAAGAGAGATCGACGATCGCCGGGCGATCAATGAAGATCGGAGGTGGCTAGGCATGGTGACAGGAGCTACGACTGTGACGACACTAATCGAAGAGAGATCGGCGATGGCCGGACGATCAATGAAGATCGGTGGTGGCTAGATTGTGGTCAAGCGGTGGCGGCTACACGTGGAAAAAGTAAAGAAAACCTAATATATGTGTGTACAAGTGTCCCCGGGGCTGGACGAGAAGGAGAAGAAGAGAAAGAAGAAGGCATGGACCCTAAGGCTCTGATACCATGTAGAATAATGAAAACCACATGAGGTATTGTGAATTATTGATCAACTATATATAAGAGTACAATAGATAATTACAAAGTAAACCAAATCAAATATCTCTTAAACATGGTAATAATATAATAATATACCCTAATGATATATTCTCTCAACTAGAACTATCCTCATATTACTTAGTATTTAAGTTATAAGTTATGTAGCTAGGCCACGTCTCTTATTTCAGTGCTCCTTTACACAAGCATACCCGTAGCATATGAATGTAACCTCAATGACATGACACCAAACGTGACCTTACTCTGAGTGTTTATAGAGCGATTTCCTTAGTTGAAACAACCATTTTTATGATATTGAGTTGTAGGTTAGTAAAGATAGAGAGAAGAAGGGAGTGGGGAGAGTGGGTTAGGACTAAAAAAAAAGAACATGTAACAATTTGAATGTTAGTGGGTTTTGTTTTCTATCTTGTTGGTTAAGTCGGGTTCGCAATTTTTTATTGGTGAACCCGAGTGAGCAGGTGAAGGCGGTGACTACTAGGAATGGTAGAGGCGTAGTTGTTGATGAGCCGGTTGTAGATGAGGATGAACCGGTCGATGAGGAGATAGATATGGAGTCGGTTGCTGGCAAGGTGCAACTGACTAAGCTAAGCCTAGCAAGTACAACACAACCAAAGGAGCCTACGAAGAAGGCATCTGAAGCACCACTGAGGGTGTATAAGCCTACCTTTCCATATCTTGGTAGGCTTAGATGGGAGAAGACGGAAGAGCAGAACAGTCGATTCCTTGAATTGTTTAATCGGCTACATATAAACATATCGTTCATTGAGGCAGCTACATATAAACATATCGTTCGTTGAGGCTCTTCTATATATATGAGTACAATAGAGATAGTTACAAAGGAAACCAAATCAAATAATATCTCCTAAACATGCTAATGATAATAATATATTCTCTCTAATATCCCCCGCAGTCAGAGCGGAAGGAAATTGTACGCTCAGACTAGATTGAAAAATTATGAAGATACACGATCAACTGTCACGTAGAGAAAGAGCGCGATCAGCGATGGTTGGGTAATAAAAAAAGATTAGCGGCGGTGGCTAAACCGTGGTCAGGCAGCGGCTAGGCATGAGGATAGGAGCTACGATTGCGGCGGCAAGAGCTACGACTATGGCAGCACAAATCAGAGAGAGATCGACGATGGTTGGGCGATCAAAGAAGATCGGCGGCGGCTACGGCGTGATCGTGGTCAGGCGGCGGCGAGGCATGGTGACAGGAGCTACGATTGTGATGACACTAATCGAAGAGAGATCGACGATCGCGGGGCGATCAATGAAGATCAGAGGTGGCTAGGTGTGGTGACAGGAGCTACTACTGTAACGACACTAATTGAAGAGAGATCAACGATGGCCGGACGATCAATGAAGATCGGTGGTGGGTATATTGTGGTCAAGCGGCGGCGGCTACGCGTGGAAAAAGTAAAGAAAACCTAATATATGCGTGTACAAGTGTCCCCGGGGCTGGACGAGAAGGAGAAGAAGAGAAAGAAGAAGGCATGGACCCTAAGGCTCTGATACCATGTAGAATAATGAAAACCACATGAGGTATTGTGAATTATTGATCAACTATATATAAGAGTACAATAGATAATTACAAAGTAAACCAAATCAAATATCTCTTAAACATGGTAATAATATAATAATATACCCTAATGATATATTCTCTCAACCAGAACTATCCTCACATTACTTAGTATTTCAGTTATAAGTTATGTAGCTAGGCCACGTCTCTTATTTCAGTGCTCCTTTACACAAGCATACCCGTAGCATATGAATGTAACCTCAATGACATGACACCAACCGTGACCTTACTCTGAGGCGCAGGGGTGGTTGAATAGATTTAGGGGGGTCTAGGCGTAGCCTGACGCTTTAGGGGCGGAGGCATGAGGCGCTAGGAGGGAGCGGTTCTTGTATATTGAGCGTTTATAGAGCGATTTCCTTAGTTGAAACAACCATTTTTATGATATTGAGTTGTAGGTTAGTAAAGATAGAGAGAAGAAGGGAGTGGGGAGAGTGGGTTAGGACTAAAAAAAAGAACATGTAACAATTTGAATGTTAGTGGGTTTTGTATTCTATCTTGTTGGTTAAGTAGGGTTCGCAATTTTTTATTGGTGAACCCGAATGAGCAGGTGAAGGCAGTGACTACTAGGAGTGGTAGAGGCGCAGTTGTTGATGAGCCGGTTGCAGATGAGGATGAACAGGTCGATGAGGAGATAGAGATGGAGCCAGTTGCTGGCAAGGTGCAACTGACTAAGCTAAGCCCAATAAGTACAACACAACCAAAGGAGCCTACGAAGAAGGCATCTGAAGCACCACTGAGGGTGTATAAGCCTACCTTTCCATATCTTGGTAGGCTTAGAAGGGAGAAGACGGAAGAGCAGAACAGTCGATTCCTTGAATTGTTTAATCGGCTACATATAAACATATCGTTCATAGAGGCAGCTACATATAAACATATCGTTCGTTGAGGATCTTCTATATATATGAGTACAATAGAGATAGTTACAAAGGAAACCAAATCAAATAATATCTCCTAAAAATGATAATGATAATAATATATTCTCTAATATCCCCCGCAGTCAGAGCGGAAGGAAATTGTACGCTCAGACTATATCGAAAAATTATGAAGATACACGATCAACTGTCACGTAGAGCAAGAGCGCGATCGGCGATGGTTGGGTAATAATAAAAGATTAGCGGTGGTGGCTAAACCGTGGTCAGGCAGCGGCTAGGCATGATGACAGGAGCTACGAATGCGGCGGCAGGAGCTACGACTATGGCAGCACAAATCGGAGAGAGATCGACGATGGTTGGGCGATCAAAGAAGATCGGCGGCGGCTACGGCGTGATCGTGGTCAGGAGGCGGCTAGGCATGGTGACAGGAGCTACGATTGTGATGACACTAATCGAAGAGAGATCGACGATCGTCGGGCGATCAATGAAGATCGGAGGTGGCTAGGCATGGTGACAGGAGCTACGACTGTGACGACACTAATCGAAGAGAGATCGACGATGGTCGGACGATCAATGAAGATCGAGGTGGCTAGATTGTGGTCAAGCGGCGGCGGCTACGCTTGGAAAAAGTAAAGAAAACCTAATATATGTGTGTACAAGTGTCCCCGGGGCTGGACGAGAAGGAGAAGAAGAGAAAGAAGAAGGCATGGACCCTAAGGCTCTGATACCATGTAGAATAATGAAAACTACATGAGGTATTGTGAATTATTTATCAACTATATATAAGAGTACAATAGATAATTACAAAGTAAACCAAATCAAATATCTCTTAAACATGGTAATAATATAATAATATACCCTAATGATATATTCTCTCAACTAGAACTATCCTCACATTACTTAGTATTTAAGTTATAAGTTATGTAGCTAGGCCACGTCTCTTATTTCAGTGCTCCTTTACACAAGCATACCCGTAGCATATGAATGTAACCTCAATGACATGACACCAACTGTGACCTTACTCTGAGGCGCTAGGGTGGTTGAATTAGGGGGGGTCTAGGCGTAGCCTGACGCTTTAGGGGCGGAGGCATGAGGCGCTAGGAGGGAGCGGTTCTTGTATATTGAGCGTTTATAGAGCGATTTCCTTAGTTGAAACAACCATTTTTATGATATTGAGTTGTAGGTTAGTAAAGATAGAGAGAAGAAGGGAGTGGGGAGAGTGGGTTAGGACTAAAAAAAAGAACATGTAACAATTTGAATGTTAGTGGGTTTTGTATTCTATCTTGTTGGTTAAGTAGGGTTCGCAATTTTTTATTGGTGAACCCGAATGAGCAGGTGAAGGCAGTGACTACTAGGAGTGGTAGAGGCGCAGTTGTTGATGAGCCGGTTGCTGATGAGGATGAACCGGTCGATGAGGAGATAGAGATGGAGCCGGTTGCTGGCAAGGTGCAACTGACTAAGCTAAGCCCAGCAAGTACAACACAGCCAAAGGAGCCTACGAAGAAGGCATCTGAAGCACCACTGAGGGTGTATAAGCCTACATTTCCATATCTTGGTAGGCTTAGAAGGGAGAAGACGGAAGAGCAGAACAGTCGATTCCATGAATTGTTTAATCGGCGACATATAAACATATTGTTCATTGAGGCAGCTACATATAAACATATCGTTCGTTGAGGCTCTTACCCTGATGCCTAAGTATGCCAAGTTTCTGAAAAAACATCTTATATAATAAGAAGAAACTTGAGGAGGCCTCTACTGTGTCACTGATTGAAGAGTTTTCGACCTTTCTACAAAACAAACTACCCCATAAGTGGGCCGATCCTGGGAGTCTCACCATTCCATGTCTTATTTGTAGTTTGTCTGTCAGCAATACTTTTGCTGACCTAGGTGCTAGCATCCATGCCATATGCTGTTTTTAGCAAGCTAGACCTAGGAGACCACAACTGTAACGATACAGAGAAGATTAGCATGGCCCATTGTAACACCCTAAGCAAATCCCACATCGGCTTTGGCCAGGAGAGATTCTTGGTTCATAAGACATGCCTCGCCTTAAATATCATCAACGCGTTTTGGGCGCATTGGCTGTGGATGAGAGGAGAACTCCACAGTTAAGCCTGCCCGGGTGGTAATAATCTAGGGATAGGTGACCCTCGAGAAGTTTTCACCTGGGCAACCAAAAATAAATCCGTGAGCTCTTAGTGGACAAAGCGGATAATATTGTTGGTATGAGAGGCCGGATGTTACAACAGGCGACACAAATGAGTATCCAGCTCCCGAATTGATTAGTTAAGTATCCGCGTGGCATCATCGAGAATATGCTGGTGAAGATCGACAAGTTCATATTCCCGTGACTTTGTCATTTTAGATATGGACGAGGATGAAATGTTACCACTCATTCTGGTCCGACCATATTTAGCTAATGCACCGGCATTGATCGATGTTTGTGATGGTAAGCTTACCCTAAGAGTGAATGAGGAGACATTCATGTTTGATGTGAGGAAGTCCATAAAGCACCATAAGATCCATGATAATTCCCTATATTTCATTGACACCATTATGTCACATGTATGGCGTTGTTTGAGTGAGATTTGTGGGGGTGATGTCTCAGACATGCAGATCCTAGATAGGGAGAACCAGGAGATTGAGATGACTGTTTTTGCCATAGAGCACCGTCCGAGTCTTCTGGCTATTAAGCCTCCCTTGGTCCAGAGGTGTTTGAGGAGATTAAGAGAAGAGAGCCTGCAGAGAGGCTGTCAGTGGAGAGTCCACCACCGTCCCTAGAGCTTAAAGAATTGCCATATCACCTTGAGTATGCATTATTCGACACGGAGAGGAAGTTGCCCGTGATCATTGCTGTTGATCTCATGGAGGAGGAGAAGATTAGATTGACTAAGGTTCTGAAGGCACACAGACAGGCCATAGCGTGGAAGATTAGTGATATTAAGGGTATCAACCCTTCATTTTGCACGCATAAGATTACGATGGAGGAGGGTTTTAAGTCTGTTGTGCAACCTCAGAGGAGACTCAACCTGAACATGCAGGTTGTAAAGAAGGAGGTCGTTAAGCTACTCGATGCATGGTTGATCTATCCTATTTCAGATGGTGCATGGGTGAGTCTGGTCCAGGTGGTGCCGAAGAAGGGTGGCATGAATGTGGTCACCATGAGAAGATCGAGGCTAATACCTACCAGAACCGTTACAGGATGAAGAGTCTGCATCGACTACCGCAGACTGAATGATGCCACCAGGATGGATCACTTCCCATTTTCCTTCATTGATCAGATGATGTAGCGTTTGTCGTGACAACAGTTCTGCTGTTTTCTTGACGGTTTCTCATATTACTTCAAGATCCCCATTGCACCAGAGGATCAAGAGAAGACAAACTTTACATGCCCTTATGGCAACTTTGCGTATCGACGCATGCCGTTTGGGTTATGTAACGCTCCAACCACATTTCAGCGATGTATGGTTGTTATATTTCACGATATGATCGAGGACTCCATGGAGGTGTTTATGGATGATTTTTCTATTTTTAGGACTTCTTTTAATCACTGTTTGAGGAACCTGGAGAGGATGATGACCAGGTGTGAGGAGACGAACCTAATTTTGAACTGAGAGAAGTGTCAATTCATGGTACGAAAAGTGATAGTGCTAGGACATAGGATTTCACAGGCGGAAATTGAGGTCGCTTGCGCTAAAATCGATGTTTTACTTTCAATTCTCTTGATTTCCCAAGACATGATTAAAGTCCTCAAATATAAATTGACTATCCTGGATTGTGTCTGGGATGATGCGTCGGTTTCACGCAGGGTAGCACAGAAACCGACGCAACATCCCAGTTTAGTCATGTCTTGGGTGATCGAGAGAATTGAAATTAAAACATCGATTTTAGCGCGATGGACCTCAATTCCCGCCTGTGAAATCCTATGTCTTAACACTATCCCCTATCGTACCATGAAATGGCACTTCTCCCAGTTTAAATCTAGGTTCGTCTCCTCACACCTGGTCATCATCCTCTCTAGGTTCCTCAAACACTAATCAAAGTAACTCCTAAAAATAGAAAAATCATCCATGAACACCTCAATGGAGTTCTCGATCATATCGTGAAATATCGCCACCATACATCGCTGAGATGTGGCTGGAGATTTACATATCCCAAACGGCATGCGTCGGTACGCAAAGGTGCCATAGGGGCATGTAAAGGTCGTCTTCTCTTGATCCTCTGGTGCAATGGGGATCTGGCAGTGACTTAAGAAACCGTCAAGAAAACAGTAGAGCTGCTATCCCGACAAACACTCCAACATCTGATCAATGAAGGGAAATAAGAAGTGAACCTTCCTGGTGGCATCATTCAGTTTGCGGTAGTCGATGCAGACTTTCCATCTTGTAACGGACTTGGTGGGTATCAGCTCGTTCGTCTCCATTACCGGACTCACCCATGCACTATCTGAAATAGGATAGATCAACCCTGCATCGAGCAGCTTGATTACCTCCTTCTTTACAACCTCGTGCATGTTCGGGTTGAGTTTACTCTGAGGTTGCACAACAGACTTAAAATTTGTGCATGCAAAATGAAGGGTTGATACCTTTAATATCACTAATCTTCAACGCTATGGTCTGTCTGTGTGCCTTCAGAACCTCAGTCAATCTAATCTTCTCCTCCGTGAGATCAGCAGCAATGATCACGACAAGTTCATCTCCTCGTCCAAGAACGCATACTTAAGGCGAGATGGCAATTCTTTAAGCTCTAGGGACGGTGGTGGACTCTCCACTGACGACCTCTCTGTAGGCTCTCTCCTCAAACACTTCTAGTGTAAAGTCCCAAACCAGGCACCCTACAGTTGGGTCACATCACGGTGTACTGTTTTAAAAATTCTTAAACTCTTTATAAAACATGTAGCGGAAATCTTGACTCAAAACAATATTTGTATTTTAAAATCGTTATTATTCTTTACATCACCGTACGAATGCCCTCACACCGACACGAGTAGTCCTGCTCCCAAAGCCAAGATACATCGCCACACGAACTCGCCTGCAAAACATTCTAATGTACATACAAAGTCAGCTACGCCGAGTGAGTTCTAACAGTTTATCTTAAACAAAAAAAAAACCTTATCGTCTCAAACGTCGTTTATTTAAACTCAAGACCGTCACGTTGGTTATAAAATAGTTCTCCATTCATTAACATATAACCCAAGTTACCTAAAACATTTCAACTCCCTTAAGGGTCCAACAACCCACGACTCAACCCATAACCATAACCCGTAAGTCTCACCGATTTGGATCGAACTTACTACACTACCAACTTGTGACCTACCCCACACCTATCAACACGAAGACCGGTTAACACAACCAACTCCTATACATAGACCTGACAAGCCCTAGACAAGACTCTCACAAGGTCTACCAACACACCCATCGTAAACACGACATCACAATAATCAATACCAAGCACACATGCTAATCTTACTATCACATCATTGCCTCACTAAGGCCTATCAAGATTTAACATACAATAAATCTAACACGTTACACATACCTTCGAAGGATTTCACCGGTCTCTTCACATTCACCCTCGTCAGGGTATTCATAACTCCCTGAGCACCCCACTAGTCTCAACTCTGCCCCCACAGGGCCTCGTCACATCACACAGTGACTACCACGTCATCCATACGATGACTGCCACGTCACCCTCATGGTGACAACTCCGATGGACCGACTCCTTCACATCACCGTTGGCCGTATTACGCGGACAACGATGCTAGCATACAAAACAACAAGTTATACACACATGACATTACATAAACATGTACTACAACTCACCGTCCTTACACGGACCACTTACGTGTGTAACCAAACACATATCCTAGACGTAACCACATAACGTCTAGACACAACACCTGACTTATCCCAAATGAGTCATTATACGACACACCAGTGTCATACCGACTTTTAGCCCACACTACCTAAGGACACCACGTTGACCTTTAGATTCGTTTAAAAATATAGTTAACTCGTAAAACTCGACAGGTTTAACCCATTTCTCGTAGCACATTAAATTATACGATAAAACGTGTAAGTATGTACGATAGCCCCAAAAACAAGTAAAAAGGGGATTAGAAACTCACTGGTTACGAAGTTCCAACTCCCGTGCTGAAACACGTCCGTTCACGCTCGAAACCGAACCTGCCAAACGTATGATCACATGATCAGATTACGTTCTTGTCGTACGTCGGATAACGTATAAAATACACACCACACACTTTGTTTCAACTACTCGTCATTCCCATCACCGAATCCTAGCTCCACGAATATACGTGCCAGATCGTTTATGACCCGCTTAGACCACAGCAGCCGTCGTTCTCCACCGTGGTGCACCACCACAATAGCCGCCTCCACATCACATCACACCATCGTCTCCTTCCTAACCCTGCCGCCGCCCAGTTCCTCTTTTTCCCTCTGGCGCTGTTGCTGAACCACCAGCCGTTGCCCCTTCTTCTATTTTTTTTTCTGTTATTTTTCTCCCAATCAGTTACCATGACGGGAAAAAAAGCAGATACATCTTCTGCTTCCTCCAAACTGGAACCCCTTCATCCGGTCTACACCGTCACCAACATCCAAAATAAGGTTCGTATTTTGGATGGACATAAAGTCTCCTACTCCTCTTGGGTCAAATTTTTAAAGTTACACGCACGTGGCTACGATGTGCTACACCACATCGATGGCACCACAGCTCCTGGAGAGGATGACCGGACTTTATTTCCTGGTCAAAAATTGATGCTTTTGTTCTATAATGGATCTACGGAACCCTGTCTGATGACCTTTTGGTTCGTGTTCTCAAATCTGAATCCATTGCTTGTGAAGCCTGGACACGAATCAAGGAGATTTTTCACAATAACAAAGGTGCACGGGCTGCTGCTCTCGAGCATAAGTTCACCTACTTGACCCTTCGCTCTCTGTCTAATTTGGATACATACTGTCAACGCTTGAAGGATGTTGCTGACCAACTTAGCGATGTAGACAACCTAGCTACAAACCAACGCCTTGTCTTACAGTTGGTTCGTGGCCTTCTTGCTGAGTATGATGTGGTCGGTAGTTACCTGAACCAAACTGTTCCCACATGGGAAACAGCCTGTAGCATGCTGCAGCTTGAACAACACCGTCAAAATGCTCGTGAACAGCTCTCATCAACACCCATTGCTGCCGCCGTCACTCAAGATCAGCCGGCTGGACAGCGCTGCGACAGCAGGAACAGCCGTCAACAACAGTCCCGCCGCCCTGCAACTCGTGGACCTCAGCCCACTAACAACCGTAATCGGGCTGGGCTTCTGCGTACTCCGGGACACTTCCAGCAACAAGGTCAGTCTCAATCACTTGTCCGCCCCAATGTCTGGCCCAACTACCCCCCGTGGTGGGCTTCACCACCACCATGCCCATACCTGACACAGGCGGGCTGGACTAACCAGCCTTGGCCCACTGTTCAACAGCCATGGCCTACAATTCAACAGCCCGCAGATCGGCCATCGAAGCCCACCACTTCAGCGCCTCAACAGGCCCATTTTGCTGACCCACAACAGGCCCACTTTGTTGATGTGGACCTACTTCTGCCCACTGAACTTGGGGCGGCCTTTCAGGCAATGAGTATGGACCCGAGTGACAATCAATGGTATATGGACTCCGGAGCAACCTCGCACCTCACTTCTGATCCAGGTAATATCCACCTTCCCTGTGTTAATTCTATCAAATCTGTGTACGCTGGGAATGGTAATCGGGTGCCGGTTATTGGTTCGGGTCATACCACCATCGCCTTCCCTTCCAAGCCCATACACCTTAAACATATCCCTTACACTCCAAACATAATTAAAAACTTGATTTCTGTTCGAAAATTCACAACTGATAATTATGTTGTTGTTTCTTTTGACCCTCTTGGTTTTTCTATAAAGGACTTCAAGAATGGGAAGCTTCTGAGCCGCCACAATAGTACCGGTCCTCTCTACTCATTCAACACTCAAGCCACTGCTCCTGCTTCTACCTTTCTTGCTTCATCACTATCCAACGTTTGGCATGATCGTCTTGGCCACCCTGGCGCCCATGTTTTTGATTTTCTAGTTTCTCGTAATTTTATTTCTTGTAACAAACCCAAGGTTTTTTTTTGTGTAATTCATGCCAACTTGCAAAACATAAACGTTTGCCTTTTGATTCATCAACATCTAATACTTTGTACCTGTTTGATTTACTTCACTGTGACTTGTGGACATCCCCAATCCTAAGTAAAACCGGCTACAAGTACTATATGGTCATCATTGATGACCATACCCAATACACATGGACTTTTCCATTAAAATTTAAATCAGAAACATTTACTAAGTTTTCCCAATTTCACACCTTCATCAAAACCCAATTTAACAAACCTATCAAAACGTTTCAATGCATGGGGGTGAATTTGACAACTCTAAATTCAAAACTTTTGCATCGTCCAATGGTCTTCAATTCCGTTTTTCATGTCCTCAAACGTCCCAACAAAACGGTAAGGCCGAACGCATGATTCGTAGGCTTAACGAAATCATGTTGACACTTCTCACACGAGCTTCTCTTCCACCCTCCTATTGGGTTGAAGCCCTCCACACCTCCGTGTACCTCCACAACATTCTTCCTACCAAACTTCACCAATTCCACACACCCACCTCCCTCCTCTATCACAAACACCCCACCTATTCACACCTCCGCATATTCGGTTGTGCATGTTACCCAAATCACAATGCCACCCACCCTCACAAACTTGCCCCGAGATCATCCTTATGCATCTTCCTTGGATACCCAGCCAACTACCGTGGCTATCTTTGTTTAGAACTCTCAACAGGCAAACAATTCATCTCTCAACAATTCACTTTTGATGAGTTCCACTTTCCCTACTCTACCCACTCCAAACCTGATCCTAACGCCTACCAATTCCTTGAACCAGACACACCATCTCCTGTTCTAATCGATCCAACCTCTCCCCCCACCTTCCCAAACACTACTCCCCAACCACCTCTCCCAAACCCCGCTTCCCCACCTAACTCCGCTGCCTCTACTCCGCCTAACAGCCCCTCCCCCCCACCTCCTAAAACACCTACTACCACCTACCAGCGCCGAAACAGGCCTCCACAAACCTCCCCCACCCCTGCCCAGCCTCTGCCACCTACCGCCCCAGCCCAACAGTCTCTGCCTCCTACAGTCCCACTCCAACAGCCTCCTAATCTTCCTGCCCAACCTCCTGCCCAACCCAATTCAGCCCATCCAATGAACACTCGGTCCAAAACGGGATCCCTAAGACCCCCCCTATTCAGCCTTCATACACAGACCAACCCACCCCTATCACCCTTACCGAAGTCACACAAATCAGCCCTCACCGACCCTAACTGACACTCGGCCATGACCGATGAATATCGGGCTTTGATAGCAAATGACACCTGGGAACTAGTGTCTAGACCCTCGGATACGAATATTATCAAGTGTATGTGGCTTTTTCGCCACAAGTTCCATGCCAACGGTACTTTACAGAGATACAAAACTCGTTTGGTAGTTAATGGGAAATCACAGCAGGTCGGTATTGACTGTGAAGAGACATTTAGTCGGGTGGTCAAACCAACCACCATTCGTACTGTTCTCAGTCTTGCCACATCTCGTTCTTGGGCCATCCATCAATTGGATGTCAAGAACGCATTCTTACACGGAGATCTCAATGAGACTGTTTTCATGTTTCAACCTTCGGGTTTTATTGATAAAACCAACCCCACCCATGTTTGCAAACTTAAAAAGTCATTGTACGGGTTGCATCTTCCTCTTACTCGAGCCACTGTGGTATATTGTGACAATGTTTCGGCTGTTTATCTAACCCAGAACCCGGTCCATCACCAACGAACCAAGCATGTAGAAATTGACAGCCATTTTGTTTGAGAAAAAGTTCGTGCGGGTTCTGTCCGTGTTCTTCATGTCCCTGCCGACTACCAGTATGCAGATATCTTCACTAAGGGATTGCTGCGACAGTTATTTGAAAGATTTAGATCCAGTCTGAGCCTTCGTCCAGCTCTAGCTCCGACGCGCTGAGCCTTTGTCCAGCTCTAGCTCCGACTGCAGGGGCGTATTAGCGGACCTCTTATTATTTATTTTGTATTATTTTATTTATGTATTTTAGCCTTATCATTAATTGTAATTAGCTGTATCTATTCCCATGATTTAAGGGATGTAGTTTAGGAAAGTTCTTATCTCTTGTAATTATAAATATTTGATCAATCAATAAGAATTGATCGTTGGAAAATAATAATTTACTCCTTTTTATGTTGAATTTTTGTTATAGTTTATAGGCATAAATATGGTCCATGCATCTCTCTAGGTGCACAACTTCAAATGTTTGGACTGATATGTACAAATACATGTGTAAAAACCTTTTGTAGGCATAGAAGTATAGTGACGTTAGATGTCTTCTTCAGATAATGATGAAGAGATTCTTCCAGACGTCGTATCAGACTACTGTTTTTATGATGCAGAGGATGAACCCGTTTCATTTACGGAACAACCTGTACAATGGAGTAATGGTGAGATATCAGATGACAACAAGAGCCAGATATATCCAAGGGGCAACACTGATAACGGTTTTCAAAAGGTACATAAGCAAGTGAAGGCATGGAAATATGAGTTTCTGAAAGAAAAGCCCGAGATATCAATGCTCTCTAAAGATAACAATTGGATCAAAGTTCAAAAACCTAGAAAGAGTTTTGAAAATAAAATAAGGACAATTTTGATCACCGTGCATTGTCTTCATTTCTTTTGGGGAAAACCGAAAGCATTTGGTAAAGCTCTACGCGATCATCTTTGTAAAGTTTTCAGGGGTGTGTACTTTTTTTTATACCAATACCCTGCTAGCCAATGAGACCAAGAAAAACTCAAAGGGGTTAAAGGCATAAATCAGTGAAAGCTGGATTTGAGCCTAAGACCTCTGGTAGAGGGAATCACGCGTTTACCGGTGCGCCACCCCTTTGAAGGTTGTTTATGTGTGTTTTAGCGCAATCGTATTTTAATCTTCATTTGTATGCGTTTGGTATAACAATATCATCTTTTTGTCTAGCTTGTATGACATCAGGCCTTCAGAGAATGATCTGATGGATCATCTCAACTTCATCCGAGAAGCAGTTAAAAGGGACAACACATTGCAAAACTCCAAGGTCTGTTAAACGATTACATGAAGAACACATTTAAATATCCTTACTTAAAATGATTCAAAGTTTACTTTTCCCCCTTTTTGCCATATATTATAATATTACTAAAATGAAACAGTTTTTGGCTTCTTTACTGGAGGGGAGATCTAGAAAAAGGAGAGATTTTGATCAGGTACAATCTAACTTCAGTACTTTCTCTAATTGATCAATTTGTTGACATTATTGTAAACATCGTGACAGAATGCTGAAGCTATTATGAAGCCGAGCTTTATAGTTGATGATATAGTCTTTGAATATTAGTCTGATGATGATGATGACGATGGTAACAATGGCGACATTTTTGATACAGTTTGTGCAATCTGCGACAATGGTGGTGATCTTACCTGGTAAATATTATTGATCTATATCTTGTGTATTTGTAAGTCGTGTCCCATATATTTTTTTTTCTTAATAATTGATATCAGTAATGTACTTGATATTTACTGCAGTTGTGAAGGAAAATGTTTAAGATCATTTCATGCAACTGTCAAATCTGCAAGACTTGCAAAGTCCAGTTGCAAATCTCTTGGTCTACATGCCGAAGAAGTGAAGGTATTTCATCATTTATGATCTATTTTATTTTATCGACCTAAAAATTTTCAGTTTTTATATCTTACACTTATTTCTAAATGGATCCCATCTGTATATCTTTTACAGGAGTCACAACCATTTCTCTGTTTGAACTGTTCGCATGAACACCACCAATGCTTTGTGTGTGGAAAACTGGGGTCTTCAAATAAATCTTCTGCAGATGTGCGGTTTTAACTGAATACTTTAGACTTTTTCTTTTCATTGCCATTCATTTACTTTTAAAAAATGGTTTACATAATTAACAAATCTATACTAATAAATAAAGGTTTAAGGTGGACACTTGTCACTTACTCGTGCCTCCTCACATTAGGTTTCCCGCCTCTCTCTCCTAACAAATGCGCCTCTATCTTATTAAATAATAATGATATTATAAATATATTATTAAAGAAGATTACTAATTATATTAAATAAGAATATATAATATATAGGAAATCAAAATATAACTAATTAAAGAAAAATACTAATTTGTTATATACACACACATTTCCACTTGATATATCTCGAGACGATCATAATAGTCTGACAAGTTAGGATGTATTTAGAAATTTATAAGTTTTATCTTTTTTTTAATATACAATCTCGTGTAATACACGGGATTCTAACATAGTATTGTTATACATGTAGGTTTTTTGCTGTAGTTCTGCAACTTGTGGCCATTTTTATCACCCTGATTGTGTTGCAAAGCTGCTTGAAGATGAAAGTGACACTGAAGCACACAATCTTGAAGAAAAGATTGCTGGCGGTGAGCCATTCACATGTCCTGCGCACAAATGCCATAAATGTAAACAGGGAGAGGACGAGAAGGTGAAAGGGTTGCAATTTGCTGTTTGCAGGCGATGTCCAAGGTCATACCACAGGAAATTCTTGCCAATGTGATTATTTTTATTAAAGTTTAAAACCACCCTTAAATATTATATTCGTGTTCTAATTAAATATGAATTTTGGTCCTTCTGCAGCAAGATTGTGTTTGACAACAAAGATAACGATAAAGATGTTACAGCCAGGGCGTGGAATAACCTTTCGCCTAAATCACGTGCATTAATATATTGCTTGTAAGTTAATACTAATCCTTTATTGAAGTTAAACTTTTTTTTTTGTTGACCATGAGAACCCGTTAGGGAAAACTCACGTGTCCCACGATACTGTGGGACTAGGTAAAGCGCAGCTTACGCTGGACATATAGCCTTCTAGGGGTTAAGGCAGTGTAAGCTAGATTAGAACTTGAGCCTATGCTAGAGGGGAATAGAGCGTGTAACTCTGCACCACCCCTTGAAGGTTTTGATCATGTCAACTCTGTAAGAAATATCATCTAACTTAATGCTGTGGCACTTTTTAGTAAACATAAGACGGATAACAAAGTTGGCACAGCTGTAGGAAACATAAAGTTTCCAGATATTAGCCATAGCTGGAAGAACATGGTAGTCAATGAGGACATTGTGAATCCAGGTTATGCGTCTAATGAGAAAAGTGTTGAAAAGTCACCTTCATCTGTTATAGCAGTAGATTCTTCTAGAAAGAGCACGGAGATGTCACTTGGGTCAGAATGCGTAAAGAAACAAAGAAATTTATCAGTAGAACCGGAGAAAGATTCTAAGAAGACTCACATTCCGGTTCATGATGATAAGCAAACCCTGAAGGTGGTTGAAAATGACAACTTAAATTCTCTCAATGCCAATTCACGGGACAGGTGAACTTCTATTTTCTTTATTAAATTGATTGTGAACCATGAAATGGTATCGTGTTATTGGTAGTTCCTCAACCTAATTTAGGTATATTAAAGTCCATCGACTTGTAAAAAATACAGGAAAACGTCACTAAACTAATTTTTGTGTATTAAAGTCCCTAAGCTTGTCTAAAACGCATGTACTTTTGATTTTTTTTTTTAAATAATGACTCGTTAACTTTTAAACATACAGGAAAGCGTCACTAAAAAATACAAGAAAACGTCGCTAAACTAACTTTTGTGTATCAAAGTCCCTAAACTTATCTAAAACGCACGTACTTTTGATTTATTTATTTTTTTAAATAATGACTTGGTAACTTTTAAACTGGCCATAATAAGATAGCATAAATTGTGTTCTGCAAAATGTTGAATGTCACTTTATCAAACTTTTATCAATTTAAAAGTTAACAAGTCATTATTTCAAATTCACAAGTTTTTAGACAAGTATAGGGACTTTAATATACTAAAATTAGTTTAACAACTTTTATGTGTATTTTTTATAAGTTGAGGCATTCTTCGTGAAAAAAAAAGTATAGTGATTTTTTTATGGTATTAACTATGGTTTTTGCTACTACATCACAGAGTATTGGATACCACCCAACACGGCTACAATCGGGAGGGTTATATTGACGAGACCAGGAAACATCGAATAGGTGCTTTGAGTCAGAGACCTGCGTATGTCGGGGGGTCAACATGATTCAGGCTTTTCAAGTAGATACCGTCTTGCAGTTGCAGATCCATCATCATCTCGCAGGTTTAGCACACTAGCAATGAACCGATACACACCTAGATTGGATGAGTTAAACCACACATGGATGAAGAATAGGGAGATGGGGGTTTATGATCAGCCCGTTGGGCCACGTATGGATGCTTCTAGTCTTGTCCCTCGACGGTACCACCCCTTTCCACACCACAACCGATACCACCCATTTCCACACGACACCGGGTACCACCACTTTCCACACCACAACCTGCACCACCCCTTGCCACACCACAACCCGCACCACCCTTTTCCACATAACTCATGGGGTGGCCGGATGAATGAGTCGATGTGCCAATGAAGCCTCTTAGGTTCTAGTTTACATAGAACTTTAATTTGTAGTTAGTTTTACTCGTTTGATCATGTAAATTTGATGATTTTGTAATTTCATATAGTATACTTAAGATGTGCAATGATTCTTTGATAGTCTAATGAACAAAAGTATCTTGAAATTTATCTTAGTTTTTATTTTATAAAATTTATCTATTCAATGCGTTAAAAATAAACATAAGACTACATATTTACGAAATATATTAATATGTTATATTAATTTTTTTTACAATCTAATTTATAACCCTTTTTATAATCAATAATTTCAAAACAAAAATATATAACAAACTATTTTTCACATATAAAAGTAATTTACCATATTTATTATTTTATAATTTCTTATGTAATTTTATCTTACATATAATATAAGTATATATTTTTATAGTTTAAAAACATAATTATTTTATATACATTTGTATTTTTATTATAAAATTCTAATTTAGAATATTAATATGTAAAAAGATTAAATAAAATAAAGTTTCAGGTTAAAGAAAACATGTTCATGTCAACCTACGAAAACTCGTATTATGTCATGTTTAGGTTAATGTGCCTAAAATTTTCAGGTTCGTGTTAAATTTTCAGGTTTACTAAAGTGATTATGGTCACTCGAGGTACATAATACAAACTCTATATGCATACCACAAATGTTGATCCTTATTAGAAAAAGGTTTTAAGTGAATTTTCTTCTTTATTTAAAGAATTAATTACACGGATGGCTCCTTGTTTGGATGGAAATTAAGTTTATCTGTTAGGTGAGTGTAAAATAATCTAAATGCCCCTTTGTAATAAAAATAAAAATAAAAAGAGTGAACCCCACCACCACACACTTCATCTTCTTCAATCCATGTATATATGGCCGTATAGAACAAAACACTCGTATAATTATGGTTATACGCTCGTTTAGGCTAAGCGTTTGTATATCTCTAGGTTTCCAAATATACTAAATTAGTGTACTTAGCTTATGCTAAGTAGTTTTAAATATGTATACCTTCAGTAAAAGCACCCTTGAAATTCAATTACCAGGTTGGGTTCCATACATCCAATGTACTAACCTAGTGACAAGGTTTAAACAATAATTATGTAAACCACTTTGTACAATTTTTTTTTAACAACAAATCCACTTTACTCATACTTTTAAATTAAATCAAATAATTCAGTTTATGTCTGAGTTTGAACTCAAAACCGTTCATCTAAAAGACAAGAGCCTCTACCAAGTGGAATAGTCAGTTAGTCACGTATCCGCTCTTTTGTACAACTAACTCGTAGAAAGGTATAAATGTCGAAGGTAATTTTGTAAATATAAAGGTGAAAATCTAGGACCAATTTTCAAGGTATAAATATAAATTAATAATATTTAATTAATTTTGGCAACTAACACAAGAAAACAAAGAAAAAGCATAAACAAAAAGGAAAATACTAAAGCCCTAGCCGGTGTCTTCATCCTCGAGGGGCAGCCATACTTCCCAACTTTACTGCTACCTTCACCGTTCTTTGGAAACGCATTGATGGCCACACACAACCTACTTCACTTCGCCACCAAGCCAACCCAGTTACCATCATCTTCTTCCTCCTCAATCGCCACCGGCTGTTCGCTTTCCCCTTTCTTCTTGAAAGCATCCGACTCTCCTAGGGCTCGCCGACATCGCCGTTCCGTCCTATGTTGCTCCTTTACCTCAATGGACTCCGCAAAGATTAAGGTTGTCGGCGTCGGCGGCGGTGGCAACAATGCCGTTAACCGCATGATTGGTAGCGGCTTGCAGGTCCCCCTCTTCTTTTCCCCTTATCTGTATTGATATCAATTGTTCACCAAATGTTACATAATTTTTTGCAAAATCTTGGGTATATTAATGAACATCAGGGTGTTGATTTTTACGCCATAAACACGGATTCTCAAGCGCTTCTGCAATCTGTTGCACAAAACCCAATTCAAATTGGAGAGCTTTTGACTCGTGGACTAGGTCTGGTTCTCTTTGAATTATGCTCTTAATTTGACACCTTGATGATTTAATCACATAGAATTCAATTTCTAGTGCTGGTTGAGATTGATGTTTGTTGAGATGCAGGCACGGGTGGGAATCCGCTTTTGGGAGAACAGGCTGCTGAGGAGTCGATGGAAGCGATTGGAAATGCTCTTAAAGGCTCGGATCTTGTGTTCATAACAGCGGGTATGGGTGGGGGTACAGGGTCCGGTGCTGCTCCGGTCGTAGCCCAGATAGCGAAAGAAGCAGGGTATTTAACGGTTGGTGTTGTAACTTACCCGTTCAGCTTTGAAGGTCGTAAAAGATCAGTTCAGGTAGGTGACTGTATATGCTTCTTTGGGTGGTTTTATGCCATGTTAATGATGGTATAAATTGGGGGGGTGGTGATTCCTGACTCGCCATGGAACATGACGCCAAAGTTATCATGTCTTGGGTTGTCATTTCTAACAGGTTTAATAAGCAGGTCGTGTTCGGGTTAGACCTGTTTCTGGTCAACCGCTTAAAATTAGCATAAAAAATATTTTTTTATAAGGTCTAACCCGCCAACCCGTTTATAACCTTGTTTAATCCATTTATTATAACCCGTTTACTACTTGACTACATCCCATGTATAACCTGTCAACCTGTTTGACTATTTTAGATAAATAGGTTACATGCGTCGCTATGTTGTCAAGGCGCATAGGCCTCGCCCGGAGCCTAGGCGCAAGGCGCTGAAAAAGTGAGGGCTTTTTTAAGCGAGGCACATAGTATAAAATTAATATTTTTAGTGGTTTTAGACATGTTTTAGACTTGTTTTGGGTTAGTTTAGGCTGTTTTAGGTTGATTCCGGGTTTGTTTAAGGCTAGTGTAATTCTTTCAGACCTATTTAGAAGATTTTTAGCCGGAATTTGGCCTGAACTTGGCCGGAAAATGCGCCTGAGCGCCTCAAAATGGGGCTTTTGAAGTGAGGTGACAAGACTGCTGAGCTGCGCCTGAGAACCTAGGTGCGCGCTGTGTGGGCTTTTGACAACATAGATGGGTCGTGTTTGATATTAAGTGTGCTGGGTTGGGTTGATGCTTTTGACACAAATAAATATATAGGTCGTGTTTGGGTACGTCAATTCAACCTGTCCTTGGTTTTAATATGCGCACCTGAGGCGTGAGGCGCTTAGGAAAACACATTAGGGGATTGAGGCTGCACCTCATGTACTTCTAGGTCGAAGTTGGTCAAAATTAGGGTCTTTCAGAGACTGATATGTAATACAACCCAATGGATGAAGAATTATGAAAGGTTTATCTGATAAAAAGGTTGTAAAACAAATGATAGAGACGAAGCTTCTGGTTGGAAATAAAGCTTATTTGGTTGTACATAGAGCAAGGCCTTGTGTACGTGATGCACACGTCTTGTGGCTCGGCTTTTAGGAGCTACACGTCTTGGAGCGCCTCACGCTTCTTTAAACCAAGGATCTGCCAAACCGACACGATTGACACCCCTAGACTATAAATCATGCTTCGTGCTTGCTTTTTTATACGCCACAAAGGATTATATCTTTGCAAACGTTTTCAGGCTTTAGAGGCTATTGAGAAGCTGCAAAAGAACGTTGACACACTTATAGTGATCCCAAATGACCGTTTACTGGACATCGCTGATGAAAACACGCCTCTTCAGGATGCTTTTCTTCTTGCTGATGATGTACTCCGCCAAGGAGTTCAAGGGATTTCAGATATAATTACCGTGAGTTCTTTGTGCATTCTTGATTAAGAAATCTTTATGCATATATCACTTCATTTCCCAATTTGCAGATACCCGGGCTGGTAAATGTGGACTTTGCAGATGTTAAAGCAGTTATGAAAGATTCTGGAACTGCAATGCTTGGTGTCGGGGTTTCCTCTAGTAAAAACCGAGCCGAAGAAGCAGCTGAACAAGCAACTCTTGCTCCTTTGATCGGATCATCAATCCAATCTGCTACTGGAGTTGTTTATAATATTACTGGAGGGAAAGACATAACCCTCCAAGAAGTCAATCGGGTCTCTCAGGTACCCATACCAACTGCCATAAAATTTTTAATTATTTATTTTATAAGTTAAATATCTGAATCGCGTTTGTTTGTCAGGTGGTAACAAGTTTGGCTGACCCATCAGCAAACATTATATTCGGGGCAGTGGTGGATGAGAGATACAACGGGGAGATTCATGTAACAATCGTTGCTACAGGATTTGCACAGTCGTTTCAGAAGTCTCTTCTTGCTGACCCGAAAGGAGCAAAACTTGTTGATAGAAATCAAGAATCTGCACAACCTTTGACTTCCCCAAGACCGTTGACCATGCCTTCTTCTGCTCCATCTCGGTCTAGGAAACTCTTCTTTTAAACAAGCTTTACGGTCTTATGTTTCCATGCTCTTTAATGTTATTTGTTTGGCTTTTCTTCTTTCGGTATCTTGCACTGAAGATGTGTAATAGTTCAAGTAATTGTTGCAGAAATCTGAAAGTTATCCCACTGTTAACATTGCAAAGATGAAATTTTAGTGGTGGCGACAACGATAGCGGGGCGGTGGCAATGGCGCTGGCCGGGGGTGGCGGATGCAAGGATATTGAGTGGTTGGAGATTCCAATTTCTTTCGTTGAATTCTTTAATATTTTGGAAAGAATTTGAAATCATGAAGTAATTTTAGGGAATTAATTCCACTTCATTTCTCAAATAAAGACGTTAAGAATGAAATTTAGATTTCTATCCTAATAAATTTTATGAGCCCAACGTATTAAAAAATAAAATTCAGATTTCATTCATTAAAACAATTTATTTCCTTAATATTTCATAATTATCAGCTACTGTCAAATAAATAGTATTAGTAGTATAACTAATAAATGCATCTAAAAGTCCATTTATCGGGCTTCAAATACTAATTACCCTTTCAATGGAATTAATGACAAATGGTATGTATTAGGCCCAATTAATAAGGCCCATCCGTTGAATTCGTTAGGCGTTAAGAGTTAGGACGTGAACTTTCACCACTCTTAATTTAAAGTTTAAAGTTTGAACTAGTTTTATTGGAGTTTGCTAACTCATATAAACTATTCAGCCAAGTTCAAACAAAGTTCGTTCGCTTGTATAAAAACTCGAGCTGATTTAGCTTAAGTAACTCACTCGTTGGCTCATATAAATTAGTTCATTTCCTTACATATATTAGTAGCTCGATATCATAAAATTTGATGTTGTTAACTTGATATTTTATGCTTTTATCATCAAATTTGAAAAAAAATGAGTCGGTGAGTCACGAGTTGAAGGTGAGTCGAGTACATGATGATATTTGCAGGTGTGTTCTTTTATTTAAATTAAAAACCATATTTCTACTTATATTTATAAAAGAGTATATTTAAGGTATACCGTTAGTTCATGGTCGGAAGATACATTGTAAATCCAAATATTAAGTATGCTTTTTATAAATACAAACAACATAAAAGTACTGAATTTTATATTATCTATTACTAAACTAGTCGTTAATCTTCCCGTTGGGAGTGAAATAACTGAACCAATCGAAAAACCGAATTATTCATTTCATGAGACTTCGATGCACGAATTATTCACTTTGTGTTACCACATCATTGCATATTGGATTGGTTGTAGGGTGAGGAGTGAAATACTTCAAATAATTGATATCCTCCCCTTGTTCCACAACAACTCTGTCTTAGGACATTGTTGTATGACACCATTTAACCTATCTTGAGGTTCTTTTTTGTATTGAAATATCAATTTTCCTAACATGAATGATGAAATATTCAAGATTGATTTGACTGTTTAAAAAAGTTAGTAGAATCACCCTAGATGTTCATTTATAGGCATTTTTGGAGTCAAGTTAGATTTTTGTGATTTGAGAAGAGTTACATAATCCAAGACCTCCTCGTTATCATGTATGACACTCTTAACTATTTTGATGTTGAGAATAGGATTACGTACATCAATTATACCTTGAAAATTCAATTTCATCAGGCTTGTTTGAACCATTGGTTCTGTTTTCGTCTAATGCTCCCGTTCGTTCGTCCACTCCATGTTGATGATTCGTAGTTAGAGCATTTACGCTCTTAACCATTCCTTCCAGTGTTGCTCGAATTTTTAGTAAACGAACATTCGCTGATCTTGTCTGTTGCTTCCTCTAACTTACCTAAGATTTATGCGTGCACCTTGAGAGTTTCCTCAATTTCCAGATTCCTGTGAATTCCTTTGCCTATTGTGTTTAAATTTCAATAAACACTACAAGATTTTGTGTGATACGACGAAGCTGTACCAACGACAGGAAGTGAAATGTCGTCGGCATAGCCTATACATGTCGTCGTTCGTCTTGAGAACTTCGACGGTAAAGGTGGAAAAGGTCGTCGCTGTAGTGTTATTGGCAAAGAGTAACCCTAACAACCTAAACTCCCTCCACCCACACCCCCAAAAACCTAAACCCCTTATATATATATATATATATATATATATATATATATATATATATATATATATATATATATATATATATATATATATAGGGTTGGGTTCATGAGATAACTAACTTTAATAAGAAAACTCATCATTAAAGGCAAAAAATAATAATAAAAAAATCATAACTCAAAATATAAATCAAAAACTAAAAAATTGGTTCGGATACCATGTTTCTCACGTCTTCCTCGTTAAAAAAAACGCAATACTGCATATGTGTAGTACCACCCCAAAAACCTAAACCCCCCACCCCACCCCCACCCAAAAATCTAACCCCACCCCACCCCCTCCCCACCCACCTCCAAAAACCTAAACCCTCCCCATCCACCCCTAAAAAACCTAAACCCCCACCCACCCCCACCCATAAACCTAAACCCACCCACCCACCCCTACTATAAAAAACCTAAACCTAAAAGCTAAACCCAAAAACCTAACCATAAAAGCTAAACTAAACCTTAAAGCTCTCAAAAACCTAACCCTTAAGAAATCCGGATGATTCCGATTTCGCACTTTAATCCAACTTTTATCAATTGTCATAATTGTTTCTTATCGATTGGTAGCATATCAGATAGAATATTCAAATGTGGTGGATTCTAAACCACTTTTTGAATATTCTATCTCATATGTATACATTTTAACGAGTTAACTATTTAAGAAAATATCGACAGCATTTCCTCTAAACTCCCTGAGTAGGCGTAAATCACAAACCCGAAAGAGTAAGAGAAATAACTGTCGATTTTTTCTTAAATAGTCAACTCGTTAAAATGTATATATCTCCTAATGAGATATAATATTCAAAAAAACAGTTTCAAAAATGGGACAATCTAAAATTAATCTCTATTAGATAAATTCCGGATGGGTATATTTTAAATTGTTAACCTAAATGAATGTGTGAACCATTACGGGTTCATGTGTTGACCCATTTAACCCATTTCTTTATTATTTTATTATTTAAAAATATATTTTATATAATAAATTAAAAAGAAAACAAATAGTTCAAATGGGTCGTGTTCGGGTATCTTATGCTAAATTAAAGTATTAATATATGAAAAAATAAAAATACAAACTTTCGGTACCACGGGTCGTGTTCGGGTCAACCCGCGAATACGTGCGTTGTTTTCGGGTTTGGGTTAAATTTTAAAGAACTAAATAATAAATGTGTTAAATACAAACACATATACACTAAATAAATGTGTCGTGTTCGGGTTTGAAAAGGGTTATCTTTAATCGAGATGAAAACAATAATAGAAGCCTAAATCCTTCTCAAATAATCAAGAAAACCTACAATTTTGTTACAAATTTATTAGATATAAATCATGAAATAACACAAGTTAAAACACATATATACATATCAATAAAAAATACAAACAGTTCAAATGGGTCAAACAGTTCGTGTTCAGGTCAAACAAGCATATACATATATACATACAAACAAATATATACATATAAAAAAATATAAACCTATATATACATATATATATTTATACAAACCTATACATACATATACGTATACATACAAATTTCGGGTCAAACGGGTCAAACGTTTCTTGTTCGTATTACAAACATATACATACATACATACATAACATACATACAAAAATAAATAAAAACACATATATACAGATAAATAAAATAATACAAACCAACCTATGCATACATATAAACAGTTCGGGTCAAACAATACATACTTACATACATACATACAAACACATATATACTTGTAAATAAAAAAAATACAAACCTATATATACAAAAATACAACCAAATAGTTATAGAAACATATACATACATATAAAAATACATACATACATATACTTATAAATAAAAAAATACAAACCTATATATACAAACATATACATACATACAAATAGTTATAGAAACATATACATACATACAAACAAAAATACGTACAAATATACCTTCAAATTTCTTCAAAATTCCTTCAAATGGCTATGGAGACGAGTTGTCGTCGCGACAAATGCATGGAGAACTTAATTTTCTTCAAAAATCAACTTGGTTATATCTATATTTGGGCAAAGTTAATCTCAATCTCACTAATTTGGGGGGTAAAAGTCCGTGGAGTATACTTACCTTTTGTTGAAGATGAGTAGAGAAGCGGCAGAGATGGCCTACGGTGGCTCACGGATGTGGACGACCGTATTAGGTTAAAGGAGAAGAGAATGCCAAAATGAGAAATAGGAAATACTAGAGATTGATCTAGGGCTCGTTGCATCCTATACCGACGACATATCGTCATGATAGAGTTAGGCACAACGACCTAGTTTCTTTAATTACTGAAATAAAAAAATATTAAAGTAGGGCTATGACAACGACATGTCGTCGGGATAGGCCCCTCATCATTTTAGGTGGATTAAAAGAAAAGGAAAAATAAAGAATTGCAAGGCTATATCAATGACATGTCGTCGACATAGCCTCCCAAAGGGCGGCTTACTTTTTGTAAGATCCCGTATTTGAAAACGTACGATCGTTAACGAGAATTAAATAAAAAACAAGGAAAAAGGATAGAGATAGACCTTGGGCCTTGGGCTTTGGGTTGCTTGTGCCGAAAAGGAGGGGATTGGGCCCTTAAAACCCCAATTTCAGCCCCCTCCACCCTCATCTTTCTTTATTTCTCATCAACCTAGAGAGAAGTTAGAGAGATTAAGTGGAGAGAGTAGAGAGGGAAAGACGAGATCGAGCTCGAGAATAGGACACGGATTAGAAAGAAGAGGAATAGGAGAAAATTACTAGCAAGCTAAGGTCACATACGAGGTAAGGTTTCTGTCCTTAAGCTCTCGTTCTTAGCTCGGTTTTAGTTTGTTTTGGTTTTGGTGAAGAAAGTAACGATTTTTACTTGCTAAGTTCGTCGGGCCAGTTTATGGTGAACTTGACAAGATCGTTGGACCCTGTTCTAGCGAACTTATTAGGTTCACCAGGCCTTGCAGTAGCGAACTTGGTGTGTTCTCTGGGTCTATGGGAGGCGAACTTAACCTAGGTTAGTGAAACCGTTCAGTTTCAGATTAAGTATGATATGTTCTAAACTGTCTATGTTTAACCAGATTGTGTGAGATTCAAGTAGTATGTTCCAGCTAAGATATCAGGTGAGTTCTAATCCCTTTTTTGCTTGCTTTAGAGGTGGTGTGCATACTTAGTGGAAAACGTTTATTGTATATTTTATATTAATAAACAAAAGTTACATTTTATATAAAGTAAAGGTATATTTTATGGCAAGAGTTTATTATATTTTTATATACATAAACAAAGGCATAATATATGTCCAGGTTATGTTTTTGCAAAGTGAAGATCTTTTTTAAAAAACGTTTATTATATTGGTATATATATACATAAACAAAGTCAAAAGATATGTTCAAGATAATTTTTAAATGAAGCAAAGATATTTTTTTTGAAAGAAGGTAAAAATATTTTTATAAAGTCACTACATTGTCAAAGAAAAGAAAGTGAACAGCCTTCTTACATGAATGTGTACCAGCTTATTAAGGTTCCTTTGGTGACAGTTAATATTACTTGTACAAGATGTTAGATATGGGTTAAGCTCATTAGTAAGAACCTTCGGGGTTCACTAATGGTTGTACAACTAGGATGGGTGACGGCGGTTGCTAGGGAGGTCCACACAACCTCCCCATAATGTTAAGCGGTATTGTCGGTTCATGGTCGTTAGCCATGGGTGCAATACCAGTATTGTCGGTCATGGCCATTAGCCATGGGGGCAGTACAGGTACTCATCAGTTCATGGACGTGAGCCATGAGGGTGGTACAAGATAAGAGAATTGACGGTTAAGCAGTATTGTCAGTTCATGGACGTGAGCCATGAGGGCCGTACAAGATACATGAATTGACGGTTTAGTAGTACTTGTCGGTTCATGGCCGTTTGCCATGGGGGCAGTACAATGAAAAGGTTTGACACATAATGTATGACTTAAACTGTTTTAAAAGTAAAGTATGTAAAGTTTTTGCTTAATGGCGTCATGTATGTTTTGATAAATCCTTCTTGTTGTATATGTATGAATGTTTAAAGTAAACGTTAGAACTCACTTAGCGTTGCTGATTTTTAGTATGCACATCAGTTAAGTGTAGGTTGCTGTTGATGGATATGGATGCTTGGCTTGGCGAGAAGAGTTACCCCGAAGATCAGAGTCTGGCATCCCGTTTTATGTTTAAGTTTATGTTGCTTTAGACAAGTTTTAATTTGTACCATACGAGTTATGTTATGCTTCCGCTATTATGCTAAAGTTTTAATCGTTTCTGCTGTGATTTGTTGAATGTATTATGTTTATGAGTATGTGTTTATGAGTAAATCTAATAAGTGAGGTCTCCCGGGTTTAGGTCCTTACAAGTTGGTATGAGAGCCATAGTTTGAGAGATTCGGACATCCGCGATGTCTGAACTTAAACTGAGAATGGTACCAAGTAGCGGATGCCAGTACGGGTAACTCGGAGCCAAAGCATCAGAAGCGTATAGTAAGTAAAGTTTCTCCTTTTTAGGGTGTCAAGATAAGAATATAGGCTTTAGTGAAATCATGAAAGTGAATAATTAGAAAACCGGAAGTAACGTAATGGTTGATTGCTGATAGACAGTGTATATCGACATCTTACCTTACTTATTGTGTTCTACCTATTCCCTAGCATGACAAAACTAAATTTCCTTTGTTCCCTATCTTTCAGTTGAGAAATGGCTAGACGTGGAGTAGGAAGAAGAGGAGGAGGAAGACGTGGTGGTGGACGTACTGGTCGTCACGGTAGGGCGCCTGTGAACCACGAGCACGAGATTGAGGGGAGTGTCCATACTACTCATACTGACGCGACAGTCAGCAAGTTCAATGTTGAACGGGCGCCAGAAGCTGACCAAACATTTGAGTTTGAACTTGACGTGTAGGCGGCTCTCGCCCGAGACTTCACCCGAATGACGAGGGAAACCTTGCCAACCCTGTTGGCTAAGGCGTTGAAGAAAGCAAATGAAGGACCCAATACAAACCCGGTTAATGTAGGACCTGTGGTGCTCCCCAACTACTAAAGAGCCAAATCATGTAAGAAATGTTGCACGACTTGCTCGCGGGTGCGACTATAAGGCGTTTCGAGGTTATGATCTACCCGTGCTTAATGGGGAGAAAGATGTAGCAGATACTTTGGACTGTATCAACAAAATGGAGTCCGCCATCCGTATCAGTGAATGCCGATCGGATCAAATGGTCATGTTTGCTGCAAACTCGCTGAAGGGAGAGGCGACACATTGGTGGGAGACTATGAGACAGGCAAGGGGTGACCAAGCGATCGAACTGTTAAGGTGGAATGATCTGAAGGAACTAGTGAATGACAAGTTCTGACCTAAGAACGAGATCCACAAGGTGGAAAGGGAGTTCCTGACTCTACAAGTCGGATTCATGACTCACCGGCAATACACCTCCAAGTACAACGAGATGGCACGTCGGGTGCCCCATCTTGTTACCACTGAGGAGAGAAGGATCCACTATTATGTCCAAGGGTTGCCTCCAAAGGTCCGTACCTTTGTCAAGGCCAACACACCGACTACTTTTGAGTCGGTGGTCATTCTAAGCGGAGTTATGTATGATGACATAGCCTCTGCTAAAGTCATTCCTGAAGGACCCAAGAAATAGGCAGTCAAGCGAACTGGTGAGGACCTTCAAGGTCCTAACGAGAGGATAGAAATGGTAGAAGCTGAGGGTTTGTGTGGTAAGTGTGGAAAAAGGCATGGATGAGAGTGTAGAGCAGGGTATGTGGGGTGTTTTAGGTGTGGCAAGTTCGGGCACCATTCTCGTGACTACCTAGAGAAGCCTAGATGCCATAACTATGGGGAGCAGGGACATTTAAGTCGGGATTGTAAGGAGCCCCGAGAGCCGGGTGTGTGAGGATCTGGAAAAAGGGAAGGGTACGGAGAAAGAACCTTACCCCAACAACGCTAGAGTAAAAGCCTATCAGGTGACTCTATGAGGTACGTTACGAACTCATATCTATGCGCTTTTGTGCTCATGACATTAATATGAATAGAAACATATGCCCTTGTGTTAATTGTCCCTTACCTAGTAGTTAACCCCATTAGTTTAGATGCCTTAGATCTAGAGATTGTCTTTGGTTAGACCACGAATAGCCGAAAGATGAATCGTCTTAGACTCTGAATGGTAGTTAATCACAATGGCCTTCATATACAAGCTACCCCGCACAGCTACGGTTTATGCCAACCATTCCGTGATTGCTATCAGTATAACTTATGGCAGGTTTCGAGGACGAAACGTGTTGTAAGGAAGGTCGACTTGTAACATCGCGTATTTTGAATACGTAAGATCGTTCACGAGAATTAAATAAAAAAAGGAAAAAGGAATGAGATAGAACTTGGGCCTTGGGCTTTGTGTTACTTGGGCCGAAAAGGAGGGGATTGGGCACTTAAAACCCCAATTTCAGCCCCCTCCACCCTTATCTTTCTCTATTTCGCATAAACCTAGAGAGAAGTTAAAAAGAGAAAGTGGAGACAGTAGAGAGGGAAAGACGAGATCGAACTCGGGAATAGGACTCGAATTAGCAAGAAGAGGAAGAGGAGAACATCACCAGCAAGCTAAGGTCGCATACGAGGTAAGGTTTCTGTCCTTAAGCTCGGTTTTAGTTCGTTTTGGTTTTGGTGAAGAAAGTAACGATTTTTACATGTTAAAAACTAGCCGCCATGTTTATGCAAACTTAGGGTTTGGTTGGGGAAGTAGAGCCCACAGGCAAACTTGCTAAGTTCGCCGGGCCAGTTTAGGGCGAACTTGACAAGATCGTTGGACCCTGTTCTAGTGAACTTATTAGGTTCGCCAGGCCTTGCCATAGCGAACTTGGTGTGTTCTCTTTGTAAGTTCGCTGGGTCTATGGGAGGAGAACTTAACCTAAGTTCACCTGGTCAGAAATAGTGAAACCGTTCAGTGTCGGGTTAAGTCTGATATTTTCTAAACTGTCTATGTTTAACCAGATTGTGTGAGATTCAAGTAGTACATTCCATCTAAGATACCAGGTGAGTTCTAATCCTTTTTTTACCTGCTTTAAGGGTGGTGTGCATACTTAGTGGAAAACGTTTATTGTATATTTTATATTAATAAACAAAAGTGAAAGTTGTGTTTTTCAGAGAACAGTTTAAAAGAGGCAAGAGCATGTTTTATATAAAGTAAAGGTATATTTTATGGCAAGCGTTTATTATATTTTTATATACATAAACAACGGCATAATATATGTTCAGGTTATGTTTTTGCAAAGTGAAGATCTTTTCGGAAAGCGTTTATTATATTGGTATACATATAAATAAACAAAGTCAAAAGATATGTTCAAGATAATGTTTAAATGAAGCAAAGATATTTTTTTTTGAAAGAAGGTAAAAATGTTTTTATGAAGTCACTACATTGTCAAAGAAAAGAAAGTGAACAACTTTCCTACGGGAATTTATACTAGCTTGTTAAGGTTCCTTCGGGGACAGTTATTACTTGTACATGATGTTAGATATGGGTTAATCTCATTAGTAAGAACCTTCGGGGTTCGCTAAATGTTGTACAACTGGGATGGGTGACGGTAGTTGCTCGGGAGGTGCACGCAACCTCCCCATAGTGTTAAGCGGTATTTTCGGTTCATGGCAGTTAGCCATGGGGGCCAATACTAGTGTTGTCGGTTCATGGCCGTTAGCCATGGGGGCAGTACAGGTACTCGTCGGTTTATGGACGTGAGCCATGAAGGCGGTACAGGATAATGGAATTATGGTTAAGCAGTACTTGTCGGTTCATGGACGTGAGCCATGAGGGCGGTACCGGATACATGAATTGACGGTTTAGCAGTACTTGTCGGTTTATGGCCGTTTGCCATGGGGGCGATACAGTGAAAATGTTTGACACATAGTGTATGACTTAATCTGTTTTAAAAGTAAAGTATGTAAAGTTTTGCTTTAATGGCGTGATGTATGTTTTGGTAAATCCTTCTTGCTGTATATGTATGAATGTTTAAAGTAAATGTTAGAACTCACTCAGTGTTGCTGATTTTTAGTATGTACATCAGTTAAGTGTAGGTTGCTGTTGATGGATATGGATGCTTGGCTTGGTAAGAAGAGTTACCCCGAAGATCAGAGTCTGACATCCCGTTTTATGTTTAATTTTATATTGCTTTAGATAAGTTTTAATTTGTACCAGACAAGTTAGGGTATGCTTCTGCTATGATGTTAAAGTTTTAATCGTTACCGCTGCGATTTGTTGAATGTCTTATGTTTATGAGCTATGTGTTTATGAGTAGATCCAATAAGTGAGGTCTTTTGGGTTTGAGGCCTTACACTTTTTCACTATTCCCGCCTAAGCTATACCAACGGCATGTCGTTGAGAAAAGCTGATTAAAAAAAATTAAAGTAGGGCTATACCGACGACTTTTTGTCGGTAATGGCCATGACGACCACTTGTCGTCGCTAAAGTGTTGTCGTTACAGATTGATTTTCTTCTAGTGAAACCGCTCTGGTACCAATATTACGTGAAGGTTTAAGAAAGGTGATTTATAGAAGAAGGATAAATCCGGTCAAAACATACTCTCATTAGGTGTAATGACGTTTAAGTATACACTACAGCTTAACCGCCTTCCCAGTTGGTTGAGTTTGTTTCAAACCCAAATCTTGAAGGACAAAAACACTAGCATATTTTTAGCCCATACCACCATAAGAGATGGCACCAAAACCATTGTGAGGAACTTAAAACTCATAAGCTGTAGAGTTCTTCCTGTTTGCCCTCGTTAAACGTTTGTTGGTATATTTCGGGAACCTAGATTGTTTTTGGACAGCCTTAATCCCCTTCCTACGTTTATTGGGCTGCCCACGATACCCATCGTATATGATTCATACTAGTCATGTTTGGTATTCTTTATGTACCCAACATAATGTTATGGTAACGTGTCTCTTGAATTGTATGGCCATCGAATGAATCTTAGGCGTGGGGGGTATGTGGTCGTTAGGCCTGAAGCATACCGATATTAGAAATTAATCCTTTTGATCCTTTGTGTTCCATTTTTTATTGTTTTAGTTTGTATTTTATTTGGATCTTGAACAATGTTTGTATTTATGTGGACTGAGAACTTGAGACTGAGTTTGGGCCGTTGGCCAACAAACAAACAAAGATATGTTTGTGATTGGTCCATCTAAGTCTACTAGGGTAAAACGATTTCCAACTATCGGTTTTCTTGCGGTACCAAAAAACTGAAAAATTTGCGACAGTACATTTCGTGGAAAATTTGTCGGAATTGGCCGTTAGCGACAAGTTTCCGACAAAAAGTATTTGTTGGAAAAAACCCCGTAAGAAATGTTTTTTCCGACAAAGTTCCGACTAATTTTCCGACGAATTAGCGACAAAAGCCTTTCGTCTTAATTTACGACAATATTCCGTCGATTATATTAAATAAATAAGTTAACTTAATTAATAAATTTGTCGGAAAATTATAGGAAATCTTATAGTTACTTTTTTGTTTTTGTTTTGTCGGAAAGTTGTTGCTAACTTGTGGGAAATTTCTTTTGTTGGTAAATTATCAGAAAATTTTGTATAAAATATACACGTTTTCTAGTAGTGTTGTAACCGATACATGCATGGAACGTCACTTCATTTCATGGCATCGTTTCAGTAGGTTTAAATATGAAAGTCTTGAACAAAATTTTGCCCTTTGGATCATCATTACGAATCTGTGATTTCGTGTTTTGTAATCTTGAAAGTAAACCTTGTTTCAAACAAAAGTATAATACCGAAAGAAACTGAAAGTAGGATGGATTGATTAAACGGTTATCAATGTTTGCAACCTACTTATACACATAAAACCGTCACCACCATGGGATACGTGAATTCAAACTTAACTGTCATTTAACCGCCTTCCGAAATAAGTGGGATAACTTCCACCGCAGATAATCGTTAACTGCTTCCCGTATAGAGGTGTACAAATCGGGTTTTTTAACGAAACCGGTTCGGGTTTAAAACCGGGTCGGGTTGGGCAAAACCCGCTTGGACCGGGTCGACGTACGAACCGGTTCGGGTCACGAACCGGGTTCAAGGATCATCGAACCCAACCCTACCAAACCGGATCGGACCGGGTTGAAACCGGGTTGGCTACTAAACCGGTTCGGGTCCAAAACCGGTTTACCCGGATTTAAAAAAAAAAAAAAAAACCGTTAATTTTTTAAAAAATTAACCGTTAAAGATATTAACTTAACTTAAAAATTACAAAACATACAAGATAAAGTTTAGAAATTACAAAACAAATAATTAAAAGTTTACAAATTAAAAATACATTAAATATAAAAGTCTTCTTCGTGGATATATTGAAAATCCGGGTAGTCGGTACTAGTCGGATCCCGAACTCCCTCGTAGGAGGTCTTCGCCGATTGCTTCAATCAATCCTCCTTCCACCTCGTCCTCGTATATCTCTCCCTCGACTTCGAGTTCGCCTTCAAGGGAAGATATATGTTGTATTCTTTCCGCCGCGTCCAAGTAATCTTTTAAGCAAATGCACGTTTCCACCGATGGCGGAGTTAGTCTTGTTCTTCGTAAAGAAACAACCCTGCCACTAACAGAAAAAGCAGATTCCGAAGCTACCGTAGAAGCTTGGACGGTTAGTAGATCACAGGCCATAGCGGATAGGACGGGAAATTGGTTTTCCTTCCCTTTCCACCAAGCCAAGATATCAAATGTCTCAAAATCATGAGCATTCATACCGGTTAAAAAATCCGAACCTATATATCTACCTAATTCGCTACTTGGGGTATTACCCCGTTGACGTTTACTATTTTCATTAAGTATAGTATTAAATAAGTTTAACATTGAACTCCGACTAGTACTTGCACTTGATGGAGCGTTTCTAAATTGCTCATGAACGGTAGATGTTGTACCATATTTTTCAACATAAACAGTAAATAAAGTAGACAAATTTTGTGTAAAAATAGTTTTTGCTCTATCCGTTAAAAATACGTCTTCTTCGTATAAATCCAAACCGTAAATTATTTTTTCAATTAAAGTTTCAACACCCGAAACATTTAAGCACGAGTTTAAGGCGGCGGCGCAAGTAATAATCGGAGGCATTTCTTTAAAATATTTTTTAAATTTCTCTTTCATTGGCGGTATCATTTCTTTAAATACGCCGCCTCGCATAGAATATTCGTTTAATTTTTCGACCATTAAAAAAAGTTGATTTAAAACCAAAGGACTTGTGGGATAGTAAACTCCCGATAAATAGGTTGTAGCGGTTTTAAAAATATGGAGCATATCGGCTACACCTTCAATGATACCCCAACCCGCTGTCAGAAATTTTGTTACTTTATTTTGCCTTGCTAGTTGGGCATGAAACATTTGCAAACTTCGTTTTTGTTGAATGACTTTTTCGAACATGTTACACGTTGAGTTCCAACGTGTTGAAACGTCCCAATTTGGACCTAAACATTCGGTTTCACCGTCTTTACAAAATTTTATATATCGATGATATCTTCTTTGACTTGTATGAAAAATGTCACGCAACATTTGTTTAAATTGATTTCTAACATCGTCAATGTGTTTAAGACCATCTTGCACAACTAAATTAATAATATGTGCAACACATCGGCTATGGAAAAAAATACCATTACAAATCGGGTTATATTTTAAAATAAGTTGGTTTACCGCGACGGTATTATTCGAGGCGTTATCAAAAGATATTGAAAAAACTTTTGTTTTTATTTTAAAAGTTCTTATAACTTTGTCTAAAATATAAAATAAATTGTCACCGGTGTGGGGGTATGCAAAAATATCGAACGCAATAGTACGTTTCATCATTTGCCAATTTTCCGGATTTATCCAATGAGCGGTAACGCAAATGTAAGAATCCGACAAATTGTGGGGAGCCGACCAAACATCACAAGTTAAACTAATACCGGTTTTTAAATTTTCAAATTCATTTATTATTTCTACTTTAGCTTTTTTCCACATATTTATACAATCTCTTCTAAGAGTAGCACGACTTACATGAGTGTAGCGAGGTTGGAGCGTTTGTTGAATAAGCCGAGTCAAACGCTCGTTGTCAAAGTGTTTGAAAGGTAGACTCTCTTGAATCATAAAATGCGCCATCCTCTCCCGAACCAAGTCAACATTATACGCAAAAATATTACCTTCGTTTGTCATACTTGGTTGACCTTGCGAAGCTTGAGACTTTATAACCGAACAATAGTTTTTTTCAATGTGATTCTTCAAAGTTGTGTTTGCGTCTTTTCCAAAAACATGCCCGCACAACTTGCATCGAGCCTTATGACCACCATTCGACATTTCGCATAAATCGAAATGTTGCCAAACATTGGGATTCCTTGTTGTAGGAATAACCCGCACAACCGTGGGAGCACTAACACTTTGAGAAGCACCAACAATATTAGAATGTTGAGATTCGTTTGCCATTTTGGGAGTTTCGACTTTCGAGCGTGAGCGTTTTTGAGAAATAAGAGCGTTTTTGAGAAATAAGAGCGTTTTTGAGAAATGAGAGCGTTTTAGAATTGTGTGGTTGAACCAATACAACCCACACCTATTTATACAAGTTGTAGGGGCTCCAAAATACAAAAAAACAAAAAAAAAACGGTCATATAGCCGTTCCAACGGCTATAAAACCGTTAAAATCGAAATTTACAACGGTTCGAACCGGTTTGAAACCGGTTTGAGAACCGGGTCGGGCCCGAAACCGGTTTGAGGGTGAAACCGGTTCGGGTCGGGTTAAGAACCGGTATCCAAAATTTTTTTAAAAACTGGTTACACACCTACGGGTTTGGATCGGGTTTCGGATCGGGTTGGGTGAAACCGGTTTGTTTGTGAACCCGGTTCGGGTCGGGTACCGGGGACCCGGTTTGAAACCGGTTTTTTTTGCCCACCTCTATTCCCGTATCCCATAGTTTGCGTGAACTGATTGTGGCCTCCGACCCAAAATAGTTAAACAAACTAGAGTCATTAAGTTTAAACATCAAGCCCAATAAAACAAAAGTTAAAAGTGTTCAAATAAACTAGCCCAATACGTATAATAAGAGATTAATAATGGGCTACACAAAACCGCATGAAGCACATTTTCATCATTTAAAATTTAACTTACCAGAATAGATAAACCAAGAGAAAATTCTAGAATTGCTTGTTGATTAATTTTTTATATAAGGTACTTAAAAGAGAGCAAAAATATGAAAAAAAGTAGTGTGTATAAAATTGAAATACGTGTGGGTGGGGTAGCTGTGTTTGTTCAAACAAAAATGGTGATCTGTTTTCAGTATCCTTTTTATGTTGTATAATGGGCTTTAAACTCTTTCTGCAAAAACAGATGGTGGGGAGACTTATGCAACTTGTCCAGCAGATGTGGCCTGATAATTGTAGGGGCTGTTATTTTCTTTCTGGATAATTATAGCAATATCTTTGTGTCTTGTTTAAACTGCTGTTGTGTCTTATTGTGTTTGCTTTTACGGAAGCTGACATAATGGTTTCAAAATACATGCCAACAATGATCTCAAGTGAATTGTTGTCAAAAGTACAGTGGAAACCGGGCCAAATTCAACCCCCATTTCACCAATTATATGCCCTATATTCGATGTTTTCCAACCACAAGACATTGAAGGTGGATGATAATGGATGAAGTTGAAGTTACAGACAAATTAAATCTTTAAATCAGTAAAAAAAGATAACCTTTTTCACATGAAATCATGAACCAAAGTTAAGAACTAATAATGTTGCCTTGTTGTGATGTGAACAGTAAAGGATTGGACCTTATACTTTTTGGCTAGGTTTGGTTCCATTCTGATGATTATTGGATAACTTCCATCCAAAACATGTTTTTTTGGTTGGCCTGATAATGAGCATGTTCTGGCCCCATTTGCTCTTTTGGTTTCAAACTCAATTGACCCTTTTCTTCAAAATCAATATGCTGTACAGTACACATACCCCGGTTACATGAACTTTATCGACGCTATTATTATCACTTTGAAGTGCGATGCATCCACATGTCACATGGGTATTTGACTTAAAGTTGATCATCTATCCTATAAACCTTATAAAATTATCATCCATCAAATATAACATGTAGATATGGATAAAGATATGGAGTAGAAGAACAGCAAATCATGAGTTCTTTCATGCTGATCATGTGTGTGTGATTCCCATGCAAAACCCTGAATTCGATGAATCGAAATTCTAAAATTCCCAGTTGCTTAGATCACAAGTTGCTGCAACTTTGTAATGTTCTTCGGTAGTAATTAATACACATTTTGATCCATGTAATTGGTGTTCAGTCTTCTGGTCTGGGGGGTTTTCCCTATAAAGGGTTTCCTCCTATGGAATCATGAGTTTGAATGCCGACGAGGAGAATTTTGCCAGTACCCTCCTCCACACGTCTTGGTGTTAGCTGTTGAAAAAAATATATACATATTTTGAACAAGGTGATAACTAGTATCAAAAAGAGACATGTTTACTGATATCATGTAGGGTTTGTTTGTAATTCAAGCATCATTCTTCCCATAGATTTGAATGGGAATTGATGACAACCATTAATGGCTGCCTGGGATTCACAAAACATGAAGTAACAAGGGTGTCCACATATGTAGATGAAAGGGACAAATCCATAACTATGCTATATCTACATCTATAGGTAGGTTCATATGGGAATAATATGAGCCATGTTCCCTTAATTCATTCTTCTATTAGTTAGCATGCATCAACTGCAAGCATAGCCATTGGATACCTACGGGGCTACACTTAACTCGATCATTTTGCTTCACCACTACGTACACTTACATATGATATTTCTACTTTTTAAAGCCAACCCCATTACTATATGTCCCCAAAACCATGGTGCCACTTGACGTGAATTATGCCTTTGGATAAGCTTTGCATACGTGTTATACATATCTTTGGTTTTGTCTTATTGTCATTGGACATATAGGGCCACCCTAGATTGAGCATACATGTTAGTTTTTTCAAGAATTTTGTCAGAAAAGTTAAGCTAGATCCTTTGGTTTGTTTTACGTAATTCTCGTGTTTTCTAGCATTCAAAGTCAACAAAGGGGAAAAGTTAACCCTTTATTTGATAGGGGCATGTGATTCAACAAAGATTAGTCTAAAGCAGAAGTAGGTTTAACTTTTCGAAGAAATTGGCTTTACTTTTAGTCAATGGGATTAGTAGTTATAACCCATGATTGGGGGTTAATCTTGTCCTTATTAGTTAACTGTTACATGTATTGTCGTTTTATGATACTTTTCTTAATAATGTTGGTTTAATTACTACCTTTTTAAATATTTTAAGTTATATTTCTTTACCATTGTTATAAAGAAATTGATAGTATTTATTTAAAATTGTCTCATTTCGTTTTTCATTTGAAATTAATATTGATTTTTTACCAAAACTAATTTATTAATTGTTTAGATAAAAAAGGAAAAAAATCTTGAAGCATAATCTTTAATTTTACTTGCATATATTGGAGCTATTAGATCACACAGACAGGAGATATTAGGGGTGTCTTATGTGGGCAGTTGGGAACAACCAGTTAACTCCCCTCCGCCAGAAACAAAAATCCAGATTTGGCATTTACTTCGTTTTTGAGATGACGAGGAAAGACGTGGGCCCCAAACACAGTTTGGTATGAAACTAAGAAAAACATTTCTTTTTAAAATTTCTACAAACAATAAATAGTTTGTATTTCTATCTAAAAACTATAAAACATCTAAACATTTAACTATCAATAAACTAGTTAGGGTTTAAATTAACTAACCGACTGTTCAGTGAACATGCCTACTTTGATCCATTTGAATTTCATATTAACTTATAGAACTTTGTCCATCTTAAACTTTATACAAACTTGTATAAAATTTTATGATATTTGGACCTTTAGCTTTTATAAACCCCTTTAACAATATTTTGTAAAACTGTAATTTTAAATCAATTAGTTAGGATGTATTTTTATACAAACGGATTAATGACAACGTAGTGAATCATGAAAGAACTCATTTGATTTCTAGATGAAAACTCTACTAGATTTATTTAGAAATTAATTATTATACTTGATTGTATGTTGATTAGCAAATAAAATTAGTGAATTGACTGACTATATAAAATGTGATCATATGTTAATCACTTTGTCTGATTTAACTAAATAAAGTTGTGTGGGTATTCATTCTAACCCCAAGTTTAGAAGCTTACTTGTAACCATTGTGAATTAGTACGAAATAAACTTCTATTTTAGTCACATTGATCTTATGGATTAAATGAACTCTCTTGATTTATTGATATTTGGGTAGTGTTTGCTATGCATTAATGTATAATGGAATGAGTTATTGCGTTGGAATGAAAAAACATGTTTGGTAATCACATAGGAATGAATGGACCATTATATAAGGAATATGATTTTTTCCCTTTTAATTATTTTTAATTCTTTGAGGGAGGGGTGTTTTTTTTTCATTCCTTCAAAAAATGGAATGATTTTGTTTAATTAATGAACCCAACCATGACTCGAACCATGGCCCGAACCATGACCCGACTCATGACCCGGACCATGGCCCGACCCATGACCCGACTCATGACCCATGACTATGGCATGAACCACTGCCCGACCCATGACCCGAACCATGGCATGAACCATGACCCGACCCATGACTCGAACCATGACCCGACCCATGACTATGGCATGAACCACTGCCCGACCCATGACCCGAACCATGACCCGACCCATGACTCAACCCATGACCGGACCCATGGCCCGAACCATGACCCGACCGTCCATGCCCGAACCATGGCCCGACCCACGACACGACCCATGACACAACCTGTAATATAAATTTATTAGTTAAAAATATTTTATTTTTCATAAAATATTTTTCTGTCTACTAAACAACACAAAGTAATGATTTATTTCATTCACATAGGGTAACCAAACAGGACCATGAAATGATAATGATCCATTTCTTTCCCTTGTCCATTCCATTCACTCGTCCATTCCATTTCCTTGTTCATTCCATTACCTCATACCAAACAGACCCATGGTTTTTAAGACTTATCGAGGCTTGCTAGAAATTAGGAAAACATTGTAAAAATATTAGGGGGTGTTGAAATAGTCTACAAACAAAAAACTATAGTGTGTTTTAGTGTTTGTTTATTTCGATCCCGGTTTGTTTCATGATCAATTTGTTGTTTAATTATTGGTTTGTCTTCCCCAAACCAACATTACTTCTCTTAAATTATATACATTCATTTATATCATTTATTGTATGTACGTATATGTTCATGTTTATAACACAATAGATGTTACAATAGATATGACAATTGATAAGAGCTGGGTTTCACTGGGAAATCGGAATTCTACGGCTTTCTTAAGAAGTCTTCACAACTTTATAGAGATTGCCAAGAACCATGTCGACGGTCGAGGTAAAGCGTTTTTCCTGTATAGACGTTGTTGCAATGGGTCTCGACAAGGATTTGAAGACGATTTATGCCCACATACAAGACCACGGGTTTCTACAATCATATCAGACTTAGAATTATCACGGTGAACAATATCCTCGTGCGACGAAGATAACAGCCCATTTTGCTCTAAGAAGAACATGTACTCTAGCAACAACTCCAACATCAAATAATGAGATGTTTAATGCAATTAATGATGTGATGGTAGAGCAAAATATAAATAAAGAAAATATAGATGAAGATGGAACTGGTTTAGACCTGGAACTTGATGCGTTGTTTGAGGAGCTCAATAAGGAGTTAAACCCAGTTGTAGTCAAATGTCTTCTCTAAACTTCCTAGCCAAATTGATGTATATTAAAGTTATAAACAAATGGACGAATAATACGTTTGACCAACTTTTAGAGCTTCTATAAATTGCATTCTTGAAGGAAAATCACATTCCAGCGTAACACTATGAAGCTAAGAAGAAGCTGAGAAAGACTAGGTTAGGATATCATTCTATCCATGCTTGCATTAATGATTGTGCACTGTTTTGGAAAGAGAATGAATCAATGCAAAATTATCCGTTTTGTAATGAAAGCAGATGGGTTGACAAAAACACATAGGGGAAGAAAGTACCACAAAAAGTGTTGCGCTACTTTCCTTTAACTTCTCGGCTTCGACGAAGGTATAGTTCCAGATTCACGACAAAAGATATGATTTGTCATAATACTAGACCCTCAACGGATGGTATGATGCGTCATCCGGTTGATAGGCATAGCAAGAATTTGATAAGAGATATCCGGATTTTGCTAAAGAACCAAGGAATGTCCGCTTAGGTTTGGCTGCTAATGGTTTTAATCCATTCGGTAACATGAGTCAGACTTGCAGTATGTTGCCGGTAGTGTTAACAACGTATAATACATCACGGTGGTTATATAGGAAAGAGTCTTCTTTCATGTTGACTTTGCTAATTCCCGACCCTAAATCATCTAGAAAGGGCATTGATGTTTTCCTAAGGCCTTTGGTGGATGAATTGAAAATGTTGTGGGTAGAAGGAGTCCAGGTGAGAGATGCATCAACCAAAACTGTATTTCAGATGCGTGCCGCATTGTTATGGACTATCAACGATTATCGTACTCGTAGCAGTTTATCTGGATGACGTGGTGAACGTTATAAAGCATGCCTTACTTGTCACATAGACACACCCTCGTGCTCGATAACGAATAAGATAACTTTTGTTGGTCAAAGAAGATTCTTGCCTAGAAAGCATAAATGAAGGAACGATCTGTCATTTAGTGGAAAGAAAGAGGCAAGAGATCATCCTCGATGATTAAGTAATGCCCAAATAACAAAACAACTAGAAAGGATCCCCGATCGTGTTCCGGGGAAACATCCTAGGCATGGAGGTGTGAAAAGAAGGTGTGTCGCGTCAGAGTTGAATTGGACCAAACGAAGTATCTTTTTCGAGCTGGATTATTGGTCTTCTCTGCATTTAAAACACAATCTTGATGTTATGCACGTGGAGAAAAATGTGTGTGAGAGCTTATTGGGTACTTTGCTGATGAATGATAAATCAAAAGACACACACAAAGCAAGAAAATACTTGGAAAATATGGGTATTCAACATAACCTATGGCTAACACAAAAAAACAACGGGTTAAACTGTCACACCCCGCCAAGGCAGAAACGCGAGGCGTAACATTCACTGGTTTCCAAAGCATATGATTACCGCAAACACATACATGTAATTGGATACATAATCGATTTTAAAATATTTACATCACAAAGTATCAAATTGAGTTTACAAAAGTTTAAGATTTCGCAAATATGACTCAAGACCATGAGTTATACAAGAGAAATCCTCCCAAAAGCCGTATCCACGTGCATGCATGTATCCTACATTGCTAACCTGATGGCCACGTTCAATTTCCTGAAAACATACTTAAAAATGTCAACACGAGGTTGGTGAGTTCACAAGTTATTATAAAGAGTTATCATAAACCCAATGTTTAAATCTGATCATTTTCCGATCAAAACTCTTTAGTCAAACCTGATCACTTTAACCTGATCAGAACTCTTTTGTTTAAACCCTGATCACTTTAGCCTGATCAGAACTCTTTTGTTTAAAACCTGATCATTTTAGCCTGATCAGAACTCTTTTGTTTAAAACCTGATCACTTTAGCCTGATCAGAACTCTTTTGTGTAAAACCTGATCATTTTAGCCTGATCAGAACTCTTTTGTTTAAAACCTGATCATTTTAGCCTGATCAGAACTCTTTTGTTTGTATTACCAATGAATATGAATACTAATCCGATCTATTGACCCCATTTGTAAGCTTGCAAGGAATACAAAATAGTATGTAATGTACGAGACCGTAACCAAACCCCAACATTCTGTGCCTCCCCTCGCCTTTCTGCGAGTAAGACAATATGCGGTCATTCGGCCATTTGGACCCCTGGTTAGCGCGACTAACCATGACCGGAGGCGTCACCCCCAATAGTATTATTCATATAATCCCGGGCTAAGTCCATAGCTAATGGTTACTAATTTATTCAGAGGACTTTAAGCGCTTTACTTTTCCCTCAATACACACATACGGTCAGATCATTAGTTCAATTCATTTACACACAAAAGTCTTTTACAAGTATGTTTCCACCCCAAATCATTTCAAAACTTTAGAAAAAGGGGATTAGTGAAACTCACCACGACAGTATGAATGCTAGCAAATATTTGAATAACAGCAGACTCGCCTATCCGTATCCTAATTACACAAGGATAACATACACGTTAAGACTACCCGTCTTAAACGCAAGTTGTTCACCCGACTTAGCAGATCTGATTGCTTTTGTTTAAATATCTTTTTAGTTTTTCAACACTTGTTTCGTTATAAAATAGTTCTAAGTTACTGCTCCATGGGACTGATGAACAGATATCGAAACTTTCTTAGTTTCGATTGAATAGAACAGATGTCGAAACTACTTAGTTTCGATTGAGTAAATTGAGTATCGAAACTACCTAGTTTCGATTGAGTAATAGGTATCGAAACTCCTAGTTTCGATTGAACACAGGTATCGAAACTCCCAGTTTCGATTGAACACAGGTATCGAAACTCCTAGTTTCGATTGAACACAGGTATCGAAACTCCTAGTTTCGATTGAACAACAGGTATCGAAACTATAGTTTCGATTACTGAAATTTTGATTGACAGAATCAGTCTTGTATATTTTTATGTTTTAATCTTGAATTTGACACACTTTTCTTGTTATCTTACTTGCGTTCGAACGATTTGTATGTTTAGCTACGGTTTTAAAGAAAATAATATGGATGGTATCGAGTTTTTACCTCTGGACAGAGATGATGATTTTGAGAGAAACAGAGAATGATCTTGAGCTCCTTAGCTTGATTCTTGAGAAAAACACTTGGAACTCTTCTTATAACACCGAAATATGTGGATTTCGCTTTAAAACTTGAATTCAACTTGAAGAGAAATGGGAAGATTGTCGTAAGAAAATGAGAGTGATGAAAGGAATTGTGAGAAAAGTGATTGAAGAGGTATGGTTTATATCAGAATTCTCACGATTTGGGTATGGTTTCTCTCTGAATTTTGGTTAAGAAAGTCAAGGAGTTGGGGGGGGAAAAGACCCACTGTCTCGCCGATTGATTTATTTGGGTTTAGAGTTAATTAAATCAATTAATTTGATTTAAGTGTAACTTAATATTATTTAGAGTTTTTTTAAAAGGTAAATTAATTCGGTTTAGATTTCTCACGGTATTATAATTTTAACCAGTTTATGGCTTGTTGAAGAAAATATTGAAGTCTTGGTTTTTGTAATATATATATATATTTATATATTTTTCTGGTTATTTTATTTAACCATTAACGTTCGTATTTAGTCGGGTTATACTGCTTACTTTTTCTAGTAATTCTTTATGATTTACTAGACTTGGAATAAACTCCTTTGCTAGACTTCTTGACTTTACTTAATCAAAATAAAATATCAGGAAATAATAAGTATGAACGTGCATTTATGTAATATGGATATTGACCTGAAATGCTGGGTGTCACATTCTCCCCATGTTACAGAGAATTTCCTCCTGAAATTCAGTTCTTGTCATTCTGACTTGGAGTGTTTGTAAACAAGGACGGGTACTTGGATTTCATTTTATCTTCCCGCTCCCACGTATACTCGGGGCCGCGCTTTGAATTCCAACGTACCTTGATTAGCTTAACACGGCTGCGCCTTGTTCTCTGAACCTTCCAATCTGTGACTTCCATAGGTTCCTCAATGAAGTGCAACTTGTCGTCTATGTGAATCTCATCAGGCGGTATAATTAATATGTCGTCTGATAAGCACTTCTTGAGATTTGACACATGAAACGTATCATGTATATTGCTTAATTCTTGTGGCAATTTGAGCTTGTAAGCTACAGGGCCAACCCTAGCCAAAATTTCAAACGGTCCAACGTACCTAGGGTTAAGCTTGCCACGGTTGCCAAATCTTGCAACTCCTTTCCAAGGAGAGACCTTTAACATGACTTTGTCTCCCACTTGGAATTCTAAAGGTCTTCGTCTGTTATCCGCGTAACTCTTTTGTCTGTCACGGGCGGCCTTCAGACGATCCTTGATTTTGAAAATCTTGTCCGTGGTCTCTTGAATAACCTCAGGACCGGTTAAATGTTTGTCACCAACTTCTGCCCAACATAGCGGTGAACGACATTTTCGACCATACAAAGCCTCAAACGGAGCGGCTTTGATGCTGGTGTGGTAACTGTTATTGTATGAAAACTCAGCTAGCGGCAAATGAGTATCCCAATTTCCACCATCCTCTAAGGTTTGAATGGTCCTTTCACTTTGACCATCTGTTTGTGGGTGATATGTCGTGCTCATGTCAAGACGTGTGCCCATGGCTTCTTGTAATGATTTCCAGATTCTAGACACGAATCTGCTGTCTCTATCAGAGATAATAGAAATTGGCACTCCATGCCTAGCCACAATTTCCTTGATATAAAGCCTTGCAAGTTTCTCGGTTTTATCCGTCTCTTTGATGGGTAGAAAATGAGCTGATTTCGTAAAACGATCGACGATTACCCATATAGTGTCATACCCGCTCGACGTCTTGGGTAACTTTGTGATGAAATCCATTGAAATCTGTTCCCATTTCCATTGAGGTATCTCGGGTTGTTGTAACAATCCCGACGGTTTCTGATGTTCTGCCTTTACTTTTGAACATATCAGGCATTTACCGACATAAATAGCAATTTCTCCTTTCATGTTCGGCCACCAGTAGAGTTCTTTCAGATCCTTATACATTTTATCCGAACCTGGGTGAATGGAGTACCTGGACTTGTGGGCTTCGTCCATAACCAACTCCCGTATGTTACCAAAACATGGCACCCAAATTCTATTCATGAAGTATAAAGTGTCATCTGATTTTGGTTCCAACTGCTTTATCATTCCTCGTAAAGCTTCACTCTGAATGTTTTCTTCCTTAATTGCCTCTTGTTGTGCCATCCGGATTTGAGTCGTGAGACTCGTGTGAATTTTCAATTCTAGGGCACGAACACGGAGTGTTTTAACCCGTTCCTTACGACTCAAGGCATCTGCTACGACATTTGCCTTACCAGGGTGATACTTGATATCACAGTCGTAATCATTCAGTAGCTCTACCCAACGACGTTGCCTCATGTTGAGTTCTTTCTGATTAAAGATGTGCTGGAGACTCTTGTGATCTGTAAAGATAGTACATTTTGTACCGTATAAGTAATGTCTCCAAATCTTGAGTGCAAACACGACAGCACCCAATTCCAGATCATGAGTCGTATAATTTTTCTCATGTACTTTTAGCTTTCTGGATGCATACGCTATGACTTTTTCTCTCTGCATCAATACACATCCCAGACCTTGGTGTGATGCGTCGCAGTACACGATGAAATTGTCAGTTCCTTCGGGAAGGGATAGGATTGGTGCACTGCAAAGTTTTTGCTTCAGCAATTGAAAAGCTGATTCTTGTTTATCAGTCCAATCAAACTTTTTGTCCTTCTGAGTTAACGTGATCAAAGGCAAGGCTATCTTTGAAAAATTCTCGATAAATCGCCTGTAATATCCTGCCAAACCCAGAAATTGACGCACCTCAGTCGGAGTTCTTGGTGCTTCCCAGTTTTTGATAGCTTCAATCTTGGATGGATCCACATGGATACCATTCTTATTGATAACGTGTCCGAGAAAGTGAACCTCTCGGATCCAAAACTCACACTTAGAGAATTTAGCATAAAGCTTCTCATTCCTGAGTAGTTCCAAGATTAATTTCAAATGATGTTCATGTTCCTCCTTGGTTCGTGAATATATCAATATGTCATCGATAAACACAATCACGAATTTATCCAAGTACGGCTTGCTTACGCGGTTCATGAGATCCATGAAGACGGCCGGTGCATTAGTCAAGCCAAATGGCATAACTAGGAACTCGTAGTGACCGTAACGAGTCCTAAAAGACGTTTTTGGTATATCTTCTTCCTTAATTTTTAGTTGATGATACCCTGATCGTAGATCAATTTTTGAATAGAAACTGGAACCTTGAAGTTGATCAAACAAATCGTCTATTCGAGGAAGAGGATACCGATTTTTTATTGTCAGTTTGTTTAATTCCCGGTAATCAATGCACATTCTAAAGGTTCCATCCTTTTTCTTTACAAATAGGACCGGAGCTCCCCATGGTGAGAAACTCGGTCTTATGAAACCTTTGTCAAGTAATTCTTGTAATTGGCTCGACAGTTCCTGCATCTCGGAAGGGGCTAGACGATACGGCGATCGTGCAACTGGTGCGGCTCCTGGTACTAGGTCGATCCGAAATTCGACTTGTCTTGATGGTGGTATTCCGGGTAAGTCCTCGGGAAATATTTCCGAGTAATCTCTGACGATTGGTATGTCCTCAAGTCGACGTTCTTCGGGTTTCTTCTCGATGATGTGAGCCAGGAATGCACAATAACCCTTACGTATATACTTATGAGCTTTCATGCAGTTTATCGTCTTCAACATTATTCTACACCTTTCGCCTTGAATTGAAAGAATTTCTCCGCTTGGTAGTGGGATACGTACAATCTTCTCGAAGCATACGATCTCGGCACGATTCTTTGATAACCAATCCATGCCAATAACAATATCAAAACTCCCTAGTTCGACGGGTAGAAGGTCTATACTGAATGTATGGTTTTCTAAACATAAAGTACAACCCTTAATGACCTCTCCGGTTTCTATTAATTTCCCATTTGCTAATTCAATTGTATAACTTTGATCTAGTTTGCTGGCCTTAATACCGAGTAAGGATTTAAAATCATTCGACACAAAACTCATATCCGCACCCGAATCAAAAAGTACAGAGGCATAGTGATTATTTATCGGGAACGTACCAGTGACGATATTCGGGTCCTGGCGTGCGTCCCTTGCACCCATCACAAATGCCCTCCCTGGTGCCTGAGCGTTGTTCTGATTCTTCCACTTGGGACAATCCCTCTTGAAGTGCTTCAGGTCACCACATATGAAACATCCCGGTTTAATTTTCCCCATTCGGTTGTTAGTTCGACAAGCTTGTGTGGTGTGACCAAACTTGTCACATTTTCCACACTTGATGCACACACCGGCATGATGATTTCCACACTTCTTACATCTCGGTAGGCCCCTATCATACTCCTTTCTTTCCACTGTGTTGACTGCAAAAGCCTTCATAGTTCCTTGTTTCTTAAACCCTTGCTTCTAAGACTTGTTGCTTGAATTTCCCATCCATTTCCTTTTCTCCCCAGATCGACCTTCCTCGTTCTCCTTCCTCACAATCAATTCATTACGTACCGCATCATCTCTTAGCTTGAATGCTAAAGTTGTAGCACTCTTGGCATCTATTGGGTTAGATGATGTTACCATGCTACGAATTTGAGGCGCACGGCCCCACAGATACCTCTCAACGCGCTTATGTTCTGGTGTGACCATATGCGGTACTAGAATCGCCAATTCATTGAAACGGTCGGTGTATCCCGCCACATCATCTCCTATCATCTGTAGGTTCCACATCTCAGTTTTAATCTTTTGCAATTCGTTTCGAGGACAGTATTCCTCAATCATCATGTTTTTCAAGTCTTCCCAAGACAATTGATACGCTGTCTCTCTCCCCAAAGTCTTCATTTGAGTATTCCACCAAGTTAAAGCTTTATCAGTGAGCATGCATGTAGAATACTTCACCATGCAGTCAGCGGTGCATTCACTAATATCAATCACCGACTCCATCTTTTCTATCCATCTCATTAGACCTACTGCACCCTCGGTGCCATTGAAACTGCGGGGATTGCAGGATAGGAAGGCCTTGTAGGTGCACTTCCTATTTGGAGCATCTGTAGAATCACAAGTCATAACGTCATTAATTCGGATCATGACTATGTGTTATGGCTTATTTATTTTTATTACCTCCGGAACCTCCTGCTGTACCGCTACCTCCTGCACCTCCTCCGCCGGTACCGCTGCCGTTTCCTCCGCCACTATTTCGATTTGCTTCATACTGCTCTATGGCGGCAGCTACTCGCTGTGCTATGAGTTGTTCTATGTTTGGGGAAATTGTCTCGTTGTTGTCACCAGTAGTGTTACGGGGTGTCCCACGCTTAGGTGCCATGACGTTCTTTCTAACATATCAATTAAAAAGAAACAACATTATATAATAATAATGATAGATCATGACATAAGGATACAACAACATCAAACGTAAACAACCATCCTCACAACCTAAGCCATCATATACATAGTTAAAACATACATAGTACATTGTTCCCAAAAGACAAGGATACAAAAAGGGATGGGTTCTCATGACCACATCAGTACCAAAGTTTTAAACTACATAATGTGCTATGGGCACAACCCGCCCATAATAGGTTTAAAATAAGAAGTGGGAGTACAACCCAATCATCATGGCAAGTCCTGCCATGACAAGGCTAGTTCTTGCCACAAATTCTGCAGCCAAAGTCCTTTCTTCCAGCACCTCCACCATGTCTCGGGTGCCAGTCCATATCAGCTCTCAACTCTAGATAGTCAGTGGCACCATGTATGTCTCGGGTGCTATCCTCCAAAGTCTGTACTCGAGATCCGAGCCCTTGGCGTAAGTGCGTGCCTGCATCCCCATGTGCCCGGATATCATCTAGGAGATCATCAAGACGTTCCTCGTGCGTACGAACGTGTGCTACCAATGTAGGCACTGTGAGCTCCATGGCTTCCCCAGTGTGGGGTAGGGGTGTTGGGGAGTTGGAGGACTCTCCGAGCTCAAAGGTAGAGGGAATGCTCTCCATCTCCCTCCATCGTGCCAGGGTACGGGGCATCCAACGGATAGTCCCCACCGTAGGGTGGTAACAGGGTCGTTGCCTAGGTGGTTCCTCATCAGTCTCCAAGTTTTCCGGGTCACGGGCTGCCAGGGTTCTCTTGCGTGGAAATCGAACTTTCTTCCTAGCACTCTTTACCATAACTGGTCCTCCGCTTTTCTTTCGGTAGACGATAGGCGGTTCTCCCAGGGCAACATTGGGTGGTGTCGAGCTACGAACTTGTACTCGATTTTTGGGGCGTGTGGCGGAAAGTTCCTCGATGGATTCAGGGTCAGAGACAGGGTCAGAGTGTGAATGTGACGACATGCTTGTAACTACAATATCCACATGACATGATGACTGGTTATGCAATGCTTATGCAATGAAAACGTTTTAGTGAGTCATTTAAATTATAGACTAGGTTCCGTTTTAGACACCTAGTTCGCTATAATCAATGGCTCTGATACCAAGTCCTGTCACACCCCGCCAAGGCGGAAACGCGAGGCGTAACATTCACTGGTTTCCAAAGCATATGATTACCGCAAACACATACATGTAATTGGATACATAATCGAGTTTAAAATATTTACATCACAAAGTATCAAATTGAGTTTACAAAAGTTTAAGATTTCGCAAATATGACTCAAGACCATGAGTTATACAAGAGAAATCCTCCCAAAAGCCGTATCCACGTGCATGCATGTATCCTACATTGCTAACCTGATGGCCATGTTCAATTTCCTGAAAACATACTTAAAAATGTCAACACGAGGTTGGTGAGTTCACAAGTTATTATAAAGAGTTATCATAAACCCAATGTTTAAATCTGATCATTTTCCGATCAAAACTCTTTAGTCAAACCTGATCACTTTAACCTGATCAGAACTCTTTTGTTTAAACCCTGATCACTTTAGCCTGATCAGAACTCTTTTGTTTAAAACCTGATCATTTTAGCCTGATCAGAACTCTTTTGTTTAAAACCTGATCACTTTAGCCTGATCAGAACTCTTTTGTGTAAAACCTGATCATTTTAGCCTGATCAGAACTCTTTTGTTTAAAACCTGATCATTTTAGCCTGATCAGAACTCTTTTGTTTGTATTACCAATGAATATGAATACTAATCCGATCTATTGACCCCATTTGTAAGCTTGCAAGGAATACAAAATAGTATGTAATGTACGAGACCGTAACCAAACCCCAACATTCTGTGCCTCCCCTCGCCTTTCTGCGAGTAAGACAATATGCGGTCATTCGGCCATTTGGACCCATGGTTAGCGCGACTAACCATGACCGGAGGCGTCACCCCCAATAGTACTATTCATATAATCCCGGGCTAAGTACATAGCTAATGGTTACTAATTTATTCAGAGGACTTTAAGCGCTTTACTTTTCCCTCAATACACACATACGGTCAGATCATTAGTTCAATTCATTTACACACAAAAGTCTTTTACAAGTATGTTTCCACCCCAAATCATTTCAAAACTTTAGAAAAAGGGGATTAGTGAAACTCACCTCGACAGTATGAATGCTAGCAAATATTTGAATAACAGCAGACTCGCCTATCCGTATCCTAATTACACAAGGATAACATACACGTTAAGACTACCCGTCTTAAACACAAGTTGTTCACCCGACTTAGCAGATCTGATTGCTTTTGTTTAAATATCTTTTTAGTTTTACAACACTTGTTTCGTTATAAAATAGTTCTAAGTTACTGCTCCATGGGACTGATGAACAGATATCGAAACTTTCTTAGTTTCGATTGAATAGAACAGATGTCGAAACTACTTAGTTTCGATTGAGTAAATTGGGTATCGAAACTACCTAGTTTCGATTGAGTAATAGGTATCGAAACTCCTAGTTTCGATTGAACACAGGTATCGAAACTCCCAGTTTCGATTGAACACAGGTATCGAAACTCCTAGTTTCGATTGAACACAGGTATCGAAACTCCTAGTTTCGATTGAACAACAGGTATCGAAACTATAGTTTCGATTACTGAAATTTTGATTGACAGAATCAGTCCTGTATATTTTTATGTTTTAATCTTGAATTTGACACACTTTTCTTGTTATCTTACTTGCGTTCGAACGATTTGTATGTTTAGCTACGGTTTTAAAGAAAATAATATGGATGGTATCGAGTTTTTACCTCTGGACAGAGATGATGATTTTGAGAGAAACAGAGAATGATCTTGAGCTCCTTAGCTTGATTCTTAAGAAAAACACTTGGAACTCTTCTTATAACACCGAAATATGTGGATTTCGCTTTAAAACTTGAATTCAACTTGAAGAGAAATGGGAAGATTGTCGTAAGAAAATGAGAGTGATGAAAGGAATTGTGAGAAAAGTGATTGAAGAGGTATGGTTTATATCAGAATTCTCACGATTTGGGTATGGTTTCTCTCTGAATTTTGGTTAAGAAAGTCAAGGAGTTGGGGGGGAAAAGACCCACTGTCTCGCCGATTGATTTATTTGGGTTTAGAGTTAATTAAATCAATTAATTTGATTTAAGTGTAACTTAATATTATTTAGAGTTTTTTTAAAAGGTAAATTAATTCGGTTTAGATTTCTCACGGTATTATAATTTTAACTTATGGCTTGTTGAAGAAAATATTGAAGTCTTGGTTTTTGTAATATATATATATATATTTATATATTTTTCTGGTTATTTTATTTAACCATTAACGTTCGTATTTAGTCGGGTTATACTGTTTACTTTTTCTAGTAATTCTTTAAGATTTACTAGACTTGGAATAAACTCCTTTGCTAGACTTCTTGACTTTACTTAGTCAAAATAAAATATCAGGAAATAATAAGTATGAACGTGCATTTATGTAATATGGATATTGACCTGAAATGCTGGGTGTCACATAAACCAACCACAAGCTTCTTACTCTTTCACACCCGGTGATCGAGAAAGTTTTTGTCAGTTTATCAGAGGAGTGAGACTGCCTGATGGTTTGGATCAAATTTTAAAAATAAGGAGCTTCCTAATGATTCAAATATAACCAGGTTAAAGTCTCATGATTATCACATCCTCATGCAACGATTGCTGCCTATAGGGGTAAGATCATGTCTACACAAAAATGTTTCAACAACAATCAATGACGTTTGCACATTCTTTCAAAAATAATTGTGTACGGTCAGTAGATGTGAAAGACATGTATGAAGCAAATGAGGAAGTGGTTAAGATATTATGCAATTTGGAAATGATATATCCTCGAGCATTTTTTGACATAATGGTTCATCTAATTCTTTTTTTACCCAAGGGGTAGGGATTTTCAGATCACAACCGAGGAAGCTAAAGATGTTCCTGACATAGTATCAGGTACCTTCCTCTTGAATTCCCTACATGCTTGTGTTTTATTCGATACCGGAGCTAGTCGATCATTTATTTCATTAAGATATGTGAATTTTAGAAACATCAATAGAAGTAAGTTGATTAAGGCATTAAAGGTTGAAATCGCAAGTGATAGAAACTGCATAGTAACCGAAATATGCCGAGATTACCGACTACTAATAGAAGAAGAAGAAGAAGAAGAATATCTTGTCGACTTAATCCCAATGTCGATGCAAGAATTCGACGTGATCATTGGAATGGATTGGTTATCTTCGCATGCTGCGACAATTATATGCAATCGAAAGATTGTGCGATTCAAAACGTCTGCAGGAAAAGAAGTTAATAACATTGGCGAACGACGGAACCAGATTACGTTGTGTACGATGGCTAATATAAATAGCTACATGAGAAAAGGTCACCAAGCCTTCTTAGCCTACGTAGCTGACGTGAAGATGAAAGGGAAGGAACTAGATCAATTTCTAGTGGTAAATGAATTCCCATAAGTATTTCTAGATGATCTCCCAGGTGCTCCACTTGAGAGAGAGATCGAATTCCCAATTGATTTAATCACTGAAGCTAAGCCGGTAACTAAGGCTCCATACCGATTAGCACCTACTGAAATGCAGGAATTAATGTCACAACTGCAGGAGTTGTTAAACAAGGAATTTATACGCCCGAGTGTATCCCCTTGGAGTGCACCAATTTTGTTCGTGAAGAAGAAAGACGGTAGTATGAGGATGTGTATAGACTACCGAGAATTGAACAAATTGACTATCAAGAATAGGTATCCTTTACCTAGAATTGATGATCTCTTCGATCAATTACAAGGATCATGTTGGTTTTCCAAAATCGACTTGAGATCCGGTTATCACCAAGTCAAGGTACGAGAGGAGTATGTACCTAAGACGATATTCAGAACTCGTTACGAACATTATGAATTTGTAGTAATTCCGTTTGGAGTAACGAATGCTCCGACAATTTTCATAGATCTCATGAATAGAGTATGCCGGCCAATGCTAGACAAATTTGTTATTGTCTTCATTATTGATATCTTGATTTATTCAAGGAATGAGAAAGAACATGCACAACATCTTTGTGAAGTTCTTACTACTTTGCGAAGTGAGAAATTATACGTAAAATTCTCAAAATGTGCATTCTGGTTAAGAGAAGTTCAATTTCTGGGCCATGTTGTAAATGCGGAAGGTATATCAGTGGACCCAACAAAGGTAGAGGTTGTAATGAAATGGTTTCCCCTAAGAATCCGTCAGAAGTTAGAAGTTTATTGGGGGTTAGCTGGCTATTATAGAAGATTCATACAGGACTTCTCTAAGATAGCCACCCCATTAACTAAACTAACTCGAAAGAATTCAAAGTATAAATGGAATGCGGGACAAGAAAAGGCATTCCAGAAATTGAAAGAAAAATTGACACAAGCTCCGGTTCTGGCATTACTAGAAGGAGTAGAAGAGTTTGTGGTATATTCTGATGCCTCAAGACTTGGGTTAGGATGTGTCCTAATGTAAAGAGGAAAGGTAATAGCCTGTGCCTCTCAACAATTAAAGACACACGAAGTAAACTATCCAACCCATGATTTGGAGTTAGTTGCGGTGGTGTTCGCATTAAAGACCTGGAGACATTATTTATATGGAACCAGGTGTACGATTTACATGTCACACCCCAACCGACGGCGGATTATACGTCGGGGCGGACGCGGTTGTTCGAAAGCACAAGGTTGACTAATAATATTGAAATATTTCATTAATAATTTAAAGAGTTTAACATGGCAAAAATAACATATTGTTCAACAGAGAAATAAACATAAGATTAATTCTTGATGGTCTTTCTAAGTCCAATCATCCTACGTTTTCATAGATAAGCCTCATTCTTGTGCACCTGAAACATGTTAAGTAACCGTCAACTAAAAATAGTTGGTGAGATACGAAGGTTTTGACACTGTTTAACAAAAGTCTTTAAAATTTTTTACAATTCACTATGATTAATGTATCTAAGTATAAATGTGAGAATCAAGCAAGTTAAACATTGTGCACATCAAACCCCCAACCAAGTTTAGGCATAACCCGAAGGTTACCCTTATAAGTTTCAAGTATATGTTTTAGTAACAATCACCAAGGGCTCCCCCCAAAAGGTCAATCAATCAAGGTGGATTGGTCAAATACATAAGAGCTATCACTGTTACTATAGGCTCGGCCAAAGTTAATGAACATGCTAGTTTTAAGTTTAATTTAAGCATGCAAGTCTCAAAGCATATAACACATAGAAGACATGTAAACATAGTTAAGTTTGAATTGTATAAGTCTAAAAAGTTTGAACATGTTCCACCCCAAATTTATAAAATAAAAACAAAATAAAAAGGGGCTAAGTATACTCACCTTGAGTGGAATGTAAGAGTACTCAACAAGGATTAATTGTAGTGAAAGCTTCGAGGAAATATATCCTCACAATAAGCCTAAATGACAAGTGTAAAGTTTAAGATTTGATCATAGAAATCCTTAGGACAAGGATTTTAAGAATTTGGGGTTTACTAGGGTTTCCGGAATGAGAAGTGGGTGCATTTGAAATATAAAGTTTATATTCGTAACAAATTTTAGATGCTCTTATAAGGTTTGCTTAGTTTGAAGTTTTTAAAATAAATAATTGTTTACATGAGTTAGGTAATAGGTTCCTAAATAGTTTCCCGAGTATCGTGTTTATAGCATTGAGTGTAAAGTAAACAAGTATTTTAACTTAGTAAACATTTACATAGTAGGGTTTAAATAAGGAAAGAAAAAAAAAATATTAGTTTCCTTAGACAATTATTAAGTATAAGTAGTAAATAGTTAAAAGGGGAGATAATTGTTTTAAAGAAATAAATACTCTTAAATATTTATTTGTTTTAAAACTTTATCACAATTTGTAATTTTTCAAAATAATAATTGTAATGATGTTCTTAGAAGTTTTTAACTAAATTTATTTTATTTTTTTTAAAAAGGAAAGACGGCTTCCTTTAAAAAATATATATATATACAAGTTACGTTTTATAACATTTTAAATTCTTTTATATAGTTTTTCCTAGTTTACGAGCTCCGAATTTGTAATTAAAATGCATTTATTTTCTCAAATAAATAAGTGAAGTATTGGGTTTTAATTACAAATTAATAAGTTTCTAAAGTAAATATAAATGTATAATTCTTATTTATATATACAAAGTTTAATTATTATTATTTGAAATTTAAACCAAAATGGCTTTTGTCTATTTAAAAATAATATCTAATAAAATTTTTGCCGAGTATTTAAGTTTCATAAAACTTAAGAAATTTTTATAGGTATTTTTTTTGTATTAAAAACAATTCCTAAGTAATAACTTTTATAGTTTTTAATTTGATTTTTATTTAGTTAAAATGTTTTCTGAAACTAAAATAAAAATAAAAATCATTTTCAAGTGTATAAAGTTTCAACAGATTTTATAAAAAAAATTAGAAAAATTGATTTTGATTAACAGTGGCAGAAAATAAAAAAAACACAAAACTGGGGTCGGCCGGATTCGAACCCGGGTCGCCCAGTTCATGCACACACGGTTTAACCACCCGGCTACGGGCCTCGCTGAGGTATAACTCAAATCAATAAATTTTTAAACATAAACCCCAAGTCCCCCCAATTTCGTATGAACCCTAATTCCTTAGACCCCAAATTCGAATCGAATCTCCCTCTGTTTATGAAATTAAACAGAGGGCTTTTAATCCTCTCGCGAAGACGATTATGATGGACCCCAAAATTACCTGGTTTGGTGTCGATTTGAGTGAGATTGGGTCTGGGCTTGGAGTCGGCGGTCGCGATCTCAAATCTGGCAATGCAGCTCCGGATCGACGAGATAGATAGTGGAGGGAGGTTAGGGGTGATGTTGTTGGTGTACGGGGTTCGGTATTTATAGCCAATTTTGGCATTAAATGCGCAAACGAGTCGAGGGCGGGTGGTTGAGCCGCTCGTAGTAAATGCCGACTCCATGTGCGGCCTTGATCAAAATTGGTCATCATGGCGTCTTGGGGACGGGTCGCACGTGAGGGAACGAGCCCGAGGTTCAGTGAACCCGGACGAAAAGGGGGCAAAACCGGGGTTGCGGGGTTTCGAACTCGCGACTGAAACCGGTTCTGGAAGTTTGGGTGAATTACACAATGGTCCCTGAAGTATCTAGTCTTTATCGTTTTTGTTAGAACTTGTAGTTTAGTTTGAAAACATATTTTGTTATTGACAGTTTTGGCCCCTGTATTTTAATAAATTGAATTTGCTTTATTTTCTATCAAGTTTAAATAACAAGTTAAATATCCTTTAATTCATATATTTAAGTATGTAAGTTTATAAATTATTTGTATAGTTATAACGCATATCTTTTGGGAATTCTTTTAAATAAAAATAATAAAAAAATAAACATATGTATATATATTTATTTAATGATAAAAGAAATCAAATGACACGTTTATTTATTTCAGGAAATAAAGAGATTACACGGGAAGTAGATTCTAAATAAGGAAGTGATGCGTCGGAAAAATACTGGATATTACATTACACAGACAACAAAAGTCTCAAGTATTTATTTAACCAAAAAGACTTAAACATGAGGCAAAGAAGGTGGCTGGAATTGGTCAAGGATTATGACTATGAGATTTTATATCATCCCGGAAAGGCTAATGTAGTAGCCGATGCTCTGAGCCGTAAGGAAGAGCATCATCCTATTCGGTGAAAGCATATAAGTTAATAATAATTCCTAATTTCATGTGCCAGCTTCGAGACGCACAAATCGAAGCTTTAAAAAGTGAGAATATTAAGAAAGAACGAATGGCTAGTCAGGAGAAATTCTTGAAAGAAAATGAGTATAAAGTCAAGACTCGATTTGATCGTGTGTGGATACCATGATCGAGGGAGTTTAGACTCAAGATTCTTGATGAAGCTCATAAATAATGATATTCAATTCATCCGGGTACTACAAATATGTACCAAGATCTGCGCAAAGATTATTGGTGGCCCGGAATGAAATTTGATATCATGAAATATGTGGCTAAATGCTTGACTTGTCTACAAGTTAAAACAAAACATCAAAAGCCGTATGGGAGAACCAAGCTACCAAAGACACCTAGGGGTTATGATACCATTTAGGTAGATATAGATAGGCTAACTAAGAGTGCTCATTTCTTAGCAATACGAGAGACGTAATCTTTAGAAAAGTTAGCTGATCTGTTCATTAAAGAGATTGTTTCACGACATGGATTGCCAGTCTCAATTATTTCTGATCAAGATACTCGTTTCACTTCACGTTTCTAGAAGAAGTTCCACGAAGAAATGGGAATTAGATTATTAATCAGCGCGGCATATCATCCTCAAACTGACGGTCAAAGTGAGAGGACGATAAAAACTCTCGAAGATATGCTACATGCGTGCATAATTTATTTTGGTGGAAGTTGGGATAATCATCTGTCGTTAGTAGAATTCTCGTACAATAACAGCTACCATTCCAGTATTGGTATGCCACCATACAAGATGCTATATGACAGAATATGTAGAACTCCCGTATGTTAAGGAGAGGTCGGTCAGAAAGAGTTAGGCAGCAAGGAAATTGTTCAGGCTATAGCTAAAAAATAAAAATCAGGTTCGATTGTTTATCACCTTAGATGTCTAATCCCTACTTATGTTAAAAGTAATTGTGTTAGCCCCTTCTACCATCTGAAGTGTCCCTATCTAGACCATAATTAACTAGAGTGAGTCCCCTCTACTTGGTTTAAACTACTAAATATACAATTTTTCTGAAATTTTTCTTGAGCCTATGGGATGTCTAGCCCCCGTTAGGGCTGTTCACGAACCGAGCGAACCTTTGCTCGTGTTTGGTTCGTTTACAAACCGAACCGAGCTGATCGTCTCGTTTACAACCGAGCGGAAAATCGAACGAGCATTATCCAAGCATTAATTTTCCGAGCAAACGTCGAGCGATTTGGATAACACTACTGTCTAGTGTGCCTTTCGAATTGGAGAGCCGCAAAAGCTGCTCGTCGCTCGGCGTCACTGATCATGAGCCGCAAAGGCTGATCGACTAACCAAGAAGGAGACTATTTGAAACTTGAATCTTAGAGCCACAAAGGCTGCTCGTGAGGGCGGCGACCGATTTGGGTTAAGGATTTTAGGCAGAGACAGTTTGAGACTTGAATTGAGGAGAGAGCTTTGAGGGTGAACTAGTGAAGTAACGTAATTAATAAAGAGTTGTTTTTCTTTTTAAGTTTTAAGTTGGGCTATTCTTGATTCACTATAAGAAGTTCCGTAATAGATTGGACCAGAAAAGTTATTATAAAATATTAATTCATTAATTAATTATATATATATATATATTAAAAATTAATTCGAGCCAAACCGAACGAGCAACGAGCGAGCGTACCTTTGCTCGTGCTCGGTTCGTTTACAAACCGAACCGAACCCAAATCGAACGAGCATATTTCCGAGCATTTTTCAAACAAGTTCGAGCGAGTTTCGAGCGTCGAGCATTTTGGACAGCCCTAGCCCCCGTAGTAACATGGTGTCTCCGTCAATGTGTGTTTGTCTGGGTGGGGTGTAGTGGGTGTTAATATATTTGTTGTATATAGTAGAAAATTGCATGAAGTACATGCAAAACCTAATTGAAGGAATCCAAAGGAGATTACTAAGCAATTAAAAATGTTTAAATCTAATTACACTTTAAACAACCGCAATCATCATAGAGATCTCACTAAAGTTATATACACACATATATTAAGCTTTCTTTAATGAGGTATGATTGAGCCTAACTATTTAGCTTCTTTATTATTTAAAAATAACACCCAATAAATAACTTTAAAATATAGGAATTCGGGATTCACATGCCTTATATTTAAATCGCTTTTTACAAAACTGAATTATTTAAAGTAAATTTTAAGCCAATAATGTTTTCTCGTTAATTTGCATTTGTTGCAATATGTTTATTGATAATTAATTAAATGTTTGTTAATAGAATTGAATGAGTATACATGCATTTTCACACATTTAGATCTTAATACAATATTCATTTTAATTTTTGATATTTAATATATTCCATAATTACTCAAAAGATAGTGGTTTAAATTTTACTAATCTAGTTTGTTAAAGTGATTAGTATGCTAAAAGTCTTCACCATCATTTATAGCTTTTTTAATTTTTTAATAACGGTAAACTGTAATGTTTCAATCAAAGTCACTTTACTAATTTGTTGTCTTATTTAATAACTTTTATAACCGAAACTAACGATATTTTTTTTCATGATAAAAAAGTTTTCTTGCTTTTTTAAGTCAAAATTACAGTAACTTGTCTAATTCATAAACGTTGAATATATACTTTTTGAGTAAATTAGTTACACTATGTAAATTAGATACGCAGGGCCCAAGTTAAGAAAATTCACGGTCTCTTTCGTTGACCTCATGCACACACAGTTCATGAACTTTCGCTACAAATCACATAGAACCATTAAATTAATCAAAACCCTTGAAATAATGTCCTAAATCATTGGGGGAAACGGGACTTTACAACTGGGTCTCGAAGAATCAAGTGAAAGCTGTAAAGACACTAAACGATTTCCGGCTGCCGGAAACATTGACGTTGGTGGTCAATTTCTAAGAGAAAGCTGGGTTAATACAGTTTTTGAATGACATGAGATTGGGAGCTGCTGCGGTGGTGGCGTCGGTTGTGGGTAATAGCCTCAGATGTGAAGGGATTGACTGCAGAGAAGCCGAAGCAGCAGAAAATGGGTGTTAGGTTTTGCACTAAAGCCTCGATTGATTCCTAGTCTTCTTCGTGATTCCAAGCCAACTGATTATCGGCCTTCATCTCGTGTTTACTTTTTATTTTCTATCTCAATTGACTCCGACTAAAGGATGTGAAGTCTCAGCGAAGGGGAAGGGGGCAGTGGCGATTAGGGTTGCAGGTTGGAGTTTGAACGATTAGAGATGCATATGGAGAAGAAAGAACCTTTTTATCTATTTATTTAATTGAAAGAATTAATATTTAGAGTAAAATGACAAGATTGCCCTCATAAGCTGTGCTTTGCATATGACGGGACTTAACAGAAATACTTAACACTAGTTAGTGAAAAGGACTAAATGCATGCAAAAGTTTCAAAAAAAGGACATGTAATGTAATTTTTGAAGTCAAAGTACATAACTTACAATTTTCTATAAAGTTAAAGGATATAATTTGTAATTTACTCTATACTTTGAGTTTTTATGCTATCGATAAAGAAATAAAAATGTTAAGGGTATCATTAGTATCATTAATGGGAAACACAGATGGAAATTTTGAGATTTAAATGAGATGATATTATGGTTATCACAGGTGCTAAAATACCAACTTGTAAGACTACAAGATGTCAAACTATACACACATGTCTATTCTAATATTCTAACATGGTAGGATTTTATGTAATTGGATCAAATCCCGACGTGTGATAGATTAGGAATTGATGTAGTTTAGAAGTAGGTGTATATTAGTGTGTAAGTCGTCGTTCAAAAAAATACATAAAACTCGATCAGTTCTTGTAGTTTCTTACAGTAGAACCCAGTTTATTGTATATAATCAGGTACTATATCTTCCAATATAGTCCAGTTGCTTACATACAACTGAGTTTTCTCATAAAAGACTACGTTTCTTGTATATAATTGGGTTTTATATAGTTAACTATATAACTTGGTTTATACACATCGAGTTCCATATGCTAACATAAAAATATCTAAGGAAATATAACGTTGTTTTATTTGAACAACCTTGTTTCTTTACGGACAATAAGATACGGTCGCGTAAAAGAAAGTTTAGATTCCGGTCTTTTGATGTTTACTTCTTAGATTATAGTCGCTTCTTTTTCTTTTTTCTTCTTCTTTCTCGCCTTTGCCTTCTAATTCCTTCTTCCTTATTCTTTTGAAAACCATGCTATATTCTCTCACTCTTTCGTAGTTATTACATAGCTATGGTTTAAGTTGTTAAACTACATTTATACTTCGTTCTTTTTCTACATTTATTGTTACGAAGTGTTATAAGTCTGCTTTTTAGTGAGTTGTGAAACACCCTACTTATTTTACTATTATTTTATCAGAGTTTAATGCGAAAAACGGTCACAGTTTGACAAAAACCTTGCCATTAATGGCTAAGCTATATCTTTCATTATAATATTATTGTTTTACAAAAGATAATATAATTACATCATTATACATAGGGATCTCTAACTCCGACTGTTCCGTCCTCAGGAAGCTTCTTTCCATGTACTTCTTTCCTCCAGTGTTTGAAAAACATTTTTGAATTAGCTTTCGCTAAGTAAGTACACTGCATCTTTTTATTTTATTAAGAACCCTTTAGGTTCTCATTATTATTCAAGTTTTCCAGGCTCTCGGCGCCCCCGTGACCATCTCCGGACGTACCTCCGGTCACGTCATTCGTATAATTTATGGGTGTGCTAACCCCCTCGCAACCATCTAAGGCCGTACCTCCGGTCCGAGTATTGGCAAGGATTTTATACTCGTTAGTATAGACCTCATGCATTTGTCACGAATACACATTCATTCCTCAGCGTCGTAGGCTTGGAATCCCTTTTTAGTTCTCTTCTTTATTATTGAGATACACCTTATAGGCCGGGTATCTCATTTCATTTGAGACCTTGAGTATATTTGACTCACAGTCTCCCAAATATATTAAGCATTTATTTTCATTTCACGTATATGCTTGATTTACTTCCCAATCATTCATCACCTTAAAACTCCGTAACGGTCTCTCCATGATGTATTAAAAGGGTTTATATATAGGAAGTACCAGCGCCTTATCCACCACCCCTTTAATACTTCGTGAGTACTCCGTTATTCCATTTTAGGGTTTAGACTCGTTCCATCATACTCACTCATGTTTGCACGTATCATCATGCATTCACGTAATCATCATACACGTATTCATATTCATCACGTATTCATATTCATTATGCATGGTATACTTTCATCATATATTCATACTCGTCATATATTGTAAACGGGGGTGATTATCCTTCGAGAGTAGTACCTCCAACATAGATGTTCTCAGGAAAGAGTGACGGGTCTAGGAGAGATTTATAAACCACTCTTTACTTAGACAGAACATTCTGTTTGTCAGATAACTACATACCGGTCGGAAGTTCTCCTGTACGTTTACTATATTTCATTGTTGTCTTTTAGTCTATACCCCTAAACATTAATAGTGGTTTCACCACAAAGTATCAAAAAGATTTATATATAGGAAGTACCAGCGGCGTATCCACCACCCCTTGGATACGTCGTGACTACTCCATTACTCCCGTTTAGTGGTTAAACTAATCCGTCATTATTCCGTACCCTCGTCAGCACATATCATTTAAGCACATAATTCACATAATCGTGTCTAGGGTACGGGTCCAGTGTACTTACTTTATCGTCGGGTGGATCCGAAGTTCGTTCCTCGTCTAGATGTTTCCCGAACTCGTAGCGTACCGCACTCGTAACCACCAAGTTCGTAACCGTCGTGCTAGCCTTGCCTCGGTATGTGTGCAAGTGTGTGTGATGATGGTGGTAATGTTGTTGTTTCCATTTTGAACGGCTCATGCAACTATTTATAGGGTGAAACTTGCATCGGTGGCGGACCGCTAAGCAAGGGGAAGCAGTTCGCTACCACCTCTATTCCAGCTGTCTGGCGTACCCCGCACGTGGCAGACCGTTACGCTTTGGGTAGCGGTCCGCTACCCAATCCTTATTAGGGAGTCATCAAACACGTGTCACACTCTCGTTGCCTGAGCCCAATTGCGGCTGGCAGACCGTTACCCGCATGGTGGCAGTCCGCCATAGGGCTGAGTCATCACCCACGTCACCGCCACGTGGCATTCTCTGCATGATTGCGTTGTCCACACGTAGCGGACCGTTAAGAAGCTGGCAGCGGTCCGCTACCGGTCTGATTTTGAAATTTTCTTTATTTTCAGTTCTTTAACTTTGGGACTTTTACACCTTTAGTCCTTAGACTTTTATTCTCTTAAAATTTGAAATGTTACAACTCTCCCCTCCTTAAATTAGGTTTCGCCCTCGAAACCTGTTAATCTTTAAATAATTGAGGGTAACTCTGTCACACCCCTAAATTCCACTAATGGAGCTTTACCGTTTGGAAGGTGACAAACCAGGATCTCAGACATTAGTTACTTCAAACGATGCTATATGGGACTTGAAATGTCATATCATAAAAGTTCAGAGTTAATGCGGAAGCATTTAAACAAGAAAGTAAATGCGCAAAACAACGCGCCAAGGTTCAGTTTAATAAACGCAGGTGAATTGTTTTAAATGTTTGCATATACGTGAAATGATAGCAGGACTTCATGCATGTGCTATTTGTGCAACCTGTGCCTTAGAGACCTGAGAAAACATGTACAAAAAGTGTCAACACAAGGTTGGTGAGTTCACATGTTTCAAGTTTGCAATAAGAGAGTGTTTGCCAGATTATGTACATTCAATATGCATATCTATAGGTAGCATGCCTATGTTCATGTATACTAATGCGCTCGCAACAGTAAACTGACTGTTTATGTTTGGATGCCTCCCACCAGGCCTATCAACCATGGTGCGTGTTTAGGTCAATATTACACCCGTTTGACCTCCAATCGAGTTAGCGCGACTAACGCGAGTGGGGTTTGTCAAACCTAGTAGTACTACTCAACATACCTCGCTATACTTATATTTAAACAGTTCGATGTGAGGACTTTCATGATAGAGTTTACGCATAGTCATAACAAGTGATATCATATGAATTACAATAACCAAAAAAGTTTGCGTCATGTTTTCTCCCCCAACGGGAAAAACTTGTTTGTTTGCGTACCAGTTTCTCCCCCGCGGGAAAACAAGTAAAAGTATGATTGCTTGTATGTATGTTTCTCCTCCATCGGGAAAACAAGTAAAAGATATTGATTTGTGTACATGTTTCTCCCCCAATAGGAAAACGAGTAAAAAGGGGCCGTGAAACTCACCTGCGTTGCGTAGTAGGTAGTATCACACAAGTATGAGATTTAGAACCTCAAGTGTTAGCCTGCACGGCTTACGTATCTCCTAGAATTATAAACACATAAGTTAGGGAAATATGGGATTTGTGACGACGACACGGAAGATTAGAATGTCTTAACATTTTCTAAGAATCAATGAGTAGACGAACGTGTCCATAGGAATATAGGTTTCTTAATATAATAATTTAGATAAATACGTTACGTGTCGAACGTCTCTAATACGAATAATATTAAATAAATTCGTATGTTTGTGCCATTTAAAATGGTTAGGAAAATAATATAGTTTAATATATTATTTTTAGGTTCGTATGATTAATAAATAATCATTTATGTGGGAAAATAATAAATATATTATTTTTATTCGAGGATAAAACCGAGGGTAAATAATTATAAACAATTATATTATCTAGTAGTTTGAAACGTTACACGAGATTAATAAACGATGCGAAATAATATAAAAAGTTATATTATTTTATAATAGGACTAACGGGTTGAAAATAATATAAACATATTATTTTATTCAAAGTCGTGGTTTGAAAATAATATAAATATATTATTTTTAAAAGTGAAAATAATATTAATTATGAGTTATAAAACCAAACCCGACCCTACGGGTTGTTTAATTGCAAAAGTTCCGGCAAAGATTTAACACAAATGTATAGCGGTTTAGGAAATCAGGGATTTGTGAATCTTTGGGTTCGTTTAATTGCAAAAACAACATCTTGAGGGTCGTTTAATTACCGAATGAAGATTCGAAACCTTAGTTTATGAATTCAGGTTCGATTTGAGAAATTTAGATGACAAAACATGTTGAAATCATAGGGATTTTGATCACCAGAGGATTGCGAAACTGTTGATATAGTTTAATTGGATCGAGGTGGTGAAACGTTACACGAGATTAATAAACGAGGCGAAATAATATAAAAAGTTATATTATTTTATAATAGGACTCACGGGTTGAAAATAATATAAACATATTATTTTATTCAAAGTCGTGGTTTGAAAATAATATAAATATATTATTTTTAAAAGTGAAAATAATATTAATTATGAGTTATAAAACCAAACCCGACCCTACGGGTTGTTTAATTGAAAACGTTCCGGCAAAGATTTAACACAAATATATAGCGGTTTAGGAAATCAGGGATTTGTGAATCTTTGGGTTCGTTTAATTGCAAAAACAACATCTTGAGGGTCGTTTAATTACCGAATGAAGATTTGAAACCCTAGTTTATGAATTCAGGTTCGATTTGAGAAATTTAGATGATAAAACATGTTGAAATCATAGGGCTTTTGATCACCAGAGGATTGCGAAACTGTTGATATAGTTTTAATAGGATCAAAACCCCAAATTAGATTATGAACAAACCTTAATTACAACATCATTATAAATTCGATATTAAAAGGTTGAATTAACAGAGGGCTTTCAAAGAGTAGGTCATTACAAAGCTAACCATGTCGGTTAATTGAATTATGGTTGAGCCTAGACTAGGGTTCGATTAAACCGGTTTCATATGAACCTTAGAATCTGGTGTGTGTTAAATTCAGTGTTGTGAGCCCCAATTGGCATAGGGCTTTCAATCAAGACACTAAAACGAAGCCGAGGATGTGTTTAGTTACTAGAATGTGCTATGAATTGAAGGTGTTCGACCAATTGGGGTTCCGACCTCGACGGGTTTGATCTCCGGCGATACAGGCTTCAACTACGTTCGAATTGGATGATGCAATAGCTTCTGATTGATGCGATTTAGGTGTGTAGAAGTTCAATTGGAGAAAGAATAGAGAATTTGTGCGAAGTGTAGATCATGGAGGTTTCGACGGTTACAAAGTAAATGCCCCTAATTGGGTTTAATTCGATTAATGTTGTCGTTTAAGGCGTCAATAATAAACGTTAATGGTAACAATCGTGCAAAACGGTTTCAATTTGATCAGATTCTTGCTGTGAGATTTGAATTTGGACCAAATGTTGCGAGTTTAACTTTCAAAAGTCAAACAGAATCCTATTTCGCTTAATTTTGACTCTGAAAGTCAATAGGTCAAGTTTTAGGACTTGACAGAACTAGTCCCTGTAATTTATGGAGTAATAGGGTTTGAGAAATGGCAGGATTGGTCCCTATAGTTAGAATTGAGTTAGGAATCAGGTTAGTTGACTTTCTAAAGTCAACAAGAATACCATTTTATGAATTTTGACTTCACCAAGTCAAATAGAATTAGGTTTAGGCTAATTACACAATTAGTCCTTGAGGTTTGAGTTTGAAAGTTGACAATTCTAGTCCCTGGAGTTTGTGATATGGTTAGATAGGTTAAGATTTGCTAATGGAGTTAACCCTAAATAGTTGGGTGTCACATCATCCCATAGTTGAAAGAATTTTCGTCCCGAAAATTAAAATAATTTTTTTTCTGGGTGTCACATCATCCCCCAGTTGAAAGAATTTTTGTCCCGAAAATTAGAATAGTACCTTAAGTTTTTTACGTGGATTGCTTGAACAGATGAGGATACTTACATATCATCTTATCCTCGCGCTCCCAAGTCAATTCCCGTCCACGTTTCGAGTTCCAACGAACTCTGACGATAGGGATTTTACTGTGTTTGAGCGTTTTGACTTCCCTATCCATGATTTCAACCGGTTCTTCAATGAAGCGTAGTTGTTCATCGATCTGTAGTTCCTCGAGAGGAACCGCGAGTGTCTCGTTTGCTAGAAATTTCTTCAAGTTCAAGACATGAAAGACATCATGTACACCACTCAGTCCTTCAGGTAGGTCCAGTTGATACTCTACTGGCCAATTCTCTTTACTATCTTGAATGGTCCAACATAACGAGGATTCAGTTTGCCTCGCTTCCCAAAGTGGATTACACCTTTCCAAGGCGAGACTTTCAATAGGACCATATCACCTACTTGAAACTCTAAAGTTTTACGACGCTTGTCGGCATAGCTCTTTTGACGATCACGAGCTGCCGCCATACGGTTTCGGATTTGAACGATCTTTTCAGAGGTTTCGAATACCAGTTCAGGACCCGTAAGTTGGCTATCCCCAACTTTAGCCCAACAGATAGGAGATCGGAATTTATATCCGTACAATGCCTCGAATGGTACTACCTTGATACTTGTGTGATAGCTGTTATTATAGGAGAACTCCACTAAGGGCAAGTGAGTTTCCCAACTGTTACCGAAATCAATCACACAAGCTCGTAGCATGTTTTCCTAAAGTTTGGATGGTACGTTCCGTTTGACCATCGGTTTAAGGACGGTACGCCGTACTCATATCTAGACGCTCACCTAAAGCTTTTTGCAGAGATTGCCAGAAACGTGATGTTAATCGAGCGTCACGATCCGAAATGATAGAGATTGGCACTCCGTGCTGAGAGACTACTTCCTTCAAGTAAACACGAGTAAGTTTTTTTCCATTTTGTCAGTCTTTCTGATTGCTAAGAAGTGAGCGGATTTATTCAGCCGATCGACGATCAACCAGATGGTGTCGCATCCGCTAGGAGTTCGAGGTAATTTGGTTATAAAGTCCATAGAGATTTGTTCCCATTTTCACATTGGGATCTCTGACTGTTGAAGTAAGCCAGAAGGCTTTTGGTTTTCCACTTTGACCTTTGCGCAAGTCAGGCACTTGCTCACATGGCTGGCCATTTCGGCTTTCATCTTCGGCCACCAATACAGCACCTTTAGTTCATGGTACATTTTGTCAGAAACTGGATGAATAGAGTATCGAGATTTGTGAGCTTCATCTATAACCAGTTCTCTTAAGTTCCCATGCATTGGAACACATATTCGCTCCGCGAAGTAGCGAATGCCGTCTGATTTGACCTCAAATTGTTCTTCCATACCGCGTGTGGCTTCCAGCGGTAGGTTTTCCTCTTTCAGGGTTTCGTGTTGAGCAATACGGAGCTGATCAGGTAATTCGGGGTGGATAGTAAGCGGTAATGCTCGAACTCGTTTGGGTTTGGTGTCCTTACGGCTTAGGGCGTCGGCAACCACATTAGCCTTACCCGGATGGTATCTGATTGCACAGTCATAGTCGTTTAAGAGTTCGACCCAACGACGCTGTCTCATGTTCAACTCTTTATGTTCAAAATATGCTGAAGACTCTTGTGATTGGTATAGATAGTGCATTTGGTACCGTACAAGTAGTGTCTCCATATATTTAGTGCAAATACTACGACTCCCAATTCTAAGTCATGAGTTGTGTAATTTTTCTCATGTATTTTTAGTTGACGAGAAGCGTATGCGATCACTTTCTCGCGTTGCATCAGTACACAACCAAGACCTTGAATGGATGCATCACAATACACCACAAAATCATTCGTTCCCTCTGGAAGAGATAGGATGGGTGCCCTGCAGAGTTTATGTTTAAGAAGTTGGAATGCTGACTCCTGGGTGTCAACCCAGTTATAGGGTTTACCCTTTTGATTTAGAGCAGTGAGAGGTTGAGCAATCTTGGAGAATCCTTCGATGAATCACCAGTAATACCCTGCCAATCCCAGAAATTATCCCACCTCCGTCGGGGTTGTCGGTGCCACCCAATTCTTTATGGCTTCTATCTTGGATGGATCGACATGTATTCCGTTCCCATTGACTACATGTCCTAAGAATTGCACTTCACGAATCCATAATTCGCACTTTGAAAGTTTTGTGTACAACTGTTCTTGTTTTAGCAATTCCAAAATCAAACGAAGGTGTTCCTCATATTCATCCCTATTCTTGGAATAGATGAGGATGTCATCAATGAAGACGAAGACGATGACGAACTGATCAAGGTACTGTTTACACACACGGTTCATATGCTCCATGAATACCGTGGGTGCACTGGTCAGTCCGAATGGCATGACCATGAACTCGTAGTGACCATACCTAGTTCTGAATGCCGTCTTTGAGATTTCCTCATCTCGGACTCTCAGTTGATGATAACCGGATCTAAGATCTATCTTGGAATAGAAGCTTGATCCTTGGAGTTGATCGAATAGATCATCGATGCGGGGTAGAGGATAACGGTTCTTGATGGTCACTTTGTTCAGCTCCTGGTAGTCGATGCACATGCGGAAAGTCCCGTCCTTCTTCTTGGCAAACAGGAGTGGAGCTCCCCATGGAGATGATCTAGGTCGAATGAAACCTTTATCTAACAACTCTTGTAGTTTAGTAGATAGTTCTTGCAATTAACTAGGTACCAGTCGGTAAGGTACCCGAGCAATAGGCGTTGCTCTGTGTGCTAAATCAGTTTGGAACTCGACTTGACGATGTGGTGGAAGACCAGGTAGGTCTTCGGGAAATATTTCTGGGTAATCACGAATGATCGGAATGTCGTCAATCTTCTTTTCCTCAGATGGCCGCTCGACGACGAGAACCAAAATGGCAGTATGACCCTTACGTAGACACTTTTGTGCTTTCATGAAAGATATGATGCCCATAACAGCGCCACTCTTCTCGCCTTGGATAGAGAGGATTTCTCCACTAGGGAGAGGAAGGCGAACAAATTTGCTCACGACAAATAATTTCGGCTTGGTTCTTAGACAACCAATCCATACCGACAATTACATCGAAGCTGCCGAGTGTGACTGGCATAAGATTAATGTCAAGTTCATGATCAGCCAACCCTAGCTTACATCCTTTAGGTATGTGAGTTGCTTCAAATATCTGTCCATCAGCTATTTCTATGGTGTACTTAGCTTCTAGCAGAGTTGGAGTCCGACCGCACCAGTAAGAAATTTATGAGGTCATTGAAATAACTGTATATGCTGGGGTATAAATCAAATTAGACCAAAGATTAGTCACAGAATGAGGTAACAAGGTCAAATGGAATCTATTGTTGGAGTGTAAGGAATAACGTGTTAGTTTAGAAAGAATTTCTCAAATTTCGCTTGCATAGTTGGAGTCGATGGGTTTACCATGAGGTTCTACTAGAGTTTCGATCGAGATGGTTTCATTGATCAAGTTTGGATGAGAGTCTTAAGTTCACTAAGACTCTTACATGAGTGACATAAAATAATGGGTTCCATTTATGATAGCTCAGTGTGTCCGTAAATTTCTTCAACTTGATAGTCGCGTCTATCAACCGTTGAACAGGTTTAATGATACCAACTAGTCGTTGAGCGGGTTACAAGAACTTCTACTGACAGTGGAAGTTTAAGTTTGTAGATCACTGATTAGGACCATTTATCCCCACACTAGGTTTTACCAGGACTTACATGCACCTCAAGTTACTATTACGTGTGCACCCGTAATGATAATTTGCTTTGCATGCTCACCCTGGTTCTCCCTGTCCTGTGTCAAAATGTCCTTCAGTTTGTATTGCCGAGTACAGAGTGTTGTCAGATATGACAAGTCATTGAAAGGCTTATTCATCAACCATAAGTTGATCAACTAGAACTCATATCGGGATGAGTAGTCGGAAATCGTTTGCTCCGAATATTCACTCGAGTTGGAACATAATACGATAGTCCAATCCAGTGGATTGTTGATGGGAACATGCACATGAATCAAACATGTACATGAAATGCGACTTCGAGGAGTGAAACTAGTTTAGAGATATGTGTTACTGGAAGAGGCAAAGTAGCCGTACTTCCAACTGAGTCAGGATAGGGTTTGAGTATGCAAAGAGCAAGGTGTTCTCAACCCTGTGGTTAATCTTTCTTCCACAGAATATCGAGCAAAGCGCTAGCCCACGGCTCGGGAAAATGATGACATCTATGTGTCATTGAATTTCTACAAAAATACGTGCAACGATCTGCCTCCACACGGTGTACCTCAAGCGAGGTCCACGGGTTCAGGCTTGAAGTATAGTAAAGTAAGTGGGATTGGAGTATTGTTGCTAGTGGGTGCAGGGGTGACTTGCCTCCGACGAACCCAATTCCCAAAGAGACATGTACCAATACTGGGCGTCGTCCCCAACACGGTCCTAAGAAGGCCCACCATTTCTGATTGTGTCATCGATAGGCTCAAGCCGGTGTCTTCCTCGGCTCTGATGGTGTAACAAGGGTGCAGATGATGGTGGTGTGAGTGACTCCTCCGAAGGCTCCGTCTCGCTGCCCTCGGATGGGAGTGGATGTTATTTTGGTGATTCCCCGAGTATCACCACTGAGAATGTTTTGTGCCATTTAATATGGTTAGGAAAATAATATAGTTTAATATATTATTTTTAGGTTCGTATGATTAATAAATAATCATTTATGTGGGAAAATAATAAATATATTATTTTTATTCGAGGATAAAACCGAGGGTAAATAATTATAAACAATTATATTATCTAATAGTTTGAAACGTTACACGAGATTAATAAACGAGGCGAAATAATATAAAAAGTTATATTATTTTATAATAGGACTCACGGGTTGAAAATAATATAAATATATTATTTTATTCGAAGTCGTGATTTGAAAATAATATAAATATATTATTTTTAAAAGTGGAAATAATATTAATTATGAGTTATAAAACCAAACCCGAGCCTACGGGTTTTTTCCGGAGCTAAAACACATTAATATATTATTATAATAATATAGGGATATGTTTAATATTAAAATAATAACATAAAAACGGTTTGAAAATAAAAAGAGTGTGGAGAGACTCGAACCCAGGTCTCTCCCACACATGCACATAGCCTTAACCAATCCTGCCCGCTAGGGTTTCGCAAACAAAGCCGGTTCCAAAGATTTTTAACATATAAGTCAAGTGGATCTCTCTTCTCTAACCATCCACTATCGAACCCGTCCCCAATCCAACTGTTCTGGCAAAGATTTAACACAAATGTATAGGGGTGTAGGAAATCGAGGATTTGCGAATCTTTGGGTTCGTTTAATTGCAAAAACAACATCTTGAGGGTCGTTTAATTACCGAATGAAGATTCGAAACCCTAGTTTATGAATTCAGGTTCGATTTGAGAAATTTAGATGATAAAACATGTTGAAATCATAGGGCTTTTGATCACCAGAGGATTGCAAAACTGTTGATATAGTTTAGTTGGATCGAGGTGGTGATTAGGATCAAATCCCCAAATTAGATTATGAACAAATCCTAATTTCCAGATCATTATAAATTCGATATTAAAAGGTTGAATTAACAAAGGGCTTTCAAAGAGTAGGTCATTACGAAGCTAACCATGTAGGTTAATTGAATTATGGTTGAGCCTAGACTAGGGTTCGATTAAACCGGTTTCATATGAACCCTAGAATCTGGTGTGTGTTAAATTTAGTGTTGTGAGCCCCAATTGGCATAGGGCTTTCAATCAAGACACTAAAACGAAGCTGAGGATGTGTTTTGTTACCAGAATGTGGTACGAATTGAAGGTGTTCGACCAATTGGTGTTCCGACCTTGACGGGTTTGATCTCCGGCGATACAGGCTTCAACTACGTTCGAATCGGATGATGCAATAGCTTCTGATTGATGCGATTTAGGTGTGTAGAAGTTCAATTGCAGAAAGAATAGAGAATTTATGCGAATTCGAGTGTAGATCATGGAGGTTTCGACGGTTACAAAGTAAATGCCCCTAATTGGGTTTAATTCGATTAATGTTGTCGTTTAAGGCGTCAATAATGAACGTTAATGGTAACAATCGTGCAAAACGGTTTCAATTTGATCAGATTCTGGCGGTGAGATTTGAATTTGTACCAAATGTTGCGAGTTTGACTTTCAAAAGTCAAACAGAATCCTATTTCCCTTAATTTTGACTCTGAAAGTCAATAGGTCAAGTTTTAGGACTTGACAGAACTAGTCCCTGCAGTTTATGGAATAATAGGGTTTGAGAAATGGCAGGATTGGTCCCTATAGTTAGAATTGAGTTAGGAATTAGGTTAGTTAACTTTCTAAAGTCAACAGGAATACCATTTTGTGAATTTTGACTTCACCAAGTCAAATAGAATTAGCTTTAGGCTAATTACACAATTAGTCCTTGAGGTTTGAGTTTGAAAGTTGACAATTCTAGTCCCTGGAGTTTGTGATATGGTTAGATAGGTTAAGATTTGCTAATGGAGTTAACCCTAAATAGTTGGGTGTCACAAACTCTTCCTCATTTTCCCAGGTTATCTCCGACCCTTTTCTCTGCTTCCATTGTACTAACACTTGCTTGATCGTTTTATGACGTAGTTGCTTTTCCTTTGTGTCTAAAATTTTGATAGGTTCTTCGACATAGGTTAGCTTATCATCAACTTCTATTTCTTTCAGAGGGATATGAGCAGTCTCGTCCGCCAAACACTTTCTTAAATAAGATACGTGGAAAGTATTGTGTATCTTATTCAATTCTTCAGGTAGTTCTAGTTGATAAGCTACCTTTCCAACTCGTTTGATGATTTTGAAAGGACCGATGAATCGTGGAATTTGTTTGCCACGTTTCTTGAATCGGATTAGACTTTTCAAATGAGATACTTTTAACAAGACGTAATCTCCTTCTTGGAATTATATTGGTCTACGTCTCTTGTCTGCATATGACTTCTGTCTATCCTGTGCAGCTTTCAAACGTGCCTTGATTAGGTCGAGCTTTTCAGATGTTGCCTGAACTATTTCTTTGCTTCCTAGTTCCTTCTGACCGACCTCCCCCCAACATACGGGAGTCCTACATCTTCTGCCATATATCATCTCGTATGGTGGCATACCAGTACTAGAATGATAGCTGTTATTATATTGGAATTCTGCTAATGGCAGATGATTATCCCAACTTCCACCAAAATCGATTATACAATTACGCAGCATATCTTCGAGGGTTTGTATCGTCCTCTCACTATGACCATCGGTCTGAGGATGGTATGTCGTGCTGATCAATAATTTAGTTCCCATCTCTTCGTGGAACTTTTTCCAAAAACGTGAAGTGAAACGAGTATCTCGATCAGAGACAATCGTGACTGACACTCCATGTCTTGAAATGATTTCCTTAATGAATAAATCAGCTAACTTTTCTAAAGAGTGTGTCTCACATATGGCTAAGAAATGAGCACTCTTAGTTAGCCAATCTACAACCACCCAAATGGTATCATAACCCCTAGCTGCCTTTGGTAGCTTGGTTATGAAGTCCATAGTGAGATGTTCCCACTTCCATTCTGGGATTTCTAATGGTTGTAACCTTTCGTATGGCTTCTGATGTTCTGCTTTAACTTGAAGGCAAGTTAACCATTTAGCTACATATTTCATGATATCAAACTTCATTCCGGGCCACCAATAATCTTTGTGCAGATCTTGGTACATTTTTGTAGTACCCGGATGAATAGAATATCATGATTTATGAGCTTCATCGAGAATCTTAAGTTTAAACTCACCTGATCGTGGTATCCACATACGACCAAATCGAGTCTTAAATTTATACTCATTCTCTTCTAGAAACTTCTCCTGACCAGCCATCCTTTCTTTCTTAACATTCTCACCTTTTAATGCTTCGATTTGTGCATCTCGAAGCTGACTCATGAAATCAGGAGTTATCACTAACTTATATGCTTTCACCCGAATAGGATGATGCTCTTTCTTGCGGCTTAGAGCATCGGCTGCCACGTTAGCCTTTCCAGGATGATATAAGATTTCACAATCATAATCCTTGAGCAGTTCTAACCATCGTCGTTGTCTCATATTTAGACCTTTCTGGTCAAAGAAATAATTAAGACTTTTGTGGTCTGTGTAAATCGTACACTTTGTACTATACAGATAATGCCTCCAGATCTTTAGTGCGAACATTGCTGCAGCTAATTCCAGATCATGGGTTGGATAGTTTGCTTCATGTATCTTCAGCTGTCGAGAGGCATAGGCTATCACCTTTCCTTTTTGCATTAAAACACATCCTAACCCAAGCTTTGAAGCATCAAAATATACCACAAAGTCTTCTATTCCTTCTAGTTTTCTTTCAAAGTCCGGAATGCTTTCTCCTAGGCCGCATTCCATTCATATTTTGAGTTCTTTCGGGTTAGCTTAGTTAATGGGGTGGCTATTTTAGAAAAGTCATGGATGAACCTTCTATAATAGCTAGCTAATCCCAAGAAACTTCTAACTTCCGATGGGTTCTTAGGTGGAGACCATTTCATTACAGCCTCTACCTTTGCTGGGTCCACCGAGATACCTTCTGCATTCACAACATGGCCCAGAAATTGAACTTCTCTCAACCAAAATGCACATTTTGAGAATTTTGCGTACAATTTCTCTTTTCGTAAAGTACTAAGTACTTCATGAAGGTGTTGTGCATTTTCCTCTTCATTCTTTGAATAAATCAGAATGTCATCAAAGAAGACAATAACAAACTTGTCTAACATTGGCCAGCATACTCTATTCATGAGGTCCATGAAAACTGCCGGAGCATTCGTTACTCCAAACGGCATCACTACAAATTCATAGTGCCCATAACGAGTTCTGAATTCCGTCTTAGGTACATCTTCTTCTCGTACCTTAACTTGATGATAACCGGATCTTAAGTCAATCTTGGAAAACCAAATAGATCCTTGTAATTGATTAAACAAATCATCAATTCTAGGTAAAGGATACCTATTCTTGATAGTCAATTTGTTCAATTCACGGTAGTCTATACACATCCTCGTACTATCGTCTTTCTTCTTCATGAATAAAATTGGTGCACCCCAAGGGGATACACTAGGGCGTATAAATCCCTTGTCCAACAACTCTTGTAGTTGTGACATTAACTCCTTCATTTCTGTTGGTGCTAACCGGTATGGAGCCTTAGCTATCGGCTTATCTTCAAGAATTAATTCAATTGTAAATTCAATCTCTCGCTCAGGTGGAGCACCTGGAAGATCGTCTGGGAATACTCCGGGGAATTCTTTTACCACCGGAACTTGATCCAGTTCCATCTCTTTCATCTTTACATCGGCTACGTAGGCTAAGAAGACTTGGTAACCTTGTCTTACGTAGTTACTTATCTTGGTCATCGTACATAGTGTGATCTGGTTACGTCGTTCACCAATGACATTAACTTCTTTTCCTGTAGGCGTCATGAATCGTACAATCTTCTGATTACATATAATTGTTGCAACATGTGAAGATAACCAGTCCATTCCAATGATCACGTCGAATTCTTGTATCGGCATCGGGATCAAGTCGAAAAAATATTCTGTTCCTTCTATTAGTAGTCGGCAACCTTGGCATATTTCAGTTACTACGGAATTTCGATCACTCGCGATTTCGACTTCTAATGCCATAGCCAACCTACTTCTATTCAAGTTTCTAGAGTTCACATATTTTAAAGAAATAAATGATCGACTAGCTCTTGTATTGAATAGAACACAAGCAGGTAGGGAATTCAAGAGGAACGTACCTGATACAACATCAGGAACATTTTTTGCTTCCTCCCTAGTGATCTGAAAAGCCCTACCTCTTGGCTTTGGAGCCTCGATCCTCTTTACTTTATTCTCTGCCACTCTAGACCCTTCCCCGGTCTTTTCTGTCTGAGATTTCAATTCAGGACACTCCCTACTAAAGTGTCCTAGCTTATAACAGTTGTAGCACAAACGAGTGCCATTCATACACTGCAATGCAGTGTGTCCTGTCTTACCACACATGTGACAAGTTATAGACTTGAATCGACATTCTAACGGGTGTCGCTTTCCACAAGTCTTACAATTTTGGACATTTCTCCTTGGGGAGGAACCGCCTCCCGATTTATTGAAATTAAATCTTTTTAAGGGCATAGGAGAAGGATAACTTTCTCCTTTCCTTTTCCCGTCTCCTTCAGTCTATCTCTTGAGCTAGGTTTCTCGTTCACGATCCCAATCAATCATCTCTTCCAAGTTTGCGCACTTGGATGGATGGATAAACTCTCTAATGTCTGTTTTCAAAACGAGATTGTATCTCGTCATCCACATCTCCGGGGTAGTTAACAAAGCCGGACAGAATCGAGCCTTGTCAAAGAAGATTCCTGTGATTTCATCCACAGTCTCCGTTGTTTGACGGAGTTGAAGAAACTCCTCAGTAATTCTTTCAATTGCCACTTGAGGGCAATAGTGTTTCAAGAAAAGATCCTTGAACTCTTCCCAACTCAGCTCTTTAATTATGTTCCTACCTTTCTCTCTCTATACTACTCCACACCAATCGTCAGCTCACTCTTTTAATTGGTTGGTAGTGAAGGTAACCTCATCTTCCTTTTCACAGTGACATGTATCGAATGTCCTTTCTATTGAGGTGATCCATCTATGACTTTCTAAGGGATTAACAGCTCCATTAAACTCTAAAGGTTTATAAGTCATGAAATCCTTATACGTAGAACGAGTTGACTTCGTATCAACTTTTGGATTTCTTCCTTATCCATTATGAGTAATATCTTTGTGGCTTTCAAACCAGCTTTCTAATGAGTTCTATAGATCTGCTTGTAAGATCAGGAAATTTGCTTATCTCATACAAATTTCTACCCACGTATACTCATACATTTATGTTCTAGCACTGGAATTTAAACATACCTGCTTCCTTGGATGGCCTCGGATTGAATCCCTATTTATATCATGAGCACTTATGGTTTGAGTTTAAGTACCCCCCTTCTAATACTTAAATCCCTCAAACCGTGCTCTGATACCAACCTGAAACACCCTACTTATTTTACTATTATTTTATCACAGTTTAAGGTATATCTTATACATAGGGATATCTTTAGAAAACCTTTCCATGAATGGCTAAGGTATATCTTTCATTATAATATTATTGTTTTACAAAAGATAATATAATTACATAATTATACATAGAGATCTCTAACTCCGACTGTTCCGTCCTCAGGAAGCTTCATTCCATGTGCTTCTTTCCTGCAGTGTTTGAAAAACATTTTTGAATTAGCTTTCGCTAAGTAAGTACACTGCATCTTTTCATTTAATTATGAACCATTTAGGTTCTTATTATTATTATTCAAGTTTTCCAAGCTCTCAGCGCCCCCGTGGCCATCTCCGGATGTACCTCCGGTCACGTCATTCGTATAATTTATGGGTGTGCTAACCCCCTCGCAACCATCTTAGGCTGTACCTCCGGTCCGAGTATTAGCAAGGTTCTTATACTAGTCAGTATAGACCCCTTGCATTTGTCACAAAAACTCATTCATTCCCCAGCCACGTAGGATTGGAATCCCTTTTTAGTTCTCTTCTTTATTATTGAGATCCACCTTATAGGCCAGGTATCTCATTTCATTTGGGACCTTGAGTATCTTTGACTCACAGCCTCCCAAATGTATCAAGCATTTATTTTCATTTCACGTATATGCTTGATTTACTTCCCAACAAGTCCTCACCATAAAACTTCGTAACGGTTTCTCCACAGTGTATTAAAAGGGTTTATATATAGGAAGTACCAGCGGCGTATCCACCACCCCTTTAACACTTCGTGAGTACTCCATTATTCCATTTTAGGGTTTAGACTCGTTCCATCATACTCACTCATATTTGCACGTATCATCATGCATTCACGTATTCATCATGCATTTCAGGTATTCATATTCATCACGTATTCATATTCATTATGCATGGTATACTTTCATTATATATTCATACTCATCATATATTGTAAACTGGGGTGATTATCCTTCGAGAGTTGTACCTCCAACAGAGATGTTCCCGGGAAAGAGTGACGGGTCTAGGAGAGATTTATACATCACTCTCTCCTTAGACAGAACATTCTGTTTGTCAGATGTTGTTGCATCTAAATTCGGGTCGGGCTTGGTATGAGATTGGTCCAAGTCTAGCTATTCCGATCTTGGATCTGAGCTGCAACGACAAAGGAGATCTACGTTAGAGGGCCCGGGGGGAATAGCCCCAAGGGCACTCCGACGCTCAAGTCAGTAATTTATACAAGATAATCATGTGCATGAATATATATGTGTATATATAAACATATAAGCATATAGTAAAAGATGTGAAGTAATAAAGAAGCTAGTTGAAAGGCAAGGGCCAAGCTTGGTAGCAAGGAGCCATCCTAGGGAGATGTTTCAGCAGCAAGTAGCTGCTTCATTAGCAAGCTTCATCAGGAGGCAGAGAGATGCATATTAAGTATGTTCTTCTTGTGAAAAAGGGGTCTTTCATATGTACGAGGCGTGACCTTATTTATAGAGGCCAAATTGGTAATCCCTAATGGGGTTGTCTAATATGGGTTGGTTCAGGCCCAATGGACCCAATGTTGTATTTATTGGGTTGTAGTCATTAAACCCACTTCCATGTTGCTGGGTAATATAACTTGGCAAGCTAAGGTGGAGTTAGGTGAAACGTGGCCAGGGCAGGCTAGGGAAAGGCTGGCCAGATTAGCCTAAGGCAAGGTATTGTATGAGACGAGGTCAAGATAAGGCCAAGGTAGATTTTAGTGAGGACGCTCGGTAAGGTAACACAAGGCCAGGCCCATTACTTCTCCTTGATCGTAGACCTACCTACGCCATCAGCCCCCAGTCAGGTGCGAGCATGATTCTAAGCGTGGTTGTGCCTGACTCAATCTATATTTTCTCTGGCCCTAGTGCCCCATACTTTCTTTCGAAGTTATATATGGTTCATGACGTTGGGGGTTAATCTGAAATGACCGTTAATGTGGCGGGGAGTAAGTAGCTAGTAATATTCGATAGTTTTGCTAAACCTCTCTTCAGAATGAGGTTTTCGTGACATATGGTCAGCTTAGGTAATCGTGACATGTGTTGAAGTCGGGTTTCCAAGTATGTGTCAGGGTAGGGTTCCCCTCACATGCGAAGTGGTCATGTGAGGTTGTCATGTTGTGTGGCGAAGTAAAGTTCCCACAGCATGCAGTCAGGTAGTGTTTCATAGCATGAAACCAGGTAGGTAATGTTCCTGTTCTTTGATCAGGTAGGGTTTCCAAAGTCAAAGTTGCGCAAGACCATGCCAGGTGGCCGTATGGCAAAGTCGGGTAATGTCGGGTTAAGGCGATGTAGCATATATCCAGATATGGGGTCAAGCAAGGCTCGGGAATTCAGGTAAAGCCGAGTTAAGTCATGTAGACTATGGTAAGGAGAGGAAAAGAAAGGCAAGGCAAGGTCAGGTAAAGACAGGCAATGCCATGTAGGCTGAGGTAAGGCAAGGAAAAAGAAAATCAAGGCATGGCCAGGTAACGCCAGGCAATTCCACTTGTTGTTGAGTGTCTTCATAGTCATAAGCTTTCTTTCGTCATCAGTCTTTGAGAGATCTTGGTTGGTCTTTCGTGTTCTTTATAGAACAAAATGAGGTAGGCTTGGTATGTTTGACTTGTATTGGGTATATGAAGGTTTCCTTTTAGGTGCGATACGTTGACTTCTCTTAATTCTGAGTAGAGCACCTTGGCTTAGTGGTTTGACGTTGCTGCTCCTTGCCATATGTGTTGATATACATGTTGTGATGAGTAAGGAAAGGATAATCCTCTGATGTAACCTTGGCCTCCTGCTCCATCCCTTCTACGAGTTGTCCCTGTCTAAGCATTTTTGAATCTTCATCTTAAGCCAAGGAAATGGCATTGTCAACAGGCTAGGAACTCCTTGCTAGAAAATTGTCCTATCTAAATAGCTAGGTTGTCCTTGGTCCGGTGCCTACTTATGTCATCAGCCCCCAGCCAGGTGCGAGCATGATCTTGATCATGGTTGTGCCTGACTTGATCAATAATTTTTTAGCCCAAGTTTCCCCTGTTTTTCCTGATGGATATATGGTAAAGATGAGGCTATTCCCCTCTTATAGGTAAAGCTTGGAATCTTGAAAAAGCACTTGAGGTTTAGCCCTGACATGCTTGGCCAGGATAAGTATGGCTATAATATGTTTTGGAATCTTGAAAAAGCAATTGAGGTTTAGCCCTGACACGCTTGTCAGTTAGCCGAGTAAGGTTCTCCTAGCAGTCAGGTAAGTTCTCATGGTGAGTGCCCATGTTATGAGGCAGGGTAGAGCTGCAAGTAAAACGGTGCCAGGCAATGCACTCGACTGGAGCAAATAATACGTGAAGTTCCATCATCATTATTAGTCATGAACATCATGTCTCATGGTGCGTCGTAAGGCGAGGCACTTGGCCTTTAATAAATATATAAGTTTAGGCTAGACTTCAAGATGGAACATCAGGTAAGGTGCTCATCCTTAATTAATATGTCTTGACTTGCTGTCGAAGGGAAAGAGCTTCCCTAGTTTGGCCCTGTGCTATTTATCCTTTATGCATCTTTGTTTTGCTATGTTGTTTTTTTGCTGTTGGTGAAAAAATTGTTGCCTCGTTTGTATGGGCTTTATTATTGCTGCCTCTTTAGTGAGGGCTTTTTATTGTTTACCGCGTGGTTTTATGCATGGGTAGGTTAAGGCTGGATCCCACGGAGCCAAATTGTATTAGGAGCTCACACTTTACATGAGAAGGTCAAGGTCGGAACTCATGGAGCAGTATTATGAGATGCTCACCCTTAAGTAATATGTCATAACTTGCTGCTGAAAGTTGTGATTCATGCTTTGGATGATTCAACAATACATTTGTTCTTGCATTGATCAAGGCGAGGACAGTTGACTTGCGCTTTGAGAAGGCAAGGTGACCTGAGCCTAGAGATTTCGAAAGTCAGGTTGATATGACTTGGAGCTTTAGCACGACATGGTGATCTGGGCCTTGACAGGCAAGGCGAGGACAGCTGACTTGCGCTTTGAGAAGGCAAGGTGACCTGAGCCTGGAGACTCGAAAGTCAGGTTGATATGACTTGGAGCTTTAGCATGACATTGTGATCTGACTTAGGACTCTAACAAGGCTATAAGACTTGACATTTGCTCAATCATTTGTTGAATGTAAGGAAACCTGGTCCTTGCCAAAGGTTTCCCCTTCATAAATATAGTGACTTTTTAGTCACCCTTTTGAACATGCACTCTTCAAATTGTGTCAGAAAAAGATGACATATCTTTTCATCAAAAAAGTTGTAGAATATGTCTTTTAAAAATGACACATTATTATTATTATTATTATTATCTTGTACTTTTTTATTATTATATGTTTCTTTGTTTTTGTAAAAAAGAGTGTTGATAATGACAACTTATTATGTCTATCAAAGTTTTATCTAGCCTTAAGAAAATACTTTGATCTTAAATATCATGCCTAATAAATTGTGATACAAATGTCACAAAATATATAGTGTTCAAAAGTTTAATCATTACGGTTCTAATGCCTAATAGTTTTATGTTTTTTTTTATTTTCATTTAACATGTAATTTAGTTTTTCCTTAATACAAATATATAATAAAATCAAAATATACATTTTTATTTATCTTTCGTTTATACTTTAATATAAATTTATTGAAAACTAAGCTATACCTAAAATAAGGTATTTTTAGGTTCGTAGAAATAAGTTATTTTGGATACAACTTAAATTTTAATAAAATTTATATCAAATCTAGACAAACAACGTATTAAAAAAAATCGTGCACTTTTTTTAAATTATTAAATCTTATAATTTATAAAGAGAAAAACTAAATTACATATTAATTCAAAATTGAAAACAATAATTAACTAATTGTGATAGGGAATTTAAGTAGATACCTGGGGTGGTTGTGTTGAACTGTTGACCGACATCACATGACTGTTTTACCGAATCAATTTTAGTAATATATAAAAGGTTTTTAAAAAGTAAATATAGTAAATTCCAAAACTACCCTTGTCTTAGGTATGTATATATATATATGCAGCGGTTTGCAGTTAGTTTTATAACATAAATTAAAGTAAAGAGAGCAGCAATGGCCCCTCCCTCAGGTGACAGCAATGTGGTGGTTTCATCAAACTTAAAACTTGAGAGGCTTCTTAGCATGAAAGGAGGAAAAGATGAAGCCAGTTATGCCAACAACTCTCAAGCCCAGGTAAATTTATTTTTCTTCATTTTCCATTTTATTGATCTTCATCTCATTTTCTAGATCTTTGTATAAAAATAAATCCTTTATATCAGATCTATATACATAACGCTGGCGTCATGTAAAATCTGTAAAAATTTATGTGTTATATAGTACTCGATACCTTTTTTCTATATTATTTACGTATTCGACCGTCAGGTAACAGAATGCTTATCAAATATTTTCGAAAGTGACACCGGTTCCTATGTATTTGTGGTGAGTCTATGGTCTGGTTTTAAGGAAAGATCCATCTTATTAGGCTTTATATTTGGATTTATTTGTTGGGCCTCATTTTTATGTTTTTTTTCTTTCTATGGGAAATTAAAGGGGTGTTTGGGAAGTAAGTTTTAAGTGTTGTATATAAAAATTGTTCATCAGATTATATTACCTTATAAGTATTTATAAAAATACAATATTATTATGATTTATTACAGCAGAAATAAATATAAACATCTACTTGTTATTTATTTTTTTTTCTTCTTTCAAAAGTCCCAGAAAGCCCATATTATTAAATTTGTCGTCAATTTTAGGGTTTTTTAAAAAACGTTTATATACTACGAATAAAAGAATTCAAGCAATAAATTAGAAAAAGAAAAAATATTGATGAATTAACGTATCATAATGCATGCATGCAGGCAAAGCATGCTCGATCAATGTTGCATCTTCTAAAGGAAACACTAGACTGTGTGGAGTTGAACTTGCCGGAGACACCATTTGTGGTGGCGGATCTCGGTTGCTCAAGCGGAAACAACACCATTTTTATCGTCAACGTCATCATCGAACACATCACTAAGCGTTACGAGGCTTCCGGCCACTCAGGTGTACCAGAGTTCTCAGCTTTCTTCGCCGACCTCCCTTCCAACGACTTCAACACTCTCTTCCAGCTCCTCCCGCCCCTGGCAAACCAGGGACTGAGTAGCATGGAAGAGTGTCTGGCCTCCACAGGCCACCGCTCTTTCTTCGCAGCCGGTGTCCCTGGCTCTTTCTATCGCCGGTTGTTCCCGGCAAAATCTATTGATGTATTCTACTCAGCATTTTCCTTACACCGGCTCTCTCAGGTTACGTATTAAAAAAAACAAATATCATAAAAAACCAACATATTTTCTGATTTATTTTTAACCATGGTTGGTTAACTTTACAGGTGCCGGACACAGTACTGGACAAATCGTCCACGGCATACAACAAGGGAAAGATATTCATCCACGGTGCGAACAAAATCGCTGCAAGCGCCTACCGGAAGCAATTTCAAACCGATCTGGCCGGATTTCTAAAGATGAGATCAAAGGAAATGAAGAAAGGTGGGTCAATGTTTGTTGCTCTACTGGGTAGAACATCAGAGGATCCCACAGACCAAGGTGGGGCTGGGTTACTGTTTGGGACCCACTTTCAGGATGCCTGGGATGATCTTGTCCAAGAGGTAATAATATCGTATGATTTTATGATACGACTCCATATCGTCTTTACATAAGTGCTACCGTACTCTTATGATTCCCTCCACCCAACCAAACCAAAAGCTTTTGGCCTTTACTTATCTTGATCGTGATTGACGTTTCCTTTTATTTTCATTTTTCATAAAGAAAGCTGTGTCGGCATGACCACAGTCAACAAAACAATATCCATTTTGAGAAACTATAATGTTAAGGAGATTTTTCTTAATAAAAAATGAGTTATTTTCCAAAGGTTTTAAGGTTATTTTTTTGTTTTCAATTATGGGTTTGTTGTTATCTAACATAACGACTTTTGTATCTTAAAGTCCGTAAAACTGTAGATGCTAAAGGAAGATGTGGCATTTTATCTTGTAAACTACCAAAACAAGAAAAAGTTTCTTACGCGTTTTTCATCGAAATGCGTAGAAAACACCTGTTTTCGACACAGGGACAAAACTTTTTGCCGAAAAATACCTCGTAGGAAACTTTTTCCAACGCATTTTGACAAAAATGGGGCGTCGGAAGTTCCTACGCGTTTCCTAGACAATTTCCTGATTATTATTAGAATTAACTTTTTTATTATTATTATTATTATTATTATTATTATTATTATTATTATTATTATTATTATTATTATTATATCTAAGATAAGGAATTCACCTTGATAGTTGTAATATCAATAACTATCAACCGCTAACCAGAATCGAACAAAAAAAATATAGAAAATAGAGCCCCATCTTATATCAAAGCTTTTGTGAAGAAGTATAAATGAACAAAGGTGACGTTTTTATATACTATAATATGCAGGGATTAATAACAAGTGAGAAACGAGATGATTTCAACATTCCCGTATATGCACCAAGCTTACAAGACTTTAAGGAAGTGGTGGAAGCAAATGGGTCGTTTAGGATAAGGAAACTGGAGGTGTTCCAAGGTGGTAGCCCGTTGGTGGTGAACCAGCCCGATGATGCAGCCGAGGTGGGTCGGGCTCTAGCCAATAGCTGTAGAAGTGTGAGCGGAGTGCTGGTGGATGCTCATATAGGAGATAAGCTCGGGGACGAGCTGTTCTTGCGGGTGGCTAACCGCGCTACTGACAAAGCAGAAGAGATACTCGAAAAGCTTCAGTTCTTTCATATTGTAGCGTCCCTATCTCTTAAATAACTACATTTAACTAGATAGCATAAAAGGGAAGTACGTTTTTTTTTTGTGGGTTTTCTTGTTTATTGTTTTGTTTTCGGTTGCGTAGCATATATATATATATATATAGAACAAACTGACGATTAATGGCTATTTCAAGGTATGTTTCCATTTTGTTAAATATTCAAAAAAGGTTTTAGTTTTGAGCAACAAAGTTAGTGCTGATTCAAGAACAACAAAATGGCCTTTCAGATTCTCTTATATAACCAGTAAGTTGTTCCGTATAGTATTTAAATGTTCATCAAATGTATAAACTGAAGTATATGATTTAATGTTTAAAACAAATGGAAACAAGCTTTGCAAAAAAAGTTAACTAAACACGTTTTACCGGATACATTATCTTCATCGATGTGTGTTAGAAATCTTAATCCATTTTAAAGTTTCTGGCCTTGAACATGAATGTTCAGGCAGTGTTTCCGATCCAAAACTAGCTTGGACAGGAGAGAACCAAGAAGGGCCAGTACGGTCTTGCACGTGTTGGTGCAGGTGTTGGTTCTGATCCAAAGTTTGGGCAGAATGGGATCACGAAAGGCTTTGCGGAATTAGAACTTGGTCACGGTTCGGTGAGAAAAGGCAAGAAAAAGCAGAAGCCACGTTATTCTTTGAATCAAGTGGCAGCAAGAAAGAAAATCCAGAAGGCTAAAGCTTTTAAACGTGGATTCAATCGGATGTCTAATGCCATTGCTAATGATCAAATGATTTATTTGCTAAGTTCTCGGTCACAAAGCAGTGAAAATTCTTCTCATGAAACCTAAAATCCCATTGATTATCTTGTTAAAGGAACCAATTATGGTAGTTGGGAAAAATATTGGGTTGTTGATTTATCCTAAAATAAACACACACTACAAGAAAAAGACCCTGTGCCGACGCCGCCTATACCGACGACAATTGTCGTCGGCATAGGTCACCCTGTACCGAGATGCCAAGAGATGAAAACATGTTCTCAAAATTGAAAAAATGTCTTCGTATTGAAACGAGAACAAAAAATCAGGACATGCTGTTTATTAGAAATTGATATTTTCTTATATGGGCAAACAAGAACTATCCCAAGTGTGAGTTTTGTGCCTTCCTTGAAAAAAAAAAACGTTCTAAGTTTGAATCAACTAATTGATCAAGGATATGATGTAACACTAGATGATGATGATGATGTGTGTTACATAAAGGGCATGTTTGAAAGGGGGGGAAGTTCTTGTGAAAGGATTGAAGATGTGAATGGGGCGATTTTGGAAAATAATTATTTAAATGATTATTTTGATAAGTTAAATGATTGAACCGCTTATGATATCGAGAAAGGCAAACTAGAAGCCTATGTTGAGGGTTATTGTGACTATATGCTTAGAGATATCCAAGAAGAAGAAACTTGTGAGGAATATTTCAATTCATGTGATGAAATTCAAGGATTCCTTGACAGATTACATGATCCAATTCATGTGATGAAATTCAAGGATTCCTTGAAGGAATATTTCATGAATATGGTCAAATGGTTCTTTGATCACATTAAACAACCCGGATAGTAAAATTTATCCTCCAAGGCTACCAAATGGCACCGAAATAAGCCTAATGGATCTCTACTTATTTGTTTAGAAAGAAGGGGGTCATCAAATGGCCTCTAAGTATAACAAATGGTCCTTGATTACACATAATTTAGGATTGCCAAATGATTGTGTTGGTAATTTTAAACATATCTACATGGGCATATTTGGATTTGATGGTATTATTCTACAACAAATCAAAGGGGAGGAAGCATTGGATGTTAGCATGGAGCCCGAGGCCGAAAATGTGCAAGATAAGAAAGATGGCTTGGTTTGGAAGTCTCGGTGATAAAGATCTTGGTTTGGAAGACTATGAAGACCTTGATGACTTTGTCCTCCTCGAGGACATCGAGCCTGTTGAAGCACTACTAGTAAACGGATAGATTTGCGACGCAATATTGTGTCGGAAATGCGTCACAAATCACTAATTTCCGTAGCAAACCCACCCATTTTCTAGTAGTGAAGATTGAATAAGTGAAAGCCAAACTTAAATGGATCACGGGGGTGATAAGAAATGTTAGCAACCTTAATCCATTTTAAAATTTAGGCCTGTGTTTATTTATTAGACTACTTATCTTATTGAGTCAGACAATGTATTATTTACTCTTGTTTGGCTGAAAGACTTTAGATAAAGCCTAGGTCTGTATTTGTAATTAACATATGTCGTAGGTCATGTTTTATAGCTGAAACATCAAGGTTTAGAACGGAGTTAAACGGGTATCATCACAACTAGTTTCCCTATCATCACGACATTGTCTTGGCACTGTTTCAGTTAGTATAAAACAAAAGTGTGGATGTCAAACAGAAGTTAGTCCGTTTATGTATCTTTGCATATTAATCAGAAAGATTATTTCTTTCTACTTCTCAATCCTTGTTCATACATCTCCTTACTGCTGTGTTCCTGTGTTATATTTTATTGAATCATGAAGAAGAATTCCAAATTGATCCTTGGGAAACTACTGTGTTACAGTGTGATGAGAAGAATCCATGAAAACACAAATTACTGATTAGAGATGAATAGTGTTGACTGAATGGATTTGAACAATGTTTTGAGAATCGGATCGGATAACGAACCGGCCTTCTTACCAGTCCAGTGGTCAGGCCGGACCATAAAGCTCACCGAAAGTTAAAGGAGAAGACCGGGCAAGAATGGCGGATTTGAAACGATTGTATTCATCTCGCAGCCTAGAGATGACGTAGAGAACAAGATCTTTGTCTTTGACAGGTTCTCCAATGTTAGCCAGTGCAGTTGCATAGTCTTGGGCACGGCTGAGATTGTTGAGTGGAGTTTCATCTCCTTTCATTTGAAGCTTAAGAAGTTGTGGCTTAAGTGTGTATTCCCTAGAGGCAGTGTGAGGGGCATATGCCCATTCAAGTAAGCGCCATAGTTCACAAGCAGTTGTCCCTTGAACATGAGAAACTGAGGCTTTAGAGATTATGGAGATTATAATCATTCGAACATGGGCATCATTGTGGATCCATGTAGTGTAGTTTGGGTTGACAGTGACAGCCGTTGTAGCATCAGAACTAGTGGGAACATATTGTTCTAGATAAGATATAGAACCGTCAACATACCCGAAAAGATTGTTGGTAATGGGGAAAGGTTCAACCATGGTTTTTCGGTAACCATAATTGGTGGGAGATAAGGTGAAAGAAAACTTGTGAGTTGTGAGAGGCTTTCTCTTGAGGTGTAATGATGGCGATTATGGCCATTTGTAAATGTTGGAATTAGGCGAAAGTTGTAGGCAGGCAAAAATATAGGTAGGCGAAAGTTTTTAGGTATCCGAAAGGTTTTGGTAGGCAGAGGATTTTGGTAGGTGAAAGTGTTGCTCAAAAGTTTCGGTCGAAACTATAAGTTTTGTCCCAAATTTTCCCAAGAAGAGTGAAACACACAAGCACCCTAAACACAGTTATTCTCGCTTTCTAGCCGAATGGCATGACCTTTGCAAAGAAGGTTTCCCGCCCCGTGATGTAGGAAGTCTCTCCCAACACTGGGTTTAGTTTTCCTCTCACCCAATGTTTCGATGAGTGGGTAGCAAAAAGCTACGAAAAACAATCAACGAAGGACAGCCAACAAAAAAACACATTGTTTCAGAGTCAATAGATTCCAATAGACTGAAGAATGGTGGCAAAGTGATTATCTTAGGGTTTCAGGAGGCGGTTGTGGTTGTGGAAGCAAGAAAGCAGTTGATTTTGAACCGAAAATGAAGTTGGACAACGCATGTGATTGGCGAGGATGAAGAAAGCTTGAAGAAGGAGCCGATTGTGCATCGCCTTGAGCTCCGACGGTGGCGATGAGCGGCAACAGAAGGTGTTTGGCTCTGATACCAAGTTAAACACCTTTATGTTTGTGTAATTGTATTGTGTTGGTTAATTGTGTAAAGGATTAGAGTTACAAAAGAATGTTATGTACTATAATCATATTTACATAATCTACCTCCTATAATTATATTTAACAATATGATCTTATTGGATTTAATAACCGAAAGACTTTATAAACAATAGAAAATATAAAACTATTTATATATGTCAAATTTAAAAAAGAATATGAAAATACTATATATTTTGGTGTTAATTTGTAATTTTAATAAAGAGTTAATTACACGGATAGTCCTTGTGGTATGTACATATTGCAAGTTTGGTGTCTAACTTTAACAAAAAATTACACTCTTGATCTTTATTGTTCGCTCAACCGTAACACGGGTGTGGACGTTAAATTTTATTGTTAAGTAAATTTAAAATGACCAAAACTTTACTCTATTTAAAAAAAAAGAAATAATTAAATCTCATTGCCCCATTCTTTTTTATTAATAAACAAATGGGGCCCACTCATTATTAAATACATATATACACACATTAAATATAAAAAGTGGGACCCACCACTTCATCTTCCTTGACCCCATTTCATCTTCCTCGACCTCACTTCATCTTCTCTAGATCTCATACCTCTTTACCACCGGTCGTTTTTCAGGCAAAATGGTGGTAGCCGACAGATTAATGCTTCAGCGAGAGAGATAAAGGTTTCCTGGAGGACAGTTGCTGATCTTTTGCCATTTGATCAACCGATTGAATATGAGCCGATAATTTCGCCGCCTTAAGTATTTGATTAAACAACTCCCTCCTTTATGGTGATGACGATGATGTTTTTGGTGTATCTTGGCTAGGTAATTGGGTCGGTATGGTGATTACGATGATGTTGTTGGCGTATCTCGGTAATCCCAGTTGTCAGAAGAAGGTGGTACAGGGTGGATGGTCAATTTTGTAGGTCGTCGGTTATTGCAGCTCATCTTCTTCATTGCTGTAAAATCGGTTTTGCATATCGGCGGTGTTGAATTGCACACAAAAAATGGATTAATAAAGGTGGCGACGAAGAAACACCGAGCTGATGGTTTATATGATCTATGGTCGTTCCAAGAATATTTAATATATATCTTTTTGTATCTTAAGATAAGGGTAATTTGATAATTTTTTTAAAAAAAAATTGACATACCTTTTAATGTCCATCCTCTACATGGACAACAAATTTTACGATTGAGTAAACAGTAGGGGCCAAGAGTGTAGTTTTTCAAAGTTAAGGACCAAACTTGCAGTATAGACATACCACATGGACCATCTGCATAATAATTTTTTTAATAAAATATGAATACTTAAATAAATAAAATATGAATCCTAGAATATTAAACTAATCAAAAAATAAGATTTTGAAGAAAAAAATAAAATCGAGTCTCACTGGTAACCGGGCCTAAATAGGCATAAACGGGCCAGTTCACAGCCCAACATGTCGGTTCGGATCTGAAAAACAGTGGATTTGAGATCGGGTAAATAAAACCTTGGAAATGGTGATTCAGAGCTTTTTAGTGTGTTCTTAAAAGTAAAAATTGTAACCTTTTAATTATTTATGAAAACGATGTCTTTTGTATCTCTATAAAACTCAAGCTAAAATAGCACAAATCATCAAAATCATGACTATTGTATGGATACAGTGGTCACTGTATGTAGGAGCAAGCAGACTCCACTTAGGGTAAACAGGCAGAAAAACATACAACTTAAAAAGTGTATAACTTGGAGTCTTGGACTAATTGTTGAGTTATGGGGCCCATAAGTAATGGATGGAAAGGTCTCAACGAGTTGGATCATGTGGCAAAGACCCAGATGTTGGACCCGAATTCCATCATTTGGAACCCTGATTTCAAAGTCAATGAATTATCCCCGAATTTAGCAATGTTTATTTGTTTTCTTTTATATGTGAATCTTTGATTCGAGTAATTCGCACATTTGTTTAGGAAGTTAATTTCATAACTTGATAGTAATGTTTAGACCCACCAGATAAAAAGGGGATTGATCATAAAAACCACAATTAACAGTTTGACTTAATTTCTTCAAAACCAGCTAAACCAGACCATGAATATCTCTAGCTTGATGTAATGTTTTCATTATATTCAATATCATACCAAGTTTTATCTTGAGATTGAGATTACTCTCGTGATCTTATTGGTTCCATCTGTGTCACGGTGGTTCAAGTATTTTCCATATCCCCTCTTGTTATATGCTGGTTATATGGCGATTGGATACGACGGCCATCGTATCCATATCGTTCAACTCTGCTTTCTTTGCTGATAATTTTTCTCCTTTTGCTCTCGTCTTTGCCTGAACCACCAACTATTAAGGATTCACAAATAGCCACCATTGAAAGCAAAATAGGTGTATTTGTGTAAAGTTTATGCATGAAAATAGCATACGCATCACACATCTATAATGTTCTTTACGAATCTTATTGTTGAAGAAAGATGGATATGAATTTCTCCCTTAGTTCTTGAAAACTTGAAATACTTTGGACTTCGAGAGGATTTTTTGGAAAACTAGTGTTAATTGGCAATGTTTTAGAAACCAGACCATACACGCACAGGTCTTCTTAGAGATCAATTGGTCGGACCGGTTGGACCGGATTTAAGAACCGGATGACGTCATAAATAATATAAAATTTAAAACTATTTATAAAGATACATCACTACTAGAAAAAAAAAATCCGACAAAATATTTGGTCGGAAATGGACGTTTCCGACAAAAATCACTTGTTGGAAAAAACTTCCTAGGAAACATGTTTCTTACCAAAACTTCCGACAAAAAATTTTCCAACCACACTTCTGACAAACCATTTCCGACTAATTTCCAACCAAACCTTTCCGACCAGTTTTTCCGACTAAATTCCGACCAATCTTTTTATATATAGTTTTTTTTTACCAACAATTTTCCGACCAAAATGATTTTTTTTTAATTAACAAAAACATGCAAAATCCAAAAAAAAAATTCGGCATAAAAGGCAGAAAAAATCCAATACAAATCCTGTTTAATAAAATCCAATGCAATTTCAAAATTTAATACAATTATCCATTAGTTTTTAAATTCAAACATAAACACAATAAATATAATAAAAACTAAACTACGGCTACTAAAATTCCTCATAAACTCGTTCACTTTTTGCATCTTATCCAATAATCGTTGTTGCGTATGTTCTCCTGTGTTTTGTTCATTTTTCATTCGTTGTTCCATATCTTCTCTTGTTTTTTGTTCATTTTCCGGTTGTTGTTGCATATCGGCTCGTACCCCTTCCAATTCTGCTCGCAATTCCCGAACCTAAATATTTATTATAATTTGATACACATACCCACCCATACCTAAGGGTGTTAAATGGGTCGTATTCACGGGTTAACACGAACACGCCCCCTTTGACTAAAAATTGCAATTTAATAAACAAAATCACTAAACAAATCAGCTAAAACATAACAAAATTCAGATTCTTGAAAAAAAAAAATTAACAAAACTCCAAAAATCATGATTATAATCCCTGATTTTGATCAACCTAATCCACTAAATAAAAAAGTTAAAATATTATCCAAAACAGATTCTTGAAAAAAAATGATATTTTGATAGTTTGATCTCATGTATAGTTAAACTCTCAAGAACATCCAACTGATTAAAACACAACCTATTCAGCTAAACGGGTTTGCGGGTTCGACTCAAAACTGACCCGACCTGTTTATACTAAACCCAAACCCGTGAATTTCATGTTACAATATGTGTCCTAAATAAACTTCAAAATCTAACAAACTCTGAAAGTTCTGTATATGCTATATTCATTATCCAATTTGCACCTATATATGTTATTAGTGAAAGGCATACCTTACAATTATTTATTTAAGTTGTTTTACCTTAAAAAGGTTCTAACTTTTAAATACAGATAGTAAAATGATTTTCATTATAATATACGACAAATAACCAAGATAATTATTTCGAAACTTCACAATGAAACACCCTACTTCATTCTTTTTAATTTATCAAAGTTTTATATGTGAAAAAATGGTCCCAGATTTTTCAAACCTTGTCACTAAAGTGGCATAGGTATATTTTATTTATAAATATTGTTTTACATTACAATATTATATTACACATATCATAGGATTCTTAAACTCCGACGGCCACGTCCTCAGGAAACTTCATTCCACGTGCCTTTTTTCTGCAGTATTTGGAAAACGTTTTTACATTAGCTTATGCAAAGTAAGTACACTGTGGCGTTCATTTTATTATGAACCCTTTAAGTTATTTGTTCAAGTTTCACCAGGCAGACATGCCCCCGTGGGCCGTGACCATCATGGGACGTACCTCAAGTCACGTCATTTGTTTGTTTTCCCAGGCAGACATGCCCTCCCATGACCATCTTAGGTCGTACCTAGGTCATGGTATTTACAAGGTCCTTACACCCGGCGGTGAGGCCCCTTGCTTTTGCCCCTAAGGCTTATTCATTCACAGGGCCCTTCCGTCCCATAGACTCGGCAACCCTTTTGATATGACGTAAATTATACATGTTTTGCACGCATAATTATCCCCGAAATCATCACAATTAGAGATAATATGATAATAATTGATGCCTAATCCACTCATTTGTGTTCCGATAGGATAATTGACCCGGATATGCAAAAACATGAAGAAAACACTCAAAATCGAGGTGAAATCAGCATTCGGGGGCCAATTGAACGAAACCAGACGCAGAAGGTCAAACCTGGAGGTCAAAAAGTCAACAGGGACCAAGATGTGGCAATGCATGGCCGTGCATTTCCATCACGGTCGTGCAATCCTCATCTTGGCTCCCTATACTCTCTTGTACTGCCAGATTTCGCACGTGAAAGAAAATGGTACTTTGCACGCCCGTGCAATCCAATGCACGGCCATGCATTGCCAAAAATCTTAGCCTATAAATATCAAGCTCATCCTAGTATTTTAGGTGTCCATTACCAAGAGGTATGAATGCCTTAGTGCTCTGCTAAGAGCAGGAACTCTCTCGTTTTCGTCCGTTTAGTTTTTCTTTGTTTATTTCATTTTTAAAGTCTTGTAATATGAAGTGATTCTTCTCATTCGAGTAAAACAAGAGGCAACCTATAACCACTCTAGCAGGAGCCATGGGGTTTGATCTTGAGATTGAAAGTCTTATTTATTTAAAATAATATTATAAGTAAAGACAACTATTTTAAGAACATATTTTGTTAGTTCCGAGCGTTCATAAAGTAGATCTGGAGGGAGTTGCGCATTCCGACTTTCCAAAGGAAGTTACAAGACATGATGTACGTTAGTAAATGGATAATCTTAGTCCGAATAATGAATCACGAGATAACTGGCGGACTTGAGACCCTGTTCAGGGTCCGGAGATTCATTAAGGAACAGTTGGCTGACCGTATCCACTGTTCCGTTACGAAATGCTAACTCCCCTATCAAAAGAGTTAGTACTAGTAACTATGACCAACCTTACTGTAATTATTTCATTAATGAACAAGGGATAACAACTAGAGTAACACCTTAAATGTGATAATTCTTCTAATTACATTTCTTAACCTTTTATTTTTGTTCTAAAACAAAACCCATTTTCCAACTTATTATCTCAGTCAGACAATAGCGAGGGTTGAGTACGGGATCCGTGTCCATGGTTCGATACTTGGTTCTTACCCATACTATACTACGATGCGATATGTACACTTGCCTATTGTGTGTGTATTTAGTTAAAGCAATTATCATTTTAATTTACGAATTTAAAACCTGATTTTGTGTAGCTCTAAATAGAATATATTTATTACTACTAAAAACACGTCATCGTGTCTTTGGCGTTGTTGCCAGGGTTATATATATATATTTACATTTTTATCTACATATAAAACACACCATCAAGTTTTTGGCGCCGTTGTCGGGGACACGGTAATTTTGCGAAAGATCTAAGCCGTTGGACTGACTATTTCTATTTTCTATTTATTTTCATTTCTATTTTGGTGCTTATGTTAACTAATCTATCTTTACGGGAATTTTCAAGGAATCGCGACCGTGAAATTTTTGTTAAAAAAAATAAATAAACATAAGTACCGCCATTCGAAAGCAAAAATTTTCTATTTAGGCATAACGCTTTTGGACGGTTTTTACGTGTTTAAGTTTTATTTTCTTGCTTATTTCCTCTAAATAAAAAAAACAAAAAAAGTCAAATTTGGTCAGACAAGGCAATGCACGACCGTGCATAGGGCTCCACGCAGTCAAGTGTTGAATTAGGGCCGAATTTTCATTTTCTTAAAACCTTTACCCCCAAACACTTGTTGGATGATTTGGATACATTGACACTCATGGTTTTTTACCGGTTATGTAGATAACCGTTGATATGGTGCCACCACCACCACTTTCGGCCACCCTAGTTGGCGAATATTAGTTTAATGTTCTTTTTATTTCCAGTAATTAGTTGTGTCTTAAGCTTTGAATAAACAGGTAAGGGCAAGTTTTGGTTCATGCTGGGAAATATATTTTAGGCGATGGTGGGAATCGACCACATCCATGGTGATGACGTCTCATCAGGGGAGTATTAGTTTTATCACACTCTTATTATTCATAACACATATCGTATTGCATATAATCATATTGTCAAAAATTAAGTGTGGGGTGGAACCCCGTTGATAATTTGGCTTCCTAATTTTGTCCTAAGTATTACAAGTGCATGATTAAACTACCCAATCCATTGGATTAAATATTTATAGAAGTAATTAAAACATTTTCAAAAATAATCTGTAAGCATGATAGCTTCTGAAATAATCTAAACGCAAGAATCTTAAAAATCATTTGGCATAAACGGGCTTATAAAAACAGCAATTTGAAATACCTTTGAAGTGAATTAAGGAAACAAATAGGAAGATTAGGAAGCACAACAGAAAGAAAGAAATAAGTTTATGCACATTTTTACTTTATTACCCTTTACCTTCCGTTTTCATATGAGAAATTTGAACCTATCCGAGCATTATCATGAATACATCAAGTTTTTGACGCCATTTCACATGATCATTTCGTTTGATAGAGTGAATGCTAATTATTGCTTTGCATGTTAGAACTTGTGTAAAATATACATTTCAAGATCATGGACTAAAAGAATGCATAAAAATGATTGAGCAATTAGTATTAACCCATTTTCTCTAGCCTTTTCTTCTCTTTTACCTACCCTAAACATTATCCCCTAGTTAGCCCCTTTGAGCCTAAACATTTTCGTTTCTAAACCCACATCTCAAAACCATTAAACCCGAAAAATTAGCCTTCTATCTTTTACCATTTTTTGTTAAAAATCGACTTAGCTATGATTTAAAGAATGATCATCCTTCGAAAGTTTATATATCCATCTTATGTTTGAAAAAAAGAAACTCACTTAATATGAAAAGAAGAATTATTGTAAAAAGAAAAATGGGGCAACCAAAAAGAAATTAGTAAATCGCCCAAGTCAGTGAAGAAATCTCATCAAAAGAAAATCAAACTTACTCGAAAAATTAGAGTATGCAAATCTGATCAAAATGAATGTATTAGGAAGAAACAGCCGAACAATTCATGGGAACTGATAGCAATGAATATTTCAAAGATAAGAAGAAGTTAACATTCTTGAAGGAAGGAATTTGGTCTTAACAATCTGACCTTAAAAGAGTCCTTAGATTAGTCACAATGTCTAATCTAAGTTGAATAATGGAATCATTTACATTTCTATCATTAAGCCAAGTCAGATTTTCAACATTTAGCCACTCTTCCCAAAGACTTCCTACCCTAACCCGAAGCCAATCATCACAACCCATTACAAAGCCCTCTTGATTTATGCACATATTTTATGTCAATTGATGGAGATTTGATTTTTATACAAGCCTATAATTATTCAAGCATTAATTATAGCATTGAGTGTTCTTCTTGACATACATTATCCATATATTTCACCCGAGTGTTGAGTGAACATTTGTGAGACTGTAATTTTGTGAATAGTCATAGTTCATTCAAGTATGTTGAGCTTGCTACCCTATTGTGGAGAAACACTCGGAAGGTATAACCACCAAATAATTGTTTTTAAGAGGCCATTCAGCCATTTGGGACAAAAGCTTTGGATTAACATTTAATCAATATCTTACTTCTACGGTTATAATCATGCATGAGTTTGCTTGAGGACAAGCAAAGTTTACGTGTGGGGTATTATGATATGACGTAAATTATACATGTTTTGCATGCATAATTATCCCCGAAATCATCACAATTAGAGATAATATGATAATAATTGATGTCTAATCCACTCATTTGTGTTCCGATAGGATAATTGACCCGGATATGCAAAAACAAGAAGAAAACACTCAAAATCAAGGTGAAATCAGTATTCGGGGGCCAATTGAACGAAACCAGACGTAGAAGGTCAAACCTGGAGGTCAAAAAGTCAACAGGGACCAAGATGTGGCAATGAACGGCCGTGCATTTCCATGCACGGTCATGCAATCCTCATCTTGGCTCCCTGTACTCTCCTGTACTGCCAGATTCCGCACGTGAAAGAAAAGGGTACTTTGCACGCCCGTGCAATCCAATGCACGGCCGTGCATTGCCAAAATCTTAGCCTATAAATAGCAAGCTCATCCTAGTGTTTTAGATGTCCATTACCAAGAGGTGTGAAGGCCTTAGTGCTCTTCTAAGAGCTGGAACTCTCTTGGTTTTGGTCCGTTTAGCTTTTCTTTGTTTATTTCCTTTTTAAAGTCTTGTAATATGAAGTGATTCTTCTCGTTCGAGTAAAACAAGAGGCAACCTATACCCACTGTCCCTTGGTGTTGGAACACTTCCACACATTGTCTAAGGGTTAGTGAAGTCACTTGTATGGTCATTCATGGCTAGTTCTCTTGTGTTGCTCGAGTTGGTTGAACTTTAATTAATTAATGAAGTATTTTAGTATGTTATGTTTTTAAAGTCTTTACTATGATTTATCTTACAAATACAAGAATAAGTCATCTTTAAACCAATCTAATAATCTTAAATCTTATGAGTTACTCAAGCAAGACTTCTTGTTTGGGAAGCTTATTCGATGATTGTACGGTCTATATACAAATCTTGGTGCTATCACAGCCAGTTAGTATAGATTTAATATTATGGGTTGATTGGAGGTTTGGGTATTCAACAAGTTGTTTGAGCCCTAACCAGACCGGGCGGTTTGTGTCGGTATTTCTTTACTTCTCTTATGTCGGCTTGCAGAGGACTTCTAGCGGGAGCCATGGGGTTTGATCTTGAGAATGAAAGTCTTATTTATTTAAAATAATATTATAAGTAAAGACAACTATTTTAAGAACATAATTTGTTAGGTCCGAGCGTTCATAAAGTAGCTCTAGGGGGAGTTGCGCATTCCGACTTTCCAAAGGAAGTTAAAAGACATGACGTACGTCAGTCATTGGATAATCTTAGTCCGAATAATGAATCAGGAGATAACCGGCGGACTTGAGACCCCGTTCAGGGTCCGGAGATTCATTAAGGAACAGTTGGCCGACCGTATCCATTGTTCCGTTACGAAATGCTAACTCCCCTATCGAAAGGGTTAGTACTAGTAACTATGACCAACCTTACTTTAATTATTTCATTAATGAACAAGGGATAACAACTAGAGTAACACCTTAAACGTGATAATACTTCTAATTACATTTCTTAACCTTTTATTTTCTTTCTAAAACAAAACCCATTTTCCAACTTATTATCTCAGTCAGACAATAGCGAGGATTGAGTACGGGATCCGTGTCCATGGTTCGATACTTGGTTCTTACCCATACTATACTATGTTGCGATAGGTACACTTGCCTATTGTGTGCGTATTTAGTTGAATTAATTATCATTTTAATTTACAAATTTAAAACCTGATTTTGTGTAGCTCTAAATAGAATATATTTATTACTACTAAAAACACGACATCATGTCTTTGGCGTTGTTGCCGGGGTTATATATATATTTACATTTTTATCTACATATAAAACACACCATCACCTTTCAACCCCGTAGGTTGTTTAATTACAAGGCCCTTCCGCCCCCATAGGCTTGGCAACCTTGTTTCCCATTGGGATTTTGAGTGTCATTGACTCACAACCTCCCAAATTATCAAGCATTTATTTATACCATGCATATCATCATGCATGTCTCTGCTTGATTTAATCCCAAACATTCTTCACTTTAAAACTTCGTAACGGTTTCTCCACAATATACTAAAGAGGCTTATATATAAGAAGTACCAGAGGCGTATCCACCACCTCTTTAGCACTTCGTGAGTACTCCGTTATTCCATTTTAAGAATTAGACTCGTTTCCATCATACATTCACATTTAGCACGTATAGCATGACTTCTTATCATGCTTTCATATATTCATATTTAGCACATATTGCATGTTTGCATATTATGCATAGCATGACCTCTTGTCATGCTTTCACACTCATCCCTGCTCTAGTTCTTCGTAAAGGGTTCTCCATGTTACGTTAAATAGATTTATATATAGGAAGTACAAGCGGCGTATCCACCACCCCTTTAACGTCTCATGAATACTCCTTTACTAAGAATTAAGCTTTCCCATTTATCCTTATTTATTTAATAGCATGATCTCTTCATGCTCTTATCCTGTTCTCACTCTAATTCCTCGTAAAGGTTTCTTCATTATATATTAGAGAGGTTTATATATATGGTGTACCGGCGGCGTACCCACCACCCCTTTAACATATTATAGATATTCCTTTATTTGGAATTAAGCACTCCATTATTTATCCTCGGTTATTTAGCATGCGTTCGTGCCATGCTATTTAGTCTATACCCCTAAACCTTTGTAATGGTTTCATCACGAAGTATCAAAGAGGTTTATATATAGGAAGTAATAGCGGTGTATCCACCACCCCTTTGATATTCGTGACTACTCTGTTATTCCAGTTTAGTGTCTAGACTAATCCCCATTACCCCGTACGTTAGTCCATACATAGCACATAACACATAATCACATAAACGTTTATTTAAAGTACGGGTCCAGTGTACTTACTATAATCTCGGGTTGTGTGACACCCGACAAATTCCGGATAACTCATTTAACCCAAATCCAGTTATCTTATAACTCAGTTAAAAATTTTCAAACTACAAGGACCAAATCTGTCATAATTCAAACTCAAACACATGAAGTTACAAGGACTATTTATGTAATTAAATAAAACTCAATTCCTTGACTTTTGAAAGTCAAAATCGAGCCTTTTGATCCAAAATCAAACCCGTAACCCCCATGCCTGTCCAAATTCGCGACGGTCTTGCATGTTAATGACAAAGTCAATCATCATTGAAGCATTTAACATTGTTAATGATCACGAATTAATCGAATTAAAGTCCACATACCCGTAACCGTAGAACTCTCATCGATTACTATCAAATTCGCACCAATTCGGTTATCATTCCACAATCAACACTCTACGCACCTTGTTCGAACCTCAATCAAGCATTTGCACACACCAATTTGGCCGAAGACACAGTCAAAGTCGCCGGAGACCAAGCCACTCGAAGTCGGAGCCACGTTTAGTCGAGCACCATCAATTCGAACCCCCATATTATTATAATACTATATTAACGCGAATTATTACCAGAAAACACCCATGTGCTCGGGATTGAATTTATAATTCATTTTAAGTGTTATTTTCATATTAAAAATAATATAATTATTTATATTATCACCTAAATTATTATTTAATTCATAAAAACATACGAATATTTAATTAATATTATTATCTCGTGTTTAGTGGTGTTTCACACATACCACATCCATACTAAATACCAAAGTATGGATTTTCTAATCCCGATGAAAAGATTTTCTATTCGTTATTCCTTGGTATATTTAGCACATCCGATTCTCTCGTATCGTCGTCACTCATTCCTACGTGTTCCTAATTGCCGTGATCATATTCTATGGCGTTCGTAAACTGTCCGCTTGCAAACTATTCGTGGTTTTGTGCACTCTTGTTGTGGTGCTACTTACTACATTCTACACATCTCATGTGAGTTTCACGGCCCCTTTACTGTTTTTAAGTTAGGGGAGAAAACATGACGCAAACATATGATTACTGTAATTCTTATATATCACTTGCCAAACTAAGCGTAACACTCTATCATGAAAGTCCTTACACATCAAACCGTTTAATATAGATTTAGCGAGTTAATCTTTAGTAGTACTACTGGGTTTGACAAACCCCACCCGCGTTAGTCGCTCTAACTCGATTGGAGGTCGAACGGATGTAATATTGACCAAACAGATCACCATTGTTGATAGACATGGTGGAAGGCATTAGGGATGAGCATTTAGTACCGAGTACCGGTACCGATACCGTACCGGTACCGGTACCCACTTTTACATAAATTCGGTATCAGTATTTTCGGTACCGGTACCGGTACGGTACCAATACCTATAGAGATGAACATTTTGTAACAAATACCAGTACCGTACCGATAAATTTGGTACCGGTACCCACTTTTCCACAAATTCGGTATCGGTATTTTCGGTACCGGTACTGTACCGATCTTATCCCTATAAGGAATTCAAACACAAACAGTCAGCTTCGGTTGCGAGCGCCTTAGTAACATGAACATAGGTTAGCTACCTATTGATATATATTGAATGTACATAATCTGGCAAACATTATTACGAACTGAAACCTGTGAACTCACCAACCTAGTGTTGACACATTTTCTTACATGTTTTCTCAGGTCGCTAAGGCACAGGTGTACAATTAGGACATGCATTGGAGTCCTTTTAGTTATTGCAAACATTAAACTACTTATCTGCTTTTATTAAACTTGACTTTTGGGCGCGTTTGTCTTGCGCATTAAATACTTAATCTTTTGCTTCCGCATTTACTCTAAATAATTAATGGTTTTTATTAAACTCATATAGTGTCGTTTGATATAACTAATGACTGAGATCATAGTTTGTCACACGCCTCGCGGTAAAACCCCACAGGTGGATTATGAGGGTGTGACATGTTGCTTCCCTAGTTTGTTTCTTGCTTAAACGTCTCTCCGACTCTCGCTTGTAACTTTAACGCTCCGCCCTCATAACCGTCGCTCTCGTAACTGTCGTGCTCCCGCTCCTCGGTAAGCGTGTTTGTGTGTGTGATAGTGGTGGTGTTGGTTTGTGATGTTTCAAAATGAACGGCTTCATGCATCTATTTATATGGTGAAACTGCCATCCGTAGCGGACCGTTACGTTGGGTGGTATCGGTCCGCTACCGCCCATCTGCCAGCTGTTTGGCGTAGCGCCAATGTTGTAAAAATCGCTAGGCGCTAGTCGTGCGGTGGGGTGGGGCCTAGGCCTAGGCGGGATTAATCGATTGGAATTTTATATGTAATTTTCAGTTTTTTATATATGTACACACATTTTTATATGTAATTTTTATAAAAATGTTCATTTTTAAATATTTATACACATATTTGGCTGGAATTTGAAGGGTTTGGCCGGATAATCCAAGGTTTTGCTGGAAAATCCAAGGTTTTTGCCGGAATTTGGCTGAAAATTTCAAGTTTTTGCCGGAATCTGGCCGCCTAGACCCGATTTGGACCGTCCAGCGATTTTTGGACCGACTAGGTCAAATTTCCTCCTTAACGGAGCGCCTAGTGATTAATCGGCGCCTAGACGCCGCCTACGCGCGATTTTCACAACACTGCGTAGCGGACCGTTACCCTCTTCTTTTACGCGATTCAGCTGACACGCGTCACTTGCTCGTTGTCCGAGCCCTTTTGCGGCTGGCGGACCGTTACCTGCCCTTATGGCAATCAGCCATTGGGCTAAGTCAGCAAGACACGCCACTGCCACGTGTCATTCCCTAATCATTTTCTTCGTCCACACGTAGCGGACCGTTACAGAGGCCGATAGCAGTTCGCTACCGACTCAACTTTCAGATTTTTGTACATTTTGCCCCTGAACTTTGGATAATTGCATTCTAGCCCCTGGAGTTTATATGTTCTTAAAAATTGGGATGTTACACACAACCTCTAAAGCAGATTGGAAATTTTATACATATGTAGGACCGGGAACCGGTCATGAAGCCGGTTCGATTATGCCTATTTAAACCGTTTTCGTTTGAACCGGCCCGTTACTGACCGGGCAGGGTGATCGGACCGGATTTCCAATTTATTTATTTTCTTTAAAAATCTCATTTTTTTAATAAATTTAGTATTCTAAATTACATATTTTATTTATTTAAGTCTTTATATTTCATGAAAACTACAAATTGACATCAAAACACAAAATATTATTTAACTATATAAATAGTATAAATATTTATATTATTTCGGTTTATAAATCCGGTTCAACTGATCCGACCAATGAACCTCTACGGCGGCCGGTTCGTTGTCCGGTCCGGTTCTGAAAACATTGCTCTCTACTCACCGTTTTCCTTGCAATTTGCATTGGTTCTCTCATGGTATCAAAGGTTAAGGAGTGTACTCCACTCCTTGCTTCCCACCACTCTATGTCACATCAGTGACACATCACCCTCCATTTCACTCCACTCCATTCTATTAAAAAAATACTCGGGACATTCTGCTTTCCTCCAAAAATATCAAATAAACCTTCACAAAGTAGTTTCGCCGGCTGGGGTTTGAGCGTGGATGGGATTCTCAATGCAAATCACCTTTCTAGCGGCAAGGAGAGGCGGGGTGTTCTCCCCGGCGGCCCCTCCCTCCACGTAATCCCCTCTGTGATGAAACAGTGACCACACCGCATAGTCTAACTATTCATATGTATATTTAACCATGATGAATCAACCTTACAGGTGCCGGAAATTGTACCGAACAAATCCTCGATGGTGTACAATGGAAAGATATCCATCCATACATGCACGGTACAGATAAAATCACTGCAAATGTGTGTCGGATACAATTTCATAAAGATCTGGCATGATTTTTAAAGATGAGATAAAAAGAACTAAAAAATATGGGTCAATATTTAGGGTGGAAAAGGTTGGGCTTCGAGTTGGCTTGGGTAACATGGGAACACCTTCGCAAGTGGTGCGGATTCCGTTTGTGGGTTGACAATCAGATTCATGAACCCCTGAATGAAGCCGTTGTGGGGGAATGTTGGGTTGTGAGGTGACACTACATGGTTGGTTGGTTCAAGGGGATCATTCAGGAACACCGCCGCAACTCGTGCGGGCACTTTAGGGTTTATTCAAGTAATACGAGGTGGCACTAAATGATTGGTTGGTTGAGGGGTAGTTTTGGGTTTTGCCCCTTCCACCCTTACTTGCTCTATCGGGTAGAACATCACCACAGACCAAGGTGGGCCCCAATTGATGTCTAGGACCCACTTTCAGGATGTGTTGGATGATTATGTCCGATAGGTAATAATATCGTATGATTTTATGATCCAACTCCATATCTGTCTTTCAATATAAATGCTACCGTACTCTTTTATTTTTCAATAAATGCTACCGTACTCAAGCCCGGTGATGCAGCCGAGGTGGGTACGGTAGCCAATAGCTGCAGAAGTGGGAGCTCATATAGGAGATAAGCCAGCACACGCTGTTCTTGCAAGTGGCTAACCAAGCGGATGATTGGTTAAGCGCTTGGCATTTAAGATTTACGCAAAAGTTAACAGAAAACATTGGTTAGATAAGGTAATTAACAGGCGCCGATGCAAGAAATAAGCTAAACCGTTAACCAAGTTCACTCGTTTGAAGATGATGCATCTCGCTAACACCTGTTATAACAAAAACAAATCCTAAAACATTTAACTTTTATTCAATTACCCTAAGTTTAAGGTGTGGTGGGAGCAGGCTCGGTGCCAGATACCCGTGAGGCAGCATCCTCTCTTGACATGGCTGCATGTTTCAATGGAGAAATAGACTTACTGTTGTCCCTCTTCCCGTCTTTATTCACTGACCGACCTCCATTTTGGTTCAGTGATAGCCGTCTGTTTGGAGTTCCGTTAGCACGTGGGCCCGACACCTTTGTTATACTGGCGGGCCGAGGACTTGATCTTGAGCCAAAGGCGGCTTCTTGCTCTATATTTGGCTGTTCTTGGATTTTCTTCTGATCCTGTCAACATTCCATTATTTGAATTTCAACTGTTTAAATATGATGAAAATCGAATATTTAATATGGATTTATGTAAAACCTTTAGCCTTCGTTTTTCTTCTTCCCTTTCGTGCCTGAGCATTGCATATTCATCTAGCATGGCAAGTAACGGGACACCATCATACATGAATGTCAGCTCATGGTCTTCTTCCCATGCTCGAGTCTTGTTAACCAAAGTGTCAACGAGAGCTGCATCAAAATTCATATACATGCAACCAACCAACCGTTAAACTTTTATTACCTTGTAAAATTAATAAACCGCCAACACTTACTCCCTTGTGAAGAAGGGATAATACTATAAAAAACCAATATAGTTTCTTATTTTTCACGAAAAAGTAACAACTTAAATTAGTATATTAAAGTACCTCAACTTGTAAAAGATACATGAAAATGTCACTGAACTAATTTTTGTATATTAAAGTCCCTAAATTTGTCTAAAATGCACGTGCTTTTGAAAGAAAAAAAAAAATAATGACTTGTTACCTCTTAAATTATTCAAATAAGATGGTATAAATTTTTTTTGCAAAAATGTTGAATGTCACTTTATCAAATTTTAACCAATTTAAGAGTTAACAAATCATTGCTTTTAAAAAAATCATGAGTACATGCATTTTAGAAAAGTTAGGGACTTTAATTTACAAAAAATAGTTAATGACTTTTTCATGAAAACTAAGTATATTGGATTTTAATGGTATTAATTTTATTAAAAATCATAAATACCTGGAATTTTGTTTACCAAAATTCTGGCCTTTTCAGCTCGCTTGAGATTCAAATGTGCGCCTCTGCTTGCATTGTACCTGTTGTCATCCTGTTACACAGAAGCCAAAACCACAATCATAATCAAATAATTTTATTACATTATTAAATATTACTTTAACTCTAAAGCTAAACTTGAATAAATACCCTATTGTAATCATCAAGCCAGCTCTCTTCTTCACAAGCCGACATCCACTTTTCAACTTTATCCAAAATATCTTTTCTACTCAGAGCCTCTTCTTTGGCTTTTATGATCTGATTATCCATGTCAGCAAGCAACTCAGAAGGTTCCACATTTCCAGAATCAATCAGAGTCAAGATTTTCTCCCTGGCAGCATGCGTGTCAATCTCAACGTGTGCACGCGCAAAAATTTCTTCAAGCTCGCCTTGCTTCTTAAAAGCAATCTCTTTCATTTTGCTGGATTTTAATTGATCTAGCCTTTCCACTTCCACCTCAGCCTTGAAAAGAATAAAATAACATATCAACAACCAAACAATCAATTTTATAATATGTTATATTATTTACATTATCAAAATCTGGGTACCTGTTCAATCAAATCTTGAGCAAGCGCCCCTGGGACATTCAGTTCATCCACTGAAGCCGATATGTTACAAGTCACATGATCAAACAAAGCCTGTTCTTCCTCGGATGTGTCCATTAAATTCCAGAGATCTATTAGCTGGGTTGCTAATTCTTGAAGCTGTAAAAGATGCAAAAACAAAATCAGATATTATGGGTGTCTAGATGCAGAGAAATGAGGATGTATTCTAGATTTGTTTTTCATGGAAAACGCAGAAAATGTTGAATAAGGTTTTTTTCAAAAAAGATGCATTGAATAGAGATGAGTCAGTTTTCTATTTTATAACTGTATTTTAGGAAACCCACTTCTATTATTTTATAACTGTATTTTAGGAAACCCACTTCTTTAATAAATGTTAGCCCCACTTTTCCAAAGTTTTCCAAAATTCAGTGTTGTAAAAATCGGGATTAATCGGTGATTAATCGCTAGTCGGAGGTCCACCGCTGCGATTTCACCTAATCGGACCATTAATCGGACAAAGGTCAAAATCGGTAAAAAATTAGAGAAAATCGGTCAAATTTGGTCACAATTGGTCAAAATCCTTGAAGTATTTGAAAAATCATACTTATTAATCCAATCCGATTAATAAGTTTGGAAAATTATATATAAAATTTTGAAAAATATTGTATATATATATATATAAGTTTGAAAAATTACATATGAAATTTCAATCCGATTAATCCCTATTAATCCCTAGTCGGAACCCCAACGCCCGACTAACACCTAGCAATTTTACAACACTGCCAAAATTTTAACCAATAATATAATTTTAATATTTAACCAGTTTTATTTTTATACTTCTTTCTATTTCATCTTTATAAATATTTTGTAGTTAACCCATTTGACAATTTAACCCGCTTATTTTTATGCACCTAGTATATTTAACCCATCTGACCCGTTGACCCATTTTATTTTTATATTTCTTTTATTTTTAACCCAATTAACCGCCGACTTGTTTCGCTTTTATACCTTTTTATACTTAAGCCCTTTTACACATATGCATCCTGTATTAGGCACTTTTTTAATCGGTACCAATTGCCTATCCTATTTTTATTTTGTATTAGATACTTCCATTTTCAAAAAAAATGATATGAAAAGAAGACTGATAAAAAAACAGCTCCAATCTAACTGCTTTTGAACATGTTTTCTTTATTTTCAATACTTCTCTGGAAATTGAAAACTACTCCGCTTTCCTAGAAAAATAGAGATGGAAAAACGAAGGAAATTCTCCGCAACTAAATGCACGCTAAGCACTTTTTTCTCTAAACTACTCATAAAAGCTGTAAAGAGCCATGAAAGTGTCTACCTTTTGCAACCGTTGCTTCTTATCTTCTTTCAAAGCTACAACAGTCTTTGCCAGCCTGGCAAGTGTGTCATTGCTTATGCTTTTAGATTGCACATCAGTTGCATCATTCAAGCTAGGATGAACCTCGGTGACTGTACTATAAAAATCAATCCCAAGTACCGCACAAAGATCGTGTATGGTGCTCACTAATTCAAGAACCTTGTGCAGTCTATCACTCTGCAAAGTCAAAAGTCAAACACAAGTCAACATCCCGTATCATAGTATCCTGTAACAGCATCTGTAATAAGCGGATATCTTATAAATGAGATAAGTTCTTACCTTTTCTTTCTGAAGTTCTTGTAGTTGATCATGAAACTCATCCAACTTCTTCAAGGATAAATCAGACACATCAACATTAACAGCTTGAATTCCTGCACGGTCACTGCTCCCTGCAATTTCTCCACATATTTTTTGAATCTGTGCCTGCACATCTGAGATCTCCTTTATCCTTTCATCTTTCTGCTTCCACAGTTGTTCAAGAGCCGGTGCAATGGAAGCAAGTTGTTCTTTGATGGTCCCCGAAGTCTTCTCGGGCTGCATATCAATTCATAGGAAACAAACAGGAACTCAGGACTCTAACCGTTAAACAGATTTTCACGGCGTCATACAAAAATTCAACAAAATGAAAGTGGCACATTACTCACAATCCCGACAAACGTTTTTTCTCCAAGGGATGCAAGAAGAGTGGAGAGTTCAAGCTTAGCATCTGCCAGTGCCTGAAGAAGAAGTGATCTTGACTTTGTGGCTTGGTCAACTTTCCGTTTGTACACGTCTAGACATTCTTGTTCTATCTGAAGAAGCATCTTGTCTCTTTCCTCGTCACTTTCACCGACCTCATCCCAAATTTTCTGCAAAAGTACATATAAGTTCGGTTGCCTATCAGTTTGGGAGGCCCCAAATAATAGTGGTTAATACCATAAAAGACCAATATACTTTCTTATTTTTCACATAAAAATCCCTCAACCTAACCTTGGTATATTGGTATATTAAAGTCCCTCGACTTGTAAAAAATACGCAAAAAAAGTCATTAAACTAACTTTTGTATATTAAAGTACCTAAACTTGTCTTAAATGCACCTACTTTCGATTTTTTTTTAGAATAATGAATTGTTAACTCTAAATTGGTCAAAATTTAATAAAATGACATTCAACAATTTTGAAAAAAAAAGTATACCATCTTATTTTGATCAATTTAAGAATCAACAGTTCATTATTTGAAGAAAAAAAAATCAAAAATTTTAGTGATTTTTTTGTGTATTTTATTTTACAAGTTGAGAGACTTTAGTATACCAAAATTAGGTTTTTGGGACTTTTTCGTGAAAAATAAGAAAGTATATTGGTTTTTTACGCTATTAACCCAAAAATAACTGCATTTAAACATCAATAACTTCATTAGGGCTATGACTGAATTCAAATAAGAAAACTACAACAAATAATGTTAAGAAATGTATCTCACTTGCAACTGTTGCAGTAACGATCCGCATGTTATTTCTCCAAGAAGCGGATTTTGAACATCCACCCCTGCCATTTGGTATCACTGCAACCTCCCCTGCATATTTATTCAAAGTAAAATCTATCATCATATCATTACTATGAATATTCACAATAAGCAACTTCTTAACTTCGAGTCATTAAGCAACACATTACAATACAACTACAGAATCCACATTCAAATTAGGAAAAACCTAAAAACCTAATTAGATGCAAGCATCATATCAGATCTAACAGAAGTTACAATGAAATGCTAATTCAGTAACAGTCCTGCACGAATCAAGATCTCAAATCAGGAAATCACACACACATACAAAAAGGCACACAGTAAAGAGATAAGCCTCATTCCTTTCTTACTACGCAAATGTAAACCAATCGAAAGCTAAACAGCACTATATCGGCATCAAATCAAGTAGTTAACGAGCTTCGGAAGTCGAGATCTCGATGAATCGACTTCGAATCGATTGCGTAACAAACAGGATTGAAAATGGTGCACAAAGAAGTACATTTGTGGTGACGATGGAAAGAAATAACAGAAAAGAGTTAGCTTACAGGTGATGTAGACGAGATTAGGGTTTTTGTGGTCGGATCTGAGTGGTGTTGTTCCAGTCCCACCGTTTACTGTCGAGATGAAGACGGAGAGTGAGAGAGAGTGGGTCAGACGACGTTAAGATACAGTCAACGTTTAATTATTGTCGTTCGGTCGTTCCAATTTCCAAATCTTCTAATTGTGTGACCGTGGTATTAAATGGCTGATTTACCCTTCCAGCTTTTCATCTCTGTTAGGTGTAAATTTCATACACCAATCATCCTGACAAGAAATTATGTGTTGGCAACTTCGCATGTTTATCTTTTTATAAAAGGAAAAATACAAAAATGGACATTTGACCAATAAAATACTTAAAAATGGACATTCTTATTTAACTAACTGTTTCATGAACATTGGTCATGACAGCCGGCTAAAGACGGCTAAGCTAGCCGGCTAAATTTTCCGTGCCAAAATTCCATTTGTCAGAGTACGAACCAATAAAATGGCGACACGTGGCAGGTTTAGCCGTCTAAATAAACAGTTTTAGTTGTCTAATGCATTTAGCCTTCTAAATAAACAGTTATAGCCGTCTATTAGATGGCTTAGCCTCCGAAAACATTTTTTGAAAATTTTCGGAGGCTTAGCCGTCTAATAGACGCTATAACTGTTTATTTAGACGGCTAAAAATGTTAATTTAGACAGCTAAGCCTGCCACGTGTCACATGCTTATTGGCTCGTACTCTGACAAATGGAATGTTGGTACGGAAATTTTAGCCGGCTAGCTTAGCCGTCTTTAACCTTTTCGCAGAACAATGTCCATAAAACAGTAGGCTAAATAAGGATGTCCATTTTTGAGTATTTTCTTGATCAAATGTTCATTTTCGTATTTTCCCTTTTATAAAATTAGAGGAAGCTCTTGCGCGTTGCTACGGTGACTCGGTGACATTAACGTAATTAAGTACGTAAAGATAAATGTATAAAGTTACGGCGTCGCATTTTTTAATTTTGAAATGTAGATAAAAAAACACGTTGCGACGGTATATTGAGAAATCAAGAAAAAGTAACGTCATTGTAAAAAGGAGCGTTAAAAACATGAAATTGAATTTAAAAAAATAAAAATATATTATATTTGACTCGACTTAGTTTTAAAAAAATTAATGTAAAATATTTATTTACGACAGTATATATTAAAAAATAAGAACATTTATTTTAACTACACATAAGATGTGTATATTTATTATATACATATAACATTAAAAAAAATTAAAAAGGTTATTTTCCGACCTTGTCGCGCGTTGTGACAGTGACATTAGCTTGGTTAAGTACGTATAGAGAAGAATGTGAAGTTGCGGCGGTTCGATTCTAAATATCAAAACGTCGATAAAAAAGCATGTCCCAACGCTATATTTAAAAAGCAAAAAAAGTTAAATCGTTGTAAAAATAAGCGTTAAAAAACACGAAAATGAATTAACAAAAGAAGTAAAAATATATAATATTTAACCCAGCTCGATTTTTTAATAAAGTTTACGTCGAAACGTAGCTCGACTCGATTTTAAATAAAATTTATACCGAACCTATACTCAGACAGAACTATTTTTCATTTATTAATCAATACTTTTTTAACGGCAAATTTACCCTACTTCTACTTCTAAATTACACCAAATAATTCACCCCATGTATTGCAACATAGGTTTGAACGGCAAATCGAACCTATACTCAGACAGAACCCAGGACTTCTCATCTAAAAGACAAAAACCTCTACCAAGTCAGTTAGTCTCATATTATTAATCAATACTAACACATTTAATTAAAATAATGGCAACACCTGTTTAGACAAATTAAAGGGAAAGAAAAATAGAAAGTAGCTGGGAAGATGGAGAACAGCAAGCCTCATGTATGGAAACATTTTGGTTTTATAATATATAAATACTCGTGTATTACACGGGTTGAATAAATGAAATGTTATACACTTAGTAATAAAAATTCACATATTACATATTTATGACATATTACAAAGTTTTTTAATACAATTTTAGAAACGTTATATAGTTATTTTTTAAAAATATTTTATAAAAAGAATGAACGAAATATTCAATTTCTAAAAATGTTTTATGAACAAACCTATTTTTTTAAATAAAAAATATTTTATAAAAATAATTATAGAAATCATTATTATTTAATAGGAGAGAGAAGCGGGAAACAAAAAATTATAAAAAAACAATTAAAAAAAATATGTATAATTAATAGAAGAGATAAGCGAGAAAAAAGGATGAGAATGCATAGGAGAGTGACAAGTGTTATCTCAAAACCTTTATTTATTATATAGTATAGATTAACAGTGAATAAAAGATATTATTCTATTTTTATATTTAAATATGTTTTATATTATAATTTACATGAACGGATTATTTTAAATTATTATTAAAAAGGTTTAAAATAAATAAATACATTTTTTAGTTTATATATAAAATTTAAAAGTAATATATAAAATAAAATAAAAAATTTACATGAAAATCATATTTGTATCATGTTTGGCGAAAAATGGAAATGTTTAGCGAAAATATGTAGAATAAAATAAAAAATTTAGCAACCAATAGTAATTATGAAATCAACGAATATCTTGACTTTGACTTATCCTTGTAAAAATGGAAATGTTGAAGTCAGATTAAAATAAACGTTTATCAAATAATTAGTTTGTTTTCTTATAACCAGGTCACCGTTAATTTATAAATTTTTTATCATAAAATAAATCAAGAAAACTGCTTGTTCAAAAAATAAATAAATAAATAAGGAAACAGAAGAAAAAATAAAAGTTGGAGGGACTTTGTGTGTGGGCCTAGATGGGTTGCAGTATGCACATGGTAACATGGTAAGGGGACAGAGCCGCAACTTAGTGTTCTTTACCTCTACAATAAATCCAAATATGATAATTAGGTAACAAGTGACATTTTTTATCATTATAAATTATATTTTTCGTCCTTTAAATATATAGTAAATTTTATTTTTTTTATTTAAAATTAGAAAATAATATAAATCATTTTTTATATTTATATTTTATGACAGTTTTTATTTTTTTCTCTAATTTTCTTCTATATTCGAAAGAATGAAAACTGTTACAAAATATAAATATTTATTATTTTCTTAGTTTAAGAACGAAAAGTGAAATTTGTTATATACCTAAAGAACGAAAAATGTAATTTACTCATAATTTTATATGTATCCAAACTAAATTTAAATTATTATATAAACATTTATAATAATTAAAATATTATATTTATCCAAATATTCATAAAGATTATTTTATCTTTATTGACTTAATACTATATTAATAAGATAATGAATTAACATATATTAAAAAAATTCAAACTATTAATTGCTATTTTATTAATAGACATAGTGAATTGATCTTTTTAATTATCTCGTAAACCAACTTCTACCAACTTTAAACCAAAAAACCTACCAAAATTCAACCCGAATCACTCTCAATGCATAGCCTTCAATCCTCTGAGTATAAACATAATCCTCTGAGTTAGTGTGTTTAAATTTGGATATCCGAAATTTTAAAATAGTTGATTCCACTATTCGAATTTGTATCCGAAATTTAGGATATCCAAAATTTCGGATATAGATTTGGATAATGAAATGTATGTCCGAAACAATTAAAAAGTTAAAAAAAATATATAATATAATATTTTTTAATTATAAAAATATTTAAAAAAATAAAAGACAATTAAAAATATATAAATATAATATTTTGGGTTTGGATTTAGATCTTCTTATTTTTAAATTATAAAAAAAAATTAAAAATATATATATAGATATAATATTTCTGATGGCCGAAATTTTTTAAAATTAATATCCGAATCGAGAAATTCGGATATCTGAAATTTCAGATAATTTGGGTTCGGAATTTCAGGTTTTTCATTCGGATTTTCGGAAACAAATATTTTTGCACACCCCTACTCTAAGTATCATTTAGTTTTTTTTTTTTTTTTTTTGAACAGCTGCCATTTTATTAACCAATAAAACAGGACAAAAGGGCCAGCGAAAAACTGGGAAACCCAAAAGAAAAGCTAAACAAAAACATCTCTTAAGTTAAATTCACACCATCTCTCTCAATCTAAATTACCAATAGGGGACCTATGATTGAGTCATACGAAGGCGTCCTCTTTGATAGCTTCCACCACCTTTATAACCGAAAAAGGAACCCTCTCAAAGATTAACTCATTCCGAGCCTTCCAAATTCTCCACCACGTAGTAAACATCACCACTTCCAGAACTTTTTTCCACTGATAGGAACCGTTGTGCTTATGAAGATCCTCGAGAATATCATCTCCCGACGTAGCCGAACCATGAAACGGAATCTTGAGCCAAACATGAATGTGCCACCAAATCGCTTTGACCATAATACAAGAGGCAGCTAAGTGATCTGTAGTTTCCGTACCATACCCGCAAAGACCACAAGTAGTATCTCCAATATTTATGCCCTAAACATGTGGTTTAGTTATAATAATTATTGCTTAGAACCATCATGGTTGCTAAAAAAACTTTTCTTGAAAATGTAAATACACATCAAGTATACCTGATTAACATGTGGTTTCCTCACAAAATCATTAATTGTGCTTCTCTTTAAGAATACAAAAATCACCATGATTACAGTAGCTGATAACACGTTAAACTTCCACAAAATTGAGATCGTCATCAAGTGCAGACTACTATATTAAACATTTTTCAAATGCTCCAATTGGAGTTAAAAGAAGCAGTAATCGAACTACGAATAGTATATTATTATCGAATGTTATGCACCGAATCACGACAGAAAAAGATAGATGAAACAAAAGAGATTTCTAGGAGATTGAGAGTTAATTCATAATTCATTTATACTCACCATCAAATCATTCAAGCCTTTTATAGGCGTATGGGAAAGAGATTAACATAAATGAAATTAACCGGTAACCACTATGTGACCCTTGACCTACTAATCATCGCTAGTCGAAGGTCAATCAAAAATATGTTTAAAGTTGTATTCTTAGCTACCTTAAACTGGAGTATATGAAGTAGGGTTGTCGTATCCATAGCGAATTCGTGAAAAACTAATTAGACTAGATAGTTAAAAGTAAAACTGAGAATTGAGAGTTGGTTGTGAAAACAGTTGCAGTAGCAACAAACTTAAAATTGGTTTACAGCAAATTGGAGAAAAGGGATCATTCCTGGGTTTCAGACTGTGAAGCTAAATGGATAACCTACTTTGTACCGATTGGAAATCACATAGACATGATTTGTTGTATTGTTCGAGATTGACAAATGATTAAAAGCCATATTATTAGACTGTGATGATTTATAATTTAAAACCACTAATTGACACAATTGAATTCCCAACTAAGTAACCACCAATTCAAAGACTAAAACTTGATTAGATTCAATGGTTCACGATTTAACAACAACCTAGTAACTGATGAAAACCAACTAGATCTTATAACCCAAAATTGTTTAATTAAATCCAAGCAAATAAAAGAGATCAACTAACCAAGCGATTGATTCAAAATCTAATCCAATAGTTAAGCATGAACTGGTTGAATCTACTCTACTCACACAATCCTACACCCAGAGATAACCAAGAGTGATTTAGCCTCGCATATGCATCATACTATTTTCAGTTCTTGATTCGGGATTGCAAAACATCAATGGAATGGTGATTAGAAGCTTTTGGAACCCTAGAATTCGTCTAAAAATCATCCAAAACGCTTCACGGGTGTGTTTCTATGAAACCTAGGGTTTAGGGTTAATATATAGGGCCAAAACAGACTTAAATCCGCAAAAATCTCGTACCCGACGTAGGCTACGCCGACCTTGGCGTAGCTTACGCTCTCAAGTGTCATCCTACACACTCACCTCTGTGTTACACTATGAGAAAACGCTCAAATTCCACTTTTGGTCGGTAGCAGACCGCTACCAAATCCGTAGCGGTCCTCTAAGAATCCAACATAAATTTCTTCCTTCACTCAAGTCCAAACTTCATGCTAACTCCTCACATGTCTTTCGAATTTCACATAATGCATATCCAACCTTCTAATTTGCTCCAAATTTCTTGTTTAAGCTTCATGCTAACTCCTCACATGTCTTTCGAACTTCACGTAATGCATATCCAACTTTCTAATTTGCTCCAAATTGCTTGTTTAAGCTTCATACACCTACAATTCACAATCATAAATAAATTCATTGCACTCCAAACATACAATTAACTACAAATGCAATATTAAACATAATAACACTTAAACATTCACCCACTCATCAGCACGCCCGTGCATATGGAGGTACGGTTGTGCAATGTCCTAGAGTCTGCAAGATAAAAATGTGAACAAGGACAACAGTTATCCGGCTGATTTAAAAGCAATCACATCAGAAAACGTACTTAATTGGTTCCCTTTTGACTTATGCAGATTACTTGGCCTCCCATACAAAAAGGAACAAAAAGTCAACTACTTATGGAAATCAAAGGATGGGCACGTCCGTGCCTCCATTGGAATCAAGCCGGAACATTCGGGAAGCTTCCATAAGTCAGTCAAAAGGCACAAGCACGCTCGTGCCCCATCTCAGAAGCGTGCCATAAAAGCTAAACCAAGGACAACAGAGATTCGCACGGAAAGTACGGAGCACGGTTGTGCTCCCCTAAGCACGCTTGTGCTTGCCCTCCGGATCATCCTATAAAAAGAGGCCTTTGACTCTTCATTTGGTGGCAACAACAAGCAAAAAATCCACACTTGATGGAGAGTCCCTTCCAGGTTCCTCCCACATAGAGTAGTAGAGAGGGAGAGTTAGTCATTTCACCCAAGATCAAGAAGCATATCATAATAACGACACCTTGGCTTTGGTTTGATCATTGGATCATTTCATGATACTATCACCAAGTGTTTGTGTATTCATTATCATGGTCATTCTTGGCGATCTTCTTATATCATTTGGGTGAAAATGAAGCTTGGTGCAAATTAATGAATGAAGTGTTTATGTTTCTTAGATTATCTTGTTTTTAATTTGCTTTAAAAATAAATGAGTATTTTAATTTTTGGTCATTTGAAATCTAAAATCTTGTGGGTGTCTTATGCAAGACATCTTGTTTAACATCCATTCAAGTTTGTACGTCTTTATACAAACCTTGGTGACACTAAGGGCACGGTTAGTATAGATCTAAAACTTTGGATTGATCGGAGGTTTGGGTATTCAACAAGATATTTTGAGTCTTAACTAGATAATGTATTTTGTGTCGATATCTCTTTTCTTCTTTGTTTTGGGCTCGCATTGGTCTTAACCACAGCCATGGTGTTCGAAACTTAAGAAGGAAGTATGTTTATTTAAGGTGTTTTTATAAACAAGGTTACTTTAATTTCGGTCGTTCGTGATTAGAACGGATCATTATTCTATCTATTCATTTAGACTGAGGGTCGAGATTTGTAGCCCTTCCACTTTTTACTAAGAACATAAATTAGTTTATTTTAATTCTTCATTGAGTGGCTTGGAGGTGGTTGTGCATTTCAACTTTCCAAAAAGTCATACGGCTTGATGGCCCTAGCTGGGAGCCAAGTCAACTGGATAATTTTAGTCCGAATAATAACTAGATGGGGAGACTAACGTTTGCGAGAGACCATTAGCACTCCAATGGTTATTAGGGCAGTATCTAGACCAAGGAGCTGTCCACCTCCATATTAACCACATCATTGATTTCTTAAAAACATCAACTTATTACCAAACGGATCCTAACCCAAATGATATGCAATTGATTTGATTATCTCTCAAAGCCCCTCTGCCTCGTTTTGTTGACTCACTTGTTTTTATTTATAAAAACATTTACACCCTTTTTTTATTAGACTAAACAATAACATCGATTGAGTATTAAAAGATACCGTGTCCATTGGTTCGATACTTGTTTCTTACCTAAACTATATTACGTTGCGATAGGTACGCTTGCATATTGTGTGTATTTAGTGAAAGAATAATCATTTTATAAATTTTAAAACCTGGTAACTGTGTTACAAATCTTAATAAATAATATACTACTAACGCACATTAGCAACATTTATGTCATTTATTTAGGCACTAGATCGTTGGGGATCTTCGTAGTAGCATGTCAGTACTTATATGATGGCTAAGAGTATCGAAGGAAAAACGATGACAATGTGAAGATGTGTGATGGCGGTGTTAGTATGGTGTTTGGATGTCGACTTTCAGGTCGTTACCTATGTCGCTAGTAGGCCAGAACTCAGTGAGCCAAAAGCTCTCACTGAACTTTTGTTTCAATAGATTGTTGTCGGGATATAATGAATTTATGTCATTTTTTTTTATTTCGATTAGCGATGCATTAGTTTTCCAGTAAACATAACAACCATATTCATGTACATCTAAACACTATATATATGTGTGTGATGTGTGTAATGCGTATAGGTTCAAAGGAAAGTTTCATAGGTACCTTAATCGTTGAATAGAGCCCGACTGAATTCGATTTTCCTTGACGGTTTCCGTCGGTGCCCGTTAACGGGGTTTTGTGTGGTCTTCATCGAGGGAACATGGATGAGTCTTTTTCAACGTTGGAGAATGTGGTTGTTTCTTCAATTGATTGGAGTTTCTGCCATTTGTCTATAAATTTGGAATGAGTTCCACCTCTCTGGCTTCAATATGTGGATGTAAACAGAGAAACAAATGGTGGAAATTGTTGATGGTGGGATTGATGAGAGATGAATGTCCTCTAACAGAAGATTGAATCCATGAAGAATGATGGAAACCATGGTGTTTTGTTGGTAATTGTTTTAGAGAATAGGGTTTTGGAGAGAGAGAGCACCTCGTGCTAATAACATGAGAAAAAACCAAGAGAGAAAGTGGGGGAATTAATTCTGTCATATCATTCCAATTATCACTTGATTCGAATGGTATCCTTCACAATGACCAACGCGTTAGGGCGTTACAGGGAGGGAATAATCCTTGTATCGACCCTCCAGCGTGAGAATAAGTATCTTGGAGATAAAAAGGTGAAGGTTCTCGTTAGAGGGAGTAGTGGATCATACCTGAGAGGTGATGCTCCTATTTATAGCCGAGAGGGGTATCATGATGTCGCTGTCAAGGTGATGACCTGGCGCGAATACCATTGGTGGGATGTCTCTATCAAGAATATCGCTGTGGTCCCCAGGTGGCAACCGTTAGTGGTTGTTTTGTCCAATCTGGGTGGGACCATTCTGGTGCATGGGGATGTTCCCCTTCGCGCAACACCTCAGTCAGTGTTGTGGTCCCTGATTCGGTACGCACAGAATATCCTTGTCTTTTGTGAGATGAGGTACGGGTTGGCTTTCTTGCGCGGCAAGGTTGGTTCCACGGGGGACCTTACGTCTTCATAATTTAATTAAGTTAACTAACCAACTAGAAACCGAATACATAAAACAAGTTTAATATTATTACAAAAAGATCTTATAAAATGTTAGATGTCACGTAGTAGGGTGACACTATCCATAATATTACTAGAGAGCATCACCACTTGACTTTTGATAATGAATCCTTTATGTCTCCCTTGGAGTATCACATGGCCATTTGAATTTTGATAATGGATCCTTTTAAGTTTCATCTCCTGCAAAACCCGAAGTCTTGCACCTCCCAAAAGTTCGCTGGCTTACATTTTTCGGCAATGTGGAACCTCCGGTACCTTCTCTACTTGTTACCATTAATCTACTCCCTCTCCTTGGCCGCTGCTCGAAGATCCGATAACACAACATCTCAATGGCTAACATTAAATGATATAAATTGTTATGGCTGAATCGATTGCCCTCCTTCTCATTCACATGAAATATTTATAATTACAATATTAACATATAACTATCCTGGTCTATACAATAATGACAATACAAGAACATAATCTAGTCTAATATACCCCCTCAGTCTAAGGAGGAAGATGACGAATACTTAGACTGGATCTGAAATCGTTGAATAAGACTCGTGGTAGACCTTTCGTAAAAATGTCTGCGAGTTGATAACGAGAAGGAACGTGTAATACACGAATTTGGCCGCCTTGCACTTTGTCCCGAACAAAATGGATGTCGATCTCAATGTGTTTAGTACGTTGATGCTGAATAGGATTGCCAGACATATAAATAGCACTGACGTTATCACAATAGACCAGGGATGCACGTTTGGTTGGGCAACCCAACTCTAGAAGAAGATTCCGAATCCAACATAATTCGGCCATTGCATTGGCCACCCCCGGTATTCGGCTTACGCACTAGACAGAGAAATTGTGATTTATCTTTTGGACGACCAAGAAAGGACATTGTCGCCCAAGTATACACAGTAACCGGAGGTGGAGCGACGAGTGTCAGGGCAACCCGCCCAATCCGCATCGGTATATGAAATAAGGGAGGTAATAGGGCTACGACGCATGTAAACACCTATTGTCAAGGTGCCTTTCACATACCTCATAATTCTCTTAAGCGTATTGAGGTGACCAGAGCGGGGGGCATGCATATGCATGCAAACTTGTTAAACGCGTATGAGATATCGGGACGAGTGAAAGTTAAGTACTGAAGAACCCCGACTAGGCTACGATAAGTAGTGGGATCTGTAATTAGCTCACCGGCATGAGCTCCTAATTTACCGGCCGTATCAACGGGAGTATGGACCGGATTACAATCAGTCATCTTTGCCCGATTCAGAATATCTAGGGCATATTGTTGTTGCGATAAAAACAGACCGTTTGGATCCCTTGTAACTAATATGCCCAAAAAATAACTTAAGGGTCCGATATCCTTCATAGCAAACTCTAAAGATAGACAAGACAAGAGATGTTGTTTAGACAATGTAGTGAGGATAATATCGTCAACATAAAGAAGCATATAGGTTGTGTCGGAACCGTTCCGATAAATGAAGAGCGAGTGATCACACGAGCTATGGTGAAGACCAAAAGTGTTCACAAAGTCGGTAAACCGTTGATACCAAGCTCGCAGTGCCTGTTTCAATTCGTATAGTGATTTTTTTCAGTTTGCACATATGGTGAGGATAAGAAGGATCCCGCAAACCCGGCGGTTGGTGCATGTAAACCGTTTCGGATAGATTTCCGTGTAGGAATGCGTTTTTAACATCAAGTTGATTAATGTCCCACCCATGTAATAAAGCAATACTCAAAACTGTACGAATCGTAGCCGGTTTGACCACGGGACTGAACGTTTCATGGCAGTCCACTCCCACCTGTTGAGACCTGCCATCACAAACTAAACGCGCTTTATAGCGCTCAAGTGAGCCATCAGATTTAGTTTTGTGTTTAAAAATCCACATACACCGAATGAGGTTCATGTCCGAGCGACGAGGCACTGACTCCCACCTATTATTTTCGATAAGAGCATTAAACGCATCTGTCATGGCATGGTTCTAAACGAGTTTGGTTAAGGCTTCAGCCGGATTACAGGGAAGGGGTTCAATAGTGGTGTTGGTGTGAAGGTTGAAAATAGGTTTTGGTTTAGAGATTTCGGCCATATGACGGGTTGTCATGGTCCGGGTAGGTGGTGGAGGAGGAGGAGGGGTAGTGAATTGGGCAGGTGGTGGAGGAGGAGGGGTAGTGATATGCTTTAAATTATACATGTTTTGCATGCATAATAATCCCCATATTATGGTACTAATTGATTAATAACCTTGCAATTGATACTTAAAACGTTTATATTTCATAATTGCAGGTTATTCGGTGTCTCAAATATAAACAAAGCTAAATCATATCAAAAACACCAAGAAATCAAGTTTCTAAAAGGATCATTCCTGAGCTTTGACCCCCAAGAAGTCAACCAAGGTCAACAATAGTCAACAAGCAGCTAAAGACAAAACTGGGTAGCAGGGGAGGGATGCACGGTCGTGCATCCCAATGCACGGGCATGCATTACCCTACCTTGCTCCCCAAGGCCCAGTACACTGTCCTGTGTACCCTGTTTGATTCCCGAGGTGTTTGCACGCCCGTGCAATCCAATGCACGGCCATGCATTGCTCATTTTGAGACCTATAAATAGGAGGCTTGAGTTCTTTATTCCACACACCTCAATACACATTACCAGAGCTCAAGAGAGTCCGTTTCTGTAGTTTAGAGTAGAGAGTAGAGTGGCTCCTCCCTTTTGTCCGCAATAGGGGAGCCTACGAAACTCAGCGTTACGCTAATTAGTATGGACATTCGTGGCTAAACTCTTTGTATTTCTAGGGTGAAGATGAATTTTGGTGTATGTTAATGTTTAACGTATTAATCTAGTGGTATGTTTATGTCTTTAATTATTCGTTCTTAAAACCATCTTCTAGGTGGGCTTTTTATTATTATCTAAACTTGTCTTTACACTTGTGAGTGTTCTTGATTTTAAAGCGTAAGATCGTAAAATCTTTTTAATCAAACTTCTCTTGATACTTGTACGTCTTTATACAAGTGGATCTTGATAAGCCAAAGTTTGGTTAATATTAATAAGGTCGTACGTCTTTATACGAACTTGTTATGAGACCAAGAATTATTGAACTCATGTTGGGAAGGGTACGTCTTTATACATGGTCCCATTGTTACACCGTCTCCCGGTGAACAAAGTCTAATTACTCTTTTAATAATAATAACTAAGCACTTAAGTTTGATGTCCTAAACCAACTCGGAGATAACATCAAAGAGTTGAGGGTAACGGTATCCCTAGCTGAAAGTCCTACCATTTTATCATTAAAGATTATAATTCGTGAACCAAATGTCGTGAGGACGAGGCTCTAGCAGTGACCCGGGTCACACATCTGTATTAGTCATACCACTGGATTAGTCAACTTAACATTATCATATACCAAGCGGATTCGAAGCCCAAATCAATACTCTTCGTGACCTGATCATTTCCGAGATATTTACTTTCCTACTATGTACTATTCTTTTATTTACATTCCTGTTACACACATCACGCACGTTTTTACTTTTCTGTTATTTACTTTACCGCCATTTACTTTTCTGTCATTTACTTTTCTGCTTCACAAACACACAAAACCCACTCACTAATAAACTGGCTAAACGATAACAAAAGTTGAGTATTGGAACTTGACCGTGTCCATTGGTTCGATACTTGGTTCTTACCTAAACTATATTACGCTGCGATAGGTACATTTGCTTATTGTGTGTGTTTTAAGTTTGAGTATTTATCATTTTATAATTTTAAAACCTGATATTGTGAAACCAAAATCTCTAAATATTATTATATAATATTTACTATATCAAAAACACGACATCAGGTAATGAACTGGGCTGTTGATGATGGTGGTTGTGTAGAGGTGGGTCTCTGTCGTCGGCTATATGTACGAATGAGAGGTGTAGCCTGTTGGTCGTAGGTGTGGTAGGGGGGCTGAGTTGGTGTCTGTTGGGCCATATTAAGTGTGGTTGGGCTGGTTGGTGTTTGTTGGGCCTGGCTAGGCGATCGTGTAGTTGGGCCGGGATTGGGAGGAAAAGAAACAGGAGTATTGGGTTGGGAAGTCTGGTTGGTAGTGGGTGAGATAGAGTCCCAAACCGACGGGTGGATGTCGGTTGAGAGATTGGAGTGTAAGAATTCATATGGGGGGGAGTTGAGCTTTTCGAATGGGAAAATTGTTTCATCAAAAAGTACATGATGGGAGATGATAATTTTTCGTGTGGGTAGCTCATAACACTTGTACCCCTTATGATTGGAGGGATACCCAAGAAAAACACACCGAGAGGAACGGTTTTGAAGTTTGTTGATGGAAGTTGTGGGAATGAGAGGATAGCAAATACACCCGAAGGTGCGTAGGTGAGTATAGGAGGGATGTTTGTGATAGAGAAGAAAGGTCGGTGTTTGGTCATGTTTGGTTTTAGAGGGAAGAATGTTAAGGAGGTAGGTTGCCATTTGGAGGGCATGATGCCAAAAGGTAGGAGGAAGGGAAGCATGTGTGAGTAACGTACGGAAGATGTTATTGATTGACCCAATTTTACGCTCGGCTTTGCCATTTTGTGGAGATGTGTGGGGGCAAGAGAAACGTAATTCCATGCCACGTTAAGTACAAAAGTTATGAAACGATTTGTTATTGTACTCGGTGCCATTATCACATTGAAAACGTTTTATTCCATGTTCAAATTATGTTTGGATAAATTTGTGAAAGTTAAGAAAAATTGAGTAGACAGAGAATTTAGATATGAGGGGAAAGGTCCATAAGTAGTTTGTATAGTCATCAAGAAAAGAATATAATATTGGTGACCACCCGAGCTACGAGTCAGGGAGATCCATAAATCGTTGTGCACAATATCAAAAGGAAGACAAGTGGTAGATAAAGAATCATAAAATGGCAACTTAACATGTTTCCTGAAAACACATGACTGACATAAATGTTTATTAGAAAATTTTCCAACAGAAATGAATTTTTTTTATTGAAAGCATGTAACAAAGAGGATCCTGGATGACCCAGACGATGATGCCAGAGATCCTGAGATAAAGTAGCAAATGTGGAGGGACTGGTGAGCTGAGTGAATGTCAAAGAAAAAGGATAGAGTTCCTCGATGCTATCACTCTGGAGGAAAGGAATCCGGGTTTGGTAGTCCTTTACAAGGAAACCAAAGGGGTCAAATTCGATGGCTATGTTATTATCGGTGGTGAGTCGACAGACGGAAAATAAATTTTTAATAAGTTTGGGCGCATAAAGGACGTTGTTAAGTTTTAAAGGTGGGTAAGGAGGTTTTAAGGTGGTATAACCCGTACCATGAATTGGTATTTGGAAACCATTACCAACGACAATATGGTTCGATATACTATTATTGAAATAATGTGAGAGGTTACCTATAGTGTTGGACATATGATTGGTTGCTCCTTTGTCAAGATACCAATTTGGATCTGGGTTCAAAGTCGCTATGTGCAACGCCTGTTCAATATTAGTGGGAGTGTAATGAGACTCAGCAACCGTGTAGAATTGTGGAGGAGCGCCTAGAACTCCTGTGAAAGGTGCACAAGGTGGCTGTCCTCGAGGAGCAGGTGCGTGCGGATATGGTACGGGTGGTGTATTCCATCCTGGTGGTGTCCAAGCCCACTGTGGATAAGAGTTCTACATCCATAAAGTGTTCCCATATTGTCCACGACCCCGAGAACAACCCAGACCTCGCACACGGCCTCCATGGCCAGAATCATAGTGCAACAGCCACTTCCGGTTCTTGTTGCCTGATCGGGGTAGCCACAGCCCCCAACAGGTACTATCGGCTGAGATGTTGGGGTAGAGCCATCGGCAAGGGGGAGTATATCAGCCATGATGAAATGATAAATGGGGGTGTGGTCGACAAAACAGGTGTGTCGAATAGAGAAAAAGAGGTTTTAAGTGTGAAAGAGGAGATTAGGGTTAGGGTGTGAGGGAGAAGATGTCGAGCAGAATGGGGCAGAGACGATGTGCAGAGATGGGAGTAGGATTAGGGCCGACTAAGAGAAAATCAGCTAAGAGGTAATCACTGATACCATATTAGAATTCTTATGGCTGAATCGATTGCCCTCCTTCTCATTCACATGAAATATTTATAATTACAATATTAACATATAACTACCCTGATCTATACAATAATGACAATACAAGAATATAATCTAGTCTAATAGTATATATATTGTAAAACTTAACCTACTTCTATTATTTTTCTTTGTTACTTCTTATTCATGATCGTTAAAAATCATGTCATGTTGCAGGAGACCAACCATTGGTGGTTGCGCATGGCGGGTTTTCAGGGCTATTTCCTAGTTCCAGCTACAATGCATACGCGTTGGCTGTGCTGACTAGTGTACCCGATGTGATTATGTGGTGTGATGTACAATTAACCAAAGATAGTATCGGCATCTATTTTCCAAATTTGAATCTTGATAATTCTTCTACAATCGCTACGAGGTTTGCTGATATGGAAAACACCTATAATGTCAATGGAGTAGTTGTAAAAGGATACTTTCCTATTGATTTCACCCTTGCTGATCTAGACAGAGTCTTTTGTAAGTTCATCCTTTTAATTTTTACGGTTGGTCAATGTTTAGTATGGTTAATAACAGAACTGGATCGGAAATCGAACCGGTCGCCTTACCGGTCCACTCGTCGGACTGGATTTAAAAATTAGATGACGTCATAAATATTAAAAAGTTTAAAGTCAAATTGGATTTTAATAATCCAAACTATGACCCACTGGCCGATAATAATTCATACCGACAATTTGACCAATGACAATCCTAACTTTCACTTTCGTTATCAATGGCAATCCTAGTAGTGTAATCATCATGAATTTACAATCGATTTCTCTTGTATATTTCCCCATTTCGTTCATAATCATTGTCAACGAAATCGAGTGGAAGTCAAGTGTAAATCTATAATAATTATGCTAGTGGGATTGCCTTTGGCAATGAAAGTGAAAGTTAGGAGTGTCATTGGTTAAATTGTCAGTATGAATTATTAACGACCATTATAGTTTAGATCATTAAAGTCCAATTTTCCAAGTTTAACTAATACATATATCTAATTTAAAACAAAATAAGAAAATATCTTTTATGTTTTGTTATAGATTTTGAAGGGAAAAAAAAATTAAATCAAGTTCGACTGAAAAACGGTTTAAACAGGCTAACCGGACGGTGTAGACACCAGGTTCCCGGTCCGACTAGCCGGTCCAATTCAGTTCGGCCCGGTCGTGAAAACATTGATTAGTAATGAAAGAATGTTATGACAGTAACACAGGGGATCTACTCTAGAAGTCCATAATTTGATGGTTCTTCCACAATTCTTACTGTTGATGAGGTCGCCGGAATAAAACCACCGGGACTGTGGTTGAATATCCAGCATGATGCATTTTACCGCCAACATAATTTGAGCATGAGAAGTTATGTGATGGCTGCTTCAAGAAAATTTCGAATTAATTATATCTCGTCTCCTGAAGTGAAGTTTTTAGAAGCATTGCGACAAGATTCAGTCGGAGAACAATCAAGTTAGTTTTACGGTTTCTTGGACAGGATGAAACCCAGCCTACAACCAACCGAACATATGGTTGTCTTTTGAGGAATCTGACATTGATCAAAACATTTTCCCAAGGAATTCTTGTTCCAAAATCATATATATGGCCTGTGGGGAGTGATTTCTATTTGCAGCCACCTACTTCTTTGGTGGTGGATGCTCATAAAGCAGCTCTAGAATTTTTTGCTTCAGATTTTGCAAATGAACTCGCGTATAATTACAGTTATGACCCTGTACAAGAGTCTCCAGTTTGTGGACAATGGCTTATTTGCTGTTGATGGTGTGCTTTCTGATAACCCAATAACTCCATCTGCAGCATTTGGTATGCAACTTTGTACATTGAATAAAGTCATCAACATTATGTTTCTTTGTTCTTGCTGCTCATCAAGATTCTAATTTTTATGTAGTCCTACAGATTGCTTTTCGAAATTGGGAAAAAACCAAACTCAAGGTGCACATACAGTGTTGGGTATTAAACTGTTTCTAGTGTTCTTGAATGGTTAATAACTTAATATTATTAATAATGACGCTTATTTTTTCTTCAGCAAAACCTTTGATTATATCATATGAAGGTGCAAGTGGTGATTACCCGGGCTGCACTGATTTGGCATATCAAAAAGCTGTTTCTGATGGTGCAGATGTTATTGATTGTCCTGTTCAAATAACTAGTGAAGGGATACCTGTTTGTTTAGGTTCAGTAAACCTCCTTGATACAACAACTGTCGCCCAGTCGGGATTTACTAATTTGACATCAAGCATTCCCAACCTTCGATCTGGTCCTGGAATTTTTACCTTCAGTCTCACGTGGGGCGAGATTCGGAGCTTAAAACGTAAGTACTCTTCTCCAAAGTTTTATGTCATCAGACATTGCGGTTCTGAAATTGTTCAAGACAAGGAGCAACAGGCATGAGCTTGTTTATGAAGTTGATGAGAATATAAGCGATACCCTCAATTCAACAATCGCAGATATCAGTGAATTTGCAAATTCTGTTATTATTGGGAAGGAATCTGTGTTTCCTAGAACCGGTGGATTTCTTGTTGATCAAACTGAAGTTGTTGCAAAGCTTCATGCTTTCAAGCTCCCTGTGTATGTACAACTTTTTGATAATGAGTTTGCTTCACAGCCATGGGACTTGTTTTTAGACCCGTATGTCGAAATTAACTCGTATGTTAATGGAGCTGATGTTGATGGTGTTATCACATATTATCCAGCCACTGCCTCCAAATACAGAAGTAAGTTTATTTATCTTGTTACCCTTTGACTTTTGAGATCAAAATCATTAGTTTTTTAAGCTCAAATTTGATGTGAATTTCATTGCAAATTTGACACAATCTTTTACTTATAGTTACTGGTATAAAACTTAAAACGCTAATTAAAATAATTTCTTGAAAAAGTTTCAAAATTCGCATCTTTTCAGATTATGGGTTAAATGGTGTTTTGACTTTGAAAGTCAAACCAAATCTGTATTTATTGATTTCTTGATCTTTTCTTTGTATATACTTCATAATTTTTAATTTAAATTTTGGTGGGATTTAGGGAACCGTTGTCTAGGATTACCATCGGATCAGACACCACCATACATGAGTCCAGCAGGGGCTGGTCAATTATTCTCGTTAATGACACCTCAACTGATGCCTCCAGCTGAGGCTCCTCTCCCTGTTTTGGAAGATGCTGACGTGGCTCAAGGACCCATACCTCCTTCTGCAAAACCATCTCCCCCATCTGGCAATGACTGGACAGCAACCCCCGCAGGCTTCACCGTGTGGTCAACTGCGGGCTTCACCCTAGAATTGCTGTTTCTATTGTGGCTGTTGGGACAATTGTTAGTTAATTTAGGCTCTTTATTACAAAAGTTCAATTGGGGATTCCCTGAAAATTATGGCTGGAAAAACCGATCTTATGTGTATTTTATACCAACAACAACTTCAATTTTATTGCATGACAAATAACCATTCATGACATCATATATTTTGTATTTGAACCTCTATATTTTGCTACATTTTCTGTTAATACAGTTGGAAGGACGTCAAGCTTCAAACACGTTGCAAAACGCTATGCCATACTCCTAACAAAAATGACATTTACCATTTGACACCCCCTCAATAACAAGGAAAAATAAAGGTAAGATGGTCCTAACACCCTGCTGCAATTTATCTCAAAGCCTGCAGATGTGTGACACATATATAATAATTATATACAATGATTTACTTTCTCTAAAACGCCTCGATCATTCATATGGATTTCTGAAGGTTTTCAAAAGATTCGGGATATCATAAGCGAGCATGTCGTCAACAGCCTGTATCATTCTTGATTTTACTCTTTCAAATCTGTCTATATTGTAACCGTTTAGAGCCAGTCTAAAGCTGTCAACATTTGGGAAATCACCCGGGGGTAAATGATGCTCCCTTTGGATCTTTTCAAAAAGTGTGTCAAGATTATCAATTAGCCTCTGTTGAGCCTTAGCCTTCCCTATCCAGCTAGGCATCTCTTTCTTAAGTTGGTTCATGATGTAAGCATGAATCTTGGCAGCCCGAGCACGCTTCACAAACTCGTTGATCTATTCAAAATATGTACATCATGTTTAATGGTACATAAGTTATAGGGTTAATACCATAAACAACCAATACTTTTTTATTTCGCACGAAAAAGTACCTCAACCTAGTTTTCATATATTATAATCACTAAACTTGTCTAAAATGCACGTACTTGTGAAAAAATTAAAAATGATGAGTTGTTACCTCTTAAATTGGTCTAAATAAGATGGTTGATGCATAGTTCTCAATAGCGAATAGCGGTAAATAGCGACAAGCCACCTATACGCTACGTAGCGATAGCGATGAAATAGCGGACGCTATTTCACGTTTAGCATACACTAGTAGAAAGTTTTAGAAATATTTTATATTCAACTATCGTAGGATTTGTAGCAATTATAATCAATAATCATCTAAATCTTCATATATTAGGGTTATTAGCAACCCTATTTATATTAATCAAGTAGAAAATTAAAAAATAATTTAAAAAAAATTAAAAAAATGGAATATTCGCTATATGAGCGCTATGTAGTCGAGAAATGGAAATAGCGGTCACTTATCGAATCGCTATGTAGCGCGCTATAGAGCCCGCTACAAGCGCTATTGACAACTGTGGGTTGATGAATGTTGCTTGATCAAATTTTGACCGGCTGAAGGCATAACAAGTCATTATTTTACCAAGTGACCACATTAGTGCTCCATACACCCTCATGAGCTACAAAACAAATTTTTTTTTGAAAAAATACTGACCAACTTAGAATAAACAGAGGGGACAATTGTTTTCTTACTTGTTGGGTATCAACTTGATGAGCCTTGTTCAAAACCACACGGATTTTATCATCATGTCCTTTTAAAGATGATATGACTCGTTTGAATTCATCACTTATATCAAGTTTATGAGGATCAAATAGAAGTAAAATCCGATCACATTTTGCTGCAAACCAAGACGTGACACCTGTGAAGTCGTAACTTCTTTGTGTTCTTTGTTTTTCGCCCGACAGAACTCCAGGAGTGTCGACAAATGTGATATGCTCCAACAGCTTTTTTAGTCAAACAACATAACATATTATTGATTTTAAAGAAATTAGCAAAATATTAAATTCTCATAATTTTTGCATGCTTTGACAATAATAACTCACGGGATGAGCCATTTGAGAACACTGGAATTTTGACAAGAATGCGCTTCCAAAAGTAGTAAGACCATTAAACGGCATGTCTGCTTGAACAGCAACCGTATTCCCTGGAATACTTCTCTCGTCAGTTCCATTCTGCAAAAGAAACTTTTTTTAAAATCCAAAAAGTTGAGCTGCCAAATGATATATCCAAAAAGGATATAGGACGTACCATGACAGCAACAAATCTATCTGTAGTAGGCTCAGGGCCAATATGAGCTCCTGATGGAAAGATACAGTACTAAGATACGTATATGTGAGAGAGAGTTGTGGTAGAAGTGGCAAAATGGGCTGGTCGGGTAAACAGTCTATGCAGATACTTTTCAGTAGAACTGAGGTTGGGTTGATCTGAAACACTTTCTATCTGATATTGTAAAAAAAGTTTAAGTAAAATGATTTTGAGGTTTTATACCTTAAAAATACACTTTTGAACAACTTTCAACCCCTTTGTCATGTTTCCTTTTTTAGCTATTTTTATTTTGACCCATTCATAAGTTATTTCATCAAAATTGCCACCTCTACCTTGCATTGTCCGGAGATTGAAGAACTTACCTGGATAACCACTTCTAAGCAAATGTTTTATGAATGTTGTTTTCCCTGTTGAATATTGACCCAAAAGCATCACCATGGGCTTGGCATCAAAATCACTATTGGTCTAAAACAACCACCAGAAACAATTTACAAGGAAACTTATTTATAAATAATCCACATAATGCTTTAAAGATCATTTGAAACACGAAGATAACTTACCAATGCGGGAGAAACAAATTCATGAAAACGATGAATGGATTCTAAAGGCTTTAGTTTTTGAATATATAGCTTCTTCAGGCCATCAACAATTGATGTAACAGTCTTTAAGGGAATCTAAGTAATCACAAAGAATATTAGGATGAAAAATTTTCAGTTTTACATTGTATTTTGTGGGACAAAGGAAGATTAATCATACCTTCTTTGAATGTTTTCCAGAAGCTGAAATCTCAATCTGAGAACTACCTAAAACAATATTAAACACGCACATTAGACATATCGGCTTGTTTTTCTCAAGAGGCATAAATACTTCATTCACCATTGCCACTCAAATCAAGATCAGTTGACTTGGAATGACGCTTGTTTCTCTGCAAATATTGATAAACAAATTAGTGTTATCTAGAGCCGTGTGAACGGTGTAGGCTCACAATAACCCTGCGTTTTTTTACTTATTCTGCTAAGATGAAAGAATGGCACACATACTGCTAGTAAGGCATCCAGACCCTCCATTGTTGGTGGACTCAAATCTTCAACATTACCCAAAAAAGATCGTCAATCATATGAATCTTAACAAATAACATCGAAGAAATTTAGTGAACTGTACGGCTTACTGTCTGAGTTTACAAGGTCACTGCTCACTGTATGTCCCGCTTGTGCCAAGGAAATCAACTAAAATTTGTAAGAAATGATCTTTTGAAACAGTTTAATTCAACAAAAGAAAAAAAGATAATATAAGAAAATAACCACCTGCATTGCAGTAACAAACTCTTTGAAAGAAAGCCTTCTCGTTTAGAATCCGCAATCGCCCACACCTTAGAAAGTATAATTTTGAAAAAAGAATAAAATAAACCAGAACAATGACTTTTATTATACAAGTATAAGCCAATAAGAAAAGAGAATATAATGTATAAGGGTTCTTAGTTGATACAAATACAAATGCTATAATGCACAAACTCTTGAACAACTTTCTTGCTTACCAATTATGTAACTAGAAGGTTTTAAATCCAATAATAACTTTAACATAAGTTAGGTTTTGTGTTTGAACCCTAAATTCAGGGCCGGCATTGGTGTGATGCTCGATAGGCAACCGCACCGGGCCCGGTTTATCGGGGGGTCCAAAAAATTTTTTTGTATATAAATATTTTTTTTAAGAAATACATATTAATTATAAAAACTCAGTTACATTTTAACCACTTAAGCCCATCTAAACAATTTTTTTTTGTTTTATCCCAATTAAACTACTTTAACCCATCAAAACCACTTAAACTCAACTAAGTCAGTCTTTTAGTTATAGCCCAATTAAACAAATTAGATTGATGCATTAAAAAATTTAAACAATTTTAAACCTAAATAAAATAATACCAGTCGACAATTGATAAGGTACTAAACTAGATCACACTATTGATAAGGGTCCTAAAGATAAAGTATCTAGACGGTTTTCATTAACTATGTATATTACAATTTACATCGTATTACTGAATTTTTTTTCATATATATAATTTTATATTCTAGACTTTTAAGGGCCCATTTTTAAAGTCGCACAAGGCACCCAAAATCTCAGGGACGGCCCTGCCTAAATTTCAGCTTTTTTAGTATAGAGCAACTTAAGTTTGCGGCGGAACCAGGGGAGTGTCAAGTGGGTACATTGACCCTTCAATCACCAAAATTTATTTATTTTTTATATATATAAGTTAAAAAAACATTAGTTGGACCCCTTAGTTGAAGTCAGTAGAGAAGAAAACCTTTTAAAAACCCTCCAACTAAAAAGTTCCGACTCCACCACTGACTTAAGTCAACTAGTTCTTTTTATAACCGTGAGAACCCGTCACCGAAGAAAACTCATGGGCCCACTAACACCCTGCTAACTAATGAGACCAGGTAAAACGTAGCTTGTGTTGCAGGTGGCCTTCAAGGAGTTAAAGATAGAAACCTGTTTGAGATCTTGTCGAGATAAATTCGACATGGCGAAAAACTTTGTGGCGTCGATACCAGTAATCCGTCCATCGCTATCTAAAATTCAAAAATTCAAACATAGAATAAACACAATCTATACGAGATTTGAAACGGGATGAGGAGGAGGAGCAAGAGGGGAAAACCTGAGTCGGCGCAAACGAACCAATCTTGATAGACCTTCTGCTAATCTGATTGATCGGAGCCGAACCAATATCCATTGTAATCGAAAATCTGAAATAAGAATTCCAGATTCTCGAAGGCTCCAAATCAAAGGTGTGTCTTTGTTCTTCCTTTGTTTTTATTCAATTTCAGAATCAAAAAGACTATGAATTTACCTTCAATCAGAATGTCGACGTTGTTAGAAAGCTGAAATTGATGAAAGTTGGTTTCCTTTATTCCCTCCCCGTTTGAGGCCCCAAACCTCACAGATTTTGGATGATGTTCATGCTATCCAATCCATGCATAGAAAACGGTTATGGAAGTGGGCCCACAAAAAATAAAAATACTCTTCTTAGTAATATATAAAAAATTTTATTTTATAATTACATATTATATAAATAAAATGTTGGTTTAATCAACTAACCCGATTTCACGTGAACCGATTAATCCGAAAACCAATTGTGGTCGGGTTTCAGTTAGACTATCAAACATCAATACCAAAATAACCCGATAACGAATACCAAACCCGTACTTGAATTACCCGTAACCGATTTTCTAATATACTTGTGATTATTAGGGTTTGGGAAATCCCTCAATTAGGGTTCTTTGTATTGACCACCAATATATATAGGAGTATAGTACAGGGTATAAAATAAACTAATTACAAGATGGACCCTATACTATACATAATACTATAATACACCAAATGGCTTATGTAACTTATCTAACATACCCCCGCAGTCTGAGCGGAGGGAGCCTGAACGTTAAGACTGGATCTGAAGTCTAAAAACAGTTGTGATGGTAAGCATTTGGTGAATATATCAGCAAACTGGTGATCAGGGGGAACATGCAACACACGAACCTGACCGGTGGCAACACGTTCCCTTACAAAGTGTAAATCTATTTCCACATGTTTGGTTCTTTGATGCTTTACAGGGTTTGACGCTAAATATACGGCACTGACATTGTCACAGAACACAAGTGTGACACGAGACATAGGACAGTGTAACTCAAGAAGGAGATTACGAAGCCAAGCTACTTCAGCAACAGCGTTGGCGACACCGTGATACTCAGCTTCAGCGCTGGACCAGGAGACAACATGTTGACGTTTGGAACCAAGACACAAGATTGTCACCAAGGAACACACAAAAACCTGATGTAGACCGACGAGTATCAGGACACCCTGCCCAGTCGGCATCAATATAAGCAACTAGACGGTCAATAGAAGAAGAATGCAACTGGAGACCATGATGAAGTGTACCTTGAATGTAGTGTAGAATACGCTTCAGGGCATGAAGGTGGGGTTCACGAGGGTCATGCATGAATAGACAGACGTGGTGAACAGCAATGCAATTTCTGGACGAGTCAATGTCAGATACTGCAATGCACCAGCAAGACTACGATAGAGAGTGGGATCAGGCACGGGTTTGCCGGCCAAGGAAAGCTTGGCCTTTGTATCCGCTGGAGTGCTGTAAGGACTACACATGGCCATATCAGCCCGTGTAAGGATGTCTCGAGCAAAAGCAGTCTGGGATAGAAATAAACCAGATGTGTTGCGAGTAGCAGCAATGCCAAGAAAGAAAGATAAATAACCGAGGTCAGTCATAGCAAACTCAGCGGATAGGCGAGAGATTACTGTAGTGACAAGAGCCGGAGAAGAAGCAGTGAAAATGATGTCATCAACATACAAAAGAAGATAGATGACATCCTGACCATGACGAAATGTGAACAAAGAGGTATCTGATTTGCTGCTTACAAACCCAAGAGAGGCAATGTAGACAACAAAGCGATGATACCAGAAACGTGGAGCTTGCTTAAGGCCATAAAGGGCCTTACGAAGTCTGCACACATGTTCTGGACGTGTATGGTCGACATATCCAGGAGGTTGTTTCATATACACAACCTCAGTTGTATGGCCCCAAACCAGGCATCATACAGTTGATTCTCATAACCGGTTATTCCTTTGAAAATACTTGTTTAGGATATATTAAACTACAATGGAAGTCTTTTTAAAAACATTAATTACTTATTTAATGTCGTTAAGTTACTTCACGAATGCTTGCATACCAATCCGAGTAGCACCGGTCCCAAGCCAAGAAACGTCAACGCAACGTTTACCTGCAAAACAATCTATCGTACACACAAAGTCAGCTACGCTGAGCGAGTTCTAATAATTTAGTTTAATTAAAAGCCAACTCGCCTCAAAAGTTATTTAAACTTTACTCAGGACCCACGGTCCTTATGAAATAGGTCCACAATTTATTAACAAATAGATAACCCCTATTATCACCCGATATCCCATAATAGCTCGTTACCCAAGACTCATCCCATAATAATAATCTCGCAGTCTCATCGACATAGGTCGAACTTACTACACTAATAACTCATGGTCAAATACACGTATTAACTTGACACATAGTTAACACAACAAATCCCTAAACATCAACTGACTCAGCCTTAACCAAGACTCTTACAAGTCAACTGACATACAGTTGTAAGCACCACATCACCTATCCTGACACAACGGTTAATCTAACTCGACTCACCACATTATTACCATCTCATGCACAATAAATATAACTTACGCTTGTATGAAATTTAACACAAATATATAAGCACACAAACACATACTTCATTACTGCACCCCCGTTAGGGTTACCCTCGTCAGGGCGTTCGACACACCCCGAGCTCATCATTGTCATGCTGGACATTGTCACCTTTGGTGACCTCCCGAAGGACATAGTCCTCCACAATCCCGTTTGCCATGTCATAATGACAACAATGCAAACACAATACCCGCCATGTCACAAGGACAATGACACAATGCACACAACACATGTATAATCACATAACATTATACTCTACATACTTGATTCATTAACTGCACCTGCACTTCACACATAACACTAGAACAAGGTATCTTACGTATAGCCATAAGAGTTTAGCCCATCCCCCGACTAACTCATAACACAATACACTACTAATATAGTGACACACATACAATTCCTATATCTCTTTATCTAAGCACATATCACATACATGCACACCCTGTGACACTTCCTTGTCGTACCCGTACGTCCCGTAACTACAATCCTGACTCACCCCTGTTAGGTCACTATACGACCCATGACCATATCCCCACCTATAACCCGCACGTCCTATGGACACACGCAGTCCCTTAGTCCCATATTTAACTATTTAACTTCATAAACTCATCGGGTTAGACCCCAAAGCTAGGTGTACATTTAATATAATAAAACATGTCTCAACAGTATGTACGATAGCCCCGAAACGTTTAAAACATTTAAAAGAGGGGATTGGAAACTCACCAGGTATATTGCGTCCAAACCCTAGCTCTACACCACGCATGCTCGCTCAATCCCGAACCTGTCAAACGTATGATCACCTGATAAGGACACGTTTATAACGTACGTTGGATGACAGGTAACAAAATAATAAAACCTCGAGTCCCCTCTACTCGTCAATCCAACCCGATGAAACCTTAATCTCGTGTCACCTTCGTACCGGATCGTTTTTCATGCTTGCATGCATCCCATGCATGGTAAAAACCCTAACCACGTAACACGTAGGCACATGCGTCGAGTTCCCATGCATGCACGCCGTGAAACAACCCTAGCCGAGCCCGCCGTTGTCAATGCACATATCCACCTCGTACTCTACCGTCTCCGTCGTCTTTGCTTTCCTTGTCGGCAAAACCCTAGACGGTTATCACCACTCACCGCCACCATCGTGCACCACCGTGCACCATTACCATCTTGCACGCCACCACCGTTTCACCATGGCTGCCACCATGGTTTTCGACACAACCACTCACCACCGTCCTCCCCGTCGGGTCCGTCGTCTCCATCGAGACCACGGCCCTCACTGTGCTCCTTTTCCCTTTTCACGAGGCTGTCTCCTTACACCGTCGCCTTCATCTCCACTTCACCGACGTCATCATCTCCTGCCACCCCTAAACCACCACCTCAGCCGGTTTTTTCTCTCTCTTTTCTTTATACGTCGGCCGTGACTCACACCCCAAACCCTAGTCGGGTTTTCGACTACTACATGCAAACGAATAGAAAAAGAAAAGGTTGAACGTGTATTACCTTACACGTATTGAAGCTCTCCCCCGCTTGTCGCCACCATAGGACTGTCGTACGACCACCACCGAGCTCTCTCCCTTCTCCGGCAACGCTCTCTCTCTCGGCTCTTTCTTTTCTGTCGTCGCAACACACCTAGGCCGAATGGCCTAAGGTTTGTGTTTAAGTTGCTTTTAAACCGTTGTGGTTTACACTCTAGTCCCTGGCTTCCCCGTTCGCGCGTTTTCGATCCCCCATCATTCTCCTAGTGGCTAACCGGGTCCTCTTAGTTTTCATAATAGGGTTTCATGTGAAAAACCTTTACAATCCAAACCATATAAAAGAGACTCGGTTAACCCATCAACTCGACCCGTTAGTCTATAGAATTTCGGGATGTTACATCAGCCAGATCACCATTCAAAAAGGCATTCTTAACATCTAGTTGATGAATAGGCTAGTGTCGAGAGACAGCAATGCTAAGAACAGTGCGAATGGTGACCGGTTTGACTACCGGACTAAAAGTCTCATCAAAGTCCATGCTAGGTTGTTGAGAGAAACCTTCAGCAACTAGACGGCTCTTGTATCGTTTAAGCCGACCTTAGCTGTCAAACTTGTGACGATAAAGCCAACGACACCCAAAAATGTTAGCACTATGAGGACGTGGAACAAGCTCCTAAGTACCATTGGAAAGAAGTGCTGACATCTCAGAATCCATGGTGGATTTTCAATGCGGGTCACACATAGCTTGAGCGGTCGTCCGAGGGATGGGCGAATGCTCGGATGTGGCCAAGAGGTTAAGCATCTCACGAGGTCGAAGAGAGCCCGTTTGACTCCGATTGATCATGGGGTGACCAGCTGGAGGAGTCGGTGGTGAGTCTGATGAGACGGGACTCAATACAGCAGCCGGTGTCGGAGGCGAGGTGGATGAGATAGGGTCTGGCACAACTGCCGATGGAGCCGAGGAAGATGAAGAGGGGCTTCCGCCAAATGAAAAATGATGATTAATCGGGTCGGAGGACTCTATATCCGTAGATGGGTTGTTCCTGACATCATTCGATGTAGTGGGTGGCGGTAGGAATGAACACTCGACGGGAGACCGAGTGAGGGCGTGGGTACCCGCAGAAACCGGGTCTGGTGAACCGAAGATCGAGTACTCAGATACGGGGGTGGAGGAGTGAAAAGAGGCATACGAGAAGTGAGTCTCGTCAATGGTGACATGACGAGAGATAATGACCCGTTGAGTAATGAGATCCATACACCGATAGCCTCGATGGTCGGAAGACGGACCAAGATAGAGACAAGCATTAGATCGTGGTGACAGTTTGTGAGGAGCAGTCGATGACAGAGTTGGGTAACAGAGGCACCCAAAGACTCGAAGATGGACGTATGTAGAGAAGAAGCCATAAAGCACTTCAAATGGTGCACGAAATGAGAGAGTGGTGGTAGGAAGGAGGTTGAGAGTATGGACAACCATGTTCAATGCCTCTTCCCAGAACGTGGGTGGAAGAGAGGCCTGAAACAGAAGAGTTCGAATGATGTTGTTTACCGTTCGGATGGTACGTTCAACTTTGCCATTTTGTTGAGATGTGTAAGGACAAGAAAACCTGATTTTAATGCCATGTTTTTGAAATAGTTCGATAAAAGCTTTATTGTTGTATTCACGACCATTATCACATTGAAAATCTTGAATATCCGTTTTAAACTGATTAACAACATAAGCACGAAATTTCACAAAAACTGTGAAAACATCATATTTTGCACGTAGCGGAAATATCTATAAAAAATGAGAAAAATCATCCAAAAATAAGACATAATATTTAAAACCAGTTAAGCTAAGAACCGGAGAAGTCCATACATCATAATGTATAAGTTCATACAAACGACTAGTTTTGGTAACAGACTTTTGAAAAGGAAGACGACAATGTTTACCTAATTGACAAGAATGAAAAACAGGTAACATATTACTAGAACAAGGAATAAGTTTGTGAGAAACTAAAAACTTAAAGATAGATTCGCCTGGATGGCCCAGACGTTGATGCCAAGTCTGAGAAGAGACAGCAGCAAGCGAGACAGCAGGAGTGAACGACGAAGATGGTAATACCGGATAGAGATCCCCAACGCTGTCACATCATTGGAGGCTGGTACCTGTTTTAAGATCCTTCATAGTAAAACCAAGCAGATCAAATTCAACAGAGACAGAATTATCAATAAAAAAACGCGCACAGAGATGAGATTTTTCACCATTTGATCAGAAACAAAAATGTTATTTAGGGCCAACTTGTTATGTGAAAATGGAAAGAAAGAGTTACCGATATGCGAGACCGGAAGTAAAGCACCATTACCAACTGTTATGACTTTAGATTTATCACAAGTTATAAGGGAATGTAAATTAACTCGGTGAAATTGCATGTGGTTACTAGCCCTAGTGTCCATGTAGTAGTTGTGATCTTGAGCAGGTGGCTGGAAAGACATAGAGCTAAAGACTGATGCTAAATCTGTGTACTGAGATGGTGGAACACCATAAGGTGATGGCTGAGCATAACCGGACCCTGCGAATGACGAGGCAGGCGAACCACCGGGAAACGGTTGACCACTAGGAGGCGGAGGACCGAGAAGTGAAGGCAACTGTGGAGCAATATGTTGTGATGATGGTGGTAGCTGTGGTGTGCCATAGAAAAGTGGCATAGCAGTAGAAGCAAAGTAAGCACCATACTGTGACTGATGATGTTGTAAGTGTGGAATCTATTGTTGATGAGCAAAATTGCATAGAGGAACCCCTTTGTTGAGAGTTCCCGCCTGAATGACTTGAAACAGAAGAAGAATCACCAGAAACATTAGTAGCATTACCCCTCCCCTTGGAAGCCCCACATCCATTGTATCAGTTTTGCTATTCCGACCTTTACCTTTGCCATTAACATTATGTGCTACCTGGGTGGTGTAAAGGGCTGTGGGGAAGTTTGGGAGGGACTCGATGGGTGTTTCAATGCCTTCACGGGACTCATGAAGGAGAAGCATGTTTTTTGCCTCTAAGAAAGTGGGAAAAGGTGTTTTGTTGGTGATGACATCAACAATGCTACCATAGGAAGAGGGAAGTTGGCGGAGAATTTGCATAACAAGTTCAGTTTCAGAAATAGGACAGTCAACATCAAGTAGACTATCAGCAAGGTTTTTTAAGTGATGACAAAATAAGGTGATAGACATTGTCCCTTTTTTAGTGTTACGAAAAGTGTCTTGAAGTTGAAGCATACGAGACATTTTATTATTAATAAAGAATTCACTGATGTTGTTCCAAAGGGTTTTAGAAGTGCATTTTTCAGTGGTAATGATTTGCAAAAGATCAGGGTCACAAGTATTGTAAAACCAACTTTTTATTTTAGCATCTAATGAATACCAGTTTTCATCATTATCATTTTTTGGAATACTGGTTCCATTAATGTGACCGAAAACTCTAGCACCAATACAGAGATCCTAGAAAATGGTACGTCCCAGTTTGTAGCGGGTACCATCAACGTTGAGTTTAAACCCAAACTGTTGATGGACGTTAGTGATACCATAAGCGAGGGAGACAAGGGGTGGGGAGACATAATTTTAATATAAAGGAAAAGAAATCAAAAATAGAAAAAAACGAAAACAAGGAGATAGTTAACCGTGGGCAAAAGGTTTTGCCAAAAAAACGACGCAATCACTTTTTTTTTGCAATATAATCTCTTGATGATGTCACAATCAAGTTCTGCAATATAATCACTTTTTTTTTGCGAATCGGTGCTTTTTTTTTTGAACGGCGAACATTGAATGTTGTGACGTCGCACCCCATCACATGGGAGAGCCTCGTCCAACTCCGACCAATATGTTGTCTTAACCGGGCCCACTTGGCGTCAGAGTTGGAGAGCATCCAAGGAAAAATCTCACCCAATACGGCCCCTTCCGGGCTTGAGGGAGAGCCGAGGCTCGTACCCTGGATCGGCTGCAAATGAGATTGATAGCAATCAATTGTTATATGATAATAACTCTTGATGATGTCACAATCAAACAAAGGAAGTTTGATGACCGGAACCCAAAATAATTAGGTCGGCTACGAACTTCTTTTTGCAAAATAATACTGTCAAGAAATCACACAATTCGATATTGATTTATCGAAATCAGAGAGATGAAGAAAAAATTTGCCAAGAAAAAATATCCGAACAGAAGGCAGCGGAAGAAAGAGCTGATCGGAGAGAAAAAAAAATCTCACATGTGAGACGGCTGGCTTGATACCATATTACGGTTTGTGAAATCACTCAATGAGGGTTCTTTGTATTAAGCACCAATATATATAGGAGTACAGTACATGATATAAAATAAACTAATTACAATATGGACCCTATACTATACATAATACTATAATACACCAAATGGCTTATGTAACTTATCTAACAGTGATCTTGCTAGTTCTAAAGCACATGAGCTACTTAACTGGAATTGTTCACAGATATGGTTTTTTATAGAACTGATATAAATAAAACAAAATCTGTACTTGTTAACCTATAAAATAGCTTTATTTACCATGTGAGTATCATAGAATAGATCACATCACATGGTCTTTAATCAACCCTAAAAATTAATGGTTCTTTGATATTTTATAAATGGATTGCAAGCTAGACTAAAAAGACAACATCATGTGATGCAAAAGTAGTTAAAAGTATTCAATGATTAAGAATAAATATATTTATAACTGAACAAACAATGTTGATTGTACAAGGAAATGGGAAATGACATGAAATTGAATCAAAATATAAATAAAAAGATAAATAATGCAGATGATAAATAGATGCTCTCTATCCCTTCTCACAAACCTCATTTCTAGCTACTCTAGAAAGGATTCAACAATGAAGGCCATGTTGCAGGCTTCAAGAGATACCAACAGTCTTTCCAAGCAACCATAACACCAATGACATCTCTATCATCACTATAGTGTGCAATGAAGTCCTATCCAGCATAAATCCGAACACCGAGATCCCCGCTCTATTGTTCTCAAAATACGTTACTACAACAAATTTAAGAATAAAATTACAAAAAATCCGGGTAAGAATATTGTGCTAATATGATCATAAATGTTGATGTTGACATGTGGAGCTGATTCAAGAGCTAGCGGACACATACTTGGACAATAGAATATTGTGCTAATAAATGTTGATGTGTAACAAATTCATAAATGGGCTCGAAAAAAGCCTAACTTAAAAAAAGAGCATGACTTACGTTACAAAGCTTATAAGTAATGGAGGGAAATGTCTTAACGGGCTGGATCATGTGACAAATGGCCATACACAGTTTGCCCCAACTGTTGGACCTAAATTCCATCATTTGGAGCTCATGTTTTTGCGTTGGCGTCTTTTCTTTAACTTTAACAACTTTTAATTATTCCGTTTTGAATGTAAAAATGCGTAAATCTTTGACCGCGTTTATCCCTTGCAAAAGGGAGCTTGATGTATTAGCTGAATGTGAAAATTGGACTTACCTAAGGCTTGCCTCTTCTGGAACGAAATGGTACTGCGAGCATATGCAGGTATGAGTTTAGTGTTGTCCAGATCATCTTCACTGCCAACATCCTCATTATCAGATGCTGATCCATCATGGCTAAAAACTTGGTTAGTCAAAGCACCCACGGGTGGGGTTTCTGTGTCAACATCTGGTGGATCAAAGGACTCAATGGTTGCACACACATGCCACTTAGCAGCCAGACATGTCACACCTTGAGCCTTGTGTGTGATCCTGGTGGCACTCCTCAGTAGTATCATTATCCCAGCAAGCAAACTTACAGAAACCAACTACACATAACACAAACAACACCAAATCAGTTACAGAAAGACATGAATCTGATGATCTAATCCAAATAGTTGAACTAAACCTGGCAAAACGGGCAGGGTGGGATGGGTGGTAATGGGTTATACCAGGTTCGCATCAGAATGGACCGTTTTAAAAATGTTCAATTTGGTTTTGGTTAAAACAGGTTCTGACCAAAATAGGTTTGGGGCCGTTTTAAAAAACATGATTTACAGCGTATGTGCCACGTTTGATCCGTCTAAATGTCATAACGGGCGTTTTAAAAAAACATGATTTCCTTGAACTGAACTAGCTAGTCATAGTGTGATCATTCACTTACTGCAAGTTCACCAGTTTTGAAGATGCTGAGATCTGCGGCGGATCGCGTGGTGTCAAGAAGTGATGTGAACTGACTTATTGTGACAAGGATGAGCGCCCACAGTATGAAAACGCGATATCTGTGGCTGATGATGCGTAGATGCCTCCTGATCCTGAGGTGTTCTCTCAAAACAGATTCGACATCAGAGTCCACGTGGAAAACCTGAGCAAAATCTTGAAGACGAAGGATTTGGAGATGACAGATGAGGCGGAACAAGACGCAAACTAGGAAGAACACCACGGTTCGATAGAGCCAGGATGCAAGCTCCAAGGTGCATGCAACTGCATCACTCACAATTGCATTGCCTAAGAATGGAATAGCAGTGGCACCTGAATTGTACCACCAGATCTTGTATGCAGCCTCAGCAGTAAAACATGGTGCCACAAATATGAAGAGAATTTTAAGCGAGCTCTGCATTTATATACAAATGATAATCCAGTTAGTCGTGTCAGAATTAGGGGGGTTCACCATCTGGTTCGGTGGGTTTTAACAAAAATTCTACACCGAACCGCTAAATACAGTTTCGGGAAACGAGATACGAAACTGACCAGATTGGGTGGGTCAGCCGTGGGTCAGTTTGGTGGTTTCATGGTTCAGTTTTGACAGATTTAAACGATTTTTACGGTTTTTTTTTTCAAAATCATTAGTTTCTATTAAAACTATAAAAATGATTCATGATTATAATACATAGACAAATTGGATTTTAATGATCCAAACTATACCCCACTGACCAATAATATTAATAATCCATACCGACAATTTGACCAATGACACTTCTGACTTTCACTACTGAGATAGCCTTGGACATCGAAAATGAAAGTTAGTAGTGTCAGTGGTCAAATTGTCAGTATGGATTATTATCGTCAGTGTGTCCTAGTTTGGATTATTAAAATCCAATTTGCCTGATACATATATACATATTTCAAAAATAAAAAAAAGAAACATAAATAACAAAGGTTAAACCACTGGTTTGAAGTTTCAACGTGAAACCATGAAAACCAAACCATTTGGATCTCAAACTAGCCAAACCGTCTGATTTTACATCGGTTTAAGACAGTTCGGTCAGTTTCAACGGACATTAAAAAAACGAAGGAGTTCGAAAAAGAGCACTTACATCGAGTTGTTCGGTGTAACCCTTGCGAACCGTATCACTTTCATTACAAAGCTTATCAAAGAACAAAAACCTACGAAGTCCATAAACCCTTACAAACTGGGAGAGGCAAACAAACGAAAGTGTGGCAATGGTGCTGAGAGACAACTGAACATGACTATCGTAAGGCCTCGCGTGTTGGTTATCGCAATCACTACACGCCAGGTAGAAATGGGAGAGAACCGGAATGACGATTGTGAAGATGATGAACACTAACCAAGATAGGCAAAACGTGTAGCCCGTTGACTGGTCAACGCACATCCACCGGAGCCATGATCTAAAGCTATGTAGTTCATCGTGAACGCTGGATTTCGTGCGAGATATATCTTTTCTTTTAGTTATAAGAGACGCTCTCTCGGCATCCATGGCGTCGATGGCGGATGGATGGTGGACAATGGAGTATTTATAGGAGGATATTTTCGAAAAGACCCTCATGTTTAGGACTGTTTGCATTTAGTCAACATATAATGACTAGATTTGATTTATTATTTTTTGTTTTATGTAAATAAATCAATTCAAAAGACGTATATTATGTTTTTATTATATATCAAAATCGTCTCACTAACTCTTGTCTCGTAGTAAAATGACACACCCTCAATCATTGGTGTACATGTTACACTAATAAGATTTGATATGTCTGTTATGGTGTTAAAAACAAATTATTTAATAATAATTTTTTTTTATTAAAATATGTGTTTTTTTAAAAAAATATGAAAGGGAAAAAAGAATTAAAGATTTTTAAGTACGGGAAAAATACCAAAATAGACATTTAGTCGGCTAACTTAAAAATGCGCCGACTTAGCCGGCAAAATTCAAAGGCTTAGCCGGCGTAGTTCCGGCTAATTGTCCATTTTAGTAACTTTTTGTCGGCTAATGTCAATTTTGGTATTTTTACATTTAAGTATTGGGTGTTAATCTGTTATAAATTTTTAATAAATAATGTTAAAATACAAACAAAAAAATATATATGACTCTAGGCTCATCTTGACCGTATCAAAAAGATCTTATTAATAATAAAATTAATTAAGATAACATACATATTTTTAAATATTTTTTAAATACATATAACATATAGGAAAAGGAAAGAAAAACTAATATGTCATAAAAGTTATGAGTTATTTTTTTGATTGTTAATACATTAAGATGATCTTTAGGCAGAAATGGAGAGTTAATAATATAAAAATACTAACATCAATTAACATATATTTAGTTATTTAACTAAATATCACATTGCAGTAAATTTATCTTAAAATTTGGTTTAATCTCTCACGTCTCATTATTCATCTCTATCTTACTCACAAATATTTTTTTTATTATTTTTTCTTTTTTTTAAACACTAATAAAAATAAATATTAATAAAAATTAATCTCTATATTTAAAAAATCATTATTTACTGAAATTTAAAATTAAAATAGAGATAAAGATCCTAATCTATACTATATAATAAATAAAGGTTTTTTCAGGCCACGTGTCGCCTCCATATTCATTCTCATCATTTTTTTCCCGTCTCTCTCTCTTATTAAATACACCTCTATTTTTTAATAATAATTATATTTTTTTTAAAATACTAATTATACTAATATAACACATTTATTTTAAATTATCTCTTATTATAAGAAACTTTGAAATCTAATTATGTAACTTTTATTTAAATGAAAGTCAAATTACATTAAATAGTAATTAACGTTTTTTCGAAACTCAATTATATATTAATTTTTACATATTTTAAATTTTGTTTTCTATCCTTAGTATATGTAATATATTTTTACAGCTGTAAATATATACATAAAGATTTAAGAATTTTATATATTGATATTTTTCACCCCGTATGTAAACACAGGATTCTAAACTAGTAAAAATATAAAATAACAGAAATCTCTAAATAATATATACATGGTGAATGAATGCTCAAGCTCAATTAAACATTTAAACCAAATGATTCGAAAAAAAAAAACAGAAAGGAGCTGGTGAGAATGAGTGCCACGTGTACACGAGGAAGCTGTCGTCCAGGCTGTCAAATTATCTATTTCACATGCCATTGCCATGTTACTTTGCCAAACGTAAAACATAAAACATTTAGAAAACCTTAATTTAAACCATACCATATAGCCACGTATAAAAGTATATTCTCTCCTTTTATTGAAAAATAAATAAATAAATAAATAAATAAATAGATGATATAAAAATGATCTTTGATTTTCTAAAAGCCTCTAAACAATCACCAAATACCTAAATATTAATTAAAATTTACCCAAGTGTCCTTCTGTATCAAATCCTGCCAATAGTGTCTATAGTGACCAAAATGACCCTTATTTTGAATGACTTTATGATGTAGAATGAAATAAATAACTAAATAAATAAAAATAAAAATCTTTGAAATAAGGAAAAGAAAAAAAAAACTTGGTGAATGGTTTGATGGAGAGTCGTTGTTGCAAATAGTGACAGATTTAGAATATCGGTTAAAATAGGCCGGGTAAAAGCATAATAAATAATTTCGTATAGTCAGTTTTCTTTTTGAATAAATTATTTTTCTCATTGATTCGTTTGATGGTAAAATTTTAAAAACAAAATATTTAATATGCTTACTAGACCTTCCTTCAAAAATATCTCACCAAGCATTCACATCAACTCCCCTATTTCTACCGTTATCTGTAAATTATAAAGGAAACATAAAAAATCATGTAATTTTACGCTCACATTAGCTCTCATATCTAGGGGTGTTTAAAAAAACCCGAATTATCCGAAAATCCGAATCCGAATTATCCGAAAATCCGAATCCGAATTATCCGAAAATTCGGATATCGGATTCGGATAGTGATTTTCGGATATTTCGGATAGTTCGGATATCCGAATATCCGAAATATTATATTTATATATATTTTTTAATTATTTTTATTATTTAAAAATAAGAAAATTTGAATCAAAACCCGATATATTATATTTATATATTTTTATATGTATATTTTCTAATGTTTTTTAAGGTTTTTAATTGTTTTTGTAATTTAAAAATATTATTTTTATATATTTTTTAATTTTTTTTATATTTTCGGATATCCGTTTCACTATCCGAATCCATATCCGAATTTTCGGATATCCGAAATTCGGATATCCGAAATTTCGGATTCGGATATCCGAAATTTCGGATTCGGATTCGGATAGTGAAATCCACTATCCGAAAATTTCGGATATCCGAATTTTCGGATATCCGACTTTGAACACCCCTACTCATATCCCCATCTCCGTCCTCAATATTTTTAAAGGAAACTACAACCACCTTTTATATTTATGGGGTCATCATTCACCCTTATTCATTATATTATTCTTTTTGTAAGCGTGTGTAAGTGGAAGAAGGAGAAAAAATAATAATAAATAAATAAAGAAGTGTTATTTAATTGAAATAAGAGATAGATATATGGAGTCTGATGTGAAAGTTTTTTGAAATGTGAGATATAAATTTAAGAAATAATAATTTTTAGTTAAATGGTAAGGATGAAGATAGAGGAGCTGATCTGAATAATCAACCTGCGTGTTCCACCCTAAACTTAAAATTAAATTTGATATTATGTCCCAGTTGTCACTTCTAATCAATAGACCTAAATTGTTATTGAATTTATTGTAATATATATTACACGAAATCAAAACCTTGTAAATGTTGGAAGGAAGTTCGGAACGGAACTTCCGTCGTGAAGTTTTTTAATGTTAGTTTTGTTAGTTGGTTTAGTTTTCTCTTCTTGTATATAAGCAAACTTTTAACCATTATTTGAGTTATCAATCAAATCAGAAAATTCCCTCAATTACTCTCTCTCTCACTCTCTCAATCTTTTACTTTTTCTCAAATTAACATGGTATCAGAGCATACTTGCTCGATTCTGTGATTTCACATTCATCTTCATATCACTTGCATTCGTTGTTGTATTTTTGCACCTAAATTCATTCAAATTCAATGTTTTATTGGTGAAGGTTTATCAAGAATTTGAATTTTTTTTAAGTTTTGGTTCTTTTTTTGATATTTCTTCGCTCTTTTCTGGCTCACTTTCGCAATTCTAGTCGAATAGTGACTTAAGATCTGAGTTTTTCTGTTTTTGGCGATTTCTGTTACGTCGGCCGAAAGTTTTGTTGAATTGCCCGAAAATTTTGGTTCTGATCGAAAGTTTTGTTTCCGGCCGAAAGTTTTTTTTATTTTTCTCATTGTTTTTGTTATGGGTGATACAAATACTCCTGTCAATTCTGCTTCACCTATGGATTCTTCTAATCCATTGTTCTTATATTTGTATGATCATCCGGGTCTTTTATTAGTTTCCAAGACTTTTGATGATATTGCTTTTGGGTCTTGGAAACGGGCTATGTCTGTTGCTTTGTCTGCTTAAAACAAAATTGGCTTCGTTGATGGAAATGTTTCAAAACCTCTCACTTCTCTGACTCTTTATTTATAGAAGAGATGCAATGATATGGTTTTCTCATGGATACTTAACACTCTTTTACGAGAAATTGGTGAGAGTGTTCTCTATGTTGAAACTACTCATCAACTTTGGGATGAGTTAACCGACAGATATAGTAAAAGCAATGGAGCAAAGTTCTATCAACTGAAGAAAAGTCTATGTGCTATTTCTCAAGGAAATGATGGCATAGCTACTTACTTCACCAAAAATAAGTCTATTTGGGATGAACTCAATGCCCTTGAGCCTATTCCTCCTTGCACGTGTGGTAATGCACGATTGTTGGCCAAACGTGACGCATACCAGCGTTTGATGTGGTCTCTTATGGGTCTCAATTCATGTTATGAAATGATCCGGGGGAACATCATTATGATGAAGCCTCTTCCCTCTATCAGCCAAGATTATGTTTTTCTTATTCAATATGAGAAACAAAAGGGAACTTCATTTACCCGCACAATTTGTTCCGCATAATGCTTATACTAATGTACATGTCGAGGAATTTTGCTACTCGTAAGGGAATTCTATGTACTCATTGCAAGAAGTCGGGGCATGATTTTAGTAAATGCTACTGTCTGATTAGTTTTCCCAAAGCTTTCAAGTTTAATAAACCACCAAAGGTTGCTGCAAACGCTAACTTCGACATCACTACTCATGCTTCTGTTTTTGCTCCATAATCTGGTTTATTTGCATATCGGTATACTGCTTTAATGCAACTTCTTCAGCAAAATTCTGGGGGTAATGGTGGTGTTCCTCATGTTCAACCACTTAGCTTTGCTGGCTTCGCATGTATTATTGCTTGCAATTTTACCAAGGTCGAAACTACTTGGATTATTGATACTAGTGTTGGTGATCATATGTGCTTTGATTTCAATTTGCTATCTGGCATTCAATTGCTTAATTCTCTCGTTTATGTTCTTCTTCTAAACGGGCATGTCTTAACTTTTACGTGGGTCGAAACAGTTAATCTCACAAAGGATTTTTCGATATCCAATGTCTTCTTTGTTCCTCGATTCAAATATAATCTTTTGTCTGTTTCCAAATTTTGTAGGGAAACAAAAGGGCTTGTTTAGATTTCTGAAACATCTTGTTTCTTGCAGCCCCTTCGCTGAGTAGTCCATTGGTACCGGGAGATCTCCTCAATTGACTTTATCTTTTGCATCGTAATAAGCTTTTCTCTGTTTCTGTTGATTCTTTTTCTCATTGTAATTATGTTGTTTCTCTTAAACTTTGGTATAATACACTTGGGCATTTGCCATTGTATAAACTCAAGCAATTGATTTTTTTTTCTAATACACATGATTCTTCTTTTGATCACTGCACCATATGTCCTCAAGCTAGACAACATAAACTACCATTTACTACTAGTAGTAGAACTACTTCACATATGTTTGATCTTATTCATGTTGATACGTGGGGACCGTATCATTCTACTACTTATGATGGTTATAAATACTTTCTTACCATTGTTGATGATTATAATCAGACGACTTGAACTCACATCTTGACCTCTTGATGTCATCTAGATGGTCTATATAAACACTAACAAAACCTAACCTAGACTCCTAAGTAATAAGATGGAGTACATATGAACTAAACCGCACTGACAGGCAAGTGTACCTATTGAGTGTAGCACAGCTTAATGGTAAACCGGAATATCGAACCCTATAGACACTACTATAGCTAAACTAGACTCTGACTCGGACTAAAGATGATTTGGTTGGGGGGTTTACTACACTACTGATTAAACTAATAATGCAGAAAACTAAGAGCGATTCTAACTATCAAGACAAAGTACTAAGGAAGATATCAGAGATGGAAGAATACCACCTAGGTCGGAATCCTACTTGCAAAGCTCAACTTCTATCGGTTCTGGAAACTATGATGGATCTGGGTTTCTAAGGGTAACAGCTCTAGACAACCTAGTGGACCCCTAATCACTCTCAGGGTGTCACCAACTAGGGAACATAAAGTGTACTAAACTATCCAGATAGTCGGATTACCTTTCAGTCTCTCCAACAATGATAATGTACCCAAAAGACAGATCACCTTTCAGTCTCACTGTCCACAATACATTCAAAGAATGCATGGGGTAATCTCAAGATAACAACTATGACACAGTATAGCAACAAATACTAAGAACACCTAAGGGAATTTCCTCTCAGACAATTCACTCAAAATCCTAATACCGAAGACTAATTGACTACCTCTCACTTCTGGGGTATTGAGATAGGATGAACACTTGAATCTAATGACTATCAACTCCAATTCCTATGGCTACTACGTCTAGCAAACCACACAAACGACCACAATCACACAGATTACGATCTAGATATGTAAACCAAACTGGAAGACATTCACAATTGACATACGGAATTGAAATCAACATAAATCAGATTAAAGCATGCATATTCATCACATTTATCATCAAGAGACTGATTACAAAATCATTAGTCCATTCAATTGAAACCAAAACTGATAAAAACCTAAACTTTATGAAGTATTCATCTAATGACCTAGGCAGTAATAATGTTTTAGCCTAGAATCATGTTTAAAACATCCAAACAGAAGTAAATAAACAAGAACATGGGTTCAAACAACCAAATCAAGAACAAAGACTAAACCTTGAAACCGAAAACGTTAAATCAACGAACCCGGAATCCAAAGATCAACCTTTAGCTTCAATTCGACTTCCACAGCCCTAAAATCGCCCTTGGACTCTCTCCAGACCGCAGAATAATCAATCTCCTCAAATTGTGGCATTAGAATCCTATTAAAAGTCGATTAGGGCTTTTTTCATGAATTACGGGCCTCTCGCGTACCGCGAGAGGGTTTCTTCAGTCTCTTGCGTACCGCGACAGACAAAACAGTCGGGCTCACTTTTGGCATCCCTCGTGTACCGTGAGACTTATCTGCTCCTCTTTCGCGTACCGCGAGGGATATATTTTCCAACTTTTTTGCTTTAACTTCTCGGGCTTTATTCTCTTGCTCGGTTTCTTCTAATTTTCACTTGTATTTATCACGAGCACCTATAAACAAGAAAAAACTCAATAGTACATTAAAACGACTCAAAATGAAGATAAAAGTAATCAAAACAAATGAAAACAATAGGAATAAAGATGTGTGCTTTGCATAACATCACCTCTAAAGGCAATGCCTTTAATATTCTTCAAGGGTTCATTGAGATGGTTGAAACTCAATTCATTATTAAAGTAAAATGTGTTTGATCCGACAATGCTAATGAACTTGGTTCGGGTGTTCATCCTACCGAGTATTTTTGACAAAAAAAGGATTATTCATCAAACCACTTGTCCTGGGATGCCTCAACAGAATGGGGTTGTTGAACGTAAACATAAGCATCTTCTTGAAACTGCAAGAGCTCTTATGTTTCAATCCAAGTTGCCTATTACTTTTTGGGGTGAATGTATTCTCCCTGCTACTCACTTGATTAACATATTTCCCACAAAGATTCTCCAGGGCAAGACTCCTTATAAGGAAAAGTTCCATCATACGCTCATCTTCGTACTTTTAGGTGAATGCTATGCCTCCACCTCTACACAAAGGAGAGACAAGTTTCAGCCATGGGTACATGCTTGTATATTTGTGGGTTATCCTTATGGAAAGAAAGGATACAAGCTTACAATCTTGATTCTCGCAAAGTTGTTGTTTCTCGGGATGTGACTTTCCTTGAACATAATTTCCCATTTTTACATTCTTCTAATACTTCATTTCTTTTTCCATCTCTCAATGATCTGTTTGAGTCTTCAACTCCTGTTTCCCCTTCATCATCTTCCATTCCTCCCGCAGTTGATCCTTATTCCATTCCTCATGTAGTTGATCCTTCTTCCATTCCTCATGCAGTTGATCCTACTTCTGTTCCTCCTGTAGTTGATCCTGCTTCCGTTCCTCCTACAGTTGGTCCTGCTTTCGTTCCTCCTGTTGTTACTACTCCTAGTGAGGTCAGACGATCTTATAGACATTCTGTTCCTCATTCTTACTTGCAGGATTATGTTTGTAATTATACTTCCATTGATTCTCTTTATTCTCATACTCTCCCCAGTTCTTGCCAGGCTTCTGCGTTTGTCAATATTGCTAATTTATCCAAGGATTCTCAGCAACTTCTCTTTACTCTTGATACTCTCAAAAAGCCTTCTTCTTATCGGGAGGTTGGTCAACACCCAACTTGGCAAGAGGCTATATCTAAGGAATTTATTGCCTTAGAAAGCAATCAAACCTGGGAAGTTGTTTCTTTACCCAAGGGTAAAAAGGCCATTAAGTGTAAATAGGTGTATAAAGTCAAATTTAATGCTGATGGTATGGATGAGCATTGTAAATCCCGTTTGGTTGTCCGTGGGGATACTCAAAAGGCTTGTATTGATTACAATGAGACTTTCTCTCCCGTTGTTAAGATAGCTACTATGCGTAGTCTCGTTTTTGTTGCTACTAAACGACATTGGGGTTTGTATCAGCTGGATGTCAATAATGCTTTCTTACATGGAGATATTGATGAAGACATTTATATGAGTCCTCATCCTGGCATGCCTTTATCTTCTCCGCATCATGTTCTCAAACTCAAAAAGTCCTTTTATGGTTTCAAAGCCTCTTGGAAATGGTATGGGAAGTTATATGATGCTCTCAAGACTAAAGGATATATGTGTTCTGCCAATGACTATTCTTTATTTTCAAAAACCATTGGTGATTAGGTTGTTCATGTGGTTGTTTATGTGGATGACATTCTCCTTACATGCAATGATGAGAAGGAGATGTCTGCTTTAAAGGATTTTTTACATTCCACATTTCAAATCAAGGATCTTGGTGCTCTTAGCTATTTTTTGGGGATTGAAGTTCTCAAGACTGCTTCTGGAGGCATCATGACTCAACGCAAATTTGCCAAGGATCTCTTGACCGAGATTCATGCTGATGGCCTTACTTCTGTTTCGTCCCCTTTGCCTTTGAATTTGCAACTCAAACTTAATGAAGGTCAAGTTCTTGATGAGCCTTTAGATTATCGTCGGCTTGTTAGTAAGTTGAATTACCTCACCCACACTCGGCATGATCTTGCTTTTGTTGTTCAGTTCCTTAGCCAGTTCATGAGTAATCCTCGGGTTCCTCAATGGGATGTTGCATGGCATACTCTTCGTTATGTAAAGGGCACTTGTTCATAGGGTTTGTTCTTTAATAACAACTCTGTTATATCTTTAACCGCTTATTGTGACACTAATTGGGCCTTGTGTCATAACACTCGTCGCTCTGTTAGTGGTTATTTCATTTCTTGGGGGGGGGGGGGGGCAGTCCCATCTCTTAGAAGTCTAAGAAACAGGCCACCATTTCTCTTAGCTCTGTTGAGGCTGAGTATCGTTCTCTTCGCCGGGTACACAGGAACTTGCTTGGTTGACTCTTTATGGAATTTCAGTTTCCTGATCTCGTTCTTGCTCCTGTCAAATGTGATAGTCAGGCTTTTAAGAATCTTGTTTTTCATGAACGTACAAAACATATTATCATTTTGTGCGTAAGAAGCTTCAAGATGTTTTGATTCTGCTTTCTCATACCCGTACTTCTGATCAACTTGTGGATTTATTCACCAAGAGTCTTCCTGGTCATCCGCACTCAGATTTGATTTCCAAGTTGGGGTTATATACCCGTCCAACTTGAGGGGGGGGGGGGTGTTGGACAGAAGTTTCGATCGAAAGTTTTTGAATGTTAGTTTGTTAGTTGGGTTAGTTTTCTCTTATTGTATATAAGCAAACTTGTAACTATTATTTGATTTATCAATCAAATCAGAAAATTCTCCCAATTACTCTCTCTCAATCTTTTACTTTTTCTCAAATCAACAGTAAAAAGCAATCAAAATAAGCATCTAAAATTAGGGATAGCAAAAGAACTGGAACATGACTGGTAAACCTTAAACTCGTAACACTAGAGAACGGTAATGGGACGGATATTCAGATATAGGACTGAGTATGAGATTTGTTTTAGAAACTTTTATCGGTTTGAGACGAGTATGGTATTAAGTGATATTGTCGATTACATGTACCCATTTACCTGAATGAAAACCAAAATGTATAAATTTTTTATATGATTTAAAAAATAATCTCTACTCCTTATAAAACATATTAGGTGGGTATAACTGTCCTTTCACACCTTTTTAAGACGCTGGAGATAAGGATTTTAAGACGCCGTTGATAAGCCGGTGATCTCTTTCCGTTCGCCGGAGAAGCTTCATATGGGTAACTGACAACGCCGCTTCAAAACCCACTTCAAAAACCCTAATCCCCCTGTTTCAGCCGTCCTGCGCTCTCCCCCCACCCTCTTCAGACGATTGCTACCACCGCCCTCCACTGAACCGTCACAACTCAACCATCAACCATCAAGCAAATAATTTGGGTTTTTAGTGTCGGGTTTGGGAAATTGACAGGTGCATGGATGATACAATCAAAATCTCCTCTCTAATAAGGTAAATTTTTGTTTGATGTATTTGTTGAGTAACATATAGACGTGTGTTTTAGATTTTAAAATTGATCATTTTTTGAAAGGGGTTTTGATTGGTTTTGTATTCAGGTTTAGAGTAGTTTAGATCGGGTTATTTGGGGTTTTCCGGATGCCGAAGATGCGAAGATTACAGTGTGTTTCAAATTTAGGAGTTGATTCATGATTTGCCCGGATTACCGGCCGGGATGAAGTTCGACTTGACTGATCAAGAAATTTTTTAGCATTTGAAGGCTAAGGTTGGATGTGATACAAAACATCCCCTTGATGAATTCATTCCTATAATTGAAGGTGAAACTGGTATATGTTATACTGAACCTGAAAAATTACCAGGTAATTTTCTGTATTTTTGTTCATACTTCTCGAGGAAAAATATGTTCTATATTTTATAATTATACGGGTCATGTCATATATACATATAGAATAAATATCAAAGGTATACGTAGGATTCATAAGTATATAATGATGGATGTGTGGCTGATTTTAATTATCAGGTTTGTAGTTGTGTTTTAATGGTGTGGATCTGTGTTGTCAAATGCGATAGGCGCACTCAAGGCCCATAGGCACAGCCTCGGGCCTAGGCGCTAGGCGCAAAAAAAGCGAGGGCCTGCGATAAAAAAGGCGCATACAGAGGGAAAAAAACAAAAAGTATATTATACATTGAAAACTAATACCACACCACTAATATTAAAAAAAAACTATTATAATTAGTACCAAAAGATAAAAGTAATAGATAATCAAAAGTAATACCATTTCTTGCTTCTTTAAACTGCAATTTGTTATTCTGTAACCTTCAATGGTGTGTATATATATACAAAAGATCGTTGATTTGGAATAAATTTGGTAGTCCCTGTTTTTTCTAGGGCCAGCCACCGGTGAAAGACTAAAAAATAGTCAAAAAAATTCGAAATTAATTACTGGATTGCGCCTGAATGAATAAAGCCCACGCCTTGGTTGATTTGGCGCCTGACAAAAAGCCCTCGCCTGAGCTAGCCTTTGCAAAAAAAAAACCCAGATCTGCGCCTTGGTCACCTTCAGGCGTTATAGCTGCGCTGGGCTTTCAATTTGCGCCTCAAGCGCGTCTGAAGTGTGAGGCGACCAGGGAAGGAAGGGAGGTCTTTTTTAGTTATATTGGGTGCCTCACGTACGTGAGGCTAGCGCCTTCGCCTCGGCTTCCAGTACCCTAAGCCTCATGCGCCTTTTAAAACAAAGGTTTATACTTTGTATGAAATAGTTTGTGATTATTCTAAATGCAGCGAACTTGTGGTCTCAAACTGTTAACTGTAGTTTATGTTTGATTTATGAAGTTTCTGTAAGTTCGACACAGTTTGCTAGGTTTTTGGTTTTTCTAAACAGAGTTATTCTAAATTCAACAAACTTGTGGTCTCCTGTGATAATTTGCTCTAATTATTGATATTTTAAGCTTGAAAATTAACTGTAAGTGTGCTTGTTGTTCTGCAGCAGTAAATGATTAGCATATTACACGGTGGAGCCATGGGGGAAGCTTTGGATTGATTATTACAATTATTCAAATCACTGGTATGCCTAGGTATGCATATTTGTCTCTCTGGTCTAATTAGATTTGCAGGTTTTGGATGTTATTTAATTCCTTTTAAAGTTGTGTTGTTTATTTGATATGGAATTTGAACTAATTTGTAGGAATTTGATCACTAATTTGGTATAGGATAATGATCAGTTTGTTAGATGCAGTCAATAGTTTATAGCAATTTCAAATATGATGGAGACTGAAAAAGAATTTTGATCACTCTAGTTTAATATTATACTTGTGCCTGAAAAAGTATATTAAAATAAAAAACATACGAAATTGCTACAAATCCTATAGATTTAAAAAGAAATAGGCTGAAAAAGAAATCACAATATCCTTATGGAATTTGGATAACAAGCATGAAGCACCCTGCAAATCTGTTGATTGCATCTAACAAATTGTTTAGTTTGTTACAAAATGTTTTTTTCGATGATTTCTACTTGTAATTGGGGTTTACTCTTCATAAAACCAACATTGCAAACAAAAAAAAATATTGAAAACCTAAACCTGAATTTACTTCAATCGGTATGGATTTGGGTTTTAGTGCGCTTAATTGAAATTGAAATTCAGGTTTTAAAAGTAAATACTACTGCTATGAGGCCAATTTTTGTTTAGGAAAAAAACTCAAGTTTGTATGGTTTTTGGTTTGAACTTTGGCACACCAGTTGTTTCTGAATTTGTCAGCTTATTTCTTTTCTTTGCAAACGACTTACATGAGCCAATTTATTAGTTGAAGTAAGAAATTGCTATTTCACTCGAATGGGCCGGTTTGAGTATTGGGATTTAATTTTATTGAATAGAATGCAAATATGGCGAAAAGGGCCGATGCGTTTTCTTTCAAGAGCAATGTTTTTTTGCTGCTGATATGATGTTTCGGCTAACAAACATGCCCATTTTGGGTGTTGTAGTTCGTTGTTTTCGCGGCAAAGCATCCTCTATTTGGGTGCTTTTGCTCTGCGTTAGCAAGCAAAGAGTAGGGGCTGTTGTTGTAAAAGCATCTTATGTATACACGTTTACATCTACTCTAATTAAAGAATGCAGTCATATGTAACTGCAAGTTCAACTTTTTTAATTAATTACACATTTAAGTAGGATAGTTTTATAGTTAAAAGAAGAAAATTAACCTCATCAAATGGTCCATGTTTGAAGTTAAAGTTGCTGGTAGAAGTGTGGAGCAAGTTCTAAGCAGAAATTTGACTTTTTTAGAATGCTATCTTTCTATTTTACCATAGTTTGGTTGCTATGTATGCACAATGGTATGATATTTCTTAAAAAAAAAATTGATACATTTTTATTTGCTTCTACCATCATTCTTTTATAATTTATATTTCTTTTTGAATTCAGATGACAACTCTAACTGTGTATGTTTTCTTGTATGATAGGGCATGCCCGGTAAATTTACTTATTTTTCCTATTTACTGATTTTAATTTTTTCTAAAGTATTAACATGAAAAAACCAAGCAACCACTTACGGTTATCCAAATTGAGTCTTACGTTTTTTTGTTTCATTCATTAATTCTGTTTATTATTAATATAATTTGGAAAATATCTAAGTACATAATATTATTTTAATTTATTAATGCATTATCACATCTTAAAAATGCAGGCGTTCTCAGGACTTGATCAAGGAATTAGTCGTAGATCCATGTTGCTTGGTAATACTGCGTTGATTTTCTTGAGCTTGCAACAACACCGATTTGATGTTCATGATGTTTTTATTGAAGGCCATATTCAGCTTTATTACAATGCAGCTTCAGCAATGCTATGTATTTGTCACATTTTCGTTAGGAAGCAGAATTCATTATTTTGGACGGACAATCTTACATGGTGGTGCCAAGGTATGGCATTGATATTTGAAAGTGTTTGGGGTCAACTTGTTTTGACCAGTGTGTATTTCACCTGCTTTCACATGTTTTGACCAGTATGTTTATTTGATATTAGAGTTGGCATTGCTTTCACATGTTTAATTTGGTTACCTTTTTCCTTTTTTTTCCTTTTTTTGGTCCTATTTTGCTATGCTGATCCCAATTCACAGTTGCATTCATTTTAACTGTTTTAATACTTTAACCGGTTTATGCTTATCTTTGCCACAATTTTCTAAACTTCAAGTCAATGCATATCTATGTAATTTTTAAAATAATAAACAAACTAAACTAAGAACACCTGCAATGCCACTGATCCAGTGCAGGGGCTTGGTTTGTCTGTCCCCTAGGATGCTCGCAAACGGAGATGTGGGCGTATTCGCTCACAATCTTTTTTATAAAATATAACTTTAAGTAAAATGTATTGATAACTGTTAGTGATATTTAAACAGTCGTATTGATAAAGTTTTATGCATATGCCTCAAAAACTGAAAATATATGTAGTTTTATAAATGTTCAAAAATATCATTGGATGAAAATTGATTCCAACTTCTATGTGGTAACAGGTCAAGGAGATTCGGAATCTTTCATTTTCTTTATTATGCCATAACATATTTGGAACGATTCAGAATGTTACAACTTCTATCCTAGCTTCGGTATGGCGGTTTTATTATTTTTTCCCTTCTATAGGATTGCAATTTGTTGTTGTGTATGCTTGAGAAAATATATCTAGGGTTTTGGACATAGGTGTTTGAATTTGATTAGGTCTACTGTAGTGTAGGGGTGTCTAATTTGATAGCATATGTGAGTTGATTTGGATGGGTGTGTTTAAGAGTAGAGTTTTTTCACTGGATTCATGTGAGCTTATGAAATAGTTAAGTTATTTTTCTGTCTGCAAATTATGTAATTAAAGAATATATGGTTCTTGATCCAAGGCGCCTTTGACTACTATGATTCAATGTGCTAAGTGTGATTAAAAAACTAAAGTTTAAGTTTTTACATGAAGTCGTTTAGTAGGTTGTATGCATTATGGATACTATTAGGATTGCTTGCAACCTGTTTGACCTGTTTCTTTGTTCAACTACTTTTTTATTTGGCCTGTTTGATTACTTAGAGATAAGATATAAGACAAATCGTGCCGTTTATAAGTCAATGGGTCTAGGAAGCAGTTGAAAGGAAAGCAACAACATCATCGTGAGCTGAGTTTAGGATCGGGTTTTGGGTAATGTATCCCGACGGGTGATTTTTAACCATAATATCATAAAATGTGTATACCCAATATTCGCAAACCGATAAATAATGAGTAATACGTACCCGACATGTATGAGATACACTCTTTTAATTGGGTATGAGTTTGTAATTACTCATACCCGACCTATTATCATCCCTATCTAAAATGAAGAATCCAAACGTAAAAAATATAGATCAAGACAACTCATGAAAACCGTTGGCCATTTGGTGCAATGGTAGCCCCAAGACTTTTCATAGTGGAGGTCTTGAGTTCGAATCCTGGCCACAGCAAAAAAAGGGTCTGTGGCCAGGTCAGGGGGTGGTTTACCCAGTTGGGGGTTCCTCCTGGGGTGGGCTGCCCTGGATGTTCTAGGTGTTGCCCCGGGGAAACTCAATTATCCTAGAATATGTAGGTGTTGCCGTTAAAAAAAAAGACAACTCATGAACAAACAATTAGGTTTAGTATTTATCCGATATTATATTAATTCTAAACCTTATGTGTTACTCTTCTATTAATGGTGCCAGAGGTAAAAAATACGCACGATTGTTCGATGAGCTATTCGAGTTAACCCAATCCATTTAGGCTCGTGCCAATAATACATGGTGAGTCAACTCGGCTCGATGCTTCTAACTGAGCTCGTTTTCGACTCACTTGCGACTCAAGTAATCACATGGCTCAACAAATTTGCCTGTTTTCTCGGTTTTTATTTTGTATGCTTCTTTTTATAAAAGTCTAACTAGTGAACCATGATCTCAAATTATAGATATCTTAAATGATATAGTATCAAATTATTAATATGAGTGTCGATTTATTTGGTTTTCGCTCACTTATTTCGGTTTCATGCTTATCCTTGCTACTAGCTTAAAAATGTTTACTTAGTGTGAAATAAAGTAAAATACAACATATTCAAACATTGATGTTTAATTGTAACATATCATAATCCAATCACCATATTTTAGCAATGTTTTTAGACTCGAATCAAACCGGTTGGTCAAGCATGTTAGATTGTTAACCGGTCCGATTATGTCTATTTGAACTGGCCGAACCGGTGAACCAAACAGGGTGGTCTGATCGGATTTCCAATTTTAAATTTTTTTTTTCTTTCAAGTCTCATTTTTCAATTAATATACTATTCAAATTACATATTTTATTTATTTAAGTTTTTATATCATTAAAATTACAAATTAACATTAAAATATAATATTTTTATATTTCTATCTATATATATAATTTTAATATTTATATTATTTATGACGTTATGCAGTTTTAGATCTGTTTCACTATTGGACCTCTGGAACCGCCGATTTATCGTCCGGTTGATTTTCTCAATTTTAGGCTTTTCAGCATCAAACAGCTTTAAATTCAATTCAATGTCAAGAAGACATCTTACATCATAATATTATCTTAATATCGTCTACAAGTGATGTTTTCCGGTGATACATTTTTCCGGCAGAAAAAAAAAAATACAAATCTTGATTCATCAAACGATTTTGACCGTCAAAGTCGGAGTGCCGTGCATTGAAGGTCGTCTCCGGCGAGAAACGCGAGCTCTAACTCATCAACCGCCGGCGGCATATTTAAATCAATAGACAAAAACGGTTTACTTGATGAAAAGGAAGTTATCTCAACGACATCTCTTTCCTCCCCAATTCCGTCAACAACCACCGACGAAGACGAATCGCAGTCGCTACGACAATCATTTGGAAACACCGGAGGCAAAACATAATTAGCCTTCACAGGCGGTCTACGTCCGCTGAAAGACTCTAACGTACTACTCAGACTGCTGCAGGTTGGCCTCTGCGGGGCGATAATCTGGTACTCCGCGTGGTGGTACAGCAGGCTGTGACGATCAATCAACGGTCGATGATGGTTAGGGTTTTGTTGATGGTAAAACGGTGACGTTTTCAACGGAAAATTGGTTTTGACTTTAGGTCCTCGGAGATTCCGAGCGGCGGCGTCGTAAGCACGTGCAGCATCCTCGGCGGTGTCGAAAGTGCCGAGCCAAACCCTGGTTTTCTTCCATGGATCTCTAATTTCGGCGGCAAATTTGCCCCATGGTCTCTTTCTCACCCCTCTGAACCTAACTTCCGGCTTGGATCCAGACCCGTCGGCAGCCTCAGCCGGCGTTTTGGACGCTGTCCCTGTTCGCATCTCCGATGAAGATAACACAAGGATTTGAAAGGGAAGTGAGAGATATAAGGAGGGAGAGTGTATCGATTTTTGAAACTTGTTTTGGATTTTGCGTTTTGAGTTTTCTTTTGCTTTTTCTTTGTTTCAAACCCTGACACGCTTTCTTGATTTTCATCGATTTTCTATTTTCTTTATTATAAAATAACATATAAATATAAATAAGAGTAAACTCCGGTGTTTGCACCTATTCTCTTTTTTAATTCATTAGTTTAAATTTCTCTTTTTTAGTCACTGTACTATCTAATTTATTCCAATCAGCTACGCATCATTAATTCCATCCATTTTTCTGTTAACCGTATTAGTAAATAAATATATAAATTAAAAAGAAAACGTAAACTCTTTATTTTCCTTCTCTACTCTCACTCTAGTTTCTCTCTCTACTCATCTCTCTCTCTTATAACTTGCAACAGACCTCAGCCTCCAGGCTAGACCCCGTCTCCGGTCGGCCAGTTGCCTCCGGCCAATCCACCACCACCGAATAACTGAAGTCACCGGCCAAGAACACTGCCTTTGCCGGTTTGAGTCTGGTCATGCCTTTGTCGGCCCCCTCTCCGGCCACATCATCATCTTCTCATGTTCCTTCCCATCACCATCGCCGAGTAAATCGCCCCCTCTGATTTCTCCCTTTGCACCATGAATATAGATATGAAAGTATCTGTGTGTGTTACGAGAGAGATAGAGAGCAGAAAAGAGGAGGTCGGCCACCTCCGGTGAACCAGCAACGGCGACACCACCCGCCATCCTCTCCCTTTCTCCTTTCCTTTCTCTCTGACGGAAACGGCGATGGTGGATCTAAAATGCGGTAACTGCGGAAACCACCACAGACGAAGGCGGTAGTGGTGTTGGCTTCCGATGATGACAGGTTGTGGTTTTCAACAGAGGAATAAGTGAAGGTGGTGGTAGTCGGTGGTTAACAGAGGCGGTTCCCGACGATTAGGGGTGAGCAGTGGTGGTGGTGGTGGAACTTGGTGTCGGAGATTGCCCAACCTATTTCAACACCAAATTCATAAGTTCATAACCCGGTTTTTCAACACCAGATATCATGTCAGGAATGGAAAAGTGGGAACACCTCAAGATATCACTCGCAGATATGAAAGAGGCGACCAACGACTACGGAAAGACTATTGGAAAAGGTGGATTCGGTTGGGTGTATGAAGGAGAACTTTTCAACAATGGAAGATACATCAAGGTTGATGTAAAGAGGTTAAACGAGCAGTTTGGACAAGAGAGAGATTTAGGGCAGAGAGCAGATAAAGAGAGAGAAAAGATTGAATTTATATATATATATATATAGGGGAAGGTTCCGCTAAGAAGTGGTTTTTCGCTAAGAAACGCTAAGAAGTGGGTCAAACGAACTCCGATTGAGCTCATTCGAGCGGCGTTGGAACCGTCTCATCGAACTCTAATCCGGACCCAAAAACCTAAACCCCCCTCCACCGGCACCCCAAAAACCTAAACCCCCCATCCAACCCCACCCCGAAAAGCCTAAAACCACCACCCCCACCCCCCAAAAACCTAAAACCACCACCCCCACCCCCCAAAAACCTAAACCCCCCACCCCACCCTCCTAAAAACCTAAACCCACCCCCACCCACCCCCAAAAACCTAAACCCCCACCCCAAAAAAAAAAACCTAAACCCTAAAATCTAAACCCTAAAAGCTAAACCCTAAGGCTAAACCCTAAGGCTAAAATCCTAAAATTCAACGCTAAGATCTAAACCCTAAAAGCTAAGATGGTAGAGTTCGATGATACGATTCCAACGCCGCTAGAATGAGCTCAATCCGAGTTCATTTGATATCGTTTCTTAATATTTTTGTCACTTCTTAGAGTTCTTAGCCGAAAACAACTTCTTATTTGATCATTCCCCTATATATATATATATATTTATTGTTAAGGACATTTTAGTCTTTTCATAAAAAAGTTAACAGAAAACTTTAACGGTGTTAATGGAGGGTAGCTGATTGAGACAAATTAGATACCAAAGTGACTAAAAAAGAGAAATTGAAACAATTGGACTAAAATAGAGAATTTACCCAAAACTCAGGGACTAAAACCGGAGTTTACTCTATAAATAAATAATCTAAGGCATGTAGATGACTAAGAGGGTGTTTGGGATTGCTTATTTAACTAAAAAGTGCTTTTTGTTAAAAGTGCTTATTAGCTTATGTCTTTTTAAAAAGGAGTTTTTAAAAAAGTGTTTGGATTAACTTTTGTGGTGGAAAAAACCAATAAGTCAATAAGTTATTTTTTAAAAAGTGTTTGGCTTAGCTTATTCACGTAAAATGACCAAAAAAGACATTTTTATATTTAAAACCAAAATGATTCAAAAAATACCAAAATGATTCATAAAAAATTCTAAATAATTCATAACAATTCTAAATTCAAAATAATTCATAGGAAAATACCAAAATGATTCATAAAAATTCTAAATAAGTTCATACAAATTCTAAATAATTCATAAAAAAAAAACCAAAATGATGTCATAGTTCATTCATCCCCGCGATTCCATTATATCTTGCGCAATAATATCTCGTATCGCTGCCATATACAAATCATTATTATTTGTACGACGTGTACTTGGACCTTCTTCATGAACTTCATTACTAGTACAAAACAAACATCAATTTGTTTAGGAATCACAACCAATTTAGTTTAATAGGCAAACATTATTACATTGTAAAAACAAAATTGTTGACTACCAAAATCATGCATTTGGAGTCATCAATGGTATGCAAATTAGATCAATTAAAATGAACCAGTAACAGACAATTGCCATATATACACTAAAGATTTAGGCAAACATAACACAGGTACTGATTCCATTGGTTGGTAGCATGTGAAAGACCAGTAGATCACATAATTGAATTGAACGGTAGAAAAAAATTTATTCTTGTAAATAATTTAACCCAAAATCTTTTCCCTTAGCAAGCGACTCAGAACTACTGTATGGTTTTTGTATAAAAATTAGCATTATTTGACTATCACCATAAGCACCTATGTTCAGATAAAAAAAAACCCAATAGAAAACAGGAACATGCAAGCCGTCCCAAAAAAACCAAAACTTGTCATCGGAGTTATCGGAAAAGCAAAATACAAAACGGGAACAATGACTACAACCAATTTAGGGTTTAGGAACAGGTTCTGATCGATGAGCAAGGAAGGTACAAGCTGTGAGTCAGGAAGACAGCTTTACCTGTGAACAGGTTCTGATCGATGAGCAAGGAAGGTGTGCGCTTGAAGGATGGTGCGAAGCTACCTTCGATCAATCTCGAAGAGGATGCAAGGACGGTGCGAAGCTATCTGCGATCATGGCAGACCTGCGATGGATGTTCTCTCTAGGGTTTGATCTGATCGATGATATATATAAGTATTTTTTAGAAATTGTTAAGGGTAGATTGGTAATATTTTATTGCAAAAGTTAAAAACCATTTGAAAAGCCAGGAATTTGTGACTTCTTAAAAAACAACTTTTTAGCTTTATCAAAAAGTTAAAACAAAAAGTGCTTTTATGTTTGCCAAACACTTTTTTAGCTTATTGGCTTTTGAAAAAGCCAATAAGTCAATAAGAAGTTTTCCAACGCAATTCCAAACACCCTCTAAATAGCCCTCGTATTGGGTTGAATATTTGATTTAGATGTAAACACTTCATTGGCTATATTTTTGTTTTATTTTGATGTTCATGTTCTATACACACTTTGATTTAGAAGAAAGAAATTAAAAACCGTAATGTCTTCTGTCGAACTCTTGATTTCCAACTACACACGTAAACAAAGTAACAAATACATATTTATGAGTTTTCTATGCTAGTTAGTCTTACTAGAAGAAAGAAAGCAAAACTTGGAGCATCATCTAAAACAAAAGAAGAACCATAGTTGTTATGAGAGTTAGGTATCACAAGTACACAAACACAAACACAAACAACAAAGTAAAGAGACACGAGGTTTAACGTGGTTCGGTCGGTGAGACCCTCGTCCAGGGACTGTAACTATGGTTTGTATTTTATTAAGGTGCTCAAGAAAATTATAAGTACAATGATCTTTATTTATAAGACTAAGACTAGGGTTAATAACTTAATCAACAAGTTAACCCTGATTATGGGCCTCTATAATCCAGCCGAGAGGAGGGGCTAGGTCAGCCCATTTCCTACAGCCTAAACACTCGACAATCTATCACTTGAAGGCTTTGACAAATTTCAAACTATACTCCGTCTTCACTTGTACTTCTGTAACTTCCTTTACCTCTAATTGCATCTACCTTCTCATCAGTTACTCCTGAAGGCCTTATGTGTCGTAAAACCACATGTTTTATAACGCGTATTTTATCATATTTGAATTGGTTTTGATTATCAAATTGGTTTTGATTATTAATTGGGTTGAATATAATACTTATGTTCATATATGTTGATGTTGTAGGTATTATACGAGAAACGAGAAAAATAAGCGAGTAAACGAGTTGCGGGAATAAACGGAATCGACCGGAAAAAGTCCGAACTTCAGATGGGCATATCTCGGACTAGAAAATGAGTTATTGGGCCCATAATATATGAATCTTGGGTGTCTCGGAAATTCCCAAAGCCCAGCGCGGATAAAATCCTGAAATTTTACCCATAGCGGGCCGTTTTGGGGCTTTTTAGCGGTCCGCTAACCTCCTTTGCGGGCAGATTACGTGAATTAGGGTATAAAAACGATTTTTGATGGCTTTTTGAGGGGAGTTCGATTTGAGGCAGCTGCTGGACGATATGAGACAATAAGGAGCAATAGGAATTGATATTTGGAGCTTCCTATAAGCCCCAGAGTGAAGATTGAAGTTCGTTTTCGGTTCGGGAACATTCGGTTTGCGTATTTCTTTCGATTTCTTTAACTATTGTTGATTATGTTTATGTATGATTCGTACTTAATGATGTTTTGGAGTTGTATGAGTAGCTAAACCTGTTAGCTACCTATGTTTGATGATTGCTTTCATGTTTTGACGCTTTTGCGGGTTTTTATCGTATGATTTGTTGTGTTGATATTAGAATCTCTATCTCTACTGCTTGTGAATGGATATGAATACTGATTTGATGTGATTGCTATTGCCATGACCATGTTTGAATGATGTTTGGTTGATTTTGTGTCTTCTAGATTTATTTTTGCATGATAAGATGATTACTTTGTGTTTTGTCTGATTAGATAACTGACAAGAGATAGCGGTTAGTGTCTTCGCCTTGGTTTGAGTATTATTTTAGTGTCCTACCTAGTCTTGAGACCGAGAGGTGATAGATTAGCCTAGAACCTCCTACTTGTTGTGTGTTAGGTCGAGCCTGCGCGAGAGCGAGATTTACCTTTCATTTGTGGATTAGTGTTCTTAGGGTTTGCTTGGGGTCTAATTAGAGATTGTCCTTTGCTCTTGGGTTATGAACCACAACCTTTAATAGCATTATGAAGGTGAGACCGAGAGGTGATCCTCCATTAGACATTTTGACATCGCCCGTCCTGTTCTTCACACGAGTTTAGTGTCTTCTTAGGAAGTCGGTGACACGCCTAGTCGACCTTAGATTCGTACCTTTAGAGAGGGTCGTATAAATTCCCTTTGTCATTGCACGTTAGTAGGATTCTTACCTAGCTGCTTTCTATCCTATCTTATCTTTACGTCCAGTCTTCGTGTTCTTAGTTGTTTGCTAGAGTTTAGAGTCGTCTTGTGTTTCGTTCTTCGTAGTTTGAATCATTCATTTATATTTCTATGTTAGGACTCGATAGAGGTTTAGTATTGAGAGCTGCCATAGGTGTCCACGGATTGATATCCGGTCTTACCTACGCTTATTACATACCGACTGGTACACTTGACGTTGTGTGTTTTAGGATTGGTAATTCCTTTTTAAAATTGTTGTGTGAATTGACTTAATTATATATATATATATATATATATATATATATATATATATATATATATATACTTTACACGCATCAAGGCCAGTTGAAGCAAAGCTTCAAATTATCTAAGGTTAAAACCTTAGTCATCATATATGTTGGATTCTGTGTTCCTTTGATCTTCTCTAGTTGTAGGGTTCCATTACTTATTAGACCTCTGATAAAGTGATATCTCAACTAGATGTGTTTCGTTTTCTCATAAAACACAGGATTCTTTCCAAGTTGTATTGCACTCTGATTATCACAGAATAATGGATAGTCTTTCTGTTTCTTACCAAGTTCTTTAACCATATGAGTTCTTTATTAGCTTCACCAGCAACCATATATTCAGCTTCAGTGGTTGAAAGAGCAACACTTTTTTGTAACCTGGACATCCCACTGACTATAGTGCCTCCCACTGGAAAAAAAATTTCCCATCAGTGCTTTTATACGACTCTTTTGTCACACCCCAACCGATGACGGAATACGTCGGGGCGGGACATGTAGACTGTTCAAAAGCTCATGATCAAACTAAATTGCATAATTTTATTAAACTGATTTAAAAGTCCAAATACATATTGTCCAGACAACAAAAGCTAACAACAATTCCAATTTATTTGTCACTAGGTCCATAAGCTCCTAAGTGATAAACTTGTACTTCATACATTTCCACCTGCAACATGTTGAAAATGAGAGGGTCAACTATAAATAGTTGGTGATCATACATAGGTTTAAATATCTCAAGTAGTTTTCAAGTGTTGTATACAATTCATATGACACATGGTAAATAAGACATTTATGGAGAATCTATAGTCAAACTAGGTGTACAATCAAACCTTGTGACTGAGGCATAACAAGTAGGTTACCCTAATGTAATGTCGGTAACAATCACCATACCTGGGTGGGTTTGTCAGACACAATAGATCTATCAATGTTACCGTTGGCTTGTATAGAGTTAATGATTGCACGAGTGTGTCATGTATATGTAGTTCAACTCATAGCATTCAAGCACAAAGCACAAATCACACATATGATCATAATGTAGAATTGTATATTTTGTAATTGCAAATAGTTTTCAACGCACATCATGTTTCACCCCAAAATGTGTAAAAATGTAAAAAGGAGGCTATGTAAAACTCACCTTTAATAGTAGAGGGTTGAACTTGTAACTTGTAGCAACAACAATTAAGGATATCCTAAGTTAAACAAGATACTTTATTATAATGTAGAAAAGTTTAAGGGAAACAATAAGTGAATGATTTCGGATTTTAGGGTTTTGGAATGGACGAGTGATCGAGGATATGAATAAAGTTTGTAAATGATGTTTTATAAAGTTTATTTATAAAAGGAGGACATGTGTCAATAATAAGTACTATTTAAAAATATAATATTATAATAAATATCTTAGTGCAATATTTATTTATTTATTTATTTTAGACAATGTCAAAGGTGTTTAAAGCTAGGCATTAAAATGATCATTATTTCGACATATTATATAAAATGATATTTATAGGTTATTATTTGAAATAAATAAATTAGTTATGCAATTGTAATATTACTATTTATGGAATCTATGCCATTTTATTTGTAAAAGTAATAACGTGATAGATATACTTATAAACAATTATTAAAATTAGTAATACTAATAAATAATATGTCGTTTTAACGGTTTAGGTTACTAACATAACTATAGCCCTTTTGGATTAATAAAATTTATGACGTTACAAAATACGACTATTTTATAATTTTAAAGGTTATAAAATAATAAGGTTTATGACAATAAAATGATGTTTGTCAAGTCTTTTGAAATATGTAGTAGTAATGAACGAATAAGATAATGATGTTCATATATTCAAAACGATTTTAGAAAATGATTAAACACAATTTAATGAGAATATTAATTATAAAACTTTTGAAAGTTTATAATAATAATAAAAAAAATGGGTTTTATAACCATAGCATAATGATAATAGTTTACTTATAACATACATATATATATTCATATATCATAGCATTTATAAAATAAAGTATATTAAATAAATGTCAAAATTATATGTATGTGTTTAGTTATAATTAGTTATAAATATGAAATTTTAAACCCTTTTTCTCTTTGTAATAATACATAAGTTTATTTATATATAAATATATATATATATATATATGTATGTGTGTGTGTGGGAGTGAAATAGAGGCAAAACAGAAAACGAAAGGGACTGAACCAGTGGCCTGGGCTCGAACCCATGACCTGTGGTGGAGAGGGTTAGAGTCTTAACCAGTTCCTCTAGGCTGCTGAATTGTTAAAGATTTGAAATATCCATTTTTAACATAATGGTTCTCAGAACCTTTCTTCCCTTCCAATCGATTGAAGCAAACCCTAACCCCTAAATCAGAAAGATCAAGCATATATTGTAAACAAAGTGTTAGGGCTTTGATTCGTGGTATATAAACGAGATGAAACATAGTTGAAATACCTAAAATCGGGCAAAGCTTGAGGTGCTTCGTTCCTAAGAGTTGATCGCAACAGGAGAGTAACAGGACCGAATTCGACTGATTATAGTGGTGTTTTCGAGTTGCAAAGTGTTAGTGGTTTATAAAGGATGATAACTCCACTTGTTACAGCTTTCAATCTACTGGTTTTGCGGGATTTAGAGCATGGATCGTGGGTTTTTCAAACCCTAAAACCGTAACCCTCAAGATGGGGTCAAAGTCTCAATTCTTCATTCAATTAGAATGATTATTGGCTCCTAACGTTCGTAATAGAGTGGCAAAATGATTTTGGATGATCAAAATCCCGAGATTTCTGGTGATTGGAAGGGATTGAATGCGGTTTGACTTTCTTAGGGTCAAAATTGGTTTGATAAGCTTCCAGGGTTCAATATCAAAGGAGGGGGTTCAAATGATAAAGAGGGGGGTTCAAAAGGTTGTTGAGAGGGTTCAAATGACATGAAGGGTTAAATTTCTATTTAAAATTTAAATGAATCATAGTTCTTTCTTTTGTAAAAATCATAAAACTTATATAATAACACCCTATTTTGTTTAGAACTTTGGGTTTAAATTAATTTATTTAATTTTAACAAAGTATAAATATATATACCTATAATATAAAAATGTATATATACAAGAATAAAAAAATTAAACAAATCTCAAAACTCTAATTCGTTATATGATATTTGACATGATGTAATGTTATAACGTGTTTGAAATAATGTGGCAGTCAACGTTATTATTGCATGAAAATGAAATATATAGATTATATGCAAAAGTCACGGATGTTACATCTTTGCATCCCCTAAGGTCTGTATTTTTATAACCCCTCAGAACAATGTCTTTCCCCTTAAAACATAGTGCCATCTTTGAAGTCCCTTTCAAATACCCAAGCAACCATTTGACTGCCTCCCAATGTTCCTTCCCTGAATTAGACATGTACCGACTAACCACCCCCACTGTGTGTGCTATATCTGACGTTGTGCACACCATAGTGTATATAAGATTACCAATAGCTGATGCATAAGGAACCTTAGCCATTTCAGCTATGTCTTCATCCGTCTTTGGTGACTGGTCTTTAGAAAGTTTAAATTTAATCCCTAAAGGAGTACTTCTAGTCTTGGCATCTTTCAGACTAAACTTTTCTAACACCTTCCTAATGTACTTCTCCTGGGAGAGTGTCAGAGAACCGTATTCATTGTTTCTGGTCATACTCAACCCGAGTATTTGTTTAGCAGCACCTAAGTCTTTCATTCCAAATTCCTCAGACATTTGTTTCTTGAGCTTCTTTATTTCCTTCATATCTGAGCCTGCAATGAACATATCATCCGTATATATGAGGATGATGTAGGATTAACCGAAATTCTTGATGTAACAACTGTTGGGAATCTTCGTACCGGTTTTAACTTTTAAAACAAAATATATATTTAAACCTTTTAAATAAATAAATCAGATCTATACAACGGAAGCATTTAGTTCGATTAACAGTTCTAAACTAGGATCTTGTGTAACATCCTGAAAATTCATATGTTTTTGGTGCGGGTTAGTGAGCAACCCAAACTCTATTTGAATAACAGGAATGATAAAGATTCTCATTTGAGGTGCGTTTAAATATTGGGAATGACACAATTGGTCGTTTAAAGGATAATTTTGGGATCGAAATGTGCGGAAAAGAAACACAGGGACCCGGATGTAAGTTCGAGTAGTATATAAACCACTTAAACGCAAACCCTAGGCCATTCAGCTAGGTGTTTACGATGGCAGGAAGGAAAAACGCAAGAGGGAGGGGTGGCCGAAGAGAGGGTGATCCGGCGGTGGTTTCCGGCTAGCGTGACTTCCCAGCAACATAAAGGTAACTTTGTTTTATGTTTATTTATGCTTTTTACAATCGTTTTGTATGAAAATATGGTTAGGAATTCACGTGGTGTGGTAGTTTTGGGTTGGTGACGACACTCGGCGGTGGATGTAGCGGGAGAAGGAGGTCACAGCGCAACGGGGGTGGCTGGCAGCGGTGTGGATGGAGACCTGCATGGTGGTCCTTGGTGACTCTTGAGGTGCGACACAGTTGTCCCAAAGCCAGCAAGCGTCCGAAGGGGAGGCCGACACAAGCCTGTGAAGTTCACGACGAGCGACGGCGAGCGATGTGGTGTTGCTTCCGACATGCGAGGAGGCACGGGTGGAGTCCCGCGTCGTGGAGGCGGAGCAACTAGACGATTAGGGTTTTGGCTAGGTGAGGAGGATGATGATGTCACGCATGGTGGTGTACGGTGCAGGAGATAATGGACGGTAGCGGGAACCGGCTAGAGTTTCCCGACTAGGGTTTTGCATGGCATGTATATGTTTAATGATAATCCTGTTATAACTTTATCTACTTATTGAGATTCTGATTGGGCGGTGATGTGCCATTATTTATACATATTTTACATGCACAATTATCCCTATATTAATACAATTATAGATAAAATGATAAGAATTGATACTTAATCTGTTTATATGTGTTACAACAGGATAATTATCCCTTACATACAAAAACATGAAGAAATCACTCAAAAACAAGGGAAATCAGCATCCGTAAGCCAATCAGACGTTCGTGCACCCAAGGAGTCAAACCAGGAAGTCAAAATCAAGCACTAGTCAAAATTGAAGGATGCACGGCCGTGCATCCCAACGCACGACCGTGCAAATGGTGAAAAGCGGCCATGTGCTCCCAAAAGCTGCCAGATTCCCTCACGTGCAAGAAATGGGTACTTTGCATGCCTGTGCAATCCAATGCATGACCGTGCATTGCCCAGATCTCAGCTTATAAATGCAAGCTCATTCCAAGCATTTAGGTGTCCAAGATTGAGAGATGTGAAGGCCTTAGTGCTCTGCTAAGAGCCGAAACTCTCTTAGTTTTGGTCCATTTTAGATTTTCTTTGTTTATTTTCCCTTTTAAAGTCTTGTAACACGAAATGATTCTTCTCGTTCAAGTAAACAAGAGGCAACCTATACCCACTCTCCCTTGGTGTTGGAACACTTCCACACAATGTCTAAGGGTTAGTGGAATCACTTGTATGGTCATTCATGGCTAGTCCTCTTTCGTTGCTCGGGTTGGTTGAACTTTAATTAATTATTGAAGTATTTTTAGTATGTTATGTTCTTAAAGTCTTTATTTTAACTTATCTTAAAAAGACAAGAATAAGTGATCTTTAAACCAACTTTCTAATCTTAAATCTTGTAAGTTTCTTGGACAAGACTTCTTGTTTGAGAAGCTTATTCGAGTTTGTACGGTCTATATACAAATCTTGGTGCTAGCAACAGCCGAGTTAGTGTTGATTTATTATTATGGGTTGATTGGAGGTTTGAGTATTCAACGGGTCATTCGAGTCCTAACTGGACCTTATGAAACGTGTCGGTATTACTTTACTTCTCTTGTGTTAGCTTGCAAAGGACTTCTAGCGGTAGCCATGGGGCATGATCTTGAGAATGAAAGTTATATTTATTTAAAATATTATTATAAGTAAAGACAACTATTTTAAAAATATAATTTGTTAGGTCCGAGCGTTCATAAAGTACATTTGAAGGAAGTTGCGCATTCCGACTTTCCGGAAGAAGTTACAGGACATAAAGTTTTCAAAGCAACAAGTGATGTAAGAAAACAGTGGTGCAAGCAAGTTACAAGACATGACTTTCTAGAGGAAGTTGCGCATTCCGACTTGCAGAGGACTAAGTAGTATGCATGAATCAAGAGGACTTTAAAAGGGTTGTAATGTGGCTAAAAGAAAATTAAAGGGTGAAAGTGAAAATATTTTTTGGTTTTTAGGGATTAAAAGGGTTTAGAAAGGGCTGCAACTAACGTGAAACACACAACTACGGCTTCATGGCTTAAGATGGAAAATACTAGTGGGTCCTTCTACAGTACTCAGATCATGAGGGTATAACTAATCTGAGGGCTCGTTTATGGTCAGATTGCCAAGACCGAGATCTCTTATCCTTCTCAACTCTTCCCTTGCTATGTAGTATACATTACTGCCTTTCCATATGAAACCTTCAGCTTCTAGCCTAACAGCATCTACTTTGATCAGATGTGTATACTCATGTTGGGAATAAGTTTGATTCTTGCTACATTTTCCATCGTGGCTCCAATTGCCACACTTCACACATTTGTCATAGCTTTTGGCTAGTGCTTTTTGACAAGCTACATAATGGTAGCAGTTGTTCTTGCTTGCGCCACCGTTTTCTTACATCACTTGTTGCTTTAAAACTTTTTTCTCAGAGTTCGGGCGGTAATTCAGGATTTTGAAATGAATACAAGAAAGCAAATTGAAATCAAAGGAATGCATATCCAGCTCTTTAAGGTCTAACCGGTAAAAGACCAACTTCTCTCTTTCTTTTTCTTTTCTCATTTTTCTATTTTTTAGACAACATATCATCAAGACTAACTTTTCAATAATTCTTTTCCTCAAATTCCTTGAAATAATTTTTTCATATCTTCTTTGTAGATCGTTCGGCTGTTTCCTCCTATTACATCCACTTTCTTCTTGTATATTCCAATTCTTTTGAGTGAAACAGATTCTTTCCAAATTGCCTCAATGGTTGTAAATTTGAAATAACAACATAAGATAGTCTAACATTTTTCCATCTTGAAGACAGTTATCCATTAACCGGTGTTTACGAAAAGCTGGTTTAGTGATAATTGTGGGTGGTAGAAAAAAAGGCTAAGGCTCAGAGGGCTATCTAGACGGATTATGTTTTTGGGATTTTGGGTTTAAGGATAATATATAAAGTGTAATAAAGTCCTAGGTGCCTCAATCATATTCACACTTCTACTAGTTCATGGTCTCGATATGTATAAGTCACACAAGTTCTAATTATGCATAAAATTCGATCAAAAAACACTCAATATACCAAACGAAAGAGCATGCGAAAAATAATGTTAATAATGCTCGTGAAAAGGCTCAGATTATTCTCACATGAAAACGGATGGGATAGGGTTTAGTGATTTGTTATGCATAATATTCATTTGTTTCTACTTGCCATGTATTCATTTTATTTAATTAAGTGCGAACTCAAAGATATTTTTGGTTTTAGGGTTTAAAATTTTTGAAATTTTTTCGGGTTTTTAAGAGGTAAGTTTTTAGTAAGGTTTTAGTCAAATGGGTAGAAAATCACGAGTTTAGTTTTACTGTTTATAGGTTACAAGCTTGTCCTCAATGTATTCATTTTATCTAATTCCCCACCCCACAATTAAAATTGTGCATTGCCCTCAATGTACAAATGCATGTAATGGAATGCTATGCAGGAATTTAAATGCATGAAGTTTTAAGGAAAAAGAAACTGGTACTCCCCCGGTCAATTCGGTGTATAACCTGGCCAAAACTTGTTGCTGTTATCAACACTTTGCTTTAAAGACTTCATCTAATTTCTCAGAAATTTGATGTGTATTTCGACGTCCCAGCTTGTAGAGATGGAGTGTAACTCCTCAAAGAAGTAGAGAAACTACCTGGTGATATTATGCTACTAGACACATAAAGAAAAATATAAAAACAGAAACGGAAATAACATGTAGTAGTTAAGCTACTAAGGTCCTAGTATCGAGAAGGCATACATGGAGGCTGAAGCATGAGAAACTTAAACTTGGAAAAACCAAACCTGAAGTCCATGTGTTCTGCCGTATGCACCAACTTATCAATTTATTCATGATCATTGGGTCGCCTCTCGGAAGTGCCACATTTATTTAAGGGTCGTTGGCCAGAGCCGTATGTGCTTCATCAGTCTTTCTTCGGGTGGGGGCTATTGACCTCCCCCGTGTCTCCCATTCCTTCATTCAAGTCCTTCAACTTTGGTAGCTTATCCCAGTAGTTATCAATCCAGTTTGTGTTGTCAAGATCTTTGCCAAGATCTAGTTTCTTCCCTTTGTTGAATTATTTAGCTTTCTTCAGTTGGTAGTCTAGATTGGTATCGATGAACTGAGCAATTTCAAAGGGATCATTGGATAGACATTCATTTCCTCCAATGTTGTAAGTTACCGATTGTTTTCCAACACGAAGTGTCAGAATTCCTTCATTCATGTCAATGACAGCTCTGGAGGTAGCTAAAAATGGGCGACCCAAGATCAAAGGTACAGAGTAGTCGGGTCCCATTTCTAAGACCATGAAGTCGGCAGGGAAGATAAACTTGCCGACTTTTACTAGTAAGTTCTCAATGACTCCTATAGGTGACTTAACTGAACCATCCGCAAGTTCAATGGTTTAGGATTTCCAATTTTTAGCCTTTGAAACATGTTATATGGCATTACGTTCACACTTGCTCCCAGATCAGCGAGTGCGAAAGTTATCGGTAGTGGTCCGATAGAACATGGTAAAGAAAACTTTTTGGGATCTGAAAGTTTCTTCAGAAGGCATCTTTCAATGAGAGCGACACATTGATTAGTCTTTTTAACTGCCTCTTCTATTTTCTTTTGTTAGTAAGGAAATCTTTTAAGAAACGTCTATACTTAGGCATTTGTTGTATGATATCCAGGAAAGGAAGATTAACATGAATCTGGCTTAAGAGCTCGATGAATTTCTCATATTATTCGTCAGTCCTTTGCTTCACTAGCCTTCCTGGGTACGGTATGTGAGATTTGTAAGTTCTCTTAGTTGGAACGATAGGGGGAGTGTTTACTGGAGCATGTTGTTGATTCTCCTTTGTTGGTGGTTCTTGAGTGGTTGATTCTGTGTCAGGTGGGCGAAGTGGTACTCGAGTGAATATTTTCCTCCTTTGTGTTTGAACTTCCTCTTCCACTGGTAATGGAGATTCTGGATAAACCTTGCTATGTCTAAGAGTGATAGCACTAACATTTGCTTTTGGATTTGGTTCAGTGTTGCTAGGAAGACATCCTGGTTGTCTTTCGGATAGAAGTTTTGCAATCTGTCCTAGTTGTATCTCAATCACTACTAGAAAATGAGGCTAATGCAACTTTTTAGATGCAACCCTTTTCAATTGTGTTGCATTTGACTCTAATGCAACTTCGTTCAACATAAAGGTTGCATTAAAAGATCTAATGCAACCTTTTTCATAAAAAGTTGCAAAATTTTATTGAAAATGCAACCTTTTTATATAAAAGTTGTGAATTTTACTAAAAATTGTAACTTTTTTCTTGAAAGGTTGCAATTTTTATTGAAATTTGCAACTTTTGTTAGTAAGGTTGCAAATTTCAGAAAAACGCATGCCATACATATAGAAAATACCAAAAGCGACTCCTAAAACCATAAAAATGAATACCGTTATCGTGTTGTTCGGGCTCGTTATGTAATCCCCAAGAAATTCCGGCTAATATTCTTACCTTTCCGGCATTGTAATTTTATTATTATCTGATATTATCTATGAAAGTGTCATAAATTTCCAATTACAATACATACATGTTTGTACATACATACATTGGATACATTCATTTCAAATTCAATACCTATTTAATGGGGATATAACTAGATGGAGAATTTATAAATTACAAGAGTTACAAAACCTATAAATTAAGTTCCAAATAAATAAAACCCTTTTTACTTCATAGAAATTATAATTTGTATTTTTTAACATTTAGTTATAGTATAAAAATGATAAATTAGGGTTTTATATAATGAAAATAAAATGAAAATTTTTTTCTAATGAATTACTTTTTCATATATTTATAACACTTAAATTATAACTTAATAGTTTGTTAGCTTTTATAAAAGTTTATAAAATTTAACACTTTTAGGTTTTGCAAACGTTCAGGGTAGAAAGTGTAACTTTCTGAAACTAAAATTTTAACTAAAACCTAACTTTGTTCATAAAATGATAAACCTGTAAACTAGAGGGACCTGTCTGTAAAATAAAAGCTTTCATTCCCCCCCCCATCTATCCAGAAATTACCCCCCCCCCTTTGACTCTCAAAAGTCAACAAGGATCAAAATCGATCGATGGAATCTCGAATCATTGAGTATTAACCCAATCGAATTATACATGGACGTTATCACAACTGTTTCGGCCGTTCTAATCACCTGTAACGGATCAATTACAACAATAAAATCAATGAAAATGAGTTCAAGCAACTTGTAACCGTCCCCAATCAATCGTAACTTCAATTCGGACATTAAACGTGAAATTAGGCTATAAAAATGAACCCACACCTTCATTACAATCGCCCCAAACCTTGTACACTTCTGTATTCGTTTCATTCCCTCTCCAGAACTCCGGCGAGCTCGAAGATCACCGACTTCGGCCTCGTGGTCGTTCTCCCTCTATCGCTAACCATTTCAGGTAACTATGGTGTCTATGATTTCGTTTTGTTGTAGGGAGTAAAAGCCCCATGAATTCGAGGACGATAGGGTGCTCAATCAATCGAATTGAATGGCTAGGGTTTGGGTTACGGGTTGGAGAAGGAGACGAGGTTCGGGTTGTTTGCTAAAACCACATCGCGTCCGATTTGAACCAAGGCATACGCCCTGGTCCAGTGGTTAGTACAAGTGTGCAAGTGTTGAACCGCTTCTGTCGTGGGTTCGAGTCCCGTGGCCTTTTTTTTTAAAACACTTTAAAAAACCCTATTTTTAATCTTATTTTTCCTATACAAAAATTGTTTTATAAAACTCCCGAGACTCGGAAATATTTTTATGAACCAAATTATTAACCTAACAATCTTAAATAATTATTTAATCATTTTAGAGGATTAAAAACTAATTAACCAAACCAAACCAAACCAAACGTACCCAGTATAATCCCACACATAGCTAACGCTATTAGTAGGGTCTGGGGAGGGTGTGATGAGGGCAAACCTTACCCCTATCCCAAGGGATAAAGAGGCTGCTCCCGTTTAGACCCCCGGCTCCATGGGAAAGAAAAAGATAAAAATATAAATAAAATTAATGAGTAATAAAGTAAAATAAATCTAACAGTAATCTAAGAATTAGCAGTGTATGACTAGAGTATATTAGTCACAAGAAACACAACACACCTACAAGAAACAAGACATACGCAAAATCTTTGGTAAACAACTCTACTCTCCCACACAACGGGTCACTCATCCTAAAACCCTAATACGACGTCTCCATGAAATCCTATCATTAATCATGTCCTCTGAGAGGTGTAAATCTAGCAAATCAAGCCTAATCCTCTCATCCCACGTTAATTTCGGTCTCCCCCTGCTCCTTTTCCCCTCTACAACGAGAGTTTCCACCGTTCTCACTGGATCTGTGCTCTGTCTCCTCTTGACATGTCCAAACCATCTCAATCTTCCTTCTCTTATCTTATCTGAGATACATGTGACTCCCAATATCTTCCGAACAACTTCATTTCTTATTCGGTCCTTTCTTGTGTGTCCACACATCCACCTCAACATCCTCATCTCAGCTACATCCATTTTTCGAGCTTGTGTCTTCTTGATGGCCCAACAATCGGTTCCATATAGCATCGCTGGGCGAACTGCTACCCTATAAAATTTACCCTTTAACCCTATTGGGAACCTCCTGTATGCGATCCTTTATCGACAAACTTATTATTTTCCTTATTAAACAATCATATTATTGTCGTATTAACAAACTCATCATTCACAATAAATAGATACACCCTCATCCAATCTAGCTCAACCCTTACTACTTAAATTTTTTGAACATGTCATTGATACATATATACGTGCAAACATAGGTTAACCTTGTGGTTAGCTAAACAACTTGTGCAACTACCCGTACTTGTGATTTCAAGCTACTAATCCAAAGTGAGTTTACATAGCCCCTTTTTACTATTTTTACTTTTGGGGTGGAACATGATTACAAATACATTTACATACACAATTCAATACCCTGTGTTTATATGCTATGGTCTTTATGCTTATGTCTTAAACTACTTGGTGACCATTACATGTGTTCATATCAGTACAATCATTAACTTGTGTGGCAAGCCTAAGGTAGTACCTTTTATGATCATTTATACGGGAATCCGATACATTACTTAACACGAACCTTGGCGGGTTAGTGTTACATTGAGAACTTCACGCAATCCGGGGGATTGTGCATACATATAACATGGCTTGATTGTACGCTTGGAACCCTGTGTGTTTTCACATATGTGCTTTAGACATGCTTTGAATATATTGAATTGTAATCTATACTAACTCTTTTGGTGTCAAAACCTATGTTTCTCACCAACTACTTGTAGTTGACAGTTACTTACATGTTTCAGGTGCACCTGTTTGAGGACTACTTGCTCACCTAGGATTTGGACCTAGTTTAATTTAAATTATGTTTTGAACGTTTCATTTTCCTCTGTAACAGATGCTTTTAATTTGAATAATAAATATTATCATATTTAATAGATGATCATGTGCTTATGAACAACCGCGTCAGCCCCGGCGTATAATCCGCCGCCGGCCAGGGTGTGACAGATTGGTATCAGAGCCATGGTTATAGGGAATTAGGTTATTAGACACATGACCTAGACTATAACCTAGGAGTCCCAAACATGAGTTTAACTCGTGTCTCTTATTAGGAACTCCACTCTATCTTTACTATGCATGCTTACCTACATCTATTTATTTTTTATTATCTGATACAACTCCATGAACTACAACATTTAAGAGTCTACATGAAACTATTTGGAACTACTTGAACTAGATGAAACTTACACTTGGACTTAAGAGTCTAATCCGAATGAAACTCTCGTCAAAGGTATGTAAGTTCTAACTAATGAATGGGAACTTGTGCAATCCGGAAGGGTGGATGCCTGTATTCTAGGAGTTCTGTCTAGGAAAGCATTTCGTATAAATCCAAATCAACCGATGGACCAGTTATGCTTTCCTGGGAATTCTTGGGATGAGTGTCCACTTATAGGCTAAAGCATGACTTCTCAAACATTAGAAAAACTTAAAATACCTTGATAAGCCAATGTGCCCAATAGGGTACCATCTATGTTTCACCTAACATCTCATGATTAAATTGCAAACTCTTGTACATGATTCACATCTTATGAACTTTTTATTCACCCGTTTGTAGAATGCCTCCCCGTCATGAGCGTAGGAACAACCTCACCGATAGGATCATCCGGCAAATGGCTACGATCCTTCCAACTATGGTCAACCAACTGAACCAGAATGCTGCACCAAGGAATCCTGCGTGCACATTCAAACACTTCAACTCCTGCAATCCCACCAAGTTCTACGGGAACGAAAGAGCCACTGGACTCCTCCAATGGTTTGAAAGCATTGAGGGAACCTTCATCAATGCTGACTGTCTTGAGGATCTGAAAGTTTGTTATGCTACTAGTGTCTTCCAGAAGAGGGCACTAACATGGTGGAATGGAGAAAAACGTAACCGCGGGATAGAGGTTGCACTAGCCTTGCCTTGGGCTGATGTGAAGACACTCATGACAGATGAGTTTTGCCCCCGTAATGAGGTCAAAAAACTAGAAGCTGAATTCTGGGATCTCAAACAAGACAGTGGTGAAAGCCTTGCCTACACCACTCGCTTTCAGGAGCTTAGCCTCTTGGTGCCCCACATGGTCACTCCTCTCTCCCGAGCCATCGAGAAGTACATCAACGGTCTGCCCATGCAGATTCAGGATACCGTGTTGGGTAGTAACCCAGCCACTCTTGAAGAAGCTATCCGTTTAGCTGCCACACTATCAGATAACCACGTTAAGGCAGGGACTTTGTCCAAGAAGGGTGCTAAGAAAGTCATTGAAAAACCCACCACTGAAACCACCAAGGAAACCAAAGTCGAGTCCTCCTTCAATGGCAAAAAGAGGAAAGGCAGGAACTTCGCCATCATCACTCCTGCTGCTCCTCTAACCCAAGTGGCACCTACTGCCTTTAACCCCAACAAGAAGCCGTATGTGGGAACCCTACCAATGTGCAACACCTGCAAATTTCATCATACTGCAAATGTCCCATGTCGTGTGTGTACCACTTGTGGGCATTATGGACACTGGGCTAACACCTGTCGTGCCCCATCGGCTAACCAAATCTACCAACCTGCTATTCCTGTTCCTGCAGCTATCGCACAGGGTCGTGCTTGTTATGAGTGTGGTGACCCAAATCATTTCAGGAACCGTTGCCCTAGGTTGGTCATTGTGAACCAAGCCAACATGAATCAGGGCAACATGATTCAAGGGAACGGGAACCAAGGTAACATGATCCAAGGAAACAGGAACCAGGGGAATATGAACTGGGGAAATGTGAATCAGGGGAATGCAAACCCCGTAGCTCGAGGACGTGTCTTTAACATCAATGCCAATGAGGCTCAAGTTAACAACGATGTGGTGAACGGTACATACCCAATTAATCACCAATATGCTTCTATCCTGTTTGATACTAGTTCCGATAGGAGTTTTGTGTCCTTTGAATTTGAACCACAACTTGCTATGAGTCGAGCTAAACTAGACAAACCCTTTGACATTTTAGTAGCGGATGGTTATTTTGTTTCATGTGACACCATTATTAGAGATTGTACCTTAACCTTGAGCGATCATGATTTTTTAATCAATCTTATTCCTATGGCTCTCGGAGGTTTCGACATCATAGTAGGCATGGACTGGCTGACCAAGCACCATGCTGAAGTTGTCTGTTTTGACAAGTATATCCGTATCCCTCTTGACTCGGGTGAAATTTTGAACGTCTATGGTGAGAAACCGTCAAAGGGACTCAAGCTTATGTCTTGCACTACCGCACAGAAGTACCTACGGAAGAAATGTGTGGCATTCTTGGCCCATATTGTGGAACGAAAAGGCAAAGACAAGAGTCTCCAAGACATTCCTGTAATCAAAGACTTTCCTGAAGTTTTTCCCAAAGATTTACCCGGTCTTCCTCCTATACGTCAAGTCGAATTCCGTATTGACTTAGTGTCAGGAGCAAACCCCGTGGCCAAGTCACCTTATCGTCTTGCACCATCAGAGATGCAGGAACTTTTAAGCCAACTCCGAGAATTTTCTGACAAAGGATTTATTCGTCCTAGCGTTTCCCCTTGGGGAGCACCTGTTCTATTCGTCAAGAAGAAGGATGGTTCTTTCAGAATGTGCATCGACTATCGGGAACTTAACAAGCTTACCGTGGAGAACCGTTATCCACTTCCGAGGATTGACGATTTATTTGATCAACTTCAAGGCTCGACTTATTTCTCTAAGATTGATCTTCGTTCTGGATATCACCAGTTATGAGTCCTCGAATCCGATATCCCCAAAACAGCCTTTCGTACTAGATATGGCCATTACGAGTTCATGGTTATGCCCTTCAGACTAACCAATGCACCCGCAGTATTCATGGATCTTATGAACCACGTGTGTAAGCCGTACTTAGACAAGTTCGTGATCGTCTTCATTGACGATATCCTCATATATTCAATATCCAAAGCGGAACACGAAGAACACTTACGTCTGGTTTTGGATCTCTTGAAAAAGGAGCAATTATACGCTAAGTTTTCCAAATGTGAATTTTGGCTAAAGGAAGTCCAATTCTTGGGTCATATAGTCAACGAGAAGGGTATTCACGTGGATCCCGCTAAGATTGAGGCGGTGAAGAACTGGCAAGCTCCAAATACCCCTACCGAAGTCCGCTCATTTTTAGGTTTAGCGGGCTATTATCGTCGTTTCATAGCAAACTTTTCAAAGATCGCGGTACCTCTCACAGCCTTAACTCACAAAGGCAAACCATATGAGTGGGGACCAAAACAAGAGGAAGCCTTTCAAATCCTAAAGCAGAAACTGTGTGAGGCTCCTATCCTGACTCTTCCTGATGGAACCGAAGATTTTGTCGTTTACTGTGACGCTTCCCACTTAGGCCTTGGTTATGTACTAATGCAGCGAGGCAAAGTGATTGCTTATGCGTCCCGACAACTCAAAATCCATGAGAAGAATTATACGACGCACGATCTTGAGTTGGGTGCGGTCGTATTTGCTCTTAAAATTTGGAGACATTACCTATATGGTACCAAATGTGATGTTTACACCGATCACAAGAGTCTCCAACACATTTTCAACCAAAAGGAACTCAACATGAGGCAAAGGCGTTGGGTTGAACTCCTAAATGACTACGACTGTAATATTTGTTATCACCCTGGTAAGGCGAATGTAGTAGCTGATGCTCTTAGCCGTAAGGAACCTATCAAGATCCACAACATTCGAATCCAAAATGATATTCAAACTCGCATCCTAGAAGCACAACATCTTTCTGTCACTGAAGGAAACATGTACAATGAAATGTCATGTGGTTCTGAACTCCAACTTGAAACCAAACCCAATGGATTACTTTACTTTCTAAATCGTATTTGGATTCCGGACCGTGACAAGCTTCGTACCTTTATCTTGAACGAGGCTCACAAGACTCATTACTCTGTGCATCCTGGTGCAGACAAAATGTACATAGATCTTCGCAGTCAATACTGGTGGCCTGGTATGAAAAAGGACATTGCCCTATATGTGTCCAAATGCCTTACTTGTTTAAAGGTTAAAGCCGAGCACCAGCGTCCATCCGGTTTACTTGAACAACCCGAGATACCTGTGTGGAAATGGGAGTGTATTGCCATGGACTTTATAACCAAACTCCCACACACATCTCGTGGTCATGATAGCATTTGGATAATCATCGACCGCTTAACAAAGTCTGCTCATTTCATACCCATACGTGAGGACTATCGAGTTGAAAAATTAGCTCGAATCTATATTGATGAAATCGTTAGTCGTCACGGTGTGCCTCTCAACATTATTTCTGATCGTGATGGACGATTCACCTCCCGTTTCTGGCAATCCCTACAATCAGCTCTAGGTACTCAACTAAATCTTAGTACTGCTTATCATCCGCAAACTGATGGTCAATCTGAGCGAACGATTCAAACTCTCGAAGACATGCTTAGAGCCTGTGTCATTGACTTTAAGGGAAATTGGGATTTACATCTACCCCTAGTTGAGTTCTCGTACAACAATAGTTATCATACGAGCATTAACATGGCTCCTTTTGAAGCACTTTATGGTCGGAAGTGCCGCTCCCCTATCTGTTGGACTAAAATTGGTGAATCACAAATCACTGGTCATGAACTTATTCAAGAGACTTCCGACAAGATAATGTTAATCCGAGACAACCTTCTGGTAGCAAGAAGTCGGCAAAAGAGCTATGCCGATAAACGTCGAAAACCCTTAGAATTTCAAGTTGGTGATCTGGTTCTTCTTAAGGTATCCCCTTGGAAAGGCGTAGTTCGTTTGGAAAGAAAGGGAAACTTGCCCCAAGATTTGTAGGTCCTTTTAAAATCCTTGAGCGAATTGGGAAGGTAGCCTACAAGTTGGATCTACCTGAAGGACTCAGCAACGTTATTCCGACATTTCATATCTCGAACCTAAAGAAATGCTTAGCTGACGAAAATCTCCACATACCACTTGACGAGGTTCACATTAACGAAACAATGCACTTCGTGGAGAAGCCCGTGGAGATCATGGACCGAGAAGTTAAACAACTCAAGCGAAGCCGAATTCCAATCGTTAAGGTTCGATGGGAATCTAAGCGGGGCCCACATGGGAACGTGAGGATCAAATGAAAGCCATATACCCACATTTGTTTCCAGGACCCTCCTCTTAATAAATTTCGGGACGAAATCTCCTAAAGTAGGGGAGACTGTAATCCCCAAGAAATTCCGGCTAATATTCTTACCTTTCCGGCATTGTAATTTTATTATTATCTGATATTATCTATGAAAGTGTCATAAATTTCCAATTACAATACATACATGTTTGTACATACATACATTAGATACATTCATTTCAAATTTAATACCTATTTAATGGGGATATAACTAGATGGAGAATTTATAAATTACAAGAGTTACAAAACCTATAAATTAAGTTCTAAATAAATAAAACCCTTTTTACTTCATAGAAATTATAATTTGTATTTTTTAACATTTAGTTATAGTATAAAAATGATAAATTAGGGTTTTATATAATGAAAATAAAATGAAATTTTTTTTCTAATGAATTACTTTTTCATATATTTATAACACTTAAATTATAACTTAATAGTTTGTTAGCTTTTATAAAAGTTTATAAAATTTAACACTTTTAGGTTTTGCAAACGTTCAGGGTAGAAAGTGTAACTTTCTGAAACTAAAATTTTAACTAAAACCTAACTTTGTTCATAAAATGATAAACCTGTAAACTAGAGGGACCTGTCTGTAAAATAAAAGCTTTCATTCCCCCCCCATCTATCCAGAAATTACCCCCCCCCCTTTGACTCTCAAAAGTCAACAAGGATCAAAATCGATCGATGGAATCTCGAATCATTGAGTATTAACCCAATCGAATTATACATGGACGTTATCACAACTGTTTCGGCCGTTCTAATCACCTGTAACGGATCAATTACAACAATAAAATCAATGAAAACGAGTTCAAGCAACTTGTAACCGTCCCCAATCAATCGTGACTTCAATTCGGACATTAAACGTGAAATTAGGCTATAAAAACGAACCCACACCTTCATTACAGTCGCCCCAAACCTTGTACACTTCTGTATTCGTTTCATTCCCTCTCCAGAACTCCGGCGAGCTCGAAGATCGCCGACTTCGGCCTCGTGGTCGTTCTCCCTCTATCGCTAACCATTTCAGGTAACTATGGTGTCTATGATTTCGTTTTGTTGTAGGGAGTAAAAGCCCCATGAATTCGAGGACGATAGGGTGCTCAATCAATCGAATTGAATGGCTAGGGTTTGGGTTACGGGTTGGAGAAGGAGACGAGGTTCGGGTTGTTTGCTAAAACCACATCGCGTCCGATTTGAACTAAGGCATACGCCCTGGTCCAGTGGTTAGTGCAAGTGTGCAAGTGTTGAACCGCTTCTGTCGCGGGTTCGAGTCCCGTGGCCTTTTTTTTTAAACACTTTTAAAAACCCTATTTTTAATCTTATTTTTCCTATACAAAAATTGTTTTATAAAACTCCCGAGACTCGGAAATATTTTTATGAACCAAATTATTAACCTAACAATCTTAAATAATTATTTAATCATTTTAGAGGATTAAAAACTAATTAACCAAACCAAACCAAACCAAACGTACCCAGTATAATCCCACACATAGCTAACGCTATTAGTAGGGTCTGGGGAGGGTGTGATGAGGGCAAACCTTACCCCTATCCCAAGGGATAAAGAGGCTGCTCCCGTTTAGACCCCCGGCTCCATGGGAAAGAAAAAGATAAAAATATAAATAAAATTAATGAGTAATAAAGTAAAATAAATCTAACAGTAATCTAAGAATTAGCAGTGTATGACTAGAGTATATTAGTCACAAGAAACACAACACACCTACAAGAAACAAGACATACGCAAAATCTTTGGTAAACAACTCTACTCTCCCACACAACGGGTCACTCATCCTAAAACCCTAATACGACGTCTCCATGAAATCCTATCATTGATCATGTCCTCTGAGAGGTGTAAATCTAGCAAATCAAGCCTAATCCTCTCATCCCACGTTAATTTCGGTCTCCCCCTGCTCCTTTTCCCCTCTACAACGAGAGTTTCCACCGTTCTCACTGGATCTGTGCTTTGTCTCCTCTTGACATGTCCAAACCATCTCAATCTTCCTTCTCTTATCTTATCTGAGATACATGTGACTCCCAATATCTTCCGAACAACTTCATTTCTTATTCGGTCCTTTCTTGTGTGTCCACACATCCACCTCAACATCCTCATCTCAGCTACATCCATTTTTCGAGCTTGTGTCTTCTTGATGGCCCAACAATCGGTTCCATATAGCATCGCTGGGCGAACTGCTACCCTATAAAATTTACCTTTTAACCCTATTGGGAACCTCTTGTCGCACAAAACACCTGAGGCCGCTCTCCATTTACACCAACCCGCCTGCACCCGATGGACTACATCATTGTCGATGTCCCCGTTACTCTGGATGACAGATCCTAGATACTTGAACTTCAGTGTCTTAGGGACAACCCCACCTTCAATAGAAATCTGGGTCTCCTCGTCGACGTTTGCACCACTAAAGTTGCAGTGAAGGTACTCGGTTTTAGATCGTCTTATCTTCAAACCTTTGTGCTCTAAGAGTGTTCTCCATTCCTCTAGTCTGTTGTTCAATGTCTCTTTACTTTCTGCAATCAACACGATATCATCAGCAAAAAGCATGCACCATGGAATTGCATCTTGAATCGACTTTGACAACTCATCCAAAACTACTGCAAAGAGAAAGGGGCTTAGTGCCGACCCCTGGTGAACTCCCACTTCCACCGGAAAAAAGTCTGTATCCCTCACGGGAGCTCGGACGCATGTCTTAGCCTCATGATACATATCCCTAATTGCGTCAATATATTTACTAGGGATCCCTCTTCCCTCCAGACTTTCCCAGATCAATCTTCTAGGCACACTATCGTACGCCTTTTCAAGATCGATGAACACCATATGTAAATCATGTTTCTTTTCTCTGTACTTTTCCATTAATCTTCTTAAAATGTGTATCGCCTCCGTAGTGGACCGGCCTGGCATGAACCCAAATTGGTTTGCTGTAACCTGGGTTTGTCGTCTAATCCTTGTATCTATAACTCTTTCCCATAATTTCATTGTATGACATAGGAGCTTAATCCCCCTGTAGTTAGCACAACATTGAGCATCTCCTTTGTTTTTATATAGGGGTACTAAGACACTACGCCTCCACTGATCTGGCATCTTCCCGGTTTTGAAGATATTGTTGAACAGTCTTGTCAACCACTGAACACTTTCCTCTCCCATACACTTCCACGCTTCAATGGGTATGTTGTCTGGACCGACTGCCTTAGCTCTTCCCATCTTCTTAAAAACTAATTAAGAAGCTATATAATCATGTTATTTAAAACCTTTATTAACTATTTTTAATACACAATTGTTTAGTATATTTTATACCCTATTTATTGTCCATTCAACTATTTAATTAATTAAAACGTATTTATTATTAATCTAATTACCTATATATTCACATAAATATTAGTTTAAACACTTAATCATTATTTTGTAGACAACCTTATATATAAGCCTGTATGTGATCCTTTATCGACAAACTTATTATTTTCCTTATTAAACAATCATATTATTGTCGTATTAACAAACTCATCATTCACAACAAATAGATACACCCTCATCCAATCTTGCTCAACCCTTACTACTTAAATCTTTTGAACATGTCATTGATACATATATACATGCAAACATAGGTTAACTTTGTGGTTAGCTAAACAACTTGTGCAACTACCCGTACTTGTGATTTCAAGCTACTAATCCAAAGTGAGTTTACATAGCCCCTTTTTACTATTTTTACTTTTGGGGTGGAACATGATTACAAATACATTTATATACACAATTCAATACCCTGTGTTCATATGCTATGGTCTTTATGCTTATGTCTTAAACTACTTGGTGACCATTACATGTGTTCATGTCAGTACAATCATTAACTTGTGTGGCAAACCTAAGGTAGTACCTTTTATGATCATTTATACGGGAATCCGATACATTACTTAACACGAACCTTGGCGGGTTAGTGTTACATTGAGAACTTCACGCAATCCGGGGGATTGTGCATACATATAACATGGCTTGATTGTACGCTTGGAACCCTGTGTGTTTTCACATATGTGCTTTAGACATGCTTTGAACATATTGAATTGTAATCTATACTAACTCTTTTGGTGTCAAAACCTATGTTTCTCACCAACTACTTGTAGTTGACAGTTACTTACATGTTTCAGGTGCACCTGTTTGAGGACTACTTGCTCACCTAGGATTTGGACCTAGTTTAATTTAAATTATGTTTTGAACGTTTCATTTTTCTCTGTAACGGATGCTTTTAATTTGAATAATAAATATTATTATATTTAATAGATGATCATGTGCTTATGAACAACCGCGTATGCCCCGGCGTATAATCCGCCGCCGGCCGGGGTGTGACACGTTATGTGTATTACAATAAAAAAAGTCTTTTTACAATGGTTTTATTACACAAAGTTATCTAAAAAAATTAAACGCAACAACGTACTAAAAAAAAGTCTATTTACAATGGTTAGCAAAATGACTTCGGGTAAAAACGAGTTTGAAACAAATTGAGTTCGGGTCAAAACGGGTCTTTTAAAATAATAAAAAAAACTATCAATTTGGTTCGGGTCAAAACGGGTCGTTTAAAATAAAAAAAACTATCAATTTGGTTCGGGTCAAAACAGGTTCGGCCAATACGGTGGGAGGTGGTGATGGCGGGCGGTGGCGAGGGAGGAAGTGGGTGGCGGCGGGCGGCTGGGGTGGCGGGTGGCGAGTGGCGGTGGGGAAGGGCGGAGGCGGCGAGTGGCGATGGAGGGGCGGTGGCGGATGCGGCGGGTGGTGGCGGTGGGACGCTGGAGTGGCAGGCGGTGGGCGCGTTAGTAGTGATAGCGGGGGTGGGGGTGAGGTGACAAAGTTGGTGGGTGGGGTGGAGAACCCATATGTACTATTTTTAAGTTAACAAAATTTTATATTATTTAATTATTTTGATCTGTTGACTAATTTAAGGTGACCCAAATTAACGTGTTGAATAATTGAGGAGACCTAAATTGACCCGTTGATTGATTTAAGATGAATCAAATTAACTCATTGACTAATTTGAGGCCACCCATATTCAATTGATTTTTGCTCAAATGAACCCATTTTTTGAAGAATTGATCAAGATTGTCACCCCTAATCATTATCAATTATGGCAGGGTCATGAGAAATTACTTGCATAAAGAAGTCAAACTTAACCATATCTTGATATCGTAGGATCCCACATGTTAAAAAGAAACAAACAAAGAGTAACATTAAAAAAAAACAGTAAGACAGATTCGAACCTTGGATGTGATGATTAATGGATAGCATACTAACCAATGCCATATACAATTCTTGGCATCAATCTCAACTACAAAATACAAAACAATAACTAACAGAGATACCATTAAAGGCAATCGATACCTAGAATTTTTAGGAAATACAAAACAATAAATTAAGAGATAAACCATTAACAAAGATAAAATCAACGATGTTAATTTTAAATTAATCAGACTATAATATCGTTCGATCATACAAAATCGTCATCTGTAATTGTGCAGCAGGATTTCAATACGTGATCATTATCATCCAAAATCAGTATGATCATCATCTTGATCGTTAAGTCATCCGCAGTCCTAAAGTTAATCGCAGTAATCTTCATCATCTGTAATTGTATGTTTCTTCTTTATTCTCGTAAATCCTTCATGACCACCATCATCAATTCGATGTTCATCATTGTGTATATATTATGTGTGTGTATACCGTGTGTATGTATATATTATTTGTTAACTCTGAATGTTATTTGGTTTGAGTGTTTGACCATGTTTGCTTCTGAATTCTAATAATCTTTTTATTTAACACGTGAATGGTGGCCTTTTAATTTCCTGCTTTAGTTATTTCAGCTTGGATCAATTTGAATTATGGCTACGTAACAGGTCAAATGGCCATTGTAATCTATCATCTGTATGTTCTGTGTATATTATGATGTTTGATCTTTATAGTGATGATTTTAAATGGAGCACCAACGTTTAAACTTTATTGTTTATATTAACATCAGGATACGATAGACATGGGGAATGTTAGAGATTGGATGTATTTACCTAGACGATTACCTGAATTTGAAGCCGGATTTATTGAATTCCTTAATGCTTCATTTACTAAAGCAGCAAAAGGATCTCAAATATGTTGTCCTTGCAAACGGTGTAAAAACCGTTATTGGTATCAAAGAGATGAAGTATTCGATCATTTAAAAGGACACTGATTTGTAGAAGACTACTATGTGTGGGTTTTCCATGGAGAAAACCCCTCACAAACAAGATCTAATACTGGCATAGATGATAATGGGGATGGTATGCATGACAATTTTGATGAATTATTGCATGATATGTTTAGAGATACCGTAGAGGAAACAAGTACGATACAAGATTGTTCAAATGAAGACGCCAAGAAGTTCTATAAGATGCTAGAAGATGGAAAGGAAGAGTTGTTCCCTGGCTGTAAAAGTTTCTCGAAGCTATCTTTTATCGTCGGGATTCTTCTGTACAAGACCCTTCATGGGCTTAGTAATATGGCGTTTGATGATCTACAACTTTTACAAGAGATGATTCAAGAGGCTAAACTTCTAGTTAGTTTTACTCAAGCTAAAAAAATCACAAAGGATTTAGGGCTTGATTATAAGAAGATTCCTGCATGTCCAAACGATTGTATGCTTTATTGGAAAGAGTACGAACATACTGAAGTGTGCCACATTTGCCACACCTCTAAGTGGAAACAACTGAACGAGAAACAACAGAACCAACATAATATTGAACATTGTAAAACATCTTCAAAAGTTCCGGCTAAAGTGGTATGGCATTTTCCTTTAAAATTGAGGCTACAAAGACTTTTCATGTGTTCAGAAACAGCTAAACATATGACATGGCATGATGAAGGACGTCCTAAGAATGGACATTTACGACATCCTACAGATGGGCAAAGCTAGAACCAATTTGATTCCTTGTATCCTCATTTTGCAAAAAAAAACTAGAAATGTGAGGTTAGGGCTATCAAGTGATGGATTTATTCCATTTGGAACAATGAGCATTCCTTATATCACTTGGCATGTGGTGTTTGTTAACTACAATTTGCCTCCATGGATGTCATTGAAACCAGAATACTTTATTTTGTCTTTGCTAATTCCTGGACCTGAATCTCCAGGTAATAACATAGATATTTATTTACAACCTTTAGTTGAGGAGCTTAAAGGTTTGTGGGTTGATGGGTTGGAGACATATGATAAATCTAAATATGAGACTTTAAAATGTATGCAACCTTAACATGGACAATTAGTGATTTTCCAGGTTACTCAATGTTGTCAGGGTGGAAAACAAAGGGAAATTTTGCATGTCCATGTTGTAATCATGAGACTAGCTCACCTTACTTGAAGTATAGTAAGAAAACATGCTATATGAATCACTGCAGATTTTTAAATGCTCAACACCCATGGCGACGTAATAAGAGTGCTTTCAATGGGAAGATTAAGAAGAGGCTTTCTCCAAAACCTATATCAGGTGTTGAAGCTTTTAGTGAGTTGTCTAGTTTTAAAACTCTATTTGGAAAGACACAAAAGAAGAAAAATGATAGCACTTGCCCATGGAAGAAAAGGTCAATATTTTTTGACTTGCCATACCGGCAATTCAATAAATATCGACATAATCTTGATGTGATGCACATTGAAAAAAATATATGTGATAATGTGATAGGGACTCTGTTGGATATTAGTGGGAAGTCAAAAGATCACCCAAATGCCCGATATGACCTTTTAGATCTCGGAATCAGACAAAGTCTTCAACTAGAACTTTCTGATGACGGTAAGCACGTTATCATGCAGAACGCATGTTTTTCAATGTCTTCGAAGAATAAAGTTAAATTTTGTCGTGTTCCGAATGAAACAAAATTACCTTACGCGTGTGCATCTAATATTGCACGTTGTGTTCATTCTTCGGAAAAGAAATTTTCAGGTTACAAGAGTCATGATGCTCACATCTTTTTGCATTACTTGCTTCAAGTTGTTGTCAGAAAATCATTACCAAAGCAAGTTGATATCCTTTTAATTAGGTTGGGTGTCTTTTCTCAGAGCTTGTGTAGCAAGGTAACTAAGCATGAGGACCTTGATAAATTACAGTTAGAAATTACTGAAACGTTGTGTGAATTTGAGAAAATATTCTTGCCAACATTTTTTGACATAATGGTTTATTTACCTATCCACTTAGTTAATGAAGTTAGTCTTGGAGGACCTGTTCAATATAGATGGATGTTTTTTTAAGAAAGATACTTGTGCAAGTTGAAGTCATATGTGCAAAACAAGAGCCGTCCAGAGGGATCCATAGCAGAAGGGTATTTAATTGAAGAATGTTTGACTTTTTGCTCACGTTATATGCATGGAGTAAATACAAGACTGGATAAGGGTAGAGAAGATAACTTTGGAGGGAGAAAACGAATCGAATGAACCAGTATTCCTGAATGTTGGCCATCCTTTGGGAGGTAAAAAGAGAAGACAAGGAAAAATTGGTGAATTTCTTGTTTTCTTCTCTGATTACAGCCAACACCGATTAACCAGTGTCGGCTGTGATTTCTATTCTTTAACTTTTTTACTTTTATCTTTGTTAATTTTAGATTTGTTGGATGATTTTCATTACAGATTGTGAATTGTGATTTCATTTAATCCGGTGATGTTATATGTTGGTACAGGAAGTTTTTGTAGACTTTTAGCAGGTATAATGGCATACAAAAGCAAACAAAATCATATGTTACAAAGACAAATGAATGATTATGAGAAAAGTCGACTCTTGAGGGTTCAAGATAACAAAAAGAAAATACAAGAATTGGGATTGAAAAGGATAGCAGATTCTTTAACAAGTTTGGTGGATAGTCAAAAGATGAAGAAAAAGAAAGTTCAACCAACATACATTAATGATGTTAGAGATGAACTATATACCCCTGATAATAACGATGATGATAGTGAAGAAGATAACCAAGAAGTTGATACAAATATTATAATATCCAAAAAGATAAATAGATTATGAACTTTTTTTGTTTATTTTACTTTGTAATGATGATGTTTTCTAATGAACATGGTATTTATTTTAACAAAATCGTCCACAATATATTGCCCCCCTAAACAATGAATAGGATTGCTTATTTAGCAAAGAAGAATCGAGTGACTCCTTCAAGGGCTTTCCAAAAGTTTCCACCTGATTCAAATGAAGCAAAAAAGAATCAACGTGGATCAAAGATTACCATGGGTGAACTAATCTCCAAAGTGCAAAGGGAGGTATTAAATAAAAAAGGGGGAACAAAGGAACGATTTCTTCTTGTTGATGAGGATGATGACGAGCAGGATGGAATGCATCAAGGTATTATTTTGTTGAACTTAAAAAATATTTAATCAAAACTTTTTTATATTAATTTACTCATTTATGCTTCTACATGTTAATAGATTAGATATGGAACAATATGGTTTGGAAAATGATGATATTATGAGATCTGAAGGTACATATTTTTAGTGATTAAGTACATCTTAATTTGTTTATTATTTCAATATTGTTATTATTGATATTTATTGACGGTAATTTATTTCAAATGACAAGATGGGGATGATCAAGACAAAGAGTTTGAAGACATGGAAGATATGACAATAGAAAATATTGAAAATGATATACAAGTGAATGACAACAACGAGGATTTGGAAAATGAGGACGATGTCCATGGCCTTGAATTTGAACAACTACATCGGTCAGAATTGGAAAAAGCAACATGTTTGATTTAAATATTTATATAATGTATTTAGCTTGTTATTGATTATATATATGTATATATATATATATATATATATGTATGTATGTATGTATATATATATAAATTTTGAAATGTATATCGAAGTACAGGAGTTTGTAAAACAAATAAAAGAGGACCAACAGTGATTCATGATGTGCATATGCGGAAGGTTGACGACCGCGAGGTAATTATATGTAATGAATTTGGCCAACCCATTGGACCAGTAAAAGAGGGGAAGGATGTAGTAGGAAAATTCTCTATATTTTTAGGTACCATAGCTCGTAATCATAGTTATGAATCATTGATCCATAGTTCATGACAGAAGGTGCCATCTAAAGAAAAGATTTAGGAGTATGTCTTGGTAAGGTTTTTAGTAATTTTATGTCGTTTATTTGTTACGTTTTCTTTTATAACTAAATGCTAACTTTTTTAAAGGAAAAATACGAAGTGCCTGATGTTGTTAAGACATGGGTTTTAAAGAGTATTGAACAATCATATAAGGTACACAAATGTCGGTTTAAGAAAAAACACTTCTATCAATTTAAGGACAATAAGACAAGGTGGAAGAACCTACCTAATAACATTCCAGAAGATGATTTCTTACAATTGTTGCGTTTATGGAGTAATAAAGATGTGACGGTATTTTTCTTAACAATTTCTCCATTAATAGTATTTATTATTAAAGAGCTTTCTATTAGCTAAGTTGTATATGTTAATGTGTGTATAGAAACTCTATTTACAAGCCAAGGAATCACGCATGTCTCAAAAAAATATGCACACAACCGGTCCAAAAAGTTTTGCTAGGATTCGTGAGGAGATGGTAATATATTCTTGTTTTGCTCGTGATTTGTGTCTTTTTTGTTGTTCAATATGCTAATATTTTTTATTCATGTTTATGTTATTATGGATACAGAAAAATGATGACCCAAACCAAAAATTAGCTACTTTAACCCAGTTGTTTGAGCGTACACGTAAAATGACAGAAGGACGTTCATATGTTGATACATACGATGACACGTCAATGAAAATTGTAAGTTCTTTCTACTTTTAAACTTATGTAACTATCCATGTTTCATGAGTGCTAGTATGCATAAGATTAATATGGTTTTGATGAAATCTCCAAGCACCTACTCACCCACAAGCTAGAATTGAGTTTCTTTTGTCTAAGCACTTCTATATATTACTTGTTCAAAGAACTGTATATATGTGATATATTTGTTTAACATATTTCAATCTCAAATTTCCTTTTTATATTTTAGAACATTACTTGTTCAGATATATAAAATTGTTTTGATAATATTTTCTTAATATTTTTTTTGGACAACATTGTACGAATAAATGAAGAACTACAAGCCTATAGAGGATGGAAACGGTACAGTAGATCCTTTTCTGGCTGTAATGAACAAATAGAACTGTGGATATCGCCGACTTTATGGTAGAGGCGTTAAAAAGACGTTGATAAAAAAAGTATAAGGTGCTTGCACATCATACATGATTCTGGAGGGGCTGATGGAATCATTCAAGGCAAACGTTGAAGTTAAGAAAAACCAGTTGCTGGAAATGCGCAAAGAGTTTGAAGAGGATAGTGAAAGAAAAAAACGGAGCTCGAAGCTATGAAGAAAGATATTGCTAGCCAGCGACAAAACTTGGAAGCTATGATGCAAACGATTATGAAACAACTACCACTTGGAGATCAAGATCAATAGAATGTTTTCATTTCCCTTAATTATTATTGTAATTGACACTCTGTGTTTACTATATTGTTATATGAGTTTGAATTCATATTAATTAATAGCAAATAAAATTTATGTTACAAAGTTGCATTTGGGTGTAAAAAGGTTGCATTAACTGTAACTAAAACTCATAAAAATATTGCAATACTTTAACAAAAGGTTGCATTTTTTATAGAAAAAGGTTGCATTTTTGTAACTAAACTATAATAAAGGTTGCATTTAAATATAGAAAAAGTTGCATTTGATTGTAGAAAAGGTTGCATCCTTGTAACTAAACAAATATAAAAGTTGCATTTGAGTATTAAAAAAGTTGCATTTCAAAGTAAAAAAACTTGCATTAGAATATAAAAAAGTTGCATAGTAAAAGGTTGCATTTGAATAGTAAATGCAACACCTTCAAAAAAGGTTGCATTAGGCCTTGAAAAAGTTGCATTAGGTCTAATGCAACTGCTTCTAATGCAGCCCCGATAAAAGGTTGCATTAGGCCTAATGCTACCTTTTTAAGGCCTAATGCAACATTTGACTAGGGTTGCAATATCTTCATTTTCTTGTAGTGAATGGACTGAAGAGTTGTTTTCTGTATCCTAAACTCAGCTTTATGTAGACTAAACTTCTCCTCATATTGTTTGTGATGGGAATCCGCTAGAAGGGCTTGACTTTCAGTTGTAGAAATCAACTTAGTTATCGCGTCCTCCAAGCTTAATCTATTACTTGGCTTGTTAGTTCCTTGAAATTGTTGACGATGTTGATAGTTTTGAGATTGTCTTTGTTGAAACTGTTGTTATTGTCCGAAGCCAGATTGTCCCCGGTTGTTGTTATCCTTCCAGCTGAAATTTGGGTGATTTCTCCATCCAGGATTGTAAGTATTACTGTAGGGGTTGTTCTGCGGGCGATTCGTTTCGATAAAGTCAACCTTCTCAGCATTGACAGTGATGCTTTTTACTTCTTTAGTAGTCTCAGCGATTGTTTTGCCCTTGTTAAGTTGATTGAGTCGAGTGGTGATGGCGTGTACTTGAGCAGAAAGTGAAGTGACAACATCGACAGAATGAACACCTTGCATGGCTCCCTTATTACTTCTTGGATTATACCATTGATAGTTTTTCATAGCTATTTCCTCAATTAGGTTGTAAGCTTCTTGTGGCCTCTTGTTTCCAAAAATACCACCTGCAGTAGCGTCGAGTGTCTGACGAGCTTGATTGTGCAACCCATTGTAGAATGATGATACTTGTAACCAAACTTCTAGCCCATAGTGAGGACATTTTCTCAACATGTCCTTAAAACGTTCACATGCCTCATATAATGATTCACCATCTTCCTGGGTGAAAGTGTTAATATCATTTCTCAATTTAGCAGTTTTTGTTGGTGGGAAGTATTTTGACAGGAATTTCTGAGCAAGATCATCCCATGTAGTGATTAACCCGGTAGGAAGAGAGTTTAGCCATGCCTTAGCTCATTCCCTTAAGGAGAAGGGAAACATTCGGAGGCGAATTGCGTCATTCGAAACTCCGTTCAGTTTGAAAGTGTCACAAATTTTGAGAAAATTTGCAATGTGGGCATGTGGATCTTCATCGGGTAATCCATGGAAAGTACTTGATTATTGGAACATGTGAATGACATGAGATTTGATCTCAAAGTTGTTAGCATCAACCGTTGGCCTTGTGATACTAGACCCCAAAGCCTCTAGTGACGGTCTTGCAAAGTCGGAAATAGTGCGATTTTCTACGGCCATTTTTCTAGCACGGTTTTCTCGTATTCGGCGGTGAAAGAATCTTTCGGGCTCTGCGAAAGATCGATATAAACCAGTAGTGGAGCTATGGATCACAAGTTTCAAAAGGTCCAGTCAGGACTCGAATTGTCACACCCCCAATTTCAACTAACGGAGTATTACCGTTTGGGAAGTGACAAACCAGGATCTCAGACACTAGTTACATTGAACGACTCTACATGGGACTCAAAATGAAAATATCTTTTAAATCAGAGTATCAATGCGGAAGCGTAAAGAAAGTAAATGCGCAAAATACACGCGCCCAAAACCAAAGTCCAAACGTCCAACCAAACAAAGTACATTAAAATAATTCAATCAATATAAATAGACACAAAGCAAAGCAGTTGAATCCCATGCATGCCCTAACGTGCACCTGTGTCTTAGCTTAGCGTCCTAAGAAAACATGTAAGAAAAAGTGTCAACACGAGGTTGGTGAGTTCACAGGTTTCAAATAAATAAGTAAGCGTTACCAGATTTATGATCTTTCAATATGTATCTATAGGTAGCTAACCTATGTTCATGTTTTAGCTCAAGTGCTCGCAACTGAAACTGACTGTTTGTTTATTGCCTCCTGTCAGGTTCTATCAATACTGGCCATGTGAATAGGCTAACATTTCACCCGTTCGATATCCGATCGAGTTAGCGCGACTAACGCGGGTGGGATTTGTCAAACCCAGTAGTACTACTAAACATTACCTCGCTAAGATCCATATTAACGGTTCGAAATAAGATGAGGACTTTCTGTGATAGCATGTTACACTTAGCTTTAACATTGATAGCATATGAAATACAAAATCTACAATCAGTTTAAGCATGTTTTCTCCCCCAAGTTAAAAGCAGTAAAAAGGGGTCGTGAAACTCACCTGAGCTTGAGTAAGGATTTGAATCACACAAGGGAAAAGTTGGAACCAAGTGTGTAAGTCTCAAAAGACTTACGAATGTCCTAAAATTATAAACACATAAAATTAGGGATAAAGGAAAATGGGAAATGTGACAATGACACGGATTGAGAAGCGTCCTAAAGAAACGCTCTAATATTCAAGAGTGGACAAAAGTGTCCACGGAGTTAGGAATTACTTTACGCGACGAATGACACGACTAATAATAATTATAACCGGGTGTTTTGTCATTCACAAAAATTAAGAAAATAATAATATATGTATACGAGTAAATAGTATAACCAATTATATTATTATTTAGTCTCAATCGACACACAATGTTATAAATTGATTTGAAATAATATAAATATATATTATTTAATAATACGGGTCACGGTTTGAAAATAATATAAACATATTATTTTTATATGAATTTATGGTTTAAAAATAATATAAACACATTATTTTTACTTGATAATAATAACAATATATTAATTATAAAAGTGGGTTTAATATATAAAAATATGTTAATAATTCAAACCCGAGCCTACGGGTTGTTTTTCGGGTAAAAACACAATTGTATAACCTTATAATATTATAGGGTTTGATTTTTATTAATTAAATATTAACAGAAAAATGTTTAAAAATGATTGTGGGAGCCCGGACTCGAACCCGGGTCTCTCCCACACACGCACACTGCCTTAACCAGTCCGGCCGCCAGGCTATCGCGTTAGATACCCAGATTAAATCGTTTTAACATACGATTCCAGCGTGTTCTTTTCCCCCATCGTAATCGAGCCAAAACCAGTCCGGATTTCGTTCGAAACGATCACGATTCATCTAGGATTCATAGGGGTTTTAATCATTAGGGTGTTGCGAATATGTAGATGGATTTAATTGCAAAATGGTTAAGTTTAAGATCGTTAATTTTTAGGAAAAACAGGCCGAAACTTTAGATATGAATGCCAAATCGATTAGATAAATTCGTATGTTAGAAACTGTTGGATTCATGGGGTTTTTGATAAAATGGTGATTGCGAATCCAACCATGAGGTTTAATTTGATTGAGATAGCCGTTAAGATCAAAACCCCCAAATTGATTCAAGAACAAACCCTAATTACTGGATGTTACACAATTCGATGTTACTTGTTTAAATTATCATAGGGCTTTCGATTAGAGAGGGTTTGCGAACCTATCCATCAAAATTAATTGGATTGAGATCGCGACTAGAGTAGTGTTTGATTAAACCGTGAACATGATGAACCCTAGAATCAGTTCATGGTTAAATCGATGTTTTGAGCCACAATTGTGATAGGGCTAACGATCTTGGTATGAAAACGAAACTACAGAAGTGTTTAATTACCACAATGGTGTTCGGGTTGATGGAACGCGACTAAAACCACAGGTGCGGCTCCAAAGCTTGAGTTCCGGTGTCTCCGGCTACTGTTCCGATCGAATTGATGCGTGCATATGCTTCTGAGGAGTTCGAATGAAGTTTGCAGGTGATTAGTTTGTGAGTATGATGATTGAAATGATCGAATTGATGAATTGTGCTAATGGTTCGACGGTTTCGGTATAATTCATCATTAATTTGATTAATTTGCTAATGATGGATGTTTTAATTGATGTTTAAGGTCGTTAATGATATTAATCAAGTGATAACGGTTCCAATTTCCACAGAATCGATTTGCAAATTCGGATTTGATTGGATTGTCACGAGTTTGACTTCAAAAAGTCAAACAGAATTGCATTGGTCCGATTTTTGACTTTGGGGAGTCAACAATTCGATTTGGCACATTTACACAACTAGTCCCTGCAGTTTTGAGTTGATTTTGTGACCGAATAAGTCCTTGTGGTTAGATTTGATTAACGGGGTTAAGTTTTTAATAAGGAACTTAACAGAATAGTTAACGGGGTTAGCTTAAAAAGTCGGATTGTCACACGAATGACCCGTTGAATACCCAAACCTCCAATCAACCCATAATAATAAATCAATACTAACTCAGTCGTTGCTAGCACCAAGATTTGTATATAGACCTTTACAAACTCGAATAAGCTTCTCAAACAAGAAGTCTTGTCCAAGAAACTTACAAGATTTAAGATTAGTAAGTTGGTTTAAAGATCACTTATTCTTATCTTTTTAAGATAAGTTAAAATAAAGACTTTAAGAACATAACATACTAAAAATACTTCAATAAATAATTAAAGTTCAACCAACCCACGCAACGAAAGAGGACTAGCCATGAATAACTATACAAGTGACTCCACAAACCCTTAGACATTGTGTGGAAGTGTTCCAACACCAAGGGAGAGTGGGTATAGGTTGCCTCTTGTTTACTCGAACGAGAATAATCATTTCGTGTTACAAGACTTTAAAAGGGAAAATAAACAAAGAAAATCTAAAACGGACCAAAACTAAGAGAGTTCCGGCTCTTAGCAGAGCACTAAGGCCTTCACATATCTCAATCTTGGACACCTAAATGCTTGGAATGAGCTTGTTATTTATAGGCTGAGATCTGGGCAATGCACGGGCGTGCATTAGATTGCACGGGCGTGCAAAGTACCCATTTCTTGCACGTGAGGGAATCTGGCAGCTTTTGGGAGTACAAAGCCACTTTTCACCATTTGCACGCATCCTCCAATTTTGACCAGTGCTTGATTTTGACTTCCTGGTTTGACTCCTTGGGTGCACAAACGTCTGATTGGCTTCCGGATGCTGATTTTCCCTTGTTTTTGAGTGATTTCTTCATGTTTTTGTATGTAAGGGATAATTATCCTGTTGTAACAGATATAAATAGATAAGTATAAATTCTTATCATTTTATCTATAATTGTGATTAATATGGGGATAATTGTGCATGTAAAATATGTATAAATGATGGCACATCAGGCGGCTTGCCCTAGTACTCGGCGTTTTGTTAGTGGCAATTTCATTTCTCTTGGGGGCAGTCCTATTTCTTGGAAATCCAAGAAGCAAGCCACTGTTTCTCTTAGCTCTACTGAGGTTGAATATCGCTCTCTTTGCCGCGTCACACAGGAACTTGCTTGGTTAACTCGGTTATTTGTGGAGTTTCAGCTTCCCAACCTCACTCAAGTTCCTCTTAAATGTGATAGTTAGGCGGCCATCCCCATCGCTAAGAATCCTGTTTTTCATGAGCGCACTAAACATATTGAGTTGGATAGTTATTTTGTCCGTGAGAAGCTTCAAGCCGGTTTGATTCTGCTTTCTCATACACAAACTTCTGATCAACTTGCGTATTTATTCACCAAGGGTCTGGCTGGTCAACTACATTCCGATATCATTTCCAAGTTGGGGTTTTATACACCTCCAACTTGAGGGGGGTGTTGGCGAACTTAAAGGGGCGAACTTGTTAAGTTCGCCCGGATAGTTTAGTTTGTTTCTTTGTTTGTATATGAATATTTTCTTTGTAATCTCTATTGAGTTATCAATCAAATCATTTTTACCCCCAATCATTCTCTCTCGTTTATCTTTTCTCTCGTTTCAGCTTTCACTCTCATTATCATAACAGTAAAGTGGCCAACATTAAACTTATAAAGGATTCAAGGGAAGTGGCGAGCGGCGAACAAATGAACTAGGGTTATGTTTACCCTAAGCATCGTTCAACGCTTAAAGTCTTTGCCCCTAACGGAAAAGCCACAACATTTCACACGCCGCTTCAAAAACAGGCGCGCGTTCAACGTTTAAAGTCTTTGCCCCTAACGGCAAAGCCACAACCTTTACACGGCGCTTGAAAAACAGGCGCGCGTTCAACGCTTAAAGCATTTGCCCCTAACGGCAAAGTCCACAGCCTTTATACACCACCTGAAATATAGGCGCGTGAAGCTTAAAAAATTGGTCCTAACACCAAGTTTACAACATTTACATATTGATTACTATTCCTAAGCATCGCCCCGATACAAACAACCTTATCCGCCTTCGGGTTTAAATGTGATATAGGGGCTCGCGGGTGAAGTGTAAGGACCAGTTTACATTCTTATTTTAGGTCACCTAGAAAAAGATCCGGAACGGTGATATATCGTTCACGCTCCCTCTTTTCACATCAAGTGATCCTTATTCAAGGAAGACTGCCCATTTTTGCAGGATTATAGCTCGAATGTGACAAATAATATGAGTCAAGCATAATGTGGCTAGCACCACATCACGCTAGACTGGGGGACTTTTAGAGATATCCTTCCAATAGGGCCAAGATCCAATTCATGCCCAATCGGGCAGGCTCATTAGGATTTCTCCTCCCCTTGCCTATAAATAAAAGGTTATCTTCTTCCTCTCTTCCTCTCTCTCCCTTGATACATATCTTATATTCATACTTTATACACATTGATGGCGGAATTCATCACTGACTTGGACGTCGGAGGGTGGTTCAGGGACTCAGGTCTCTGGCCCCTTATAACGAGCTCTTGATTTTGCAGATCTGGAGCGAGGCGGAGAAGACGAGATGTGACTGATTATTCTCCTAAATCATTGTGATGATCCAGACAATCCTCCCGGTGATTTCTGCAGCAACAACTCTCGTTATCATAACAGTAAAGTGGCCAACATTAAACTGATAAGGGATTCAAGGGAAATGGCGAGCGACGAACAAATGAACTAGGGTTAATTTCAATGACTATGACAATGATTCCACGAATCACAAGACATGAACGAGAAATTCGAATGGTTTCAGTGTGGTTATTAATTAAAAAAATTGGACTTAAAAAAATGGGGACTGTAAACACCCGCTCTTTTTGTAACAATAGTGGTCGGTCCCGTGTGTTTGTCCAGGTGATAATTTATTACACGACTTAAAATTGTTATACGAAAATCCCATGAGTCTGATCAATTCATCATGTTGATCTGATTCTATGCCTGTCCCAGCTGATGTTTCTCCAAGAGAGCGAGAGACCTCTCTTATGTTGGGTTTTGCGGATATCGAATTTCTGGTTATTATTAACCAACAGAAATCCTAGTCCAGAGATTCTGTTCTCAAAGACCGGGTCAAGACACCTGTTATCATGTCTAACTCATTTGATAAATATGTTTAATTAAACACATCAAGTTCATTTGTTTGCCACTCGCCACTTCCCTTTGAATAAAAATAAACTCATTTAATAAATATGTTTAAATAAAATTATATACTTTACAACGTCAACCTGTCAATCCATTTACGACCCATTTAATCTATTTATTATAACGTATCAACTCGTTTATAACTTGATTACAACTCATTTACAGGCCAACATCCGTTTGACTAGTTTAGATAAACGAGCTACACAATTTTCAACATGTCCTAGTTATGAATGACATTTTAGACAGGAATAAAAATATACGCCGTGTTTGAGTTCATCAATTTAATCCGTCAACCTGAAACCCGCCACCTCTGTTCAGAGGCGAATTATAGTGAGGGCCCGCCCCTCCCCGCCCCCTCCCCCCCCCCGATTTTTCGCTCAATAGTGTTAATTTATACGTATTCTGCCGATTTTTCACTCAGTAGTGTTAATTTATACGTATTCGGTCGAAAATTTTATAGTTCCGGCCCCCTGATAGGAAAAAAAATCTCAACGCCACTACGTTTTTCTTCAAACTTTACCACTGCCTCTGTTCTTGTATCTTACATATTTTCAATAAACGTAAAACAAAAGATACATAAAAAATATAAAAAAATGGCACACTAAATTCGAGCTTAGTTTACTTAAATTAAAATAAAAATTGATTATTAACTAATAGTAATTCAACGCCGTTACACTCAACGGCACGTCGTAAACCTTCTGCCCATCCGGATAAAACAACCCGTAGTTCCGTTCAGAAGTCGGCCCCGGTTTCTGATCCTCGTTAAAAAGCGCAAACAAGTAAACGTTCAGAGGATCGTTTGGTCTCAAAGGAGTCCCGCCGCCGGCAAGCACTCTCCGGACCAAGTTCCCGTTATACTGAGCCGCATTGTCAGCACCGGCCCCGGATTCGTTTAAATCACCAACCGAAGGCCACCCGGTCTCCGTAACCACCATTTTAACGTCGTCGAACTGCAACGCGCTTATCGCGGAGTTAACGGCGTCAAGTTGGGCGTCTAGTAAGCTTTTGTAAACCATTCCGGTGTTAGGGTCGGTGACGCCGGCGTTATTCCGGAAAAGAGCGTAATCTAACGGAATCGTGTCTGTGTTTGCTTGGTAAGCGAAATAAGGGTAGACATTCACCATGATGTAGGATTCAGTGTCTCGGAGGAAACTAAGCATGGGTTTGATCACCGGCTCGATCAGCTCCGGCTTAAAGGATCCCGCCGACGAAGGGTAAGAGTTGTCCAGCGCGCAGAGGGCTACCGGTGAGGAAACTTTGATGGTTAAATTGTGTTTTATTAACGAAGCATGAATGTTTTTCATGGCGGGAACGAGGAAGGAGGTTATGTTGTTTGGGTCAGTGAAGACTTCGTTTCCGACGGCGATGGCGTCGATGGTGGTGGTTGGGATGTACGGGAGGATGTTGGACTGGACCCATGTGTCGGTGTAGGTTTGGTTTTCGGCGGCGGCTGAGGGGAGGTTTTGGTTGGGGAGGGCGACGATGACGGAGATGTTGGAGTTGGAGAGGGCGTTGAGGACGGTGGGGTCGGTGTCGAAGAGTTTGATGCGAGTGACTCCGTTGGAGATTAGAAGTTGGATGACTTGGGTTGGGTCTGGGAGGTTGTCGGCGATACGGCCGTAGTTGAGACCGATGGTGCCGCCGGAGAATGCGACGGGGAGGAATGGTAAAAGGAGGATGAGGCTGATGATGTATGGTGGTGGTGGTGCCGCCATTGGTGATGGAAGATGGAGTAGAGTATGGGATCTTGGGTTGAATATTAAATTATTATTTATAGGGACGAGATGGTAAAAGGGGTGGGTAAAAAGAGTGAGAAAGTGGGGGTAACACTTTATTTTTCATGTTTAATAAAATATGTACTTTCAATTGGTTTTTTTTAATACTAAATATTACTCGTACGATACTTTAAACCAATAATTATAAACTGTTTTATTGTTGAGGTTTAAACCTGTAATACCTTTTCTCTGAAAGGCATGTGTCTGTACTAAGTGGGCTAGTCTCATTTTTAGGCCCGGCCTAAAGAGAGGGGCAGGGTGGGCCATGGCTCCAGGCCCGCTCTTTCGAGAGGCCCGAAGTTTTTAAAAATTTTGTATATGTTTTAAATAGTATATTTTGTTTATATATCCATTTTATGTACATCAAAGTTTCCTTAGTGCAATTGGAAATACCATTACAAGAAAATGTAAAGTTTACAGGTTTAAGTCTTAGCAACAACACTATTTATTTTTCATGTGTCATATTTCTTCTTCTCTTCTCTTATTTTTTTCTCTCTTTAAAAGGTTGTTCCACAAAAACTCATAATTGATTAAACCAAAACCAAAACCAAAAATAGACACAAAAATGCATATATATAAACTCATTACATATAAATTTTTTTTATTAAGGCCCGTTTTTTTATTAGTTGTCCAGGGCTCAAAACGTTTCGAGAATTCTCTGAGCCGGCCCTGCTCACATTGACATGTACTTTCAATTGTTGTGACTTAACATTTTGTTTAAAAAAAATAAACGTTAATTGTTTCATAAGCCTTGCTCCAATGATAATATGTGGAAGGCAATATTGAGCTTATGGTTCATTTTCATTGAACATTCTATAGAACGTTCTATATTAAAAATTAATTGTATTAAACTTAAGTTTTTAAGGTGGATTATATTAAAAGGATGATTTTAAAGTTTAATATTAAAAAATAATAATATAGAGAACTAATATGATATATTTTAACAAAATTTTTAGTGGCTACCAATTTCAGAAGTAAAATGCCAGGGGCCAGCATTTTTAACTAAGCTTTATTTATGATAGATATCATAGTTAAAAAAAAATTACCACTATTCATTTACTTTTGTGTTTTTATTTTATTGATTATATATATACACATATTCATTTGTTTTCATCATATGAAAATTTGAAATTAGTACATTATTCAATCATTTGGATGTTTTCAATTGTTAATTTATGTAGAACGATGGGACTCCACTTCTTTCGGTGAAACAAGGTAATCAATTTAAAATAACGGTCATATTTATCTTTTTAAAATTTGTCTCAACAGATAACATAGAAAAGAATCTTTATATTACTCTAACCAATTTAAAACACAACCCTTATGAATAGTGACTTACATGTTTTAATACCTTTTGTACAACCAGGCTAAACGTGAGTTTTTTTAACGGTAACACCTAGATATTCTAGAATAATTGGGTTTCTTTGGGACAGCACCTAGAATATCCAGGGCAGCCCACCACAAGAGGAACCCCCAACTGAGTAAACTCACTGACCTGGTCACACACCCTTTTTTTGCTGTGGCCAGGATTCGAACCCAAGACCTCCACTATGAAAAGTCTTGGGACTACCATTGCACCAAATGACTAACGGTGGCTAAGTGTGAGTTAATTTAACTTTTCTTTACGCGTGTACACATTTTCTTACCCTAAAGCCACATGTCCTGCCTGACGAGCTTTTCTTTCGCTTTCTCCACCTGTTGCCTCATCTCTACGGTTTCTCTTCCGACGTTCTCTTCCGATGATCCAGGTACAGTGGTGGAAGCGTTGTGGTTGTGGAACTGGTTGGGGCTTTATTTGCCCTGATGTCGCCTCTGTTTCACCACATGGATTCGATTGTGAGTGTCGCCACTAGCCAGTTGCGACCCTGAACGAACATTGCCGTCGGGTTCTCCCGTTTGCGGAACCCTAGGTGGCGGTTATGTGCGCGGTGGTTCAGTTGGATGCGACAGCCGCTTAGGTTGGATTTCAGAAACTCTAACCTATTTAGAAGAGAACCCTTATGAATAGTAATTACATGTTTTTATGCCTTATGTACAAGCAGGCTAAGCGTGAGTTAATTTAACGCGTATGGTGGTGGCAACGTTATGGTTGTGGAACTGGTTGTGGCTTTGTTTGCCCTGATGGCAGATCTATTTCACCACACTAATTTGATGGTGTGTCTACCCGCTATCCAGTATGACCCTGAACGAACATCACCGCCGGGTTCTTGCTTTTAGGGGACCCTAAGTGGCGGTTGTGTGCGCGTTGGTTCAGTTGGATGTGACAGCGGCTAGGGTTTGGATTTCAGGAACTTTTGACAAATGTAAATAGGTAGAATAGTAGTTTTGACCCAAAAGTAACAACATACATGTTGTAGATGCATATAATGGCGAGAAGGTTAGCAATTACTTTCCTGTTTTTATACTTTGATTGTTTTTATATTTTTGTTTGTTAGTTTTCACAGGTGATACTGCTGCATAAACTTTCGTCTGATTCCGCAACAAAATATTTATATATTGGTGCTAGAAGATCATAATTTAAATAAAACATTGAAATTAATACTTACAGTAGGCTTTCTTAACAGTTACTCTTCATCGTCTGATTATCAAAACTCAATTTACTACCTAAATTGCTTTTACAGACTACCTTTTAAGTTCTTTTAAAAAAAATTACTTGTAAGTTGCATAGATATGTCAACAGAAGGCAGGTACTACTTTGCACAATCTGTTAACATAAGCAAGGTAATTCTTTTTATAGTGTTAGGATCAAACACGCAACACACAAACAAGAAAAATAAAGAGACACAAGATTTACGTGGTTCGGTCAATGTGACCTACATCTACGGGGGCAACTAGGGTTTTCGTTTTATTGAGTGATAATAAATTACAAGTACAAGAGATTAATTTATAGGCATAAATTAGGGTTAGACCCTTAATCAACAAATTAACTAAACTAGGCCCGCTTCAGGCTAGGGCCTGCTGACCCGAAGCCTACATCCCAACATATAGGTCGCCTTCGATGCGTTCTTAGTAGTGTATGTTTTTAGAGCAGCAATAGATGTTGCTAAGCTTTGAGTTTGTTAATAACCTGTGATGTCCTTGGCTTTAGCTTTTATGACATACACAACCGTGTTTTGATCACATCGGGCTTGCAATCATGACCGCATTACGGTTATATTTTTCAACATTTACGGAAACATTTGTATTCGCATAGGTTTCGTAAGCGAATGAACAATACGTTTGTTTTATTGTTATTTTCTACTTCATAAATAAAAGGATTTCATTTTTTCAATCAAAACAAAACATTGTTGTAGTGGTTTGAACTTTCCTGCGTGTTCTAGCCTTGAATCTGCTTCCCCTACAATTCACTGAACCCGTGTTCAAACAGAAATCTGTTCGGTTGCCAATGAAGCCACTAAGAATGAATTTGGACATGCAAAAGAATACATTGTTAAGCAGCTAGAGCTTGAGATGGTTCAACCAGCAGAAATGGGGACCATACGCGCTGACGATTTTATGGTCTGTTTTATTTCTTTATTTTGTATAGCGGTTACCTTAAATAGTACATGTATTGTGGTCCTTTGATTAACCGTTAATTTTGAAACCGTAAAGGCGCTTTTGTTCCAATCTTGGCATGAATAACCAGACCGTTAAAGCGACCCAAGAATCTCTCCAGAAGTCGGAACAGTTTGTTCCCAAAAACCCGCCGCAACGTGCGGACGTTAAATCTCTAGTTATATTAATAAATAAAAATCTTAATGGGACACGTGTCACTTTATGGTATATCTTCAGCATGTTTTTTTCGTCTCTCTCATATTAGATAATAATATTAAAAGAATATATATACCATCCAAAAATATCGACATGTATTTTAAAACTTGAGGTAATACAAATAAAGTTAAAGGGGCTAAAATGGGTAAGAGTAGCTAAAGAAGGGAGCCATTTCTCCTTTAACCTAGTCGCCTCCCACCCCTTCCCTCATTCTTCAACTCGTTGCGCATACTAGAGAGAGAGACAAGAGAGAGAAAGTGGAGGATATCATTACTTCAAGCCTTCAATTGGTTAGATCTCGTTCCTAATCACCTACATGAGGTAGAACATGAAGAACCAGAGCTAATTCGCGGTAAGAAAATAGTTCTTCATCTCCTGTTTTAGACTTTTTCGGGTTTGAGGGTAAAAACGCGGTTAATGCATAAAGTTTGAGTTTTTATGTATGTAACGATTTAAAAACCATATATCTAGTAACATGGGGGTCAAACAAACGTTTTGGACGAATAAAGTTGGAACCTTGATGCATGTTACGGATCGGAAGCCGTCATGCAAAAGTTAGGGTTTCAAAAGAAAAGGACGAACAGAGTATTCGCAAGAATACCCCCATTCAAATACTCGAGTATTCACACAAATACCTTTGAGCGTTCCTAGGAGTATCCGCACGAATACTCAAAGCGAGAACTTCAAGTATTCGGGTCAGCATGTAAGCATATACCGAATGTGAGTACTTCGAGTATTCTAGCGAATACTTGTGAGCCAATACTTAGGACGCCTTAAGCGTATACCCGTGAGCGAGTACTTAGGATTCCCTAAGTGTATACTCGTGACCGAGTACTTGGGTATCCAATCAAATACTTAGTGTGAGAACTTGTTCTTGACCTCAACTTTCACCTATGGAACTTGTACAGATTTGACATAGTCGATAGAGCCCGCAGAGTTAATAATCATAAGCAAGAGAACCAGTTGTTTTTGAAAAGTAAAAGAGAGATTACATGTATTTTGTTGTTAACTTGTTTTTTTAATTGTAAGGGTATTTTAGCCATTTTACACCAATTTTAACATAAAAAGTTAACGGCTATCCAAAATGGAGTCCATATTTGTTACTTTTTTCAAACGTACTGGACCAAACCTGTAGTTTTTGAAAAGTAGGGGACCAAAGGTGTAATATGGCTATACCACATGGTCCTTCCTTATAATTAATTCATTGAATAAATAAACATAAACGAACTTTTTACTGAACAATTTACGAACGTGCAGTTGATTGTAACATCCCGAGTTTTAGAGCGCGAAAGAATTCACGAGAAAATTAAAACTTTAATAAGGAGAAGAGAAGCGGGCTTGGGCCGGGATGTATGGGCCGAAAGGGGCAAGTTTGGGCCCTTATAAGCCTCAAGATCAGCCAAAAGCCCTCATTTGCATCATCCATTTCCATTTTCTAGAGAGAGAGGAGAGAGAGAGAGTCTAGAGAGAGAAAGTCCTGGTTTTCGGATTAGAGCCTCAATGATCATTAGCAAGAGTCTCGTGAGTGTTTAGCAACGAAAAGGAAGTGATCACAGGTAACCGATTCTCCTAGATCTGAGTTCTTGTTCGTTTTTGGGTTTTTCGGGTTTTGGGCGAAAATGTTATGTTTGAACGGATGAAACTGAAAGATAAGCATAGATTTGAGTTCCTTAATGGAAAACGAACGTTTTGAATGCAAACAGGTTCGGGATCTTGAAGTGATCAGACCCGAATGCAAAAGTTAAGGTTTTTCGCCAAGAACAGGTCGTGCGCACTTGCTAAGTGCGCACCGAGTAGGTCTTGCGCACTTGCTAAGTGCGCAGGAAGGCAAGTGCGCAGGAAGAGGAACCTGCGCACTTGCTAAGTGCGCAGGAAGCAGAGTCTGTGCACTTACTAAGTGCGTAGGCATCAGGTCTGATTAAGTGAAGTCAGTATGTTAGAGTAGTTAAACCATTAGAGTCGGTAATGGTCTGATGTGTATTTAACTAATCAATTCAGATCGGAAGTGACGTTGTTGGACCTTGTTTAGGACAACCCGAATTAGCTTACCAGGTGAGTTCTAATCCCCTTTTTGCCTTCTTTAGGGGTGGTGTGCATACTTAGCGTAAAGTGTTTATTATATTTTATATATTATAAACTGAAGTGAAAAACTATGTTTTAGTGAAAAGTTTAAAATAGGCAAAAGTACGTTTTGAGGAAAGTATATTTATATCATTTGGCAAGCGTTTACTATATTTCTATATACATAAACAAAGGCATGATATATGTGCTAGTATGTTTTCAGTAAAGTAAGTTATATCATTTGGCAAGCGTTTACTATATTTCTATATACATAAACAAAGGCATGATATACGTGCTAGTATGTTTTCAGTAAAGTAAGTTATATCATTTGGCAAGCGTTTACTATATTTCTATATACATAAACAAAGGCATGATATATGTGCTAGTATGTTTTCAGTGAGCAAGTTATATTTTATGGCAAGCGTTTACTATATTTTATATACATAAACAAAGGCATATTATATATGAAAGTTATGAACAAGATTTACAGAAAGTTTTATGAACAGTAAAGTGAACAGTTTTTCCTTCGGGAATATGTACCAGTTTGTAAAGGTCCTTGGGACAGATGTTACTTGTACAAGATGTCAGATATGGGTGCTACCCATTAGTAAGAGTCTCGGTGGCTCGTTAACAGTTGTACAATTGGAATGAGTGACGGCGGTTGCTCGGGGAACTACGCAATCCCCCATGTACCAGTTAAGCGGTATTGATCACGAGGACAATACCCGGTGTTGATCACGAGGACAACATCGTGTCATGTGGTGTTGCTTGCAAGGACAACATCATTGGGTCACGAGGACCCAGAAGGTATTGATCACGAGGACAATACTAGTATGTAACAAGAATTGACGGATAAGCGGTAGTGTCGGTTCATGGTGTAAGCCATGGGGGCATTGACCAGGTACTTGTCGGTTCATGGATGTAAGCCATGAGGGCAGTAAAGTAAAGATGAATTGACGGTTAAGTGGTACTGATCACGAGGACAATACCAGCAGTGATAAGAATTGACGGTTAAGCGGTATTGATCACGAGGACAGTACCAACAGTGACAAGGAATTGACGGATACTTTATGAATGTATTAAATTATGTTTTGAAAAGTGTAGTATGTAAAGTTTTGCCTTAAGGGCAGTATGTATGTATGTATTAGTAAATCTTTTGTATAAATGATTTAAAGTAAACGTTAGAACTCACTCAGCGTTGCTGATTTTTAGTATGCATATCAGTTAAGTGCAGGTTTAGTTGATGGATGTGGATGCTTGGCTTAGAGAGAAGAGTTACCCAAATATCAGTGTCTGGCATCCCGATTATGTTTTATGTTATGTTTTAAGTTGATGTTGTTAGAGACAAGTGGTATTAGATATGTTTATGTTTCCGCTGTGTATGTTGAAGTTTAAATCGTTTCCGCTGTGTTAATGAATGTCTTACGTTTAAAGTGCTATGTGTTGATGAGTAAATCCAATAAGTGAGGTCTCCCGGGTTTGGGGCCTCACAAGTTGGTATCAGAGCCATAGTTTGAGAGATTTGGACATCCCCGATGTTCAGACTTAAACTGAGAATGTGACAAGTAGCGAATGCCAGTAACGGGTAACTCAAGCCAAAGCATCAGAAGCGTATAGTAAGTAAAGTTTCTTTCCTAGATTTAGAGTGTCATGATAAGAATAGAATCCTTAGTGGAATCATGAAAGCGAATAAATGGAAAACAAGAAGTGATGTAATGGTTAATTGCAGATGGCTAGTGTATATTAACATCTTACCTTACTTATTGTGTTCTACATATTCCCTAGCATGATGAAATTAAATCTTTTGTTCTCTATCTTTCAGTTAGAAATGGCTAGACGTGGAGGAACTAGAGGGGGTGGAGGAGGAAGACGTGGTGGGCGTACAGGCCGTCACGGTGGAGCTAGCACAAACCAAGTGATTAAGGGGAGTGTTCACACTACCCATACTGATACGGTAGTCAGTCAGCACAATGTTGAGCATGCAGAAGGAGATGACCAACCGTTTGAGTTTGAACCAGTCGTACAAGCAGCTCTTGGTCGTGATTTTACCTGGCTGCTGAAGGAAATCTTACCAGCCATACTAGACGAAGCGTTAAGAAAGGCCAAGGAAAACCCCAACGTAATCCCAGCCACTGAAGGGCCAGTGGTGCTTCCAGCCATGGGAGGACCAGTTCTGGTGGAGAATGTTGCACCACCTACTCGCGGATGCGATTACAAGGCATTTCATGGTTGTGATCCCCCTGAGCTAACTGGGGAGAAAGAAGCAGATGATACTTTAGATTGGATCAATGGCATGGAATCCACCATCCGCCTCAGTGACTGCAGACCGGATCAAGCGGTCATGTTCGCAGCTAAGTCACTGAAGGGAGAGGCAGCACACTGGTGGGAGACTGTGAAATAGGCTAAGGGTGACCAAGAAGTCGAGCTAATGAGGTGGAGTGATCTGAAAGCGTTAGTAATTGAGAAGTTCTGCCCCAAGAACGAAGTCCACAAGGTGGAAAGAGAGTTCCTGACGTTGCAAGCCGGACTCATGACTCACAGACAATATACTTCCAAGTACAACGAACTGGCACGCCTGGTTCCTCATCTTGTAACCACAGAGGAGAGGAGGATTCATTATTATGTTCAAGGGTTGCCTCCAAAGATACGTACCTTTGTAAGGGCCAACACACCGAGTACCTTTGAGTCGGTGGTTGTTTTGAGCGGAGTTGTCTATGATGACATTGCCTCTGAAGTCATTTCTGAAGCACCTAAGAAACAAGCGGCTAAGCGGACTGGGGAGGAACTTCAGGGTCCTAGTGATAGGAGGTCAATGTTAGAAGCAGAGGGTCTGTGTGGAAAGTGTGGGAAAAGGCACGGAGGAGAGTGCAGAGCTGGGCAAGCGGGTTGCTTTAAGTGTGGAAAGTTTGGACACCAATCACGTGACTGCACGACGAAGCCTAAGTGCCACAACTGTGGGGAGCCAGGGCATTTGAGCAGAGATTGTAGAAAGCGCAAAGAGCCGGAAGCGGGAGGATCCGGAAAGGGTAAGGGTGCAGAGAAAGAATCTTACATTAACAAGGCCACAGCAAGGGTTTACCAGATGACTCAGTAAGGTACGTTGCAAACTCTTATTTGTGATATGCCAGGTTTATGTTATTATTTCCTTAAGTGATTAGTTAGCCCCATCAGCTTAGAAGCCTTAGAACTAGATATTATCTGGATTAGATCCTCAGTGCTAGTTAATCACAATGGCCTTCATGACCAAGCTGCCTTGCATAGCTACGATTTATGCCACCCATTCTGTGATTTGCTATCAGTATAGCTTATGGCAGGTTTCGAGGACGAAACCTATTGTAAGGAGGGTAGACTTGTAACATCCTGAGTTTTAGAGCACGAAAGAATTCACGAGAAAATTAAAACTTTAATAAGGAGAAGAGAAGCGGGCTTGGGCCGGGATGTATGGGCCGAAAGGGGCAAGTTTGGGCCCTTATAAGCCTCAAGATCAGCCAAAAGCCCTCATTTGCATCATCCATTTCCGTTTTCTAGAGAAAGAGGAGAGAGAGAGTCTAGAGAGAGAAAGTCCCGGTTTTCGGATTAGAGCCTCAAGGATCATTAGCAAGAGTCTCGTGAGTGTTTAGCAACGAAAAGGAAGTGATTACAGGTAACCGATTCTCCAAGATCTGAGTTCTTGTTCGTTTTTGGGTTTTTCGGGTTTTGGGTGAAAATGTTATGTTTGAACGGATGAAACTGAAAGATAAGCATAGATTTGAGTTCCTTAATGGAAAACGAACGTTTTGAATGCAAACAGGTTCGGGATCTTGAAGTGATCAGACCCGAATGCGAAAGTTAGGGTTTTTCACCAAGAACAGGTCGTGCGCACTTGCTAAGTGCGCACCGAGCAAGTCTTGCGCACTTGCTAAGTGCGCAGGAAGGGAAGTCTGCGCACTTGCTAAGTGCGCAGGAAGAGGAACCTGCGCACTTGCTAAGTGCGCAGGAAGGGAAGTCTGCGCACTTGCTAAGTGCGCAGGAAGAGGAACCTGCGCACTTAAGTGCGCAGGAAGCAGAGTCTGCGCACTTGCTAAGTGCGCAGGCATTAGGTTTGATTAAGTGAAGTCAGTATGTTAGAGTAGTTAAACCATTAGAGTCGGCAATGGTCTGATGTGTATTTAACTAATCAATTTAGATTGGAAGTGACGTTGTTGGACCTTGTTTAGGACAACCCGAATTAGCTTACCATGTGAGTTCTAATCCCCTTTTTGCCTTCTTTAGGGGTAGTGTGCATACTTAGCGTAAAGTGTTTATTATATTTTATATATTATAAACTGAAGTGAAAAACTATGTTTTAGTGAAAAGTTTAAAATAGGCAAAAGTACGTTTTGAGGAAAGTATATTTATATCATTTGGCAAGCGTTTACTATATTTCTATATACATAAACAAAGGCATGATATATGTGCTAGTATGTTTTCAGTAAAGTAAGTTATATCATTTGGCAAGCGTTTACTATATTTCTATATACATAAACAAAGACATGATATACGTGCTAGTATGTTTTCAGTAAAGTAAGTTATATCATTTGGCAAGCGTTTACTATATTTCTATATACATAAACAAAGGCATGATATATGTGCTAGTATGTTTTCAGTGAGCAAGTTATATTTTATGGCAAGCGTTTACTATATTTTATATACATAAACAAAGGCATATTATATATGAAAGTTATGAACAAGATTTACAGAAAGTTTTATGAACAGTAAAGTGAACAGTTTTTCCTTCGGGAATATGTACCAGTTTGTAAAGGTCTTTGGGACAGATGTTACTTGTACAAGATGTCAGATATGGGTGCTACCCATTAGTAAGAGTCTCGGTGGTTCGTTAACAGTTGTACAATTGGAATGAGTGACTGCGGTTGCTCGGGGAACTACGCAATCCCCCATGTACCAGTTAAGCGGTATTGATCACGAGGACAATACCCGGTGTTGATCACGAGGACAACATCGTGTCATGTGGTGTTGCTTGCAAGGACAACATCATTGGGTCACGAGGACCCAGAAGGTATTGATCACGAGGACAATACTAGTATGTAACAAGAATTGACGGATAAGCGGTAGTGTCGGTTCATGGTGTAAGCCATGGGGGCATTGACCAGGTACTTGTCGGTTCATGGATGTAAGCCATGAGGGCAGTAAAGTAAAGATGAATTGACGGTTAAGTGGTACTGATCACGAGGACAATACCAGCAGTGATAAGAATTGACGGTTAAGCGGTATTGATCACGAGGACAGTACCAACAGTGACAAGGAATTGACGGATACTTTATGAATGTATTAAATTATGTTTTGAAAAGTGTAGTATGTAAAGTTTTGCCTTAAGGGCAGTATGTATGTATGTATTAGTAAATCTTTTGTATAAATGATTTAAAGTAAACGTTAGAACTCACTCAGCGTTGCTGATTTTTAGTATGCATATCAGTTAAGTGCAGGTTTAGTTGATGGATGTGGATGCTTGGCTTAGAGAGAAGAGTTACCCAAATATCAGTGTCTGGCATCCCGATTATGTTTTATGTTATGTTTTAAGTTGATGTTGTTAGAGACAAGTGGTATTAGATATGTTTATGTTTCCGCTGTGTATGTTGAAGTTTAAATCGTTTCCGCTGTGTTAATGAATGTCTTACGTTTAAAGTGCTATGTGTTGATGAGTAAATCCAATAAGTGAGGTCTCCCGGGTTTGGGGCCTCACATTGATTCTGAGTCTACAAATAATAAAAAAATTGATAGAATGATAATCGATTAATCGCGTAAGGTATGAAACTATATATTACTTACTAGGTTAAAATCTCATGTATTACACGGGTTGAATAAATATAATATTATATATTAAGTAATAAAAAAATTATTTTTTAAAAACTCGTGTTTTACACGGGTTGAATAAACCCGTGGAATACAATATAATCTGTTAACACATGCATTTTTAAAAATATGTCTGGAGATTTATTAATATAAAGATTAGTATTTTCTTTAAAAATATATTAATATTAAAAGATAGAAGTGTATTTAATAAAAGAGAGAGGCGAAAAAAAATAATGAGAATAAATATGGAGGCGACACGTGACATGAAAAACTTTTATTTATTATATAGTATAGTTTTTTGTATGAGTAAATTACACATACTGTCCATTATTTATACTATAAATTACACTTTGTGTCCTTTGACTTCAATAAGAACACCACGAGTCCTTTATTTACATACTTTTATACAACCTATGTCCTTTACCCTAGCCCTTATCCATTTTCACCGTTAAATCTCATCATGTGCCCCTCACATGATGGGTAAAATAGTCATTTCATCTTTTTGTCTCTCCCAGGTGCAATATAAGACAATGCTTATTCCTTCTTCGTATTTTAGGGTTGGGATTGATAGCAATAATCAGCAATAGCATATAATCTGGACTCTTCGTGTTGTGCGTTTGTCTAATTTGGCGCTAGAATGCTTGAACCAGTAGGCTTTTATAGTGGGATAAAATATCTAATGGTTGAAGGTTTGTGTGCAAAAGGAAAAAAAGGTTAATATTTGAAACTATATAACAAATCCTTCGAACCCTTACCTTCCTCTTGCTTCCGACACTAAGGGTGTTGGTCATACCCTAACTCTATCCGGCACTCGCCCAAAGCCCCATCGGAGGTCCACAATTCCGGAAAATGCAGCACTTACTAGGGCACCGGAAATAGCTTTGAATCCGGTCTCCGGCAGATCGGCCGGCTGCCGTGCCCGGGACGTCAACGATTCGTGCGACGGAGAGAATCACAGAGACTGCGAGGGAGAAATGAAGCGATCGAAGTGGGTAGGAGAGAGGAAACGAGCTGAAGAACGGACGTAACAGAAGGAGTGACCTAGGGTTTCGTCTAGTGGCTTCGTCGGCGTAAAAACTTGCTCCACTTGCTGCCGCTGCCGGTTTGCCGGAATGAAGCAGGGGAGAAGCTGCGAGAATCCACTTCCCATCACACTAAAATGTTTCTGTCGATTTGGATTTGGTTGTTTTATTGAAAAAAAATTCAGATTTTGTGTATGGCTTTTGATGATCTTTGTTGGTGGTTCTTCGTTTCGGGAAGATCAATGATTATCTCGATGGATTCTTGATGGGTTTATGGAATTGTGTATTTGATGTAATTATTGATTATGTATAAACGAGTTTGGGTATTTGTGTGTGTTTGGTAATGAAGGAAGATAAAATGATCATTATATCCTCGTACATATCTAGACTTAACAGAAAAAGATAACACTAGTTAGTGTAAAGGACATAGGGTGTATAAAAGTATGTAAGAAAAGGACATGTGGTGTACTTATTGAAGTCAAAGGATAAAGAATGTAATTTATAGTATAAATAAAGAACAATATGTGTAATTTACTCTTTTTGTATTGTATTCTAGATAATTTAGGTGTTTCTGTTTAAAAAAAATTAAAAAAAAACTTATTTTTGTGATTTTCTCTAGCTAAAATCCTTTTATTTAACAAACAAAATGCCCTCATATTACAGAATCCTTCATATATTTGGCCCCCCTCTTTCGAATATAGATATTCAAAAGCATCGAGAGGCGTAAATTTGCAGCAAAATAATCCATTAGAAACTCGTGCTCACCGGAGGAAAGCCATGTCGGCAAACGAAGAAGACAAGAAGCCAGCCGGAGATCATATCAATTTGAAAGTCAAAGGCCAGGTTAGGGTTTACTGCATCTCTACAATTGTTGATTTCTTCCTTCGCGATTATCTTCAGTGGTTGTACTTTCACATGTGATGAAACCTTTTCATGAAATTGAAGATCACCGGTTCCTATTTAGTTTACAGTTAGGGTTTCTGTAGTCTTCATTCTTCGATTAGGGTTTCTTTTGTGCGGGATTAATGTGCCAAAATGTGTAGATTTCTAAATCTGAACGTTTTAATCAAAACTCTGTGATTTTCGATGAAACAAGTATCGATCTATTGTTTGTTAGGATGGGAATGAAGTGTTCTTCAGGATCAAGCGAAGCACACAGTTGAAGAAGTTGATGAACGCCTACTGTGATCGACAATCTGTGGAGCTCAACTCAATCGCTTTCTTGTTTGATGGGCGTCGGCTCCGAGCAGAACAGACACCCGATGAGGTAGCCCTCATACCGTTTTCTATATTGAATCTTTTATTTGGAGCCCTGTAAATGAACAGATCGAATACGAACGAGGGCTTGTTTGTGTTCGTTCGTTTAACTTTAATCGAAAAGCGAACAAATAAGAAAAGTTAAAACGAACAGAGTTCCTTGTTCATGCTTGTTCGTTAAGAAAATAAACATGTTCATAAGACCATGTGTTATGGTCTTGCCGTGGAGTGCGGCGATGATGAAGTGGCAATGACAAGAGCCGGATGATGTGGCACTGTGGGGGATGGAAGAGGAGAAAGAAGAGGAAATGTGTGGAGGATTCATCACTCTTTTGTGAAGGCAAAGAAGGATTCCAGAACGCGGGGAGTGCGGGTGATGTGGGAATGCGGGAGAACCGTAACAAATGGCCTAAAAGGAACGCAAAAGCACACCGATTTTGGACTCGACGGATGGTTTAAAATGGGTTGGAGACAACTTTGAATAAAAATGTAAAAAAAACATAAACAAACTTAATGATCGAACTTAAACAATTGTTAACGAACGAGCATAAAAAAATGTAAGTGAACGAACGGGGCACATGTTTATGTTCGTTGAAGTTCATTCTTTCAATTAAATGAACAAAAGTTTTGTTCCTATTCATTTGTTTTTCGTCGATTGGTTTACAAACGGTTCACTGAATGCTTGGTTCCTTTACTGGCGTATTCTTGTCTTATGGAGTGTTGATCTTCTAATAACTTGTGACAGTTGGAAATGGAAGAGGGGGATGAGATTGATGCTATGCTGCACCAGACTGGAGGTTGTGTCTGCCTCTGATGGATGTAGAATGATTCATGCTCGCGGGACTAGGCGTATGCACCTTCCACTTGGTTAATAATCGGTAGGAATGTACTGTTTGAATGTAAGAGAGATTATTGCTAGCTTTTATGTGGTTATGCTATATATCTTATCTCTACCTAAGTTTCTTTATAAATAAAACTATGATCGAGGATTGATGACTGTTTTCTGGAAATCTGTTTATTTTCCTTGACTCGGGCTGATTTCAGGTTCATGAACAATTCATAGGATTGTGATATGATAGGGTTTGATTATCATGGAGTCATCCTTGTGATTTGGACTTTTATGGTACATCAAGGCTCTGTGAGGGGTCAACGACACGATTTTACAGTCCTTGCACAATAATCGTGATCCTGTTGATATTATTACTACCCTGTTAATCATATTTATTTGATGTGATGGGAGATGTGGAAGAGGACATCAAGGAGACTATTATGTCACGCAAGGTTTTCATAGATGGATCGGTTGGTTGTATTGAGACCTGGATACCACCGGCTCAGTCAGTATGTGTGAACCATTATGTTTTGAGTTGGGTGGTTTTGACAAGGTAATGAGGTCAAACAAGGTTAGTTTTCATAGAAATACAAGCTCTTTTTTAACCGTGAGAACCTGTTATCGAAAAACTTATGATCCTCGTCAATACTCTGTTAACCAACTAGGTAGGGTGAAATAGAGTTTGGGTTGAATGTGCAAATTACATGAGAACAAAGAAGATTTTATATGGGGAAATGAAAGACGATAGGTATTTATTGTTTTAAAATATTTATTTTTATTTAAAATTAGTTATAATGTAACCTGGCTATTAAGATTGATCCAACTAGTGTACCGATAGTCATAAGAGTGAGCAAAAAGGTTTATGTTTTTTTTTTTTTGAAAGGAAAATTTCTTAATTAATGTTAGGTGTGAGACTTGAACCCATGACCTCCTCAAACCTTGGTGTTTCAAGATGATTTTCCTCTACCACTCTACCAACTCCAATGGCGAAAGGTTTATGTTTATATTTCTAAAAATCAAATTTAGACTACCCCTTTGAGATACTTTGTATACACATAGAGGCCCAGGAGGTAAAGGAGAGGTAATACATACTACCATTACTGTTTGATATTTACATAAACATATATACTTGTTTCTCTCATGGGGTGTTTGATTTTACTTGAGCGTCGAAATGTCCACAGGACTTCAAGCCAATAAACCCTCTAACAGGTTTTCTGTGGTTGTAGTTTATACTTTGACCCAGAAGAAGTAAAACAAAGCTACACAACCACCAAGACAAATTTGAACAGGAGGGGTCTCACATTCTTCACTCGATGCCTGTGATCGTCTAACCAAAACCCCGAGTGACAGGTTTTTGCTTCAACAATCCTCAAAGGCAAATCAATCTTACTATATGGGTTTGAAACCCGGACGCCAGGGTATTAGAAGTTTTCCTTCCGCGACTTCATCATCTAGGTTTAAGTTGCACCAAATTTTAACAAGACAGCATATGCTAACCAATGTCGTAAACATTCTTGAATCAAAAATCAAAACCACAAGACGAATATCCTTACCAAAATCCATAATCTTAAAATCTTAATATAGTACCTAAAACTAGCAATTCTTAGCCAATCCAGCATGCAACTCATTCACCAACCAAGAAGTAAAAGCTTCAACAAAGCCATTCTAACAAAGAGACCATTTTTCGCTTGTCTAAAATAAGCCGCCCTCGGGTCCTGATCTACATCCACTGTTATCTGCATTCAAAACAACATATTTTAAAAGTTACCCAAAATTTCGAGAGTAAAATGATTAAAACGACAAGAAGTTTAAACCGATCTCCACAGCACCTCATCAAGCCTTGGAAAAGGATGCATGATGACAGCATGCTTCTGCATAACACCTAAGACATCCCGATCAACAATGTACTTGCCCCTAGCTTCCTCATATAGATCGGTCCTTTCACCAAAACGCTCTTTTTGAGTGCGGGTTTGGTACACCACATCACATTTTGATGCCACTTCCTTCAAATCTGCACTCTCTTCCCAATCAACTCCCTTTAATGTTAGGTACTCTTTAATGTCCTCCTAATTAATAAACACAAGACAGCAAAAGTTTTCATTTGCCTAAAACACAAAGTAAATTATCTTTTATAATGTTAAAAATGTTTATTTTCGGGTAATCATGAGAACCTGTTAACAGAAAACTCACAGGACCTGTCAGTATTCAGTATCCTGCTAACCAACATGATCAGGAAATGGAAGAAGGGTTTGAACCTAAAACCCTGCTACAGTGGAATCAAGTGCTTACCACTACACCATCCCTCGAAGGTTTAATGCTATAAATGTTCTTGAATGCATGCCTTCATCTTAACAACCTCTGGTGAGACCAGATAGATTTTGACATCATTATATTTGGCTAAAAGATAGGCTAGAGATCGAACTGTTCGCCCACTAGCAAGATCTCCAACAAGTCCAACTTTAATTCCATCCAGCCTTCCAATCTCCCTCTCGATCGTGTACATGTCAAGAAGAGCCTGAGTAGGATGCTGACCTGGACCGTCCCCAGCATTAATTACAGGAATGTTAGCTGTCATGGCTGCTCTTTTAGCAGCACCATCTTCAAAGTGCCTCATCACAATTATATCAGAATACCCTTCCACAGTTCTAATTGTATCTGAAAAAAGAAAGTCAAAGTCAAAGTCATGAGTTTATAACAGAAGAACAAAGAAGCTCAAAAACATAACATTGTTACTGAAACGACCTTCAAGTGTCTCGCCTTTCGCAGCAGAAGAAAACTCTCGTGCGTTTTCTGTTAAAACTTCCCCACCTGACCGTTTCATTGCTGACTCAAACGAAAGCCTAGTTCTAGTCAAAGGCTCGTAAAACAGAGTCAACATCAAAAAACCATTCAACATTTGACTCCCGCGTGACTTTCTCTCAATCGTTTCCATTTCATGTGCCACTTCAAATATAGCACTGAGTATATCTCTATCAAACTGTTGCACTTCAATCACATCATGAAGTTGAAACCTTTCTCCCTTTAAAAAGGTTCGGATACTTTCTACCTCTACATTGGATCGTGTCATTTGATAACAGCGTTCCGCTAGCACACGCAATCCTGTTAGCTGATACGCGGTTACTCCTAAAAGGCAGCATATTATGCTTACAAGAGAAATCTGATTTCGTGGAACCACCATAAATCTTGAGAGCTATGGCGGTGCCATTTGAGGCATGGTTTGAAAACATACAGGAATACATTGTCTCAAGTTATATAACCTGAACAGAAATCAATAAAACTAGAATCATTCAAATCTTCTCTTTCTGATTCACATTCTGAGCAGTTACATAAACTATATGCATAAACCTAAATTCTGAACTCATAGCAGAAGTGAACTTTAACTGTTTAACCCTAACAAACTCTGATTACTTTTATAGTCCAAATTGAAATCCACCTATGAACGCAATATACCAATCATTCAATTGACAACAACAATATCATAAATCAATGGTTAATGGACTAATTGTTAACTTGAATCATCCATAACCTAAAAATATGACATGGCATATTTAAATGGATAAAATAGAAAAAACAACCTCGGAGTCTGAGAACTTTTATGAATGCTTTAACGCTGGCCGGATTGGCAGGGTAGAGCTCCGGCCGGGAATAAGTTTTTTTTTTAACAAAAAAAGCTTGCCTCTTTATACACCACGCCATCTAGTAAGACACTAGATGGGACAGATTACATACAAAACTGATTACACCAATAATGCTTTCAAGCCATACAATACCCAAGTTTGTAGCCTCAAATCCAACATTTATGAGTTGCTTTCTAACCCTAATAAGTGGTGGATTAAATTAATCTAAAGACGATTGAATGGTGAATCTCTTTAGGTTTTGGCGGAAAAAAACAGAATCAGGATATGGTGTAACACCCTTGTTTTATAGAAAATAGCAGGTTTCAAAAACTTCCTTTTAATAACAGAAATTTTTAGTTATGTTAATAAAATACAAAATTGTTTGAATAATTTGAGTGTTATTCGTGGTTCATGTGAAGGTAAAGTAGATGTATTATTTAAGTTATTACTATAATACAATGTACTAGTATACATCTACAGAGTTTCAATAACCCTAACAGGCTTAGCTAATGAGTCTATCCCCTAGGAACGGCTAACCCTAGTATATATTCTAACACTCTCTCTCAAGTTGGAGCGTATATATCAAAGGCTCCAAGCTTGTTACATATGTATTCAACCTGGGGACCTTTAAGAGATTTTGTAAACACATCTCCTAGTTGATTATTAGACTTGACAGACTGGGTCACAATGATCCCATCAGTAAGCTTTTCTCTCACGAAGTGAATCAATTTCAATGTGCTTTATCTTCTCATGGAATACTGCGTTAAAGGTTATATGTAAGGCAACTTCATTGGGAGAATCTTGCGAAACTTTAATTCTTTGAGAAGTTGCTTGACCTATACAAGTTCACATGTTGCATTTGTGATTACTTGATACTCGGCCTCTGCACTTGACCTTGCTACCGCATTTTGTTTCTTACTTTTCCAAAAAAAGAAAGCGAAATTGCCTCCAAATATGACATACAATCCTGAAGTTGATTGTCGACTAAAAGGACATCCATCATAATCTGCATCTGAATAACATTGAACCTCCTATGACCTTGATTTCCGTACAATAATCCTTTTTCCAGGATCTCCTTTGATGTACTTTAGAATTCGCAATGCGGCTTTCCAATGAGAGTCACAAGGATAATTCAAGAACTAACTAATGACACTCACAACAAATGAGATATCTAGTCGAGTTATCGTGAGACAGTGAAGTCTTCCAAACCTCTGATATTTCCCTTGATCTACTAGAGGCTCCCAATGTCCTAATACGAGTTTAACATTAAGATCCATCAAAGTGTCTACTAGTGTGCCATCAACTAAACATGCTTCCTCAAGGATATCTAAGGCATACTGTTGTTGAGATATTTATATTCCATCTTTTAATTGAGCAAATTCAATGCCAAGAAAATATTAAGTCCTCCATATCTTTAGTTTGGAAATGTTTAATAATCCATTATTTGTTGGATACCAATAAAATCATTCCAAGTGATTACTTTATATTCAACATAGACTATCAAGTAGATGCTATATAACCCCAAATGCTGATAGAAGACTGAATGGTCTGCCTCACTACATGTCATCCCAAAATCTTTTTTCATGGTACCGAATCTACCAAACCATGCCTTGGAAGACTGCTTAAACGTAACAATCGCGGAATTTCAGGTTCGATTGAATCTTTTACGAATTATTGGAAGTCTAATATTTGCTTAGATAAGTATTATTGGAAGTCTAATCTTTTACATATAGGATCACATCATATTAAACAATTAGGCTTGTCCTAAAGCCTAATTGTAGACTTGGTCATCGTAATGACCAAGTATTAAATGTTTTAAAGTCTGAATTCAAGTTAGAAGGTGATTCAAATCTTGAGCTTTGTAAGGTCTGTCATAAGGCTAAATAAACAAGATCATCATTTCCATTGAGTGATCATAAGTCAAAGGAGATTAATGAACTTGTGCATTTAGATCTTTAGGGGCCTTTCAAGGTTAGAAGTAGAGAGGGTTATAAATATTTTCTAACTATGTTAATGATTACTCTAAGTGCAGTTTGGTTATATATGTTAAAGGGAAAGGAAGAATTGTTTTTTTTACATTTGAGTGTTTTGTTAATCTAGATAAAATCAATTTGAAAAGTCTATAAAAATGTTTAGGTTTGATAGTGGATCTGAATTTGTTAATGAGACAGTTCAAAGTTTGTTTTAAGACAAATGGGATTTTATATCTGACTTCCGAAAATCAGCAGCTTCAACATCGCCGAAATCAATTTTCTCGTGGTCGAGGTAAGTTCGGTCGCTACTCGGGGGGTGGTTTTCAAGTGGTCATGGTCATGGTCATGGTATAAGACTCACTATTAATTATGTGACCTTTATTATCATTTATTTATTAATTGATCATTGACCTAAATACCCCTATAAGTTAATTGGTAATTACATAATTAGGGTTTACCCTTGAGTGTATATATATAGAGCTAATTGGAGAGAAAAATGACTAATGAATCTTTAATCACCACTTAAGAAATTCGTCTCTCTCTATTCTCTAAATTTGTGAGATCTTCTCACCTAAACCATCCTAACTGATACATCCTAAACGGGAACCCGATCATTATCAAGATCATGTTGACTTCCCTCTCCATGGTTACTGGATTATCAGGTACACATTTATTATTTGTTTTTCCATTATCATGTTAAGAGAATTGATCAACATGTGGTATCAGAGCGTATGTTGATTAATCAATTCTTTTTTTGTTCCCTAAACTAGAATTAAAATCGAAAAAACAAGATTTTTTTTAAAATCGTTTTTATAAGTTCTCGGATCTAAACTTATGTTTTCGGATCTGATTAACAGTTTTAAAACATGTTTTGATCCCTTATTCGGATCTAGTAAACTGTTTTTGATGTTATAAAAGTTCTCGGATGAGATGTATTTTTTCGAAATCCTTAAATATCATGTTTTATGATTTCGATTTCAGCCTAAATCTAATATTAATGAAGAATATTTTTAAATGATCATCTAAATTGTTCTTGAGGATTCATCGTAATTTTCGATGAAATTCCCTTATTTTGGTGGTAGATTTGGATGTAATCTGTTTCTTAAAATTGTGTAACTTTATCTCAAAGTTTTCGCATAAAAATTGTTTTTATTATTTTTTCATAAACCTGTAAACTGATAATTTGGATATACTTAAACACCTTAAAATTCGAAATCAGATTTATCCCTTAGTTCTCGGATCAGTATAAGTTCTCGGATCCTTAACAGTGATCAGTCTTCTGAATGGAATAAAGCCATGATTGACGAGCTTGACTCCATGAAGAAAATTTATGTTTGGGGTTTAGTTAAATTACCCAACGGCGTTAAACTCGTAAGATGTAAATGGGTCTTCAAAACAAAACTAGATCCGAATGGAAATATTGAACGCTATAAAGCAAGATTCGTTGCAAAGGGCTTCACTCAGAAAGAAGGAATTGACTATCAAGAGACCTTTTCTCCTGTCTCTCGAAAGGATTCCTTAAGGACCGTTATGGCCCTAGTAGCTCACTTAGATTTAGAGCTACATCAAATGGACGTCAAAACCGCTTTTCTTAACGACGACTTGAATGAATACGTGTTCATGAAGCAACCTGAAGGTCAAGAACATTTAGTTTTTAAGTTGAAGAAATTCATATACGGGTTGAAGCAAGCATCACATCAATAGTACCTAAAGTTTGATGAGATCATGAAGAAACAAGATTTTGTTAAGAATCAAGTGGATCAATGCACCTGCCTCAAGATGAGTGGGAGCAACTTTACTATACTTGTCCTTTACGTAGATGATATTCTATTGGCAAGTAATAGTTTAGACATGTTGCATGAGTCGAAGCGTTTACTCTAGCGTAATTTCGACATGGAGGATCTCGGAAAGGCTTCTTATGTTATTGGCATCGAAATACACCGAGATAGAGTCAATGGGATTTTAGGATTATCTCAAAAGGCCTACATTGAGCGTGTCCTCACACGTTATAACATCCAACATTGCTCTCCTTCTGTAGCTTCAGTAGTTAAAGGAGATGTTTTCGGTTCTTTTCAATATCCGAAAACAGAGATTGAAAATGAGCAAATGAGTATGATACCTTATGCATCAGTAGTTAGAAGCCTTATGTATGCTCAAGTCTGTACTCATCTAGATGTCGCTTATATTTCTAGGCCGTTATCAGACTAATCCTTGCCTTGATCATTGGAAAGCAGCTAAGAAAGTTCTTCGATATCTGAAAGGGACGAAAGACTATAAACTGACCTATAGATGAAGTGATAATTTGGAAATGGTTGGTTATTCTGATTCTGATTTTGCTAAATGTAAAGATGACAATAAATCCACTTCGGGGTATATCTTTACGTTAGCCGGCGGACCTATCTCATTGAAGAGTCATAAGCAACAGTTGACAACAACATCCACTATGATGGAAGAATACATTGTTGTACATAATGTGATCTGTCATGGAATGCTGCCTAAGAATCTTATCATTGGACTCAAAGTAGTTAACTCTACTGTTGAAGCTTTATTGTGATAACTCAGCTGTCATTAATTTCTCGAACAATAACAGTTTGACTGGAGCTGGATTATATCATGATACAAATTACTTGTTCGTACGTGAGCAAGTTGAGGAAAATAATCTTTGTATTGGTACTAATTATGTTTGCAGATCCGATGACTAAAGGTCTCCCTCCTAAAGTTTTCGAAGATGGGATTTTCTAAAGACCTTATTTAGTTGCATAATGTAATTACTTAAGTTAAATAATAACATTTCCACACTTATTTGAAATTTTTTGTCTCTGAATAAGTTTATGCATGCCTATAGACGTATAGACAGTAATTATACAAATCAACGTTAAGGGCTTAATTGTCAATTTGATTCTAAATTTACTTAAGTTTTAAATTTGATATTGTAGTATGATTAATGGGGGTCTTGATTTGAATGTTGATTCAATGACTGTACTTCTATGCTACAGTTTCAACTTAAAACTAAAATGAGTATTAAAATAATAAAATCTGCTTAGCATAAATAATCACTCGCCCAAGTGGGAGAATGTAAGACTCATTATTAATTATGTGACCTTTATCATCATTTATTTATTAATTGATCATTAAATACCCTTATAAGTTAATTGGTAATTATTCGATGGATATAACTACCATTACTGACATAATTAGAGTTTCCCTTTGGTTGTATACATATAGAGCTTATTGGAGAGAACAATGACTAATGAATCTTTAATCACCACTTAAGAAGTCTGTCTCTCTCTATTCTCTAAATTCGTTAGATCCTCTCACCTAAACCATCCTAACTGATACATCCTAAAGGGGAACCCGATCATCATCAAGATCATGTCGACTTCCCTATCCATGACTAACTATAATGTTGCAAATCTTGCTCGGGCTTTTAATTCAACTTGCAACATCAATGATCAATCTCCAGATTAGTACGTTGATTCCGGAGCTACTAACATATGGATCCATCTCCGGTGCACTTCTTGATTATCTATTCCAAAATATAAATTAAACTTAATTAACTATCAATTATGAACTTGAACTTACTTTATACCAAATCTGGTGCAGGAGCCTCTTGTGGGAAGATGATGGTTTCTGTTGGTTCATTGGAATGGGTTAGAAGGTACTTAATCATAGCATGAAGTTTTGCATATGATGTAGTCATTTGGTATTTAACTATATATCATAACTAATGCAGGCATGGAGTTACTGAGAATCCATTTGTAGAAACCGGAGAATTTAACAATCAGTCAGTTGTGTGTATGTTGATTGAGAAAGCTGATGGATTTGCTGGAGTTTTCCCAGGTGAGTGATTATTTATTTTTATTTTTTTTATTTTATTGTAATAATATTCTTCTTGCACTGAATCTTTTGATCTGAATATACAGAACACAAGTATTTGTTTTTGACTAAAAAAAGCCATTGCTGTTGCTTCAAAACTTCTCAAACAAATACAAACTCTAAGAGCATGTGGTATACCCAAGTGAGTAAGGGTTTAGTGAGGGGAAAAGTGGTTGCCGCGTGACGCCACGTCAAATTCTACAAATCTCACACCAACCTCACTTGGCAAGGGAAATACCCAAGTGAGTGAGGGTGGTGTGAGAATTAAATGCATTAAACAAATGGTACAAATGTACAAACACAAGGTACAACACACATGTTCTTCTCCTTCTCCTTCTCCTCTCCTTCCAGTGAAGAACCTCAAGGATGATGCTCACTAACCCCCTCACGAAAACAAGGGGGTGGTGTTTTGGGCGTTGCTAATCCCATTAGTCATAAGTGCAATTTATTTGTTTATTTGGTATTCTGTAAAGATTGATAACAAACGGTAGATCCATGATCTATTGATTGTACATATTATCTTAGCTGTTGGAACGAAGCCTCAAGCCATCTTCAGAAAAATGGCTCTAGAAATCACAGAAGTCGTTCAAGTGATTCCTCTTGTGCAGGCTTCTGATAAATACTTTTGGTTCTCGAGGCCGAGGCTAATGCTTCATCTCATACATTTTGCTTTGTTTCTGGTACTTGGCGAACCCTTAGAAATTTGATCACATATTTCTTTCTTCTCATGTCACTAACTGTTTTACCGGATTATTTGTGGTCACAGAACGCTTTCTAGATAATTTACTTCATTTGGATTTTTGTAATAACAGAAGTATTTACAGATTTATGAATTATATGATTTTTAAAGATTTATCCTAGTATATATATACACACCCGTGCTGATGATATAAGAAATTCAAATGCTAACAAACTAACTAGATAAGGATAATATTATCTCTAACGCTTAGATCTTTTGGATGAAATATGCATGTGTTAACACTGATTGGCAAATGGTAGAACTCCGGCAACTTTCCGGGGAGAGATGACGATGATGATAGCTAACACCTTAAGACCTAATATGAGCAAGTTACACCCGCTATGTCCTATTAAGAGCTATCGTGACTCTTAAGATCCAATATGATTCATAAAGATTAAGATAGGTGTAACCTGTTATAACTCATCACAGCTATCTTGGTCAATCAAAGTCATTACTGATTTGTTAAAGTAAAAAAAAGAAGAAAACTTGATCACAGATGCTCAATCACAAAGCATAATTCATCAAATCTAACCTATTAAGCATAATTCACTAATGGTTGCGAGCTGATGAGCATCATATGTGAGTTTTGAGGTAAATCTTAAACTGACAAATGCCTTGAAAACGAAAATGAAAAGTCTGGAAAATGAAAAAGCATGGCAGATAACTGAATAAGCTATAGTAAAATCTAGTCAAATTAGTCCAAAGTCTAGTAAAAATAATAAGGGAAAAATACGAAAATGAATATTTGACCAAGAAATTTATTAAAAATGGACATTCTAATTTAGCCGTCTATTTCATGGACATTACCCTTGTGAGCCGGCTTAGCCGGCTCTTTTTTCCGTGCCAACATTCCATTTAACAGAGTACAGACCAATAAGAATTCGACACGTGGAAGGCTTAGCCGGCTAATAGTAGGCTTTAGCCGTCTAATCCTCTAAGCCGGCTATAGCCGTCTATGAGGCAGCTAATCCTCCGTTTTTTTTAAATCGAGTTGGCTTGAGCCGGCTCTGTTAATGGCTCAGCTTGGTGGCTTTTAGCCGGCTCCTTCCGAATTTTGTGGGTTATAGTCAGCTAAAAGTATAACTTAGCCGTTAATTTTTTTTATCTTTTTTTTACTTCTAGATTTGGATTTATACTTGGTTTTTCAGTTGTTTTGAAACCATAATTTTTTTTTACCATTGTGGAGTGTTTGAAAACTAGGTTTTGTGTGAACATTGTTATCTATAACGGTGGTAAATGGGATATTGTTGGGGGTGCTGTTGAATACGTTCCGTTGAATTATGCAAAGCGTGGTTTAAGGTTATCTACAGATGTTACTTACTCTTCTTTATTATCTATGCTTTCAAAAGTTTGTGGTTCTAAGAATATTAGTATATTATCGTATAAAATGTCAACATTTACCGATCCAATCGACATATTTGACGATGGTGATATTTCGTTTTTTTTTGTATAGTTGAAAAAAATCCATATGAAATATTTAAGTTGTATGTTGTCCAAGAAGATGGTGTTGGTTCATCGAACAAGAAACCGGTTTATAATGGTTCGTCTAACAAAGTTCGTTTGTCAGTTGGTTCTAGTAGATTGCCAAGCTCAAGCTCTGATGAAATACCTAAAGTCGATAAATTACAGTTTGATTTAAATGTTCCAGCAGATAGTTATGATCCAGATAATTATGTGCCAGATAATTACGAGCCTTATAAATACGGGTTATATTCAGAAGCAAAATTTTCAGGGGGTAATCTTTTCTCGATTCAAGAGACCCAAGAGCCTTCATTTGAACCATCTTGTGAGCCAGATTTGCTTGTTAACCCAACCCCCGATCATTTTGGTACAGATAATAAAAGTGTGCAAGGCGGTAAATCGCGTGATGTTTATGTAGGTATGTGTTTCAAAGATAAAGATCATTTAAAGTTGGAGCTTTCGAAACTGTGTCTTAAAGAGTGTTTTGATTTCAAAGTGAATATATCTAAACCCAAAAGGTTTGATGCATCATGTATTACGCCTGATTGTGAGTGGCGTATCAGGGCATATAGCTATGGTGAGTCTAGTGTGTTTCATGTTAGGTATTTCAATAACCAACACACTTGTTCACGAACACAGACCTACCCTCGTTTAAGAAAAGCAAATAAGCAGGTAGTTGGTGAATTGATTAAAGATCAACTTAAGGATAGCGGATGTGTGTATAGAGGAAAAGAAATAATGAAAGACATTAATTCACGTAATCTCTGTATCAATATACTTAAAGCAGAGTGATTGTAGTTCATGGGCATTGCATTGGTTTACAAACGAAGTATACAAAAGGACCTACGAAAGGGTAATATATCCCCTTCCTGAAGAAGCTGAGTGGGACCGAATAACCTCATTACTGTTAAGCCACCACATATGGATAAAAGACAAGCTGGACGACCTCGTGCTAATAATCGTATTCCATCGCAAGGGGAGGAAATTACACCAAAATCTTGTAGTAGGTGTCACAAAATTGGACACTCTAGACACACATGTAAAATCCCTCTTCGCTCGCATATGTCATCCAAATATATTAAATTCGCGGTTCACTTTGGGGCTTTGTTAGTCAACATTCAATACTGGAGAAAAATAGGTCAAGCAGAGAAACAGTTTACATTATTAAACACGGAAAATTACATTCAAACCAATCATCGTTATCTAGTAGAAAATTCGGGGGTTCTAGCTTGTATGGTAATGGAACATTTAACTCTCAAAAATACGTTAAATTTAGATGGAGATTTTTGGGACAGTGTTGAGAAATATCGTCGATTCATGACAGATAAAATTTATATTTGCCGTTGTGTATTTTCGTATATTTTGAATATTTTAGTATGTATTTTCGTCAACATTTAATATATTTTGGATAATTTTGTTGGGGTATCGATTGTTTACATGATTATTGATATTAAATTACTTGTTTAACAAATCAATTCATACAAACATATTAAAAAACGAGGCTACATGTATTCAAACAACAGGCTAAATATATTAAAAAAAACAGGCTAAATCTATAAAAACAGCATGCTAAATCTATTTAAAAAGCAGGCTAAATCTATTAAAAACATAAATTAAAGATTTTACAATAAAAGTAAATTAAAATACAAAATAATGTTACGGACTATAGCGAGCGTCTAAATCGGTGATATCGTCTTCAAATGGATCCCAGAAAGGAGTCGAGCCACCACCTCCATCTTTTAGTTCGTTCAGTTCATTCATCGCCGCCCAATCTTTGTCATAATTGTATAAATCGTCAACTATACCAGCTTCGTTATGATCCGCCCAATCTTCGTCATAATTGTATAAATCGTCAACAGGAGGATTCTCCGGTTCGTCAACGAAATGGTTCTCAAATACGTTCTCAGAAGCCATTTTAGCCACTTTTATCCAAAAAAATTTTTTTTAGGTTTTTCGTTCCTGACTTTTCAAAATCTATTCATTTTCATCCAATTGACTAACCCCGTTAAAAAATTACCATTAAATCAGGGGCATTTTCATCTTTTCAAAATTCCTTTTTTATTCTCCTTTATTATTTCCTTCTTCCCCCATCCCTTTTCATAAACCGACAGAGACGACGGTTTCAATTTTCTCACGACAGAGACTTCATCGGAATTCAGTTTTCGTTTCGGAATCTCTACCTTCTTATGTTATCATTTTTCTCAAAACCCCTTTCATAAATTGAAACCAATTGTTCAAAATATAATAAATAAACATTAACAAAACTTAAACAAAATCATCATATTAATGTTACATATGGGTAAGGTGATGTTTACATACTAGAAAATCAAAGATTAGAATGAAATTCTCTGTAAATATCTTCAAACCCTCGCTTGCTTGGCGTTTCCATTGAACACCGTCCATAATCGTTTAAAAAACAAAAATCACCTAAAGTTGCAGCTTATATTGCATTCGCATGCTTTGAAAACAAGATTATCCTAAATTTTTTTTGTAACAAACCTGCTTTGTAATCGTTGAAACTCTTCCTGGAAGAAAACCCTAGTTTTTTTCTTTCATTTTGCTTCTGACGATAGAAAGCTTGATAATCGTATGTATTTGATGTGAAAGAATAGGTGAGAATAAAAAAGGAATTTTGAAAAGACGAAAATGCCTCTGATTTAACGGTAATATTTTAACAGGGTTAGTCAATTGGTAGAAAATTGATAGATTTTAAAAAGTTAGGGACGAAAAAGCTAAAAAAAACTTTTTGGATGAAAATGACTAAAATGGTCAAAACACAGGGACGAAAATGACACTTTATAAATAACTTTTTTTATATTTTCTTAATACGAAACGCCTTGCGTACACGAAGTGGTACGGTTTTGAGTCTTGATTCTTAACGAAATCTCAGGGGCGGCCCTGGTTGATGAAGACCCAAAAATTAGAATCTTGAAAAGATTGAAAATTTGTTGTTATTTTAGGTAGGGATGAAGGTAGAATGACACATGTGTGGTGTTGTGATATAGAAGACCAGCAGCTGGTTTTGGTTTACCGAACCGAAACTTTTTATGTGATGAACCTTACCCGACTCAAACAATCGAACCGAACTGAACCGGATTTTTTTTTTGTCCGGCCCTATGAAATTTGAGCATCTAAAAACAGTGAACTCTAGATCACCACCGGGTAGAGGTGCACAAATCGGTTTTTTAACCCAAACCGGTTCAAACCGACCTGAACCGGTTTGGTCAACGAAAAGTCAAAACCGGTTTGGACCCAAACCGGTTCGGGTTAAACCGGTTTCAGTGAGGGAAATATGTAAACCGGTCAAACCGGTTCGGGTAGGTTTTAAACCGGTTTGCCCCTTAAACCGGTTTAAACCGGTTTTTATTAAAAAAAAAAATCAAATAAATTTTATGTTTTTAATATAAAATCCAAAATAAAATATAACAAAATTAAAACATAAAGTTCAACGTTTATTAATATTTGGATAGTTCGGAAATTAAAAAACATAACAAGATAAAATTGTAAAACATTACAAAAACTATAACAAATATAAAACATTAAGTTCAACGTTTTATTTTTTGGAATATTGATTGATTATTCTTGTGCGTTGTCTTCGGAACTAGAGCTTCGTAGCCTTGCATCTTCGGCTAGTTCTTCATCCGTGACTGGTTCGGATATTCCAAGATCAACCTCGTTGTTGTGTATGACTTCTTCGGCTTGAATTTCATCTTCGAGAGAAGTTTGGTCTTGTATCCTATCCATCGCATCCAAATGGTCCTTCAAACAAATGCACATTTCGAGAGAAGTTCGGATATTCCATCTTGTCTCGACGTCCCAATTCGGGCCTAAGCAAAGATTATTCGTATCACGACAAAATTTAATATAATCATGGTATCTTTTTCTGTTACTAAAAATATCTTTAAGCATTTGTCGAAAACTATATGTTAAGTTTGAAACCTCTTCAATTGCAAGCCCGGCTTGCACCGCCAAGTTAATGATGTGTGCGACACATCGACTATGGAAAAAAACGCCGTTGCAAACGGGTTTATATTTAATTTTTAGTTTTTGAACCGCATTTGTATTATTAGATGCATTATCAAAAGACATTGAAAAAAGTTTATTTTGTAATTTAAATTCGTTAATAACACCATCCAATATATAAAATAAATTTTCGCCGGTGTGTGGATATTCAAACAAGTCAAAAGCGATTGTACGCTTCATCATTTGCCACGTATTGGGATCAACCCAATGCGCGGTAACGCAAAGGTACGAATCGGGTATACCATGTGGAGCCGACCAAACATCGGTGGTTAAGTTTACACCGGTTTGCAAATTTTCAAAACCTAAAATTAATTCTTTTTTTGCTTTTTTCCACATTTTTATACAATCTCGTCTAAGGGTTGTGCGACTTACTTGGTGATAACGAGGTTGGAGTGTCTCTTGAATCATCTTTGTCAAGCGCGGATTGTCAAAGTGGTTGAACGGCAATCCTTCTTGAATCACTAACCTCGCCATTCGATCTCGAACAATATTTGGATCAAAGTTCCAAATTCCTCCTTCGCTTGTCATCGAGGCTTGACCTTCACTTGGAATTCCCTTCAATGACGGGCAAGATTTTTCCATATGCGTTTTCAAAGTAGTGTTTGAATCTTTCCCCAAATACGCACCACACAACTTGCAACGAGCACGTTCCTTTCCGTTTGACAACAAACATAAATCGTAATTGCACCAGATTGCCAGATTTCTCGTTGTTGCTAGAATTTGCACAACGGTAACTTCGTTTGAGGAACCACTAACACCAAAATTTTCCATGTTTTTTTTTTTGAGTTTAGAGAGAGTTTAGAGAGCGTTTTTGAGCGGTTAAAGAGCGGTTTTAGAGATTAGAGAGTGTAAAGAGAAGTGTGATCAACCCTAAACACCCCCACCTATTTATAGTGTTTTATGGGTCCAAAAAACTCCAAAAAAAGGGCCAAAATCGACCCCAACGGCCATATAGCCGTTGGCCAACGGCTAGAACTCGCCCAACGGTTCAAACCGGTTTGAAAACCGGTTTCCTAACCCGGTTTAGCCAAAACCGGTCCCAACCCGATTTTTTTTCAGAAATCCTCAAACCGGTTTGAAACCGGCGGTTTTTGGGCAACCCGAACCGGTTTGGTCCAAACCGGTTTAACCCAAACCGGTTTGCCGGTTTGAACCGGGTTAAAAAAAAACCGGTTTTTTTGTGCACCACTACCACCGGGCATAATACCACCTATTTAGATCCATCATATCCCGGCAACTTCGAGGTGAGAGATGAAGATGAAGACAGACTAATTAAAGTGTAGAGACGGTCGGATGATGAATCTCTTTAGGTTTTGGTGAAAAAACAATCATAGGAAATATTTTTGCTTTGTAAATTGTAATCCTAATGAATGGGCTTGGGCTTCAGTTTTGGCTTTGTCATACACTCATACATACGACGCTTATCTACACTACGGCCTAACACATTTAGGTTTGAACGTAACGTTAATGAAAGAAAAAGATAACTACATTATACATTTATCTCAATCATGCCAATTTTAATATGATGTCAAAATCAGAACCATACTATTTTTATTCATACATAAAAAGAAAGAATATTGTTGTTGATCTTCTATACTTTTTTTTGAAAAGCAAATACCCTATTTTGGGACTCCTAATAATTTATACCAATCCGTCTATAATGGGACTCAAACTCTTAACCTTAAGGGGAGCTTCACCATTTAACTCCAAATGGCTTTACCCACCACCCTTGATCTATAATAGTTTTCAAAATGTCACAGCCTCATAATTTTCTATTTTATGAGATTCAATGAATCTGTCTCATAAAACGAAGCTACTAGAGACACCGCTGGATTTGAACCCTCGACCTCAAGAGGAGGGGCATCATTTTACACCCCAAGATACCGCTAGGCCAAAGGCTCTTTAGTCTCTAAAACATTTCGCCTTACAAAGGGATGTAAGATATCATCACATAGGTACAATATTCAACAGCAAATTGCACAAAACAACAATAGCATTAACTGGCAACAGCCATAAGCTCAAAGAGCAGCACACACTGAAATCTTTACATGCAAACAACCCAACCATGATCATTTTACAAACACTACATACCCAAATCAAACAAACCAAATCCCATGATTCTTTATTCTGGGGATGATCATCCTCATGGTTAGCACACCAAAACCACGAAAACATCCCAAATATACACAAATCATGATAATAATACGTTTTGAGAAATCATACGATAAAACCACCTTGTGTTGGACTAGGCATTCTTGCTTCCCGGACACAGCTGCACGGGGACCATTGTCAAGTGCACCAACTTCATCAGCATCTTGCTTATCATCAACCAACATTTTCTCAACAACAGAACATGAAATCGTTTCAAAGATAATGGCCATCACTTCCTGAAACCGTACTTCAGACAATGAAACCTCTGCAAGAAGCCTCCATGCTTTTTGCTCAGTTGCACCTTCATAATCCTCCTTCCTTTTTAACACCATGTGTCCACTGATTTCCCACACAGCTGGGTTCACCTGAGTATCTAGAAGCTCGGCACTCACTTCACCTAGAGCCTGTTTCTCTGCATAACACTGTGATTAAACATGTCAGCATTAGATTACTCAAATTAAAATATGTTACTAATTATGGTTGTTTGTACCTGTGGGAGGACAAATACGCGTTTCCCAGATTCTGAAATGAGCACATTGTAAGGTATGTTGTGATCTTGAAGGCAAATGCAGGTATCAGCTACAGAATTGGATAAATCTGGTAGAGAATTTCCACCCTCAAATACAAGACCTCTAACGGGATAATTTAGAATCTCATAAATCTCAACCCCACCGTTAATATCAGTGATCTTTTTAGTGGCAGTTTTCTCAATTGGAAATGGCACAGCCAAGTAGTAAGCCTGAAGTAGACATCAAAATCATAATCTATTTATGTAACAAGATTTGCAAATAGTAAATGTAAATTTAAAAACTTTTTAGAGAGTTAATAACCTGGAAGTGAAGGTGATTGATAGTAGCAAATGCACCCAAGCTATTGTAGCCAAGACGGAAGTAAGGACTTCCAGCCTCGTGTGCCATGTGCAGTGCAAGCAATAAGCTCTCATGGTCAATCCTTTGAGGTAAGTGCTCAAGAATACGAGGAATAAGAAGCACATGCCCGTATTCGATGGGACTAACCTATCGATTTTAGATAAACAACAGATTGTTTGTTGTAAAGACCTTCATCCAAACAATATATATCATATAACAATAGACAATAAAAGAGAGAAAGATAACACACATTGATAGCAACAACACTCGGTGACATGTCAACATCAATAGGAGCGTTTGGATTGAACCGGACTTCACCATCTTCACTTGGTTCAAACTGGAAGAGTACCTCCTCCTGCCCAACTTTGGTAAAGTTAAACTTGTTCTCATCAAAGGCCTGCAGCACCTTATCAACTTGGAACTCGGTGGGTCGCTTTTTGAGGTGCCGACCCTCGTTCAGTTGAGCTATGAAACCATGTTCACCCGGAATCACCTGTAAAATATCACAGTTAGCATAACATGTTGCCTTGTTAGTTTCTTGACATATTCATGTACCAGCAACAAACTGATGAATACCTTAGTTTCACAGGCGGTAACATCATAGCGAAAAAGCCCCCTCTCAAATCGATCCTCCCACTGCAAATAGCCAACAACAATCTTAACCTATAACAGCTGCAAGAAAACCCAAAACATATATGGCAAAAGAATTTCAATATTACCTCTCCTAGGAGAAGGGAGTCCAAGAAAGCAAAAGGAATCCCATTTTGTTCACACAATTCAACTTTTGGGAAAGCATACAGAGGCAGCTTAGATCCTGAATTCCAAAACAACACAAATTAACCTTTTAAAGGCCCAAATCATGCAAATAAAATAATATATTAAAAAGGGAGGCAATTGATCGAACACCTGGTAGGCAACAGTTTCTCAGACAATTCCGGCCGCAGCCACGGGCGGCGCCGCCTTCCTCAGCCTCCTCCTTTTGGTAGTTGGAAAGAATAGTAGGAACCCTCTTAATCCTCAACATATTATTCGATTCGATTCGGTGATTAATTAAACAGATTAAATCGATCAAGAAAGCAGATTATGGTAGATATTATGATGAACTGATGATGATGATGATAATAATAGATATATTGGTAGAACCCTAAACCTAATATAAGCTAAGCTACGAGGAGGGTGAAGAAGGTGGAACCACCGCCGGCGAGAAAGAGGAGGTCTGAAGGGCTACCGCCTTCGGACGGCAAAGCGCCACGTCCGCCGTGCGTAGAAGGGTTGCTCTCAATAGTTATTGAACCCTTCCGCCGTACTGATCGGACATGAACCAGTGGACGCGTTGCTCCGTGTATAGCCGTGATGTCCGCAACTTGTCGTTCCCGGGTTTTACCCCAAACCTTTGCTCTTTCCCCGACGAGAAAATTCGCTCCTGCAACAAAAACCCTAATTCGAATACTCCAGTGGCAGGTCGATCGGCAACGAAAGGGGCTGATTTGTTTGAATGAGAATGATGGATCAGGAAATTGAATTGTGGGAAACAAGCGGATGGGAGGAGTTGAATTATATAGAGGGATAAGATGAGCGGCCATGGACCACGTCATGGGTGTGGTTGTGGTTCGACCCTACGTCCATGGACCACGTCACCTGATCATTTGGGTTCGAGTCGCCTTAGGAACCTTTTTAACCAAGTATATTCTTGTAGTATATTCTTCTTAGAGTATTTGTAGCCGGTTACATATCCTTATCCTAATTACACTAAAATCACTAACTTTTCTCTCTCTTTTTCAATTAAATAATAATTTTTTATACTTTTATCATTATATTTTCTCTCTTCTCCACCCACAACCACTTTCAAAAAATATTAAAAAATTTATACAGTTGAACAGTGTTTCCACAAATATACAAAAAAATATATATATATTCTCTCTTATCAACTCACAACCACTTTAAAACACTACTTAAAATATATCAAATCCACTCACAAACATATACCAAACCAGTTGTAAATGCTCATAGGCGCATCTCCTTTTTCAAACACCCAAAAACGCTTCACATCAAATTTTTATTCTTCTTATAAAACAATTATTTTCTGTTTAATGCTATGTTCACTTTCAAAGGTTTATTTATTTCCACATCCATTACCTATTTTTGACTTTTATTTTTATCTTAAAATTGTTATCTTAAGTAAAGTTATTTAAAATAATAGAATATACTTAACTTAAAAATTAAATATTACGGGGTAGGGGGTTGGGGCCTAGTGGAAAAAAATACAAGAATCGTCGTTAAAAAAATTAAATATTACGGTTCAAACCTTGTCCAGGGCAAAAAAAAAAGAATCGTCGTTAAAAAAAATTACATGTTACGTTTAGCTCTAATTTATGACATAAATCCTCATGGCGTGCTAGCTCTGCTCAGAGTTCATGTTTGATCTATCAATTAAGAGGAATGTCATGCCTTGGTTATAAAGGAATTGTTCCACTTGGGTCTTGAAGTCATCGATGACGGTTGCCTTTTTCTCGATCAACTCGGTAACATTCGCAAGTCTTTTGTTTTTAACTTTAGATGAACCCTACCTCGCTTTCGCTTTCTTTTTCACTTTAGAATTTCCCTTCCTTATTGGACGAGGCAGTTCTTTAACATCATCAAGACTGCCTTGGTAACCATCAACCGATATAAGATCATTATCGTTGAGGTTGTACGCTGTAATGTGATTGTCCGAAACATATGTGCTATCGATACCGGATGTTGATGTCTTCGACCTCTTAGGTTGGATTCCCAATGGCTCTTGCCACTTCGGCTTGTCTTTGACAATCCATAACACATGGTCATGGTTGAACGCTCCACTAGTAAGCTCGTACTCTTCCCGCACCATTACTATTAATTGGTTATCGGAACAACCACTTCACTTTTGCGCTCTAATGCGGTTGAATACGTTAAAGAAATGAGTTATCGGCGTTTTGATAAGGTGAAATTGTGATCGTAAGTTGTCGACGGGTCATTGAGCACCATAATGTTCGCTATTATGGCAATGCTGACGACATTCCTCCAGAAATCAGTTACCTTATGGTTCTTCTCGGTATTTGAATCTACAAATATGTGAACCCAAAGCCCTGGACGGTCCACTTTCGAATCGTTGGTGTGACACCTAACAAATTTAGGTTAAATCTTTATTAATATCTTAATACTAACTGTGAGGAAACATAACGCGTTAGACTTAATTATAGGAAAGTAGGTCACATCACATATAGCAAAGTTCACTTTACTTCAAGCAGTGGTAATTTAGGAAAATTACCGGACCTCATACACGCGGTTACCCGACCTTTTATCGACGTTGGTGCAAATTTTTATAAAATAAGTTAACTAGTTATCTTACATGAACTACTACAAAATATATATATATATATATATATATATATATATATATATATATATACACATATAAGTATATACTTACATATGACTAATAAAAAGTATATGACACGAAACCACCAACACACCTAAATGATGTGAACACGTAAAAACTTCTCATTTGAAACCGATACGTACCTGAACATTGTAAACCAACTTAGTTATACCCGAACTCCATTTAACGGGTATTCCACCGGGTAAAACGGCTAACACTCAACCACCACCCTACCACCTTTCACACCCTCTCACCCCCTCTTCCTCTTTCTCGGTCGAGAGCCACCCCTATGGGGTCCTCCCCTCTCCTTGTTCCCTCTGACACCAACCCAACACTCTTGTCTCCCAAGACCACAATGTTCCTAACCCGCATACTTGTCTCCTAGAAACATAAAACCCATAGGTCATTACACATTTGAGGGGTTATATATAGAGCAACAGAGTTCCACTTCATTCACTAGAACACACACTCCTCTCCCTTTGTTCTCCCCTTGCGATCGACGGCTTCTTCCCCCTCTCCCCTTGTGTTCACGACAACAACAATAACATCCACTCACTCACTCCCTTGATCCCGATTCACAACCCGACGCCACCCTCCCCTCCCTCTTGTTACGATATCACAACCCCACACCCACTCCCTTACTCACGATTCTAATTACCAACACCATTCTCGCGTTTCTTTGTTAAGTTTGAGTACTAAGGATATGAGCACACGAAGTAATCCAAGGTGACATCGAGCATACAAGTTGATAGCGGGTCACGAGCCATCTCCACCACCTTTCCTTGCTTGCTATATGTAAGCATTTTCATTCATGTTAAATATATATATAACTAGCATTTGATCATGAGAAAACCGTCACCCTTATAAACCCGAGAATGTCGAGTTACAGCATTTTAATAAACCTCGAATGCATGGATTCATTAGTTTTACTATATGTGATTTTATGAATAATGATGTGTCTTAAACTTATGATTTTGTGTAACAAAAGTTTTTAACACATTAATTTTGATCAAGTATAAAAGAATTAATTAATAAAAGATTTTCTATTTTTACATACAAGTTTATTAAAAACATGAGGTTATGAATTTTATGAATTGATTCTTTAATATATAGATATAAACCTATCAAGGTTTATAAAAGATGATAATATTTTGTGTAAAATAATATTAAAAGTAGTTAATATTTAGAGATATATTAAAATTATTTTATTAACCATATATATATGTATATATGTATGTATATATATATAGACATATACTTTAGTCATGAATCGGAAACCGATAATTTAATAATATATATGTCAACTATTTTTACAATAAAGTACTACATAGAGATAAATAATATTTTTGACTAAGCAAAATATACAAAGATATATATATATATACATGCATACGAATATATATATATATAGGGAGTATCAAATAAGAAGTAGTTTTTCGCTAATAAATCTAAGAAATGACAAAAACCTTAAAAACCAATATCAAACGAACTCCGATTGAGCTAATTTCAACGGCGTTGGAACCATCTAGTCGAACTCTACCATCTTAGCTTTTAGGGTTTAGCTTTTAAGGTTTAGATTTTACGTTTGAATTCTAGAGTTTTAGCCTTATGGTTTAGCATTAGGGTTTAGCTTTTAGGGTTTAGATTTTATGGTTTAGGTTCTTTTAGGGGTGGGGGTTTAGGTTTTTGGGGGGTGGGTTTAGGTTTTTGGGGGTGGGGGTAGTGGTTTTAGGCTTTTTCGGGTAGGGTTGGAGGGGGGTTTAGGTTTTTGGGGGTGCGGGTGGAGGGGGTTTAGGTTTTTGGGTCCGGTTAGGGTTCGATGAGACGGTTTCAACGCCGCTGGAATGAGCTCAATTGGAGTTCGTTTGACCCACTTCTTAGTATTTCTTAGCGAAAAACCATTTTTTTGTGGAACCGTCATATATATGTATAATATATATATACAACTTAAAAGAAGACTATTATTTTTATTAAAAAGGTCATTAAAACATTTTAATGGCATACTTAAAATATATTTATTTCCAATAAATAAATATATACTTTTCAAGAGACTAACTTACATCACCAACGGTCGCCGGGTTAACACATAAGACATAACGAGTTAAGTTGGGTGAATGATTACATGACCAACTTTCACATAGAACCATTACTTAGACTTTAAGTTGCCTTAATCATTCTAGGGCACGAGTAGGTCAAGACGCATCTGGACTTTGCTACATACATACCTCACTAAGGTGAGTCTTCATGGCCCCACTTGTACTATGATTTAAATTATTTTTAAACATATGGGGGAGAAGACATAGCTCATATTTGGATACGAGTACATAAACTGTTTGTTGCATGAGTACTTACTATCATATTAAGTCCCTGAGAATACTATAATCGTTAGCTAATTTAGACGTGGAACGCATAAATAGATCTATTTGGGTTGATACCCCCACCCATGGTTAGTCGTCCTAACCTTGATTGGAGGTCAAAGCTAGTGCATAGTGTCCATACACATACACAATGTTTCATGACAGAACATTGATGGGGCACATAAACTATAGACGTCAAGTGTCGGTTATGGTAGCTCATGGTAACGACGCGCATACTTAAGTATTGTTTGATTAATAATGCTAGACATATTGAAAATCTTGTAGTCCAAAGGAAACACGATTTACTTACTTAAACCTTTGAACTCAGCAACTTTATGTTGACATTTTAGCATGTATTTCTCAGGTAATTGATGCTCTATCAAGGAAATTGCACCTAGGAAATAAGACACGTGGAGTCATCATGCATGTACTAGCTTTTGGAGTTTTCCTTTTATTGTCACACCCCGCCTCAGGCTGCCCTTGGACGGGTGTGAGCTCGATTGGTAGCTGTTGTGATTTCAGAGTTGATTTATAAAATACAGCGGAAGTCTTTTTCACATGGATCATTTCATCATAAATCTTAACCTCGAGGGTTGCTTTTGTAAATATCAAGACCTAGTGAGAAAACAAAAGTCTTGTATTTATATTCATAAACGCAGGGAATTAAATACCCTTTTTCATATTGATTACAAATAGTGTTTGAAATCAAATACATCTCTTGTTTCATATGGACAAGTTTCAAGCCACTGGAAATAGTACTATCTAAGGTTGATCAATCCCTTGGACATATCTCCTTTTTCTTCTTTTCAGGATTATCTATGCATAAGGCCTGAGAATCCAACATGCATTTCATCCTTTTCATTTCTCATTTCATGGGTCAGATCCTTTGTCTGCCCATATCCCTTTTTTCCTTTACATTTTATTCATTACCTGAAAATATTTTAAAAAAGAAACGTCAGCGCGAACACCGGTGAATACAATTATCTTGACATAAAATCATTTGGCACAAACAAGTGTTAATTTCATAATCACAACTTTATGTTCAATCTACACATTCAGTAGACCCTTTTCTCCTGATCATATGCACCACTGTATACACTGGTATCATGCCTTATAACAATGGCCAGGTCTACGCCTCCGAAATTGTTATAAGATAAGTACAAACCGCAATCTGGGACTTTCACCCGAGATCCGTGTATCCCTTACAAGTTTTACGCATACATATGGTCTGAATGCTTTGTTCGTAGAAGAACGTTGAGCATTATTCCTTTAACCTTTATTTGGCCATTTTCGTAAACGTAAATGTTTGACACAAGTGTTAAAAGAGACAAAAGTATTCACCTTGATTATAGGAATGAGCCTCTAAGTTGGAAATTATAGAGCTAGTTTCCTAACTTGATTTCTCTAGCGTTCCAGCACTTCTACGAGCGTTTTCTTCTTAGAGCAAGCACTACAACGAGCGGGAGTCGGACCGAGATCGTCGGGAACAGCCTAGGGATGCTTTGGAATGAATTTTGAGAGTAAAGGACGATTTGTGGATGACGAAAACAATCGAATTCATCCAAGTATTTATAGGCTGAGATTTGGACCCATAGCGGGCCGATATGGTAGGGCGTAGCGGTCTGTTGTCGCCCTATGATTGCGTCAGCCCTACACGTACAAATCTGATTGGACCGCACCCCGTTTAACGGCTAGCGGACCGTTATGGGGGCATAGCGGTCCGTTATCGAGACACGCGTCAAAATCTAGAGATGAGTCACATGACACGTCTCAGCACTAGAAATTGCGACGGAATTGCGGCTAGTCGGACCGTTATCCAGACGATATCGGTCTGTTATCCGACCCTTTACTCATAGCGGACCGTTGAGAAATATGATAGCGGTCCGCTATCTACTCCGAAATCAAAATTTTCATTTTAAACCCTAGATTTTGGTACTTTAGATACATAAGTCCTTTTGAGTTCTTAACCTTAGCATTTCTTGGATATTTTTGTGCCAGTTGTTACATTTATTGTCTAAAATGTTAGGCGATAATTGTAAAACTTATCACATTTTGATGTTATAGTTAGGGTGACTACTTGATCCATGTTGTCATTACAATACCATTAATTATGGTTATGAAATTTGTACTTTCATTTAGACGTCGTTTGTTGTGATCAAAGACTATGATTAATCACCAACTCCGTCGCACCCCGTGTTTCCGCCCTAGGCGGGGATGTGACAGTTGGCCTAGCCGAAGATTACCCAATTGTTTTACCCTTTTTAGTACTCCTGACTTGTGGTGACGGGGTGGATGTAAATGCGGGTTGAGTATCTTAGGGGTTGGAAGTTAAGATGCAAAACCGATACTAAACTGTTGGAATTGTTGAAAACGGCATTATGAAATGGATTAAACTCGGGGTTTTGAAATTTTTGGAAATCGACATTTTGGAACTATTGAAAACTTGTGGAAACCCGGGGTTTTGGAATTGTGGAAAACTAGGGTTTGTGAATTGTGGAATAGGAGGGTGGGGTTGGGTTTGGGTTTCGCTCGTCATCAGATGAGTCATCGTTTAGCAATCGCGTAAACAGGGTTTTGTCGTCCATGACTTTGAGATCACAACAAGGTTAGAGAGAATAGTGAGATGGTGTGTGTTAAAATGCTTGAGAAGATGTTGTATTTATATTGGTAAAGATGCTAGTCGTTATTTTTAAAAAGAACTAGTTGTTATTTTAATTTTTATTTTTAGGGATTTTATTTTTATCTCCTTTCATTTTTATTTTTATTCTATCATGTATTATGATATTATCTAAAAGGAAAAATTGAAATATTATTTAAATAAATATAACATATAACATAATCTGATGAAAATAATAATATTTGAAAAATCAGATGTAATATGAGCCATTACATTACTAAATACAGATAGGTAAACTAAATTGTACACAAATAAAATAAAAAATCTATTACTTATAGACGCGTATCACATTGATTATTACTTATATCTATTGTAGTAGACTAGTTTTCTTATACATAAAATGTCTTTTAAAATATGAACTCATAATATAGAGACGTTTTATATAACTGGTTATAACAATAGTTGAAAATTTAAAAATTTAATAAAATGCACACATATAATTATAGTTATGTAGCTAAAATATTTTATGCATATCATTATAGTTCTAATGATAAAATACATCATAAAATATTTTAGGCATGATCCAAACCTAGTCTTGGCTAGGAAGCATTGTGATTCATAGATATAAGAGGGAGTTAATTGTAACCTAAGACATAAAGTTATGGACGGGCCGCCATTAGAGCATCAAAAGTGCATTAGGGCTTACGGGTTGTCACGGAGGATTTTTCCGGCTAAAAACCTACAAACCTATAACATTCTCACATACCTCCCTCTCACCTCTCTTCTTCACTCTCACAAAACGCCCTCTTTTTTCACGGATTTTACGCTCTCTTCTCTCGTCCACTTTATGGTACAAACCCATATGTTTTTAGTCATTATGATATAGGAAATTTATTAGAGTATATTCATTATAATAAAATATATAAAGTTATGGATGTGACATAAAATTAAAATAAATAAAAACAGTGAATATAAAGTTTTTTTTAAAGCAAATAGTGTACGGCCAAGGTCCCCCACGCAAATTGAATAATGGCATTTTCTTTGTTTGGCTCCACAAGGCATCAAGGTCTGCGAGTGCGACTACATGGACACAAAAGGAAAACCAAAACCATTTTTGTGGCCTTTAATTAACCTCATTTTCCAATGGCTAACAATATTATTTTTTTCTTTGTTATTGCTGCATCGGCTGTCACGTTAGGTCTTTGAGTCTTGTAGAACGTATCTTGTTTTTCCCATGCCTGAAATGGAGCTGCAACATGTAGGAAACCCATTAGAAGGGAACTAAGGCCGTAGACTTAGGACCACGGAAAGTCAGCCTCGTATTAACAAGCAAATATCTATGTAAACAAAGCATATAAGTATATGCAGTGTAGGAGGGAGGGAGGGAGAGAGAGAGAGAGAGAGAGTTGTTTTGGAGGGTGGGGGGAGTACTTATGAGGTGAGGGTTAAGTTTCCTTATACAAGAGAGCACGTGGGCTAGATTAGGGTTAGTGGCCGGTTCTCATCCGGGACTAAGCCTAAATATTGAGCCCAATTTAAACATACCGTAATCATTTGTCATCCTTAAAACGTTATATTCTAAAAAATGATGTTTAATAATCATTTATATTTTCAAAATTATAAAATATAATTTTATTAATTGTAAGACTAACATAAACGTAACATAATTGGATTATGAGTCTGTGTATTTTATTTAGAACTTTTGCCATCTAAATCTTATTTCAAATGACGTCACCTTGGGCTCTAGAAGAGGTAGTTGAGGGTAAGTCTTATTGGTTCAGTGGTCTCCATCTAATAATTGAAACTCCAAAAAGACGTGTCCAAATGTATGGGAAACTTCGTGGAACGCATCTTATCCGAGACCCCCAACTTTTTTTTTAACGGCGACTTTCATTCGTTGAGTGACAGTCGCATCTCCGACAAGTCGGAGACCCATCATCCCTCAATACTTGACCACTACGTTGTCTGAACCGGGCCTGCGAGTTCAGAACGAGTAAGTTTGAATCAGGATTGGATGAATTTGTTGACTATCAAAAGTATTTCACTAGGTTTAATATTCAAAGGGAAAATTACCAAAATAGACATTTGACCAAAGGGTTTTCTCAAAATACACTTTGACTTTTAGCCTACGAATTTATAGACATTCTCTCTGAACAGACGGCTAAAGCCGGCTAATTAGCCGGCCTAAAATTTAGTGCGTAACAGAGATCTGGTCCAATGAAATTTCGACACGTGTAACGGCCGGCTAAGCCGGCGCCCTGGCTCATGGCTAAGGCTAAACCTTATAACAATCGGCTAAGCCGGCGCCCAGGCTCACGGCTAAGGGCCTTATAACGGCCGACTAAGTGTAGAAACCCCCGGCTAAGGCTAAATAGCCTAGATAGGCTGGCTATTAGTCTGCCACGTGTCGAGTATTCATTGGACCAGAAGTCTGTCGTGCACTGAATTTTAGGACAACTAATTAGCCGGCTTTAACCGTCTGTTGTGAGAGAATGACTATGAATTCGTAGGCTAAAAGTCAATGTCTATTTTGGAAAGTTGGATTGGTCAAATGTCTATTTTGGTAATTTTCCCATATTCAAATCTATACTAATAAGTAAATGTTTATGTTGGACATTTGTCACTTGCTCATGTCTTCTCATATTGGTTTTTTCACCTCTCTCTCCTAATAAATGCACATGTATCTTATTAAATAATAATAATGATATTATAAATACATTATTAAAGAAAAATATTAATTATATTAAATAAGAATATATATATATATATATATATATATATATATATAGAATAGGAAATCAAAATATAACTAATTAAAGAAAAATACTAATTTGTTATATACACACATTTCCACTTGATATATCTCGAGACGATAATAATAGTCTGACAAGTTAGACGATCATAATAGTCTGACAAGTTAGGACGTATTTACAAATTTATAAGTTATATCGTTTTCAATATACAACTCGTGTAATGCACGGGATTCTAACCTAGTTATATATAATATGTGAGGGTGTAAACGAGTCAAGCCGTTAAAGCGATACATGAGATTGGTTTGTTAAAATATCGAATCGAGCGAGCCAAAATGGGATCGAGTCGACCACAATCTAAATTGAAGGTCGTTCAGTAACGGTTTTGAACCCAAGGCTCATACTTCAAACTTGATTAGGCTTTCGAACACGGCTTATTATCATATAAATATAATAATATTCTATGATATAATAATATATAACTGCATGATAAATATTTTTATAATAAAAAAGTCATACTATATATATATATATACAGAGAGAGAGAGAGAGTGGAAGGATCATAGGAAAACTCAATGTTAAGGAGAAAACCAAAAAACTTGATATCCCAAGGGGTATCATTGTAATTTTACTCTTTTGAAAACGGTTTCTTCCGATCGATCTAATCTTCTCCGAATCATAATCTTCATCAACGAATTTGGCGGTTCTATTTGAAGATTTGATTATCCTTTCCATAATTCTCACTTTGAATTGGCGATTGTTTGTATATATAATTGTTATTCCATTCGATCAGGAGTTCAATTTCAAACATTCATTAGGTATTTCTCCCGATTTTTTCTTCACCAGATGAACTCGTTCCTTCGTTATTTCTGATTCTGATTTTTGTCAATTTTTTGTGTTTTTTTGTTGAATCGCTTAGGAATGGCTTCTTCTGAAAATTCTACAACTAATATTGCTGAAGATGCTATAGTGATTGCCGAAGTCGTCCATTCTATGGTCGAATTTGATGTTAATCAACTTACAGAGCAAACTCTGAATACGAGTTCATCTGGTGATGTTAGTTCAACTTCTAACAATTCAGTTCACTCTCGTTTGGAATTCATTGGTGTTGAGCATCAAGGTAAATCGGATTCATGAGCTTATTTATGTTTAATAGTTCACTCTCGTTTGGAATTCATTGGTGTTGAGCATCAAGGTAAAATCGGATTCATGAGCTTATTTATGTGAAATTTTGTGCTGCATATGTGTAGTATTTGTCAAATTAACATATTATGCATTTAATGTGTTGTGTTCTTGTTATTACAAGTTTCAAGAGGCTACACATATGTTTCATGTTTCAACAGACTACACATATGTAGTATGAAAATTTGAACAAACACTAACAGAATTGATCTGTAATTTTATGCTGCATATGTGTAGTATTTCTCAAATTAACATATTATGCATTTCATGTGACGTGTTCCTGTTATTATATATTTTTATTATATTATTTATAATTTTTTTTAAACAAATTACACATATTTAGTTTTCCTATGATTAAATTCTATTATTATATTGCTAAAATGCAAATTATTTTATGTTTTTCTCATGTTTGTATTTTTCTTTCATAATGTAGAAGGTATTACTAGTAATGTTTACTGATCACCAAATGGTACAAAATATTGGACTCCTGATGTATGCATTGAGGATAAACCTGTTTTGGGGATGATTTTTGATAAGTGGGAGGATGTTGTGACTATGTATGAGTCATACGCTGAGAAGGCTAGGTTTTCTACTCGTTTAGGCGCAATGAAGAAATCGAATGATGTTATTACTCATAGGTACATGATGTGTACTAGAGCTGGTAAACCAAAGTCTCAAAACTTCAACTCAATGGATATTTCTTCAGTTTCTACTTCTCGTCGTAGCACCTTTAAAGTATCAGATTGCGGAGCACGTATTAAATTGAAGGCAGTTCCAGGCACTTCAAGTTTTATAGTATATGAATTTGGTGAAAGTCATAATCATGGTCTTGTTGATAAGCATAATATGGATCTTACAAGGAAACAACGGAAGCTAAGTTTTTCTGATCAACAGTTTATTCATAAACTTAGTTTGAATAGAATTGGTCCAGCTGTTGCCCATAAGCTGCAGTCTTCATTGAAGGGTGGTCATCACAATGTTCATGGTACAAAAACATATTATAAAAACTTAAGTAGGGATATACGTCTCTTTATTGGTGAAAGAGATGCTCAAATGATTGTAGACACATTGGAAGCTCGTACTGTCAATTTGCTAAATTTCTTTTTTGAGTTTACTGTTATTAACGGTGAACTGAGATCTTTATTTTGGGCTGATGATGTTTCGAAGTTGAATTATATTGAGTTTGGTGATGTTTTAGCGTTTGATGCAACGTACAATACCAACAAGTAAGCTATTTTTATCAAAATTGCATTTTATATTTATTTTATTTCATCACACTAATGTTTTATATTTATGTTTCATGTACAATATGATTTTTGTCCGATTTACCGGTGTTGCTCATCATAAAAGATGCGTAACATTTGGTGCAGGGCTTTTGTACAACGAAACAGTGGAATCATACAAATGGTTGCTTGAATGTTTTCTTAAAGCCCATAAGAAGCAACCTAAGTTAGTCTTAACTGATCAAGATGCTTCCATGAAACAGGTTGTTGCTATTGTTTTTCATGAATCAATTCATCGACTTTGTATGTGGCATATCATGAAGAAGCTTCCTTCTAAGGTATATTAGATTTTTAAAATTCTCATGTTCACAAATATTTCATTTAACTACATATATGCAGTATACCTAAATATATGTAATAATGTAAATATTACCATGCTTTTAATAGACCACATATATGCAGTATACTTGATTATATTCAACAACATGAACATTACCATCTGCGAATAGACTACAAATATGTAATACTGTTCATACGTAAATGTATGTTTTTTATTGTACATATTTACATTGTTCTTAGATCTATCTACTATCATCATAATATTACATATACGTAGTATTAATGTTATATTTTATGTCATATCTGTCTTACATTTGTGTAATACTGTTATTATATATATTCAGGTATGTTATTACATTTGTGGAGTCTTATTGTCATTTTTGTATCAATTTGCTAAGGAACATTATTTATAACTTTGTAAACTGTTTGCTAAGGAATATTATTTATGATTTTCAGATTTCAAGTGATTTGTTGGATAATACAAATTTGAGGTCATCTATACATAAGTTGGTGTGGAATTTGTTTATTACATCATCTATGTTTGAAGAAAACTAGAAGTTGCTTATTGACAAGTACGATTTGGATGATCATGCTTGGTTGAAAGACATGTATGCTATTAGGGAGCAATGGGTTCCCTGTTATTTTAGGGACATACCATTGTGTTGTTTGATGAAGACTACATCAAGGTGTGAGAGCTCTAATGCTCTTTTTAAATCAATTCTAGTGGTGCCAACACATTTGTTCAGTTCTTGTTGTGCTTTGATACTGCAATTGATGGACAACGGTACAATCAACAGAAAATTGAATTTGAAAGTAACACAACAACACCATTATTGCTCACTGATCTACCTATAGAAAGGCAAACATCAGAAATATACACCCGAAACATCTTTTTAGAGGTACAAAAAGAGATATTCAAAGGTAAGAATAGATGTTTAATAGCAAATACTGTAGAAGTGGACAGGAACAAAGTTTATACAGTTGGCCACACCAACAGAAGGTTTGAGGTTGTCAATGAATTTAAGGTAAACTTTTTTATATTTTAACTCTTTTCAACTATTATTACATATATGTAGTTTTATTATTATTTATTTGTAACACATATGGTATAAATATGTGAATACACATATATTCTTGTTGTTTAGTAGTTTTACAACATATATGTAATACATTTATATATTTCTTTTGTGTAGGTCACCCTTGATTTGCGTGATAAATCGGTGTCTTGTTCGTGCATGGGGTTTACACGTATTGGCTACCTTTGTAGACATGTTTTTTTTTTTTTTTAGATTCAACCAAATTCAAAGAATTTCAAACCAATACCTACCCGATGGAGAAAAAATGTACTACCAAAAAGTGTGTATAGTCTTTCAAATAGGTATTCTATTGACACCAGTGAATATTCTATACTTAGGAATGAGATTCTGGAATTAGTTGCTCAATGCACAGATCGTTTAAGATGCAAAACGGAGAAACTTTCTGCATTTGCTGAGCAAATTAGGGTGTTAAAGATTCACATCTTTGAAGAATACCCAAATGAGCCAGATTATAACAAAAAAATATCTGTGATAGGAGACTTGATTGGACAATCTCAACCGGGGAATATTTTATATACTGCACCTCAAGGTATTCGGAACAAAGGTTGTCGGACGAGCCGACGACTTATTGGACCTGGTGAAAAGGATGTGGAGAAAAGCAAAAAAAACCCAAGGTTATGTCGTACTTGTTTTAAATGGGTAACTGATCATGATTCACGTAACTGCTCAGAGAAGAAGAAAAAATCTGATGTTGTTGTTACTACTGCTGCTGCTGACCCTGCTGCTGATCCAGGTGCTGCTGACCCATGCTGATGATGCCAGTGTTGCTTGTTCATGATTCATGCAACTTCAAAACTTAATAGCTCTATTGGTTTATAAGTCATGTTACAACAATTTTTCATTTTACGTATTTTACATGTTTTGAGTTTTCAAGTTTTAATAATAAGATACTTCAGATTTTATCATCAAGATACTTCAAGCATATTACAATGTTTCTATAACCAGTTAATGCATTTTGTGCTTATGATATGTTTTTTAGCTAGACTACTACATGTATGTAGTTTGTCATATTACATATGTGTAGTATGACATATTACATATGCGTAGTATGACATATTACATATAGTAATTATATGAAACATTTTTATTTGCATGTTGTAATGTGATTATAAATAACTAAGTAGAGCTTCTGTATAAGTTAAAAATAATTTAAACTATATGAAACTTCATATTGCATATATGTAGATAAATAAGTCATATTTTTTATATTATAAATTATATATGTGTTTCTGTGTCAATGCATTTATACTATTTATATATGTTTTTTATCAAACTTATTACATATATGTAGCTCACGTTTGTAAGCTCAGCTTGTGTTGTTTACATCCCTCACCCTTATTTATATTTACACTTTATACTACATATATGTAGTATACTTAAATAATGTTTGAAAAAAATATAGTTAAACCATATAATATTTGTAGCAACTTGTAGTCAACTGCATCCAAGACATGTCATTCATAAAAGTAAAATCAAACATTCCAAACTTTTGAAATTCAAAGTACCATAATATTAACAAGTCAACTGTGTTTTCAAACATTGAAATACTTGAACAAAATAAATTGTTATATTATCAAAATAGAATCAATTTCTACTTGCAAATTTGATTTCATTCGTTCAACTTGTTTTCCTGTTCATTTCCTTTCTTTGAAACTTGTTCTCCTTCACTTGCTAACTTTGACTTTTTTCCCATTCTCGTGCTTCATCGAACACCTTTTTCTTGTATATGTTTGCTTCAGAAAGTAGAATTCTGGTTGCATATTTCAACCTAAGTGTGTTAATTTGAGATTCCTTTGTGCTCTTAACATTGTTGAAACCACAATCCCAGTTTTTGTTGTCACCCATGAATGTTTCCATATGCCTCATTACAAAAACACCACAATTTGTAGTGTTATCTATTGTCGCCCAGTCTATCTTTACCTTCTCTGGTTTTGCTGCTTCAATTTATTTAGACTTTGGATGTTTAACACTCTTTAAATAACTGACAAACATGTGTTTCTGTAAAAAAAATTAAATATCAATCATCATTTTGCAAACTTAATTTGAAGCATGCATCCATAAGTCAAATGCTCATCATCCAACATGTAACTTACCACTTTAAAGGGCGTGCTTTTTGAAATGTACTTGTTGCTATCTTTCATTTTAACCATGCTTTCATTTGGGTGCATGTTGTCAATTACTGAAATGGCTGGGAATTTTAGATTGAAACATATCAAATAAAAGTGGTGTTTTTCAAGAACTGGGTAGAACACCAAGTCATATGATTTTAGATCCAACTTAACTTCAAAACCTTCCACCACTGCCAACATATTCTTTGCAAAAGCTTCCATTCGTTTGCTTTGTTTTTCATTTTTGGTAATCATCCATTCGAACTGTTAAATTAAAAAATGACACAGTCAACTAACATTACTAAAAAACTTATTATTACTAAATTAGTAACAGATATTGAAACTTACAATTGTTGATGCGTAACAGAATAGACGATTCAGTGATTCTGGGTTACGGAATTTTTCTTCATAATTCAAAACTACTGCCCAATAGTCAATTGCATTTCCATATACTCCGACCCCCGGATTTAAGCTTGCGAAAAGAAATTTCTTTGATTCCAAACCATAACCTATTCCAAAAATATCATTCCTATACAAAACATATTACAACAATGTCATACTTACTATAATTTCATTACTATATACATGAAATCATATATGTTTCAAGACACATATGCAGTACAACTAAATGTATTCAACAACATCAACAATGACATGTTTCAAGAGACTACACTTATGCAGTACACTTAAATGTATGCAAGAACATCATAAATGTCATTTTTAGAATTAAATATGTAATAACAATATTACATACATGTAACATAATCAAAATTAAATGTTTATACTTATATAAAACTGTTTTCAACTTCCTCTTGTTCATCTTTTTGTAGTTTCTCTAATTTTTCTTCTCTGCATTCAAATAGTTTAAAATAATAAACTTACAATCAATTAAACAAAAGTTTAAATAATAATACAAACTAACATACTCTTCATCACGTAGTTCGTATGTCAAGTATTCCCAAATTAGACGCTCTTGAGAATTGACTCCTTTTTTAGCATCCACCGCTCGTACAATATATGGAGATCGTAATGGCTCAGTCACAGTTTTCAAACGCTTTTCATTCTTTCTTACATATTTATTCTCAGGTGTACTAGCCTTTTTCTTACCATCCTTTAACAACTCCTTTGTTTTTTCAGTTGGTTCATCAACTTTTGATTTTTTCTCCGATCTTGTGTACTTTGTGAAAGTTTAAAGCTGAAGTTTGGAAGTGTTGGCTCAATAATCTCCTTCTCCTTCTTTTCAGTGTCAATAATCTCCTCCACCTTCACTTCAGTGTTAATAGTCTCACTTTCCTTCTCCTTCACTTCAGTATCAATACTCTCCTTCTCCTTCACTTCAGTGTCAATACCCTCATTCTCCTTCTCTTTAGTGCCCACTTTTTTAGCATTTTCACATATTATAATCTCCTCAAGATTATTATTAAAAAATTGAGTCCAGTTAGTATCTACTACATCTTTCTCATTATCTGCTACATCTTTCTCAACATCTTTCTCAGTATCTGCTGCTATATCTTTCTCAGTATCTGCTACATCTTTCTCAACATCTATGATTTCTTTGTATACAAATTTGTATTTCTCCACAAATTCTTTTACCTCTTTGTTTTCTGGGTAAAGTGAATATGCCTCATATAAAGCTTTTTAAAATATATTTTTATCTCTAACTGTGATATCAAACATAGCATCCAATTTTGAAAGATGGCCCTATTTAAGAATATTCAAATATTCAGCCAAATAGTTACACACATAATACTTTTTTACATATGTGCAATAATAGCTAAACAAAATTACTAATTAAGTAGACAACATGTGCAGTACACCTAAAAAGATTGAACAACATTATCATTGCCACCTTGCAATAGACTACACATATGCAGCAAAATTAACATTTCCATTTTCAAAAGCCTACATATATGCAGCATACATAAACATATGCATCAACATTAAATTTCCATTTTCAAAAGAGATTACATATGTGCAGCATACATAAACATATGCAGCATCTCCAAAGAGATTACATATATGCAGTATATGTAATATACCTAAAAGACAAGTGATTAATAAATACTACATATATTAAATAATAAATTATACCGTCAAGTTGTCTGGTTGAAAGAAGTCATCAGATAGATTTTCCATGTTGGGTTCTTTCTCGTTGCACTTCTCATCCACATCACTTTCATCACCCTTTAAATCAACATAGAGTTCCCGTAACTCACCCAATCCAAATCCGCCATTATTTATCTCACATTCCTCTCTAGAATGTAGAGCATTCATAGTCCAAAACTGAATTGGTCGCATGTTACGTTCTACATTTTCTGATGGACAATTAACTCTGTCCACATGCAGAAGCTGCAATATGAAAAACTTATAGACATTAGTAACAATTTTTAATTATTACATATATGTAATAATAGTATTACATACATATAATAATAGTGATACATATATGTAATAAAAGTATTACATACATACAATAATACAAGTATAGTTTAACATATTAAAAATAATTCAATGAGAGTAAAAAACAATTCATATCGTAAGAATAGTCAAGGAACCCGTGAATTTAGAATTAACATTGCATCTTTCCCAACCTTCTTTGCATTTCTTCATCGAATTGATTATATAAGAACACCAGTCAATACCTCCAAGGTCAGTATCATCGGTGATGTAGTGAATAAAATCAAGCTTACACTTTCCATGCTTTTGAATTTCCACCATTGTGCTCATGAACAACACCAAAAAATCTAACTTGAATAAAATGCTATCATCATCACTAGATTGACTAATTCTCTTTACTATATCAGGCGATGCCACATACTTTTCTTCATATAAATTTCTCCATGACTTAACATTTCCTTCTAGTTTCTTCTTATAGGTCAGTGATGTCAATTTTTTTCCACCATTTGGTATGCCTAGTAGTTGGTGCACTGACTCATTATCCACATTAATTTGAACATTTCCTAAGTTTATTTCCATTCTTTCTGGGTCAAACTTGTCAACTACATAGTGACCAAGTTTTGCAGGAATGCCATCGACTTTGAGGGATAACAATTTTCCAAATCCCATACTTCTAACAGCGTCTCTTTGTTTCTTTGAAAGTATATCTAGTCCTAAAAACAATTGATGGGGGGGTTGAACGAGAGCGTTATCCAAACCATTCTTTCTTTTTTTTGCTCTTCTTTTTTGTCTTTATACCTTTTCGTTTTTTCAATGGCTTGCTTTTTATCTCAGTACCTGTTTTAAAAAATATTTTAATTATTCAACTAGTTTTTTAATATATTTATATATACACACATATATGACTAACAGTGCTACATATATGTAGTAAAATGCATTATTAAATATGTGCAATAACAGCTAATCAAAAATACTAATCAACTAGACTACATATATGTAACTGTGCTACATATATGTAGTAAAATACATATATGTAACTGTGCTACATATATGTAGTAAAATACATATGCAGCATTATCATTGCAACCTTTCACTAGACTACACATATGCAGCATACATAATCATATGCAGCAACATTAACATTATAATCTTTCAATATATAGCATATATGCAGCATATATAAACATTTCCACGTTTCAAAGAGACTACATATATGCAGTATACTTAAATGAATCCAAATACATCACAAAATTGATCTAAATCATACCTTTAACTCTCCCTTCAGATTTCACATTTTTTTCATCAGTCATTTTCTTTGACTTGGATTTCTTTTGTATTTTTTCTAATTTAGTTTTCAACTGAGGATCTGTTTTAGAAATTCTTATAATATTAAATGTCCTACATATATGTAACCAATAAAAATAAATAATCAATATTGAACAAAAGCATACCTGTAACAGTATCCTCTGAATCCTCATCCTTTCTTTTTTTTCTCTGCCTTCGGTTTTTTTGATATTTTCTTTCTCATCTCCATATCTGTTTCAAAAAATGTTAAAATTAAATATATATTTTAAAACGCAATTACAAAACATAACTTACCAAATTCTTCATCATCATCTCGTTTTTTTTCTTTTTAGATACAACTTTATCTTCATTTTCTGGTCGATAAACAATTTTTATTTTTTTCACACCTATACGTATAGAACTTCATGTCAAAACAGAATAAATTTAACCGGTTTTTATGTTGTAAATGTTACATAATAATCTAACCAGTTTGAGCATTTTGCTCATCTTCACTATCATTAACCATCGGTGGATCAGATTGTTTGTTTGTAAACTTGCTAAAAGATATTCTTTGAGAAATTCTACTTCTTTTTCTTCCTGCAAATGAAATATGTTCATTAAAACTCAAGTAATAGGTTGTAATATTTGTAATTTATGTTCATACACATTTGTATTAAAATAGTCTTACTAGTTTTCATCTTATTTAGCCTCTTTAATTCTGAAAAAAGATGAACAAAATATTAAATGCAAGATATTACATATATGCATTATTCAAGAACCTACACATATGTAGTATATCAGAATGTAACCAACAACATTAACCCTACCACATTTCAACAGACTACATATACACACTATATGTTTCAAGAACCTACACATATGTAGTATATCAGAATGTAACCAACAAGATCAACACTACCACTTTTCAACAGACTACACATACACTACATATTTCAAGAGTCTACACATATGTAGTATATCAGAATGTAACCAACAACATCAACACTACCACGTTTCAACAGACTACACATATACACTACATATTTCAAGAGTCTACACATATGTAGTATATCAGAATGTAACCAACAACATTAACCCTACCACATTTCAACAGACTACACATACACACTATATGTTTCATGAACCTACACATATGTAGCATATTAGAATGTAACCAACAACATCAACACTACCACTTTTCAACAGACTACACATACACACTACATATTTCAAGAGTCTACACATATGTAGTATATCAGAATATAACCAACAACATCAACACTACCACGTTTCAACAGACTACACATGTGTAGTATGAAAATATGAACAAACACTAACAGAATCGATGAAATTTCCATTAATATAAACGAAATTACACTCAGAATCACACATTAGAGCACGGAATCGACGAGGAACAAGCAAACGAGCATAACAGAAACGCAAAATCTGAAGAAATCTTAAATACGTTTTACGAGCATTAAATATACATAAATGCCACTGATATTGTTTGAAATCACTTCGATTCTACATGCATTTGCTTACTTGATGATTGTGTAATCGTTTTCGTAAGACCTAGAATATCGTCAGATTTAGCGATCGAAAACCCTAGATCCTCTGGAGCGTAGAAACGACGGAGAAGGACGGAAAAACCGTTTCAATTTAATATGATGTTTTAAGCTTATTTTTTTTCCTATTATACCCTTATATCATTAAACTCCCGTTCTTTTTTTTTTAATCAGCTAATCTTATTTAAACCATTGATCATTTAAGATCAATGGCTATAAATGAGTTTTTTAGTTTTCTTAATTAAATGAGTTTTCTAGTGAACTCACCCCTATATATATAGGATTAGGTTCAGGTAAAAAGAATTTTAATTGTAAGAAGGGTGAGAAAGATTTAGGGCCATTAGATCAAATTGTAGAAAAGAATTAATGGTTGAGATTAAATTGTAGGAGAAAAATTTGTTGGAAGGGTATTTTAGTCTTGGCCACTTTTGTTGACTTTTATCAAGTTCCCCCCTCATTTTTAAAGGTTCATAACTTTTACATACGACATTATTTTTTCAAAAAAATTACACCATAAAAACGAGTGTTTTTTTATCTTTAAAACGAGTATAGTGTTGCTATAAACAAAAATTTTTTTTTTTACGTTTTCCAGCTCATTGTTTAATTAGTCAGGTCAATGTGTAATACAAGTTCAATGTGTAATACAAGTTCAATGTGTAATATAAGTTCATTGTGTAATACAAGTTCATTGTGTAATACCACGTCTGGTCATTGTGTAATACAAGTTCATTGTGTTATATGTATTTATCATTGTGTTTTACGTTTTTCAGCTCATTGTGTAGTTAGTCAGGTCATTTTGTAATACAAGTTCATCGTGTAATACAAGTTCATTGTGTAATACAAGTTCAATGTGTAATACAAGTTCAATGTGTAATACAAGTTCATTGTGTAATACCACGTCTGGTCATTGTGTAATACAAGTTCATTGTGTTATATGTATTTATCATTGTGTTTTACGTTTTCCAGCTCATTGTGTAGTTAGTCAGGTCATTGTGTAATTAGTCAAGTCATTGTGTAATAAAAGTTCATTGTGTAATACAAGTTCATTGTGTAATACAAGTTCATTGTGTAATACAAGTTCATTGTTTAATATGTATTTATCATTATGTTTTACGTTTTCCAGCTCATTGTGTAGTTAGTCAGGTCATTGTGTAATACAAGTTCATTGTGTAATACCACGTCTGGTCATTGTGTAATACAAGTTCATTGTGTAATTAGTCAGGTCATTGTATAATTAGTCAAGTCACTGTGTAATACAAGTTCATTGTGTAATACAAGTTCATTGTGTTATACAAGTTCAATGTGTAGTACAAGTTCATTGTGTTATATGTATTTAATTGTGTAGTTAGTCAGGTCATTATGTATTACAAGTTCATTGTGTAATACAAGTTCATTGTGTAATACCACGTCTGGTCATTGTGTAATACAAGTTCATTGTGTAATTAGTCAAGTCATTGTGTAATACAAGTTCATTGTGCAATTAGTCAGGTCATTGTGTAATACAAGTTCATCGTGTTATACAAGTTCAATGTGTAATACAAGTTCATTGTGTCATATGTATTTATCATTGTGTTTTACGTTTTCCAGCTCATTGTGTAGTTAGTCAGGTCATTGTGTAATACAAGTTTATCGTGTAATACAAGTTCATTGTGTAATACAAGTTCATTGTGTAATACCACGTCCGGTCATTGTGTAATACAAGTTCATTGTGTAATTAGTCAAGTCATTGTGTAATACAAGTTTATTGTGTAATTAGTCAGGTCATTGTGTAATACAAGTTCATTGTGTCAAATATTTTTCATCGTTGTGTTTTACGTTTTCCAGCTCATTGTGTAATTCGCTCAAATATGTCAGGTCATTGTGTAATATGCTCATTGTGTAATATGCTCATTGTGTAATATCAGTTCATTGTGTAATATCAGTTCATTGTGTAATATCAGGTCTGATCATTGTGTAATATCAGACCTTGTATTACACATTGACCTGATGTATTACACATTGACCTGGTGTATTACACATTGACCTGGTATATTACACATTGACCATTATGCCATCCCTTTAAAAACAATAAAATGACACATGTCAAGCTTAAAATCCTTCTTACCCTTCTTATTTTTAAAACTCTTTTTACTATAACCTAACTATATATATATATATATATATGTATTATGTATATGTGATTATAATTGTTAATAGAAAAAATAACTCTATATATAAAGATAGAGTTTGAAAATACTCAAGTTCGAACTCAAGCTTGAGCTAATCTTGAGCTAAGTCATTTCCAAGCTAAGCTTGTCTTATTTATTCTATAAAGGTGATGTAGAGCAGAAGCCAAGAAAGTAAAATAGAGAAATATTCTTAAAGGAAATTGATATAAAATTGAATTCTAAATGAGTTTGAGTCGACTTCAATCTAAATTGGTGGTCGTTTAGTAAATGGTTTTAAACCCGATGCTCATACATCAAACTTGATTAGGTTTACAAGCACGGCCTATTATCGTATAAATATAATAATATTTCTATGATATAGTAATATATAATTGCATTATAAATATTTTTATAATAAAAAATCATATTATATCTATGTGATTACAGTAACCTAAAATAAAAATACTCTCTGATGTTTCCTCACCCTTATTTTCTCGTTTCTCTCTCCTATTAATTGAGTAGACACGTGTCACTCTCTGGTGCCTACTCACCGTTATTTAATATAAATGTAACTATGGATAATTATTATATCATAAATTAAATGATTTTAATATGAAATTAATTACGGATAGTAATAATTTCTGATGTTACTTATCAGTTTTTAAAAAAATAAATTTGTATTATTGATAGTTATTATATCATCAAGACTATTTTTACATTTTAATCAACTCCGTTATTTTAACTAAATTAATAATTCGTTTCAAATTTTATCTACAAATTTTTGAATTCATAACTTTGTTTATTATCAACTAATTATTTTTATCATCAATTTTTATCTCCTATAATAATTATTTTATTATTACCATATATATTGCATTTCTTTTGTTTTGGAAGTGTAAATATTTTGACAGTTGTTACAATGTTATCATTTCATCCTTATACAATATTCTATACTTAATAAATAAGTAAATAGTTATGCTACATGTCACAATTCGGGGAGCTCAAGATTATTTTCCAGGTCATTTTTAATTCCTTTAATATTTTCTAAATCTTTATTACCAACTATTTAATCTTCTTAAGATTTTTTTCCTACTTATAATTTCTAAATCTTTATTACTAACTATTGACTATTTTATTTATTCACCCCTTTAATACACGGGGTTCTAACCTAGTTGTTAATATATAAAAAATAACTCTATATATAGAGAGAGTTTGAAAAAACTAGTTTGAACTCACGCTTTTTTTAAATTAAATAAGCTCATCTTGAGCTAAGTCAGTTCCGACCTAAGCTTTCATTTTTTATATCTATAGATATGATGTTGTGGCACCCGACAATTTCGGGTTAATATCAATACCTGACTAAAATACGTATTACATTATTTGACATGTATCACACTTAATTTTATGGTAATTAAGTTCATTTCACACTTAGCAAGTCAATTCGTTTACACGTGTAGGTAATCTGAAAGATTACCAGGTCAAACACGCGTCCTACAGCACGACTGTTGGTGATAAATTAAAACAAATACCTAGACATATAATCTATGCGTGTAAATTATATGTAACACTGTGATATAATAAACCATGCCTATATGAATTTTTCTGTAATTTTTGGAGACACTTTTATTTTCAGCACAGTTCGACAGACAAGCAATGTGCACTAGCTAGATGATTAATTTAAGCAGACACTTAGACATATATTTGAGGCGTACAAATTACACGTAATACTGTGATATGTTATTTTAAGTCTCTGTGAATTTTTCGGGAATTTTCTGAGAAACTTTCTGTTTCTACGCAGTCCAGCCAGTCCGCAGTATGTACCGACAGTTTGAAATAAAAATCTGAAAATTTTTATATGTTAATCATACCAATATGAGTCAAAAATTTTGAATTCGTTTTATTTTTACTAGTTCGGGAATTCCGTAATAAAATCGGTGACTGTTCGTTTCCTACCACCCGATATTAGAAACCCCATATAAACCCCCTCATCTCCCCCACTTCCACCATTTCAACACACTCTTTCTCTCTTCTCCTCTTTCTTGGCCGAGAACCCCCACCACTACCACCATCTTCACTTTTTTTTAACTAATTACACGGATGGTCCCTGTGGTTTAACCAAATTACGGTTTTCGTCCCTAGGATTGAAAAATCACAGATTTAGTCTAACATAGTTTGATTTTGTTACACTGACGGTCCCTAGAATGGATGGGGGTTAACTTTTTCAGTTAAGTGGGTGTGAAATGACCCTTTTACCCCTTGCTAAAGACAAAAATTATTAAAAGTATCTATTAAATAATGGGGCCCACAATCCTACCCCCACACATCTTCATCAAACCCTAAAAAAGACCAAACCCCCTCCTTCTCTCCCTCACCCTCCCCTTTCTTCCCACAGCTGTCAGCTGCTTTCTCCCACCGGCGCCGACCACCGACCCACCGCAGTTGTTCCTCGTCGGGGAAAAGGAGAAAACAATGAGAGATTGAAATGGCTGGTACAGAATTGAAACAAGGAGAAAACACCGGCGCAGACCACTAACCACTGGCCCACCGCAGTTCTCCCACCGGCGCCGACCACCTTCTCTGTTGCGATCTCACTCGATCTGGTATTTGGTACAGAAACGAAAGAGAGCTTGAACAAGTTTGGGTCTTCAACGGTAAGAAGTGAGTTTGAACAAGTTTTCTTGAAATGGGTTTTGTTAATTCCATGTTTTCTTGAAGAATTGAAATGGCTGTTGTATGATTTCACAAATTGGATGGGTTTCTACTTGTGGGGCGACGAAGATGAGAGGTGGATGAGGTGTTGAAGCAGTGGGTCAGTGGTGAAAAATTGTGGTGATGGTGGTTGTGGGGGAGTGTTGTTGGGTAGAGTTTGATCTAGAAGGAACTCCATAATTAATCTGTTCTTTGGGGAAAAGATAAGTTATCTCCTCCTAGCTCATTAAATCTCATGTTTTGTTGTGCGAAAGATCTTTGCACCAAAAGTCGAAGTCTGTTGCTATCATTTTCATATGAGCTATGTTGTGAAGGGTAGTTTGATCTCATGTCTAAACCTGGACTAGTGACACCACCAGGAATCCTACCACCAACCGCCAATATTGCAGGATCCATGAATTCAAGCTCACTAATATCACCATCGTTATATACAACACCTAGTGCTTGATTCACTTTTCCCAGTAAAAACGAACCGTCAAACATATGATTACATGCAAATTTTCATTGTGTCGCCGGAAGTTATAGGTTTGTGTCGCCGGAGAAGTTGGTATTGCTGGTGGTGGTGGGGCAATGGGATAAGTGTTGGTGGGTCCCACAACATATTAATGTATAAATTTGAGTTTCATTTTTTTATTTTTAAGGTAAGGATATTTTGGGCATTTTAAAAAAGTTTAACCCCTATCCATTCTAGGGACTGTCAATGTAACAAAATCAAACTATGTTGGACTAAATCTGTAAATTTTTAATCCTAGGGACGAAAACCGTAATTTGGTCAAACCATAGGGACCATCCATGTAAATAGTTCCTTTTTTTTAATCTTTGATCCATTATTCCATCCAAAAACATTCTTTAAGTGTGGGTTATCAAGTGTTGAAAAAAGAATCAACCATCCATCTTTGATTTTGGAAAGAATCTAAAACTTATTCCTCCATTTTCATATTCATGTTCTCCAAAGCAAAAACCATTTTTATGAATGTTTATCAAAAACTAACCATGGATTCTTGAATAAAATGATTTTTCTAACAAAATGGTACATATTGTTAGTGGTTTTGGACTCGGGTTTTGTTCTTAGGCTTGGTTTCCTTAAAAGGAAACTTTATTGTATGAGCATTTACTTGATGTTGTGTTCTTGATGATTTGATGATGGATTATGTGTAGTATTGATTATAGATGGATGATATGTGAAAACCTTGTTGTCAAAATTGTTGGATCATACTTGCATGCTCGTTTTTATTATTTAAGGAAATTTTAATTTCTGGTTTTATATTAGATGTTATGTTTAGGGTGATTTGATGATGGAAATGGTTGAACATGTGTAGAGAATCGATAAAATGGGTAATTTTGCTAGTTAGAACTTTTGGTCATATGAAATTTCATGCTCGGTTCTATTTATGGAAACTTTAATTTTTGGGTTTTTGTTAGAGAAGGTTATGGTGCGATTTGTTTGGTGGAAATGATGCATAACACTATATATAGATATTGTATGAATTTTTTTTTGGTAAAATCACTTGTTCATGATGTTTTTAGGCTCGTTTTCTATTTTTAGAAACTTTATTTCTTGACATGTATGAAAACTTGATGATTGGGTATATTTAAAGAATGAAACTAGTATAGTGAACATTATGGAAGAATGATTGACGGAAATGATGGGTTAAAATGCATACGTGTGAACTTTAGGGCTCGGGTTCTAAATAAGGAAACTTTATTTTTCCAAAAGTTGTGTTTGCAAGTTATGAACATGGTTAAAGGGTTTTAGTGACTTAGTAACACTTAACTAAGTGCATTGTATGATAATATATGTTGTTTGTCCATAAACTTGACAATTTTGCATGGTCCTTCTATAATAGGAAACTTTAATTATCTGAAACCCGCATACTTGTCTATTTTTAGCAACAAAACATTGGAATGTTCTATATGTGTTATAACATGCCTAATTTCATATGTGAATATTAACTTTGCATAGTTGCCATGTTTAGGACTTAAAACTTGACCTTCCAATTAAGGAAACTTTAATGTATCAAAAGTTGTGTTTCAAGTTCTAAATTCTAACCGAATGATCTAACGTGTTTATTAGAATGTAAATAGGCTATTTTAAAGGAGGTTTGAATTCTATGTTAGGATTTGAATGTTTTAAGTCCATAACGTGTCACCAACAGGTCGCCGAGTCAAAACATCTTCGAAATACCAATGTCACTTTTCAAATAACATGTTTGGATGCATAGAGTTTCATAGTCAAACATTTACAATACTTAGACCTTAAAGTCCTAAATGTTTCCTAGGGCACGAGTAGGTCGTCTCACTTAGCAGGATTTGCTAGGACCTTTCATATCATTTCACCGCTTTAACATGTGAGTTCCCACAGCCCCGTTTTACTTGTTTTTCCTTTGGGGTGAGATACATGCTCAAGTATTACATTTTCAATAAACATGACTTCCATGCTTACACAGTTACATTAATTATATAAGTTGGTACTGTTGAGTACAAAGTCCTCTCAAAGTCAACCATTAATTTTTCCATAGCGAGGTAATCATGAACAGTACTGTTGGGTTTAACAACCCCTTCCCGGGTTAGTAGCGCTAACTTAGACTGGAGGTCGAACGGGTACATTATTGACCTAATCCATTCATGTGCAAGGCACAAAGAGGCGAACCACATCCTTTCCTTTTCAGTGGCTACAGTTGAGCGTCGGTTGACGGACTTATTATAATTTTCGGTTTTGTCTGATCAACAATGATTGTGTAGAGTACATATGACTTCCAATATTTCAATTACATTAAACATGTGAACTCACTAACGTTATGTTGACCCGTTTTAGCATGTTTATCTGAGGTCGTTGAATGCTTAAGCTATGTGGCTAGGATGCACCCACTGGAGTCACACTTATCATGCATGGGCATCTTATTTTGACAAACGCTTTTTAATCATTTTGTTCAAACGTTGTAAACTTTTAAAAACATTGCTTTCGCACAATTACTTTGAACTATGTCAAACTTTATTTTGGGCTCGTTTGAGCTTCCTTTAAAATAGGTATTTGAAAACCATGTAGTGGTCGTTCAAAGTAACTCATTGGTAAAGATCCTCTCGGGTCACGCCCCGCGGGTATAACTTGCAGTGGAATTTGGGGGTGTGACAGACTGATATCAGAGCCATTGGTTGCAGCGAACTAGGTTGCACGTAGTGAACTTAGACTGTAACTGATGTCTCATTTGCATTATATAGACTTGCATACACATTACACCACTCACTTCACTATATGTAAACAAACGTGTTGTCACAACCATGTCTCCTGCAAACCAACCGACCGAGATTTCAGACTCTAAGGACGAGTACAAGTACACATCATCGACACTCGTTGACACTTCATCAGACGAACCGGTATCGGAGGACCCTGTCCCCGACGACGCTACTACTGAGGAGTCGGAAGAGGAGACCCACGAGGTAGCCCCTTGTATCATCCCTTTCCCGCATCGCGAGCACCCGTATGTAGGGGTGTTCAAAAAAATCCGAATCCGAAACCGAACCCGAATTATCCGAAAATCCGAATCCGAATTATCCGAAAATTCGGATATCCGAAATTTCGGATATCCGAAATTTCGGATATCCGAATTTTCGGATTCGGATTCGGATAGTGATTTTCGGATATTTCGGATAGTTCGGATATCCGAATATCCGAAATATTATATTTATATATTTTTTTTAATTGTTTTTATTATTTAAAAATAAGAAAATTTGAATCAAAACCCGATATATTATATTTATATATTTTTATATGTATATTTTCTAATGTTTTTAATTGTTTTTGTAATTTTAAAATATTTTTTTTATATATTTTTTTATTTTTTTTATATTTTCGGATATCCGTTTCATTATCCGAATGGATATCCGAAATTTCGGATATCCGAATTTCGGATATCCGAAATTTCGGATACGGATTCGGATAGTGAAATTCACTATCCGAAATTCGGATATCCGAAATTTCGGATATCCGGTTTTGAACACCCCTACCCGTATGGACCAATGATCCAGCACACTCCTAGGAAGAGAGTGCCAACCCCTTATTGGAGCACACTTACTCCTGAGCCTAAGCGTAAGAAGGCTAGGGTTGACGTGAGGAGATGGACGTTCGTGCCTGATGCTTTACGAGGCTGGGCTAAGGAGGAAGGAATACCTCCCGTATTTGAGATAGGTAAGTCTTCTCACAGACCTCACGTTTTTCCGATTACTGAGCGAGCCACAACCCGACCCAGGAACACAGCAGAGCGAGGATGCCAGCGAAGATTCGGACGCTATCATATAAGCACTTGATGATCACTTGGTTTGACTCCAGGGTGAAGTGGGCCTCAATGACTTAGCATTGGGGAGACTGCACGGATGAGTTACCGCAGGAGAGACACGACTGGAAGCGGTGGAGCAGGGAGCCGTTGCAGGGGACAACGAGATGCGCGGACCAACGAGTGCCTGGATTCATTTACAGCTCTCACCATCGTTAAAACGATGCTACTCGCATTAGCCCTTCTTATGGGATGGTTTTCTTAGATTTCCTATTCAGCCTAATGTGGGCGGGCTGTCCCCACAAAATATTTGAAGCTTTAAACTTGTTCTCTTTTGTGATGGAGCGAAGACTCCTAGAATATTTTGTACTTCATGCAATCTATTTTATCAAGTTTATTATCTTTTTATATTTTGTGGTTGATTGGTGATGTGGTGTGTTATTTTGTATACATGTGTTGGTTGTATGTTACATCTAATCTAACTCTTGCTAACATTATGATACGAAGAGACATGCAGCCCCGACGAAGAAACGACCATGGCAATGACACGCCAATGACTGCAACACAAATGGAAGCCTTGATAAACCATAGGGTAGCTTCAACTATCGCAACCCACCAAAACAATCCGAATGCAGGTGGAATGGGCGGAGGAAAAGGACCAAATCCTCTAGTGTGTAACTATAAGCTCTTTCTCGACTGCAAACTGCTCACCTTCAATGGGCGGAATGGAGCAGTCAACTTGATACGATGGATTGAGAAACTAGAATCTACTTTCAAGATATGTAACTGTCCGGAGAACTCAAAGGTGAAATTCTCTACTGGAACGTTTGAGGGACAAGCCTTCACTTGGTAGAAATCCAACGTCTAAGCGTTGGGTTTGGAAGCGGCCAATGCAATGCCTTGGGCAAATTTCATAAAGCTGTTGTAGGAGGAATACTGTCCACAGAATGAGATCCAGAATCTCGAGGAAAGGTTTTGGAACTTGAAAATAAACGGACCAGAAGTGGTGGATTACACATCAAAATTTCATGACCTAGCAGGATCGTATCCCCACATGGTGACACCTGAAGAGAAGCGAATTGAGAGTTATTTGTGGGGACTGGCCCCATAAATTCAAGGATGGTATCATCTTCAGAACCCACAAAAATTCAGCAAGCAATCCGATTGGCTCACAACCTGACGTCTCAGGCTGTCCGTCAGGGACTCTTTGACAAACTTGCTGATAATAAGAGGACGTGGGAAGGTAGTTCTTCAAAACCATCCAATCCAACACCACCACTGAAAATAAGAGACTACCAGAGCCTATACCGCAGGCCAAGCTGACAACAAGCAAAGGAAAGTCTATACGGGAAACCTACCAAAGTGCAACCGATGCAATTTTCACCACAATGGCACGTGCGAAGAGGCAAGGTGCCAAAAGTGAAAGAGAATTGGCCATGCGACCAAGGACTGTAGAGTGGGCGGACCAGGTCCGAACACTGGAGCAAATCGTACTTGTTATAACTGTGGGAAAATGGTCATTTTTAAAGGACTGCCCAAGAAACAGGAAACCCGAAAACAACAACGACAACGCCAGGGGGCGTGCTTTTGTGATTGGAGCAGGTGAAGCCAAACAAAACCCCGACACCGTCACGGGTACGTTTCTTCTAAACAACCATTACGCATCTATGTTGTTTGATACTGGTGCTGAAAGAAGTTTCGTGTGTAGTGAATTTAGTCCATTACTTGGTGTCGAATCTAATGTGCTAGATAATGATTATACCATAGAACATTGATCTTTAGTGCCCAAACATTTTAAAATGTTTATAAATGGGACTTAAACTTCTTTATAAAAACTTTCTTTTGAAAGAGAACTGGCTTTGAACGTTTAAAATATTTGAAACCAGAGGCGCATGGAACTTTCATAATCTTTAACATAGCTTGTCTGCCCGCCCGCCCAAAACATTAAAACATTTAAAAGTGGGCGTTATAGAACTCACTTCTAGCTTAACTTACTTCTTGTATAACTTCTAGGCTTGAAACTGTAATAGCTTAGTGCTTGGATTACAACCCTAGTTCTTTATAATAAAACTTAGGTATACATAACTTAATAGAATTAACCAAACTTACAAAGGCTAGTTGGAACCTTACCTCGTTACTATCTATGGTTATTTGAGGCGGATTATCGGAGAACCAGACTTTGAAACGCGAATCGGGGCTTCGAGAATTGTTCTCAGACCTTAAGTGTGTGTTATTGCTGGTGTAGATGTGTTTGTGTACGTTCAAAAGTCCATGCCATCGATCCTCTATTTATAGGCCAACTCTGGCCCCGTAATGAACCGTTATGGTTCCTGAAGATCCGTCACCGCTCCTTCTTAACGGACCGTTAAGCTGGGTGACGGTCCGTCACCACTCCAAGTTGGTGAGTCAGCGTTGACACGTGGCATATCCTGATTAAACGACTTACAATTCCGGCGTGACAGACCGTTACGCCTTGTGACGGTCCGTCATAGGGTTCTACGCGTCACTCCACGACCATTAGTCAGCATACACGAGTCATTCTCCAAATCATTGCCTTGGTCAGTCCGTAACAGACTGTTATGACCTTGTGACGGTCCGTCATCGTCTGTAACGGACAGTTACCGTCTGTGACGGTCCGTCACAGCCTTGAAACTTTGAACTTTTCTCTTTTGACCCATGATCTTTGGGGAGTTGCTTATTCTTGCCTTCGGTGTAGGTCCTGAGCAGATCCGAAAACACAGATTTGCGGAGAAATTCTTCGAACAGTCCGGATCGAGAGGCGGATTCTCTGGATCCGGTATCACTCTCGAATCAGAAAAAGGGTAGAGACGGGTGTGGGAATCACATACACGAACAGAAACATATGAAAATGAAAAGAACAGATAATTGAAAGCATAAAACGTATGATTCTTTGATTGAAATGAAAATAAACGCTCGATCATACACTAACAATTAGTCTCACCCCAGGGTGAGCTCCCCCTGGGGTGGTGATTCCCTCTACAGACACACACTCACTCCTAGGACATAATCTGCTATATATAGGAGGCCAAGCACATGCGCCTTGTTTTCCAAGCCACCGCCCAATGGGCCTGAACAACAGGTATCGAAACTACTCAGTTTCGATTGAACAAATGTTCAACCGAAACTAGTAGTTTCGATTGAACAAACCGATACTAGTAGTTTCGATTGAACAAAAGTTCAACCGAAACTAGTAGTTTCGATACTGTAATTTCGATTGACAGCATCAGTCTCAAAATTATACCCAGCAATCTCCCCCTAGACTGATGCTATCAATTCTTGTCCGACTCTGTCTTTCGTCTTCATAGATTGACTGATGATCCAATGCCTTTCGTTGTGATTCTCCCCCTCAAGTGTAGATCCTCCTATCTTGTAGGCAAATGATAAAGGTTTGAATCCCAAGTATTTAGCAGTAAATAACCATCTTTCTATAAGAATTCTTGACATTCTCGAACACTTGATCAACTTTTGCCTTCTCTCCCCCTAAAAAAAGGTCAATTTCAAGCAAAGGCTCACTTTGTCTTGCATCTTCATAACTCTGCTGATAATTTGAAGTCTTTCGTGGTAATTATCCCCCTGAAGTGTAGACCCTCCTATTTCTAGGCAAAAGATAAGGGATCGAATCACCATGTAATCGACAACTAATGATCCGGTTTGTCACAAGTATACTTGACTTTGTTACCCGCTGCCCAAACTTGAACTTTGATCAAAGGAATTATGGCTGAATCAGATAGAACATTGTGTATATTGCCGAAGAAACGAAATTTTCGAAAACCCGAAAAAGGTTGTCTCCAAGTTTTCTTCCAAAACTCCCCTCCTTCTATGCAATATCCTGTTAAAAAATTTATCCAAGAAGATTTCCAAAAAACTCTTTTTTTTTTTTTTTTTTTTTGGAAAGTACTTGGACAGTTCTGCCTGTAGTTTCGATATGCTCTACTTCAGTCGAAACAAGGCTAGTTTCGATAGAGACAACATCGAAACAAGAAGTTTCGATAGAGAGATTCTTCAATCGAAACTAGTAGTTTCGATAGGAGATTCTTCAACCGAAACTAGTAGTTTCGATACCCTCTAGTTTCGATGTCTTCTACTTCTGATTTAGGGCAACAACAGTAGTTTCGATAGAAAATGTTCAGCCGCCACATAGTTTCGATTGACCATCTTCAACCTTCAGCTACTTCGATACCCCCAATCCAGGTCTGAAAAATGTTTCAAAAGCCTTAATCTTCAGATTTTGAAAGTTGAAATGTAGAACAGCAGTCACGAACCTGCTACACATCGATTTCTTCATGTTTAACGTCTCATTGGCGGGTTTTTCTCTGACTTTCGAGCAGATTCGAGAGCAATAAGAGCCACCATGGCTCTGATACCACTTGTAGGTCCTGAGCAGATCCGAAAAACACAGATCTGCGGAGAAATTCTTCGAACAGTCCGGATCGAGAGGCGGATTCTCTGGATCCGGTATCACTCTCGAATCAGAAAAAGGGTAGAGACGGGTGCGGGAATCACATACACGAACAGAAACATATGAAAATGAAAAGAACAGATAATTGAAAGCATAAAACGTATGATTCTTTGATTGAAATGAAAATAAACGCTCGATCATACACTAACAGTTAGTCTCACCCCAGGGTGAGCTCCCCCTGGGGTGGTGATTCCCTCTACTGACACACACTCACTCCTAGGACATAATCTGCTATATATAGGAGGCCAAGCACATGCGCCTTGTTTTTCAAGCCACCGCCCAATGGGCCTGAAAAACAGGTATCGAAACTACCTAGTTTCGATTGAACAAATGTTCAACCGAAACTAGTAGTTTCGATTGAACAAACCGAAACTAGTAGTTTCGATACTGTAATTTCGATTAACAGCATCAGTCTCAAAATTATACCCAACATTCGGGGTTATTATTCTTTACAAAATTGGGGTGTTACATATGTTTGTGTATGTACATGCGTCCTAGAAGACGAAGAGATGGAGAAGAAGAGAAAAAAAAGTCGTCACACGAGGGGGGCGATAAGTGGGGGTGTTCATTGGTTCGGGTTACGGTTTTTTCGGTTTATTCGATTCGGGTTTTTCGGGTTGATCATTTTTTTGTTGGAACTACAATCCGAGCCGAACCTAATTCGTGGAAACCTAATCCAAACCTAAAACCACTTTATAATTCGGTTTGGTTTTCGGTTTGAACATAATAAACCGAATTAGCTAAAAAATACTTTTTCTTTTCTTTTGAGTAGCTATAAAAAGTTCGGTTTAAACAAGACAACATTTTAGGAAAGTCTAAACAAAAACATATCTTCATCAAATAAAAAGTTATGTTCAAACAACACGACTAAACTCATAAGTTCAGTAAATGTTATTAACTGGTCTCAATTAGAACACTATCTAATTTTAGTACATCCAAAAATCATTATTTATTATAATTTTAGTGCATCTAACCAAAATGAGTTATCAACTTTAAGCAATCTAAAGGGATGTTTGGATTTGCTTATGAAACATAATCGTGTAATATCAGTTTTTCATGTTTGTATAAACCGCATTCTATTTTCGATTATTGAAGGCTCAAAAGAATCAATTTAGGATTAACATAGTGGTATAACCCAAGGTAAAAATTAATGATTTAAAGTCAATATATAGGTATTGGTTATTAATATAAATAAATTGGTTTAACTATAAAATATGGATTAACATAGTGATATAACCCAATTCGGTTTTTTCTATTCAAACGGAATTCAAAATCTTAAAACCTAAACCAATCCAAAAACCAAAATACAAATTTGGTTTTCGATTTGAACCAAACCGAAAACTAAATATGCAATTCGGTCTGGTTTAAACAGTTTTGGTTTAATCGGTTTGAAACCAAATATTGAACACCCCTAGCGATGAGGGAAAAAGGTCGACGATTAACCAAGATCCGACAGAAAAAGTGGCGGAGAGAGATAAAAAGGGAGAGAAGACAAGAATGCAAGAAGTGTAAAGCTCTGGTACCATATATAATAATGTGAACCCCATAAATTATCGTATAATATTGGTTAATTAATTATAGGAGTACAATGTTAATAATTACAAAAGAAATATAATCAAATGATATTTCTTAAATATAATAAATCATTAGTAGTGAATCGATTTTTTGAGGCGGTGAAAATGATTTTTTGGAGTGGTTTCCAACCGCTTCAAAAATTATCATTCCAAAAAATCAAAATATTTTTTGAAGAGGTTTCCAAACCGCTCCAGTTATCTACGATCATCGGTATCAAATCAATCAACAACAGATCGAATTAATACACAAACAAATAGGAAAAATTACAACTAACTTACATTTCCTTACGCGAGCTGCAGGATAAGCACAGACAGAACATCGTCTCGTCTTGAGATGGAAGCTTCGACGACCATACCGGACACACAGTGTGTGTGTTTACAGTTGTCGAGATCCTGCTACTTGGAGTTATCATAACCGGATATAAAAGATCCTACTACTTTGTTGCTCTACAACCAAGTATCTTCATCAAACATCCAATCTTGATCCAATATGAGTTTTAAAGAGGTTTTGGTGGATTTTTGTTGGAGAAGATGAAAGTGAGCAGCTATGTAATCCGAGTGAGTGGTTATACTACAATTTATGGTTTATTTTTTTAGACGGGTTTTCACAAACCGCTTCTAAAAACCATTTTTTTAGGCGGCTTTTCATAAACCGTTTCAAAAAACCATTTTTTGAGGCGGTTTTTCGTAAACAACTTCAAAAATTCATTTTTTTTGAAGTGATTTCAATTTTTTTTAGGTGATTTGTATTTTTGAATTTGTTTTTGGGGTGCTCTAAAAGAGGTTTCTGTACTAGTGAATATTATTATCAATTATTTAACGTGTCACATCCATATAATTAGATGAATAGTTGGGCATAAAACCAGATGGAAATAAAATTTAGGGATATTTACCAAACTAGCCATTTGACTAATCCCATTTACTAAAAAAGCCTTTGACTTTTTTTTTTACCAAAATAGCCAACCAATCAGGTCGTGCCATTTGTCAAAATGGCGAAAATTTGGGCCAAATTTTCGCCAACAGCGAAAATTTGAGCCAAATTTTCGCTAAAAAATTGATTTTTCGCTAAAAAACATCTGATTTTTCGCCAAAAAAAAAAGTCAGAATTTATAGAATTTTCGCCATTTTGAAAAATGGCGAAAAAATATGGGATATTTTCGCCATTTATTATTAAATTATAATTTTTAATATTAAAATATTATTATTTTTTTAATTTTTTAAATTTTCGCCTTTTTTACTATTTAAATTTTTTTCAATTATTATTTTTTTCAATTTTTGTAAAATAATAAAGTATAATTTTTATTTAAAAAACGAATTTTAATAAAATATTATTTTTTTAAAAAATATTTATACATCTCCCTACCCTTCATTTTTTCACCACTTATCAAACAAACTTCATCAAATATTTATATCCCTTCATACCATTGATTTTTTCTCCACTTATCTAACAAACTTCATCAAATATTTATATCCCTCCCTACCATTCATTTCTTTCACATTCCATCTACTTAAACATTTTCTTCACTTATCCACTTTATAAAATTCATCCTTTTATCCATCAACTTACAACATATTTTTAAGTAATGTCTTGTAATATTATTTTATGTACCGGTGGAAAATAGGATTTTGTTAACGGTGTTGAGGAGTATGTTCCTTTAAAAAAAATGTTTGCGACGTGTTTTTTGTGTTCCTAGTAATATTAGTTACGTGGGTTTGAAAAATCTTATTTGTGAAAAATGTGGTTTCAAAATGATAAAACTCTCTTTCCAGTATTGTTGTTGTTCTTCTAATTGTGTAAGAGAAATTACTATCGGCTCGTAGCCAGTCTGATAAATTTAACAACAAAAATATAAATGTTAAGAATATAACATTACATAAAATATAATTTAAAGTAAATGATAACTAACAAAATGAGAACGCTCTAATATTGCAATTGCTTGTTCCCATGTGAGTCTGCTAGATTTTTTCCATCCAAGGCAACGGGGTAAAAAACCGTCCCTATCAATTAACATCCCAATCTCCGAAAATATCTCAAATATCCACATCTACAAAAATAAAACTAATTAACTTAATATAATATAAAATGAAAGTAAATAATGCATTATATAAAAATAAACAAATACTAACCTTAAATGCCCATACAAATCCCTTGATGCTATATGTTAGCTTTAGTTTTCGATCGTCTCTATTATTTTTAAAAAAGGACATTATGAATATGTGGGTACGTGTATTTCCAAATATAAGAACCCCATGGATAATCGTTCCATGCCCTTAGATTATTAACCAATTTTAAAAGAAACAGATCCAACAAATTTTTAGGTTCCAACCCTTTGAATCCGACCTCAACCAATAATAACAAATAAACCCGAACAGCATCCATCTCTTCTAAAGTTAGCAAATCATTTTTAAAAATATATAACAAATCTTCTGACTTAACTTTGTGACTACCAAATAACCTTTCTTTAAAAAAATGAGGACTTTGGTAATTTATGTAAGGTTTAAATTCACCAAATTTAAAACCAGTAATCAAACAAAATTCTCTAGGACCAAAAGTTAAAGTGCGGCCACCGATTGAAAAGTTTATGCCATCTTCTGGATTATCAGTTAATATTTGAGTTTGAAATATTAAATGAATTAATGATGCTTCACTGTTAAGAGATTCACATTTTAACCAATATCCAAAACATGTGTTACTAAAAATAATGAGTGCAGTTGGATATTTTTTTAACTTTTCACGAATTTCTTTAACAATTTTCATATTACATCTAATAGCCACCTGGGCGGCATAATAATGTTCCTGTATAAATAAACAAATATATATACAATTACTTAAATGAGATTTTATCAAATATTAAATATAAAGAAAAATAACTGTTAATAATAAAAGGGAACTTACATTAACATTCATTTTTAATGAAACTGCGAGGAGAGAAGACTGATGAAAATGAAAGTGGCGAAAATTTGGAGTGAATGGCGAAAATTTGAAGTGAATGGCTTGAATGGCGAATTTATACTATAAATGGCGAAAATATGTCAAATCCTAACGCTAGATTCCCTGAATTTTCGCTTTAAATTTTCGCCATATTCTCTGAATTTTCGCCATTTTTGGTCAAATTTTCGCCACTTTTGGTCAAATCCGGTCAGAGTTGAAATTTTCACCAGTTTTCAAAGATTCTCTGAATTTTCGTCATTTTTCTGAAATTTTCGCCACTTTTTTCAAATTTTCGCCACTTCTTTCAAAATTTCGCCATTTTTCCAAAATTTCGCCATTTTCTATAAAATTTCGCCATTTTTCAAAAATTCGCCACTTTTCAAATATTTCGACATTTTCAAAATTTTCGCCAATTTCAAAATTTTCGCCAATTTCAAAATTTTCGCCAGACCCAATCGCCATTCGGTCCCACAAAATTTGAAAAAAAAAAAAAAAATTGGCAAAAATTTGCGGCGAAAATTTATGGCAATTTTTCGCCAATTTGGCTATTTTGGTAAAAAAAAAAGTCAAAGGCTGTTTTGGTAAATGAGATTGGTCAAATGGCTAGTTTGGTAATTTTCCCTAAAATTTTTCGTTTTAATCACATGTTTTTCATTTGTTATATAGTACATTTTTGTATTAGTTTTACTTAAAATAACATTTCGGTTAATATATACATACATATATATGGAGGGATTTTTGTATAAAGTGAAATTAACATGCTTAAGCGTATGAAACCGCTAGAATGCGATATGTGGTATAGGGTCAAGGGGTATATGCGTCAACATAAATTGACGCTACAATCACCCTACTAACACCTAGTACACTATAAATCACGTTATCAATATTATAATTACGTTATTAGTGTTATAATCACGCTTTTAATTCTATAAACATTCTATTACGCTATAATCACGTTATAATATGGGTTTTTTTTAATCATTTTTAAAATTGTATAACAATATTATACTTGAATTAAAGATAACCATTTTATGGTTTAACTTTTTAAAAAAAGTAATGAAGTATGTAAAATTATTAGAGTTTTAAAAAAAATGCGGAACCAGATAAAAGTATAAAATTATGGTTTTTCCCGTAACACCCTCTAACTATTTCATAGTTTTCTTTTCATGACTCGGAATACGTTAAAATCACAAACTACTTTTGATAATCCATAAGAAACTTCCTATTAATATTACTGGTTGGAAAATCATTCGGGAATTAACTGATTTGTAGTAACGATTCTTGTTTTGGTTTTATGATTTCTAGTAAAGATTCTTGTTTTGGTTTTATATTTATGTTATTGTATGTATTAATGTTACAAGGTCATATGATGATGGTTGCACAAGTTAATGGTGAGAAGAATTAAGTAGTTTAGAACTATTAGTATAAAAGTAGAGTACGAGTAGCGTTTGTCGTTCAAAAAAAGAAAAAAAAGTTCATCCAGAAACAATTTTAGTGGTTGGTCCACATATTCGATATCTGCACATGCTTATAAAAACAAGACAATATAACTTATTGCTTCTCGTGAATCTAAGAGAAAATGTTTGCTTACCAATCAGTTTAGAAACGTTATCAACCATATATATCTTGTTGGAAGCAAAAGAAGACAATATAATTGATAAAGATGTAAAATTCACTAAAAGTATAAGATGCGCATTGAGCCGTTGTGGGGGGTGGGGGTGGGGGTTTTGGGTGCTTTAAAAAAAAGAAACTAATTCTTTCCTATATTGCAACGTAAACGTGAAATTGTCGCAAAGTATGGATGGCAATACACCTTTTAGATTTTTAATTTTTATTAGCTAGCTTTTATTTATTTTGTTAATTTTCTAGTTTTTTAAAAATTTTATTTGTAGGCCTTTTATTTTTAATTGTATTATGTTAATTTAATTTAATGAAATTGACTTTTTTTATTTAAACGTTTGTTTTAAAAAAAATGTTGGTGAGTAAATGAGTAAAATGAATATGGTGTTTCCAATGAAATATGAGTAAATGAGTAGTTTTGAGATGACAGAATTGTATTGAGCAGTTTTGATGAGTAAATAGGTAAAGGGGTAAACCACCCCCTTCACCCTTACAAACTCGGGGATAATCCTCTTAGGATTCTCTGTATCCATCATCAATATTTATAATTGTACAGTAAGAGCATTCGTAATGGAGGCGTGAAACACATGGCGTGATCCATGCTGGCAGTTTCACGGGCGTGAACACCGCCCCTCATGGGCGTGAATGGGGCATTATTGGGGGGGGGGGGGGGGACATCACGGAGAAGGGGGCAATCATCACCAAAATCCATCCAATCAAAATCATCCACATAATAATTTCTTTTTTTTAATTAAATATTTAGTTAATTATCAAAAAATAAATACGGGGCGTGAAATCACTACGCACCTTAGTGATTCTGAGCAGTGATTGCCCCTGTGCTGATATGACAGTGAACTAGCGGGGTGTGAAAGAAGGAGGCGTGAAACCGCTACGGATGGCCTAAAGGAGAAAATAAAATAATTACAGTCCACACCCTATACTAATTACAATACTATAAGATCACCCTAGGCTCATTATTTAATTTATCTAACATAGTTTGAGTGGAGGAACTTGAATGTTAAGATTAGATCTGAAGTCTAAAAATAGTTGAGATGGTAAGCCTTTGATAAATATATATATGCAAACTGTCGATCAGAGGGAACATGTAACATACGAACCTGACCACACGGTTTTTCAGAAACTTCTTCAAAAAATCATTTTTTGAAGCGGTTTCTATTTTTTGTGAGGCGATTTGTATGTTTGAATCTATTTTTTGAGGCGGTTTTCGTTAAAACCGCTCCAAAAGAGTGTTATCGTACCGGTGAATATTATTACAATAAATACTAACTAATATAATCCCTCTGATAATATTATTTGTTTCCGCTATCATGTCCGACTATCAATTATTGAAATAAATACTAACTAATATAATCCCTCTGATAATATTATTTGTTTCCGCTATCATGTCCGACTATCAATTATTGAACGTGTCACATCCATATAATTGGATGAATAGTTGGGCATAAAAATAGATGGAGATAACATTTGTCAAACATGTTTTTCATTTATTATATAGTACATAGTAGGTTAGAAACCCGGTGTATTACATGGGTTGAATAAATGCAATATTATATACTTAGTAATAAAGATTTACATATTACATATTTATTACATATTACATAGTTTTTTAATACAAATTCTAGAAACGTTATATAGTTAACTTTTAAAAATGTTTTATAAAAAGAATGAAAGAAATTTTCAAGTTATAAAAATGTTTTATGAAAAAACCTATTTTTTTAAATAAAAAACGTTTTATAAAAAGAATTATAGAAATCATTATTATTTAATAGAAGAGAGAGAAGAGAGAAACAAAAAATTATAAAAACAATTTAATAAAATTTATATAATTAATAGGAGAGAGAAGCGGAAAAAAAAGTTAAGGATGCACAAGAGAGTGACAAGTGTCCCACCAAAATATTTATTTATTAGATAGTATAGATATATATTTGTATTACTTTTACTTAAAATAACATATCGGTAATTATATATACATACATTATAGGGAGAGAATTTTGTATAAAGTGAAATTAACGTGTTTAAGTGTAGGAAGCCACTAGAATACGATACATGGTCTAGGGAAAGGGTCTAGAATACGATAAACGACTGTTCACAAACTAATTTTGATAATCCATAGGAAACTTCCTACTAATATTACGAGTTGGAAAATTATTCGGGGATTAACTGATTTCAAGTAACTATTCTTGTTTTGGTTTTATGATTTCTAGTAACGATTCTTGTTTTGGTTTTATATTTATGTCATCATATGTATTAATGTTACAAGGTCATATTGATGATGGTTGCACAAGTTAATGGTGAGAAGAAGTCATCCAAAAACAAATTAGTGGTTGGTCCACATATATTCGATATCTTCACATGCTTATAAAAACAAGACAATATAACTTATTGCTTCTCGTGAATCTAAGAGAAAATGTTTGCTTACCAATCAGTTTTGAAAATTTATCAACCATATATATTTTGAATTTTGTTGGAAGCAAAACAAGACGATATAATTGATAAATATGTAAAAAATCATTAAAAGTTAAAGATGTTAAAACCTCATTTGAACGACATTAAAGAAACAATGTTTATACTTATAACATGTTTACATGATAGATTAGTTCAACAATTTAGTAATAAAGAAATAGTTGGGAATTTGTGAAAATTTGAACAAACACTTTTATGATTCATGTAAAATAGTTCAAATAATGGATACCCCTGTAAACATGAGTAAATATCATATATACTCAACCAAAACTAAAAATATCATATATACCTAATTTAAATAATTTTTTTTTTATTTTATGACCATTCTACCACTTTCCATTATATTATTTTTATAACTTAATACTTTTAGTTTTATCACATTCGTAACTTAATTTAAATGATTTTAGTTTTATCTCATACGTAACTCAATTTAAATAATTTTTTACCTAGTTTTTTACTTGACAACAACCATTATAAAATTATAAAAGAAAAACGAGTTCATCCATATATGATATATAAATGCTATAAAATAAAATTGGTAAACGTATAAAAGAAAGCGAACAAGTTAAATATAATATTTTGAGAAAACTGTTATTTTTTGGGTAAACAAATATTAAAGATAAAAATGGGTAAATATGAAATTTTAAAGTTTTAGAAAAATAAGGGTAAAATGGTTATTTTTAAATTGTTTTTAATGAAATGGGTATATATGATATTTTTACATGTTTATAAGGGTATATATGATATTTTTAATTTTGGTTGGGTATATATGATATTTTCCAACTTTATAGGGGTATATATGAAATTGCCCCTTAAAATAAAGGTTTAATCTACACATAAACTTATGAAATGTTGTTTATGCATGAAGAAATTTGGAAATTCTTTATATGGATTTATGTAGTCCGTCTAGTATGCATACCGGGGGATTTTTAAACATGTTTGTACTAATCATGATAGAAAATTTGATAATGGTTGATGATTTTTTAAGTTATATTTGAACATTATTTTTTAAAAAGTTTTTTAAAATTTTAAAATCTTTAGTAAGAAAATTCATAACTTGCTCGATTGTACAATTAAATCCATTCGTACAGAGAATTTGATAATGATGTGCAATTTGAACCATTTTGTGATACAGAAGGTATCTCGCATAATTTTTTTTTGGCTCACGCACTTCTTAATCTAATCTACTGGGGTTGTTGAAAGGAGAACCCGAACTCTCTTCAAGATGAGTCATATTGTGTTGAATGAAAAATCTATACCTCAAAAAATTTGGTGTGAATCCATAGCAACCACAACATATATATTCTAAATAAGATATTAGCAAAATCTATCAGAAAAGAAAACTACATATGAACTAACGAGTGGTGGTAAACCCTCCATAGGTGATTAAAGAATATATATTTGGATGTAAATGTTTTATTATTAACACCAAATATCACCGTATCAAATTTGATCTCGAAGCATATGAATGTTTATTTTTAGAACACTCACTCAATACTAAAGCATATAAGGTAAATAAATAAACCATGGTAATGTTGTATTTGATGGAACTCTTCCCGGCCCTATCGATAACGAACAATTTGAGCATCAACGAATCCGTAGCCCCCTTTCCTTGACACTCGTTTCTTACCCCTAGCTATGCTACCTTTTGGCGTGTTACAATATATCATCTTGTGTTGTCATAGTCTCGTTTTATATAGATTTTATTGAGAAGGAGAAAAAGGACGAGCACAGTCAGTACAATAGGTGTTAACATTAACGACGCTCTTTAGGTTATAGGAGACAAATAAGTTGTGATGGCCGATGGGTCCAAAACAATTTGATTCATGTGGAGGATGTACAATTGAAAAAAGGTGTTAAAGGATAAATAGGATAATGCACTAATTAGTGTTGCTACATCGAAATGGTGGATTGAATATAATGCACCAAAAGTGTTTGAATTTACATATCTAAGACCAATGTGAATTAGTATAAGAAAAGTGGCAATTTCATATATACATCTACAAACCTAGAAAATATCATATATACTTAACCAAAACTAAAAATATCATATAACCCTTACAAACATTTAATAATATCATATATACCCAATTTTTTAAAAACAATATAAGAGATGACTATTTTACCCTTATTTCTCTAAAACTTTAAAATTTCATATTTACCCTTGTTTAACTTGAAATTTTATATTTACTCATTTTTAACTTTATAATTTTTTATTATTCCATAAACAATAGTTTTTTCAAAATATTATATTTAACATTTTTTTCCTTTTTTTATATATTTTTACCAAATTTTTTATAACATTTATACATCATATATAGCAATTTTCTTTTATAACATTTATAACTTTCACGCAATCGTTCCTTCCGAATAGATGCCTTCTGAATAAGTTTGGAGAATCGTGATAGTCGCCATCAAGAATAAGAGAATGGGTTGTCTTTTACGTATATGATAAAACTAAAAAAGTTAGGTTATAAAAGAATCATATAATGGATAAGGGTAGAATGGTAATAAAGTAAAATTTTATTTAAATTGGGTATATTTGATATTTTTAGTTTTGGTCAGATATATATGATATTTACCCATATTTATAGGAGTATATATGAAATTAAACCTAGAAAAGTATCTTCTAAATAATTATTGGCAAATACATTAGAAGAATACGATGGCTGAAGTGGTCATAACTTTATTTAAAAAGAAGCCATGAATTATTCATACAAATACACAAACATGCATACAACTTACAAGGCCGCCCCCATAAGGGTACAAGTTGGACCGTTGCATCGGGGCATGTTTACGAGTGGAGTATAATTTTTATAAAAAAAATTATATATATTATAAAAAATTTTAAATAACTTATAAAATCTGAAAATTTTTATAAAATTTAGGGGTACAATTTTTTTTTAAATAACTTAAAAAATCTAAAAAAAATTGATAAAATTTGGGCCCAAAATATTGAATTTTTTTATATACGTGCATATTGAAGGGGGGATAAGGGCATTTTTTCTTATGTCGAGCTGGATACTTAATTTTTCGGAGACGACCCTGCATGCATAAATGAATATACACAGATATAGTCACATTAGGGGTGGCAATATTGACCCATTCTTAAAAAAAAATGGGTTCATTTAGGTAAAAAAGCAATTGAATATGGGTCAATTTGGGTGAACTCAAATTAGTCAACGGGTTAATTTAGGTCACCTTAAATTAGTCAACGGGTCAATTTGAGTCACCTTAAATTAGTCAACGGGTCAATTTGGGTCACCTCAAATATTTAATTTATTAATTTGGGTCACCTTAAATTAGTCAATGAGCCGCCCCGCCACCGCTCCTTCACCCCCGCCCCCTCGCCGCCCCCACCACCCCACCACCACCCGCCCGCCTCCGCCACCTCCACCGCCTCCACCGCTGCCCGCTGTCGCCACTGCCGTTACACACCCCCACCCCCACCCGCCCCACCCAGCCTTCCCCAACCGCCACCGCCTGCTACCACCATCGCCGCCACAAATCCCACCAAACCCACCCCACCCACCCAACCCAACCCCGCACCCCACCCACCCCACCCTCCCCCACCCCCTACCCAACCCACCCCACTCCCCACCCAACCCGCCTCCTCCGTCGTCCCAACACCTCCGCCCAACCCCGCACCCCAATCACCCACTCCACCCATCCCACCCACCCCACCTACTTCCGCCGCCGTCCCACTTCACCCCTCACCCCACCCACCCCCACCCCACACCACCTCACCCACCCCACCCCCACCCACCCATCTCCGTCGCTGTCCCGCCAACCCCGCCCAACCTTCACCCCGCACCCCACCCACCCCCACCCCACCCCACACCGGCCCCGCCACCGCCGTCACCTGTCTCTGCCGTCGCTACCCCGCCGCCACCCACCCCGCCTTTTTTTTACCCCACCCCGCCGCCGCCACCTCCCATCGTATTGGTCGAACTCGTTTTGAATCGAACCAAATTGATATTTTTTTTAAAAAAGCGACCCATTTTGACCCGGACTAATTTTGCTCCAAACCTATTTTGACCCAAAGTCATTTTGCTTCTAACCCGTATTGACCCCCTTTTATGACCCGTGAACTGAACTCGCCCGACCCGCCCAGTTTGCCAGGCCTAATATATATGTATGCCTATGTGTATAAACTCTCTTATACATATGTTTGTACTCATATATAAGTATACCCATACACTACATACATACTTACGTTGGTGATTTTAATGTAATCAATGTCATTTTAGTTTAATTGGATTTACTTGGGATCAAAGAGAAATAAGTATAAACATTGTTACAAGTTAGGAGGTGTGGAGTACACACATGTATAAAGCTATGCTCGTTTCAATTCCCTCGTACCCGGTGGTTCAAGGGGGTGAAGCCCCCTAGTGACCAGGGGGTTCCAAGGGGGCACTGTCCCCGGTGGAGGTTGAGCTATTAGTTATATATCGGGAGTTGTTTCGGATTTGCCAGATTGATGTAAAGTTATGCTGCTAAGCATGAGTGGCAACTTGACCATCAGTAGCAATTGCCAAGAAGAAACTGAGCATAAGTTGCAACTGACCAGTAATGGTAACGTGTGATCAGCAAATAACAACAACTGATCAGTAGGAACGAATCAGCAACAACTCTACTAATGGATTTCCCACTGATATAACTGTCAGCAGTTATAATCACCAACTGTGAACTGTTAATTGAAAGTTGTGATGGTTCATCCTCTATAAGTAGATGATCTTTGGTATGGTTTAACGCAACAGATTTAATTACGAATTCTAGTACACGTTTTCATAGCAGAACTCGCATACTAATTCTTATTAATTTATCTTTGTCGTATCCGATTGAATTTTCGTGAGTACCAACAAAATATTTAAATCTAAAAGTGTCTATCGCGATTCAAATAGATATCCAAACATACACGAATTACAAAACCTACAACTCATACATGGACTCACATGTTAGTGCACACAAATACGCGTGCACAACACATATGCATCTAAACATATACATACATACTTTATGCGTACATAATGTAAACGCACATAAGTGTGTAATTTATAAAAGTTCCTCAGGAAATCCATAACAAGTTATTAGGTTTTGATGAATTTATTTTAAAGTTATTGAAAAACGAAAACAAAAACTACTCTCGTTTCGATTTTTGACTAAACATGTGTCTCTCGTAAATCCGTTCATAAATTTTGTATTTTATCAACATTTTCGATAGAAGTTTATCAGTCTCCAAACCGTTGTTACTCCATTGCAAGTTTGTCATTCACTATTTTTGGTAACCCATCGGAAACTTCCTATTAGTATTATCGTTTGAAAATATCTTCATCGATAATATGTTTTCTAGTAGTGATTCTTGTTTTTATTTCATTTGATTCATATTACATTAAATAATCTAAAACTAGTTTGTATGACAACTTAAAAAGAAATTTAGAGACAATGTTTTGTTAGTAATTTTAGTGCTATTAGATTAATTTGAAGATCGATGTAATAACGTTAAAGATTACACGAGTCAGATGACGTGGGAGTGCGGACTCGATTTAATCCGAATGTTATTTGATATTATTAATTAAATGGGCTTCATATTAACACATTAATGGGCTGCCCATTTGATAGGTTGAGTGGGCTTCATATTAATGGGTAAATGGGCCTGATTGCTAATTAACACATTAATCGATCAGATGTTAATATAGATAGGGTTGGTGAGGTCCACGTATTTGATATATGCTGTATGCACATGCTTATAGAATCCAGACAATATAAATTGATTGCTCCTCGTGAATACATTAGAGACGATATTTAATATGACGATGACACATGGAAAAATAAAAGGAATTGATAGAGAAAGATAAATTATTAGGATAATAAATGAAAAGCCAATGAGTCTCTCAGATTAATTGGTTTGGGATGAGTCACTCATATTGCCTTTTGATGTAGAGGTCATGAGTTTGAGACTTACTTGATTTAATATGCTCAGGTTGTCCTGAAGTTTTTTCATAGTGGGCCTTCGGGTGACGAGTTTCCCTTTTAATGGTGGGTGGGCCGGGTCATCAGCGTTGTCTGCATTCGTGGGCATGGATGAACTTTCACCAATTAGTTTACCCGGATGACCGAGCTTATAGTATTATTTGGCCGTTAAAAAAAGATAATAAATGAAAAGAACAAAGAAAACTTTTTAATAAAAACATGAAAAAGTAAAGATATAATATTACCCTTGTCGTACTTAAGTAAGCTGTTTACATATGATTTGTCTTTTCTATATTATTTTAAAGTTTTTCCTATTTATTTTAAATGGTTAATTTTACAATAGTATTTAGGAAAAATAACCAAAGTAGTCATCTTGACCACATATATATTTTTTAAATAAACTTTAAATTTTAGCCTACGAAAATATAGACAATCTCTTATAATCGTGGGCTAAGCCTTCTTGGTTTAGCCGGCACATAATACTAGGTAACATACATCTCGGCCCCACTCCAGCCAATTATTGTCCAACACGTGGCATTTGTCTCTCGGCTAATTAGCCTGCCTCCGACCGGCTTAGCCATCCAACAATGGAAAAAACATGTGGGTCCAACTTCCAACAAATGTAAAAGTGACACGTGTTAAAGCGCCGGCTAAACCCTCAAAAGCGTAGGCTAAGTCTTCAAAAGCGTTGGCTAAGCCCGCAGGTTAGCCTCCCTTTTTGAGGCTTAGTCTACTCTTTAACACATGACGCATCATCATTGACTGCAACTTATTTTTTACCTAGATTTTAGTGTTGGCTTAGTCGACGGTTGTGGAGGGTGTCTATATATGATCTCGCAGGCTAAAACTCAAATATTATTTTGATAAAATCATTGATCAAAATATCTATTTTAATGATTTTCCCTAATATATAAGATTTGATGTCATTTCTCTATTTTCTAATTTTAATAAATTATTTATTTACTGAATTTGAAAAGTATATTACACCCACATTTATGACAGTGAAATTAAGAGGGAGAGGACAACATGTGCAGGCGTGATAGGGGACCACTGAAAGTTGAAACGACCTCTCATTGGCTTCCCGGCTTATCAATATCAACTCAATGGATAACATCCTTTCGAGTATCATGAGGTCTTCTCTTATCAATGGTGAAATCAACCACCGGCTTTGGTCTAGTGGTTATGGCAATGAAGATTCAACCTGCCCACGCAGGTTCGAATCCGAGCCGAACCGGGTTTTAGTCCGGAGTGCGTTACGCTAGCGAGGTTTGGCCCGTGTAGCGGCGCAACTGCTGTCAAGTGGCAGCAGGCTCCATGGTTTTCCAGTGAAAGCCTAAGTCTCTCGTTCTGAACCCGCGGGCCCGGTTCAGACAACGTAGTGGTCAGGTTGAGGGGTAACGGGTCTCCGATTCGGAGATGCGACTGCCACTTAAAAATAAAAGTCGCCTTCAAAAAAAAAAGGGGGAAATCACTATTTTTTATTTTTAATAATCATTTTGAACCATAAAATTATACCTGAAATTGATTAAATATAACTGAATTGAGATGGAATAAACCTTTTGGTTACTAAAAGGTTGGGGGCTTAAATTCTGAAGAACGCGAGTTATGAGTATTTATTCTAGAGAATCTTGAAATTATCGTTAAAAAAATATATAAGCGAATTTGCATATGGTGGACTGAAAAGGGTACGGGTGGGATGTGGGTTGAAAGTTGTACAAGCGGACGATGCTATTGAAGAACCAAAGAGTTTATTTTATTCAATATCAACGTCTATGCCATTGAGCAACAACGTCTATGTCATTGATCAACACATTATGCCGAGTAACAACGTTTATGTCATGTTGATCAATTCTCTTAACATGATAATGGAAAACAATATGATAAACATATACATGTTAATCCAGTAACTGTGGAGAGGAAAGTCGTCATGATTTTGATGATGATCGGGTTCCCGTTTAAGATGTATCGTAAGGATGGTTTAGGTGAGGAGGGACCTCACGAAATTAGAGAGAAAGAGAGAGAGACGAGATTGGTGAGTGGTGATTTAAAGATTCATTAGTCTATTCTCTCTAATAAGTGTAGGTCCTGAGCAGACCGGTAAACACAGATCTGCGGAGAAATCCATCAAACAGCCCGAATCAAGAGGAGGAATCTCTGGATCTGGTATCACTCTCGAATCATAAATGGGTAGAGACGAGTGCGGGAATCACATACACGAACATAAATATATAAAATTGAAAAAGAACAGATAATTGGAGCATAAAACGTATGATTCTTTGATTGATATGAAAAATAAAAGCTTATTACACACTCAACAATTAGTCTCACCCTAGGGTGAGCTCCTCCTGGGGTGGTGATTCCCTCTACAGACACACTCTCACTCCTATGAGGTATTATAATATATATAGGAGACCAAGCGAATGTGACTTGTTTTTCAAGCCACCGCCAAATAGGCTTGAAAAACAGGTATCGAAACTACCTAGTTTCGGTTGAAAAATTGTTCAATCGAAACTAGTAGTTTCGATTGAATCCATCAGTCTCAATATTATACCCAACAATAAGCTCTCTATTTATATACATTCAAGGGGAAACACTATTTATGATAGTAAGGGTAATTACGTCCATCGAATAATTACTAATTAAGTCATAGAGGTATTTAAGTCAATGATCAATTAATAAATAAATGATAATAAAGGCCATATATTAATTGTGATTCTTAAATTCTCCCCTTTGGCCGAGTGATCATTTATGATGAGCATTAGGTAAGTCTAGCCAGATTTTAATACTCATTTTAATTATAAACTGAAACTGTAGCAGAGAAATACAGTTATTGAATCAACATTCAACTCAAGACCCCCATTAATCATATTACAATGCCAAATTTAAAACTTAAGTAAACTTATGATCAAATTGACAATTAAGCCCTTAACGTTGATTTGTATAATTACTGTCTATATGTCTTTAGTCATGCATAGACATATTCAGAGACAAACAAATTCAAATAAGTGAGGAAATTTTATTATTAAACGTAAGTAAGTACATTATGCAACTAAATAAGGTCTTTAGAAAAGCCCATTTTCGAAACATGTTCTTCGAAAACTTTAGCAGGGAGACCTTTAGTCATCGGATCCGCACGCATAATTTTAGTATTTATATACTCGATACAAAGATTATTTTCCTTAACTCGCTCACGAACGAACAAATACTTTGTATCGAGATATAATCCAGCTCCGGTCAAACTGTTACTGTTCGAGAAACTAACGCCAGCTGAGTTATCACAATAAAGCTACAATGGTCTAGGGATGGAATTAACTACTTTCAGTTCAGTGATAAGATTCTTTAGCAACATTCCATAACAGGTCGAAGTATAATCAGCGATGTATTCTGCCATCATAGTGGATGTTGTAGTCAACTGTTGCTTATGACTATTCCATGAGATAGGTCCGCCGGCTAATATAAAGATATACCCCGAAGTGGATTTCTTGTCTTCTTTGCATTTAGCAAAATCGGAATCAGAATAACCAAGCACTTCCAAATTATCACTTCTTCTGTAGGTCAGTTTATAGTCTTTCATCCCTTGCAGATATCGAAGAACTTTCTTAGCTGCTTTCCAATGATCTAGGCTAGGATTAGTCTGATAACGGACTAGCATTCTAGCAGTATAAGCGATATCTGGACGAGTACAGACTTGAGCATACATAAGGCTTCCAACTACTGATTCATAAGGCATCATACTCATTTGCTCCTTTTCAACCTCTGTTTTCGGAGATTGAAAAAAACCGAAAACATCTCATTTAACTATTGGAGCTATAGAAGGAGAGCAATGCTACATGTTATAACGTGTGAGTACACGCTCAATGTAGGCCTTTTGAGATAATCCCAAAATCCTATTGACTTTATCTCGATGTATTTCGATGCCAATAACATAAGAAGCCTCCCCGATATCCTTCATGCCGAAATTACGCGAGAGTAAACGCTTCGACTCACTATCAACTGCTAAAGGAATATAAGCTTAGAGATGGAGAATATGGTTTAAGGAGATGAGGGGGATAATTAGAGTTTAAAATACTGATAAAACAAAGAAATATATATAAAAAAATCTAAATACTCCTCGTTTAACGTTAAAATATGGATGGAGTTAACTAATTGGATGAAAATGACAAGTTTTGTAAACCATGAGGATACACATGAGAAAAATAAACTTTTTAGATAAAACTAATAAAAGTGACTAAATCACAGAGACTAAAATGACAGTCTACTAAAAAAATTAGGTTATTATTCATCTCATTTCAATATGGTCACTACTAAACAGAAACTGAAATCCACGTTCAAATTCAACGAATCCCAGGGGGATGAACCGGTCCAACCGTTATATCAATCTCGCCATCAGTGTCATTGAGATTAATTTGGGAACATCTATCTGAGGCAGATTGAGATGAAGTATAATCGTCGGACGATGAAGTTTTTGATCGTTTAGACGATTTCCCCATCAACAAGACTTGTGTCCACTTTAAACACCTTTTCAAAATCTCCCACGATCTCTCAGAAGTAAACGACGCACCCATATTGCTTTTATACTCTTGACACGCTTCTAGGAAAACATCGTGGTCACTTACACCATGACGACGGTTGTTTGTGTGTTTATTGTAGAAAACGTTAAACTTATAAACCTTATGAAGAAGGTCCCTTTATTTGAATGATATCTTGTCGGGGTTACAATATTCGTCCTGGCCCATTACAATGTGAAATTTATCATAATGCGTTTCCAAAAATCTTTTGACGTTTGATTATTCCCTATAACGAATAAATAACACACATTATTACAAAATAATAAAATAATTTTTAGACAAAAAAATAACGTTCATAAAATTTACCAATTTTCGAGTCCTCGGATACGTCGGCCCAAGATTGTACCAAAGCTACTTCCTCGTCTACGGTCCACCTTTCATGCGTGTGTGGGGATGAATCGCAAATTGATGCTGTTGGTTGTTTTTTTATTTTGTGTGATCGTTTTGTTTTTGTTGGTGGCATGGGTTGTGTTTCGGGTACGGTTTTGGGTGTGGGTTGTGTTTCGGGTACGGTTTAGGGTGTGGGTTGTGTTGGAGGGTTTGGTTTTGGTTCCAGTAACCAAATGTGTATTACGGTTCAGGTGGTTGAGGCACATAAACTTTGGTATAAAAATTTGTATTGAAGAGGTTGCTCGGGCCGTTAGCTTAGTTGTCGTTGAATGGTCGTTGGTTAGTGAAAAATGGGTTATTTGGGTTCCAAGGATTCATGATTTGAGAGAAAAATTGTTGTAGGTTGAGAGAGGTGTATGATTTTATAAAAAAATTTGGTGTGATTTAAAGGTTTTAAGATTAGGTATTTATAGGAAGTTTTTTTTAATTCAAAATAGCCAACGACTATTTTTTTGAACGTTGAATGCCCCACGCCCCGTGATGCCACTCATGCCCCCGCCTCACACCTACATTCACGCCCCTTCATGGGCCACATGTCCATGCCCCCCCCTAAATAGCGATGCCATTACACATGGACTTATCAACTCCCTATGTAAAAACTTCTTCCTCTCATTATGTCCCGATGAAGCATTTTATATAGTTTCACGATATTTATTTTCTAGTGTCACGCATGATAGTAGCGTAGTCAAAGCTATTGTCATCGCATGCTTTATTTCGACGAGCCGGTTCAACTCGTTGGAATTAGTTCAATCGGAGTTCGTTTGACCCAGTTTCTTAGGTTTCTTAGAAAAAATTCACTTCTTAGCGGAACCTTCCCCGCAATATATATATATATATATATATATATATATATATATATATATATATATATATATATATATATATATATATATATATGAGGAGGTTCAAATAAGAAGTGGTTTTTTGCTAATAAACTTAAGAAACGAAAAAACCCTTAAGAAACGATATCAAATGAACTTCGATTGAGCTCATTTCAGCAGCATTGGAACCATCTCGTGGAACTCTACCATCTTAGCTTTTAGGGTTTAGCTTTTAAGGTTTAGATTATAGGGTTGAATTTTAGGGTTTTAGCCTTAGGGTTTAGGTTTTTTTTTGGGGGGTTGGGGGATTTAGGTTTTTGGGGGTGGGTTTAGGTTTTTTTTTTGGGGGGTGGGGGGTTAGATTTTTGGGGGGTGGGGTGGGGTGGTGGTTTTAGGCTTTTCGGGGTGGGGTTGGGGGGTTAGGTTTTTGGGGGTGCGGGTGGAATAGGATTTAGGTTTTTGGGGGCGGGTTAGGGTTTGATGAGACGGTTCGAACGCCGCTAGAATGAGCTCAATCGGAGTTCGTTTGACCCATTTCTTAGTGAAAAACCAATTTTTAGTGGAAACTTCCCCTGTATATATATATATATATGTATATATATATATATATATATATATATATATATATATATATATATATATATATATATATATATATATATGGGACGGTTCCACTAAGAAGTGGTTTTTCGCTAAGAAATCCTAAGAAGTGGTCAAACGAACTCCGATTGAGCTCATTCCAGCGGCGTTTGAACCATCTCATCGAACCCTAACCCAGACCTAAAAACCTAAACCACCCTCCACCCGCACCCCCAAAAACCTAAACCCCCCCTCCAACCCCACCCTGAAAAGACTAAAACCACCAACCCATCCTCCAAAAACCTAAACACCCCCACCCCCCCCCCCCTCCCAAAAAAAACCTAAACCCACCCCCTAAAACCTAAACCCCCCACCCCCACCAAAAAAAAAAAAACTAAACTATAAAGTCTAAACCCTAAAAGCTAAACCCTAATACTAAACCATAAAATCTAAACCCTAAAAGCTAAACCCTAATACTAAACCATAAGGCTAAAACCCTAAAATTTAAACGTAAAATCTAAACCCTAAAAGCTAAGATGGTAGAGTTCGACGAGACGGTTCCAACGCCGCTGAAATGAGCTCAATCGGAGTTCGTTTGATATCAATTCTTAAGGTTTTTGTCATTTCGTAGATTTCTTAGTGAAAAATTATTTTTTATTTGAAACTCCCTATATATATATATATATATATATATATATATATATATATATATATTCTATTTATAGATGATGATGATGATGATGATACACAATACCATACAGATATTTCATTGTTCTAAATTTACATCCGAGTTGAAACATGATTCAAAGTTCAAACAGAAACCTCATATTTGGCCAGGAAATATGCTTGCACATATCCACTCAATAGTCAATATATATACTTAGGGGTGTACAAAAAAACCGGTTTGGATTTCCAAACCGGTTCGTAATCGGAAACCGGCCCGAGCCCAAACCGGTTTAGGCAAAACCGGTTTCAAACCTATACGAACCGTCGGTTTTGGACCGGTTTAGATGATTCTTGCCTGGACCGGTTTAGAACCGGTTTTTTGTGAACCGGGTTGAGGAACTGGTTTAAACCGGTTTATCGCCGAAAAATAACTAGCCGTTAGAAAACGGCTATATAGCCGTTTATAGCCCTTTTTTGGCTTTTTTTTCACCCATTTTAACCCTCCAATGACATTATAAATAGATAGTGGGCGTTTTGGTTAAATCACACTTTTCAAACCCGCTCTCTACACTCTCTATTATCAATAAACGCTCAAACAATGCTATGGCCAATTCAAGTTTTGGTGTTTCCTCTTTCGAAGTTACCGCTGTGAGAATCATACCAACAACGAGGAACCCCGCAATTTGGTAAAACTACGATCTATGTGAGTTGTCTAACGGGATGGAACGTGCTCGTTGCAAAAATTGTGGTGGATTTTTTAAAAAGGATTCAAACTCTACTTTGAAAACTCATATGAAAAAATCTTGCCCGAATTTGAAGAAAATTCCGAGTGAGGGTCAAGCATCTATGAAAACCGAGAGAGAAATTTGGAACTTTGATCCAAATATTGTTAGAGATAGAATGACGAAATTAATGATTCAACAAGGTTTGTCGTTCAACCACTTCGACAACCCGCGCGTGACGAGGATGATTCAAGAAGCCCTTCAACCACGTTATCATCAAGTAAGCCGTACTACTCTTAGACGTGATTGTCTAAAAATGTGGAAAAAAGCAAAAAATGAATTAATTTTAGGTTTTGAAAAATTGAAAACCGGTGTGAACTTAACCACCGATGTTTGGTCGGCTCCACATGGTATTCCCGACTCATATATTTGCGTTACCGCTCATTGGGTTGATCCCAATACGTGGAAAATGATGACGCGTACAATCGCGTTTGATATGTTTGAATATCCGCACACCGGTGAAAATTTATTTTATATTTTAGATGGTGTGATAACCGATTTTAAATTACAAAATAATTTTTTTTCAATATCTTTTAATAATGCCTCAAATAATACAAATGCGGTTAAAAAATTAATATTAAAATATAAACTGATTTGCAACGACACTTTTTTCCATAGTCAATGTGTTGCACACATCATCAACTTGGCCGTGTAAGACGGGCTTGCGGTTGAACCCGTTATTGATTTAACTAATGTTTTTCGAGTCATGCGTAAAGACGTTTTTAGTAGTAGCAAAAGAAGATATCATGAATATATTAAACTTTGTCGGGATACGGGTTTTATTTGCTTAGGTCTCATATGGGACATCTCGACAAGATGGAATTCAACTCATAAAATGTTTCATAGTGCTATACGTCAAACATCAACTTTAGAAATGTTTCATGATATGCTTTCCTCAAAACCGCGTCGTAAAATTCAAAAATTTCTGTCTACGAGTTGGGACATTCGTGAAAATATAACTGAATTGCTCGAAGTTTTCAAAACCGCCACCACTTTTTTATCCGGGGTTTATTACCCCACAAGTCCCTTGGCTCTTAAACAAATATTTATAATGTGTAACAAATTAGCCGAACTTGAAAATAAAAATCCTCTTTTTACGGAAATGATAAAACCGATGAAAGAAAAATTTGTTAAATATTTTAAAGAAATGCCTCCGGTTATAACTTGTGCCGCCGCGTTAAACCCTACAATTAATGTTTACGGTGTTGAAACTTTGATTGATAAAATAACTTACGATTTGGATTTGGATTGTGAAGATATTAATTTTTCAACCGTAACAAAAACATATTTTAACAAATGTTTGCAAGATTTGTTTGATATTTATTTAAATAAATATGGTACAACACAAACCCCACATAATACGATGAGTATGGGTGCGGGCGCATCAAGTAGTAGCTCGAGAAATGTTAACTTAAATTTGTATAACGAAATGAGAAATGAATTTAGTAAACGGGCTCGAGGGTCCACCCAGAGTAGCGAACTCGGAATGTATATTGGAACCAACTTTTTATCATTTATGAGTCCGAATGTTTTTGAGGACTTTGATATTTTGGCTTGGTGGAAAGGAAACGAAGCTACTTTTCCTATTCTTTCTGCCATGGCCCGTGATGTACTAACCGTCCAAGCTTTCACGGTAGCTTCGGAATCCGTTTTTTCTGTTAGTGGCAGAGTTTTATCGATATGAAGAACTAGACTCACTCCCGTGACAATGGAAATATGCATTTGCTTGAAAGACCATTTGGATGCGGTAGAAAGGATACAAGATACAAGTTCGCTTGAAGACGAAATTGAAGTTGAAGAATTCATACACGAAACCGAGGTCAACCAAGGATTGACGAACCCACTTACGGATGAAGAACTCGCCGAAGATGATAGACTATGAGGATCCGCTAGTAACTCCGAGCATTCCGAGCATGACGGCGAAGAATAAACAAAAAAACTTCAAAAAATAAAAATATATTTTTCATTTTCTCGTATTTTCGAATTATCAAGTTTTATTTTGTAATGTTTTGTGATTTTCGAACTTATACAATATGAATAAACGTTTAACTTTATGTTTTTAGTTAAATATTTATTTTTAATTTATTTTATTTAAAATCTATTTTTTTTAAAAAAAAACTGGTTTAAACGGGTTTACTAACCCGAACCGGTCCAGAACCGAACTGAACCGGTTTAATAGGGTTGGAATTTCAGGTGTTGAAGACCGGTTTAACCCGAACCGGTTTAGCATTTTCGTTGACCAAACCGGTTCGATTCAAAAACCCGTTTTGTGCACCTCTATTAATATACTCATTTGTCATAGTAAAACAAAAGAAAAAGGTTTTGTGAAGGATGGCCTTTGGGCCTTGGAATACTAATTTGGCAAACCGGCCTGGTGGCCCAACGTATGGAAAACGAAAACCACATTCTTCATTAGCAGCATTGCCTTTGACCAAAAAAGAGTCAGCTATGATTGGTAGCCATTTTCGTATGGTCAACATATCTTGATCTAAATTATGAACAAATCTTGAAGATTTTAAACATGATTAGACAAATAAGATTAGATGGAGAAACATCCTAGGTCAACTCCATTATCAACAATAACATGCTGCTTTCAAAATAATGATCAAGTTGAGCTACTATAATGCCTCCTTGGTTTCATATGAGCTAAGTCGATTTGATCCAAGTAGAGCTCAAGCTCGACTCAAAAAGGTTAAACTTGAACTTGGCTCGATATAAATCTAAGCTTGATTCAAATGGTGGAATTGCCCAAAGCTCAGATTGAGTGCTCTATAAAGCGCAGATCGAATTGAATTCAAGCTAATATAACTAAATAAAACTAAAATCCTAGTAACCAACTCGCTAACTATATGCTTTGAGCTCAGTTTTTTTCTTGCACTTGAACTAGAAAAAGTTGACGGGTGAATTTGCGAATTCAATGAAACTCTTACATGCTAGTCAACATTAATAGCCCTTATAACTTGACCTCAAAATGCTTCAAGATCATTTTTGTACTCAAAACTCAATAAAAAACGAGTTTCAGTAGTTAACTAAAACCGCAACTTGTTTCAAAACTATAGCAAGCGACGCTGACTGTGAATATCTGTACTCCAAAAGTTGTCAAGCTGTTCAGGCTATTAATGTTACCATGCAGAATATGACTATTAATCTTTCAGGGTTCAGGGTCACCCTTGTTAATGCAAGTTCACACCTTTTGCTAAAAAAACACAAGAAAATTACAAGGAGCGGGGCTGTTTGGTAGACTCTTAATGACATTAAGAGGCTACCTCTTAATGGTTGAAAATCTCTTAATGGTTAAGAGATAAGGGGCCATGTAACTTGTGAGGACTTACCATTAAGATGTTACCTCTTAACCATTCAGACTTAAGGCTACCTCTTAACCATTAAGAGGCTATGAACCATTAAGAGGTAGCCTCTTAATGTCATTAAGAGGCTACCAAACACGGCAGAGAAATAGCATTTTCCAGTATTAGCACTGTACTTGTTATTTGCTTATTTAAATTTATATACTCACGCGTATCCAGCTTCTCGCAAAACACGAAACATCATTGAAGCTGCAGAGTTCTCAGCATCCTTTACTTTAGACCTCTCGCTTCCTTTCACACAGAAAATTGTATCAGAAACCTCAACTTGAACGGACGATATGTATCTTTTATCATGTGCAGGACCCAATTCCTGCTCAAGTCTAAAATTAAAACTAAAAAGGTCAGATTAAATGGTTTGCAATGTAGTTGATGGTGATAATCAATATCCGCTAGTGGAATCATTACCTGTAAGTTGGCTTTGGCCACCTTTTTTTGTTACAGAGTTCACGTACTTTCTGTTTGGCACTTTCGGTCTCAACTAACTCATTGATATCAAGATTAGCTTGTGGACTTGTATCAGTTAACTTTGACAAAGCAGCCTCGGCTGCATGAAGCTTTGCATTCTCTTTAGTCTCTGAAGAGCCGGATGCAATATATGTATCGTCCACAAAGACACTTGCGACGTTTCTGTCACCTAGGAGTTTAAATGGATTAGATGTTAATTTTGTCAAGCAAGGAGAAGTTCTAAATTTGCCAGGCACTATATAGATTAGATATTAATACTTATATATCAACCTTTTTATTAAGTAAACATTTTATAATTTATACATTCCTTTGTAAAAAGTCTCCTAGAGACCCTAATTTCGATCAAATTTGACCCAAAAGTACATGAGGCCCCGCCTCAGGCTCCTGATGCAATTTCCTGAGCGCCTCAAGGGCCTCGCGCCTTTTAAAACCGACATAATGAAAGAGAAATTTACTGAAATCCAAATTTGGATTTTAAAGACAAGCACTCACCATTCCTCGAGTATCGTACATAAACCTGCTTCCCATCCTTCTGGCATGCTTCAAACAGTGTGGTAATAGGTTGTGGTTGAGCTAAAACGACATTTAGCATTACTAACGGTTCAAGTAGGCATCTGAATATCTGAATGGATTCAAACACATTAATCAAAATATTGGTCCACCTTCTTAGTTTCATTCAACATCTAAAATGAGTTCATAACTGTAATCTGGTATATCCCGTTAGTTTGTTAAAAAATCCCCGTAGGGATATCCAAGTACATTCTTTTTCTAACCATTCTAATTTTTATATAATTTTATGTTTATAACAAATTAACGTTTGACAAATTATATACATATCATCATCACCATAAATATATTTGAAATATCTAAAATATGTAAACAAGTAAATTTCATGTTGATATATTAAAAATTTTCAGGTAAACGGGTAAGGTATCACATAATTCCATGTCCGTCCCACACCTGCGAAAAATTATAAAACTGAAGAAATTCATAGGGACAGAGTAACTTACCATCCACACCATTTGCAAGTTGAACCCACAATCAACATATACAGCTGCAGCTACTGATTCTACAATATCTGCCAGAACTTTCGGGGCTTTCATCTGTCCACCATGCACAACCATATCTTCTTCCTCCTCAACTGCAATAAAAAATTCCCTAACCTAACAAAAACCAACACCAAAAATCCCCAATTTCAACGGCAATTAGGGTTGTAAATGAACCAAACCGAACCGAACGAGACGTTGTTCATATTCGTTCGTTAAGCTTTTATCGGACAAATAAACGATTCACAAACACATAACCAAACAAAATTTTATGTTGGTGTCCGTTTGTTAACATTATAAACGTTACACAAACGAGCATATATAATTTAATTTTAATGGTAAAAAGTTTAAAAAATAATAAAAACTTATAACAAACGAGCATAAACGCACAAACATCAATGAACATTAACTAACAAATTACCGAACATTCACGAACACTACTGAATGAATGCGGCCTTTGTTCTTGATCGTTCGTTTAACTAATTGGACAAAATTTAATTTCTTTGTTTGTGTCTGTTCATTTTTTAAACACCCGATAGTCACCGAACAGTTCATGAACAGTTCGTTTAGAGCCCTAACAGCAAGGCATAATGTACAATTGGTATGAATACGAATCAATTTGGTACAAACAGAATGCAGATACTTGTACGTATTAAATTAATACCTTATCACTGAGAACAGTGGCTTTGTTGTGTCGGATGTACTTATAAAGCCCGTGGTGAACCGCAACCCTAGCAAGTTTCTCGGTGCTAATATTAGCGGCACGGAGGAGAGAGAGTTGACCGGCGTCAACATCGGGGTACGTTTTGAAGAAAAAACTGGAGATCGCGAGTTCGAGAACAGAGTCGCCGAGGAACTCCAGGCGTTGGTACGACGAGCATCGGTGTAAGAAGAATGTGTTAAGGCTTCTTCTAACAGCCTCTTGTCATTGAAGGTATACATCAGTATGGATTCTACAGCGGCAACCGAACATTCCATGTTGATCGTGGATTGATCTGCAGGTTTGCATGTTTGGAAACACAAGTCGACGCCGTAAGTGTGGACGATCTTCTCCGATCGAGTTTGGCGTGGATCAAGGGAGAGGCTCTTTCTCTTCATTGGTCGATGATGTATGTCAAAACCCCCTTTTCTTCACCTCCAACAACACCAACAGAGCGGCTATTGCATGTCTCCTTTGAATTAAAGAAGTTTAGTTCAAACCCTAACAGTTAGAAATTTATTGTGAAAACTGAAAACGCCTGGATGATTAATATTTAATTAAAATTTAAAAGAGAGTAACCGTTTATACACAATTTGACAAAAAAACATTGATCAAATACTTTACTTGGGAAAAGATTATTCAAACGGATAAAATCAAACCAAATCAAAATCGTTTAAAATAAAACCGAATTATATATATCTATATGGTTTTTGGTTTGCTTTGAAATTATAACAGAAACCGAATTAAGAGCATTCACAACAGGTTATGTATATGTTTATGAGTGAGTTCTGTATATTTTAGGGAGTGGTTTAAAGTGGTTGTGAGTGGATGAGAGAGAAAATGTTACTGTTCATATGTATATTTATGAAAACACTGTTCACCTCTATTAATATTTTTTTAAAGTGGTTGTGAGTGGGGGAAAGAGAAAAGGTAATGATAAATGTATAAAAAAATATTATTTAATAAAAAATGAGACAGAAAGTTAGTGATTTTTAGTGTAATCATAGAGATAGTGATAGAGAAGCTGATGAGAATGTTCTAAGCTTACGGTTTATCATGAATAAAGGGTAATTTGGAATTTGGTTTTTTCGATTTAAACCGAACTGAATATGATATCTGTTTTGGGTTCGGTTTTGAATATACCGAGTTCGATTAGGTTTTTGGTTTCGACGAAAAACATTCAAACCGAAAAAACTAAACTGATAAACACCCCTAGTAAACATTAGGAACAAATCAGTAGTTTACAAAGTGCATAATTATGTCAACCCTACTTAGCGACTGAATTATGACGGCTCGCCCCTCTCCTCCAATAAAAACGTGTCATGTGTCCGATAGAGTGAACAATTACATCGGCTCAATTATGATAGCCCCATCCCCTCCACTAATAAAAATGAGCCATGTGTTCCCAAAAGGGCACAAATACGCCAAACTCCACCAACTCGACTTAATTACATCGGCTATCGTCCATCCTCCATTAAAAACGTGCCACGTGTTTATTTGTGGGCACGAGGAGTTGGCTCTATGTACCCTGCTCATTTGCGCACTCACTTTGGACCTAAGGTGTAAGTTATACTTAGCTCGACTTGCATTCTTCCCTTTGATCCTTGTTCCTTGTTAGTTGACTTCCTAAAAGTTAAACTTGCCACTAGTGTGCATCTTGTATAAAATTGCTTAACTATTAAGTATTAACCGTATGGTTTATTTCACCACTTTAATGTTTGAACATATTCCAATTATGTTTATTTAAGTGTTGGGATTCGTTTGGTCCCAAATAAAGGCTCCTTATAGAATATGAACCCAGAGTCAGTAGCGACCCAACATCGTCTGTTGGTGGCCGATTTTACCTTGAGAAAAAGGGTGGCGGAGAGGAGAAGAAAAAATAAACCAAGGATCAGATGGGGGAATTTGAAGGACGAAAACATCAATTTGTTTAAAGATAAAGTCATGGCGATGAACACAAATACTAAGGATGGCGACACAAACCAGATGTGGGTTGCTATGGCAACCACTGTTACGCAGGCAGCAAAGGAAACCCTCAGAGTCACATTGGGAGCAACAAGAGGACATCAGGAGTCTTGGTGGTGGAATGAGGAGGTGCGGAGCAAGATAAAGGACAAGCAACAACGCTTTAAAGAGATGTTGCAGTGCAGTAATGGAGAGGAGATAATGACACTACGGGAGAACTATAGACAGGCAAAGAGGGAAGCTAAAAAGGCAGTGAGTGAGGCAAAGAATTTTGCCTATGAAACGATGTATAGAAAACTAGACACCAAGGAAGGGGAGCATCATATGTTTAAGATTGCCAAAAATAGGGAGCGTAGGAGACAAGATCTTGAGGTCGTGAAGTTTATCAAGGAAGATGATGGAAGAGTTTTGGTAAAGGGACGAGACATCAAGTTGAGATGGCAAAACTATTTCTACACCCTTTTCAACAGTTGTAGACCAAGTCTAGCCATAACGGAGAATCCCACTACTCAATCCAGTCAACGAAATAATTGTTATTGTCGAAATATCACACAGGAAGAAGTGAGGAGTGCTCTTAAGAAGATGGGAAGAGCTAAGGCAGTCGGTCCAGACAACATACCCATTGAAGCGTGGAAGTGTATGGGAGAGGAAGGCGTTCAGTGGTTGACAAGACTGTTCAACAATATCTTCAAAACCGGGAAGATGCCAGATCAGTGGAGGCGTAGTGTCTTAGTACCCCTATATAAAAACAAAGGAGATGCTCAATGTTGTGCTAACTACAGGGGGATTAAGCTCCTATGTCATACAATGAAATTATGGGAAAGAGTTATAGATACAAGGATTAGACGACAAACTCAGGTTACCGCAAACCAATTTGGGTTCATGCCAGGCCGGTCCACTACGGAGGCGATACACATTTTAAGAAGATTAATGGAAAAGTACAGAGAGAAGAAACATGATTTACATATGGTGTTCATCGATCTTGAAAAGGCGTACGATAGTGTGCCTAGAAGATTGATCTGGGAAAGTCTGGAGGGAAGAGGGATCCCTAGTAAATATATTGAGGCAATTAGGGATATGTATCATGAGGCTAAGACATGCGTCCGAGCTCCCGTGGGGGATACAGACTTTTTTCCGGTGGAAGTGGGAGTTCACCAGGGGTCGGCACTAAGCCCCTTTCTCTTTGCAGTAGTTTTGGATGAGTTGTCAAAGTCGATTCAAGATGCAATTCCATGGTGCATGCTTTTTGCTGATGATATCGTGTTGATTGCAGAAAGTAAAGAGACATTGAACAACAGACTAGAGGAATGGAGAACAGTCTTAGAGCACAAAGGTTTGAAGATAAGCCGATCTAAAACCGAGTACCTTCACTGCAACTTTAGTGGTGCAAACGTCGACGAGGAGACCCAGATTTCTATTGAAGGTGGGGTTGTCCCTAAGACACTGAAGTTCAAGTATCTAGGATCTGTCATCCAGAGTAACGGGGACATCAACAATGATGTAGTCCATCGGGTGCAGGCTGGTTGGTGTAAATGGAGAGCGGCCTCAGGTGCTTTGTGCGACAAGAGGTTCCCAATAGGGTTAAAGGGTAAATTTTATAGGGTAGCAGTTCGCCCAGCAATGCTATATGGAACCGATTGTTGGGCCATCAAGAAGACACAAGCTCGAAAAATGGATGTAGCTGAGATGAGGATGTTGAGGTGGATGTGTGGACACACAAGAAAGGACCGAATAAGAAATGAAGTTGTTCGGAAGAGATTGGGAGTCACATGTATCTCAGATAAGATAAGAGAAGGAAGATTGAGATGGTTTGGACATGTCAAGAGGAGACAGAGCACAGATCCAGTGAGAACGGTGGAAACTCTCGTTGTAGAGGGGAAAAGGAGCAGGGGGAGACCGAAATTAACGTGGGATGAGAGGATTAGGCTTGATTTGCTAGATTTACACCTCTCAGAGGACATGATCAATGATAGGATTTCATGGAGACGTCGCATTAGGGTTTTAGGATGAGTGACCCGTTGTGTGGGAGAGTAGAGTTGTTTAGCAAAGATTTTGCGTATGTCTTGTTTCTTGTAGGTGTGTTGTGTTTCTTATGACTAATATACTCTAGTCATACACTGCTAATTGTTAGATTAATGTTAGATTTATTTTACTTTATTACTCATTAATTTTATTTATATTTTTATCTTTTTCTTTCCCATGGAGCCGGAGGTCTAAACGGGAGCAGCCTCTCTATCCCTTGGGATAGAGGTAAGGTTTGCCCTCATCACACCCTCCCCAGACCCTACTAATAGCGTTAGCTAGGTGTGGGATTATACTGGATACGTTTGGTTTGGTTTGGTTTGGTTTTTTCTTAAATTGACAACTTTGTACAAAACTTGTATAATATCATATTTGAATAATTTCAATACTTCAAACACGCTTCAATAGGTCCAATAAACCATTAGAAACCAATACTCCAAGTTTAACCCAAAGGCGTACAAACATTCATCTTTAATTTTTATAGAATTTAACTTTTATATTTTTATATTTTCCTGTATAGTTGCTACTCCCTGCTTGTTGACCACCTATAGTCAACATACACAAGAAACTTGTAAGGTCAGCATACCACATATAACATTCTAAATGTATTCTCATTATATATCCGTCAACTTATGAATTCATATTATTATCAACATGTTCATAACCTTTTGTTTATACATATGCAAGATCAAACATACATCTTATTAACTTGAATGTCAACATGTAGACATTTTATCAAACACTTGGTGAATTTCGTATACTTTCATTACATAAAAACCATATAAATGATCTCTAATACCTAAGATAATTATTAACATAATTAACTCAACACATACCATCTATTATGTGACATAATTGACCTAATCTTTCATTTAACAAGAACAATCATTATTATGCATCAATGTGGTGAATACAACATATTCATATCAATATTACATAAACAAAACTTAGTTTTTAGTCAATACTTAATCATAATGTTAAAGAACTCAACATCCCAAAGCACATATTCATCAACAATGGAGTTTTAGGTAATTATAACAAGGTTCCTCTATACATAACTTCAAACGAACCCATTTCAACACTAATTCCAGATTATATCTCTAATTCCTCAACATGCATCTTAACTCAAAGAATTTAGGGTTTTAAAAGGAGAAAAAGAAACTTACCGCTTATTCTTTCTCGTTTAAAGATGATTTTATACCAAAACCCCTTGATTATCTATTCCAATTGCAGAATTTTAGCCCTCTTTACCATGGTTTCTTCCTCCTTGCGTTGCCTCCTCTCAACACACACACATATTGATTTTTTAATCCTAATGTATGTGTCTTTCTATAAGGCTTTTAGGAGTCCATTTCTATTTTACCATTCTAGTCCTTCATATATGACAATGGATTTATTTTCATCTAAAATATCAATTATTCCTGCACCAATCTAACTTATAAGAATTACCATTAATTCCACCCCATATTTATTTTCTTATATAATTCCATATAAGGGTGTATATATTTAATGGACGACATTTTCTGCAAAAAATAACATCCATATATTTTTATATCTTTTACTTTTAAGCTAAATATATTTATGATGTTACAACCTCCAAATCCATGTGTGTGTTTGTGTGGAAGATGAAAACCTTTTTTTAGGAATTCTGGGTAATTCGTGTATATGATGTAACTTGGATTTTCTGATAATCGTGATAGTTCACTTTCATATTGAATTATATCGCGAGTACACGAATATTCAATCGGATAAAAATAAGAGATTCAAGAACAGAAAATGTGAAAGACTTTTAAGAATTTCGTATATTTGATAATGACCAAATTCGCATGTATATATGGGGTAAACAGATGCAATGGAACGTCATGACGGTTATTGGCTTAAACCCGCCATAACCGTCAAGTCATAGCTGTCATGTCATTCTACTCCAGAGGAACAATCTACTCCGGGGAGGCTATCTACTCCAGAGGAGCAATCTTACTCTGGAGAAACAAACTTTCTCGGAGGAGTAAACTGGTCAGCATGAACAAACTGGTCCGGAGGACCATTTAGGGGCGGACTTGCTAACCAGGGTGCTGCCCCCAGACCCCCGTTGTTCAGTGGACTTTCCCCCCTTGATACAACAAGGTGTCTTTAGCACCAGAAGTCATAAGATCATCAAACAAGTGTGCACTCTACACTTACCAACTTGTTTGATGTTTCATTATGACTTCTCATTACACAAAATATATAGATGACTCTAAAATCACCAACACCTTTGGTAGTATGTGTGGTTGTGTTTGGAAATATAAGATGAATAAGGGGATTCATCCCGAAGGTCAACCAAACCCGTACACACAATTCCTTCCTCATTCCACCTTTGATTGACAGGTGGCCTACCACAACGTCCGGTACACCCACCACCTCGACTTCCACCTCTTCTTCTGGCCATACTATTCAACTAAAAGATAAGGGATAAGGAATTTAACGTCATCATGATAGTTAACAAGTAGAACACAATAAGTAATATAAGTTGTTAATATACACTGACCATCTGTAATTAACCATTATGGTACTTCTTGGTGTCTATTTGACCACCTTTATGATTAACATTAAAACCTTCACCCCAATCCAACTCATCTAACGGGAAAAACTTCTACTTACTATGCATGTCTGATGCTTTGGCTTCGAGTTACCTGTACTTGCATCCGTTACTTGGTCCCATTCTTAGTTTAAGTTCAGACGATGGGATGTCCGAATTTCTCAAACTATTGCTTTGATAGTAAGGCCCCAAACCCGAGAGACCTTACGCATTAGGTTTACTCATCAACAGTCAACACATAGTTCTTAAACGTAAGATAACATTTCATGTAGCGGAATATTGTTCAAATACAAACTCATTCTTAACAATATTAGGAACATTGTCTTAAACATTGTTTGAAACATTAAAAACATAACAGGATGCCAGATTCTTCAACGGTCTGGTAACTCTTCCTCGCTAGCCAAGAATCCATGCAACCTTCCAACCTACACTTAATCTGATGTACATACAAAAGTCAGCTTCACTGAGTGAGTTCTAGCTTTACATAAAACATTAATTACAAATATTTTGCCAAAACATAAACATTAAACTTCATTAATAAAACCGTATGTAAAAATGCTAAAACATAAGTCAAACATTTATATTGAATCTGCGCTTTCTCGTAACGGTCAATTCCAACTTCAAGCATGGCTACCCCGAAGAGTAACACGTACCAAACTTCAAGCACTCCTACTCCGAAGAGTAATGAGTACCAAACTTCAAGCACTGTTGCTCCAAAGAGTAACGAGTACCAAACTTCAAGCATTGCCCCTCCGTACAGTGGCACATGCTTACTCCAAGGATCACGTTAACCCCAAGATGACCGTCGTCACCCACCAGTTATACAACAATTGACTAGTCACAAAGGCCCCTAAAAAGGTGTTGCCAATCATAACATAACTTTGCTTCTGTTCCCGAAGGAACCATGGCAGATTCGTTTATATTGTGACTTTCGAAAACATTCATTTCTTTCACTTCAAACTTGAGTTAAATCATTTATACGTTTTATTAAAATAACTTCTCATTCATAAACACTTCATAAACTTCTTTGGCAAAAACATTTCATAACTTCATTTTGTAAACTTCATTTCGTAAACTTTTTTTCGTGAACATCATTTCATAAACATCATTTCATAAACACATTTCATAAACATCGTTTCATAATCAACATTTCATAAACTTCTTTTCGTCACGTATCCACACCAGCCCCAAAACATAGTAAAACTTCATAAAGGGGGGATCTAGAACTCACATGACTTCGTGGTACTACTTCTTCTGTAGGTCTCTGACAGGGGAAGTGCTAAACGATCTGTATGAAAGTTAAGAAGCAAAACCTATCAAAATTGGCTAGTGTCGCCTGATACTAGTGTTGCCCGATACTAGTGTCGTTAGACACTTAGTAACGTCCGACAGTGTCGCCAAGGCTAGTGTCGCCCGACAGTGTCGGAGGACTAGTGTCGTGGACAGTGTCACCACAACTTTTTGTTGTGGACTTAGTGTCGTCCAACATAGTGTCGCCATCATTACCAAGCCCTCGACTAGTGTCGCCTGATGAACTAGTCTCGCCACACTAGTGTCACCCCAAGAACACACTCAGATCTAGCCACTGTTTTGATTCAAGATCGAAACTTTTTGCGTTCAAATATTTTTTTTTTTGACTCCCATGTAGCTAGATACATGGTATTTAGACTATTTCATATGTAAAACCCAAGCTTTTTGAATCAAACCTTAGTTTACCCACTTTTTACCCAAAAACAAAGATTGGGGTACAAATCTTACCTCAAAACGCCTCGTTCTTCTTGCAAGAGTTCTGGAAACGATGGAGATAGATGATGGAGCAATTTTGGAAGAAACTTGTAGCTTTCTCTCTCTAGATTCTCTCTCTCTCTAGAAAAAGTGGTGAAGGTGATGAAATGAGGAAGATTGGGTGGTGGCTAGGGTTTAAGGCCCTCCCCTTCATTTCAAATCTTTCATGTTTGACCCGCTTAGTCCACGATCTTTAACCTTTTCGTTTCATTCTCAATCCAACATTATAACATCGAGTTATCGGGTTTGAGGATGTTACACGGCTGAGACATCTTCTGGACCGGTCTTCATATGTGCCGTCACACTTATGTTCTAGCTATTTTGTGACCGGCGGTTGGGACTCACAAAGGTCCTTATAGAATGAGCTCACCAGCATCCATCGACTTGGTTTGGTTAGGCTACATTTTTTGCCGACAGTACTAACAATACGGCTAATTATGTGCCGCCCACACGCCGACTGCACTGCTGCCGACCCATTGTTATCTCGGCTAAATCATTGCCGTGAGTTTACCGGCTTAACTGCTGCCATTTTCTTGGCGTCTCGGTATAAACTCTGTCGTGAGTGTACCGGCTGAAATTGGTCTCTCGACTGAACTTCTGCCGTGAGTTTACCGGCTGATATAGTGCTGGTTTCTCGGTCGAAGTATTGCAGGGTGTCCACCAACTCTAATACAACCGATCCATAGGGGTATCCAAAATGAAATAGACTGTATTATTTTGAAAATGATTTTTTTTTCTTGAAGAAAACTACTATAAATAACTTTCCTCAACCTAAACCTCTAGTATTTTTATAACACATCTTTGAAAAGTTATTCATTTAATCAAATATGTTATTTGTTTACCTCTATCTTCCCCGACCTAAATCTTCTATAAATAACTTTTACAACAGGTGACGTAACTACAAAGTTAGAATAGGCGTCATCAGAAGTAAAGCATGTTGAAATAGGTGAAGTTTCTTCACACTATAACACATGCATAATGATGGAATAAAAGCTTGTCAGGGAATCAAAGAGCATTCGGGAGGTTGAGAAAGCAAAACGGATTCACAATTATAATATTCTCAATTAATAAATGTACTTATACAATGTTTACTAGGTTAGAGACTCATGTGATACACGGGGTTGGGTATCAAAAATAATGTAATAAAAATATATTTAGACTAAATAAGTACATTTATATTTTATAATGAAAGATGAATAATGTTACATTTACAATTCACAATGTATAGCTACAAATAAAAATTACAACTCAAATTTGATTTGTTTCCCGTTTATGTAGTAAAATTATTTGACCCGTTTGACATAAATACAACCTAAATTGTTTCATTTATGAAACTAGTAGATTTTATTAAAATTTCTCACTATAACATAGTCACCAATTGCCAAGCTTAGTTCCGTATAAGATGAAACTTCAAACACATGCATTGCCTGCATAACATCAACACAATTTAATTAGTAAGAGGGCCACACCAATTTAATGATCCGGAGAGTGGGATTTGGTTTGCATTGACATTTTGACTGACTATGGAATAGTAGGATGTCAAATTTAGTATGGACTAGAAATTCTTTACTATGGAGAGTTTTTGTTGATTACGTAGTCGAAGAAAATAAAAAAAAACAAAAAATATAAAAAAAAATCATCAAAAATTTAAAAAAAAATTATCCTTGACTCGACAGTCAAATCAGTTTTCTAAGCAAACTTTTGATCCCAAAGACATTGCTTAATCTGGACACTCAATTCTTTCGGATCAAATTTTGGTCTACAAATAAATCAAACCAAATTTGATACAAAACAAATTTGAATTCGTCTCACTTTTCCAACTTGTATCAACTGAATTATCACTTCTGTAGTAAACTTTTCAAATAAGCTCTACATGTTCTTGTAGATTACATATAACATGTGAACCAGATTAACATTTTAATACATAGCCAAATTACAAATGAATGCAATATGCATAATGGAATATTAATGAAAAGTGATGCATAATTCACCTGAAGAAATTGTCGAGGCGGTTGCAAGTGTTACAAGCTGTTCCGCTTGTTCTTCTTTTAGCTGATACTTGTTATCTCATCAAGGCAGAGGTCCATCATCTTCATCCGAGTCTTGTTGTTACATCTCTAAATCTGAGCTTCAATGGTGATTCTCAACCGCTTTGGGCGGATTCTCAAACGCTTTTTAGGCTTTTGACCTATTCCCCTTTTAAAATTTCCTTTTTCATTTGGCACATGTGAGATAGAACACAGACCAAATCAACCCGTTCATAAATAAACAAGTCGAATGACTTTAACTTAGAGATATAACTTAGAGATATGAATTATAAAATGCACATAAATTGAAGAGGGTATTGGATTAATTACAATTAGAGCCAAATGGAAAATCTGTCTGGAACATTTATGAGTACTAATGAACATGTGTTCAACATTTTAAGATACAAAATGAAATGATATAAAAGCAAGATACCGGCTGATTTAGTGCTTTTGTTTGCTCTGATAAAGATAGCCACAACATGGACTTCCCTATACTCTGATAACAACCATGTTCAACAGAATTATAAACTGTCAATCCAACTTCTTCACCTACGTTTGATTCCCTCTCCACCTTGTGCCTTTGCTACGTCATCTACATCTACAAATTAATCAAATCTACAACACCAGAACCCACAATTTCATATACCAATCATCCTATTAAACTACAGTTAAATTACTCTTGCATCCAAAAATCCAAGCAATTGTTAAGAAATATCCGTTTGATTTGTTACCTTCCAAAATCTCTTCACGAACAGGACCTTATAAGTTTGTTTGTTTGTATTGTACATGAATGACAAAAGAAAAAAAAGCCTAAATCTTGGAACAAATTGGTTGGAGGGGGGGTTTCAAAAATACACCGAAACGGAGGATTTCATCATCAATAAAATAATCAAAAATACAATAACTAAAGTAAAATACACAATTTAGATGAAAAATATTAACAAATGATTGGAAAATTACTGGAAATCGTTGATTGTGGTTCATGATGTATAATCTGAAGGTTATCAATACGTTGATAAGAAAATTTAAAAATCAATTCAAAAATAGAATGAACAGTGAAGAAATCGAATCAAAATAGAGGATACCTTTTAAACGATGAAGGGATTCGATTATAGATCCAGCCACCGATAGATCTTTAATGGGAGAAGCCGATAGATCTTGAATGGAAGAATACGAACTGATGAAGGGAGGACATTCAAATATGAAATCAAAGGTCCGTTACGGGGAAGGGATGGAATAAAATCATACCCCAATAACAATACCAACCTGAAGAACGACAATGAAGATATTTTGATTGTTTTGCTGCAAGCAGGACAGAAGGAAACCTGAAGATTTCATAAGAATTAAAAGGTGTTTGGGATTGTTTGTTTAACTCTAAAAGTGCTTTTTGTCAAAAGTGCTTATTGACTTATGACTTTTTCAAAAAGAGTTTTTAAAAAAGTGTTTGGATTAGCTTTTGTGGTAGGAAAAGCCAAAAAGTCAATAAGTTGTTTTTTTAAAAAGTGGTTGGCTTAGCTTATATTTATTGTAGGGTAAAGGGTGGGTAGATTGGTAATTTTATGTTCAAAAAGTCATAAAGAGTTTTAAAAAGCCAAGATTTGTGACTTTTGAAAAACAACTTTTTAAGACTTATCAAAAAACTGAAATAAAAAGAACTTTTATCCATTACAAACACTTTTTTGACTTATTGACGTTTTGAAAAGGCCAATAAGTCAATAAGTCATTTTCAAACTCAAACCCAAACACCCCTTTAGAAACGGAGATTAATAATAAAAAAACAAAACAAAATAAAAACAAAGATTGTCTCATCGTTAAAGATTGAGGGTACCTGTAACGATAGAATGAAGAGCAAAGCGACGATCGAATGAGTGAAAAAGGTATGTTAGCGAACTTGAGAAGGGGCGAACATAACATGTTCGCCTAGTTCAGTTAGTTTTTTGTTAAGCTTTATTTTCATTGTATATAAATAGATCTTTCTAATCATTATTTGGATTATCAATCAAAAGTCACTCATTTTACCTCCAATCATTCTCTCTCAATTTCTTTCTCTCGTTTATCATTCAACGTTCAATCTCAATATCATAACATGGTATCAGAGCATATATGCTCGATTCTGTGATTTTCTTCTCTTATTCCGCACTCGTTCTTCGCCTTTTTCTTTCGTTTTCTCATTATTCGTGTCGATTGGGGTTCGTTTGATGTTTTGATCTATTCAAAACTTTCCTTTTATGTTTCTGATCATTCTTACGGTTGGACTTCTTCATATACGCTTATGATTTCGAGTTATGATGATTTCTGGATCGTTTTCATGTTTTTCTGTTCGTGCAGGCGAACTTGTTAAGTTCTCTTTCCAGCGAACTTGTTAAGTTCTCTTTTTAGCGAACTTATTAAGTTCTTTTTTCAGCAAACTTGTTAAGTTCTCTTTCCAACGAACTTGTTAAGTTCTCTTAGCAAACTTATTATGTTCTCTTTCCAGTGAACTTATTAAGTTATCTTTTCAGCAAACTTGTTAAATTCTCTTTTCAGCAAACTTGTTAAGTTCCCTTTTCAACAAACTTGTTAAGTTCTCTTTTCAGCAAACTTGTTCAGGTCGCCTCCTATCATTGTTCCTATGGATTCTTCTAATCCTTTGTTCTTACATTCATCTAATCATCCGGGTCTTTTACTTGTTTCTAAAACTTCTGATGGGTCTGCGTTCGGATCTTGGAAACGTGCCATGTCCATTGCCTTATCTGCAAAGAACAAGATTGGTTTTGTTAATGAAACTGTTGTCAGACCTCTTTCATCTCCTTATCTGGAGCTATGGAAAAAATGCAATGATATGGTTATTTCTTGGATTCTTAACACTTTGTCTAGTGATATCAGTGAGAGTGTTTTGTATGTTGAGACTGCTCGTCAACTTTAGATTACAAAATGTCAGTCAAATCGAAAAGCTCAGTTTTAAATTTTAGACATGTGGATGGTTCTATTTGACCAATTTGCATTGCAAAATGTCAGTCAAATCGGAAAGCTCAGTTTCATAAGTTTACAAATCAAACCAGCTACACCGTTTAAGTTCCCCTTAGCAAAGAAAAACATTATATATTTTCTTTTACTATTTGGGCTAGCAACCTACTATGATGAATAAATAAATAAATTAACAAGACTGTTTGTTTGTGTAGGTTGACTTTAACTTACCACAACATTTCGACATCACATATATCTATTCAAACTCAAATGAGATTTTTTTAATCATTTTAATGTTGCAAGAATATCTTTAATCTTGTGGGATGTCTCCTTAAACCTGCAAAGATTTGCAATTAATTTTTAAATCATTTTAACATTATCATTCTCAAATGTATGTTTCTCATGGATGAAGTTGCCGGAAATTGGTGACCTGTAGATTCTGTTGGAGTCAATGTTTATAACTCAGTTTTGGTTGATATCAAATATCTTTTTCGAGAGTCTATATGCTATCTAGATGATTTGTTACTGGAAGTGCATATTCATATGCTACATAATCCATATATTGAAAATATGGAGATTTGGTGAGAATTACATTGTAACTGTATATTTTGATGGATGAGTTCAATATGATCGAATAGTTTGGTCAATATATTATGAAATATAGATATGCTAAAACTTGTGGTAGAAGGGTTGTCTATAAAATTGCAGCTTGAATCCTTCATTGATGGTCTATTGGTTTGTATTTCTGTTGTATGATCCTCTCTTTAGCCTGCTTAATTGTTTTGATGTTTTACTTTTAAGAGTTTCTTCTAATAAGTTATTACATGTTGCAGGCCACAGGAAGAACAAGATGTAGTGGTTGAGTGAAGAAACGAGCATGCTGCACGTTTATGTAACATTGATCATGCTCATGGGTGTTTCAAATCCATTCTTACCTTATGTAGTAGCATGACCCATTTTATCATGGAACATAAGGTTTTGGTATTATGTTGTTATGATTCTCGCATGGTCCATTTCTTCACAGATGGAAGATGTTAATATTGTTGACCAGAAGCACCAGAAAAACAAGATTGCTCAAGAGAACTACGAGATTTCACGGTACCAAGCACACCTGTTGTTTTTCAACCCATTTTTTTTATTATAAAAACATAATATGTTTGTTTTTTATGTGCAAAAACTACAATGAGATTTTTTTTTTGTGATTGGCCAGTAGGCTCACCTTCATTATTGTTAGCTGCCTCTGGTGTTTAAACATACTTTTTTATGCAAAACTTGCTAATTAGACGTGTCTTCTTTGTTATTATTTGAAGCTTTCTTTTTCTTTTTTGATCGGAGGGCTTTAATTTCTCTTTACATTTAAAGATACCGTGCTGAAAATCATATTTCTTAAAATTGTTATTTCTATGACTTTTATAGTTAAACCGAGTCGGTTTCATAATTGTGTCAAACTTGCTTTTAACAATATTGTTTTTCTATGGCTATCGATATGTATACGATTCTAAAACTTTACACTTTATATGTTAACTTTACACTTTATATGTTATTGAAAGGTCCTCAATTTTGTTTTACGGCAATTATGACCATTGACTTTTTTCCTTTATTTCGTACAATATTTGTTGAAGATGTCGTTGCAGCACGTTCAAGGTTTGTTATATAAGTTAAATATTTACGTTGTTTGTTAAAACATACGAAAATTACTTTTGATTATCCAGTGTAATATTGTAGAACGTTAAGAAATTCAATATATTATGTTAAATAAGTCATTTTACTAATGAGTATAACTTTGGATTAACATCTGTTTATATGTTTAATCAAACCGTTTAATAAACGTATTGTAACATCTTTTTTTTTTAATCAACCCGTGCAGTACAATGGTTTGTAAGCTAGTCAATTATATATAGAAATATAAAAAAGGTCGGATAATTATAAAAGATACTCAACTAAATAATATCTATAAATCTATAAATATACAGTAAAATAATACTAATTAATACATTATTTATAATATTTATATGACTAACTTTTTACGAAAAGAACCGTGTAAACAAAAAGTAAATAAAACATGAAAGAAAATGGAACATGAAAAATTAAAAAGAAGAAAATGTGTGTTTTGTAAGAAACAACATATGCATGTGTTCATTCTATAGACGACTTTTAATGGGAAACTTCGAATTTGAAACACAAAAAGTTTTCTACTCTCTACTTTCTACTTTCTACGCAAACGATTCTTAATTAGCTGGAATTAAGGTAACATGAACATGCATGCCTTCTTTTCACCTTTGCTTGCCAAAAATAGCAACTTCTATACCTTTTCCATGATACAAGGTTGCTTAACTATATATCTTCGGTTTAATCGAAAACAGTTTCGTCTAACTCAAATCTGCGTATCCTTGAACTTTACTCGCGCTTTTAGTTTCTAGTTTCGACTAAAAGTCGGCTATCAAACAAATCATAAGCCAACTTACTCACATGTTTATATATTTGTTGGGTATGATCAAAGTGCAGAATGTTGTTAAGAAAATATGGAACAATTCAAAACTGGATATTAATTAATATTGTAAAACAACATAAATTTAGATTTAAATGAGTATACAACATATATATTCGGGTGACCAGCACAGGTTCATTATTGATAGAATAATAATAATAATAATGTGCCTATGAACAATTAATTACGCATGCAAATATAATCGATCCAACAACCTCTCAACACACATGATGAGTTAGTTAATTATGTCGATGAAGATCAAACGAATTACGCGTAATTGCAGAGGCCGTAAATGCAATAACCACCAGGCATACACTTGTTGCCACACGACCCACAATGCCTCTTGTCATAAGCCAAATTCACACACTCCCCTCTACAACAAGAGTTTGTAAACTTGCACTTCTTATTGCATGCTCCACAGTTGTGTTTATCCTCACTCAAATCCATACATTTGTTGTTGCAGCACGTCGAGTTTTTGCCTTCCAAGATGTAGCAAATCTCGTCGTCTTTATTGCAGTGGTCTGCGGCTCGAGGGTTTTTGTTTTCGGCTAGAAACCGACTCACCCTTTTTGGAAGCGGGTTCACAACTGGTGGTCCAGTGACACCAGTTGTTGTTTCTTGATTGTCACCGGTCGATGTGGCGGTGAGGGTGGTGATTATGGCTATGGCTACAGCCATGGTGGCCGTGATCATGAAGATTACTTTCATAATCTTCATGGTCGTGAGGAAGGAGAATTAAAGAAATAGTTTTGAAGGCTTTTTGTTGTTGAGAGATTGAAGGGATCTAGGTGATATGAGAAGTAGGGTTTTGGTGGTTATATAGGGTGACCGGAAATGGTGGTGGGTTGACCGGCGGGGATCCAGGTGGAAGGCATGTGGTGGGATTGACCATGTGAAACAGCGTGTACAATTATTTTACCATTTAAAAGAGTAAACCCTACACTAGATTTATTTTTTTACTATTTATTTATATGCATGGAAACTGAATGTATAAGTTAATTGTTTCTCAAGAGTCAAGAACGACTATTAGTTAATTACTTTTAACAGTATACTAAGTAATTAGGGTATGACTGCCTCCTAAACCTTCATTAAGGAAGCATGCAAATAGAAGTTAATTACTGCGGTAGCAGACGTATGTATGTTAAGTACTTTAAGTCTAATTAAAACTTGAAGAAACGCGCAGTCTGTGTTGTTTTATGATTTTATGAATGAATAATATATCAACTAGTTAATTTCACTCGAGCTACCGTTAGATAACGCGCGCTGTTACAGAGGAGTTAAAATTTGTTATGCTCGAACTGTATGCTCAGTGTTTACAGAACCAGTCGGACCAGGAATCGGACAAATAACCACTTTCATTTGAACCGGCCAGTTACCGATCGGACCAGTGAACCAGACCGGGGGTGAGGGGTCCGACCGGTGTTCAAAATTTTTACTCTTTAAAATCTCTTTTTTCTAATTAATTTAGTATTTCAAGTTACATATTTTATTTATTTAAGCCTTCATATGTCATTAATTTGCAAATTCACATGAAAACAACAAAATTTTGTATCTATATACGTATATATAAATTTTATATTATTTATAAAATCATTTGGTTCTTAAATCTGGTTCAACCGGTTCGACCACTGGACCTCTAAAACGGTCGGTTGGTTGTCTGGTCCGATTCTAAAAGCATATTACTGGTATAGATCACGTAAAAAAATTTCATGTTAAAATACTAATAAATATTATAAGCATGTCGAAACAGAAAATCAGCACTATTAAATATTTTTGTTAATTCCACCCACGTGATGCCGCGAGATATCATGCGTTGCGACGGGGTGTTAAAATTTGTTAGGCTCGGTATCAACAAACTGTATACTGGTATTGATCTCGTGAAAAAAATTCATGTTAAAATAATAAATATAAGCACGTCGAAACAAAAAATTCGAAATATTAAAATAATAAAAAATTAAACAAGAAATTTATACAAATAAATAAAATATGAAAAACTAATACTTCAAAAAGATTAAAAAGGAAACTAAAATATATGGCAATTTGTTTTAAATAAAAGAGTAAACTGCAGTTTTCGTCCCTGAGGTTTGACCCGATTAACAGGTTCAGTCCCTTCTTAACAGTATGGGTCCTTGAGGTTACACTTCTTAACAGTTTACGTTACGTCCCTCGCGCAAACGGCCGTTTAATCTGCCGTTACTACCCCCTCACGTGAGGGGTATTTTCGTCTTTTGAACTTTGATTTAGTTTTCAATTTTTCGTTGACCTTAAAAGTCAAAATCAATTTGTGTAGATGGGGTATAAACAAGCTAAAAGTATTATCCCTTTTGCTGATTTGATTCCTTTCTGTTCCAGTTGATTCCCCTATTTTAACCCTAACCAGTTGATTCTTTCTCAAAAATCAAATTCATGATCTTTTCATTGTAAAGATTCAATTGTGATTCTATTTAATATTTATAGTTTTATACATATATGTTCAATTGCAATCAAGACCTCCAACTGTTTGTGAAAAGTCCTCAGAGAAAAATCTCAATATATGAGCAACCTAAAGCTAGGAGTGGAGGTCCAAGGTGCTCATGGCCTTTTGGCAAAAGACGGTCAGGGAAGGTTCTGATCGATCTCCATGGAGCAACCACAACAACAGGAACGAGAAGCACCACCACCGTCTCCGAAGCAGGTTCTGATCGATCTTGTTCATCGGGCCAGCCTCTGCACCCTACAGTTTGATTTAAGGGGAGAAGGTGTGGTGCTAGGCTTCAGATGCCGACAACAACAGGAACAAGAAGCACCACCACCGTCTCCGGTGACCACCACAACTGTCTCCTCATATTCCGTCCAAAGAACTAACCAGCCACTACCACCAATGGCTAGATCCACCCTCAGTCGTCCCTCCCCGATCACCGGACATATCAGAAACACCACTGCTACCCTTTTCGTTTTTCCGGTGACTGTACCAGGCCACCCTTTGAGTTTTTCTGCCGCCCTTTCTCCTGAACGATGAATCCACTAAGAACACAATCGAATTTAATACGCCATTCCATTATTTTCATTTCTTTGTGTCAAACTCAAACCTGAAGATCCAGACGAGGTTATTTCGTTCTAAGGTTTCAAGGAAGATGATCGAAGGTTGTAATTTAATCGAAGCGAAAAGACGAAAATACCCCTCATGTGAGGGGCACGTGAGGGGGAAGTAACGGCAGATTGGACGGGCGTTTGCGCGAGGGACGTAAACTGTTAAGAAATGTAACCTCAAGGACCCATACTGTTAAGGAGGGACTGAACCTATTAATCTGGTCAAACCTCAGGGACGAAAACTGAAGTTTACTCTAAATAAAATTGTGAGTAAACTGCAGTTTTCGTCCCTAAGGTTTGCACAAAACATCAGCCTTAAGGTTTGCACAAAACATCAAGTTTCATTCACCTTTAACACTATTGATCCCCGATGTTTGGTGTTTTAACACTATGCATCCCTTGTCCTAACGTCATTTACTAAGTCCGTTAGTTACCCGTCACGTGTCCCTAAGGTTTGCACAAAACATCAGTTCTAAGGTTTGCACAAAACATTAGGTTTCATCCACCTTTAACACTATTGATCCCCGATATTTGGTGTTTTAACACTATGCGTCCCTGGTCCTAACGTCAGTTACCTAGTCCGTTAGTTACCCCCCGCGTGCCGATCACGTGAGGAGTAATTTGGTCTTTTCAACCCGAGTAAACTACAGTTTCCGTTCGTTAGATTTGCATAAAACATCAGGTTTCGTCCACCTTTAACACTATTGATCTCCAACGGTAGATGTTTTAACACTATGCGTCCTTGGTCCTAACCAAAGTTAGCAAGCCCGTTAGTTACCCCCACGTGTCCATCACTTGAGGGGTAATTTGGTCTTCTTAACCCTAAAAATCATCAACTGGTTGAAATTCATGCGACATGTAGCCTCGTGTACCTTCGAATTTCATGAATTTTGGGTTTGATTTAATCGAATCTGGCTTCGAACTGCAATATGTTTCGCCGCAAAGCTCTGTCGTGCCGAAATGACATATTTTCACGTAGTGATGATGATTGCGTAACAATTATGATAGTGCTTTTGATGCGATTCTGATGAATTTATTTTGTAAACCTGTAAGAAATTCATCCGGAATCACATCAAAAGCATTAACATAATTGTTACGCAATCGTCGTCACTACGTGAAAATATGCCATTTCGGCACGACAGAGCTTTAAAAGCATGATCTCAAGACTAGTCAACCCAACAATTAAACTTTCAGCATGATCTAAGAACAAAAGTCACAACATTCGTCTGAAAAAAAGCTATGCAGAATAAGATTGATCATAGAAATCTGAAGCACTGGTCTTTCTCCTCTTTAAAAGCATTCAACAATCCAACTCTATACATTCCATTTTAGTCAACCTATTAATGAAGAACATCAACCATCATCCAAACAAAAACAAAGTTTTGTTCCCTAAAACAAATTCTTTCTAGATCAAATGTTAGATCATTCAACAACTCAAATACAACACGAATCGAACGAAGAAACCCCTCTAATTCAAAGTTTCAAACCAGAAACCTAAATTAAGACATTCAGGAAGAAGGAACCCATCTTGATAAAAGCGTTGTAAGAAATCGGCTATAGTGTAGATCACGATGGCGGCGGCAGCGCTAGTGGTCTTTTTTACTCTCGACCGCTGAGGGGAGGGAGACGACGGCACTGCTCTCGGTGGAAACCATCACCAAAACCCACATTCTTGCTCCGTTTTTCCGACCACCATCGAACACCCACCGTTGCCATCATCTGAACCATCACCAAAAATATTTGATTAAACCAAAAAATCGACCTTCAAAAAATCAGATCTGAAGAAGAAGACGTGGCAGAGATGGGGGTAAGATTCGTGCGATGCAGGGCCGGTCCCGAGAATCTTTAAAAAGTTCTGGGCCCTGGACATGCAAAAAAAAATGGGCCCCCTATAATATAATTATCATATTATATAAAAAAAACCTTAATACGACAATAATAGTTATAACAATAATTAATAAAACAAAAGTAATATACCAAAATGATCGAGATTACTTACTTATGTGAATCGTGAGGCTCTCCTAGCGTTTTTGGAAGCAAAGCTCTCGATCAAGTCTTCATAATTCATAGTCTCTAATGTATCACTTTCAATAGATATCATCGCTAAACCGTTAAGTCTTTCTTGGGACATTGTCGATCTTAAGTAGGACTTCAACAACTTTAACTTTGAAAAACTTCTCTCCGCCGAAGCCACCGTTACCGGAATACTCAACAACACTCTATATGCAATTGATGCATTAGGAAAAAAACCGAACCGGTTCAGATTGTTTAAAGCATCAATAGGGCTAATGATTTGACTAGTTATAAATGTCTCAAACAACTTCAACTCCAAGTATAATTCATTGGCTTCAATATCAGATTTTTCTTTATACTTCAATGCACCTTGAAGGCGATAACAACACGATTTGAGATCTTTTTCATCAAGCTCTCTCAACTTTTTAGGAAACAAAAAGCCAAATAGTCTTTCAAAATCAATCAACAATAATAAAAAACATGACAAAATCAACAATCAAATTGCATGTAATAATATAATACCAATCAATCAAACAATCAAACAAACATTAATAGTATTAATTTAATACATGATAAAATTTATACCTTTTGAAGGCAAAAAAATTCGAATTGCACCGGTCCAAGAAGAAATAGTCGCTGTTGTGAATGAAGGGTTCCTTCCTGCCGTCTCCCCGTCGCTCGGCTCGCAGCAATACACAACACTGAGTCCACGATGATCGATCGATGAATGGGAGGGAGCAGCAGCAGTCCAAGAGCCGATTGATTGCCCTGGAGAGGATGAGGATCGATCGAGGAATGGGGGGAGCAGCAGTCCAATCGGCAATCGCTGTTTTGTGTTCCTTCTTTTTTATTTTTATTTTTAATTACCCAACTCAAGCCCAGCCCATCTTATTATCTATTTTGGGCCTTTTTTAATTTTTGAAATTGGTAAATACAAGAATTATAATATTAATAAGATTGGGCCTTTTTTTTATAAAAAAATATATGTAATATATATATAAAAGATTTTGAAAAATGCGGGCCCCTCGGAATACCGGGCCCTGGGCGGTCGCCCACCCCGCCCCCCCTCTGGGCCGCCCCTGGTGTGATGGGGTGGTCGGAACTAAAGATGAAGAAAGCGATGGTGGCAGAGACAGAGGCGGGCCGAAACTCAAGTGTTACGATAGTGTATATCGGAGGTTTGGCCGGAGAAAACGAAACCGTCAGGAATGATGGATGTAAAAGAGATAGCCGGCAAGGGTTCTTGGGTCATTGGGTTTGTTGGGGGAAGATGAAGTAAAGATAAACTGGGATGGGACCCACATTAGTTTAATATTTATTGGTTTATTTTAATATGATGGGGCCCACATAAATATAATTAGTTAACTATTTCAATTATGATATTTTTTTAACCATTTAACCTTAATTAAAGGCATTTCGGCCTTTTCACAATCAGTTAACAAAAAAAGTTAACCTCCATCCATGTCAGGGATCATCAGTGTAACAAAAATGAAAGCATCTTGGAACCAAACCCGTAATTTCTCAAAGTTAGTGACTAAATCCGTAATTTGACCAAATTACAAGGACCATCCATATAATTAATTTTAATAATAAATAGTCTTGAAAAAGTAACACAAAACTGGTTTTTTTAAACAATAATGATAATAATAATAATTCTAATAGTAATCTATACCAAATAAATAAGTAATTGGTTGCGTCACGTCTCACAATTTTATGAGCACAAGATTCTTTTTCTCGCGTATTATTCATTACTAACTATTTAATATTTGGGGGTACCTCCTGGGATTGGCTGCCCTGGATGTTCTAGGTGTTGCCCCGAGGAAACCCAACTATCCTAAAATATCTAGGTGTTGCCGTTCAAAATTTTTTTTTAATATTTCCTTTATTAATTTCTAACCTTCATTACTATTTTATATTTTTTTTTATAATTTTTAAATTTTCGTTGCTAACTATCTAATATTTTTTTTATTCAGGCCGAGTAAATCATGTTTTCTGACATAGTAATAATAATAATAATAAGTGGTTAAGGCGATGAAGGACGAACTTGCCCACGCAGGTTCGATCCCGAGCCAACCCGGGTTTTAGTTCGGAGTGCGTTACGCTAGCGGGTCTTGGCCCGTGTAGCGGCGCAACGGCTGTCAAGTGGCAGCAAGCTCCATGGTTTCCCGGTGAATGCCTAGCCTCTCGCTCTGAACCCGCGGGCCCGGTTTAGACAACGTAGTGGTCAGGTTGGAGGGGTGACAGGGTCTCCGACTTGTCGGAGATGCGACTGCCACTTATATTGAAAGTCGCCGTTCAAAAAAAAAAAAAAAAACTAATGACAAAATAGAAAAAAAAATAACCAATTGATGTGATGTTTTCAGGAGGGTATGATAAGTAATAATGGGTTCGTTTAATCTGAAACTTATTTAACATAAAACCATCATACTAAGTTTTTTCCAATAATACGATGTTTCTAATACATGCATGCACCTTTCCTTTTTATCTACCATTTAACATTGTAATGCTTAGTTCATTCTTAGAGCTTATTCCATATGTGCTTGAAGATTGTGTAGCATCTTGCATAGAGTTTCCAATATAAAAACCGGGTTCTTTAGGTGAAGGCAATGGACCCTCACTTCCTAACATCAGGATCACGGAAGTCATAGTGGGTCTATCTTCTGCATGACATTGAACGCATAACAAACTAACATGGATTGATCGTAGAACCTCATCAACATTGATTGATTCGCCTAGGGACTTATCAACTAATTGCAATGATCTGTCTTCATTGTGAAGTCCCCATGCCTGTCAAGATCAAAGAACGCAAGTCTTATGTTCTGTAGTTTCACAAGGGTACATTGCATTAAAAGAAGCAGCCGACTTTGTACTCATTACTATTTAGGTAACTAACTTTATTTGGGCTCTAACTTTCTAGAAGTTTTCATTTCGGGAAGTGACCCATCATGTGATTACGGATGTAAAAGAGACGAGTCCAGCTCGAGTTCGTCTAAGCTTGAGCTCTGCTTGTTTAGTTTAAGAGAGCTCAAGCTCGGACCGTCCAGAGCTCTATTTCCAAAGCTCGGGCTCGACTATTTTATTATTTGTTAAATATTTAATATTTTTATTTAAATATATTATAGTTTTATATATAATATACTATTTAATTATTTTTATCATAAAACTATATAATAATTGTTATTATGTAACTATATATTTAATATATTAAATAAAAATTGTATAAATAATATGTTCGCTGAGGATCGCAAGCCTAATCTAGCTTGATATGTGAAACATGGGATCGAGTTCATTTATTAAATGATCTCCAATATAAAGCTCGAGCAGGCTCGAGATTATTTAAGCTCGACTCAGTTCGAGCTTTTAGCGGTCGATCTTGAGTAGCTCACGAGCGGCTTGACTCGTTTGAAGGAAAATCATCAAAATAAACATTTTACCAAGCAATTTAACAAAACAAAAATCGACCAAAACTTTAAACTTTATACATTAACTAGATGAGACGCATAAGTGTGGGCGTAATTTTCGTAGGATGACTTAGCCGGCGTGTGGACAAGTGGGCAAATCCGTTTATACAATTTATATTATCAAGACTATGAGACCCACCATAAAAAAAAGACTATGAGACCCAAACTTACATGTCTAATAAGATTGTTGCAATGTTGTTTGTGGACGAATCCTCTGTTTTTCTCTCCACACACAATTTCGAGCACTAATACACCGAAGCTATATACATCTGATTTTATCGAAAAGATACCATCTCCTGCATACTCTGGCGCCATGTAGCCACTGTGAAGAATCGAAGTTAATGTAGATGATTCACTAAATAAATTATTGGAATGAGGTTAGGGTACATGAAACTCACTATGTCCCAACCACCCTGTTTGTGTTTGCCTCTATCTGATTTCCTTCAAAAGTTCTGGCCGTGCCAAAATCTGATATCTTTGGGTTCATATCTGCATCGAGCAAAATATTACTGACTTTGAGATCTCTATGTATGATTCTGAGCCGAGAATCTTGGTGAAGATAAAGAAGTCCGCGAGCAATTCCATTGATAATGCGGTAATGATATTTAGTTTATGTCGTTGTTGATTTGATACTTTTCTATTTTTTTCTTATTATTTCGTTTACCAAATATGAAAGAATCAAGGCCTTTGTTTAGCATGTATTCATAAATTAGCATCTTTTCGGCTCCCTCTGTGCAACAACCCCAAAGCTTGACAAGATTGCGATGTTGTAGTTTAGATATCGAGATGACTTCATTCTTGAACTCGTCAAGTCCTTGAGTGGATGTTTTTGCTAGTCGCTTTACTGCTATTTCATGCCCGTCTTCGAGTACACCCTGAAACATAATGTTTTTAAGAAGCATGACAGAAAAAACTTAGTATACATCTTCAAAGATTATATGTTCTAGCTCTGTATTGTTTCATTTATCCCTTTTGTTGTTGTTATTGTTTGGTAATTCACAATACCCACTTTTGATTACAAAACCACAAGAACTCAAACGTGGAATTCAAATCGAATGTGGTTTAGTAGATCGAGCTAATCCAATTCCACTGTGTAGCAGTGGTCATGAATCATCCTACTACTTGTTGTCAATGCTAATTATTTTAAACCAAAACAAAATTCAAGAAAAAAGAAAGGAGACTTACTAACTGAAAGATTAGATTTGGTCTTTGATCATAATTTATTATGTAGATTCTTTAATCTCCTTTGATGTCCAACTTATGATAAATATATTATGTATATGACATTAAAATGATTAGTAACTAAGTGTCCATATTTATAGATTCACAAAAGACAATATTATCTATTAAAATATTGTCATGAAGTACCATAATACAATTATAAATAAATTAATAGATTTATCTCAACTTATTTGATTGGTTAATTGTTATAACTTAATAATTAAACTAACTTATCTAAAGTCACAAGATCATATAATTATATAAGTTCCATCAACCAAGACAACAAATGTTTGCCAAAAGTGTATGTTGGCAACAATTCTGATTTGACTCCACAAATTCTTAGTAAGAATCATCTTATAGTAACACATGAACACCATATATATATATATATATATATGGGTGAGTTCCAGAGAAAACCAATAGTTAGGCGAAAACCGAGAAAACCATTAAAAAACCAATTTTAACCGATAATATAATAATATTTATTTTTTATTTTATTTATTTTATTTTTTTATAAGAGTATCAATGTAATATTACAAATTTTTACCAAAAAATCATTTAAATATTGGCTTACGTATACATAACCCATAGTGTTACGTATACGTAAACAGAAAACAAAAAAATTAAAAAAAAATGCGGTTACGTATACGTAACCCATAGTATTACACATTGTTTTAGAAGTTTTCTCGGTTTTCGCCTAACTTTGTGGTTTACTCTTGATCCCTCCCCTATATATATACACAGCATAGAAGGTCATGGAGTATTATATATAATACCTTGTAAACAGGGCCAAAACCGCCCTCGCCAAGTTTGTTGTTCATTGAAAAGTTGTTTGTAGCTTTAACTAACGTAGACAAGCCAAATAGTGGTAGCTCTAGATCTTCATCACCACTTCTATTTTCAGGATCATTTTCAAACTCGTTACTTAGTGTACCTAGACATGTGGATAATTCTTGTATAAGAACTAGTAACCGTGTACATGATAAAATGATTTAGTAGGTTTTATGTAATTTAAAATACGTTATATTTAACGGTTTTTTGTTTTGATAATAAAACATAATAGGAGCGGACTCATTCATAAGTACAACAATTTCATAACTACAACACTTGTTAGAACTACATACCTTGTTGATGTTGTTTCTTCGTATTAAAACGATAAAATAAGCATATTGAAGCTAGGATGACCAAAACCACAAATGCTATGGGGACCATAACTCGTACTCTTATCCCAGCACTTGAGCTTTTGTTGTTCTCTATTGAGTCTGTGCCAAAACATAATGTTGACTTGAAGATGTTTTCAATGAAGATAGTAATGAAAATAAAACTAAAAATAAATTATTGTTTTGATTTACCTAACTCCGAAGGTGGCATTCGTATATAAAGAGTGTCCCCGTTTTCAGCATACGTTCTGATATCAATCAAGTCACCGAACCATAGCAAGCAACCACTCCCAGCCCTCGAGATATTCAAATTGGAGTAAGCATTACACGAACAATTGCTTTTACACTTCTTCTCACATTCAACAAGGGTTATGGCCTGGTTATACCATGAACTCTGCGTGTCGGGTAACTTCAAGTTAGAATATTTGTTGAACCCTTCCCCAGGTCCACAATCCAAAGGGATAGTACGTTGACATCCTTTTGATGAATCTGCGTTCCTCCACTGGTCAGGATACTTGGGTTCAAACCCCTTCAAGCATTCACAAACGGGGGAGGTTTCAATGTTACACCTCCCAAATGGCCCGCACACAGCTTATCGATAACATTGATCGTTATGTGGGGCCAAATACAGTTTCCATTCTTGTTCGCTATCGCTCCATAACAAACGCTCTATGTCACCATTTGGATGTAGCACCACCCTTGTTAAAACCGAAGTGGTTATAAGTTTATATTGGTAGTAAATTTCTTTCTGGTTTAGAACAAAGGTGAAGTTGTAAATATCGTTCGGTCTCAAATTAGGATATCCGGTATACCGAAGTCCATTCCATGGACCTCCCCGGAACTTTATATTCGGACCGTCCGTTAGGACCACCTGCGGATAACCTCTGGTATCAATCCCAAAAGAAAACTCACCGGAAGCAGGATCATCGTCGGATTTCCATGACGTGAGACGCCATTCGACGCCAGTAACCAAATTCCTGCCATAATTCATTCCGGGAAGTAAATTGTCAGTAATATAGTCGAAACTTTGCCATATGGGGTTTTCTTCGTCACCTTCCTCGTAAATTATGAAGTTGCCTGTATCTAGAAGTTGACTGATCGGATTCCTCACTGATGCCCTTGACGAGTTCGCTGATGACCATAGGACATTGCCGGTGGTGGTGTCCCGGACAATTAAAACTCCCTGAAGGGTGAGAGTTAGCTCGCCGGAGGTATCATGTGTGAGTGGTGTGTTCCTGTTGGCTACCCATACAACGGTTCGATACGATAACTTCTTGTACCAAATTCCGATATAATGGTTCGTGGAGTTACCGGGGCTAAAGAAACCAAGTTCGAAGGTTTCTTGTCGCGAAACGATGGTTTCTTTATACCTAACGGTCTGGTTTGCAGATACGGTGTCTGCAGCATAGGTATAAGTTATTGATGCATAAACAACAACGAGTAAGCCAAAGATCAACTTGGTCTTTGTCATTTTTCTGTCCTCCATTAACGTATCAGTAAAAATTTAGATGGTCCCGTGCAGTATCAAATACGCTTATGCATATATTTCTTTCAATAGTATTTTATTTTCAGCCCTTCACAGTCATTATCCCTATAATTCAATGTTTTATTTTCAGCCCTTCACAGTCATTATCCCTACACCCCACCGATCCGATTTGCACACTGTGAAATAAGTAAATGTTTGTTTTAATTCTTGTTCAAAGCAATTTACGCGCTTGTAAAGAAAGTTTGTTTGCTGTGAAATAAGTATTCAAGAGGACACACAAAGCCCACCATAAAAAAAGCATTTAAGCCAAAGGCCCGAGTTTGATGGCCACCCTAAAAAAACGGTTAGGCCACGTGGAGGATTCTCATTGAGAAAATACATGTCTACCAATTAGAAAGGAGGACGCTCATGCGTGACTCCATAGTGGTCCCGACAACCCTCACATTCCTCTGATGAGGTAACCCTAAAAACCAGTCGACATATAAGGAAAGTGATAACCACCTTCACCCTAAACACTCTCAATACTTTAAGTCATTCATCATTTATTTCATTCACCGGAGGTCCTGATTCTCACGCCTGATGATGTTTACAAGGATTATCCCCTCCATGTGACGCCTTAACGCGTTGTTTTAGATACAGGGAGAGCAATCAGAGAAGATAAGGAGTGGATTGTGGGCTTGATTGAAGGGGCTTCCGTTAAACTAGTTACCGGTTAAAGGGCCCTTCGCCTGAAACTGTGTTTACAAGTGTGTGTGTGTAGAGAGAGAGGGAAGTTCATTTCAAAACAAGGAAATTTTGCGAGAACAGAGAAAACAAACCAAAATTATTTAATTTTTTGATCCATGATAAATCTTTTTAACATTTTATACTTCTTAGATACAAATATGTATGTTTATGTACATAAAAAGCTATTAAACTAGTTTTTTCATATGTTTTTATACATTTAAAAGTTTGCTACACATGCATAGTTTATGTGTGGTAAAAAACCCTACACATGAATTACACATGTGTAGGTCTATATATAAACAAAATTTGTTTTTATTTTTTTGTTTGAATTTCATGAAAAATGAATAAACATTACATTTATATCATTTTCTTATATTTTAAAACTTTTAAGATTGAAAAAGTGAATAATTATTTTGTTTTGCATGTTCTCGCAATATTTAGTGTTCTGAATTTAACTCTCTCATATATATATATATATATATATATATATATATAGAAAGAGAGAGAGAGAATCAAGAGAAAACTTATGTATGGTGAGAAAACTAAAAAACTCTTCCCCTTAATTTTTAAATCTTAATAACTTTTTCATACATTATCATTCTTGTAAAAAAATTACACCATAAAATCGAATATTTTTTATCTTTAATTTGAGTATAATATTGTTATATTAAAAAGAAACTTTTTTAACGTGTCCGAATTATTTGATACTGCATATATTGTAACATCCCAAATAATGACAAGACAAATAGAAAAGGGAAATAAAGTGGGCTTGGCCAAAATTTCGGCCCATGGGCCGAAAAGAAAAGGGGGAAACCCCATTACAAAACAGCAGCTTCAACCCAAACCCCTCTCATTTCATCTTCCTGCGCAAGAATACTAGAGAGAGAGAGAGAGCGATCGGCTTGTGAAGAAAACCGCAAGGAGAAGACTCAAGGGCTCGGGAATCATCCGACTCCACCATTTCAACGCATAGCAACAGAAATCGGGCCTGTTGAGGTAAGCATCGCCTCTGATTATGAGTCTTTGCATGTCTCGGGTTTAAATCAAATAAAGATACGATTTTTGCATACGAAACTTGAAACAAATCACGTATTTGAACTCAAGAACGATAAAGGAAGGTGTTTAACGTAAAATGCTCAAGGTTTAATCGATTGGAAATAAGTTGGCTGGAGCAAGGTTCTGGTCAGGGAAGATGCAGACCCATGACTCGAAACTATAGTTTCGATACATACAGACCCGTCGAAACTACTCTAGTTTCGATAGTCATGTTTGACTCGAAACTATCTAGTTTCGATAGCAGCCAATGACTCGAAACTACCATAGTTTCGATAGGAACTCAGGACTCGAAACTACCTAGTTTCGAGTGTCACCTTGAACCTAAACTAAGATTTTTCATAAGTTAATGACTCGAAACTACCATAGTTTCGATAGGATCTCATGACTCGAAACTACCTAGTTTCGATAGAAGGATTATGACTCGAAACTACCTAGTTTCGAGTGTAAGACCATAGCTCGAAACTACCATAGTTTTGATGCGACCCACCTCCCGAAACTACTGAGTTCAAGCATAGTAATGTCTAGTGTCATCTAGGAGCACCATCTTATGTGTATGACTTTATTATACAGATCGTGAGTGACATTAGTGAAGCCCAGTAGCCAGCTTAGTGTATTACAGAAACTACTCATCAGGTGAGTTCTATGTGCCCCTTCTATGTTATGTGCAAATGTTTTCAAATGTTTTGGGGCTGAGATGTATACACTAAGTGAATAAATGTTATGAATGTCAATGTGATCATATGTGTTATACAAGTATATATATATATACCTATACATGAAAGAGAAATTATGAATAAAGAATGAAAAGCATGATTATCAAGAATGAATGAAAGTATAACACAATATGAAAGAATGAAATCCTGCTTTATATCCATGTATATATTGCTTGCCAAGTACAGAAAATGTTATGGACGCTTCGATGATAACGGCTACTTCGGTAGACGGACGACCATGTAATTATTTTACAACCGGGACAAGTGCGTTCCTTCATCAGCTAGGACGTACGAATGTCATTAAAGGACGGTCGAAGCAATTGGCATATTATAGTAGAACGGTTGTATAAATAATAGTCGCATGGGAAACGGATACCTTCGGGTAGACGGGCGAATTACGGCCTACGACGGTAGGACGGTTGTAAGTCATGACGGACGGACAAAGATTGCCGGACGGTTGTAAGAATAAAATGACGGACGGCACTAGTTGCCGGACGGTTGTAAGTATAGGTGGGCCATGACGATGGACCACGGCGATTGTCTTTGTGACATTCGTAAGCAAATGACGGGTTGATCACCCTTATATAGTATGACCCATGAAATTAAAGAAAAGAAAGAAAAGGGTGAATGCATATATATATATGAAATCACAAAAATACAGAAAAGAAAGATGAAAAGAAAGACAAAAGTTATGAATACGTATTTATATGAATGACTATACAGTAATGCATACTTATAAAGTAAAGAATAGAATGTTTATATCAAATTGCATTAAACTAGAACTCACCAGCGTTAGCTGACTTTTAGTATACATTTCAGGTAAAGGAAGAAAAGGTCGTGCGATGGCGTGAAGGTTACCCGGCACAAGACTGACATCCCACTTTTGTTTGTTAAGACAATGTTGTGTTTTTAATTGTTAAGACTTCCGCTGTTATGTAATGTAATTGAATGATGAATGTTTTAAATTTAAGTTCAGTATTTATGGCTATGTTTATGAGTAAATCCAACAAGTGAGGTCACCCGGGAAAGGGGCCTTACAAGTTGGTATCAGAGCAATAGTTTGAGAGATTTAGACATCCCTAAATGTCTAGACTCAAACTGATTATGGGACCAACGCACGGATGTCAGTATGGGTAACCAACGCCAACGCTAGCACGGTAAGTAAGTCATAAAGTTAATACTCTTGCATAGGAATAGATACCTTAACTTAGAACAAATAGATGTTAATGCCACGACTGATTTGAAGAGTTTCGAACCCGAAAAGCAATGTAAATTAGTAATCACAAACCGGTCACTGTAATTAAGAATTTACCTTGCTCGTACTGTTCCAAACTATGATCTGAAGAAATGACATTGATGTATTCCCTTTTTAACTATCAGGAAATTAAGAACTATGGCTGGTGGAGGAAGAACAGGACCTCGAGGCGGTCGCACTGGCCGACGAGGTAGACCTCCGTTGAACCCAAGATTTGAAGAAGAAGAGAGTGTGCACGCAGAGCACACCGAAAGTGTGCACGAAACAGAAGTGACCCCAATTATGAACGACAGTCCAGGGCCTATACAGTTGGAACCTGAAGTCAGGGATGCTATTGCCCGTGAAGTTGTGCTCACTTTGAAAAAGGTATTGCCTGATCTACTATCCGAGGCAATAAAGAAAAGTAAGGAGGAGGATGAAGGAGACAATGAAGAGAAAGTATATGACAGTGATGGGGATGAAATAAAGATTGGATCGAGCAATCGTGGGTGCACTTACAAAGGTTTCAAGGACGGAGACCCACCCAAGTTCGATGGGAGCAAAGATTCAGTGGCAACGCTTGAATGGATTGAGAGGATGAGTGCTGTAATCAACATCAGCGAGTGTCGACCAGACCAGGCTGTTAAATATGTTGCTCATTCTTTCACCAACGAAGCCTTAGGTTGGTGGAGGAACATTCAGAGGACAAAGTCCCCAAACGCTCTTGCAAGAATGACATGGGAAGAACTGAAAAAGCTGGTAATTCAAAAGTTCTGTCCCCAGAACGAAATTGATCGAGTGGAAAATGAATTCCTAAACCTTAAAGCTGGCAACAAGACACACCGCCAGTATACTTCTAGATTCAATGAGTTGGCACAGCTGGTACCCCACCTGGTGGAGACAGAAGAGCGAATGATCAAGTATTATGTGAAGGGCCTACCTCAAAGGGTCCGTGTCCACGTGAAAGCCAACCTACCCTCGACCTTCGAGTCGGTAGTGAATCTGAGCGGAATCGTCTACGACGATTATGCCAATGAGGACCCACCAACAGAAACCCAAAAGAGAAAGTGGGAGAACCCGTCTAGAGGCACCGGAAGAGGGAACGTAATAACTGAAAATAAGAAACCAAGGTCGGACAAATATGAAACCTGCAAGAAATGCGGAAGGCAACATTTTGGCGAGTGCCGGGTCGGCTCCACCACATGTTACAGGTGTGGGAAGGCGGGGCACTACTCTCGTGACTGCTTGAGAGACACTAAATGCCAAGTATGTGGACTGTTTGGTCACCTGGCTAAGGATTGCAGAAAAGCCAGACAATCTGGTTCGGGAAAAGAAAAGGAACAGGAACAACCAAAGACTAGGACTCGAGCTTACGCCCTGACTGAGGAGGAAGCAAGGGGAAATCCTGATGTTGTGTCAGGTACGTTCCTAGTTAATGATGAACATGCGGCTATATTATTTGACTCGGGTGCTAGTAAAAGCTTTATATCAAATGCCTTTAGTCGAAAACTGAATTGCACTATCAACACAGTAGTGAAGGCCTTTAGTGTACAAACTGCCGTTGGTAAAAATTCGGCAGTATTCCAAGTAACAGAGGATTGCATAATAGAAATAGAGGGTCATAAATTTCCTTCTAGATTATTCCTTCTCACCTTAGGAGGATTCGATATAGTATTGGGTATGGATTGGCTAGCTGCCAACGAAGCTCAAATCATATGTAAACGTAAGAGGATACACCTCAAAGGTCCTAGCGGCAGTCCAATTACGGTTTATGGGGATTGGAATTGCACAATGCCGAACGTCATCTCGATGATTAAGGCCGAAAGTTACATGAGGCGCGGCTGCGAAGCTTATCTGGCATATGTTATAGATGATAGAATGAAAACGAAAGAACTCAAGAATGTACCCGTGGTGTGCAATTTTCCGGAAGTATTCCCTGAGGATCTACCTGGGTTGCCACCTGATCGGGAAATAGAATTTCAGATTGATTTACTGCCAGGAGCTGAGCCCGTTGCCAAAGCCCCCTACCGATTGGCTCCGTCAGAAATGAAGGAATTGATGTCCCAACTAGAGGAACTAACCGAGAAAGGATTTATTAGGCCGAGCATCTCACCATGGGGCGCTCCGGTACTATTTGTAAAGAAGAAGGACGGCAGTATGCGCATGTGTATCGACTACCGCGAATTGAACAAGAGAACAGTAAAGAACAAATACCCACTGCCTAGAATAGACGACCTTTTTGATCAACTGCAAGGCGCGAGTTGGTTCTCAAAGATTGATCTCAGGTCGGGTTACCATCAATTGAAAGTAAGAGAGAAGGATGTACCGAAAACTGCGTTTCGTACACGTTACGGGCATTATGAATTTCTTGTGATGTCCTTCGGACTAACCAACGCACCAGCAGCATTTATGGATTTAATGAACAGAGTATGCCGACCCATGTTGGATCGATCAGTAATAGTTTTTATAGATGACATCCTCATATATTCAAAGAATGAAGGTGATCACCACTGTCACCTAAGAGAAGTATTGGAGGTGCTAAAGCAGGAAAAGTTGTACGCAAAATTCTCCAAATGCGCGTTCTGGCTTAGGGAAGTCCAATTCCTAGGTCATGTAATAAACCCAAACGGCATCATGGTGGATCCTGCAAAGATCGAGACAGTAAAGGAATGGAACATCCCAAAGACACCAACAGAGATACGAAGCTTTCTAGGGTTGGCAGGCTACTATCGAAGGTTTATCCAAGATTTCTCAAGAATTGCCTCGCCGCTAACCAAACTGACACGGAAGGAAGTAAAGTATGAATGGGGTCCAACCCAAAACAACGCGTTTGAGGAACTTAAGACACGATTAACTCAAGCTCCAGTATTAACACTACCTGAGGGAAATGAAGACTTAGTAGTCTACTCTGACGCTTCAGGGCAAGGTTTAGGGTGCGTACTCATGCAACGAGGAAAGGTAATTGCTTATGCATCGCGGCAACTAAAGGTTCATGAAGTTAACTACCCAACACATGATCTAGAATTAGCAGCAGTAGTTTTCGCGTTGAAAATATGGAGACACTACTTGTATGGAGTTAAATGCACCATCTACTCCGATCACAAAAGCTTGAAATACTTTTTCGAACAAAAGGAACTAAACATGAGGCAAAGAAGATGGTTAGAGCTACTGAAAGACTATGACTGTGAGATATTGTACCATTCAGGCAAGGCAAACGTAGTGGCTGACGCTTTAAGTAGAAAGGAAGAATCGGCACCTATCCGGATCAAAGCGTGTCAGTTAATTATAACGCCAGACTTAATGGGTGAAATATCAAAGGCACAAGATGAAGCATTGTTAGAAAGAAATGTGAAACGGGAAAGAATAGTAGGACAACAAGGGAACTTAGATGCGAATGCATACGGAGTACGAACTAGGTTTGGCCGGATGTGGATACCTAAGATTGGTGAGCTTAGAGCCAAAATACTCGATGAGGCCCATAAGTCTCGCTATTCTATCCACCCCGGGACAAACAAAATGTATCAAGACTTGAAGAAAGAATACTGGTGGCCTGGCATGAAGAATGATGTGACAGAATACGTGAGCAAGTGCCTAACGTGTTCTCTAGTTAAGGCCGAGCACCAGAAACCATGCGGTAAAATGCAACCTTTACCAATACCGGAATGGAAGTGGGAAGAGATCACAATGGACTTCATTACCAAGCTACCGCGAACAGCTAAAGGCAATGATACCATTTGGGTGATTGTCGACCGCTTGACAAAGAGTGCTCACTTCTTGCCAATACGAGAAACTTCTTCTTCTGAAAAGCTAGCAGAAGTATTTATCAAGGAAATTGTGAGCAGACATGGTATGCCGCTGTCGATTGTGTCTGACAGGGATACTAGATTCACGTCAAGGTTTTGGAAGAAATTCAACGAATCCATGGGCACTAGGCTAAACATCAGCACAGCTTACCACCCTCAAACCGATGGTCAATCGGAAAGAACCATTCAGACCTTGGAGGACATGCTCCGGGCCTGTATCATTGACTTCGGTGGTAGCTGGGACAGCCATTTGCCCTTGGCAGAATTTTCATATAATAACAGCTATCACTCAACCATTGACATGCCGCCATTTGAGATGCTGTATGGGAGAAGATGTCGAACCCCGGTCTGTTGGGGGGAAATTGGACAGAAAGACTTTGCAAGTCTCGAGGTGGTCAAAGCTACTTCTGAAAAATTTGACCAGATAAAAGCACGCATGAAAGCCGCAAAAGACAGACAAAAATCATACGCGGACAAGAGAAGAAGGGATTTAGAATTTCAAGTAGGGGACATGGTACTATTGAAAGTGTCACCCTGGAAGGGGATTATCCGATTCAGAAAACGTGGCAAATTAAGCCCAAGGTTTGTCGGGCCTTTCAAAATCATAGCAAGAGTTGGCCGAGTGGCTTACAAACTCGACTTACCAGATGAGCTCGATGGAATTCACCCTACATTCCACATATCACACTTACGCAAGTGCCTTACTGACGATACGGCTCACATACCTTATGACGAAATCGAAGTGGATAACAGCTTGAACTATGTAGAAGAACCAATAGCTATTCTTGACAGAGCCGAGAAACGATTACGCAATAAGTCGATTCCTTTAGTCAAAATACAATGGAAACACAGAAAGGGGTCCGAGGCTACTTGGGAGAAAGAAGACGAGATGAAGGAACTGTATCCCCAGTTGTTTAACGTGTAACAGGTTTCGAGGACGAAACCTCATTAAGGAGGGTAGACTTGTAACATCCCAAATAATGACAAGACAAATAGAAAAGGGAAATAAAGTGGGCTTGGCCAAAATTTCGGCCCATGGGCCGAAAAGAAAAGGGGGAAACCCCATTACAAAACAGCAGCTTCAACCCAAACCCCTCTCATTTCATCTTCCTGCGCAAGAATACTAGAGAGAGAGAGAGAGCGATCGGCTTGTGAAGAAAACCGCAAGGAGAAGACTCAAGGGCTCGGGAATCATCCGACTCCACCATTTCAACGCATAGCAACAGAAATCGGGCCTGTTGAGGTAAGCATCGCCTCTGATTATGAGTCTTTGCATGTCTCGGGTTTAAATCAAATAAAGATACGATTTTTGCATACGAAACTTGAAACAAATCACGTATTTGAACTCAAGAACGATAAAGGAAGGTGTTTAACGTAAAATGCTCAAGGTTTAATCGATTGGAAATAAGTTGGCTGGAGCAAGGTTCTGGTCAGGGAAGATGCAGACCCATGACTCGAAACTATAGTTTCGATACATACAGACCCGTCGAAACTACTCTAGTTTCGATAGTCATGTTTGACTCGAAACTATCTAGTTTCGATAGCAGCCAATGACTCGAAACTACCATAGTTTCGATAGGAACTCAGGACTCGAAACTACCTAGTTTCGAGTGTCACCTTGAACCTAAACTAAGATTTTTCATAAGTTAATGACTCGAAACTACCATAGTTTCGATAGGATCTCATGACTCGAAACTACCTAGTTTCGATAGAAGGATTATGACTCGAAACTACCTAGTTTCGAGTGTAAGACCATAGCTCGAAACTACCATAGTTTTGATGCGACCCACCTCCCGAAACTACTGAGTTCAAGCATAGTAATGTCTAGTGTCATCTAGGAGCACCATCTTATGTGTATGACTTTATTATACAGATCGTGAGTGACATTAATGAAGCCCAGTAGCCAGCTTAGTGTATTACAGAAACTACTCATCAGGTGAGTTCTATGTGCCCCTTCTATGTTATGTGCAAATGTTTTCAAATGTTTTGGGGCTGAGATGTATACACTAAGTGAATAAATGTTATGAATGTCAATGTGATCATATGTGTTATACAAGTATATATATATATACCTATACATGAAAGAGAAATTATGAATAAAGAATGAAAAGCATGATTATCAAGAATGAATGAAAGTATAACACAATATGAAAGAATGAAATCCTGCTTTATATCCATGTATATATTGCTTGCCAAGTACAGAAAATGTTATGGACGCTTCGATGATAACGGCTACTTCGGTAGACGGACGACCATGTAATTATTTTACAACCGGGACAAGTGCGTTCCTTCATCAGCTAGGACGTACGAATGTCATTAAAGGACGGTCGAAGCAATTGGCATATTATAGTAGAACGGTTGTATAAATAATAGTCGCATGGGAAACGGATACCTTCGGGTAGACGGGCGAATTACGGCCTACGACGGTAGGACGGTTGTAAGTCATGACGGACGGACAAAGATTGCCGGACGGTTGTAAGAATAAAATGACGGACGGCACTAGTTGCCGGACGGTTGTAAGTATAGGTGGGCCATGACGATGGACCACGGCGATTGTCTTTGTGACATTCGTAAGCAAATGACGGGTTGATCACCCTTATATAGTATGACCCATGAAATTAAAGAAAGAAAGAAAAGAAAGAAAAGGGTGAATGCATATATATATATATGAAATCACAAAAATACAGAAAAGAAAGATGAAAAGAAAGACAAAAGTTATGAATACGTATTTATATGAATGACTATACAGTAATGCATACTTATAAAGTAAAGAATAGAATGTTTATATCAAATTGCATTAAACTAGAACTCACCAGCGTTAGCTGACTTTTAGTATACATTTCAGGTAAAGGAAGAAAAGGTCGTGCGATGGCGTGAAGGTTACCCGGCACAAGACTGACATCCCACTTTTGTTTGTTAAGACAATGTTGTGTTTTTAATTGTTAAGACTTCCGCTGTTATGTAATGTAATTGAATGATGAATGTTTTAAATTTAAGTTCAGTATTTATGGCTATGTTTATGAGTAAATCCAACAAGTGAGGTCACCCGGGAAAGGGGCCTTACATATATGTAATATTAAAAATTACACCATAAAATCGAGCATTTTTTTAACTTTAATTTGATTATAATATTGCTATATTAAAAAGAAACTTTTTTAACGTGTCAGATTTATTCGATATTGTATATATATAGCATACATTATGATGATATTACATATATGCAGTATCGAAAAAGTCCGATACATTAATTTTTTGTTTTTCTATATAACGACATTATAATCAAATTAAAGTAAAAAAATGTTTAATTTATTGGTGTAATTTTTTAAGTAAAATAATAACGTATGAAAAAATTATTAAGGTTAAAAATTTAGGGGAAGAGTTTTCTAGTTTTCTCATGAAAACCAACCCTATGTGTGTGTGTGTATAGGAAGGTTTTTCGAGGAACCATTTGTTTCACATGTGAAAAACTCATTTTTACGTAATTTTCTTTAGAGTTTTTGCATATAAATACGGATAGCAATGGGCTGGGTATCTGTAATCTCAGTCTCATGCCCAGTTGTAAAATCGTGTCCCATACCCGGCCCATTAACCATCGAGTTTGTGTCATGAAATTACCCGTATGTTATCGGGCATTCCCGCGTGTAATGGGTATACCCGTTAATACCGGGTATCGGGCATACTCGCGTGTATCGGCTAATACCCGTCGGGTAAAAGTGTCGTGTACATTTCTATGACTCTATTTTTATATTTTTCATAACATATTAAATATGAATAAATTATCCACATTAATATCATCAAATACCCGTCGGGTGAGGACTGGTTGAGAAATAAATCAAGCATATACTTGAATGAAAATAAATGCTTGATACATTTGGAAAGCTGTGAGTCTAAGATACTCAAGGTCCCAAATGAAATAATATATCCGGCCTGTAAGGTGGATCTCAATAAAAAGGAAGAAAATTAAAAAGATTCCAAGCTTACGGGGCTGAGGAAAAGATTTTAAGCCTACGGGGATGAGGAAATGATTGAGTCTTCGTGACAAATACAAGGGGGCTATACTGACAAGTATAAGAACCTTGCTAAAAACTAGGACCGGAGGTACGTCCGAAGATGGTCGCGAGGGGGTTAGCACACCCATAAAATATACGAATGACGTGACCGGAGGTACGTCCGGAGATGGTCAAGGGGGCGCCGAGAGCCCGGGAAACTTGAACAATAATAAGAACCTAAAGGGTTCATAATAAAATGAACGATGCAGTGTACTTACTTAGCGTAAGCTAATTCAAAAACGTTTTCAAACACTGCAGGAAAGAAGCACGTTGAATAAAAGCTTCTTGAGGACGTGGCCGATCAAAGTTGAAGAATCCCTATGTTACATGATGTAATATTTTACATAAAAACAATATTTCTAATAAAATATACCTTTATCACTTTAGTGATAAGGTTTTGAAAAATCTGGGACCCGTTTTCCGCATTAAACTCTGATAAAATAATAAGAAATAAGTAGGATGTTTCAAGTTGGTATCAGAGCACGGTTTGAGGGATTTAAGTATCAAAAGGGGATGCTTAAACTCAAACCATAAGTGCTCATGATATATATAGGGATTCCATCCGAGGCCGTCCGAGGAAGCAGGTATGTTTAAAATTCCAGTGCTTAAGCATAAATGTGTGAGTATACGTGGGCTGAACTTTGTATGAGATAAGCTCCATATGATAGTTGGGAGTATCATGATGCATAACATACATTGCCTTATACCTGGCCAATATTGGAGCTAATGTATGGGACCCCGTGATATTGCAAACATCGTATGATAACTTATTTCAGCAGATAGTAAACCGGGAATGTGATTATACATGATTGAAATGTATAAGTGAATGTGAGTATGTGTAAATGTATGAAGGGGGCCTTACGTAAAACCCTAGAATGCTTAATTAGGGTTAGAATAGTATGAGGCCTGTAAATATGAAACCCTAGACTATAATTAGAGTGAACGAGCGAGTGGTTAAACGAAATTCGTGTATCAGCAACAATGGTTGCACATCAGAACAATGAAGTACGTGACGAAGGGAGCCACGGGAGAACTGCGTCTCCACTTCATAATGAGAACAAAGTAGAAAAAGTCCCGGAGAATATCCGAAGACAAATAGCGTTAGAGATGTGAAAAGCTTTCGACACGAATATCCCGATTATGCATGCTAAAATGTAAAGTTCTTTATAGAATTGGTTTGAGAACCACAAGGAAATCAAGAAAACTCATAAAAGGATAAAGGTGAAAGAATGTAAAATTTGTGATAAAAGACATCTGGGAAAATGTCGATTCAGACCTCTAAGTTGTAGCAAATGTGGGAAGGCTGGACATATGGCACACCAGTGTACGAGTCCAGTAAAGTTATGCTATAAACGTTATAAGCCAGGACAATTTAGCAGAGAATGTCTTGAACTTCGATCTCAGACCGAGAAGACCGGTGAAGGGTCAAGATTGGCAGATAATGAAATCAAAAAGATCGAGGCTCCGAAACCAAGAGGTAGGGCTTTCCAAATCACGACCAAGGAAACAAAAGATGTCCCTGACATCATATCAGGTACCTTCCTCTTGAATTCCCTACCTACATGTGTTTAATTCGATGTGGGGGCTAGTCGATTATTTATTTCATTAAGTTATGTGAATTCAAGAAACTTCAATATAAGTAAGTTGGCTAAGGCATTAGAAGTTGAAATCGCGAGTGATAGAAACTACGTAATAACCGAAATATGTCGAGATTGCCAACTACTGATAAAAGGAGAAGAATATCTCGTCGACTTAATCCCGATGCCGATACAAGATATAAGGCCCCAAACCCGGGAGGACTCACTTGTTGGATTTACTCATTCACAAATAGTTCTTAAACTTGAATATCAATAACGCAGCGAAAAACTTTCATTCAAACATAACATTAACATTGTTCAACATGCAGAAGCGTAAACATAGTCTAAACATAACATAAAAGTAATCAAATCATAACGGGATGCCAGTCTTCAAAATTAGCCGGGTAACTCTTCATCGCTTGCCAAGCATCAACGTCCATCACCACTACCTGCCCTTAACCTGAATGTGCATACTAAAAGTCAGCTACGCTGGTGAGTTCTAGCTTTACGTAAAACATTAACTTTAAACATTTTGCCAAAAACATAACTTCAAACTTCATTTAATAAAAACGTACGTAAATAATGAAATAACATAAACATAAAACATAAGTCAACAATAAACCGAATCTACGCCTTCTTGTAACCGTCAATTCCCTTCAAGTACGATACTTCATAGAGCACACGTACCAACTTCAAGCAAGGTGCTTCATAGAGCACACGTACCAACATAAACCATTTGTAACCATACATAATCGTCAATTCCCTTCAAGCACGGCGTCCCAAAGGATAGCACGTACCAAACTTCAAGCACCGTTCCCTCGCAGAGAACGATACCCACTTCAAGGATCACGGTAATCCCCTTGATGACCGTCATCACCCCTTTCCCACCCAGTTGTACAACCGTTGGCCGGCCACAAAGGCCCCTATAAAGGTAAGGCCTTTACATAACATACATACTTCGATTCCCAAAGGAACCATGGCAGATTCGTTCATTTTAGTGACTTTCATAAAAACCTTTACTTCACTTCAGTTAAAGCATCGTACGTTTTATTAAATAATATTTCGTTCGTAAACACTTCTTAAACTTCTTTTGACAAAACATTTCGTAACACGTTTCATACACATCATTCCGTAAACATCATTTCGTAAACACCATTTCGTAAGTATGCACACCAGCCCAAAATATTATTAAAACATTTAAAAGAGGGCTTCTAGAACTCACCTGGTAAGCTAGTCTCGGTTGTCATAATCAAAGGTCCAATAACGTCATGCACGATCTGAATTGATTAGTTAAATACACATCAGACCTAATCCCGACTCTAACGGTGTACTCGTTCTGTTTTAGGCGAACTTAAGGCTAAGTTCGCCTCTTACCAACCTAGCGAACATAGGCTAAGTTCGCGTAGTTCATGCCCAACGAACTTAGTAAGTTCGCTACCATAAGTTCGCCTCCTCTACATTAGGCGAACATGCTAAGTTCGCCATCCTTGCTTCAGGCGAACATGCTAAATTCGCCTGAACTGATTCTTTTCCCCCAAACAACCCAACCGTAATGAGGACGTCTAGATAAATACACTTCTTTAATTCTAACGAAAATCGGACAGAGTCCTTTTTGTTTTTGGTCTAAACCCGACAATTCAAATTGTCCATTTCCTCCATAAAATCATAACCAATAATCCATAATTCATCTAGCTCTAGCTTCTAGCATCAAAGCCATAGTTCAATACGTTTATCCAATAATAATTATATAAAAGATTATATAATTATAACCTATTTTAACGTGTCTGAAAAACGTTTTCAAAAGACGTCCCCGATAATTTTTAACGAGTCCCTTGCCACTAACCAACACTATATATATAAGTTTTACGAGTTATACCTTCGCGTACGATCCGTACTAAACGTGTTTGTACAAAATTGTTGAGCACCACGCGAGAAGAAACTTGATTTGCCCATAACTTGACCATACGAACTCCGATTGAGGTGATTCAAACGGCCACGGAATCGTATCGTCGAGCTTCACCCGTCCCAGCAGTCTCCGCCACTGGCCGCCGTCGCCGGAAAACCGGGTAGTGGCCGTCGCCCGAAGGAATCACATCGCTTCGTTCCTGAAGGAACCATATCACTTCGTTCCTGAAGGAACCGTATCACGTCGTTCGCGAAGGAACCATATGAAGTATTACCCATCATACTCAACTTGTCGGGAAGGTATTCATTCAGACGGAACACTAGGTATACGACCCTTACATTCATATTTTTTTTATACACAATCTCTTTCTAGGCTTTCTTTCAAGCATGCTTGTCAAGGTTTTACATTTCACATCACCGGTTTGTTCTACCCCTTCTTCTTTCATATCACTGGATGGTCTTAGGGATTAGCATCCCCTCACGACCTAATAGTATACATTCTATAACCTCTCGTGACCATTAGCATTTTTCGTATGCGATTCTTTTAAAATCTCGTTCGTAGGTTTTGTTAGGAGTATATGTCACGTGCGGTGACACTTGTACTTTCATTTCCTTTCTAGTTTCAGTGGGTCCCTTAACGGCTTTCCAATTCTAACAACCCTCGCGGCTATTGATTAGACTTAGCCGTAGTAGAGCGTTCTTTGAGTCTTCTTGAATTTATTCTTAGTGCCCATGCCTTACTTCACATTGTTGGTCGAATCATGTCCTTCACATTCATTCTGAACAAACAATCCTTGGGTCGGATCTAGTTTCATTTGGTTTAGCCTGCACACCCTAATTAACATCGCAGTTCCCATCACTTTTTGTTGTTGGTATATCTATCTTCTCGTTTCAGGGGATACTCCTATTAGTCTTTCTGGATCGTCTTTTACATGGAGAGATGCCATTTGTGCATTCATGCACTCATATATTCTTTGGACATACACCCGTGCGGTTATTTCCTTCTGTTGGATTTTATGGACCGACCCGATGGACAACACGACTGACCGAGCTATGACCCGTAAGAGTTACACCTTGCGCAACGAACATTAAATCCACTTAACCCGCTTAACTGGTAATTACGATCTGTTAGCGAGACGATATATATTTATATATATTCGTTAGACGGGATTTATTATTTATAATGGTTTATAAATAATAAATATTTATTGTTTTAATCCTTTTATTAAAACAATTAAATGGGTACAGGCTTTTTAAAAGTTGTATTGGACTTTGGGCCCGGAAACAATTATTAGGGTTTATGATTATTATATAATTATAATTTAATTAATTTTTGTGAGGAGACCGACAATTAAAAAACGCCGCAAGGGCTGTTCGGTTTTTTTTCTCTCGTGGTCAACGGCACAAAGCAAAAGGAAGACATTTTTTCCTTCCCCTTGAGCAAGTTCCGGCCACTCTACCCTGTCCCATCGCCGCCGCCTTGCACGGGTCGGCAATCCCGTTCTCACGTTTTGGTTCTTGATCTAGCATCGGTTCGTTGTATCTAGGTGTCTCAACCGGTTAATCATTAACCGAGGTATATCTATCTCATTGGTAGTTAGATTTAATTTATTTCGTATTCGTATGTTTTGTAACCCAGATCCTGTCGGGTTTTATTTTGTGTTGAATCGGTTTCATTCCGCTGCGTATTAATAATTACTAAATAATTATTATTAATCTAAAATTATTTATCAACCGTTTTTGATAACTAATCTAACTGATCACCACTGCGAAATCCCCAACAGTGGTATCAGAGCCTTGGTTACGACATACGAATCGGATCCGGTCTTTTAACCGGTTATAGATCACAAACTTTAACTTGTTTAAAGTTTCTGATCTAGATCTTTTAGGGCAATTTTTTTTTATTTATTTTGGTCAAAGTTTTTTATTTATTTTATTGACCAAAAGTATTGCCCAATTATTTGATTGTATTAAATACGTAAATCTGGCCCGACCCTGTCTTGTGTTTGTTTTCTGTTTTTGGTTTTATGGTTTGGCCCATTTGATGACTCAAAATTGTAATAGATTAGCTTTTATGTTTTGGCCCACTTTGATGGCTCAAAGTTGTAATAGCTTAAGGTTTTATTTTATTTTTATTTTTTTGTATTCTGTATAAATATTGTAAAGATAAAGACCCGAAGACAAAACAGAAGACGGAGACAGGATCTTGGATTTAGTGGGAGTCACACGGAACAGCTAGATGCATGCACGAAGTTCATCCTTGTGGTTGTTTGTGTGTTGTGACCCTGTGACCTAGTTTGGTCTTGCTATTAGGCTCTAGCAAGATCAAACACTTTTTTCTTGGCCATATGATTTACATATTTTTGGTGTTTGCTATTGTGGTTGCTTTTATCTTATAAATGTTATAACGTACCAACCAAATGCCAAAATTTTCACAATCAAATTAATAACAAGTTCTAAACTTTTTTTTACAACTTGTGGATACTTTATATTAAAACAAACAGTTTGTTTTTAAAATAAATGATAACCAATAAAGTTTTACAATTTAAACTAATTTTAAATTTTCAAAACGAATAACTTAATAGTTCATTTAAACTATTAACTTTTAATTGGTTAATTACATCGCGACAAACTTAGTTTTAATAGGTTATTTAAAATTAAGTGTCCTGAGAGATGAAAGGGTTCATCACGTTGTCACGATCTAATATATAGTAAAACTGGCTTTTACAACACACGTATGATTTATCATTCGTTGTGTTTGACCCTATTCGGTAAACACTAAAATTAAATCCCATATTTAAAATCTTTAGTCTATGCCATCCTACTATAAGGAACACTTGGGGCATAACGTGAAACACCAGTGTTTGGAGCCACAGCACCGCACTTGGTGCGTAACCTATCCCTCCAAGGTGCAAGGGTTTCGTTGACACATTCGGCCCTTCCACATGTACCTGTACTAGGGCGACTATTAATTTTCTCTCTATTACATGCCCCAGCTGTATGGAGACCAAAAGTGGGCATAGATGAGGCTAAACGTATCAATGCATAGACAAGAGTTGTCTTAGCGGCCTCATACTCGAGAATTGTGCATTTTTCCACAATTGGTAATTATTGTCAGTCTGCCTAAATCACTTACTAATGTTGTGTGCCACAGCCGCCATTACTAATTGACATAACCAGATTCTCTATTCTTATTCTATTCTTGCCATGGGTCATTAATATAAGAATTTATTACATCCAAAATACTAATTAAAATTTAATTTGCTTATTTAACAGATGTCTACTGAAAAAGAATCCCACTTCTCCTTCTCTCTCAAGTCTTTGCTTGAGAATGAAAAACCGAATGACACCAACCTCATCTTGAACTCTCTCCCTAGTTCTTATGACAACTTCGTAATGAACTTAAATATGAACACATGGGAGAAGACTATGCCCGAACTGCACGGCATGCAGGAAACGGCCGAGATGAGAATATCAAGTGAGATTAATCAAGAGTTGATGGTCAAATCTGCTGGTGTTAACAAGCCCAAAACCAAGAAAAAGGGGTTATAACAGCAAAGGTAAGAAGCAAGTTATTGTTGCTGCCAAGAGTGCCACCAACAAAAACAAGCAAGTTGCAAAAGCACCCCCTCCCAAGGAGCGTCAGTGTTTTGAATGCAACAATATGGGGCACTGGAAACGTAACTGTCCTGAATATCTAGCTAAGCTGAGATCGAAGAGAGCAAATGGTGAAGGCATCTCTTCTGGTATTTCTATCTATGTTATTGAACTTTTCACTATCTCTAGCGACACATGGGTATTTGATACCAGATGTGCTTATCACATCGTTAATGTATTGCACGAGCCTGAAAAGTGGAAGAAGCTGAAACAAGGCGACATGGAACTCATCGTTGGTGATGGGAAGAGAGTACCAGTTCTTGCAACTGGAACATTTCACCTTTCATGTCCTTCTGGCCTTGTAGTTATCTTAAATAACTGTTTGTTTGCACCTGGTTTAACCAGAAACATTATTTCAGTTTCCTTATTGTTTGAACAAGGTTTTAAGTACGTTTTTAATAGAATTAATATTTCTACTTACTTAAATGATATTTTCTATTTTGAGGCTAAACCTCGAAATGGAATTTATGAGGTTGATGTTCAAACTAATAATAACATATACAATCTTTCTAAATGTATCAAATCTAGCATTAATGATACATTTCTATGGCATTGTAGACTTGGTCACATAAGCAAGGCCCGCATGAAAAGGCTCCAATCCGAAGGGATCCTTGAATCCACCGGACAAGAATCCTTTGAAGACTGCAAGTCTTGCTTAGCTGGAAAACTCACTAAAGGATCCTTCATCGGCGTTGGTGAACGAGCCAAGGATCTGCTAGGACTCATACACACTGATGTATGTGGCCCTTTCAGAACCATGTCTAGAAATCATGAAAGATACTTCGTTTCATTCATTGACGATTATAGTCGATATGCTTATGTCTATCTTATGAAACACAAGCATGAAACTTTTGAAAAGTTCAAAGAGTTTCAAAACGAAGTGGAAAACCAACTCGGTAAAACGATAAAGACACTTCGATCAGATCGAGGTGGTGAATATCTCAGCACAGAGTTCATAAATCATCTCAAGGATCGTGGAATAGTTTCACAACCTACTCCACCTGGCACACCCCAACTTAATGGCGTGAGCGAGAGGAGAAATCGAACCCTACTTAATAGGGTTCGATCGATGATGTGTAGAACAAACTTGCCTCACTCCTTCTGGAGTTATGCTCTTATGACCGCCGCCCGCATTGTCAATCTGGCACCGACTAAGAAGGTAAACAAGACTCCACATGAGATATGGCATGGGTCTAAACCCAATTTGTCTTACCTTAGAGTATGGGGATGTGATGCATATGTCACCAGCGATTCTGATGACAAGCTCGATCCCAGAGGCGAAAAAGTTGTTTTCGTCGGTTAATACAACAAAAGCGGATATTATTTCTATCATCCTGATGCAAACATTGTTTCCATCAAAAGGAAAGGACGCTTTCTCGAGGAAGATCTTCTAGAACAAGGAACTGGAGATAATATAGTGGATCTTGAAGAAATTAGAGAACCACAAACAACCGTTGATGAAGTCGGAGCGTCTGAACAACAAGAAGTTGATCCTGATGAATCAGATATAAACACAAGCGTTCGCAGAAGTGTAAGGACTCGCAAAGAACCTAACAGATACCTATGGCATCTTGATAGTATCGAGGTCCTATTAGTAGCCGAGTCTAATGACGAACCTACTAACTACAAATCTGCTATTTTAGATCCAGAATCTGCAAAATGGCTAGAAGCCATGAACGCCGAGATGCAATCTATGCGTGATAATCAAGTCTGGGACTTGGTTGAGCTACCCCCCGAATCTCGGGCAGTAGGGAGAAAATGGATTTTCAAGAGAAAAACCGACATGCATGGAAATATACACACCTATAAAGCACGGCTAGTTGCGAAAGGTTTTACTCAGACTCAAGGCATTGACTATGATGAAACCTTCTCGCCCGTTGCTATGATCAAATCGATCAGGATATTGTTTGCCATAGCCGCGTACTATGACTACGAGATATGACAAATGGATGTCAAAACCGCTTTCCTTAATGGGCATCTCTCTGAAGATGTCTATATGGTACAACCTAATGGTTTTGTTGATCCAAAATATCCTAATAGGGTATGTAAACTGAATAAGTCTATTTATGGACTCAAACAAGCATCTCGAAGCTGGAATCTTCGTTTTGACCAAAAGATCAAAGAGTTTGGTTTTGTCAAAAATGAAGATGAGTCTTGTGTTTACAGAAAGGCAAGTGGGAGCACTATATCATTCCTCATCTTGTATGTGGATGATATACTTATCATTGGAAACAACATCCCTATGCTTAACGATGTTAAACACCGGTTGGGAACTTGTTTTGCAATGAAAGATCTTGGAGAAGCAGCCTACATTCTAGGAATCAAGATCTACAGGGATAGATCTAAGAGGCTTCTAGGGCTTAGTCAAGGCACATACATAGACAAAGTCATGGCACGCTTTCATATGGAAAAATCCAAGAAAGGAGGTGTTCCTATGACTGAAGGCACCGTGCTGAACAAATCGCAATCTCCTTCAACGGACATTGAAACCAAGCGTATGGAAGCAATTCCATATGCTTCGGCGATTAGTTCTATCATGTATGCTATGTTATGTACCAGGCCTAACGTCTCTTATGCTTTAAGCATGACCAGTCGTTTTCAGCAAAGTCCTGGCATTGCCATAGAACTGCAGTCAAGAACATCCTGAAGTACTTGAGAAGGACTAAAGACATGTTCTTAATATTTGGAGGAGTGGAAGAAGAGCTCACTGTAAGATGTTACACTGACGCCAGCTTCCAAACTGACCGAGATGACTCTCGCTCACAATCAGGATTCATATTCACTCTAAACGGAGGAGCTATCTCCTGGAAGAGCTCCAAGCAGAGTGTGGTGGCGGATTCAACCACCGAATCTGAGTATATAGCTGCATCAGATGCTGCTAAGGAAGCTGCTTGGATGAAGAAATTCATTACTGACCTCGATGTGGTTCCGAGTATTCGCCAACCAATCGAGATACTTTGTGATAACACAGGTGCTATAGCTCAAGCCAAAGAGCCCAGATCTCATCACAAAGCCAAGCACATTCTCAGAAAGTTCCACTATATACGGGAAATTATGGAACGTGGTGACATCGTGATAAGCAAAGTAGACACAGATCAAAACCTAACGGACCCGTTTACTAAGCCCATGACTCAGGACAAGCATGATCTTCACAGAGATGCTATTGGTCTTAGATTTGCTAGTGATATGTTTTAATTTAGTATTTTGAATGTGTGAACAATTAAACAGTTGTACTTTTGAATTCTTTTGGTTTACTGATTTAAATGCAATTCTGAATTCTTACAACTGTGTTCGATTTTAATACGTTTAATCCATGAATCTTGTATTCTTAATCATCCGTAGTCGATCAGAATCGTGGGAACGACTCTGAATTAAGACTATTCTGAACTTGGACTCAAGTAGTTGACTTCCAATTTCACAGACCTCATCTTGGATGACGTTGGATGTAACTCGCTTCAAATCATCTTCATGGATTTTAATCATAAGATGTTTTGATATTGGTATACTCATTTAGTATCCTCTGACTTGAGATGCATACTAGAACTTTCGTTTACCAAGGACTGTTCTTTAATCACTGTCAACCGCTGTAGCGTAACTGCCAGTCATAAAGGCATTGGTTAGGAACAGATCTGAAGTTCAGTGGGAGTTGTATGTAGTCGATAAGGGATTCTGTACTCTTACATGATATGTAACAGTTAGACATCGTGGCGCCCTCGTGATTCAAACTGGTGAAGTGTAAGGCCTTACCCAAACTTACTGTGTGTTTGATTGGACCACTTTGATTCTTGATCGAGAACAATAATAATTGAACGCTATATGAGAATGAACTAAATCCATGTCTCATTGATTCAATTGATGTCTAATACGGAAAGGATGAATGACAACTAATTCCATAAGTATATTGTCTTGCTTTAGTTAGCTGTTACTAACACCAAGATATTTGGTTAATGACTTTAAAGCGTCATACCTTGTTAGGGACAGCCATGGCAGCTAGAGCGCCGCTGACTGTTTGCGTTGATTTATCGTGGATCGTCCAAGTGGGAGATTGTTGGATTTTATGGACCCACCCGATGGACAACGCGACTGACCGAGCTATGACCCGTAAGAGTTACACCTTGGGCAACGAACATTAAATCCACTTAACCCGCTTAACTGGTAATTACGATCTGTTAGCGAGACGATATATATTTATATATATTCGTTAGACGGGATTTATTATTTATACTGGTTTATAAATAATAAATATTTATTGTTTTAATCATTTTATTAAAACAATTAAATGGGTACAGGCTTTTTAAAAGTTGTATTGGACTTTGGGCCCGGAAACAATTATTAGGGTTTATGATTATTATATAATTATAATCTAATTAATTTTTGTGAGGAGACCGACAATTAAAAAACGCCGCAAGGGCTGTTCGGTTTTTTTTTCTCTCGTGGTCAACGGCACAAAGCAAAAGGAAGACATTTTTTCCTTCCCCTTGAGCAAGTTCCGGCCACTCTATCCTGTCCCATCGCCGCCGCCTTGCGCGGGTCGGCAATCCCGTTCTCGCGTTTCGGTTCCTGATCTAGCATCGGTTCGTTGTATCTAGGTGTCTCAACCGGTTAATCATTAATCGAGGTATATCTATCTCATTGGTAGTTAGATTTAATTTATTCCGTATTCGTATGTTTTGTAACCCAGATCCTGTCGGGTTTTATTTTGTGTTGAATCGGTTTCATTCCGCTGCGTATTAATGATTACTAAATAATTATTATTAATCTAAAATTATTTATTAACCGTTTTTGATAACTAATCTAACTGATCACCACTGGCGAAATCCCCAACACCTTCATACTCATTGTCACACCCCGCTCTAGGCACCCCCTGGACATGTGCGAGCCCGATTAGTATCTTCTTGACTTTGATTTCAGAGTTTTTATAAATATGTAACATACCAGTTTCATGATAATTTAAAAGGTAATTTAAATTACTGTTTGACATCAAGGTGAAATTCTTTTGGAGGGAGATAGTATTTAATGAATACTATAAAACAATATTTAAGAGGTTTAAGTAATTGAGATATGTAATTGATAATTAAATTATCAAAGTATTAACCTAACTTTAAATATCAAGTGTTATGAAACTTGAAAGTTAGGGGACTAATTTGTAATGGGTGAAATACACGAGTCATACTTAATATTGTAGATTGGTGAACTACAAGGACTAAATTTGGTCAAAACCAATAGATGTGATAAAATGGGGTAATCCACTGTTCCGTTACAAAATTTGGTCCGAATAATGAATCACGAGATAGCCGGCGGACTTGAGACCCCGTTCACGGTCCCTTGATTCATTAAGGAACAGTTGGCCGACCGTATCCACTGTTCCGTTACGAAATATTAACTCCTCTATCGAAAGGGTTAGTACTAGTAACTATGACCAACCTTACTTTAAATATATCATTAATTAACAAGGGATAACAACTAGAGTAATACTTTAAACAGGATAATATTTCTAATTACATTTCTTATCTTTTTTTTCCTTTTAAAACAAAACCCATTTTTCAACTTATTATCATAGTCAGACAATAGCGAGGGTTGAGTACGGGATCTGTGTCCATGGTTTGATACTTGGTTCTTACCCAGACTATACTACACTGCGATAGGTACACTTGCCTATTGTGTGTATATTTAGTTGAAGTAATTATCATTTTAATTTATAAGTTTAAAACCTGATTTTGTGTAGCTCTAAATAGAATATATTTATTACTACTAAAAACACGCTATCAAGGTTTTGGCGTCGTTGTCGGGGATATATATATATTTATATTTTTATCTACATTTAAAACAACACATCATATGTGTACCATCATAGCCAGCTGGCTGTATCTTTGTGTTAAATTTATTTGATTCAAAACCATTACTTTTATTTTGTTCATTAATCAAATAATTAACATATCCCGAATGACTAACTGAATCAACTACAAAACTCTTCGGTTTTGTCAATTTTAAAGTGGAATTAGCAGACGTACCTTGTGAAGCATTTAAATCTTTCGACCCACTTGAACCCGCTACGTGAGATTTGATTCCACCCATAATCTTCACGCGACAATCTTTCTTGAAGTGCCCCGGTTTTCCACATCTCCAACAATCCCTTTTTGGTTTCTTATTGGGGTTATTATTGTCCCAGTCAAATTTTCTTTTACTTCCCTTAAACTTTTCTAACTTAGCAAAACTTGCTAGACATATTCTGAACTGATTCACCACTAGCCATATTTGATTCCCAAACTAATTTTTGTTGAATCAAATATTAATCAATCAACCGAGAGCAATAGACTACACACCAAGTCAGGGTTAATTGTCAAGTTAGACAGAAATCTGATTTCTTGTATCCAAACTAGAGTGTCGTACACAAACCCAAACCAAAAATCGAAACGTGTAATCCGAACAGAACGAAAGCAAAACCAAATTCTAATTTTACTTTAACCAAAATCAAATATCGCAGGCTACCAATGTATATACCCAAATTGACACAATCCCTATTCTTGTTCCAAACTACTGTCGTCTTTAACCCTTAGAGATTGAACCAACCGGAAATCTAATATCAACAATCCCAACCTTTAAACCAACAATTCCAAGTGCTTGTTCCAACCCCTGTCGTTCCTTTCTAATACCAAACAGAACAATTTTAAGTTCCAATACACCAAAACCACAAGCCAAGTTTGAAATTCCAAAAACCCAAACCACAAATGTAACCGTGTAATCCGAACAGAGTGAAAGCAAAGCCTAACACCCAAACCCTAAGTTCCGTCGTCGTTCTTGATCTTGAACAGAGAACAAAATTTCAGTCCGAAATACCAAATTGAAACTCAACTGGTTTATCTTTGTAGTACTTGTGGTCTAAAACAACAGAATACGAACGAGATCACTAACCTTGAAGCCTCAATCGGAAATCTAACAAGAACCTTGAACAAACCCTGGATTATTTCTTGAATCGCAAATCGCTATCAGATAAACCATTTGAGTGTTACCACAATGTTTATCGGATTAGACAAGGAAGAAACTTGAAGGAATTTTAAATTTTTATTGTTTTTATAATTCCCACGTATGTATGTGTGAGGCTATATAAAGCCCCATTTGATTAATTAATTAGTGTAGCAAGCTTTCTTCATTTCAATTGTTTTCTGCATCCTTTTCTTTTCTGCAAATAATTTCTACACTTTCACGAGACTGTGAGTTAGAGTGTGGGGCCTGAACCAACATTATGTAGCCTGTGTTGACCCGTTAATATTGGTTTTCCTTATAGCCTTCTGCTTAAAGGTAACTGTTTCGATCTTTTTGTCTTTGCTAATGCATAATCGTTTCAATTTGCTAAGGTAACTTTGTTTTTTTACTTTTATTGTCATGCCAAGTCTCTTGCATTTGCTCCCAATTGTGATTTTGGGGATTACATGACAATTTAATGTATAAAATTAAGGTTCTTTGTTCTCCATGATTAAGTTCTATGATAAATGTATATATGCTGTGTTAAATCTTGTTTTATAACTTGCAATGATCATTAGTAATTAACGTTTTCTGGTCTGTGATTGTTGTTTCTTGTTTTTTTTTAAGGATTATAAAGTTAAGATTGCTTTATGGTTGTATTTGATTTGTTTTTAATTCTATAATATCCATTTCAACAATTTCAAGATGATCTTTAAAGCCATTCAGCATATTTCATACATGTTTCTAGGGATTTTGATCTAAGTCTCCTTTTCTTTCTTTCTTTTAGTTCAACTTTGGGTGCTCTCGAATGCCATAGAGGTGAAGTTACAAAGAAACACGCTTAGTGTGATTGAAGCTCCTACCGGTGATGAAGATGATGATGAATTTGAGTTTGAAAATGGTCAGCGGAATGGTTCTGATCCCGGTCAGTGATGCTTTCATAATTTACTATTTAAGTTTCAGAAATTCAGTTTTTAAATTCATATTTGGGAAGAATAATATAAAAAATCTAGAAAAATAACTTAATCTAAATACATTTATCCAAATACAAAAAATATAAGAATACGAAAAAAAAATTCAAACTCTGCCAGTTATAAACTTTTTAGTTTATTATTGCCGGTCCCAAGTCCGGATAAATGAAGAAGGTTTTTAACATCACTTTTGGAAAAAAAAAAGGTTGTTGGAGATCAGGCCCAAGAACACGAACACAAAATTTGATCCCAACCAAGATCGACTCTTTTATTAATATTGAAAAACAAAAACCACACTTTACAATGAATCTCTAACCATCTATTTATAATAAACCCTATATTAATCCTAACCCAACTCAAACTTAATTAAATAATCAAATAAATAAACAAACCCACTTTTAGTCTAATACAAACTCAACCAAACAATCAATAAACTAATATTAATAATTATTTTTAAATCAAGATTAATCCTTCAAAGACCTCATATTCTTAGTTCATTTTTGTCTATATACAATCTTTTTTTTCTATAATATAAATTTTATTAAAAAGTGGGTTATATTCAAAATAATGTATTTTATTAAAAAGTGGGTTATATTCAAAATAATGTATTTTATGATATTACAATATTAAAAAATATGTTATTTTATATATAACTAGGTTTTCAATAAAATTAATAAAATGTATAGCAAAACTTAGTAAAAAATATATAAAACAAAATTATATATTAATGGAAGATGAGCCAAAATATAAGGGAAGTACCTGAGCAAACGCGAAACGACCTTGAGGACACGCCATGAGAGGACCAACGTGACCACTAGTGAAATTTGGGATTGATAGAAAACAAGCCTTTTGTCCGTCATATTAATGCATAGTTTTTAATAAATACATGCAAATTTCCTTTTTATCTACCATTCAACATTGTAATACTTAGTTGATTGTTAGAACTTATTCCATATGAACTTGAAGATTGTGTAGTATCTTGTATATGTTTTTCAACGTAAAAACCTGGTTCTTTGGGTGAAGGTAATGGATGCTCACCCCCCAACATCAGGATCACAGATGCCATATCTGGTCTATCTTTCGGGTGACATTGAACACACAATAAACCAACATGGATTGATCGTAGAACCTAGGACACATTGATTGATTCACCTAGGCACTTAGCAACTAATTGCAATGATTTGCCTTCATTGTGGAGTCCCCATGCCTGCCAAGATCAAAGAACACAAGTTTTATGTTTCACAAGTTCAAAATTTGGGTCGGACCAAAACGGATCGGGTCAAAAATAAAAAGAAATAATTTTAACTTAGTTAAATAATCAAATATATAAAGTTAAAAACAAGAAACAAAATTAAACACTAAAATAACTACCTTAATAAAATTACACTAAGCAATTAACCAATGACTTTAATGTAAATAGGAAACAAAACTTATAAAACTCGAGTCGGGAGGGTTTAATTCTAGTTTACACTGCACAGTGCAACGTGCAACCTCTAGTATCAGGTTGCATTTACGATGAATACAACTATAGAAAGTAAGTTAAACCAACAAAGGTGAAGAAAATTTTAATTTTCTACTACATGTGGGCCCCCAACCAACCTATCACATGCCCCCAACCAACTAATCAGGTCCTGACTTAAACTTAAACTATAAAAAAAATTGCACATCTCGACCAAAACTTTAACTTTTAAACATTATCTTTGAGAGCTACTTAGAGACATGTGGACAAGTGGGCAAATCCGTTTATACATTTTATATCTTCAACTTTACGTGGCACAAACTTACATGTCCAATAAGGTTGTTGTAGTGTTCTTTGTGGATGAATCCTCTGTTTTTCTCCCCACACACAATTTCCAGCACCAATACACCGAAGTTGTATACGTCTGATTTTATCAAAAATATACCATCTCCTGCATACTTCGGCGCCATGTAACCACTGTGATCGAGAAATCAAAGTTAACGTAAACGATTCACTAAATACATTGGAATGAGGTTAAGATACATGAATCTCACTATGTTCCAACCACTCTGTTTGTGTTTGCCTCTATCTGATTCCCTCCAAAAGTTCTAGCCATGCCAAAATCCGATATCTTTGGGTTCATATCCGTGTCGAGCAAAATATTGCTGAGTTTGAGATCTCTATGTATGATTCTGAGCCGAGAATCCTGGTGAAGATAAAGAAGTCCACGAGCAATTCCATTGATAATATGGTATCGTGCAGGCCAATCAAGGAGTTTGCTTTGAGTTTGATCTGTGAACGGTTTGAAATTTAGTTTATGTCTTTGTTATTTGATACTTTTCAGCTTTTTTTCTTATTATTTCATTTACCAAATATGAAGCGATTGAGGCCTTTGTTTGGCATGTATTCATAAATCAATATCTTTTCAGTTCCCTCTATGCAACAGCCCAAGAGCTTGACAAGATTGCGATGTTGTAGTTTAGATATTGAGATGACTTCATTCTTGAACTCGTCAAGTCCTTGAGTTGATGTTTTTGCTAGTCGCTTCACTGCTATTTCCTGCCCGTCTTCAAGTACACCCTGAAACTTAAGTTTTTAACAAGTATGACAGAAAAAGAATTGTTGACGTCTTCAAAGATTACATGTTTTATGTCTCGTTTCATTTCACCCTCTTTTTATTTTTATTGTTTGGTAAATCACAATACCCACTTTTGATCACAGAAACACATCAATAACACTAGCAAGGAATTCAAAACGAACGTGGTTTAGTTAATCATTGTGATCGATCTATTCCACAACCACTATGTAGCAAATGTCATGAATCATCCTGGAACTTGTTGTCAATGTTGATTATTTCAAAATAAAACAAAATTTAATAAAGAAAGGAGACGCACTAATTGAAAGATTTGACTTAGTCTTTGATGATGATATCTTTATAGAGATTCTCTAATCTCCTTTCTTGTCGAACTTATGATGGATATATTATGTATATGGTTTTCTTCTTCTCTTTCACACTTAGATAAGAGAATCGCAAAATGTTTGTTGTGTTGTTTAATTGGTCATTTAGAAGAAGTAGTAAGTCTCCATATTTAAGAATAATATTGTTTGTTAAAATATTACCATGGGGACCATAATACAATTATCTATGAATTGATCGTTATATGATAACGGTTATTAGATAACATGGTTGAGGAGCAGGGAAATTCGGTGGATGGAACCGAAGCTAATTTGGAAGACGATTATCTTGAAAGCTACTTTGAATCTTTGGATGAAACTACAAACCATGGTGATCAAACTAAGTAAGAACTAGAACAAATAAGGTTAAGGACTGAACTACTTTGGAAAGAGTTTGAAGAAAATCCTATAGATTAAGGTAAGTTCACTAAACATATCCATGTTACATCTTTTGAAACCTTTATTGGATTCCTAGACATGCTAAAAGATCATGAATTGATCATGCTAAACAAACAGGAGTTCAATAAAGAATTTAAAAACATGATGGAATGGTTTTATGGAAAACATATAAGTTTCGGATTTGATAGACCATTCCCACCTATTGCTAAATACAAGGAAATTCTGATGAATCTGAGGATGTTGAAGACAAGATTGAAAGCTTGAAAGAACCAAATGAAGAAGATCATCAAGACAACATTGATGAAGTGGATAGCTGTGAAGAACTCGTTATCATCACTAAGAAAGACTTTCTGCAGCGTTCGGAGTGAAGATGGATACTTGTGATTAAAGTTTTAAGGGGGAGTATGTTGTGCCTCTAAAACATTAATCACAAATACATTGGGTATTAGTTTTACTTTATGGGTCAAATACTTTGTTGTTGGGCTAATAAACTTAAAACAAGCCTAGGTCCATTGTGTCTTTATGTTTCAGTCGGGTGAAGTCAGAAAACATTTTCGTATGTATGTTGCATCAAGTCCTAGGTTAAAGTCGGTGGACTTTGAAATGACGTTTAGAAGTTGCAGTTTGCAACCGCCACAACAACCGTTGCGTCATTTCAATCATCATAACCGGTGATATAAGAATGATGTCGTGGGTCTATGAAACGTTGTCGGTTTGTAATTCAACTCTTGAATACGAATCAATTTGTGTTTACTTTCGCGGTTCTTGTTTCAATTATATCTGTTATTATGGATTCTTACAATTCAAGGTTAAAGAAGAAATTACCACTGGGCAAAAATTTATGATAACTTTTTTTAACCTATACTAAGAATCATCTTATAATAACACAAGAACACCATATATGTACTACATAGAAGGTCATGGAGTCAGTATACCTTGTAAACAGGACCAAAACCGCCTTCTCCAAGTTTGTTGTTCATTGAAAAGTAGCTTGTAGCTTTAAGTAACGTAGACAAGCCAAGCAGTGGTAGCTCTAGATCTTCTTCACCACTTCTATTTTCATGATCATGTTCAAACTCGTTTCTAGGTGTCCCTATGAAGTGGATAATTCGTTTAGAAGAACTAGTAACACTTGGTACATACACATGACAAAATGATTTAGTAGGTTTTATGTAATAAAATACATTTTGCCCGATATTTAATAGTTTTTGTTTTGTTTTGAAAAACATAACACGAGCAAGTAGAGAGATACTTGGTAATCAAATATCATACCTAGTTGATGTTGCTTCTTCGTGTTAAAACGATAATATAAGCAAATTGAAACCAGGATGATCAAAATCACAAAAGCTATGGGGACCATAACACGTACTCTTATCCCTGCACTTGAGCTTTTCCTATTTTCTATTGAATCTGTGTCAACATAATGTTTATCTCAACATCTTTTACATGAAGATAGTAATAAATATATTTTTTTTATTTACCTAACTCTGAAGGCGGCATTCTTATATAAAGAGTGTCCCCATTTTCCGCAAACAATCTGATATCAATCAGGTCACCGAACCATAGTAATCAACCACTCCCGGTCCCTGAGATATTTGAATTGGTGTAAGCAGTACACGAACAATTGCTTTTACACATCTTCTCACATTCCACAAGGGTCATGGTCCGGTTATACCATGACCTTTGCGTGTCGGGTAATTTCAAGTTAGAATATCTGTTGAACCCTTCCCCAGGTCCACAATCCAAAGGGGTAATTCGTTGACACCCTTGTGACGAATCAGCGTCCAGCCACTTATCAGGATATTTGGGTTCAAACCCCTTTAAGCATTCACAAAATGGGGAGGCGTCAATGTTGCACCTCCCATTTGGCCCACAAACAGCGTATTGATCACACTGATCATTGTGGGCCAAATACAGTTTCCATTCTTGTTCGCTATCGCTCCATAACAAACGCTCTATGTCACCATTTGGATGTAGCACCACCCTTGTTAAAACCGAAGTGTTTATAAGTTTATATTGGTAGTAAATTTCTTTCTGGTTTAGAACAAAGGTGAAGTTGTAAATATTGTTCGGTCTCAAATTAGGATATCCGGTATACCGGAGTCCATTCCATGGACCTCCCCGGAACTTTATATTCGGACTGTCCGTTAGGACCACCTGTGGATAACCTCTAGTATCAATCCAATAAGAAAACTCACCGGAAGCAGGATCATCGTCGGATTTCCATGACGTGAGGCGCCATTCGACGCCAGTAACCAAATTCCTGCCATACTTCATTCCTGGAAGTAAATTGTCAGTAACATAGTCGAAACTTTGCCATATGGGATTTTCTTCGTCACCTTCCTCGTAAATTATGAAGTTGCCTGTATCTAGAAGTTGACTGATCGGATTCCTCACTGATGCCCTTGACGAGTTCGCTGATGACCATAGGACATTGCCGGTGGTGGTGTCCCGGACAATTAAAACTCCCTGAAGGGTGAGAGTTAGCTCGCTGGAGGTATCATGTGTGAGTGGTGTGTTCCGGTTGGCTACCCATACAACGGTTCGATACGATAACTTCTTGTACCAAATTCCGACATAATGGTTCGTGGAGTTACCGGGGCTAAAGAAACCAAGTTCGAAGGTTTCTCGTCGCGAAACGATGGTTTCGTTACACCTAACGGTCTGGTTTGCAGATACGGTGTCTGCAGCATAGGTATAAGTTATTGATGCATAAACCACAACGAGTAAGCCAAAGATGAACTTGGTCTTGGCCACTCTTATGTCCTCCATTAACGTATCAGTAACCATACTTTTAGGACAACATATTGATTTAGTTTTGAAAATCAAAAACAAAACTCCATTCAATTAGATGGTCCCATGCGGCACCAATTACGCATCTATTTTCTTTATTTGAAAGGGACTAGTATTTGATTTCCAGCCTTTCATAATCATTATCGTAATAATTTATAAATCAATACTTTGATAATCTACGGGTCGGACAGAAAACCCGCTACTTCCTACACCCCACCTATCACTACTAGTCACCGACGGAGATTTACGGACCGGATACACCAAAATCCAGCTATTTAATTATTTTTTTGTTAAAATTTTACATTTTGTTTTTATTATTATTCAATTTGATAATCTATGTGTGTGATTTTATTTTTCATGATTGGGCCTGTCTCCATTTATGGGCTTTATTGCTGCTCTTGGATTTCCTTGCATTCTGGATGGGCCAAGCTTCTTGTGTTGCTGCTTATGTGGGCCAGTAGCCCATGTCATTTGATTCCTCATTCCCTAATTGAAGCGGATCATATTCATGATTAGGGATGAGTCTATAATTGCTTCTTTTATATGCTGATTTCAAGCCTCATCTTCTCCATCCAGGTCACCCCAGGCTATCCTTCTTGATTTAGCCCCAAAAGAGTGCGTGATTGCCTCTCTATCCGTTAGGGCTTCTCCCTATAAGAGTCGGAGCCTTCTTCCTCTACAACTACGAAGAACAATTATGTTTGATTTTGTCTATTTAGGGTTTTTAACCTTTTTTGTCTTCGTCTCTATTTCTCTGTACTTTGTGTTGGATTCGAGTAATAAAATCGTTTCAATATCAATTTTTGACATTTTTGGATTTTGGTGAAAACCGTCAGTGATCAGTCATGGTAATTACCGACGGTAAAATATGTCAGAATTAATTCTAAACCTTGGAAGACAAGAAAACTTGGAACACAAGTTTGACTTAATAGTTTATTTAATTGATCGAGTTTGAGTTGGGTTAGGATTAATTTTGAATAATTGTTTTCTTACTATATTAGAATAGTTTGGTAATCAAGTTTAGTTTTTAGTATAAATATAGGGTTTAGGGGTCATTCTAAATTGTGGTTTTTGTTCTTAATAATATTGAAAGAGTGTGGGAGTTTCCACAAAAATATTATTGTGTTTTTGTGTGCTTGAAAGGCCTGACTTCCAACAAAATAAAGCTAATAACTCTTTAGAAAAGTATCTCACTTGTTTGTCTAGAAAGGTTTCGGTAATCTGTTGGAAACTTTAGGATTGGATTTTGATAAGATTCCTGCCATGATTTTTTTAGCCGTTTGTTGGTGTGGGTCACTCCATCAAGGTCGACGGATTATCCGTTGCTAATGTCTTCTATAAGTAGCAACAATCGGGTCTTTCTAAAATGGCAACAAAAAAATATTTTAATGTGTAAAAGTTTCCATAAATAGCAAGGATGGTAACTGTCGAGTTTCTCAACTCTAAAAATAACAACCTCCGTGTATTTAAAATATTACTAATCGTTTTTTCGATGTGGTCTTTGGGAAGAATTAATATGATAGATAGTTTTTAGTGGATTTGTTAGAGTTGGTGGTCTCAGAATCTAAATACTCCGCCATGGGTGCGTATTTTGTCATGAACTGTAACATCCGGCCTCTTGTACCAACAATATTGTCATCTTTGCCCAGTAAGAGTTAACGGATTTGTTTTTGGCTGCCCGAGTGAAAAGTTCTCATGGGGTCACCCATCCCTGGATTACTCCCACCCGAGCATGCTTAACTGTGGAGTTCTCCTCTCATCTACTAACATTAAGCCCCAAAACGCGTTGTGGTATTTGACGCGGGATATTCCTTATGAACCAAGAATCTCTTCTGTCCACGGCCGATGTGGGATTTGCCTAGGGTGTTACAAACACCCCCCTGACTCATCGTCCTCGATGAGGTTTGCCCCCAACATCCCAATCAGAGATGTGGGATTTGCCTAAGGTGTCCTCCTGAACACCCCCGGGGACTCACCATCTTTGATGAGGTTTACCCCACCATCCCGAACGGCACAGAAGTGGCTCTGATACCATTTGTAACATCCGGCCTCTTGTACCAACAATATTGTCTTCTTTACCCAGTAAGAGCTTACGGATTTCTTTTTGGTTGCCCGGGTAAAAACTTCCCAGGGGTTACCCATCCCTAGATTACTCCTACCCGAGCATGCTTAACTGTGGAGTTCTCCTCTCATCTACTAACATTAAGCCCCAAAATGCGTTGTGGTATTTGAGGCGTGGCATTCCTTATGAACCAAGAATCTCTTCTTTACACGGCCGATGTGGGATTTGCCTAGGGTGTTACATGAACTCAGTTGTTCGGGTTGGAATTGTTGTTCTCAGAGTGTAGAGAACGCCCGTAGCAGGAGTATATTTATTACTAGGTTAGATTTCTCGTGTATTATACGTGCTGAATCATGAAAAGAATATAATATATAAATATCTTATATGTTGATAAATTATTATTAGATTTTAAAGGGCCACGGTTAACAGATTACTTAATTTAATTAGATTTTATGAAAGAAAATGTCAATTTAAATCCTATGTTTATTGCTGATTTAAAAAATTTACAAGAAATATTTTGCATTATTATGTTGATATTAATCTAATATTAAATAGTGATGGAATATAAATTTATTATGACGTTTAATTATAAGAAATAATTTAATTGCCTAAAATAACGGGCTAGAATGGTTTCGACGATAAAGTATAAATGAATGGGCTCTAGAATTATGCCATGTGTCCCATAGGATTTTTATTTATTAAGTAGTATAAATAATAGATAATAGATTATATGTGTGTGTGTCGTATGGAATAGTTTTAACATAAATAAAACACTTATATAGTAATAATTCATAATATTTCAAAAAATAAAAAATTAACACATCTAAATCTTATGAATTATAATGAATTAGTGAAATTTAATTATAAATAGTGTATTTAAAAAAGGAAGTTATTGGTCAATCAAAAGTTATCCTACAGTTAATGTTTAAAATTTAAAATCATACGAAATATGGAAATGTTTAAATGGTATTTAATCAATTTAGAAGTTTAAAAAAATAGATAATTGAAAAATGTTTAGGCGGGAAAACAAAAATCTAGAGGCTCTAGAATGATGACACGTGGCACCTCAAAACTTTTATTTATTATAACTGATTTTTTGTAATTTGTTATGTTATGTTTAGTTTATTATTATATGTGTTACCCAAGACAAGTCGTAGGGACTCGTGGACTCACATAAATATAAGGGAAAATATTCTCCGTGTTGCCCAAATCGAGCCATTGGCAGACGTGTGCGTGTACATATAGAGGCCAGGAAATATGTAATATATGAAAATGTAAAGTAAATTGTTTGTTAGATCTAGAAATATATAATTAACGTAACTTAACTTTTTTGTAAAATGACAACGACGATGATGATTTGAGACGTTCTAAAAATGGCAACAAAAACTAAACATTAATATGTAAACTTTCTATAAATAGCCAAGATAGTAAGAATCGAGTCTCTCAAGTACCTTAGCTAGCTCATTGTTTGTGGATTTGTTGGAATTAATGGTCTTAAAATTTAGATATTATGTAATGTGTGTGTATTCTGTCGAGAGCATATTGATCAGATTGGAATCGGTACTTGGTGTTGGAATCTAAAATCTTGACCTTGGGTTAACATTGGTGGTCTAGGGTTTGTTGGAATTTGAATTAGTACTTGGTCTAAACTCTTATTTGTAAGATTTAAAAATGATGTTATATCATCAATTGAAGATATAAGCGTATTCCGTCAAAAATTTGTTGTCGTTAATTGGTTAGCTATCATGATCATATGTTGTAACGAACCGGGTAACAAATTAGAAGCCTAATTTAGGTTTTATGGGGAAACATGTAGAGTATATAGTCGGTGGTTACCAACGGATGATGGATTTCTAATACGTCCTCCGACATGAATAAAATAATAATGATTATACAATAATAATAATAATAATAATAACAATAATAATATTTATTATAATAATAATAAATGTATTAGTTAATAATAATAAAAACAATAATAATAGAACTGTCGGAAAATTCAAATCACCGATGGATTATCCGTCGGTGCGCCCGTTTTATTTTTAGAGCAAAACCCACTTAGCCAGTCACCCAAATTCATTTCCCCCTATTTTCCAATTTGGTTCCCCTCTCCTCTCTCTCTCTCTCCGTACGAATGCCACACCACTACCGCCGCACCACGCCACCATTGACTGTTGTAGGAACACCACACCACTGCCGCCAAAACCACCACCACTCCACGCCACTACTTCCACACCACTGTCGCCGCACCGCCTTTCCATATAGTACTTAATTTTAGTTTTTGTACTTGATTTTAGGTATGTATATATGTGTGTGTAGATATGGATTTGGTACTTCATTTTTGTAATACATTGTATTTGGTATGTATATATGTATGTATGTGTAGATATGGATTTAATTTTATGGATGTATGTATGTGCTTGGTAGACTTATGTATTTTGGTTTGTTGTAATGTGATTGTATGGAATTTAGCTAACTTTGGTTTTAGTTTTTGCTTAAGAACTTGTGATATTTTAGTTTTATGAATGTATGTATGTATTTGATAGACTTTTGTATTTAGAATTGTTGTAATATGATTCTGTGGCATTTGTTTAACATTGGTTTTAGTTTTTGCTTAAGAACTTATAAGATTTTATTTTATACATGTATGCATGTATTTGGTAGACTTGTGTAATTGATTTTCACTAGACTTGTGTATTTAGGGTTGTTGTAATATGATTGTGTGGCCTTCGGTTAACTGTGGTTTCAGTTTTTGCTTAAGGACTTATAAGATTTTAGTTTTATGAATGTATGTATGTATTTGGCAGACTAGTGTAATTGATTTACACTCACTTGACTTGTGTATTTAGAGTTGTTGTAATGTGATTGTCTGGCATTCGATTAACTTCAGGTTTTTATTTGAAATGTGATTGTTTTTGCAATTTAGGTTTTTGTTTGAAATGTGATTGTGAAATTTGCATGAGATTTGAGTTGGATTGTTCGATCCCAAGCCCCTCCCCATGGTCGGTTCTTCCCCTTTTTCAAGCCACATTTATGCATTTCAAATTGTTTTCTTTTTTCTTTCTTTTTTTACTTGTTTTATTATTTAACTAAAATATAATTATAATTTTTAAAATGTTAAAAAAGTTAATATTTTAATTACCTATTATTTTTTAAAAGTTTTTCTTATAATTTTAATTGTTAAAATATTTTAATTTTTATGCTTAATTTTAAGAATATTTTATTTTTTCTCTAATAACTTTTAAAGTCTAACCTTTTACAAAATTTCAAATCCATGTGAATTTCTACCCACTTATTTATTAAAGGTAGATGAATAATCAAACAATTAACTTTCTATCAATTATTTTGAAAAGACGGGAACGTGTTGACAAAACTACTTTTATATGGTCCTTTGGACATATCTTAGTCCATAATATCAATCAAGTTCATCGTGGCAAAATGTTTTTCTATTTAATATTTTTTTTTTCTGGTTCATAAAGTTTTGGAAAACAAATTTAGGGATAACGCCTGGCTGTTAAGTCAAAGCATATGAGTTATACTTTAAACAAATTTAGGGATATATAGATCCCTGGCTGGTTTGCTTTTTTTTTTTAGCGGTTTTCGAAATATTAAATTTCGTAAGGGTTTTTTTGGAGCGGTTTCTTCACGTAAACGCTCCAAAAAAGATTTTTCAACTGCCTCTAAAAATCAGTTTTCTATATTTTTCAGATGAAATGAACTGTTGTTATTATCACATAAGCAGAAAAGGTAAGGCAAAAAACGCTTGCGCCAAGCCTGATCGGCCCTGTGGCTCATCCTAATTGACTTTTTTTTTCAAATAATGAAATTTTATAAAATATAACGTAAATTACCAACAATCACCCCCTAATTTCCGACTCGAAACTAGGAGGGTCTTCAACGCCAAGCGATCTTCGCCTTTCATCAAACTTGATCCTCGCGAGGGCTTAGTAAGAATGTCGGCACGTTGATCCTTGCCACTTACGTGCTCCATCACGATCTCATTTCGCTCCACACACTCCCGTATATAGTGAAAACGGGACTTGATATGCTTGCTCTGACTATGGAATACTAGGTTTTTAACCAACGGAATCGTCGATGTATTATCAGCCCTTAACATAACTCCTTGCAACTTTACTCCGGTGAACTCGCTTAGTAACTCCCGTAACCACACGGCTTGACACGAAACCGCGCTTGCCGCCATATATTCCGTCTCGCATGATGAAAGCGCCACGGTGCTTTGTTTCTATGAGCACCAAGTGATAGGAGCATCACCATAATAAAACACATACCCGTTGGTGCTTCTTCCATCATCATGATCAATGTTATGGCTACTATCACTCTACCCGATCAATGTCTTTGATCCTCACCTTTCATATTTAATTCCAAACCCGCTTGTACCTTTGACATACTTGAGGATTTGCTTGATTGCAGCCATGTGAGATTGCTTGAGTTTGCATGCATCTACTTACCATTCCAACTGAAAAAGCCACGTCGGGTCGTGTGTGCATCAAGTAACGAAGGCACCCAACCAACTTTCGGAACTCCGTTGCATCAACATCAACCTCATCCTCCACCTTTGTCAACTTCGAATTTTGGATCCATGGGTACACAAGTCGGATTACAATTCTCCATCCCGGCCTCTTTCAACACCCGTCGAGCGTAGGCACCTTGATGGATTCAAATCTCATTTTCAAGTTGCGAGACTTCGATCCCGAGATAATAAGTAAGCTTTCTGAAGTCGGGAATTTCAAACTTCTTAGACATAGCAAGTTTGAACTGAGTAATATGATCGTTATTCGAACCGGTAACGACCAAATCATCGACACAAACACCAACAATAATAATGTCGATTCCAATCATCCTCAGATACACTGCTTGTTCTTGCGAGCACCTGTCAAATTTAAAACTCCTTAGAATACCATTAAGCTTGGTATCCCACGCCCGTGGTGCTTGCCTCAAGTCGTATAACGCATTTGATAACTTGTAGACTTTGTTTTCCTCCCCGGATTTAACGAACCCAACTGGTTGAGAAACAAAGACTTTCTCCGTGAGCTCCCCGTGTAAAAATGTCGATTTCACATCAAGATGGTGTAGTAACCATCCCTCAGTAGCGGCAATAGTAATGAGCATACGAACGGTTTCAAGCCTCGCCACCGGAGCAAAGACCTCGTCAAAATCGACTCCGGGTTGTTACACGTAACCCTTTGCCACGAGTCTTGCCTTATATTTATTGATAACCGTCCGCGTTTCTCTTCACTTTGAAGCCCCACTTCATCTGATTGCTTTAGCCCTTTTTAGTAACTCGGTCAACCTCCACGTATCGTTTCGGTTAATAGCCTTGAGCTCATCCCGCATGGCTTTAATCCACTCCGATTTAGACTTTGCATCTTCAAAGTTCCTCTGTTCAATATCTTCTGCAAGTAAAAGTTGGACATTTTCTTCCTGCAAAGATAAAACATAATCATTGAATTTAACCGGCGCAACCGAACACGTGTGGATCTCCTTAAATTTTGATTTTCTTGTAAATCTAGTTCTAGCGACGAACTAGTCGCTGATGCAGTCACTGAATTCGTTGCTGAATGTGTCACTGGGCTGTCAGAGTTAGCGACAGAAGCTGAACCGGTCGCTAAACTGGTTGCTGAACTGGTAGAATTAGCGACAGAAGTATCAGAACTGGTCGCTGATGTTGTCACTGAATCTGTGGCTGATTCTGTCGCTGAAGCAGGATTTTCGTCGTTGATGCTGTTGGTTCCCATAGGCTTGGTTACAACTTGCCCAACTCCTGTATCAACAACCCTGTTCCAATCGAACCAAAATAAACCCGGTGCAAGCTCCGTTTCTTCATTTTTTTTTCCCCAAATTAGGCCATACACACGCCTTCCTTTCGTCAAAAATCACATCACGAGCTATCACCACCTTCCTTTCCTTTGGATCGACTAACCGGTAAGCTTTGGACCTGGTCTCGATTCCAATATACACCAAACTCCTTGACCGATTGTCAAACTTTTTCAATTGAGTTCCCACTACTTTTTCATACGCCACACAACCAAATACTTTGAGATAGCTAATATTCGGTTTCTTTTGTTTTAGCATCTCGTATGGCATCATCTCCTTTGATATGTCCTAAATTATACATGTTTTGCATGCATAATAATCCCCATATTATAGTACTAATTGAATAAAAACTTTGCAGCTGCCATTTAAATCATTTATATTTTATAATTGCGGGTTAAACAACGCCCCGGGAGAAAAAGAGCGAAAACAAGCCAAAATCATCAAGAAATCAAGCTTTCTCTTGAGATAGGAAGGAGCACACCCGAGCATTGACCCTCCAAGAAGTCAAAACTGGTCAACATAAGTCAACAATCAGCAAAAGACAAAAGGAAGGAGAAAAGGGGGGATGCACGGCCGTGCATCCCATTGCACGCCCATGCATTGGTCTTCCATGTGCCCCAAGATGCTTTCGTACCTTGCCATTTGTACCTATGTACCCTGGGTGCTTGCACGCCCATGCAAACCAATGTGCGGCTGTACATTACCCATTTTGGGGACTATAAATAGAAGGAATGGGTTCTTCATTCCAGACACCAACCCAGAGATAAAGTCACACTCTTAAAGTCCGTTTTTGTAGTTGTAGAGTAGAGAGGCTCTTCCGCTTTGTTCGCAATAGGGGAGCCTACGAAACTTAGCTTTGTGCTTGTTCGTATGGCCATTAATTCGTGACTAAATCCTTTGTATTGCTTGAGTGAAAATGAAGTTTGGTGTATGTTAATGCTTAACTTATTAATCTAATGGTATGTTTAGGTTCTTTAATCATTCTCTCTTAAAACCATCTTCATGGTGGACTTTTTATCTTTATCTAAACTAGTCTTTAAACTTGTGAATGTTCTTGATTTTAAAGTGTAAGACCGTAAAACCTTTTTAATAAAACTTCTCTTGAAACTTGTACGTATTTATACAAGCAAATTTTGATAAGCCTAACACTTGGTTGATATTGATAGAAATCGTACATCTTTATACGAACTTTGTCATGAAACCAAGAGTTGGTGAACTCATGTTGGGAACAGTACGTCTTTATTCTGGTGCCATTGTTGCACCGCATCCGGATGAACAAAATTTAATAACTCTTTTAATAAAAATAAAGGTATTTTAGTTTGATGTCTTAAACCAACTTGGAGGTAGATCTTAAGCATACGAATATACGGATCTATTAAAGAGTTGAGGGTAATGGTGTCCTTGACTGTGAGTCTTACTATTTCTTTTAAAGAACATAATCCGTGAACCAAATGTTGTGAGAATGAGGCTCTAGCGGTGTACCGTTCACACATTTGTATTAGTCATACCATCGATCTAGTTAACATAACATTATCATATACCAAGCGGATTCAAAGCTTAAAGCAATACTCATTATGATCTGATTATTCTCGAGCTATTTACATTTCTGTTATACACTTCATGCACATTTTATATTCTCTGTTATTTACTTTACCGTCATTTACTTTTCTGTCATTTAATTTTCTGCTTCTCAAGCATACAACACCCACTCATTAATTAAACTGTCTAAACGATAACAAACGTTGAGTATTGGAACTCGACCATGCCCATTGGTTCGATACTTGGTTCTTACCTAAACTATATTACGCTGCGTGTATTTTTAAGTTTGAGTATTTATAATTTTATAAATTTAAAACTTGATCTCTTGAAAACCTTTTTTCAAGTATATATTTATATATATATATACATACACACAAAAACAAGCGCATCATCCTTCAATACCCGAGTATGAATTCTATTCTCAATAAAGGTTGCATGTCGGACCGCTTCACCCCATAAATAATTCGGAACACCCATCGCCTTTAGCATACTCTGTGTCATCTCCAATAGGGTTCGGTTCCGTCTCTCAACCACCCCATTTTGTTGGGTGGGTATGGTGGTGTCAAGTGTCTTTTTATGTCTTCCATGTCACAAAATTGGTTGAACTCATGTGAGGTAAACTCACCACCTCGATCGGTTCGGAACGTCTTCACTTTGGTTTCGGCTTCACTTTCAACCAACTCTTTAAACTTCTTGAAAGCTCCAAAAGCCTCGTTTTTATCCTTCAACAAATACGTCCAAACCAATCGTGAGTAATCATCAATTAGAACAAAAATGTACATGTACACCGCTAATGTTAGAGGGGTAAACAGCCCGCAAAGATCACCATGTACGAGTTCTAGGGCCTGAGTAGCCCTAAATGTCGCCAATTGAGGGAATGGTTGCCTCATTTGCTTTCTGACCAAGCAAGATTCGCACAACTGATTTTCATGAGTAACCTGAGGCATCCCCTCAACCATTTCCTTCCTCGCCATGAGCTTCATCGATTCAAAGTTCATGTGGCCAAGTCTCGTGTGCCACAACCAACTTGCTTCTCCAATCCGATTTAGCAAACAAACCGGTTTGCCAATCTTCAACTGTATACGATAAAGCCGATTTGCGGATCGAGTTACTTTCATAAATAATATTCCTTGTATGTTGTGCATAGAAAGATAATCATCCTTTATCCGGATGTCACAACCACACTCTGAGGCCTGATCGAGACTCATAATGTTACTTTTAAGATTCGGTATGTAGTAGACATCCGTTAGTGCTAGAAAATCGGTCAACAAAAAAACATTACCAAAAATAGTTGGGAAGGATGTAACGTTTGGCTCTGTCACCAATTCAAGGATTGGACTGATAAACAAAACACAAAACACACTCAATTTGATGAACTCTCGTATTATTATAACCAAGAAACTGACACAAAACTTAGTTACAATAATCCCTCATACAATAACCCTAAACATGGTTATGTATTTATAGGAAACCCAAACTTGGTCAACAAGAAAACATTAAACCCTAATATACCCCATAAGCCCATTAACTACACTTAATGAAACTCCACATGTGTATCGGGTACGGGCCTTCCACCTACTCGTGTTGGGCCCTCCTCTTTGAGAACGTAAATTACCAATACAAAGTAACATTATGGACGATGGTCTAGAAAGTGTTTGGGTTACAGAGTGCGCTTGAAACTACATGGAGTTAAATTATGTGTGCTTGTGAGGTACAACCAAGGTGAACAAGAAGGAGAAATATAAAATTGAAGCATCCAAGATTATTTCCATCAAGCTTAAGTGTTTGGAAGTGATATTAACCATTTGGTTAGTGTGTGTTCCTCTTTATATATTCTGTTCTCAAGTTTAATTAGTCTTATGAACCCAAATAATGATATTCTAGAATTGAGCTTAATTATGGAATCTTTTAGCTTAGAAACACTACTAGATGTGTTTATAACATGTTGGTTTGGTTTAATTGTTATATTCTATCCTGCTTATAGTCATGCATGTTAGTGTTCGATCTTGAAGGAAGTTGACCAAATTTGACCTATTTTGAAATGTTTCTCATAAGCACTAATTGTTGATCAAATTGGTTCCAATCACCATTTCAAATGTTTTTGATGGAAATTCTAGCTGCTGATTAACCTCATTTCAAATGTTTTGGATGGAAATTGGTTACAACTACCACCACTGTTGATTAACCTCATAGTTCGCCCACCGCCGGCTACTAGATCCGCTACCACAATCACTGTCACCCCCCCTAGATCACAACCTAGGAAAATGAGTAGAAAATAGAATAAACCATCGATACCGCCACCTAGGGTTTCGATCTTTGTTTGGAAAAACGAGCAGAAACCAACATCAACGGAGGTCATTGAACCCACTATTGCACCCACTGTCATTAGAGATAGCGGGACGGCTAGATCTAGGTCGCTGAACCAACTGATATAGAAAGCGAAAGGGTCGACATAGTGAAACCCTAATCGTTCGAACAAGAACCGTATTGAGGCCCAAACAACTGCCAACATCAAAATGAAGAACAATGAAACACACTCCATCAATCGTGGCTTCTAGAACTAGGTTTTCACCCAAAAAAACTACAAAATGGCGGTGTATGTGCATGGTGTTCATCAACGGCTATAGAAGGTTGGAGTGGGTTTTGAACGGGAAGTCAAATAGAGGGGAGAAAGATAACGGGGCGGTTGTGGTGGTGTTGGAGGCGATAGTTGCACGAGAGGTGGTGGTGGTGGTAGGTGACTCAGATGAGAGGGATGTAGAAAGAGAGTGGAGAGGAAACAAAGATGAAAATGAAATGAAAATGAGAGAGAGAGAGAGTGTGTGTGTGTGTGTGTGAGAGAGAGAGAGAGAGAGACTAATAGTGAGTCGCCAAATCTACTTAGCTTCCAATTCTAGCCACGTATTAAACCTTATTTATTTGGGAAAAATACCAAAATGGACTTGAAGAAACAATGCTTACCCAAGGCTTGCTATAGCCGTCCAAGGCTTAGCCGGCAAACTAAAAAGACTTAGCCGGCAAAAGTAAATGCTTACCCGGATGGTCTTAAAAAACAATATTTTAAGGTTTAGTCGGCAAACTTAGAAGGTGTCACAAAAGTGGGCACTCTCAACACACATGTAAAATCCCTCTTCATTCACATATGTCATTGAAATCAAAAAGAGAAGAATACTCTACTCGTTCTGAGCCTACATATGAGTCAACAAGTTTGTCGGCTAAACCTTCTATGTTTTGTGACACCTTCTAAGTTTGCCAGCTAAACCTTAAAATATTGCCTTTTAAGACCATGATTTTGTTAACCGATAAATATCTACAGATATTATTGGTGTATATTTTGTGAATATTAGTTTGTTAGGATTGATTGTAGTTTCCTTAATTATCTCATGTAATCTCTCCATCACATGTATTATTTATTATATTGTAAATCTCATTGTAATGCAAGAAGAATAACCTTTCTTTCATGGTATCACCCTAACAACACCCATCCGATTATCCTCCCTGCCTTCCAAATCTTTTTCTTTTTCAACATCTGCCATGGGCGATAAAAATGATCCAAAAACCTCTGGTGAGAAAACCGATCAAAACCATAAACCCTTCACCAACAAGGAAACAAAGCCTTTAGAAAAAATACTTGTAGTATCTGAGTATCCGGAAGTATTCCCGGAGGAACTACCAAGATTACCGCCAGATCGAGAAGTGGAGTTTAGAATAAATCAGGTACCGGGAACAGCTCCAATAGCTAAAGCCCTGTATAGATTAGCACCCACATAAATGGCGTAATTAAAGAAACAACTTGAAGAGTTGTTAAACAAAGGATTTATATGACCAAGTTCTTCCCTATGGGGAGCTCTAGTATTATTTGTTAAAAAGAAAGACGGATCAATGCGTATGTGTATTGATTACCGTGAACTGAACAAGGTCACGATCAAGAACAGATATCCGCTTCCCCGAATTGATGATCTGTTTGACCAGCTTCAAGGAGCATGTTGTTTTTCAAAGATCGATCTTCGTTCAGGATATCATCAATTGAAGGTACAAGAAGAAGACATATCCAAGACTGCATTCAGAACAAGGTACAGACATTATAAGTTCACTGTAATGCCGTTCGGACGCACTAATGCTCCGGCAGCATTTATGGATATGATGAATCGAATCTGCAAACCTTATTTGGATAAATTTGTTATCGTATTCATAGACGATATACTTATTTACTCCAAAAGTGAGGAAGAACATGCAGAACACTTGAAAGTAGTTCTTGAATTACTTAAGAATGAGAAATTGTATGCCAAATTCTCGAAATGTGAATTCTGGTTATCTGAAGTTCAATTTCTTGGGCATATAATAAATACTAACGGAATTCAAGTCGATCTTGCTAAGATTGAAGCAATTATTAAATGGGAAGTTCCAAAGTCGCCGACCGAAGTTCAGAGTTTCTTAGGTTTGGCGGGATATTACCGAAGATTTATCCAGGACTTTTCCCAAATTGTTGTTCCTCTTACTTCATTAACAAGAAAATCTGTGAAATATGAATGAGGATCAAAGCAGGAAGAAGCTTTTAAAATTCTAAAACAAAAGTTAACAAATGCTCCAATACTGGCTTTGCCAGATGGAACTGAAGACTTTGTAGTTTATTGTGATGCCTCACACACTGATCTTGGTAGTGTGTTAATGCAAAGAAACAAAGTCATTGCATATGCATCTCGGCAATTGAAAACTCATGAACGGAACTATACGACTCATGACTTGGAGTTGGATACCATAATTTTTGCACTAAAGTTATGGAGACACTATCTCTATGGAGTCAGGTTCACTGTGTTCACTAATCATAAAAGTTTGAAATATATCTTTGATCAGAAAGAGTTAAACATGAGACAAAGAAGGTGTTTAGAAATCTTGAGTGATTATGACTGCGAAATCTGTTATCATGAAGGTAAAGCTAAGATAGTAACTGATGCCTTAAGCCGAAAAGAAAGAGAAAAGCCTAAAAGAGTGTGTGCTTTGAGACTCGAATTGAAATTCGATCTCTTTAAACAGATTAAAGAAGCACAGAAATTGGCCTTATAAGAAACTAACATTGAACAAGAAAGTCTGGGAAAAATGATTAATCAAAGGAAGTGATAATCTTCTACGAATGAATAAATGAGTATGGGTGTCGATGATAGGAGATTTTCAAGAGTGAATCCTTGAAGAAGCTCATAAATCAAAATATACCATGCACCCAGGAGGAGATAAAATGTATAAAGATTTGAGGCCAGATTACTGGTGGATTGGAATGAAAAAGCATATTGCTTCCTATGTTACAAAATGTCTAACTTGTTCAGAAGTTAAGGCTAAACACCAGAAACCTTCTGGATTATTACAACAACTTGAAATTCCTGTTTGAAAATGGGAAATGATAACTATGGACTTCATTACAAAACTTCCCCGCACGAGTCGTGGAAATGATGCTATCTAGGTTATCATTGATAGACTGACTAAGTCTACCCAGTTTCTTCCGATGAAAGAAACTTATAGCATAGATAAGTTGGCACAATTATATGTCAATGAAATGGTGTCTTTGCATGTTGTGCCATTATCCATATTGTCAGATAGAGACAGTCGTTTTACGTCTCGATTCTGGAAAAGCTTCCAGAAAGCTCTTGGAACACGATTAAATCTCAGCACTGCTTATCATCCTCAAACGGATGGTCAGAGTGAAAGAACAATACAAACTCTGGAAGATATGCTTCGAGCTTGTGTAATAGACCTTGGAGGAAGTTGGGACGACCACTTACCTCTAATGGAATTTTCGTATAATAATAGCTATCACACAAGTATACAAGCTGCCCCATTTGATGCCTTGTTTGGCAGAAAATGCAGAACTCCTGTCTGCTGGGCAGAGATTGGAGAAAATCAATTGTTAGGTCCTGAAATAGTTCAGGAAACAACTGACAAGGTGTTACAAATTCGTGAACGTTTGAAAGCGGCTCGTGATAGACAGAAGAGTTATGCTGATAAACGTCGTAAGCCGTTAGAATTTTCTGTGGGCGATCATGTGTTGTTAAAAGTCTCACCTTGGAAGGGTGTAGTACGATTTGGAAAGAAAGGAAAACTTAGTACAAGATTTGTTGTTCCATTCAAAATTTTTAAAAGAATCGGACTAGTCGCCTATCAACTTGAATTGCCAGAGGAAATGAACGGTGTTCATGATGTATTTCATGTGTCAAACCTCCGCAAGTGTTTGGCCGATAAATCTCTGGTAATGCCTCTGAAGTATGTAGAGGTAGATCCAAATCTGAAATTTGTTGAACAACCTCTGTAAATTAAGGATCGTCAGGTTAAAAAGCTGAAAAGGAAGAGGCTGGTGTTGGTAAAAGTAAGATAGAACTCCAGACGTGGACCTGAGTTCACGTGGGAACTGGAGAGTGAAATGAAAAAGAAGTACCTGCACATGTTCCCATAAATCTAGAGAACGAGATTTGAATAAAGGTGGGGAAGATATATGTAACATCCCGATTTCAAAATGATTTAAAAGGTGTCTTTCTTTAAATAAATATCGGGTACCAAGATGCAAATATTTTTACTAAAAAATAGTATTCAACAAATACTGTATATAACGTTTAAGAAGGTTTTAAATGCTGGAGAAATATACCTAGTGATATAATTATCAAGGCTATCACCTAACCTAAATAGTTAGGGGTTTATTATGAAACATGGAGGTTAAGGAGTTTGAAATAGATGTTAAAACCTTGAGGGTTGGAATTGAAACTTTTTTAAATATGAAAAGGAGATAAAAAAAAAAAGAAAAAGAAAAAAAAGGGGATGGGTCGCAGACCAGGGGAGGTCGAGACCTCCTGGTCGGTTCTGCAAAGGTGAGAAAACCCCAAATCAAGGGCCGATTTCACGATTAGAGAGTGATTTGAGGAGATTAAGTCTTGGTTCTACCCTCCATCATGCGATTTCTAAGAGTTTGGTAAGCATTTCTTCCCTCGTTCTAGTAAAGATGGTAGTAAGGCTTCATGTGGTGGAGAAACCCCAAATACTTGCGAATCTGAGGATTTAGGTATGTAACTGGGTGTAAAAGATAATTAATTTATGTGCTATAATGCTTGTTTATGGTTGGGGGTTATGATTTATGATTGCATGTCTTAGTTTGGGAGATTAAAGATTATGAATTGGCAGGAAAAGGGGTGTAAACATGTGAATTATGTTGGATTTAGTATTTAACAACTAAATGGTGAAATTGATTATAGAAACAAGACTTTGAATTTATGTCCAAGTTAGATTTATATAAATTAGACATTGTTAATGATGAAAAGGGGGTATGAGAGTTCATTTGAATATAAAAATGGTGAATTATAGTTATGCCCACAAGGTGTTTGATGAAATGTCTAAACCAAATAAATGGTGTTAATTGAGAGATTTTATAATATTTACTTGATTTAAATGATTTGTTGATAATCATGGGGTGTTTAATAAACAAAAAGAATTGGTGAAGCTAATGGTGAATAGGGTTAACATAATTACATATGTGAATGTTATTTTTTAGTTAATCACTTTAACGGGTCGGAAGGATATGTGGGATTAACATGGTTTGGTTTATAATCAAAAGACCATTACTTGTTGTTAAATGGTGTATGTTGAATTGATAACTTTAACCCATGGTTGTGGTTGAAAAAGAATGGGTGATGACGGGTCTCATGGGTAGGAGTAACCCGTTTATTATTTGTATGTTAAAGAATGGTGGGTTAGAACACATGTATTGGATGGATGAAATACTTTTGTATGAGGGGGGATGAACAACCCCGTTATGTGTTCTAATAGTTTTAAAGTTTGATTTGTTGTCAAGATAGGCGTAACAAAGCTCGGATGGCAACGTGTCAAACGGGTGATAAAGCAACAACAATCCTACGGGCGAAGGTGAGTGACTCGAATTTGAGTTCGATTAGAATAATCATAATAATGACTTAGGATTCTTATGATTTAGATGGTTTAATATAAATTATTAAATATGGTTTAACTTAACAATAACGTATTGTTTTGACGGCGTTGTGGGGGTTTAAACTCATAAACAAAGAGTGCGAATTGGTAATGGGTCGAGTGACCCAAGTGCTGAAAATTCAGCATATATCCAGAATTTAACTGGTTTTGAAATATTCATAGTAAATTAACCGGATGTCCGTTCGAGGTCTATTATACATCGACGGAAAGCTCTATGTGTCTACTTTACTCATAATTTTAGTTGAGGTGAAATAGCTATTTGTAAGTGGGTGTAAACGTTGAATTTTTACAGCCACTTAAGGCTTTTTTGAAACGGGAATTTTATAATATTTATAAAATTGTTGGGGATTAACCGAGAACTCGTTAAGGGTGTCTTTTATATGGTTGTAAACCTCTATGTGTCTAAAACTCTATACATGAGTTGGGGATGAGGTTTATATTGATTTAGAATAAACTAAATGGTGGGATTTTTGGTTAAGTGTGGGGTTTGATGTAATCATGGCGTCACAAGTTTGTAACCCGGTTAAATATATTTTTACCGTATGTGGCGTTTAATGTGAATTACAAACTAAAGGCGGGTGAATGTTACAAACTAAATAAGGGTGTGTGGCGGGGGTAATAATAAGTTGTTAACCGGACGAGTTGCGGTGTGAAACTCAATGAATGTCGGTCTATTACGTTGTTTACTTCTTATGGTGCGAATTAACCTACTAATGGTGTTTGTAGTGTTTTAAATTCGTACTAACAGGGATATTAAAGGTGAAACGACCCGACGTCGGGGTCGGGAGAAGAAGAGAACAAAAAGTATACAACGGAGTTTTAAACAGTTGTGGGAGTCGTACTTCGAGGGTGAAGCTTGATATGCTTAGAGTTTATATATTTGAATCGTATTCGTATAATTATATATGGAATGTGAGTCCTCACTTAGCTTCGGCTAAATAGTTATGATGGTGGTGATGTGCAGGTATGAAGAGTCGTTTAGACTCGGAGGTGGTCAAGATATGTGGATTACGCGGGTCGGCTTGGATTGCATATCTATGGGGATTGATCGGAGGCATTTATCTTGAAGTAACGGGAGGGTCAAAGAGGTGGCTTAACCCCACTTAAAAAGATAAGTGAATAAATAAACAGTTTCCAACTATTTGGTTTGGGTGATAAACACATAATTAGATATGTATATATATATGTGTGTGTGTGTGTGTGTGTGTGTGTGTGGTCACAGGTATAATACCATAGAAATATTTGAATTGTGAGTTGACTAACCGTTGGGTGATGTCATTTGATAGTTTTAGATGGTGAAAGACGTTGGTGATCAAGTCAAGGGATTGGGTCAACGGGATGGAGATTTGGAGTCGGCGCTTTATATGATTTTACATGGTCGTTTTGTAAAGTTTTTCATTTACATTGTGGTTTTGTATCGGCGTTTTAGAGTATAAACTCCATGTTGATTTATTATGTGTCGATGTGTCCATGGATGTTTTGGTCATTTGGTTTGGTTATATTGGTGTCTAAACATGTTAATATTTCGTAAGGGTTGTCCATTTTACAAACGGGTCATGTCGAAATTTTATGAAAAAACTCGTGTGCGTTTTATTAGTATTCTTTGGGTGAATGTTGGTGTAATATTATATGAGGTGTTCTTTTTAGTGAAATAAGTTCTTTATTTAAAAAGAAAATTTTGGGCCTATTTTTCGCAAAGTGTTTAAAATTTATGTTTTAAATATTTGGGTGTTACAATATAACACTAGGCCAATTCCGATGTCCTAATTTGCCATTATTGGAACCTTAGGGGTTAGATTTGCTAAGTCCCCAAAGTTCAAAGGTTAAAATTTAAAATGGGTTGGTAGCGGACCACTACCAGACCCTTATAAGTCCGCTAGGTACTCCTGGCTATGGAGGTCCGCTAGCATAGCTCCGCCAAGATTGAAAAGGTTGGGTGGCGGACCGCCACCACTTGGGTAGGTCCACTAGCCGCAATCCTCCGAGTTGACACGTGTCTGGTGACTCAACGTAGGGTTTTGACGCGTGTACTCGTGGCGGACCGCCACGCCCTCCGTAACGGTCCGTCGGCCGCAAATTAAGGTTTGGACCAATCAGGATTGGACATCTAGGGCTGTCGCAACATCTGGGCGGTAGCGGACCGCTAAGCCCTAGCATAACAATCCGCTACGAGTCTGGCTGGCCAACTATACATAGAGCCCTCTGGCTCTTTATTTCTCACACTCAACTTCCTCACTTCTTGGAGCAGCCTCATACCTCGGTTTGTGTGCTCTTTATTTCTCACGCTTATTTTCCACACTTTCGCTTATTTCCGAATTCATGCGTTAAGATACTAACTTGACTTAGAACTTGCATTAAGTTTTACACTAGCACTCAAGGACTACCCCTGAGATAAGATCAAGCTACTGTTAAGGTGAATATGTTTATCTATCTTTATCTTCAAAACTTTGAAAGTTTTATGTTTACGAAATGACAATACTTGTATTCAAAAGTTTGATGCATAAGGACGTCTACGTAAAACATTTAGGCCATAAGTATACGTAAAACTTGATCAAGGGATACACGCTTTATGGGTGAAATTCCCATATTGGGGCTGGTAATTGTCTGTAACCGAATGTAAGACGGGGTCTCAGTTAATGGACATCGCAGTAAGTAAGTCTGCAAATGACAGCATTCCTTTTACAGAAATTATCGGTGTATACCGTGGTTGTACACTCAGATGAAATAGTTCTGCTGAATTGTAGATTGTACCCGCATTATGGTTAAATATTTTGATACTGTATTTGCGAACTGAAACTGGTCATCATGTTCACCGGCGTTCGCGCTGACGTTTTATGTTTCAAAAATGTTTTCAGGTAATCAATGATTATCTATAAGACTAGTCCTATGGGATAGTCTTTGGGATAAATGTGTACATAAAGGGATTTTGACAGGGTTATGTGCTGCTAGCATGGGGATAACTCTGCAGGAATGAAAACAAGAGGAGATGTTAGGAAGATGTATTCCTAGACATGGATACTCCCTTGTTATGCACAGGGTTAGGTGTCGGAAGGTAAAACCCTTAGATACCAATGCTGGTATAGCTTGGTATTGGACATGGTTAACTCCCCAGACACAGACCAACTACCTTGTGGCTCTAGTTTTACCCTGCTTATGCAGGTGACATGTAAATGGTCGTGGACCATGGTTTTGTATAAAGAATGGGTATTTAAATCCCTAGTGAAATGAAATGATGTTTTATTTATCCCCGGATTTGGAAAATATACAATATCAACCCTTGAGTTGATGTTTATCACAAGTTCGATCCAAAAGTATTTCCGCTGCCAAATTAACTCTGATTTCATATATAAAATAAGATTGGAGGTGCCAATTTGGTCGCACGCCCGGGGTGTCCTGAAGCCGGGGTGTGACAGGTTGGTATCGGAGCCCAAGGTTTTAGCGAATTAGATACTAGCCTTAGTATCTAAGCTTTAACCATAGTTTATATTATTATACCTCAAGATTAAGATAAGGATACTGGCTTTAGTATCTAAGTGTTGATCAACATGAGGATAGAATACTTATTAAAGTAGTTACTAATATTTAAAGATTTCAGGATGTCTGGAGAACATAGCTTTCCTAATTACGATCCTAATCATCCGTTCAAGCAGGAATCCCCTGAATATCCTGTTTATGGATCTCAGATGATGCCAATCACATTTCCTGATGATAACGATCCCTTCATTATAAATCTAGATACTCCTACACCTGAGTATCATCCCCTATCATATGATACTGAGAGTTCTTGGATGGACGCTCGTTCTGACTTTAGTAACTGGCAGTTTAATACCCCTCCACCAATAGACAATCAGGTAGGGCCAAGTACGTCCCGAAAGCCTCGAATAAGAGTGAGAATGCCCACTGAGAGAATTTCTATTCCAGGTAGTGAAATGGAGGAAATTTATCAAAATACACCAGTGGAGGAAACATCCGAAGAATCTCATCAGTATGCTCCTGTATCTGAAAATCCGGAGGATTATCCCTTTTATAATCCCGAGTCTCCTATTCTTCATGATCCCTATGTTGTTCCTGAACCTATATACACTAGTCCTTATTAGAATTATTTCCAAGCTCCACCAGAGTATCAAAACGCCTATAATGATATAATGGTTGGTCTTCGTGAACCTCCACCTAAATATGGGTATGAAAACAGTATGCCTTCATCTCCCATAGAATCTTTAGATCGTTCGTTACGCCAAACGGATGACATAAATAGGGAAAGAATTATGAACAAGGAAAGGACACAATTTTATGGACAACAGGTTTACGAACATGGGGAGAATCTGATGATCCTTGGATATGAGCTAATGAAAGATTAATTTGATATATTGTATTTTGTTCTTATTGTAATATCTTTTCTATATAGTAAAAGTTATTTGTTTTATTTACAGAAATGGTTGGAAAAAGCAAGGGTCCTAGCTTTCTTTGTAAATTTGCGCCGGCTAATTATTTTTAACGTAAAACTAACGAGACAACGATAGAAAATAATGAGGAAACTGAAAGTTCAACTTTCTGAAGCCTTGAAGAAATAGGGAATCCTAGTATTCCTTATAAACCTTCTATCAGTTATCATTATGCTCCTACTGCAGGAAGTTATAACATTACTCCAATATACTCACATAATTTTCATGAGGGATTTTCTGAAATACCTTATTAAAATAGATATGTTTCTGAAGATGAAGAACAAGAAGATTCTAACAAACATTTTATCCCTTATCATGAGACAGTTCAATTCCCTATTCCTTATGTAAATGAAGAAGCACCTGGAAACGAAAGGGAACGAATATTGTTAAATCGAATAGCTGAACTTGAACGAGAGAAAGCATAAATAGAAGCTCGAAATATTCTTCTAGTACAAGCTTTAGAAGAAAAGAATTATAATAATTACTAGAACAATGAGTTCTGTATATGTACTTTTTCTTGTATAAATTTCAGTAATAAAAAGGTCTATATTGATTCCAATCTTGTTTATTTCTAGAATGTTGAAAAGTGGACCATCAAGTAACACTCGTGGTAAAAAGAAGCAAATGATTGAAAACGATACTGCTGAAACTCAGAAGGCAGATATAACAAAAATGATCGATGTTGGAATAGAGAAAGCAATTCCTAAAATTGTAGTAGCTACAGAAAAAAGCAAAGCTGCTAAGAAACGAGATTCCTTATTGCAAAAATCTAAAACAAGAGAAACTGAGAATGAAGTCTCTACCCCTCAATTTACAAAACATAATGAGGGAGGTCACTCAAATTTCCATAGTAAATCCATTAAGAGAACATACCGGGAAAGTCATGATTCCTCTATGGCTACTCCCAAGGAAGGGTATGATTCTGCATACAAGAAACAGAGAAATCTTGGATGCACGTACAAAAATTTTCAGGATTGCAAACCTTATGAATTTGCAGGAAGAGAAGGAGCAATAGCAGCACTAAGATGGCTTGAGAAAAATGAGTCGGTGCTGGCTATAAGTAAATGCCTTGAGGAAGACAAGGTACTTTATGCTTCAAATCTATTTAGAGACCAAGCCTTAGAATGGTGGAATCAAGTGATATCTGCCAAAGGAAGAGATAGGGCTTATGACATGGGTTGGTCAGTCTTCAAAGAAAGAGTGGAGAAGAAGTTTTGTCCCATGAATGAGAGGGAGAAGATTGAGCACAATTTTTTGAACTTGAGGATGGTAGGAACAAACCATCAAGATTATGTAACTAAGTTGTTCGAATATGCTAGGTTAGTACCTCACCTAGCAACTCCTGAATCGAACCTCATTAAGAGATATATCTAGTGTTTAGTCTTGGAAATTAGAGACTCGGTAAAAGCCTCTAAACATGAATCAATGGACGATGCCATTGAACTTGGTGCTATGCTTACGGTTGGATTGATAAGGAATAGAGAGGAGCTGAAGAAGAAGAATAATATGCACCAAAACAAAAACAAGCATAAACGATCTGAAAAAAATTTCAGTCATAAAGATACTCGTTCCCCTGCTCCAGAATGCCGACTATGCAAGAGGAGGCATTTTGGAAAATGTGGTGCAAGACCTTTTTGCAGCACATGTAAAACTTCTGGGCACTCTACTGAGAACTGTTATAAAAACAGAAAGCCTATTGTTTGCTATGGTTGTGGAGAGTCGGGTCACATAAAGACCCAATGCCCGAAGGCAAAAGAAGCAGGAACATTGGGAGCAAAAACCTGCTGAAGGCGTTAAGAAGAACGCCAGGGCATTTATTTTTGAATGCAAATGAAGCAGCCAAAATGCCAGATGTAATTACTGGTACGTTTCTTGTCGACAATATCTATGCAAAGGTTTTATTTGATTCTGGTGCAAACCAAAGCTTTATAGATATTAAATTCTGTAAGCTATTAGATAAACCTTTAGCTAGATTAGACAAATCTTACGAAGTCAAGACTGCTAATGGGGATTTAGTTAAAATTTCTAGTTCCTTAAATGACTGTAAGATTTCTATATTCGAACATGTCCTACCTGTGCAATTGTTGCCCATGAGTTTAGCCGGATTTGACGTTGTTCTGGCAAAGGATTGGTTATCTACCAACCAAGCCCAAATAAATTGCGACAACAAATCTATTGAAATCCATGTGCCTGATGGTAAGATAATTACTATCAAAGGAGATAAAAGTTCCAATCCAATTGGAATTATATCACTCCTTAAGGCAACGAAATATCTAAACAAAGGATGCTTAGCATACCTTGTGTCACTTACAACCAACAATGAAATAAAGCCTTTAGAAAAAATACCTGTAGTATCCGAGTATCCGGAAGTATTCCCGGAGGAACTACGAGGATTACCGCCAGATCGAGAAGTGGAGTTTAGAATAAATCAGGTACTGGGAACAGCTCCAATGCCCCGTATAGATTAGCACCCACATAAATGGCAGAGTTGAAGAAACAACTTTAGAGTTGTTAAATAAAGGATTTATAAGACCAAGTTCTTCCCCATGGGGAGATCCGGTATTATTTGTTAAAAAGAAAGACAGATCAATACGTATGTGTATTGATTACCGTGAACTGAACAAGGTCACGATAATCAACAGATATCCGCTTCCCTGAATTGATGATCTGTTTGATCAGCTTCAAGGAGCATGTTGTTTTTCAAAGATCGATCTTCGTTCAGGATATCATCAATTGAAGGTACAAGAAGAAGACATATCCAAGACTGCATTCAGAACAAGGTACGGACATTATGAGTTCACTGTAATGCCGTTCGGACTCACTAATGCTCCGACAGCATTTACAGATATGATGAATCGAATTTGCAAACCTTATTTGGATAAATTCGTTATCGTATTCATAGACGATATACTTATTTACTCAAAAAGTGAGGAAGAACATGCAGAACACTTGAAAGTAATTCTTGAATTACTTAAGAATGAGAAATTGTATGCCAAATTCTCGAAATGTGAATTCTGGTTATCTGAAGTTCAATTTCTAGGGCATATAATAAATACTAACGGAATTCAAGTCGATCCTGCTAAGATTGAAGCAATTATTAAATGGGAAGTTCCAAAGTCGCCGACCGAAGTTCGGAGTTTCTTAGGTTTGGCGGGATATTACCGAAGATTTATCAAGGACTTTTCCAGAACTCTTCTTCCTCTTACTTCATTAACAAGAAAATCTGTGAAATATGACTGGGGATCAAAGCTTCGGCACTAGACCGAGAGACTGTCGGTTGACGCTTCGAGGACCAAGATATTAAATTGCCACCCATGTAAACACAATAGCCAGACGTTGACCATCGTGAGTCTGGGAATCCGCCCCAATCCGCATTCGAGTATGCTGTAAGTTTCGTGGATAGGGATGGAGAAATAACAAGACCCTGAGATAAAGTTCCTTTGATGTACCGAGGGATCTGTTTAAGTAACTGAAATATGTTCCTTTGATGGAGAAAGGTGTGTGTAGGTGGCGATTGGTTGGGAATGGTGTTTGGGAATTGAGACTCATCGAAGATAACATGTCTCGAGAATATGGTTTTACCGGTTGCGATATCTAAGCAACGGTATCCGCGAAATTTTGCGGGATAACCAAGGAAGACACATGGAGTGGAACGGGGGGCAATTTTGTGAGGACGAGTAGAGGTTGTGTTAGGATAGCATAAGCAACCAAACACGCGAAGATGGTCGTATGATGGGATACGACGATAAAGAATAGATGTGGGGGTGAGGTTGTTGTGTAATTTGGTTGGAAGGATGCTGTGAAGGTAAGAAGCCGTGTGAAGTGCCTCAACCCAAAATGATGACGGAATGGAGGCATGAGTAAGAAGGGTGAACATTATTTCATTTAAACGACGAATCATCCATTCGGATTTTCCGTTTTGTTGTGACGTATGAGGACACGAAAAACGAAGTTGAATACCGTGTTTAGTGGCAAAGTTTTTAAAGTTTGTGTTATCAAATTCTCCTCCCATGTCACATTGAAACGACTGAATTTTCATGTGAAATTGGGTTTCAATATATTGATGGAAGTTGGAAAACTTGTCGAATGTTTCGGATTTAAACTTTAAAGGATAAACCCATGTGTATTGTGTGAAGTTATCCGTTACAACCATATAATATTTATAACCCGCATGACTTAAAATTGGTGAAGTCCACAAATCACAATGTAATATGGCAAACGGTAATAAAGTACGATTAATAGAATCCGAAAACGGTAATCGTTTATGTTTGGATAATTGACAAGCATGACAAACAAAAGGAGATTGTAATTTGTTGCAAGAAATAAAATTATTAGAATGTAGGAACTCCATGACAGGTTGTCCCGCGTGTCCGAGACGGTTGTGCCAAAAATGGGAGTCTTTATTGGAGAGCAAACAAGCAGTGGCGGAAGCATTGTTGGTGAGCGGGTAGAGGTCACTTGAGCTATTGTGACGACTCAGGATCCTGCCATCCATGAAATCCTTCAAAGTAAAGCCAAACGAATCAAATTCAATAGATGTATAATTATCAATATTGAATTGACGCACATATATAAGGTTTTTAATAACATTAGGGTTGAATAAAACGGACTTTAACCGTAAGGGTTTAGATGGGGTAGGTATGGTGGAAGATCCCGACCTAAGAACTGGAATTTTATTGCCATTTCCTACAAATATTGATGTTATAGGTGAATACACGAAAAAAGTAGAGAGTTTACCTTGGTCATTTGTGATGTGAGACGACGCACCTGTGTCGAGATACCACTGATCATCCACACCACCGGAATCCATAGAAAGGGCCTGGACCGCATCCGCCAATTGGGTTGGCTGAAGTGGATCAGTCTCGGCTAAATGGGCCTGAGCTTGGGCCTGATGATTACCAGATTGGTTTTTATTGTTGTTGTTGGACCACGTAGCCTGATGCCTTGATTGCCAAGATTGAGTCCATCCTTGAGCTGGATATGGACAAGGTGGTGATGCCCAATATGGGGGAGGAGCCCAGTCGAGAAACGTGGCATGAGACTGAGTTGGGTAGGAGCGTTGTTGAGACTGACCAGAAGCACGATTGTTGGACTGGCCATTACGATTAGAATCACGACGAGATCTGGTTGGGCGGCGCTATTGCTGTTCCCGATTAGAAGGGTGTGGTGGCTGGGATGTAATGGCTACAGCGACTAGGGGGTGGGCGAGAGGTTGTCATGGGCTGCTAGACGTCGTGCCTCAGATTGGAGTTGATCACAAGCACTCTCCCATGGAGGAAGAGTTTGGTTGATAAGGTAACCAACATCATCATACTCACGAGGAAGTCCACGGACAAGATAAAGGACCCTTTGAGTGTCATTAATTGGACAATCAACGGTCGTGAGTTGATCCGCTAGTTCTCGAATCCATTGACAGTATGCCTCAAGAGAAGGCATGGCAGCAAGAGCTAGGTTGGTAAGTTCATGTTGAAGCGCCGCGGCTCGAGATCATTTAATATTCAGGAACAAACCCTTAACCCGTTCCCATGCTTCAAAGGTAGTGGATTCGTCTGTCACACCCCGGCTTCAGGACACCCCGGGCGTGCGACCAGATTGGCACCTCCAATCTTATTTTATATATGAAATCAGAGTTAATTTGGCAGTGGAAATACTTTTGGATCGAACTTGTGATAAACATCAACTCAAGGGTTGATGTTGTATATTTTCTAAATCCTGGGATAAATAAAACATCATTTCATTTCACTAGGGATTTAAATACCCCTTCTTTATACAAAACCATGGTCCACGACCATTTACATGTCACCTGCATAAGCAGGGTAAAACTAGAGCCACAAGGTAGTTGGTATGTGCCTGGGGAGTTAACCCTGTCCAATACCAAGCTATACCAGCATTGGTATCTAAGGGTTTTACCTTCCGGCACCTAACCCTGTGCATAACAAGGGAGTATCCATGTCTAGGAATACATCTTCCTAACATCTCCTCTTGTTTTCATTCCTGCAGAGTTATCCCCATGCTAGCAGCACATAACCCTGTCAAAATCCCTTTATGTACACATTTATCCCCAAGACTATCTCATAGGACTAGTCTTATAGATAATCATTGATTACCTGAAAACATTTTTGAAACATAAAACGTCAGCGCGAACGCCGGTGAACATGATTATCATGACCAGTTTCAGTTCGCAAATACAGTATCAAAACATTTAACCATAATGCGGGTACAATCTACAATTCAGCAGAACTATTTCATCTGAGTGTATAACCACGGTATACACCGATAATTTCTGTAAAAGGACTGCTGGCATTTGCAGACTTACTTAGCGCGATGTCCCTTAACTAAGACCTCGTCTTACATCCGGTTATAGACAATTACCAGCCCCAATATGGGAATTTCACCCATAAAGCGTGTATCCCTTTATCAAGTTTTACGTATACTTATGGCCTAAATATTTTACGTAGACGCCCTTATGCATCAAACTTTTGAATACAAGTATTGCCATTTCGTAAACGTAAAACTTTCAAAGTTTTGAAGATAAAGATAGATAAACATATTCACCTTAACAATAGTTTGATCTTATCTCAGGGGTAGTCCTTGAATGCTAGTGTAAACCTTAATGCAAGTTCTAAGTCAAGTTAGTATCTTAACGCACGAATTCGAAAATAAGTGAAAGTGCGGAAAATAAGCGAAAGTCAGATAAATTACCGGAACGAAGGCACGCAAACCAAGGTATGAGGCTGCTCCAAGAAGTGTGGAAGTTGAGTGTGAATTTGTGTGTGAGAAATGAAGAGCGGGAGGGCTCTATTTATAGTTAGCCAGCCAGACCTGTAGCGGACCGTTATGCTAGGGCGTAGCGGTCCGCTACCGCCCAGATGTTGCGTCAGCCCTAGATGTCCAATCCTGATCGGACCAAACCTTAATTTGCGGCTGGCGGACCGTTACAGAGGGCGTGGCGGTCCGCCATGAGTACACGCGTCAAAACCCTATGCTGAGTCACCGGACACGTGTCAGCTCGGAGGATTGCGGCTAGCGGACCATTACACAATTGGTGGCGGTCCGCCACCCAACCTTTTCAATCTTAGCGGACCTATGCTAGCGGACCTCCATAGCCAGGAGTACCTAGCGGACCGCTAAGGGTCTGGTAGTGGTCCGCTACCAACCCATTTTCAATTTTAACCTTTGAACTTTGGGGACTTGTAAAATCTAACCCCTAAGGTTCCAATATTAGCAAACTAAGACCTCGGAATTGGCCTTGTGTTATATCCTCCCCACCTTTATTCAAATCTCGTCCAACACAACAGCCGAAGTAAGCTGGATTCGTAACCTTCTACTCGAACTTCATGTTCCCGTTACACGTGCAACAATTATTTATTGCGACAATGTCTCAGCGGTATACCTCACTGAAAATCCAGTGCAATATCAACGCACTAAACACGTCGAGCTTGATATTCACTTTGTTCACGACAAGGTCCGCCTTGGTGACATCAAAGTCCTGCACGTCCCTGCTTATTACCAATATGCGGATATTTTCACCAAAGGTTTACCCAAACACCTCTTCCATCGTTTTCGGTCCATTTTATGCCTCCATTCATCTACGGTTCAAACTGCGGGGGAGTGTTAACCGATAAATATCTACGGATATTATTGGTGTATATTTTGTGAATATTTGTTTGGTAGGATTGATTGTAGTTTCCTTAGTTATCTCCTGTAAACTCTCCATCACATGTATTATTTATTCTATTGTAAATCTCATTGTAATGCAAGAAGAATGACCTTTCTTTCATATTTTTGCAGGGTAAGCATTTACTATTGCCGGCTAAGTCTTTTTAGTTTGCCGGCTAAACCTTAAAAAAGCGCCAGACGGCTATAGCAAGCTATTAGCCTGCTTAGCCGGCGCTTTTTTAAGGTTTAGCCGGCCACGTGTCGCAATTCGGTTGGTTCGTACACTGCAAAAAGGAATTTGGCACGGAATTTCAAGCCAGCTAAGTTTAGACGGCTATTGTGAAGGATGTCCATGTTTTAGTTGGCTAAATGAGGATGTCCATTTTGGATAACTTTTTTTGTCAAATGTTCATTTTAGATTTTTTTTTTACTTTGAGGATACTTCAAGCTCCATTTAGGCCGCACCTGTCCATGACGTGGAGGGTGCGGCAACAACCCCCCCCCCCCGGTTCCTCGCCGTTGTTTTGCATTTGTGCGGTGGATTATTTCCGAGGTTTCTTCTTGAGTAGCCGCACCCCATATGACCTTTGGACCCATTTTGAATCGTTAGCCAACGGCTAACTTAAAAAAGGATGTTTTGGAATTTAATTTTTACCCCATAAATATCATTCAATCATTCTTACCTTTTACACAACTTTTCTTCATTTCTTTTTTTATAAAATATCATCTCCCTCTCTAAAAAAACAGATCTAAACGACTCAAATAATATGTTCAACCAAGGTAATCCTTATCGTCCATACTTTGATCCAACCCGCTTACCACCCAATCCCCAGCTCGTATATCCCCAAAACCGGCATCTAGTATTTTTCGGGTGGTCGTAACAAAATATTTTCAAGGGTTCCAACCCATTCCCCCAACCCAATCTGCAACCCATTCCTCAACCTGACTCACAACTTGATTCTCAACCCGGCTCTCAACCGGATTCCGTCCCCGAAACCCAACTAGTTGCTACACGTACCAAAAGGAAGAGCTCTAAAAAACCCATCACTACAAGTAGTACGGGACCGACACCAGCTCAACCATGGTCTATTGAGGAAGAAACAGATTTGACTCGTGCTTGGGTCGATGTTTCGGAGGACCCAATCATCGATATTTCGGAGGACCCAATCACTGGTAATATTGAAGAGGAAACAGCTTTGGTTTGTGCTTTGTCGAGCGAATTGCAAACAAATATGCTTAATGTTTTATTTATGTGTTTTTTCTAAATTATCATGCAATGTCTATTTATTTATAAATTAACGTCTTTATATTTTTTAAACTAGTGTCTATTTAATTTTAATTATCATTTATTTTTTAATTATAAAATTAATATTACTTTTATCATATAATATTATTTTTTTAAAGTGAAGCATGGGTATTACATAGATGAAAGATGAAGTGAAAGATGCTGATGTGCCGCTGAGATAGAGCTTGATGCTGAAAAGTGAAACGTAAGTATAACACATAGCCTTATTTGCATAAAAAACCATAGTGGTTGTAGTTTTAACGTTTTATATAGGGATGAGCATTTGGTACCGAGTACCCGTACCGATACCAGTACCGTACCGATAGATTCGGTACCGGTACCGGTACCCACTTTTCCATAACTTCGGTACCGGTATTTTCGGTACCGGTACAGTACCGATACCATCTAAAGATGAACATTTTGTAGCAAGTACCGGTACCGCATCAATAAATTCGGTACCGGTACCCACTTTTTCATAAATTCGATACCGGTATTTTTGGTATTGGTATAATACCGATCTCATCCTTAGTTTTATAAACTTTTTAATGCATCCTTTATATAATTTTTATAATGTAAGTGGCAGGATAAATGTTACATATTTTAATAAATGCTCAAAAAAATCTATGTTTTTATGACAAGTATAATAAACTAGTTTTTTTACCCGCGCTACGCGGCGGGTGTCCGATCGGTATCGGTTTGGCTGGTTTACGGGGATAAAACTTAAGTCGAAACGCATAGTTGCTATAGCATATGATACAAAAAAGTACTCGATTTTGAATATAGCTCCGTTTTGAATAAAATTTATGCCGGAACGTTGAAAAAAATTTAAAGAAAACCGCGCATTCTGCTTTTTTCTTTTAAGTAATGAATGAAAATTATTCCAGAAAAATAAAATTATTATAAAATTAAACATGTTAAAAGTGTATATTATATATAGTATAAGAGGTGAAAATGAAAATTAAAAAAAACATTTTTTTTTTAATTGCCACTTGTCAACCTCTTATTGGTGGGGGTAATATTCCCCCTAATGTGACCGCCTCAACCGTTTAAAGTTAGCCTCCCGTCGCGAAGCGCAGAGCAAAATTTATTTAACCACGTTTTCTTTTGTGCTTAGTCATGCAAATGTCACCGCCTCAACCGTTTAAGATCTGGTTCCGCCGCGGAGCGCGGGGTACAATTTCTAGGTCTTTTAAAAAAAATATGTTTTCTTTTCATTAAATTGAGGTTATACATATTTCCTTTTTTTATTATTTTGTTAAAAGACGTTTAATAACTTAATTAATGAGAAAACATTTTAATTGAAGTTAATTTTGTTGTCATGCCACGTGGTACCCGGCGCGTTGCGGCCGCCACGTGCCGCGACACGTTAAACAACATACGCTAAACGGATTCGAACTTTATAAAATGAAGAGGAAAGTTAAACCGTTAAATAAATCAAAGTCTTCGAATAAAAAAAAAAGGGGACACCAAACGACTTTTAAACTTTATAGAAAAACTAAAGCGTTAAATAAATCAAAGTCTTTGAAGAGCCACGCACATTGAGCCGCGTTAACGTGCACATAGCGGCAAGTTAAAAACGTAATACATAAAAAGGAAAAAAAATGCTTAATAGAGCGTTAATGATGTTAAAGATATTATATAGAAAAACGAAACTGTTAAAAAATTATTGTGTACGAAATAAATAAATGTATTTAAAACTTTATACAGATGGGTTAATCAACACTAATAAATTAAGTAATTTACTATATATAAATAATATTTTATGATTTTTTAAGTATCATGATGCATGGCACTTGAACCTCAAAGCAATCAAGATCAATGGGCCTTAGTCAACCACGCATCCAATGCCCTGAAAGCGAAAAAGGAAAACGACAAATCGGGGAGAAAATCAGCTAGCAATGAAGGGTTGTACATAAAACTTAAGTGCTTTCATATTTGCCTTTTGTAAGTAATTAAATTTGAAGAAAATGACATATTAATGTTTGTTTGCGAAAATTTGGAAAAGTGTATTTATTATATGTCTTGACATGTTTTCTATTTATTTAACACCTGGCACATGATATGCTTGAAAGTATATAATGTATTTTTAGGGGTGGCAATCTTGACGTATCCTTAAAAAAATGAGTTTATTTGGGCACAAATCAATTGAATATGGGTCAATTTGGGTGACCTCAAATTAGTCAACGGGTTAATTTGAGTCATCTTAAATTAGTCAACGGATCAATTTGGGTCACCTCAAATATTCAATAGGTTAATTTGAGTCACATTAAATAAGTCAACGGGTAAAAATGATCAAATATTATAAAATTTTGTTAACTTAAAAATAATGCATATGGGTCCCCCCACCCCTGCCCCCCACCCGTCGCCGCCCCGCCCCCCGCCGCCACCGCCCCCGCCCGCCACCGCTTCCACCCGCCCGTCACCGCCACCGTCCACCGCCCCCATAGTGACTCGGACAAGCGAGATTAGGCCTGAACTAATTCAGGGCACTTTCAAGTGCTTGTGTGGAACCATTGTTAAAAATGTTGACCAACAGTATAAATACACTGAGGTTTGTGTTTTTGTTATATGGTTAGATTGGTTTTTTAATTTTATTGTGTTTTTTGTGCTTACTGGTTGTGTTATGTTGTATTTTATTTATGTTTAACTTTAATATATGATAAGTTTGTTTCTTATCAACTACATATAACACGTTTTAATAAGACTAGTTAATAAATCGTTTTAAAAACTGACTCATACAACAATCATCTTTTTTATCATAATATAATTATAAACAACTCTACTCGGTAATGACTGGAAGTTATTGCATACATAATATACATATATTTCCTACCCGCTCGCCGCCGCCACCCGCCCACCGCACCGCCTCCCCCATCCCACACCCGCTCGCCCCCACACCGTATTGGCTGAACCCGTTTTGAATCGAACCAAATTAATAGTTTTTTTTTTAAAAACGACCCGTTTTGACCCGAAGTCATTTTGCTCCTAACCCGTATTGACCCGAACCCGTTATGACCCGTGACTCGAACCCGCCCGACCCGCCCAGTTTGCCAACCCTAGTATTTTATAAAGATATTTACCCAGATTTGGCTTTTAAAAAGGGTTTTCACCTAAGAACTAAACCACACAAATAATAGGCAAGTGTACCTAGCGGATAGTAGTATATCTAGAGGTAAGAACCAGATATCAATCCGTAGACACAGTGGATCCCGATAATAAATCTTTGTTACTGTTTAGCCGATTAACAACAAAAAATGGTTGGTATTTCTTTAAAGTATCATGCAAAATATAACAACTAAACTAACGAACACAAAGGCAATCAATTAAGGAAGAATATCACTTTAATCCCGAATCCATTAAGCTAACAAATGACAAAAATCATGGATACATGGCAAGAACACAAAACACAAAAGTAACTAGAATCCCGCTAAAGATATCTAATCGAATGATTTATCGGAAAGATAGAATGAAAAACACATGCTAACCACCTAGAATCATATAAGTAGGCTCAAGTGACATGATTATGTCAATATTTATAAAACATGGATTAATTTCCTATCGCGGGTGACTAATTTAATAACTCTTTGGAAAGATAACATGAAAAACACATAATCCACCTAAAGTTAATTAAACTAAGTAACGATCATGCACTTCTTCAACTTATGATGTTCATGTCAAGATTATATAAATTAGAAGCTCGTGTCAACAAACCCTAGAAAAACATAACACTTAACGTGACAAATCATAATAAATACTTTGTTTTTCCAAACATAAGCATAAGGATGCACATCAAGAGTTTTCATACCTAAACAAGACTTCATTCGTCATTCCTGGTTCAAAAGACATGGACTAGCATAATCATACACAAATCCATGAATAGATGCTCAAATCATGACATTACTATAACATTAACATAATCATTGCCGATGATTCATAATATCATCAAATGTTATTAAACTTCATCTAAATCAAAGTGATACAAAGAGTTTAGTTCATCATGAGCTCAAAAACAACATACAAGCTCGAAAAGATTACAAGGTTCATGATAAAAGTAACAAGAATCCAAACTAGATGATGTAATGATGTGTGATAATCCTCTTGATGTTGGAATCCTTCCTAAAAGTTTGCAAATGGGTTGAAATCACCAAAGTTCGGAGTTGACAGTAGTGGCTTTTTACTCCTTGGACTCCACACACCGGAACAACTTTTCTAGAACATTATATAAAAAATGCCAAGCACAATCGCGTCCGGGTAGGGCTGCCTACCCTTTTGGCGCAGTCGTGGTCAGGCGTTTGACCGATCTGTAATGACCATTGGTTCTTCAATCTTCCAGACAACTGTTCAATATTCACACATGGATCTCGTGGCTGCACAAGGTCGAAGGCACGATTGTGGGGGAACGAGCACATGTAGGATTAGGGTTGGGGTGGCAGGACCGTGCCTCTTTTTTTATTTGCACATGAAGCCTTAAAATACTCCATAAACTTCCACAAATCCAATTCACTTCACAAGGCAAGGCAGATAAGAACCCTGGAAATTGACAGACAAGGCAGATAAGTGTCTAAATCTTATGAAATTTCTAATAAACGTGCATAAAATGGGGGTAAATCCGTACACTGAATATGTGTACATTTAAGCACATCAGCACCTAATAGCATTGGCAATTTAGCACAATATGTATATTTACTTATTTGTATATGATGAAATGAATACATATAACATATAAAAAAATGTAAATATAAATAATTTCATGCTAATAAACTTTATATATATATATATATATATATATAAACATTTTGTCAATATTTGTGAGTATAATGAACAGTGTATATGATGAAATGAATACATATAAAAAATGTAAATATAAATAATTTCATGCTAATAAACTTTATATATATATATATATATATATATATAAACATTTTGTCAATATTTGTGAGTATAATGAACAGTGTTTAAGCAGTCTATAAAAGGCTGCCATGTGACAGTTCTTTTTTTTTATGAAAGAATTTCATGTATATATACCAATTCCTCCAACTTCTAAACAGATCAGAAGTGTTGGCTTAGTGGTAAGCGAACTCCCCCACACCCGGTTGACGCCGGTTTGAGCCCAAGTAGAGAGGGTTCAACCCCAACCCAGTAATTTTGTTTTTTAGTTTTTTTTACATTTTTTAACTTTTTTTTTACTTACCAAAATCATTTTCGGTTTTATATTTTCGTTAAATATTTTTTTTAGTTAGTTACATGGTTTTTGAAGCATGCTAACGTTTTTACCACGACGTGACTTTTTCGTGCTTTCCGAATATAACGTTGTTGCGTGCTTATGTTTATCTACATTTGGGTGTACGTTTCGTTCAGATTGATAATTTTTTCATGGTTTAGCGTGCGGGTTTAATACCTAGTTGATTTATAATAAGGGAAGTAGGATCCAATAACTAAGGGGTGTCATAATTGTCATTAGATAGATTTAGCGATAGTAATTAAGAAAAAATTAATGGTGTGTATATGAAGATACAAACCAAAATCAATATTATGTGATGTGATCAAGCTTTGCTACTCCAAATAGTCTCGTAAATATCTAAGGATTTATTTGTAGGTACATGTGGATATGAAAAACAAAATATTTAAAATATGCTTGAAAGAAAGCATTCAAAAACAAAAATTGACGGACCCAGAAATTTTTTTTATGGCGTCGGAAATCTTTTGGGTCGGTTGACTAGCGATATATAACACGTCCTAAAACTTTTTCATAGGGGGCGATCGAGGGACTATTGCAAAATTTTAGGGGGGGAGGCGATTAAGATTTTAACGCGTATACAACACTAAAAAAAATTCATGGAAGGCGGTTGCCCACCATACCTGATGAATAGGTCTGCCACTGGTTCAAAAAGCCCGTGGCTTGAAACTTGCTTGAAATCAGCTTGTTTCTAAATGAGTCGAGTTGGCTCGGTTTGCAAACAAACAGAGCTCGAGACATGGTAAGCTCGTTCGTTTGGCTCGTTTATATTAATTAAACCTAGATTTTAATATTTATAAGTTATTAACCAAATAGCAATCCAATTATAATCTCTCTAAGCCGAAGTTTTATATCAATCTAAGCTCGTTATCTCGTTTGTTTGGCTCGTAGATCCTATTTATAGATTATGCATGTAAATATATTATTTTTTTATTACAGTTTGAAAAAATAACCGAGTCGACTCGAGCTCAAATATATTTCAGCTCGTTACGAATAAACGAGCCAAGCCGAGTTGACTTGTTTAACTTCAAGCTCAAGCCTAAGCTAAAGTTGTCTCAACTTGGCTCACTCGTTAAACAACGCTAAACAAAATGGACGGTCATATGGGCGGGTAACAAGACTTTGAACCGTCTAAGTTGTGAATGTTTTCGTCAATATCTTATAGTCCCTTAACTTTAAATATCTATGAATTTCTATAGCATGTTTGAATTTATCCCGTTGGTTCATATACAAATCTACTAATTTTTGAATTAACTCAAAGTCCTTGTATACAGACAACTTTTTCTTAATTTTATATCTTTTTATATTATTTAAATGTTAGGAAATTATATTATATAGCACATAATCTCTTCAATATGATGCTCGAACAAGCATGTTTACACAAGATGTATATTGTAGTCATATGAACGAATAGTTAGTAATCAAGAATCTCTCGTCACGACACAATGAAAACATCGATCACGACGATATAACTTAGGCGTAGTTGCAGAGACCGTATATGCAATAACCACCGGGCATACACTTGTTACCACATGACCCGCAATGCCTCTTGTCATAAGCTAAATTCATACACTCCCCTCTGCAACACGAAGCCGTAAACTTGCACTTGTTCTTACATGCTCCACAGTGTGTTTATCCTCACTCAAGTCCATACACTTATTGTTACAACATGTCGAGTTTTTGCCTTCTAAGATGTCGCAAATTTCATCATCTCTCTTGCAGTGGTCCACGGCTCGAGGGTGGTTGTTTTCGGCTAGGAACCAACTTACCCATTTTGGAAACGGCTTCACGGGTCGAGACTTGATGAGTGTTTCTTCGTCGATGAAGGTGCTTGTGAGGGTGATGGCTATGGCCATGGTAATGATCACCAAGAAGAGTGCTTTGATAATGTTGGACATTTTATATTGTCTTGAAATGAGTTTTGGTCAAAGAATGTTGGGATTTGAATGGGACATAGAGTTTGGACCTTTGGTGGTTATATAGGGTACCTTCTGGAACCGCCGGTGGTGGTGGCCGGTGGGGTTGACCCGAGGAACCAGGGGGGTCTGGTGGTCTTGCCATGTACTCTTTCAAAAAGATGGCTTAAATGAGGTGCATGTGTGTGTTGATTAGGGCACACTTTAATATTACTAGTCAATGACCAATAGAAATTGTGGTTTAAAACGTAGACATGTATGTTTGACTTTGGATTTATTTTATAAAATAGGGAACATCCAAATGTACACCTAACACCACACACATCTATACAACTCCAGACACCATCTGACATCTATACGAGTCGTATAAATGCTATACGATGACAGGAGTGGTGTACGGATAGAAGGGGGTGTACGTATAGTAGGGCCCATAAAATATTATGGTTGTTAGGTGTGTTCATTATTCGAATCGCATTCGAATAACCTGAAATTCGATTCGAACGGAATTTGAATAAAAATTTCAATTTCGAATTTCGGGTTATTTGAATCGAATAATTATTCGATTCGAATAATTAAGTCAAATTCGAATTCAAAAATCTCCGATTCGAATAACCGGAATTTGTATTATATATAATTTATAATTTTTTTAATACATAATATTCTTATGTAAAATTGGCTTTTGGGTTTGGGTTTCAATTTCGCAGTATTTGTGGACTTCTGTATAAGTTTTTTATGGGCTATTGGGCTTCAAATTTTTAGAAATGTAGTTAAAAATCAGAATATTTGTAAAATTTTTTTATTTCTTTTCTCTAATTCGGTTTATTCAAATCGGTTTAAGCCGTTTTATTCGAATTCGAATCCATTTTTCAAAATTCCAAATTCAAATAGCCAGTTATGGAGTGAATAAAGATGCAAGCTTTCATTGTTTGTTTTACTTTCTACTTCTACATACATACGTAAATTGTGTTTTGTGTGTGATCTAAGGGGCCTGAACCATCACCTAAGTTAGAGTGGCTGAAAATGATAAAAGATGAATAAATATATTGCCTAAAATAGAAATTAACTGGAAATCAGACATTTAATTACAACTATATCAAGGAATTGATAATTTTTTAAACACTTTTCCTACTTTGTTGTCAAATAAAAGGGTGACTTATTTACTTCAGCTTGTTTTATCTCTGCCTTGATTTTCTGTTCTCGGCTGCTATTGCTGTTGTTGATATGTGAAATCTTCGATGAAGATGTCGGGGTTGCCTCGTTTTTCTATTGAATCCTCTCACACATATTGATCCTGCAATAATATTAACCAACCTATATATGAATACGACTAGTACAGAGTTAACGTTCACTAGTTTTTTTCCCAAAAGTTTTAAGGGCGACTAGGGTGTTAAATGGGACGTGCAAGTGGGTTGACGGGTCAAGCCCAACACGAACTTGAAAACTTGACATGATTATGAACACAACAAGAATCCGAAAATCATGTCAGACACATGAACCCTAACACGACAAGATTTTCGCGGGTTGACCATAACACGACCTGTTTAACCCTAAATTTTATTTTATTTCGTATTAATACTCTAAAATTACAAATTTACATCAAAAATACAAATGTGTATAAAATAGTTATGTTTAAACAATAAAACCTTTTTCTCATTTCTTTTAAAATTTGACATAATGTACCTAACTAATTTTGGCATAAGATATCCATAAAACATCTTTTTTTAAATTATAGAAATAAACTAGTCAACCGTGAGCCCGCCAAATCGGCTCAAACACAACCTATTAAACATGTTCACAGATTCGACCAGAAACTATCCCAAACCCGTTTAGACAAAACCCAAACCTCGTGATAAAAATTCCTAGACTAGGTTGATGTTTCAATTTATGTAGAGTATAACAGTGGCGAAATTGGTTTAGAATTTAGATTAATACATGTACCTTTTAGTATTGGTTTAAATAGGTTAGGTTGGACCCAAAACACTTTTCGTTCAATTATTTTAAAATTTTGGATTAATAGAAGTGTCTCATATATGATCACGGAAAACATATTATTTCAATAATATGCACTTTATGAATAAAAAGAGTTGGTAGTTTCATGCATGAAAATTTTCAACGCATTTGACCGGTTTCCTTTTAAACTACTTTTTATTTTAGCGGTTAGAAATAAACATAATCAAACAAAAGAAGTTTTTGCTTCATACCTCTCCAAAACAAGCGCTGAATGGCACTGGTTGATAGGGCTGATCAAATGCAGAGTTAGCATTTTGTAGGCTTATAAAAATACTCAAAAATTGGAAATATAAAAATGGGTTAAAAATCCACCTTTAAATATTGATGTTGCAGATGACCCACACCCTAATTCTCGTAATGGCAAATTACACAGAAGACGTCTTGGAACAACCATTGGAGAATGACTAGTCTCATCATCAGCAAATACCTAATTCACCATCATGTTGCAAACAAGCACTTAGGAGGTTAGGTGGTGGCCCGATTTGGTTATGTTTATACTTTATATATAGCGGGTCAAACAGGAAGAACAAAAAATAGCTGAAAAACAAAACGGTCAAACGAGTTGAAAGTCATCCGAAGTGTACTTTTAATGTATAAAACCTCCTAAATTAAAAATAAAAATTAGATTATTACTGAAACATTTGTAATCATTATTGCCACGCTAATCGTTCATAGAAAGGTCTAAAATTTTTAGAAAAAAGTTTTTCGGGTCAATCCAACCTGACCTCTACCAAAAGATAACCTGTTTTGACATGTTACCGAACCCGCCCATAAAACATTTGGGAGAAGCAAACATACCTCATTAACCTGAAAATATGTTCCATTAAGAGGAAATGTCCCTCTAGTTGCAGTTCGGCAAGGGATCTGTTGATGAAAATTAGTTTTTACCAATATTAGTAAAAAAACATTATACAAATTCATAATTGCATCATAATATATGATTTAGGAATTCCTTACCAAGATTGTTGCTTTAACTGTTTCTTTTAGATTATTATTGGCTGCTTCGCCTGCTCTGTTTTCTGTATATTCTAATGAGTTGGGAATTTCACCTGTTTTAGAATGCCAATATGAGAATTCATGATAGCAACAGGCCAAAATAGATTATATATCAGTTTTGAGGAATTAAATTTAATACCTGGAAACCATATAGCAAGAAGGTATGGTGTTGGATCATCATGGTCCCTTTCTTCAAACTGTGTATTCACAAATAGCATCTTAGGTAGAGATCCATATATCTTTGATTCATATAATATTAGTCCACCCTCCCAAAACATTCAACAATTCCTTGGGTTGTCATAAAAAATGCAAATTTTCTTTTTTGAGGAAGTATCTTTGCATCGAAATGGGTCAGACCAGGTAATATTGGTATCAGTAGGATCATGTCGGGTTTGGTAGACCCAAATCACTCTGTCCAATATTTTTTTATTTTTATAGGAGTAATTAAGGTGTCAAATATGATCAAATTGTATTATTTTAATAAGAATCTAAATTTTCAAATAAAATGATTTAGAATGTTTTAAGTTTTATACAATGAAAATATCTAAACTTTCGACCGGTGTTTCCTTTAAAGCTATATTTTTATTTTACTAGTTTCACCCGTTAGAGATAAACACAACCCGAATCAACCCCTTCATATGTAAATGAGTGAAAATGGTCACCTCTACCTATTAGCAACAATTACAAGAATACTTACCCCAGCCAAACTCGGATGGAAGTCTGGGAGCTCATAGCTGCATTAACAAAAAATTAATTAAACAAATTAATTTGTGTTTACAAAAAAAGCCAAAAAAACAAAGCTTATTAAAATGAAAACATACACGAGGTGCATAGTCCTTGATTTGGCTACAAATTTCGTTCGTGTCACACGAATGTTGGCTGCTTCTGCTGAGAAAGCAATTAGAGCTTTTGACATGTCAGCTTCTGGGATTGAAATATTATTTGTGTCTATAGTCTCTTTTAAAGTTTCCTTGAACTCTTCAGTGTTAAGTCTGATAGTGGGAATTTCATCATCATCAGACTCGCAACATAAATCCTCAATGTCGCCTATTATTGATTCAACTTCAGGCTCGGGAGATGGAGGAACTTCAATTATAGGTTCACAGGTTTGACTTTGACCTTGATAATATGAGCCCGGGTTGTTGACTACTAGGTCAGAGGATGATAGTGGTTGACCATGCATTGAATGGCTTTCTTCATTTCCAGCTGGGACGATTGAAGTGACATTACTACTTTCTTTTGTTCCAGGAAGAGCGAGCCTACCACTACAATAAGAACTTCACATTAGTGAGGGCCTAAAAATAGTCCGTTATAACAGAAGTACAAATAATTTCTTCTAATATTATCTAGTTAATTAGTTATTAATGAAAATTTAGCTATATTTAGTAATAGGTACATGAAGACATGGGATGAATATGATACAAACCTAGCAAAGGCACTTGCATAATGCCTGCACTCTGCTCTCATTGGACATGCATTGCAATTTGGTTTTATCTTTGTGCAAAATACCTATAAATGTGAAGATAATAAGTTTCAAATAAAATTGGAAGAAAATTATGATGGAAATATAGAAATAATGAGATGGAAAAAAGAAACAAACCTTTCCAAATGTGATCAACTGGTAATGTAGCTCGTATCTGTATTCAACCGAAGTATTGCAATAAGATTCTTAATCAATATAGTACGAATAATTCTAGAGGTCATTATGCAGATGATGTTTGTTTGAAACAAGCAGCTCGGTTTTTGGGTAAAGTATTATAGCAGACTTTTGATGGTCAAAAGGGATTACATTTTAACTTCAAAATTTACAAGTATGCTACTTGTTGATAAGAAAATGATAGTATTATATTATAGATCAGAATAAGAATCGTAACAGAAAAAATAATAGGTAAGAAATCTATGCCAAAATTTTATCTGACAAGTATTAGGTTTGACTTCCCAAAATAAAAAACTCAAACTTTAAGTTGCTAATTGTAATATATTTATATACACACACATATATATGTGTATATGCATACTGAAAACTGATTGAGCATGCAGAAAGATAAAGTTTACAATGTTTTTTGATCAAGGGTGCATAGCCTGGGGTAGAGGTATTTCTGAATGTTGTCCACCATTGGGTACCTGAAACGAAATACCAGGAAATTAAAATATTTCATTTTTGTGACATTTCTCTCTAAGTTCTGTAGCAATGATGTTAAGAAGCTAAATAGTAATATATATGGTATATGAATATGTCTTGAAACTTACGCATTCAAAAGATGAATTTGAACTGAATCAGGGAGGGGTTGCAGCGGGACCCACCCTAGACGTGTGGCTACACGCCCAACGTTTGTGTCAACCTTTCAGAAACAAAACAAAATATGTTGAAACGAAAGGTAATATTTTAAAATATGAAACAAATAATGAATCCAAAAACTCTTACAGGAAAAGCATTATGATGCAGCGTTAGAAGCCGTACACACTCCACACTTTTCAAACCGAGTCCTCGTATGCTCAACAAGAATTCCCTACAAACACAAAAATTATTGAACTCTAATCCTTAGTAAAAATTAAACATTAAAAGATTAGTTTGATGACTATTATTAATTGCATCACATACTTTGCCTTATCTGGTGGAATATCCCTTAACCACTCAAGATCAAGAGTACCATGGTCTTTATATATTCTATCTAAACACTCCTGCCAAAAAGTCAAAAACATAAGTCAATCTTTGTACAAACTGCTAACACTTCTAAACGAGATAACATTATTTACTTTACTGGTAACACATAGATGCAAATACACTAAAATGCAAAGACTACCACCGTCGGTAGCTTTGTAACATGCAGAAAACTGAATCAGAGTTGGCCGCATGTTGTAGCATCTATATTTTCCCCTTACTTTATTAAGTTACTATTTATATAAAGTTATATACTTTAATTCGTTCTGCTATCACATTATGCATTCCTCTGTCTTCTATGATTTTTGCAATTTCCTCAACCGAAGCACGCCTAACAGCATCCCAGTCAACTGCATCCCTGCAATTCATATTGGTTTCCTTTTCTCCAGTTTTGCAGTAAGCTTTTCTCAGTTCATCCCAGTCAGTTTCGGGTTCTTGCTTTTTCTCCTTTTTGTTTTTATTGTTTCCCTTTACTTTATAGTCTAAAGGTGTTTCCTTGTGATTGATTGCTGAATCTACTCCTTGTTCAATAGTAACTTCAGATTGGAGACTGCAATTTGGAGTAACGACTTTTTGTTCTTCTACAGGGGTTGACTTTTGTTGACCTACGAATTCACCTTCTGAAGTCTCACATAAACTCACATTCAAATCAAATGTAATAGCAGAAGGTTCATTAGAACTTGGAAAATTAAAAATTGATGCACTTTGCTCTTCACCTTCTAATTTGCTCTCACTTAGTGATGATTCTAATTCGTTAATGTCAACCCTACAAAACTGTTTGAGATAGTCCACCTCCTCTGCTTCTAGAAGCTTCCTGAAAGTACTAGAATTTTCATCGACACATGGCTTATCTTGAACCTGGAGTGGATTTTGGTTAGGTTCCACAACTGGAGTCGCATCGCTGACATCAGCATATGAAGCACTCATATCTTGTTCCATTTCATTATTCTTAGAAAACCCTTCATAAATTTGTGTATTACTTGCAATTGATTCTTGACTACTTGGGACCTCAAAATTGTCATTAACTTCTTTGCTTTTGTAATCTGTGGGAAATCTTGCTGCTACAGACATGAAAGCAGAGCTGTAGAGAAAGATTAGTGTTAAGCAAAATTTTCTGCTGGGGATTGCACAAGTAACATGAGCATTAAACAGAATGAAGAAATTAAATTTATTCATTTATTTTGTTGATACATCCCGCAACTGTTTCCTGAAAATACTATAAAAAAATGTTGAGTCCCCTTACGGTCGTACAATCAAAATATCTCACTGTCTATACAAGAAATCATAAGCAATATAATCTTGAAATTGAATTTAGAACCTCAAACAATTGAAAGAACTCCTCATACAAGCACCACTATTCTGTTTTCTTAAAAGCAATCTCAAGCCTTTTTTAAGTAACTTTTTTTTTCAGATTGGACGAGGGATTACATGAAGCAGATTATTTATAGGGTAATTATGGAATCACATTTGAAATTCAGGATATGAACATATACAATGTGCGTACCTTGATAAATGGTCTGACACATTTTGAGTTAAATAAACTCCAACCACTGAGTCAGTAACTGAACCCTTCCAAAGGGAGAAACGCCTGTTACCTGTGATAGATTTGCTTACTCAGCAGATGCTCTTTCAAGTGAAAAATATTGAGCAGAAAATGCTAAATAAGGAAATTACTCCATGCATATACCTACATTGGTTTATTAAGATGGTTAATCATGCTTATTTTTTTATTCACTCATCTTTCCTTTTTTCCTGGATGTCATTTTCACCCTGTACCAGAAAAATAGGTTAATTTAATCAAATTGATTAACTTCTTTAGACTTAGCTAAAACTGAAATGGGTCAATGGGTTGAACGTGTAAAACGTGTAAATCTCTTTATCAAGAAAATAACTAATTTCAAAAATAGTATAGTTTTTGTAATCATATTTAATACATTGATTAGTTCAAAAAGGTGTTGGCAAGCCATCCGTATTAAAAAGTACAAGTTTTGACCCGTTACACAATCTGCTCACTTTAACACTTGTAATTTTTCGTACTTCCAATTTTAAATCTCCTTTCTCTATTTCAAGTTTTATCAATCTGATTTTTCCCTCTCTGTGAAGCATCTTCTACTACTACACGCCATTTGTTTAGTTATCAAATGCACTTTTCTCCTCATTAAGGGGTTTTTTACCAGTACGGAACATGGAATAAAGTGAAAGGCCTCATAGAAACAGATTCTATGTTCAATTCATAAAGTATTTGCCTCGAAAATATTATCTACAAATCTCTATGGTTTTCAGCATCTACAGGCTACTACAGCTATGAAATGAAAGCTGGGAACTAAATGCAGTGGTCGTAGAAGGTATATCCAATTCGACCCCGTTCATTTATACGTATGGTAAATTGAACACTTATATAAGCATGATTGTTTAAGTGAAACCAAAATTCAGATCAGATGATGGTAGATAGGTCAAATCAATTGTTACAATAATGATGAGTAGCACGGTTTATTAGAGTTTATAATACCTTGTCCCAAAAAAAATAAAAATAAAAATCAGGGGTCAACGAAGGTGATATGCCTAGAAACCGTCTAAAACTTTTTCATGGTGGCCTGAATCTAGAATGAGATGCCAGTTTAGTGATGATTCAATATATTACTTCATTCCAAAAATCTAAAACTTACCTTGGATAAGATGCATTTTCGCAATAAATGAGTCAACTCGTCCACGAAATATACTTCTCTGTGTTTCCCACCATTCTTCCTTATCTTTATCCGTGTCTTCAACTGGTTCACTTTCATCATTCTCCATCAGCAGTTTCCAAACTCTCAATGTCTCGTTGTCAAGATCCACCTTGGGAATCCTTTTACGCTTCTTGGGAGGAAGTACCTTTACAAGGGCCCCACTGACATTCTGATCCCGTACCACAAGTTCTTTGAATTGATCATTGATGTCCAAACTCGCTATCTTCCCTATTAAATGTTCCACTTCACTTGCATTAAATTCATTTAAATCTGCATCAATCATGGTAAAAGATGTAATAAGTTATCTGATAATTGGCAATGTAAATAAAGAATGAAATGCCAATGACATCAGTTTAATTACCTTCTCTAGTACGCAAGATATCTTGTTGTTCGGGTGGCAAACTTTGACTTCCAAGCACTGCAACCTCTTGTAGCTGGAGCCAGTTCAGATTACCAACCGAGCAATCGAATCGTGGTAAATCCCGGTATAGTGAGGTAAAACTCTTAATACTTTGGACAGGAACCTCTAGTAGCGGGTCGTATTCTTTAATCTGAAGAAAATTTTCTTCTTGACATAAAAGGTAATTTGTAAAATCATAAGTAAACTCTCTGATACTTTCTCTTAAACGTGTGTGCATTATGGATCGCTTCCTTCTCGGGTGGTGCAAAAACGCTGGAAGAAGTTTATCTATATAAAGATCGGGCTTCACCACTCCTTTCTTGTCTTTGGATTTATTGACCCTATTTTGTACCTTTTTCCTTGTAGTTTGTGTGAGCTTTCTAGGTGATATTTTCACAAGATTCTTGTGAAGATTATCAGCTATGATGCACCAATGATTTACCTTTGTTTTCACTTTTTTTCTCATTGTCCTTTGTTTCTTGAACAATTTTGGGAAAATGGGTCCGCATTTTTTGCTATAATGTAAACAGTGATTTCCTCTAAATGACCGGCGATATACCAGCAGTGTAGGGATGGGATTGGTGGAGTTTGAACTGCTTTTCTTTCGGCGCTGATAGAAATGAACATACTTTCTACCTTTGGTATCAATTTGTTCTTGATTTCTTGTTACAGAAATATCTTGCTCGTGTTGCTGTTTGTTATCATCTCCTAACAAATTAGTAGAAGCTTTAAGGCTCTTGTTTTGAAACTTACTCATCCTCGGTGTATTTCTCTTGGATGTAACAATCTTACCACGAAAACAATCAAATTTGTCAAAATCAAAACCAAGTATCAGTTCTTCTTGTGATTTTGACTCTTTATCAACTGGATGGCGGTCAAAATCCAAGAAACGCTTGCATGAACCAACAACTATGCAAGCCCTAGAAGCTTCTTGGACATCTTGAACAACATCTTCAATGCCAAAACTGGTTGACTTTTGCGTACACTCGGTTGACTTTTGCGTCCTCCACTCTTGTACCCGATTTGGAGTTGCGGGTTTTGGAGTCTTTGTTCTTGAGGTCGCCCGTGGAGTTTGAGCCTTTGGAACCTTCTTAGGTTTGCTATCATCGAATATTTTAGGCCTGTGTTTTTTCACTCGGGGTCTTTGACTCGGCTTTTTGTTCACATCATTGCCATCATTATGCCTTTTCCTGATCTCTTTTGTCTTAACTGGAGTTGGAATTGAGCCAATACCATCTTGTGACTCATCAACACCATGAACCTTTTTACTGTCATTCTCTGAAGGAGAAATTTTGACTGCCTCCTCTGGTGCACAGCTTGTGTCATCTGCACAAAAAAACCAATTTCACACTCCCTCCTTCAGGCTTCAGGAAATAAGTTTGACTTTAAAAGTTCAAACTACTAGCAGATTATATTTAAAATAAAAGTATTACAAACATATAAAGTCAAAGGGCTTTAAATCTCAAAAGGGCAATTGGTCAACAGATGGCTGGTCAACATACCAAATCAAATCCAAAGCACAAATCACACAGTTTCTTGCACCAGAACCTAGTGGTAGAGTAAAGACAGCTTACCCTGAACCGCTGTAGTACCTTTAGCTTCCTTTCCAGCCTCACCCAAAACCGCATCAAGTTCATCAAGAACGCCATCTGGCAATTCACACATCTCATTCATTACGCACTTTTCCGTATATCGCGTAGTATCAAAACAATCTACACATGGATATTCCTCATCTTTATTTTCCTTTCCAGTCCCTTGTTCAGAAGTCAATGCTGGCTTTCCCGGGGTCAGAGGTATCCAAACACCGTCTCGGTCCATAGAATTACCTGATTCCATCACAACAATCCTGTACATATGTTAAAAACAATGTGAGCTTGAAGACTACCTGAAGACTCCAAATAAATAATTATCAATATTCTAAATAATAACAATTATTATTCTAAGATTATAATCACCAATCCATGCAACATTTTCCAATTGTACCAAATTCAAAACACATATGCAACTACAAACACATGATTAGGGGAAAATTAGAACTAAATCGAAGCCGCATAAAATCAATTAGAGCGAAGCTAAATTAAACATCAGAAAACTGTATCTTATAGCTAATTCATCAATAATCTCGTAATTCGTAACACTTTTATACCAAAATCAAGTCGATTGTACTCACGTATGAATCAAGTCATCAACACGTCGCCGAAACGAAAAACAACGCGTCTATAAGCTGTGCGAGTATGAAGAAAGTAAAAAAATTAGGGTTTATCTACTTACGATGAGCGTTGAGTACGTAGTCCACCATGGACAAAGGGCTTCAGTTGCTGACTTGCAGAGAACTTTGGGGAAAATTAAATATTAATATTTAATGTGAAAGGCTAAACAGTCAACGTGTTCCGTTCAACCCGAGTTTATCATTTTTACCCCTTTTGTTATATGATTTCTACAACTTTTCCCCCTGTAACAGTTAAAACTTTGAAACCAACCGAATCATTGAAACCAAAATAAATCTGCATATGTGTTTAGGTTCAAAGCACGGTTTTGACGGTTTTATGGTTCACGGTTTAGAATTTAGAAATGACCTACTAACATTTATTATTATTTTTCTGTTAGAAAATATGATGTTAAGTATATGTATTAGAGCATGAGGTATGCCCTCACGTGTAGGGATGTTCACGAGCCGAACCGAACCGAGCGGACCTTTGCTCGTGCTCAGTTCGTTTACAAACCGAGCCAAACGGCTTGTTTACAACCGAGCCAAAAATCGAACGAGCATTATCCGAGCGTTAATTTTCCGAGTGAGCGTCGAGCGAGCGGCGAGCGATTTGGACAACCCTACTTTCTAGTGTGCCCTTCGAATTCCAGAGCTGCAAAAGCTGCTCGTCACTTGGTGTTGTTGATCGTGAGCCGCATAGGCTGGTCGGCTGACCAAGAGGGAGAGACGATTTGAGACTTGAATCGCAGACCCGCAAAGGTTGCTCGTGAGGGCGGCGTCCGTGTAAGGTTAGAGATTTTAGACAGAGACGATTTGAGACTTGAGTTGAGGAAAGGGCTCAAATGTTGAACAAGTGAAGTAACGTAATTACTAAAGAAGTTTTTTTTTTCTTTTTAGGTTTTAAATTGGGCTACTCTTGACTCACTATAAGAAATTTCATAATAGATTGGACCAAAAGGGTTATTTATAAATGTATAAAATATTAATTCATTAATTATATATATATATATATATATATATATATATTAAAAATTAATTCGAGCCAAACCGAACGAGCGTACCTTTGCTCGTGCTCAGTTCGTTTACAAACCGAACCGAGCCGAAATCGAACGAACATATTTCCGAGCATTTTTCGAACGAGTTCGAGTGAGTTTCGAGCGTCGAGCATTTTGGACAGCCCTACTCACGTGAGGGTGTGCGTGAGGGGTCTCACGCCGTGAACATCACAAGCACACCACCCCCCTCGTGCGTGAAGGGGGCGTGAGGGGTTGCCCGTGAGGGCTTTCACGCGAGGAGGAGACCCAAAGTAGCCGTTGGGAAGTATCCGTTGGAGGCATGTTGACCGGTTTAAAAAAAAGTTATCTTTATATATAAACCCAATCATATACAAAATATTACACCTCTATTTCACCAAATCAAATACAAACCTTATCAAAATGGCATCATCATCTTCATCTTCATCTTCATCTTCAAGTGACGAAGCGGCTCAAATGACGTTTCGTGCTTGGACATCCGCACCGATTACGTGGTGAAAAGAGGCCGAATCATCACAACCTTTAACACGAAATGCTCGTCTAAACCGAGAACGGTCGGCTGCTAACGCACAACTACTACAAGACTACTTAACGAAGGGTGTACGTATGACGAGGAGCACTTTGCTAACCGGTTTCGAATGAGCCGAGATTTATTTTTAAGGATATTAAATGATATAGAGAGAGAGGTTCCTTGGTTCCGACAAGGGGTTGATGCGAGAGGTCGGTTGGTTTTACTCCGTTCAAAAGTGTACCGATGCGGTTCGTCAATTGGCGTACGGAACCGCTAGTGATCCGTTCGACGATTACCTAAAGATGTCTGCCAGAACAATTAGGTCATGTATGTATAAATTTTCTAGAGCTATTATTAGATTGTACCTGTCACACCCCCACTGATGGCGGAATTTACGCGAGGGGTGACGAATTAAAATCATCACAATGATTAAAAGAAATACTATTAAATTAACCGAATAATTGCATTACATTGTTTTAAAAACACACAACCAAATAAAATAGATAAACAAATAGTCTTTATTAAACTTTATAATAACTAAATCTCCTAGAGCCAAGTCTCGAAGTCCTAGCGTGATTGTAACAGCAACCTAGTTATTAGTACCTGAAAAACATGTTAAAATATGTCAGCTATAAAGCCGGTGAGAACATAGGTTTAAGTAATTACATAGTATAGATAATGAAGATTTTTGCAATTCATAAACAAGATTCAATAACAAGTAAAACAAACTTTTATACATCGATTTAACCAAACCTAATGACAAGATTGGGTTCACATAGAATTAATATAGCATGAATAACAAGTTTTGCAGTTTCTGTATATCTAGTCTCAAGTTGATATCGTATCTCGTCAACTCAAGAACTAGATCGGCATGTCAGGCCCATAGATCTATGGCTTACTCCCGTTGGCTTATCCCAAGTTAATGGTTGTAGAGTGTGTATAAAACCGTTTAAGTTTACAAGTATAGAAAGTTGTTATTGAAATTGCAAAAGTAGTATTTGAGTTTGATATAGTTTGTACAACCTTTGATATACGAGCATGTTTTCCACCCCAAAGATAAAAAGTAAAAGGGGCTATGTGTCTCACCTTGAAGTAGGTGGGTAGAATTTTGTCCTGGTAGTAACTTGGTTACGAGAATGCCTTAAGGATTAAACACTAAGTAAGTTATAGTGTAAGTTAGTTTTAGAATTTAAGTTTAGAATAGATAAAGGTTGATATTGTAAATAGAGGAAAGTGGTTGTCGTATACTAGAGTGGTTATCATCCCAGAGTAGTACCTCCAACAGAAGCGTTCCCAGGAAAAAGTTGGTTGGATCAAGACCTTGTCTTTCCTAGCCAGAACTTTCTGCTTGTCAGATAACTACATACCGGTTGGATGGTTACTCTATTGATATACTAGACCAAGTTTAGGGTTTATTTGGTAACTTTAGAAAGTGTAGGGGCTAAAGGGTAAATATGATTTTAGTTGGGATTAAAATGAATAAGTTGAATATTAGAGGATTATAATTGAAAAAGTAGAGAGTTTAAATACAAACATGATTCAAGAATGGATAGAGAGTAAAAATGAATCAAGGCTTAGATTTTTATATAAAAAAATTTGAATGTGATTAAAAAACTTATGAATATCATAAATTTCTGTATTTTTTATAACTTATAACATGTTAAAATCACTTATTTTATAATAAAATTCGTATCTTTTATAAAAATTATGAATATCATGCAAGTTTGCAAAAAGGGGGATTTTGACAGCTTTTGACAGCTTTGTGCACCGATCTTGCACGGGCTGTTTGAGGGACTTAAACTATGAACCAGAAGACGTGCGAGTAGGCGTTTCGACCGTGAGACCTTAAACTTGATTTTCAAAAAAAGAAACGCTTGAAAAAGTTCTGTTTTGAAGGAGTTATGGCCCCGATAAGATAGGGTGACGAATCTGTCAAAATTTCAACATTATAGTTTTTAATGTTTTTGTGAAAACCGTTGATGCACGATTTTAGTTTGGATCTGTGATTTTAACATAAAAGTGTTAGGGATCACAGATCTAAGCTTGATTTTTATAAGAGAATCATGAAGAACCACAAAAGAGTATAAAAATTCATAAATAAAAAAACAGGAACAAAGAGTTTATAACTTACTTAAAAGTTTGGATAACTTGGAGAGGGTATGAGAGCCACGAATTTGACAGCTCCTAGCCTTAGGATTTTGTGAGTTGGTGTGGGGAAACAAGAGGAGAATGACCTTTATTTATAGTGAGAGATGAGAGTTGAACTAGGAGCTAAAGGTGGAAGATTTGAATTAAGTTTGCAAGTTGATAGAACTTGTTAGTTGGGCTTATGATTTTTGAAAATTCTAGGGTAGGATAAGGGTTGTATTTGGTCAATATTAGGGCTAGATTATGAGGCTAAAAGGATAACTAGTAAATAGGATTAATTAGTTAGAGATAATTACTAGGATTTTATAAAAGAATAGATTATATTTAGTAAAAAAAATTTCAAAAAGGAGGATAGGGTTATACGAATTCTATGAGTATTTAGGATAAGTTTAGGAGTTGTAAGTTGGTTAGAAGTTAGGATAATTACAAAAGTTAAATTAGATTATTAAAAGGTTTAATTTAAGATTTGGTTTAAAAAAATAAATATATTTAAATCCATATGTAGGTACCAATTCACGAAAATATTAATATTCAAATATATATGATAATTGTTTTAACATAAACATATTAGTAGTTAAATATTTAATTTAATAGTCTTTAAGTATTAGATTTTATAAAATGTTACATGATAAATCTTATAGTTACAAATGTGAAATTTTAGGCCTTCTAAGTTTGAATTTAGGTTTATAAAGATAGAGACTTTCCATAGAATTTAGTTTTTGATTAGGGTTTAAGGCATCCAAGTTACTACATTCGGTAAAATATAGAATAATATAGCATTGAATCTCATAGAATCACCATAGTAAATGACAATATATAGAATCACAATGTATTTAAATTGAATTATGCTAACGTTTTCATAGATCGAAATAGTTTCTAGAATGCATAAGGAGTCAATAGTATCACTAAAAGGTTACATAAATAGCATGGAAAAATCAAGGATGTTACAGTCTCCCCTAGTTAAGAGAATTTCGTCCCCGAAATTCAACTAGTAGAGTTTGTGCTATCCTGAAATAGATGAGGGTATTTGAGTTTCATCTGGTCTTCACGTTCCTAGGTGAACTCAGGACCCCGCTTAGAATTCCAACAAACTTTAACAATTGAAATACGGCTTCGCTTCAGTTTCTTGATGTCACGATCCATAATCTCAGTAGGTTCTTCAATGAAGTGCAGTTGGTTATCGATGTGGATCTCATCCAAAGGAATGTGCAAAGTGTCGTCAGCTAGACACTTTTTCAGATTAGACACATGAAAAGTGTCATGGATAAAGTTAAGTTCTTACGGTAGCTGAAGTTTGTAGGCTACTGGACCAATCCTTTCCAGGATCTCGAATGGTCCAACATACCTAGGAGCTAGTTTACCCATCTTCCCGAATCGGACAATTCCCTTCCAAGGTGAAACTTTAAGTAGAACACGGTCACCAATATGGAATTCAAGAGGTTTTCTTCTATTGTCCGCATAACTCTTCTGACGATCTCGTGCGGCTTTAAGTCTATCTTGAATTTGAAATACTTTATCTGAAGTCTCTTGAATAAGTTCCGAACCAGTTATCTGGTTGTCTCCGATTTCAGTCCAACAAACAGGGGTGCGACATTTTCTTCCGTATAAGGCCTCAAATGGTGCACACTGAATGCTGATGTGATAACTGTTATTGTATGAGAACTCTATCAGAGGTAAGTGATTATCCCAACTTCCACCAAAGTCAATGACACAGGCTCGTAGCATGTCCTCAAGAGTTTGTATGGTTCGTTCGCTTTGGCCATCAGTCTGAGGGTGATAAGCCGTGCTAAGATCCACACGTGTTCCTAAGGATTTCTGTAAAGATTTCCAGAACCTGGACGTAAACCGACTGTCTCGGTCAGAGATGATGGATAGTGGAACACCATGACGAGCTACGATTTCATTGATATAGATCTTGGATAACCTCTCCATTTTATAGTCTTCTCGGATCGGTAGGAAGTGAGCGGATTTAGTCAGGCGATCAACTATGACCCAAATTGAGTCATGCCCACCGGAGGTTTTAGGAAGCTTAGTAATGAAATCCATGGAAATCTGATCCCATTTCCATTGAGGGATTTCGGGTTGCTGGAGTAGGCCTGATGGTTTTTGGTGCTCAACTTTGACATTTTGACAGGTCAAACATCTTCCAACATACAGAGCTATGTCTTTCTTCATTCCAGACCACCAATAGCATTTCCTCAGATCTAAGTACATCTTATAGGAACCTGGATGAATAGAATAGTGAGACTTGTGAGCTTCATTTAGGATAAGTTCTCGGAGATTATCAAAATTAGGAACCCATATTCGACCCATGAAGTAAAGAATTTCATCGGTCTTGGACTCCAACTGATGTTCAGCAATACTTGCCAATTCATCCTTTAGATCCGTCCTAACAAGTGCTTTCCTTTGGGCTAGAAGGATTTGGGCTTTGAGCCTAGTATGTATAATCATTCCCATCACACGAGTGCGTGAGGGTTTGATTCTTTCCTTTCTGCTAAGAGCGTCGGCTACTACGTTAGCTTTACCCGGGTGATAGCGAATCTCGCAATCATAGTCATTTAGTAGTTCCACCCAACGCCTTTGTCTCATATTTAACTCATTCTGATCGAATATGTGTTGTAAGCTTTTATGATCGGTGTAGATAACACATTTCGTACCGTATAAGTAATGTCTCCAGATCGTTAAAGCAAACACTACAGCACCTAGCTCAAGATCATGAGTAGTGTAGTTCTTTTCATGGATCTTAAGTTGTCTCGATGCGTATGCAATGACCTTTTCTCGTTGCATAAGAACACAACCTAGGCCTTGGTTGGATGCGTCACAGTACACAACAAAGTCCTCGTTGCCATCTGGTAAAGTCAGAATGGGTGCATCACATAACTTCTGCTTAAGCAACTGGAACGCATCTTCCTGTTTTGGTCCCCAGTCAAAAGTATGGTTTTTCTGAGTCAGAGTAGTGAGTGGCAGAGCAATTCTTGAAAAGTTCGAGATGAACCTTCAATAGTACCCCGCTAGACCCAGAAATGAGCGAACCTCTGAGGGAGTCTTTGGTGCATTCCAGTTCTTGACTGCTTCAATCTTGGCAGGGTCAACATGGATACCCTTGTCATTGATCACATGACCTAAGAATTGAACTTCACTAAGCCAAAACTCACACTTAGAGAACTTAGCATAGAGTTGCTCTTTCTTTAGAAGCTCAAGGATAAGTTCGAGATGTTTCTCATGATCGGTCTTGGTTCGGGAATAGATCAAGATGTCATCTATGAAAACAATGACGAATTTATCTAGGTAAGGTCGACAAACACGGTTCATGAGGTCCATGAATATCGCGGGTGCATTGGTTAGTCCAAATGGCATAACTACGAACTCATAGTGTCCATAGCGGGTTCGAAAGGTAGTTTTGGGTATGTCTTCTTCATTCACTCAAAGTTGATGATAACTAGAGCGTAGATCAATCTTTGAAAAACAGGCGGCTCCTTGTAATTGATCAAACAAATCATCAATCCTCGGTAGTGGATACCGATTCTTGACGGTTAGTTTGTTGAGTTCTCTATAGTCAATGCACATCCGAAAGGATCCATCTTTCTTCTTGACAAATAAAACCGGACCTCCCCAAGGTGAGAAACTCGGTCGGACAAATCCCTTGTCTAATAATTCTTGAAGCTGACTGGATAGCTCCTTCATTTCTGACGGGGCTTAGCGGTAAGGGGATTTAGCAATAGGTGTTGCACCAGGTACAAGGTCAATCCGGAACTCGACTTGTCGGATAGGAGGTAATCCGGGCAAATCATCAGGAAAGACCTCTAGGTAGTCTTTAATGATAGGGACATCTTGCAATTTCTTTCCTTGAGTCTTCTTTTCCATAACGTGGGCCAAGAATGCCATAGTAGTGGGTTTTCTCAGCAAGCTACGAGCTTTCATAGATGAAATGATCTTTAAGTTCTTCCCAGACCTCTCTCCATGGATAGTCAAAGTATCTCCAGATTTAAGGGGAATACGGACTGTTTTCTCAGCACAAATGATCTCAGCATGGTTGGTGGATAGCCAATCCATTCCTACCACTATGTCAAAGCTTCCAAGTTGGATAGGGATAAGATCGATGGAGAAAGGATGATCGTCAAGTGTTAAAGTACAACCTCGGAAAATAGTATTGGCATGTATTAGATCTCCATTAGCTAACTCAACAGAATAAGTAGTATCTAGTTTAACAAAGTTAGAGCTAAACAAAGATTCAAACTCGGTTGAGACAAAACTTTTGTCGGCTCCGGAGTCGAATAGGATAGAAGCATAGTGTTGATTGATGAGAAACGTACCCGTAACAACGTTTGGATCCTGACGAGCTTCGGTTGCTCCAATAACAAAAACTCGTCCATTAGCAGTTGGGTTGTTGGCATTGTTCGGATGCAGCTTAGGACAACGATTCCGGAAATGACTTGGGTCACCACATTCATAGCAAGCTCGAACAATGTTATTTCTAGCAGTAGCAGCAGTGGTGGCTGTCACAAGAGTATTGTTGTTAGCCGTGGCAGCTGGAGCTTTGCAAGTCTGGAATACGTGACCAAGTCGGCCGCAGTTAGTACATTTGTGACACTCTCCGAAGTGATGAAAAGGGCATTTATGGAACTTACGCATATTCCCTGTATAAGGCTTCTTCACGTAAGCCTGAGAAGCATGAGCAGCTTGGTTTACCGGTGTAGCAGGAGTTACCATAGCAAACCCTTTGGCAGTCTTTTGTTTCTTGTTATAGTTACGGTCAGGCTTCTTGTTTTCAGCATTCACCTTCTTAGAACCCTTCCTAACCAGAGCTCCCGACTTAACCAGATTGTCGGTGATAGTAGCAGACAATAGGATTGCTGCCTCCAAAGTAGTGGGTGAACTAGATAAGGTAGGGATTCAGACCAGAGAGGTCAAACCAGTAATGAACCGATCAATTTGTCTGCTAACCGGTGTAACCATATGTGGCACTAGAATACTGAGCTCATGAAAACGCTTGGTGTAGGCTGCATGCTCACCACCATCCATCTCATGGTTCCAAAACTCAATCTCTATCTTCTTGAGTTCATTACTCGGGCAGAATTCCCTAATGAGCAACTCCTTAAACTCATTCCAAGGCAAGGTTAGAGCTACGTTTCTTCCCCTAGCCCTGATTTGGGCATTCCACCAAGTAAGAGCCCGTTTCTGAAATGTGCTTGCGGCAAACTTCACTTTCAGATTTTCTGGACTCTCAGCCATGTCCAGAGCAGATTCAACTTTTTCAATCCATTGGATCAGCCCAGTTGCTCCTTCAGTACCATTATAATCAGCGGGCTTGGAGTTGGTGAACTTCTTGTAGTGGTCAGTGTTGTTATTATCGGCTCTAGAACCGCCAGTGTTACGTAGTGAGTTACTGACTTGGGTAACCATTTCAGGAAGGACATCCCTTAGTTGTCGAGTGATGATAGTAGCAATCTCATTGATCTCGGTAGTGTCACGACGAGGAGGCATTCTACAAGATAGAGTATAGCTAGATAAGTTGATAAACGATAGATAGAGTCGCAAGATAATCAAAATAGGAATTTTATTCATAATCAAGTTGTTTAATTACAAATAAGGAAAGATAAAGACATAAGCACATATAACCACTTAATGTCCCGAATTGAAAATAAAAAGAATTAATTGACTAATCAAAACTCTAGATCTGCATGGTAGATAGTAGGAGAGTGTGTTTTAGCCTAAAAGCGATACTCACACCAAGATTTCCCAGGAAAGAGTGACAGGTCCAAAGGGATTTATGCACCACGCCTTTCTGTAAGGCCCCAAACCCGGGAGGCCTCACTTATTGGATTTACTCATTCACAAACAGTTCTTAAACATGAATATCAATAGCACAGCGGAAAATTTCATTTAAACATAACTTAATCGTTGTTCATACATGCGGAAGCGTAACATTGATTAAATCATAATTACATCATAGACAAAACATAACGGGGTGCCAGTCTTCAAAAGCAGTCGGGTAACTCTTCATCTCTAGCCAAGCATCACTGTCCATCCTCATAACCTGCCTTAACCTGAATGTGTACACTTAAAAACGTCAGCTACGCTGGTGAGTTCTAGTTTTCGTTTGATTTAACAAATGGTTCATCGTTCAAACATTCATTAGGGTTTAACATTCGTATAAGAAAACAGGGCCTTTCATTCATAAACCTTCGCACATTTAAACACATTGAACGGATCATTTGTTTAAAACATTAACATTCATTTAAGTCAAACATTATTATCTAAAATCTGTATCGTTACGCGTCTCTATGTCCCCGGAGGAACCTTTAATGTTGTGGGCAACCGCTACGTATCTCCGTCATTGCCACAACCATTCATTACGTGGGGTCAACCGTTACGTATCGCCGTCATTGCCCAACATGCATCTTTCCCTTTGGGAATCAACCGTTACGTATCGCCGTCATTGATTTCCCGCTACCCTTTCCTTTAGGATGATCGCCATCACCCGAGTAACCGTCGTTACTCCCTTACCAGTTGTACAACATCAAAATCATTGGCAGGCCACTAAGACACTACCCCTGTTGTTCTTATGGCAACTATGGCTCGCTGTCCATTATCTACCACAAGGCTGGGAATTACATTCCCAGACTTCATTCGTCAATTCCATTCATTCGACAGATTAGATTTGTAATGACTTCTTTAAAACCTTTGCCCCTTTTTGTTTTCTTTTCATAAAACCATTCCTTCACTTTCAAAACCCTTTACCTTTTCATTAAACCATTTCTTTATAAACATTTCGTTCGTAAACATTCCGTTCATAAAACTTTCTTTCCATAAACCGTTCATTCCAAACCATTTCCTTTCGTAAACGTAGTTTCATAAACATCATTTTATAAAACAACATTTCATACGTGTACACACCAGCCCGAAAACATTATATAAAAACATTTAAAAGAGGGATTCTAGAACTCACCTTATACGCTAGTCTCGGTTGTCCTAATCAAGGGCCCAACCACGTCACTTCCGATATGAATTGGTTACAAAACACATATATCAGACCTAACCTCGTTTCACACCCTACTCAGCTGGTATAGGCGAACTTAATGCTAAGTTCGCCTCCCCTGACTTAAGCGAACTTAATAAGCGAACTTACCCTGTGGCCAGGCGAACTTAACCCAGGCGAACATAATAAGTTCGCCTACCTTGTGGCCAGGCGAACTTAACCCAGGCGAACATAATAAGTTCGCTTACCTTGTGGCCAGGCGAACTTAACTCAAGCGAACTTGATAAGTTCGCTTACCTTGGCCAAGCGAACTTGCCAAGCGAACATAATCAGGCGAACTTGATAAGTTCGCCTCCACCAAGCGAACTTGACAGGCGAACTTGCTAAGTTCGCCTGCAACATCAGTCATCTTCCCCAAAAGTCCCGAAATTCGCGGATTTGGGCTCGGTTATGTCAAAACTTCAACTTTCTTTGCTCAAAACAACCGTTTTTCATTGTAGATACAAAACCTAAGCTTATTCTTAAGTTTTATCCGGAAAAACGTCCTACTTTCACCCAAAACCCGAAAACGAACAAAAACTCATATTTAGGTCGGATCGTTACCTGAATCGAGCTTCTGATCTGGAGGTTTCCTTCACGAGTGCAAGAGACACGTTCTGGTACAATCTTGTGCGATTCCGACACTTTCTCTCTCTACGTTTTTCTCTCTCTAGAATGTCAAAGAGCAGAAGAATGAGTGCCTTGGACTATTTATAGGGGAGACCTCCCCAAGCCCGGTTCGCGACTGACCCGGCCCGACTTCGGCCCGCTTGAACTCGCTAACTTTATTTTTCGTCATTTTGGGATGTTACAAGTCTACCCCCCTTATAATAGGTTTCGTCCTCGAAACCTATCACAAGTCAAATAAATGAGGGTACGACTCCCTCATCTCCGCCTCCGTTTCCCATGTAGCCTCCGATCCCTTTCGGTGCCTCCATTGGACTTTAACCAAATGTATCACTTTGTTACGCAAACGCTTCTCCTTTCGGTCTAAGATAGCCACGGGTTCTTCGATGTAATTAAGGTTGTTGTCAACCTTGATGTCAGTAAGTGGTACGTGAGCCGATTCATCCGCCAGACACTTTCGCAAATGTGATACATGGAAGGTAGGATGAATCCCACTTAACTCATCAGGCAACTCCAACCGATAAGCGACTTCACCAACCCGTGCCGCTATCCTAAAAGGTCCGACAAACCTCGGACTTAACTTTCCTCTTTTCCTGAATCGAATGATTCCCTTCCAGGGAGACACCTTCAACATTACCCTGTCCCTAACATCAAACTCAATAGGCCTTCGTCGTTTATCCGCATAGGATTTCTGACGATCTTGTGCGGCCTTCATTCGAGCCTTGATTTGATCAAACCTTTCCGACGTTTCTTTTATGACTTCAAGACTTCCCAGTTCCTTCTGTCCAATCTCACCCCAACAAACCGGGGTCCTGCATCTTCTACCATACAACATTTCGTAAGGCGGCATGCCTATCGTCGTGTGATGACTATTGTTGTAGGAGAATTCAGCTAACGGCAGATGGCTGTCCCAACTGCCACCGAAGTCAATAATACAAGCACGGAGCATATCCTCCAATGTCTGAATAGTCCTTTCGGACTGACCATCCGTTTGCGGGTGGTATGCTGTGCTGATATTAAGCCTCGTACCCATCGCCTCGTGAAATCTTTTCCAGAACCTCGATGTGAATCGTGTGTCCCGTTCAGATACGATCGTCAAAGGCATCCCATGCCGTGCTACTACTTCGTTGATAAATACTTCTGCTAACCTTTCCGACGAGAACGTCTCGCGAATAGGTAGGAAATGAGCACTCTTCGTTAATCGGTCCACAATTACCCAAATGGTGTCATGACCTTTAGCTGTGCGGGGTAGCTTGGTTATGAAGTCCATGGTAATGTGTTCCCACTTCCATTTTGGTATATCAAGTGATTGAATCTTTCCATACGGTTTCTGGTGTTCAGCCTTTACTTGCGAGCAAGTCAAGCACTTGCTTACATACTTCGTCACATCACATTTCATTCCAGGCCACCAGTAGTCCTTCTTCAGGTCTTGGTACATTTTGTTGGTACCAGGATGGATAGAGTAACGAGACTTATGAGCCTCATCCAAGATTTTGGTTCTAAGCTCGCCACCCATAGGTATCCATACCCGTCCATAACGTGTCCTAACACCAAGGGTGTTATATTCCATCTTGTCCTGTTGGCCAACCATCCTTTCCTTCTTTATGTTTTCTTCTTTAAGCGCCTCATCTTGAGCCTTTTCGATTTCTCTCATCACATCCGATGTTACCACCAACTGGCAAGCTTTCACTCTAATAGGAGTAGGTATATCCTTTCGGCTTAGATCGTCAGCCACCACATTTGCCTTTCCAGGATGGTACAAGATCTCACAGTCATAATCCTTCAGGAGTTCCAACCATCGTCTCTGCCTCATATTAAGCTCCTTTTGTTCGAAGAAGTACTTCAAACTTTTGTGGTCGGAGTAAATAGTAAACTTCACCCCGTACAGGTAGTGTCTCTAGATTTTCAATGCAAATACGACAGCAGCAAGTTCCAAATCATGAGTCGGATAGTTGACTTCGTGAACTTTTAACTGCCGCGACGCATATGCAATCACTCTACCGCGTTGCATCAACACACACCCTAATCCCTGACCCGACGCGTCAGAGTATACCACCAGGTCTTCACTGCCCTCAGGAAGGGCCAAGACCGGAGCTTGGGTTAGCTTCTCTTTCAATTCCTTAAACGCCTCATCCTGGGTCGAACCCCATTCGTACTTTACCTCCTTCCGAGTCAACTTTGTTAATGGCGAAGCTATTTTCGAGAAATCCTGGATGAATCTCCGATAGTAGCCCGTCAATCCCAAGAAACTGCGGATTTCAGTTGGCGTCTTAGGAATGTCCCATTCACTTACCGTCACTATCTTGGCTGGGTCAACCATAATGCCGTTCGGGCCAATGACGTGACCTAGGAATTGGACTTCCCTAAGCCAGAACGCGCATTTGGAGAACTTAGCATACAACTTCTCCTTCTTTAGAGCTTCCAACACTTCCTTCAAATGACACGCGTGATCACCCTCATTGTTGGAGTAGATAAGGATATCATCGATGAACACGATTACCGATCGATCCAGCATCGGTCGACACACCCTATTCATTAAATCCATGAACGCTGCGGGGGCGTTCGTCAATCCGAAAGACATTACGCGGAACTCGAAATGTCCATAACGCGTGCGAAATGCAGTTTTCGGTATGTCTTCTTCCCTCACCTTCAACTGATGGTACCCGGACCAAAGGTCGATTTTCGAAAACCAACTTGCCCCTTGCAACTGGTCGAACAGGTCATCGATCCTTGGTAAAGGGTACGTTCGTTTATTCAACTCACGATAATCGATACACATTCTCATCGAACCATCTTTCTTCTTTACAAACAACACCGGAGCACCCCACGGCGAGATGCTCGGTTGGATAAATCCTTTCTCAAGCAACTCGTCTAGTTGGACCATAAGTTCCTTCATTTCCACTAGTGCTAGTCGATATGGAGCCTTAGCCACGGGCTGGGCATCTGGTACTAAGTCAATTCGGAACTCAATTTCTCTATCGGGTGGTATCCCAGGCAAATCCTCTGGAAACACCTCCGGGTACTCGCGTACCACGGGTACATCGTCTAGTTCCTTCACTCCCTTACACTTGTCAATTACATATACCAGATAAGCCTCGCATCCGCGCCTCAAGTAATTCGTTGCCTTAATCATTGAGATGACGTTTGGTATCGGGGCGTCACGATCTCCAAAGACTTCAACTTTGCTACCATCCGGTGCCTTGAGTTGGATTATCTTTCGTTTACATATAATTTGCGCTTCATTGGCAGTTAGCCAATCCATACCCAACACCACATCGAACCCTCCCAAAATCATAACGAACAATCTGATGGGGAATCTATGACCTTCTATCTTTATCGTGGAGTTGTCAACTACATCGGTTACTCTTGCAGTTCTACCCTCAGCGGTTTCTACGCTAAAGGCCCTTTCTAGCTTACTAACAGTGTACTTCACTCGTTTACAAAAACTCGTAGATATAAAACTCTTACTGGCACCCGAATCAAATAACACAGAAACCAAAGTGTTGTCAAGGATGAATGTACCTGACACCACATCGGGATCTGTCCTGGCTTGTTCCTGCGTCAGTGCGTACGCACGAGTCTTTGCACGAGATCCCTCTCCCTTCTTTTCCGGCCCCTTCCCCTTCCCGGTTTCCCCCATCCTGGGCTTCGGGCAGTCCCTACTCATATGACCATTTCCCCCACAATTGTAGCATTTGTAACCTTGCGGGCATTCTCGGGAGTAGTGCCCGGTCTTGCCACACTTAAAGCACAAGTTAGATCCCAGTCTGCATTCACCTACATGCTCCCTTCCACACTTCTTACAAACAGTCGGCTCATCCACCCGAGCCCTCTTATCACGAGCCCCAAACATCTTTCCCCCAGTTCGCTTGTTTGAGAAGCTCGGCCTCTTCTTTTGCTCTTCAACGGCCACAACATTCAGTGCCAGATCGTCAAATACCACGCCGCTTAGCTCTACTGGCGAATCATAGGTAGTAGGGGTGTTTGCCTTAACATAGGTGTGGACCTGGTCCGGCAACCCTTGAATATAACAGGCAATCTTTCTCTTTTCAGTAGTGACAAGGTGTGGCACCAGACGTGCCAGTTCATTGAATCGGGTTGTGTACTGCCGGTGCGTCATGCTTCCGGCCTTCAAACCCAGAAATTCCCTCTCTACTTTCTCAATCTCGTTCCTTGGGCAGAAATTCTTAATCACCAAAGTTTTCAAATCAGCCCACATCATCGCATCCACAATCTCGCTCCCTTTTGCCTTCAAACCCAGAAATTCCCTTTTCATAAAACCTTTCCTTCACTTTCAAAACCCTTTACCTTTTCATTAAACCATTTCTTTATAAACATTTCGTTCGTAAACATTCCGTTCATAAAACTTTCTTTCCATAAACCGTTCATTCCAAACCATTTCCTTTCGTAAACGTAGTTTCATAAACATCATTTTATAAAACAACATTTCATACGTGTACACACCAGCCCGAAAACATTATATAAAAACATTTAAAAGAGGGCTTCTAGAACTCACCTTATACGCTAGTCTCGGTTGTCCTAATCAAGGGCCCAACCACGTCACTTCCGATCTGAATTGGTTGCAAAACACATATATCAGACCTAACCTCGTTTCACACCCTACTCAGCTGGTATAGGCAAACTTAATGCTAAGTTCGCCTCCCCTGACTTAGGCGAACTTATAAGCGAACTTAATAAGTTCGCTTACCCTGTGGCCAGGCGAACTTAACCCAGGCGAACATAATAAGTTCGCCTACCTTGTGGCCAGGCGAACTTAAGCCAGGCGAACATAATAAGTTCGCTTACCTTGTGGCCAGGCGAACTTAACTCAAGCGAACTTGATAAGTTCGCTTACCTTGGCCAAGCGAACTTGCCAAGCGAACATAATCAGGAGAACTTGATAAGTTCGCCTCCACCAAGCGAACTTGACAGGCGAACTTGCTAAGTTCGCCTGCAACATCAGTCATCTTCCCCAAAAGTCCCGAAATTCGCGGATTTAGGCTCGGTTATGTCAAAACTTCAACTTTCTTTGCTCAAAACAACCGTTTTTCATTGTAGATACTAAACCTAAGCTTATTCTTAAGTTTCATCCGGAAAAACGTCCTACTTTCACCCAAAACCCGAAAAACCCGAAAACAAACAAAAACTCAGATTTAGGTCGGATCGTTACCTGAATCGAGCTTCTGATCTGGAGGTTTCCTTCACGAGTGCAAGAGACACGTTCTGGTACAATCTTGTGCGATTCCGACACTTTCTCTCTCTAGAATGTCAAAGAGCAGAAGAATGAGTGCCTTGGACTATTTATAGGGGAGACCTCCCCAAGCCCGGTTCGCGACTGACCCGGCCCGACTTCGGCCCGCTTGAACTCGCTAACTTTATTTTTCGTCATTTTGGGATGTTACAAGTCTACCCCCCTTATAATAGGTTTCGTCCTCGAAACCTATCACAAGTCAATCAAATGAGGGTACGACTCCCTCATATCCGCCTCCGTTTCTCATGTAGCCTCCGATCCCTTTCGGTGCCTCCATTGGACTTTAACCAAATGTATCACTTTGTTACGCAAACGCTTCTCCTTTCGGTCTAAGATAGCCACTGGTTCTTCGATGTAATTAAGGTTGTTGTCAACCTTGATGTCAGTAAGTGGTACGTGAGCCGATTCATCCACCAGACACTTTCGCAAATGTGATACATGGAAGGTAGGATGAATCCCACTTAACTCATCAGGCAACTCCAACCGATAAGCGACTTCACCAACCCGTGCCGCTATCCTAAAAGGTCCGACAAACCTCGGACTTAACTTTCCTCTTTTCCTGAATCGAATGATTCCCTTCCAGGGAGACACCTTCAACATTACCCTGTCCCTAACATCAAACTCAATAGGCCTTCGTCGTTTATCCGCATAGGATTTCTGACGATCTTGTGCGGCCTTCATTCGAGCCTTGATTTGATCAAACCTTTCCGACGTTTCTTTTATGACTTCAAGACTTCCCAGTTCCTTCTGTCTAATCTCACCCCAACAAACCGGGGTCCTGCATCTTCTACCATACAACATTTCGTAAGGCGGCATGCCTATCGTCGTGTGATGACTATTGTTGTAGGAGAATTCAGCTAACGGCAGATGGCTGTCCCAACTGCCACCGAAGTCAATAATACAAGCACGGAGCATATCCTCCAATGTCTGAATAGTCCTTTCGGACTGACCATCCGTTTGCGGGTGGTATGCTGTGCTGATATTAAGCCTCGTACCCATCGCCTCGTGAAATCTTTTCCAGAACCTCGATGTGAATCGTGTGTCCCGGTCAGATACGATCGTCAAAGGCATCCCATGCCGTGCTACTACTTCGTTGATAAATACTTCTGCTAACCTTTCCGACAAGAACGTCTCGCGAATAGGTAGGAAATGAGCACTCTTCGTTAATCGGTCCACAATTACCCAAATGGTGTCATGACCTTTAGCTGTGCGGGGTAGCTTGGTTATGAAGTCCATGGTAATGTGTTCCCACTTCCATTTTGGTATATCAAGTGGTTGAATCTTTCCATACGGTTTCTGGTGTTCAGCCTTTACTTGCGAGCAAGTCAAGCACTTGCTTACATACTTCGTCACATCACATTTCATTCCAGGCCACCAGTAGTCCTTCTTCAGGTCTTGGTACATTTTGTTGGTACCAGGATGGATAGAGTAACGAGACTTATGAGCCTCATCCAAGATTTTGGTTCTAAGCTCGCCACCCATAGGTATCCATACCCGTCCATAACGTGTCCTAACACCAAGGGTGTTATATTCCAACTTGTCCTGTTGGCCAACCATCCTTTCCTTCTTTATGTTTTCTTCTTTAAGCGCCTCATCTTGAGCCTTTTCGATTTCTCTCATCACATCCGATGTTACCACCAACTGGCAAGCTTTCACTCTAATAGGAGTAGGTATATCCTTTCGGCTTAGAGCGTCAGCCACCACATTTGCCTTTCCAGGATGGTACAAGATCTCACAGTCATAATCCTTCAGGAGTTCCAACCATCGTCTCTGCCTCATATTAAGCTCCTTTTGTTCGAAGAAGTACTTCAAACTTTTGTGGTCGGAGTAAATAGTAAACTTCACCCCGTACAGGTAGTGTCTCCAGATTTTCAATGCAAATACGACAGCAGCAAGTTCCAAATCATGAGTCGGATAGTTGACTTCGTGAACTTTTAACTGCCGCGACGCATATGCAATCACTCTACCGCGTTGCATCAACACACACCCTAATCCCTGACCCGACGCGTCAGAGTATACCACCAGGTCTTCACTGCCCTCAGGAAGGGCCAAGACTGGAGCTTGGGTTAGCTTCTCTTTCAATTCCTTAAACGCCTCATTCTGGGTCGAACCCCATTCGTACTTTACCTCCTTCCGAGTCAACTTTGTTAATGGCGAAGCTATTTTCGAGAAATCCTGGATAAATCTCCGATAGTAGCCCGCCAATCCCAAGAAACTGCGGATTTCAGTTGGCGTCTTAGGAATGTCCCATTCACTTACCGTCACTATCTTGGCTGGGTCAACCATAATGCCGTTCGGGCCAATGACGTGACCTAGGAATTGGACTTCCCTAAGCCAGAACGCGCATTTGGAGAACTTAGCATACAACTTCTCCTTCTTTAGAGCTTCCAACACTTCCTTCAAATGACACGCGTGATCACCCTCATTCTTGGAGTAGATAAGGATATCATCGATGAACACGATTACCGATCGATCCAGCATCGGTCGACACACCCTATTCATTAAATCCATGAACGCTGCGGGGGCGTTCGTCAATCCGAAAGACATTACGCGGAACTCGAAATGTCCATAACGCGTGCGAAATGCAGTTTTCGGTATGTCTTCTTCCCTCACCTTCAACTGATGGTACCCGGACCGAAGGTCGATTTTCGAAAACCAACTTGCGCCTTGCAACTGGTCGAACAGGTCATCGATCCTTGGTAAAGGGTACGTTCGTTTATTCAACTCGCGATAATCGATACACATTCTCATCGAACCATCTTTCTTCTTTACAAACAACACCGGAGCACCCCACGGCGAGATGCTCGGTTGGATAAATCCTTTCTCAAGCAACTCGTCTAGTTGGACCATAAGTTCCTTCATTTCCACTGGTGCTAGTCGATATGGAGCCTTAGCCACGGGCTGGGCATCTGGTACTAAGTCAATTCGGAACTCAATTTCTCTATCGGGTGGTATCCCAGGCAAATCCTCTGGAAACACCTCCGGGTACTCGCGTACCACGGGTACATCGTCTAGTTCCTTCACTCCCTTACACTTGTCAATTACATATACCAGATAAGCCTCGCATCCGCGCCTCAAGTAATTCGTTGCCTTAATCATTGAGATGACGTTTGGCATTGGGGCGTCACGATCTCCAAAGACTTCAACTTTGCTACCATCCGGTGCCTTGAGTTGGATTATCTTTCGTTTACATATAATTTGTGCTTCATTGGCAGTTAGCCAATCCATTCCCAACACCACATCGAACCCTCCCAAAATCATAACGAACAATCTGACGGGGAATCTATGACCTTCTATCTTTATCGTGGAGTTGTCAACTACATCGGTTACTCTTGCAGTTCTACCCTCAGCGGTTTCTACGCTAAAGGCCCTTTCTAGCTTACTAACAGTGTACTTCACTCGTTTACAAAAACTCGTAGATATAAAACTCTTACTGGCACCCGAATCAAATAACACAGAAACCAAAGTGTTGTCAAGGATGAATGTACCTGACACCACATCGGGATCTGTCCTGGCTTGTTCCTGCGTCAGTGCGTACGCACGAGTCTTTGCACGAGATCCCTCTCCCTTCTTTTCCGGCCCCTTCCCCTTCCCGGTTTCCCCCATCCTGGGCTTCGGGCAGTCCCTACTCATATGACCATTTCCCCCACAATTGTAGCATTTGTAACCTTGCGGGCATTCTCGGGAGTAGTGCCCGGTCTTGCCACACTTAAAGCACAAGTTAGATCCCAGTCTGCATTCACCTACATGCTCCCTTCCACACTTCTTACAAACAGTCGGCTCATCCACCCGAGCCCTCTTATCACGAGCCCCAAACATCTTTCCCCCAGTTCGCTTGTTTGAGAAGCTCGGCCTCTTCTTTTGCTCTTCAACGGCCACAACATTCAGTGCCAGATCGTCAAATACCACGCCGCTTAGCTCTACTGGCGAATCATAGGTAGTAGGGGTGTTTGCCTTAACATAGGTGTGGACCTGGTCCGGCAACCCTTGAATATAACAGGCAATCTTTCTCTTTTCAGTAGTGACAAGGTGTGGCACCAGACGTGCCAGTTCATTGAATCGGGTTGTGTACTGCCGGTGCGTCATGCTTCCGGCCTTCAAACCCAGAAATTCCCTCTCTACTTTCTCAATCTCGTTCCTTGGGCAGAAATTCTTAATCACCAAAGTTTGAAGCATTTGAGTTCAAAAATTACCTGCTGACCTACACAATTCAGATCAGAACTTATATATATAGAGTCCACGAGCCGAGCCACGAGCCGAGCCCGAGCCGAGCCAACCCTAGCTCGAGCTCAGCTCGTTTAGAATTCGAGCCAGCTCGTCTCGGCTCGGCTCGTTTAAAACCGAGCTTTTCCCGAGCTTTTTTCGAGCGAGCCGCGGGCTTTTTGAACTGCCCTAATTCTACGTGACGTTAAAAAAAACACGTTGCAGCGCTATATTCGATAGTAAGGAAAAAAGTTGCTTCGTTCTATACGAAAGTGAAGTTATTCGAAAAAAAATTACACCAAAACATAGATAAAAGTAAGCACACCGGCGGTGCATTAGGGCGGATTGGTTTAGACGTAGACAAAAAAAAAAGTTGCAATGGTGTAGGAAAAAAGTTAGTTCGTTCTATACGAAATATACGAAAGTGAAGTTATTCGGAAAAAAATTACACGGAAATGTAGATAAAAATAAGCATGTCGGCGGTGCATTACGGCGGTTCGGTTTAGACGTAGATAAAAAAACGTTGCAATGGTGTATTTTGAGATGGTCGCCAGACGATTTAAAAACGTTTAAAACAACCGGTTGGTTAAAAAAAATGTTACGAAAATTCACGTCGAAACGTAAATAAAAATAGACTCGTCGCAATGTCACTTTTGAAATTTTATAAAACATCATAATTAAAAAAGTTGTAAGAGTAAATAATTTCCTACTTTTTTTTTATTAAAAGGGCGCATTCTGCCGCCGGTTCGAAATGTAGATACGGATGGATTGTACTTGTACGTGAATCACTAGGCCAGGGACGTTATTTGTTTCTTTTTATGAAAGAAATTGTAGTCCATACAGACCACGTTGAGACGGATTACGTAGATAAAATTAAAAAGAGGAACTCCGCAACGGTATATTTGGAGATGAGAATTGAATGGTTTAAAAAACCAAACGGTTTAAAAAAAACGTTTAAAACAACTGATCGGTTTAAAAATGACGTTACGAAAATTCACGTCGAAACGTAGATCAAAGTAGGCACGGCGCAACGTCAAATTCGAAATTTTATAAAACATCATATTTTAAAAGTTGTAAGTGGAAAACAAAAAAAAACTATGAAAAAATTGAAATCTTGAAGTAGTTTTGATAACTCGTACATTTAACGTTTGTGATTTGATGAATTGTACATTATTACACCTAACTCCGTTTCAAATGCAATTTACACCGAAATGTAGATAAAAATAAACACAACGTAACGGTATATTCAAAAAAAATTAAAATATCATATTTTAAAAGTTATAGGGGAAAAACAAAACAACTTCAAAAATAATTATATTAAAATAAAATATATTTTTTTTTTGAAAGGTGAACATTGAATGTTGTGACGTCACACCCCCCGTCACATGGGAGATCCTCGTCTAGCTCCGACCAGTATGTTGTCTTACCCGGGTCCACTTGGCGACAGAGTTGAAGAGCTTTCAAGGAAAAACCCTACCCAATACGGCCCCTTTCGGGCTTAAGGGAGAGCCGAGGCTCGAACCCTGGATCGGCGTGGGTAAAACCCTGGTGCATCAACCTAATAGCTAGGCCTCATTTGCAATGCCGTAAAAATTAATGGTGGTGGCAGAAATCGAACCCAGATCTCTCGGCTATGAAGTGTAAAAGAATTAAACATTCGATGGCGGCTGTGCAGGTGTAAGTGTGCATTAAGCATTTGTAAGTTATCCATAAAGTGTAAGTGTGCATTAATTATTTGTAACTTATGCATAAACTCTTAGCATTTTGGCTTTGTAAACCAGTGGCTTTGGTCCAGTGGTTATGGCAATGAAGATTCAACCTGCCCACGCAGGTTCGAATCCGAGCCGAACCGGGTTTTAGTCCGGAGTGCGTTACGCTAGCGTGGTTTGGCCCGTGAAGCGGCGCAACTGCTGTCAAGTGGCAGCAGGCTCCATGGTTTCCCGGTGAAAGCCTAAGCCTCTCGTTCTGAACCCGCGGGCCCGGTTCAGACAACGTAGTGGTCAGGTTGTATTGAATATTGAATATTGAATATGATCTTCTATTTTTGTTTATTATCATTGATTGTTATCCTCTCCATGTTTAGAGGATTTATTTCCGGAATGTTTGTTATTGGCTTTCCTATTTATTTTGTATCTTTGATTGAAGGATTACATGTAATAAAAAAACTTCCTTTCATCTTTCTTGAATTTCTACATGGTATCAGAGCGGGTTTCGCAAACCTAGCTCTTGATCTCGATTCAGAAAGATGACAGGAGATGACGACCAAAACAAAAATAAAGGTGGAGAAGGTTCTAGTGGTGGGATCATGTATGACTCACCCTATTACCTTCATCCATCAGATTACCCCAAACAGCTTCATGTTAATGAAGTCCTTACCGATAATAATTTTGCAGATTGGAGTCAAGAGATGACAAACTTTCTGTTTGCCAAGAACAAAATTGAGTTCGTCGATGGGACGATCAAGAAACCCGAGAAGTCTTCGAAGGACTACATGTCGTGGATGAGGGTTGATGTGAAACACACCACTTTTAAAAACAAAACTTTAACGCGCGGAAGACTTAAATCCCAGAATTTTTTTTTTTTTTTTTTTTACCTCTCGCGTCCCGCGAGAAACATAGGCAACCTCCCTCGCGCCCCGCGAGGGACCTGTTTTCACAGAAAGTTTTCAGTTTTTCTGCAGGTTTCATACTTAGCCAAATTTCCATCTTTTTTCAAAATACAAGACAACAAATTCACCCAACACATGGGTTTTAACCAAAAACCTTTCAACAACGTGATCACACCCCAAAAACATGTTTTGTTTATCAAATTACAATCAAAAAGGGGAAATTCCGCCAAATCATCAAAACATGAAAATATGCATACGAGGATCCGCCAACGCCTTGGACTTGACTTTAACTACCTCGGAGCTTTTCCTACATTCACCACACATATCACCATTAGTAATGAAGATAAATTCATAACAAACAAGTAAATTTCTACTTATTTCACCCATTCACTCATTTGACCCGTTTCCACCCAAATTGTCATTTAGGCTACATATTCTTGCACCCTTACTACAAGTTTCAAATATGATCAACACATGATCCATTTCCATTATGGCACTAAGGCCATAACTCCGTTTCGTTTATGATCAACACATGATCCGATCAACCCATGATCCTTTTCCATTATGGTACAAGGCCATAACTCCGTTTCGTTTATGATCAACACATGATCCGATCAACCCATGATCCTTTTCCATTATGGTACAAGGCCATAACTCTGTTTCGTTTATGATCAACACATGATCCGATCAACCCATGATCCTTTTCCATTATGGTACAAGGCCATAACTCCGTTTCGTTTATGATCAACACATGATCCGATCAACCCATGATCCTTTTCCATTATGGTACAAGGCCATAACTCCGTTTCGTTTATGATCAACACATGATCCGATCAACCCATGATCCTTTACCATTATGGTACAAGGCCATAACTCCGTTTCGTTTATGATCAACACATGATCCGATCAACCCATGATCCTTTACCATTATAGGTTAACACTATAACTACATTCATTCATTGTACATACTAAATCATTCATAATTTATCATATCACAAGTATGCACACAATCACATAACACATAGTCCACAAAATTCACAACTTGTTTTCACACCTTTCACCCATTTGACCCGTTAACACCCATTTGGTCAATTAAGGATTTCATACACTTGTATATCACCTACAAGTTACTTTCATCATTTATAATTCCGTATCATTTATAATCAACACATGATCCATTTCCATTATGGCACGTAGGCCATAACTTCGTATCCCAAAGGACACGAGATCGTAACTCCATAACCAATCTATCCATTATAGTATAAATACTATAACTACATTCCTTCAATTATGCATACAATTTTATGCTCATTCATACCACATAACAAATTATGCAACTTTACACATTATACATACAACATTGCATAAAACTCATTTATCATCATAACTAAGTAAGTGCAAAAGCACTTACCTTTCGGGTTAGAAGATCCCGCTCCGCCTTCTAGACCCACAATTTTGATTACCTAAACATACACACCTAGTTTAGTAATCTAACATATACCAAAATTTCATTACAATTGAGTTCACAACTCAATTTCCCCAATTCCAACCCAAATTGACCCTTTTGGGTTATCCTCATAATCAAACACCCTCTTTCACCACAAACTCACCTACTTGAGTTTCGTTAACTTAATCTTAACACTAATTCTTCTTTCAAAAATTATCATTAAGTTAATTTGGTGTTTGTTCAAGTGTCTAACATCTTAAAAACACTTAATCTTCATTAATTCAACATTCTAGCATTATGATCCAAGCACCCCCAATTTTCATCATATGAACCCTAACTTCTCATAACCAAAATCAAAGGGTTCTAAGATGTTAATCATCATTCTTTAACTTTAGTTTAGCTAGATTATTAATAATCTAACACTATTTCACCACATGCATACATAAATTCGAGTTTCTATCAAAACCCACCAAGAACACCTCAAGAATGAGAGGAAAGGGATGATCAACACTTACTTGATGTTAGAAGGATGATGTGCAAGTCAACACCTTCACAATCCAAGCTTCAATTGCACGATTTTGACTTCAACACCTTTTTCTCCCTTTTTTCTCTTGAGAGCATCAACCCACACACAAATGAGAGAAATCTGAATTTTGACTTCTTTTAGTCAAATATGGCAGATTTGCCATTTTACACTTTCAGTCCCTCAACTTCCATATCTTTCATTCCAAAATTAGTTAAAAACTAATATAACCCCATTACTAACTTGAAACCCACTTGTTTCAACTTATTTCTAAAATATTATTTTCACCATAATATTAATTAGAAATATTTATTTATTTGAAAACGAAACCCGGATTTTGGTTCGTTACATGATGCAATGATAAAGGGTTGGTTGACAACCGCCATGGAGAAGAACATACGAAACAGTGTAAAATATGCAGGTACAGCAACGGAAATATGGACGGATCTGAATGAGCGTTTTGGGAAAGAGAGTGCTCCCAGGGCGTATGAATTAAAACAGAAAATCGCATCTACTCGACAAAGTGGTGCCTCCGTCTCAACCTACTTTACCCAGCTACGGTCCGTGTGGGACGAGGCACAATCCATACACCCTTTCCCACGATGTATCTGTGACAAGTGTGAATGTGATATGGGCAAAAAGATAACCGAACATCAGGAAAAGGAACATCTTTATGAGTTTTTGATGGGCCTAGATCCTGAGTTCACGGTTATTAGGACGCAAATCCTAGCCACAAAACCGATTCCATCACTTGGAAATGCGTACCACATGGTGGCTGAGGATGAGAGACAGAGAGCGATTTCGGCTGAAGGAAGAACACCATCAGAATCCGCTGCGTTCAAGGCTGCACAAAGACGTGATTTTTCTTCGGGTCAAAATAGAGAAAAGGGCGGCTCAAGGGCTGTGAAAGAGAACAACGAACACTGCACTTTCTGTGATAGAGATGGGCATAAGCGTGAGGGCTGTTTCAAGTTGATCGGGTACCCAGAATGGTGGCCAGGGAAGAAAGGAGAAAGGTTGAAAGCCAAAGCCAGTTGTGTCGAAACCGAAACAAGCCCCATCCCAGGTTTGACAAAAGAACATTATGAACTTTTCTTGAGGCACTTTTCTGGAACAGGTAAAGGCGAGGGTACCAAACCCGTAGCTAATATGGCTCATAAGGAAGACGACGACGGTGAGTGGATTTTTGATTCGGGTTGCACCGAATATATTACTTTCTTATTAAACACCCTTACAAATATGATGCCCACTCCTTTCGAACCCCCTGTTGTTATTCCTAATGGAGAGTCTATCCCTGTCAAAGGAAAAGGGGATTATACTCTTCCAGGCGGAGCAAAGGTGAAAGGCGTTCTTTATGTGCCAGAATTCAAATGCAATCTTCTTTCTGTTAGTCGCCTTACTCGCGACCTTCAATGTTGCATTACCTTCTTTCCTGAATTTTGTGTCATGCAGGGACTACAGAGGAGGAACTTGATTGGTGCGGGTAGGTGCGAAGGGGGACTGTACCGAATGAAGATGGCTCAAGTAAGAAAAGCTATGGCTACCACTGTTGAGACATGGCATAGAAGACTTGGACATGCTTCTAAAGTAAAGCTTGCTAAAATGGATTTTCTCAAAACTAGTGCTATTGATTTGGGTAATTTTTGTGATTCATGTTCTAGAGCGAAACATTCTAGACTACCTTTTCCTTCCAGTTTTATTAAAACTAGTGCTCCTTTTGATTTGGTTCATTGTGACATTTGGGGGGGTTATCGAGTACCGTCATATACAAGGGCCAACTATTTTCTTACGATAGTTGATGATTTTAGTAGAGCAGTGTGGACATTTCTCCTTAAATACAAAAGTGAAGCAAGTCAATGTCTTAAAATTTTTCACAAAATGGTTGAGGTACAGTTTAAGAAACAAATTAAACGGGTTAGGTGTGACAATGGTGGGGAGTTTACGTCTAACAACATGCAAGAATTCTATAACGAAAAGGGAATTTTATTAGAAACCACATGCCCTCACACTCCCCAACAAAACGGTGTTGTCGAAAGGAAGCATAGACACCTGCTTGAAACCGCTCGCGCCCTAAGGTTCGGTGCAAATCTTCCAAAAAGATTTTGGGGAGAATGCATCCTGACCGCGACGTATGTAATTAATCGCCTCCCATCCAAGGTTATTAAAAATAAAACTCCCTTTGAGCTAATATGGAATGAAAAACCAGATTATGATTTTTTAAGGGTTTTTGGGTGTCTCGCTTACTTCAAAAATACCGACACAAACGGAGACAAGTTCGATGAAAGGGGGAAGCCAGGAGTCTTTCTTGGATATCCTCTTAGAACTAAGGGTTATAAAATCCTTGATCTCGAGACCCGGAAAATAGTGGTTAGTAGGAATGTTATTTTTCATGAAGAGCATTTCCTTTTCAAAACTGCCGGAAAAGAAGGTGACAATGGAAATGAGGAACCAATCGTTATCCATGATTGTCACTGTTGTGATGAACCGGTTGTTACCCAAACTGAAACCCAAAATCCCACTACACAAGTGGACCATGAACAAACAAACAATGCTGAGCCCAGTTACAGCCCAAGTGCAACAAATGAAAGTGACAAGTTTAATGAAATGGGCCATGTAACTGAAGAGGGGCAGCCCAATATCAATGAACCTGAAGTGAACGAGACTCATGAGGAAGCCGAAAATCAAAATGAAGGTAGACCCACTCGATCAAGAACCCAGCCTTCAAAATTCAAAGACTTCATCGTACACATTCCCCCTTCGGTCAACCACCCGGCTTCGACTTCCAATCAGGTTACCTCCATGGTACACTATCCTATCTCTAATTTTGTCTCTTATGGTAAATTTTCCACTAACCACAAAGCTTTCTTGACGGCTATCACTAAAAATGATGAGCCAAAGAATTTCAAGCAAGCTGCACTGGATGCTCGCTGGCGTGAAGCCATGCAAAAAGAGATCAAAGCTTTTGAAGAGAATGGAACTTGGACCTTGGTAAGCTTGCCTAAGGGTAAACGGGCGATAGACTCAAAGTGGGTGTACAAAATCAAATTTAAGCCTAATGGTGAGGTCGAAAGGTACAAGGCTCGTTTGGTGGCAAAGGGATTCACACAAATAGAAGGGGTGGATTACCACGATACGTTCGCACCGGTAGCTAAGTTAGTCACGGTTCGAACCTTGCTAGCAGTGGCTGTAAAGAAAAATTGGTTTATCCACCAGCTCGATGTAAACAACGCCTTTCTACACGGAGACCTAGATGAGGAAGTTTACATGAAGATTCCTCAAGGCTTTTCCAATGACGGCGAAACTTGAGTTTGTCACTTAAAAAAATCTTTATATGGATTAAAGCAAGCTTCTCGTAACTGGTACCACAAGCTCACTACTTTTCTCTTGCACTTGAATTTTAGACAGTCCAAGGCTGATCACTCCTTATTCATTTACGAAACCGAAAGCATCATGGTGGTCGTCCTCATCTATGTGGACGATGTCATCATTACCGGTAATTGTCTCAAGAAAATTCAAGAAATCAAAACTCAACTTGATGAAGAATTTAGTGTGAAAGATCTTGGTCCATTAAAATACTTTCTTGGCATAGAGGTTGCCAAGACAAAAGATGGTCTAGTCCTAAGCCAACGCAAGTACACATTGGACATCTTGAAGGATTGTGGAAAATTGAGTTGCAAGCCGAGTTCCTTTCCGATTGAGCACGGCTTGAAACTTGACAGAGGTGAAAATGAACCAAGTGTTGACGCGAACCAGTACCGCCGCTTAGTTGGTCGACTTCTATATCTTCAAGCCACCCGACCAGATATAACCTACTCTGTAAATGTCTTAAGCCAGTTCGTGGCCGACCCAAGAAGCAACCATCTAGAAGCAGCAAATCGTGTTTTAAGATACTTAAAGGCTACACCAGGTCAAGGCATTCTCCTTTCTCGTGCAGGAGATACTGCTTTGACTGCTTATTGTGACTCAGACTAGTTGGGTTGTCCGTTCACAAGACGGTCCCGCACTGGATACTTCTTATTGCTAGGTGGGACTCCCATTTCTTGGAAAACTAAGAAACAATCCGTTGTCTCACGATCTTCAGCCGAAGCCGAATACAGAGCTATGGCGTCCACGGTCAGTGAAGTCATTTGGGTTCGTTGGTTACTTAGTGAACTTCAAGTTCACATTTCATCGCCCACGCCTCTGTTTTGTGATAATCAGGCAGCCCGTGACATCGCCAACAACCCGGTATTCCACGAAAGAACCAAGAATGTTGAGATGGACTGCTATTTTGTGCGAGAACGTGTTGAATCCAAAGAAATAATTCCCATGAAAATCAGCAGCACAATGCAGGTTGCAGACTTGCTCACGAAGGGGCTCACATCTCAACAACTTCTTTTTCTTCTTGACAAGATTGGCATTGCAAATTTGCACGCTTCATCTTGAGGGGGAATATTGAATATTGAATATTGAATATTGAATATGATCTTCTATTTTTGTTTATTATCATTGATTGTTATCCTCTCCATGTTTAGAGGATTTATTTCCGGAATGTTTGTTATTGGCTTTCCTATTTATTTTGTATCTTTGATTAAAGGATTACATGTAATAAAAAAACTTCCTTTCATCTTTCTTGAATTTCTACAGGTTGAGGGGTAACGGGTCTCCGATTCGGAGATGCGACTGCCACTTAAAAATGAAAGTCGCCTTTCAAACAAAAAAAAGTAATTGAATATATGTTTTAACCACTAGAAGATAATTATACCTTCACAATTATAAAACATAAAATTCGATGATCTAATTTGTTAGTGAAATAAATTTGTCGACTTGTTTGTGACCTAATTGAGATCGGTTCATTAAAAGTTAAAGTTTGACTAAGCTTACGAACCTATATAATTTATAAATATATATTTTATATGATAAATATATAAAAAATATGATAAAAATAACTAAATAATATGTAAATTGTTATGTATATAATTATAAAAACATAAAATATTCACTTCATCGGCCGAGTTCCTTCTGTCAAAAGAAAATTATAAATATGTCTTCTTACCGTCTTGACCGAAAAGTCTTCTTCTAACTCCAAATCCCACATCCATCTACCAGGAACCTTAGAAATATTAATTTGAGAAGAATTTGCATCAAATCAATATAATTATTTTTGGTTATGAAGATCTTTGTTATGAAGATCTAAAGAGGATTTAACAATTCTTTGCCATACCCCATTACCTTTAGTAAACTCTCAATGCCCAAACCACCTTTATCTTTTGAAGCCAACACTAACTCTCATTTAACCCAAGCCATTTTATGACCCTCACCCTCACCACCCCAGAAAAAACTAGAGCGTAAAGATTCCAAAAAGACATTTACATGCGTCGACATCAAGAACAAAGACATGAACTAAATCCCAAAAGATCGAACTACTGAAGATAGAAGCATGGAACAGCCCCAACTGAAGATAATCTCTTCTGAAAATGGTCTGTCGTAGGCTACCAACCCTGCACTCGAGCCATACTAGATCCAACCGGGATACCCAAATATATAAAAGGTAATTTATCAGGTTTACATTGTGAAATAGTTGTAAATCTTTCAACCTCATCAAAGTTCACCCCTACCCCATATAAGTTGGATTTGTGAATGTTTAACTTCGCCTGGAAGCAAGATAAAAACAATTGAGAGCCCTAACGATATTTCGAATATTACCAGGCTTCCACTCCCCCAAAATAATAACGTCGTCCGCATAAAAAAGATGAGAAACGGAAATTCCATCTCTACCAACTTGAGCAGGCTGAAACAACCACGCATCAACAATCTCCTCAAAAACCGCGTGAAGGCCCTCCATGACAAGGATAAAAAGAAAAGGAGAGAGAGGATCTCCCTGCCTTAAACCACGCTTGGGCTCAAACTCAACAGTCGGACTACCATTAACTAAATAAAAGGACCTAGCAGACTCAAGACAACCTCGGATCCACTTAATCCAAGTCTTGCCAAACCCCATGAACACCATCATTTTCTCCAGCTACTCCCAACTAATGGAATCATACGCTTTCTCAAAATCAATTTTAAAAACCATGAGCTTCTTCTTTTTCTTTTTGAACCACTCAACAATCTTATTCATAATCAAAGGACCATCAAGAATTTGACGGTCCATAATGAAGACAGATTGTTCAACACTAACCACCGAGTCCACCACCTTAGCCGGCCAAGTAGCTAAAATCTTCGCGATAATCTTGTATTGAAACCCAATTAAACTAATCTGGCGGAAATCCTTGACCAACAATGGGCTTGGAGATTTGTCGCTTTCTACAAGCCCAAACCACATCCTTAACCTCTTGTCTAGAAAATACAGCTTCCATCTTTCGGTCAAACTCCATCAGCTCCACACAACAAACCTTCCTCCTTAGACTGTGTAAAAGAGTTCCATTTTTTAACTTCTTGTTTAAAAATCTTCAATTTCTCCTTGAAGTGAATAAACCTATTAGAAGACAAAAAAGAGCAATTATCAACCCAAACTTTCTTAATAACTAGAATGGTACTCACGCGTGTTGCGGCGTGTTAAACCGCGGAAGAAACTAACCGCCTCAAAAGCTTATAAAATAAAGTAATAGAAAAACGACCCTTAAAAAAGTTATCAACGCGTTGCAATGAAACAGCTAGTAATATTAAAAAAAAACTTTATACAAAAAAGCGAAACCGTAACAAAGTCGTTAAAAAAAGTAAACCGATAAAATTTAGAAAAAGAAAACAAAACCGTTTAAAAAAAAGTAAAAAGTAAAAAAATAAAAAATTTCATAACGATGTTGTACGCAAGTGATTAGATAACTTGTACAATATCACGCGCAACTCCATTACAATTGTGCGTGTTACCCGCGCTCCGCAGCGGGTTCAAAACGTAGATAAAAATAAGCAAGACGCAACGGTATATTAGAACTAACCCGTAAAAGAAATGCATGTTAAAACATTAGAAAAATAGATAAAAATAAAAAAATCAAACTAAAAACAAAAAAAAAGGAAATTAAAACATCTAAGAAAAAGAGTAAAAAAATACATATAAAAATTAAGTTTATTAAAATTCAGGGGTTATATGGTAACTTTACTAAAGTTAAGGGGGTAATAATATAAACCGGTTAAAAGAAAAAGAAAAAAAATAACTTAACTAAACTGCAGAGGCCAAAGTGTAATTTAAAGAAAAAGACAAATTTAGTTATAGTATTAAAAAGTTATACTTTAGGCATCATGTGTTGTCAATATGACTTTTGTAAGTAATCTAATATTAGAAAAACCATCCATGTCCATCCACGAATTAAATAACTTGAAAGGTCGAGGACCAAAATCCTTAGATTTTCGCCTAATTTTTTTTAAAACTCGGCATTTCGCCCAGATTTGTTTAAAACTCGGCTTTTCGCCCGGATTTTTTTAAAACTCGGCGTTTCGTCCGGATTTTTTTAAAACTCAGCGTTTCGCCTTAATTTTTTTTCGCCCAGATTTTTTTAAAACTCGGCGTTTCGCCTGAATTTTTTTCGCCCGATTTGTTTAAAACTCGGCTTTTCGGCTAAATTTTTTTAAAACTCGTCGTTTCGCCTTAATTTTTTTTCCCGGATTTTTAAAAACTCAGTGTTTCGCCCGGATTTTTAAAAAACTCGGCGAGCCTGACAAGTTTTTTAACGCCGAAACATTTATAAAACTCGACGAAAACTTGTTTCAGCGATTTTGTGGAGTTTTTTTAATTTTCCGTCGAAAATGACACGTGTAAGTTAAAGGACGAAGCCACGTGAACTCAGCGAAGTAGCCGAGTTTAGGTATTAACTCGGCAAAAATCTATGTTCATTTTAGGATAGTTGACTTATCTTTATTTATTTTTAAAAAAAAAATAAAAAATGTTTATTCCAGGAATTTTCCTTTCTTAAATCCTTGCTACTTTATTTTTTTCTTGCATAGGTGTATTTACAATCAAGCAAGTCTACTATGCTTCAAATGTATCAGAGACTCGTCACAATTAAAGATTCTCCTTTTGTAACACAAATCTCAATCAAACAACAGTTTTTTTTACGAATTAACTATATTATAATACATTTAATACATTTAAGGAGGACGTGATTATTTTTTTATATTAAATTTTAAGAGTTTAGGAGGGTAAAATTGTCTTTTATGAATTATGTGATTAAATACAAAAAAAAAATAACTGAAATCTAATTATATAAACAATCAATTTCCTCTTTAACTAAATTCTCAAAATCGTTTTTATTTTATATGATTTCATATTTACTTTATTTTATAAACTTTTATTAAACCTTCAAATCTATATGATACTTCACCAATTAATTGTTCAAGCGTTTTATCAGTGTCTGCGTTAGTGTGTTGTGTTCCCGGCCGCATCTCGCGGGCATCCCTTTACTCCATACAAATATATCTTGGTTCCAACTTGTTATCCTCTCTTCTTAATGTTAGGAAAAACTAATTAATCATAACCATCGAATCAAGAGAAATATGTCATTGATGGATTTAGTTACATATGGTCATTTATACGCAACACATATTTCAACCTTTTCTAGGGTACTATTTTTGTGTATGATGGAGCAACATACACACAGGGGCGCCCCTGATGGTGTGTCGGATGGGCGACAACTCAAGGCCAATATTTTTTGGCCCAATTTTTTTTCACGTTTAGGCACCGTAATTCGATTAATATTATCTAATAGAATTTATTAGTTAATTACATGTTCTAGAATCTAGAGAGGGCCCAATAAATTAATAAACATTTTAAAACTCAATAACATAAGAGGGACTCAATTAAGTTTAAAACAATAAAACACAATAGGTCGATAACATCTTTAATCGATCGACCCCCTGCACAATTTAAATTCGAAGTTCGAGAGTCACCAGTCCCTCCTCCCCCCACGCAAAATCATGATTCACAACCAACAATCTTTTTAGGCTGTTTGCAAAATCACCAGGTTTATAAAAAAAAATTCGGTTGTTCGCAAAATCACAATCACCAAAATCTGACAATCGTTTTTACGTCTAATGCCTCCTAGGTTTAAATTCATTTAACTTTGGTTTAAAATTGAAAATTGTTTTGCTTTGATGATTGCCTATGTGGAACTTATTTGATTAGGTTTAAAATCGTTTTTATTTATTACTTCATTTTTTGATGATTAGTTGAAAGTTATTTGATTAGGTTTATTAGTTTATAGGTCATTGACTTATTGAAAGTTGTTATTGGTTCACTTGTTCAACTTTGCTTCCTAAAATATTAGGAGAGTCTCACGATTCGTTTAACTACGTAAATATATCATTTTGCTACAGTATTTTTTTTGTTTATTGTTATAACAATTATTTCCGTATTAATGAAATTATATATATATATATATATATATATTTTAGGGAGCCCATTTTTACTAGTCGCACAGGACATTCGAAATCACACAACTAAAAAACGCTTAAATCAAAAATATTGTTATATACCACGTACCAATTTTAATGGGTTGGAACTTATTGGTCTAATGTGAATTCACGTTACTTCATGTAAACATGGTCCGTAACACAAACTTTAACTTATGTTCCCATCATCATTGATTGGCTTTAAATTAACTAAGAACGTGTGATAAGCTTTTCAACAAAATCGGTTTGTATAACACAACTTACATGATCAAAATGTAATCATTAATAATTTTGGAAGTAAATTCACCATCATTGTCAAAACAAATATAGCAATATGAAACACTTTGCTCGCGGTCTTACTACATGAGTCACTAATCTCACAAACTTCAATTTGCGAATTTGATAACCATTTAGACGACACATCAATTTAAATCTTCAAATGATCCTTACATATATCCTTGATTTAAAAAGCGTGAGGCGCATAAAAGTGGCAGGGTCCCGAGCCAAGGCGGCAAAGCGCAAAAGCGCACCGCTTTTCGTACGCGAGGCTATATTTATTTTTTTATTTTTATATATTTCTCATAGGTACAACCTAAAAAGATCTAAAAGGTAAAAAATATATACGAATTAATATATAAATAATATATATGTATAACCTAAAAAACTATAAATACAACCTAAAGAATCACAAAATCTGTTGCTACACCCGATGTACAACTAACCAAACTTTGTGTACAAAAACTAAAACTTAAGAAACAAGAAAAAAAACAAATAAGAAAAAGTTTAGAGTAAAATTTATCCAATATTATCATTTTAAGGGTGAAAAATGTAATATAACATAATAAGTATGTGGTTTAACCCTAAAGGCTACAAACAATCGTCATCTCCTAGCACAGCCCTCATTGCTTCTTCTCCTATCAGCCCTCCTCCATGGCTCCATCGATAGACCCCTGCAGATCTGCATCACAATCTCCTAGTAAGTCTTCATCTCACATCTCTAAGCAGTTCCATTTCAATTTCATCTCTTCTCCTTCTCCTTCTTTGATTTGACACAAAAGCGCACGCCTAGCGCCTGAGAAAGAGCGACTAAAGCGAGTAAAAGCGTGCTTCTTCTTACAGCGTACGCCTTAGGTGCACAAAAGCGACGAGACCTGCGCCTGAGGTCGCCTCGTGCCTAGGCGCGCTTTTTGAAACCAAGCATATATCTCATTTTATCATTTCCATCAAATTAAGGGATTAAATCCCTATGTTATTCAATGATGGGTAATTAAGTGGCAGGTAAATAAATAACTTTCATCAAATCTTTGCAAGTACAAAGTTAGATGGTATTTATGTGTAAAAAATTATTGTTCAAGTAAATAAATAATAGCACACAACATATGTAAAATCTTTTGATTGACAAAACTTATGGTTATTCTTTAAATTTTGAGTAAATTGTCATTTTTGTCCCTTGGTCACTTTTGACACTTTCATCTAAAATGTTTATTTTTTTCCTGCGTATGTCCGTGCTTTTCAAAACTTGTCATTTTCATCCAGTTGTTTAACCCGTCCATTTTTTAACGTTAAATGATGTGTATTTTTGTCTTTTTATATATTTGTTTATTTTATTTATTTTTAAACATTTAACTAACCCCTCCCCCCCTCTAACCCTTTTAACCCTAATTCACGATCGTCCTCAGCTATGACAGAGAGCTTGAAGAACGATTACATCTCGTGCGAACAGCTCGACCAAGGTCAGTTCGGGATTATACACTGTTGTATTTCACTAAATTCTTGCGAATCGTTCGCATGTAAATCAATCGACAAGTGTCTCCTCTCGGACTCCACCAATCGCGAATGTATGGAGGATGAACTGAAAATACTCTACATTCTAAATGAAAACCGAATAATCTTCTGTTTGATTCGACGCAGAAACTGAATCTGGCTGACTTCTGATCGAAGGGACAGTTCGGGATGAGTGAGTGTGGGACAATGACCGGAGTGGTTGGGGCACCGTACTATGTTGTGTCGGAGGTGTTACGGAAAGAGTATAATGAGAAAATTGATGTATGGAGTGCCAGCATGATTTTGTACATATTATTGACCAGGGTACCTCCGTTTTATGACGAGACACCGGTGGAGACGTTTGAGGCGGTTTTGAAAGGAAATTTGAGATTTCCATCGAGGATTTTCATATTGGTTTCACTGGAAACGAATGATCTGTTTCAGAAGATGTTATGCAAGGATGTTTCTAGACGATTATCAGCCGAACAAGTTTCGAGTAAACATTAAAAAATGAATAAAATGAACCAATATATAAAAAGACAAAGATACCCCTCATTTAACATTTAAAAATGAATAGAGTTAATCAATTGGATGAAAATGACAAGTTTGAAAAGCACGATGACACACAAGGGAAAAATAAATCTTCTAAATGAAAGTGACAAAAGTGACCAAACCACATGAACGAAAATATAAATTTACTCTTAAATTTTTACACCATGATTGACTTTGGATGATAAATTGATTTATTTGGTTAAGTTGTAACACATCATCATAAAACAGGAATGACATCACACTTGTATAATCAAATGGTTAATTAATGACATTAGATAATATTCTTAAAGCTTATAAATGTTACAATCATTCCGTTTGCAAAATTTTCACAACCAATTAAGAACACTACTAAACTATATATATCCTTTTTGTTTCTAATCACTACATGCTCTTAATCTCTCCTCAAAACCTCCACGATTCCTAAGAAAACATGTCATAGATAGAAAATATTATCGTGCCAAACGGCTAGTGAACGAATAACAATGGAAGAGTTAGAGGTGCACAAATCGGATTTTTTTTGGAACCGGATCCAGATCGGATAAGTCAACGTTGGTCAAGGACCGGATCCGGTGGAACCAGTTCCGGATCGGATCCGGTTTTGGGGTGTGAGTTTTGGAACCTATTGGAACCTTTTATCCAGTTTTATCCGATTTTGTCCGGATATTTTTTGTCCGATTTTTATCCGGTCCCTTGGAAAACCATATAACCGGTTCCAGATCCGGCAGTTCCAAAAATATCCAATCCGGTTTAAAAAAAACCGATTTCGGATAATACATCGGATCCGGATCCGGTTATAATGACCAGGAAGAGTAACAATATTTCACATAAGGATAGCTGAAAGGATAAGAAATGTAGTTTCTAGCTTGAGTACTAGTATGAACCAAAAGATAATTTATCAAAGCAAATGAACAAATGAGTCGGAAGGAAATGGTTACCGAGCTCATAAATAATCATGTTACAGGTTTTCTAGGGTGTAGGCATAAACAGTCATCTACTAGATTAAAGTATTATATGGTCGACCCATACATCCTACCAAATCAAATATTATATTGGCCAAGTTCTCGGAGAGCACACAAATAGTGGGGACTTTGCAGTCTGATCACACTGGCACAGATGGCGTCCCTGGGAATAGAATCGTTATATTCAAAACTTCTTTCCAATACGTTTTTCATAGTATGTCCCTGAGATTTCGGATGCCCCGTGATACTAGTAAAAAATGGTTCCTTCAAATAAAAACTTACATTTATATAAATTCATTAATACAACGATAATTGTTATAACAATAACCAAAACAAAATTACGGTAACAAAATGATCCGTTTTACATTAGTTAAACGAATCGTAAAGTTCTCTTAGCATTCTTGGAAACAAAGTTGTTGATCTACTTTTCATAATCTATACTCTTTAAATAATCGTTCTCAATAGCTATTATTGTCAATCTATTAAGTCTTTCTTGAGACATTGTGGACTGTAAATAAGACTTCAACAACTTCAATTTTGAAAAACTTCTTTTATGCGACCGTTACCGGAAAGTCAACAAGACTCTATATGCAATTAATGCATTAGGAAAACAATCAACGTCTTTCAAATATCAGTAGGTTGATAATAGTCTTTCTTGTGATATTGTGGATTGTAATAAGACTTCAACAACTTCAATTTTGAAAAACTTCTTTGATGCAACCGTTACCGGAATAATTAACAAGACTTCTTTTAAATATTTTAAAACATCAGTAGGTTGATAATTTCACTAGGTAATAATGTGTCAAACAAACTTTAACTACATATAAAGTTCATCAACATCAATATCTTATCTTTCACCATACTTGAGTGCATCTTCAAGAAGACTACAACATGACTTAGTTCTTTGTCTTCAAATTCCTTCAACTTTTTAGAAAACAAAAAAAAACAAATAGTTATCATACTCTTTGTATTGTTCAAATATTGTTTTAAGAGAAGCACTTGTTTGATCAACAAAATATTAAAATAATTAACTTCAAAATTCTCCTCGACTGAAAATAAGACTTCTTGGTCACTTGAATTCTCATCAAATTGTTTTTTTTCCTACGAACCGGACGCTTTTGGGGGAATACCGGATACTCATTTCAATGGCAATTTCCTTAGCATCATCAAGCGCCTTAGATAACCTAGTTTCTCTAAATTACTTGAAATTAAATCGAACATGTTCACTTCTCTCATACTAACATCGAGAAGCATATCCTTTGATTATAGCATTTTACTCACCAATTTCACCATGCATAATATTTCATATCAAATGACTATTGATACTAAAAATTTAAAATCACCAAGCCCATTATTCATTTATTTGCTAGTGATTTAACTTCACTTTGATATTTAGCATCATTAGAGGATAAAAAGTCATGTCACATAATACAATATTAGAAAAGGTCATGTCAAATCTTAGTAAAATTAGCAAAAGATAATATAAAGGCGTTATGACTCCAAAACATTCTCTAGCTTTACTATAAGTGTTAGCCATGTCACATAATACAAGATTAAGACTATGACAGCCATATAGAGGATAAAAAGTTCTAGGATTTATATCTATAAATCTCCTTTGAATTTCTTGATGTTTCCTTTCATGTTTGATCAATCGTTATAGCCTTAATCACACAATCATCACTATCAAGAATAAGAGACTTTAATTCCTCGTCTCTAATTTCAAAGATTTCTTCTCCAATGGTATCATCAACATGCAAAAAACCAAAAAAGGATTCTTCAACAGTAACAAAATTTGAGGAGAAATTAACATACCCGACTATTAAAGGCATCTGTTCTTGGTGACTTATATCGGTGGTGCAGTCAAGTATGATACAGTAATGTTTTGTTTCCTTTATCTTCTTGATGATTTCTAATTTAATTTCATGAACTAGTAAAAGTAATAATTGTTGGATCAAACACGCAACACACAAACAAACAAATAAACGAGACAAGAGATTTACGTGGTTCGGTCTAAACTGACCTACGTCCACGGGGCAACTAGGATTTTCGTTTTATTTCTGAGGTGATAATAAATTACAAGTACAAGAGATTATTATATAGGCATAAATTAGGGTTTAGGACCCTTAATCAACAAGTTAATTAAACTGGGCCCACTTAAGGATAGGGTCGGCTAACCCGAAGCCTACGTCCCAACAATCTCCCACTTGGAGGCTTCGAAACACGTTCAGCTCCACTTGTACTTCTGCAAATGAAAACCCCTCTGATCATCAGTTCTCCCTAGTTACCCCGGTCTCCTTAACATTATTCCTGGAGACCAGCTAAAGCTACGCACAGCTTCAGCTTATCTAACACAATAGATTTTGTGAACATGTCTGCTGGATTCTTAGCACCTGGGATGTTCTTCAGACTGATAGCACCTTCGTTGATCAAGTCTCTCACGAAATGGTATCGCATCCCTATATGCTTAGTTTTCCCGTGATAACGGGATTCTTTGCAAGTTTAACAGCACTCTCATTGTCACAGTACAATGAGTAATCAGACTGTCGTTTCCCCAACTCTTCAAGAAATGTTCTTAACCAAATTAATTCTTTGTTGGCCTCAGCAACAACCATGTACTCGGCTTCTGTAGTTGATAAAGCAACACTCTTCTGAAGACGGGACATCTAGCTCATTGTTGTACCTCCCACTGTGAAAACATACCCTGTCGTGCTCTTAAACGACCCTTTACAACCACCCAGATTTGCATCAGTGTAACCCCTGAGTATAGCATCTTTCCCCTTAAAACATAACCCCATATTCTGAGTACCCTTCAAGTATCTAAGCACCCACTTGACACCTTCCTAATGTTCTTTCCCTGGATCAGACATGAACCTACTGATGACCCCAACGACATGAGCTATATCTGGTCTAGTGCAGACCATGGCATACATAAGACTACAGACTGCTGATGCATAAGGAACACTGGCCATCTCTGTTCTTTCTTCTTCAGTTTTAGGACATTGGTCCTTGGTAAGCTTCAAGTGACTTCCTAATGGAGTATTTCTAGGCTTGGTCTTTTCACTGTTCATCTTGAACCTCTCTAACACTATCCCTATGTATTTTTCCTGAGAAAGTGTAAGAGAACCATCCTTCTTGTTTCTGGTTATGCTCATTCCCAAAATCTGTTTGGCTGCACCCAAATCTTTCATCTCAAATTCTTGAGACATCTATTTCTTCAACTTGCTAATTTCTTTCATATCAGATCCTTCAATCAACATAAAGTAACAGTATGATATAAGAGTTGCTGAACTTCTTTAAATAGCAACAATGATCCATCTGGCATCTCTTCAACCCTGACCTCTCCATGAAGTTATCAAACTTCAAGTACCACTGTCTAGGCGCCTGTTTCAGACCATATAAACTCTTTTTCAGTTTGCAGACCCAATTCTCTTTCCTGACAACCCGAAATCCCTCAGACTGTACCATATAAATATCTTCTTCTAGGTAACCATGTAGAAATGTTGTTTTCACATTTAGCTGCTCTAGATGCAAACCCTCTGCAGCTACTAGCCTGAGAACAAGTCTAATAGTAGTCATTTTCACCACTGGAGAGAAGATCTTATCATAATCAATTCCCTACTGATGTTGAAAACCCTTGACTACTAAACGGGCTTTATACCGTTTAGACCCATCATGTTCTTCTTTGACCCGAAAAACCCACTTATTCTGTAGAGCTCTTTTATCTGGCGGAAGCTTGACTAAGACCCATGTCTTGTTTTTATTTAAAGAACTCATCTCATCCTTCATAGCATGCTCCCACTGGAGCGAATCTTTTACTTTGATTGCTTCAGAATAATCCTCTGGTTCACCATTTTCTGTCAAGAGGATGCAATTAACTGAAGGACCGGGACTGTATCTGTCAGGATGTTTAGTAACTCTGGTGGACCTTCTGACCCAGTTTGCAGGCTGGTCAGGCTGCTGAGGGGGCTGTTCGTCTTCAGACTCTAAACTCTCACTGTCAGAAACTCCTTCTGACTCTTCATCATTACCACCATCAGGAAACATGTCGGTTCAGGGCCAATGAAAGTGTATTTCTATCTCAACCTCCACGTACTCTTTCTGAACCTTAGAATCTTTCCTGTCTTTATACAATTATGCTTCGTTGAAGGTAGCATGTTTACTTCTGATTACCTTCCTTCTTTAAAAATCCCACAGCCTGTAGCCCATTTGATCTGCCCCATAGCTAATGAAAGTGTATTTCTTGGCTTTGGCATCCAATTTGTCACCATCTTTATTTAGGTCATAAGCACTGCACCCGAAAACTTTCAAGTGCTCATATTTGACCGTTGTACCCTTCCATTCTTCTTCAGGAACTTTATAACCCAACAGTATTGAAAGCCCACGGTTGATAAGATAGGCTGCAGTGTTAATTGCATCAGCCCAGAACGTCTTTGGGAGACCTGCATTCAATCTCATACTTTTAGCCCTTTCGTTCAACGTTCTGTTTATTCTTTCCGCGACTCCATTTTGTTGAGCAGTGCATGGAACTGTCTTTATCATCCGAATGCCATGTTCAGCACAGAAATCAGTGAACTCTGTGCTAATGTATTCCCTACCGTTATCCGATTTCAAGCATTTTACCTTCAAATCAGTTTCAAGTTTGACAGCAGTTTTCCATTTCTTAAAAAACATCAAAAACTTCAAATTTATTTTTAAGAAAATACACCCATACCTTGCGTGTGGCGTCATCTATGAAGGTTACATAATATCTCGAGCCTCCCAAGGAAGAGACTGGTGTCGGACCGAACACATCTGAATGGATAAGCTCCAACTTCTGAGCTTTAGGTGTCTTGCTAGTTTTCACAAAAGATACCTTCTTTTTCTTCCCGAGGACACATGGTTCACAGAATTCAGATTCAACCTGTTTCAGTTCTAGAAGCTTTCCCCTGGCAATGAGCATTTTCATACCATTTTCACTCATATGGCCGAGCCGTTGATACCACAAACTCGAAGGACTCGGCCCGCTAGTCACTGCATTAACACCACTTGCAGGTACTTCAACCATGTATAACGTACCCCGTTTCTTACCCTTTGTAATCACCATATTTCCCTTAACGACCTTCCATTGCCTTCCACCGAAAGTAACATCATACCCCAGATCGTCTAACTGCCCGACAGAGATCAACTTTCTCCTGAGGTTTGGAATAACCCTGACATTCTTTAATGTCCAAGTGGTTCCCGAGGAAGTATTTAAGCCTACATCACCAATCCCTGTAATATCAAGAATCTGATCACCAGCTAACCGAACTCTACCGTGATTACCTGTTCGAAGATTTCGAACCATATCAGGGCATGAGACCGCGTGGAATGATGCACCTGAATCCATGATCCAGGATTCCACGGAACTCTCAACACAGCATATGACAGTCTCATCTTCAGATTCTTCATCATCCTGTTTTTCGACCGTCACATTGTTTAATTCTTTCTTTACGGTCAGCGGTTTGGGGCACTGATTTCTGAAATGCCCTTTCTCTTTGCAGTTCCAGCATTCAATGTCAGCCCTGCCCTTGGCTTTGACTGACCTCTCTTTCTTGACTTGGATCTACCTCTGTTTTTCCCCCTTTCACTCTTTCTCCCCCTTGACTCAGTACTCAACAGGGAATTTGGTGATTCTCCGGTACTTCTTCTTCTAGAGTCTTCATTCAAGATCAAATCACGAACCTTGCTGAACGTTAAAACATCAACAGAACCTGTGACCGCAGTGATTGTTCCTGACCAACTGTCAGGTAATGAAGACAAAAGTAAGCACGCCTGTAACTCATCATCAATTTTAAAGTTTACTGAAGACAGACGTCTCAGATGGGAATTAAAAACATTAATATGATCAGTAACGGAACTTCCCTCTTTCATGTGTGTATTAACCAATTCCCGGATTAGAAACACCTTGTTAGCAGCTGATGGTTTCTCATACATGTTGGCCAACGCATCCATTATGCCACGTGCGGGGGTTTCCTCCAAGATGTTGTAGGCAACGTTCATTGGCAGAGCAAGCCTTATAGTTGACTTGGCTTTCTTGTCAAGTGCTAAACAAACTGGTTTCATCGGTGTGGGCGGTGGTTCTAGTACCAAATCCAAATCCTTCTGAATTAGCAAATCGGTGATTTGCATTCTCCACCATCCAAAGTTCTACCCATCAAACTTCTCAATCTTGGTTTTTCCCTCCTCAGCCATTATCCAACAACAATTGCTTAACGATCGAGTCAAAACTGGAATAGTGTTCGAACACAACTTTGGCCGGCTACCTGGACTTGAGTGATGTTCTATCGCACACTACCCGTGAGATCAGTTTCAAAAAATCGAAAAACAAAAGGAGTTGATAACGCACCTGAGCTTCTTGAAAAAATACCAAAAATAATCCAAAAAACCTGACCTCGTAAAAGTGCAGCCCACCTGAAAACCGCAGCAACGAAATCAAACAAAACAGCGGTTGTTTGACTTTTCTGGTCAAACTCAGCAGGCTGTCGACTTTTCTCGTCAAACTCAGCAGCTGTTGACTTTTCTGGTCAAACCCAAGCAGCAAGTACTGTAGCGGCGGCACTGTAGCAGCCCCAAAAACACTGTAGCAGCGGAAACACTGTAGCGACAGTACTGTTCACGCGGAGGCGGTACTGTAGAGGCGGTTACTGTTCACGCGGTGGTGGCGGCTGTGACATTTCGGGTTTTTATTCACGTTTTTATAACATATGCCATGTAATCATTTCCTATTCAATGAAATGCAAGTGTTGTTATTTAATTTTTGTACAAAATATATATTTTTAATTTATGGATTTAAAATAATTAAAATTTTATAAGTTTTAAACTTATATAAAATTTTATATAAGAATCTAAATCTAAAAAGGTTCATATATAAATAGGATGATCTATAAAATATATAACTTTTATAACAATATATATAATAATATAAGTTTATAAAAACCACTTAAATATAATTTAATTAAAAAGAAATTTAATTCGTTTATTTTTTTATAAAAGTTAAGGGGTTGGTTTTGAAACTTATTAAACTAAAAGGTTTTAAATAAAAATAAGTCAAGCGCTATTCATGGACAAACTAAACCACAAGGACTAAGGAGAATAAATTGCAGGGACTATTTTAATGCAAAAACAAACTCCAGGGACTATTCTTGCCAATTTCCAATTCGTAATTCCGGTTGTCCCTTCTCTTGTCCGGCGGTCCAAGCTATTTTCCGGCGACCCCCCCTCGACATGCCTGTTCCCTGCACCTCGACAGCTGAAAAGGGTCTCCCTGACCTCGTCGTCCCCACGCGAACATAAGCCCCCGACCAATTTGTCGTTTAAGCATACAAAAAGCATGTTCGCTTTTGTGACCGAAAGTCCACGCCGCGCAATTGGCCTCGTCAGTAAACCTCCACGCCTGCAAGACGGCTCGTTAGCTTCGTCTTGTCCAGACGAGTGTCTGGACATACTCAATTGCATGTTTCATTATCGGGATCAGGTTCGGCTATAAATAGCCATTACCGGACCTTCTCGAGCTCGCCATCCCTTCTTCACCCACCCTCACTTCAAATTGAAGCTGTCATTGCGTTCGTCGCATCTGTGTGAAGCTGTGACCAGAGTCTCAGAGCCCAACTCGTCCCGAGTCTCACTTTCCCGATCTTGGTATTTTCGGACATTCGGCCCAGTCGTCCAGACCCTTCGCGACCAGGTAAGGACCTCAAAAATTGTTCCTTTGCCTTCTGTTGTCATCTGGCCAACTGTACCAATCGAAATCGCGACCTCAAACCTTGGGTTACCGGGCAAACCAATGTTCTCGGACACTAGTTTGCCGGTTGCCGAGAACCAGCGACCAGTTTCGCGTAAGCGGTTATCAATTAAACGTTACACACATAACCAGCGATGGGCGATAGCCCGGCTGGTTATGCGTGTGTGTGATTGTGTCCGAGGTCCTGGATTCGATCCTTGTGGCCTCCGGCCCAACCATTTTTTTTTGCTGTTTTATAATATCTTTTATTTTATTTATTTTGTTTATTTTATTTCACTTTATTTTATTATTTTCTATACACATTAAAAATTATTACGAACCGGTTGACTCGTTCGTTTATTTTGGAAACCATTAAACGACTTTTACACATATTTAACCCGTCAATTTTTTATAAAATAATAAGTCCTATATTTTTATAAACTTCTTTAAATAGTTTTAACTCACAAAATATATAATAATGATAATATAAATAAACAAATAGAAACTTTTTTTATATAAATACAATAAACATAATAACTATTTATTTATAATATTTTAACAAGATTAAAATATATATTTTTAGATGTTAACTTTTATTAAAAATCGTTATCATTTTACCATAATATTTTATACAAATAATTTCAAGGAATGTTTTATTTATAAACCCATACACGTTTAAAGTACGAATACACATATACAAACATACAATAATACATATTTATCTACATAGGGTTTCAACGTGCTTAGATATCAATATCCTTATCACCTACACACGTGGATTAAAACATCCGCTAGCCAGGTGAGTTACATAGCCCCTATTTTACATTTTTACATGCTTTGGGGTGAAACATTATTACCTATACATGCTACTCAACAAATTGTTTATACGTGTTATACATGTGGATTATATGCTTGTTCATCGTGAATTATCTTGGGTGTACATTTATTTACTATAAACACAAAGAGAACCAACAGTAATATTAATAGATCTATTGTGCCTGACCAGCCCACCCGTGTAGGGTGTTTATTACTGCATACTCGGGTATAGCCACGTGTTATACTCAAGCATACCGGATATAATGGATAACTATATTCAATCATACCGGACCTAGCTGTTGTGCTATGTTCAATCGCGTCAATCAAGGTTTGAATTGTGCTTAGATAAACATGAAGGATTCAACCATATATGCTATGTCTAACAAGTTAAACAATGAGTTGCAAAACGTTTTTATCTACTATTTATCGGGTCCACAAAACTTATGTACTCACCAACTTTATAGTTGACACTTGATTTAAATAATGTTTCAGGTTTGGATATGTGATTGCTTGCTGAAGATTCTTCCACTTAAGAACTTATGGACCTAGTTAATTAAATCAATGTTTTGGAATAGACTAGGTTATTTGAATTGTATTGTACTTGAATATTTGTTGTTTTTAATTAAATTAATGAATTATGCAATATTTTAGCTATCATGTGCTTTTGAACAATCACTCATTGTCCGCCTCGATGATTCCGCCATCGGTCGGGGTGTGACAGATTGGTATCAGAGCCATGGTTATAGGGAATTAGGTTATTAGACACAATGACCTAGACTATAACCCTAGGACTCCCTTTTACGTGTTACGTGCTGAATGATTTGTTTGCTATGTGAACTATTTGTAGTTAGGTATTATTTGAATTTTCCCAAGTTTAGTACATGAGACTTATACATATACATGCAAGGTTTTAAACACACAATACATACTTTACATACACATTTGACAAACAAACATATGCAAACAAAATACACTACACATCCTTATCCATACTCTTTCCTCATCCATACTATTTGCAACATTCCTACATATTTTATACCCATAGACTCACAAGTCTATTAATTTCTTGAAAATCTCGTCCACAACTTAATTTCTTGAAAACCAGTAAAGGACATGTGCAATCCGGAAGGGTGACACCTGTACATTGGGATTTCTGTCTAGGAAAGCATTTCGTATAAATCCAAATAAACGGACCCGTATGCTTTCCCGGGAATTCCTGCAGTGAGTGTTTACCTATAGGCTAAAGCATGTCTCCTTGAAAGTTTTGAGGAATTACTTAACGTTGATAAGTCATTGTATTCGCAAGAATACGATCCGAACCTAAACTCAAAATCTGGGGACATTATAGTAAGATAGGAAGAACTAGATGAACATGCAAAGCAAATCATTATTACGGGTGCACACGTAATAACGATTTGTAATGCATGCGAATCCCGGCGATTCCTATTGCGCGAATAACGATCTATGACATCATATCCTACCAAGAATAGATGGCTTATTTCCCCTATCAACCTTGAATAAATACACATACATTGGCACGCGACATGATGAATCTCGCAAATCTGCTTACATTATGGCTCATATATATATCAACTTTATCTAAAATATTATAAACTATTGTCTTGTTAGAATGCCTCCTCGACGTGCGGTCAATACAAACTCTAGCACTTCCAACCCGAATCTTGCTACTCTTCTTGCCCAACTGGTGGGACAAATGACCCAAGCCAATAACAATAGTGACGGGTCTCACAACATCCAAAGAAACGGTGGTGCCAACCCGCCTCAATGCACGTTTAAGCACTTTAACTCGTGCAACCCTACAAAATTTTATAGGACTGAAGGTGCTACCGGCCTACTACAATGGTTTGAAAGCATGGAAAGCACGTTCTTAAACAGTGACTGTCCGGATAATCTTCGAGTTCGCTATGCCACAAGTGTACTTCAAAAGAGAGCCCTCACCTGGTGGAACGGTGAGAAACGCACTCATGGAGTTGAGGTTGCTACATCTTTATCATGGGATGACCTGAAGAAAGCCATGACTGATGAATTATGTCCTCGAAATGAAATGAGGAAGCTCGAGACTGAGTTTTGGGATCTTGCCCAAGACAGCGGGGATAATCTGGCTTACACCACCCGATTTCAAGAGCTGAGCCTATTGGTACCTCATATGATCACTCCCCATGCTCGGGAAATTGAAAAATACATAGGCGGGCTGCCTATGCAAATTCAGGATGCTGTGTTAGGAAGCAATCCTCCCACACTTGAAGCTGCTATCCGTCTATCCGCTACGCTTTCCGACAACCACGTCAAAGCTGGAACCTTATCAAGAAAGGGTTCCAAGAAGGTTGTTTCTACTCTTGCGGTCGTCAAAGATGTAAGGCCTGAGTCTTCTAACCGCAACAAGAAACGAAAGGGTCGAAACTTCGCAGCCGTAACTCCCACCGTACCTGCTATCCAAGTGGCACCTTTGGGTCAAAACCCAAAACCTTATATGGGCCCGAATCCCCAATGTCAGACCTGCAAATACCACCATCCTGCCAACATATCATGCCGATTGTGTTCAAGCTGCGGACGATATGGACACGTGGCCACTACTTGCCGTACCCGTCCTCCCGTCCATCAAGCTGCTTCAGCCAACCGTCCGAACTATCCAGCACCTCTCAATGGTCGGGCATGTTACGAATGTGGAGACCCAAACCATTTCCGTGACCGATACCCAAAACTTCATCAACAAGGTGGTCCCCAAGGACGAGCGTTTAATATAAACGCTAATGAGGCACAAGCAAACAACGACGTGATAAACGGTACGTTTCTCGTAAACAATAATTATGCATCCGTTTTATTTGATACCGGTGCCGATAGGAGTTTCGTGTCTCTTACCTTTGAATCTCGACTTGCTAAACAAAGAACGAAACTTGACAATTCTTATTCCGTGGAGATAGCAAACGGGAAATCTATTACTATAAATTCTGTTATCCGCAACTGCAATCTCGATCTTAATAATCATGTGTTCTCTGTTGATCTCCTTCCAATGCAATTGGGAAGCTTCGATGTTATAATTGGCATTGATTGGTTATCCAAGCACCATGCCGAGGTTATTTGCTACGAAAAGTGCATTCCTATACCTCTCCCTTCGGGCGACACGTTAGTTATTTTCGGTGAAAAACCGTGTCGAGATCTTCAACTCATGTCTTGCACATTGGCACAAAAGTACTTGCGGAAAAAGTACGTTGCTTTCTTGGCCCACGTAGTTGACACAAAAGACAAGGGTAAGAAATTACAAGATATTCCGATCATTCGAGACTTTCCCGAGGTATTCCCCGAGGATTTACCCGGTCTTCCTCCCCCTAGACAAGTAGAGTTTCGTATTGACCTTGTGCCCGGAGCAATTCCCGTGGCAAAAGCTCCTTATCGTCTCGCACCTTCCGAGATGCAAGAGCTCGCAAGTCAATTACAAGAGCTCTCATCCAAAGGTTTCATCCGACCAAGCCATTCACCTTGGGGTGCTCCCGTGCTGTTCGTAAAGAAAAAAGATGGATCGTTTCGAATGTGCATTGATTATCGTGAACTCAACAATCTTACGATCAAGAACCGTTATCCTTTACCCCGTATCGACGACCTTTTCGACCAACTTCAAGGTTCAACATGTTTCTCCAAGATTGACCTTCGTTCCGGATACCATCAACTTCGTGTTCTCGATGAAGACATTCCGAAGACTGCCTTTCGGACTAGATATGGTCACTACGAGTTCATGGTCATGCCTTTTGGTTTGACTAATGCACCTGCGGTTTTCATGGATCTCATGAACCGTGTATGCAAACCTTATTTGGACAAGTTCGTGATCGTTTTCATTGACGACATACTCATCTATTCTAAAACGAAAGCGGAACATGAACAACATCTTCGTTTGATTTTGGAGCTCTTGAAGAAAGAACAACTATACGCCAAGTTCTCCAAATGTGAATTCTGGCTAAAAGAAGTTCAATTTTTGGGACACATAGTCAACGAAAAGGGGATTCATGTGGACCCGGCAAAGATCGAGGCGGTAAAGAATTGGAGTACTCCTAAGACTCCTACTGAGATTCGTTCCTTCCTTGGACTAGCGGGTTACTATCGTCGCTTCATCTCAAATTTCTCCAAGATTGCGGTGCCGCTCACTGCCTTGACTCACAAAGGTAAACCTTACGAGTGGGGACCCAAACAAGAGGAAGCAAGCACAAGCTCTGCAATGCTCCGGTTCTAACTCTTCCTAGTGGTAATGACGACTTTGTCGTTTATTGCGATGCATCCAACCAAGGTCTTGGTTGTGTTCTAATGCAGCGTGGCCAAGTAATTGCATACGCACCACGTCAGCTCAAAACCCACGAGAAGAACTATACGACCCATGATCTCGAGCTTGGTGCTGTCGTTTTCGCCTTGAAAATTTGGAGACATTATCTTTATGGCACCAAATGCGTGGTTTTCACTGACCACAAAAGTCTCCAACATATTTTCAATCAAAAAGAGCTTAATATGAGGCAACGACGATGGGTTGAACTTCTTAACGACTACGACTGCGAGATTCAAATTGAAGCTGTCATTGCGTTCGTCGCCTCTGTGTGAAGCTGTGACCAGAGTCTCAGAGCCCAACTCGTCCCGAGTCTCACTTTCCCGATCTTGGTATTTTCGGACATTCGGCCCAGTCGTCCAGACCCTTCGCGACCAGGTAAGGACCTCAAAAATTGTTCCTTTGCCTTCTGTTGTCATCTGGCCAACTGTACCAATCGAAATCGCGACCTCAAACCTTGGGTTACCGGGCAAACCAATGTTCTCGGACACTAGTTTGCCGGTTGCCGAGAACCAGCGACCAGTTTCGCGTAAGCGGTTATCAATTAAACGTTACACACATAACCAGCGATGGGCGATAGCCCGGCTGGTTATGCGTGTGTGTGATTGTGTCCGAGGTCCTGGATTCGATCCTTGTGGCCTCCGGCCCAACCATTTTTTTTTGCTGTTTTATAATATCTTTTATTTTATTTATTTTGTTTATTTTATTTCACTTTATTTTATTATTTTCTATACACATTAAAAATTATTACGAACCGGTTGACTCGTTCGTTTATTTTGGAAACCATTAAACGACTTTTACACATATTTAACCCGTCAAATTTTTATAAAATAATAAGTCCTATATTTTTATAAACTTGTTTAAATAGTTTTAACTCACAAAATATATAATAATGATAATATAAATAAACAAATAGAAACTTTTTTTATATAAATACAATAAACATAATAACTATTTATTTATAATATTTTAACAAGATTAAAATATATATTTTTAGATGTTAAATTTTATTAAAAATCGTTATCATTTTACCATAATATTTTATACAAATAATTTCAAGGAATGTTTTATTTATAAACCCATACACGTTTAAAGTACGAATACAAATATACAAACATACAATAATACATATTTATCTACATAGGGTTTCAACGTGCTTAGATATCAATATCCTTATCACCTACACACGTGGACTAAAACATCCGCTAGCCAGGTGAGTTACATAGCCCCTATTTTACATTTTTACATGCTTTGGGGTGAAACATTATTACCTATACATACTACTCATCAAATTGTTTATACGTGTTATACATGTGGATTATATGCTTGTTCATCGTGAATTATCTTGGGTGTACATTTATTTACTATAAACACAAAGAGAACCAACAGTAATATTAACAGATCTATTGTGCCTGACCAGCCCACCCGTGTAGGGTGTTTATTACTGCATACTCGGGTATAGCCACGTGTTATACTCAAGCATACCGGATATAGTGGATAACTATATTCAATCATATCGGACCTAGCTGTTGTGCTATGTTCAATCGCGTCAATCAAGGTTTGAATTGTGCTTAGATAAACATGAAGGATTCAACCATATATGCTATGTCTAACAAGTTAAACAATGAGTTGCAAAACGTTTTTATCTACTATTTATCGGGTCCACAAAACCTATGTACTCACCAACTTTATAGTTGACACTTGATTTAAATAATGTTTCAGGTTTGGATATGTGATTGCTTGCTGAAGATTCTTCCACTTAAGAACTTATGGACCTAGTTAATTAAATCAATGTTTTGGAATAGACTAGGTTATTTGAATTGTATTGTACTTGAATATTTGTTGTTTTTAATTAAATTAATGAATTATGCAATATTTTAGCTATCATGTGCTTTTGAACAATCACTCATTGTCCGCCTCGATGATTCCGTCATCGGTCGGGGTGTGACAGCGGCGGCGGCGAACTGACTTGTGGTTGCGATTGATCGATCAAGAGCCCGAGCTCTGATACCAGTTGTTAGGATCAAACACGCAACACACAAACAAACAAATAAACGAGACGAGATTTACATAGTTCGGTTTAAACTGACCTACGTCCACGGGCAACTAAGGTTTTCGTGTTATTTCTGAGGTGATAATAAATTATAAGTACAAGAGATTATTATATAGGCATAAATTAGGGTTTAGGACCCTTAATCAACAAGTTAATTAAACTGGGCCCACTTAAGGCTAGGGTCGGCTGACCCGAAGCCTACATCCCAACAATAACTCGTTTTGGATATTGTGTCCACGATAAGGTACGTAAAAGTTCATCATTTGTGATACGCCGCGCATGTTCTTTCATAATCAGGTCAAACTCTTCAAAAATCCCAATGGCTCCCAAAAAATTTCCATAACTTTTTTTGTACAACTTCTCATTTGATACACGAAATGCTAGATTATGTTTAGCAAGATATTTCACAGCTGCAATAATTCTTAAAATGACTTCTTTCCAATGATCTCTTTCTTTCTTAAATTATTCATACGCTACTTTATCAATTGTTTAGTTACTTTTCAATCTTTGACTTGATTGCGCCCCTGATACAAGTCACCAAGAAGATAAAGGAAGCAAAATATTACTCTATAATACTTGTTTGCGCCTCCGATACAAGTCACTAAGAACAGAATAGTCGGATATGTCAATTGCTCCTCTAATTCTGTTACTATTGAGAAATCTTTTTTAGTTTTTTAAATGTTGATGATACCATCAGAAAAGGACTATCTGATATTACACACGAGGATTTAAAGTCCTTTGGTCTTGATATTGATGATATGCGTGGGCAAGGCTATTAGGGATCGGATATCATGATTGTTCCAAATCTCTAAATCTTGACTTGTTGACTTTTTTTGTTTTGACTTTTTCTGGTCAAACCCGACTGAATCTGGTCAAATCTGAATACTACTGATCGTAATTAGCTTCTGGTCAAACAACGGCTGCTGTTGACTTTTGTTAACCAGCATGTTGACCCGGAATAGTTGACCGGCAATGGTTACAACAGCAAATCGAGATGATGGTGTTTGGAACTAATAACCAAAACAGCAAGCACGAACACAAATCAAAATAAACAGAAAAGAAAATGAGACGGGATTTTAGAGTGGTTCGGTCAAATCAACCTACCTCCACGGCTACAACTAGTGAGATAAATCTTATTATCAAGGCCTAACCGACATTACTAGAAGAGTCGGCAATTCTGATTTAATTCAAATCGATGCTTCTGCCAATTGCATCTACACCCAACAACTATGACAATTGATCAAACATGAAAGGAAAACATAAAGGAGTTCAAAGGAGATTTCTAGATAAACATCCTAAAGTTTTTTATACTCCATGTGTTTGTCATAGTCTTAATCTTGTTTTATGTCGCATGGCTAAAACTTGTGTTAAAGCTAGAGAATTTTTGGAGTCACAACACGTTTATAATATCTTTGTCAATTCTACTAAAAGGTGGAAAATTTTGAAAGAGAATATTAAATCATTGACTCCTAAGTCATTGTTTACCACTCGTTGGGAAAGACATGTTGATAGTGTTAAGGCTATTAGATTACAACTTTCATATATAAGAGAAGCTTTATTCGAGGTTATAGAAAGTGATAATGATGCTATAAACAAAGTGAAGTTAATTCACTAGCAAATAATGAACATGGTGATTTTGATTTTTTTGTATCAATAGTCATTTGGCATGAAATATTATGCACGGTGAATTTGATGAGTAAAAAGTTACAATCGAGTGATATGTTTCTCGATGATGTTATTAGAGAAGTAAACATGCTGATTGAATTCTTCATGGAATTTAAAGAAACCAGATTATCTAAAGCGATTGATGAAGCTAAGGAAATTGTCATTGAAATGAGTATTGATCCGGTATTCCCTCAAAAGCGTCTGGTTCGTAGGAAAAAAACAATATGATGAGAATTAAAGTGACCAAGAAGTCTTATTGTGAAACGAGGATAAATTTTAAAGTTAATTATTTTTATATGTTGATCAAGCAAAGTGCTTTTCTTAAAACAAGATTTGAACACAAAGAGTATGAAAAACTATTTGGTTTTTTGTTTCCTAAAAAGTTGATGGAATTGGAAGACAAAGATCTTAAGTCGTGTTGTAGTCTTCTTGAAGATGCACTAAGTATGATGAAGGATCAGATATTGATGTTGATTAACTTCATTTGGAGTTAAGTTGCTTGACGCGTATATATGTCGAACTTTTTGTCCCTTCTTGAGCCAAAGAAAGCATATGAATCCTTACAAGATCAGAATGTGTAAAAGCTATGCAAGAGATACTACACTATCTATGCAAGAGATTAGAGAAATTGCTTGAACTTGAAGGAAATAAAGTCGCACTCTTGTTTCAAAACCTCATATGGAGAACTATCTTTTATCATAATAATATACATCATATAATTATTCTTTATATAAGTCAATCCCGTGGAGCATGCTTTTCACAGAGATAGTTGCGTGTAGCCTTAGAGTATAAAGGTTTACGGATCAGTCGGTCTAAAACCAAATACTTTACTGTAACTTCAGTAGCGCCAATTGTTAGGACACCTAGATGACTATCGGAGGCCAGGTAGTACAATAACAAACAACAAGTACTTAGGATCATTCGTTGAGAGTGATAGGGACATAGACTACGATGTAGCCCACCACATTCAGGCGGGTTGGTGCAAGTGGAGTGGAGTGTAGTCACAGGCGTTCTGCGCGACAAGAGGTTCTCACAGAGATTAAAAGGAAAATTCTATAGGGTTCAATTCGATCGGGCATGTTATATGGAATCGATTGTTGGGTATCAAGAAGAAGCAAGCGCGTAAGTTGAAGGTAGCAGAGATAAGGATGATGAGGTGGATGTGCAGGCACACAAGGATGGATCGAGTAAGGAATAAAACTATTAGGGCTTGATTAGAGAGTGCGTATTTCAGATTAGATAAGGGAAGGAAGATTGAGATGGTTCGGAGATGTGCGGAGGAGACATATGACAACATCTGTAAAAAGTGTGGAAACCCTCACAATTGAGATGAAGAGGAGCAGAAGTAGACCAACACTTACCAGGGACGAGTAGATTAGGCGGGATTTGTTAAACTTGAACCTCTCCAAGGACATGATCAGTGATAGGAGTTCTTGGAGATGTCGGATAAACGATAGAGATTTTTAGAGGAGCATATAGATTTAGTCATCGCAGGGGCTTTGTATCCTGGCTTGCACTTCACTTAGGTTACCTTTAGTCATAGGTATTGATGTGAGATACTTAGTCCTAAGTTTGCTCTTAGGCTTAGATGCGCCATGAGTCTTAGGTGTTCCTTTAGTTTTTAGAGGAGCATATAGATTTAGTCTTCGCAGGGGCTTTGTATCCTGGCTTGCACTTTACATAGGTTACCTTTAGTCATAGGTATTGATTTGAGATACTTAGTCCTAAGTTTGCTCTTAGGCTTAGATGCGCCATGAGTCTTAGGTGTACTTTTAGTTTTAGTGTGCCTTTAATCTTAGTTTTAGTTTTTGGTGTGCCTTTAGTCTTAGGTGTGCTTTTAATCTAAGCTACGTTACAACTAGGGATTTTTATGCATTTCTGTTCTTTTATCTTCGGTTTTTAATAAACTCTGTAATGATGCTATGTCACTGTTTCTCTGTGTTCCCTTTTCTGTTTTTTCTTTTTTCAAAAAGAGGTTTTTCCAAGTGATGGGTCTCTTTGAGAGCAGCCTTTTTAACCTATGGGATAGAAAAGTTTGTCCTCATCTCGTCCTACGTTTGAATGGGATTTTACTCAGTATGTTTGTTTGTTATATAATTATTCTCTATATTATACAAATTTTACTATATCTATACAAATAATAGTCACGTTTAGACTCAGAAGCCTAAACAAACACGAAAATTGAAACTCAAGGTCGTTCTTGTTTATTATATAAGCTTTAATTTGGACTTAGCACTTGTTTTAACCTCGTTTCAATTCAAGCTTTTAACTCGTCAATCTCAAGTAGCTTAACTCGTGTACAACGCTTGTTGGTTGGTTGGAAAACTCAAAACTAGACATTTAGTGAAATCTAACAAATGTTAAAGTTTCTATACATCATAAGAGAAAGGGTAGTTTCGGTATTTTAAAAACATAATCATCTTGGTTTTAAAAATCGTGAGTACTCGCGCTTAACTCGCAACTCGACCTAGGGCGCCACTTTCTGCGAGTCTTGTTACACAAATCGAGCCCTGTACAAGACTCGTGCGAGTTGGGCAATTTTTGAGGAATCGAGAATCGAAGGCACAGGTCGAGTTTTGTACAAAAGCCTTAATCAATGACCCTATACAAAGAAACAACTCTCAAGAACTCAAGAATACACTGCAGACTTCATCCTTGCGATGAAACCCTAGCAGGAGAGGAGAAAATACACAGAGAGATATTGTAAAGAGAAGCGGCTGGAAGAAATGTATGAAAAACCTAATTTACCAACACCTCAAACAAATATATACTCCAGGTCTCCAGCAAAAAAAAAAAAAAAAACCTGGCCTTTTACATTCTGGATCTCTACAAGCTTTGGTTTGGCAGACTCACTAAGCCAATACCTTCTGGATCTCTAAAATGCGCCCAGCCCAATAAGCCCAAATCTCAAGAAAAACATACAACTTTATTACACGCAAAAAATAAACTATGGTTTGGCAGGAGAATTAACTAAAAATTGCTTTATATATAATTTATAGATATATTTTAAACATGTGCGCTTCGCGTAGGAAAATCGGTCCGCTTGTGCGCTTTGCGCTTCGGATTTAGACCTTGTCACTTCGGTGCGCTTCTCGCTTTTTAAAACCAAATCATAGAAATAAAAGAAATTTCTGAAGTGAGATCAAATTTAATATATTTGATCAAGTAGAAGTAAATATATCTGGGTTACAAAGACTTGCTTTTCCATTCATTTTGTCACTAATAAATAGTACTACAAAATGAATCCCAACTTGTTTTTATTACATTAAACTTTAATTTTTAAGGACTAAAAACAAATAACTTCTCTATCCTTATTGGACCAAGGCGCTCGCCTAACATGCACCTAATGAAGAGCGTCGCCTTGAATCAGTTCGAGGTGCCCTGGCCTCGCCTAGGGCCTAGGCGCTGTCGCCTTGAATCAGTTCGAGGTGCCTAGGCCTCGACTAGGTTGAGCGCCTAGGCGCACGCCTTCAACTACATGGCTTCTATCATTAACTAGTGACAACTGCCAATTGTTTTTCACTGTAACTAAAGCAGATAATAATAACCTCATCAAAGAAAACATGAACTTACTTGCAATACAAGTCTCAGCAGGACGCCAAATCTAGTATTTCGCTGGTGGTTTCTGCTGTCTTGGTATCAATTGCGGATTCTGACTCAGAAAAAGAATCAGTTTTGTGGGTCATACTTTCCAACCGTTTGGAGTTCAAATTAACGGCGATGGCTTCAGCTTGATCAGCAAACAAGGGTTTTGAAATGGGTGACCCACAAATTTCTTTATATACCTCATAACAAGCAGCACCTGTACAACCACCTTCTAGAAGGTCTGAAAACGGGTGCAGAACGTAAATTGCATCGTTCTTCTTCTTCTCGATAGTTGATTTTAACTTCAAAAAATCAGAAACTAATCCGGGTTTGCTAAACTGAACAAACACAGCAGTCTTATCCAAGTGGAAGATGGATGTAACAGAAGTCAACCCAAAAACTTTGGTCAAAGATTCTTTTATCTCCCTAGCTTTGAGCTTGGACGGGAAACCCCAAATTAAGACGATATTTGGAAACAAGATCTTCGATTGTTGGTTCTTGAAACCGTTCAATGATGAAGATTCGGTTCTAGTTTGACCAGTTTTTAAGTCAACTATGTCTCCACTAGACCAGCTGAGGTAAAGAAGATTGATGTAGTTTTGAAGCTTATCTTCTTTCATCAACGTTGAGTGAGAGGTGAAATTAATACCAAAATGATTGCATGATTGGGCAAAAATACAGCCTGTCATGAAAGCATCATAACCAGCTTCATGTTTAGCTCCAGAGTTCCAATTTGATGACCTAGAAATGTGTTATTATTACAAAAAAAGCAAAATATATATATATATATATATATATATATACTATTGTAATCATATAGACATGTTGGTGCGTAAACAAGCCGAGCCGCTTGTGAACTACTCGAGATCGGCTCACTAAAAGTTCGAATCGAGCCGAGTTTAAACGAGGTCGAGCCTGAGCTTTATATACCGAGCTGGACTAGGCAAACGAGCCTATTATTTATTATATTACATAATAAATAACAGTTATATATATAACTATGATAAAATAACTAAAGAATATATATTATGTTAATATAAAAGGTTATAAATATATAAATAATTATATATGTAAATAAATAAAATAATTAATAAATAATAAACAAGCCTTGCTCGAGATTGAAAAGTTCCTCATGACTGGAGCTCAAGCTTCGGATATAGAGCTCGAGATCTGTTAAGTTAAACGAGCCAGGCTCGGCACGTTTACACCCTAGACACATACCTCATATCATCAACTTGAACCTCTACAGCAACAGAATTATTATGAGCAGAACCAAAACTATCAACACCGGAAGCAATATGTGGACAAAGAATTGCAAAAGCTTTGGCGAGTGACGTGCTACTTTTCTTCATTTTTAATTGCAATATGTTACTTGCATTCAAGAGGATTTTTGTGTCAATTATGAACGGGAAGTTTTTTTGAACTAATGGTACATATTCCTCGAGATTCGAAGGAAGAGGGCCCACGAATTTTCTACATATATGTGCAACATCTGCTTCATAAAGACAGAAAATAAGTGATATAGAAATTAAATCACCGTATTGAAATAAGAAGGGTTTAATAGATTCCTACCAAGAAAACAATTGTGTCCAACAATCAACTTTTGTTCAGAGGAAAGGAGGTCGATCACATGCCGGAAGCCAATGGCAGCTTCAATCTTCATTTCTGCTTCCTTGAAATGGCTTTCCTTAACCTCATTCTGCATAAGGCCATACGCATTATATAAACATTAAGATGAAAATACCTCTGAAAACTTAAATAATATCATATTTACCAAACAAAAATCACCATATCAAATATACCCGTCTTCATATTTATGACATCTATACCTCCCTTTATGCAAGTATTTAGATTATGAGTTTGAATTGTAATGAGAAGGAGAAGGTATAACAGGCATATTGTATAATGTATTTAACGAAATGAGTAAATATGAAATTTTAAGTGTTTCAAATAGGTATATTTGATATTAATTTCTTTCCGTTGGGTAAATATGATATTATGCAGGTTTTTAGGGGTATATATGAAATTGCCGCTTCAAAATTTCTACATTTGAAATAAAAGATACAAAATAATAAGTTCTATAATTAATGTTTGTTTCTTACCATAAGCAACTCTAGCTCCCTTCTGGAGTTAGTGTAGACAATAATTTGTTGAAAACATAAACCAACATTCACACGGATGTAAGCTAAATCTTTGAAGCTCTTTTCTACAACCTGCAGAGGCCAGAGTACCAATACTAAGTATTCTCTCTGCATCTATGCAGTCGATACCACCGATATCTCGGTGATATCTCGGATATCGGTGGTTTCACCAAATATCGGTCCAAATATCGGTGGCGATAATATCGGCGATATTTACCGATATATCGCCGATATCGGTCCAAATATCGGTCAAAATACCGAGATATCGGTCCAAATATCGGTCCAACTTGTTATCCCACTTTATCCTTCACTCGATCGGGCTTTTCTTTGATAATATTCAGTTAGAGTAGCTTGTTCATGATATGATAACATCCGGTTACATTAATCTTTATGTTAATATGGTATGTTAGTTGGTTTATGTTGATAAAATTCAGTTACATTAGTTGGTTTATGTTGATATGATAACATCAAGTTACATTAGTTGGTTTATGCATGATATAAAAATTACCGATATATCACCGATATCTCACCGCGAGAACCGATATCTCAGATATCGGTCCTTGACCGATAACCGATATTTTTTCACATTAACTGCATAGCTCTGCATGCAAAAACTACAACACTTCATTTTTTATGAAATTACCAAAAAAAATCCCATCACTTCTTATGTTAAAATTGCATACTTGGGCATAATAAACATTATGAATAAATTCATGAAATTGGTGATGTTCTATTAATTTTCCATATACTACTTTATAAAATGTGCTCTAGAAAAATATGTCAACATTTAATTGCATAAATCACAATTCAACATCTTATACTGGCCAGCTAACAAACAAAGAGTTTAGTGAATCAAAAGGATTCTCAATTGCGACAAAAACCCATGCATATATTATTTTATTGGATAATTCTTATTAGTAATTTATTAGATAAGTATTATTATTTATCTTATAGATAAGAATTAGCATGTCTTGCTTAAAATGAAACTGAAGAAGGGATGGCATAGGTTACTAGTATAAGTCCAAAACAATATAAAGGTGTAAAACAAATCCGTCAAATCATTTAGAGGCTTCATTAGATGCACACTGGTTATCAAAATCTGGCAGTACATCTATGCAAATTCAACTATCCCTACTATAGAAAATAGTTGCTAGGAAAAAACAGAGTTTCAATGATTAGGAAACATGCCCAAATTATTATAGAAGATTATTATAAAAAAAACATTACCGACTTAATTAACCTTAGTTGGCGGGAAGTGAATCCATTCAATTTGATGGCTGGACGTGTCTTAAAGAAAATAGTCTGAAACTGATCAATTGAGTCATTAGAATCTTCCTGGGTCCTGTGGGACCCTCCATTCCTAATCTGCAACAGGTCATCATGCCACTCACTGATCTTGTTCCTCATTCTCTCCACAAAAAGAATATCTGCCATTCTGACCAGTGGAACATCTTTAAATTCTTTAGCTGCGTATGGTGTCTCTGATGGCTCGTCTTCATGTGCTGAATGTAACTGCAACCTAACATCATCTTCTTGTGCTCTGGATAAATAAGATATTCCTGAATTTATCCAAAGTCGTAAAAACTCAAAAAGGAGATGCAGATAAACTGTGGGCTTGTAGTACAAATCAACTTACTAGTAGAACTGTACTGTCTAATAATGAAAGTTTGTGAAGAATGTTCTAAAAAAACGTTTAAGACAGGTGCTTGAGTGTTCTTCTGGTACTCAATCACCAAAGCGAGGATTAAACGAAACCTTAAGTGATTCACTTGGATAAGGAGATAAATTTTGGAATATGTAAACACATAATATTTTAACTTTTGACTTTTTCTAGATGACTATATAACTAGTATTTGTTCTATTATTATAATAACTCAGAACGGATATACATATTCATTCCAATGGTAGTGAAGTCAATTTCCTTGGCAATCAATTAAGTAGCCCTGGATATTAACTTATTAAGCAAGAATTTGTAGAGCATTATTCATGAGCAACAAAAATATTGTAGATTTACTACCCACCAAGCTAATATTTTAACGAGACGTAAAAGTTCCACGTGTCGCTAAGAGAAAATAGTCACAACCAAACACTGATATTGAGCATATTCATCCCGTTATATGATTCTTCCAGCAGACCCACATGATCAAAATGAGAATTAACATAATAAACAAAAAAGGTAAGATTGAAAATGAAAACTGCACCATTTTATCATAACTATTTATCTTAAGTGATATTATTTTGCAATACCTGCCCATTGCAGATTATATATCCTGATAAACAGTTGAAACCAAATCCAATATCAAATTACACAAATTGAACATATTGTGACATTACCCATCATTCCCAATTGCAGGAGTCAATTACGTTCCTTCTTTTATTAATATAACAAGATACTATTCCAGATAAGATTGGCCCATAGTTTCAGATTTAGCAAAAACAGATTACTTTTCAGCCTTGCAGACCACAGATATTCAGGTAACAGACACAACTAAGATCAAAAAACCTTATGTATCTATAAAACAGAGTTTCCAAATTAATTATTTTAGATAAAAACCAGCATAGTACGTATCCATAATCTAATCAATAGGGTACCTTCTTTTACACACGTGTTAAAATCAAACTGGTACTTTGCCAAGAAATCAATTGAGGAAGTCTGGCACAGGAACTCATAAGATGAGTCATCACCTCCAATTTCCTGCCTTGGAAATATGTAAAAGTTGTGCCTGTCACAAGAACACATAATCAGGTTAAATACTCCAACTTCTTGCCATTCCCTTACAAAAACATCTTGTCTATAAAATATTTATTTAAAAACAGTATGCAAAGAACTAAAGGTAAATCAAAATACTAACGGGTGGGCGATAAAGGACTGCTTGGTTGGGTCCCACCTAAAGGGGCAAACTCCAAACTGAACAACGGCAAACTTCTCAGCAGAATCCTTCACCTTTAGATACCGAATATCAAATCTGTCAAACTCAAAGGACTCCCTCCATGGGGAGCTCGTGACTCCTGTCATTTCCAAGTCAATTGCCACGAAATCAGAGTCCCTGACATGTCGCCGAAGGTCAGCCAGAGAGGAATCGAAGTTGGATTTAGTGACATTCTTGATAGCAAAACTTGAAGAAGCAGTGGAGAAGGCAGTGCGAGAAGGACGGTAGAATTGAACCAGGGTTAGCGTTCTGGAGAACGCCCTAACCATCAAACGTTGCTTCATAACAATATACTCTTTCACGGACTCTGACACTTCTTCATGGCCTCAACTCTGAGAACCTCGGTGAAGTAGCAGATGATATTAGTTTTTGTGATAAAAATCATGCAAAAATGATAGACTGGAGTTCATGATAAATAATTTTTCTCAATAAAAAATAGCATTAAACTATACTACAGAAACTACCAAGATAAATTCAAATCAATACATTACAAACCTAATTTCAAACAAACAAATTAAACCTAAAAAATGAAGGCAGAAATAATGAAACAAGATCACAACTATTATGACAACCACATAACACTTCTTTTGATGCGCTCCATCGTCGATCATCAATTTACGATAAAAACTGAAAAACAGAACCGATTGAAAACTAAATTAAAAAGTAAATGTGAGTTACGATATTACAACAGAACACCGAAAGGCAGCATTAACTGAATGGATATAAAAGCATATCAGAGGGGCAGTAATGGAGAAGAAGGTGTTTTGTGTGGAGAGAGAGAAATTGAGAGACGTCCAGATGGAAGAAGAGTTACCTGACCACCAAGAGCCGCCGGAAGAGAGACGGACGGGCGGGGGTGAACGGGGAGAGGGTGATGTGAGAGGTGGGGAAGACGATAACGCAGAGCAGCGGTGAATGACTAGGGTTTATACGTTGCGTCTGTTATAATTTTGTGGACAAACAATACCTAGAAAAATGGTATAAAATATTGTGAAACTATTGTGGAATGTTTTAAAAATCGGTTTTTAAACTGTATCGGATTAGGCTCAGAAATGGTTCAACCGGTTGTACCGAGTTGTATCGGACGGTTCAACCGGGTTAACTAGTTAACCCTATAATTCCATAAAAATACAACTTCAACTCAAAAAATAATCCAAAACTACATGATTCTATAATAAAAAATAATCTAAAAGTTAATCCATAATAAAAAAATAATCAAAAAGCACTCAATTTTTCAACAAAGTTTTTTTTAAATAAAAGCGCACAATTGTTTTATGCCATTGGAGTGTTGAATGTATCAAGTTCACGGTCGCTTAAAAGATGAAATACACTATCATCATCGTCCTCATCAACAAGAGCATAACTATTTTCGTTTCCGACGATATTAAATAAGAAGTTTTATATCTTAAAAGTTTTTAACGGCAAGCAGAAGGATGATGGTTAAACATAGTTTTTACATGTGCCGCTATTTTTTAAAGATGAACATATCAATTAATATTTTTTTCTAAACTGGGTCGTAGGTAAGGTAATTAATCACAAGTCTTCTATTTGTAACTTTGTGTATCCCGGCAAACAAATTTTTTTTAAAAGTTTAAACATAAAATTTTACTTGTAAATAAAACCGGTACAACGGTATAACCCGGTATTACCGGTAATACCGGTGGTTCAACTAACATACCGTTCTTTTAATTTACCGGGCTCAAACTTACCGGACTAGTGGCCGAGACCCTGTTCAACCGGTATTACTGGCCGGTTTGAACCGGTTTTTAAAACATTGTTATTGTGAGATACAGGTTAACTTATATAATGATACTAGGTTATTTACTTGTGTATTACACGAGTACAGGTTGGAGAAATTTAAACTATATAAAACATAAATGTGTAAATAAACGAAACTTAAAGAAAATAACATTAACATGTTACATTAAATAAATAAAAAATATTCCTAATACATTATGTTAGGTGACATCATCAGTTCCATTGGTATATAAAATATATTTTTTAACTCACTACTTGACTCAGTGATTATACATTTGACATTATAAATTAATTAGTAACTTATTTTTCACATATTATCTAAAAAAAAAACATTTACAGATGTCGGTGCCACTATTCATCAGATGCATTATGATTGGTCCATTCCTTTTTACACAAAACTTTAAGTTGTTTATTAGGTTTTGGTTTTAAATATAAAAGCTCTTAACTATAAAAGCCTATTTTACTAATATAGTTCACCAACACCCCTTAAATCTCATTTAATGTCGGTGCAAATTTTTCAAAAGGGGTTGTCAATTGCCAACTTTTCTTATCCATATATTTTTTTTTCGGAAGGCAAATTTTTTCTTTATGAACTTATGATCTTTTCAAACCTTTATTCCTGAGCAAATTTCTTTATTAAATCCTAAGGCTTTTGACTTATGCCTCGTTTGATTCGTAGAATTCAAGGGAAATGAAATTAGAATCGGAAAACTTTTCATTAAAAATCATGTTTGGTTGGTTTTGATGGAAATGAAATGGAAAACATCCCATCAACCAATGGAATTTAACATCAACCAGTGTGTTTAGTTGCACTCAATAACAGACTTATGAATTACCTTCTGTCACATGGAGTAAATTGTTAAATTGAATCATCACTTGGTTTTCTAATTTTAGTTAGAAAAAAACATAAGAAAGATAATGACTTTGCTATTTTTAAAACTTTTAGGTCGGTAACTACATTGAGGTTTTATGCTTTTATAGATTGATCATCAAACTTTTACATACTTTTCATTTCCCCCATCATACTATATATAATATACGCTTTTAACCCGTTTAATTTTCTATTAATTTCGTTTTTCTGTAATAAAATTTTTTCGTTAACTTTTTTTTTTAAACGGAGTGTGAGACTTTCTTTAGTTTTTTGTCAACGTTCTAATATAATTTATTTTTTTTAAACGGAGTTGTATTCAATATTGAGTATTTTTTGGGATCGTAAGATATAGCGAATGCCGTTACCGTTATGATAATGTGACCAGTATTAGTATTAACGGAACCGGTCTTGGTATTCGCTTTTATGGTTTTCGACGAGTCGAACCGATAACGCCCAAACTCATGTCGCGTGGCGTGGGTGAAAAACGACTAAAATCCCGCCACGAAGCGCAGGTTAAAAAAACTAGTTTCATCTACATCATTATAACTTATAATATATTTATATGTAGATGTGTTTTTGATTGTGGTACCAATGTATCAAAATTTATTAATGTGGTAACATTCATGCTAATGTGATGTGTAAATGTTTACGTCTATGTGTTGTAACCATAAATTATCACCCACATTTTTTGTTTTATTTAATACACATTGGAGTATCATACGGGCATTATGAGTATTAGTACGTGGGGTTCATCTATGATCATGGATCCATTTACTCAACATTAGAAAAGTCAAGCCACATTAAAAAAAAGTCAAACCACACAATAAAACTTTTAAAAATTAAACATAAATCCGAAATGAACAAAACCATCATCTCAAAAATGTAATAAAAGTCAACCACAAACGAAATTGTCTCCAAAACATACAATCCAACACGAAAATTAAATAGATAAAAAAAAGTGGTTCCGTATCGTAGCGTTAAATATAGGTGCAACTACTTCTCAACTTTAGGAATCAACAGCTTTTTACTGGACTCTCAATTGCCTCCATGTTTGTTGTCACCTGTGCGTGGTTTGGTTGAAGATAGAGATGACGATTCATCTAAGTCACACACCTCTTCATGAAGCAGGTGAAGGCTTAAAACATGATATCATACTTATAAAATGATGGATGCAATGGAAATAAGGAAATGATAATTTTGATCTTTTTTTTTTTACTTTTTGGATGAACCAAAACCTCCAAATCCCATCATCGCTGAAAACATTAGGGTCTATTAGCATAATATGTTTGTTATGGGCTTTAGCTCATTTAGCTTGTAAGACTTATCCTGTCTATTTAATGTTTGCTTTCTCTTCATTTGTAATCTAATCTTCACTTGAATAATATTGAGTCTCCATTTTTTCTCTGTACATGTTCATTTGTTAACATGGTATCAGAGCCAACTTGATTCATGCTTGATTGAAATCTTTGTTGTCGCCCGCTCAGTTGTTGATTCGTTCGTTGTTTGGTTTGTTCGTTGTTGAAGGGTTTTTCCGTTGATTCGTTCGTTGTCGCTTCCGCTCAGCTTACAACGGTTTTCGTTGACTCGTGAGGTATCAAAGTTATGGATTTCGTTTTATTTGATTTGACTTGTGTATTTGAAAGAGCTTCTGGACAGATTGACAGGTTTGGACCTCGTTTCTGTCCCGTTTTTTTGAAGTTTGCGATTTGTTCACGAAGTTTGCGGTTTCTCTAAGTTTGCGGTTTCCAAAGTTTGCAGTAATTGAAGTTTGTGGTTTCTCCGAAATTTGCGGTAATTGAAGTTTGCGATAATTGAAGTTTACGGTATTTGAAGTTTGCGGTTATTCTGCTGTAATTCTGTTTTGATAATATGGCTGGGAAAGATGACTCTCTTCAGTCTATTAGTACTCGTCTGGATGGTAAAAACTACACCTACTTGAGTTACATAATGAAAAACTTTCTTCGAGGGAAAAATATGTGGGGTTATGTCACAGGTACTAAGGGAAAGCCTACTGATAAGTCTAAGGCTGCTGAATATGTCTTAGCTCTCGATACATGGGAAACGGATAACTCTAAAGTTATCACTTGGATCAACAACTCTGTAGGTCAGTCCATTGGTATTCAGTTGGCTAAATATGATACAACTAAGGAGGTTTGGGATCACTTGGAAAGGCTGTATACTTAGTCTAATTTTGCCAAGCAGTACCAATTGGAGTTTGATATATGTGCTCTTCAACAGAATGAGATGAGCATTCAAGACTTCTACGGAGCTATGTCAGATTTATGGGATCAATTGGCACTTACGGAATCTGCAGCACTGAAGGTGTTTAAACCTTATATTGCTCGAAGGGAGGAACAACGTTTGGTACAATTCTTGATGTCATTACGTTCAGATTTTGAAGGACTGCGTGGAACGATTCTTCCAACAGTTGATTCAGTTGTTCACGGGTTGATTGCAGAGGAAACTCGGTTAAAATCTCAGGTTGATAAAGGTCCTAAAGTAACTACTACTCCAGCTGTGTTTGTTGTTCCTCCTAATCAGTCTAGACAAGGTGCTAAGGTTACTTTTGATGAATGTACATTTTGCAAAGGGAAAAATCATTGGAAGTCTCAATGTCCGTTATTACTTAGCAGAAAGAATCCTAACTTGCAGAAGCTCCCACAACAGACATATCAGGTGGACGATTTCCGTCTCGCTCATCCACTTCTGCTAGTTCATATGGTCCATCTTTATGGACATTTAAACCACCTCAGTTTAATGTTGCTGCTACACCACCATCTGTAGAAACTTCTAAACCACCATCTGCTCTGGATCCGCAGGTTTTTGAACAATTCAGACAATTTCTTGCCACCAACCCTACCACTATGTCTGCTGTGGGACTGTCTTTATCTGGTACCTCAGGTATTTCGTCATCATTGTGGATTTTGGATTCTGGTGCCTCACATCATATGTCTCCATATCTGTCTTCTTTTATTTCTTTGTCTCTTGTTTCTCCAGTTTCTGTCATGTTTGCTAGTGCTACATCTATGTCGGTAGATGGTGTTGGCTCTGTGTCTACCCCTCATATGCCTCTTAATGATGTCTATTATATTCTGAAGCTTGCCTTAAATCTTGCTTCGGTCAGTCAGTTGTGTAAGTCTGAAATTTGGTTTTTCTTTTGTGACTCTTTTTGTGTTGTGCAGGATCAACACACTCAGAGGGTGATTGGGATCGACCGTAGGGTGGGAGATTTATATGTCCTAGAAGAACTCAAAGTGCCTGCACCTGGTGTTGCTGTCTCCAGTGTTGATTTATCTTCTTTTCGTTTAAGTCCTTTGTCATCTGAATTTTATATTTGGCATTCTCGTTTGTGACATGTGTCCGCATCTCGTTTAAAATTTTTGGTCTCTTCGGGCGTTTTGGGTCAGTTGCAAACTTGTGATATTTTTTATTGTAGTGGTTGCAAACTTGCCAAATTTTCTGCTTTACCTTTTGATAAAAGTATTTCTCATTCTATTGCACCATTTGATATTGTTCATTTTGATGTGTGTGGACCATCACCAGTATCCACTAAGGGTGGTTCACGTTATTATGTTTCCTTTATCGATGATTACACTCGTTATACCTGAGTGTACCTTATGAAACGTAGATCTGAGTTCTTTGACATTTATAAAACATTTAGGGCTTATGTGCAAACGCAGCATTCAGCTGTGATAAAGTGCTTCAGGTATGACTTAGGGGTGAATACACCTCTAATGATTTTACTCAGTTGTTTGCATCAGATGGTACCATACACCAATCGTCTTGTACTGACACACCTAAACAGAATGGTGTTGCTGAAAGGAAACATCGCCATCTTATGTAAACCGCTCGTTCATTCCTTTTATCTGCTGAGGTACCTAGTGTCTTTTGGGGAGAAGCACTCCTGACCGCCCAACATGTGATTAATAGGATCCCTACTTCTTACAATGATGGGATGTCTCCGTTTGAAAGTCTTTTCGGTGAACGCCCAAATATGGTGAGTTATGGGTTTTTGGATGTACTTGCTTTGCTCTCCGTCCTCATGTTGAACGAGACAAATTGACAAATAAGTCAGCCTTATGTGTTTTCTTAGGCTATGCCAGTGGTCCCAAAGGATATGGCACGGGACAGAAAGGATATCATTATTTTAATCCTATAAGTCAGAAGTTATATGTATCAAGACATGTTACATTTCTTGAACATATTCCCTTCTATTCGATTCCAGCTAAGTCACATGATGTAACAAAATCAGATCTTCAGAATATTGATCCTTTTGCTAGCAACATTGATGTCTCAACATCTGATGTTCCAAATTCGTTTGTTGATTCTAATATGCCTGCTCCATATACGTTTGCTACACATGATGTGCCAGATCATGAACCTTCCACGTCATCCAGTACTAATGTTGATCCTCCGCCGGTTGAAACTAGAAATCCTCCACCTCCGAGAAAGTCTACTCGTGAATGTAAGTCTACTCAACTACCAGACTTTGCATACTCTGGCTACTCTGCTTCGTTTAGTTCATTTATCGCAAGCATTCATCATCTGTCTGAACCAGAATCATATAGAGAGGCTGTCTCTAACCCTCTATGGCAAAATGTTATAGCTGAAGAGCTCACCGCTCTTCATCAGACCCACAACTGGGATTTGGTTCTACTACCACCGGGTAAACATAAGGTTGGTTGTCGTTGGGTGTATAAGATTAAGACAAAGTCTGATGGCTCTGTTGAACGATACAAGGCCATACTTGTGGCAAAAGGATATTCGCAAACGTATGGTATGGATTATGAGGAGACCTTTGGCCCTGTGGCAAAAATGACAACAATTCATACTTTAATAGCTTTTGCGTCCGTTCGTCAGTGGAAGATCTGTCAAATGGATGTTAAAAATGTCTTTCTGAATGGTGATCTTCATGAGGAGGTTTACATGACTCCACCTCCGGGAATAGCTCATCAGCCCGATGAAGTTTGTTGGATTCGAAAAGCCCTATATGGGCTCAAACAGGCTCCTCGTGCCTGGTTTGAAAAATTCTCTACAGTCATCACTTCTCTTGGTTTTCTTCCTAGAAATCATGATTCAGCATTATTTGTTCGATGTAAGAATGTTGGACGCATTCTCTTGTCTTTATATGTGGATGATATGATTATTACAGGCGACGATTATGATGGCATTGAATCTTTGAAACGTGACTTGGCTCACCGTTTTGCTATGAAAGATTTGGGATTATTACGATATTTTTTGGGGATTGAGGTATCTCAATCTAAAAAGGGATATCTTCTCTCTCAGACGAAGTGTATTTCTGGTCTGTTTCAACGTTCTGTTTCAACGTGCGAGACTTTCTGATAACAGAATTACAGACACTCCTCTTGAAACCAACACACGTTACTCTCCCACTAATGGTGTTCCTCTATCTGATCTAAGCCTATATCGTACCATTGTAGGCAGTTTGGTTTATCTTACAGTTACTCGCCCTGATATCGCTCATGCTGTTCATGTGGTTAGCCAGTTTGTTACCGCTCCTACTTCTGTTCACTGGGGAGCTGTTCTTCGTATTTTGAGATATCTTCGTGGCACTCAGTTTCAAAGTCTTCTGCTCCCCTCTACATCTTCTCTAGAATTGCGTGCCTATAGTGATGCTGATTGGGATAGTGATCCTAATGATCGTAAATCCACTACTGGTTTTTGTATTTTCTTGGTGATTCCTTAATCTCATGAAAAAACAAGAAACAAGATGTTGTTTCTAGTTCCTCCACTGAGGCTGAATATCGTGTTATTGTTGTGACTACATGTGAAATTGTTTGGTTACGATGGCTTCTGTCATACATGGTGTCACACCCCAACCGACGACGGATTATACGTCGGGGCGGACGCGGTTGTTCAATAGCATAAGGTTGACTATTAAAGTTTTGATATTTCATTAAATAATAATTTAAGATTCAATACAAGGAATATAACAAGAAATACAACATTTAATTTATAAGTAGACTAGGTCCAAAGCATCCTATGTGATTCACAGATAAGCCTCATGATGTAGAACCTGAAACATGTGAAAGAATCTGTCAACTACTAAATAGTTGGTGAGATACAAAGGTTTTGACACAGTTTAACAAGTATTTGAAAAGTATTACAATTCACTATGATTCATGCATTCTATAATGTAATTATGAGAAAACAAGCATGTTAGAAATTGTGCACATCAACCCTCCGACCAAGTTTAGGTATAACCCGCAGGTTACCCTTATAAGTCTCAAGTTTAAAGTTTAATGTAGTAACAAACACCAAGGGCTCCCCCCGAAGGGGTCAATCAATCAAGGTGGATTGGTCAAATGCAATAGATCTATCATTGTTACTATCAGCTTGATCAAAGCTAATGAATGTGCTAGTTTTAAGTTTAATCTAAGCATACAAGTCTCAAGTTTAACATAAGAATAAACACGTAGTCATAGTTGTACAAGAATTGTATAAGTTTAAGAATTGTGAACATGTTTCACCCCAAAAGCATAAAAGGAAAAAGGGGCTAAGTATACTCACTTGGATGATGAAGAGTGTCCGACACGGATAAGTATTGCAAGACTTTGAGGGAGAATATCCTCACAATAGGCCTAAGAATATAAGTCTAAAGTTTCAAGTATGATCTTATAAGACTAGGACAAGAATTCTTAGGATTTCAGGATTTGACTAGTGTTCCAAATGATGGGCGGGAATGATTGTGTTTATAAAGTTTAAACCACGTTTTAAATAAGGTTTCATAAGGCTCAAAACTTTATGGATTTATAGTTTAAAATAATTATTAGTTAAAATAATTATTTAAAAACTTTACAATTATCAATTACTCAAGTTAGGTAGTAATAATTCAAGATAGTTTTCTAAGTATTTTAAAATTAAGGTTGTAACAATAGAAATTTGGAAGATTAAATAATTATTAAAGATTTATCAATTTATTTAAAGACTAAATGTATAAATAATCATTAAGAGTAGATGATAATTTATTTAGAGGATGAACAATTATTTAAAGATTATTAGTAGTTATTTGTAAGAACACGTAATTGTCAAGGATAAGTAATTACTCACAAGAACAATTACTTATTTAAACAATATACATCATTTAGTATTTGTTTAAGTTTTTAAGATTCGAGCATTTATTTTATATGTAAGTAAATAAGTTTAAATACATATTGCACGTATAAGTTTATATTAAGTAAAGTCTCTTATAAAGTTTATATTTCAATTATAAGTGTATAAATATTCTTAAAGTCAAAAAGGAAATCATAAGTTTATAAGGTTTTAAATAGAGTTTCTTTTAGCTTATAAGTTTATAAGTATATATTTATTTAAATAAGAAGAAATAAGCTCTTTGTTAAATAGTATATAAGTGTTTTTTTTATAAGGTTATATAAGTTTCTGTTAATTAAAGTTTGTAAACAAATTAAATGTTTAAAACTAAATAATCTGTTTATCTCGAGAAAAATATAACAAATTGAAGTTTCTGATTTTATAAAGTACTGTTTGGAACAAGTTTTATAAAGTTTAATTATAATTTTTAAGTATTTAAAATTATTTAATTATTATAAGTTTTAACTAAGATTAATTTAAAACATTTCCACAGATGTAAAAGTGTAAGTAAAGTCAGATTCAAGTTTATAAAAGTTTTACATAATTTATAAAAATTATTAAAGTGTAAAACTGTTTGAAAATGACAAAAAAAAAAAATTGGCAAAACTCGGTTTGCCCAATTCGAACTCGGGTCTCTACCCGGGTCGCGCATACACACAAGCACACAACCATCCCGACTACGGGTTCGCTGCTTTAAAACATGGAAAAACAATTATTTACACAGAAACCCAAACGGAGCCCCAAATCGTATGAACCCTAGAATCGAAATCTACCGAATACAAAACGATTAGCCCTCTGTTAATGGAATTAACAGAGGGCTTTTGATCATCAAGAGATTTCGAGTTGTTTGAGCATTGATTTTACCTGGAATGATGGAGAGACGAGTGAGAACGAGCTTGGCCTTGCCTTCGGCTGTTGCGAGCTTCAAACGGCAATGCAGGTTCGATCCTGACGAATTGAGGGTTTGAGTAGTTGTGGTGTGATGTCGCTAGTGGGTTTGGGTCGATATTTATAGCGGATTTCGCCATTAAATGCCCGATCGGTTAGGGAGTTTACGGTTGAGTTTAACGGGTTTAAATTTGAAATTACGCGTAGTTAGCATTGAATTCGAACATCGAAACTCGTTGGGCTTTGGTCGCACGCGTGAGTCGGAGCTCGAGGTTCGTTGAATCTAGCCGGAAATGTGATTTCGACTGAAAGGACGAGAAAATCGGTTTCTGTGGGACTCGAACCTGAGACTGGGTTCAGTCTCGGGGGTTTGAGCTAAATACAAGATCGGTCCCTATAGTTTAAAGGTTCAGTCATTTTATGTTTAAAGTTAGGTTTTCAGTTTAAAGCAAGTCTCAAGAGTTGGCAGTTTTGGTCCCTTGCCTTTATATAAAATAAATATGTTTTATTTTCATAAAACTTAAATTGTTTTATAAGTTTTATTATTTTATGAGTTCATAAAATAATTTCTAGGGTTTTGGGAAATTTTATTTATAAAATTACCACCTTGTAATGTTTGAAGGATTTTATATAGATACATATATATATATATATGTATCTATACTTTTTAATTAAATTTCACATGTACATATACATATTTATATACATATGGTTCAAGTATAAATTATTTTAAAATTAATATCTATTGTTTTAAGGAAATAGTTTTAATACGAAATCGAGTTTTAATTTTTATAACACGTGAAAAAGGTAAGTCGGAAAATCTCGGACATTACAGTCTCCCCTACTTTAGGAAATTTCGTCCCGAAATTAAAGTAGAAAGATTTAGTTTAGGTTTCGAGTCTACGATACGCATAAGGAAAATGAGAAAGATACTTTACGTTCCCAGGTAAATACGTTTAGATTTCTAAAAGGAAAGTATCTATAAAAATAAGATTTCGCTTGAGTTTCTAAGTTTCAAAGCATGCTGTTGCCAAGAGTTTTCCCTAAGATGTATATAGTTTTATTTAGATAGATAAAGATTCGTTTTCAAAAGCATTGGAGAGGATGACTGTTGAGTTTCTATCCAAGATTTAAAGTGAGATGTATCACTCAGGATGGATTCGATGATAGTTCAAGAATTTGAGTTTGTAGACTGATACGTCTAAGGATTGTTACGGTACCTAAGTTCCGTGGCTCCCTTTTACGATAAGTCTTAGATCATAGCACACGACAGAGTTACTGTGCCTTTCCATACGTTGATTTTCATACTTACGTGTGCACCCGCAATCATTTAAATCGTCGCATAGTCCGCATAGGTCCTTCCGTTTGTGTGTGGATCCAGAAAGAGTACAAGAATTTGTTTAACACACGACTAGAGTTTCCATATAAGTGTGATCATTGATTAACGAGTCCCTCAGAGAGAAACGTCATTCAATGGGTAAAGAAAAGAATGTGACAAGACTTAGAGTTTCAAAGTTTCCTCGTGATTGATTAAGAATACTTCAATCATTGAGTAGTTTAAAGTCTTTACACTTTCCTCGGGTTTGATCAAGAATACATCAAACCTTGAGTAGTTTAAAAGTCTTATACGTTCATCATGTTTGAATAAGCATACGTCAAACATGGAATAGTTTCAAGTCTTATACGTCCATTGTGTTTGAACAAGCATACGTCAAACATGGAGTAGCTTAAAGTCTCATACGTTCATCATGTTTGAACAAGCATACGTCAAACATGGGGTAGTTTAAAGTCCCATACGTTCATCATGTTTGAACAAGAATACGTCAAACATGGGGTAGTTTAAAGTCTCATACGTTCATCATGTTTGAACAAGAATACGTCAAACATGGGGTAGTTTAAAGTCTCATACGTTCATCATGTTTGAACAAGAGTACGTCAAACATGGAGTAGTTTAAAGTCTCATACGTTCATCATGTTTGAACAAGAGTACGTCAAACATGGAGTAGTTTAATTTGTGTTTGAACAAGAATACGTCAACATAGAATAGTTTAAATTGTGTTTGATCAAGAATACGTCAAACATAGAATAGTTTAAATTGTGTTTGAACAAGAATACGTCAAACATAGAATAGTTTAAATTGTGTTTGAACAAGAATACGTCAAACATAGGATAGTTTAAAATGTGTTTGAACAAGAATACGTCAAACATAGAATAGCCTTAAAGTCTCTTAGTTTAGCTTCAGTGTATAGAAGTATACGATTACGTTTTGAGTATAAAGTGGTTATCTAAATACTCTTAGTGTTTAAGAGAGGTGTGGGACAGCGTTTGGAACAGGATTAACCGTTATACGCTTTCTCACATAATATTTGAGTTGTCCAGAAGATTAGTGGATCCGATTTTTGGTTTAGATAGGAGTCAGGGGATGTACTCTACTAAAGAGAGCAATGTCCTCCTTCCTGCTAGTGTCTAGTATCAAGAGTGAAGTTTTCTCGTATATATGGAATGTACGTTTATCAAGTCTTATAGGGTTTGGTTAAGATGGACACACAAAGTTTTCAAGACTAAGAATCCAAGTATAAGTTTGAAAATAGGATAAGTCAGTTGAGTTTCAAGTTTCAGTATTAAGCTTTACATGATCCTTTATTGATCATGTTTAGTTTTAAGAACACGGGATTGAGTATTTGTACAAGTTTTACATGACTCAAAAGTCTCTGACCTCGAAGTTTAATGTTTTAGCAACGTGTATTTAAGCTTTTAGTCCCTGTTGTGATTTTTAGTAAGTCTTTTTCATGACAAGAGTTGAATGAGGAAAGTCTCCAAGCATAGGGTGACGGGAAAAGTTTCGATAAGGTTTATGATAGTGTGTTTACAAATGATTTATCTTGATTCATAACAGAAAGTATAGTTTTCTTTTGTATAGAATGTAATTAAGATGTTCAAAAATGACGAGTTAGGCATCGATAAATAGTACGAGTAAGATTTATAAAAGATAGGTGTGATTGTCAAGCGAAGAGTTGGTCAAGTTTACAAGTGTTAAGTCTATACAAGAAGTAAGGGCCATGGTTGTTTGGGGTAATGATTCGTAAGTCGGGTTATTTTTGAAAATGTGCTTACGAATTAGAAGATTTGTTCAAGATTTATTCCTCAGGTACACGTGTCACTTAGGATTTTTATAGTTTAATGCAACGTTGTTAATTATTTCAAGTACTAACGTAAGTTGTTTTTGACGAAAGTGTTTGGGTAGGTGTGTTAAGTTTACAATGATGAAAGGAAAGTTAAACTAACAAATGACGACAAGATGAAATTTCAAAATGGTTTCCATTTAGATGTTTCAAAATTAGGACTTCTAGCCCTTACATAATACAATTTAAACGAAAAATTAAAGTGTGTAAGTAAGTCGATTAAATATGTTCAAAAGGTTTTTATTCATAATACTGAGTCATCACAGTAATATTTTCAAAAATAGTTTTTAATTGGAAGTTGATGGGCTAACGAGGAGAATTCTCGAAAGAAGGGGGTGGTCACAAGGACTCACTTAAGTACCCTATTTTCATAGCCAGAATTTCCTCGTGAGTCTACAACTTTTTAGTTATTGTCACCGATATTTGGGTTTAAGGTACTATGTCGAGGTTTATTGTGGGCTTAAGGTCTTAAGCGTGGAGTTTGTTTATTCTATAGTAGTCTTCTTCCCTTGCGGGAAAGCGATCAGGTTACTAATCACTTTGTTAATGCACTTTAGGTTTAAAAGACGTTAAGTTTTTGTTTACAAGAAACGGTGATGCGTAAGTTTTAAGGACGTATGAAGGTTTTAAAAGTGTAACAAAGTTTTGAGTTAGTCATAAAATGAAGTTTGCTTGAGTGACGAAAAATGAAATGAGACACAAGGGTTTCCCCTTATGTGCCAAGTTTATAAAATAATGAAGTCTGTAAAAAGGACTTGTAGGATAATACATGGTTTTAAATGTGTTGGTATTACAAGGATCATGAAGTTTAAGAAAGTATGAAAACTTTGAGATGCATAAGAGTGTAGCAAAAGTTTAAGTGAGTTATCTAGAGTAGTTTGGTTGAGTGATGAAAATAAGATGAAAACACAAGGGTTTCCCCTTAAGTGTCACGTTCATAAAATAATGAAGTTTATAGGAGAATTTGTAGAGTAATACATAGTTTTAAGGGTTGTATTACCACGATCACGAAGTTTATTGGGTAGTATCTATAAATATAAGTTTACGTATGTAGTTTTTAAGTATAATCTCGTAAGAATTTCGCCTTGAAGGTAACTCCTTCAGGTCATGACGGGTAAGCATGCTGTCATGTGACAAGACGGGACTTAAGAATCATAGAATAAAAGGTTATAGAGGAAAGTTTTTGAATCATGAATTTATGGAGTATATAGTGTTTGAGATAGTACTCGTTTAGTGCATATCACTAAGTAAGTACTTTGACATATCAAGGGAGATCTAAGCTCACTAATGTTTTAGAGAAGTCATGCATTCCTATAAGTGAATACTCATCCCAAGAATTCCCAGGAAAGCATACGGGTCCAACGGTTGATTTGGATTTATACGAAATGCTTTCCTTGACAGAATTTCCCAGAATACAGGTATTCACCCTTCAGGTCCGCACAAGTTCTCACACATTATTTAGAACTTAAATATTCTTGACGAGAGTTTAGTGGTGGATTAGACTTGAAGCCTAAGAACGTGTCCTCGATGTAGTAGCCTCCTGTAGTACGTAGGTAAGTAGAATCGTAGAATCTCCAAGCGTTCACGTATAAGATTTAAGAATAGAATGAGGAGAGAATTCCTAGTAAAAGGACATGAGGTAACTCATGTTTGGGTCTCCTAAGTTATAGTCTAGGTCATGTGTCTAATAACCTAATTCCCTATAACCAAGGCTCTGATACCAATCTGTCACACCCCAACCGACGGCGGATTATACGTCGGGGCGGACGCGGTTGTTCAATCGCACAAGGTTGACTATTAAAGTTTCGATATTTCATTAAATAATAATTTAAGATTCAATACAAGGAATATAACAAGAAATACAACATTTAATTTATAAGTAGACTAGGTCCAAAGCATCCTATGTGATTCACAGATAAGCCTCATGATGTAGAACCTGAAACATGTGAAAGAATCTGTCAACTACTAAATAGTTGGTGAGATACAAAGGTTTTGACACAGTTTAACAAGTATTTGAAAAGTATTACAATTCACTATGATTCATGCATTCTATAATGTAATTATGAGAAAACAAGCATGTTAGAAATTGTGCACATCAACCCTCCGACCAAGTTTAGGCATAACCCGCAGGTTACCCTTATAAGTCTCAAGTTTAAAGTTTAATGTAGTAACAAACACCAAGGGCTCCCCCCGAAGGGGTCAATCAATCAAGGTGGATTGGTCAAATGCAATAGATCTATCATTGTTACTATCGGCTTGATCAAAGCTAATGAATGTGCTAGTTTTAAGTTTAATCTAAGCATACAAGTCTCAAGTTTAACATAAGAATAAACACGTAGTCATAGTTGTACAAGAATTGTATAAGTTTAAGAATTGTGAACATGTTTCACCCCAAAAGCATAAAAGGAAAAAGGGGCTAAGTATACTCACTTGGATGATGAAGAGTGTCCGACACGGATAAGTATTGCAAGACTTTGAGGGAGAATATCCTCACAATAGGCCTAAGAATATAAGTCTAAAGTTTCAAGTATGATCTTATAAGACTAGGACAAGAATTCTTAGGATTTCAGGATTTGACTAGGGTTCCAAATGATGGGCGGGAATGATTGTGTTTATAAAGTTTAAACCACGTTTTAAATAAGGTTTCATAAGGCTCAAAACTTTATGGATTTATAGTTTAAAATAATTATTAGTTAAAATAATTATTTAAAAACTTTACAATTATCAATTACTCAAGTTAGGTAGTAATAATTCAAGATAGTTTTCTAAGTATTTTAAAATTAAGGTTGTAACAATAGAAATTTGGAAGATTAAATAATTATTAAAGATTTATCAATTTATTTAAAGACTAAATGTATAAATAATCATTAAGAGTAGATGATAATTTATTTAGAGGATGAACAATTATTTAAAGATTATTAGTAGTTATTTGTAAGAACACGTAATTGTCAAGGATAAGTAATTACTCACAAGAACAATTACTTATTTAAACAATATACATCATTTAGTATTTGTTTAAGTTTTTAAGATTCGGGCATTTATTTTATATGTAAGTAAATAAGTTTAAATACATATTGCACGTATAAGTTTATATTAAATAAAGTCTCTTATAAAGTTTATATTTCAATTATAAGTGTATAAATATTCTTAAAGTCAAAAAGGAAATCATAAGTTTATAAGGTTTTAAATGGAGTTTCTTTTAGCTTATAAGTTTATAAGTATATATTTATTTAAATAAGAAGAAATAAGCTCTTTGTTAAATAGTATATAAGTGTTTTTTTTTATAAGGTTATATAAGTTTCTGTTAATTAAAGTTTGTAAACAAATTAAATGTTTAAAACTAAATAATCTGTTTATCTCGAGAAAAATATAACAAATTGAAGTTTCTGATTTTATAAAGTACTGTTTGGAACAAGTTTTATAAAGTTTAATTATAATTTTTAAGTATTTAAAATTATTTAATTATTATAAGTTTTAACTAAGATTAATTTAAAACATTTCCACAGATGTAAAAGTGTAAGTAAAGTCAGATTCAAGTTTATAAAAGTTTTACATAATTTATAAAAATTATTAAAGTGTAAAACTGTTTGAAAATGACAAAAAAAAATAAATAATATGGCAAAACTCGGTTTGCCCGATTCGAACTCGGGTCTCTACCCGGGTCGTGCATACACACAAGCACACTACCATCCCGACTAAGGGTTCGCTGCTTTAAAACATGGAAAAACAATTATTTACACAACGGAGCCACAAATCGTATGAACCCTAGAATCGAAATCCACCGAATACAAAACGATTAGCCCTCTGTTAATGGAATTAACAGAGGGCTTTTGATCATCAAGAGATTTCGAGTTGTTTGAGCATTGATTTTACCTAGAATGATGGAGAGACGAGTGAGAACGAGCTTAGCCTTGCCTTCGGCTGTCGCGAGCTTCAAACGGCAATGCAGGTTCGATCCTGACGAATTGAGGGTTTGAGTAGTTGTGGTGTGATGTCGCTAGTGGGTTTGGGTCGATATTTATAGCGGATTTCGCCATTAAATGCCCGATCGGTTAGGGAGTTTACGGTTGAGTTTAACGGGTTTAAATTTGAAATTACGCGTGGTTAGCATTGAATTCGAACATCGAAACTCGTTGGGCTTTGGTCGCACGCGTGAGTCGGAGCTCGAGGTTCGTTGAATCTAGCCGGAAATGTGATTTCGACTGAAAGGACGAGAAAATCGGTTTCTGTGGGACTCGAACCTGAGACTGGGTTCAGTCTCGGGGGTTTGAGCTAAATACAAGATCGGTCCCTATAGTTTAAAGGTTCAGTCATTTTATGTTTAAAGTTAGGTTTTCAGTTTAAAGCAAGTCTCAAGAGTTGGCAGTTTTGGTCCCCTGCCTTTATATAAAATAAATATGTTTTATTTTCATAAAACTTAAATTGTTTTATAAGTTTTATTATTTCATGAGTTCATTAAATAATTTCTAGGGTTTAGGGAAATTTTATTTATAAAATTACCACCTTGTAATGTTTGAAGGATTTTATATAGATACATATATAAAATCTCGGACATTACACATGGGGGTTGTCATTTCCTCGCCTAACTCATTACATTGTGATAATCAAAGTGTTATGCAGATCGCCAAGAACTCTGTTTTTCATGGACGGACAAAACATATTGAGATAGATTGTCATTTTACTCGTCATCATCTTCATCTCGGGACCATCTCACTTCATTTGGTTCCATCAGCCTTGCAAATTGCAGATATTTTCACCAAGGCTCAATCGACATCTCGGTTTCATTTTTTGTGTGACAAACTCAATGTTTATCTCTGTTGCATTGTGAGTTTAAGGGGGGATGTTAGCATAATATGTCTATTATGGCTTTAACCCATTTAGCTTGTAAGGCTTAGCCTGCCTATTTAATGTTTGCTTTCTCTTTATTTGTAATCTAATCTTTACTTGAATAATATTGAGTTTCCATCTTTTCTCTATATATGTTCATTTGTTAACAGGGTCTACCTTAATTTCCTCCTCTACTGCCTTCTCTTTCTGTTCATGAAACAAAATTAATACACAACATCAATCAGATTTCATACCATTTCATTAATTTGAAGGTGTTAGTTCTAATATGCAAGTTTAAATACAAAAAACAGATTTCCCAACCCAGATGCAGTCATTGGTTTAAAAAAGCGCCATGAGGCGACGCTTAAAGCGTGAGGCGCCCACCAAAACGCCTCAAAACTGCGAGGCGCTCTATAAACAAGAAGCGCTATGAAGCGCCGCTTCAAGCCTGGAGCGCGAGGCGCCATGAGGTGCCGCTTCATGTGTTTATGACTGTTCTTGGCTTAAAATCAGGTGGGCCTACACTCGAATCACAGCAGATATGTGTTGAGAGTTGGGATTTTTCGGGTGTCTGCAACTGATAGCAACCAAAATCCATTAAGGAGTAGAGGCTGATCAGTTTTAAAACCGAAATAATGAGAGTGCAAAAAATCGCCTCACGCGGGTATGCACGAGTTCTAGTCGAAACCCAATTTTTCGCACCCCCCTGTGCGAGGGTAGGACTAGTGGTAAAACACATCATGAAGCTTCAAATAAATAGTGAAGGCTTTACCTTATAAACAACACCTCATTTTGTTCCCAAACCGATGTGAGACAAGCTTCTACCACTTAGACATTCATTCACACTTATACCCAAACTTCCAACAGTATGTAACCAAAATCGATTACTTTTCTGGGCCTACACTCGATTCACAGCAGCTTCATGTGTTACTTTAGCCGGAATATCGTGGGTTCGAGTTCTACACACAATTCTTTATTTTAACTTATTTAGACTACTGTGACTTTACCATATGTGATTGTGAATATATGATATTAAAACTATGTTTTGTGTTTTTTATGATTAAGAAGTGAAGTTTGTCATGCATAATATATTTTTTATTATTTATTTTAGTTTTAGCGCCTCGCATACGTGAAGCCCTCGCCTCGCGCCTGAGGCGTAGCGCCTCGGATTTTGGGACCGAAACGCCTCGCCTCGCCTAGCGCTTTTTTAAACCAAGATGCACTCATCTCTATTTTCGAACAAAACTAAATGAAAACACCAATTTCTATCTTTAATCACATTTGCTTGTATAATGTGAGCCCAATAGACCAATTAGAAGATACAAGATAGTTTAAAAAGCTAATACAATTTTGGAACAGTCAATACTAACTACTAAAAAGGGTATATTTCAAAACTATACTAATTAAAAAACATGCCTCTTCATTTTAAAGATTCATAAAACATAATAATGAAACATTGAAACTATGTTGAAACTTTCAATCAGAAAACACAAATTTCTCAACATATACAATACAAAACTTATGATAATCAGACCATAGGACGTGGTGGTGGAACCATCTCACCAATCCCGGTATTCTTCGTCGGCAAAGTATTCCCCACAAAAACATCACATCACCTTAATCACCGACAACAAACAAAAAGAAAGGCAATATACCTTTTTCGGAACCCTAGCCGCAACAATCACCATAAAACGTGGCGGCTGAACCAACGAAACAATCCCGGTCATCTTTGTCGGCAAAGTATTCCCCACAAAAACATCAACTAACCGTAATGACGTGCACCCTCTTTGCAGTAACAACCTGATGCGGATTTAAACCTGTCTCCATTAAAATCAGCGGAAAGATTATAAGTAAAGGAAATCGATTTCACGATCGATCGGTTGGATTAGATGAAAAGAAGAAATCTGATATCGTCGTTAGGGTTTGGAAACGAAAAGAAGAAAAGGGAAGAATGAAACGAACTTTAGATAGCGGCGTTAATGAAGAAACGGGTCAGAAATTTCGGGTTATAAAGATCCGCGTGTTATAACGTGGGTGGACCCATGGACAATAGGTTGGGAAACAGATAAAAAGATACCTTCAAAACTTGACACGTGTCCCACATTATTTTCTTTTATTATATGTTACAGATAGATATAGATATGATCGGGTATGTATATAGGATTAAACTTAATCAATCTGTAACTTTAATAACCATTTTAATAACATGATAAGTATATTTATAATAGGATAAAATATATCTATATAATTGTTGATAAACATAATGAATAACATTTTATTGTTATAAATCAGATATATTGATAACCATTTCTCTCTCCTATTTGAAAGTGTTTGACGGTTATTTTCCCACATGTATATATACAACTTTACCATTATATAAAGATGGTTCATATCTTTCATAGATGTACCCTTTTTTCTATCACGTTATCAAGCACTTTTGCTCTACATGGGAAGTTAGGGCCAAAATCTTCAAACCCTTTTACGCAAATCACAGACGTCATCGTTGTTTCAAGAAAATCTCTGGCGATCCGGAAAATCGACGGTACGTCTTCAGTTCATCAAATCCAGGTACCAAAATTCTGAAACTGTCTCTTTATCCTTTATACTTTCCCCTAGTTAATGCTTATAGTCAAGATAGAAGAATCAATTAATGGTCACTGCCGATTACTTTTAGGATTTCCTGTAGAACAAAATCCAATACGAAATCAAAATCAACAATTTTTTTTCTTTCCTCTTGCGGTTACTGCCGCTATTACCCGAGATTAAAAATGAAAAATCAAACTTTTGTGGCTTAAAAGTGAAACGAATGAAAACAGAAAATGACTGAACGGTGTCACACAAACCTGATTTGCAGTATATTTTTTTTGATGACCGAGAAACTTGGGTCACGTATTTCACCGATGTCGACTCATGGTATTTTCCCGGTGAAAATCAACATGAATTGTAAGCGACTGACTTCGATATCTTCTTCACTTGATGTCTTCGTTCCTCTCAACGATTCTCTTTCTATTTGCAAACTCACTCCAATGGTTATCGATACATCCGGTTCTTGAAAATTGATGAACAGATCAGAGATTAGATGCAGAGATGTTTGGTTGGATCGTATGGATGTGGAACGGAGATTGGGAAAACTAAGAAAGAAAGAGATTTTCTTTTTCAATGATATATAAATATATAATAATATTATTGCTTCACAACTGTCATCCAATATTGATTACATCAATTCCAACAAAGTTATAAAATTAATTGAAATGAAATATGAGTGCAATAACTTTTTAATTTAATTATTATACATATTTAAACTTAAATATATATATATATATATATAGGGGTATAATCTTTTGAGAACCAACAATATGTTAAGAACCGTGAGAACCGCATTAACTCTTCCTCTATTTATAATATAAATTGACTAGAATTCATATACATTTCAATATGTTTAAGGTTTGATTTTAAAAAACCTCGAATTTATGGTCGTTTTTTTAAATGCATATCACTCACACTATATGCACAAATGAATGCATATATGCATATTTTTATACTTTTCTTAAAAAAATTCAGGAGAGAGGAGATAAACTCAAACTAAGAGTGGGAAGAGATAAATAAAACATTGTTGTTGAATTTTACTTTTTTCACTAAAGCGATATGTACACGTTTTGTGCGGTTCTTTCGGTTCTCAACATATGGTTGGTTCTCAAAAGAACATGCCCCTATATATATATATATATATGATACATATATTATATGATACATATGAAATAACAAGATCACATGTACGCATACACTCATTCCTTGGACTATGCAACTATTGTCAAGAATAGCAAACGTACACACGTTTTTAAATTCTTTCTCAATTATATAAAAACCAGGCTTAAAGTATAGAACCTGCAGTTCTAACCATCAAGAACCCGAAGTTCTTCAAGAGTATAATTTTATATATATAGGCTCGTTTTTGTTTTACCTAAATCTTTCATTTGTAGATACAATGTCGAACTTGTCAAAACTAGAATTCGTCGCACTTGATATCTCGGGTAACAACTATCTCCCGTGGACTCTTGATTCTAAATTTCATTTAACAGCAAAGAGTTTAGGAGAGACGATCATGATGAGAATCAAACCTCCCTTCAAGAAAAAGCCAAAGCTATGATCTTTCTCCGTCATCATCTTCACGAAGATCTGAAGAGGGAATACCTTACTGTTGAGGACCCTCTTGAATTATGGAAAAACATTCCAGAAGGATTTGACCACCAGAAGTTGGCCTTACTCCCAAAAGCTCTCTACGAGTGGCTGCATCTGAGGCTATAAGACTGTTAGCGAGTATAACTCTGCTCTCTTCCGCATCACCTCTGAACTGAAATTGGGTGGAGAAAAGATAACCAAAGAAGACATGCTTGAAAATACTTTCTCAACGTTCCATGTCTCAAATATGCTCATGTCGCAGCAGTACAGGGAACGTAAATTTACTAAATATTCTGAACTGATATCATGTCTTCTTGTCGTTGAGCAAAATAACAAGCTCCCACCACAAAATCATCAAGCACGACCTATCGGTGCAAGCCCATTTCCTAGAAGCGAATTTGGCAACTTATCAGAGCGGACATGGGAAAAGGAGAAGCCGCGGCTCCAGTAGAGGCCGTGGGCGTAGACGGAGAAATACATGGAACCGGAAGTCTCATAAACCTAAACCCAGTAGTGGCGAATCAAGTCAACAGAATACGAGGCGACCTTCTAGGGGGAGAACTAGCGGGAACCAAAGAAATACATGTTATAGATGTGTGATGACAAATAACCGATCCCGCACGTGTTGCTCCCCCAAACACCTCGTTGAAGCTTATCAAAACAACATGAAAGATAAAGGAAAAAGTTAGATTAATCTGATTGAAAATGCACCTACCTTCTTATCTCCTGCCCCAATATCAGACACTCATTTAGATACATGTGATTTCATCGAGAATGTTCGTGATGTCTAAATTTATATTAATTTTATTTTATGTCTCTTATTTCCTGAAGAAACATGTTTATTAGCTCCATCAGAGCTATTATTGGTAATGAATGTTTGGTTGATAGTGGTAGTATTAACACTATTATCAAACATAAGAAATTTTTCTCTAAGTTGTCTCTAACAGAGATACATGTTGGTACTATCTTTGGTGTTAGTAACCTTATTGAAGGCTCTGGCAGAGCACATATTATCTTACCTCAAACAAAAATGGCAAGGAGACCATTATCAAAACTACAAACTTTATCATCTGGATTATATTGTACTAATATCAATCGTATTGAATCATACATGGTTAGTAACTAGAAGTTATTAGATACAGATAAATTTAGCTTATGGCATGACCAAATAGGTCATTGAGGTAGCATCGTAATGAGGTGAATGATTAAAATGCCAACAAGCACCCTCACACTCAGACACGGTTGTAGCCCTTGGCTAGACTTGGTCGTGTCTCAGAACCCTAGACACGGTCGTGCCTGGCCCAGACACGGACGTGCCTAGTGAACAGCTTAATTATGTCTTCTGTTTGATCAACACGGTCGTGCCCTGACTAGCACGGTCGCGCCATTGGTCCTAGCACGATCGTGCCTTGCTCCAAGTACGGTCGTGTGTGTGAGAAAATCTTGGCAGAATACTAAAATTTATATTTTAAAATCAATAAGCATTCCAAACGAATTTCCAAATAAAAATAATTGATTTTAACCTTATTTGAAAAGATCAAATGCCTATTTCTAAAATAAATAGAAGTCATACATTTAAATCTACAAAATTATATTTATACATATTTATAAAAATAGATTAACAAAAGTTATTTACTAAATCTATATTTAATATAAAACGCTCGGTACATCTTTATCACTAAATGACTAAGTACATATGTTTTATAAATAAATAAACAAAGCAACAATTATCTATTTAATCTATATTTTAAACAAAGATTGTTTATTTAGATTATACTTAACAAAACTTAACGTTGTGCATACTATTAATTCAATACATATTACACTCTAGGTTAACGTTGTGCATTACAAGGATCTCGTAACTATCTAGTCTCTCGTGTTAGCTACGTCTTTTTATCAAGTGAGTATTACATAGCCCCTTTTACTCTTTTACACTTTTTGGGGTGGAACATGAACACTACACAAACTATTGTTTACATTTACATAAACTACACAAATACAAATCCTCTGAATATGTGTGCAATTTGAGCTTTATGCCTGAGTGCTAGTTGTGCTAACTTTTGTGTGCAATTTATGTGCAATCATTAACTATTCAAGACGACGGTAAACAATGATAGATCTATTGAGTCTGACAAACCCACCCAGATTGGGGTGATTGTTACCGACAACACAATTTTGCATGCTAGTTACAAAGGTTTGGTTGTACTTGGTTACACAACAAGCACCCTCTGGTTAGAAAGTTTGTTAACAGGTAATTTAGACGAAATACTCATGGGTGAAGGAGTCTGTTTATGCTGTAATGGTCTAATGACCACTTTTTCTTTTCCCTTGTTTTTTCTATCCATCTGTGGAAAAAAGTTTGTTAATATTTCGAGATAATAAGTCGGCTATTCCGTTGTCTTTTCCCTTTATGTGTTCAAACTGTATTGAATACCCATTTCCCTGTATAATATTTTGTAAATTTACCCACCTTGTTATATCTATCTTTTTACTTTGATTGTTTTTAATAAATTTAACTATGGCTTCGCAGTCTGTTCTGACTGTAAAGTCTTTATGTAAAAATAGTTTGAATTTGTCTAAAGCATTAATTAAGGCTTGTATTTCAAAATCTAAACTGGTCCAAGTGGATCCAGTTTTAAAGCTTCCGCTGTAATAAGAGCAAATTTTTTCTTCTTTTTTATAACTGTGTATATCTGGTTTGCAAAGGAGGACTGCTCCCCATCCGTCTTTGCATCCATCAACTTCTATAATAATATGATCTGTTAAAAGAGGTAATTCTAAATGTTTTATTTCTTTAACCTTTTCTTTAATCTTTTTTATCAAAATCATATCTTCATTATTGAAATGTCTTTGGCCGTTTTTTGTGGTTTTATTATACAACGGACCAACTAGTTTTGAAAGATTTGGTATGAATTTTCTGGCATAATTTACTAAGCCTAGAAAAGCTTGTATTTGTTTTAAATTTGTAAGTTTTTCTGGAAAATCTAGAATTTTTGTAGAAATATGTGGTTGTAACTCTATTTTTCCATTGCCTATTTCTAATCCCAAAAACGAAAATTTTCTTTTAAATAATTCCATTTTTCTTTTTGATACTACTATCCCATTCTTTTTTATTTCTTCAAATACTTGTTGCAAGTGTTTTTCATGTTCTTGAACAGTTTCACTTGCTACTAGTATGTCGTCTATGTAGACTAGGCAGAATTTGTATTTGAGAAATATACTGTCTATAAATCTTTGAAAATTTGAAGGAGCGTTCTTTAGCCCAAAGCTAAGAACATTCCATTCATAGAGGCCTTCTGAGCATGTGAAGGCTGTCCATTTTTTGAAATCTTCTTCTAAGTTTAATTGATTATAACCTGATTTTAAGTCAAATTTAGAAAATATTTTGTTGTTTTGTATTAACTGGATTAGGCTATCTTTATTAGGAATATTATAACCATCATCTTCTGTGTTATCATTTAATCTTTTGTAGTTATAAACTATTCTTGCCTTTCCTCTTTTTATTTCACTATGATTTTTAACTATAAAGGCTGCTGATCTATGTGGACTTTCAGATTTTCTAATTAATCCTTGTTTAGTCATTTCTGATATTTGTTTTTTAAATTCTTCTTTATCTAGGGGACTGTAATCTATGTTTATATTTCGTATGGTAATATCAGGATTTTTTATCTTAAATTTACATACATACTTAACTTTAGATTTTGTAATGTCTTCTCCTATGAATCCTATTTTTTCTAAGTGTACTATTATAGGATGATTTATACTTTTTGTGATGTCTTGTCCTTTTTCTAATTCATGATTTATAAAATTTGTAAGTAGTTGCATGGCTTCATTTTCTGCAATCTTTTTTCTATTTTTATTGAAGAAATCTAAGCTTCCTTTTTCTCCTTTTTTATTAGAAATATTTTCTATACTTTTATATCTAAGTGTTGGAAAGCTGTAAATTTGTTTGCTAATTGTTATATAGTTTCTAGTTATGGTGATAGCACCATTTAATCCTAGTATAAAATTTAATCCTAAAACAAAATCTCTGGATTTTATATGTTGAGGATTTATGTTTATTTGTGGAATTTCATATTTTATGCTGTAGTTTCCTGAAAAGTCTCGGAATTGTATTCCTGAAGGGTCTAAGTAATGTGTTATGTCTATTAATCTATTTTCTACAGTTCTTGTCATTAGTTTATATATAAGTAATTTATGAAATCTTTCAGGGGCTAAACTATATGAGATTACACTTTTTGTTGCTCCTGTATCTACTAAGGCTGTTAAATCTATAGGTGTATTAGTGTCTAGCCATAATCTACACTGTATATTTATCATACTTATTGATCCACTGGTTTGTATAAGTGTTTCTTCTCCGGTTTGTATTCTAGAGTTTTGTTCTGTGGCCATATTATTTAATTCTGGAAAATCTTTTTCCTTTTTCTTTTCTATATGGTCTTCAAGTCTAAGAACCCTATCTTTAAGAAGTTCTATTTTTAATTTATTTAACTTTATGGCTAATTCTAATTTTTCTATCTTTTCTTCATAGTTACTAGAATTTTTACTTATATCTTGACTAGTACTTGGTGGTTCTATGTTATAAATATCTTTTATACAAATATGACAAATTTCTTTAAAACAAATGTTGCATTGTGATCTTTTTTCTATACTAGGGTAATATTCACATATAAAACATTTAATGTGATTATTACCTTTCCTATGTTTCCAATCATGGTTACAGTCTTCAGGGTTTGTATATGTATATGAAATTTTTGCTATTGGCTCATCTTCTTCGCTATATATACTGTATATTGACTCATTATCTGTATGATCTGTGTCTATAGCCTCTATTTCATAATCTTTTATCTGTTCAATTAAATTACTTCTTTCTATATTTTTATTTCTATTTGGACATCTATTAGCCAAATGTTCTGTATCCCCACATATAAAACATTTACATGTCCTAGTGTGAGGTTTTTTAACATATTTATTTTGATATTTTTTATACGGTTTGTATTCTTTATCATAGGCAGTGCTTTTCCTAATTTTCTTTTTTGCTACTTTTATCATAGTTTCCATAGGCTTGTGGAGTGTATATTGTTGTTTTACAGAATGCGAATGCATTTCTTTTTAACTGTTCTTGTAAGGCTACTTCTTTACATTTTTCTTCTTATATACTGAATGTAAAGGTTATCCTAGGTCCAATTCCTAAGTTTTGCATATCTCAATATTGTAATTTCCATGCTTCATGTATATGTTTTCCTAGGTCTCCTGGTAGCTTTATAAAATATTTATCACATAAGCTATCTTCCATAGCTTGTCCTGTTTGTGCTAATAATCTGGTGAAATCTAATGTAAATTCATTTATGTATTTCATGTCTGCTATACTTAATTGTTCTAGGTTTCTAATAGCTGTATCTTGTAATAGGCTGTTGTTTTTTGCTGGATCAACTCCTAAAATAAGAACTCTTATTTGGGAAGTGAAGTTGTAGGGATTATCGCCTATAGCTTTTAGCCTATTTATCTGATCTGGGCTATGGGATTTTTTGCTTTGCCATATTCCTAAGGCTGTTGGGCCTAAAGTTGTTTCTAAATATGCAAACATGTCCATACTATCTTTCTTATTTGTTTCCCACATTCTTACTACTGTCTGTTCCCATATGAGAACTTCATCTACCCATAATTGTGGTTTTTGCTGTTCTAATAATAGCATATTTCCACTGTAAATTTGTCCTATAGGTAACCTTCTTCCGGTTCCATTGTAACCAGATTCCTGTTGATAACTTGTGGCTGGTTTTGTCCAAGGTTCTCTTCCCATAGTGTCATTTGATGTTTGTCCTAAGTCGTATTGTTGATAGTTTCTTTTGGGTTTATTTTCAGGATTCATAAAGCTGTTATCTTGTTTTTTGTAAAAATCAGACATCATTGTGTCTCCTTTAACTATACTACTTACTAAGGGTAAATTAAAATCTTCTTGTAATTTTTTGTAGCTCTCTTCATATGTTATTTTTAAATTTAACATACATTCTACTATCATATCGTCTACTTCTTCCTGTATATTTGCTTCTGTAAATTTTCTGTTTGTTATTTGTTCGTAGGACTTGTTAATTTCTTCTGATTTAAAAATTGTGTTTGTTTCTTGTCTTATTTCGTCTAATAAGCTGTAATCTATATTTTCTTGTTCAAATTTCAAGAATTCTGAATCTAATAAGTATTCATCTTCTTCTTCTTCATTTTCTGTATCATATATTGGTTGTTAATACTCAGATTCATCATCTGATTCTATAGTCATAAAATTGTATTGTGGTTCTTGAGGAGGTTGTTCTTCTGAACAAGTACTCTCTTCATATTTATCTTCTCTTTTAAAATCTGTAAATCTTAGACTCTGTGTGCCGTCTATGTTTTCATATATATGACTCTGTTTAGGAACTAATGTTGAATTTTCTATTTCTTTTAAATCGTTTATTTGTCATTCTAATCCTGCTAATTCTTCGGGATCTATTTTAACTGGTTCAATCATTTGTATAGATTTATATGCTATTGTATTTACTATTCCTTCTATATTTACTTTGTATTTCATTCCTGATCTATTACTAGCTTTGCCTAAGACTCCTATGCTTATTACTATGTTATTTCCTTCATAATTTTCATAACCTTTTGTCTGTAACGCTATTTTTAATTTTTTTAAATCTTTTATGTCTTTTAATATTCCAGGTGTACAATAAAATAAGGCTGTATTTTGGCTTAAATCTATTTCCATACCTGAGATTATTGCCTTTTTCATTTCTGATTTCCAACTTTTGTCTAATATTAATGTTAACAGTTTAGTTCGTAGGTTTTTTCTTCTTAGGGCTTTTATTCCTATTACTATGAGTCCTGTATGTATAAACTGTTTTCCTGATTGTTTAATTTTTAAGATTGTTTCTGGTGAAAATAAATCTATTTCTACCATTTTATCTATTACTCGTAAACTTTCTTCTCTACTACTTTGTATTAAAGTTGTGTTCACGTTTAACATACCTGCTTGATATAGCGTTCTTGGATTTAATATATCTAATTGATGTTGATTGTATAAATTTATATTTTTGTCTAAGTCTATTTCTTCTTCTAATTGTATTGTTTGTTGTGTACTTCTAGAAGATGATCCTTTTCTTAGAATTCTGTTTAAAAAGGTGTCTGAAGAAATAATATCTCTTATGTTACTAGTTGATTTTCTAGATTCTTGGATGATTTGTTTATTCATCTCTAGGTTTCCAATGTTTATAGATTTTTGGTTTTTCACTTAGATGTGTCTGACTTAGTTTATTTATGAGATTGTTTATATCAGTAGAGTTTTCTATTACTACTGGATGTTTATCCTTTTTTATATTTTTAACTTCTAGCAAAATTTGGTTATTTTGCTCTCTTATGTAGTCTAAGTTATCTGTTAATTTTTTAATTTCTTCTGTTTGTTTTGTTATAGAGTGTATAATTTTTTCTAACAAATATTTATTATTAACGAAATCTTTTTGTAGACTAAATCATAAGTTTATAATTAAGTCTGTGATACTATTAAGGTGTGTATTGTCTGTGTGCAGACTGTGTATGTAATTCTTTGAATCTACAAATATGATTGTAGTAACTACTAGATATATTTTTATGATCGCTTTTATCGGAAAATTCTAAGTTTAAGAATTCGAGTTTTTGAAAGTTATCGCTAATTCAATAATTTCTTGATTAAAAATCTGATTTCTTCTTTAAAACGCTTCATCTCTTTAGTTTTCTTAAAATATTTTCATATATCCCAATATTTTTTAATAAAAGCAAACTTGAAAAGAGTTATATTAACATATATACTGGTATCAGAGCAAATTAAATTGGGTAATAAGAGTTTCAAACACTTTTTCAAACACTGGGTAATAGTAACAAAATACAAGAAGTTTCATTAGTACGTGGCGTTGTTATACCAGAGTTATGAAGAATTTAATCTTCCTTATGACCAGTAGCCCCGCAAACTCGGGTTTCCAGCCTATATACTGTAGAAACGTCAAAATAAAACATAATTTATAAAACTTACAGTGTTTTAGTAGAGGTTGAAGGTTGATAATATTTGCAGCGAATGAGTTGATTTGCACAGCAGATGATTTTTTTTTTATATTTGGAATATAATATGAAGAGCTTGGAAAACTAATAAGAGATTGAAGGTTTCTGGGAAGAAATCAGGGAGAGAGTTTAAGTATTCATAGAGAGAATTGCTATTGAAAATTTTCTCTGATATTTCTTGTGTGTTTACAAATGAATTCTTCTTGCCTTTAAATAGGCAGAGGACTAAACTATCAAACAAAATCAAAAAGAGCGCACTGAGCGCACTATCTATCTATCGTACCAAGATAAAATAAAATAAAGAGCGCACTATCTATCTATCGTACAAAAATAATTACAACGCACATGGCACACTAACTAAAAAGTAAAAACGACAAAAACTTTTTTGGAGCTGTCTGTCGAGTGGAGCGTCGGCAGAATTATTTGTGTAGATTGACGTCATGGCTTACGTCTGTCTTCTAAAAATCTCTGTGAGTGTCTGGGATTGTGTCTGTGTCGCTGAAGTCATCTGGGTTTCTGTAATAATCATCTTGATCTATTATGAAAATTAGGAGGAAGGTCTGGGCTTTTTTGATGTAAAGAAATGAAGTATTTGGTGTCTTTCTGTTTTTCTTTTGAGCTAAGGCTGGCAAGATTGTCAACCCAGTATAGTTCAGATAACTGGATTTCTGTTTGAACTGCTAGGTTTTTTAGGTAATTGTTTATGGAGTTTTTATGGCTGATAAATATTCTTTTTCTAGCAGGTCTGTAAGTGTGATCGTTTGCAAAGAGGAATGAATTGAAGATTTTGCAACCGATAAAAGGGGTGGAGATGTGAGTAGAGATATTTCCTGTAGTTATCACAAATTTTTCAAAAAGAAAAATGGAATTATTTAAAAGAAAATTTTCGTTTTTGGGATTAGAAATAAGCAATGGAAAAATAGTTACAACCATATATTTCTACAAAAATTCTAGATTTTCCAGAAAAACTTACAAATTTAAAACAAATACAAGCTTTTCTAGGCTTAGTAAATTATGCCAGAAAATTCATACCAAATCTTTCAAAACTAGTTGGTCCGTTGTATAGTAAAACCACAAAAAACGGCCAAAGACATTTCAAGAATGAAGATATGATTTTGATAAAAAAGATTAAAAAAAGGTTAAAGCAATAAAACCTTTAGAATTACCTCTTTTAGACAGCTCCCTCCTTATTTCGTTACACAGTATACACATATCCCTCAAAGCCCAAACTTTATTCAAGACATGCTAAACAAAAAACCAGCCCATAAAAAGGCCCAAAAACCCACTTCATCACAAAATTCTCTTATCTTCTCTTTTGGCGCATATGACCTACAAGCCTGTAACGATACGCACATGAAATTCCGTCCAAACCACGGAATAAAACTTACAGAAAAACAGCAGTGTCTATTTGACAACTTGTGGCATATACAAACCATGCCACACGCATCCTCTTTCAAAGTACAAGTTTTAAATGCTCTTAGTACATATTTCAGTGAACAGGGAACAAAATGCCCTGAAAAAACCCAGCCTCCACCAAAGTTTACACATTACATAATTTTCAGAGGCACAAAAATCGGGATTTTTAATAAATGGGAAACAGTTGCAAAGCATATACAGTGCCATGGTCCTATTGAAGGTTGATAATATTTGCAGCGGATGAGTTGATTTGCACAGCGGATGATTTTTTTTTTTTTTAATTTTATATTTGGGATATAATATGAAGAGCTTGGAAAACTAATAAGAGATTGAAGGTTTCTGGAAAGAAATCAGGGAGAGAGTTTAAGTATTCATAGAGAGAATTGCTATTGAAAATTTTCTCTGATATTTCTTATGTGTTTACAAATGAATTTTTCTTGCCTTTAAATAGGCAGAGGACTAAACTATCAAACAAAATCAAAAAGAGCGCACTGAGCGCACTATCTATCTATCGTACCAAGATAAAATAAAATAAAGAGCGCACTAAACGCACTATCTATCTATCGTACAAAAATAATTACAACGCACATGGCGCACTAACTAAAAAGTAAAAACGACAAAAACTTTTTTGGAGCTGTCTGTCGAGTGGAGCGTCGGCAGAATTATTTGTGTAGATTGACGTCATGGCTTGAATGTTCTTAGCTTTGGGCTAAAGAACGCTCCTTCAATTTTTCAAAGATTTATGGACAGTATATTTCTCAAATACAAATTCTGCCTAGTCTACATAGACGACATACTAGTAGCAAGTGAAACTGTTCAAGAACATGAAAAACACTTGCAACAAGTATTTGAAGAAATAAAAAAGAATGGGATAGTAGTATAAAAAAGAAAAATGGAATTATTTAAAAGAAAATTTTCGTTTTTTGGATTAGAAATAGGCAATGGAAAAATAGAGTTACAACCACATATTTCTACAAAAATTCTAGATTTTCTAGAAAAACTTAAAAATTTAAAACAAATACAAGCTTTTCTAGGCTTAGAAAATTATGCCAGAAAACTCATACCAAATCTTTCAAATATAGTTGGTCCGTTGTATAGTAAAACCATAAAAAACGGCCAAAGACATTTCAATAATGAAGATATGATTTTGATAAAAAAGATTAAAGAAAAGGTTAAAGAAATAAAACATTTAGAATTATCTCTTTTAACAGATCATATTATTATAGAAGTTGATGGATGCAAAGACGGATGAGGAGCAGTCCTCCTTTGCAAACCAGATATACACAGTTATAAAAAGGAAGAAAAAATTTGCTCTTATTACAGCGGAAGCTTTAAAACTGGATCCACTTGGACCAGTTTAGATTTTGAAATACAAGCCTTAATTAATGCTTTAGACAAATTCAAACTATTTTTACATAAAGACTTTACAGTCAGAACAGACTGCGAAGCCATAGTTAAATTTATTAAAAACAATCAAAGTAAAAAGATAAATAGAACAAGGTGGATAAATTTACAAAATATTATACAGGGAAATGGGTATTCAATACAGTTTGAACACATAAAGGGAAAAGACAACGGAATAGCCGACTTATTATCTCAAAATATTAAGAAACTTTTTTCCACAGATGGATAGAAAAAACAAGGGAAAAGAAAAAATGGTCATTAGACCATTACAGCATAAACAGACTCCTTCACCCATGAGTATTTCGTCTAACGACGATGAAGACACAGAGAAACTACTCAGTCAGTCCATGAAAGCCGAAAAGATAAACAGTTCTAGACAAGCGGCTCTTGTACAAACAACCCCTATTCTACAAAGTACTAGACAGCTCACTCCTTATTTTCTTACACAGTATACACATATCCCTCAAAGCCCAAACTTTATTCAAGACATGCTAAACAAAAACCAGCCCATAAAAAGGCCCAAAAACCCACTTCATCACAAAATTCTCTTATCTTCTCTTTTGGCACATATGACCTACAAGCCTGTAACGATACACACATGAAATTCCGTCCAAACCACGGAATAAAACTTACAGAAAAACAGCAGTGTCTATTAGACAACTTGTGGCATATACAAACCATGCCACACGCATCCTCTTTCAAAGTACAAGTTTTAAATGCTCTTAGTACATATTTCAGTGAACAGGGAACAAAATGCCCTGAAAAAACCCAGCCTCCACCAAAGTTTACACATTACATAATTTTCAGAGGCACAAAAATCGAGATTTTTAATAAATGGGAAACAATTGCAAAGCATATACAGTGCCATGGTCCTATTTATAAGGGATATCATAGCTTTTCTGAAGCCTTAAACACAGCCAGAAATCATTTTGGCTGAGACAATTTTTTCATAGAACCAGAAGAGGTACAGACCTTTTCTCAAGTTATAAAGAAGAGTCATGAACAAATTATAAAGACTCAGGAAGAAACCATAGCAAATCTGCAAAGACAGCTTATAAAGCAGGGAAAGAATACACAGTTGGTGCAGGAACATATTGAAATCAATAAACTAAAGCAGAAAGTAGAAATACTTGAAGCAAAAAATATGTTGCTCTCAGAACAATTAAACAAAAAAGAAAACAGCTACAACAACAGCTACAGAAGCTACGATGCTTTTAGAGCAAGGATGCTTGACACACCTTGGAAGACCTGTCTTCAAACGGTGTTCGATCAATTCCCTGAATTCGAACAGATTATTTCTCAAAAAATAAACACAGAGTTTCCATATGTATTGTATGATTTACAACTCAGACTCATGTCCATCTCTCTCAACGAAGAAAAATACAAAGGAATAAAGGTCGTTGAAAGGACGGATGAAGACGGAGAAGGAACTTGCTTACTTCTTCTGCAAATAAACTTAAAAGAAACAGATATGCCGAATGATTTAATTCTCCAATTTTATCATAATGGCATGATTGATTATATTGAGTTAGAATTAAACCCCAAGACAGAAGGTATCATAAATCTCTTCGGAGAAAAATTTGTGATAACTACAGGAAATATCTCTACTCACATCTCCACCCCTTTTATCGGTTGCAAAATCTTCAATTCATTCCCCTTTGCAAACGATCACACTTACAGACCTGCTAGAAAAAGAATATTTATCAGCCATAAAAACTCCATAAACAATTACCTAAAAAACCTAGCAGTTCAAACAGAAATCCAGTTATCTGAACTATACTGGGTTGACAATCTTGCCAACCTTAGCTCAAAAGAAAAACAGAAAGACACCAAATACTTCATTTCTTTACATCAAAAAAGCCCAGACCTTCCTCCATATTTTCATTGGGACTGTTACCACTTACTAGCAGAAGGACATTATGTACAAATCTGGAGTCTTAAAAACTGGAACATGCTTCTACCATTCATCGGAGAAGGAGAGTCTCTCCAGTTGAATCACATAATAGATCAAGATGATTATTACAGAAACCCAGATGACTTCAGCGACACAGACACAATCCCAGACACTCACAGAGATTTTTAGAAGACAGACGTAAGCCATGACGTCAATCTACACAAATAATTCTGCCGACGCTCCACTCGACAGACAGCTCCAAAAAAGTTTTTGTCGTTTTTACTTTTTAGTTAGTGCGCCATGTGCGTTGTAATTATTTTTGTACGATAGATAGATAGTGCGCTTAGTGCGCTCTTTATTTTATTTTATCTTGGTACGATAGATAGATAGTGCGCTCAGTGCGCTCTTTTTGATTTTGTTTGATAGTTTAGTCCTCTGCCTATTTAAAGGCAAGAAGAATTCATTTGTAAACACACAAGAAATATCAGAGAAAATTTTCAATAGCAATTCTCTCTATGAATACTTAAACTCTCTCCCTGATTTCTTCCCAGAAACCTTCAATCTCTTATTAGTTTTCCAAGCTCTTCATATTATATCCCAAATATAAAATAAAAAAAATATAAAAAAAAATCATCCGCTGTGCAAATCAACTCATACGCTGCAAATATTATCAACCTCTACTAAAACACTGTAAGTTTTATAAATTATGTTTTATTTTGACGTTTCTACAGTATATAGGCTGGAAACCCGAGTTTGCGGGGCTACTGGTCCTAAGGAAGATTAAATTCTTCATAACTCTGGTATAACAACGCCACGTACTAATGAAACTTCATGTATTTTGTTACTATTACCCAGTGTTTGAAAAAGTGTTTGAAACTCTGATGACTTAATTTAATTTGGTATCAGAGCAAAGGCTTTTCTAACATCTAAAAGACTTAGACAGGTCCATATCAGGCAGCTTGGTATGCTTAAGTCCTATTAATGTGGAAACCCGCTAAGGTGAAGATTAGGAAAAAAATTTGCTTTGAAACTAAACTAGATGAAGAAATCATTGAATTTTACACATAATATATATGTTAATATAACTCTTTTCAAGTTTGCTTTTTAAAATATATATATATATATATATATATATATATATATATATGAGGGGGGTGTTATAAATCAGATATATTGATAACCATTTCTCTCTCCTATTTGAAACAGTTTGACAGTTATTTTCCTACATGTATATATACAACTTTACCATTGAATAAAGATGGTTCATATCTTTCATAGATTTACCCTGTTTTCTATCATTTATAACATATTGCTATTTTTTATATAGTTTTCTTATCTATTAAATGAACACAAAATTTGTGTTCATGTTCTTTCGTCTATTAAATGAACGAATATAAATGAAATTCACACCAAACAATTCACAAACAATTAACTAAACGTTCAGTTTTTTATAGGCATACGATTCACGAACAATTCACTTAGGGTGAAGGGGGCATCTTACCCATTTACTCATTTACTCACGAAAACTGCCCAATAGAATTCTGTCAGCTCAAAACTATTCATTTACTCTGATTTCATTGGAAACACCCTACTCATTTACTCACCAACTTTAAAAAAAAAAATTTAAATAAAAAACATACTTTTTATTAATTAAAATACAAAAGACAACTAAAAATAACAAAATACAATAACAAGTTACAAATTAAAAAAAACCCAAGAAATTAAGCATAATCGTCTTCCGAATCGCTCCTGGCCCACTCCGATAGTGTACCAAAAAAAATTGGAGTTTTAAAAAAAATATAGGTGAAAAAGATTTATAGATGAGAGTAAATATGTTTGTTGAGAGTGTATATAAGATTTGGTAAAAAAAAATTTAAAACCCCCAACCCCCTGCCAACGTCTATTTTCTTCCTCCCCCCTCCCCCCAACGGCTCTCCATACCCGAGTAAATTTACTCGCTCATCCAACTCGATTACCCTACTCGGACGACAAGGGGCGGTGTTCCCCATTTACCCGAACACCCTCTTTCATACTCGGCCTCACCTGGTAATCCACCCCCTTCACCCTTATAAGCTCCTTAAATTTAGGTCATGTTTTTTTAAAATGTCTATAGAATTTGAAGTAAATTAATTATATATAAAATTACACCCAACGTTCTTTACACTAACAGATGTTAAATTTTGACATATGCCTTACACATGATTGTATAATATTCTTTTTACACAATCTATGTAATTTCTCAAAACCCTCCTTTCTATGTCCATCCACCACACCCGTTCTTTTTCCCTGAACCTTCCCCATCCCCCTTCTTCTCTTCCATCGCATCCAACCATCATCACCACCATCGCAGAGACTCCGGCGATCAAATCCGGCGGGTTGTAGACCGACCAAGGTCCACCCTCTAATCAGCCTTGATCGGAGTGGAGGGAATGATGCCAGTGCGCGATTCCGTTTATTCCTTCAGGATCTCGATTTCCATTAACAATTAACTCATTAGCCGACTGTCTCCGACGAGCTACACCTAAACTACACTCGTTATCGCTCGCCATAAGATTTTACCTTAAAATCGTAATTAGGTTTTCTGTAAAATCATGAAGAACTAGGAGAAGGAGGTGGTCGTGATCATGGTCGGTGGTCCGACTAAAGGTCTGAAATTCTTTTCTACAGTTTTATTGCTTTGTATTATTGGTCGTTTTTTTCCAGATTTGTTTTATGATGATTCCGCAGGTACTCGATTTCGTCCGCTATCATCCTATTTCTGCTTGTAAATCGGTTTTTGAATCTCTTTACATAAATATATTTTTTAAATTTGATGCACAATTAGTCTAATTGTTTGGATTTGTGTGTATTCTGTTTTCTTAATTTGAGTTGATGATGCTAAATTGTAAAATGCAGATCCCTAATTTGGCTAGAATATTCCTCATTGGATTTCATGAGGAGAGGTAATTTGCATTGTATGTGTCATCAATCTCCAGTGAACTTAATATCCCAGTCAAGTGAAATTGTTCAGTGTGCTGCATATGCTGTTTATTAGAGGTACTTCGTGAATATTAAAACGAACTGACTGGGCTTCTAAATAGGGTGCTGGAAACGTATAGAAACCATCAGTTAAAACTGATCTCAAATCACTTGAAGCATTGACAAATGCTAATCAATTTGCCAAAGATGGATTCACGCGTACAGTAATATTATTGTTGCATTGCACCAAGAAATTGGCAATATTGTGGTGATCAAAGTGGTTCTATAGAAATAGTTATCTCTCTGGTTTTATACAACCCGCCGGATTTGGTCGCTGGAGTCTCTGAGATGGTGGTGATGGTGGTTGGATGTGATGGAAGATAAGAAGGGGATAGGGGGAAGGTTTGGGGAAGAAGATGGGGTTTGGTGGATGGGCATAGAGAGTAGGGGTTTTGAGAAATTACATAAATTGCCCTTTAATGGGTAAAAAGACCATTATACCCTCATGTGCAAGGCACATGCCAAAACTTAACAGAAAAACTTAACACCAATTAGTGTAAAAGACATAGATCGTGCAAAAATTTCTAAATACGGACAATATCTGTACTTATTGAAGTTAAAGGATGTAGGGTGTAATTTTATATATAATTAAAGGACAATATGTGTAATTTACTCTAGAATTTGTTACTTAACTTCACTAGTCAAATCTAGCCTACTTGGCATATGCTTCTCAGAGGTTCGAACAAATCTTTGAATAGCGTCTCCTGAAAATATTAAACAAAATCCTTGTTCGTGTTGAAGGTGACGAAAAGGGGGCTTAATCAGGGTTTTCACTTTCCACAATTTTGCAGGCATACCAATTGTACGTCATCGATCAATGAAGAGTAGCCTTTCCGAAGAATCCACTGGTTCATGTCGAACACAATTCGAGAAGATCATCCACACTTACGGTGTCGACACGTGTTTCAATACTGGAGATCAATCCATAACGAACATGGAAGAGTCAATTGAAGTTGTAGAAGCCATACTAAAGTACAAATTCAAGGATAAGATACTTCTAGAAGAAGCCTTAACACGTTCTTCTTTCACCGATGCTCCGACGTACCAATGCCTCTGCTCTCGCACTCGATCTCTAGTTTTTTCTTCTTGGCGTATCCCGATATTGACGCCGGTCGACTCTTTGATCTCCGTTCCGCCAATGTTAACGCTGAAAGATTTGATAGGGTTGTGGTTCGCCACGGGCTTTATAAGTAGTAAGTACATCCGCCATAACAATGCCATCGTTCTCAATGATAAGGTATTACATTAACATGTACATACATCTGTATGCTACCGGACCGGTTGGGCCGGGATGCGGTCATAGAACCGGTCCGGATGTTGTCAGTGTTTTTAGAACCGGACCGGTTGGACTAGAATCCGGTCATACTCTAATTAACCGAACAGACCGGTGAACGAGATGAACCGGACATATATTTTCTGATTAATTTAGTATTCTATAATTTATAAAGTAAATCATATTTTATTAAAATTGCAATTTCACACCAAAAAAATATAGTTTCATATTTTATTTTAAGTTAGATATATATATATATAGTTTTAATTTTGTAATTATTTATGACGTCATCTGGTTCAACCAGTGGACCACTAAGGCGACCGGTTCACCGTTTGGTCCGGTTTGTATGTATCAAATTGTAAGTCTAGCTTACACCTAGCAAGATGGGCGGGTGGGATTGGGTCGGATAACGTATCAATACGGGTTTGTGTAACATCCCAAAAATCCAGCCGTAAAACGATTAACGGTAAAAGGGACGTCAAACGTAAAGCTACGAATGGTATCGGTAACGAAACGCGATACCAAAAGCTTAACGAGGGAAATGGGATTGAAAAATAAAAAGTTGGGATGAATTTCGGTTAAGAAACGTGACCTAAGAACTTAACCGGATGCGAAACGGAAAGACTATTCGCCCGGAAATAGCTCAAAACTTCATATAGCCCCCCCCCCCCCAAATTCTAGGTCCTCGGTCCTACGTGAAGCAGCTTGTACTTATTCTCAAGCATTAGTACCTGAAACATGATGAAAACAAGGTCAACTAAAAAGTTGGTGAGCATACATAGGTTTTGACACACAACCAAGTTTAAAGTGTTTTATACAATTCATACGATACAGGTGAATCTATAGTTAAACTAAGTGTGTACAATCAAACCTTGTGACTGAGGCATAACACTCAGGTTACCCTAATGTAAAGTCGGTAACAAACACCCTAACCGGGTGGGTTTGTCAGACACAATAGATCTTTCAATGTTAACCGTTGGCTTGTACGGAGTTAATGATTGTACTAATGTCATGTATATGTAGTCTTAACTCATAGCATTCAAGCATAAAGCACATAACACATAATATCATATTGTTGAATTTTATTTAAGTCTATGCAAAGAGTTTCAAAAAGTAAATCATGTTTCACCCCAAAAGTACAAAATGAAAAGAGGGCTATGTAAACTCACTTGAATCAAGGGTGTAGCTAGCACGCGAGTCTAGGTGGCAAAACGATCCTTGTAACTCACCACGTTAACCTAGTGTATAATGTATATTGAGTTAATAGTGTGTACAAAAGTCTATGTCTAAGTCTAGGGTTCAACGGGTTTTGATGTGTGTGGGTTTGTACAAAGAGCTTTGTGTTATTCCATGTAAAGACATCTATGCTTGTATAAGAATTTAATGTGTATTATGAGTTCAAGGTATATATGTATGAACTTAATAGTCATTGACTTAGGGTTGGATTTAAATAAGTTTAAATAAATAAATAATTTTATTTATTTATTTGTGAAAAATACGTTAAAATATATAGAACGTAAATATATGTTTAGAAAAAGAAATTCTATTTATGTGGATAGTGTTTGATTTAAATAGATAAAATAACTAAATAATTTCATTTATTTAAATAAATCAAATAAATAAATAATTTCATTTATTTAAATAAATCAAATAAATAAATAATTTTTATTTATTTATTTGTGAAAAGTATGTTAAATTATATAGAACGTAAATATATGTTTAGAAAAAGAAATTTTACTCATGTGGATAGTGTTTAATTTAAATAAATAAAATAAATAAATAATTCTATTTATTTATTTATTTGTGAAAAATATGTTAAAATTTGTAGAATATAAATATATGTTTAGAAATAGATATTTTACTTATGTGGATGGTGTTTAATTTAAATAAATAAAATAAATAAATAATTCTATTTATTTATTTGTGAAAAATATGTTAAAATTTGTAGAATATAAATATATGTTTAGAAAAAGAAAAGAAAACTTTTTTTTATTTGTGTATTATAATAAATAAATTTTTATTTATTTATTATCTCTAAAATAAATACTAGTTTGCTTTAAATGAGTTAATATTTTATAAACTTTTATCAAATTTATTGCTTTTATTTAGAAATTAATTTTTAAATATTTAAAGTTTTTGTTTTAAAAGTTTAATGTGCAAATTTAACACTTTAATTTGTATTAAATATGAATTTATATTGAAATTTAATAATTCTGCTTTTATTGTGTCAAAAATATTGTAAGGTTTTAAAAATAATTTTTTTATAATTTTTGGAGTGTTAGAATAGCCGCAAAAATATAAACAAGCCATAGGGTTCGAACCCGGGTTGATTCTGGGTGAGGATGAGAGTCTGACCACTGAACTAGAGGGTCTTCTGTGTTTAGTTTGTGGTTCTAAAACATGTTGAGTACATCTGGGACAAGAGCTGGTCTGGTGCAATACACACGCGCAAAAATAGGGGTGGTCCGTGGGTTTCGAACCCAGACCACCTGGTCTGATGGTGCCGTGACCTAACCAGCCAGACCAGGTGGGTTCGCTGTTTAACTAGAAACCCGAAAATTTAAATACAAAAAATACGTCGTATCAAATCCCCAAATCATAATTGCATTCGTAAGAACATGAACCCTAATTCAATTCGTGTTTGATAGGTTCTGTTCTTACAATTGGATATGTGGCTTTTGATAAGGACTCAAACACGAGTCGAATGGTACCAAGACTTACGGATTTGGATTGGGCACGAATGCAGGCGGCTACCCTCTCAGTCTCGTCGTTCTTGATGCTTGCTTTGGTTCTAGACGCGAAATGAGATACGATTAGCGGTTTAGAAAAATTGTAATAGACTAGGCGAGGTGTAGGTATGATTTAATTCGTTAAATTTTATCTTATTTGCTTGATTTGATCCGGATTTGACGATGACAGGTAGCGGGGATTGTTTACGTTTCAATTCGATTGATTTAGGATGAATCGAGTCGCGTTTTGGTCTGAATACATAAGGAATTAGACTGAGCGTGATTTACGGCCTTGATACGCGTTTAATTTTGTGATTAGGGATTGAATTTGACACGGTTTGACTCTAGATAGTCAACCTATTTCAAATTCGAAATTTGGCCTTTCAAAGGATTAAATTGGAATGTTTGTATGGTTTGAAACTGATCGGTATTCATTAAGGAAATCACGGAAAGTCCATGACAGTTGGGATCGATCGGTATTAGTTTTGAATTTCAAAGAATTGGGATTGTTTGACTTTTAAAGTCAAACCTGAGGTTCAAAAAGTTCCAATTTCAAGGATTCCAAATTAATATATATATTTGTATTTGTAAATGTGTGTGTATATTTAAATAAAAATGTAAAAGCATGGTTTTAGAACTCGTATGTTTTACTCTTAGTTATAACCAATGCTTGCTTATACATATATATGTTTAAATATAGATACATGTGTTATAAAATAAAGAAATCATGTGTAAATGTAAGGTTTGGTAATTTGAATTTTATGTATACTAAGTAATAATCACTGTGACATATTATGTTTGAAGATGTATAAGACTTAAAGTGTTTATATAATAAAATGAGTAAAGAAGGTTTATGGCCTGAAAATCATAGATGTTACAGTATCCCCATGTTGAGGGAATTTCGTCCCGAAATTTAACTAGTTGAGGCGACTGAATCAGCAAAAAGGTGGGGGGTACTTGAGCTTCATTTGGTCCTCTCGTTCCCAAGTAAACTCAAGACCACGTTTTGATTCCCAACGAACTTTGATAATAGGAATACGGTTCCGCTTGAGTTGTTTGATCTCGCGACCCATGCTCTCTATAGGTCTCTCAACGAAGTGCATCGTTTCGTCAATGCGTACGTCGTCAAGTGGTATATGGAGATTCTCATCGGCAAGGCATTTCTTTAGGTTGGACACATGAAATGTAGGATGCACATTGCCGAGTGTTGGAGGTAACTCGAGTTTGTAAGCCACTTTTCCAATCCTTTCAAGGATCTTGAATGGGCCCACATAGCGAGGTGCTAATTTGCCTTTCTTTACAAAACAGATTACACCTTTCTATGGAGACACCTTTAGAAGAACAAGGTCACCGATTTGGAATTCCAAAGGTTTCTGTCGTTTATCGGCATAACTCTTTTGCTGACTCCTCGCTACTCGAATGTTGTCACGGATTTGAATAATCTTATCGGATGTTTCTTGGATTAGCTCGGGACCGGTGATTTGTGCTTCACCAATCTTGTTCCAACAGATAGGAGAACGGCACTTACGGCCATAGAGGGCTTCAAATGGAGCCATATTGATACTTGTGTGGTAGCTATTGTTGTAAGAGAATTCAATTAGGGGTAGATGTGAATCCCAATTACCACCAAAATCAATTACACAAGCTCTAAGCATGTCTTCAAGAGTTTGGATTGTACGCTCGGTCTGACCATCAGTTTGGGGTTGGTAAGCCGTGCTTAAATACAATCGTGTACCAAGAGCGGTTTGGAGAGATTTCCAGAACCGGGAGGTGAATCGAGCATCTCTATCGGAGATTATGTTTAATGGAACACCATGACGGCTCACGATTTCGTCAATGTAAATTTGGGCCAATTTCCTAACCCGATAGTCTTCACGGATGGGTAAGAAATGAGCAGATTTGGTGAGGCGGTCAATGATCACCCAAATGCTATCATAACCACTTGAGGTGTGAGGGAGTTTGGTAATGAAATCCATAGCTAAGTTCTCCCACTTCCACACGGGAATTTCCGGTTATTCAAGTAAACCGGAAGGATGTTGATGTTCGGCTTTGACTTTGGAGCAAGTTAGACATTTGGCAACATAGAGTGCAATGTCTTTCTTCATCCCGGGCCACCAGTATTGTTGGTGAAGACCCTTGTACATTTTATCAGCCCCGGGATGGACGGAGTAACGAGTTTTGTGTGCCTCGTTCATAAGGACTGCGCGAAGGTCATCACGATCGGGGATCCAGATACGGTTCAAGTAATAGAGGAGGCCATTAGGTTTGGTTTCTAATAGGAGTTCAACACCACATGACATTTCGTTATACAGATTGCCCTCGATGACCGAGACGTGTTGAGCTTCTAAGATGCGATTTTGAATATCGGTTTGAATCCTAACACAATGAAGCATAACGTGGTCCTTACGACTCAAGGCATCGGCCACAACATTCGCTTTACCGGGGTGGTACCAAATCTCGCAGTCGTAGTCGTTAAGGAGCTCGACCCAACGTCGTTGCCTCATGTTGAGTTCTTTTTTATTGAAGATGTGTTGGAGACTTTTGTGGTCAGTGAACACCACACATTTCGTGCCATAGAGATAATGCCTCCAAATCTTTAACGCGAAGATGACCGCACCCAACTCAAGATCGTGCGTCGTATAATTCTTTTCGTGAATTTTCGGTTGTCTTGATGCGTAAGCAATCACCTTGCCCCGTTGCATGAGAACACAGCCGAGACCTTGGTTTGATGCATCACAGTAGACAACTAGATCATCGTTGCCATCAGGAAGAGTGAGAATAGGAGCATTGCACAATTTTTGCTTGAGGAGTTGGAAGGCTTCCTCTTGCTTTGGTCCCCACTCATAGTGTTTACCTTTGTGGGTCAAGGCCGTGAGAGGGACAGCAATCTTGGAAAAGTTTGAGATGAAACGACGGTAATAACCAGCAAGACCAAGAAATGAACGAACTTCGGTAGGGGTCTTAGGAGTACTCCAATTCTTAACGGCTTCGATCTTTGTGGGATCAACATGAATTCCCTTTTCGTTGACAATATGACCCAAAAATTGAACTTCCTTTGGCCAAAATTCGCACTTGGAGAACTTAGCATATAGTTGTTCTTTTCTTAAAAGGTCTAAAACCAACTTAAGGTGTTGTTCATGATCTAATTTGGTCTTGGAGTAGATCAAGATGTCGTCAATGAAAACGATCACGAATTTATCTAGGTATGGTTTGCATACGCGATTCATGAGGTCCATGAAAACCGCGGGGGCGTTGGTTAGCCCAAAAGGCATAGCCATAAATTCGTAGTGACCGTATCTTGTATGAAAGGCAGTCTTTGGAATATCCTCCTCTTGCACACGAAGTTGGTGATATCCGGATCGAAGATCAATCTTCGAGAATAGGTGGAACCTTGGAGTTGATCAAAGAGATCATCAATCCTAGGCAAAGGATAACGGTTCTTGATGGTAAGTTTGTTGAGTTCGCGATAGTCAATACACATCCGGAATGAGCCATCTTTCTTCTTCACGAATAGGACGGGTGCACCCCATGGTGAATGACTGGGACGAATGAAACCTTTATCGGAAAGTTCTTGAAGCTGACTTGCAAGTTCTTGCATTTCAGAAGGTGCTAGGCGGTATGGAGCTTTAGCCACAGGATTAGCTCCGGGTACAAGGTCGATACGAAACTCTACTTGACGAACGGGTGGAAGACCGAATAGATCTTCAGGAAATACTTCGGGAAAGTCACAAATGATGGGGATGTCTTGAGTACTCTTCTCTTGGTCCTTCTTTTGAACAATATGGGCTAAAAAGGCCACATACTTCTTCCGTAAGTACTTTCGGGCCGTAGTGCACGACATGAGCTTAAGCCCACTACATGGTTTCTCACCAAAGACTTTTAATGTATCACCCGAGGGGAGAGGGATTCGGATGCACTTCTCGAAACAAACGACCTCGGCATGATGACTAGATAGCCAATCCATGCCTATGATGATATCTAAGCTTCCCAGTTGCATAGGTATGAGGTCAACGGGAAAGGAATATTCATTAAGTTCGATGAAATAATCGCGGATAATGGAGTCAATGATGATGGGGTTTCCATCTGCTACTTCAACGATAAACATTTTCTCTAACTTAGTTTCGGTTTTAGCAAGCAAAGGTTCAAAATTAAGTGAGACAAAACTCTTATCGGCACCGGTATCAAATAGTATGGAAGCATATTGGTTATTAACGAGGAACGTACCGTTGACCACATCATTGTTGGCCTGGGCTTCATTAGCATTTATGTTGAAAGCACGCCCTCTAGCTCCACCTTGATTAGAGTTGGTAAGTTTTGGACATCGGTTTCGGAAGTGGTTTGGGTTACCACATTCAAAGCAAGCATTCCCATTAGTGATAGTTGGGACCCCTTTGTTTCCCTGGTTGGCTGTATTGCCGGGTGGTTTGACTCTGCATGTGTTGGCTAAATGCCCATATCTTCCACAGCTAGCACATATCCGACACAGTATATTTGGGAAGTGATGGTAATTGCACGTGTTGCACAAAGGGCTGCTGCCCACATAATGTTTCTTGGCTGAATTCTGAGTCATAGGAGCAACGTGATTGACTGGGGCAGCTGGGGTAACAACAGCAAAGGGTCTTTCGTTTCTTGTTGTTGGAGAAAGGTTCGAGTTTGACCCCTTTGGAGGGCTCAGAAGGTTTTGCCGTGTCTAGGACTTTCTTAGCACCCTTCCTTGTTAACGTACCCGCCTTTACATGGTTATCGGTTAATGTGGCGGATAGGCGGATGGCATCTTCAAGGGTAGCTGGGTTTCTCCCTAAAACAATGTCTTGAATCTTCATCGGCAGTCCACCGATGTATTTTTCAATACCCCGAGCCAAAGGTGTGACCATATGAGGTACTAGAAGACTTAGCTCATGGAAACGGGTGGTGTAGGCTTAACTTTCACCACTATCTTGGGCAAGATCCCAAAATTCGGCCTCTAACTTCTTCATTTCATTGCGAGGACAGAACTCCTCAGTCATGAGCCGTTTGACTTGATCCCATGGCAAGGCCATTGCCACATCTATGCCCCTATTCCTCTTTTCACCATTCCACCAAGTGAGCGCTCGTTTTTGGAAAACGCGGGTGGCATAGCGGACCCGGAGGTTGTCGGGACAATCGCTGTTGAGAAAAGTGCTTTCAATGCTCTCGAACCATTGCAAAAGACCTGTGGCTCCTTCAGTGCCATAAAACTTAGTGGGGTTGCACGAGTTAAAGTGCTTGAAAGTACATTGCGGTGGGTTGGCACCACCACCACCATTAGTTCCATGGGTGCCACTAATGACTCCATTAGCTTGGGTGAGTTGAGTTACAAGTTGTGCAAGGATAGCAGCAATGTCGGTGTTGTTGGTCACGGTAGCACGACGGGGAGGCATTCTACAGATTTGCACAAGACAAGAAAAGATGTAAGAACTTATGAAAGTTGATTGAATTTAAAAGGGAATAAAATAATAGATGAAGTAGTAAATCATAGTTTGGATTGTACTCAAATAGTGACACAATCACTTGAATTCTATGACACATTAAGGTCAATTAAACTCATATAATTTTCAAGGAGACATGCTTTAGCCTATAAGTAAACACTCATCCCGGGAATTCCCAGGAAAGCATACGGGTCCCTCGGTTGATTGGGATTTATACGAAATGCTTTCCTAGACAGAAAACCCAGAATACAGGTGTCACCCTTCCAGATTGCACGTGTCCTCTAATAATTAACAAAGTTTAAAACCTTAACAAGGAAGTAAAGAAATTCTATAGATTTAAATTCATGAAGTTTCCACATGCTATGATAATGATGACAGAGAAGTAGGTAAGAAGGTTATGAGGCTTAGGGTATAGGTAGGGATGTTGTTTATTTAATTTATTATTTAAGTATAGTCTAATAAGTCATGAATTTTAACAAATAAGGTATCTTAATGAAATAAATATTAATATAATAAGCAAGTAACACATAGCATGTAGCATATCATATAATCATAGAACATGACAATAATGGGTGTCCTAAGGTTATAGTCTAGGTCAAAGGTATCTAATAATCTAATTCCCTATAACCAAGGCTCTGATACCAATCTGTCACACCCCAACCGACGACGGAATACGTCGGGGCGGGACATGTAGACTGTTCAAAAGCTCAAGGTTTGCTAAAGTTTAAATATTTAAACAACCAGTTTCATATCATAAATAATCATGAATTCAACAATACAAGGAAAATAGAAATACATAAATAGTTTCATTAATTTAAATTCTAGGTCCTCGGTCCTAAGTGAAGCAGCTTGTACTTATTCTCAAGCATTAGTACCTGAAACATGATGAAAACAAGGTCAACTAAAAAGTTGGTGAGCATACATAGGTTTTGACACACAACCAAGTTTAAAGTGTTTTATACAATTTATACGATACACGTGTATAAGGAATTTATGAAGAATCTATAGTTAAACTAAGTGTGTACAATCAAACCTTGTGACTGAGGCATAACACTCAGGTTACTCTAATATAAAGTCGGTAACAAACACCCTAACCGGGTGGGTTTGTCAGACACAATAGATCTATCAATGTTAACCGTTGGCTTGTACGGAGTTAATGATTGTACTAATGTCATGTATATGTAGTCTTAACTCATAGCATTCAAGCATAAAGCACATAACACATAATATCATATTGTTGAATTTTATTTAAGTCTATGCAAAGAGTTTCAAAAAGTAAATCATGTTTCACCCCAAAAGTACAAAATGAAAAGGGGGCTATGTAAACTCACTTGAATCAAGGGTGTAGCTAGCACGCGAGTCTAGGTGGCAAAACGATCCTTGTAACTCACCACGTTAACCTAGTGTATAATGTATATTGAGTTAATAGTGTGTACAAAAGTCTATGTCTAAGTCTAGGGTTCAACGGGTTTTGATGTGTGTGGGTTTGTACAAAGAGCTTTGTGTTATTCCATGTAAAGGCATACTATGCTTGTATAAGAATTTAATGTGTATTATGAGTTCAAGGTATATATGTATGAACTTAATAGTCATTGACTTAGGGTTGGATTTAAATAAGTTTAAATAAATAAATAATTTTATTTATTTATTTGTGAAAAATACGTTAAAATATATAGAACGTAAATATATGTTTAGAAAAAGAAATTCTATTTATGTGGATAGTGTTTGATTTAAATAGATAAAATAACTAAATAATTTCATTTATTTAAATAAATCAAATAAATAAATAATTTTTATTTATTTATTTGTGAAAAGTATGTTAAAATATATATAACGTAAATATATGTTTAGAAAAAGAAATTTTACTCATGTGGATAGTGTTTAATTTAAATAAATAAAATAAATAAATAATTCTATTTATTTATTTATTTGTGAAAAATATGTTAAAAATTGTAGAATATAAATATATGTTTAGAAAAAGAAATTTTACTTATGTGGATGGTGTTTAATTTAAATAAATAAAATAAATAAATAATTCTATTTATTTATTTGTGAAAAATATGTTAAAATTTGTAGAATATAAATATATGTTTAGAAAAAGAAAAGAAAACTTTTTTTTTATTTGTGTATTATAATAAATAAATTTTTATTTATTTATTATCTCTAAAATAAATACTAGTTTGCTTTAAATGAGTTAATATTTTATAAACTTTTATCAAATTTATTGCTTTTATTTAGAAATTAATTTTTAAATATTTAAAGTTTTTGTTTTAAAAGTTTAATGTGCAAATTTAACACTTTAATTTGTATTAAATATGAATTTATATTGAAATTTAATAATTCTGCTTTTATTGTGTCAAAAATATTGTAAGGTTTTAAAAATAATTTTTTTATAATTTTTGGAGTGTTAGAATAGCCGCAAAAATATAAACAAGCCATAGGGTTCGAACCCGGGTTGATTCTGGGTGAGGATGAGAGTCTGACCACTGAACTAGAGGGTCTTTTGTGTTTAGTTTGTGGTTCTAAAACATGTTGAGTACATCTGGGACAAGAGCTGGTCTGGTGCAATACACGCGCAAAAATAGGGGTGGTCCGTGGGTTTCGAACCCAGACCACCTGGTCTGATGGTGCCGTGACCTAACCAGCCAGACCAGGTGGGTTCGCTGTTTAACTAGAAACCCGAAAATTTAAATACAAAAAATACGTCGTATCAAATCCCCAAATCATAATTGCATTCGTAAGAACATGAACCCTAATTCAATTCGTGTTTGATAGGTTCTGTTCTTACAATTGGATATGTGGCTTTTGATAAGGACTCAAACACGAGTCGAATGGTACCAAGACTTACGGATTTGGATTGGGCACGAATGCAGGCGGCTACCCTCTCAGTCTCGTCGTTCTTGATGCTTGCTTTGGTTCTAGACGCGGAATGAGATACGATTAGCGGTTTAGAAAGAATTGGGATTGTTTGACTTTTAAAGTCAAACCTGAAGTTCAAAAAGTTCCAATTTCAAAGGTTCCAAATTAATATATATATTTGTATTTGTAAATGTGTGTGTATATTTAAATAAAAATGTAAAAGCATGGTTTTAAAACTCGTATGTTTTACTCTTAGTTATAACCAATGCTTGCTTATACATATATATGTTTAAATATAGATACATGTGTTATAAAATAAAGAAATCATGTGTAAATGTAAGGTTTGGTAATTTGAATTTTATGTATACTAAGTAATAATCACTGTGACATATTATGTTTGAACATGTATAAGACTTCAAGTGTTTATATAATAAAATGAGTAAAGAAGGTTTATGGCTTAAAAATCATAGATGTTACATATCCCGAACTAGAAAATGAGTTACGAAAGCCATAATATATGAAAATGAGGTATTTCGACGAGAGAATCTGAATATGAGGTATATCGGACCGATATCCTAAGCCATAACAGTCCGACATGCGTTTCCGAAGCAAATCAGGAGGTTGTGACGCGTGTCATCGACTTCAGCCGAAGTCGGACCGACATGGCCTGTCAAGTCGGTCCGACATGGACCACCAGACAGCCTATAAATAAGAGACATGAGTCATGAGTTTAAGAAAACATTTACACATAAACACCACAACACACACATACAATATGAGGTGAGTAAGAAGACCCGGGGCGGCGCGTTTAAGTGCGAGTGCGGTTCAGATTCGGAGAGACGTTTAAGCGAGGAACGAATGTAGGAAACGACCCGAGATAAAATAAGTACACTGGACCCGTACCCTAGACACGATTATGTGATTTATGTGACTAAATATGTGTTATGTGCTATATGTATGACGAGGGTACGGGGTAATAAAGGGTTAGTCTAAACACTAAACGGGAATAATGGAGTAGCCATGATGTATCCAAGGGGTGGTGGATACGCCACTGGTACTTCCTATATATAAACCTCTTGGTGCTTCGTGGTGAAACCATTATGAATGTTTAGGAGTATAGACTAAAAGATAGAAATGAAAATATAGTAAACGAACGAGAGAACTTCCAACCGCTATGTAGTTATCTGACAAACAGAATGTTCTGTCTAAGGAAAGAGTGGTGTATAAATCCCTCCTAGACCCGTCACTCTTTCCTGGGAACATATCTGTTGGAGGTACTACTCTGGAAGGATAATCACCCCAGTTTACAATATATGATGAGCATGAATAAGGGAGGGCTTAATTCTAAATAAAGGAATATATGTGATGTATTATAGGGGTGGTGGGTACGCCGTTAGTACACCCTATATATAAACCTCTTTAATGCATCATAGAGACACATTTAGGAGGAATTAGAGCAAGGATTGGATAAAAGCATGAGGAAGTCATGTTATTAAATAAAAGAGGATTAACGGGGAAGCTTAATTCTAAGTAAAGGAGTATTCATGGGACGTTAAAGGGGTGGTGGATACGCCGCTGGTAGTTCCTATATATAAACCTCTTTAACGTAACATGGAGAAACCTTTATAAGGAATTAGAGCAAGAATAAATATGAAAGTATGACACGAGGTCATGATATAGGTGCAAATATGTAATATGTGATAAATGTGAATATGTGAATGCATGATAGATGATCATGATATATGTGTAAATATGAACGCGTGATGAAAACGAGAGTAAATCTTAAAATGGAATAACGGAGTACTCACAAAGTGTTAAAGGGGTGGTGGATACGCCGCTGGTACTTACTATATATAAGCCTCTTGTGGGGAAACCGTTATGAAGTTTTAAGGTGAGGACTGGTTGTGAATACAATGGGAGGTTGTGAGTCTATGATACTCAAGATCCCAATGAAAAGAGATGTCCAGCCTACGGGGCGGGTCTCAATGAGAAATGAATGAATGGAATGAGATATCCAGCCTACGGGGCGGGTCTTAGTAAGAAATAAGTGGGGAGAGATGTCCAGCCTACGGGGCGGGTCTCAGGAATGCAATGAATACTATGACCGGGGGTACATCCGAAGATGGTCATGAGGGGGTTAGCACACCCATAAAATATAGGAATGACGTGACCGGAGTTACGTCCGGAGATGGTCATGGGGGCGCCGAGAGGCCGGGAAACTTGAACAATAATAAGAACCTAAAGGGTTCATAATAAAATGAATGATGCAGTGTACTTACTGCATAAGATAATTCAAAAACGTTTTCCAAACACTGCAGGAAAGAAACACGTGGAATGAAGCTTCCTGCGGACGTGGCCGGTCGGAGTTGAAGAATCCCTATGTTATATAATGTAATAGTTTATGTAAAAGCAATATTTCTAAAAAAATATATCTTTATCACTTTAGTGATAAGGTTTTGAAAAACCTGGGACCCGTTTTTCGCAATATAATACTCTGATAAAATAAGTAGGGTGTTTCAGTTTGGGTCAGGACGGGTCGCTTTAGAAAAAAAGGTCATTTTTTGAGTCAGAATGAGTTTTGACAAAATATATTACGGGTCGAAATGGATAAACATAGAGAAAGTATCATCTGACTAAAATTATCAAAAATATAATCATAAATTCTTATAAAAACTATCATAACTTCTGAAAATTGCTATAAAATCAATAACAACATTAGAATTCATGAAAACCAACATTGAAAACAAGCTATTGAAATTGGGGATTTTTGGTATTTGATTTTGTTAGGTTTGGGAGTTTCTGAATGCCATTGAGAAAGAAGAGTTGGTTATGCATGGTGGTGTGATGAAACCCCCAAAAGTTCTTGTAGATATTGTAGAATCAGTGGCCGCAGCTGTGTATGTTGACTGTGGGTTCAGCTTGTAAATGTTGTGGATGGTGAGTTTGATCCTCTGTCCCTATGAACTCCTTCAAATTCAATTAGTGATTACATTTGAACTTATTTAACGAGTTTGATATGATCATTCGTACACATATTCAGACGCCTGCTTGAACCATTAGCAATGCTTGATATCATTTTAGCTCAACCGCAACCTATTTCAGCACTATATGAGGCATGCCAGAAGGAAGGGAGGCAGGTTGATATACAATACTGGTGGAATGGTATTTCGTTATGGTTAGTTAAATTTAATGATAATATGCAAACTTTTACGCATTTGATATGATCATTTGTACAAATATTCAGAGCCTGCTTGAACCATTAGCAATGCTTGATGTCATTTTGGCTCAACCGCAACCTATTTCAGCACTGTATGAGGCATGCCAGAACGAAGGGTCAATGGAGGCAGGTTGATATACAATACCGATGGAATATTAATTCGTTATGGTAATATGCAAACTTTTATGAAGATGTTAAATAGTTTTCGTGTTCTTGTTTGATAAATTTATACATCAGAAGAGATGCAAATATGAATATTACCATATCTAATCTACTTAAACTCGTAGGTTACAGAAACATCGCGAGTGTGTTTGTGGATGATACATTTATTGCATCCGACTCTTCACAGACCAAAGAGAATGCAAAGCTTCATGCAGCCGAGGCTGCTTTGTCAAAACTAACAAAACCTAAAGGTGGTTATACAAATTCACAAACTAATGTTGATTTTAATGAATTGGTGGAGACTAAATATGCCAAAAAGAAGGTAAATGAACTCTACATGAAGAAAAGGTGGCCATAGCCGACTTACAAGTATGGTTTCATAACCGAATATTGATTGTTACCATCAATTACATCGCAAACCATGTAATCTGATTGTTTTAGTTTTTATTCTAGACTTGAGCGGGAATTGGGTCTCGCACATGCTAAAAGATTTGTGTCGTCTGTTCAACTTGAGCTTCCTGATGCAATTTTCTGTTTGAAGGTAAAAGATACTGAGAATTCTACAGCTTCAAAGACGTTTCGTGTTCTGCGAAAGGCTGGATATGCGTGAGTGTATTAAATTAAAGAAGCCATGTTTATTAACATTGTAAAATAAGCAACTGCAGTCACCTGGAATGGAAGCAGGATCCAAAGCTAGGCTATCATGATATTTAAGTATAGAACAAGTATTATCAATCTCATGTGTTCATACTTGGTATTTTGGGTGTTACCATTCCATCAAACCAAATTTTATTTATGATTCCACCTTTTTAATAAATAATACAACACAAATTTTAGGGAAAAAAGCAATATTCATGTAAAAAGATTTACTTTTATAAAAAACAAGTGAAAGAAATATTATATTTTGTTAATGTTACGTGTGCTTGTAACATTCTTGAAAATTTCATGCCAAATATAATAAAAATAAAAGTTGAGGGACTAGAAATATAATTACACAAAAGATCAAGGACCAAAAAGTCAAAAACTTGAAAATCGGACGGTAACGGTACAATGTACCAAGTTCATCTCCTTGGGGTGCTCCAATTTTTTTCGTTAAAAAGAAAGACGGTACAATGCGGATGTGCATTGATTACCGGGAGCTGAATAAAGTAACAATAAAAATCGTTATCCACTTCCTAGAATCGATGATATATTTGAGCAATTACAAGGCGCGTGCCATTTTTCTAAAATAGATCTTCGTTCAGGATACCATCAACTAAAAGTTCAAGAGGAAGATATTCCAAAAACCGCTTTCCGAACCAGATATGGACATTATGAGTTCATAGTTATGCCATTTGGACTTACTAATGCCCCTGTCGCATTTATGGATATGATGAATCGTATCTGTAAACCCTATCTGGATAAATTTGTTATCATTTTCATGGACAATATACTTATTTATTCTAGAAATGCGGAAGATCATGGAAATTATCTCAGAATAGTGCTTGAACTTCTGAGAAAAGAGAAATTGTATGCTAAATTCTCTAAATGTGAATTCTGGCTTATAGAAGTACAATTTTTAGGTCACGTGGTGAATGCAGAAGGTATTCAAGTAGACCCATCCAAAATTGAAGCTATATCCAAATGGGAAATACCAAAATCTCCAATAGAAATCCGCAGTTTCTTGGGTCTAGCAGGATACTACAGACAATTCATTCAGGATTTCTCAAATATTGCAGTTCCCTTAACTACTGTAACTCGTAAAAATATAAAGTATGAATGGGGAACCAAGCAAGATAAAGCTTTTCAAACTCTAAAGCAAAAACTGTCAAATGCACCTATACTGGCCTTGCCAGATGGCAATGAAGACTTTATAGTCTATTGTGATGCTTCCCACAACGGCCTAGGTTGTGTGTTAATGTAAAGAAACAAAGTAATTGCCTATGCATCTCGTCAGTTAAAATCTCATGAGAAAAACTATATAACTCATGATCTAGAGTTAGGTGTCATAATTTCGCCTCGAAATTATGGAGGCACTATCTCTATGGAGTTAAATTCACAGTTTACATTGACCATAAGAGTTGGACCTTCAAAATCATAAAACGAATTGAACCAGTAGCATATCAATTAGAATTACCAGAAGAAATGAATGGAATACATGATGTATTCCATGTGTCTAATCTTCGCAAATGTATAGCTGATGAATCTCTGGTAATGCCTCTACAAGATATAGAAGTAAATGAAAAATTAAAATTTGTAGAACAACCTCTACAAATACAAGATCACTAGACTAAAAAGTTAAAGCAGAAAAGATTGAAGCTGGTCAAAGTAAAGTGGAATTCTAAACGTCGTCCGGAATAAACTTGGGAACTAGAATCGGAAATAAAGAAGAAATATCCACACCTATTCTAGTAATCTCGAGTATGAGATTTTTCAAAAGGTGAGGAAAATGTAACATTCTTGAAAATTTCATGCCAAATATAATAAAAATAAAAGTTGAGGGACTAGAAATATAATTACATAAAAGATCAAGGACCAAAAAGTCAAAAACTTGAAAATCGGACGGTAACGGACCGTCATGGTCCGTAACGGTCCATTACGGGTTGAGCACGGGTGTCATGATGACGTGCCACATGTCCAGTGACTAATGTCCTGAAAGTGACACGTGGAAACCCTATGACGGACCGTCACGTCCTCGTAACGGCCCGTTACGTCGCAATTCAACCGAACACTGACGCGTGTCAGCTGACTCGCCAACCTTACCGATTGGTGACGGACCGTCACCAATCGGTAACGGTCCGTTATGATCAAGCGGTGACGGACCGTCACCATTCATAACGGTCCGTCACAGCCTCAAAACTTGTGTATGAATAACAACTCGTATCCAGCCATTTCCAAACACAAAAACTCTAACTTTTGAGTTATTATCTGACATTCCACTCCCCTAAATCCATTCCCGCTCGTACGTTTAAGTTCCAGAGGTGCCGGATCAAGCTATAGAAGCCGAGAAGCTAGGAAACGCTCATTCGGAGAAACCAAGCTAGACGACCTAAGCAGAAGCACTGCCCTTTAGGACTCTCATTTTAGAAGACCACTAAGACGAAACTCTACCAAGGTGAATACTTGTATTTTTATAAAATGATTTCAAAACGGGAAACTGTTTTGATTATGATCTGCCTTGAATGAACTAATACAACAATTGGTTGCATAAGGTGATTTACTATATAGCATTCAGACCATAGAGTTACGTATGCATACACGTGTTACAAATGAAACGCTGTAACCGGGCTAGGGCTATGGCTTGGTTGTTTATAATACGTAAGACCTAACGCTTGAGGCGAAAGGCATGATCCTATTTAACGTAAAACAATGATGATCCAAGAAAGTGCCTGATGTGGCTAGTGGTTATACATTCGGGTCAGGTGGTCCGTTGGGTGTGTAAATTGATCATTCAAATATGGGTAAATTGTTCTATTTATTCACACTTGTCAGATTATGATTTAAAATATACTTGTGTTCACCAGTTTATACTGAAAAAATATTTTCAAACGTTTTACAGGTAACCAAGGATGATTTTGTATTGATATAGTCATGGAATGACAGAGAAATAAAGATGCCACGAACGGGAACGTCAACCCTAGACATCTGTTGAAAGAAATGACTCATGTAACCTTGGTTTTGTAAATCAAACGTTTGTGTAAACTATCAGCGCTGTTTATAATGAAATGAAACGGGAGTTTCCTCGTCTTTTGAAAAGATCCCGAGTTATGAAAATTCTTAAAACATTCCGCTGTGTTTATAAAACTCTGATAAGATAAAATAAGAGACAAGTACCAATTAGGCGTTGCACGCCTGGGTAGGCTAAATCTGGGGTGTGCCAGTGTTAAAGATTAATTATGTGTTGTGAAAGTTGTGTTATATTATATATGAACGTTCTCAAAGGATAACTAAAAATAAAATACATACATATAGAGACACAACCTATCATAGTATATTAGTATTAAACATGACCGATATTTGTAAAATAAATTGCAACCCTCTTCATGAACAACATTCACAACAATTGAATTCGATGTCATCCGTCTGACGAGAATCTTCTGTTTGTATTCGAAAATAGCACTATCATTAATATTTCATTCTTAATATGATGCTCCATTAATATACAAAGGTGTACGATGTGCTTCGAGTTGTGTAAAGTTATAGTTTTATGAAAATAAGTGAAAGTGACGTCATATTATGTGAATGTTACTCCGTGTTAAAGGTTAACTATACGTTGTGCAAATTTTGTTATATTATATAAATGTTTTAAACTATAATTAAAAACAAAATACATACACAGGGAGACCCAAACCTATCATAGTTTAAGACATGACCTACATAGGTAATTGTCGCCCTGTTCATGAACAACATTCACAACAATTTGATTTCATCCATGGGAATCTTGTGTTGATATTCGGAAATAACACTATCATTAATATTTTATTCTTTAATATGATGTTCCACTAATTTAAAGGGTGTAGAGTGTGCCCTTAGAGCATTCACAGCCCGTTCTTTATAAATATGTGAGTGAGTTTTGTATATTTTATTGAGTGATTTAAAGTGGTTGTGAGTGGAAGAGAGATAAAAGATATATGGTTTTTGTAAATATAAGAAAAAAATAGTGATTTTTAGTATAATTATAAGGATAAGGAGAGAGAAAAGTAAAGATAAAAGGTAGAAAAAGTAATGTTTTTTAGTGTTACTATAAGGATAACGATATGAAATATAAAGAACGGGCTAAGAATGAATCATTAATTAATGTTTGGTGCTGTTAAAAAAAAAAGTTGAATCCTTAGGGGCGTTTGAGATTACTGTTTAAGAAGCTCCCAAAAGTAATCCTTAGATGTGAAGAAAAGGGTTTAACACTTTAATCATTATCCAGCGGCTGACGTCATACACGGTCCGATCGGATGGCGTCGACGATGAAGATGGAAGAATCAATTGAAGCCGTAGAAGCAATTCTAAAGTATAAATTCAAGGACAAGAAGCTGTTAGAAAAAGCCTTAACACATCCTTCTTACACCGATGCTCCATCCTATCAACGCCTGGAGTTCCTCGGCGACTCTGCTCTCGGACTCGCCATCTCTAACTTTTTCTTCACGACATACCCCGATATTGACGATGGCCAACTCACTCTTCTCCGTGCCGCTAATGTTAGCACCGAAAAACTTGCTAGGGTTGCGATTCGCCTCGGGCTTTACAACTACATCCGCCACAACAACGTCACTGTTCTCAATGATAAGGTTTGTTCTGGTTTTTTATCGGGTTTTTGTTATACTGTTTACCGACACAAATAAGATTTGGGTTATGCGGGTCGGGTTAATCGGTATTCGAGTTTTTAAGTACAAGTTGCAATGCATACTTTACAATATGATCTTTCGTTAATAAGCACAAAACCAAATCGTATAAGCTAAAAATAAAACGTTAAATTGTATCAACCAATAAACTTTTTGACGGTCTTCGCTCACCTTCATGCCTACTCGTCAATTTCCAATCTTATATTAAAAAAAGTCAAATTAAATAAGCATTAAAAATGGTTAAATATATATTAAGCTAAGATTACAAATAAATATTAATAACAAAAATACCTTTATATTATTATTCGGGTTAACCTTTTTTTACCCAATTACTGAACCGAATACCATCTTCGGGTTCGGGTTCCATCTTATTCGGGTCGGGTTTCGGGTAAAAACGACACCCGTAGATAAGTATTACATTAATATGCACATACTCTTTCTATTGAGACTTCATTATTGGAATTGGAGATTTTTGGTGTTAGATTAGTGAATTTGTGACTGTAGTTGAGGGAGAAGAAGAGATGGTTGTGCATGGTGGGGTGATGAAACCCCCAAGAGTTCTTGTAGATATAGTAGAATCAGTGGCTGGAGCTGTATATGTTGATTGTGGGTTCAACTTGCAAATGTTGTCGATGGTGTGTTACTCCATCCCTATGCATTTCTTCATATACTATATATACGTGGCAAAACGGGCTGTCTGGATGGTTCGGGTCATAACATGTCGTTTAAAAAAAAAGTTATTTTGGTTAAGGTTAGAATGGGTTTTGAACAAAATTACATAATACCGAGTTAAAACGAAACAAACAAGCCAAATTCGATTATTAAGTATAAATCATTAAAGATATGATATCGCTGAAGGTGAAATTAGGAACCCAAATTCCTAAATCCATGAAATTGAAATTGTCAGGTATACCCAAATTCTTAAATCTAATCCAAACAAGAAATGGGTATAGTATCAATAAACTCAAAAATAAAATACATGATCTAGGGTTACCCATCCTGACCTTGTTGTTTTTCTAGGGTTACCCATTCTGACCCGTTGACCTTTTTGGTCAATTTTTAATTTCCCCATCTTGACCCCTTAAGAATAAATGTTAACCCAAAACAACCCATGACTTTATTATTAAAGCCCAATCAACCCAAATACAAACACTTGGGTCAAGATTGCCAGGTCTAGCGAATACAAATTAACGTGTTTGATATGATCCATTCAGATATTCAGATCCCTACTTGAACCATTAGCAATGCTTGATTTCATTTTGGCTCAACCACAACCGATTTCAGCACTGTACGAGGCATGCGATAAGGATGGGAAGCAGGTTGAGATACTAAACGAGTGGAATGGTGAGAGCTTGTCTTTAAAATGTTACATTTATTGCATCCGGCTCGTAGGTTACATAAACATCAAAAAGAATATTACCATATCTAATCTACTTAAACTTGCAGGTTACATAAACATCGCGAGTGTCTTTGTGGATGATACATTTATTGCATCCGGCTCTTCAAGGACTAAAGATAATGCAAAGCTTCATGCAGCCGAGGCTGCTTTGTCAAAACTACCAAAATCTAAAGGTGGTGATACAAGTCCACAAACTAATGTTGATTTCAATGAGTCGGTCGAGATTGAAGGTGCCAAAATGAAGGTACATGAACTCTGCATCAAGAGAAGGTGGCCAAAGCCAACTTACAGGTACTGAATATTGATTATTACATTCCAAACAAACAAACCATTTGATCATTGTTTTACTTTTAATTTTAGGGTTGAGCAAGAGTTTGGTCCTCCACACGCTAAAAGATATGCGTCGTCCATTCAAGTTAAGCTTTCTGATGAATTATTAGTTGTGAAAGGAAACGAAAGATCTAGAGTAAAGGATGCTGAGAATTCTGCAGCTTCAATGATGTTACGCGTCTTGCAGGAGAAAGGATACGAGGGAGTGTATAAATTTAAAGAACTCACACTGTGAATAAGCAACTGTAGCCACCTGGAGTGATCTAAAGCCAGGTTGTCTTGTATTGAAGTGTATGAAGAGGTGTTATCTTCTTGCTTTGCATATGGTTGAACGAGTGTCTCGTTTTGATTATTGGATTGAAGGTAGACTTTTAGGTTAGATGGTAGATTCAAGGTTGTATCCTAAGATCAGATAAAATCAATTGTTGTTATTGTACTTGAATGAACAAAGAATTTGAGCTCAAAGTGTATAATGAGTTTAGCACAAGTTTATAAGACTTGAATCGTCTTCGAGTATATGCAATTTTTCTCATAATTAGCAAATTGATTGAATCTACAGAAATGCAGAGTAAGAATTTTTCTCATAATTGTTACGGGTTCGAGTCGTGGAAATAGGCTCTTACAGAACTGCATGGTAAGAATGCGTACATCATGCCCAAGTTGGCCCGACAACCCCTGGACCCTATGCATGTGGGGCCTTGTGCACCAAGTTTGCCATATTAATATTCCATTCTTTAATACCATTTTCCATTAATATACAAGGATGTATAGTTTGGTACAATTCTCATGTCCTCTGCAACAAATTTAATCACATGATTCTTTCATTAAGTGTAAAATACAAGTTTGTTAATGGGCATTCGAGAATAACCTCCAACTAAATAAAGAGCTGATACACAAACACCAGATTTTTTTCAGTTGTAGGACACAAATGGCTGAGGCCTAAGAGCACTCACACTGGCTTCCCGATCCCCGTCTCTATAAAATGGAAACGGGTTGAACGAGTCAAGATTAAAAAAAAGTAAAACATCATATTAGCAGATAACATAAAGTTGTAGATGAGCCAAAACGCACGCCAAACAAAGAGCACTAATAGTAGTAGGCTACAAGTGCACTAACCGCACAGAAAGTAGCTAACACCTACACCACAACACACAGTCGGAAAAACAAACTTAAGATAAGAAGTTATTCCACTAAAAACAACAGCTAAGCCAACTAGTAAACTCTCCTAAGAATCCATTATTCTAATCTCATGTCTCCAAGAAGGCTTATCACTGATCATAACATTTATGCTTTTCTAAACGGATTTTACATCTTTTATACTTAAAACATAACATTTATTAACTGCAACAAAACACTACACATAACACTAAAAACAAATCTTACATCTTTTCTAAACGAATCATAGTTTAACTATAACGAATGCCATAAACTCTGCTTAAAATATCCGGTCGATGCCCTAAACCTTTTTTTTTCTCTTTTCCTTTGCTGCTAAAGGTCACATACTCTACTCAAATACATGCTAAAACGGGACAGGGTACATGAGTCTAAAGTTTTAAACATTTAATAACCAATCCTTTTACACATACTGTTTAAAGCACTCTCTTTTTGCCCCCCAAGGCCTATTCAACTTACAAAGAAGCGGAGATTATCCTACCCGAAGGCCTTTCTGACTTAAGAGAAGTCTCATACCATCGTTCCCTAAGGGATTTCTGGCTTACGAAAAGTCCATACGATCTTACAAGAAGACCTTTTTAACACTTAAGTTACTTTACAATAACAGAAAACACTATAACAAATTAATATGTAACTTTATAAACACTTAAATCACATGTTTTGGGGATTTGTTTCTTAGTTGTTTAAATTAACAATTTCACATAGAAATATGTGAAATACCATTTCGGAATATGTTCATAGATTCAATAACTATAGCCTTTTGATCCATTACAAGAAAAAAATATCATATTTAAACATGACCTTTCAAATATGACCAATTAATACTTGTTATGATAGGTTACAACCAAATGACTCACTGATAGTCGTTTTGACCCGTTATATAAATTGAATATAAATGGAAATTTTGACTAAAATAAAACAAACATACATCTTAATTTCTTGCATGTAAATACGGACTACTAGTATTCGGCATTGACGATGTGCTGTCATCACGACATGCGGATCATTGATATCGTTAATCCCATATAATCTGCCTTTTTTTCTTGCCCCCAAAACTTGTATCCATGAGTCCACATCGAATATTGGGCGTTTGCTAGTTTCATCTCCATACTTCTTCTTGACATATTCTTTATATTATATGTATTGTGAACTATCAGTATTCTCATTATCTCACAATAACAATTGATACAAAGTTTAAATACACAATAATCTCCTAAGTAAAGGGACATATAAAACGAAAACATTGACTAAATTACAACACAAATATATTTGATATAAATATGAATTATTCTCTAATACCCCCTTTCAAGCGAACATGTGGGGGGACCAACACGTAGCTTGGCGCGAAAGAATTCAAAGAGTGGGCGCGGTAGACTTTTGGTGAAGATGCCTGTCACCTGGAGCTTGGTTGGAATTACCACAAGAGACAAGTTCATGAACAAAATGATAGTCAATGTCGATGTGCTTGGCTCGTTTATGGGAAATCGGAATTTGACTGAGAAACGAAGCACTCCAGTTGTCACAAAGTAGAGTTGCTCGATCGAGTGGCAAAACATGAAGTTCACGGAGAAGATGAGTAATCCAAATAATTTCTGCAGTGGTATTTGCCATAGCCCGATATTCTGATTCACAGCCAGAATATGAAACTGTAGGCTACTTCTTTGCACTCCATGAAACAAGATTTCCACCTAAATAAATTGAGTACCATAGGTAGATCGTCGCATTTCAATACATCGGACCCAATCTGCATCCGAATAACCAACCAACTTGGTGGTGAAAGGTTTATCAAAACTAAGACCACATGATAGAGTACCTTTCACATACATAGGATAGAGTACCTTTCACATAACGTAGGATGCGTTTCACTGATTGAAAGTGAGATGTAGTGGGAGAATGTAGAATCTGGCTCGCCTGATTAACAACATAGGAAAGGTCTAGTCTAGTAATCGTGAGGTACTAAAGAGCACCAACAAGAGACCAGTATAGTGTCAGATCGTGATATGGAGTGCCTTGAGAAGTAAAGGCGTCATACATGGTTAGTGGTGTGGCAGCCGATTTGTGTGACATCCCTGATTTTTATGCCTGATCTTATAATCCTACCTTGTAACCTTGATTGATTTATTATACAATGAACATTTTTATGCTTCATATCACTTGTGATATCATTTCATTTCAAATTTCCAAGTCTAGTCTAAAGCGAGTATTCTATTGCGCATAGAACGGCTTGCGCATTATATTTTGATTCTATATCTGATTCTAGTATTCATTCTTAATCTTGCTACTTATAGTAGTTTTGGATGCCATAGACTCTAACCTAATAAAAACAGTTTTTGTAACTTCGTTTGTCTAAAATATAATTTCAAGGGTAAAAGTTACACATACGTAAATTTCAGGGTTTCTTTTGTAACGTCTTCAAAATCTGGTTAATTTTTGTAAATTCAATCATATATCATTATTATTAATATAATTTTCAAAATTTTAAGTTTATATATTATTATTTATTATTTAAATTAATAAAATCAATTAATTCCTTTAAACTTATCCAAAATGAATTAAAACCATTATTTTTATTCTTAAATCCTATCCTAATCCATTCCATCCATTAACTAACTAATTTTGAACTCAATCCTATCATCCATATCCTCAAAATTTTGTGAACTAACCCCTATATCCATTATTCAAAAGTTTTATAAAAAATTCTAAGATTTATAAACCTATGTTTATCACCTTTGTTATCATAATCAAAAAAACCTAACCAACTTTTCCCCTTTTTCCTCTCAAACCCACCCTATAAATAGAGCCTTAAACCTCATTCATTCTTCACACCTCAACAATCCTCTAGGGCTCTCTAGCAACTAAAGGTTGTTCTTCTCATCTTTTGGAAGATTCTAGCTTAAATCCTTCCATTCTAAGTAAGTTCTTCTTATGTTCTTGCTTGTTCATACTTTTCTTTTCAAAAATTCCTCATAACTAGCTACATCTATGATTCCCTAGAATGTTTATGTTATAATCATAGAGCTATCGAAGATCAAATGCTCTATTTTAATTAAACTTGTTCAAACTTTTATTTAAAAACTTGGTTTTGATCTTTCTTGTTCCTTTCAATTTCAAAAATCATGTTTTTACTAAAACTCCTTATCTTCAAATTAAACCCCTCTAATAATTAACTTATTTCATTTCTATCTTTACTAAACTTATATTTTCACTTTAGCCCTTATACTTTCCAAACTTACCAAACAAACCCTAAACTTGGTCAAGTATAAAAATAGGGTAACTTTCAAACCAGTATGTAGTTATCTGACAAACATTAAAGTTCTAGCTAGGAAAAGTCCTGGGAACTTTTATGTTGGAGGTACTACTCTGGAATGATAACCACTCTAGTGTACAACAACCACTTTCAACTAATTACATTGTCAACCCCTCGACTATCCTTAACTTGTTTCTAACGTAACAAACTTAACTTAGGGAGTCGTTAAGGCATTCGATCCAAGTTACTACAAGTTTAAGTTCAACCCTTTCATTTGCAAGGTGAGATACATAGCCCCTTTTACTTTTTATCTTTGGGGTGGAAACATGCTCATATGTCAAAGGTTGTACAAACTATATCAAACTCAAATACTACTTTTGCAATTTCAATAACAACTTTCTATACTTGTAAACTTAAACGGTTTTATACACACTCTACAACCATTAACTTGGGATAAGCCAACGGGAGTAAGTCATATATCTATGGGCCTGACATGCCGATCTAGTTCTTGAGTTGACGAGATACGATATCAACTTGAGACTAGATATACAGAAACTGCAAAACTTGTTATTCATGCTATATCAATTCAATGGGAACTCAATCTTGTCATTAGGTTTGGTTGAATCGATGTATAAAAGTTTGTTTACTTGTTATTGAATCTTGTTTATGAATTGCAAAAATCTTCATTATATATACTAGGTAATTACTTAAACCTATGTTCTCACCGGCTTTATAGCTGACATATTTTAGCATGTTTTTCAGGTACTAATAACTAGGTTGCTGTTACAATCACGCTAGGACTTCGAGACTTGGCTCTAGGAGATTTAGCTATTTATAAAGTTTAATAAAGACTATTTGTTTATCTATTATGTTTGGTTGTGTGTTTTTAAAACAATGTAATGCAATTATTCGGTCAATTTAATAGTATTTATTTTAATCATTGTGATGATTTCAATTCGTCACCCCTCGCGTAAATTCCGCCATCGGTGGGGGTGTGACAGATTGGTATCAGAGCCAGGTTATAGAGAATTAGGTTGCTTTAGAATAAACCTAGTCTATAACCCTAGAATTTCCCTATTAAGAAATTACTTTTTCGTTGTGTCTAACCTTATGTATTTAACTTATCTCTAACCTCCCTTCTTCTAGCCATGGATAACTTCATCGACCTAACAAGGAAAAGTATAGCAACTCCAAGCTCAATCAAGTGGACACAAGAAGCTCGAGACATGAACAACCCGGAGCTGCGGTCTGACGCAACTAGTCGTTATCGCCCGGAGAACGTACGCGTTACACGACCGGTGGAACCTAAGGAGAGTAGAGCTGGAACTACCAAGACTTCGATCATCCGAGACATAGAAGACGGAGCTGAGAAGATTCTTAAATCACTCTCTTCAAGACCAATGGTCAAATTGGTGGATCGAAGGACAGTGTGTAATCTGGAAGAGTGGGTCCACGAAGTGCTCTGTCTAGGAAAGGTGTGGCGCATAAATCCCTTTGGACCTGTCACTCTTTCCTGGGAAATCTTGTTGTGAGTATCACTTATAGGCTAAAACACACTCTCCTACCATCTACCATGAGATCTAGAGTTTTGATTAGTCAATTAATTCTTTTTATTTTCAATTCAGGACATTAAGTGGTTATATGTGCTTATGTCTTTATCTTTCCTTATTTGTAATTAAACAACTTGATTATGAATAAAATTCCTATTTTGATTATCTTGCGACTCTATCTATCGTTTCTCATCAATCAACACTAGGCTTCTATCCTATTCGATTTCGGAGCGGACAAAAGTTTTGTCTCAACCGAGTTCGAATCTTTGCTTACCAACTTTGTTAAACTAGATACTACTTATTCTGTTGAGTTAGCTAATGGAGATCTAATACATGCCAATACTATTTTCCGAGGTTGTACTTTAACACTTGACGATCATCCGTTCTCAATCGATCTTATCCCTATCCAACTTGGAAGCTTTGACATAGTGGTAGGAATGGATTGGCTACCCACCAACCATGCTAAGATCATTTGTGCTGAGAAACTAGTCCGTATTCCCCTTAAATCTGGAGATACTTTGACTATCCATGGAGAGAGGTCTGGGAAAAACTTAAAGATCATTTCATCTATGAAAGCCCGTAGCTTGCTGAGAAAACCCACTACTATGGCATTCTTGGCCCACGTTGTGGAAAAGAAGACTCAAGGAAAGAAACTGCAAGATGTCCCTATCATTAAAGACTACCCGGAGGTCTTTCCTGATGATTTGCTCGGACTACCTCCTATCCGACAAGTCGAGTTCCGGATTGACCTTGTACCTGGTGCAACGCTTGTTGCCAAATCCCCTTACCGCTTAGCCCCATCGGAAATGACGGAGCTATCCAGTCAGCTTCAAGAATTATTAGACAAGGGATTTATCCGACCGAGTTTCTCACCTTGGGGAGCTCCGGTTTTATTTGTCAAGAAGAAAGACGGATCCTTTCGGATGTGCATTGACTATAGAGAGCTCAACAAACTAACCGTCAAGAATCGGTATCCACTACCGAGGATTGATGATTTGTTTGATCAATTACAAGGAGCCGCCTGTTTTTCAAAGATTGATCTAAGCTCTGGTTATCATCAACTTCGAGTGAATGAAGAATACATACCCAAAACCGCCTTTCGAACCCGCTATGGACACTATGAGTTAGTAGTTATGCCATTTGAACTAACCAATGCACCCGCGATATTCATGGACCTCATGAACCGTGTTTGTCGACCTTACCTAGATAAATTCGTCATTGTTTTCATAGATGACATCTTGATCTATTCCCGAACCAAGACCGATCATGAGAAACACCTCAAACTTATCCTTGAGCTTATAAAGAAAGAGCAACTCTATGCTAAGTTCTCTAAGTGTGAGTTTTGGCTTAGTGAAGTTCAATTCTTAGGTCATGTGATCAATGACAAGGGTATCCATGTTGACCCTGCCAAGATTGAAGCAGTCAAGAACTGGAATGCACCAAAGACTCCCTCAGAGGTTCGCTCATTTCTGGGTCTAGCGGGGTACTATCGAAGGTTCATCTCGAACTTTTCGAGAATTGCTCTGCCACTCACTACTCTGACTCAGAAAAACCATACTTTTGACTGGGGACCAAAACAGGAAGATGCGTTCCAGTTGCTTAAGCAGAAGTTATGTGATGCACCCATTCTGACTTTACCAGATGGCAACGAGGAGTTTGTTGTGTACTGTGACGCATCCAACCAAGGACTAGGTTGTGTCCTTATGCAACGAGAAAAGGTCATTGCATACGCATCGAGACAGCTTAAGATCCATGAAAAGAACTACACTACTCATGATCTTGAGCTAGGTGCTGTAGTGTTTGCTTTAAAGATCTGGAGACATTACTTATACGGTACGAAATGTGTTATCTACACCGATCATAAAAGCTTACAACACATATTCGATCAGAAGGAGTTAAATATGAGACAGAGGTGTTGGGTGGAACTACTAAATGACTATGATTGCGAGATTCGCTATCACCCGGGTAAAGCTAACGTAGTAGCCGACGCTCTCAGCAGAAAGGAAAGAATCAAACCCTCACGCACTCGTGCGATGGGAATGATTATACATACTAGTCTCAAAGCCCAAAGGAAAGCACTTGTCAGGACGAATCTAAAGGATGAATTGGCAAGTATTGCTGAACATCAATTGGAGTCTAAGACCGATGAAATTCTTTACTTCATGGGTCGAATGTGGGTTCCTAATTTTGATAATCTCCGAGAACTTATCCTAAATGAAGCTCATAAGTCTCACTATTCTATTCATCCAGGTTCCGATAAAATGTACTTAGATCTGAGGAAATGTTATTGGTGGTCTGGAATGAAGAAAGACATAGCGCTGTATGTTGGAAGATGTTTGACCTGTCAAAAAGTCAAAGTTGAGCACCAAAAACCATCAGGCCTACTCCAGCAACCCGAAATCCCTCAATTGAAATGGGATCAGATTTCCATGGATTTCATTACTAAGCTTCCTAAAACCTCCGGTGGGCATGACTCAATTTGGGTCATAGTCGATCGTCTGACTAAATCCGCTCACTTTCTACCGATCCGAGAAGACTATAAAATGGAGAGGTTATCCAAGATCTATATCAATGAAATCGTAGCTCGTCATGGTGTTCCACTATCCATCATATCTGACCGAGACAGTCGGTTTACGTCCAGGTTCTGGAAATCTTTACAGAAATCCTTAGGAACACGTGTGGATCTTAGCACGGCTTATCACCCTCAGACTGATGGCCAAAGCGAACAAACCATACAAACTCTTGAGGACATGCTACGAGCCTGTGTCATCGACTTTGGTGGAAGTTGGGATAATCACTTACCTCTGATAGAGTTCTCGTACAATAACAGTTATCACACCAGCATTCAGTGTGCACCATTTGAGGCCTTATACGGAAGAAAATGTCGCACCCCTGTTTGTTGGACTGAAATCGGAGACAGTTAGATAACTGGTCCAGAACTTATTCAAGAGACTTCAGATAAAGTATTTCAAATTCAAGATAGACTTAAAGCCGCACGAGATCGTCAGAAGAGTTACGCAGACAATAGAAGAAAACCTCTTGAATTCCAGATTGGTGATCGTGTTCTACTTAAAGTTTCCCCTTGGAAAGGAATTGTCCGATTCGGGAAAAAGGGTAAACTAGCTCCTAGGTATGTTGGACCATTCAAGATCCTAGAAAGGATTGGTCCAATAGCCTACAAACTTCAGCTACCGCAACAACTTAACTCTATCCATGACAATTTTCATGTGTCTAATCTGAAGAAGTGTCTAGCTGACGACACTTTGCACATTCCTTTGAATGAGATCCACATCGATAACCAACCGCACTTCATTGAAGAACCTACTGAGATTATGGATCGTGACATCAAGAAACTAAAGCGAAGCCATATTCCAATTGTTAAAGTTCGTTGGAATTCTAAGCGTGGTCCTGAGTTCACCTGGGAACGTGAAGACCAGATGAAACTCAAATACCCTCATCTATTTCAGGATGGCACAAACTCTACTAGTTGAATTTCGGGACGAAATTCTCTTAACTAGGGGAGACTGTGACATCCCTGATTTTTATGCCTGATCCTATAATCCTACCTTGTAACCTTGATTGATTTATTATAAAATGAACATTTTTATGCTTCATATCACTTGTAATATCATTTCATTTCAAATTTCCAGGTCTAGTCTAAAGCGAGTATTCTATTGCGCATAGAACGGCTTGTGTATTATATTTTGATTATATGTCTGATTCTAGTATTCATTCTTAATCTTGCTACTTATAGTAGCTTTGGATGCCTTAGACTCTAACCTAATAAAAACAGTTCAAGTTTGTAACTTCGTTTGACTAAAATATAATTTCAAGGGTAAAAGTTACACATACGTAAATTTCAGGGTTTCTTTTGTAACGTCTTCGAAATCTGGTTAATTTTTGTAAATTCAATCATATATCATTATTATTAATATAATTTTCGAAATTTTAAGTTTATATATTATTATTTATTATTTAAATTAATAAAATCAATTAATTCCTTTAAACTTATCCAAAATGAATTAAAACCATTATTTTTATTCTTAAATCCTATCCTAATCCATTCCATCCATTAACTAACTAATTTTGAACTCAATCCTATCATCCATATCCTTAAAATTTCGTGAACTAACCCCTATATCCATTATTCAAAAGTTTTATAAAAAATTCTAAGATTTATAAACCTATGTTTATCACCTTTGTTATTATAATAAAAAAAACCTAACCAACTTTTTTCCTTTTTCCTCTCAAACCCACCCTATAAATAGAGCCTTAAACCTCATTCATTCTTCACACCTCAACAATCCTCTAGGGCTCTCTAGCAACTAAAGGTTGTTCTTCTCATCTTTTGGAAGATTCTAGCTTAAATCCTTCCATTCTAAGTAAGTTCTTCTTATGTTCTTGCTTGTTCATACTTCTCTTTTCAAAAATTCCTCATAACTAGCTAGATCTATGATTCCCTAGAATGTTTATGTTATAATCATAGAGCTATCGAAGATCAATGCCCTATTTTAATTAAACTTGTTCAAACTTTTATTTAAAAACTTGGTTTTGATCTTTCTTGTTCCTTTCAATTTCAAAAATCATGTTTTTACTAAAACTCCTTATCTTCAAATTAAACCCCTCTAATAATTAACTTATTTCATTTCTATCTTTACTAAACTTATATTTTCACTTTAGCCCTTATACTTTCCAAACTTACCAAACAAACCCTAAACTTGGTCAAGTATAAAAATAGGGTAACTTTCAAACTAGTATGTAGTTATCTGACAAACATTAAAGTTCTAGCTAGGAAAAGTCCTGGGAACTTTTATGTTGGAGGTACTACTCTGGAATGATAACCACTCTAGTGTACAACAACCACTTTCAACTAATTACATTGTCAACCCCTCGACTATCCTTAACTTGTTTCTAACGTAACAAACTTAACTTAGGGAGTCGTTAAGGCATTCGATCCAAGTTACTACAAGTTTAAGTTCAACCCTTTCATTTGCAAGGTGAGATACATAGCCCCTTTTACTTTTTATCTTTGGGGTGGAAACATGCTCATATGTCAAAGGTTGTACAAACTATATCAAACTCAAATACTACTTTTGCAATTTCAATAACAACTTTCTATACTTGTAAACTTAAACGGTTTTATACACACTCTACAACCATTAACTTGGGATAAGCCAACGGGAGTAAGTCATAGATCTATGCGCCTGACATGCCGATCTAGTTCTTGAGTTGACGAGATACGATATCAACTTGAGACTAGATATACAGAAACTGCAAAACTTGTTATTCATGCTATATCAATTCTATGGGAACTCAATCTTGTCATTAGGTTTGGTTGAATCGATGTATAAAAGTTTGTTTACTTGTTATTGAATCTTGTTTATGAATTGCAAAAATCTTCATTATCTATACTAGGTAATTACTTAAACCTATGTTCTCACCGGCTTTATAGCTGACATATTTTAGCATGTTTTTCAGGTACTAATAACTAGGTTGCTGTTACAATCACACTAGGACTTCGAGACTTGGCTCTAGGAGATTTAGCTATTTATAAGGTTTAATAAAGACTATTTGTTTATCTATTGTGTTTTGTTGTGTGTTTTTAAAACAATGTAATGCAATTATTCGGTTAATTTAATAGTATTTCTTTTAATCATTGTGATGATTTCAATTCGTCACCCCTCGCGTAAATTCCGCCATCGGTGGAGGTGTGACAATTTGGCATTGAGAAGACCTTCTCTAGCAAGGATATCATAAGTGTACTTTTCCTGACCAATAAAGAGGCTGGTACCAGTGTAGCTCACCTCAACACCCAAAAGATAGTTGAGTTGGCCCAAATCTTTGATAGCGAACTCATTATGAAGACGAGTAATAAATTGATTGATAGCTGCCTTGTTATTCCCGGTTAGAATAATATCATCTATGTAAACGAGAAGATAGGTAAGGCATGTGTTTTGCTTGAACACAAATAAGGTTTTTTACATTTAAAATACACTTTCTGTAAAATAAATTAAGATGCATTTAAAAAAAATCTAACTAATATTTTTTTTTACAAAACGTCTTTAAAAAATAATCATATAATATTTTTATAAAAAACGATAAAAGATGTTTTTTTAAAGCTCTATTACCAAGTTCGACTTGAAACCACTGTAATTCCGTCACTACCAAGTTCAACCTACCAACGGATGCTACTCGACACTTAAGGGTGTGCAAAAAAAACCAAAACCGAACCGTATCCGTTAGTGAAAAAACCAAACCGAATTGTGAATTCAGTTTTCGGTTCGGTTAATGGATATACAATTCTTTTGAATTCGGTTTATTCGTTTAACCGAATAAACTGAATAAGTGATAAGTATATATATGTTGAATTCGGCTTATACATTTTTAAAATTCAGTTTATTCGGCTGAATTTGGTTCGGTTAGACAAATTCCCAATACAGTTCTGTTCAATTAATGGATATGGCTAAAAAAGATTAAAAGCCGAATAAACCGACCCGACAAAACCGAAAACCAAAATCATTGAACACCCCTATCGCCGCTAACCTGCACTACTACAAACCCCGACCCGCTACCACCGCAAGTCCGGCACAGCCGATAAAATAAATTAAAACGTATTTAAAAACACTTTTTCTAACCGGTATTTTAATTTTTTACAAACCTTTTCAAAAATTAATCATATAACATTTTTTATTAAAACTGCAAAATGTGTTTTTTTTTTCAAAGTTGGTGCTATTTATTCAACTCATAATTAATACTTATAACAAAATTAATTAATTAATTAAAACTTTCTTAAATATTTGAAAGAAAAAAAAGGTTTAAACTGTATTTATTGAAAACTTAAGGACGTGGATTACAACAAGTTCAGGTAAAAATCACAACCCTGTTTTTAATTAGTCTTAAGCTCCTTAAATCTAGGTTATGTTTTTATAAAATGTCCATAGCATTTGTCACTTTAACTTCAGTAGTCAAACTTATACCTTAGAATAAAAGTTTATTAAATAGCGTCACCTGAAAAAATAAACAAAATCCATGTTCGTGTTGAAGGTGACGAAAAGGGGGCATAATCAAAACTAATTTGCAGGCAACCCAAATCCTTAACACATCCTTCTTACACCGATGCTCCGTCCTACCAACGCCTGGAGTTCGTCGGCGAATCCGTTCTCAGTCTCGCGATCTCTAGTATCTTCTTCTCGACGTATCCTGATGTTGACGCTGGTCGGCTCTCCGATCTCCGTTCCGCCAATGTTAACGATGAAAGATTTGCTAGGGTTGCGGTTCGCCACCGTCTTTATAAGTACATCCGTCACTACAAAGCCGATGTTCTCAGTGCTAAGGTACTATTGCATTAACATGCATACGCATCCTCGTAGTATATGTCAGTCTTTCCGGAACCGGACCAACGTTTGGGTTATGTCTATGTGAATCGAACCGAGTGGTTGGACTGAAGTTCAAACTTTTTTTATTTTAATTTTTAATTTAAAATCTCATTTTCTAATTTAAGTGTTAATTCCCAAAATGAACATTTTACTGATATTTTTTCCAAAAAAAGGTTGAATTTTCGACTATCACAAAATAAACATGGCAAAATCGCCGGATTATTCACTAAAATTGACGAAATCGCCGACTTACGTGTGTTCACTACACGTAAGGATAAAATTTCGCCGGATTTAGTAAATAATCCGGCGATTTTGACATGTTTATTTTGTGTAAGTAGAAAATTCAACGTTTGTTTTGTGGAAAAAGATTAGTAAAATGTTCATTTTGGAATTTTCCCTTAATTTAATATTCCATTATTTGTGTTTTAGTTATTTAAGTTATCATATCAACATTGAAAATTCACTCCAAAACATATATATTTTCATATTTTATTTAAATTTAGTGTATATAAATAGTTTTCAATTTGCTATTATTTACGATGTTGACCTGTTCGATTAGGGAACCGATAAGGTGACCGGTTCGTCCTCCAGTCCAGTTCGACTAGGGAACCGATAAGAATTAACTAAGACTCCCATCACCGCTTATATATAGACCTGCCTAACAAACTAAACGGTTACAACAAAAAAAACGGGAAAAGAATCTTTCAGTTATACTTCGGTAGTAACTTTACAAACTTTCTACTGAAGCCTTTATTTAATTAATATCAACAACAACTATACATTCGGTTGTAGTAACAACACCCTATTGATGTATTTATTCCCTATTGGTAGAAACTCCTACTTCAGTAGTAATTTATGTACGAGTAGGAACTCCTCCACCTCAAGTAACCTGAACTTAATACCGTTAACTTTATGTTGACTTTAGCACTAAACAATTAATGTGTTTGATATGATGATTCATACAAATATTCAGACGCGTATTTGAACCATTAATGATGCTTACCGGAAACTAATTTATTAATCCATGTAAGTCTAGTCGAGTCAAAGTATTGGGTCAAACATGTAAATAGTCTAAAGTGTATTTAGAATAGAATATGTAAAGTTGTAAATTAGGAGGACTAGAAGTGTCATAGTTAGAACCTTGTAACCTACATACGGGAGATGCATCGAATAGGCAAAGGATGCAACCCTTGGCGGAAGAATGGCAGTTAACTCCGAACAGACGCAATGGTTCAAGTTTAGGGGTATAAATAGGAATGTAATAACGATTATTCATTTCAATAACAGATTAGTGTGATCATATTGTTTGTTTGATCGTTCAAAGAGAAGGGACCAACAGTGGCATCAGAGCCAAAGGTTCGAAACAGAGAAGAATACCGTCGATTCAGAGGAAACGACTCAAAAATCAAAATTCGATTGAGTGAAGATCGAATCAGAAGAATCCAGAAAGCAAAAACAAAATTAATTTTAGTGTGAATCGATTTACAGAGAGAGATTCGTTACAGATAAACGAAATAAGATAAAGACGACATACCGGTTGCGGAGAAACCGCTGCCACCGTCGTGTGCGCCTACCGGAGGAAAGAACGCCTGAACCAGAATCGAAGAGGTGTGCCATGTTGCTCGTGAAACATAGCGAAGAAGAAAAGGGGGTTTTTTCTTTGCCCTAGTTTGTTGTTCGATCAAAGTCAGGAAGGAAAAAGAACTATAAGAGAGTGGGCCGAAGGAAGTATTTGTTGTGGGCTGAGGTACACAAAATAAAAAGGCAAGTGGGCCTGTTGTATTGTGGGTTGGTTAGTAGTTCAAAGAAAAGAGTGGGCTGGACTCAAATTGTTAGACCCAAAGAATTTAGAAAAACGGTGAAAGTGACGAGAAAAGATAATTGGTATTCGTGGTTTACGTTACCAAAGGAGACGAGAAAAGAAAAGACAAGTGGTGTTCGTGGATTACGTCACCAAAATTCAGAGAATTAAAAGTACGCGTAGAGGATCCGCGAAATTCCAGGTTTTATGTTCTCATTACCTTGGAATTTAAAGTTTATAGATTTATTGCAATTTAGAGGATAAAGGTAGAACTAGAAAGTGCATTTGAGACTGTGTTAGAAAAACACACGAGGTCGTTTTGGTTTTAGAAGAAAACCTAAGTTACGATGCCAGAGAAATCAGACAAGGAAATTGTAATACATAAGGAGACAAGTTCTGTTTCCCATTTCAAATGTCCCGTCCTAAAATCTACAAATTATGTCGTATGGGTAATTTGTATAAAAACCATACTTAAGGCAAACTGACTATGTGAGATGATAGAACCAAGTGCGAGTACGCAAGTTGACGAGAAGAAAGATATGGAGGCGACATCACATCTATTTCAAGCATTACCAGAAGAGATGATATTACAAGTGGCAAGTTGTAAAAGTGAAAAAGAAATTTGGGATGCACTAAAGACAAGACATGTCGGTGTAGAGCGAGTGCAGAAGGCACGTCTACAAACACTCAGAACAGAGTTTGAAATGTTGAGAATGAAGGAGGAAGACAGTATAGATGCGTCCACCTCAAAGTTAAATAGTATTGTTTCTAGAGAAAAAGGTTTAAGATCAGTATATGATGAACCAACCTTAGTACGAAAACTACTAAGTGTTGTACCAAAGAGGGTTGCTCAAATAGCTGCAACCATCGAGCAGTTCGTTGACCTAGATACAACAACTCTAGATGAGATAACTGGAAGGTTGAAAGCCTTTGAAGAAAGAACCAGTCTAATGGATGAAACCCTGGTGAACAATCAAGATAGACTTTTGTTCACACAACACGACAAGAACTATGGTCGAGGAAGACATTTTAGAAACCGTGGATAAGGTAGGTTTAATACATCACAAGGAAATTGGTGTGATGAGAAGTTTAGACAAAGAGGAGAAAATGTCTCGAATGATAACTCCAGGAACAAGAGTGAAAATGGTTATGATAGTAGGAAGAGAAACCCTAGAGATCAAAACCATCCTAGAAGAGATATTAGAGAAGTAGAGTGCTACAATTGCCATAAGTTTGGACATTATGCATCGGATTGTCCAGAACCAGATCACAGAAAAGAAGAGGCAAACCTAGTACAAGAGGATATAGAACCAACCCTTTTAATGGCAGTTACAGAAGACAAAGAGATATATAAAAAGAATACTTCAAATGAGAAAGAAAGCAATTATTGGACGTCATTAGCAAAGTATTTTAATGATGAAGAGCCGGATTGGCCAGGTTTAGTTACTGAGAGGAATCAAAAGCCTAAAGATGCAAAGTCAAAAGAGATGAAATCAGAAATAGAGATTGATATAAAGGGAAAACTAGAGATGTGGAGATTAGACATGCTTCATGAGCTTGAAGTAAAGAAACAAGAACTCAAGACTGAGCTGAGAAACAGAGAATTAGAGTCTGAGAGAAAGATGAATGACAAAGAGAAGTCATTTGAAGATAAGATAGTCAGAGAAATGGAAAATCTTAAGAGTTTAAGAGAAGCTACAAACAAAGAGATAGAAGAGCTGAAGTCAGAAAGAGCTAAGCTAGAGAAAAAAGAGCAAGAGGTGCTTACAAGTCAAAAACATCTAAAGGATGAGCAGCCAAAAGAAAAGAAACATGAGAAACATGGAAGGATGACATCAAAGGTTCTACAATCAAAAGAGAACAAGATTAACAAAGGAGCTGAGTCAAGTCACAAGAGAAAGAAACAAGAAACAGTTGGTGACTTAAAATTCAAAAATGAACCAATCAAAGCTATAGAAGACGGAGTACATGTTAAAGAAGATAATTCTCAAGAAAGACGTGAATACATGAAAGACAGTCAAGTTCTAGACAAAGTTCGTGATGAAGACAAAGTTAATGCTACAAGTGTTGAAGACAAAGTTAAAGCAGCCAACACTTATCAAGATAGAAAAAAGCCGAAGATTAGAGACAAAGATCTACTACAACCTGCTCAAGATAAAGATAATGAAGCTTGAAGATACTGAAGGCATGGATTAATAAATTAGGGGGAGTATTGGACACTAATGTATTAATCCATGTAAGTCTAGTCGAGTCAAAGTATTGGGTCAAACATGTAAATAGTCTAAAGTGTATTTAGAATAGAATATGTAAAGTTGTAAATTAGGAGGACTAGAAGTGTCATAGTTAGAACCTTGTAACCTACATACGGGAGATACATCGAATAGGCAAAGGATGCAATCCTTGGCAGAAGAACACATCCGTTGGATGTGTGTATGGCAGTTAACTCTGAACAGACGCAGTAGTTCAAGTTTAGGGGTATAAATAGGAATGTAATTGAGTCTGTAAAATTAACGATTATTCATTTCAATAACAGATTAGTGTGATCATATTGTTTGTTTGATCGTTCAAAGAGAAGAGACCAACAATGCTTGATGTCATTTTAGTTCAACCACAACCTATTTCAGCACTTAATGAGGCATGCCAAAAGGAAGGAAGGGAGGCAGGTTGATATACGATACTGGTGGAATGGTAATTCGTTATGGTTAATCAAATTTAATGATATTATGCAAACTTTTATGAAGATGTTAAACAGGCAATCACGTTTTCGTGTTCTTGTTTGATAAATTAATACATCAAATAGGTTACAGAAACATCGCTAGTGTGTTTGTGGATGATACATTTATTGCATCCGGCTCTTCTGAGTGTCAAAACTAACAAAATCCGAAGGTCCACAAATTACTAATGTTGATTTCAATGAATCAATGGAGACTAAAGGTGCCAAAAGAAAGGTGCATGAACTCTGCATGAGTAAAAGGTGGCCAAAGCCAACTTACAAGTATGGTTTCACCACTGAATATTGATTGTTACCATCAACTGCATTGCAACAAACCATGTAATCTGACTGTTTTAGTTTTTATTCTAGACTTGAGCAGGAATTGGGTCTCGCACATGCTAAAAGATCCGTGTCGTCCGTTCAACTTGAGCTTCCTGATGATAACGTAGGGAGACACAACATACGATGGTTTAACACACGATCTACGAACCATATTTGGCAAAATAAATCGCCACCCTCCTCATGAAATGGAATTCGATTTCATCCGTCCGACGGGATCTGTTGATATTTGGAAATATCACTGTCATTAATATTTCATTTTTTAATATGATGTTCTATTAATATACAATGGTGTATACTGTACAATGTGCTTTGAGTTGTAAAAAATTTCACTTTTATGAGAACAACCGAAAGTACTTGATATTTGCATCGTGTTAATATTAAAATTTCAATTTTTTGTTGGTATTTGAAAATAGCACTATTATTAATATTCCATTCTTTAATACGATGCTCCATTAATATACAAGTTTGTATAGTGTGCTTTGAGTGTTGTACCTTTCTCATGTCCCCTACAACAAATTTAATGACATGGTTCTTCCATTATATGTTTATTTGTTCATGTCACACCCCGTCATGCGCCTTTGGTTGGGTTTACACAAATACTTAACACATAACATTTATTAACTGAAGCAGAAGAGTGTACATTATGTTTAAAAAAAAAGTACCATCTTTTATAACACAAATAATAGTTTAACTATAACAAATGTTATATAAACTTCATGTTCAGATATCCGACCAATGCCTTTAACAGGAAGTATGTAAATATTGAATCTTTCACGAAGCATCATGTCGTTTCAACTTAACTTAACATTGTGATGGCTCTCAACTTAAAAAAACAAAGATCGTTGTACTATTTCAGGTATAGATTTATGAATAGAAATATACATTCTCGTTCTTGTTTTCTTTATGAACTATCCTATTAAGATTCCAAGATTACCATTAAATTAATATAATATGATAGTCATCTACCCGATTTAAATAGATAATCAAGATCTTTACTACTACGAGACCTAAAATGTAGCCACCACTACGTACTGGTCACCGTAAGCATCATCGCGACCATCTCCACTCATTTGACCTGTTTTTTTAAAAACGGTCAACCTATTTGAACATAATCAACTTCGGTCTGTTACATAACCCGTATACATTTGTTTTATTTATCAATTTTTAAAATCTAAATTAAACACAAACATTTATTTATTTCATATTGTTAAAATGATAATATATAGAATTCAATAAATCAGAATTGTACATAACTTGATTACTCTTTTAAAAGACTTGCAAGTTAAGGGACTAAAATGAAACCTTATTATAATACAAAGTACAAACAGAGTCGATTGACCGTCAAGCTCTAAAAGATTAAAACCCTTGTTTAGCATTTGGCCGGTCAGTTCAATGGCTTCTTCTTCAAATGCCATTGAAGTCCCGGTGTTCATCGACACAAGCTTAGGAACACACATTGTCATCTCCGTCTCTCCTGATCTTACGGCCGGAGAATTTAAGAGTAAGTCAACCATTTTATACTTCGATTGAATTGGGGTATTTCATTCCTAAACAGTTTTATGAACTTTTTTAAATGTTTATAAACTTGTAAGGAATTAAAAGGAAGAATCAGGTGTTTGGATACGCGAATTTGACCTCGTTAATAAGCGATTGATCTGTGTTGAAAGATACTAGTTTTCGAAATAAGATTTCAGAGAGGATAGATGTTTCTTGAGATAACCCTAAAGTTAGCTTTTAGGAGCAGATTTGCTTTAGATTACATTCTGAATTCCTTCAGGGATCATGATGATGGAAACAGAAATTATGAACCTAGTTTTCTCTTATTTTGTGACATCTGACCTCTCATTCCAATCAATATCGTGTGTTCTCTCGCAAGAAACTCACGGCTTAGTTTTTGGTTGCCGAGACTTCCCAGGAGGTCACCCGTCATGAGATTACGCACACTTAGCTGTAGAGTGCTCCTACCATCCACAACCAATGCGCCCAAAACACGTTGATGGTATTTGATGTAAGGCGTTCCTTATAAGCTCAGAATCTCTCCTATGGACGGGATGATGTGAGATTCGCTTAAGGTGTCACCATACCATTACTATATGAATCAGGCATGCTGCATGCATTAAAATGTTACATGTGTTATTTGAAGGGCCATTATATATGCAGACAATAATACTATCTTAATTGAACTCTCTAGAAGTTAGATAAGGGTATGGAGTAATTCTTTACTTGAAATCACTAATAGAGATCTTGATTTATGCAGATAAATTTGAGATCATACATTTAAATTGTTATCCTGGAATAGGAAATATCAAAGTTCATGGATTAATGGTATGTCCAGTCTTCCTATTTAATATTAGATATTCTTTCACCTTTTGTATCATGGGCAGACCTACCTACATGGAATACAAGGTATGCATGTGCATACTGCATACCTTAACTTTTGTAATGTTTAAAACATAAAATTTGCTGTTTCTGGAGAAAAAAAAAAGTTGTTATGGTAGTGCATACCCTGTTTAGAAAACCTGGATCTGCATGTTAGTAAATGCCTCTTAACCTTCAAGGGGTGGCGTAGTGGTAAGCATCTGAGTCCCTCTAGCAGAGGTTTCATGTTCGGATCCAGCTTCCACTGGTATTCTGCCTTTAACCCCCTTGAAGGCCACCTACCCACGGGGTTTTACCTGATACTGTTGGTTAGCAGGCTCTTGACAGGACTTGTGAGTTTTCCTATAACGGGTTCTCACTGTTACCAAAACAATTGCCTCTTGTTCTGAATTTCATCTTGTTGCCATCCAGGTTAAGAAAAGGTCTCACCTTTATCACCTCCCTGAATCCATGCCCATAAAGCTTGCTTTCCAGGGGTCCAAGAAAGCGTGGTTTTTGTACACGCAAGTCGACCCTTTAAACAAGAAAATGTCATCAACACCAGAATCTGAAGTAGTTCATCGCGGTTTATCAGAAAACAGAACAGAAAATAGTTGCAAAAGGTCGAGAAAGAAAATGAAAGTAACAGATTTCCGCCCTTCATTTGTGGAACCAACAATTGAAAGAATGTCTGAATCAATATCTGTTTCTGGTATCATCAAGAAATATTTTTCTGTTTTTGATGATGAGGCGACTTCAAGTAATCCAAAAACCCGAGCACCAAGTTATGCACCAAAAACACCACCCACGGCCACGATTACTAAAGTTGGTGGGTCGAGAGAGAAGAAGAGATCATGTGCAGTTGGAAGCCGACTCATTGTAGCTGCAAATCATCTTGGTATATCAACAAGTGACAAGAAACCAGTGATTTCTCTTTGCAGATACAAATGTGATGAGTTTTCAGTACCAAAATCATCTTCACTTGTAAGACATCCTGTATTTGAGATTGGTGAAGAATGATGATTATTTGTAAAGGCAAATTTTGTACAAGCTCAAGTATTGTTAGAGATGGCTTGTTTTGTGTAATTTTTTTGTTAATTTATTAAAAAGTAGTTTTTGGTTATTTAGTTTGATTCATATTCTTGTTTTGGAAGATGAACAATGAAATGTGGATTATTTTATTTTATACATATGTTTACTAGTTTATTTTCGGTGTGATACACGAGTTTATTTTAAGAAACTCCATATATAACATATTAGTACGAGTCTATTTTAATAAAGTCCATATATAATATATCAGTTTTACGTTACTAATATATTAAATAACTAAGTTAAAACCTTATGTATTACATGGGTTGAATAAGAAAAATATTAGATAGTTAGTAATAAAGATTTAGGAATTATAAGTTAGAAAAAAAATCTTTTAGTGAAGATTTAGGAATAATTAAATGAAATAAAAATAAACGAAAAAAAGAATTTTGTACTCATAGAATTACGACAAGCGACGCAACTAGTTACTTAGGTATAGATATTGAATGAATAAAATGTTATAATTGGGGTATATAGGTTATATTTATAATAATCTAGATGTACATATTTATCAAATAATTTCTAATGAACGTTTGAAATTGAAAATGATCATTAAACTTTTATGTATAAGTAGTGGGTTACACTCGTGCCACATGACAACGTCTAATCAGCTCTCTCTTTACTATTCATTATACTTACATTAGGTTGGCTAAATGTGTGTTTATATATATAAACTTTAAAAAGTTGTAAGGAGTTAAAATTAAATAAACCTAAACCGACTCGATTATAAATTTCAAAGGGATAATGAGTTTTAATTTGTGTAATGTATCTTGCTTTTGGCTGGACTTGTAGTAGGGGTGTAGTCGAGCCGAGCCGAGCACAACCAGACTAGTTTAACTTACAGAGAGCTCGAGCTCGGCTCGTTTCGAGCTCTATTTTCAAAGCTTGAGCTCGGCTCATTTATTATTTATTATATCTCTTGAGAACTCATAAATACTTGAGAACTCGTCAAAAAGTCAATCAAAACCATTTTTTTGTATTCACTACATTTATTATTAAAATACAACGTAAAAAAATGATTTATCTCTCAAATTAATTCATCTCTTCTCTATAAATTATTGTTAAAAAAATTTATACACATGTGTAAGTGGTAAACTTACACACATGTGTAGTTTTTTTTAATATATTAATACATGTAAACTTACATATATAAATTCATTTTTTATGTTGTATTTTAACCCTACAGATAATAAAAACAAAAAAAAATGGTTTTGATTGCTTTTTGACGAGTTCTCAAAATATTTAGGAGTTCTCAAATGATCCATTCCATATCCCTATCTTTATACAGGGCCGGTCCTGAGGATTTAAGTGTCCTGGCTGAGCCGGAAATAAAAGGCCCCTACGAACAAAATATATAAACTAATTTTTTTTTAAACGACGATTAACGTTATAGCAAATTTATTTTTTCGATAGTTCGACTCTTCGTTTCCTGCTTCTTCTGTTATTCTTTTCGTCCTTTTTTTTAAACAGCCGATGGTTTCTAATTTCTTTATAAAGAGTAGGGCCCAACCATTACATATTTACATTATAAATATTAAATTGATTATTGGATTAGGGCTCAACCAATCAACCATTACATATTTACATTATAAAGATTAAACGGATTAGGGCCTAACCATTACATTATAAAGATTAAAGAGGGTCCAACCATTATAAAGATTAAAGAGGGCCCAACCATTATAAAAAAGGCCCAGTATGTTTTTAAGTTTTTATAAAAAGGTCCTAATATATAAAAACGGTATATAAAATTTTACAAAAAAACACATATATATAAAATATTTGGCCCCCTAAAAAAATAGGCCCTGGCTCGGCCTACCACAGGGTCGGCCCTGTCTCTCTATATATAGAGAGAGTGAATTACAGAAATCGTCTTTTATGTTTATACACTTTTTCAGATATTGTCCTTTAGCCCAAAATATATCAAAGATCATCCTTTACGTTTAAATTTGTTTCAGTTTACGTCCTTTAGCCTAACGGGCGTTAATTTTTTCAGTTAACTTCAGTAACGTGTCTTGCACATGAGGGTGTTTTAGTCTTTTTACTCATAATTTTTTTTTTCTAAAATTAAAAAAAATATATATATATATATATATATATATAAAGATAACACCCTCACTCTCTATCAACTCTCTTCTCTCTCTCTCAACTCCCTCTCTCTCTCTACTTATTCTCCACCACCACCGCCGACAGCCAACCACCACCCTAACCTCCAGCAACCACGAGCACCACCACCATCCACAATAAGTGTTCTTACCAATTCATGAGATTCATCTTTAATTTGCCCTAATTGCAATGGGGGATTCATAGAGGAGATTGATAAGACACAACTCACCGGATCAATGCTGTCAGAATCCATCCACCGCCGTTTTCTGGCAGCCGCTATGTACATGGCCACAAATGAGCAAAACCCTAACCCTAGCCCTAGCCCTCTGATGCTCATGCGAGCGAGAAGGAACACAAGTGATAGATCGCCGTTTAATCCAGTCATCGTCCTCCGTGGACCAACCAGCAGTGATACCACGCGGGAAGCAGCTGGTGAAACCGGAGGGTTTGAGTCGTACTACGACGATGAAACCAACTCTGGTTTGAGGCCATTTCCTACAAGTATGTCAGAGTTTTTGTTAGGTTCGGATTTTGATCGTTTTCTAGATCAGTTGTCTCAGATTGAGGCTAGTGGGTTGGGGAGAATGAATAATAATCCGCATGCTTCAAAGGTCGCCATTGAATCGTTGCCTTCGATTGAATTTGAAGAAAAACATATCCATACGGATCCGCATTGTGCTGTTTGTAAAGAACCATTAATTAGGGCAAACTACGGCGATGGCGGTGTTCCGACGAGTGGAAGAATCAGAGGTTTTAGAGAGAAAATGTGTGTATTTAGATAGAGAGAGGAGGATGATAATATGAGAGGTAATGGCGGTGGTGTGGTGGCAGGTGGTTGGTGGCGCCTGAGAAGAAGGAAGAAAAAGATAGGGTTTTCTGGATTTTGAGGGGGCTACTGATAAAGATATTTTTAAATAAAATGGTAAAATGACTGATATACCCTTACGTGCCTTGAACATGACTAGATGTAACTGAAAAATCTAACACCCGTTAGTGAAAAGGACAGAACGTGCAAGATTTTGAAACGTAAAGGATGATCTCTGATATTTTTTGGGCTAAAGGACAATGTCTGAAAAATGGTATAAACATAAATGACGATTTCTGTAATTTACTCATATATATATATATATACATATATGAATTCATTTTTTGTATATTGTATTATAGCAATAAAGATAGTAAAAACAAAAAAAAAATGGTTTTGATTGGTTTTTTGATGAGTTCTTACGAGTTCTCAAAATATTTAGAAGTTCTCAAATGATACATTCCCTATATGTATATATTTATAATTATGTTTATATATTTTTTATTATAATTTTTATATCTAACATAATATATATTATTTAGTTACTTTTACCACGATTTTATATATATTAATTAGAGTTAATTACATGGATAATTCATGTGGTTTATGAAAAGTAACAAATATGGGTACTAAGAGTTTTAAGTTGTAACTTGCCAATATGAGTATTATGTTTCCATTTTGTAACACTATTGGGTATTAAGAATAACTTTTATTAATTTTAGATAAAATGACCAAATTACCCTTTTATAACTGTAGGAACCATTTATGTAATTAGTTCTATTTTAATTGCAGGGACTATTTATGGATAAATTGAACCAAATTACCCCATTTCGTTTTTCCGGTAACCACTACGGCATACACCACTGTTTTTCCGGTAACCACTGTTATATACAGGGGCGGATCTACATAGGGAGGGGGGGTTCACCGGAACCCCCCGAGTTTCGAAATTGTAGTGGAAAGCTATATAGAAAAATTTGGATGAACCCTTTGAAAAATACAGGGTGAACCCCTTGAAAACGAAAAGAGAAAACCAGAGCTGCCATAACCGTTGTACGTGAAGTTTTGACTTTCGAAAATACCGGTGGTGTAGTTGAAGAGAAAGGAGGAAGAAAGAAAACAAACTTAGGTTTTGTTCTTGTTATACGAAGAGAAGAATAAAAATGGAGATGAAGAGAAAGTAAAGCAAACGTAGGTATTGTTCTGGACAAGTGGACATGATGGTTAATAACTACTATTTAACACACTCAATTTGATATCGTATTTTTTTTTATTATTATTATCGTATTTTTATTATCCGATGAACTTTACCCGACCCGAATAATCGAACTCAACCCAACCGAACCGAAATTTTTATGTCCGACCCTATGAAATTGAAACATATAAAAACAGTGAACCCCTGAAAAAAATTTCTGGATCCAACACTGGTTATATAAATATATTTAATACGTTAACTAAAAATTATATTAATAATTGGTTGGTTCACAGTTCACTACTATTCCTATACCCGTGTCATGACAATGTCGTCTACGTGGCCGTAGATAGGCACGTGACCGCAAGAATTTAGACTTTTGTTGACCTTCGTCAAACACTAGGATGACAAATTCAGACCATTATTAATTTTTTTCCATTATTAAATAACATGTGCAGAAACTAAGTTTTAGTTTTATCGACCGGGTTGAACGATTTATTTTTACTTTTAAAAAATTATCATTACTAGTAAACTTGGATGTCGTGTCCTGTTTCTACTGGACTTTCAGAGTTGTACAAGATCTTAAGCGCAAGTTACAGGCTTCAGCTGGGTTTGCATCCGTCCATAGATCTTCCATGGCTTGCACAAAAATATTCAACCTTATGATAGGGGGGATTACAGAGTCAACGGCACAGCTGAGAAAGCTACTGCGTCTGCAAATAACAGGTGCATCATGTTGATTTCTAGAGAGAGATAGTGCCGGCTGTGATCTTGATCTTTAGGGTTCTTGATTTCTGAAGAGAGAAAGTACCAAAGATGATGGGGTTTTTGATTTGGGATTTTTTAGGGTTCTTGATTTCTGAAAAAGATAAAGTACCAAAGATGATGGGGTTTTTGCTTTGTGGTTTTTGATCTTCAGACTACGAAGATGATGACTATGATTCTTGATTTCTAGAGAGTATCAAGATTGAAGGTAGGGTTTTCATTTGTGGTTTGGGTTTTTGTTTAAGAAAAAGACTCACAGGAGTGAGAGAGTAGAAAGATGAGAGAAATAATTGAAAGATTGCTTTTACTTTTCAGTTTTCATGTCTTCGTGTGACTTTTCAAAAAAATAAAACTATGTTTTTACCTTTTTAGTTTTTTTTCTTTTGAAAATCATTTTAAAAAATGACACATGCATAAAAAGATAATCTAAAATATGTTTCTTTATTGTCAATGATTTCAGCCTCAAGTGGTTGAGGTGAGTTACCTAATATTTTATTAAAATGGAGAGGTCTTGGATAGTTGGATTCAAGTTCCACTTGTGATAAAAAAGGGTTGCAGGTTGGGTCCGGAGGTTTTCTCACATATGTGGGTTTCCTCCTAAGATGGGAGAGATGATCGGGTAGGCTAGTGGCCCGTCAGTAATCTAAATTGCGGTTCAAAAAAAATATGTTTCTTTATTATTTGTGTTGTTAGTTTTAAATTATTGTGTAATGATATATGTTTTGAAGAAAATTTTTAAGAATATAAAAGATATGGTTAACAAGATACTTTGTCAGAGATTATTTCGGGTGAGACTTTGATATTTTTTTGTGGACGGTCGTGCCACGTTATAAAAATGAGCGAATCTTCCATTTGATAAGTTCTTGGAGACAAAAAAAAACCCGGAGAAAATGAAGAGAGATGGATTACAGACGGCCATACGATAAGAGAGCCGGTACGACATCTTTTACTTTGATTCTCTGTCTTTTCTTTTTCAAGTCTCAGGATACTATAATTTTTTTTTTTTTTTATTACGTTAAATAATAATAATTATTTAATTTATTGCCTTTTCCATATCTATAACACCTTTTTTATTATTTTTGAATAGAAAAGTAAATCTTATTCGGTTGTATAGTATCTTTAATATTGTGTGTTTTATATATTAAAAAACTAAATTTATTAAAGGGTACCATTTATTAAAATGCCGTCCGTTTTTAAACCGACATGATTGATCCAACCAGTTAACCTTTAGAGTGCGTTTTGAGTTTTATTTTGGATGCTTTACTTTTGTAAACAATATAATACTTTTTTTATAATTCAGAATATATCGTTGTAACATGATTATTTCTACCAATGTTTCAGCTTGATGTTCACAACCGAGTCGTCGTGACGCGTCACCCAGCGCAACGCGCGGGGTATCAACACTAGTTAATAATTATAATTGATAGATTATACTTATTATAATAAATAGATTAACCAATTTTAAAAATTTGTTTTCGGAGCATACATGGTTAGGCTTTATCTTGACTTGCAAAAAAATTGAACTGCTGAATCAGTGAGACGAAGATGAGATTTTTTCAAAAAATTGTTTTCAGAGCGTATAAAATATAAGATCAAAAAAAGTTACGAAGAATAAACTCTCCTAATTTACAAAGAATTTAAAGAGAAGTTCAAAATAAGATCCCTAAATGATGAAATACAGGCCTCAGAGCAAGGGGTATACCCGTGTGATTGTGGTGTGATAATAAAGTGCACACCACGTCACTACCATCATTATCACACCACCCATCACTTGGCAAGGGGTATACCCGTGTGATTGTGGTGCTGTGATAATTAAATGTTTTTATTAATTTATTTCTCTCAAAAGCAAGTTTCCATTGAACCAACGGCTAGTTTCCATTGAAGCACGCCGTGGGAAATATCACGCCCCTCAATCACGCCGTGAAAAAAAAAATCAAGGGGGCGGTGTTCCATGCTAATCACGGCGTGATTAACCAAGCCACATCGGACCACGGTGTTATTTGGGAGTGTATACCTGATGCTCTCATGGTCGACCTTATACGGGTTGGTTGTAATTATTTTTACCCCTTTTTAGTGAATCGTTTTTGTTTCTCACTAATTAAAAATCTTACCGTTGTTATTTGACAAGAGAATTGAAAATTGAAAATAAATTAAAATCTTTAACTAATAAATAGTTGTCACGCGAAAAAATTCTATGAGCTTCTTATTTTTTCTTCATTAATTTTTTTTGGAACAATGAAGTAAGTTTTTTTTTAATTTTTAACTATTTAATATTTTCTTAATAACTATTTAATATTTCCAGTATTAATTTCAAATCTTTATGAACACTTCAATTTTGAACATATGGATAAGCTTTGAATCAATAAATTTCTCTTAAAGAGACATCATTGTCGACTGATGTTTAAGTTCAGATAACCAATAACTAATTGTGTATATAAGGGTGACTGTAATGGGCGTGAAAGGGAGATGGTGTGATCCACCTGCCGTGAATGAGCGTGGAACACCCTCCCTAGGCGTTATTAGGGACGTGAAGGGGGGGATTCATATCACGGGCGTTGAGTGGTGTGATGTGTGTGTTTGTATATGTGTGTAAATATATATATTTGGATAGTGAAACCATTATACACCTGATACGACCCATAACGCAAGCCCAACATTGGTTCCAGCCCAATCCTCATCGACTCGGACCAAGAGAGACATCAGAGTACCAGCCCGTTTGTTGGATTAGTTCGTGGCAGCCAAGGAACTGAGTCAGCAACCACCTTGCATTAATTTAGGAAGTAATACCATGTTTCCATGATTCAGCATGCATGTAGGTAGTGGTAGCAGTTAGTCACGTTTCCCGATTTTAAGCTAGAAAAATAAAGTGCATCCTAGGAATTTTTACTATTTAAAGCATTGTAATTTCCTTTTTAAGAGATGAGAAAATTGTTCCAAAAAAACTTCCTGTGTTCTTGATCTTAATTCTTGGAGAATTACCCACTCTACGGGTAGCTAACATTGGTGCTTTCATTCACGTCTCAAGCTTCCATCATGCCTCCGCGTAAAGACATTTCATCTTCCGATGAGTCCTCACCGTCCATTGCCGAACAACTCACCATCCTCATAAACGCCACAACCACCGCCTCCACGACATCCACCGAAACCGCCAACAACCTGATCACTCTTATTCAGACCACCCAAAACTTAACCACAAAAATTGATGAACTAACCAACCATATCACCACTGCTAGAAACGGTGACCAATCACCACCACGTCACCGATCACCCGTTCGTCACCGTAACCCTCCACGCCACCATTCCCCTCGCCACAACCGTTCCCCACTGCGTCGTATTCCCCGACAACCAAAAATTACCCTTCCCACATTCGACGGATCCAACCCCCTCGAATGGATTTTTCAAGCCGAAAATTACTTCTCGTACTATCAAACACCAGACGATGAACGAGTCGAACTTGCTGTTTTCCACTTCATGGGAGACGCTCTCTCTTGGTACAAACATCAAGATGATAACGACCTTTTGGGCACCTGGATCGATTTTAAAACAGACCTGGAAATCCGATTCGGCCCATCCTCTTTTGAGAATCACGAAGCTACACTATTCAAACTCAAACAATCCTCCACCGTCGCGGCATATCAAACCGAGTTCGAAAAGATAAGCAACCGTGTCGTCGGTTTGTCCCAGCAAGCCCGCAAAAACTGTTTTATTTCGGGACTCCGTCCGGAAATTCAGACTGAATTGGCCATTCACAAACCATCAACACTACACGCCGCTTACGGTTTGGCCCGCTTGGTTGAAGATAAACTATCCCTTGCCTATAAACCAAAATCCAATTTTTTTAACAAACTTACCAACAATACAGGAAACCCACCATCCACTTCCCCATCGTTAGCAACTTCCTCCAGTAACCTTAATTCCCCACTATTACCAACACCACCCAAACCACCTGCCCTTCCATTCACCAAACTATCACCGGAAGCCCTCATGCAACGTCGTAAAGACGGTTTGTGTTTCAAATGTCCCGAGAAATACTTTCCGGGTCATAAATGTTCGCCCCCACAATTCATGCTTATCGTCGATAACGATGACCATGATGATCCTACAGACACGCAAACAGAAGCACCACCTGAAGAGAATCAAAAACCATCCTTCATGTCACTGTCAAACGCTGCTTATTTTGGCATTCACTCACCTCAAACACTTCGAATTACGGGGTATATTAACGACAAACCAATTACCATACTCATCGACTGTGGTAGTACCCACAACATCATCCAGCCAAGAGTAGCATCCTACCTTCACCTTACCACCAAATCTATTCCACCTTTCACTGTGATGGTCGGAAACGGCGAACACATTGAGTGCCTAGGCTATTGTCCTGAGGTCCAGATTCAATTACAGAAACACCATTTCACTATACCCTTCTTCGTTATGCCGGTTGAAGGAGCTAATGTTATTCTCGGGATTGGCTGGCTGGGGTCACTTGGACGATTGTCAGCGGACTTTTCGATTCCGGAAATCTCATTCAACAAAGATGGAACCAACTGCACTTTGATTGGTGAACCATTAAGCAAACATCTTTCCTCAAGCTCCTTATGCACTCTTTTGAAAAATGGTTCGGTGTCTTCACTACACACCCTCACTTATTTACAACCTCATGCACCTGTACACCAAACCACCATAATCCATGCAGACACTACAATTCACAACCTCATCACCCAGTTTAAATCCTTATTTGAAGAACCTAAAACGATTCCTCCAAACCGAACCCAAGACCATCATATTCCACTATTCGATGAAACCCAAACTATAAATGTCAGACCGTACCGATACCCGCATTACCAAAAACAAATCATGACTAACCTCATTTCCGAAATGCTGTCAACTGGTGTCATACAGCCAAGCCAAAGCCAGTTTTCATCTCCGGTTCTACTCGTAAAAAAAAAAGACGGTACATGGCGCTTTTGTGTCAATTACCGTGCCTTAAACGCTGTCACTATACGTGATAGATTTCCTATACCGACCATTGATGAACTGTTAGATGAACTGCATGGAGCAACGGTTTTCTCGAAGATAGATTTACGCTCGGGGTACCACCAGATTCGTGTCGCAGAAAAAGACATTCACAAGACAGCGTTTCGAACGATCGACGGCCATTATGAATTTGTTGTGATGCCCTTCGGCTTATCTAATGCACCCTCAACGTTTCAAGCTACCATGAATGATCTGTTCCGTTCCGTCCTTCGTAAGTTTGTTCTTATTTTCTTTGACGATATTCTCATATACAACAAGGATTTACAACAACATTATGATCACCTTCAATTGGTTTTCAACACACTCTTGTCTAATCAATACTTTGCAAAACCATCGAAACGTGTCTTTGCTGTTAATGAGGTTTCCTTTCTCGGTCACCGTATTTCCAGCAAAGGGGTAGCCCCAGAACCCGATAAGATCCACTCAATACAACAGTGGCCATGTCCATCATCATTCACAACCTTACGTGCTTTTCTAGGGCTCACAGGTTATTACAGAAGGTTCGTTCCAAATTTTGCCGATATCGCTTCCCCATTAACCAATTTGCTTAAAAACAAAACCTTCCAGTGGAACGACGAGGCACAAAAATCATTTACCACACTCAAATCCAAAATGGAAAACCTGGTCACCTTAGCCCTCCCAGATTTCACCCAACCTTTTGATGTCACAACTGATGCTTCCGGAGTAGCTATCGGAGCCGTCCTATCACAAAACAACCAACCCATCGCCTTTTTCAGTAAGAAACTATGTCCCACAATGCAAAACCAATCCACCTACACCAAAGAGCTTTACGCGATCACCGAGTCGGTCAAAAAGTGGCGCCAATATTTGTTGGGTCGTCATTTTCGCGTTTTCACGGACCACCATAGTTTAAAGCACTTGTTAACCCAAACCATCCAAACACCCGAGCAACAAAAATGGGCAACCAAGCTTATGGGCTATGACTACGAGGTGATTTATAAACCGGGGAAAGAAAACATTGTCGCGGATGCGCTGAGTAGAGTTGAGTTGAATCTTTGTTTGGCACTTTCACATCCCACTGCCACTTGGTTGGAAGAGCTGAGAACATACTTCAAAACTGATGAGAACGGCAAACAACTGGTGGAAGCGATCACCAAGGACCCGGTGAGTTACCCTCTACACTCTTTTCGTGATGGCCTTGTATATCGCCACAACCGTATCATGATACCCCCATTACCTCGGTTACGTGAACAACTATTGAACGAATTTCATTCATCGTTCACGGGTGGTCATTCGGGGATCACAGCCACAACCAAAAGAATAGCAGCAACGTTTTCGTGGGTTGGTCTTCGTAAAGACGTCACGGCATTTATAAAAAAATGCCATGTTTGTCAATCTATCAAATACCCCACCCAAAAACCTTTCGGATTACTTCAACCCTTACCAACCCCAGAAGCACCTTGGTTGGATATTTCAATGGATTTCATTACCAATCTGCCTCTGTCAAAAGGCCGGACGGTTATATGGGTAATAGTTGACCGTCTATCAAAGTTTGCTCATTTCATTGCACTTCCAACACACTACACTGCAGTTTCGTTAGCTTCATTATTCATGAGGGAAATTTACAGATTACATGGTTTGCCTAACACTATCGTATCTAACCGTGACCCAATCTTTGTGAGCCGTTTTTGGGCTGAATTGTTCAAACACATGGGCACCACACTTCTCCATTCGAGTGCATATCATCCACAAACCGACGGTCAATCGGAAGTCGTCAACCGTTGCTTAGAGTCTTATCTTCGAGCTTTTGTTTTTAACAAACCAACATCATGGCAGCGATATTTATATCTCGCGGAATTTTCATACAACACTACCTTCCACTCAGCTATAAAAATGACACCATTTAAAGCGGTATTTGGAAGGGATGCCACTTCAATTCACGAATATAAACCGGGTGATACAAACAATGGTTCAATTGAAGCGTCACTACAAGAACACCAACGGATTCTCTCACAACTGAAGGAAGCCATCAGTCAAGCCAAAGATCGCATGACAAAACAAGCTAACAAACACCGTTTAGAAAAGGAGTTCCAGGTAAATGACATGGTGTATTTAAAATTGCAGCACTACAGACAAAAGTCAGTAGAGAGTAGGTCAAGCAAAAAATTGTCAAAAAGATTTTACGGCCCATTCAAGATCATTGAGAAAATAGGGAAGGTCGCATACAAACTGCAGCTGCCCGAAGGTTCAAAAATACATCCGGTTTTCCACGTTTCACTTTTGAAGCAATGCCATGAAGACAATCCTCAGAAGACCGAGAACCTACCAGAATTGGAGGACGCAAACCAAACACCTTATATTCCTGAAGCGATTTTGAATGTTAGGGAATCGGATAAAGGACAACAACTCTTGATCAAATGGAAAGGACATCCAATGGAAGAAGCCACTTGGGAGTATCATTCAGAATTCACTTCGGTGTTTCCAAATTTTCAAAACATTGGGGACAATGTTAGTTTTCAGGGGGAGGGTGCTGATACGACCCATAACGCAAGCCCAACATTGGTTCCAGCCCAATCCTCATCGACCCGGCCCAAGAGAGACATTAGAGTACCAGCCCGTTTGTTGGATTAGTTCGTGGTAGCCAAGAAACTGAGTCAGCAACCACCTTGCATTAATTTAGGAAGTAATACCATGTTTCCATGATTCAGCATGCATGTAGGTAGTGGTAGCAGTTAGTCACGTTTCCCGATTTTAAGCTAGAAAAATAAAGTGCATCTTAGGAATTTTTACTATTTAAAGCATTGTAATTTCCTTTTTGAGAGATGAGAAAATTGTTCCAAAAAAACTTCCTGTGTTCTTGATCTTAATTCTTGGAGAATTACCCACTCTACGGGTAGCTAACAACACCTTACTGATTCGTTTTACTGATTACTCTCCTACTGATTTGGAGGGCCGTTTTTCACTTTTTAGTGAAACATAGCCTGACGGAAGGTATTTTGACCAAAAATAGACGACGTGTCCTTGGACTTTTTTCCCAAAAAAATCAAAATAATTGCAAATGAAAAAGGAAACAGTTGGCACCTAAACGGTACCGCATAAATCATAAATGCAAGATCAAAAATTAAATCCAAAATATATTCAGCCGATCCTTTTTCCACCGGTTGCCACCACTTCAATCGGTCAAATTTGTCTATGGCAAGTAACAGAGACGACCCGCTGACGGTTTTGTCACCGGTGGCTGTATCTGAAGGAGACACATTGCAGACTGGAACCGCTGCCGGAAGCTTCCAGAATGACGGACTTCTCGGCGGTGTTGACGGTGGCGATGGTGAGTTCCGACCGAGGCCTATTGAACGGACCGTAGATTATTCCGAGCGCCACGTGTTCTTGTGCTATAAGAAACCGCAAGTGTGGCCTCCTCACATTGAGGCGACGGAGTTCGATCGGTTGCCGAGGCTTTTATCGGCGGCTCTCGTCGCCAGAAAAAATGACATGAAGAAACAGGTCTGTTTCTAGGGTTTTACCGTTTCTGGTCATTTTCAATGTTAGGGTTTTGTTTTCGTAACCATTTATACAATTGAAGTTATTTAGGGTTTTTTAATTCGAGTGTTTACTATCTAATTCGATAGGGTTTGATGAAAATTCTGTGTTGGAAAACAAAAATTCAAACCGGTTGGATTTGCCTGGTTGATTATTCCATTTGACGGTTTAAAAAAATTCACTAAATAATAATCAAAATTTAATAATTTTTAATTTTAGTCAAATTAAAAGAAAAAATAATTAAAGAATTATTATCTGTCTCATTTAAGTCACCTAATTTTAAAAATATTATTTTATGAATTTACATTTTTTAAATATTAGTTTGTGTTAAAAAAATTTAAATGGGAAAGATGTTCATTAATATAAAGTATACTACATATGCATATTCCAAAAGGAAAAAGTAAGTTAATAAAAAGGTTCCAAACCTTTGGTGGCACCCTTAAACTTTGAAACCGTTAAAACCGAACCGTTTAAATCTTAAACTGGTCGACATGCTATGGTTTAAACGGTTTGATTGGTTTATGAACACCACTGATCTGAAGTCGTGATCCGATATGCTATTGACTTGTTTATTAGTTTGTACTAGTTTAAATCCCGTGTCTACACACGGAATGTAAAATATCAATATATAAAATTTTTAAATTTTTAATTATATATTTTACAGGTGTAAAACTAAAAATATATTACATATACTAAGGATAAAAACAAAGTTCAAAATATGTAAAAATTAATATATAATTAGGTTTCGAAAATACGTTAATTACTATTTAATGTAATTTGACTTTCATTTACTATTTGATTGAAATAAAAATTACATAATTAAATTCTAAAGTTTCTTATAATAAGGGATAATTTAAAATAAATGTGTTTTATTAGTATAATTAATATTTTCATTTAAATATATATTATTATTAAAATAGAAGTGCATTAAATAAGAGAGAGAGGTGAGAAAAAATAGTGAAATTGAATGTGGAGACGACACGTGACACTAAAAAACCTTTATTTATTAGTATGTATAGATATGTTTTTATTAACGACTGTCGTTTATGCTGTTTTGGCTAGACCCGTCTAACAATATGCGAGGGAAATGATGGTACCGAGTCATCAAATGGTGATGTATTAATTTTTCCGGATATGATCAGATACAGGTCAATTTTCAATCTTAATACTGCAGATCTTCATCCTGTTTTTCACCATCTTGGTTCTATTATGAGTGGTTGATTTATGTTATGTTTATCTCTAACGGGTCAAATAGTTTAAAATGCCCAAAGTGTACTTTAAATTTTAATCATGTTTATCGTATTAGACTATTAGTTATTTAGAAATTCTTTTTAAAAATGGACAACTGTTTCGGGTCAACATGACCAGCTAATTTGTTTTTGACCCGTTATCCAACCCATCCATTTTGCCACTTATTAATAACAATTATTAGTGAATTGCAGGAGATTGACCCATTTTGATGTTGACATATTTGTGGAAGAAGTTCTTGTAAAAGAAGGTGAATGGCTGCCTGGAACCCCTGAATCGTTAACAGGATCGTTCATTTTTGTATGTGCTCATGGTTCACGTGACAAACGATGTGGTGTTTGTGGGCCTGCTGTGATTGCTCGATTTAGAACGGAAATAGAGTTGCGTGGTCATCAAAACAAAGTGTCTGTTAGACCATGCTCACACATTGGTGGTCATAAGTATGCAAGAAATGTCATCATATTTGGCTCAAACGATCACGGGAAAGTCATGGGTCATTGGTAAGAAGGCGTATACCTCTCCTTTCGTTTCATTCTTTTACATAGTTTTGGTTTGTTATTGGAATTTTGGGTTGTAATCTTTCGTAGGTATGGGTATGTTACACCCGATGATGTACCCGCGTTGCTTGAACATCATGTTGAGAAAGGGGAATTTGTAGACGGGCTTTGGAGGTAGGCTTTTCCTTTACCATTGTCGTTTTTAGGGTGTGTTTGGATTTGTGTTTTGGAACGGAATATAGTTTTAAGTATGGGTGTAATCAAGCCGAGCGAGCTTAATCTCGTCTAAGCTCGAGCACAACTCATTTAACTTAGGAGAGCTCGAGTCTAGCTCGTTTCAAGATCTATATCTGACGCTTGAACTCAGCCCATGAGTAATTTTTCAAGCTCGGGCTTTGCATGTTTATTATTTATTTATTATTTTCTTTATATACATTTATAACTATATATATATATATATATATTTATAATTATAACTATAACTTTTTATATATAGCATGCTGTATATTATTTGGTTATTTCTATCATATTTTTATATATAACAATATTTATTATATAATTATATATTTAATATATTAAACAAAATTGTTGAATTTATATAAATAATAGGCTCGTTTAGCTCACGAGCCTAGTAACGCTCAATATGCGAAACTCGGGCTCGGACTCGTTTATTATATGAGCTCCAATATAGGCTCTGGCTCGTTTAAGCTCGGCTCGATTGAAACTTTTAGCGAGTCACTTAATTAGCTCACGACTCTGCTCGTTGACACCCAAGTTTTAAATATTTGGATAAAGAAATGAACCCACTTATTAAAGATGAAACATATTTTGATTTCATCTTCAGGGGACAGATGGGTTTATCAGAAGAAGACCAAAAGAAGGTTCACGAGCTAACGGTTATAGCAAATGGCGGTAACAACATTTTAAAAAACACAGAAGACAAAACAGCAAACACATATGATGTTTGTAACGTGGTGGAACATGGCGGTTATTGCCAAACAAATGTAACTTCCGGTTGTTGTCACAACCCTCCCACCGACACTGAAGATTCAACAAATTTCAATTGTGACACCAAGTTTACTTCTGAGAAGAATGGAGGGGTCAAGAATCAGATTTCAGTTGGCCTAAGCAACAAATCGGCACCTGCAACGCAAAAAGTTTATAATATGCCAACATGGCTCGAGACGTGGGAGAGGGAAGACGTATATGCAACTCTTGCTCTCATTGGTGCTGCTCTCTCAGTTGCGGTCGCCTACAACTGTTATAGACAGTTGGGTTAAACCGTATGATTTTCTTTTCAAATATTATTCACCAATTGGAAGTTTGTAAACGCAGGTGGGGTCAGTTTTATGAACCCCGAGAAAATTAAAAAAAAGTCATTTTTCTGACGTGATATACCTCTATAATCATGTCAAAAAGTAATTAGATATATAGGTATATATCCAAGACCAAAGGACATGTCGTCTAGTGTTCCTAGCCAATTATTTTATCAAAAGAAAAGGGACACCCGTGAGAAGACTAAATTCACCTTCTCCAACAGATTTGGCATTAGCATCGGCTTCCCCTAGAGCTCCGGCTGGCGACCCTACAACCATGACTTCGTCCCTTCACACAGCCACTAGGGATCCGTACCATCGTCTGTGATACTTGAAAAACATCGGCTCCGCGGCTCCTGAACTTGCAAGATGGGATTATGAGACAAGGACCCTTTTTTATGTGATAATTGAAAAACATCGGCTCCGCGGTTCCTGAACTTGGAAGATGGGATTATGAGACAATGACCCTTTTTTTTTCACTTTCGTTGTAGTGTAGATGGCAGCTTCTTCCTCGAACTTTTTCTTCCTGTACACAACCACAATTGTGATTTATATTTGGATTTTAAGGTGGTTTTAATGATAGTCATAAACCTGTCCGGGAAGAATTGCCGAAAGAAAGAGAGGTTTCCGCGAGGGAGGGGAAAACGATGTGAAAGGTTAAGAGGGGGCTCATTTGGAGAAGACAAAGTTACCGTTTAGTCACAGTCATGGCTGTGTTGTCAGGTGCATAGTAGTGCCGGAAAAGAACGAAGGTGTAGTGAATGGTTCGTGAAAAATGATGGTATCCATGTGTATCAATCGAACAGTCAATTTCAGCAACCAATGCAATCAAGAAATGGAGAATCAAAAAAGGATCAGATTAAGGTAAGATACCGTCCCTTTTTGATCCTCCATTTCTTGATTGCATTAGTTCTTGAAATTGATTGTTCAATTTATACATAGGGATACCATCACGAACCATTCACTGCACCTTCGTTCTTCTCTGGCTACTGCTATACACCTAACCACACAGCTATGACTACGACTTAAGGGTAACTTCGTCTTCTCCAAATGAACCCCTCTCTACTCTACACTGCAACGGAAGTGATGAAAAAGGGTCCTAGTCTCGGAATCCCATCTTCCAAGGTCAGGAGCCACGAAGTCGATGTTTTTCAGGTATCACGAATACTGATATGGATCCCTAGTGGCTGTGAAGGGACGGAGGCATGGTTGTAGGGTCGACGGCCGGAGCTATAGGGGATGCCGATGCTAATGCCAAATATGTTGGAGAAGACATAAGCAAAGGAGTATTTTATTAGCCGTTCTGTGCTAATGCCAAATATCTTATTTTTGGAGAAGACATACGCGATGCTACTTGTATATCACCTTTACTGTGCATATTTGAAAAATAAGTGATTAAATATCTACTTGAATAAATGGAAGGCCATGAAAATAAAGTCAAAATATAAATATTATTAGCCGTTCTTACTAATAATTTCGTGGCTGTTTATAAACGTACCCCCTCTCTACCTCTTCTTTTACATGTACTTCTCACTTAAAATTTTCAAATTAATTAATTTTCTACTTTAACCTTTTTTTTATATGAAATATCACTCTCTCCAATCTTATATGTTTCCCTTACCAGTTACAAATTAAAACTTTTATTTATTTTGTTTTTATTGTCTTTTTATTTTTATCATTACTAGTAGCATTATTATTATTATTAATACTGTTCTTATTATTATAATTAATACTATTATTATCATTAATGTTATATCATTTAATTATTATTATTAGTAGTATAAATACTATTATTATTATTAATGTTATATCATTTTAATTTTTTTATAAAACTCTTTTTTAATTTTTTTTAAAATACATTTTTATATTTTTTTACATAAAGTGTTTTTGAACCTTTTTAATTTTTTTTTTCCTAAATAATGATTTTTCCACGGGTAAATATGAAAAGTTTTGATGTGATTTAGGAAGTGGGTATGACAAGTAAGGAGCGGGATATGTTTATTTAATTCAACATATAATTTCGTACAATAACTTAATTTTTTGTTTATTTAGATATACATCATCAGAGGCAACTTTTACTGACATTTCAACTCCAAATATAGAAAGATTGAAGCTTACATTATCAGGATAATAGTAACATTTGAAATGAATACATAGGGCGTGTTTTAAAATTTAATTTCTTTGAAGGCTTTATAGATCTTGTCAGCTGTGACCGCACGAGGTGGTGGAGGGCGTGGGTGGCGTAGGCAATCGATAAGCTGACGGATACGATTGCGAGCAGGTCGGCACCAGAAGCACAAGCCGATTTGGGTAATGAATCCGGTAAACGTAGCAATGGCTAATGAGAGCCCCATTGTCTTTGAGATTAGTTCATAATAAGTGGGATGTGTGATATGCTTTTATACAGAACTGTGTGTTTAGCAACTGAAACTTTAAATTTATCATTTATTTTTTGTGATGTGTTACAAATATGAAATTTATGTTTATGATCGTTTCAACTCATTTAATTTTTATTTTCAAACTAGTCTAACGGGTGAAATTAATAAAATTAGCTTCTTTTTTTTTCTGAATGGCAACGGGAGAATTTATTAAAAACGAATAGCAAGATGCTAGAGAAAAACGAACACCAAAAGAAACAATTACATTGGGGTTTTAAAATTAAAATCTAACCAATCTAGCCATTCCAAGGAAGCTATGCTTGCCTCTATTTTTTACCCAGAGAAAACCCATTGTGTCTATTTCACCAATCAATCTTTCTACCGAGATGTTTATGTTTGAGAATATTAGTTGGTTTCTCGCCTTCCAAATTGCCCAACAGGCGGTTAATATGATCGACTGGACAAGTCTCCTAGTTTGTTCCGGGATGAAGGAACCTTTGTGAAGAACCAAAAGATCTTTCAACGAAAAAACGAATATTGGAGGGAGTCTACACCAATAGCTAACAAATTGTCATATTATAGTAGTCACGAAACATCCATATGATCTACTGTTTCTTCCGCTTCACTACAAAGCCGACATATTGTAGAATTGACTTGGATTCGCCTATTGGTAAGAGCCATCAAGGTCGGGATTCGGCCGAGATTGGCACGCCACCCGAAGATGTTCACCTTCAAAGGAAGCCAGTTGTTCCATCCAAATAACCCTTCTTGGGTTGTATAGTTTGATTGGGTTAACATAGCTTTTACCGACTTAACCGAAAAGGTTCCACAGGTGCTGCTCGGCCATGACCATCTGTCCGGGCGATTACAAAAACTAACCTGATTAAGGAGACGAGAACAATGCCGAAGCTGATCTAGTTCCTCGGCATGGTCTGGAGTCCTAACCCAGATTGGCGACCAAGAGACGAGGCCGAAGGAAGGGATAAAACGGTCAGCGACAAGGGAGTCTTTTACCGGATAAGAAACAAGTTAACTAGACCGGAAGCTTAACGTGTATTTTTTATCGTAAATAATATCCATTTTTAAGTTGAAATTATTTTATGATTTTCATTGATAACCTTGAAATAATGGTTACAAAGTTGTTTATATACAGAATCAAAAAACGAAACTTAGCTAACAAATAAAACTAACAAAAAGAGATGCAAAAACTTTTGTACAAAACGTGAAATTTCATGCGAAAGTCAAACTATCAGTTAACATTAATATTTTTTTTAATGACGATTTATTTTTATTTTTATTTTTTTTTACCCTGGACAAGGTTAGACCTCACAATCAATTAACATTATTTGATAATTAAAAATCAAAAACCCTAACCTAAATTCTTTAGGTTTCCTCTAGAAATTAATGTTGTTGAAAATTTGATAATTAAAGTTGATAATCAAATTAAAAATCAAAAACCCTAACATTATTTGATAATTAAATTAAAAATCAAAAACCCTAACATTATTTGATAATTAAAGTTGTTGAAATTTTTTACAAAAACACAGGAAGTTATTCTATTAGGATTGAAATAACATAATCTTCATAATCATATATAATTTCTTGAAACAAATTTCTTTTCTTCTCCCCTGTTACATTCATCCAAAAAATTAAAGAAAAAAAAACACATTTTGACTTTTAAAGTCAAACATATAACTTTTGACTTTAAAAGTTAGCATAATGTTTTTTATAATACTCATAATCCACAAAAGGTGTTTAACCACCGGTGAGACGTACTAGCGGCATAAGGTGGTGGCCGCCATAGCTCCACCAGCTTTCTATTTCATTTTGTTTCTTTATCTTCATTTATTGTAAGGTCATTTAGTTTATCAGCAACCTCATTCTGGCCACTTAACTTTTGAAATTCAGATTCTATAGTTTGTGCAATCATGTCATCATCTGGATCTGGTTCAGGGAAAGCCACATGGAACGATTTTTGTGAGACCATGGCTCGTGACTCCATGGCCTCGGCTTGGTGGTTGATGTAGTTATAAAGCTCCTGGTGGAACCCATGGTCCAACGAGAAACAGTTATCATCACTTGTGCGGGTTCTAGAGTGTTTTGATGATCCAGATCCACTGCCTTCACTTTTACAAAAATGGGGGAGAGAATCATAATCCATTATCTGCCATTCAATTAACAATGTTAATAAGTTTTTTATAATCTATTTTTTTATAAGTTAAATTAATTACCTTCAATAATTCCTCTCTTCCACAACCTGAAAGCACCTGTACTTTCTTCCTTGTTCTTTCTTGGAGAAGAGGCTTCACAACCTACAAGAATTCAGATGTAAACTTAAATCACAAGAAATGACGTTTTCTTTAAGGTGAAACGAGATGATAAAGGTGGCAAATGGACGGGTCGAGCAGGTTGGGTAACATATCAAAATGAGTTCGGCTAAAACATATGATTTTTATAACGGGTCAGGCCGTGTCAGGGTCACTTTTCTGCCCATTTCAAAAAAATTATAAATAATTAACGTGATGGTTTATAAAAACAATATCATTACAATAATTATGTAAATCTTTAAATAAAATGATTTAGGTCGTTGTTGTATGAATAATTATTTTGTATCATGTAACAAAAATAAAACTTATGACATGTTCCCTTTTTAACAATTTTTTTTATTTGACCCATTTGAGATGCAAACAACCCAAATCGACTCATTCATAAGCAAATGGGTAAAAACTGTCGTCTCTAGTAAACGACTAACCTTCCAGCATGCTGAAAATATATATGGAGCATTGACAATGTAGTAGGAGTCAGTCTTTTCTGGATAGTTCAAGTCATCAATGCTAGATATAACCGTCAATAACTGCAACAAATTAGGAAATCATAAATAAATGTTTTCCAAACTGTTAAGAATCTATTCAAATAGTTCCATGAAAATAAAACATTCCCAGTTTTGGAATTCATTCAAGTTTTATATATTGTCATTATTAGCTAGGTCTTTTTAAAATTACCTTCAGCTGACTGAGTTGTGAAATTTTAAGCCCGGTCATATCCAAAACCTTGATACAAGTGCTAATATGTCGCTCAAACTTTTTCATTGCAGCTGGCTAGAAAAAGGAAAAAAAAGGATCAGCCCATTTGAAAAGCTAGTATAATTTACTTTGCTAAACAATCTAAACATAACTGAATACTTACAGCTATTATCCGGTCTCTGTATTCATTTATCTGGATGTGTGATTGAACATAGTAATGAATCTAAAATGGAAGATAATTACAGTGGTAAAACATTAAACGTTAAGTGAGCATGCTCGTAAAACCAAACAAGAGACATTTGGAAGATTCATAGACCAATTAATGAAACTGGTACAGTAAAGATAACTACAAGTAATACTTTTCTTGGTGACCATGAGAACCCGTTAGGGAAAACACTCATCCCCTGCTAACCAGTGGGACGAGGTAAAACGCATTTTATGTTGGGCACGTGACCTTCAAGGGGTTGAGGCTTGAAAACAGTAGGAGATGAAGTCGAACCTGAGACCTCTGCTAGAGGGGAATCAGACGTTTACCTCTGCGCCACCTCTTGAAGGTTGTAATACTTAGAAATGAATAGTTATGGTATTCTTACTGATGCTTTATCGTATGTGCTGAGCCCTACGCCAACAGCAAAAACAGGTCGCCCCTTCAGCAAGAAACCAAAAAAGTCGGTCAAGATCACAGTGGCATCTTGGTTAGAGCATGTTCAAGTGTTCACACTAATTTAGCATACATTTCAAGAAAACTGATTTTATCCTTATTTATATGATTTTATTACCATGATTGCATGAGGACGCTAATATGATTATAAAGTGAAGAACTAAATTACTATAAAAATAGATGTAAAAAACTACAAGCCAAGATTTGGAAAGCATGAAACTAACTCTCTAAAAAGAATACCTCTTTTGTGTATCCTGACATTCCTATGAGCTGGGAATCACGAACTCCTCTATAAAAGTCAGCAGGAACGATTGGTTTCTGAATATATTAACAAAAATTTAGCAATAAGTTAAACTGAAAGCCACCAAGAAGTATCTTTATGTGTTGGAAACAACATTGTACATCTATGACATGAAAAGCATCTCATATTTAACGATTTGCATGAACGAAAGTGCAAACAGCAAACGAAGATGATAAAATGCAAATAAAAGAGGATGTTTGATGAAGTTTTACATAATGATGTTACAAACTCACCGACAATATATCATCAATCTTATTTTGGATCCTCCAATCTACGCAATCAACAAGCTGTAAACATAATATTTCATAATTAGAATTTAGGAGTCAAAAATATTTAAAAAAAAATTAAGAATTATCGAAATCAAAATACAGATAGTTATCTTTGTGATCGAACAAGAGCTGACCATTTTGTAGGCTTTGGGGATATTTCCATCTCTTGCTTTCAGAAACCGAACCAGAGCCTCAATTGGATCTCCTTGATGCATATTCTGTAAATTAGTAACCAATCCATTTTTACTCCTTCACATATATAGAACCACTTAAAATTGATTCTGTATTGAACGTCTCTCTCTCTATATATATACACACACGCACACTTAATAAATAAGTAACTGGTTGCGTCACGTGTCACAATTTTGTGACCCCTCATTACTAACAATTTAATATTTCTTTTATTAATTTCTAAATCTTCATTACTATTTAATATTTCCTTTATTATTCCTAAATATTCATTCCTAAGTATTTAACATTTCTTTATTCATACCGTGTAAAACACGGGTTTCTAACCTAGTATGTGTGTGTATACACACACATCACAAATATCATATTTTCTCAACCAATTCAATTACTAAGTTATAAGACACCAGATTCGATCAAAGTTCAGTCACAGAATCATAGGCTCATAGCTGCTATGCATAAATGTCTATGTAGAATAACACACCATAAATCTGAAACATAATGGCTATATAGATCTACCATACCATTCCTACAAACTGATAAAACAACTCCATATTAAAAACTACTTTTCTTTCCTCAAAACAACCCAATTTTGACTTCTGATTGAAATCAAGTAATCAGATCCAGCACAAACACAACGTTATAAACAAACAGATAAACGAGAAGCACGAACCTCAAATGTATTCTGGAGTTGCTCATCAACTGAAACAACAAATTCGAAAAAAAAATGAGAATAATAATAATAATAATATTGAATCAAATGAAGAAATTAGGGTTTTGAAATTGAATCACCGACTTGATTCCATCAAATTCTGGAATTGCTTTATGATATCCTGCGATATGATCACCATTTTTGTGGAGCGAATCTGTTTCGTAACCCTAAATCTAACGAAAACGATAAGAAAAAAAACAGAATTTGGATTTATTATTTGAAATCCCTGGTGGCATTCATGAATCCATCTTTATTGAGTTATTTTCGTTATGAAACGAAGCGTTGATGGAGGGGAGGGAAAAAGGAAACTCGGTCGAGAGGCGTAATAAAAACAACTTATATCAAGTACATAGATCGTCCTCTAAGTTTCTATCAAGTACAAAAATCGTCCTCTCAATTTATTCTTGCAATATATAGTGTTATGCATTGATCTGTTTTGTTACGCTTTATCTACTTTTAGTTTAGAAGATAATGTGTAACACCTGCCATAAAAAATGTCTGAGAAATGCTAAGGTTAACCTAAAGGACTAGTCGTATCTAAAATCCTAAATTCCAGGGTTCAAAGTGAAAATTTTAAAAATTTAGGCCTTCGCAGATCGCTAAGGCAAACCCTAACGGTCCGCTACGGGTGAATATTGGCAGTAGAGGTCCGCTAAGATTGCAAAACCCTAAAACACATGGGTGGCGGACTGCCACCATATAGGTAACGGTCCGCTACTTGGTCACTAAGCAAACAATCCACGTTTGGCACGTGTATAGTGACTAATGGTCACTAATTTTGATGCGTGTACTCGTGGCGGACCGCCACGCCAGGTTGTAACGGTCCGCCAGCCGCAGTTCTCTTAGAATCTTCCACGTAGCTCGGTGGCGGACCGCTACGCTATTGGGTAACGGTCCGCTAGCCGCAAATCTATGAACGGTCCAATTAGGAGATGACACTTAGGGCTGACACATGCAAGGGCGGTGGCGTACCGCCACCTACCTAGGTAAAGGTCCGCTACGGACCAGGTTTTCAGCCTATAAATAGCTTGACGATTTCATTAGTTTTCTTCACTCCAAACTCGTTTCTCACTTCAAATTCCTGTTCCAGAACTTCCCTAAGTCGATCCCGGTCCAAGTCCCACTCGTTGTAGTGCTCGTTTTAAGAAGAAAACACTCGTAGAAGTGCGGAAACGCTTAAGAAAGTAAGTTAGAAAGCTAGAGCTATAATTTACAACTTAAAAGGCTCATTCCCGGTTATTTTCCTACTACATTATCAAGGTGAATACTTTTTGTCTCTTTCAAAACTTGTGTCAAACATTTACGTTTACGAAAATGGCCAAATAAAGGTTAAAGGAATGATGCATAACGTTCTTATACAAACAAAGCATTCAGGTATATGTAAATCTTGCAAGGAATACACGGGTCACGGGTGAAAGTCCTGGATTACGGCTGGTACTTTCCTTATAACAATTTCGGAGGCGTAGACCTGGCCATTGTTATAATACATGATACCAGTGTATACAGTGGTGCATATGATCAGGAGAAAAGGGTCTGCTGAATGTGTGGATTGAGCATGAAGTTGTTATGAATTTAATACTTATTTGTACAAAATGATTTTAATGTCAAGAAAATTGTATTCACCAGCGTTCGCGCTGACGTTTCATTTTTAAAATGTTTTCAGGTAATCAGTAAAAATGTAAAGGAAAAGGATTACGGGCAGACATGATATGGGCCATGAATGAAAAGTGAAAAGGATAACATGTATGTTGGATTCTCAGGCCTCATGCATAGGAAATCCTAAAAAGATAAAAAGAGGAGTAGGACCAAGGGACTGATCAACCTTGGATAGTATTATCTCTTGGTGGCTTGAACTTGTCTATAAGACAAGAGATGTATTTGATTTCAAACACTATTTGTAATCAATATAAAAAGGGTATTTAAATCACTGTGTTTATAAATATAAATACAAGACTTTTGTTTTCCCACTGGTTCTTGATATTTACAAAAGCAACCCTTGAGGTTGAGAAAAATGATGAAACGATCTTTGTGATAAAGACTTCCGCTGTATTTTATCAAAACTCTGAAATCAAAACAGGTACCAATCGAGCTCACACGTGTCCAGGGGTGTCTGAGGCGGGGTGTGACATGTTGGTATCAGAGCCACAGAGCGAATTAGATACTTGGATTTAGTATCTAAGCTTTAACCATAAAGTTTACAGTTTACGTGATGCCTCAAGATTAATATAAGGAAACAAGGTAACCATCTAACCGGTATGTAGTTATCTGACAAACAATATGTTCTGTCTAAGGAAATAGTGATGTATAAGTCTCTTCTAGACACGTCATTATTTCCTGTGAACATCTCTGTTGGAGGTACTATTCAAATAAAAAAATCAATTACATATATCCCCCTCTTAAACATATCATTTACGTATTTCCCCTTACTAAGATCATTAATTACATATTTCCCTAAGCTAAAAAAATCAATTACATATTTCCGCCTCTTAAAACATATATATTACATATTTATCAATTTCATTAAAATTAACTTATTAAATAACTAATTTACCCTTATTTTTACTAAGGGGTTATTACATATTTCCTCTTTTGAGACCATCTTTTACATATTTTCTCCAAGTTATTTGATGGATAATCAGTTTCATGTTATTTGTTGGAGAATTCCTTAACTTCCTTTTTGCTTTTGTGAATATTCATTTTAAAAATTAAAGAAGTTAAAAAAAATACAAAATATAACACAACCGACACCTTCGATATTTTATATTTTATTTTTAATATTTTATTTAGTCAATTTCAGCTCCACCAATTTCATTTAATATTTAATATGTTTTTTTAAATTTTAAAAAGAGTATTCCCAAAAGCAAAAAAGAAAGTTAAGGAAGTGAAACTGATTCTCCAACAAACAACATAAAACTAATTCTCCGTCAAACAAATAAGGGTAAAATAGTAATTCAATAAGTTAATTTTAATGAAATGGATAAATACGTAATATATATATTTTAGAAAGGGAAATACCGAAATATCTAATTGATTTTTTGATTTGAGAAAATATGTAATTAATGATATTAGTAAGGGGAAATATGTAAATGATATGTTTTAAAAGGGGAAATATGTAATTGGTTTTTTGGCTTGAAGAAATATGTAATTAATGATTTTAGTAAAGAGAAATATGCAAGATATAAATTTTTGGCTTGGTTTTTCCATTTACCCACTTCATATTTATGTAACTCAAAATTTGCATGTTACTTTATTTTATTCTTTTTAGATTTAAACGAATCTCATAAAACTTCCAAGTATTTTATTGTAAGAATCTATACTATATAATAAAGAAAGGTTTTTGTATGCCACATGTCGTCACCATATCCAATCTCATCATTGTTTTTTCGCATTTCTCTCTTATTAAATGCATCCATATCTTTTAATAAATTAATAATATACTAATAAAACAAATTTATTTTTAAATTATCCTTTATTATAAAAAAACTTTGAAATCTAATTATGTAATTTTTATTTTCAATCAAATAGTAAATGAAAGTCAAATTACATTAAATAGTAATTGACATATTTTTGAAACTCAATTATATATTATTTTTTACATATTTTGAATTTTGTTTTATATCCTTAATATAAAGTAATACATTTTTACACATGTAAAATACATAAATAAAATTTACGAAATTTATGTATTAATATTTTTCACCCGTGTGTATTACACGGGGTCTAAGCTAGTGTTTGAATATTAAATTTCATATTTTTTACGTCATTGAACTTAAATAACCAATTACATATTTTAAATATTATTTTTTATCTTTTTTTTAAGGTGATTCTATAAGATACCACATAATAATCTAGTAGACAAATATAAATATAAATATAAATATAAATATATATATATATATATATACTATATAATAAATAAAGGTTTTTTATGCCACATGTCATCTCCACATTCATTTTCAACATCTTTTTCCCGTCCCTCTCTCTTATTAAATACATTTCTATTTTTAATAATAATATATTTAAAAAAAAATACTAATCTATATATTATATTTATTTATTAATAAATAAATCTCTCAACATATTTTGACAAGTATATGTGTTAAGATTATATTGTATTACACGGGTTTGTTCAACTCATTTAAAACACGAGCTTTCAAAAAATATATTTTTATTACTTAATATATAATATTATATTTATTCAGCCCGTGTACTACACGGGAATTTAACCTAGTATGTATAATATACATGCAATTATCATACAAACTTTATATAAGACTGATTAAAGCGTAAAATATGGACATATATAAAAGTCATTAGAATACGTTAAAATTATAAAAAATAATAAAGACCTAAATTATATGTAAAATATAAATATAAGGATTAGATATGTCTTGTTAGAGCATTCACATCTGGTTCTTTATTAGTATCTTTATAATTTAACTAAAAACCATTATTTTATAAAAAAATTGTTCATTTTTTAAAACCTCTCACATCTCATTCCTTATTTTTATAATTTTAAAAAAATGATTAAGGAATTGATATATTTAAGAATCTAGTGTTCATTTCCTTATAATTTTAAGGATAAAAATAAGGTTTAAAGAATTTGATGTAAGACCATTTTAACTTAAATCTTATTTTTTTTCCTTATAATTTAAGGATATGATATATATACCAATGTTGATGTGAATGCTTTTAAACATACATCTGAAACAACAATCTAAACTTTGTTAAAGACAAACTAAAAACAAAATTCAATGATTATAATTTAGCTATATATAACTAATTCTAGCGTACTATCTTTTCCTAAAAAAAATTACTATATGGTTATTATAAAATGCCACACGTGTTTCATATTCAACACGTTGCCTCTAGAAAGATGAATAAAACTTGTTAGGCGTATTTAGGTTATGTACCAATTTATTTCTTTTAGTGGTGAGACAAACGTTGCACGACAACAAATTACTTGAACTAAAACTTTTTAATTGAGATTTGTAATAGAAACATTTTATATACTCTTCAACTATTTGGTTGAAATTTTAGTGTCATCTAGTTGTTTTTTGTGCAATTGAATTTACTTAATGATCAAATGAGAAGTCATAATAAAACTTCAAACAAGTTGGTAAGTCTGGAGTGCATACGTGCTTGATGATCTTATGACTTATAGTGTTAAACACGCCTTGTTGTATCAAAGGAGTGAAGCCCACTAAACAACGGGGTTCGGGGGCAGCGCCGTTGGTTAGCAGGGTCCTAGAGGCGGCAATCCCTAGTGGGATCTAAGGGCAACGCCCCTGGATGGGGTTAAGCTGCTAAAATGATTCTGGAAGTGATTACCTCTCGACTTAGCAGTTATGGATTGACGGTTATGGTGGTTTTTAGCCAATAACTGTCATGACGTTCCTTTGCATATGTTTACCTGTGACATCCCTGATTTCTATGACTGATCCTATGATTATACCTTGTAACCTATTGAGATTCTAATACCATGAACATTTTTATGCATCATATCACTTGTGATATCTTTCATTTCAAACTTCTAAACCTTAGTCTAAAGTGAGTATTCTATTGCACTTTAAAGCGACTTACTTATTCTATTGTGATTCTATATCTGATTCCCGTACTCATTCTAGAATTTTCTACTTATGGTAACTTTGGATGTCTTAGACACTAACCTAATCAAAACAATTCCAGTTTGTAACTTCGTTTGACTAAAATAAACTTTCAAGGGTAAAAGTTACACATACGTAAATTTCAGGGTTTCTTTTGTAACGTCTTTGAAATCTGGTTAATTTTTGTAATTTCAATTATATATTATTATTATTATAATTTCCAGATTTATATATATATATATATATATATATATATCTATACTATATAATAAATAAAGGTTTTGGTGGACATTGTCATTCTCATGTTCATCCTCAACATTTTTTTCCCGCCTCTCTCTCCTATTAATTATACAAATTTCTTTAAATTGTTTTTTTATAATTTTTGTTTCCCACCTCTCTTTTCTATTAAATAATAATGATTTTTATAATTATTTTTATAAAAAGTTGTTTTAAATAGGTTTGTTCATAAAACATTTTTATAATTTGAACATTTCTTTCATTCTTTTTATAAAACATTTTAAAAAAATAACTTTATAAGGTTTCTAAAATTTGTAATAAAAAATTATGTAATATGTTATAAATATGTAATATGTAAATATTTATTACTAAGTATATATAACACTTCATTTATTCACCCTATGTAATATGTCAACCGTTGGCCATTTGATGCTATGGTAACCCCAAGACTTTTCATAGTGGAGGTCTTGGGTTCGAATCCTGGCAACAACAAAAAAGGGGTCTGTGGCCAAGTCAGGGGGTTTACCCAGTTGGGGGGGTTCCTCCTGTGGTGGGCTGCCCTAAATGTTCTACGTGTTGCCCCGGGGAAACCCAATTATCCTAGAATATATAGGTGTTGCCGTTAAAAAAATTTAATATGTCGGGTTTCTAACCTAACTATACTATATAATAAATAAAGGTTTTTCGTGCCACGTGTCGCCTCCATATTCAATCTCATCATTTTTCCCGTCTCTCTCTTTTATTAAATACACTTCTATATTTTAATAATAATATATTTTTAAATAAAATACTAATCTTTATATTAATAAATCTCCTGACATATTTTGGCGTGTGTATGTGTTAACATATTATATTGTATTCAACGGGTTTATTCAACCAGTGTAAAATACGAGTTTTAAATAAATAAATTTTTATTACTTAATATATAATATTATATTTATTCAGCCCGTGTAATATACGGGATTCTAACCTAGTATATATATATATATATATATATATATATATTAGAGTAAATTTCGTTTTGAGTCTCTATGGTTTGCTCAAAAAATCGGTTTGAGTCCAATGGGTTCAATTGGACTTTTTGAGTCCTTGTGGTTTCATTTTCGTTTCAATTAAACCCATGACACTAACACCGCTAGTTTCTTCTGTTAAATTGAGGGGTATTTTAGTTTTTTTACAAGTTATTAATATATAAACTAAATAAGAAAATATATAACTATAATCTCCCATCTTTCTCTATCGTCACTCTCTCCCTCTTCATTTCTCTGTTCTCTAATCAAAACATCACACCAAAATTTTAAGAAAATCCCATCGCCAGTGACCATCGTTGGTGACAGATCAAACCATCTCAACGAACAAAGGGGGTGGATGAAGATGGGGATCTAATATAAGAGAGACACGAGCAACTTCGTTTTTCTAGAAGGTTTCTGAAAATCGAACAAGAGAGGGGTTTTGACCTGAAAAATTACCCTTTTATTTGCGAGACACCACCGAGCACCACTATCGCTTGATTGTAGTCGGCCAAAAAAACTACCCCTTTTATTTGCAAGACACCATCGACGCCTAAAACCCACCACCACATCCATCACGTGAAACACGCCTAAAACCCACCGCCACTGCCCCCTCCCGATTTGGAAGTGTCCAAATTAAGGGATTTCATGGAGTTCCTAGGCGAAAACCACCGATAAATACAATCCTATTTCATCCTCCTTCTCCGATTTCTGTCCTCAGGCTAAATGCCCCTGTGATGGTCCCACCAAACTTGTCGGAGGGGGGTCGTCACCTGTGTGGCCACGATTTGGCTTCAATCTCTTTCTCCACCTTCAGATCTGTTGTCGGCGGTAGTTGGGTGGCTGGCGGAGTTCAGTGGCCGGAAGATGATAATCAGTGTTAGACTTTTCATAGGGGCATGTTATATATATTTGGAAGATGATAAGTGTAGAGGTCTTTTTAATTTTTTTTGTTTTTTATTAACTAGGGTATTTTGGTCTTTTCTCATAAAGTTAATAGAATTATTTAACGGTGTTAGTGTCATGGGTTTAATTGAAACGAAAATGAAACCACAAGAACTCAAAAAGTCCAATTGAAACCATTGGACTCAAAGCGAATTTTTGAGCAAACCATAGGGACTCAAAATAAAATTTACTCTATATATTATATAACTTATTAAACCATTAAAAAAAACCTTTAAACTTATCGTCAATGATTAAAACCCATTATTTTTATTTCTAAATCATATCCTAATCATTTCCATCCTTTAACTAACTAATTTGAACTCAATCCTATCCTAATCCACCTCTAAATTTCGTGATTAACTCCCCCCTATATCCATATTTTTGAAATTTTTTATTAAATATAACAAATTTTATCCATTTATTTGCAATCCTAGTCCAAATAACAAATTAAATTTTAAAAATAAGCCTTAATCCCACCCTATAAATAGAGCCCTTATTACTCATTTATTTTTCGCACATCAACAATCCTCTAGGGCTCTCTAGCAATTAAAGGTTATTCCTCTCATCTCTTTGAAGATTCTAGATTAAATCATTCCATTCTAAGTAAGTTATTCATATGTTCTTGCTTGTTCATACTTTTCTTTCAAATTCCTTCATAACTAGCTTAGATATATGATTCCCTAACATGTTTAGGTTATAATCATAGACCTATCCAAGATCAAAAGCCTTATTTAATCAAAATTGTTCAAACTTTTATTTAAAAACTTGATTTTTTGATAAAAATAAGAGAGAAACCAGGAGAGGGAAACGGGTTTCAATTGATTCATCTTAATATCAGACACATACATCATATATATATATACACACAATACAATATGAAACCCTAAAGCCCATAAACATTGGGCTGGGCTATAAAATAGTCTGCATTTATAGCACTCTCTCTCAGACATTTTATATTATACACTATCAACATTATACTACTAGATAATGCTATCTCGGTTCTTCAGGACCGTTACTAACTGATACTGCAGGATCAGTTATGCTGCCTCGTTAAAACCTTACTAAGAACCCAGTGGGACAAAATTTAGTTAAGAAAAAAGAGTACATCGTGCATAATACTCCCTCTCAATTTAACGTATATCTTCCGGTCTTTGGAGTGCAATCTTCTGTGGTAATTGATTGACTTGATCGTTGTTGTAATCTTGATTGATTTGAGCGATGCATATGGTCTTCATATAGTACAATCGAGCTTCTTTTGATCAACTCTAGTCCGTGATAATGTCTACTTTGTCGATTGGCATGAAATTGTTGTACCTCCGTATACAAATTTAGATCAATCTATGTGTAGTCTAATAAGTAACCTGCATCACTATAAACAATTGCTTGGGACTCCATATTTTTCTCATGGAACAATCCCTTGTCTCGAGTCTCGCAAAGATATCAACTCTTGATAATGATGACTCGTTAAAAACCTTGCTAGGAAAACCTAGTGGGACAAAACCATAGCTAAGGGAAAAAGAGTGTAGAGCGTAAGAGCGTATTATGTATAATTAACAACATACTTACAGATGATGTAAATCGCTACTTCGGGACCTATAAGATAAATTGATGCTACTGGATCAATTACGTCGCCTCGTTAAAAACTTTTCTAAGAAAACCCAAAGGGACAAAAAAAAACTTAGTGAAGAGAAAAAGAGTGCAACGTGTTGAATTAGAAAATCGTATTTCACTAGCACATATACTGAAACAAAATATGATGTCTTGTGATATACTTGAGATGCATTAGTACACCGATTGCGATTAAGTACGATTTCTAGACCGAGTACTTCTTCACCCTCTTCTTAGGGGAAGTAATGATTATGTTTAGCAACCAAAACTGTAACATCTCAAAACTGATAATAAATAAATAATGGCACGATCGAAATTATAATTTTCAAATGACGAAAGAAAAATGGATGGGCTTGGGCTCGGCTCCAACGGGCCGAAGGAAGCCCAATTATATAAGGGCAAGAGCTGCCCAAACTTCTCATTTTCCACCAATCTCAAGTTCTAGAGAGAGAGAAGAGAGCACGGGTCTAGAGAGAGAAAGTGACGGATCGACTTGGAAATTCAGGAGAACGTTGCTACTGTGCTCATGATCATCTTCTCTGAATCATAACTCCAATCCAGGTAAGCATTCGATCATAATCTGAGTTTTTATGATTATTTTAGAATTTTCGGTTTTAGCTAAATAGGTGAAGTTTTTGTGGATAAAACTTGAAAATGAACAAAGATCTAGCATCTAGAATGAAAACCGAACGTTTTGATCAAAGAAAATTCAGATATTGACATGATCAGACCCGCATGCAAAAAGTTAGGGTTCTTACGCCTGAATCAGAGCAGGAAGAAGGGTTCTGCGTACTTATCAAGTACGCATGAAGTAAGGTCTGCGTACTTATCAAGTACGCATGAAGTAAGGTCTGCGTACTTATCAAGTACGCATGAAGTAAGGTCTGCGTACTTAGCAAGTGCGCAGGCGCATGACTAAGGCCCTGCGCACTTGCTAAGTGCGCAGACATCAGGCTGATTAAGTAAAGTCGGAATGTTTGGAATGGTTAAACCGTTAGAGTCGGGATTAGGTCTGATGTGTATTTAACTAATCAATTCAGATCGAAAGTGACGTTGTTGGACCTTTGTTTAGGACAACCTAGAGAAGCTTATCAGGTGAGTTCTATGTGCCCCCTTCTATGTTATGTGCAAACCTTATTAAATGTTTTGGGGCTGAAATGTATACACTAAATGAATAAATGATATGAATGCTAATGTGATCATACGTGATGAACTAATATATATGTTATATATATATGAGAATGAATTATAAACAAAGAATGAAACGTATGTTTACAAAGAATGAAGGAAAGAATGGCATAACGTAAATAAATGAAATCTTGCTTTATAATTATTTATATTGCATGTTATGAATGTATGTATACGTTATGGACGGAAACGAAGCTAACGACTACTTCTGTAGACGGACGACCATGTGACTATTTTACAACCGGGAAAGAAACGTTCCTTCGCAAGCTAGGACGTATAAAAAGCATAAAAGGGCGGTCGAAGTAAATGCTAATATAGTATAACGGTTGCATAAAAAATAGTTCGCGTGGGAAACGGATGCCTTATGGCAGACGGGCGAATATGACGGACTACGACGGTAGGACGGGTAAGACGGACGGCCGAAGGTTGGCCGGACCAAAGTTAAGGCGAACGATTTCTAGGACCGGACGAGTAAAAGGGCTACGACGGTAGCTCATGGGCGTATGTCTTTGTGATATGTGTACCGTAAGATGGGTTGATCACCCTTATGTGTATGACCAATGAATGTTAAGGAAAAATAAAAGGTGAATACATATCTATGTAATCACATAAGAATGAAGAAAGAAAAGGTGAATACATATCTATGTAAACACATAAGAATGAAGAAAGAAAAGGTGAATACATATCTATGTAATCACATAAGAATGAAGAAAGAAAAGTAAAAGCTATGAATACGTATTTGTAGAAATGTATGTATATAATTATGTATACTTATAAAGAAAAGAATGATCATACTTAATAGTTTTAAACTAGAACTCACCAGTGTTAGCTGACTTTTAGTATACATTTCAGGTACAGAAAGGAAGGGTCGTGCGAAGGCGTGAAGGTTACCAGGCACAAGACTGACATCCCACTTTTATTTATGTTGAGACAATGTTATGTTTTAATTTCTAAGACTTCCGCTGTTATGTTATGTTATTGAATGATGTATGCTTCCGCAGTGTTTGAATGTTTTTAATTAAAAGTTCAGTGATCAATGACTATGTTTATGAGTTGTAAGGCCCCAAACCAGGGAGGCCTCACTTGTTGGATTTACTCATTCACAAACAGTTCTTAAACATGAATATCAAATAACGCAGCAGAAAGTTTCATTCAAACATAATGTCATCATTGTTCATACATGCGGAAGCGTAAACATTGTTTAAAACATAAATACATCTTAACTAAACATAACGGGATGCCAGTCTTCATAGTCTGTCGGGTAACTCCTCTCGCTGGCCAAGCATCACCGTCCATCCTCATAACCTGCCTTAACCTGAATGTGCACACTAAAAAGTCAGCTACGCTGGTGAGTTCTAGTTTTCGTTCGATTTAAGAAATGGTTCATCATTCAAAACATTCATTAGGGTTTAACATCACGTATAAGAAAACAGGGCCTTTCATTGATAAACCTTCCAACATTTAAACACATTGAACGGATCATTTGTTTAAAACATTTAACATTCATTTAAGTCATACATTACTATCTAAAATCTGTATCTTTCTTTACGCGTCTCTGTGTCCCCGAAGGAACCCTGCATGTCGTGGACAACCGTTACGTATCACCGTCGTTGCCACAACATTCCGTCAATTCCATTTTTGGTATTGCCCCCAAGGCTAACTGCACGAGGACCGACAATACCCATTCAGTTGCCCACCTATGGCTCTCAGCCAAAGATCGACAACCTCCATTGAAGGCTATGGCTCTCAGCCATAGACCGACAACTTCCATCGACGGCTATGGCTCTCAGCCATAACACCGTCGGATCATAATTTAACCTCACGTGGGGTCACGTTAACCCCTGAGTAACCGTCGTTACTCCATACCAGTTGTACAACATCAAACTATTGGCAAGCCACTAAGACACTGCCCCTGTTGTTCTTATGGTAACTATGGCTCGCTGTCCATAATCTACCACAAGGCTGGGAATCTCATTCCCAGACTTCATTCGTCAATTCCATTCATTCGACAGATTAGATTAGTAATGACTTCTTTAAAACCTTTACCCTTTTTCTTTTCTTTTCACAAAACCTTTCCTTAACTTTCAAAACCCTTTACCTTTACTTTAAACCATTTCTTATTAAACATTCGTTCGTAAACATTCCGTTCATAGAACTTTCTTTCCATAAACCGTTCATTTCAAATCATTTCATTTCGTAAACATGGTTTCATAAACATCATTTTATAAAACAACATTTCATATGTATACACACCAGCCCGAAAACATTATATAAAACATTTAAAAGAGGGCTTCTAGAACTCACCTGATAAGCTAGTCTCGGTTGTCCTAATCAAAGGCCCAACAACGTCACTTCCGATCTGAATTGGTTACAAAACGCATATATCAGACCTAACCTCAATTCACACTTTTACTCAGCTGATATAGGCGAACTTAATGCTAAGTTCGCCTCCACTGGCCTAGGCGAACTTGATAAGTTCGCTTACCTTTGGCCAGGCGAACTTAACTTAGGCGAACTTGATAAGTTCGCTTACCCTTGGCCAGGCGAACTTGCCAGGCGAACATAATCAGGCGAACTTGATAAGTTCGCCTCCACCAAGCGAACTTGACAAGTTCGCCTGCACCAGCAGTCATCTTCCCAAACAGTCCCGAAATTCACGGATTTGAGTTCGATTATGTCAAAACTTCAACTTTCTTTGCTCAAAACAACCGGTTTTCATTCCAGATACTAAACCTAAGCTTATTCTCAAGTTTCATCCGTAAAAACGTCCTATTACTTATAATCCCGTCTATCAAAATCGTGCCCAAACCATACTCAGGACGTTTAAGTTGTAAAAACATATTTCTTTATTTTTAACGAAAATCGGGCAGAGTCCCGTTTGTTTTTGGCTAAACCCGACAATATCCAATTGTCCAATTACAACATCAAATTTCACCAATAATCTAATAAACCGCACTTCAGATTCTAATACTAAAACAATACTTAAATTCGTCCATTACTTGATGATTATAATAAATATTATATAATTATAACCCATTTTAACGTGTCCGAAAAATGTTCTCGAAATACGTCCCTGATACTTTTCCCGGGTCCCTAGCCACTAACCAACACTAGATATATAAGTTTTATGAGTTATACCTTCGCGTACGGTCCGTACTAAACGTTTTTGTACGAAAATGCTGAGCACCACGCGAGAAGAAACTTGTTTTGCCCATAACTTGACCATACGAACTCCGATTGAGGTGATTCAAGCGGCCATGAACTCGTCTCACCGAGCCCCACCAGCGCCGCCTGTTTCCGTCGCCAGAATCCGCCGCCACCGCCGCCGGAAATACGGGCAGTGGCCGGATTTCCTTGTTTTGGCCGGAAAACGACATCTTTTGGACCAAACCTTCTTGTAGTCTTTAGATCGGGTCTTTAGGAGTGTAGATCTAGGCTTAGATCGGAAAAGCCCCAAAATATATTCCTCGCCGGAATTCTTTCTTGACTTGTCGGAAAACCATGATTACCACCACCTCCGGCCGTGGATCGCCACCCTTCAGCTCCGCCCCTACACCTCCACCTACCACAAGCTCTTCCACCTCTCTTCTCGCCGGAATCCGATCGCCGAAAAACGGCTCTTGGCCGGATTTCTCTCTAGAACACACACATGTGTGTGTTTTGTTTTGTGACAAATGAGGATTCCCACATGGGATCCCATTTATATAGGCGGGTTCATTTCGACTATTACGCTGCCTCGTTCACGTTTAAAACTCCTGTGAATGTCGGTTTTAATTATTAAACTCGTGTTTTAGAATATCTTTGGCAATGAAATATTATTATTAAATAAAGCCGGAATGAGGTTAATCAAAATTTTGGGATGTTACATGAGTAAATCCAACAAGTGAGGCCTCCCGGGTTTGGGGCCTTACAAAAACAATTATGGGTGTTTGTTGCGGATAAACTTTGTCCATATTAGAATATGATAACATATTCCGGATGTAGTTTGATTTATGGACAAATATATACTCGAACATCAGGTCGATGAATAATTTAGCCGTGTCAAGATCTTACATGACTTATTTTACCAAACTTATTCCCAATTTTTTTCAAAATATATACTGAGCCGATTATATCATATACGACTGTTTTCTTGAGACTATATAAAAATCTCTTGAGATTTATAACACACATCTCGGGGTACTAATTATAATGCTTCAGGCATTTCTAACCCTTTAGGGATTTTCATTTAGTTGTCATTTTTAAGTTTTCCATACAAGTATTCAGTGACAACATCCATAAGTTTTCTAAAGTCCTTCTGAGATTGCGAGGCTGATTAAACATCTAAAGGTTATCGCATCCACTACAGGGGAACACGTTTCCTCATAATCAACTTCTAGGATTTGGGGAAAAACCTTAATGTTACAAGTCGTGCCTACATTGCATAATCTTATAATTTTCGTTTCTTTTTATTTAAAGACACTCATTTATAACCTACTGGTTTGACGTCTATGGGTGTTCGGACTACAGGTCCGAAAACGTTTTGCTTGTCAAGCGAATTAAATTCAGCCTTTTAGGCGTCTTGCCATTGTAGGCAGTCATCTCTGTGTATGTACTCTTACAGAGTTTTATGTATGTAATCTTTTTCATCGATTACATATATTGCTATAGCATATGCAAATATTTCAAACACGTGTTTCATTTTTGGTTCCATACTGTACTATTTTGTATATAATTTATTGAGATCTCATATTTGTTTTGTGCATGAGTTTCTTCTGGAACTCCATTTTTCTCTTCTGGGGCATTATAATTTTCTTCTAGAATCTTATTAGTCTATTCTAAGACATTTACCTCTTCTGGTGTTTTATCGCTTCTTTGTGCGATTTCGTTAACCTCTTCTGGGATTTTATCAATAACCTCTTATAGGTTTTTGTGTGTAACCTCTTCTAGGGTTAGACCAACTGCATTATTCAGCTCTTTTTATTCTCATGGGTTTTTATGTTTGGAACCGATTTATTTCCCATGTTTCCTGTATATGGTAATATTTCTATGATTACTTCAGTTTGAGCAGGCGGCGTTTATGCTGGTATATATGACTTTGTCAATCTGTTTGTGTGTGTGAATGCATCAAATAATTCATTTGCTATTCTTTGCAAAAGCATGACATATTTGGCTTCAGGCTCATATTAACCACTTCGGGGGTGATGATGATGCATTCGATGTTTTTGTTTTCATGTATTACCAGTCTTTCCTTTCTTTATCCAATCTCCCCCTAAGAATAGGAATAATGTCTTATTTAGACAACATATTATGTTGTATACATGTCTCATTCTGGTACATTATGATGGCGGTATTGATACATAGATCGCATTACAAAATATTTATTGTTGAGACAAACTTAGTTCTCTTCCGGAGAACATTTGTACAAGGGAGTATTTGTGATCAGCAGTTGGTTTTGAACTGATTTATGCAGCGGTATGCTCTCATGTAGAAGATGGCTGTTCGCATCTTATCAATAACTGTCTAGCTATTAACTGTAATCATGTAGTTAGTAATTTAGCTAAAACTTATATTTGAACATAATCTGCGGGATGTTCAATATTTATCCCTATAGACATACGATATGCGGGAAAATGCTACATATAAGGTAGCTAAAATACTCACACATGATCATATAGAGATGTATCTCTTAATATCGTAGAATACTGAAAATGGTCCACATGGAGATTAACATGCCCGCATATGTCCACTTGAATTCTTCCCAAATATAAGAGGGATTCTCTATATGAGTTTGTTTTCGGAAAGCTTAAAGATGATTTGCTAAGAGAACTCACTACACATGATAAGTCTTTTGGTAGCAAAAAAAAAACTTAATTGTTGAGAGAGCGCTTGTTTGCACTTTTGATCATTCACCTTATCACGATGCTACCTCGATGACCTATTTGGTCATGCTGTATGACGAAAAATATCTTTTTCTAGTAACTTCTGGTTACTCATCGCATTTGAATTTTATTTGATATATTTTCTACAATATATTCTAGATGGTAAAATTTCTAGTTTTGCAATATGGTCTTCTGGCCATATTTGTCATGTGTAACTGGAGATATTTGGTATTGTTTTCGATCAAGCTTTCGTTGTAATAGCCCTCTAGTCGAACATATTGAAAACTTAGTAAGATTCTTCAAGATTTACTAGAATATAATATATATCTTATACACGAAGGTAAGGTGACACATACTCTTCTGGAGCATTCAATAAAATTACCAACACCTAGAATTAAGCCGATACGTGTCTCTATGGTAGACAACTGATAAGAGTATTTTTATCTTTTAGGATAGTGTTACTTGTGTCGCTATATGCCAGACATTCATCACTAATATTACAATAACTCTACTAGAGTATTATGAACCTAGTAAGTAAGATAACCTTGCTCTTCAGGAGCATTCGATAGGTTACAAAAACTGTTATTTTAGGTTTTCATCAGTGATGGCAAAAACAATAATATCCAAAATGAAGGGTTGATAACGGGGCTACAAGGGTGCCCTAAATGCGTTTGTTACAACCTATTTCCCCTTGTATTTAAGTGATTTAGAGCTCAACAAGATAGAAACATGTTTGGCCATTCTGTATTTGTAGCGGATGTTTTCTCGCCCTTGTAAGATTTCTCCCTTGATGTCCATCTCGTGATATGCTGGTTTGAGCCACTCATGTTAGGTTTTTAGATCATGAATCTCTCACCTCCGCTAGTTGTTTCGTCCATGTCCACAACCTCTGATAGGTCCGCAAACTCTTTTTCTCCTCCATCCGCATTGAGTGGTAGTCGAATTCGCTTCAGGGAATGGGCAAACACTGATCGGTCGAGTTTAGAAGACATGATATGTGCTATGAGTATTTCATGGGAACACATACTCGATATTGTAGCGTTAGGAGCATGTTATAAGAGTGAGATGTGGAGAACGTCATGTTGAACATGTCTTTCCATATAGTTTCGATTTGGAGGTAATGCGAAAACAATCAGAGTTGTACGCCTAAACATCATAAGATTTTACAATCACGGGTGGAGACAATTCAAAGCGAGCTTTTTGGAGGGACCAACTTCTGGTGGTTAAGCATGCCTTTAAGCTTCCTCCATATATTGAGAAAATCCTCGATGGTGAGGTATCCCCATTGATGATGAAAGTTCTTAAGAATCATGAAGTAAAGATTGCCTTATAATTTGAAAGGGGTTAAAGCTTATCCTTTATATGTCTAACCTCATCTCAAGGCTCCAAAAGGGGGGGGGGGGAGATAATGACTTCAAAACTACTATCCGTCGTCTATCCATTTATTTAACTAATATAAGAGCAGCTTGTTCAAACTACATTTGTAACGAACCAAAATCCGGGTTTCGTCTTCAAATAATTAAATATTTATATTTAATATTATGGTGGAAATAATATTTATAAATAAGTTGAAACAAGTGGGTTTCAAGTTTGTAATGGGATTATGTTAGTTTTAACTAACTATAGAACGAAATGGGTGAAATGGAAGTTGAAGGACTAAATGTGTAAAATGGCCAAAAAGCTACCATTTGACTTGGTGAAGTCAAAATTAGCTTCATTTACACATTTTGAGTCATTCTTGAGCAAGAGAGGAAAAAAGGAGAAAAGTGTGTTGAAGCCATTTTCGTGCAATTGAAGCTTGATTAGTGAAGGTTTTGGCTCACACAACACCTTCCTAACATCAAGTAAGTGATTCTCTTCCTCTTGATTTCACCATGTATGTGTTCTTGGTGGGTTTTGGGTGAAATCCGAAATTATGTATGCATGTGATGAAATGGTGTTAGATTATTGATAATCTAGCTAAACTAAAGTTAAAGAATGATGATTAACATCCTAGAACCCTTTGATTTTGATTATGAGAAGTTAGGGTTCATATGGTGAAAATTGGGGGTGTTTGGGTCATAATGCTAGAATGGTGAATTAATGAAGATTAAGTGTTTTTAAGATGTTAGACACTAGAACAAACACCAAATTAACTTAATAATAATTTTTGAAAGAAGAATTAGTGTTAAGATTAAGTTAATGAAACTCAAGTAGGTGAGTTTGTGGTGAAAGAGGGTGTTTGGTTATGAGGATAACCCAAACGGGTCAATTTGGGTTGGAATTGGGAAATTGAGTTGTGAACTCAATTGTAATGAAATTTTGGTATATGTTAGATTACTAAACTAGGCGAATGTGTTTAGGTAATCAAATTGCAAAGCTTGAAAGCGGTGCGGGATCTTCTAACCCGAAAGGTAAGTGCTTTTGCACTTACTTAGTTTTGATGATAAATGAGTTTTATGCAATGTTGTATGTATAATGTGTAAAGTTGCATAATTTGTTATGTGGTATGAATGAGTATAAAATTGTATGCATAATTGAAGGAATGTAGTTATAGTATTTATACTATAATGGATATGTTGATATGGAGTTATGGTCTATGAACCATAATGGATAGAATGGATATGGAGTTATGGACTAAGTACCATAATGGATAGATTAGTTATGGAGTTATGATCTCGTATCCTTTGGGATATGAAGTTATGGCCTACGTGCCATAATGGAAATGGAAAAGTGATAATGAAATGATGAAAGTAACTTGTAGGTGATATACAAGTGTATGAAATCCTTAATTGGCCAAATGGGTGTTAACGAGTCAAATGGGTGAAAGGTGTGAAAACAAGTTGTAATCACTTGTTTGTTATGTTTAACACATTACAATGGTAATATGTTGACGAAATGCTAATGTATGGAACCATAATTGACCAAATAGAGGCAAACGGGTCAAATGGGTGAAAAGGGTGAAAACAAGTTGTAAATACTTGTTGGTTATGTTTATCTCATTACTAATGGTTATAAGTTTATGTGGTTATTCAGGGAAAGCTCTGAAATAGGTCAAGGTCAACGTCCAAGCTTGGAGGGTTCTCGTATGCATTTTTGGTATTTTGAGGATTTTCGTAAAATCCTTGTAAAGTGGTGTAATTTGACACAAAAGTTATGTTTTGGTGTAATCATATGTTATCATGATGTTTTTGGTCAAAAATCTAAGTGTTGGTAAAGTTTTGATGTTAAGCAAAATGGAAAAAAAAAGTTGGAAAAATGGCTAAGTATGAAAATCTGCAACTGAAACTTTCTGTGAAAACATGTCCCTCGCGTTACGCGAGAAACCACGTGGGTTCTCTCGCGGTACGCGAGAGACCGGGTTTCTGGCTGACTTTCTGAGACTCCCTCGCGGTACGCGAGGGATGTGGTCAATGTTCCTCGTGGTACGCGAGAGGTAAAAAAAAAAAAAAATCTTTCTGGGATTAAGACTTCCGCGCGTTAAAGTATAGTTTTTAAAAGTGGTGTGTTTCAACTTGGTATCAGAGCATTGGTTTGAGGGATTTGGTGTGGGTGGCACCAAACTCAAACCGGATGCTCTTGATATGGGGGGGGATGATACGAGAATCCAAGAAGGACTTGACTAAGACTCGGAACTTTCGGAAATGAAAGGTTAGTAATGTTATGATTAATGATAATTCCATATGGCGTTTATGTATATGTATGAATGATTGGCAAAGTGTTATGTGTGCCGAAACTTGTCTTGTGATTTTTTATATGAATATGATAATTGCAATTGGGCATAGCGCGTTATTAATCATGTCTGGCCAATATGATTAATATGACGAGATGTGCAAGGGTCTTTATAATAACCATATGACAATGAACATTTACAAGGATTAGGTGAAGGTGATTATATATGTATGTATGTATATAAGTAGATAAGTATACATATACTTAATACATATAGGGGTGTAAGTGTGATAAGTATTTAAGGTATTGATAGTATAAGGGTGTTAAGGTGTTTGTTACTAATTCTCAGTTAAGAGATGGCAGAAGAATCGAGCAATCGGGAACCGTTGGATCCACGGATCCAAGAGTTGATAAAAGAGGAGGTGGCCAAGGCCTTTGAGCAAGCCACAAATCTGTTGATGGAAGAAATGAGGGGGACTATTAAACTCTCTCTCGAGGAGATCATGAAAGAGAAACATAAGGAACCTCGGGGTTGTACACTGAAGGATTTCATGGTGATCAAGCCCAAGGAATATAACGGGCAAGTGGACCCGATTCTGAGCCACAGGTGGGTGGTAGACATGGAGTCAAATTTTGAGACGACAAAGTGTAAGCCCGAGGATAGAGTGATGTTTAGCGTGCCACTTTTGACTGGGCGGGCTAAGGAGTGGCTGCTAAATCTCCAAAAGGAGAGGGGTGAAAGAGGGGTGACCTCCATGTCATGGGAGGAGTTTAAAGCAGCATTCCTAAAGTACCATTGCCCACATGCCGCTATTGACAGGATGACCGAGGAGTTTCTCCTCATGAGGCAGACGACAGAGACTATTGATGAATTGGCTGGAGCTTTCTTTGATCGCGCCAAGTTCTGTCCGGACGTGGTGTCGACCGAGAAGGCGAAGATTGACAGATTTTATGCTATGTTGACTGTGGAATTCAGAGATAGCATATCTCCATCTTCTTTCACCACGCTTGTGGATTTGATAAACAGGTGTCGGGAAAGGGAAGTGGAGTTGAGGAGGCAAGAAGCTAGAGGAGAGAAGAGGAAAAGGGAAATTGTGGATCAAGTGGTGAGCAAGATAAAGGGGGGAAGCCCTAGTAAGAAGCCTTTTACCAAGTTCTCTTCTCGAGGATGCAAAGTTTGTGGGAAGGAGCACTATGGGGATTGTAAGAAGGGAACGTCGAATTGTTACAAGTGTGGGAAGCCGGGGCATATGGCAAATCAGTGTCCAAGCCAGATTCGTATATGCTATAATTGTTACAAGCCAGGACACCTTAGGGCGGATTGCCCGGATTTGAAGCAAGGTGGAAGCGAGAGAAAAGTTGAGATACCCAGGCCTAAGGGTAGAGCTTTCCACATATCTGCGGAGGAAGCAAAGAACGACTCGGAGGTGGTGACAGGTACATTCAAGATTAACTCTTTACCTGCACTAGTTCTTTTTGACTCGGGGGCTAGTCGTTCGTTTGTGTCTTTGAAATTTGTTAAGCATTCTTCTTTTATAAGTAGCAAGTTAGATGAACCCTTAGAAATTGAGGCGGCAAATGATAAGAGCTTCCTAGTGTTTGATGTTTATAGGAATTGCAAATTAAAGGCGGGGGGTGAAACGTTCCATATCGATTTAATTCCTATGTCTATGGGGGAATTTGATGTGATAGTGGGGATGGATTGGTTAGCAAGGAACAAAGCGAATATTCTATGTGGGCCTAAAGCGATACGACTCGATTCCCCGTCGGGTGAGTCCATTTACATAGAAGGTGAGAAGAAAGGTAATGTAAGAATGTGCTCTTATGTAAAGGCAACCAAGTTCATGGCGCGTGGGTGCAAGGCGTTCATGGCTTGTGTTGCGGTTGTGAATGAGAAAGTAAAGGACATTCGCGATGTTCCGGTTGTGAATCAGTTTGAAGATGTGTTTCCTGATGAGTTACCGGGGGTTCCTCCGGAGAGGGAAGTAGAGTTCGGGATTGATTTGATACCGGGTGCTAAGCCGGTAGCTAAAGCGCCTTATAGATTGGCACCACCAGAAATGAAAGAACTCATGGAGCAATTACAAGAGTTACTTGACAAGGGTTTCATACGCCCAAGTGTTTCACCTTGGGGTGCGCCCGTTCTCTTCGTCAAAAAGAAGGATGGGAGCATGAGAATGTGTATGGATTACCGGGAGTTGAACAAGTTGACAGTGAAGAATAGGTACCCATTGCCTAGGATTGATGATCTTTTCGACCAATTGCAAGGGGCGTCATGGTTTTCTAAGATTGACTTGAAGTCCGGTTATCATCAGTTGAAAGTGAAGGAAGAGGATGTTCATAAGACAGCTTTTCGCACTCGTTACGGTCACTATGAGTTTACGGTTATGCCTTTCGGTTTGACCAACGCACCTGCGGTTTTCATGGATCTCATGAACCGGGTGTGTAGACCGTTCCTTGATCGTTCGGTCATTGTGTTTATTGACGATCTTCTCATCTATTCAAGGAGCGAAGGTGATCACGCTTGTCATTTGCGTGAGATTCTTGAGGTCTTGCAAAAGGAGAAGCTTTATGCTAAATTCTCCAAGTGCGCATTTTGGTTGCGCGAGATCCAATTCTTGGGTCATGTGATTAATGAAAGAGGAATTACCGTAGACCCATCCAAGATTATGGCTGTTAAAGAATGGTCATCACCGAAGACGCCTTCGGAGATTAGAAGTTTCTTGGGGTTAGCGGGTTATTATCGGAGGTTCATCGAAAACTTCTCTCAGATTGCTTTTCCGATGACGAAGTTGACTCGTAAGGAGACAAAGTTTGTTTGGAGTCCCGAGCAAGAATCTGCCTTTCAACTCTTGAAAGAAAAGTTGACTAAGGCGCCTGTTTTATCCTTGCCGGACGGGACCGAGGATTTTGTTGTTTATTCGGATGCCTCGCATTCGGGGTTGGGGTGTGTTTTGATGCAAAGGGGGAAAGTGATTGCCTATGCATCTAGGCAATTAAAGACTCACGAGGTGAATTACCCAACCCATGATTTAGAGCTTGCAGCCGTGGTCTTCGCGCTCAAGATTTGGAGGCATTATTTGTATGGTGCAAAGTGTACGATCTACACGAATCACAAAAGTCTCAAATATTTCTTTGACCAAAAGGACCTCAATATGAGGCAAAGACGGTGGCTTGAACTGGTTAAGGATTATGATTGTGAGATACTTTATCATCCTGGTAAAGCGAATGTTGTGGCGGATGCGCTTAGTAGAAAGTCAAGTCATTCACCTATCAAGGTGAAGTCATTTAAGATGACAATTTCATCATCTCTTATTGATGAAATCCGGGAGGCGCAAGTGTTAGCACTTGGTGGTGACTTGAAGAAAGAACGGATGATTTCTTATGTTGATAAGCTTGGTGAAAATAGCATGGGTTTGAAGACATGCTTTGATAGAATTTGGATACCTAGGTTGTCAAGTGTCTTGACAACTATTCTTGACGAGGCGCATAAATCCAAATATTCTATCCATCCGGGGGCCACGAAGATGTTTTATGATTTGAGGTGTCATTTTTGGTGGCCGGGTATGAGGCGTGATATTGTTAAGTATGTGGAGAGGTGTCTCACATGCTTAAGGGTTAAGGCGGAGCATCAAAAGCCGTATGGAAAGCTGCAACCGCTCGAAATACCGCTTTGGAAGTGGGAAAATGTAACCATGGATTTGTTCACTAAACTACCAAAGACTTGAAAAGGTTATGATGCGATATGGGTAGTAGTGGATCGGTTGACAAAGAGTGCACATTTCCTTCCAATAAAGGAAACGTACTCGTCGGATAGACTAGCGGAAATCTATGTGAAAGAAATTGTGTCACGCCATGGGGTGCCGGTGTCAATTATTTCGGACCGGGATACGAGATTCACTTCTCGTTTTTGGAAGAAATTCCATGAGGATATGGGGACAAGGTTGAACCTTAGCACCGCTTATCATCCGCAAACGGATGGGCAAAGCGAGCGTACGATTCAAACGCTCGAGGATATGTTACGCGCGTGTGCTTTGGATTTTGGGGGTAGTTGGGACGACCATTTACCGTTGGCGGAATTTGCATACAATAATAGTTACCATTCTAGCATTGGTATGCCGCCTTTTGAGGCATTGTATGGGAGGAAATGTAGAACACCCGTATGTTGGGGTGAAATTGGTCAACGGGAACTTGGCAGCAAGGAAGTGGTCATGGAAACGAATGATAGTATTGACCAAATAAAGGCTCGCTTAAAGGCGGCGCAAGATCGCCAAAAATCTTATGCGGATAATAGGAAGCGGGCGATTGAGTTTCAAATGGGGGACTTTGTGCTATTGAAAGTCTCTCCTTGGAAAGGGGTGATAAGGTTTAGGAAACGGGGGAAGTTAAGCCCACGTTTCATTGGACCGTTTAAAGTGATGGCAAGGGTGGGTGCGGTAGCTTATCGATTGGAGTTACCGGAGGGACTAAGTAGACTTCATAACACGTTCCATGTGTCTCATTTGCGAAAATGTTTAGCGGATGAATCTACTTTTGTTCCATTGGATGATATAGAAATTGATGAAAAGTTGAACTATGTGGAAGAACCGATGGCAATCTTAGATAGGAAAGTGAAGCGGTTGCGTAATAAAGAGATTAGCCAAGTGTTGGTTCGATGGAAGCATAGAAAGGGGGCGGAAATGACTTGGGAAACCGAGGAAGAAATGCTCAAATTCTACCCGAACCTTTTTATGTGAAGTCGGGTTTCGGGGACGAAACCCAAATAAGGGGAGGTGATTTGTAACGAACCAAAATCCGGGTTTCGTATTCAAATAATTAAATATTTATATTTAATATTATGGTGGAAATAATATTTTATAAATAAGTTGAAACAAGTGGGTTTCAAGTTTGTAATGGGATTATGTTAGTTTTAACTAACTATAGAACGAAATTGGTGAAATGGAAGTTGAAGGACTAAATGTGTAAAATGGCCAAAAAGCTGCCATTTGACTTGGTGAAGTCAAAATTGGCTTCATTTACACATTTTGAGTCATTCTTGAGCAAGAGAGGAAAAAAGGAGAAAAGTGTGTTGAAGCCATTTTCGTGCAATTGAAGCTTGATTAGTGAAGGTTTTGGCTCACACAACACCTTCCTAACATCAAGTAAGTGATTCTCTTCCTCTTGATTTCACCATGTATGTGTTCTTGGTGGGTTTTGGGTGAAATCCGAAATTATGTATGCATGTGATGAAATGGTGTTAGATTATTGATAATCTAGCTAAACTAAAGTTAAAGAATGATGATTAACATCCTAGAACCCTTTGATTTTGATTATGAGAAGTTAGGGTTCATATGGTGAAAATTGGGGGTGTTTGGGTCATAATGCTAGAATGGTGAATTAATGAAGATTAAGTGTTTTTAAGATGTTAGACACTAGAACAAACACCAAATTAACTTAATAATAATTTTTGAAAGAAGAATTAGTGTTAAGATTAAGTTAATGAAACTCAAGTAGGTGAGTTTGTGGTGAAAGAGGGTGTTTGGTTATGAGGATAACCCAAACGGGTCAATTTGGGTTGGAATTGGGAAATTGAGTTGTGAACTCAATTGTAATGAAATTTTGGTATATGTTAGATTACTAAACTAGGCGAATGTGTTTAGGTAATCAAATTGCAAAGCTTGAAAGCGGTGCGGGATCTTCTAACCCGAAAGGTAAGTGCTTTTGCACTTACTTAGTTTTGATGATAAATGAGTTTTATGCAATGTTGTATGTATAATGTGTAAAGTTGCATAATTTGTTATGTGGTATGAATGAGTATAAAATTGTATGCATAATTGAAGAAATGTAGTTATAGTATTTATACTATAATGGATATGTTGATATGGAGTTATGGTCTATGAACCATAATGGATAGAATGGATATGGAGTTATGGACTAAGTACCATAATGGATAGATTAGTTATGGAGTTATGATCTCGTATCCTTTGGGATATGAAGTTATGGCCTACATGCCATAATGGAAATGGAAAAGTGATAATGAAATGATGAAAGTAACTTGTAGGTGATATACAAGTGTATGAAATCCTTAATTGGCCAAATGGGTGTTAACGGGTCAAATGGGTGAAAGGTGTGAAAACAAGTTGTAATCACTTGTTTGTTATGTTTAACACATTACAATGGTAATATGTTGACGAAATGCTAATGTATGGAACCATAATTGACCAAATAGAGGCAAACGGGTCAAATGGGTGAAAAGGGTGAAAACAAGTTGTAAATACTTGTTGGTTATGTTTATCTCATTACTAATGGTTATATGTTTATGTGGTTATTCAGGGAAAGCTCCGAAATAGGTCAAGGTCAACGTCCAAGCTTGGAGGGTTCTCGTATGCATTTTTGGTATTTTGAGGATTTTCGTAAAATCCTTGTAAAGTGGTGTAATTTGACACAAAAGTTATGTTTTGGTGTAATCATATGTTGTCATGATGTTTTTGGTCAAAAATCTAAGTGTTGGTAAAGTTTTGATGTTAAGCAAAATGAAAAAAAAAGTTGGAAAAATGGCTAAATATGAAAATCTGCAACTGAAACTTTCTGTGAAAACATGTCCCTCGCGTTACGCGAGAAACCACGGGGGTTCTCTCGCGGTACGCGAGAGACCGGGTTTTTGTCTGACTTTCTGAGACTCCCTCGCGGTACGCGAGGGAGGTGGTCAATGTTCCTCGCGGTATGCGAGAGGTAAAAAAAAAAAAAATCTTTCTGGGATTAAGACTTCCGCGCGTTAAAGTATAGTTTTTAAAAGTGGTGTGTTTCAACAGTTTAGCTATATCGTCGTCTAATATCAAATAATAAGCGACATCAGGACTTGCAATTTAAGCGGAACCTTAAAATTAGTTTCACTAATATTGAGATATATATTTCACATAATATTCACTTGCACATTTTATATACTGAGCGGGTGGGATAAAAGGCCGACAAAACTAAAATTCAATTAATCAAGACTTAACATGAGGAGCGGTGTTTGCATCAAGAGTGGGATAAGAAACTGGCTTAAAATCGCCACGTGTGTTTTTAACCTCATCCTATGGTTTTACTTTGAGAATGATTTAATCTCTAATGCTTTTCAAGTATTTATAATAAAAGTGTGAAATATAAAATAAACATAAATGAATATAAGTAATTTCAAGGACACTATAACAAATTTCTAAGATAAATAAATATTATAAAATGAAAGGCTATTTAAAACATTTATCTAAGTTGAGCCGTTCAAAAAAAAAAATCAACAGCTAGTTCCCTTTTATTTTTCTTTACCCTCATGTAACTGCCGGAGTTTTTTTTACGGCATTATACCGACAATTCCGTCGGTAACACCCCTCGACACATAACGCAAGGGAAATTTTGATGGAATGCTTCTTAAGATCGCTTGAATCTTGCTTGAATCGAGTAAAGAGGGAATTTCAATCGTCTGTTGTGGTTTTGATGTTGTCTATCTGCAAAGGAGGAAAACAAGACAAAAGACGGCAACGACATTTGTTGGTAGTGGACCAAATTTGATAAGTGGTTTTCGAATCTGTCGGCAGTGACAGTGGTCTTTACGCCGACTGGGTTCAACGGGCAGTAGTTAGACTAAGGAAACAAGTTACATAGAGAGGGCTGAATGGTTGGTCAATTTTGAGGGATGAAGAGGTAGCAACGGTTTCGTGAGGGTTGAAAATTTTGCACCAGAGGAAGTTTCTTTTGCAGAAACGACATGGAAGTTGAGTTTTTCAAGTCGTCGTCAGCGAGAGAATTAGGGTTTCCGGAAGAGCACTTTCGTGCTGATAACGTGATAAAAATAAGAGAGAAACTAGGAGAGGGAAACGGGTTTCAATTGATACACATACATCACAATACAATATGAAACCCTAAAGCCCATAAACATTGGGCTGGACAATAAAATAGTCTGCATTTATAACAATTTTGATCTTTCTTGTTCATTTAAATTTCTAAAATCATGTTTTTACTATAACTCCTTATTTTCAAATTAAACCTTTCTAATATTCAACTTATTTCATTTCTATCCATACTAAATTCATATTTACACTTTAACCTTATACTTTCCAAACTTACCAAACAAACCCTAAACTTGGTCTAGTATACCGATAGAGTAACCATCCAACCTGTATGTAGTTATCTGACAAGCAGAAAGTTCTGTCTAAAAAAAGAGTGGTGTATAAATCTCTCCTGGACCCGTCATTCTTTCCAGGAAAAGTTTCTGTTGGAGGTACTACTCTATGGACTATAACCACTCTAGTATACGATAACCACCTTCCTCTCTTTACAATATCAACCCCTAGACTATTCTAAACTTGTTTTTAATTAACTTAACAAACTTAGTTAGGGAATCCTTAAGGCATTCAATCCAAGTTACTACAAGTTCAAGTTCAACCCTTTCACTTGCAAGGTGAGTTCCTAACCCCTCTTTTACTTTCTATCTTTGGGGTAAAAAACATGCTCTCGTATTCAAACTCTATATCAATACTATTATCATACTACAAGGTTTTCATACTATTCAATAACAACTTTCTATATTTGTAAACTTGAACGGGTTCATAAACACTCTCTACCACACCATTAACGTTTTAGCCAACGGGAGTAAGTAAATAAATCTATTGGCCTGACAAGCCCAACTAGTGCTCAGGTTGATGCATTCTGTTCAACTTCTCGGGTTAATGCATTCTGTTCGATCTGGGGGAGCTAGATGACAGAAACTGCATACTATAACAGTACTTTGGGTCTGATGCGTTCAGACGAGGAATTTATTCTAGTCACTAGAGTTGGTTGTGGACTCGGTGTATGAAAGTTTAATTTACTTGTATTGGAACTTTTTATGAATTTTATACTATTATTCTATGCTATATCTATGTAACTACTTAAACCTATGTTCTCACCAACTTTTTAGTTGACTTATTTTAGCATATTTTTCAGGTAATGGAGACTAAGTTGCTGATAAGCTCATGCTAGGAATCAAGGATTATGCCTTAATGAACTTAGCTAGATAATAATAAAAGAAGACTTATTTGTTCTACTTGTTTTGTTTGATTTTTGTAATCAATGTAATCAACTATTCAATTAATAAAAATTTCTTTTGATCATGTGTAATGATTCAATTTCGTCGCTCCCTCGTGTTTCCACCTTGGCAAGGGTGTGACATGCTAGGATTAAGGACTATGCTTTAGTGGACTTAGCTAGACATTAACAAAAAAAAGACTTGTCCTGCTTGATTTATGTTTAACCAATGTAAACAACTATTCAAATCAATTAATAGAAATTTCTTTTAATCATGTGTAATGAGTCAATTCCGTCGCTCCCTCGTATTTTCGCCTTGGCGGGGGTGTGATATTACCCCATATATATACATGCAAATTTGGTCAGTATCAGATATACGAAATTCTTAACAGTCTTTCACATTTTCTGCTCTTGAATCTCTAATTCTTATCCGATTGAATATTCGTCTACGCGCAATATAATTCAATATGAAAGTGAACTATCACGATTGTCAGATAATCCAAGTCATATCATATACACGAATCACCCAGATTTCCTACAAAGATTGAATTATATTGTTCAAATGTCGACTGGAGAATTTGTGAAGGACATGACCAACAAATTCGGTAAACTTGAGAAGTTTGAAGACCATGACTTTAGGCGATGGTAAAATAAGATGCACTTTCTTCTTACCGCTGTAAAGGTTGTCTATTTGCTCAGTACCCCGATGCCAGAATTTTTGGAGGATGAAATGATAGGACAAACCATGAGAAGGATGAAATGGGAGAATGATGATTACATTTGTAGAGGCCATATCCTAAATGGTATGTCTGACTCCCTACTTGACGTTTATTAGAATGTTGAATCCTCGAAAGAACTGTGGGATTCCTTGAATCAAAATATATATGGTAGAAAATGCTCCAAGCAAGAAATTTCTAGTCAGTAATTTCATTAATTACAATATGATTAATTCAAGGCCTGTTATGGAACAATACAATGAACTGTTACGTATTTTGGGGCAATTTACTCAACATAAGATGCAAATGGACGAATCAATTTCTGTGTCGAGTATAATTGATAAATTGCCCCCATCTTGGAAGGACTTTGAACACACATTAAAACAACAAAAGGAAGAACTGACTGTGGTTCAATTAGGAAGTCATATTCGAATAGAAGAGTCCCTAAGGGCTCAAGAAAGTGACAAGGTCAAGGATAAAAGGGTGGTTGGACCATCCTCTGTGAACATGGTTGAGGATAGTGGTCGTTCCAAGGGATACAACAAGTTCAAGGACAATAAGAGGAAGTTTAAACAAACCAAGAATTCTTCCAACGAATAAACCAAAACCAGTTTGTTGGAAGTGTGGCAAACCTGGACATATGAGAAGGATTACGTGGTTGGTAAGTCTAAGAATGAGGCCAGTCCAAGTGAAACCAAGGACCAAACTCCACCACAAGGTCAGAATTTAAACCAAAGTAATAATTCTATTCAGAATTATGTGTCATTCATATATGATGCATTTTATATGCAGGATGATGATGTAGGTTGGTGGGTTAATTCGGGAGCAACAAGCCATGTGTGCAAGGATAAACGTTGGTTTAATTCATTTAAACCAATAGAATATGGATCAATGTTGCGCATGGGGAATGTTTCTACCGAACCAGTCAAAGGCCCTGGAATTGTGAAGCTTAGTTTTACTTCTGGAAAACAATTAACTTTAGACAATGTTTTATTTTTTCCTGGGATTCGAAAGAATCTTGTGTCTTGTGCTGTATTAAACAATTGTGGTTACAAACAGGTGTTAGAATCGGATAAGTGTATCTTATCCAGACAAGGTACTTTTGTTGGATTTGGTTATTTGAATGGCATGTTTAGATTAAACATTAATGTTCTTTTTGGTGGTGATTCTTTTTGCATGGTTAGCTCTAGTAATAACATAAACAAATCTAGTTTACGGCATGAAAGGTTAGGGCACGTGCACTGTAAAAGATTATTGGATATGTCTAAGTGTAGTTTGATACCTGCTTTTGACATTAATTGTAATCCCGAAGAAATTCCGGCCTATATTTTTACTTTTCCGGCATTGTAATTCCACTATTATCTAATTTACATCTATGAAAGTGTCCTATTTTCCAATTACATTTCATAAGTGTTCATACATACATACATACATTGAGTACATTCATTTCAAATTCAATACATATTTATTTGGGTTATAAATGTTCTAAGACTATTAAACAAATGGATACATATATGTTAGGCTATGTATATATATACAAACATGCAAAAACAAATGTTATAAATCTTATAAATAAATTACGGATTTATAAAGATTTAACTGAACAAATAAGTTCTATATAAATAAAACCCTTTATTTTACAAAACAATTATAATTTATATTTATAACATTTAATAATATTATTTAAAATTTTAAAAAGATATAAAACTTTAAAGTATTTTTATGTTTTATAAAGTCCAGGGACTAGTTATGCCAATTCTGAAACTTAATTTTAGTTAAAATCAAAGTTTGCACATGAAATGATAAACCTTAGAACTAGAGGGCCTGTTCTGCCAAACCCCCCAAACCGCCCCTCCCTAAACCCGTCTCAGGTTCGAGACCCACGACTAACTGATTTCCAACCCCTTAACCTCAAACTCATTTCTGGCATATTCTCATGCGAGTTTGAAACCGGCTACACCTTTAGACCAATCAAGCGACGCACTACACACGATTAATTGAGTTTTTATGAGGATCTTGATGATGAACTCGTAACCGAAACCCCCATTTCTAATCATTTAAGCAATTGAGTTAATGCGGTAAAATTGAGTATAAATAAGCACATCTTGATACTAACGACACTCATTACAAACTTCTTACACCACTATTTGCGTCTAAATCCATCTGGGAATCGCTCAAACCCATCGAGAAAGCTGTCCCTGTTCTTCGAGTCGTTCTCCTTCAATTCATATTCATTTCAGGTAAATTTGGTGTCCTTAGAATCGTGTTAACACAAGGATCAAAAGCCCCATGGTTCGGGCTTCGACCATTAGCCTGATCAGGCGAATTGGGAAGCTAGGGTTATGAGATCTTATTTGGGACGATGACTGTTTGGGCCTACGCATTTTAAACAAAGCAAAACCAATTCAGACATGGCTTCGTGCCCTGGTCTGATGGTTAAGTGTGTTTGTGTGCGTTGACCCGGCAGGGGGCGCGCGTTCGAGTCCTGACCACCCTTTTTATTCCAGATTTAATTCCTTTATCATTTTCAACAACCTTTTTCCCATTTAAAAAATCTAAATTTAATTTTATAAAATTCTACAAATATATTCTCAAAGTTTATGAAAACTGAATTTATAAAAAAATACCTATTTATCTTGTTTTAATTAAAACCACATTATAAACATTTTATATTTATAAATAAGTACTAAAGATGATTTTATTTGAAACAAATTTATTATGTATTTATTTATAATGGTATTACACCAATTTTTAAGTTAAATGTTTAGGCATTTTATATTCTTTCAAGTTTATAAATAATCATTCTTGTAAGAATAATTATTTTTTAGACTTATAAATATTCAAATAATTATGTTAGATAATTATTTTATCAAAAATCCATTAATCATATTTAATTTTGTTATAACTCATTTATAATGAACTTGATAATAAACTAATTAGCCAAATTAATTTCATTAACTAATCATTTTATTTACATTTATTAATAATCAAACATTTTATTTACCTTAACTATTTTAATTGCATAAATTAATTGATTTAACTCTTCATTTCCCAAACTATTTATAAAATGGTTTTATAAATAAATCCTAATGCACTATTTTTATTTCATCAACCTTATTTAATATCTTTAGAATAAATATGTAAATCGAATAATTTACTAAACTAATTTTACCAAACTATTTTATATTTCTATAAAACAACCAAGCAAGTCCATCGTCAACCCAAACCCTAGAATTTCACTATCTTATTCAACTTACTTTAAACTTAGAATACAAATTATCTATGTAGGTTTGTTGTGAGTAATTCTCACAATAACTATCCACCTCATCAAACTCTATTACTCCTAGCTTCAACTCAAGTGACTTTACATAGCCCTTTTTTTTACTATTTTTACTTTTGGGGTGAAACGTGTTTACAAACGCTTTACTTACACAATTCAGTACCTATGTTCTTAGCTTTGGTCTTTATGCTTTATGTCTTGAACTACCTGATGACCATTACATGTGTTCATGTTAGTACATTCATTAACTTGCAGCCCAAGCCTAAGGTAGTACCTTTTATGATCATTTATACGGAAATCCGAAACTATAACTTACCACAAAACCTTGGCAGGTTTTTGTTGGGTATCAACTTACAACTTGGGTATCCTCTTGCCCCCTTTTCAAAATGGAAATCAGTGGGATTGCGTATCTAGTTTTCCATTACTAGGATTGAATTGTACGCTTGGAACCTTGTATGTCTTCACATTCATGCTTTAGACATGCTTCGAACATATTGAATTGTAACTATACTTAACTTTGTTTGGTGTCAAAACCTATGTTACTTACCAACTACTTGTAGTTGACATTTACTCACATGTTTCAGGTGCACCAGTTGAGGACACTACTTGATCACATAGGACATGAACTTAGTTTCAATTTAACCTAATTATGTTATGTTTGAATACTTGTTTTCCTATTTACAATTGTAATGGATGCTTTTAATTTGAATAATAAATACTATCATATTTAATAGATGATCATGTGCTTATGAACAACCGCGTCAGTCCCGGCGTATAATCCGCCGCCGGCCGGGGTGTGACATTAATGATGAAAAGTGTAAAACGTGCATGTTAACTAAAATTACTAGGCAACCTTTTAAAGATGTTAAAAATGAGTCAAAGGTGCTTGAACTAATACGTAGTGACTTATGTGATTTCCATGCAACTCCATATATAGGAAATAAAAAGTATGTACTTAATTTTATAGATGATGCCTCAAAGGTTTGCTATGTATATCTGTTATACACTAAAGATGAAACTTTAGATAAATTGAAGATATACAAAACTGAGGTAGAGCTGCAAAAGAATTACTTGATTAAAACACTACGAACTGATAGGGAAGATGAATACTATGATCCAAGTTATTCCAATCGATGGGTATTATACATCAAACCATTGCTCCTTATACACCATAGCAAAATGGTGTATCTGAGAGAAAGAATAGAGCTCTAAAAGAGATGGTTAATTCTATGTTATCTTATACAGGGCTAGGTGAAGGGCTTTGGGGTGAGCCTATGTTAACAGCATGTTATTTATTAAATAGAGTTCCTAATAAAAGGAACAAGATTACCCTGTATGAACTTTGGTATGGAAAGCCACCGAACTTAAATTACTTGAGAGTTTGGGTTGTAGAGAAGTTATGAGGCTCACTGAACCCAAAAGAAAGAACTTAGGTGAAAGAGGTATAAATTGCATCTTCATTGGATATGTTGAGCATTCCAAGGCATATAGGTTTTATGTCATAGAACCTAATAACTCTGTGTCTATCAACACTGTTATTGAGTTAAGAGATGCAATATTTGATGAGGAGAGATTCTCATCTATACCTAGACCAAAGGACATGGTTTCAAGTTCGAGTAACTCTCAAATAACTAACTTTGGAGATATCCCTTATACTTTAGTTAAACCAAGAAGAAGTAATAGAGCTAGAATAGCTAAGAACTATGGTTCTGATTTCCAACTCTATCTAGTTGAAGGATCTAGAAATGAGATTAATACTTAATATCAATATTGCTTCAATATTGAGGAAGATCCTAGAACCTCTAGTGAGGCTATGGCATCTCGAGATGTAGCGTTCTGGAAATAATCTATACAGGATGGGATGGATTCTATTATACAAAATAATACTTGGAAATCGTTTGATCTACCCCTTGGTTGTAAACCATTAGGTTTTAAATGGATCTTCAAGAAGAAGATGAAAGTAGATGGTACCATAGATAAGTTTAAGGCCAGATTGGTTATCCAAGTCTTTAGACAAAAGGAAGGTATATACTATTTTGACACATATGCTCCCGTGGCAAGAATATCCACAATTAGGTTGTTGGTTGCTTTAGCAGTTATACACAACCTTATGATACACCAAATGGATGTTAAAACTACATTCCTAAATGGTGAGTTGGATGAGGAGATTTATATGAAACAACCTGAAGGTTTTATTATGATTGGCAATAAGCATAAGGTGTGTAAGCTCATTAAGTCACTCTATGGTTTAAAGCAAGCACCTAAACAATGGCATCAAAAGTTTGATGACATTGTGTTATCTAATGGTTATGTGCTTAACCAAGATGACAAGTAAAAATACAGCAAATTTGATAATTCTGGTAAAGGAGTTATAATCTGCTTATATGTTGATGACATGTTGATCTTTGGTACTTATCAAGATCAAGTTGACGATAAAAGAACTTTTGTCATCTAGTTTTTCTATGAAGGATTTAGGGGAGGCTGAGGTGATCCTAGGCATTAGGATCAAGCATGAAAACAAGGGTATCTCTATCTCATAGTCTCACTACATTGAGAATGTATTAAAGAAATTTAATTGTGAGAACTGTTATCCAAGTAGCACTCCTATTGATCCTAATATCAAGCTTTTACCTAACAAAGGTGAAGCCGTGTCTCAACTTGGATATTCAACATGCATTGGCTGCTTGATGTATGCCATGATTAGCACAACGTCGGATATTCCCTTTACTGTTGGGAAGCTTAGTAGGTTTACTAGCAAACCAAGTACACATCATTGGCAAGCTATTAGAAGAATATTCAAGTATTTGAAGGGGACCGTGAACTATGTTCTGAGTTATAGTGGATTTACTTCTGTTCTTGAAGGCTATTCAGATGCAAGTTGGATTACAAATATGGAGGATCACTCCTCAACTAGTGAATGGGTTTTTTTGCTTAGAGTAGGAGTTATCTCTTGGGCTTCTAAGAAGCAAACTTACATAACTAACTCAAAAATGGAATCTGAGTTTGTTGCCTTAACAATAGCTGGTAAAGAAGCTGAATGGCTAAGAAATTTAGTGATGAGAATCCATTGTGGCCCAAACCGATATCACCAATATCTATCAGGTGTGATAGTGCTGCTACCTTGGCTAAAGCCTATAACCAAGTGTATAATGGGAAGTCTAGACACTTGGGTGTTAGACATAGCATGATTCGTGAGCTCATCATGTATGGTGTGATATAAGTTGAATATGTTCTCGTACACAACATAATCTAGCCAATCATTTAACCAAAGGGTTAAGAAGAGATTTTGTGCACAAGTCGATTGTGGGGATGAGATTAAAATCCACTTAAATCTCTCATGTTAAGATACACAATTCTCATCTAGTACAACATTAGATGTTGAATTCAATGTGGAAAGCTTAACATATATAGATTGGAACACATATATTACATTATCCCCAAGGTATGTGTTCAGACTGTAGTGGGGTTAGGATGAAGTTTTGACTTCTTAATAGTTCATTTGAAAAATTGCATTGTAGGTGCAAAAGTAAAGAAGTTACCTATATGAGTATGAAGTTTAGCCGCTTCAAAGGATGGGGCTAGCCCAACTGGTCCGCGCTCCACCTCCCCACCGTGTCACACAAGTTCGAATCCAACCCACCCCCCCCCTACGTTTTCGGTTTGCCGGCGTCAGCGATACTCCTGTGCTGCCGTCATAATTAATTTGTTTGTTTTTTTAAATAAAAAACTTAATAATTTAAATCTCTATATTAAAATATTATGCTTATTTAATTTTTTTTAAGCTTAATAATTTAAATTTTTATATTAAATATAACTTTTAAAATATTATGCTTATTATTTTTTTATTCCTTTTCTAATATTTAAGTTTTAGGTGTCTTTTTTATTAATGTTATTTTTAATATTGCGTCTACGTTTTCATTTAAATATTATTAATAATTTTTTAGTTTTTTTTCTTTTTTAATACTTTAGTTTTAAGTTTTTTTTACTAACATTATTTTTACATTGCGTCTATGTTTCTATTTAGATTTTGTTTAAGATCGGTCCGTCCGCAGCGGAGCACGGGTGAAACGCACTAGTTATTATACAATACACAATCATACCAGTCAAGTTAGACCAACACAAATAACATTGTCTTATAATAAAATATTCAAATAAATAGTATTACAGAAGAATGATCCAAATCATATGGTAGAAAAGAATCAAAGATGCAAAAATTTAGATTTTATCATCTTTGTATTCCTTTTATAAACAAAAAATGTTAAATAAGAACGATCCAAAGAATATGGCCAAATGAAAAAACCGGTGTAATTAAATCTAGAAAAGTACTCCTTTTTATGCACGAATATTACAAAATGGTTTGGATCTCGAGAGCATAATGTATGCATATAAGTATATACAAGTATGGTATTTTCAATATTAAAAATAAAGGTTAAAAATATATAATATTTTCATAATTTGAATTGTTATTAACGAAGAACTCGAACTACAAATTAAAGGTCTGTTTGAGAACTCACTCATGGATAGAAGTTCTAATAACTACGGGTGTAAATGGGTCGAACAAAGTTGATTCAAGCTCGCCTTAACTCGAGCTCAGCTTGTTAATAGTTTTTAAGATGAAGTTTTGACTTGTTTTTTATTTATTAAATACTAGCTTAACCCCTGTGTCTACACACAGGTGAAAAATATCAGTAGATAAAATTAATCTTTATGTATATATTTTACAGGTGTAAAAATGTATTACATATACTAAAAATATAAAATAAAATTCAAAATATGTAAAAATTAATATATAATTGGGTTTAGAAAATATGTTAATTACTATTTAATATAATTTAACTTTCATTTACTATTTGATTGAAAATAAAAGTTACATAATTAGATTTCAAAGTTTCTTATAATAAAGGATAATTTTAAAAAAAATGTTTTATTAGTATAATTAGTATTTTCTTAAAAAATATATTATTATTAAAAGATATGAGTATATTTAATAAGAGAGAGGGGCGGGAAAAAAATGATGAGAATGAATATGGAGGCGACACGTGACATGAAAAAACTTTTATTTATTATATAGTATAGATATAGATTTAATTATACATATTATATAAAGTAAAAGTTATTATATTTATATAAATAATATATATTATATAAAATAAAAGCTATTATATTTAAATAAATAATAGGTTTGTGAGCCTAATCAAGCTCGATATGTGAAGCTAGGGCTCGAGCTCCTTTATTAAATAAATTCCAACTTAGACTAGACCTTAGGCTTGAGACAGTTTACGCTCGGCTCGTTTCAAGTTTTTAACGTGCCGGTCTCAAATAGCACATGAGTGACATATACTCCCTAGCTAACAACTAATCAAGACTCAATTTGCAGAACGAATTTACCGCACATAATTTTCAATGCAGTACGAATTTACCGCACATAGTTTTCAAACAGAGGCGACCCTAAACTATTAAAATTTAATGGATGGTAGATCCGTGATTTGTTAAATGAGTTTTTACATATAAATGATTTTTTTCAATCTTTATTTTTTAAATATTTAGTTTTAAATTATCAATGAATCCACATGTTTTTAAAAGATATAGCATAATAAAGCATATTTAAAAGTAATTTAACATGTATTTAATTTAAGGGGGGTTGAGAAACTTTTATGCCAATGCTACTGTATACGCCAACTTTTATGCCCTGGGTGGCGTAAAATACACCGGACTTAGGATTTTGACCATTTTTCAATGTTTTTGCTTTAAGTTTGTTTCGGGGTTTCTTTCTAACTTGTTTCTAACTTGTTTCCATGTTAAAAACTTGTAGGAAAAACTCAAATGTAGTGACGATCAGGTTACAAATCTCGGGTGATAAATAAGACAATTTGTAAATTTTCTTGAGAAGAACAAATAACAAAGATCAAGTCTTTTGTAAATGTGTTTTATTTGATCATGTTGGAATGAATATTTGTATAACAACTATATTAAGGAAGTATATTAGCTTTATAATTTGGATTTTTAAATGAAAAATCTATGACCAAATTTCACAATGTGATTTAGTTTAAGTTTCTAAATTTAGGTGTTACATCTATGAGTCCACGTTTGTGTATCCCGAAAGGACTGATCACCGTATGATGAGTCCCGTAAAGAATGAACACCATGTTTGGACTTTGCGATAGTGCTTGGGTTGTCTCCCACACTATCTAAAGAATGTGAAATTCCCACCCCGTGTTTTGAATATTTTCGGATACTAGGGATGAGATCAGTACCGTATCGGTACCGAAAATACCAGTACCGAATTTGTGGAAAAGTGGGTACCGGTACCGAATTTATCGGTACGGTACCGGTTCGAAACGGTATCGGTTCGGTACGGTACGGGTATTTGTTACAAAATGTCCATCTCTATAGGTATCGGTACCGAATTTATGTAAAAGTGGGTACCGGTACCGAATCTATCAGTAAGGTACCGGTTTGGTACGGTATCGATATCGGTACCGGTACCGGTACTCGGTATCAAATGCTCATCCGTACCGGATACACATACACATGTACATATGACTTGTATTGTCACAGACTGAAATTGCATGTGCATGGTTTTACTAGTTTGAATTCTGATCATTTCTAGATTGTGATTGAAATGTGTTTTGATATGATTATGATTTAAAAACTCATCGGTATAAACTGTGTAAGGCCCCTCATTCAGAAAAACCTCACTCGTTGGATTTACTCATAAACATAGCTAATGATACCGAATTATAACATTTTAAAACATTCAAGACGCAACGGAAGCATTCATCATTCAAGTACATAACAACGGAAGTCTTAACATTTAAAACATAAACATTGTCTTAACATAAATTAAAATGGGATGTCAGTCTCATGTCGGATAGCCATCACACCTCCGCACGACCCTTCCTCTTGTTACTTGAAATGTATACTAAAAGTCAGCTAACGCTGGTGAGTTCTAGTTTAAAGCATTAGGTATAACGTTAGTCATTCATTTGTATCATTGGTTCATATATATATATATATATATATATATATATATATATATATATATATATATATATATATATATATATACTTACAACATTGTTTCAGTGAACATACATTGACTATACACGCAAGTAGGTGCATATGCATACATTGAACATTCATTGGTCATACACATAAGGGTGATCAACCGGTCGTTGATTGCGTAAGTCACAAAGACAGACGCTCCGTCCTACCGTCGTAGGCCGTAATTCATACTGTGTCTACCGAAGTAGTCCGTCCTTCATTACCGTCCGGCAACCTTTGGTCGTCCATCTACCGTGTCTACCGCCCGTCAGCCCGAAGGCATCCGTTTCCCATGCGAACTATTATTCACGCAACCATTCTACTTATCATTGATAAGGCATTTGCTTCGACCGTCCATTGATTGCCTTTCATACGTCCTAGTTGATGAAGGAACATATATGTCCCGGTTGCATGATAGTCACATGGTCGTCCGTCTACCGTAGTAGCCGTTAGCATCGAAGCGTCCATAACATTCACATATATTCATAACATGCAGTATATATTATATATAAAGCACGATTTCATACTTTTGTGTTATATCATACTTTCATTCATAATTCATAACATACTTGCTATGTTTCTTTGTTCATAAGCATATTTGTCATACATATAACTATCATGCATTGACATATAACACATAACATAACATTCATTCATATCATCTATACACTTCAGCCCCAAAATCATTTAAAATCATATGCACGTAACACGTAGGGGGCACATAGAACTCACCTGATGAGTGGTTTCTGGAATACTCTTAGCAGGTCACTGCGTGTCACTAAGGTCACTCACAATCTGTATAATAAAGTCATACACATAAGGTACTGCTCCTAAATGAAACTAGACATCACTATGCTTGAATCCAGTAGTTTTAGGGGTGAATTTTATCGAAACTATAGTAGTTTCGGGTCATGGGTTTATTTCGAAACTATGGTAGTTTAGGTAAGTACTTATGTAAAATCTTAGTAGTTTCGGGTCAGGGGTTTATGTCGAAACTATGGTAGTTTCGGTAAGTACTTATGTAAAGTCTTAGTAGTTTTGGGTCAGGGGTTTATGTCGAAACTATGGTAGTTTCGATGGGTCTGCATATATCGAAACTAGTAGTTTCGATGAATCAGTCTTCTTCCCTAACCAGAAACCCTAGATCTGGCCAATTATTTCTAGTTGAACAAGCCTTGAACTTTTTACGTCCAAAACGTTCCTTTTTCATTCATGAGCACAAATATGTGATTTGTTTCAAGTTTTATGCGTAAAAATCATGTCTTTATGCGACTTAAACCCGAAACCCCAAAATGTGTAAAAACTCAGATCTAGAGGTGATGCTTACCTCTTGGAGTCCGGTTTCCATTGCTATGTGTTGTTGTGATGTAAACAAACGATTCTCGAGCCCTTGAGCTTCTTTCCCTGCTTTCTCTCTCTAGAGTCGGTCTATTTCTCTCACTCTAGAAACTTGCGCAAAATAAGGAAGTGAGGGGAAAAGGTTAATGGCTGTTGATTAGTAAGGGTTTTCCCTATTTATCTCGGGCCCATGGGCCGACTCTTGGCCAAGCCCACCTTGTTCTCCTTTTATTTCTTTAAATTATTTCGGGATGTTACAAACTGACTTTGATTTGTTTTGATCACACATCTCAGATGATCGTTAGTTGGCTTGTTGGATATTGCTAGTAGCTTAAAAGTAACTAGCAAAGGTCAACTTCTTGGAAACGATTTTGATGAAAGTTTTAGAAGACTTGTACTTTTGATATTAGGTATTGATGTGCTTTGTCTGATGAAAAGCCCTACTCTTATTACCTTTATCTTATCAGAGTTTTATTACGGAACTTGGTCTCGGTTTTTCAAAACCTTGTCACTAATGTGACAAAGGCATATTTTATTTATGTAAATATTGTTTTTACATAAACCGATGTGATACGTGTTACATCTATATAGGGACTCTCTTCCACTCCGCCAGGCTCTGTCCAGGAAGCTTCAAGTCCTTTGAGTGCCTTTCCCTGCAGTGTTTGAAAACATTTTTACATTAGCTTTCGCTAAGTAAGTACACTACGTTATTTCTTTTATTATTCCTAATGCTCGCCCTGTAGGTTGGACACCTCACACCATTCCATCTAGAAACCGCCTATAGGCTGGACATTCTATTTCATTCACAAGGCCCACCATGTAGGCCGGACACCTTGTTTCCGTTCATTTCCAGGATCCGCCCTGTATGCTGGACATTTCGTTTCCATTTCTGTTCTTAGAATCCGCACATTGGACTGGACATCCTATTTCATTCCCATATTTCATTCTTAGGATCCGCCCCATGGGCTGGACATCCCGTTTCATTTTTCAAGCAACAATACACACAATTCATCATATTCTTTGGCATGCATTCTTGCCATGCCTTTAGACCTAGTCTACACCCTCTTCCGAGGTGGGTCGGCCGACCCCCGTAATTTTTTTTCTTTTTGTTATATATGTGGTATTTTTCTGACCAACCCCCATAAAATTTTGACGCTGACTGCCAAGAAAAAATAATTTAAAATTTCAGATTTTATAAATAATACAACTGGCCATAAGTTCATAACCTATTAAATCTTTAAAATAACTAAACCGAACCTTTAAGTCTTTAACCCAATAATAACCAACTAACAATTTAAAAAAAAATAAGCCCAATAAACAATTTAAACCCATAAAAAACATACCAACCCAATACCCATTTTAAACATTTAAACCTAATAAAATTATTAGAAAAAAATGGGTAACTTTACACCATAATAAACAAGTTTTCCAAATTTTCCAAGTGTTCAAATGTCATCTTATCACCCTAACCAACGAGACGAAATTAGAAGGACTTACCTAACTAAAGGACCATGTCAACAAAAAAGTCATTTTGTTTGTATTGCTACTTGTTTAAGAACCTATTTGGGAATCACAAAAATTCGTTTGTTATCGATAGCTTTAATGGTTGGAATAAAAAAATAGATTGGTTCGTCATGTGAGTGGCACAACAATGCACAAAAAAAGTGTGAAGATGATGTAATGGTTCGGTTTCAAAAAATGAAAACTCGTAGAGAACAATCGTATGGATATTGTATTTTGATTATGCATTTCTAATGACGAACATCGTATTATTTTTCATTTATAATTTTATTTGTTTTTATCGTTTTATTATGTGACCCGACCCGACCCAGATCGAAAAAAAAATATTGAACTATTACAATCGACCCCGAAAAACCTCCGACCCCCATGAAAAAACTTTCTGGGTCCGCAACTGTCTACACCCCTAAATCGTATTAAAGGTTTCGCCTTAAAATATCAAAGAAGCTTATATATAGGGTCCCCCGCAGCGTTCCCACCACTTCTTTGACATCTCGAGAGTACGGCGTTACATGGGACTAGTGTTAGACTAGCCTTATCCCATATTCTCATCACATCATAGCATGTATCATTTATCATGCCGTTATACTTAGTCTACACCCCTAAACCGTTGTAATGGTTTCTCCCTGGAGTATTAAAGAGGCTTATATATAGGGTTCCCCGCAGCGTTCACACCACTTCTTTATTACTCCATGAACACGCCGTTACTCGGGTTTAGTGTTAGACTAGTCCTTACCACACATTCACATATTATCATACAATAGCATGCATCCTTGCCATTCTTTTTCCATACCGGTCCCTTCCCTAAACCCTTGAAATGGTTTCATCTTAAGGTGCCAAAGAAGCTTATATATAGGGTCCCCCGCAGCGTTCCCACCATTTCTTTGATACCTCGAGAGTACGTCGTTACTTGGGTTTAGAGCCTAGACTCGGCTTTTCCACATATACACGGATTCACATAATTGTCACACATTGCATGACTTTTTATCGTGATTTTCAATCCACACTTAATTCCTCGTAAAGGCTTCTTCTCGAGACCTTAGTGAAGCTTATATATAGGGTCCCCCGCAGTGTTCCTACCACTTCCCTAATGCCTCGTGGATATTCATTTAGTTGGAATTAAGGTTCCTATTTGGCATGCATTCGTGCCATGCCATTTACATTAACCCCTACCCTAAGCCCTTGCAATGGTTTCACCTTGAGACTTCAAAGAGGTTTATATATAGGGTTCCCCGTAGCGTTTCCACCACCCCTTTGACATCCCTTGATTACTCCATTGTTTGGGTTTAGGGTTCCGACTAATTTACCATTCACATGTACCTTAGTTTGCACATACCACATAAACACATATCATATTTTAACTAGGTACATGTCCAATGTCCTTACATTAACCTCAGGTATTTTCTACACTTGGTTTTCTTGCTTAAACGTCTCTCCGACTCTTGCTCGCAACTTTAACGAACCGCACTCATAACTGTCGTGCTTGAAAACGTCGTCCTAGTCTCCTCGGCATGCGTGTCTGAGTGTGTGTGTGTGAAAGTTTGTGTGGTTTTTGAGTGTGCAAATGAACGGCTAAGCCCTAAATTTATAGGTTGAACTTCGCATCGGTGGCGGACCGCTGAGAAAGGTGGTAGCGGTCCGCTACCGCCTTCCTGCCAGCTGTCTGGCGTACTCCCCACGTAGCGGACCGTTATGTGTATTGCGGCCGTTATAGACTACGTAACTGTCTGCTACCCCGTTGAGTCAGCAATCCACGCGTCCCATACATGTCACCCCGCCACCAATTCCTTAGCCCGCACGTAGCGGTCCGCTACCAGTCAAATTTTCAAATTTTTCACTTTTGGTCCCTGAACTTTGGGATATTTGCAATTTGACTCTTCTAATTTTACTTTTCTTCGGAAAATTTGGGATGTTACATCTGATTTGGATTTATACTTTGGTATTCTAAGTATGTAAGTCTTTGCATTGTACTCTAAGTATTGCTCTAGTGTTTATGAAAATTATGTTTCCGATGCTTAAGTTGTGTATCAATTGGTCAAGTTCAGCCCCTATCTGGGTGGGGTGTGACATGTTGGTATAAGAGCCTTAGTTTAAGAGATTTAGAAACTAGTAGTCAGTATATAGGACTTAAACTAGGATTATTGGAGATGACTAGGAAAGTCAGATAACCTATTATCGGACTGAGAAAGGAATATAGTTGTAGACTAAGCACGTGATGGACAATAGCTAGAACACATGTGTAAGATAAATGGTTAATCGCACTTAGCAACTGTTATTAGGGATTTACATTACATATAATGTTCTGGATTGTCATCTGTTACATAGACTTAGGTGTTAGACTATTGACCTTAGTAAGTTAGTAGTAGGCATGAATAGGAATTGAGATGAAATGAATATAAGGAAGTTAGATAAGCAATAATTAGGAGTGAAGCAATGATCCTATGTGTATTCCTTTTTGAATTATTGCATTCTTTTCGTGATCTTGTAGCATCTTCCAACGATTTGATATTGTTATATATTCGAACTGTATTAGAGTTATGAGGCCTAGCTAAGCAAATGTTATTTCTTTCTCTGGAACATATCTAAAAAGAATACTCACCCTTTTGGCGGTGCCAACAAGGAAGGACCCTCAGAGATCACGCAGAACCATCGTAAAAAAAAGCAGCTATGGACCTGAAGACTCTGTGCATGTCCACTCTAAACAACCATCATTTAACATACTGTAACACCCAAAAATTTTCAACCGATTTTAACTTTCAAAATCACGCAGAAGTAGGTGCCATTAAACACTCTTGACAACACAACACATTTTAACTACAACAAAATGACAACGGCATTTGTTTTAAAACGACCGACTGACATCTCAAAAGCAACAATAAGTTTCAACATCCATGAGATGGCTCAAAACAAGTTTAATGACTCTCAACTAAGAGTTCTATTTCCAACATTTACGACCACCCAAACAACCGAGAATCCAATCCAACACGAAGCTTGACCCGAGACATCAAACCGGAGCTTTTCCTACAAGTAAACACCATAAATAACACCATTAGTAATTATATACTACCTCACTTAAACCCCCCATGGGATTAAACCCAAGCAAATACCCCAAAAATGGGGAGTTTTGAAGAAACAAGATTTCTGACATGGCCATGTGCAAAATCAGACACGGCCATGTGCACCTGATGCCTAGGGGTGTTCAAAGTCGGATATCCGAAAATTCGGATAGTGAATTTCACTATCCGAATCCGAAATTTCGGATATCCGAAAATTCGGATACGGATTCGGATAGTGAAACGAATATCCGAAAATATAAAAAAAATAAAAAAATATATAAAAATAATATTTTTAAATTACAAAAACAATTAAAAACCTTAAAAAACATTAGAAATATACATATAAAAATATATAAATATAATATATCGGGTTTTGATTCAAATTTTCTTATTTTTAAATAATAAAAACAATTAAAAAAAATATATAAATATAATATTTCGGATATTCGGATATCCGAACTATCCGAAATATCCGAAAATCACTATCCGAATCCGAATCTGAAAATTCGGATATCCGAATTTTCGGATAATTCGGATTCGGATTTTCGGATAATTCGGGTTCGGATTCGGATTCGGATTTTTTTGAACACCCCTACTGATGCCCACAACAATTTCCAGACATGGTCATGTGCAGACTGACATAACCATGTCCACCTGAAGAACTAAAAATTCCTGACATGACCATGTGCAGAATAGACATGGTCATGTCCACCTGTAGCAAATTTTAGTTTCGACATTTTCGAACCTCCCGACTCTATCCCCGGTCCTTTTAAACAACCAACAACATTTTGTGAATGTTTTAAACTCCTCATACGAGAACCACAGCTCGTTTTTACCCCTTATCCAATCCGCCTCATTCGTTATTACTTGGAGTTTTTTACTACAGTCTTACCACCTGAGTTTACCACACTCGTTAAGTTATGTCATTGAGTAATTGACTCCAAGATCGATATTTAGACAAGTATTGACATCATACAAGTCCTATTAATATACTAATTTACCATTATTCCACAGTGGTTTGACTTGTACCACATTAAGTCAATTTACAACATTTCACCATTATTCCACAATGGTTTGACTTATATATCACATAAGCCAATTTACACCAAATTCACCATTATTCCACAATTGTTTGACTTATATACGACATAAGTCAATTTATACCAAATTCACCATTATTCCACAATGGTTTGACTTATATACCACATAAGTCAATTTATACCAAATTCACCATTATTCCATAATGGTTTGACTTATATACCACATAAGTCAATTCACACCATTATTCCACAATGGTTTGACTTATATACCACATAAGTCAATTACTCTGAATTCACCATTATTCCACAATGGTTTGACTTATATACCACATAAGTCAATTTACACTGAATTACCACATTTAGTTTGACTTTACACCACCTAAGTCAATTACACCAATTTACCATATTCTACATTTTAGTTTGACTATATGCCACATAGTCAACTACACCAATTTCAAACTACGTTATGCATACAATTTTGACTTTTACCACATAAGTCAATTTTTACACCAATACACCATATAAGTTTATTAACTTAATTCATCAAACAACAAGGCGAGGTTCTTAGACCTCAAACACCACACACCCACCCTTACATATTTTCACCATATGTAATTCCTTAATTTTCAACATACAATTAAACATATATAAGATATTTGAACAACCAACATGTAAATCAAATATGTACAATTACCACCACCTATCATTACTAAGTAAGTGCACCTTTTGCTAAAGATAATCCCGCTTGATCCTTCAAGATAGCTTCCTTACTACTTGATCGCCTATACAACCCATTTACAATTAGTAATTCATTGATCACCAATTGACACCCAACACACCTTTATGATCTAAAGATCAGGACCCTAACTTAGTTTGACTAACATAACCTTAATCAAACCCCAAACCCCAAATATCACCTTACAACCCAAATGACCCGTTTGACCCATTATAGTCAAACTTCCAATCCACCAATTCACCATTTCTAATTAAGGTCTAACACCCACCCAAGACCTTATGGATTACACCCATTCTAAACTTGATTAATTACACCTTAAACAAGTTTTAACCTCCCTACACAATCATTCACCCATTTTGACCCGTTTGGGTTCCACCCAATTTCACCCAAACTCCCAATTTCTTAAATAACCAAATTGATTAAGGGTTATTACTTAGTTATGTGTTTAGTTACACCACAAACACTTACCAACCCCCAATTACCATCCAAACAACCTTAATTTCGAAAACCCCCAAATTGGGTCCTCAAGAACCCTAATTTTCAAAACTCTCAATTGATGAAATTAACATGAATTGATTACTCATCTTGCTTTAGTAATGCTAGATTATCAATCCTACCCAACAATTTACACACCATCATCCCTAATTTCGACCAGCTAGGGTTCATCCACCCAAACCCATCAAGAACAAGAATTTATGGAGGATTAAGAAGAGAATGTGACACTTACTTGATGATTATTAAGGATTGTGCAAGACAACACTTCTAATCCAAGCATGCAATCTCAGATTTGAGTTCTTGAGCAAAATCCTCTTCTCCCCTTTTTCTTCTCTCTAAAATACGATACATACACACATTGTGTGTGTTGCCATCCTCCAACATCAAATAACTAGATTTGGATATTTACCAAATCAGTCCCTTCACTTTGCAATTTAATTCCTCCAACCCAAACTTGGTAGTTTTAACTAAAAGAAATGTATCCACCAACTTTTATTTTACATAATTATACCCCCTTACAATATAAATAATATATTATAGGACAAACCCGAAAGTTGGTTCGTTACACATACACATTGAGCAAGATAACTTTAAGAATGAAAATGGCAAGATGATTGCCACATGTATTGTTGATGACATGCTTGTGGTTGTTATGGTTGTACAAAATGCATAAGAGTATGAGGTACACTCTCACTTGGCTCCCCCAAGTGAGAGTACCTTTTCTGCCACCTAGGTGGCACATCAGATTGGTATAACCCTCACTTGGCTCTTACTTGGCAAGGGGTATACCCAACTCAAGTGAGCATTAAATGAATATATTATAAAATATTCTTTTTTAAAATAAAATATTCATTTTTGAGATAAATAAAAGTTACATAAAATAAAAAAAACATAAATAAAAAATTACATAAAAAAATAATATAAATAAAAATTACATAAAAACTAATGTTGCGAACGTTCGAGAATATGCTCAATCAAGTCCGCTTTCAAAGCGTGATGAACTTCTCGGCTTCGTATTTCTTGACGGTTGCTTCGCTTTCTATCTTCGTCAATTTCTTCGTACGTAGGCTCCTCTTCATTTGAGTTATAGTGACAAATTGTCAAGCTGTTGTCCTCTAAAATCATATTATGAAGAATAATACAAGCATACATTATGTTCCTAATTTTGTTTTGAGACCAACACCTAGTCAGACGTTGGATAATATGTCACTTACACTTCAACATACTGAACGATCGTTCGATATCTTTTCTTGTCACTTCGTGAGCTTTTTTATAAGTATTACGTTTAACACCTATGGGTTCTGTAAGCGACTTGACAGTTATAGCATATTCGGGGTATATTTCATCGGCAAGATAATACCCAAGCTGGTAAATTGTCCCCCTAAGTTCAAAAGATGAGTCGGGTGCGGTCCCGTTTATCCATTCATCAAATATAGGCGATTGTCTAAGAATATTAATGTCATTGTTGGAACCGGCAACACCAAAAAATGAATGCCAGATCCATAGGTCATTTGATGCAACTACTTCGAGCATAATACTCGGATTAGGATGATCATCACGTGCAAACTGCCCTCGCCATGCGTTGGGGCAATTTCTCTAGTCCCCATGCGTACAATCGATACTTCCAAGCATGCCGACAAAGCCATGCTTAGCTTCATGCGCTACATGTAACTGCTCAATGTCGCTAGCCGACGGTTTACGTAAATATCTACTTTCATATAATCTAATAATAGCTCTAGAAAATTTATACATGCATGACCTGATTGTTCGGGCAGACATATTTAGGTAATCGTCGAACGAATCACTAGCGCTTCCGTACGCCATTTGACGAACCGCGGCGGTACACTTTTGAACGGGGTAAAACCAACCCAACCTCTCGCATCAACGTCTTGTCGGAACCAAGGAACCTCTCTCTATATATCATTTAATATCCTTAAAAATAAATTTCGGCTCATTCGAAACCGGGTAGCAAAGTGCTCCTCGTCATACGTCCACCCTTGGTTAAAGTAGTCTTGTAGTAGTTGGGCGTTAGCAACCGACCGTTCTCGGTTTAGATGAGCATTTCTTGTTAAAGATTGTGATGATTCGGCTTCTTGCCACCACGTAATCGCTGCGGATGTCTAAGCACGGAACATCATTTGAGCCGATTCGTCACTTGAAGATGAAGAGAAAGATGATGATGATGCCATTTTGATTAAGTTTGTGTTTGAATTGGTGAAATAGAGATAATGATTTGGTATATGATTGTGTTTATATATAGTAGTTTTTTTTTTAAAATGGGTCAAACCCCTCCAACGGTCAAAAGCCTCCCCAACGGCTATATTCAAACGGTAAATTGCTCTCTTCCTCGCGTGAAACATCTCACAGCACCACCCTCACGCCCCCTTCACGCATAAGGGGGGTGGTGTGCTACTCACCATCACGCCGTGAGGACCCTCACGCATACCCTCACGTATACCCTCACGTGAGGGTATACCTCTAAGGGCATTCTAATCGATTTAGGAAGAGTCATACGCATAGTGTACATAGCTCACACAGGCATCACACTAAAGACAAACCAGCGTTATATACATATGTTATATGTTTGTATACAAATGCTAAACATATGTTATACATCCATATACACAGATCAAATCGCATCGTGAAATTATTAGTGAAGTAAAAGACCGGAGAATTTCTTTTGTAAAAGCAATATTTCACTCTCCACCCTTTTACTATGTCAAAGTTCAACTTCAACCCCTAACGTTTAAGCCAATCAAATTTCAAATTGCATTTGCTTGCCTTATTGATCAAGCATTCAAGCTCAAAGCTTGTAGTGTGTAGCACAAAAAGGACTAACCTCGTATATCATATTAACATTAACGAACATAAAATGTCACATTTTTCAACAATTGTTCAAACAAAACATCACCAAAATGGCAAAATCTCATCTTTTCCACAAATGATACCAAACGAAAAGTTTTCTTTACAGCATTAAACAGTTTTAAAAGAAATCAAACTCCAGATAACTCTGAGATCCCTTCTTCTCCGGTGCAACCACAAGTGCTGCAGTCTTCTTCTCCAAAAGAGATGTGGCAGGAGAAGCAATCCGGTCAGGCACCACCACCTTCGGGATTTCCGGTGGGCTTGCACAACGAATCAATGCCCAATTAACACCTTCAAAGAATGGATGTTGTTTGATCTCAGTAGCTCCTCTCTTGTACGCCAATCGGTTACGTGGTTCCTTCACTAGCAGACCTCTGATCAAATCCCTTGCCGGAAAACTCACCACCGGTGACTCAGGGAACCTCAACGGCTGCCCAACGACATTCGTCAATGTAGCGCGATTACTAGCCCCTTTAAATGGAGTCTTACCAAAAAGTAACTCATACAAAAATATCCCAAGTGTCCACCAGTCTACTGCACTCCCATGCCCTTCGTTTTTTATAATCTCCGGTGCTAAATACTCGTGGGTCCCAACGAAAGACATTGACCGGACCCCGGTGGGCTCAGCCATGAGCTCCGGTAACGGGCTCACTTGGTTGCAAATTTCAGACTTGGGTTTCTTGTCTTTCTTGGATTTGAAGAATCTTGGAGAGAAACAGGATGTAGGAACCACACATGATGGTTCGATGCACGAAGGTGGCTCGATGCACGCGGGTTGGATGCAATAATTAGAGGTCTTTCGAAGGGGGTCGTTATCTGAAGATGATGAGTTCACCATTGTTGGGTTGACTGAGCAACGAAGAGATAGATCAAAGTCGGAAAGCATTATGTGACCGTCTTCTCGAACAAGAACGTTTTCGGGCTTTAGATCGCGATACACGATTCCAAGCATGTGCAGGTATTCCATGGCAAGAAGTATCTCTGCAACATAAAACCTGCAAAACAAGATATGCAAAAAGCCATGATTGTTACACCAGTTGGTTCAAGTTTAGCCCATTAGTTATGAGCGAGTCAATCAGGTTATGCCCAAAAGGGACATACGGGTCGGGTCAAGTCAAAAGTCACTCAAAGTGTATTTTAATGAAAAAGAGCTCCTTAATCATTTTCTTTAAAATGTTTTGAAAAAATTATGTTTTTATCAACGCAGCCCGACCCGACCCATATCAAACCATATGGAAAACCACCCAATCTCTAACTATTACCCAACCAGCCTGACCCGTCTATCTTGCCACCTCTACATTTTCTCCATCAAATTCATGTCTAGATTAATAAAGATTCAAACTTTATGAAAAAAAATGTGGGATCAGAAGTAATACTTGACAGCTTGTTCACAAAACCACTTGGCAGGTTGCCTCTGTCTTAACATGTGTAAATCGCCACCCGGGCAAAACTCCATTATCAAACACGAGAACTTATCCGTCTCAAAATGAGTATACAAAGTAGGAAGAAACGGGTGATCCAAACACTGAAGTATTTCCCTTTCTGTTTCTGCTCTGGTTAACTTGTTACGCCCCTCGAGTGACACTTTATCCATCACTTTCATTGCAAAATAAGATTTCATACCACTAAGTTCACACAGATACACACTACCAATATCACCACCACCCAATCTTTTCAGCAATCTAAAATGGTTCAGACCCAAAGCTCCATCTTTTGATCTGACGGCCTGGATTGCTTCCCACCGCGAGTCGTTTGATTTATGAGGTTTGCTGATGTTGCTACTGAAAGTGCTGTAATTACTTTCATCACTTATATCAGTGCTTGTACTTCCTCTGCACACACTGCTTTTCCCACTTTCAATACAATCTGTTTTTTCAGTAGATTTGGAAATGCTGACATTTTGAGCAGTCGGTATCGACCGATCTTTGAACGCCTCGTGTTGCGTCGGTTTTGTTTCTTTGACCGAGCCCATTGACTTGCGTGGACCAACCAAGCAACAAGCTTGAACCTTTTGCTGACAATATCAAGTCTTGAATTCAGTTGTTTGTCCTGGATATGTGGAAGAATTTTAAGTTATCATTTTTCAAGATTTGTAAAGCAGAAGACTTTCCCACATTAGATCTTGAATTGGGAGTGTTTGGATGCGTGTTTTGAAAGTGATTATTTGAAATTTAATTATCAGAATCAAACAATCAACTTTAATACTTCATTACAAGAAACTAAAACCTGAAATTTTCAAGGTGTAATAATTTTTTCATTTTTATAAAATTTTCCGGGCATTACCCTTTACCCAAAAAAAAAATTTAAATCATTCAATTAGTTGAAAAAGATAATGTTATAGTCTGAAGTAGTATTAATCACATGGATTAGTCTTTGGCAAATCTGATTATCTAAGGATTGCTAAAATGACCAAAAAGGACATTATTGTAAAGTAAAGAGAGACTGGCGTTTGGCAAAAACCAGGAAATAGGTAAAAAAAATTATTCTTAGATAATCAGTTTTGTTGCAACTATATCATACTTACCTTAAATAATCAGATAATTAGAAGCAGGATATGTTTATCCAAACACTAAAAACCGATTACCTAACTAATCAAATAACCGATTCCAAAACAAACATCCACTCCATTATGAATAGCTGAACAAGAAACTTTAGGAGGTTAAGTTTATAAACTGATTACAATTGTTTCCTTTTGGGACAAAATTATTTAATATATGATTCAGTTAATCAAACCTGCTAACCTCTCCGCGATCTGCAACTGCCTGATCTCTAGCCCGCGACAAGTCACATCCCGAATGCCCAAACCAGCGATCCTGTGTAAATCTAAATATTTGATCATTTACGGAACATGGGTCAGAATGACGTCAGCAAATTTCAAATTGATGACTGACAGATCTGCTGTTAATTAACAGCATCAAGTCACAAAATCTCAAATAAATCAAGAAAATATTTTTAAGTTACAGTTTCTAGAACCCAACTACACAAACTTTCAAGAAACCAAGAACCCATTAACATGAATTAATCAAGATACCAACTTTTGATCTTGATCTTCTCGAAGAACCAACAAATCAAAAGATTTGCAGAGAAATGTGATCATCTAAACATCATCATATGACAAGATAAGATCATAACAACAACAGTCTCATGATAATATGATATGACCCTTTTGCTTCCATTAGACCCTACCATAGTTGAAAAGACAAATTGGAGGGCCAATAAACGCACTTGCAGCCGGAATCAAAGGATGGTATTGCAGAAAAGTAGAAATGAAATGAAGGGTCATAAAAGCATACCTGAAAGATGAGAACTTTAGGGTTCTTGGTGAAGCATGAATCAAGATTTTTGAAGGAAAAAGGCAAAGGGAATGAGATAGCAGTAATGGTCCAATAGTGTGGTGTGATATAAAGGGGGAAAGGAGCACTCTGTCCCATAATTGTGGTCTAAAGATGAAAAAAGGTTTCGAGTGTTGGGGCTGTGGCCAAGGTTGTGAAAATCGAAAACTTTGTTACCTATTTTGTAAGTTTTTATTTTTTATTTTAAATTTGATACACAAGTATATGGTGACTCAACAACTCGGACAAATACTGTATAAAAGTTTTTTTTAGAAACCTAACACCTAGATTTTCTAGAATAAATACGTCATACTAGGGATGAGTATTTGGTACCGAATACCGGTACCGTACCGATAGATTCAGTACCGGTACCCACTTTTTCATAAACTCGGTACTAGTATTTTCTGTACATGTACCGATACGGTACCAATACCATCTAGAGATGAGCATTTTATAATGAGTACCCGTACCGTACCGATAAAATCGATACCAATACCAGTACCCACTTTTCCATAAATTCGATACCGGTACGGTACCAATCTCCTCCCTCCATCATACATACACTATGCACGATTTGAATCCTTAATCTTTTGGTTATGGACACACCACTTAATCACAAGGATGTCATTTGAGGACGTATAAAAGATTTGTGTTATGAAATTTACAAGAGTGTGTTTATTTTTTTCTTTCTTGAATCATCTTTAAATAAAATATTTTATTTAATATATAAGAAGAGTGTTATTTAATAGGCAAAATGGATGTTATTAATCCAAATTATGGTTTATCGACTGATAATAATATATACTCGACAATTTAACCAATTACAGTCTTAACTTTCCCTTTTGTTTCCAATAGCAATCTCACTAACACACTTATTAAAGATTTACACTTGATTCCACACGATTTCGCTCACAGTGATGATTATGAACGAAATGCGGAAACGCACAAGCAAAATCAAGTCGAGATCAAGTGTAAATCTATGATAATTATGATATATCATTGGTTAAATTGTCAGTATGTATTATTAACGATGAATGAGTATAGTTTGCCTATTTAATATATAACAAGTAAGTTTTATTTTATATATGACAAGTATATTATTTAATATAATAAGATTTGGAGGTTGGTAAATCATAATCATAATTCAATACCATAACATTGACCCTTTAGGAAATATTATCTACAATCGTGTTTTGGGCATATTGACTTTGGGTAAAACAAAAACTCTATAATTAAGTTTAAATATTGGCAATGTAACTATTTAGTGGCCTTTGGCATAGTGACATTATTAGATAAAATCTTCTAATTCTTTTTGCTTAATTTCGAGTTAAATTGAAAAAAGATGCTGATTTTGAATAAAGAACAAACATAACCAAATGTTGAAGCTAATTCTGTTTTATGAAGTTAGATCTCTTTGTTTTGGAAATTAGATCCCCTTTTTTGTCCAATTTTACCATATGAAGGACTTGGTGAAAATGAATATGTTGGTCAAAACGTGAAAAAAATTGATGATTATACAGCTTTATGGTTGGTTTAATGGGAAGTAAATGATTGGCAATCGTCAAAAGAAACCCAACATTTTATTAAATTTTATCAATATTACATCTATATTGAAATACACTTTGAAACAAGTAAGCAATTGGAACCCTGAGACAGTGAGATTAACTTCTTTCCTGCAAAATCCACACCAAAAAGTGGTACAGTCATAAAATATGCTTAAAATCTACATTCCAAAAAAACCGATTCAAATGCACATACTCGACATGGTTAACTATATCAGAATCATCAGAAAAATGTAACATGAATCGCGTAGCTTATACAAGAAAATATGCCGCAAGAATTGGCCTATGAGAGCTCAGTTATAACACTTTCACACTTGTCTTCTAAAATCTTGACTGCTTCAGAAAATAGCACTTCAGGTGGCAATGCTCCAGTTGATTCAATAGTGACTAATGCACAGATAAGAAAGAAATATATTTAAAACAAATGCCAGTGGGTCAACCCGACCCGTTACCCAACCAGCCCAATAAGTAACTAATTAACTATACTTACAGATAAAATGATCTTTCACGCGTCTTAGTGCCACTTTTTCCTCCCATCCGGGCTCTCTGATGCATTCCCTACACAGGGTACAGGCTCTTGGTCTAGCCACAGTTGCCCTCTTAACACCTGTTCAAAAGAGGTACATTGTATTAATAAATAGCACCGTTCTCAGAACTGGACCGAACCAGCCAGTCGAACCGAGAACCGACTACATACCGGTCCGGTTGAGTCTACTTGAACCGCAGCCGGTTACCAGTCAGACCGAGTCGTTGGACCGGATGACAAAATTCTTTTTATTTTCTTTTTTACTTTTTTCCTTCCAAAATCTCATTTACTACTTCGGGCTCCGTATTTTTGTTGTTCCAGGTTTCATTTTTGTTAACATTGCAAACCAAATCCACACCAAAAGACCATATTTGTTCTATATTAATTATATACTTTTTTTCTTATTTTAAAAATATTTATGACGTCATCTGGCTTTTGAAACGGGTTTGACTGGTAAGACGACCGGTCCGGTTTTGAACACTGTAAAATAGTTATAGCCGCCCTTGAATTTAAAGTTTTAAACCACTTTTGTATTTCGAATAAAAACATTAGAAATAAAAATGTAACAAACTAGATATCAAGTCCAGTTACCTTTACCCACATCTTCAATGTCAAACACATTAACTGGGCATTTGTTTACAAGTTTCTGAGCATCCTCATCCTCAATATCTTGCAGCAATACAACCTTAAATAAAAATAATTAAAGCAAAAAAGGTCTCATAACATTCCTGTCACATGTCAAGATACAAGGTATTTGAAAACAAAATTATGTTGTCACCTCAGGGAGCATTCGGTACCAAGCAGTGGCAACAGGAGACCACTTGGCATGCGTTTTACCAAGGCCTTTAACAGCATGTGCTTCTAACTCAATTTCCTACGTATGTATAAAAACATCATTAACACCCTTATGAGATAATAACTTGGTTTCAAAAAGCAAGAGACGCTCCGAGGTGTGACACGAGATCTTCACGCACGGGCGCTCCAAGGGGTGACACGAGATCTTCACGTACGGGGTGTTGCTCTATGTACAACCAAATAAGCTTTATGTACAACCAAAAGTTTCATCTGTCTAATCTCCTTTACCTATGAGCCTTTTAATCAAGTAAACAATTCATAATTTCTTCCTCCCTTTGGTTGTTTTTACGTACCCTAATTCTGACCAATTTGGCGCTTTCCAGATCGCCTTGCGCCTCATGCGTGCTTTTTAAAACCCAGAATAATAATACGAACAAACATAAAAACAAAAGGGAACTTGTAAAAATGTTATTAAAATTAAAGAATCACCTGCCCAGGTGCAAGCTTTGATATAATGATACCAGGAGTGACAGTGATAGGATTATTTGAAAATTCTGGCAAGGAGTCCTGACTGGAGGTAAATGATGTGTATGTTTTTGGTTTTGATGTGGGATCTGAAGAATTTTCAGTGGAGAGCACATACTCACTGCCAAATGGCAACCACTTAAGATCATGAGAGTACACTGTGCCCCCGTCATCATGATCATCCAAAAAACACAAGAAACTATAATTAGGCAATATCCAAAAGTCAAGATTTTGAGCATCATCTGTAAGGGTGTTTTTTTATACCTGTGCGACGTTCGCCAGATTTTCGCTCACACTTGAAATCGAGTTTAAAAACAATGGTATTTTTCTCATTAGGAACATCATTTTCTGGAGAAATAAGTGGAAAGTTAATAATGCAAAGCAAACACCGCATGGAAGTGTAAAACTGTAAATAAAGCATGAAAGGGTGAAAATCTAGAAGATAAAAACCTGACATATAATCGAACAGCCTTGGATCGACTTTTATTGGAATGAGACCCAAACGGTGGGCAAGTACTTCATCTTGTACCACTGTTGAACTGTTTGCAACAAGAACCTTCTCAATAGCCATAGTGGGCACCTGCATACAAAACAGAAAAAAAAAATTAAAGCATCTTCACCTTGGTTTTAAAAAGCGCACCTGCGGCGCGAGGGGCACTCTTAATGTACACTTGGATCAAAGTTGGTCAAGATCATTCAAAATTAAAACCTGTAGGAGGCTATATGTAAAAACAACGATCAAGACATTATGAATAGTTTACTCAATAAAAAGATTGATATGTAATAAGCTTAGAGCAAAGCCTCGAGTACATGAAGCGTGATAGAGACCGATTCGAGATGGTCAATCTCCTAAATGATTTAGCCTTTCTTTAGTAGGCAAACACTACCAGAGACAACAAGAACTAGACTTTTTTTGACAAGCTTTTCTGATCTTCTATTAACTTGACGGGTGGAAATATTTAAACGAATACAGATGTGCATGACTCCTACTTTAAAGGAACTACTAAGTACTGATGCATGAAAAATAAAAAGAAATGTAAGCATGGGTTGTTACTTGTTAACTACTCCTAAATGCCAGAATGTTAAAAAAGTAGTGGAATTGAGCCCCTTAGGAATCGGTCTTCATTCCAAACACGGCCGGCCCATGGGCTTTGTGACTAAAGCTAGGGCTTGGGGCCCCCAAAAAACTAGGGCCCCATTTTTCTATATATACACATATCGTACTGGACTGATTTCTTAGTTTTACTCTTAGGATTTGGGCCTGCAGCAGCCTACCGCGTGAAGGTAAGCCGATGTCCAAATATGAATAACGAGACGCCTGTAACTGAAACACACAACCAATCAGAAAAAGGGAAGCAAATCGATGGAGGATGGCGTCTGGAGAAGTTGAATCAACGAGTGGCTATTACCAGTGCCTCAATCTCAATCTCTTTGGCACTATGGTCTCGGCTCCCAAGTCTCGACGTCTTAGTTCTCACGGACATGAGGTTATTTTTCTTCAATCTTCATTCCAAAATCCTTGTGTTTTCCACAGTGATAGTAGACATACTTGAGAGTATGTTCTTCATTCCAGATTTCTATTCGATTTTTCAGGTATAAAACTTGTTTTTGTGCTTTTGCATATTAATTTTAGTATTTTACCATCTTAGATTAAATCCTGCACATCTATTCATCATACCTGATTTTACATTTTAATTTTTAACCATAAGTTAGGAGCTCTATTCATATTTTTCATCACTTAGTGTGTTCTTATTTGGAGTAATATTTTTAATAAACTCTTATGTTAGAATCATCAAATATTGAACATTTTTGTAATTTATTTTTATTTAAGGTTTTGTATTTTATTGCAACTTGAATTAAGCTCTTGTAAATTGTAATTTAATAGAACTTGAATTAAACAGCACCTCAAACGCCTCCTACCTGTCCACTTTTGACTTTTAAGAGTCAAATAGTCAATGAAGTATGGTACAGATTCAAAAATGGTAAGAACAGTTTAGATTTTGGAGACAAAATTGACAAGTGCATTAAGCTGTAAAAACTAAAAAGGTGTTGACTATCATTTACTCGTAATCTGGATTTTCTTGCCAACCGTAGATAGGAGCAAGTTGAAGAACATATGGGATGACCGTCGACCGGTTAAGAAATTCAAGTACATTGAAGAAAGCTAAGTTGACTACATCACAAGTGGGGGATACTGAAAGCCATGGCTTAAGAGAGAAGTTTGTTTTACAGTTGAATACCTGTTTTTTGGGTTAAACGTCGGTGTATTTTGGGAAAGTTTTGACTACTTTTCCCTCCCACCTACATTTCTTTAGAGGTTAAATCTTGTCTTGGCCTTTTGTGAATCAAGTAGACACCCAATCAAAACATGCAGTGTAATGATGAATAAACATCAAACAAATTTAAAAAGCTTGATCTTCGCTAAATGATACAGAAACAATCTGAGATTGATTTAGAGAGTAAAAGAGGGAAATTACAAATTATTACCGCAGTAGTTCTTTGAGTGAATCCGATTTCTTTCTTTCAAGTTCTTCTCTACAGTTAGGGGTGGTCAAGAAGCAAAATAACAAAAAAGAGGACATTGTTTTTACAGCAGAAAAGATAATGAAGTTGTATAAGTTACTACCGAAGGTACGTTATCTATAATGACCCATTAACTTTCATTTAAAGTAATTAATGAGAGCACTATTTTTGTAATTACATCAAAACAACCATAATATCTCAATTTATAAGGATCATAGGCAAAAATATATAAAAAAAAAAAAAAATTTAAAAAGGGCCCCACTTTAAGAGTTCGCTTTGGACCCTAAAATGGTTGAGCCAGCCCTAGGCCCTGATTCCTTCCCAATAACGAGCGGGTATCTTTTTGGGTCGGCGGGTCGTATCAAAGCGGCTCGCTTTCATGACCTAAACGCCTCGGGCTTCTTAAAACTAAGTTCTTCACTAGTATTTCAATACAAGTACTCAGATGGTGGTTTAATTCACCTCTAAATTGCAAAAACTAATATTCAAAATAGCATTCTAATGATTAAAAAGTATTTAAAGTGATAAACCATGGGAATAACAAGAAACTACCTCAGATATGAGGATTCTTCTAAAAGCATTCGCAATAGAAGCATCAATTCCAATCAAATCAAACTCCATGTCTTCTTCACTGAGCTTAATCACTTTGACTTTGAAGTTTTTCCTAAATTCATCCAACCTTAAGCTGTTATCAACTCCGATTGCCGCATATGCACCGGAGTAGGTTATATTCTCCGTCTTCAAAATCAAAAACAACATCATTCAAATTCAATCAACAATTCAACCAAACGATAACAGATTGAATTAAATAACGAAAAGATAAGAGATAACAACAGATCGTACATTAGTAGGAGCATCGTTGTTGCAGACGACGCGAGTTTTCTGGAGTTGCAGGTGTGGAGGAAGCTGATTCTGAGGCAGGTCAGGCAAATCCCAAAGCGAAACCTTTGGCATCGTTGCAAATTTGTTGTTGACTGAGAGAGAATACGATGGATGAAGAAGAGGGGTTTTGAAGGAGACTTATAATTTAGGGTTTAAATGTTAGGGTTTTGAGTTTGAAAGAGGTCGTTAAAAGATAGAAGATTGTATACCAATATGTACAATTTCCCCCCCTTAACTTCTTTCATATACAATTTACCCAACTTCTACTTTTGCCTTTTTAATCGGAGAAAAGAAAGAGTAAATTACTATTTGAGTTACCAAGGTTTGGCAGTTATAATAATCTGAGTTTCTGGGTTTTGTTTTCAACACTCTGTTACCTGACTTTATATTTTTCTTAAACATTTGATTTCATATAACTAACGTCGTTAAATTTACCAGTTATTTTTTTTTCTGAAATGACCAAAACACCATCAGCAACTTAAATAAGTTAAAAATATCTTTATTTTTATTATTTCTATTAGTGTGCATATATATGAGTATATTAAATAAAAATTATTATTTGCATACTTAAAAAAAATTATTATTATTTGTTTATTTTATAAAATGTTTTTTGATATTTTTTTTTAACGTTCGCTTTTTTAAACCGTTCTATTTTTTAACGTTCATTTTTTTAACCGTTCACTTTTTTATTTTAAACCGTTCGTTCATTTTTAAATCGTTTGTTTTAAAACCGTTTTATATTTCACTTTAAAAAAAATAATATTAAAAAACTTTTTATAAAATTTATTATTTGTATATTTTAAAAAAAAATATTATTATTTGTATATTTTGTAAAACGTTTTTTAGTATTAATTTTTTTAACGTTCGTTTTTTTAAACCGTTCATTTTTATAATCGTTCATAATTTTAAACCGTTCGATTTTTTAAACTGTTCGTTTTTTAAACCGTTCATTTTTAAAATCGTTTGTTTCTAAACCGTTCGCTTTTTTAATTTCAAACCGTTCATTCGTTTTTAAACCGTTTTATATTTCACTTTTAAAAATCTTCATGATAAAAAGCTACATATAGGAAACAAGTAAAGTTACATAACATAATTAAAGATTACAAATAAATATCAGTTTTTAATTATTTTCAACGAGAATCGTCATTTGACCAATCTGAATCATGCTCGCCGCTTTGAATGGGTCATGGAACTCGCCTTCGTACCGATCTTCATATACGTACTCGTTTTCGAATGAGTCGAGCCAGAGGGTGTTCTGGTTCGACCACCAGAAGGTTTTTCGGTTCGACAACCGGAGGGTTTTCTAGTTCTTCGACCGGAGGTTTTCTTGTGCATCAAGAAGAGGGTTTTCCAGTTCGACCATCGGAAGGTTTTCCGGTTCGTCTACTGGTGGATTTTCTGGTACCTTAACCGAAGGGGGTTTGGGAACTGAAAAAGTGGTGATTCGGTTTGACATCTTTGTGTGATAAGTGAAAGTGAAAGTTGAAAAGTGAAAATGAAACTTGGACATGTTCGAAATTTATACGAGTTAGAAATATAGTTGTTGCGAGATGATTTAAGAATATTCCTTCTCAAACCCAAGTTTGTAGTACTTGGTAGCCCATAGCCATAACTTTTATTATAAGTCGGTTAACTTTATCCAAGGTTGGTATCACACACAGAGTAACTAATAACCATACTCTATAAAATTCAAGCACTGAACCATGCCAAATTTCAGGATAATCCGCATCATATAAATATTGAAAGAACTGTTGCAGCCAGAAACTAATAACCGCCATAGTATCGCTTAAAAGAACTGAAGGGGATACCCCCAGACCCGTGAACAGCTGACATAAAGGACAAAGGTGGGAGCATAACATTAAATAGGCTGATAGGAAAAAAAATGTAAGAAAGATCTTCCTTAAGAAGATCGTCACACAAGTACAATAAGGGAGCCGGAAAAGTGAAGGATAATCCCCTCCAACCTGACACTCGGGACAGAAGCATTAAATGCTCACTCCAAAGAACCGTTATCAAGACGGGTATTAGCACCACAACCTATCAGGAAGGGGGAGCGAAAGAAATCCAAGATAATCTCTCTCTCTCTCTCATTTAATACACATTTTTCTTAAGTTATTGCTCAACAAAGCCCCTCCATCCACAGAAATCTTACTCTCACGCCCGAGGTGATGGGAAAAACGCAACCGACCACAAACGATAACAAAACAAATGCCGGAAGCAAATCTCGTTTGGTCAAAACTTTCCCGACCCGAATGAACCTATTAGGATGCAAACAAATAGGGTATTCCAAAATAACCAAAGCAGCCCCAAATCACTATGCAAATAAAATAGATAGACACCGAAATTTTAGCATGAAAAACCCCTCAAACGAGAGAGTAAAAACCACGGGACTACTAGAGCCGCTTCAAATCCACTATCACCAAATCAAGAGCAATACAAAGTCTTCTCTAGGTAAACTAGAGGCATACAATAAACATCATATACTTGGAATCACTAAACATCAAGTATATGGAATCATAAACAAAGACAAAGGAGAGAAATCACCAAATAGAGTTACTCCAAGGCTCTATCTTGAGTACCCTGTTTCTTCTTTCTGTCAAACGAACCCACACTCAAGCGTGTCTCTAAAATAGCAGAAAGGCAAAGCTCCCCAAACCAAACCCTTTTCTTTGTTCTGTTCTCTTCTTCGTGAGATAGCAGATCACCATAACCAACAAAAAAAAACTTTTTGTGTCTTCTAAAAATGAAGATGTGGAGCATTAACTCCAACCACCAACCAACACTTATCATCTTTTTGTTGTTGTGATGATAGCCCAGACAAAGAAAAAAAACCCATCTATGTTGTCTACCTTCAAAAAGTGGAAGATGGTAGATGGCCATCTTTAATGCTACTTCACCAAACCCATTTGATTCTTTGGGGGTTTTTGAACAGTCAGGCAGCAACAAGGAGGAAAAATAATAATATATTTTTTTTTTCTTTTGGGCTAAATAAAAATATGGGCTCCACATGGGCAAAAAAAATAGCCTAACAAATCTCCCCCTTTTGGCCTATGAGGAAGAGTTCGCCATCCCGGCGATCGAGCAACAGGTCTTCAACTTTTTAAGGAATAAGCCCAAACCTTCCTTGAATGATCATCGATGAATGTGACAAAGTATAAGAAACCACCAAGTGATCTAGTCTTCATGGGACCACATACATCGGAATGCACCAAATCATGTATATTTTCTTTCTAGAGGGAGGATGACTCTTAAAGGAAACTCTAGTTTGCTTACCTTCCAGACAATGAGAACACTTCTTCAAATGAACATCATGCACACCGAATAGGACATTTCTCTTCAACAATAGAGACATCCCCTTTTCACTCATGTGACCAAGTCTCTTGTGCCACAAGTCGGTCATATTAGAATTCATCAATGAATGAACCGAGTCTCTGGAGATCTTCGAATGTGTCATGTATAACTTGGAACCTCTTTTACCTCTTGCCACGATCAAAGAACCACGAGTGAGTTTCGACATTCCATCACCAAGGTTACTTTGGTAGCCATCATCATCAAGTAAGCCTGCGGATATCAAATTAAGTCTAATATCTGGAACATGTTTTACATTGTGTAAAACTAACTCCATTCCAGTATCAAACTTCAAGCAAATATCCCCAACACCAATAATCTTAGATAGCCCATTATTACCCATCTTAACACTCCCAAAGTCACCAGGAGTATAAGATGAAAAGAAATCCCTTTGTGGTGTCACATGACAGGTAGCACCACTGTCAACAACCCAACTCGAATCATCACGTGCAATGTTAACCATATCATAATCACAACAAATAAAGAACTCTTTGGTATCAGTGTTAACTTCAGCAGTGTCATTACCGCCATCATCTTTCTTATGGTTGTTGTAATTGGCTTTTTTATTCTCCATCTTCAATTATCTGCAGAATCGAATTGTGTGTCCTTTCCGACCACAATGATATCACTCAAAATCAGCAAACTTTCCTTTAGACTTACTACGATGCTTCCCTCTGTTACTTGACCTCTGCTCTGACTTCTCCCCCTGTTTTCTGTGACTAAAACATCTGAATGTGAAGAGGAACCTTGTGACTTTCTTCTCATCTCTTCATTTAAAATACTACTTTTAGCCAATTCCATAGTGATAACACCATTTGCTGCAGAGTTGGACAATGATGTCCTAAAAGTCTCCCACAAATCTGGTAAAGTGCCAAGGAGCCATAAACTATGTAGCTCGTCTTCAAACTTAATACCCATTCCTACAAGCTGATTAAAAATTCCCTGAAAAACATTCAAGTGGTCAGTAACATGAGTACTACCATGGTATTTCAAGTTTATCAATTGCTTAATCAAGAACAACTTATTGTTCCCAGTCTTCCGAGCATACAACTCCTCAAGTTTGTTCCACAAGGTACGAGCATGAGTCTCCCCTCTAATATGGTTCAAAACATTATCATCAACCCACTGTCGGATATACCCACAAATCTTTCTATGTAAAATATTTCATTCTTCATCTGTTTTATCTTCAGGTTTATCAGTGGTAAACACAGGCAAATAATAATCTTTCACATAAAGAAGGTCTTCTATCTTGCCTTTCCAAATATGATAATTAGAACCATTCAGATTCACAATCCTACTTGTATTAGCTTCCATTGTTCAAACAAGTCTAAACCCAATAACAAGAGCCAATGGCTCTGATACCAGTCTGATGGGAAAAACGCAACCGACCACAAACGATAACAAAACAAATGCGCGGAAGCAAATCTCGTTTGGTCAAAACTTTCCCGACCCGAATGAACCTGTTAGGATGCAAACAAATAGGGTATTCCAAAATAACCAAAGCATCCCCAAATCACTATGCAAATAAAATAGAGAGACACCGAAATTTTAGCGTGGAAAACCCCTCAAACGAGAGAGTAAAAACCATGGGACTACTAGAGCCGCTTCAAATCCACTATCACCAAATCAAGAGCAATACAAAGTCTTCTCTAGGTAAACTAGAGGCATACAATAAACATCATATACTTGGAATCACTAAACATCAAGTATATGGAATCATAAACAAAGACAAAGGAGAGAAATCACCAAATAGAGTTACTCCAAGGCTCTATCTTGAGTACCCCGTTTCTTCTTTCTGTCAAACGAACCCACACTCAAGCGTGTCCCTAAAATAGCAGAAAGGCAAAGCTCCCCAAACCAAACCATTTTCTTTGTTCTGTTCTCTTCTTCATGAGATAGCAGATCACCATAACCAACAAAAACAAACTTTTTGTGTCTTCTAAAAATGAAGATGTGGAGCATTAACTCCAACCACCACCCAATACTTATCATCCTTTTGTTGTTGTGATGATAGCCCAGACAATGAAAAAAAACCATCTATGTTGTCTACCTTCAAAAAGTGGAAGATGGTAGATGGCCATCTTTAATGCTACTTCACCAAACTCATTTGATTCTTTGGGGGTTTTTGAACGGTCAGGCAGCAACAAGGAGGAAAAATATTATTATGTATATTTTTTTTCTTTTGGGCTAAATAAAAATATGGGCTCCACATGGGCCAAAAAAATAGCCCAACACGAGGTTGGTCACGGAAACACCCCCGGGGTCCTCCATGATAAGACTGACGATGCCTTGTTTTGTAGAAACACTACCGGATAAGACGAAGCTACCACTCTCCATCATCAAGCAGTGAGGATTTTGGACACTACAAGAACAAAAGTAGCAGCTACAAAAACTAATATCCTAAGGGTTCTAGGTAGTTATTAAACATTGTTTAGGTCTAACAACTTCATTAATTTTCCTCAATTGAATTAAGGAATAACACAAAAACAAAACAAAAAAATAAGCAACTACAAAAAGTTGTAACTACATCACTGTTCTATCTACAAAAACACCTAATATTATTATTGATTTTGTACTCTATTATATCACAACATTAGAAACCTAAGTATACACAATCTGTTTGCAACTCTTCACACGAAGTCAATTAACTCACCGGCATTGCAATTTCAAGAAGAAAAAACAAATATTTGCAAATGATTAAGCAACTAATGGCTCAAGGAAAGAAATAGATACAAAATATGACCTTGAATCTACCATGCAAATGACTGTACGGTTTTTTTGCACTTCATAAGTGTTATTATTATTCGCAGTGCGGAGAGGCGAAAGACACCGAGAAGCAAGATATGAAGGATTCTACGAATATCGATCGGTGTATAGAGCGAGAAGAAAGAATAGGATGAGATTTTGGTCACAGAGGTAGTAAGAAAGGTAGAAAAACTTGTTGATTAGGGCTGAAACCTAAGAAATCAAAGCAGCTACAATTGGTCACCACCATACGTGGCAGATTTCAATCATGTCAAGATCTGCCACTCTTCCCCTTTGCATCGTCGAATCGTGCCGATCAAAGATCAAACCTGAAATGAAGTTGAAGATAAAATCAGAAAACCTTGGATCGGTAAAGCAGAGCTGACATAAGCGGAGCGAGAGAAGAGCTGCGATGAGCGGCAGATGCACTGATCGCCTGGGTCGTTGGGAGAATGGAGAATCTTTCATTTAAGGTGGAAACCCTAGAAATCCCTTGCCATCTGAAGGAGAGGAACAATGTATAGGACAAGAACGGAAAGGGGGAGCAACTTGAACCATTTGCATCAGCTGCTGGTAGGATGGCACTGTAGCCACCGACCAGCAGTTATAAAGGTTATATAATATAGACCATGATGATCAGTATACTGAAACTAAAGTTGGATCACAACAAATAAAACTGGAAACATATATCAAAACAGAAAAGAAACTGCAGATTTGTTCCAACTACATGTTACAAGAGATGGAAAAAAGATGATGAATTGAAGTGTCTTTGATCAATCTTTGCTTGCCAATAACGTCACAGCCAAAACTGGAATATCACTTGAACAGTCCAGAATTCAACCAATCCCTGCACACACAAAAAAAAAGTTTTAATTATTTCCCAGATTAATTTGTTATAATCTCAGTATGATTGTTTGATGATCAATCCCTTACTTGCTTATGTCATCAAGGTGGTCATCAAAGTCAACGATATCGCTCCATTTATTGGATGAAATAAAATCCAACAAGACAATGTTAGCAGATGGCTCCTTGGTGGTCAGCCGACTGGTTCCAGTTGACTCAACTTGCTTCCAACTTTTAGACGAGTCTCGTGTATAAAGCTGATATAAACAAAAACTAGAAATATCAAAATTTGAAGCGTATTATGTGAGAACAAGATAGTGCAAATCATTCAGATACATTAATCACAAGATTGGTGTAGTTGGATGGAACATATCATCTCTGTATGCATCCTTTTGACCTTTTCAGTCTAATAAAGCTTTTACCGTCTACTAAATTGAAAGGGTTAATTTCATATTTACCATTTCATTAAATATAACTTAGAATATGACCATTATATCCTTTATCTTTCTCTTTACACTACAAACTCTCATATCCTAATGCAAGTTTCACAAGAAGGGTAAAGTGTCATAAATTTGAAAACGGGTATACTTGATATTATTGTTTTTTGTTGGGTAAACTTGAATGGCATATGAAATTATCCCATTAAAATATTAGGCAATAATTGGCAAAAATGTAACTAAAGTCGCAGCAGAATTACAACTGTTTATTACCTTTGGTGTCATAAGTTGCTTTAAGGCAAGTTGATTCTAAACGCATCTCAAGTGAGGAATCAATCAAATGAAACCAAGTTACTCGAACAAATCAAATTATTTTTGTAAGGTTTACTATACGTTGGCTTTTTCTCCAAACAGAACAAAACTAAATTGGTCATTATCCAAGAAATTACACATTGGAAGATAGATTATTTAAAATATATATATCCACAACAGAAGTAGTATTAGTTTCTTATCATAAATTATAAGTATATACTCATTCATCAAGGAAACTAATATTCAATAATAGCAATTGAGATTTCTGGTTGATCATACCTGCATTATAGGAGCTGCATCCTTCTTGTTTCGTAAAGCTCCAAGCTTTCTGTTATCTAGCTGTCACCATAAAAAGAATTTGTCAAAAGATTGAAGACGGGTTAACTTTACACGTTAACTTATCGAATCATAATATTAAGAACCAATAGCAAATCAAAATGCAACCACCAAATAACCATTAATTTAAAACTAGTTGGGCTAGACTGAAAAATCAACCCGAATACAAATTTATAAAGAAAGTGAAACCCCAAGGTTCCAGGCATGAAAAACCTCCTAACATGTGTCCAATTCAGCTGATTAAGAAGCGGCAGATCTAAGACTCTTCAACCTACAATTTGGGTCTATTTTCGAATGTTTAAGAATTAAAAGAGCCTAAATTCGGGTGGCCCGTGTCATTTACTCATTTATACCTTAAAAAAACTGACCATGCAGCAGAAAACTTTATAATAAATTAATAATCTTGTTACATACTACTTTTAGCATTCTTTTCCCGTGCAGACTTAAAATTGATATCAAATTAAACTTAGAAGTAACAGATTCAAGTCCAAATGGAAAATATAGAACTCTTTAGTAATGTTAGCAATTTAAAATTGATGCAGTTGCACTTCTGTGCCCTAATATTCAATAATACTTTAACTAAGTATCTTTTTGTTTAACTGTGAGAACCCATTACCGGATAACTCACTGGACCCGCAAATATCTGCTAACCAACGGAAACACAGATTGCGCCAGGCAGGTAGCCTCCAATCGTGTTAAAATCAGAAAACCAATGGATACGGGATTGAACAGAAGACCTCTTAGCACTGCGCCACCTCTTAAAAAGGATAACATGTATCTTGTTACATACTACTTTTAGCAATCTTTGATTCTTTTCCAGTGCAGAACTTATAATTGATATAAAATTAGACCTTACAGATAACAGATTCAAGTCCAAAATGAAAAATGTAGCACATTCTGTAGTAATAGATGGATGAACGATTTATAATTGATGCAGTTGCACTTCTTTGCCCTAATATTCAATTATACTTGCGTGCCAACGTTGAATCAATTTGTTGCTGTGTAATTGGTCATCAAGAACACGTACCAAAAGTACCGCAGATTGGGGGAAATAACGATGAATATGATCGGCAATGTTCCTAGCAACGGAACCGAGCTCGAGATCATCGAATCGCTCATTGGCGTGGAAATAGCCGACAATACTCAGTCCTTGTGAACTGTAATACTCTTCTATCTGTTACACAATTGAGAAATTCGATAAACAAACAAGATATTTAAATTATAAACAGAAACCCTAAAATCAGGAATTACGAACTAGTAAAGAAGAATTAGGGCAGAGACCGTGATTAAAGCGATCTCGAGAGGAGGTAGGAGTCCGATCTGAGAAGAGTGGAAGAGAGGGACGGATTCGGTGATTTCCACTACTTCGCCGGAGAGGCGGCCGAGGAGGACTCCGTTAACGGCGGAGGTTTTGTGATTCAAGGCATGGAGGACGAGCTTGATGTAAGCATTTTGGTGGATCACGTATCTACAGTCGCCTCCGTTGCTCATGACTGAAGCCGTCGGGTAGGGTTATAGTAGTCGTCGGATTCAAGATGCAAATTTCCAACTACAGCGGGGGAGAGAGAACCGACGGCTACTGGTTGGAATATTCGGCCGACGATCCATACAAGTATTTACGGACATCATGACCCGGCCCATTTATTTGGGCCATAAGAATGAACTAGAAATTAAGCCCGCATGATCCCGCGGGTTTACGAACTTCATTACGTGCGTTGCGGCGGGGAAAATAACGTAACTAAGTGTATAAAAGAAATGTATGAATTTGCCGCGACTCGGTTCTGGAGATCGAGAAATAGATAAATTGCGGCGCAAATAGGAGTTAACATTGAAACGACAAATTCGTTAAAAAGTGTGCATTTTTTTGTTGTTTAATAGTCGTTGCAACCGTTGTTGCGTAGTGCTTCGACAAAAGAAAGTTTTCATCAGAAAATAGGAACGACTTTCCTCGTGCTACCTCATCCTCGTGTAGTTCTTCTTCTACTTCAATTTCACCTTCGAGACTTGAAATATGTGGCATTCGTTTCATCGAGTCCAAATGGTATTTCAAACAAATGCACATTTCCATCGCTACTAGAGTGAGCTTTGTTCTTCTTATAAATAAAACCCTCCCACTAATAGGAAAAACATATTCGGAAACTACTGTGTAAGCTACCACAATTCGACATGTTTTTTCAAAGTCAAGTTTGATCTGGGCTTAAAAACGTATCACTTTTCTTGCATCGAGCTTTGTTCGGACCGCTAGACATTTCATATGAATCATAATTTGACCAAATAGTTTGGTTACTGTTTGCATGTATAATCGCAACAGCGGTTGTGGCTCTTGACGAAGATTCAACACCAACAGTTATTGAGGGTCCACTTTTGGAAGCCATTTGAGACTTTATAGCATTTTTTTAGATTTAAGAGAATATAGAGCGTTTTTTTAATTTTTTGATTGAACCAACACATCAAATACATATTTATACTAACACAAAGGGTAAAAAAAAGTTAAAAAACGGTCAAGAACAGAAAGAAAGGGATATATAGTTGTTACCAACAATCACAAAAGGTCAAAAATTTTCCAACAGTCAAAACCGGTTCCAAGCTTATTCCACAAACCGGTTCCCATATAGAAATATCAAGTTGATTGCAAAACGGCGGGTTAGATTGGCTCCACTCCAACCAGGGTTCATTGTACGAACCGGTTCCGGTTCCAAACTGGTTTTCGGTTTCTGAAGCAGTTTGTGGGTGTGGGGTTGTAGGGGGGGGGGGGGGGGCTAATGCCACTAGGCCATGGGCTATCAATAATTGTTTTATTATAATAACATACACAATACTATATAATTACATATCATATTAAATAAATATTATCGTGTATCGTTTTGATGATCTTAGTTGAATGGTTAAATACAAATGATCGTTTGATGAGTTAATTCTTATGTCGAAACCATAATAAGCACAACCGACTAATCCAAAACAAAGACAAGAAAACAACATAGAAGAAATGGAGCCGACACATGTTGAGACCCTCTATCCACTTTTGAGCAACTAGACTAATCCATTATTTAAAAAAGTACACACGACTAATGCATGTAACAACCGCTAAAAATATGATCAAAAGACACTAAATATTGTTTCAAGAATCACGTTCGTTCAACAACTCGATCATTCGAACAATCGTGCCCAATACAAAACGAAAATTAAGTTATAACAACAAAGAACCACTTTTAATCAATGGCACAACCGTATGACAGCCGCGATTAAGGCAAAACATAACTGAAGTTTGAAAACAAAATAACCATAGTCAATCTCACGATGCGACAAATCAACCCTATAACGTCTAAGCAACATTTCTAAAAAAAATGCAAATGGTTAAAGTCCACATCAACAATGTTCATTCTTATGCATTCAAAAATATTCAAGCCACAGCTATTTGAAGGTTATTTAGAAAATAATTACACTTAAACTAATTTGTAAAAATCGCATTTTTTATAATTTCATCTAAATAGTTTATAAAACGGATTATCTACTATATAAAGCATTTAGAGTGGGCAAAGTTGTAATTTCACTAAAATTTTAAGACACTTAGGAAAAGAGTTGTTGCATTTTGTACAAGTGTTGATACATAAATCTATACTACATTTACAATTGTCCCTAAACCAAAACTATAGAAAATGTTCATATCCCACATCGCTTGTGTAGAAAAACCAAAGCAGCCCAACTCCTATATAAGGAGTCATTTGTCCAAAGTTAAAAGAGAAGTAGTTGTGTTTCACGTGCATGCCTTCTTGTATGTCATTAAACATAAAACCAAATTAAAAGTGTTTTTGGTTTTTGAACCAGCCGTACCGGCAAAAGTCCTTTTAAATCATTGGTTAGCACATTAAAAGAGGGTTAGCCAAAGATAGAGAGTCTTACACATTTTTATACCCCCGTCGCTGCGCGCTGGTCTCACACACTAGTGTTTTATAAAGTATGGTCTAAGTAAAAGGGATTGTATGCAACTTAAAACCAAACTAATAGAGTCGGTTGTAAAAAAAATACTAAACTTCAACCATTAAGTTCCATTTTCTCTGATTATTTTAGTTTGTGTTATATATTAAAGCTTTTGTTTAGATGAAAACTAGGTTAAAATCCCATGTATTACACAGGTTCGTGTATAAAATGTAATATTATATATTTAGTAATAAAAAAATTGTATTTTAAAAAACCCGTGTAGTAATAAAAAGTTTATATCTTTAAAAACCCGTATATTACACCGTTTGAATACCTTAATTTCTATTTAATATAATTTGAGTTACATCACTGTTTAGTTAAAAACAAAAGTTACATAATTAAATTTTAAAATTTCTTAAAATAAGAGATAATTTAAAATAAATGTGTTTTATTAGCATAATTAATATTTTTCTCTAAATATAAATCATTATTAAAAAAAGAGATGTGTATTTAATAAGAGAGAGATGCGAGAAAAAAATGATGAAAAGAGTTGTGGACGCGACACGTGATATAAATGATTTTATTTATTATATAGTATAGATTTGTAATGGATTGCTTATGAATATTAAAGTAACTAAACATAATGAGCATGAGGACCTAAGTTGCTGAATGCAATGCAACTTAATACCAATGAAGATGAAAAAGTTACCAATGTTGAATTAGACTAGCACTGCTAAATAATATCAATATTAGGAAGTTGCAACTGTTGAGTCACCGATGCAAGTAAGGATGTTAAAAAACGTGAAAACCATCTGAACCACCCAAGCCAAGTCAAATCAAATCAATCGGTTCAGCCGAGTTAAGAGTAACACGGTTCAGTTTACGGTTTGAAAACCAGTTTTAACGATTTGATCCATAGTTGTGTAAACCGAACCAGCCATATATTATGATGTGTGCGATTAGTAATATAAAATTATTTGAGAAATTGTTTGTGTCACACCCCCGTCAGCGACGAAAACACGAGAGTGCGACGAAATTGAATAAGAGAACACAAGACAATAAAGAAAATTGCTATTAAAATTTCATAAACATTAAATTGATTATGTGTGTCTCAAAATAACCAAAGATAACAATCTTGATCAAACAAAACAACTTTAAAATAAATCATAAGTCTTCAATTGATAACTAGGTTATCCTATGTGAGCAAATCCAAAGTCTATCCTTACGCGGTATTTCCTGAAACATGTAATAAAACGGGTCAACTAAACATAGTTGGTGAGATGCATAGGTTTAGATAAAAGCATAATAAAAGATTTTATCCAATTCATTAATAAGATTCAAATAAACACATTATCAAGTAAGCACGTATGTAGATAATAAAATCAATCAAAGAATAACAATGTGGCACAACCACATGGCTTTCTTAGATAGATGGCATAATCCTTAAGATTACCCATAAAGTTTATAGCTCACTCGTGTTTGAACAAGAATACGTCAAACCCCGAGTTATCTAAAAGTTTATAGCTCCCTCGTGTTTGAACAAGAATACGTCAAACCCCGAGTAGTTCAAAGTTTATAGCTTCCTCGTGTTTGAACAAGAATACGTCAAAACCACGAGTAGTTCAAAGTTTATAGCTTCCTCGTATTTGAACCAGAATACGTCAAAACCCGAGTAGTTCAATGTTTGCAAAAGATTATGATTATCATGTTGAACTTGTTAATAAGAAGTTTAGTTGAACGTCTTGCTATGTTTGAATTACGTGACAACTTGAATGATTTAAGTAACTATGTTAGGCACATATGGTTGATACATTGCCTTTGAACTAGTAGTGGGTGAGTTTTCGTGTTGGTAAACGAGTTTTTAAATGGTTCAACGGTCCAAGTTGCAATTTAAGGCAATTCCAAGCGTTGCAGTCAACATGTGACCATGTAATAAGTATAATGTGCATGAAATAGGTATGTTTCAAGTATGATGTGAACACGAGCTATAATGAGGGTTTCAAGGTTCATTGATTCACGAATATGGTAAGCGTTTCAAGTACGCAAAAAGCATAAATGTTATAGTCTCCCCTAGTTAAGGAATGACCAAGATATGGCCATTCAAAGTCGACACAAGCATTTTGTCGAGATAAGGATGAAAGAACGAAAGACGAACCAGCTTACCTTGTTGTTGTGATTTCTTCTTGGATGGAGGAGGGTGGCTCACGAATTTTATAGGGGATTAGGGCAGAGATTTGGCTAGTAAAAGTTGTAGCAAGTGTGAAGAGAATGGGGGAATTAAGCCTTGTATTTATAGTTGTAGGTTAAGGGGTTTAAGTATGGAAAGACTTTGAGAACAAGTTTTAGTTTCAAGGGGTGCAAAAGGGGAAGGGGGTTGAAATTTTCATGTGGGTTTAGGCTTGGGTTTCTCAATTGGTGAAGTGGGTAAGGGTCTTGGGTCGTCTTGACCCATGGATGGTCCAAACGGTTCGTATACGCGCAAATTGATCGTTTTTCAAATTTCGGTGTTTATTTAAGGAAAATTTTGTAAGTGAAAGTTGTTTTATTTAATGAAATGGATGTGTTAGTCATTTTAAAACATAATTTAGTGTCATAAAGGATGTATTTGTTGGTTGTGGACGGTACGGAGTCAAACTTCGGTTTAGAAGGCGAACGGATACGTATAGACACTAACTAACGTACTAGGGCATCAATTTGAATTATGTGACAACTTGAATGAGTTAAATAACTATGTTAGGCACATATGGTTGAAACATTGCCTTTGAATTAGTAGTGGGTGAGTTTTCATGTCGGTAAACGAGTTTTTAAACGGTTCAACGATCTAAGTTGCAATTTAAGGCAATTCCAAGCGTTGCAGTCAACATGTGACCATGTAATAAGTATAATGTGCATGAAATAGGTATGTTTCAAGTATTATGTGAACACGAGCTATGATAAGGGTTTCAAGGTTCATTGATTCATAAATATGGTAAGCGTTACAAATACGCGAAAAGCAGAAATGTTACAGTTTGCACGTATTTAATTTTAAAAGGTAATTACCAATAGACTAAACTATACACGTATAGGCAAGTATACCTATAACAGTGAATATAGTAGTGGCAAGAATTGGATGTCAATCCATGAACACGGTGGCTCCTGATACTAAATCCTATATCAATATTTAAACGATGAAAAATGATTTGTTTAGAAAACTAATGACTGCAAAAGGAAACAAACTACGAATATTGGAAAGCTTTGAGAAATCAGATTTGGAAGATAACAGTTTAGACTTTGAATCATATAAGTTTGAATGACTGACTGGATTGATTTTACTTATGAAAACTATTTTGAAAGATCTGTTATTAAGATTAAAGCAGTGTGTGAAGTTTAAGAACATATTAGAGCCTGTTAGGGTTAATCCCACAAAATTAGAGGAGTATTGATATAGACACATACTAATACCCTAATCAAGTGACGTAAGTTTTATTATCAATTCATTATGACTTAGAATTTCTCTATCAGAACTAGACAGATAAGTGCCCTAGAGATTTACAATTCGTTATTAGATTGGCAAATAAAACCCTAACAAGTTCATAAACCCTTTATTCAGATTTATTCCATAGGTAGCTTATAAGTTTTACCAGTTTTTTTTATTTGTATATTACCGATTAAGGTGTTAAGCCTCAGGTTGTATGTGCGCTTTTATACCATAAAGATAGAACTATCTGGATCTAACATGCATAACTTTATAGAAAGACCAACCAAACTGCACAAATTAGATCAAAAACCAATAACAACAAGCAATCATACACATCATAAGTTCATGATAACAAACTCAAATAAAATCACACAATTATAAGTTCAACATATTTAAATGTCAAACCAAATAGAGAATCATATATCTAAACGGTTATCAGAGTTTAGTCGGACATAAACGATGAACGACAAACACAATCTAGAAGTTAACATGATCATAGAATTGATAAAAACTGAAAGGAATAGCAAACCGAGCCGATCTACGTGCATATACGCAAACTAGAAGGCCAGATCTTCAATCTCTCGGTCTTCTCAAGTCCAAATCTCATCCTAAGCTCTAAACAGTCGTCTCAGCCACAAAAATTCGCGATCCTTAACCCTAGAGTCATCATGTTGCTTTAATAGGTTTCAATTAGGGTTTCTGTTTCGACCGGCGTATAGGCCGTACCCTCATTAAATGGACCGCGTCGTCCGGCTCTTTTGTAGCCATAGGGGTGTAAACGAGCCAAGCCGGCTCGTGAGCTACTCGAGATCGGCTCGCGAAAAGCTCGAATCGAGCCGAGCTTAAACGAGCTCGAGCCTAAAAACAAGCTTGTTTAATAAACGAGACCGAACCTCACTTATCGAGCTCGAGCCAGCTCGCGAGCCTAAACGAGCCTATTATTTATATATATATATATATATTTTTAATTAATATATTAATATATAATTATAAAATAATAATTAGTATATATAAAATTATGAAAAAAATAATTAAATAATATATATTATGTTATATATAAAAACTATAATAAAAAATATATAAAAAAATTATAAATATATATAAAAATTAATTAATAAATAATAAACGAGTCGAGCCTGAGCCGAGCTCGAGCTTTAAAAACTACTCACGAGCCAAGCCCGAGCTTTATAAATAGAGTTCGAATCGAGCCGAGCTCGAGCTCTCAGTAACTTAAACAAGCCGAGCACGAGCCTAGTCGAGCTCGGGCTCGGCTCGGCTCGGCTACACCCCTAGGCCATACCCTCTCCAATGAGTACGGGCCTCTCTCATGAAAGTACGGGTCGTACCTTCTTAGGCGTACGGGTCGTACCCTCTTCCTGGTTTGACTTCTTTCCTCCAACTCTTTTCCAGTAGCTTCATTTCTACTCGTATTTCTTCTTATATCATCAAAAACTGCAAACTCATAGAAAACACCACTAGGTATTAATTCTTGCCAGACTTGCAATAAAAACAATCCAAAGGACCGAAAAATGTGCATGAAAAAACATGTGTTATTTGAAACACATCATATTAAGGGGGTGTTTGGATTTACTTTTTAAACTACTTATTAACTTATTATCTTTTCTAAAAAGGTAATAAGTCAAAAGTTCATTTGGATAAATGATGAAAAATCATTTTTAAAAGGGTGGAAAAGTTGTTTTGGAAAAGTAGATAATTTTTACTTTTGCAAAAAGTCAAAAGTAGTTTTTAATAAGTAATCCCAAACACCCCCTAATACTTATATTGGTCTTTTTTATAATTAGAGCGTAAATTTATCAAAATAGCATAACAATTGTAAAAGATTGTTCTAGTGAATAAATGATTTTATGATTAAATAAAAGATGGAAAGTTAAAAGTGAACATAAAAATTTTAGAATACAAATCATATAGTTCGGATAATTATTTAAATGGAACTATATACTATGAAGTTTATATATTTTACAAAATGAAAGTATTTAAAAATAATCGCTTGGAGTAATCTTAGATAAGTGGAAGTCTTGTAATATGTTTTTGAGTATTAAACTTAGAACATATACATACCCTCAAAGAGTCAATTCTCAACTAGGGCACAATTGACATGACATTAAACATGAAACGAACACGGCACGAAAATAATTAGGTTTCAGGTCGGTAATATAACATGTTTTATTAAATAGGTCATGTCACACCCCAAGTTTTCGAGTACACAGGCGGAACGTATGTTAGATTTACACAAACTTAAGAACAAAATCTTTCATATCACATCAGAAGTCTACATACATAAGTATTTGTTACAATTATGTTCTTTGAATCAGAATTCATTACATCAGAGTACTCATATGCCAAAAGATTTAACTTGTCAAAAGCCATGCCGATGTCGTTCACAACTTTTCCTTTCCCCGGCTATTTGAAACCACTATATTATCTGGAATACATTGTTAAAAAAAGTCGCTTTACACTGATGAGTTCTAAGTTTAACCTTACAAAATACCAAGTATAAAATCTTGAATTAGAATGTTAATGCGTAAAAACAACTTCCTAAGATATCATGTCGGATCTCTTGCAATTGCCCTAAGGATAATCTTAGTCATTGGTTTCCTAATGCCATTACAACTACCTGTAGGATTGTAAACTTGACAAGAACAAGATTCTGTTATTGAATTGAATAACAGAAACAATCAAATACAAACAAACACTCATAATCAAGAACAAAAGATTGCCATTGGGGTTGGTGACCCAGTGATAGAGGAAATCCTCTAGGAACACCAAAGTTTGAGGTGATCATGGGTTCAAGTCTCACTCCCACATGAATAAATAAGTTTGTCTTTCAAAATAAAAAAGAACAAAAGAGTTGATAAAAGGTTTCTTGTATTGATGTGAGAAAGTTCATACAATTGTGGAAGTTATAGTTACAAAATAACGAACTATTACAAGCTATTTATAGGCAAATACAAGAAACCCTATACCTTAAGTCTATAGTATCAATGCCACATGGCATAACTAACTAACTAACTTCTTTAAGTAGTTAGTTGCTCTCCGGAGTACACCTCTTTAGAAGAAACACAAATTGATTCGGATGATCATTTTGATCACCCAAAGATCCTTGAAAGAAAGCAAACACAAGAACGTGCTTCCAGGTGAAAAAGAATACGCGATGATTTGCTGGAACAAAAAGAAATGAAGCACAAGAACTAACTTAATTCATGGTTAACAAAGAAAAATGAGTATATTTCAACCACTATACTCTAATTTTAGTACAAATAACTCACATGATAATGATCATGAGTTAAAACACAAATACTATAAGTTACATGAACTTGACACACTAATTGATGAGATTAATATCCTAAAAAGTGAAAAGAAAGATTTCTTAAAATAAGTATTCAAACTTAAAAATCTAAATGAAATATTGTTTAAAGAAGCTAAAGAATTTAAGAAATTAAGAGAAAACTTACAAAAATGCTCAACTCATATTAAGTTTAAACAGATTAACAACAATTTTTAAACCATGTTACAAAATACCTATAACTAAATTTACTCAAGATTTCAAAAGAGTAGTAAATTGTATAATGACATGTTAAATATCCAAAATTATCTAGTGATAAGTTTGGATTACAATTTTCATATATAATTTTAGGAGAAAGAATTTTAAAATTTATGCGTCTATCAAATAAATGCTCAACAATTTGCATTTTATTGTTCGAGTTGAATGTTGTAGTTTAGTGTACAAGCCGGATTTGATAACAAATTATAGAATCATCAACTCAAAAATAATCAGTTTTAAAACATACATTTAACTATTTAATTTTTTATACTTCAAACAACAAACATATAATAAAGTATTATTTTATCCAACACATTCTATATATCTCACTAACTTGTTACTATCGTTATCGAAGAGGGAAATAAAAAGTCTATTTGGCTTAAAAAAAGATTTGAAAAATGATACGTGACAACTCTAACGAACTCCGATTTAATTCTTTATGACGGTGTTGGAATCGGCTCGTCGAACTCTACCATATTAGCTTTTAGGGTTTAGAAATTAGCTTTTAGCATTTACCTTTAGCGCTTAGCTTTAGAGTTTAGCTTTTAGGGTTTAAAGTTTAGCTTTAGAGTTTAACTTTGGGGGTTAGGGTTTAGCTTTACGGTTTATGATTTAGCTTTAGGGTTTAGGGTATGATTTAGCGTTCGACGAGACGGTTTAAACGCCGCTAAATTAAATTAAATCGGAGTTCGTTAGAGTTGTCACATGCCATTTTTCAAATATTTTTAAGCAAAATAGACTTCTTAGAAACCTCCCCTATTATTGAATATCAAACACACCAATAAAAAAAACTTGCATCTATTGGTAACAATAATTAGTTGAAAATGATAAATCTTCATAAATTGATTTGAGGATATTTACCCCAAATTATTTCCCTTTACATATGCAGTTTTGATTAAAAGGCTGACCGCCCATATCATTTACCTTTTACGAGCTCCTCGTTGGCATCGCTTATTCTGCATCATGACCGGCGGCGGCGACTGCGAAACTAGGGTTTCGATTCCGAACGCTGCTCGGAAGGCAATTCAAGAAGTCACGAAGAGCCTACGATACAAGCACTGCGATGAGTTCGTGTACACAACGCTCAATGACTCCGGTATGGATCCTACCGAAGCTGGCCGGAGATTGAAGATGATTCATGATATCAGAGAGATCGCCGGAAAGCACAGCGTAGAGGACGTGTATACAATGCTCAAAGAATGCAACCTGGATGCTAATGAAGCTGCTCAGAGGCTATTGTATATCGGTAAAACCCTAGATAAACTCGTTTACCTTTTGTTTACCTTTCGTTTACTTGTTGATTTCCTGTATGTGATTGAATCAAGTTATTTTGATAGATATTGTTGTTTTGAAGTAAGATTTAGGGTTTAATTTTGATATAGTTGTTGTATTGTTTGTTTCAACGTATGCAGCTGAATCAAGGCTTCTTTTTTGATGGCTGTGCAGTTTTTGGACCCTCAGTACTACATACTCTCTCTTTATGATTATTTTACATACATTAATGGTTTACTTGTTAATGGTTCTCAATATATGAAGTAATGTTGATGACTTGATTCTGTGATGATGGCATTTGGGAAAAGGTAGAACCTGATAGGGGAGTTATTCAATGTTCTCATATAGTCATATGGTCAAAATACAAAAAGGTTATTTCAGTTGTTTGACAAGACTCTCCTGTCAATGACCCGTCAACTATGGCTTCTGTAATACAGCGTTGTTGATTGGGTCGTTTATATATGTTTGACTACGATTGTATTTTCAATCATCTCAGATTAATAAATTGATTAAGTACTTATGAACAAGCTGTATTTTAAATGTTTAATGCTGTGAGAATCTTGTTTCTTATTCTGTGGAAAATGATTGTTCTTGTTTTGCCTTTGCAGATACTTTCCATGTGGTTAAAAAGAAACATGACCGGAGGAAAATGGTGAGTTATGCAGCTGAGCTTTCTGTCACATATCTCTTTTAAAACTTTAATAAATGTACGGAGTTTCAATTTTAGTAAAATTTGGTATATTCTGGTGCACTTAGGAGAATTAAAGTGATGCCAAATTTTTTTATTAATTAAGATGGGACTGGAAGCAGGAAAGCTTTTTGGTTTTTTGATGGCATGATAATTCGTTAGTTGTTTCTGCAATTTTATTTAGATAACCAGTGATGCCTCTCAAGAGAATAAACAGACACGGGGAAATCAATGGAGGGGAGATAAGGGTGGGCGAGGGACTTTCTATTTATCAAAAGTTTTTGAAGGTATGATTACAATCTTAGACTGAAATATCTGCAAGTTTCCTTAATTTACCCAGATTTATCATTCACTTTTCTTATGCTATAAACCACTTCCAGTAGCCTTTCAAGACCATGTGATGAAGTGTTTGACTTTTTGTAGAGTAATGCTTTTATTTTTGTCATTGTTAATTTACTCATAATAATAAGGTTTCCATTTCACCTGCATTTAGCAATATATACATGCAAGAAATAGACATGGGGCAACATAAATGAGTTATTGATCACGGAAGTATCCTGTTTTTAAAAAAACAATGAATTATTTTTGTTTGTATTTCAGGAATATGTTTCATACGTGCGTATATATTAAACAAAGTAGGTAACTAAAAATGTGAAACTTGGATCATTGAATTTATGTTGACTTGTCAGAGAGTGATAATATCAGTCAGTCACTAGCAATTTAAAGTTCGATTCCTTTTCTTGTCATTTCAGATGTTGGAGGTGGAAGAAATTTGAGTTCAGGGAAGGAATACGGTGTTACTAATCGCATAGAGAGGGTTTCGGGGCCATCTTTGCCAGGCAATATGGGAAAAGAGAACAACGTAGTACACGTGTCAAAGTAAATTTCATCCCAACTATCAGGGTCTATATAAACACATCATTTGCAATCTCTGTTTAGTGCTCTTTAGAGGTGGCATGGTGGGCGAGCTGAGTAATGGGTCAAAACGGGTTGGGCTGACCTGAAAACAATTGTTTGCTCTTTTTTTGATTACTGCTCTTTAGAGGTGGGCCAGGTGGCATGACAAGTGAGCTGGGTAATGGGTCGAAATGGGTTGGGTTGACCTGAAAACAATTGTTTGCTCTTTTTCTGATTTTAGGTTTTTTAGAACTAAATAATGCATTTGACAATTTTCTTTTTACAGTTCTTGTGCCAATGCTAATGGTACACCGGCTATATCCAATGGGAGTTACAATCAAAAGCTTGCATCCGAACCATCTGCAGGTAATCCCAATTCTTAACTAAGTGCTTGTTTAACTGGTTAATAGTGAACTAACAGCACCATCGCCCTATTTACTACTGAATGTGCCAATTGGTTTTTGCTTTATTTCTAACAGGTCAAACATGCAAAATAAAAATTAGCTTAAGTTTGACTTATAAACCCCATACATCATTTTATTTATAATATTAGCTGTCTCACGATTCTAGTCTTAGTTTTTTTTTTCTTTTTTAATGACTTCATGCTAGAAATCTTGTGTTGGTTTTAATTTTTGTTTGTTTTACTTGTTTCTCACCTTCTTTGTTTCCTTCTCTCAAAATTTGGGGCTGTTCTTCTTGAGCCGGGGGTCTCTCTTTGGAGCAGCCTCTCTATCCCTTGGGATAGGGGTAAGGTTTGCCCTCATCTCACCCTCCCTAAACCCCACTTTGCCACTTTGGTGTCAGATTTTACTGGGTATGTTTGTTTTATCATATTTACAAACAAACGAACATACCCGGCAAATTCCCACTGTTATCATATTTGGCACTAGTTTTTTATAAAATATTCAGGAGAAAAAAAGTTTTTGGGATAGGGGTAAGGTTTGCCCTCATCTCACCCTCCCTAGACCCCACTTTGCCACTTTGGTGTCAGATTTTACTGGGTATGTTTGTTTTATCATATTTACAAACAAACGAACATACCCGGCAAATTCCCACTGTTATCATATTTGGCACTAGTTTTTTATAAAATATTCAGGAGAAAAAAAGTTTTTGGGTCAATCCTCACCCACACCAAAAGTTCCCTGTTTTGACTCAAACCCTCTAACTGTTTTTATTACAACGCCCAAGTTCACTAACTTTTCAGCATTTTTAACTACTTTTGTGCTTTTAGATGTCGCATCCTCTACTTCAGATCATGTTGTGGTTTCATCTCAGAACACAAAGCACATGTGTGCTGTGGGTACAATAAAATGTGAGATTGTAAAACGTAGTGGTTCTGATGATTCAAATGCAAGAATTCCAGCTGGCATGAAGTTTAGTGCTGATCAGTTAGGTATTGGCACCATTACAGTTATTGCAGAAGCTGCAGATTCTGACCTAAAATCCGATGTAGCTGAAAAGAATCAGATCTCAGAGTCTTTGCAGCCTCTTTTGTTGTCAACCCAAAACAGTTCACAGGTTGTCAATCCTATTCAGGATAGCGAGCAGCCTCCTCAATTATTAAACGAGCCTCTAAAAGGTAATTATATTGGTTGAGTAGCTTATTTCTTGGTGGTCTATCCATCTGTTTCTTAAAAAAGTCCAACCTTGCTAAACATATATGGTCACACGTATATTGAACTTTATGTAGGAGTTTATATTTTCGTAGATGTAAATGTATTTATGTACTTTCAATTTACATGGATGTTAACAACAAATACTGCAGCATTGTTAGTTTCTGATGATCTTTCTATCTATGTAACTTATATATAGTGAATGCTTCCGAGCATACATATTCGGTTTCTGAAGAAGAATCTGAATCGAATATATCAACTCCAAAACTTGATGTGATGACAGAGAAATTGACTTTATCTTCTCACCAAGCTGTTATTTTCCCTGATCATCTACAAGTCCCTGAAAATTATAAATGTCAATTCGTATTTGGAAGTTTGGATGCTACTCCTGATGATTGCAAACCTATATCCGTGACTGGATCTACTCAGCAAAATGAAGTTGTAAAAGAACATTCTTCGAGGTAGATGCTTTTTTTTTATCATGAGCCTTTTTTGCTTCTATTATTCGACATTGGATGTCACAGTTTCCAAGTCAAAATCTTTACCTAGAGGTGGCAAAATTGGTGGGGGTTAGTTAACGGGTCAAAACATGTTTGGTTGAAATTGGGTAATTTTTAAAGCATGACAAAACGGGTGGGGTGACCCACTACACTTCTTCTGTGTATTCTTTGGGAATTTAGGTGTTTTAGTTTGTTTGAATAAACTGATTTAGGAGGTTGAAAATGTTGTAACACTTTGGGTTGATTTTAAATCTGTGACTCGTATAGCTGTTATTGTTCATAGTTATGATTTTTTTAACTTGCCCATTTGACCCGTTGGAGTCGAAATATAACCCAAAAATTAACCCTTTTCAAGTAAATGGGTTGAAATGGCCACGTTTAATGGATTTAAAAGTTATATAGTACAATGTCTTTGTAGATTCCAAATTGTTTTAACTTTTCCAACTGCAAATTGGGTATTAGTTGACTATTTGACATTAGCATCGTATGCGTTACTAAATGTGGCTGATTTTATAAAATGTTCTTCAATTTTTCAACTTTTTTTGGTGACAGCAACGAAAATGTTTCTATAATAGCCCAGGAAGATGAAAATCAAGATCATGTTTCTGAAGATATATTACCTTCAGATGATAACATCTCATCTGATGCTTCTGCCCAAAAACACGAGCAGACAAAGGCGGAGATAATCCCCCCTCTCCCTTCAACAGGGTTTCAGAATCTTCCAGTTCTTCAAACTACCAGGGACTACAGTTATGGTTATATGCCATCTCTGATGGGCCCACATTTTGTACAACTTGATATACCTGAGCTACAGGCAAGTGTGCTGTCTACCATTCAGAAGTAACGAGCATGTTGATCTTTATTTTACCTTATATACGTTTTTCATTGTCTTTATTGTACTTAAGAGGTGGCAATTTGGTTCATATTTTACCTTATATATGCTTCCTTATGTTTTGTGACAACTAATAATATATGCAGAATGGGAACTCTCAAGTTGTAGCTGCAGCGAGCCAACCTCCTGTAACACAACCTGCAATCGCGGGCCAGAGTTCTATAGCATTATCTCCACCTCTGTTTCCATATTTCAGACCATATCCAAATTACATTCCTTATAATCCATATTTCCCACATATGTATTTGCCACAAAATGCTCACTTGTTTAACCATGGGGTTTTCCCTCAGCCACCACCACCTACAGGCAATGTTCACCATTTGCAGGCGGCGGCGGCAGCAGGGGTGAAATCACCTACTCCTTCACAGAACAAACAGGGAAATAATGAAGATATTGCTACATCTGAAGCAAAAGTTAACAATATTCAGTCAACGGTTCAACAGGTTCGGTTTCTTGCTTGTGGACATTTTTATTATTATTTTATTTAATTCATGATCTGATTCCTTTAAATTCATATCTGGATCGTATCAAATTAATTATCGTTTTATGCACCAAATTGCAGGGTGAAGATCCACAAGCTTGGGCTCGTGCACCCGTCCATGATATACCTACCTTATTGCCAAACTATTTCTACAACTTTCCTCAAGGACCACACATGGCGGCCTTTTCACCTTTACAAGCTGCTGCTCTCTATCATTCTTCGCAAACAATGACCGCTCAATCTACCATACAACCGCCACTCATGTGTCAACCACAACCCACAGGCGCCACGGTTGAACCCCTGGTCCAATCATCCGCTTCTTACCATCAACATCAGCATGCACCACAGGTAAACATGAACGACACTGCTGTAGTGAACATGGGGACTGGTTGATTTTAGGTTTGTTACTTCATGTTCGAGTTTCTTTTTGGAAGGAGGAAATAGAATATATTTTGCCTGACCCAATTTGTATATATACAAAGTTTGGGCCATTGTGATTTTGAACCCTAGAACATATTTTTTAGGTTATTCTTCTGTTTTTACTCAAAGAAGCTAGGAATTGATGAGAGGCAATTGTGCTTGTGAAACATATCAAAGTTTTCTAGTCAGAATGGTATGTTAGAACTTAAAAAGCTTGATTATCATACACCGTTAGCTATAATCTTTTCGTTATGTACATCAAATGTTTGCTTAGGAATCTGATTACTCGTATCTCGAGCCTCGTGTATGTTAAGCGTTGTGTAAACCGACATCCCACCGATTGCTACAAAAGCCCCACAAATGCTTGCATAACCTGGATCCGAACCGAAGAGCAAGTAGCCTCCAAGAAGGATGACACAGGTCTTGAATTGGCCTAATACCACATGTGATGTTGCTCTGCACAGACAAAGGATTGCTGAGTTGACTCGTTTTTTAAATTTGTGTATGAGTTGACTCGGATGATTTGCTAACCCGAGAGCTAAGGCTCCAGACCATTGCAGGAGAAAGCCCCGAAGCGCAGAAATGAGTACTGCAATGGTGCTATTGAGGTTCCATTTGAAGGATAATGCTCCTGGTGGATCCAACCATGGCATCAAAGCTACCAAAAAGAATATGGTTATTGGGGTGGTCTTCCACATCAACCTACCATGAAACAGAACCCTAATTAGACATATATTAGCCTACCCACCAGGCCCAGGTCCAGGCCCAACTAAGCCTGACGTGCACCCTAACGTGATCCGAAACCGATGCAGGAAACTGAACTGATCTGTCGGTTTGAAATTGGTTTTAGAATAATTTTGAAACTGGTTAAAACTGAACCGATCTTTTTCCACTATAAAACCGGTTTCTAATCCGAACCGGTTTGGTCCGATTTGGTTTCGACTTTGTTTAACTCGTTCTGAACTGGTAGGCCCAAAACATGATTATATGATGCAACTTACGCTAAAGCAGTCCAATTTCTTTTCTGTTGGAGATTAGACCACAATATTTTGTTTATGGCACTTGGGACTATCCATGCAGTTGCTATACAAGCACCAAACATATTGAATTCTAAATCTGTTACGGTTGCAACCGCGACACCTACAGAAACAACGCCTAGCGCAAGTACCTGTCAAATGCTTACTTATTGTCAGATTATATCTATAATGAATGCTGGTTTTTAGAAAGAGAGTTAAGTTCTTTTGGAGTAAACCTTGTAAAAAGAAACAATCTTTCTGAAAAGAATGAACTCTGCAACAACAATGGTGGGAGTGACCGCAATCTTAGCCATCTGGTAGAAACCTACACTGCACATTCAGTCGAAAAAGCAAAACATAATTCGTTCCTTCGTTCTTGTCCATGTCGTGTGACTAGAACCCACAAAATAAAACTTAAAAAGATGAATTATTGTTACAATAACATATAATTTTGACCTGTTGTGCTTGAGACTGGTATGGTATTGGCCAAGCCAGAAGCAAAAGCCATGACTGTGCCCAAAGCAAAAAGCAACGAGAATGGTGTCGTTTTGGTGGGAGGAGATGGCGGCAAGAGGGACAACGCCTTGAGAATGGCGAGTAGCAGCCAAGCAGATGTGTAATGAATTAAGGTTAAAAGGATTGGGTAGTTAAATCCAACTCTGCCCATCACCTGTAATCAGAGAACCAAAACCTCAACTACACATAATTTTGACTATAGAAGTTTTTGGAATGACTGGGATTTAGGGTTTAGACTGACCAGTTTGTTTCCCATGATGATTCCAACAGAAACCATGAAATTGAAGGTTAACGCGATAATCGTTGTTGTTGACGTTTGGCTCCTTCTGATGTTCGAAGTTCATCGTAGAGTGATCCTCTAAGTTCTTCTAACGCGCGTGCTAACATTAAAAAACATAAAGTTATTCATGATAATTTCCAGCACCGATCATTTCTGCCTTTTGATTAGTTATAATGAATCCATGTTTAAGAAACACATGAGCTAAGATGACCAAATGCTGACTCAAATTGAACCTGTTCAAAAAAGCTGTTAGGGGTTTGGACCCTAACTGTCCACCTGATTATAATTAATAAAGTCAACTCTTGAGTTTAAAAATTCCAACACATCATTTCTAATTTCAAATTTGTAACATCCGAACCCTCATACTAACCACTATTGTCTGTTTTGACCATAAGGAGCTCGTAGATTTGTTTTTGATTGTCCGAGTGAAGACTTCCCGTGAGGTCACTCATCCTGGGTTTCTCCCACCCAAACACATTTAACTGTGACGTTCTCTTATTCACAGTCAATGCATAAAAAAAAACATAGTTGGTATTTAATACAAGACATTTCTTATAAACTTAGCATCTCTGCTATCCAACACACGCGGCGTTATAATTGGTAATCTAAACTCAATATTTAAGTTCTTATTAGCTAAAAAAATATGCTTTATTGTGATACCCTATCACAGAATTACACTAGTTACAATTTACAATCTCCTCCATTGTCAAAATGTTCTGCATATTTCCATCTTAAAAACCTATACATTTGACTCTAAAAGTCAAAATTGAAGTACTACATTATAATTCAAATAATTTATAAATTCAATTGCTATGAAGTTTCAACTATAAGAACACAAAATAATAAAACCATAATGTAACCAAAATTTAGATCAATCAAACCTGCTTCCCCTGCATCACTGTCTTTTCTTTTAAGAAATGATTTTCTTCCATATTTCCCAAGAAAAGAGCTAATCAATTCCATTCCTTTGAACATCATGAACTTTGGAATGAAATTAATAAACCCAAATGCACATTTTTATAAATGATTTTTATGCCAATTTCAAGATTGGGAGGATGTTAGTAGTAAGAAGAGAGTTTTTATAGATGGAAATTGCTTCCAACTAAATCAAAAATTAAATAATGATTTGGGGTTGGTTATTATTTACTCAACTATTATTAAAATCTTCACTTTTTAAAAGAAAAAATAAATTGATTTCTTCTACACTACGTTTGATGTTTCTGCATTGTTCACATATTATTGTCAAATAGAGTTGTTTTCGTTAGGTTGAATTAAATAGAATGAAAAAAAAAAAAAAATATAGTTAAAAAAAATGATCCACTCATAGAGATGGCAAAAAAAACCGAGTCCGACGGGTATAATCGAAACCCGAAACATCCGGGACGGGTATACCTGAAACCCGACGGGTATGAGACCGGGTATGTGATTAGTTTTAAAATATTTCGCGGGTATGGGATCAGGTGATACTCGGCCTGATTACCCGAACTATATACCCGAATCATATACTCGAAAATATTTAATTTTTATTTTCCTTAACCTTCACGTTTTAACTTTTAATGCTTCATTTTAGTAGGTTAATTATATAGAAAATTAATTTTTCTTTTGAAATATATATTAGATGATATTAATGTATGTAATTATGTTATGAAAAATATAAAAATAGTCATAGAAATGTACACGATACATACTCGACAAGTATTGGCCGATACCCGATGGGTAATTACCAAACACAAACCCGACGGGCAATGAACCGGGTATGGGACACGATTTTACAACCGCGTATGGGTCTAGAATTACATATACCCGACCCGAACCCGCCCCATTGCCATCCCTATCCACTCATAATTTTATACATGGTTAAAAAAATTAATACAAAATATCGATTTTGCAAAAATTAAAAAGAAAATGGTTCAAACTGTCAAACATAATCGTTTTTGGACGGTTTGGATGGTCCTTTACCCAACCAACCCAACAAGTTTGTTTTGTCATTTTCTGAGATCATAGTTAGTGGTTATGTACAAAACTTTTATCTTAACCGACTGAATTAAACCGTGAACCCTTATATAACTTTTTGTGTAATTTATGTTATTCAAAGTTTATTTTGTGCGTTTTAATATTGAGTATTTATTTTCTAGTAATATTATATCAACTTTTCGAAAAATTCATAATTTATGTTAACACTTATGATAGTTACTGTTGAAAATATTTTCAATTATCCATAAAAGTTACAAAATAATATTATTATTTAAGGTTAAAAGTAAAAGTCAAACATATCAAATTTTTTCTTTTCATAAAAAATTAACATAGGTTAGAATGAGTGGTTTGAGCACGTAGAGGGCGGATCTTGATTTATTATTATTCGTGGGGACTTTGAGGACATGAAAGGGGGATTTTTGTTTCTTTTATAATGGGCGAATGTTTAGCAATAGTGTACGATGATTAGCTACGATTTCCGAATAAATTAATGATTATTATGTATATATAAATAACAACCGGCGGCTGCGGCTGTACGTTACGGCGGTGCGTGCTTAAGTACGTAAAGAGAAGCGAATGAAGTTGCGGCGATTCGGTTTTTAATATCGAAACGTAGATAAAAGAAGTAGATCACGATGGTATATTTAGAAATCAATCAAGAAAAAGTTAAGTTGCTGTAAAAATTAGCGTCAATAAACACGAAAGCAAATTATAAAAAAAGAACAAAAAATATATAATATTTGAATTCGCTCGATTTTGAATAAAATTTAAATGTAATTACATATAAGACAGTATCGTATAACTAAAAGATAAAGCCGCGACCTACCAAAATTTAGTATTTGAAAATATAGTTCGTTAAATATTATAATTAATTAAAATAATAAAAAATAAACCTAAAAAATAAACAAAAAGGAAAAAAAAATCATTGAACCAGACTGAGATCCAAACAAGCATAAATTCATAAGTGATTATATTTGATACCATGTCCATTTGTGTTGGACATACGTTGATATAGTTGATTTGACGCCATTGAATGCTGCGCTGAATTTTGAAAGCAATACACATGATCACACTTGTTCAAATTTCGACTGAAATTCAAAGAACAAAAAGGTGTGGATCAATCAAAAAAATTGAAACAGACTGAGATCCAAACAAGCAAACTAATTTCGGTCAAATTGAAGAGGGCGTATCTGGAAAGCCGTTGGACAAACGAACAAATTAAAATTAGAATCACAGGGGCAAATTCCTCACTAATTATAAATTATAAATCAAATTAATAAAATAATAAATGTTAGGTTAACAATTAACTTCAATTTTTTGCTACTTAAAATTCTTTTATGTAAAAGAGCCCGAAAAAGGTTAAATTATCCACCCGAGTTCCAATTTCTTTGGTTTAATTCTCCAACAAACATTTGAATTTCAAATTCCAATTCCAACGGATTCTATGAACTAAACGGGCCTTTTAAGGATTACCTAAACGAGATTCAAGGTATTCGTTTTCTTTCCTGATGGCATCAAGATCTGCTTGTAGTTTGTCCATGTTTAAACTTCGGGTAGCAATACTTGAAAGCTTAGTTTCAATATCTGTTTCTTCTCTACGTGTTCTGTCATTTGCAAGGATCTTTTCTGAAATTTCTTCAAAACTGTCGTGGATAGTCGTCAGCAAAATGTGAGCTTGCTCTCCTACTTGGTCCTTCTTTGCTTCCCTACAAAAAGTGGACTATTTTTAGTACATCAAACAATGTTTGGCACAAGTTACTAATTCAGTTTCAAAATGACATCTTAAGAGCATGTGGTATATCTCCCCGTGAGCGAGGCCTCTCACGCCACTCACTTGGGGAGGGGGTGGTGTTCCTAGTGAGCGATGCCCCTCACACCCAATCACAATGCCTCACTTCCTCTCTTTCTCCCCCTCATTGCTCTCTCACTCCCGTGAGATTTCTCACGCAAATCCTCTCACGCCGAGGCTCACTTGAAGAGGGGGCGACGTTCTCACTTGGTGAGGGTGCCACATAGGCTCATGGAATCCCCTCACGAGACCACACCACATGCTCTAAGAACTAAGATATTATTTTTTAAGAAAAATTTAATAGCTACAACTAGTGTAATGGGTAATTTACTCGGGTTGGGTTGACTGGTTTCAATTTTTTCTCAAAAAAAAAAAAATTACAATAGATGTGTTTATAAACAATTAGCGTGTTAAGTGTGATTACAAAAATTTAATTATTTCACTAATAAAACAATTATTTTAATAAAATGATTTTTGAGGCTTTTATGCATTGGAATTACCCTATGGGGACTTTTGACACGTCAGCCCCGTTTGGTTTGGCCTGAAACACTTGTTCTCCAAAAAGTTTAATACTTTTTGCGTAACAATTAGGGTGTCAAATGTGATTACTAAAACTATATTACTTCAATATTAATTATAATTTTTTGACAAAATGATTTCAGAGGTTTTATGCATAAAAAAATACAGCTTTGGGGCCTTTTAAAAAGTCTAACTCATCTGGGTTGACCTAAAATACGTTTGCTCCTACAAAAATCATATTATTTCATGATAATCTAGATTTTTTTAATAAAATGATTTCACAGGTTTTATGTACCTAAAATACACTTTTTGAGTTTTTACTTGTTTGATCCATTTGAGCCCGTTTCCTTTTTAGCTATCTTTAATCTTTATCTGTTTGGCCCGTTAGAGGTAAAACGTAACCCAAGTCAATCCATTCATAAGTAAACAGGCCGAAAGTGCCAACCTATAGCTGCAACTTCATAACATATGTTGCAGATAGAAAAAGTTTTAATCCCTACAACTTCATAGTTATAACCGAATGATGTAGTTGATGGTGGGTTTACCTTAGAAGTGTTTCATCTACCACTGCGTAAGTTCGATGCAGCCGTTCTTGTATCATGTTGCTCTCCAATTGAAGATCTCGGGTATCTTTTAAAATACGTTCTATGTCAATGTCTTGTTTTCGGCTGTTTTTCGTTATCTCTTTTATCCGCTCAATGTAGGATCTTCTAGTTGCCAACTTGGGTAGTTTCTCAATTTCTGCTGACAAATTGGAAATATCCTTTTCCCTGATTTAAAACAAAGCATATGAGCCTGTTGAATATTTCATAGAAATGAGCACTGTGTATGTGTTAAACAATACTTTTACCTTTGATTTGTTTCAGACAATGTGGACTCCAAGTCCTGCTCAAGTTTTTTCCACTGTTGATGTTTTTCTCGAGACTCGGGTTGTTTTGCACATAAAGCTTCTTCAAGATTTCTTTTCTTCTCTTGTAAAGGCTCTATAATGGCTTTCCTGTCATATTTATTAAATTTTAGTTAGGTTTTAGACGCAGTGGATTTTATTACATTTAAAGATATAAACCGAATACACCATTGGGTTTTTCAAACAATTACCATTTTGACTCCGTTTCTGCTAGATTATGCCTCTTTGCATCTATTTGCTTGCCGAGCTGTGTAATGTAGGACTCCAAAGGGGTGTTTTCATCACAAGCCATTTCCATTGCTGCTTTCAACAAATCATGTTTCTCTTCCAGTTGTTGTAACATCAATGATTTTGCCTTCATTTCATCCGAAAACTCATTTTCTTGATTTATTGAAATTTCTGTCTTGTCACTCGTCTGTAAATATTACACATTCATCAAAAGACAAACATCAGGTCTTTATACTCCATTTAGAAAAGAGAACAGAAAAAAGAAAAACATTACACGTACTTATTAAAAAAAGGGGCAAATTCTTGGTTTAAAAAGGCACGAGGCGCTCCGAGGCATTTAGGTCCCAAAAGCCAAGGCACGAGGCATGAGGTGTGAGGCAAGAGTTTCACATACACTAGGCGTTGCTCAATGTACAACGCATCTGCCTCATTTCTTTTACATATTAGCTTTTTTATCAAGTAAACCATTCATAATCTCTTCATCACTTTGGTTGTTTTTACATATCACCCTCCTACAGACACCGATTTAGATCAAATTTGTCCCCAATGTGCATGAGGAGCCGCCTCAAGGCACTGACGCGCTTTCCTGATTGCCTTGTGCACCTCACGTCTCATGTGTGCTTTTTTAAACCACGGAAATTGCATCATTTCCAACTTCTTCCACCTTAGTTTTGGTGTTAAAGTTTTCTATTTTCTATTGTCATTTATAACAATGCAAGTGCTTTACACTAAAATTTTATACAAAAAATTGCAATTGTATACTTGCCTGGGATGATATGCCTTGAAGAGACATCGTTGACTGCCCAAATTTACGTTGAACATCTTCCTGCGTATCATCTGTTAAACCTCTGCCATTTTCCATACCAGTTAACCCGGCATTATCCGTCACAACATCTTCAGCATACTGAATTGAATGTGATGCCACTTCATCAGTTCTCAGTTTCATATCTTCAACTTCAGTATGCAAATCCTGTCCCTCATCATCATCATCCTTTACAGATCTTTCCAGATTATTTACATTTATCGTTGCAGTGGCATTATTATCCTTTGTATATTCTGGTGATACTGCGGTTCGAGATGTTTCAGATAGTCTCCCAACCAAAAACCTTATCAACTTATACATGTCTTCTTCAGATGGATACAGGAACTGCCCTAAGCAAGAGTTATATTCTGTTTCTAAGAACAATTTCATAACAATAACTATACACAATAGGTGAATCTAATTTCTTCAATAAGATTCATCAAAACTAGGTTTGAATTGAATTTTGGCATAAGATTATTACTTCAAAAATGCAAACTGATATGAATTGTAACATCTTAATCTCAGCATCTTTTAATGTAGTTAAACATGGAAATCAGATTAACCGAATTATGTGATGAAAGGATAGAGAGAAGAGGATATTACCTTATGAAAGCTCATGTCGCCGATGTAATCTAGGTCTTTGACGGATGAGGCGAGATTGGTGCATGCTTTGAAACGATCGGCCATAGAGTCCGGTAAAGTGATCGGAATTGATTCCGAATTCGAAATTATACGAAGTGAATGAGCACAGATCGATACCAAGGCTTCCGGTGTTAGATCTTCAACTGAGAACACTTCCGGCGGGATCGGAACTCCAACTTTTGCCAGCGAGTTCAATAAAATCTCTTGTGATTCTTCCATCTATCTCTCACCACGATCTCACACACTCTCTCCTGGAGTCATCTTGTTTCCATCATCACTCTCCATGTTATACTGCGATCTATTTACCCTCTACGACGTCGTTTGTAGATTTCTGTATTGGCAGTCTCAGCCCCTGTACTTTTTTTTCCCTATTTTGTTCTTGAAAACAAGATTTAAATGCGGTTTTAGTCCTTTGTTTTGACAAAAATAACTATTTTAGTTTAAAAGTTTAAATTTAACTTTTTTATTTCAATAGTTTCAATTTTATAACTATTTTCATCCAATCCGTTAACAGCGTTAGTTTTATTCCGTTAAGTCAATATAAAAAGACTATAATGCCTTTGATAGCATTAAAATATATATATATTTCAAATAAATATCTCTCTCATCCATCATCAAAGCCATCCATCATCATCCATATCAAAGCAAAAAAGCTTCGTTTCTACAGCCCCATTGATCAACGCAAAAGGCAAAAGGCAAAAAGCAAAATCTCTTTCATCATCATCATCATCATCATCATCAGCACCATTCACTTCCTATCGACGAAATCCAGATCCGAAGTCCCGTCGGTGCCCACCTGCCCCAATCTCCGGCCAAAATTAAACCAGCGGCTGATGATGCATCTTCTCTCTCACCGATCTCGTCATCTTCTCCCTCTCTGTTTCGAGGAACTCAAACCTTCCATCGAAGACCACCATGGAATCATCGTAGTTTGGTTCGTGGGATAAAGTGGGGTTTTTGAACTCTAGGGTTTCTTCCTTCAGGGGTTAGATCCAACATCTCATTCTTGTTCTTGTGATGGAATGAACGGTTGGTGGTGGAGACGATGTGACAGCAGGAACAAAGAGGGGGAGATGGTGTTCAGTGGTGGTGGACTGGCCGGAGGCGGCTACGACGGTTGTTTTTTTTCTCTCTAGAATCGGTGGCTCCACCGTTGGTTGGTGGTGGATCAGTTCCATCTCAGCAAACAAAGGGCATTGATGGGAATTTTTACTCAAACCCGCCATCGTTGGTGGTGGATTAGTTCAAATGCAGACGACGATTGTTTGGCAATCGATTCCCAACAGAAATTGTTGGGCTCGGGGATCTTTGAAATTGGGGATGAAAGTGGTGGAGTCATGTTCAGGTATGGCTTGAGAGACAACGGTATGGCATTATGAAGATATGCAAAGGAGTTTGTGTTCATGTTCAGGTTGCACAGGCTAGGGAATGACGAGGATGACGGGCTGCAAAGGGGGTTTTTGTTCATTTGAGTGAAAGCCGTTTGAAAACCCCCACACCACATGCGACCGATTGGAAACCCCTTTCTGATGATTCATTTTTCCGGCAAGCTTCTGTTGGGTGGGTAGAGAGAGAAGGAGTTAGGGCTTGAAGGGGGTGGTCACTGTGATGAAGGCCGCCGGAGCATGAGGTGGTGGTGGTCGCTGTGATGGAGGCCGCCGGAGCACCAGGTGGTGGTGGTCTTAGATAAACAAGATGGAGTTTGGTAGAAAGTGAGAGAGAAGAAAACAGGGTATTTAAGTTTTTGTTTTTTATTTTTTTTAGGAGAGGTATTTTGGTCTTTTTCCAAAATTTAACAGAAAAAATGAAAGAAGTTAGTGGACCGTACTGTAATTGAAACAAAAATGAAACTATTGGACTAAAAAAGTTAAATTTAAACTTTTGGATTGAAATAGTTATTTTTGTCAAACTAAAGGGACTAAAACCGTATTTAACTCTAAAAATAAAATTGAGGTCTTCCCCATGTACTAAAACACCGGCAGTGGTGTTCATAAACTGTTAGAGACAGATCGAACGTTCAAATTGAAGCAAGTCGGCCGATTTAAAATATATACGGTTCATTTACGGTTTAAAACTTGAAACTGACCGTGTAAATCGAACCAGCCATTTGAAATATATTATTTATTTTCTTTTTAGGAATATAAAGTCATATATATCATATCCATGAAAAATTCTGAACACTTATAAAAATTTAATATAAAATTTTGATTTTGAAAAAAAAATTATTTGTCCAAAACCGTTAAAAATTTAATATAAAATTATGAATTTTTTTTTTTACGTATTTGTGAATATCATGTTCTTGACATGTTGAACTTAAGGTAGTTGGTCAGAATGTGGCACCAAGAGTGTGTTACAACAACAGATATGCAATATAAATTTGGTGACATGTTCAACACCAGAATCAAAGAGACCATATAGGTTTGATCTTGGTGTGTTTTAGTTAAAACAACTTTGATCTAAAAACCCGATTATACAGTACACAATCGTATGATCGTTTCTCCTTCACAATGGACTCCGGGTGCCAAGATGAAATCGAGGACTTGTCAACTCCATCTCCTCCACCAACAGGTGCAATGCCGAATACAGGAAACAACGGGTTTGTTCATAATTTTGAGATAAATGCTCAAACTTACCATAGAAACCGATCAAGCTCTCAGATTGACATCCGAGATGAAAACTGTTGCGTTACTAAAGATCGTCCACTTGCCATTTTCCTCAAGGTAACTCAGAAAGGACTGACGAGTCCCTGTTACAGAAATCAGATTTCAAAACATAATTCCATAACTGTTTAAAACGTTTCACAATAAAAACATCTTAAATATCTTATTCAATTACATTATTCCCAGACACTCTTTACTGTCTTCCCAGATAGCCTTGATAACCTTTCGTATCTGAAATTTCTTATTTTGAATGCAGTTTGAAGATGTAGAATTCAAGGTGAAAATGAGCAAAGCAACACCTGGGAATCCAGTGAAAGCGGTTATGTCAAAGGTGGTTACACCACGAAACACCGAACAAGATAACTATAAGCAGATTTTGAAGGGTATAACAGGAAGCATCGGCCCGGGTGAGATCCTCGCTTTAATGGGTCCTTCGGGTAGTGGAAAAACAACTCTTTTGAAAGTCATTGGGGGTAGATTACGAGAAAACATCAAGGGAAATGTCACATATAATGATGTTCCATATAGTCCAGCTCTTAAAAGAAGGTAGGTATTCAAGCTAGCCAATTTAACTTCAAATTTCTACTAACTGGCTTTATGTACAGGATTGGATTTGTTACACAAGATGACATCCTCTACCCGCAGTTAACAGTCGAGGAAACGTTAATTTTTGCTGCGTTTTTAAGACTTTCGGGTAGCATGAGTGAAAGGCAGAAATATGAAAGGGTTGAGGTCATTCTTAAGGAACTAGGACTTGAAAGGTTAGTTTATTTCTTGTCTAAAGATAATATAGAAGCAAATTTCATACATGTTAATGCTTTCCTTATTGGTTCATTGTTTTTATCATCTAAAAAAAAAGATGCCGAAAAACACGAGTAGGAGGAGGATTCATTAGTGGGATATCCGGGGGCGAACGTAAAAGAACAAGTATAGGATATGAGATCCTGGTTGATCCTTCATTGTTATTACTTGATGAACCAACTTCTGGCCTTGATTCCACATCAGCAAACAAAGTCATTCAGATTCTAAGAGAAAATGCTAAGGTAAAAAAACCTTAAAAATGAATCAAGAACAAGAACTTAAAGAACAGATTGAAAACGTTGTTAAAAGGTGTCTGTTTTTTCATGATTCAGGCCGGTAGAACAATCATCACAACGATCCATCAACCGTCAAGTAAAGTGTTTCATATGTTTGACAAGATACTATTATTATCTGAAGGCCATCCTATGTACTATGGAAAGGCAAGAGAATCAATGAGCTATTTTATGTCTCTGAGGTTCATCCCTGATATAGCGATGAACCCTGCAGAGTTCTTGCTAGATTTAGCAACGGGTCAAGTAAATGACATTACCGCCCCTGATGATATCGCGACTTCTAAAGGCACTTGTGAATATGAAAGGGCTGTCATCAGGGTAAAAAACTAAAAACATCTTTTATCCTCATTTTTTTTATCTTATAGTCAAAATTTTGCTTCTTACCAAATGGTTCTTGGACTATACTTTGGAAGTAGTATCTACAACACAGGTATAAGATTGAACTAGAAAGCAAAGAGAAAGAAGCAAATCATAGAGCGGGAAAGGCTCCTGAACATCTTAGATTAGCGATTCAAGTGAAAAAAGATTGGACGATAAGTTGGTGGGATCAGTTTTTAATATTGTTCAAGAGAACATATAGAGAAAGGTGGAGAGATTACTTTGATATTCTAAGAATACTTCAATCTCTTGGAGTTGCAGTCTTGTTAGGCCTTCTATGGTGGAAATCTAGCTATGCTACCGAGGCTCACCTAAGAGATCAGGTCGGATATTACTCTTGTAAACCAAATGTGGCGGTCTTGACCCGTTTACTTATAAATAGGTCAATTCATATTATGTTTTATTCTTAACGGGTCAAAAACAGATAAAAAGAGAAAGCTAAAAACAAAACAACTCAGATTGGTCTTTTTAAGGGGAAATCATATATGGTGCTAGGTACATAATCACCTTCTTTTTTTTACTCTTTGCAGCACCTAAGTTGTATGAATTCCTATTTTTAATGAATACAACCTCCTAAATTATTTTATTCAAGAAAGTATTACTATTTTAAAATAATATGATATTTTGTAATCGTATTTAACACACTAATTGTAAGTAAAATAATTATTATTTGGGGGTGTTTTGGGTCAACATATCTAACTCAACCTGTTTTGACCTGTTACGCAACCTATCTTATCTGTCCATTTTCCTAAACTTTTGGTTAAGAACCCACATTTCATTTTTTATATCGTTTTAATTTCTATAACTGATGCAGATTGGGTTGTTGTTCTACGTGTGTATCTTCTGGACATCTTCATCAATATTTGGAGCCGTATACGTGTTTCCATTTGAGAAATTCTTTCTTGTAAAAGAAAGAAAAGCCGATATGTATAGGCTAAGTGCCTACTACGTGTGCAGCACCCTATGTGACATGATCGCACACGTTACTTACCCAACTATTTTCATGTCCATTTTGTATTTCATGGTTGGATTCAAGAAAACTTTACAATGTTTCTCTTTGACATTGTCTGTGATCTTATTAATAGCCATAACCAGCCAAGTAAGTCTAAAATCTACATTCATTTTTTGACATTTAAGAAATAAACTAGCGGAATGTTTTTTTTTTCGTATGAATAGGGTGCCGGTGAAATGTTTGGAGCTGCAGTGATGAGTATTAGAAGGGCTGGCATGGTGGCTTCTTTAATACTAATGTTGTTTCTTCTTACCGGAGGTTACTATGTTCAGGTATTGACTTTTGAACAAAGTTTTAAGACTCATGAAACATGTGCAAACAGACATTGCTAAGGGTGGAAAATTGGACGAGTTAGATAACGGGTTTGGTCGTTTGGGCTGAAACCGGTCATTTTTAGTACAGGTTGGAACGGGTAGTCGGTTTTGTTTGCCTTCAACACTTTTCTTAAACTTGTAGATTTTCTATAAATATATTAAGGTAAATTTCCAAGAAAATTACAAATTTGACAATGTGGGAAACAATCTCATGGGTGAAAGTTGAAACTTTTAGCAAACTTATAAGTGAAATTTCAACTTTAGATAGATTTAGGAGTGGATGTTCAATTTTTACAAAAATAGAGAAACCAAACTGGTTAGCTTTCTTAACAATATTTTTTTTAACCATGAGAACCCGATAACAGTAAACTCACCGGACCACGCCTATACCCTGCTAACAAACGAGATCAGGTAAACCAAAACTTGCGTTGGGCAGGTGGCCTTCAAGAGGTTATGATATAAAAACTGAATTTTCAATCTTGACGAGAGTAAAATATTCCCGTCAAATTTGGAATTTTTGGTTACCTTTCTTGGTAATTTTCCATATATTAATGCATTATTATTAGCATAAAAACAATGTCATTAAAAATTATAAAATAAATAAAACAATTTAGGAGGGTATATTAATTAAAAGTAAACTTTAGATGACTTTCAGCCTTTTCGACTTATCTGACCCGTTCTCTTTTTAGTTCTTCTGGATTTGACCGAAGATAAAACAAACATAAATCAGCCTATATATAAGTAAAAGATTCAAAATTTTCATCTTTACAAATTGCTTATATCTTGGAAACTGTTTTGAATCATGTTTTTTTTGCAGCATATACCCAAATTTATGCAATGGTTGAAGTATATATCGTTCATGTACCACGGGTTCAGGCTGCTACTAAAAGTGCAGTACTCGGGTGACGAGTTATACGAGTGTGAAAGCATAGGCGGGTGCAGGCCGTTGCAGAGCTCACCATCATTCGATACCGTAAACTTAAAAGGAGGGTGGAAAGAAGTTTGGATGCTGCTAGGAATGGGTCTGGTGTATCGTTTGTTGGCTTATATTTGTCTTCGAAGAAAGATTAGCCAATGCAATATTTGATTAATTATATAAATATCCAAAAATAACCTTTCATTCAAGATTATATATTTATATCATTTGTTTTATGATCGTAGAATTTGCATATGCCTCTTTGGTTTTACTTGAAGAAATTCTCAGGTCTTTCCTAGACTTTATAAAGTGGATAAATATAAAATAACCCTTTGAGTTTTAGGATGTTGCAACTGTTTCCTCTTGTTGTGGAGATTTATATTTTAGATTAAACACACATAATTGATAATTCAATAAGGTAATTAAATATTAGGTCTCTAAACTTCTTAAATAAATATAATAAACCGCTAATATACACTTGTAATTAATCCAATGTTTTCACAATCGGACCGAATTGAACCAGACCTTGAACCAAGTATCTAGCCAGTGAATTGTCCACATCTGAGCCGGCCGGTTACCAGTCGGACCGGATTTCATTTTTTATTTATGATTTATCACCTTATCTGCTTTGAACCTGATGATGAAAATAGAGGCTGTTATAGATACACACGATTTTGTTATTGACACAAAACCGATACGGGTCGTATTGTACCATACGGCCCGTATTCCCCCTAGTCCAACGGCAAAAGTTGCCGCACCTGAAACCGGTCATTCATCTCCCCATACGGACTATATAGATTAGGGGTGTTGTTCAGGTTTTCTAATCGGGTTTTGGGTTATTCGGGTTTTTTGTTATAGGAATCCTACCCATTCACTGACCTAAATAAGATTTGGGTTATTCGGTTTCGGGTTTGTTCGGGTCAGGTTAGTCGGTATTAGGGTTTCTAAGTACAAGTTGTAATGCATACTTTACAATATGATCTTTTGTTCAAACTCATGTAGTAAACACATTAATTAAAAAACACCAAATAAAATAAACACAAAACCAGATCGTATCAAACATTCGTATAATAAGCATTAAAAATGGTTAAATATATATTGAGCTAAGATTAAAAATAAATATTAATACCAACAATACCTTTTTATTATTATTCGGGTTAATCGGGTTAACCTGATTAACCTTTTTGTTACCCGATTACCGAACCGAATACCATCTTCGGGTTCGGGTTAATTCGGGTCGGGTTCGGCATTCCTGTAAAAACGACACCCCTAGTATAGATCAATACGGTCCAACTTTATATGAGCCGTAATGTCCTATATGACTCTTACATACGCATAAAGACCCGTATTGTTTATTTTTTTAATTAAATAAAATACGCATAAAATTATTGCTACAATGTTTGATATTGCTAAAATCAACAAAAGTCGGAGCACGAAGAACCTCCAAAACAAGAAGAGAAGAAAAATGATATGGCTCGAGGTATTAGTTTGATAAGCTCAGATTTCTCTGATTGAATGTGATAAGAAGCCAAGCCGTTTCTATGACAAACTTCCTCCATGTTTCCTTGATATTTGAACACACTAAAGTCAAACTTTTGCACTCCATTATCTTTCACAAACTTCCTCAAAGCTTCACAGGTCCAAACATGGTTTGAATACACATGGCTATTGTCTTTCACATGTAGGTTGCGGTTGCATCAACGACGACCGAAATCCGTCGCTGATTGGCACCGCCTCTCTCAAGTCTAATAAATAATAATCAGTGATTGCCGTACGGATCATCGGCTGATCGGAGAAGTATGTGTAGTTTAAAGAAGACGATGCCAGGAACACGTGATTGTATTGCTACATGCCAAATCCTCTAAAATTAAACTCCGTTGTTGGTTTGTTACAAAGGAAAAGATGAGGGTTTATAGTTCCGATGACAAGACTTGCGTCTTCGGTGAGTATTATTTGAATGTTTGGTCGTGGTTGTGGTAATAATATATGGTCAGGATAAAAAGAGCATCTACATATGGTTAATATTCAACTTTTACTATTTTAAGATACAAACAAAACATCTCATCCCATAATTATATAATTATTAGCGTGCGAAATTGATACGACCCGTATGACTAAAAAACAGTCAATGTTGACAATATGTTACTCGGCTTTATGTTTTGTTCTGTCATCTGCTTCCCCGTACCAAACTCTTTTTCAGAGAGCCTAATTGCAAATGCATGCCACTCCAGATATGGTTATTGTATTCACCTTTACCCCTAAACCTCATCCAGTCTGTTAATTTGTAATTTTTCAATTTATCTATCTATATATCTAGTTTTATTAAGTTCATAATAAATAAAAATTAAAAATTAAAAGATATAGTGCATACGGGTTGTATTGTACTATACGACTCGTATGCCGTCAACCGTATTGTACCATATTACCCGTTACATTGCTTGATTTGACTGTTTGAAAACATACGAGTCGTATGATACAATATGACCCCATATACAACGTAATGATCATGTGTACGTATAAGAGGAGGGTGTGTATCGATAACGAAGACTGATGAAAATATTACAACCTACTTGTACTATTTATTAAAGTACAATAAATAAATAACGAACTTACACACTAAAAAGTGTAAGAAAGTCAAACTTTGCGGACAGATAATACAAGTCTCCAGCTCCTCATGTTCAGCGTGGTGTGGTCAACTTCAATACTCTCTCATTGTATCAAAGATTTCAGTTTCAACTTGAAGTATCATAAAAAGAGTTAAAAATGGAGCTGGTGCCATACTCGGATCCTAACAACTCCTCTGTCTCACCGCCGTGGCAAGACATGTTCCGATCAGCCTCTACCCGCAAACCAGATCCATCTCCCCCTCCCCAACCCCAACCCCAACCCCAACCCCCGCAGCAATCCACCACCAATCCAGATCAGAATGAACCATCTTCTCTCTCCAGCGACCCTCAGGTACGTCTCGCACTCTACATAGCCATGGCACACGCCGGCTTAGCTTTTGCCATCTTCGTGCTCTACGGCGTCTCCAAATTACTCCAAGAATATCTCCGCCCAATCCTCTGGGCTGTTCTTTGCTCAATTCCCCTTCGAGGAATCCAGCAAACCCTAGTTTCGTTCTGGACCGAACCCTTGGAATCAGGTCTCACTGAAACTATACTAGCTGTACCGGTATCTGTATACAGGGTTTTCATCGGTACACTCGTTGATATCAGAGACGTTTTGCTCAAAATCATCCGCCGGAAGAAGAAGAAACCGGATTCCGTGAATCGAAAACGGAGCGGGTTTTCGATTCTGTTGAGATGGTTGGTTTCGTTTTGGGTTTTTGTAATGGCGTATGAACAATTTGGTGTTCTTGGTGCTGTCACTCTGTTAGGGTTAGGGTTTATGTTTACATCTAGCCATGTGAAGTCCACTATGTCTGCTGTTTCTTCGTTTCGCAGCTCTAGTTTTCAACAGAGTCGTCATACGGCTTTCCTGACCAAAGGGATTTTAAAAAGACTGGAAACAATTGTTGCACTTGGATTGATTGTTGGTATGATTGTGGGTTCTGTGACTGGGATTATGTTTTTTTCATACAAGATTGGAGTTGAAGGGAAGGATGTGGTTTATTCGATAAAGTCTCATGTTGAAGAGAACAATTATGCAGAAAAGATAGGATTAAGGCAATGGATGGATGAGAATAATGTGCCTGGAATGGTGGATAGATACACAACCCAGTTTTATGAAACTGTGTATGAACAGATTGATAATTTAGCTGTACAGTATAACGTGACGGAGATTGTGCAAGAAATGAAACAGTTGATTGCACCGCGGTTAAACCAGGAAAATGCTTCTGCACCTTCTACTGCATTAGCAACTCCAAACCCATATACGGAAAAGATACTGAGTTTGAAAAGGATGGTTACTAATCGGGAATGGTCAGCGATTTATCCAGAAGTGAATGCTATGTTGAACGAGGCGCGTGTCAGCAGAGAGGATATGATTGAGAGAGCAAAAGCAATTGCTTTTCAAGGGAAAGATGTTGTTCAACGTGTGCTCGCAAGTAGTAAATCGATTGTGGGTGGTGGGACTAAGCTTGTTTTCATAGTGATTGAATCGATTGTTTCTGGTGCAGCGGAGTTTTTAAATTTTATTTCTCAGTCAATGGTTTTCATATGGGTTTTATACTCTTTAATAACATCGGATTCTGGTGGGGTTACAGAGCAAGTTATGTATATGATTCCGATTTCAAGATCCACTAGAACGCGGTGTGTTGAGGTTCTTGATAAAGCTATTTCTGGTGTTCTTTTGGCTACAGCAGAGATTGCATTCTTTCAAGGGTGTCTCACTTGGCTTTTGTTTAGATTATTTAATATTCATTTCTTGTATACGTCAACGTTGCTTGCGTTTATTAACCCTTTGCTCCCGATATTTCCTTATTTTTTCTCAACGATCCCAGCTGCATTGCAACTGGTGCTGGAAGGGAGATACATAGTTGCCATTTGTTTGTTTATTATTCATCTTGTGCTTATGGATTATGGAACTACTGAAATTCAAGAGGACATACCTGGTCATAGCGCGTATCTTACTGGGCTTAGCATCATTGGTGGAGTGGCATTGTTCCCATCTGCTTTGGAGGTAAATAACGATTAGCAGAGGTGACAAAATAGGCGGGTCGGGTTAGGATGACCTGAAACTTTGCCTATCTTTCAAGTTATTTTAATATACAAGTATTGTGTTAAAATGATTACACATAGTATATTATAATAATAATCTAACACATAGTAGTCAAAGGCGCGCCCAGGCGAGGTGAGACCGCCTTGTGGCCATCAAGGTGCTCTGGCGAAGTTCCAGCCAAATTCTGCAAATTCTGGTCTGAAACATAAAAAAATGGCCTCGAACTAGCCTAAAACATGTCTAGAATCCCTAAAAATGGCATGTTTATACTATGCGTGTTGCTTAAAAAAGCCCTTGCTTTTTAAGCGCCTAGGCCCAAGGCTCACCTTTGCGCCTCTGAGTCCTTGACTACTATGATCTAATATTTTGACAATGCAACCATTTGATTCCTTTGACATGCTTCCGTTTTGGTGGTGTTTTGATTCACCAAGTGACATGTCAGATAAGACATAACCCGAACTGACTCGTTCATAAGTATTGTATTTGAGTTCTTCACTTATGCTTCACATCATTTGGTTATTTATTGTTGAGTTTGCATGACGCAGGGAGCGATATTGGGGCCATTGATAACAACAGTTCTTATTGCTCTTAAGAATTTGTATGCAGAATATGTTTTGGATGAACCAAAGGAAGAGAAAAAAGAGTAAGGATGTCTGGCCTTTATATGGTCCATTTGCAGAGAATTCTTTTGTAAGTCTTGTGATTATTCATGTATATTGATGGGAGCAATGTGCCAGCTTTCTAAATATATGGTTCTGGACTGATTCTTTGTAAAGTTGATGGGTCATTAAACTTGTATTGTTTGAAGCAACTGAATGATGATACTTTATAATTAATTAATTATATATATTTGTAAGATACTGTTGGTGTGTTTTTGCAACAGGTTGCATTCTTAAGTGGGCTCTGCCTTGGGTCTATCTTCAAATACCACTCCTTGTTGAGTATTCACATATCCAAGAGTTACATCATTAGCTTTGCCCTTACCACTTACATCTCATATACCACCTAAATTCATGCCGCTTGGCTTGGTAGTCCAGTGATAATAGTCAAAGACTCTTTGAAGAAGACTAGGGTTCAAATCCTAACAAGGGATGGATTAGAAATTGATGTAGTTTAAGAGTAGAAGTAGATGGGTGTGTGAGAAAACCTAAATTCATCCTTATGGCTATCCCTACCAAGGATGAATTGTTAATCATTGATTCCCTATCTAAACCGGATCCCTATAATTTACCAGGGATGAATCCCTATAAAAGCATTCACACTGTTTTTACTTATTTTTTCACTTCATTTCATTCCTCAAAATATAAATAAAATTTAGAGACGTGTTTCTCCTTTCTCACATGTTAGGACTCACTATTCTCCATCTCATTTCCTATATTTTGTGATAAAATATTATTTTAATTGAATAGAGATAGAAATGAGAAAGAAGCTTTTAAAAGAGAAGCAAAATTTAGAGAAAAACGTGATTTTTAGTTAAATTATAAAGATGAGGATGAAATTTGAACCATTTACTTACAAGTTCGAGTCGAGTGAGTGATTTATTTTCATCTCTACATAGTCAAATGGGTAAGTTTAAGAAGTTGAACCCCGCTCTACACACATACCAAAAACATATGTATGCAATGGAGGGAAATACTGGTTAATATCAGAAAGAGAATATAAAATCCTATTAAATTTGGGTTGTATCTGCATGGTTCCTGAAAGCATTATCACAGTCGCTAGGAAGATATCCATCTCTTTTATCAGTCTACCTAGGGCTGACAATTTCTGACACGATATGAAGTTAAGCGGGTTTGGGTTTGAGTTAAATGGATGTGGGTCATAAACGGGTCGGCACGGTTATGACACGATTAGAATCATGTCTATACGGGTTTAACCCGTCTATGACACGATTAGACCTATTTAATTAATCACGTTAAATGGTTAACATGTTAACACAACCTGTTTATAACCTATTTATCAAAACTCTATAATTTTATATTTTTAAATGATTAAACATATAAAATTAAATTAGAATATTAGATAATCTAACCTTTCAGTTTCCACTTTCGAGCGCTAACTTTTCAGTTTCCACTTTCCAGCGCTAACTTCTCAGTTTCCACTTTCCAGCGCTAACTTCTCAGTTTTCACTTTCCAGCGCTAACTTCTCAGTTTTCACTTTTCAGCGCTAACCTTTCAGTTTCCAAAAGGGCTGCCAATTTTTTACATGGCCGTTTACATGACACGAAGTTAAACGGGTTTGGGTTTGGGTTTGAGTTAAACAGATATGGGTCATGAACAGATCGGTACGATTATGACACGATTAAAATCGTGTCTAAACGGGTTCAACCTGCCTAACGCGACTAGACACGTTTTGCCGGCCCTAAGTCTACCAACACCAAATTCATCAATAATGTCAAACTTTGACTACCTCTTACCACCTCCTGAGTCAATTTGTGACCTAAGAACATCTAATTCAAAAACAGGACACTAATCAATGGGCCTATACTATTGCCGTTTACGATATCATAATTATGAATGATTGAATGCAAATCACCATGATACAATGTCGAAATTTAAAAATCAAATAGAGAACAGATCTATCCTGGCTTTAAAGTTGCGGAGCCATCAATCGAATGAGAATGCATTCGATGAAATTATACCGCGAATTGTAAACCCTAAGAACACATATATTCAGTTAAACCAAATTCAAACAGATGAATGAAACGTAGCGTAAGCTTTGATAAGGTATATTTCATTGAGAAACATAGGAGAAGCCATGGAAATTACCTTGAGTTTGAGTCGATGGCGATCATCTTCGACCGGCGGTCGTCGGAACTCGGAAGGAAGGGAGATCAAAGAATAACTGCCCTGTTTTTAACAGCGTTTGCAAACAAGATTGTTATCCCGTCCCCAGGGTTTAATAAAATGCCAGATGCAACCCGTTATCTTTTGGTTTACGGAAAGTAACATGTTTGGGTAAGGCTTTAAAGTAACATGTTTGGGTTTTATGCTTTCAATTTTGTAACGAGTTTAGGTATTAAAGCTAACTTCCACTAACTTTTCTCTTAACTTTATGCTTTCAATTTTGTAACGAGCTTTGTCATATTGACACCCACTACACATGACATCCGTACGTACGCCAATCTCTGGTAGACTGTTAACATCTTCTTCTTGATAATTAGTTGAAGCTTGTCACATCCCAATGAATCAATCTTTGAGGGCATAGATCTGCGTTTTGGTTGTTTTTCACTTTCTCAACGTATGCGGTTCTGACTGATAGAACATACATACATCGATTCATTCTTCTTTCCTTGGATTACATGTTTTGATTTGGTTTCTATAACTTTCTTCGGTCCAAACAACATATATAGCCCTGTTTCGGTAATTTGAGGAACAGACAACATATTCTTTTTCATTACTGGAACGTAAAAAAACGTTCTCAAGAGCCAATTCCTTATTTGTGTTACTAGGAAGAAAACAAACATTCCTAATATGGGCAATACTGTATAGTGAATCATCAGCAATCACCACAACCTGATTTCCATTGTATTTGGCGGGAATCTTCAAACACTTCTTTCACATGTCGTGTGGTTAGAACAACTTGAGTCGACTATCCAACCATAGAAATCATTGCCTGATCGTTCAGCGGTGGCTGTCATGGCATGGACTGACCTTTTCGACTTGGGTGCAATGCGCCTATGCATCCCAAGTTTGTTTTGTCCCAAGGTCGTAGCCGCATTACTCTCCTCGGTTAGTCTAGAACGACAGTTTTTGGCCATATGCCCGCGACGACCGCAATTATAGCATTTAAAATTCGGTTTTTTACCTTGGTGATCCACTACAATCAGGGTTGTTCTCTCCCTCGCTGTCACCCAACACTGGCCTCTTCGTCAATTGGATGTTCAAAATGCCTTCTTGCATGGTGACTTACACGAGACTGTCTATCTTCGGCAGCCATAAGGCTTTGTTGATCCTAAACACCTGGATCATGTGTGTTTATTTCACAAGTCCTTATATGGTCTTCGCCAGGCCCCCAGGGCATGGTTTGCTCGTTTGTCCCAAGCTCTCCACAAACTTGGCTTTCAAGGATCTAAAACTGATCACTCTCTGTTTACATACAAATACAAGTCCGACAAAACAATACTGTACACTCTAGTTTATATTGACGATATTATCATAACTGGTAACAATGCCAGGGTCGTCGATACTCTGATCAAGTAGCTCAGTCATGCTTTTGCTCTTAAGGATCTCGACAATCTTGATTACTTTCTTGGTCTTGAAATTGTGAACAGAGGATTTGACATTCTCCGCCACTGCTCGATACAATATATATGTAATCTAAATGATTATTTTATCTATATATAAGTTTTTTTCTTTGTAACAATAAGCCTCTTTTTTAACACTTCCAATAGTCATCAATTTCCTTTGGATACATATGAATTTGTGTTTTCAAAGATTATGTTATGACATTATATTATAGTAAACTTAATAAGAAGTGTTAGTGGCAAATGCCACCAATTACTTCTCAACCCTCTATTATTGTCAATTAGTACAAATCATCCCTCCCTTTACTTTTATCAAACGACAAAACTTACATTCAACTTTATAAAATGTCACTTTAACCTCGTTAGATTTTTAAAACTTTAAATTTACTCCATGTAGTATATATAATATATATTTTTTTAATAACTTTCGTTCGTTAATTAATTTTTTTCTTAACATCCCGGTATAAATTTCTTTAGAAACGTAGTCATATTCAATGTAGGGTATCTTTTTAGGTGTCGTGGGTTATATCGACTGACGGTAACATGTTAGTACCGTGAAGAATGAGACCGTCACCGAATGAAAAGTATCGGTTCCATTATATAACTATCTTTTATCTATGTTTCGATCTCCACAACCGAGTTGTCGTAACTTCATGCGTTTCTTCTGTGTACTTTTTGACGTTTTTTGTGTTTAGCCACGTTAATGCCATTACCTCAACCGTTTAAGGTGCGACTCCCACCGCGCGACGCGGTAGTGTTCCGTCGCGAAGCGCAGGGCAAATTTTCTAGTTGGAAATTAATACGTATGTAGTTTTATTTAATTTTGGTTATGGCATCAAATCTTTTGATTCTCTTATTTCTAATCCCCACCAACCCTACCCATCAAGAAAAGTGATTTCTCAACAACTGAAAATAAAATCCGAACATACGTCAAAAGCTCAAACTAGACCTTTGGCCCACACCGATGGCATACCCGGTAAATAAAATAATTCTGGATTAGATGTCCAACCCGAACCCGACAATAAATTCTGGACGGAAATGGACTTATACTCGGGTTTGAGATCGGGTATTTATTAATAATATTTTTTTTATGAGTGTTACCCGAGCTTGGACGGAAATGAACGTGTTGTTTAGAGCTCTATTTTTAAAGCTCAAGTTTTTGGCTCAACTTGATTATTATTTATTTAGTTATTTTACCTATATATTTTTGTAACTATTTTCAATTGTAATTTTTATATATAACATAATATTTAATTATTTTTATCGTAATTCTATATATAATAATAATTATTATATAAATATATATTTAATACATTAGATAAAAACTATATAATAAACGGCTTGTTTAGGTTTTGCGTGGCTGCCCGAGCTTGATATGACACAAATATGATATAAGATGATATATACACGCCCGATCACCCAAAACTGATCACTTGTATCTAGGGATGAGATCGGTACCGATACCGAAAATACCGATACCGAATTTCTAAAGAAATGGGTACCGAATCTATCGGTACGGTACCGGTACTTGTTACAAAATGCTTATCTCTAGATAATATCGGTGCCGTACCGGTACCGAAAATACCGATACCGAATTTATAGAAAAGTGGATACCGAATTTTCGAAAAGTGGATACCGAATATCGTAGCGAATCTATCAGTACAGTACTGACACTCGTTACCAAATGCTCATTCCTACTTGTACCAACACCTGTTCACAATCTTTTCGTTTTCTTTTAGTGTTTGAAATATATATTTAGTAGTAAAGGGAGTTAGAGTCATGGGGTTTGCATTTGTTGGTTTGGTAAGTCACAATACGACTATGAGGGAGTGAGATTAACTCAAAGTTTAACGTCAAAAATCAGAATCTATTTGAATCAAAAACTTTCTTAAACCATACCCTAATTCGATTCTAATCCAAAAATAAGGTTCCTTAGTTTGCATTACAAGTACCTTTAATTTGCTTAATAAACACAACAAAACAGCAACCAAATTAGGCCAACCGTCGCTACATACTTGTTATCATTGTCTTGGAATCAAAGCAAAGCAGTTGAACTTCTTGGCCACCATCTCTAACCTTCCTCTCTTTCTTTCCCTTATATTTCTTGATTTATTTTTCATTTGTAATCGTATCATCTGCCCAAAATCAATCTTATCTTGAAGTTCTAATCCACTCATATCGGTTTCAAGAAGCTTTGATCATACCCATGTTGATTTCTTGAAGCTTGAATATTGTCCATATGAAATCTTGAAGTTCTTATCTTGTCCATATCGGTTTCTTGAGGTTTTAAGACCGCCCTAATCGGTTTCAAGAAGTTTTGTTCATACCGATGTTGATTTCTTGAAGCTTGAATCTTGTCGTTCTGAAATCTTGAAGTTCTTATCTTGTCTATACCGGTTTCTTGAGGTTTTAAGACTGCCCATATCGGTTTCAAGAAGTTTTGATCATACCCATGTTGATTTCTTGAAGCTTGAATCTTTCTTATCTTGTCTATATCGGTTTCTTGAGGTTTTAAGACTGCACGTATCGGTTTCAAGAAGTTTTGAACATACCCATGTTGATTTCTTGAAGTTAGAATCTTGTCCATATGAAATCTTGAAGTTCTTATCCTGTTCATATCGGTTTCTTGGCCTGTTAGCTCTAGGCACATTGATTTTCAAGCTAGCTTTGTTATTGTTCATGAAAACAAGCAAGAAAGACTTGTTCTTTAAGTTTCTTGAGAGCAAAGTTTCATAACTATAGGTTAGTTTGAAAGTATATATCAATACAAAAGCTTGTAGTTGTTATTTCCTTCGCAATGAATACGCGATACTTGTTTACACCAGAATCACTATGCAACTCCACGGTGGCAGATTCATTCTCTCTGATTCCAACTGCCAGAGAAGAGGAGACAACAGAGGACACGGGCCCAAGAAATCGGGCTATGACTCGGGCCCAGGCCACGACCAGTGTCCCCTCTTCTTTCTTGGTAAGAATGGCAATCAGGATATCAAGAGCAAGGTGGTATTCTTTTGCAAGAAGGGTGTTCCATTACCAGAATGCCTCAAGATCGGATATCGGGTCAAACCCGTTTAATACGGGCTCTTGGATGTTCATGGAATTGATGGGTTTGGTTTTTCAAATTGTGATGATATCGTATACTCTTTCGGTTTCCAAAGAAGAGAAGCCGGTTTGGCCCATGAGAACATGGGTTACCGGGTATGGGGCCGGGTGTGTGCTTAATCTGGGTTTGTTGTTTTGGAGATATCGGGTTTTTTGTTGGACCCAAGCTGGAGTAGAACATTCTGTTAACATCGAAGAGTCGAGGTAACCAAAAGCTCATATTTCTTTTATATTATTGACATTAAAATAAAAAAATGACCAACGAAATATTTTTAATATATTACTGATATTAGTGAAAAAGTATAGATATGTAAGAAATATGAATTAAACGAGCTAAAAGATACTTTAATTTTGTTATTATTAAATAAATATCGTGTTATATATTGAATTGAAAGAAAAGTTTAATCGAATTAAACATTTTGATTATCTTACGAGTTTAGAAAGCTAATGGCAGTTCTATATCTAATTTCTAAAGTATCCAAACCGAAATAATGGACCAGATGAATTAGCAAAAAAGGAATCCACCTAAATTAAGATCCACAACCGAAAATTTTAGCCCAATTTTAATTCCAACCCAAAAGGCCATATATTCCTAAATTAGAGGTGTAAAAAAAATCCAGTTTCTAAACCGGAACTGAAAAACTGACCGAACTGAACCGTTATTGAATCCGGTTAGGCAATAACTGGTTAGGGTTGGAACCCGAACCGTTAATTTGTAATAGGTTTGTGAACTGCCACGCTAGAAACGGTTTGAAATCGGTATAACCCGAACCGAACCGGTCAAAAATATGTTTGAAACCGGAACCAAACCAAACCGAACCGATTACTTTCTTCTCCACAAACTGGTTTGAAACTTGGACGAACTGAACTGAACCGGTTTTGACTTTCATTGACCCAAACTGGAACCGGTTTAAAAAAAAACCGATTTGTACACCTCTACTGAAACATGCTAAAAGCATAAAATGTAGGGTTAAATGCATAGCTTACAAACATTTAGGGGTGAAAAAAAGTGGTTTGGGATATGAACCGGTTCTAAAACCAATTCGATTTGATCTATAAGTTTTATACCGGTTTGAGATTATACACGTTGAACCGGTTTGAGAAAAAATAGTTATATAATATGTTGAATTAGGTTTAATCTGGTTTCAATCCTATCCAAACTGGTTCTTATAGGTTTGGATGTTTTCTCTTAAAAACCAGTTTTAAACCGAACCGGCTTCAACTAGATTTGGTTTTGACTTGCATAAATCGAAACCGAACCGGTTTAGCCTAAATCCTGATTTGTACACTTCTACAAACATTTACTGTGAGAATTATAAATTATATATTTGAATTTATTTGTTGCACACCTTACATAAATGATTTTAGAATCATATAGCGATATTATAAATTTAATGTGAAGTGATGACTTTTTAATTTTTTTTTGAAAAGCAAATTTTTTTAATTATATGAGAGTGGGACTTGAACCCATGACCTACTCAAACCTTGATATTTTAAGAAGATTTTTCTCTACCATTGGATCATGACTTTTTAATCTTAGTTTAATAGGGTTATATATAATATACATTTAAATTATAAAAAAATGTCTTTTTGTCAAACAAAGATCACAATTTAATTAATTTTATTTTTAAATTTGTCATAAAAATAATATTTTTTTATATAAAAATGTATAATTTTAAAATAGATAATTAAGAACAGTTACTTACACATTAAAAAAAAATACCTGTTCATTGAAACTTTATTGTTCAAGAATTTAATCATACAAAAAAAAAAAACAAAAAACCAATTATTATGTGCAAAATCATGAAAAGATCATAGTTTTTTTTTTCTTTTTAAAATGCCATATCCAAACAAAATGGACTAATAAACTAATACAACCATAGAAGTAAATAAAGTATCAAAATCAAACCAATTTAACTCCTATTATATACATGCAGGAACTTGCAAATGATGAACAAATCTCGAACATTTATGGAGCTATTCTTCGCCATATGGTTCGTGATGGGGAACGTTTGGGTGTTTGATTCCCGGTTCGGAACCCTTCGAAGAGCTCCAAAACTCGACGTGCTTTGCATCTCGCTGCTTGCTTGGAACGCGATCACCTACTCGTTTCCTTTCATATTGTTTCTATTTCTATGTTGTTTCGTGCCACTTATTAGCAGCCTGCTCGGCTACAACATGAACGCTGGCTCAACCAATCGCGGTGCATCTGAAGAACAAATCATAAAGCTACTGACATGGAAATATAAAGAGACCGAATCTGATATAGAACATGGAAAGGCCATCACGGATACCTCAATCACTGTAAGTTTATTACATGATCAATTATCGAGTATCCTTTGTTTTCATTGATCTTAAGGTGCATTTGGTTCACAGAATTCAAAGGAATTATGTGGAATTGGAATTCAGATTCCTTTAAAAACTTCCATGAACCAAACGCGCCCTTAGGGTCGTAAGTTATGCCAATATTGTAAGTTATAGATTGACGTCATGGATGGTTGACATGACATATTGTGTTATACGCGATACTAACAAGATACGCGTTTGTAGGAATGTTGTATATGTTTAGCAAAATACAAGGAGAAGGAAGAGATGAGACAATTGGGATGTTCGCATATATTTCATATGAAATGTGTTGATCAATGGCTAAAAATAGTATCGTGTTGTCCCCTTTGTAAGCAAGAATTGGAACGGTGACACATCTCGGATATCGATGGATATAACATGTTACCCTATTAGGGAAAACATTTTGAATTTGTATAAACATATATATACTTGGTTACTAGAGTGAGGATCTATTTTATTTTTAATTTGTAATTCACCGGTAACTCAAATGTTTGGATTTATCGTTCTTTTAATTGTTATTTTATGTTCTTGCCTAACATTTTCTTAGAATCATATTATTTAAAGGGTACTTAAAACAAGAAGTTACTTTAATTATGTTATAAACTAGTTAGTTTGCCCCCGCGCTCGGGTTCCACGAGATTTGTTATTACGGTTGAGTGATTTTCCCACAATTCACAATAGGATATCGACCAATTCAAGAACTAAATAAACACACATAAGAGGATGTGTTCACCCTGGTATGAAATTTAAGAAAGTAAATGATAAAAAGAAAACACCAAAAATTATGGCAAAAAGAAGTGGCGTGGGCCGTGGGGAATTCAAAATCCATCATCCAACACATGTTCAGTTTCTGCCATGTTGTTGGGGACTTGATCCATTTCTATTCTCAAACGTATAGCAAGCACCACAACGATATGTCAGACCAAAAAGGGAGTGTTACTCGGCAATTCATCCTGTTCACAGCACAACAAAAAAACATTTTTACAAATATTAGATACTGCCTAATCCAAGAAACCCTATAACGCATTGAAAAATTTCAACCTAATAGGCAAAGAAGCAACATATTGCCTAATCCAAGAAACCCTATAATGCATTGAAAAAAAACATCGCATCCCACTTTTAATCCGTTAAGCTGGAAACCTCAAACCACTGAAGCAATCTTATGTTTTCAGAAAATATGATTCTTTACCCAATAGAGCGGTTAGAGATAAACATAACCCAAATAAATCAATTCTATATTACCTGGATGATACCATTGAGAATATTCTTCAGGAAGTATCTTAATAACCTCTTCAGCTACAACAGACCGGAAAACAAAAGAATGAGTCAGGAAATAGACAAATAGCAGCTGGAATTTTATTTGAATTTGGTTACCAATAAGATTTATAAAGAGAGAGAATCATTACGGTGAAATAAAGTAAACAGAAGAAAGAAAGTAAAACCTCGACAGGAAGCTGCCCACCAAGCTGCTCAATTTAACAAATAACTTGCCCTTCCTTTAGTACTTGCTTCTGCTAAAAAAACGATATCAGTAGAATGTAAACAGATATAAACATTTATATTAAAATACTGAAGTCTTCATGAACCTATGGAGATCTTTTTTCTATTTCAAATATTCATAGATGCAAAAAGAAAATGAGGCTAACAATTGCATACAGGTAAAAAAAAAACACAAAATCTATGTTTGGCTTGTATGTGGTCTCATTGTCTCCTACAACAAACATAGGGCATCAGCTGATGGAGCTGAGATCACAGCCTTCTTGGCAAAACCCTGCACGCACACTAGCACAAAAAAAGTCAACCTACAAGTGCATATGTCGCTTAGAAGTTTTAATGTAGGTGACAAAAACAGGTGGGTTGAGTAGCGCCTCAAATGGGTCCATGTAAAAAATGAGAAATTTCATGGTCAAAATGTGATTAAAACTATATTATTAACCTATCATGTAACTTTCAGGAGCTACAAGCGGTATTGGTTTAGAAACCGCGCTCTATCGATCATCAATGATATGCCTTGAGAAAAACGCTCATCAAACCACTGTTAAGACATATGTCAAGGTACATTAATTGATTAAAAGCATTCCTCTCCCGATTTGTTCTGACTCGGTTCCTGCATCATAAGATCTCATGAGGTCAGCAAAGGATTTAAATTAAAATCTAAAAGCAAATACTTTATAACTTTATATTCCTAGCACATTTTATAATTGGTTTGCAACATCCCGAAATTTACAACAAAAATATATGTATAGAGTTGCAGGAATAAAGTAAAAGAAATGAATAAAGAATAGCGGGATCGGGCCTTGGATCGTGGGCCGGGCATGGGAGGCGCAAGGAGGAGGAGTAAAACCCTGCCTTCATTCTCCCTTGTCACACCACTTCATCATCTTCACCACAATTTTAGAGAGAGAGAGTAGAGAGAGAAAGCTCTAAGTCAACACCCGAGACCTTCATACTCAACCCAAAATCGTCGCTGAGCATTGCTGGAGAGTGGAAAAGGAAAGAACACACTATAACAGGTACCAATTCGCTCTTAGAATCAATTTTTTGCATTGAAAGTGGGTTTTAGGGTTTTAAAGTGGGTTTTCAATAAAAGATGGAATTTTTACGTGTGAATTGACTTAAAAAGTATGGATCTAGCTTCATGGAAACTAGATATAAGTTTTGACGTAAAAAGATTTGAATTTGGATAAAAAGCGAAGAATTTGATCAAGAACAGTTGAATCGTACGAAATCTTGATGAATGGTCCGAAAACTATTTTCGCCCGAAAAGTATTTTCGGACGAACATGATTTCGAACAGATGTTTTCGAACGTGACAGTTCTCGGACGTGAGATTTTGAATGAAGAGGTTTTCGCACTAGTGATTTCAAACGATATAGTTAATGAGTAAAAAATATGTTTAACTTGTTATTTTCGGTCGAAAAAGATTTCGACCAAGATAGATTTCGACCGAAAAAAATTTCAGTCAAACAAGATTTCGGACAAATAGTTTTCAGATGAAACATATAGATTATAACCTTGTTCCATTCGTGACCCTTGACAGATTTGTTAGCATCCCATAGAGCATGAAGTTTCCTTGTTAAGTGAGATAAACCCAGTAAAAGTCACGTGAGTTCTTATTGCCCTTTTTCCTAAACGGTTTTGTGCTAGCATACATACTGTTAAAGAGATAGCTTTTAAAGTTAAAGAATATTTTATAAGAATGATATGTTTTTATAAAATGAAAGTTAAAGAGTTAAATATTATAGTATTACCTTTTAAACAAGTTTTGAAAGATAATAAAGAGCTAAAGTAAAGAACGATAAAGGAGTTGTACTTCGCTACGACTCGACGGTGACAGTGACAAATACCATGTTATATGCTTATGTGTTAATATGTGTTATTTTTCTATATGAAAGTTTATATGATTACATTTTTATTTGTGTAATAGTGTAATTGCATTGCATAGTAGAAAGTCCTGCAAGCATGCTAAAGTAGAAGTCTTACCCTGAGGTGTGAGCAATGCTAAAGGAGTCTTATACTTCGGTGTAAGCAATGCTAAAGGAGTCTTACACTTTGGTGTAAGCAATGCTAAAGGAGTCTTACACTTCGGTGTAAGCGAGAAAGTCCTACCCTGAGGTGTGGGCAACGCTAAAGGAGTCTTGCACTGAAGTGCAAGCGAGAAAGAAAGTCCCACCCTGAGGTGTGGGCAGCGCTAAAGTAAAAGTCTTACCCTGAGGTGTAGCGAGAAAGGGATCTGGTTCTTGAACCATGATCCATGTGTGATAGTTAAAGTGTGATAAAGTCACTTGTCCTGTACAAGTGAAATGATAGTTAGACAGAGTACAGGAGGACACCCTGAAGGGTTTCCTCAAAGCTAAAGTTTTTCAGACAGTAACTTAACAGTTTTATAATTGTAACATTGTAAAGTTTTAAAGTAAAGTTAAAGTGTTTTCAAAGACATAGAAAGTAAAGCTTATTTTATTTTTATAAAACTAAGCTACCTAAAAGAAAGTTTTACAGTTTAATGTAAAGATAGAACTCACCAGCATTAGCTGACTTTTAGTATCCATGACAGTAGAAAAGGTAAAGCGAAAGAAAAGTGAAAGAGCCGTGGGGGCTGGATAGCATGGACATCGGGTGCTGTGCTGAAGACAGACATTTTCATTCCTGATAGTTTATGTTTTAGACAATGAGCTACATTATTGTTTGGTGAATGTTTTAATTTAAAGACTTCCGCTGTAATAGATTCTGATTTCTGGTTTAAAAACTATGCTTGTTATGTTTTGTGCCAACTATGAGATGTACCCGGTTTGGGGCGTTTCAAGTTGGTATTAGAGCCATAGTTTAAGAGATTCCTACATTTGCGAGAATGTCAGAACTTAAACTGAGAATGGGACAAAGGAATGAAGGAAAGAAATGTCAGTTAGAGCAGCCCGTCCATGGAAAGATAGTAGACAGAAGGTAGTCAATGTCCTAGCATAGAACATAGACAATAATTTCTTAGTACAGATAGTAGACAGTAAATACTTTAGCATAAATAGTACATAGTACGTGACTTAGCATAGACAGTAGACAGTGGATAGTATGTGCCAACGGTAGAAACTCTGAACTCGAATGCAAATGTTACTCTGAAAGGAGATGTTCAGAACCGGAGTAGTAAAGTATATTAGTAATTTCATACCAGTCTCTGTAATTAGTAATTTACATTACTCAAGGTGTTCTAAATTATTACCTATCACGATAACACGAGCGTTCTTTGTTCGCAGTAGACACTAATGGCTAGAGGAAAGAGAGGTGGTCGCACCGGGGGTCGTACTGATCGTCAAGGCCGACCGCCTTGTAACCGAACGCGACATGAGGAAAGTGAACACTCCCGTAACGAGACTGAATCGGTGCACATGGAGCATAATGACAGTGGGAACAATGTGTCGGTTCATGACGATGCACATAACGAGGCTCTTGAGTTGGAACCGATTGTGAAAGAAGCTATTGCGACAGAGGTTACTTCAATCTTGAAGAAAGTTCTACCGGAAGCACTGGGCGAGGCCCTTTAAGAGTTTGATATAGGGAGGAAAGAGAATAAAGAGGGAAGCAACAAGAGAACTGAAGTCACTGATAGTGACGATTCTGACTATGAAATGGCAACTCGAGTTTGCAATTATAAGTCCTTTCGGGGGTGTGTCCCGCCGAAGTATGATGGACGGAAAGATGCTGTTGCCACTTTCGAGTGTATAGAGAGGATGGAAGGTGTGATCAACATTAGTGAGTTCCGTGATGACCAAGCGGTCAAGTTTGCTGCTAACTCATTCACTAATGAGGCGTTGAGTTGGTGGAGGTCAATTGAGAGAACCAAGTCTTCTGCTACTATGAAGAAGATGAAATGGGATGGCATGAAAAAGCTGCTAATCACCAAGTTTTGCTCGCAGAATGAGATTGACAGAGTTGACAAAGAGTTTCTTGGGCTCTGTGTCGGTTGTATGACTCATCGCCAGTACACCTCCAAATACCATGATTTGGCTCAGTTGGTTCCACACCTTGTGGACACTGAGGTGAAGAGGATGAACTATTACGTCAAGGGATTGCCATAGAGGGTTCATGTGCACGTTAAAGCAAATGCTCCTACAAGCTTTGAATCTGTAAGGCCCCAAACCGGGCACCATACAATTGGTTCTCATAACGGGTTATTTCCTTGTAAAATGCTCATTTTAGATATATCAAACTACAGGGGAAGTCTTTCTAAAACATTAATTTCTATTTAATGTCATTAAGTTACCTCACGAATGCTTGCACACCAATCCGAGTAGCATCGCTCCCAAACCAAGGTACGTCAACGCAACGTTTACCTACAAAACAATCTATCGCACACACAAAGTCAGCTACGCTGAGTAAGTTATAATAGTTTAGTTTAATTAAAAGCCAACTCGCCTCAAAAGTTATTTAAACTTTACTCCGGACCCACGGTCCTTATAAAATAGGTCCACGATTCATTAACAATAGATAACCCCTGTTATCACCCGATATCCCATAATAGCTCATTACGCAAGACTCATCCCATAATAATGATAATTTTTGCAGTCTCATCGACATAGGTCGAACTTACTACACAAATAACTCATGCTCGAGTACACGTACTAAGTCGACACTTGGTTAACACAACAAAACCCTAAACATCAACTTAATCGGCCTTGACCAAGGCTCTTACAAATCAACTGACATAACAGTTATAAACACTACATCACAATCCTGACGCAATGGTCAATCTAACTCTACTCACCACATTAATACTATCTCATGCATAATAAATATAACTCAACGCTTGTATGCAATTTAACACCAACATATAAGCACACAAACACATACCTCATTACTGCATCCTCGTCAGGGTTATCCCTATCGAGATACTCTTCATAAGCTCAACTCCACCCTTGTTACAGGGCCCCGCCACTAAAAATAGCGACACACTCGTCATCTATGATGACTACCCAGCCACCCATACGGTGACTATATCATCTACCATACGGTGACTGCCAAAGCACACATACAATGATGACCCCGAAGGACTCCGTCCTACACATCATTGTTGACCCAACACATGGACAACAATGCAAGCACATAAAACAACACATATAACACATAACATCATACTCTATTTACATTACTCATTAACTGCACCTGCACCCCACACATAGCACTAGGATAACATATCCTACACGTGTTCATAAGCGTTTAGCTTATATCCCTACTCGCCCCGACTAACTCATAACAAAATACAATGCTAATGTAGCGACACACATACTAATACTATGTTTCATTATCTAAGTACATACTACGTCTCATTATCAAAGCACATACTACGTACATGCACACCCTGTGATACCTTTTAGTTATACCCGTACAACCTTTAATTACAATCCTGACTCACCCCTAATAGGTCCCTATACAACCCACGACCATATACCCACTTTTATCATACACATTCAAAGGACAACACATAGTTCCTTTACCACATATTTAAATACTTGATTTCATAAACTCATCGGGTTAAACCCCAAAACTCTTTACACATTTAACGTAATAAAACGCGTCTTGAAAGTATGTACGATAGACCCAAAACGTTAAAAACATTTAAAAGAGGGAGATTAGAAACTCACCGGTTGCGAAGCTCAAGTCTTATTATGCAAACCGCCTATCCATGCTCGAAGCTCAAACCTGTCAACGTAAGGTCCAAGGATCAGATTACATTCTGACATACGTTGAATGACTCATAACAATATAATTAAATCCCGTCCCTCAGCCTCCTCCGCTTGTCATTTCATTTCTACGAACCCTAGCCCTACGAGTACGCGTATTATGATACTCCCGACTCATTTAAAGCTAGTGTACCTACACCCCAGCTTCCATTCATGCACGTTCTTGTGCCATGCAACCCTCAGTCGTCTCCATCTCGTAATTACTTTCTCATATCGGACTATCCTCGACCAATTAAGAAACCACATGCTTAACCTGAGTTCCCATGCATGCGCGTATATGAGCCATGCATAGAACCTTCGCCACACCATGCTAACCCTAGCCCTGCACCGCTTAGCCGGTCGCCTTGCCGTTTCCCGATTCCACCACCGAGAACGCCATCATACCATACTCGTGCCATCCTTCACGCCAGAAGCAACACTATCGTCATCCTCCGTTTCTATCCATCGTGAGGCATCACCACAGCTAACACCGGCGTCTCTTTCGTCCTTGCCTACCACCATGAACTACCCACAACGCCCAAGGCTGCTATCGGGTTATTGCTCTCGGCGAGTATCACCATTATAGCCACCACAGGGACTAACACCGACCACCACCTCCTCGCCGTCGTCCTTCCTCCTACTGCCCGCTGCCTTCACACACCACTGCCCGACCGTCGGCCACCACCCGTGACCACTTCTTCCACGGACTACAGCTTTCACCGACCGTCTCACCCTACCGATAACCACCACCACCACCGAAACCTGCATCCTACTCGCAACCCTAACCAAAATCCCACGCTAAACAAGTATAAAAGCTTAAACGAATATAATCTGAGATTACCTTTACGAAGCTCAGCCACAGATGGTGCGACACCGTCGTTAAAACACCGTTGTTGGCCTTGCCCGGCCACCCCTCCTCGTCGGCTCCTCCCTCCCTTGCGTCCCTGATCAGCCGTCGCACCCCTAGGTCTATTGTGACCTAGGTTTTCTCATGAAATGGTTTATAAACCACTAACATTTACATTCTAGTCCCCCAGTTTCTCTCTTGCGCGCTTCGCTCCAGAACCATTCCCTTAAACGGCAAACTGACTCTTTTTCGTCGTTAAAACGTACCTTAAATGGCAATACTATGAATCTCTTTATTTAACAATGGGTGTGACCGCCTACTAGCCCGAACCATTATTTTACAAATTTTCGGGATGTTACAGAATCTGTGGTATCACTGCTGGAATAGTTTATGATGACTTTGAATCTGCGGACCAATTTTCTACTGAGAAGAAAGTGACTAATGCCGTTAAGCGGCCATCAAAAGAGTGGGCGGGACCGGATACGAAGAAACTGAGGATTGAGGATGGGATTGATTGTGATAAGTGTGGAAGGAAGAACTCTGGTGAGTGCCGAGTTGGTTTGAATATTTGCTGCAGGTGCGGGAAAACTGGACACTCCCTGGGGCGCAATCATGCTATAATTGTGGGACCCCTAGCCATATGGCCAAGGACTGTCGTAAACCCAAAGCTACTGGCTCCGAGAAAGGAAACGAAGTCGAAAAGCCAAAGGCAAGGACCCGAGTGTATGCACTGACACAAGAAGAAGCTAGAGGTGATCCAGATGTGGTGTCAGGTATGCTCATCCCTGATCATACCTTTGTCTCTGTATTGTTTGATTTCGGTGCCAGTAGGAGTTTTATATCATCCTCTATATGTAGAAGAATGAAATGAAAATTTACTAAGGTAGAATAGACTTTCACTGTAGAGAATGATGTGGGTAAAACCACAAGAGTAATAGAGCTAGTGGATACTTGCACGATAAAGATACAGGGCCATAGATTCCCAGTTAGGTTGTATGTTATAACCTTGGGAGGGTTTGATATAGTTTTGAGTATGGATTGGTTAGCTGCCAACGAAGCCCAAATAGTATGTAGACGAAAGATAGTTCAGCTTAAAGCTCCAGACGATAGAGAGATTTTGGTTTACGGGGATCGCGACGGCTTGTTAACGAACGTCATATCGATGATAAAGGTAGAGAAGTATACAGGGCGCGGATTCGAGGCCTACCTGGCCTATGTGATAGACAATGATGTAAAGGTGAAAGAGTTGAAAGATGTACCAGTGGTATGTAATTTTTCGGAGGTGTTTCCCGGGGAATTTCCTAGGTTACCACCTGACCGGAATACAGAGTTCCGGATAGACTTAGTGCCAGGTGCCCAGCCCGTGGCTAAAGCATCGTACCGACTTGCGCCTCCGAAGATGAAAGAGCTAATGATACAGTTGGAAGAACTTTTGGATAAGGGTTTTATCAGACCGAGCATTTCTCAGTGGGGTGCTCCGGTTCTGTTTGTAAAGAAGAAAGATGGTGCCATGAGAATGTGCATCGACTATAGGGAGTTGAACAAACGTACAATAAGGAACAAATATCCGCTACCAAGGATCGATGATCTGTTCGACCAATTGCAAGGCGCGAAATGGTTCTCCAAGATCGATCTGCGTCGGGATATCATCAGTTAAAAGTAAGAGAAGAGGACATATAAAAGACGGCGTTTCACACGCGGTATGGGCATTACGAATTCGGTGTGATGTCTTTCGGCTTGACAAATGCTCCAGCAGCATTCATGAGTATGATGAACCAGGTGTATAGACCGATGCTGGACATGTCGGTGATAGTATTTATAGATGACATACTTATTTATTCGAAGAGTGAAGGCGATCATGCTTGTCATCTTAGAGAAGTACTAGAGACACTACAGAAAGAAAAGTTGTATGCCAAGTTTTCCAAATGCGCGTTCTGGCTGGAAGTCAAATTATTAGGTCACGCTAGAAGTAAGGTTGTGAGTGGGAATCATTTCCCGTAGGAGAATTTAAGAACTCTTTTATTTAACTTCTTATGGGCGTTCTGGTAGTGTAACTGAATTGAACTTGGTATACATTGAAAATTAAGACAGGGTTATCATTGGCGCATGTTCATGAGTCATTTATCATTAAGATGTCAACTGAAAGTACTATGATGCATGTTCATTAATTTTCTTGGTTATATACCTTATATGGCATTTGCTAATACAAACAGTTTCTTTTATTGGACAGATGATGAAGATGTAGATGCAACTGTAAATGCACCTGGTGATGCTAAACATACATTGGAGGCAAGTCCTGTTTTTCTTTTACGTCGGGGTATTTATATATGTGAACATTCATGTTTACTTCTAGTTTTCTAAATTGTAATGAATTTCATGTCCCTGCTGAAATGATACCCCTAGTCCTAGAGTAATAGAATTTGCTATGGTCCTCCATATACAGTTTTCTTTTTTAAATTAGCAGCTTATCACACCTAAAGATTTTTAGATATCCTACTAGACGGCATTATGGTTGACCCGGCTAAGATAGAGTCAGTAAAGGAATGGGAAATCCCGAAGACGCCAACTGAGATTCCGAGTTTTCTGGTATTGGCAGGCTACTATCGGAGGTTCATTCAGAAATCTAGATGCTGTAATAGATTACATCAAAGGAATATATAAGTATCATGAAAACAAAAGATATTTTCTTGCACCGTATATTGCGAGGAAATATATACTTTTCCACATATACATACACATACACATACATATTTGATTATATAATTTCTAATTTTCAGCGATCACCGGACGCTTTTAATCTTTGAACCGAGCACCGCAAGCGTCTATATTGTTGACTTCGTTAAAAAGGGAAAGTGCAAGGATAGTTACTCCATTGCGGATCTAATTGCTAGCGGTTTCGAGAGAGGATTTAATTGGACAGTGATAAATGTATATTTTTATTTATTTTCAGGTGTTTAAAATAATTAATTATGAATTAAATGCAGTGCACCCAACAAGCAAACTGATGGGAATGCAGATACATGGTGATTAAACATATGCGCGAGTTTGTCGAGACCATTCAACATGATTTTACGCAAAGAGTAAGTATTTTGCATATATTTAAAATATCAACTTTTAAATTTATTTGTATACATTTAATACTTTGTTTATTTGTTTTTAGTTATGGAATACAAAAGAGCTTACTTCGAATGAGGAAATTGAGCTTATGGTTGTAGAACTACTAGAAAAAAGTGAGTTTGCTACGAAATATTTTCGACGCCAATTTTCCGTCGCAAATAGCTACACATTTGCGACAAAATAGTGACGAAAATAAAAACCCTAGCCTTTGTCGCAAATGCGTAGCAATTTATGACAAAATAAAAAACGATCTTAGTAATTATAATTAAAATACCTTATTAACTAAATTATAATAATTAATATTGATTTTGTCGCAAATGTGTTGCAATTTGCGACACATTTCCGACAAAACCAGTAATAATCTGAATAATTAAGATAAAAATACCTTTTTAATATATTTATAAATAATTGATATTGTTTTTGTCGCAAAGGCGTCGCAATTTGCTACACATTTCCGACAAAACTATTAATAATCTTAAAAGTTAAAATAAAATACCCTTTTAATATATTTAAAAATAATTGATATTGTTTTTTGTCTCAAATGCGTCGCAATTTGCTACACATTTCCGACAAAACTATTAATAATCTTAAAAATTAAAATAGTATACCTTTTTAATATATTTATAAATAATTGATATTGTTTTTGTCGCAAATGCGTCGCAATTTGCTACACATTTCCGACAAAACCATTAATAATCTTAAAAATTAAAATAGTATACCTTTTTAATATATTTATAAATAATTGATATTGTTTTTGTCGCAAAGGCGTCGCAATTTGCTACACATTTCCGACAAAACTAATGAAATTTGCTACACGTTATCTCTACCAGCTAATGAAATTCGCTTGGATTCAACGGGTGCACAAGATCTTGATAAATTACTCATCAGCACGTTGTTCGAGGTAGGCTTTTGCCTTTCAGCATAATTTTTGCTTTTATTCTTTAGCTTCCAAAGTAACTTTTTCTGTCTGGCAGGTTGTATCCAGTGAGAGTAGGAATATTCCTTTCATTTTGTTCTTGAAAGATGCAGAGAAATCCATTGTTGGGAGCTCAGAGTCATTCTACATTTAAAGACTGGCTTGAAAAGCTCCCAGACAATGTTGTTGTAATAGGCTCACAAACTCACACTGACAGTCGCAAAGAGAAGGTAATAATACCCCTCAAAATCAAGTCACATGGTTATGTCATATCTGAATTCTAATGCTTTTTATATATGTAGCAAGTTTAGGAACTTAATAGGTTTCCTTCAATAACTATTTAATTTGTGTATTTGTTTAATATACAGTTTTTCTGTTGTGAGAAATTATAGCAGAGACATTCAACTAAAACGAACTGATTATTTTCAATTTTTTTAGAGAAACGGTGGAGTTCACATGAATGATTGGGTTTGTGCGTGATTTATGAAACTATTTTGGTTTATGGGGAGTCCGCTCCTCCCACAAGCGGACGTTGACTTTTCAAGTTTGAGTCCGCTCCTCCCACAATTGGACTTGAGGAGAGCTCCACCATTTCTCCAATCTTCGATTGCCACACAAGCCATTTCCTCATAGTCCGCTTGTGGGAGGAGCGGACTCCCCATACACCAAATAGTTTCAAAAATCACTCACAAACCAAATCATTCATGCTAACTCCATTTTCTAACAAAAAATTCGATTATTTTTATATTGATACCTATGGTCGATTATTTTCATATTGATATCTACGGCCAATTAGGTTTAACACAAGGAAATGTTCCAACTTTGTGGGACCTACCAAAAGGAAATTGATACAATTTTTTTGGATATCACAGAAAAGCTATGAAAGTATAATCATATTTGAAATTTGATGCAAAATGATATGAAAATTACTATTGCAGGTCCTTAACAGGACTGGATTAGAATGTGATGGGCTGGAAACATTGTGCATCAAGGACCAGTTGCTAACAAACGAAGGCATGTTTGTCTCTTTTCTTCTATCACATAACATATGTTACGTATAAGATATTTTCCTGAATCTTTCAAATGGATTGTCATAAAAATATTATTATTCACAGGCGTTGAGAAAATCGTCGGATGGGCTTTAAGTCATCATCTAATGCAACATGCTAAAGCTGATCCAGATGCAAGACTTGTTCTTTCAAATGAGAGGTATTTGAAATCCAAAACTCAGCTGTCTTAGTTCTTTGTGGTTTCCATTTTTATTTTTTGTTGGGGGATATCATCAAGTATGTAACTACAAACTTGTTAACGTTGCCACCTGGCAGTATTCAGTACGATGTTGAAATTCTCCAGGCAATTCAAAATGAATCCAAGAGCTTGAAGAAGTCTCTCAAGGTGATTTTAGTGATTTATGTTTGTTGAAACCGTTGCATACCAAAATGTTATCATAGAATCATATCAACTTTTGCTGATATGATATGTAAATTTATAGGATATTGTGACATAAAATGAATTTGAGAAAAGACTTCTGGCTGATGTCATACCTCCTAGTGACATTGGAGTAACATTTAATGATATTGGAGCACTGGAAAAGGTCAGTTTATACAAATACATAGTAGCATGCTTCTTCTGTCTCCACTTAGAAATAAGGTATCAAAATGTGCAGCTTTAAACTCAAACTTAAATCAAATTGTACTAATTTTAAGTTAACTAAATTTTATAATATTTGATCATTTTGACCCGTTTGACTTATTTAAGGTCACCCAAATTAATCCATTGAAAATTTGAGGTGACCCAGATTGACCCGTTGACTAATTTAAGGTGACCCAAGTTAACCCATTGATTAATTATGTGTTGTTTGTTTACTAGTTATTATATATGTTTTAACAAACTTTTAGATTCAACATTTGGAGACTCGGTTTGAATCTGAAAAACAAACAATGGAGACTCGGTTTGAATCTGAAAAACAAACAATGGAGTCTCGATTTGAAGCTGAAAAACAAACAATGGTGGCTCTAGTTGCAAGTGAAAGAGAAGAAAGGGAGAAGTCACAACGACAAATGCAAGAAGGTTTTAAAAAAGAAATGGAAGAGTTTATGAAAAACTTTCGTCCTCCCTTGTAGTTAGTAGTAGCTTTTGAGATATTATATTAGACATATATGTTAGTTGTAATGTATATTAGACATATATGTTAGTTGTAATGTATTACATTAGTAGTAACTAAATTGTGGTTATTGTAATGTATACGTTTAAAACGGCTATTGTATTTGTATTTGTTTTGTAAAACAGGTTTTTGATTTTGATTTTTTTCTGCATTTTTGTAGCTGAAAAAATCTTGATTTTATTTGTTTTTCGAAAAAGTTTTTATTTCAGAAAAAAATTCTGTCGGAAAAGTGTCGGAATTTTCGACACATTTGCGACGAAAAAGTTATTAAATATATATTAAATTATTTAATTTTATTAAAAAAACCGTCGGAAATGTGTCGGAAGTTCCGACATAATTGCGACAAGCAGTTTATTTAATTTTCTTCTACATTACACAAATAAATAGATTTAGTAAAAACAATTCCGTCGGAAAAGTGTCGGAAACTTCCGACACATTTGCGACAAAACGAATTATTTAATTTTTATATAATTATATAAAAAAAATAATAATCAAAATTAAAAAATAAAATCCGTCGGAAATGTGTCGGACATTTCCGACACTTTTGCGACAAAAGGAATTATTTAATTTTTTGTATATGTGTATGAAAAAATAAATAATAATTAAAAATTAAAATTAAAAAATACATTCCGTGACATTTGCGACAAATATTTCATTTAAATCTTATTATTAAAAAATAAAAACATTAGATAATTATGTTAATAATTCTAAGCATAATAAGTATTCTAATAATTATAATTAGAAATTGTGTCGGAAATTCGTCGGAAATTCTGACACAAGATTTTTGTCGCAATTGTGTCAGAATTTTTGTCGCAAATTATTTCCGACGAGGGTTTTTCTGACCGGAGGATTTTGTCGCAATTTTGTCGGAAATAGGTGTTTCCGACGCATTTGCGACAAAAAATTGCGTCGGAAACGCGATTTTTTCTAGTAGTGGACTTGATGGGACATTGGATTAAGAAGGTGTTTGGTGTTTGAGGGACGGACATAAACTCCGTAAAAGCTCAAGGTTAGAACAAATTCTTCCATTTAATGTTCATTTATATCCAATTTTGGGTGATTAAAGAATTCAATGATTAGTGATACCATTTTCCTAAAGACGAAAGTTTATTGTGATATGCTAGATTAGGACATATTTTAAATTAAAAAGTAAAATGACAAAATTGTTCCACGAAATATGTTCAAGAATCATCCAATTGAAGATGTTTACCCAATTGTTCCACGAAAAATTATAAAAAGGCACCTGCATGAGTTGTCTATAGTACACATGTTTAATGTGGCTAACAGAGAATGAACCACAACTACCATCATCCCATTTCCATTTAATGTGCCAAGAATATCCATAAGCTGGGCTAACTATCATCATCCCATTTCCATTGGTAAACAGGGCCGGGAACTTATGAGCCAAGGGTAGTACAGGTCCCCACGGCCCACAATCCCAGTTAGGAGATGGGACAGATTAATGTTTACCTGCAAAAAAATCATGGTCAATTTTGTAAATGTTTTTCCAAGTACCTGGGACCATGATTTAGTTTCATGCACTTGAAGTTGTGCATTATACTTTCCTGCATATATAAACTTGCATATATTAAAAGTTGATACATAAAAGATTATACATATATACATTTGCATATATTTTTTAAGCTTCATTTTATTAATGTAACGTTATGTTAGGCATTTTCTACGGCTCGGGTTACAAGAATGAAGAAATTGGTTCAGGTTGAAAGTATGAATCGATGTTAGTTTGGGTTGCAAGTATGAAGATGTTAGTTCGGGTTGCAAGAATGAAAACGTCGGTAAAGGAAGTTGTTGTATTACTTTCATTTTTAAACATGTATGTATTTGTGTTACTTTGAAACTTTTGTAATTTTAAAGAACTTGAATGGGTTATTTTATATTACTTTTAACGTTTTTTGTATACCATTTTTATTTTTAGGCATATATATTTGTGTATATTGGGAATTTATTTAGAAATTTAATAATATTTCCTAAAAATTAAAAAAATAAAATAATTAGGTTTTTTTGGCTGAAATCTCAAAAGATGCGGTTCTTAATCCGCACCTTTACACTTTCCGGTTGCCAAAATTACCAATAGTAAAAGGTGCGAAGAATACCTTTTGATGGAGCTCCAAAAGGTGCGGTCTATAATTTAAGATGCGAACCGCACCATTTGGTAATTTTAACCGTACCTGTTGCCTTCTTTTGTACTGGTGAATGCTCCCATCCAAATAAATAACATAAGAAAAGTAGTTAGTTATAGAAACGAGTGATGAGCATGTGACATTCATGCTTTCCTTCCTCCAACGACACATGTGATGTAATCTCTAAAATGTGATTTTATTAACTGAGGTTGATCTGTTTGGCACTTTGGCTGCTTTGTACTATGTTTTAGAACACATGTAAACAAACACTCTCCCATATTGATTTTATTAATAATACTCTTTGTGAACAACGCCTTTTTTTGATTACACAAATCATAATATATTAAAAAGGATATTGACACATATTTTACGAAAATTACAGAAATGAATACCAGTACCGTTATTGATGTTGTTCGATCGGTACAATACCGGTATTCGGTATAACGTTTTCAATAAAGTTTATATCGGAAAGCTAAAAAATTATTCGGTAATTATGATTTGAATATATATATATATATATATATATATAGTGAGAGGAAGGTTCAAAAGGGAACCAAGAAAAAAAAGGGAACAAGAAACCATTCACAGCCATATATTCTGTGTGAAAAGAAAAATAAAAAAGGGAAAAAACCTAACGCAGCCCCTGGGACTCGAACCACCGGGACGTACGACTTGCATGCTAGGAGCTTACCACTAAGCTGGAACTTGGTTTCAATTATAATTACGATTCAAATATATTTAAATGATTGTCTCATTTTTTTTTATCTTTAGGTTTAGTTTTTAGGCTTTACCTTTAGGTTTAGTATTATGATTTAACTTTAGGGTTTAGTTTTTTAAGTATAACTTTTAGTTTTTTATATTTAGCGCTTAGCTTTTACGGTTTAGCTTAGCGTTTACCTTTACGGTTTAACTTTTTGTGTTTAACATTTAACTTTATGGTTTAACTTTTAGTGTTTAACATTTAGCTTTAGGGTTTAGCTTTTAGCGTTTAGTTTTAACGCTTAGCTTTTAGCATTTAGCTTTAGGCTTTAGCTTTTAGCATTTAGCCTTTATTGTTTAATTTTATCATTTAGCATTTAGCTTTAGGGTTTAGTTTTTAGCATTTATCTTGTTTTTTCCTTGTTTGAAATGTGTGGTTGAGAATAGTTCCCTAATTTCCTCTTTTTTGAGGTTCCCCATTGAACCCCCATATATATATATACTAGCTTAAAACCCGTGTAATACACACGGAGTAAAAAATATTAATACATAAAATTCTTAAATTTTTATGTATATATTTTACATGTGTAAAAATGTATTATATACTAAGGATAGAAAATAAAATTCAAAATATGTAAAAATTAATATCTAATTGGGTTTTGAAAATACGTTAATTACTCTTTAATGTAATTTGACTTTCATTTACTATTTGATTGAAAATAAAAGTTACATAATTAGATTTTAAAGTTTTTTATAATAATGAATAATTCAAAATAAATGTGTTTTATTAGTATAATTAGTATTTTCTTTAAAAATATATTATTGTTAAAATATTAAAAAATAGAGGTGTATTTAATAAGAGAGAGAGGCGGAAAAAAAATAATGAGAATAAATATGGAGGCGACACGTGGCATGAAAAAACCTTTATTTATTATATAGTATAGATATATATATATATTCATTACATATTCCAACCCTCATTTCACTACAAAGATTATATTTTTACTACTCAAATATGGGTGGAGGGTATCCATTTCCATCAAACTATTCGCCTCCGGTAGAACCTGTACAACCTGCAAACCCTATGAACCATTGACATGGACGAATGAAGAGTGGAATTGGGCATTCGATCATGTCTTTGGCCAACTACGAATCAGGGACGAGCACGTGCCCACTTCAGATGAGAGGCACGTCCCCAATTCAGAGGAGGGGTACGTCACTGACCCAGGAGAGGAATATGTAATTTTTAATTATTAATAGGTGTTTGAAAGTGGATGTAGTGTTGGAGTAAAAATAAAGGTTTTTGAAGAACGAGTGAAAATCTGATATGTCAGCTAATGTTAGAGATGCACAAATCAAGTTTTGGGTAGGACCCGGACCCGGGTACGAACCGAGTATTGGGGCCATTCGTGTAGAACTGACCGGGTTCAAGGAAGAACCGGGTATGAACCGGACCCGACTTTAGAGATGAATAACCCTACCCGAATAGAACCGGATACAATAGGGTCGGGTTCAGTTCGAGCACTGGAACCGGGTACACAATTTTTTTTGTTATTTTTTCAATATTTGGAATTTGTAGACGTTTATTCCCCACACAAAATAAAATGCATTATTTTATTTATTTTAAATAGTAGTATAAAAAGAAACATTCATTATAAATTTATAGACATTTATTCCTATACTCCTATTACGAACGAATCGCTTCATCTTGTGCGATTTCTTCACCGGATATGCCCGGAGGATAGTCCTTCCTCCACTTCTTCATCGTGTACTCTTCCTTCAAGTACTATTTCGTCTTCGAGGTTTGCCTTGTGTTGAATACGATCGGCCGCGTCCAAATGATCCTTTAAACAAATGCACATCTCTACCGACTCCGAGGTTAGTCTTGTCATTCGTAACGATAAAACCCTGCCACTAAGAGAAAAACAGATTCCGAAGCTATAGTAGAAGCTTGGACGGTTAGTAAATCACGGGCCATAGCGATAAGAATAGGAAATTGGGATTCCTTTCCTTTCCACAAAGCCAAAAGATCAAGTTTGCTAAGCTCGCTTGATGGGGCATTACCCCTTTGTCGTTTAGCCGTCTCAGTCCAGACATAATTTAATAATGCCCGAACCGGGTCCACAGACGAGCCACCTCTTGAACTCGATGGTCCAACACTCGTTGTGATGTTTACATTGGGTCCATATTTAATTAAATAAAAATCATACATGAATTTTAAATTAATTTGAAAATTATTATTTGTATCATTTGCCCAATTGGGGTCATGTTCGTGCATTTGTAAATTATTACTTATTGCGTGTATCAATAATTCTACCCCAGTAACATTCAAAACCGGTTTAAAGCGACCGCACAAGTAAGAACGACCGATAGTTCTTTAAAATATTTTTTAATTTTTCTTTCATTGGTGATATCATTTGTTCAAACATACGGTTTCTATTTTCAAATTTTTTTATAGTTTCAGAAATTAAAAATAAGTACGAAAGCACCAATGGACTAGTAGGATAATAAACCTTCGATGAATTTGTAGTTACTGTTTTGAAAACGCTTAGACAATCGATTAGACCTTCTACATTTCCCAAGCTACATCCGGAAACGGATCGACTAGACCAACTTCCGCAAGACTAGTATGAAAAGATTTTAAAGTTTGTCGTTGTTTATAGGCCGATTCAAACATTTTATAAGTCAAATTCCACCGAATAGGTACATCCCAATTAGGACCTAAACAAACCCTTCCCGTATCCTTACATAGCTATTTATATTCGGTATACCTTTTCCTACTTTTTTTTTTAAAAAACATCATGTATCATTTGTCGAAAACCGGTTTTAAACGAAACAACGTGTGGACATGCGAGCCCATCTTGAACCACCAAATTAATAATATGTGCAACACATCGCGAGTGAAAAAATGCGCCGTTGGAAATCGGTAGATATTTTAATTTAGGTTTTTCAACGGCGCTAGTATTGTTTGAGGCGTTATCGAACGCCATTGAAAATATTTTATTTTCTAACCTATAAAATGTTATTACATAATCTAAAAGATGAAACAAAAGTTCTACGGTATTTGGATACGGGAAAAGTTCAAACGCAATTGTAAGTTTCATATTTGCCACGAAGCGGGATCTACCCAATGAGCGGTGACGCAAATGTACGATTCGGGTAGACCATGTGGAGCAGATCGAACGTCACTAGTTAAGTTTACACCGGTATTCAAATTTTCAAAAAATATAACTAGATCTTTTCTGGCCTGCTTCCACAATTTTAAACAATAATGTCTAAGTGTAGTACGACTTACATGGGTGTATCGAGGTTGAGCGTCTCTCTAATCATGTTAGTCAACCGAGGGTTGTCGAAGTGGTCGAACGACAAAGCTTCTTGAATGACGAACTTCGCCATTCGATCCCGAACCATATCCACGTTGCAATGAAATATTCCACCATCACTATCCAATTATGTTTGTTGGGAATCCGGATCTTGTTTCAACGCCTTGCAAAATTTCTTCACAATGTGCTTATTTAGAGTCGAGTTCGAATATTTGTTTAAGAAAGCACCACAAAACTTGCAACATGATTTTTGAGTCCTGTCACTAAACTCAACCAAATCCCAGTTGCACCGGATCTCCTTTACCCTATTATGTGGAATAACCCGAACAACGGTCGGTAGGGAAGGAACGCTAGCGGAACCGACGGAAGATTGTGATTGAGGGGCAGCCATATTATCAAGAAAATAAGTAGAGAGTAAAAAGAAATGTAGAATGAGAGTAAGAGAGCTTGCTTTGAGAAAATTGCGGGTATTTTTTGCGTGTTTTTCGTTTGGCATTGCGTTTTGAAGTTATGTGATCAACCCAAACATGAAACAAGTATTTATAGGCCTAAAATATTAAAAAAAACGTTCAGAAACCGGGTATAATGACTTTATAGACGTTAAAAAACGGTTCTTTTTAGTTTTTTACCGTTTCCAACGGTCGGAACCGGTTCTGGATCGGGTACTGAGTACCGGGTCCGGTTCGGAACCGGTCAATCAACGGATTATGTAAACCGATTCGGAACAGGCGGGTTCAAGCGGGTACGAATCGAGTCCATTGAAAAGCGGGTACGAACCGGGTCCGGTTCCAGGTAAACCCCCCGGGTCCAGTTCAAGAACTGGTTTTTATGTGCATCCAGTGGCGGACCCAGGATTTTTTCCATGGGGTCGGAAATTTTTTGCGGTCGGTTATCTATCGCTAAATATTAAATTTTTTCAGTCCGGTTCGTGCTGGGTCGGGTCGGGTCACTTAGTACACATATTATCACTAATAACAATTAGCAAATAGCACATATGGCATAACATTATAGCAAAATAATATGATAAGCAAATATCAAAACTTAGAGAAAAATTAAAAAGAAGTTACCTGAAATCGTAAGGAGACAACGACGCAAGGCTGTGAATAGTGAACTGACTATTAGGGCTAGAATCGTAATTTCGTGATTAGCGAAGAGGCCTGAAATCGCGAGGAGGCATGACGAGAATCGTGATTAGCAAATTGTCGTTCTTCAGATTGCCTGAAGCATGAATATGAAACGTCGAGACGTTGATGGATCAGGATTGCCACTACTTATATTTTTTATTAGGTTAAATTGTTTAAAATTTAAATGGGTAATAAGTTAAGTAAATGTGGGCGTAATTGTTTAAATGGGTAATGTGTTAATTAAATGTGAGTTTAATTGTTTAAATGACTAAGTTTTTAGTCCAGTTTAGTCCAAACGCCCATTTAAGTTATTAGTTTAAATTAAGGTCGGTGTTAAAAATTAAATTTTCTTGGGGTTGGTCAAAATTTTATGGGGGTCAGTGTCAAAATTTCTTGAGTGTTAGTCAAGATTATATCACATATATAACAATTAGAAAAAAAAATTCATGGGGGTCGGCCGACCCACCTAGTAAAAGCTATGTACGCCAATGTGTGCATCTCTAACTGATATGACACGTTTAATTGTGTTTGTGGTGTACATCATTGGAGGTGATCTAGTATAACAAAGGTGACGAGTACATGTGTGAAATTACTCAGACATACTTTTAGGATTATATCACATCCGGATAATGCGACTTTCTTGATTTTCTCAAAGAAAAAAAAATATTTTCTTTGATATCTCATCTGCCAAGATCCCCAATCAGTGCATGAATGTTTTTTCCTGTTCCAAATCACATATAATTAATATATTTAATAAAATTGCATTGAACAATGTGCGTTATATATTTTTTATTCTATTATTTAGCAAATACTATAGCAGTAGCATCTGGCTATAAACACCTCATGCATTCATATTCTGTCTCTCCAAATAGATTAGTTTCTGCTTTATAAAAGAACAGATTTCAAATAGCTGAAATCTTGACTAAGAGATGAACAAACAAAAGAGAATTGAAATTGATAACAAAATAACCAAAAGAAACGAAGCGTAAACGAGTTTGAATTGTCAAATCGAGATGATCTGAAATGAAATGAAAATCAGATCGAACGAGAATGAAGTATTGAGGAATCGAAGATCAAATGTAGAAAGGATCGAGTAGAAATCCTTCTCTGATGCCATGTAAATTTTGAGGGGAGAGTTTGGTAATTTTCTGATTCTCATTTACTGAAAACTGAAGTACAACTGAGACTAAGTATTCATACAAAAACAGATATAACTAACTTAACTAACTGTAAAAGATTATTTCTAAAAATCTAATAATTTAGTTTTAAATATATATTATGAATTAATAAAAAGTTACTAATGAGAGTGATCTAATCTGCTTAAATTGTAGAAGAAAAAGAAATAATTTAAATGACTTGCTCATAAATAAAAAAAGGACTCTGTTCACATGGGGTGTCATTAATAAAATCCAATTAAATCATGTTGGCTTGGAATATAATACTTGCTGACAGTCTCTGTTTACATGTGTAACATGTGTTCTGAAACAAAGTATAGCCATTTCTCAACAGGCTACTCCCCAACTAACAAATTGCCTACAAATATCACCCCTCCGTCTGTCTTGACTAATCAGCTACACATTTACAATCTGCTCAAAGAGTCTGTTGCAAAATGGCATTCTTTAATAGGTTACAAATTATAACCTGTTGTTATTTTTAACATATTGCATACATATTTCCTATCCATTGTAACATATATAAATGTTTCAGAGTGGTGTGTAGTCGTTCACCCAAATGGGCTTCTTGGGATGCATCTTCTCACCTGAACCCAACATTAGTTGGACACTTTTTGCCTGGGAAGTTTGTTGCACGGTATCATACACATTCCAATTATTCTTCTCTCTCTACAACAATAAGCAGTGATCTAAAGTCTAAATTCATGCAAGTTTATGATTCTATAAGATCCGACCTATTTCATGATCCTTTATTTGAGTTCGATGACGATTCTCATCAGTGGGTTGAACGGGTAAGCTTGTTTGATTTCTCAATTGTACTCAACTTTTAGATTAGAGTTCACAGATTTTGTCTTAGAGTAAGTTACATACAAAAAGAACATACTTTTATAAACCAGATTTGAAGGATGAAATGAACCAAATATCTTATCACCTTAAGCAAGAAAGTAATTGTCATGATATCTAACTTTTAACTATCATCTTTTTTTTCGCAGATGATCGACTACAATGTACCTGGAGGTATAATCAGTTTCTCGCTTCCCATGAAAGAAATCTTTTCTTCCTAAGAGGAATTAAAGGGTACTACTTGATTGTATGATTTACAATAAAACGTGATGTATGCAGGAAAGATGATCCGAGGCCTCGCTGTCGTGCAGAGCTACCAGTTGTTTAAAAGAGAAAAACTTACAGATGATGAAGTTTTTCTTGCTTGTGCCCTTGGTTGGTGCATTGAATGGGTAATGATGATGTGAATACTCAAATCAATTTGAGCCTATGCAATAAATTTTTCTATCTGGATAACATAATCCTATTCCTGTTGCAGCTCCAAGCATATCTTATTGTACATGATGACATTATTGACGGCTCACATACACGCAGAGGTCATTCTTGTTGGTTCAGACTACCCGAGGTGTGACTATAAAGAAATTTCTCTATTTGTGTGTGTGTCTTTCTATTGTTGTAGCACAGCAAGTGAATGTTGTTTTTAGGTTGGTATGGCTGCTGTAAATGATGCTGTAATTCTCGCTAACCATGTCCCCAGAATTCTGAAGAAACATTTCAGTGGAAAGGCTTACTATGTGAACCTACAGGACCTCTTCAATGAGGTTAGTTGCATTTCTAATTTTCTTAAAACAAAGATTTAATTTCTTCTTAATTCATTGTCAGTGACTCTCTTTGTTTGAGAAGGTGGAGTTTCGAACAGTCTCTGGACAGATGATTGAAGCTACCACTAAACTTGTTGGGGAGAAAAACCTCTCAAACTATACTATGTCTACGTAAGTTGTAATCTTAAGTTTTCTCTTAATACAATCCACTAAATTGGTTGGATCTTCTGAAGTACGTAATGTGATATGATGTTGTTTTGTAGTTACCGCCGGATTGTTCAGTATAAAACTTCTTATTACACGCTTTACCTTCCAGTGAGTAGATCTCTCTCCTTTTCAATTTGATGTTGGTTGATAGAATCTATCATATATTAGACTAATGTGTATTAATCTTTGCTTCAAGGTCGCCTGTGCCCTCCTTATGTCGCGAGCAAATTTGGATGATCATGTTCAGATGAAAGATGTCCTTGTTGAAATGGGCATCTATTATCAAATGCAGGTGAAGTGATTATCACTTGCAACTATTTATAAACCTGTTTGGTCTTCCTTGTATTAACTTGTATTTGAACAAGTGTAGTTTACGATTTTTACATACAAACATCTGAATTTAATTGTAGGATGATTATCTAGACACTTTTGGCGATCCTGATGTCGGTGGCCAGGTTAGTCCAAAATTAGCTAGGACCAATCTTGGTCATTCCTTGATAACGAACCAGAACTCATGGCTTGATATGTGCTATTGTAACAGATCGGATCAGATATTGAAAACTCCACATGTTCATGGTTAGTTTCCAAAGCGCTGGAACTTGCCAATGATGAACAAAAGAAAATTCTATGTGTAAGCAAGAACCACAACTCGAATATTTTTCATTTCCAGCATTTTTGCCATGCATATTCTTATCCTTATAACTTATAGGAAAACTATGGGATAAAGGATCCAGCCAGTGTAGCAAAAGTGAAGGAGTTATACCATGTTCTAAACCTTCAGGTTTCTCAATGCTGCTTTTTAGTTTTCTATGTATTTTTGTACTGTAATATCACACAGTTTCACTTACAATATTTTTTTTAATATATTGCAGGATGAGTATGATGATTCTGAAAACAAGACTCATGATGAGTTGATCAAATCAATTGAAGCTCTCCCAAGCAAACCAATACAAGGAGCGTTGAAATCTTTATTAGGCAAGTTATATAGGAGGAAAAAATAGGTTGTAGTATTAGAAGAGGGCATGTTGTCTACATGCTTTGCTATAGTATGGCCTTAGAAGCGGACATGTTGACGTGTATCCTTAGAGAGCAACAAAGAAACAAGAGATAGATGAGAGTATTTTCTGGATAAATTGTCGATATCTTCATGAAGATAAAACTGGCTAATATATAGCCTTACAAGAACATGATAAAAGGAACTGACCCACGAATTACAAACTGACTTAAAAAGGAGTTAATCCACTAATTCACTAACTGAACCACTAATCAATTAAACTACTGAAAGACATAAAGAGATAAACTAATGGATTGCATATTGCATTAACCCATGTCTGCGTGATTGACTTTCGTGGCACATAACAGTTGCTATGTACCAATCGGATTTGTGATAAATAACCCTTTGAGTGGGTCAAGCTCTAAAGAAAATAGCACGAAACTAGAAGAATATTTAAAGAGAATTCAAGAGTAATTCATATTTTCATTCATAACATTAACAATCTAAAAGCTCCTATAAAAGGAGAGTTACAAACATAAGCAACAAACAAGGAACATGAACTACTACATGGGTTTCATGGCATCCCATGATCTCCTATTATTCTCACCACACAACTTACCGGAAATAAGGAAATAGAAAATAACTTAACTTAATAAAAATAAAATGCTTAATAATAATAAACTGCATGAGCTAAAAGTTGACCCGTTTGCTACTTGTTGACCCACTTCCGGTACACATCAATGTTGTCCATATGTTTTGAGATTGTATGGTTGAAAAATATATCATAACAAGAATGTCTTCCCCACATGATGCAATAGAAACCTATATATTACGTTATTATATAAAAGTTGTCATATATATTACATGTAAACATATTATAATAGGAAAAAAATTTACAATAACTCACCACCACTCTTAACTCAACCATTTTTTTAACTTTTTATGGAAGGAAGAATGTAGCTTACTTTGTTTTTCATCTTGAATCAAGAGAGCATAAGCCTAATTTATGTAAGAAAGAGGCTACATCATGATAATATTTCCCAATAGAGTCTTGTAACAAGGGTTTAGTCCTATAAGAAATTGCATCAATAGTCGACCTGCATCACATTTAGCCATAACACGTGTGTGTCCACAAGTACATGGTGGAACAAGATTAAATGCATTCAACTCATTCCAAATAGATTTAGTCTTGGTGAAATAAGTTACAATATCATCATTTTCTTGAAAAGTTTTATAAAGATATTCTCCTACAATTGGTAGAACTTTGCTCCATTTGTTTGACCATATCGATCAATTAATTCTTTTGAAAGTTGATACACAGATTCAATATAGAGAATACTCTCACTTATTTCCAATGTTTTAAAACCCGGACCTGACATGCCGGTCCGACCAGGATTCAGTGGGTTTAGCGGTCCTGTCATATGGGTTAAAACGGGTTGCAAAATGACCGGCCGGTTTGGCAAGACATCCGGTTGAACCGGTGGACCGGTTCGACGGTCGGACCGGTTTTTTATAATATTTTGTTTTTCACGTTCTAAAAGTCCCCACTTTGAATTATATTTATTGGATTTTTAAGTTTGAATTATGTTTATTGATACTTGGATGAAATATTTGAACACGTGTTCCTAAAAAATAATTGTTATGTGTTTTTTTTTAAGTTAGATGGAATTTTTAAAAATTTTTAAGTTTGAATTATGTTTGTTGGATAGTAGGATTATTATGTGTAATTTTAATATTTTTTAAGATGCCGTCCGGTTCGTAATCCGGGCAAACCGGTCCGACCGGTGGACCGGTAAGGCATCCGGTTCGCTGTCCGGTTTTTAAAACATTGCTTATTTCTCTTCACAAGGTATTGAGAATCCAAAAAATAACCATATCATTGCACCTTTGCTAAAGAGGAATGAGGAAAAATCCGTAGATTTTGATATGGAACCATCAATAAATCCTAGTTTGTTCTTGGCAGACAATGTGATATATATACCTCGCTTTCACGCGGCAAAAGCAGTTCAATCAAATTGTTTAGAAACAAGAATCATCCTAGGATGATAAGAAGGATGAACATACAATGGATTCAAGGCGTCGATGGCAGTAACAACAGTATTTCCTTGATTTTTCGACATGATAAAAAAACGAAATAGAATTGAGATAAACAAACAAAAGAGAATTGAAATTGATAACAGATCGAACGAGAATGAAGTATTGAGGAATCGAAGATCAAATGTAGAAAGGATCGAGGAGACATCCTTCTCCGATGCCATCTAACTTTGAGGGGGAGAGTTTGGTAATTTTCTGATTCTCATTTACTGAAAATTGAAGTACAACTGATACCGGGATTCGGTGGGTTTAGCGGTCCGGTCATATGGGTTAAAAACATGTTGCAAAATAACCGGCCGGTTTGGCAAGATATCCGGTTGAACCGGTAGACCGGTTCGGCGGTCGGAATTTTTATTATTTTTTATTTTTACCTATAGCCACGAGAAGTTGTTGCTATAGGTAAAAATAAAAAATAAAAAAATTTATTTTGGGCCTATCGCAATGACATGTCGTTGCTATAGGTCCATAATAAAAATAAATAAATCAAATTAAATTTTTTTTCCCTGGGTATATATATATATATATCAAATAATATAAATATCAAACATATCAAACAAAATTTCTCAAAAGTCAAAATATTTAAACGAAAATATTTGTTCGAATAGTTCAAAACATTATTAGTTAATACACGTTAAACGAAAATAGATAATCATGTCGACCAAATTTTCGTCGCATATCTTTTATTTATTTTTGAAATTCTACTTTCATTCGGCGTATTTCTTCCTCATGTTGTTGGAGTTGGAGTTGTTGGTTAAGTTGTAGTTGCCAATGTGGTTGTGAGTGGTTAGGGCAACTCGATAAGCTAGAGCTCGTCTTTTCCCACGATGACCAATATCCCATACATGCCCACGCCTTTCACCTAAGGCTTCCTTAATAGCAGCAATCTCATCAAGTGGTGACAAATCACCTAAATCGCTTTCCACCATTCTCCTCGCCACATCTTTCATCTTTTCCTACATAAACAGTTAAACGTGTCATTAAATTTTTTACTAAAATTCATCAACATAAAAACGGTAATAACAAAGGGGAAAAAGATAGATAGATACTTTCTCGTCTTTGTTCACGATTAATCCATTGGTATCAGTTGAATCTTCAAGTTAAGATTCAACAAGCACGTACATACATACCTAAACGATTCTAACTTCAATTTAATGACTTTCAAACAATATTTAATTGTCTAACTTATGAGTAATGACTTTCAAACAATATTTAATAGTCTTGTTGCATAATTCAAACAATTGTGAACCAAAGTAACCAATCTGAAAGCAATAATTTGCCACAGAGTCCTGTTGCATAATCCACAGATTCAATTTCATATATATGAACACAGACTTAAGTTCTATATATTACCTGACTAATAAATCCATCGCACTTATTTCCAATCAAAGCAATGATATCTTCAACAAACGATATGGATTTCTTCTCTGTGCATATCAAAGCACAAAAACGCCAGAGTTTTAGCACGAATCAAGCAAAATAGACAAAATCCTGGATTAGATTGATCAAAATTCTGAACATTAATTGAACTACTTACTTCAACAAGACAATATATCCTGCTGAACCAACAGATTTACCCAGTGTGTAAGGCTTCGACAATGAAAAAACAAAATACAAATATATCTATTAAAAACAATTACAGCAGAAGACACAAAGAAATCAGTTTTCATCACAACTACAAGACGTGCTAGAAATCAATAATTTGAATATTTTTCTCTCCTTATGTACATCAAAACTTAAAATTTTCAAATGAAAACAAGAAATGAGGCTTACCAGATAAACTAAAGCAAAGTTGGCAATCCAGCAGACATGAAACATGAAAATGGTGCAATAATTTTCAATAATTATTAGCTAAAGATGACAGAAATGTAAAAAATCAACATTTTATTAAGCATGGTGTTTTGAACTTTTGATTGCTAACCTTGTCTTCTCTTCCTGCTTTGGCCTTCCTTTTTGCAACTGTTATCCTACAAATGTGCTCATATCTAGTTATCTACTAGTCAATCTCAACAAAAAAAGTTAGTCAATCATGCAAAGACTAAATCTTTGTCAAAGAGTGGTATGGGAAGTAAAATTAGTGATATCCAGTCAAAAGAAAAGGTACAAATTCCTAAAGAAATATGTTAATTAGTGTTTAGTCGAAGGTCGAATTGTTAAAAACTAATTATTTCTACTAAACAGATGGAAATTGAAGGAGCAAATCAACCTGAATCACAAGAAGTTGTTCAATTGCTCAAACATTCAGATCACGTAACCTCTCCGAATAATATAGCAGAATCTTGATCCTATATGCAGTTTATGCAAGCAAAAACAAGTTGTTTGATTGATAAGAACGCAAACCTTTAGGCACCATTGTCAACAGAAGCTACTACTATAGCCGATGACCTGAAAATAACAAGAATGGATCAGTTAGAACTAAAAAAAACAACCATGACGAAAGGCAAACAAGTCAAGACTTAAGAGTTAGATCTAGAGTAAAAAACATAAGTTTATATCAGCTTGAAGTTGGAAGGCAGCAAATTCAATATCCAAAATCAAAAGTCAAAGTACACAGAGTTATTCATATTCAGTTTCATTATGATCTAGAGCAAAGTAATAGGCTGCCACAAGTCCAGATATAGGCCTGACCTGTACACCAGGAGGGTCCAACCCAGTTTCATTATCCAGTGACATATGCTCAATCCAACACAAGGGCCTGCAGATAATACGCAGTAGTCTCATACTACCATTGACATGTATTTTCATGTTCAATGATTTCAACAAAACGAGTTTGATTTCCATGTTTCTATATTAATTGATGGAACCATCAACCTATTTATGGTGGAAATGAATTGTGCTTTTTACTTTTTAAGCTAGATATATGCATAGACTTTATTATAAAAAAGTCAAAGTTGAAGCACAGGCATGTCGCAGCTCCGAAGCAATGAAAATATTCATGCATAGGCAGTGTGTTCATTGCTACGGACAACACACACTCCCTCTCTTATTTTCTAATAAAAAAATATTATCCAGTAATCCAAATGATATAGAACAAAGTTATAATATATTTAATCAGAGAACGCAGCTTTTTGATATTAAAAAAACTGAATTGAACTTGGAATAAATAATTTCAGTCTTCGGTAGAAATAATTTGCAGGAATATTAGTCGGGTTTCGTTCGAGAATGAATTCTATGTTTTGAACTTTTGATTTTTAACATTCAGAAAACGTAATAGATTATTTCTAAAAATCTAATAATTTAGTTTTAAATATATATTATGAATTAATAAAAAGTTACTAATGAGAGCAATCTAATATGCTTAAACCGTAGAAGAAAAAGAAATACTTAATATCTTGGCAAATATGTACTTGTTATAAAACTCCGAAATTATTTTAATACAAACTATATTTAAATGACTTGCTCATAAATAAAAAAAGGACTCGGTTCACATGTGATATCATTAATAAAATCCAATTAAATCTACACGGCTCGGAAAATAATACTTGCTGACAGTCTGTGTTTAAATATGTACCATGGGTTCTGAAACAAAGTATAGCATCATCATGATTCACGATGCAGCCATTTCGCAACTGGCCAATCCCCAACTAACAAATTGGCTACAAATACCACCCCTCCGTCTTTCTTGACTGATCAGCTACACATTTACAATCTGCCCAAAGAGCTGCACAATACAAACTGGTGATCGAAATCTAGACTAAGGATCGGTTGCAAAATGGCCTTCTTTAATAGGTTACAAATTATCACCTATTGTTTTTTTTAACAGATTGCTTACATACTTCCTATCAATTGAAAGATATATATATATATATATATATATATATATATATATATATATATATATATATATATATATATATATATATATATATAACTGTTTCAGAGTGGTATGTAGTCGTTCATCCAAATGGGCTTCTTGGGATGCATCTTCTCACCTGAACCCAACATTAGTTGGACCCTTTTTGCCTCGGAAGTTTGTTGTACGGTTTCATAAAAATTCCAATTATTCTTCTCTCTCGGAAGCAATAAGCAGTGATCTAAAGTCCAAATTCATGCAAGTTTATGATTCTATAAAATCCGACCTACTTCATGATCCTTTATTTGAGTTCGATGACGATTCTCGTCAGTGGGTTGAACGGGTAAGATGAGTTCAATTTATAAATATATATACAAATCTCTCTGTGTTTTTCACCACCAGATGAATTTTAATTTCTCAGCTGATTGTTTGATTTATCAATTGCACTCAACTTTCAGATTAGAGTTCACAGATTTTGGCTTACACTAAGTTACATACAAAAAGAACACACTTTTATAAACCAGATTTGAAAGATGAAATGAACCAAATATTTTATCACCTTAAGCAAGAATGTAATTGTCATGATATGTAAGTTTAACTATGATCTTTTTTTCGCTTATTTTTCACAGATGATCGACTACAATGTACCTGGAGGTATAATCAGTTTCTCCCTTCCAATGAAAGAAATCTTGTCTTCCTAAGAGGAATTAAAGGGTACCACTTGATTGTATGATTTACTATAAAAGTTGATGTATGCAGGAAAGATGATCCGAGGCCTCGCTGTCGTGGAGAGCTACCAGTTGCTTACAAGAGAAAAACTTACAGATGATCATGAAGTTTTTCTTGCTTGTGCCCTTGGTTGGTGCATTGAATGGGTAATGATGACATGAACACTCAAATGATCAATTTGAACCTATGAATGAAATTTCTCTATTTGGATAACATAATTTTAGTCTTGTTGTAGCTTCAAGCATATTTTCTTGTACTTGATGACATTATTGACGGCTCACATACACGCAGAGGTCATTCCTGTTGGTTCAGACTACCCGAGGTGTGACTATAAAGAAATTTCTCTATTTGTGCGTGTGTCTCTCTATTGTTTGTAGATCAAGTGAATGCTGAGAGTCTGAAAACTTGGTTTTAGGTTGGGATGGTCGCTGTAAGTGATGCTGTAATTCTTCGTAACCATGTCCCCAGGATTCTGAAGAAACATTTCAGTGGAAAGGCTTATTATGTGAACCTACTGGACCTCTTCAATGATGTTAGTTTCATTTCTTATCTTATTGAAGTAAAGATTTAATTTCCTGTTAATTCATTTTCAGTGACTCTTAATCCCCCTCTTTGTTTGAGAAGGCGGAGTTTCAAACAGTGTCCAGACAGATGATTGATGCTACCACGAAACTTGTTGGAGAGAAGAACCTCTCAAAGTATACTATGTCTACGTAAGTGTTCTTTTGATAGGATCCACTAAATTGGTTGGATATTCTGAAGTACGTAATGTGATGTTGTTTTGTAGTTGCCGTCGGATTGTTCAGTATAAAGCTTCTCATTACTCGCTTTACCTTCCAGTGAGTAGATCTCTCTCCTTTTCAGTTTGATGTTGGTTGATAGAATCTATCATATATTAGACTAATGAGTATTAATCTTTGCTTCAAGGTCGCATGTGCCCTTCTTATGTTGGGAGCAAATTTGGATGATCATGTTCAGATGAAAGATGTCCTTGTTGAAATGGGTATCTATGGTCAAATGCAGGTGAAGTGATTATCACTTGCAACTATTTACAAATCTGTTGGGTCTTCATTGTATTAACTTATATTTGAACAAGTGTAGTTTATGATTTTTACATACAAACGTCTGAATTTGATTGTAGGATGATTATCTGGACACTTTTGGCGATCCTGATGTCGTTGGCCTGGTTAGTCCAAAATTAGCACCAATCTTGGTCATTCCTTGATAAGGAACCAGAACTCATGGCTTGATATGTCCGATTGTAACAGACCGGATCAGATATTGAAAACTCCACATGTTCATGGTTAGTTGCGAAAGCGCTGGAACTTGTCAATGATGAACAAAAGAAAATTCTATGTGTAAGCAAGAACCACAACTCGAATCTTTTTCATTTCCAGCATTTCTGCATGCATATTCTTATCTTTATAACTTACTGGAAAACTATGGGATAAAGGATCCAGCCAGTGTAGCAAAAGTGAAGGAATTATACCATACTCTAAACCTTCAGGTTTCTCAAAGCTGCTTTTTAGTTTTCTATGTATTTTTGTACTGTAATACCACACAGTTTTACTTACAATGCTTTTTTTAATATATTGTAGGATGAGTATGATAAGTATGAAAACAAGACTCAAGAGGAGTTGATCAAATCAATTGAAGCTCTCCCAAGCAAACCAATACAAGGAGTGTTGAAATCTTTATTAGGTAAGTTATATAGGAGGAAAAAATAGGTTGTGGTATTTGAAGAGGGCATGTTGTCAACATGCTTTGCTATAGTATGGCCTTCGAAAAGGGCATGTTGTCCATATGTTTCGCCGTTGTATGGTTGAAAAATATATCATAACTAATGGTTTAAAAATATATTATAACTAGAAGATCTTCCCCGCACGATGCAGCGAGAAACATATATATTATCTTACTAGTGTTAGATCCCGTGTATTACACGGGGTATAAATAAAATAATGTGAAAGAACATATAACTTGAGACTTAAAAATTGAATACAATTCATAAATCAGTATATATTTCTTTGTATACAACGTTGGATGTTTTGTTTAAAAATTTTTCATCCTTATCTAAGACTAAATTTTTTTACCCGTCTCTGCTTTTAACAAAAAAAAACAACCCGAATAACCCGAATCGAATTACCCGAATAACCCACAACCTGACCCGATGAACACCCCTAGTAAAACATTATGGCATGGATGGGTTATAAAGTATATGATTTAACTGATACATACTCACCATAACAAAGCTATATAGTTGGATCTATATAGTCTCGTATATTACACGGGTTTAAATAATAAATAAACGATATAATTATAAAATGTATATATATTTTTTTATAACTAAGGGTCATCGGGATGTACTATTAATTGCCAGTACTGTGCCATTATATCCCGTTTGTTGGAAGAGTTTACAGCTAACCGTCAAAACACATCCCCTAATAACGATCATATGCATTAACAACACTTGCATCACATGTGATGAGTCACATATTGGCATCTAGAAACCAAACTCATTTGTTTAAAAGTCAGTCTTTTGACTTTAATTTACTTAAACAAATAATCTTTCATATACAAAATGAAATAATTTTATTTCACCCTTTATGCTTTCACAAGAAAATGAATTAACATACTAAATTATATAGATCACACAACCACAATTCCTTTATATAATCCCTCCCCTTCCTACAACGATATACCTAAAGTTGTAAACATAAAATAATATAAACTAAAATTAACCCAAGAACTGACATAAAAGAAGTTCAATGACATACTTAGGATCATATTTCAAGTTATCAGTAAATAAAAGAACAAAAAGATATGAATATATTAGAAATCATTCCCATACATCATGAAGAGCTCAACTGTATACAAGCTAGAAGATACAAACAAACAGTCTGGCATGCCGGTAATCTAAGGTGACATACTTGCACTGGTCCAACCTGCTATTCTTTTCCAACGTAAGACTGCAATAAATAAAATAATAAGAAAACAAAAAAACCCAAAATGAATTTTAGTGGGGGGGGGGGGGTTACCCTTTGGTTTGAACCCGCGCATGCGTTGTTGACGAATGAGCCAACCATTTGTTTTTTATTATGTTTGAAGAAATTAAATATTAAGTAAAATGTAAAACATAAAAATAAAAAATATATAACCAAGTGACAGTCCTTGATTGGTCCCAAGGTTACTGTTCATGCCACACCCAAAAAGTTGGCAAAATGTTATATTATATAATATTGACCTGTAAAATAAAAATAAAACTAAATTGTTCATCAACTGAAAGCAATGGATTATAAATGCTAACTAAGAACTGAATACAACGATTAAAGAAAGTTGACACAATGTGTACCTGATTAAGCATTCATTTGAAGCTGATTGCAGCAGAACACTTGTTCTTGGAATAACTTGTAAAACAATCCAAATCATAAACTTTATGTGTGTCTTAATGATCAACCCAACCCACACCTAAAAATTACTCTATACCTTTTTTTGGAAAATAAGTGTTTGGGATCAACCCAACCACTTAACCACCGCTAGATGTGAATGTCTTATGATTCTATCTCTATCGCACGATAAATAAACATTGTCTTATGGTTATACTTTTATACCCATGCATATGTGAACATATAGTTTATATAAAGAGCTAACAGATGGAAGGACATCTAACCACATACATGGTTTCAGGATCAGAATAGCTATCTTTGTTTAGTATGTTCATAGACACTTTTGTGCCATTCCATTTAGCAGCTTGATAGTTTCCCTATCAAAATGTACAAAAGTTGATATAAGCTTGAGATAGAATGAGAGAATTATATAAAGCATAAACCAGAAAAATCAAAAAAAAAAAAAACAAAGAAAAAAAAAGAACTATAATCATGAATCTGTAATCAGCATATATGACAAAATTTCAATCTCAAATACTTGGTGTCAAAGTAGTTGTGCATATTATTTATCTGAAAGCTTTCCCTTTTGACCTAACATTTGATATCAGACTAGAAGAAAACTGTAAAATACATAATTTCAACAATCGTATAATATTTATTATATAAAAAAGAAAATAACTAAGTTAACAAATAAGCTAAACCTCAAGCTTGTGGATGGCTTTGGCAATATGCCAAAGAGACCTTGTATCATCATCCGTAAGGCTTTCCTGTTATTATAATAACAATCAAGACAAAATTAACAAATACGGAGACACGAAAACTAAAATAAACTTCACTAAAATTTTAATAATGATTTTAAAATTGATATAGTATTGAAGTTGTCAAAATGGGAATCATATTTGACACAAGAAACACATAATGCCAATTGAAAATTACAAATTAAAGCTTCACAAATCCAAAAGGGATACATAGGACACTTGTAGTTAAGTATTGAAGTTGCCAAAATGGGAATCATATAATTTGACATAAGTAAAATATAATGTGAATTGAAAACTACAAACTAAAGCTCCACAAATGCAAAAGGGATACACATGACACTTGTCAAACAGAAAACATATTTTTAAAGCACACAACTTTTTAAATTGTTTTATAGCAAAATGAAATTACTGTAGTGTTGGGTTAATATCATAAAAAAACCAGACATACTTTTTCATTTTGCACAAAGTCCTCAACTCAGTTATGAATTACTAAAGTCCCTTATCCTTTTTTAATATGCACATATGTGTGAAATTAATAGTAAAATGATGGTTACTTGCACTCTCAACACTTATGCATCACCACATATGTATTATTTTTGCTGATGTTGATGGAATGTAAACTCGTTTGCTCACCCTAACAAACTAACACTTTTTAGAACCTTAAAATCAAAAAAGGTCTACATGTCTACAAAAAGGGTTGTGTGGCAACAATGTATCTGCTGACCAAACAATTAACTCTATTTACCATTAATTTTACATGAATAACTTAAAGAACTTTAGGCACTTTAATATATCAAAATTCATCCTTTATTAAGCTAAATCAACATCCAATTGAAAAAAAAAACAAATATGGATATGTGATATGAATAAAACAAACAACCTCTGATAATACAAATCCTAAAAGCAAAAGTGGCTGCAAATCCTAAAAAAAAAATTCATACTAAAAGCAAATTCATCCTTTATTAAGGTAAATCAATATCCAATTGAAAAAAAATTAATATAGATCTGTGATATGAATAAACAAACAATCTCTTATATGAATACTAATCCTAATAAATCTGAAACATACGTGGACAAATAAAGAGACAGAAACATGATAAAAGGTCATAATAACATAGAAAAAAAGGAAGTGAACAGACGACAGTATAAACAAACAACGATCTATGACTCCGAATTCATCTTTATGCAGAAACTGAAAAAAACCCTAATATCGATCTGTGGAAGAAGCTGTAACGATTTCGAATAACATATTGGTTCGAAACGAAGGTGAAGCTACCCGTGTCTGACTATCTAATCAAGGAACAACGAACGACGTGTAAGAATACAGAAAAAGAAGATTATGAAATTTTTTTTGGGGATTTTCACATAACATACCGGTTAATATGCGAAGGATGAAGTAACTGTCTTAGATTCATGAAGAAGAACCACAGAACGAAGGATAAAGACCTAGAGCATCGATGCATCGGAGAAGAGGAGCAGAATCTTGAGGCGGAAGAAAAAATTAGGGTTACAACGAATGTAGGAACGGTTTTATTGACTTATATTAGAACCGAAATTTAAGTGTAGGGTCGGGTAAAGACCCGCGTGTCCTTACTAAATGGGTAAAAATCGAATGATTGGGAAAATGGTCTTGAGAGTGAATGTTGTGATGCCAAGTGTCCCTAATTTTTACTTGTTTATTAAGTAGGATAGATTATATAAAAATTGTCATATATATTACAAGTAAACATATTAAATGGGAAAAAAAATTCATTATAACTCACCGCCACTCTTAACCAATTTTTAATTTTTTAAACACAAACAATACTAACAATTTTAAAGCAATTATCTAACATAAAAAATATTTTGTAAACACAAACGTAAAATAAAAAAGGTAAATGTTTAGTGTTCATCGCCGTCGGATAGATTATATAAAAGTTGTCATATATATTACAAGTAAACATATTAAATGGGAAAAAAAATTCATTATAACTCACCGCCACTCTTAACCAATTTTTAATTTTTTAAACACAAACAATACTAACAATTTTAAAGAAATTATCTAACATAAAAAAATATTTTGTAAACACAAACGTAAAATAAAAAAGGTAAATGTTTAGTGTTCATCGCCGTCGGGTACCGGAAGTGCGTAACTGTATTACGCCGAAGTTTGGTCCAAGCACGTGCAAAATCTTTATTTTGAATACAACTTCATTTAAACCATAAACCCTAAATGTAAAATACAAAAAAAAATAAATATATATATCGATTCTGGTAGTCAAGGTGCATAATTGTATTCCGCCGATGTTGCTTAGCAAAACACGTGTGAAAGTCGTTTACGATACCAGAGAATAATTTATTTTGAATAAAACTCCGTTGACAATTAAATTTTTATCAAAAGGTTGACAAAAGAAAATGTAAAATAAAAAAGTTTAATATCTAGTCCTCGTCGCCGTCGGGTAGTCGAGCGAGGTGTGTAATTATATTCCTTTGAAACTACCAATCGAAGCACGCGCGAGGGTCGTTTGCGAAACCAAGAAAAGCTTTAATTTGAATACAACCTCGTTTAAAAAAAAAGTTTATATCGAACAAAAGTTTATTATACAAAATTAAAATTAAAATTAAATGGTAAATAAAATATTATTAAAAAAAAAGTCAATTGGCATGAAGATGAGGGCTTAGGAGAATGAGGTGTTTCTGCAGTTCGTACAACTCTTCACCGCATTGCCCGGCTGTGGGTCCTTCTTTTGACACGCCTGCTGCTCTTTCTCCTTCTCTCTTCTTTTTTGACACGCAATTGGCAAGAAACCCAGACACTGCAAATCAACAAAATAGAGATACAGAAAGCAAAGCAAATAGATGTGCTTCCATAACCGTCCCTCCGTTGCGTTGTCGCGCACGTCTTCTCCAGCACCAATTTCCAGTTTCTACTTCGGTATATTGATCGATTAAAACCCATCCACAAATCGTGGTACCAGTTGACCTCCTCCATCATGGCAGTGACGTCAATCATAGCCACAAGAGGCAGTGACGTCAGAGATCATAGCCACAATATTAAATGGTAAATAAAATATTATTAAAAAAAAGTCAATTGGCATGGAGATGAGGGCTTGGGAGAATGAGGTGTTTCTGCAGTTCGTACAATTCTATAGGATCGTTGGACACCAAGTTGACCTCCTCCATCATGGCAGTGACATCAGAGATCATAACCACAAAAGGCATGTTATCATCAATCATATGGGCCTTCTCACGTTTGGGCGCCTTACATTGGTCAGCGGGGTGATCAGATTAATGGCAATTGTAGCATTTCCCTTTGAAGGGAGTAGTCTTCTTCTTCACGCCACCAGATTTTGGCTGAAGATCAAACTTAGACTTTCCTTTGCTGAAAGGTTTCTTGCCTTTGTTTCGGCTCGAAGATTGACCATGCTCTATCATGTTTGCTGTCACACCATCAAATTTATTTACTTAATAAATAAATTAAGGTTGTAACGATTGATAACATTACACAACGAAAGCTAAATAAAGACTTCTAAATATGTCGAACACCTGTCTTCATCTTCTAAGGGCTTAATCCAAATGTTTAACCTATTCCAACTGTGCTGAATGTATTGCCTGAAAAACATGCTCGAAAATGTCAACGCAGTGTCGGTGAGTTCATAGGTTTTAAATAAATACAATTGATAAAACCATTTGTACGAAATCGTTTGGCAAAAACCATTTGTACGAAATCCTTCGACAAAAACTATTTGCACGAAATTGATTGTCAAAACTGTTTGTATGGGTACTATTGGCAAAATCCTTTGCTCGAAATTTACTGGCAAAACCATTGGTACATATGCCATTGGCAAAACCTTTTGTTCGAAATTTTTTGTCAAAACCATTGATATGTATACCATTGGGAAAACCTTTTGCTCGAAATTTACTTTATGCATATAATAAACAAAACAAGTTAGCGGTTGATTTATCGAAGTCTAGCTAGCACTTACGAATTATGTGATGCATAGGCCTATAACCAAACCTTTAACGAATTCCCGAAATTTACCACAGCCCATTGTCCCTTTAAACAATGAGAAAAACAAGACCTAATATGGAATCAATTGACCCTGTTGGTCGTGGTTAGCGTGACTAACCATGATTGGGGGTGTCAACCCGAATAGTACTATTCATATCGATCTACGGCTAAGTCCATAGCTAATGGTTATAGTTCGAAATACCGAAGACTTTTAGGTGTAACTCATGCACACAAGGGAATCAGATGCTTGTTTCTCGTTTTCTAGTTATCATACCATTTGAATTTAACATGTTTTTCGCCCAAATATAAAAAAAATAGTAAAAAGGGGCCGTGAAACTCACAAGGAGTTAAACCAAAATGTTCATGTTATCCCGAGTGTAAACAAATATGTTTCATTCTTTCAAATATGTCGTATAAGCATGTTTCCCCCCGATGTTTACAAAACATTAAAAAGCTAAAAGGGGGTCGTGAAACTCACAAGGAGTTAAACCAAAATGTTCATGTTATCTAGAGTGTAAACAAATATGTTTCATTCTTTCAAATATATCGTATAAGCATGTCCCCCCCCCCCCCCCGATGTTTAAAAAAACATTAAAAGGCTAAAAGGGGGTCGTGAAACAAATGTTTATGTTATCTAGAGTGTAAACAAATATGTTTCATTTTTTCAAATATGTCGTATAAACATGTTTCCCCCGATGTTTACAAAACATTAAAAAGCTAAAAAGGGGTCGTGAAACTCACTTGTAAATGTTGCGGTAAAAATTGTATTCCTCAAATATGTGACAGTGATGGGTATACATCCTACTTGAGTCCCACGATACACGCTGTCACTATAAGTTTTATGGATTACCCTATGTTTCATATAAACGTATCAATATGTTTTTCAATGCACAAGTAGAATCATGCTCTAGTCCTACAAGTTCTGTGTTTAGATGCACGACTCGCCATGACGTCTCTCAAGTTCCAATTATTAACGCTCGCGTCAATAATTATATATATTCGGGAAGACAGATAATATAAGTTTGATTAATTGCGAAATAATAGCAGATTCATGCGTAGAAAATATTGTTCTTTACTTTGAAACATAGTATATGTATGTGTGTGTATATATATATATATATATATATATATATTTAGTTAAAAGAAAAACCAAGTGTAAAGTACTTAAAGTTACTTCCAAATACCGATTGTATGTATTACGTATATAATACTTATTTTCAATCTATCCATAGACTCGTATAATCGATCTTATCCCAGATATCTATATGTCGTCAAAGTGTTAATAATATCAAAATTAATAGTACTATAATAATTTGACAAGTAAATAATAACGGCATAATGTTAGTATCATAGTAACGCCAATATACGAATTGTATTAGTACCAAAATCATGATAACTAACCTTTCATCATATACGTACTACCATTAGTAAAATAATATTGTTAAATAAACGTTCATATATGTTTCATCAACGGTTGTTGTACCTAAAAGAAATAGGCTTGCTACTTATAAAAAAATAGAAATTATAGTTTCCCTAATGAGATAATTAAAGAAAGTAATATTAGTTTAAAATCAATACATAAATAAATTTCTAGTATCGATACGAAAAACATTAGTATTATTGATAGTAGTTATGTTACTCAACTTATATATGAAAGCATTGTTTATCATACTAGCGATAATAATATTAACATTTTGCAACAAAATACTAATAACGGTTAAATACTTTCAAAAGTATTATCTTAATCTTAAAATGTTCTATTTATATAGTTATATATCTATACTTGATAAAGTCATCTATCATCTTACAATTAATTAGTTTACACCAAGAATAAATGGGTACGTGTCAGTATATTAAGTTTTGCGAATTAATCTTGAGGAATATACATATTTATGCATATATATATATATATATATATATATATATATATATATATATATATATATTCACATATATATCAACATCTGATATAAAATTTCAATTAGGACTAAAATTTATCGTACTTTATGTTTAAGCCGTGTTTTAATTAAAGTTAACCAAGATTTATAAAATTATTAACGGTCATGTTTGGTATGGAATTTATATGAAAATATCTAAACGTATATTCGAAGACACGTATGTCATATTATTATTAATGTCGTGTTATTTATTTAAACAATTATGCACGTTTATTGACAAGTTCCAATAATTACAAATAAATCACTCGTCCTCATTACTTTGACTTTAATTGATTTCTTTTCATTTTTATCTCACACGCATTAGTTTTATTATTTTTATAATGCGTATGCAAATATATAAAAACTTTAGCACGCGTATATACCTTTCCGTACGTTCCGTTTACAGACCGACGCGTTCTAAACTTCACGGTTTACGTACTGACCACGTTTGACCGCCATTGACTCGGGTTTGACTGAGTTTGATTCATTTGACCAAGTTTGACCGTAACCCGTGACGTCATATCCTGTTCAAAAACGTGTGTTTAATGCCCGGGAATGAAACCCGACCACAAACTCAACCAATCTAGACAAAAATAACTATCAGTAATGTAACTCATTAGATTTTGACAAAACATAACTCGAACCTTATAGATCGGGTCGGTAGAGTAATGATCAACACAAGATCTAGTCTGTTTGGGGTTCGTCCAGAAAAATGGAATCCGTTTTCTTACCATGAGTCACCTGGAATATTAGATCTGACCACCGTCGCCTCTATTTCTCAAAACCACCACCATGTGACGCCTTTATCCAGCGGCTACCGACTTTTTCCGTCGCCAACAGTAGCTGTCGTCACCGGGGACTCACCAGGAGGCGTCATCTAATGGTTTAATGGCACTAGAACACAAATCGGCTATTAACGAGTGTATCCTACCAAGTAAATCGAAGAAAACTGTTGGATCTTACCTCTATTGCCGGAAACCGTCTCTTGAAGTGGCCGGAATCCATGGCGGAACCCTAGGCGCTGCCGTTACTGACCCGCCGGAAAGCCGGGTTTGCTCAGATCCGAACCCGAATCGTCTCCTGCAACCAAATTCGTCCTAGGCTTGGTCCATCGGAACCCTAACCGTCGCTTGTCGCCGAGGAACTTCCCGTTACCGCCGCCACTCGTTGTCGGAGAACCGGCCTCCGCCATAGCCGCCTTCGTCTTCATCTTCCGTCGCTGCTGCTAGGGGCAGAATCCTAGGAGCCATCATTACCGGAAAAACGACTTGAAGTAGGAATAAGAAAAAATGGTGGCGGTTTCAGGAGGAGTGACGGGACGAGTGGTGGTGGCTGCGTGGGATCCAAGTTGTAGCATTTGCCCCTCGTTGGAGCCTGCCGGAGACGCGCTGGAGGTGACGACCCTCCCCCTCTCTCCGATCTTCTTCCCCTCTCTCACTCTAGACCTCTCTCTCTCTAATTTAGGGGTAGGATTTGTGTAAAATGAGAAAGATGGAAGAGGTGAATCTTATTTATATCTAGGGTTTCAAGTGGGTGTGAGAGTGTAGGTGGATAACGCGTGTCAACACCCGTAACGTAAAACTTAAACATCACGTTTGGTAAACTTTGTGTTAAATAGTATCCACTTCGTACGACATTAATAATAATTAATATTATTTAAACATTTAATTTACAAGGTTTCCGCTCTGACTCTCGTCCAGGCCGGTATGCGCCAGTATCACGTTCGCTCGTTTTAACGTTTCGCGCTCCATTAAAATTATTATTTCTCAAATAATATTAATAGTTATTTAATAACGATGATATAGATATTCACTTATATTATTTAATCATATAAAATAATAAATAACAGAATTTACGTTTACGCCGGTGTTAGTCGTATTCGCACGTTCTATGTCGTATGATTCACGTGTAAATCTCTAATTTAGTCGTCTTTAAGTAAATATTAATATTTACTATTAATATTTATTATTAACACTTGGTGTTAGATGTAGCGTCGTTTTTCGGTTACTAACCGTGAACGCGTTAATCAATTTAACCGTACCCCGAACGTAGTGCATAACCCTATGTGTTAATCATATGTTTTCTCGAATCATTCAGTGATCCGTCAAGTAAGGCCTCACATCAGGTTCGTCTTTTGGGCCTAAAATTGGGTCATTAATGGGCCGAGCCCGATTATGAAGAATTAACTATCAACGTAATTGACCCTAACTTTAGGATTGTCACATTTGCCTTTGCAGAGGCTTCCACATGGCTTCCATTTAGTGTCAATCTATTGTCTTCTTTAATTCGAAGACGGACCACCAGGTCCTCAATTTTCATCTTCTTTCGCTTATGTTTAAGGTAGTTCTTGAAATCTACCCAACTTGGAGGCAACTTTTCCACCATAGTCGCTACTTAAAATGTCTCACTAAGAGTCATCCCCTCAGAGTGAATGTTACTGAGCATAACTTGTAGCTTTTGAACTTGGCTAATCACGGTCTTGGAGTCAATCATTAAATTCCAAAAACCGGCTCATAACATATTTCTTAGTCCCGGCATTTTCCGTCTTGTACTTGTGTTCCAACGACTCCCATAATTCTTTTGGCAGTTGTTATCTTGCAGTACACATTGTACAGAGCATCAGCAAGGCCGTTCAACACATAGTTTCGACATAAGTACTCGAAATGTTTCCAAGCTCCCACCGCGTTCACAGATTGAACGTTGTTCGCACCTTCGATGGGAGTGGGAGGGGACTCAGTCAAGAACCTCGCAAGGTGCAAGGTAGTCAAATAAAACAACATCTTTTGTTGCCATCTTTTGAAGTTCAAACCTGAAAATTTTTCTGCTTTTTCAGCATGATTAGCGAGCGCCGTTGCGGATTCGGTACCAAACAATGGTCCCATATTAGAGGAAGAAGAAGCGAGAATAGTTGGTGCCATTTCTGAAAGAAGATAACAACACAGGTTAGTAATCAGAAGTATTGGTTTACAAAAAAAAACCCAATAACAAACTTTACTAAAAAGTTTGAAGAAAGCAGTACCAAACTGCTAAAGAAAGTAATTAGAAAATTTTTAAAACACAAAACAAGAACGATGTTTTAAAAAATCTATTTTAAATTTGTAGGAACACTGTTCAATAAAATACTTTTATTTCTCAAAGATCGATTTACAATACAGAAAAAGAAATAACAGAAATATAAATTACAGAAAGTAATAGAACTGTAAGAAAGAAGAGGAGTGGTGGCTGAGGAATTCTGTTACACATAGGTCTCTTAAAACAGATTTCGGGTCACTAAGGTGAACCCGTCTGTCTCCTAGGGTACAACAGTTAGAGTAGTAGCACTGTCGGAGTTATCAAGCACCTGAAACAGTACCTAAAAGAAGAGTGACAAGATCTAAGACTGAAGGAAAGCCTTTGTGTTGTTTCTGCAACATGTGAGCTCTAATTTTTCGTGTATCTGAACACTGCACCATTGCCTTGTATTAACACACGAATATAGTGACTTGCTGAGTTAATACATAATGAACTCTGATTAATGGTGGAACTTGAACAATCTTATAACTGGTGGAAAACGAACATACAGACTGTTCGTTTGTAGCATATCTGGTGATCCGTGTCACCGCGTTCGCAGAGACATGCCTGGGTACGCGGACCTCACCCGCCTAACCATACGCCAAGCAGACGCGGACTTCATCCGGCCGCGTGGATGCCTAGTTGGGCCCGTGGACGTGGACCGGAAACCCGACAAGTCACGGGGATGCGGACCGGCAAGACAAGCGTACACGGATAGGCACGCCACGCGGATACCCGGCAGGTACGCGGATGCGGACCTGACAACCGGCAAGACACGCAGACAGTGCTCGGTGGGACGTCAGCACGACACGCCGAGCCCGTGAGGGTATGCGGATCCACACGCACGCTGTAGAGGCCAGGGCCTGAGCCCGGATGCCGTGCCACCTCACGCGAGCGAAGTGTAAAGTGCGTCATCAAAATGTCATATTACACCCAATCGCCCTCGTCCCAAGCCTGTGCCTAAGCGCGGGCGTGGGCGCGTTGGGTGCTTCGTACCCTTCTGAGTGCCACTGGGTAACATGATTCTATAAGGGCTCCCCCTTATAAACCCTTTCAAGTTTCATCATCTCACCAATGTGGGACAACTTCCTACATCTTAAGTTTCAAAGATGCACTTGAATTGATATCTCATTAATCTTAGCTTCGTTTTGGACACGGTTTACTTCGTTGTGATCCTTTCACACACGTGTAATAAATAATAATTATATTATAAGCAAAGAATAATATCTATTTTGTCCAAAATTTCCTACATATCTTGACATAGGTCTCCCTCTCGCGTAGACTAACCTAATTGAAATGATGTCTCTGTAACTACACTTAAAAATCAAACTTCATAAACATATGAAAAGATTTTTGAGGTACTCACCCTAGCGTTAAATAGTTGGGCTATTCACCTTATAAATTATATATATATAAAACTAGCTTAGAACCCGTGTCTACACACGGGGTGAAAAATATCAATTCATAAAATTCTTAAATTTGACTTTGATTTTACTATTTGATTGAAAATAAAAGTTACATAATTAGATTTCATAGTTTCTTATAATAAGAGATAATCTATACTATATAATAAATAAAGGTTTTTTTAACATTTTTTCGCGCCTCTCTCTCCTATTAATTATACAAATTTCCTTAATTATTTTTATAACTTTTTGTTTTACGCCTCTCTTCTATTACATAATAATGAATTCTATAATTATTTTTATAAAACACTTTTTAGTTTAAAAAATTTAGTTTTGTTTATAAAAACATTTTTATAAATTGAACATTTTTTCATTCTTTTTATAAAACATTTTCAAAAAATTAATTATATAACGTTTATGGAATTTGTATTAAAAAACTACGAAATATATAAATCTTTTTTTACTAATTATATAAAATTGCATTTATCCAACCCGTGTAATACACGGGGTTTATAACCTAGTTTAAAATAAATGTGTTTTATTAGTATAATTAGTATTTTCTTTAAAAATATATTATTATTAAAAGATATAGATGTATTTAATAAGAGAGAGAGGCAAGAAAAAATAATGAGAATGAATATGAAGGCGACACGTGACATGAAAAAACCTTTATTTATTATACAGTATAGATGTAGATAAATTAGTTTAGATCGGTGATACTTCTGTCTCCGGAAAAAAAATTACGAAGTCTTTTTCTAAATTTATTTCTAAACCTTTAGATATTTAAAAAGAACGATTGTTAGAGAGAATATCTAAAAACTTTATCTTCGATTCCTTTCAAAGATTATATATTATTTCTTCTTTCACTTGGTTTACATTTAAATAATTCAATCCTCTCTAGAGAAAAAAGTTATTACATTTCTTATCCATGTCCATACATATAATTATTAAATGATCAAAGATCACATGCATTATGATATATTTCAACCATAGAAAGACAAAACATGTAGACAACATGTTCGATTTACAACCTATTTTACCCTCCTATAGAACTTGCCCAATAAAGATTTCAACACTGCTTGTATTGCTTTGTTTGGGTGAGCTTCAATTGACTTGGTCAACTCCTCGTAAGACTTATTCTCATAATCCTCATACACACCCTGCAATATACTCAACAAATAGGGTAAAATCGTGTGGTATTACAATACAAAATATCAAAGAAAGAAGCAGCAATGAGAAAACTGTAGGTTTAGAGTGCGGTATAGTTCCTTCACTTTTGCTACCCTCTTTGGATCCTTTATCCCATAGTTTTCCTGTAAATTATAAGGGTAAGAATAACTTTCCTGTAAGTTATAAAGGTAAGAATGTGATTCTTGCTTACGCGTAGAATGTTCTTTTGTTCCTCATTGGCAAGTTCCAGTGCTTTCGCAACTAACCATGGACACTTGGAGTTTTCAATATCTAATCCAGGTTGTTACAATAGGACATATATATGGAGTCATAAGTTGTAGTTCCTTATCAAGGCATGATCAAGATTGGTGAGAACTTTGGACTAACCTTGCCAAACACATTAGGATCACCAAAAGTGTCAAGATAATCATCCTACAATATTCATTCAGAGGTTTGCATGTGAAAATCATAAACCACACTTGTTCAAATTAAAGATAATACAAGGAAGACCAAATTGATTTATAATTAGCTAGTTGCAAGAGATGGTAACTTTACCTGGACTTGACTATAGATGCCGATTTCAATAAGGATATCTTTCAATTGAGCATCCAAATTCGCTCCCAGCATAAGAAGGGCACATGCAACCTTGAACCAGAGATTAATACACATTGGTCTAATATATGCTAGTTTCTATCATCCAAAATTATTGCAAGTGAACTTAAGATGCAATAAAGCATAAATCTACTCACCGGATGGTATAGTGTGTAATAGGCAGCTTTGTAATGAAAAATCCTGCGGCAACTGCAAAACAACATAAGTACATAACAATATGTATTTTACAAGGTGCAACAACTATATTAAAGATAACAATTAAGATTCTCACTTACGTGGACAAAGAATACTTTGAGAGGTTTTTCTCTCCAGCAACATTAGTGATAGCATCAATCATCTGTCCCGAGACTGTTTGAAATTCCGCCTTCTCAAATAAAGGGTTTCAGAGTCGTTAACAACTAAGAAAAAAATTAAATCTTTGCTTTAGTAAAATACACAATGAAACCAAACCTCATTGAAGAGTTCTAGTAAGTTCACATAATAAGCCTTTCCATTGAAATGCTTCTTCAGAATTTTGGGGATATGGTTACGGAGAAGAACAACATCATTTACCGCAACCATACCAACCTAAAAACAAATTTTCACAGACTCAGCATTCACTTGATCTACCACAGATAATATATAATATGTGTGTATATATCACTATAGTCACACCTCAGGTAGTCTGAACCAACTGGAATGACCTCTGCGCGTATGTGAGTCATCAATAATGTCATCATGTACAAGTAAATATGCTTGAAGCTGCAACACGAATAGGATTATGTTATCCCGATAGGGAAATTTCTTGCAAACAAATTGATTCGAGTATTCATGTCATATTACCCATTCAATGCACCAACCAAGGGCACATGCAAGATAAACTTCATCCTCTCTAAGTTTCCCTATTTTAAGCAACTGGTAGCTCTCCACGACAGAGAGGCCTCGGACCATCTTTCATGCATACATCACGTTTTATTGTAGATAACACAATCAGTTAGTACCCTTAAGAAAGAAATTTTTTGCATAGGAAAAGAGAAATTAATTATACCTCCAGTTACATTGTAGTCGATCATCTGCGTAAAATAAGCAAAACAAACACGCACAAACAGTTAAACTCGGATATGGCAAATACTTCTTGATTAAGATGATACGATATTTGTTGAAAGTAGTAAACTAAAGATTTATGTTTTATGTCTTATATGACAATTAGTATGTCATTATATTTAAGTACAAGTAAAATCAAAATCCACGTCAAGTCTGTGAAACCCGGTTTATGGCAGTTATATAACCGCCATCTCAACAAGTAGTTAAGGGGTCCTTGTAAAACAATTATTAGTGGTTTTTAATGCAATATTTGTTCTATGATAATTATTTTCCATTCAGTGTATTCTCTATATATTTCCGTTTACAAAACCTGTGTAAATCTATCCCTCTAGATTCCAACAAATGGTTTAAGAGTGCAGGTTGAATCAAACAAGAAGAGAATCGAAAAGGGAAGAAGATTTAATCGATTACATTCAAACAATAACCGGAACAAACAGAGAAGAAACCAATTGTTTGAAACAATCAAGAGACCGTGAAAATCAGTTATGTGAAGCAACAATCAAAGAATCGAAGACAAAGAACAAAAGACTCTTCAATTCGAATTTGGTAGAATCAAAGGCTGGACAAAGGACCGCTCCAGACCCAAATACGATCCCAGATCAGAAGGACTTAATCATAAAGGAATTATTAGGAGGAGAGATTTGTTTTCAGGAGTGGGCAAGTAATCAAGAACAATAGCAAGTTCTGATCAGCAGACAATGTTGAATGTGCAGCAAGTTGAGCAAGTAACAAGCAAGTAAGTAAGTAGGGTTCAAATTCTTGAATCCATATGAAAGTAGGTAAGAAAGTAAATAAGCAAGTAAGAAAGTAAGTAAGCAAGCAAGTAAAGGAAGAAAGGAAGGAAGAAAGAAAGGCAAGCAAGAAAGTATGACAGATCTAAACCAAGCATTGGGTGCAGTAAGTGAGCAAGGGAATGTGTCACTTCAGTGCCTTGATGGCTTATGGTCTTTGGGGGGGGGGGGGGGGGAGGGTGAACACAACAGTAGGAACAGAAGTGGAAGAAAAGAAAGTGTCTACCACAAAAGCAATGATCTTTCAGACACTGCCTAAAGATATTTTGATGCAAGTTGCACAATATTAGAGTGCAAAGGAAGTATGGGACTTGATCAAGATCCTACACCTAGGATCATATATGGTTCAGAAAACACAGTTACAAACGTTGAGGACTAAACTGGAAGCTATGAAGGTGAAAGAGAACGAAACGGTGGATGTGTTTGCAGGGAAGTTGAGTCACATAAGGGCTAAGTTCAGAACCCCTGGTGAATACAATAGTAGGAACAAAAGTGGAAGAAAAGAAAGTGTCTACCACAAAAGCAATGATCTTTCAGACACCGCCTAAAGATATTTTGATGCAAGTTGCACAATATTAGAGTGCAAAGGAAGTATGGGACTCGATCAAGATCCTACACCTAGGATCATATATGGTTCAGAAAGCACAGTTACAAACGTTGAGGACTAAACTGTAAGCTATGAAGGTGAAAGAGAACGAAACGGTGGATGTGTTTGCAGGGAAGTTGAGTTGCATAAGGGCTAAGTTCAGAACCCCTGGTTCTATTCTAAAAGACAGGGTGATCGTAAGAAAGTTACTAAGTTCAGTTCCAAAGAAGTTTCTACCACTCATATCCTCGATGGAGCAGTATTATGATATTAACAAGATGCTATTTGAAGATGCACCGGGTAGGGTGAAGGCATTTGAAGAACGTCTCAAAAGTTTTGAAGAACCGGAAGAGAATGATCAGAGCAAGTTACTTATGGCAAGTGCAAGTAGTCAGAAAGTTGAAGATCTAGAAAGTTGGCACTATGGAAAAGGACGAGGTGGTGGAAATCAAGGACGTGGTCAAGGTTTTGGAAGAGGACGTGGAGGAGGTTGTAGAACCAGAGACAAAAGCAATATGAGGTGTTTTGAATGTGATGAATTCGGCCATTTAGCGTACGAGTACACTAAGTGGAAAGATAAAGGAAATGATAAGAAGGAAGAAGCCCATCTTGCTCGAGGAGAGGTGAAAGAGATACTACTGTGAAGAATGGTTTGTCCTTGACAAGATTAGGGGATGATTGTTGGACTAATCTTGTCATAGTTCAAAAGATGGAGGGGTTATTTAGTTATTTGGAGTTAATTATGTTTTGAGTCCATTTAGTATAGATAAGTTTTAGAGTTGGTTTAGGTTTGGTTTATTGAAGTTTTTTATTTATTTAATTAGTAGGGTAGAGATCGTTAAATAGAATATGTTTAGGAGAATATATAGCATTTCTCTTTACATAAGTCAACAACATTAAGAACACACAGATAAATCAAACATAAGGCAAACTAACAAACATAAATGAATGCATACATGCATAAATAAATCAAACAATGAGCTAAGATATTCAAATTAGATGGTAAAGGACACAGATAGAAATGTCAAATGTATATATGAACTGAAATCTAACACTTACCCGGTCAACCCACTGACGAGAATCATCATCGAACTCAAATGAAGGTATTAGCGTGTATATATATTTGTATTTATAGATAGTATCTTGTTACCTAAGTTAGATTATTATTCATTGTAAATTCCTATATATTGGGACAATATGTGATCAATGAGAATCAAGGAAATTATCAATACCATAGACCACTTTTGAGATACTATCTATAAATACGATCACCTACGCGTTGTGTCTTTCTCACTTCGCTCTATATACGTGTCATCCTAAATACGATCACCTACGCGTTTTCTGGTGCGCGTGTTACCCCAACACTTCCGCCACTTAACCTCACAAATTACACACTCGCTCCGTTCGTTGTGTCTTTCTCTGTTATCCTGACTCACATCGAGGTTATCGATGCTTTGATCCGGAAACCAGGAAAACTCTCATTTCTCGTCACGTCGCATTCGACGAAACGTCTTTTCCTTATCCTACTCCCACCCCACCCGATACCTACTCTTTCCTTGATGACCATTTCCCGTTTCCTTTTACTACCCCATTTTCTACACCTAACCCAAAACCAACCCCACATAGCCCAACCAGCCCACCTGCTCCTACGCACCCAGCCGCCACCCGCCCACTTTCACCTCAAAGCCCAACCCGGGAAATAAATAATCCACCAGCGCCTACCTTTCCCGTCGCCACCGGCCCACTGTCACCTCACTACCCAATCCATGCGCCTCCATCTCACACCATGACCACCCATGCAAAATCCGGAATTACCAAACCCGTTTCCCGTCTCAACCTACACACTACATCCGCCCCTATATCACCTTTACCCAAATCCTATGCCCTAGCCCGGTCAGACCCAAATTGGTTAGATGCCATGAACAGTGAATTTTAGGCTTTGTAGGATAATGAAACATGGGAGTTGGTTCCTCGGCCTACGAATGCTCCTGTCATTCGATGTATGTGGTTGTTTCGCACAAATTTAAGGTCGATGGTACATTGGAACGATACAAGGCACGTTTGGTAGTGAATGGTAAATCTCAGACAGTGGGGGTGGACTGTGATGATACATTTAGCCCAGTAGTTAAGCCCGCTACTATACGAACCGTGCTCAGTTTAGCGGTTTCACGTAATTGGCACATTAATCAGTTGGATGTTAAAAACGCGTTTCTTCACGGTGATTTAAAGGAAACGGTTTTCATAAATCAACCTCCCGGTTTTGTAGATTATCGGGCCCCTTCACACGTATGTCGGCTAAATAAATTTCTATACGTACTCAAACAGGCACCTAGGGCTTGGTACACACGATTCTCTACTTATATTAATGCACACGGTTTTCATAGAAGTACATGTGACCACTTGTTATTCGTATACAACCACAGAGGCAAACAAGCCTACCTTTTACTCTATGTGGACGACATCATTCTCACTGTATCCGATCAGGGCCTACTTCAGACGATCATTGCTACATTATGACGTGAGTTTGCTATGTCCGATTTGGGGCCACTACATCATTTTTTGGGTTTTTCTGTTTCTAGGAGTCAGCATGGCCTCTTCTTATCACAGGGCACTTATGCATGGGAGATTCTGGACCAGGCATGTATGTGAAATTGCAAACCATGCGCCACTCCCGTCGACACCTCCTCTAAACTAAGTGCCACTGTCTGATGGCACCACGTATCGCACTTTAGCCGGCGCGCTGCAATATCTTACGTTTACGAGACCGGACAGAACGTACGCAGTCCAACAGGTGTGCCTCTTTATGCATACCCCACGGGAGTCTCATTTTTCGTTCATGAAGCGAATATTACGGTATTTACATGGTACACTTGACCTTGGGCTTCGGATAACACCATCATCCACCACCTCCTTAACCGCATATTCTGAAGCCGATTGGGGCGGTTGTCCGGACTCGAGACGTTCCACATCGGGTTACTATGTGTATTTTGGACATAACTTATTATCTTGGTCATCAAAACGGCAACCCACGATTTCCGGAAGTAGTGCCGAGGCCGAGTATCGGGGGGTGGCCAATGCGGTAGCGGAGGCCACTTGGATACGTAATTTGTTACTTGAACTAGGGGTCTCGCTACCCAAGGCAACCATTGTCTATTGTGACAACATCTCCGCCGTTTACCTTTCAAAAAATCCCGTTCAGCATCAGCGTATCAAACACGTTGAAATTGACATCCATTTCGTCCGTTAGAAAGTTCAACTCGGGCACGTTAGAGTCTTACATGTGCCGTCTACATCACAGTTTGCAGACATCTTCACCAAAGGGTTACCTAGATAGTTGTTTCAGGAATTTAGTTCCAGTTTGACCATTCGTTCCAACCACGGTCAAACTGCGGGAGAATATTAGCGTGTATATATATTTGTATTTATAGATAGTATCTTGTTACCTAAGTTAGATTATTATTCATTGTAAATTCCTATATATTGGGACAATATGTGATCAATGAGAATCAAGGAAATTATCAATACCATAGACCACTTTTAGAAGGATCATGAAGTAGGTCGGATTTTATAGAATCATAAACTTGCATGAATTTGTACTTTAGATCGCTGCCCATTGTTGTAGAGAGAACAGAACAATTGTAATATTGTGTATGATACCGTACCACAAACTTCCCAGGCATAAAGGGCCTAACTGATGTTGGGTTCAGGTGAGTAGATGTATCCCAAGGAGTCCATTTACATATCACTCTGAAACATATAATAATCATTAGGCTTCTGTTACAATATATTGGTAGGAAACAAGTAAACATTCTGTAAAAAAACAATATGAGTAAATCGGTAACCTATTAGAGAATGCCATTTAGCAAACAGATCCTTATTTGTAATCAGTTCTTTTATATATGAAGCAGAAACTTATCTATGCACTTCTTCTGTTTCTCCCTCATTTGGAGAGAGAGAATGTGAATACATGAGGTGTTTATAGCCAGATGCTACTGCCATACAATTTGCTGAATATAATAGAATTAAAAATGAAAAACGCACTCTTCAATTTAATTTTATTAAATATATTATTTGTGATTTGGAAAAAGAAAAATCATACATGTACCGGTTGGGGATCTTGGTAAATGAGAAATCAAAGAAAATATATTTTTTAATTGAGAAAATCAAGAAACTCTTCATTATTCGGATATGATAACCCTGAAATTACTAGTGTTTTTCCTCAAAATAAACATTGAATTTTCAACTTTCACAAAATAAACATATCAACCAAAAGAGGTTATGGTGTAGTGGTTGAGGTGAGGCCTGAAGTTCCAAGGGACCCGGGTTCAATCCCTGCCACCATCATTAATTTCTGAGGCATGCAAATGTTGTCTAGTTCTTAGGCTGATGCACCAGGGTTTTACCCACGCCGATCCAGGGTTCGAGCCTCGGCTCTCTCTCAAGCCCGGAAGGGGCCGTATTGGGTGGGATTTTTTCATGGATGCTCTCCAACTCTGACGCCAAGTGGGCCCGGTTAAGACAACATAATGGCCGGAGTTGGACGAGGCTCTCCCATGTGACGGGGGGGGTGCGACGTCACAACATTCAATGTTCGCCGTTCAAAAAAAAAATCGCCGGAATATTCACTAAATCCGACGAAATCGTCGACTTATGTGTGTTCACCAAAAACTTATACGCGTATTTTTTTCGTTCTAATTTTAAAATATTCCGGCGTTTTCGTTCTAATTTCAAAACATTTGAAGAGAAGTTCGCTTTGTCCCCGCGGCAGCGAGCCGTGCTCGAGTGTTTGCGAGCCCCCCATGCTCAGGATTTCCTGTCAGTTGTTCCCATCGAAGGTTTAGGGCAATGTATGTCGCCAGTGGAATATCGGGCTATCCTCAAATACCGGCTGATGGTACCCCTTTTCCCGGTTGATGACCCGTGTCCCGTTTGTCGGAAGGCTTGCTTGGATTCTTTTGGGGAGCATGCTGTCCATTGCAGAGAATTACCGGGCTTCAAATACCGACACGACCTAGTTCGAGATGTGCTTTTTGATGTCCTTAAGCGGGCAGGGATCTCGGCTAAAAAGGAAGCCCCGGTGAACTTCTTGACCGACCCATTAGATGGGAGATCAACCCTTCGGCCCGCTGACATTCTTGTTTTTGGATGGGAAGGAGGGAAACACACATGTGTTGATTTGACAGGTGTGTCCCCCCTAGTTGGGTTAAGGGACAATGGGTTTAAGGCGGGTCAGGCGATAAACAAGGCAGAGGCGGGTAAAGTAGCTAAGCACGAAAAAGCTTGCCTTGTGAATCAGCACGTGTTCGTACCGTTTGCCTTTGACACCTTTGGCGCTCTCGCCCCTGATGCGGTGCGGTTCCTTAAGCGGGTTCAGCGGGTGGTCAGCAGTAACACCGCATATATTTATGGGGGGAACTTTGTGTTTAGTAGAGTAGGATTTGCTATTCAGAAGGGGGTAGCGGCGCAGCTTGTTGCCCGTCTACCTGCCATTAGTTTGTAATTTTGGTACTTCTTGCCGTTAATCTCAACAGGTAATTAATATCAAAAAAAAAAAAAAATATTAATAAAAAAAAAAAAAAAAAAAATTCAAAATAATCCGGCGTTTCGTTCTAATTTCAAAAAAATACTGCGTTTTCGTTCGAATTTCAAAATAATCCGGCGAAAAGGGAAGAAAAAAATACACGTACACGTAATTAAGTCGGCGATTTCAGCGGATTTAGTGATTAATTCGTCGAAAAGGGAAAAAAACACACGTACACGTAACTCGACGATTTCGTTGGATTTAGTGAATAATCCTACGATTTTGACATGTTTATTTTGTGGAAGTTTAAATTTTAATATTTGTTTTGAGGAAAAAGAGTAGTAAAAAGTTCATTTTGATGATAATCCTGAAATTATATTTGAACAATTTCAAACATATAGTCATGACCTACGTCATATTAGGGCAGTGTGCCACCTTTCGTTCGCTTGTATTAGAATACCATCTTTATGATAGATCATTTATAGCATTGGTTGTTTTATGTACATTTGTTATTCTTTTGTACCTTGTTGTAACTTTAGTTTCTATATAAACACTTCTCCATCAATGGTGGAGACATAGAGAGTTACCATTCAATATGGTATAGAGCCTAAAAGGTCCTCACCTCTGCTCATTCCCTCCCTCTCTTCGGCTCCCCTAACCCACCCCTGATCTTCCGCAACCTTTCCTCCTTCTTCTCCCTTTCTCCATGGCTGAATCATCTATCTCCCTCAATACACTAATACACATGCTAACCATCAAACTTACTTCCACCAATTATTTGCTGTGGAAAAATCAAATCACACCCATCCTTACCTTACAAAATCTTATCTCCCATGTCGATGGAACCTCTTCTGTACCCCCTGCCATCCTTACCACCGGTGAGAAATCTGCACCAAATCGAGCTTATTCCACTTGGGTGTCGAATGATCAACGCACCATCATTATCCTTCATGCCTCCCTATCTAAGGAGGCTGTCACGACCATCGTTGGCTTGACTACTGCTCATATCATTTGGCTTGCCTTGCAAACGGCATATGGAAACTCTTCCATTCATCATGTTCATAACATCCGGGATCAACTCCGCCTCTTGCAAAAAGGAAACAAACTGGTGGCTGAGTTTGGACGCATGTTTAAGTCCCTGTGCGATCAATTGGCAGCCATCAATTATCCCGTGAATGAGTCCGATCAACTCCATTGGTTCCTATGTGGCCTTGGACCCGCCTTTGAAACCTTCCCTACCACAATCCGCCACATCAGACCCATCACCTGGTCCGATCTATTGGCGCGTACTGAAAACCATGAGCTCTTCATAGGCAATTTACATGGCACTCCGGTAGCCTTCAATGCTCAGACCCCTCGTCAAAAATTTTCCCCACGTGGACGGGGTGGACGCTTCATGCGTCATACTGGGTCTATTAGCCCTCGGGGTGGCCGCTCCCGTGGCCGGCGTTTGCCTCACTGTCAACTTTGCCGGCAAGATGGCCACTATGCCAATCGTTGCCCTACCCCCTCATCCTTTGCTTCACAGGGTGTGCACAGTCCTCCTAATGATGAAGCCTTGGCCACTGCCTTCCTATCTCAGTGCCATGTATCCTCTTCTAGCAGCCCGGATTGGTACGTTGATTCCAGTGCTACCGCTCACATGACACCCGCCATCAACTCGGTGTCTCAACCATCACCCAACCCAGGTAATGAGGCTGTCATATTTGGTAATGGGAACACTCTCCCATCTCTCACATTGGTCAGTCCCTCATCTTTCGCAACATGCATTTAAAAGATGTGTTGGTTGTACCTAAACTAACCAAACCTCTCTTGTCCATAAGCAAGCTCACGAGAGACAATTTTGTTGATGTTTTATTATCTTACCCTTCCTTTTTTATTCAGGATCGACAAACCAAACAGGCCCTAGCACAAAGACGATGTGAGGATGGTCTCTACGTCCTCCAACCGGACCATAATGCCTTCTTTTCTTCTACTACAAAACCTAAGGCATCGTTTGAAACGTGGCACTCCCGCTTGGGTCACGTTCATTTTGACACCATTGTAAACCTACAAAAACTTGGGCACTTATCTATTTCTGCTTGATTACCTAAACCGGGGGTTTGCTCCGCGTGTCAAATTGCTAAAAGCCAACGTTTACCTTTTGAAATTAATAAAAAAAAAGGTCACTACATCCCTTAGATCTTATCCATTGTGACTTATACGGACCCTCACCAATTGTCTCAAGTGAAAATTACCGTTACTATGTTGTGTTTGTTGATGATCACACTCGCTTTTGTCGGTTTTATCCTCTACACTTAAAGTCGGACTTCCCTACCATTTTAGACATCTTCATGAAACTTGTACAAACCAATTTTCTAGAAAAATAAAAGTATTCCAAAGTGATGGTGGTACCGAATTCGTCAATCATAAAGTACGACTCTTATTTGAAAACAATGGCACGTTTCACCGACTGTCGTGCCCATATACACCTCAACAAAATGGACGGGTCGAACGAGAACACCGTCATATTGTTGAGACCGGCTTAGCTATGTTATTTCATGCTAATCTCCCTACTAATTTTTGGGTGGAAGCCTTCTCCTCGGCTGTTTTTATTATAAACTAGTTACCCACTATGGTGCTTGAGGGAAAATCTCCTTTTGAGCTCCTATATTCCCAAACCCCTGCATACAACACAGTTAGGGCGTTTGGTTGTCGGGTCTATCCCTACCTCCGCCCCTATTATGAACACAAATTAGCCCCCCGAAGTATACCATGCATCTTTGTTGGTTATAGTACCATGCAACAAGGTTACCGTTGCCTCGACCCCATTACATCTCGTATCTTCATCTCTTGCCATGCGAGATTTGATGAAACTATTTTCCCATTTGCCAATCCCACTCAAACCAGCCCTCAATTACCTACTGAACTTGCCACTTTCCTTGATATCCCTCACCCACACACACCTAGTCCCACGCCACATCTGCCCACCCAACCATTACCCACCAACAACACCCCAACAAAACTCCCATGCAAACTTTGTACCCATGAAAACCCTCTCCCTAACCAAATAACCCAACTTACTGATAACACTCCTCCTCCTACACCATCTCCATCACCCCCACCCTCACCCCATCCTGCACCTACCCCTCCTGCAGTTCCCGATACAATCCCCACCCCACCTCCACCACCACCACCTTTACCCTCTCATCCCATGACTACTTGTGCAAAGGCCGGAATATTCAAACCCCGTCACCATGCGGACCTCACCCACACCAGTAATCTCCCTTTACATAATGCTCTCTTTGCCACTAAGGATCCAAAAAGCCACATCACCGCTGCTAAAGAACCCAAATGGGTTACTACTATGAAACATGAGCTAGATGCCCTCCATAATAACAATACATGGACATCAGTCCCTCATCCGGAACATCGTCCCGTTGTCGGCTCAAAATGGTTATTTCGTACCTAGTTTCACTCTGATGGCTCCATTGTACGCTACAAGGCATGCCTTGTAGCTTAAGGCTTCAGTCAAACACACACTCTTGACTACTCACATACGTTTAGCCCCGTTGTAAAAGCCTCCACCGTTCGTATAATCCTTACATTAGCCGTCCTCAACAAATGGAAACTTCACCAATTGGATGTCAACAACGCTGTCCTTCATGGTCAACTTAATGAATACGTTTATATGGAACAACCTCCCTGCTTCTTACACCCAACTTACCCCAATTATGTATGCAAATTAAACAAAGCTTTATATGGACTCAAATAAGCCCCCAATGCTTGGTTGAATCCTCTAAGCACATTTTTTATTTCTAACGGTTTCACATGTAGCAGGGCCGACACATCCTTGTTCATCTTTAAACTGGACACCTGCATTATGTATCTTTTGGTGTATATGGATGATTTAATTCTCACAGGAAATCAGGATGACGTGGTTGTCTCATTCATTGCTCGCCTAAACAAGGAATTTGCTATTAAATATTTGGGAGAACTTAATTAATTTCTTGGGCTTGAAGTCACCTACACTAACACCGAGTTATTTCTCAATCAATCCAAGTATGCTAAGGAAATCCTGGACTGTGCAAACATGACTAACACCAAGCCCGTCCCCACCCTACTTGCTACCAATATAGCACTAACCACAACCGATTAACCTTACCCTGATCTAACCAACTATCAGTCTCTTGTTGGTGCTTTACAATACCTAACCATCACCCGACCCGACATTTCTTATGCTGTTAATCAGGTTAGCCAATTCCTTCACGCTCCCACCATTGACCACTTTCAATGTGTCAAACGCATCCTTCGCTACACGCAAGGTACTTTGGCATATGGGCTTACCTTTTCTTCACCTCCGCTTACATCTATCCTTGGCTAGTCCGATGCTGACTGGGCTAGATGTCTGGAGACTCGACGGTCTACTTATGGTTACTCTATATTTTTGGGGGGAAATCTTGTTTCCTGGAATGCTAAGAAACAACCTACGGTTTCCCGATCAAGTTGGGAATCGGAATACCGTGCCATGGCTAATACCGCTGCTGAATTTATCTTGGTGACTCATCTTCTCCAAGAGCTTCACGCCCTTCCGGCCAGTCGTCCTACTCTACTATGCGACAACCGGAGTGCCATATTCCTCACCCAAAACCCAATATCCCACAAACGCTTGAAACATATCAAGCTTGACTACCACTTCATTCGTGAACTTGTCTCATCAGGGAAACTCCACACCAAGTTTATTCCAACCAAGCTTCCAGTGGCTGACATCTTCACAAAGAGTCTCCCAAGACCTTAATTTGAACATTTTCGACGCATGCTTTGTCTTGGACCGCCACCGTCTCGTTTGAGGGAGGATATTAGAGTACCATCTTCATGATAGATCATTTATAGCATTGGTTGTTTGATGCACGTTTGTTATTCTTTTGTACCTTGTTGTAACTTTAGTTTCTATATAAACACTTCTCCATCAATGGTGGAGACATAGAGAGTTACCATTCAATAGCTTGTCATCAATTTATACCCATTAATCAGGGGCGGCCCTTAGGGGGGCGGGGAGGGCGACCGTCCGGGGCCCGATCTCCTAAGGGGCCCGTAGTTTTTAATTTTTTTAAATTATATATATATATATATATTATAAAAGGCCCAACTTGTATTATTTATTTATCCTATTAACCCACTTAGAAATTAAAAAAGGCCCACTACTTATATTATTCATTTATCCTATTAACCAATTTAGAAATTAAAAAAGGCCCACTACTTGTATTATTCATTTATCCTATTAACCCATTTAGAAATTAAAAAAGGCTCACTACTTGTATTATCAATTTATCCCATTAACCCACTTAGAAATTAAAAAAGGGTCCAATACTTGTATTATCCATTTATCCTATTAACCTACTTAGAAATTAAAAAATGCCCACTACTTGTACTATCCATTTATTTTATTAACCCACTTAGAAATTAAAAAATGCTCACTACTTGTATTATCGATTTATCTTATTAACTCACTTAGAAATTAAAAAGTCTCACTAGATTTTCAAACTTATTAAAAAATAACAAAATAAGTGGGTTGGGCCAGAGCGGGAAGGGAACTCAGAAGACGCAAGAGGCAGGACGCAAGAACGACAGTCAGCAGCATAAGAAGAAAAGAACTGAACGGCAGTCGGCTTTACTTTCTAATTCAAGAACGGCAGTAGAAGAAGAAGGCCACTAGGCCAGAAGCCGCAGGCCAGGGACTGGGTCTGAGATCTGAGGGACTAATCGAGAAGGCCAGAAAGGCAGAAATGAGAAGGCCAGGGAGGGACTAATCGAGTAATATGTAATCGAGTAGGGAGGCAGGGACTATTCGAGCCTTCATGGTATGATTCGTTAACCGTTATTCGTTTGTTGTAGACTTGTAGTTTTTTTTATTATGGTTATTGTAGATTTGTTAATGATAATTGAATATTGATAGTTGATTAATGATTAATCGAGCGGGGACTAATCGAGTAATCGAGCAGGGAGCCGATCGGGAATCGTCGAATCGACTATTCGAGGTATGCATCATGATTCATTAATCGTTATGTATGATTCGTTAATCGTTTGTTGTAGTTTTTTATTATGCCATTATGAATCTATATTATGGGGCCCGCTTTTTTTTTACATGTCCCGTGCCCAAAACGTTTTGAGGATTATCGGGACCGCCCTGCCATTAATGCATTGTCTGCATGATTTCTATCTTACTTTTGCTCATGTTGCTCTCGAGGATAGTTAAATATAAAATATTAAATGTACGTGTACACAACTTTGTTGGTAATTTCCGGTTATTAGGCCCAACACGAGTAGGTGGAGGGTCCGACCGGATGGACTCATGGAATTTATTAAGTGTGTTAATGGGTTACAATTAAGGTTTTATTATATTTGGTAATGTCTTGGCTAACAAGTTAGGGTTAGTATATATAAACCGTGTTATGGTAGCCCAAAACTGCTGCATTTAGGGATTGTTTGGCATCATAACAGCCCAGGGCCGAAACACCCCTAGATCCGCAACCCAATAGTACCGGACCACTGCTTCTCACCGCCATTCCCCGTGCTGACTATATATACAAATACCTCACAGTAGCCTGCCTAGTCTCTGCGGGTTTTTCAAGCTTTTACCTCCGATGGAATAGCCCGTAGCCATGGCTGCAAAACACACACCACATAACTGTTGCGGCCCGCACCGACTTAATGTACTCAACCCTAAACTAGCGACTAAATAGACCAGGAAAAATAACTACTGCTCAGGCCCGAGACAAGCTATACGTTGTAGAACCATCACAGGGAATCATCCATGCACATCCATATCAAGAAATCAAATACAAAGAAACAAGAATTGAACACCAAACGAATTTCTTTAATTAAAATCTGGGTCGTTTGCAATCTGTCTGATCGCATCTATATATACAAACCTGAACCATCGTGACTTTTCATCAAGCGACGCATCCTCTAAATGAACGGTTTCTAGGTTTTCCAATTACACATTGGACACTCTAACTTAAAATAATTACAATTAGACTCTAAATACACAACTTTAAGCTAAATACATTTTTGAGCCGTTAACTTTTTAAACTTGGGTAACAATTATTTCTAACATACGTAGAGTTTTTTTTTCTTTAAGATATATTTGAGAAGTTGACAAAATCAATTGATGATCAACCAAGGAAACTAAAATCTTTCTTGGAGAGATATAGAAAAGCCAAGATTCATTAATCGCCACCAAAAAGAAAAGATTACAAATTTACAAAGTTATATTGAAAATGTTATAAAACAGGAGATTCCAAGATGATGGATTATTGTATTGCAGTTCTAGTTTTGGTCATCAAAGTTTGAGAGATGATTAAAAGAGCCGCCATGGTTACCAAGTGAACTGCTTCTATGGTAGCGACACCTGAAAGATCCAACATGGGTGGTCGGGGAGCAAAGGCAATTAGGTTTCGAATCCGAGGCTCCCCTCGGAGTTGCCAAATGCGCTATTTCTGCATAGCAACGAGGCGTTGTGCGCGTGCTATTCGCACTCACCTGCATCTGCTGATTTTTGGTTTCTTGCAATTTTAGCTTTCCAGGCTCAAAACTTATGTGCTGCGGTCTTTCTTGTTTTCCCTCCATATCTAATTATCCTTCTTTCTGCTTGCAAATGTCACAAAATATTATTAATAATCCACAAGAGATGTTAAATCTTGTGTTGCAAGCAAATATGAAGGTGACATTCGGAAAATATGACATGTAATGAGGGGTGACTCGACTATATACAAGAAAATACGTTGTCGCTTATGGCCCCTAATTTTTAAGATTTAATTTCATTTAATTTTCAAGTTTTAAAAATGAGAACAAAAAATCAATGTACTTGAAAAGTTTTATTTGTACTAAAACTCACTCCAACTTTAATACGTGAGCTTGTGCTTTTAAGAAATTATATACTAAAAATGTACATCATATTCCATGTTAGAATTTTAAGAAGAAAAATATCTTTTATGAAAAGCGCCCCAATTTTATAATTCGTTTTGGACTCCAAAAAAAGTTGAGCCGAGCATGCATGTAATCAACAATCCAGTTGATGATTTTAATAGTCAGTTTTTTTTTTGTTCATGTAATCAGTTACTTTAGACAAAAAAAAAAGTTGTTAAAAAACAAATGTTACGAATAATTTTTTGAAATCGTCACTTAGAGACAAACGTTGATAACATTTTGCTTTAGAATTTGAAATAAAAAGCTAATAGAATTAAAAGAAAGTTAGAAAAACAAATTCGGGTCATCTATGTTTGGGTGGCGTAGTGGTAAGTCTTCGAGTCCCTTTTAACAGAGGTGAATCCATATTTCACTTGTTTTCTACCTTTAACCCCTTGAAGGTCATTGGTTAGTAAGATATTTGTGATGAGTTTTCTGGTAACGGTTTTTCACGGTTACCAATAAACGGTCTATTTAGACCTTCAAACATTAAACCTAACGGTATACGTACAAGGGTTTGGAAAATCTCAAACCGACTAGTCGACTTATGAAACACAAATCTATATAATTATTTCGGTATAACCGAATAAGTTTTGCATCAATGGTACACACCCCTGGCTATATCATACCTAAAAGAGACATAAAATTCATGAAAATAATACTTACCTACGGTAATTGCTATCAAAGTTTTGGCGAAGAGAGAGAGCGCGTGCAGGTTTTGGTGCATGAACGTGGGGAATGGGCATGAAGGAATTGAAAATAAAATTTAGGGAATTAGAAATAAAGTTAAAAAGTGAGAGGTGATGGTCAAACACCAATAATTACTAAATTTGGATGGTGTTTTTGTGACCATTAGTTATTTATCTGTCTCCATCATGACCTAAATTCATTATCCATTTCTTAATCCAGTCATGGACTTTTTTAAACTCTTACTTCTTTCGGAGCAGCCCGGGTGTTACTTTGAGTCATGCATGTCTTTCCCAATGAGTTGTAACCGTAACGGACTCGAACCCGGGACCCACCTAGGAGGAAACCCACAACTGGGAAAACCCCCTGGCTCAACCTGAAACAATTTGTCCCAAACGAGACTCGAAACCGTGACATTCCATTTAAAAAGTCATGGGGCTATCACTCCACCACCAGAAGGCTTTGTATGTGGTATTTGTTTTTACTAAGTAAACACATGTTCAAAAATTAGTGATAATTTAATATTGATTTTCTTCTCAAAAACTCTAATGATAACCCAAGAATTTTCAACTAATTATTGCGCTTAAAACTCTCATTATCGATTGTTGCCACATGCTTTTCACTTCTATTCCGGAAGGACAATACCTATTAGTGAGAATATATTATTAGGGTTTATTATTTTATTACCATGTTTAGAAGATATTATTTGATTTTATTTCTTTTGTAATTATCTCTATTATACTCTTATATATAGTTGGTCAATAATACACAATATCTTACGAGTTTTTCATTATTTTACATGGTATCAGAGTCTTAGGGTTCTTGACTTCTTCTTTCTCCTCTTCTCATTCTCGTTCTACCCGGGGACGCTTGAACACACATATATTAGCTTTTCTTTACATGTTTCGGGCCTAGCCGCCGTCGCTTGACCACGGTCTGCCACAACAGTCACCAATCTTCTTTGATCGTCCAACCACTGTCGATCTTTCTTCAATTTGTATTGTCATAGTCGTAGCTCCTGCAGACGCACTCGTAACACCTGTCACCATGCCTAGTCGCTGCCCCTTGACCACGGTCAGCCCACAGCCGCTTCCGATCTACTTTGATCGCCCAACCATCACCGATCTTTCTTTGATTTGTGCCACCATAGTCGTAGCTCCGGTCGACGCACTCATAGCTCCTGTCACCATGCCTAGCCACCGCCTGACCACAGTCCATCTGTAACGAACCAAAATCCAAAAGATAATTTTATTTGCCTAAATAATATTATAAGGGTGAAAGTAGTATAAAACAAAGTGGAGGGTTTTGTTTAAATGGTGCTTTGTTGGTAATTTGGGATGAAGGAGCCAAATAAGGAAGTGCAAGGACTGATTGTGTTAACTTAACAAATCAGATTTCACACGGGGTGGGGGGCTCACGAAAAACACACTATGTGTGTGTGTGGGTTCGTGATTTTGCAAGGAGAAAAAGGAAGGAGAGCCAAGACTTGATTATGAAGAAATTGCATGTTAAATCAGTTGCAATGAAGGTGTCTTCTTCAAACAAACATAAAGTAAATGTTTCTTCCATATCTTGAACCTCCATTAATGGAGTTTTAGTAGAAAAACAAAATTGGGTTAATTGGTGTGGTGATTGTGGTTAAAAGTTTTAGTGGGTTAATATTTTCAATAACTAACCATAAAGCCCCAATTTTTATGGTGAATTGTAAAATGGAGTTTTGGTGTAACATGGGTGAAAACCCAAATGGGTCATAATGGGTGAATGTTGTTTGGGGAGGTTTGAAACTTGATTAAGGTGTGATTAATCAAGTTTAGAATGGGATAAATCCATAAGGTCTAGGGTGGGTGTTATATGAGTTGAAAGGTTTGACTTTAATGGGTCAAACGGGTCAATATGAGTTGAAAGGTTAATTTGGGTGTTGGAGGTTTGGTTAAGGTTGTGTTAACCAAATTCAGTTGGGGTGTTGATCTATAGATCATAAGGGTGTCTTAAATCCCAATTTGGTGTGTGGATTGAGATCATAGGATTGCTAATTGCAATTGGATTGATAGGTGATCAAGGTATAAAGGAGCTAGCTTTGAAGACCAAGTGGAATCGTCTTTAGCTAAAGATAAGTGCTTTGCAGTTACTTAGTAATAGATATGGTGTTAGTAACATGTAAATAGATTTGTGTAGTTTAATTCTATTTATGTGTGGTGATTTGGTGTAAGTTGACATAGTGTGGTAAATAGTCAACTAATGTGTGAAATATATCGATTTGGTGTAATTTGACTTATGTGGTAAAGAGTCAAACTAAATTGTTGAATGTGGAGTATTGGTGTAATTTGACTTATGTGGTAAATAGTCAAACTAAATTAGGGAATGTGGAGTATTGGTGTAATTTGACTTATGTGGTAAATAGTCAAACTAAATTGTGGAATGTGGTATTTTGGTGTAATTTGACTTAGTGTGCTATGAGTCAAACTAAATTGTGGAACGTAGTATATTGGTGTAATTTGACTTAGTGTGGTATGAGTCAAACTAATATGTTAAATGTGGTGATTTGGTATAATTTGACTAATATGTTGTAAGAGTCAAAGTAAAATGCAATTTTGTGGAATTGAGGTCATGAACCTCACTTATGTCGTTGTCGTTTGAAGTCTTTGAAGTTCACTTATGTCAATGTAGCTTGAAGTCTTTGAACTTCACTAATGTTGTTGTTGTTGCTTGAAGTCTAAGAACCTCACACGAAAGGAATTCACAAGGTTATGTTGTGGTGTTTGAGGTCTTTAGAACCTCATATAAAGGAGTTTGAAGTCTAAGAACCTCAAATGGTAGTTATTTGAGGTCATGAACTCACAAGTCGTTTTGTGGTATTTGAAGTCTAAGAACCTCACACGGAAGTTAATTGAGGTCGTGAACTTCACATAGTTGTTTGTGGTGTTTTGAGGTCTTTGGAACCTCACAAGGAAGTGTGGTAGGGTTGTTAGGTGTTTAAAACATTCATGAAATGTTGTTGGTTGCTTAAGACGACTAGGGGTCGAGTCGGGAGGGTCGAAAAGGCTAAAAATTTGCAAAACAATTTGGCTGATTTTGGACCGGAGTAATTTACGGCGGGCCGGAGTAATTTACGGCGGGCCGGAGTAATTTACGTCTCCCCGGAGTATTTTACGCCCAAAGTGGCTTGTTTACGGCCCTATTTACGCCCAAAATGTTGAAATTTCGTTTTTGGTCTATTATTGTGTAAGGGCCTTGGGGGCTCACATGGGGGTTGTATATCATTACTAATGGTTTTTTTATGGTGTTTTCTTGTAGATAAAGCTGCGGTTGAAGTCTCGGGTCACGCTTCGTGTCGGATTGGATTCTCGTTAGTTTTATGGTGGGTTAAGGTTGGAGATAAACTCATTTGGAGTTTATTAGACTCGTTTTAAATTAACATTTGGAGTTTTAAACTTGTCTTTATTTTGAGTTGTCGAATGTTTGTTTATAAACAAAACGTGTCGTTTGTTGTATCATTGCTTTTGGCAAGTGTCGTTTAATCAAGAGTGTTAATTGGGACCTTTTTTTCGCGTGCGTTGAAAGTTAAAACAAGTTGAAAATTTTGGGTGTTACAACTTGGTATCAGAGCAATGGTTTGAGGGATTCGGGTCCATCGAACTCAAACTTATTTGCTCTTTATATGGTGGGTGTAATGAGAATCCAACAAAGGCGTGACCGAGACACGAAGCTAAGGTGGAGGTTAGTGTCCAAGGTGTTTATGTGTGCTGAAACTTGTCTTGGGAGTTATCACATGGGGACGATAAATATACTTAGGCATAGTATATTACTAATCATGTCTGGCAAGGATGATTAGTAATGTAACATATCTACGTGTCTTCACGGTGGCCATGTAATAATAATCATTACCAAGGAGTAAGCAAAGGTGAATATATATATATATATATATGTATTTATATGTATATAGATGTAGATATACTTATATACATATAGGAGTATAACTTTAGATAGATGCCTATAGTTATGCTTATACACGTATGACGAGTCGATCGTATTAACACAGTTGGGGAATGACTGATGGAGAAAGATGTTAGTAGGTGGAATTATAGACGGGAGTTTTCTTAAAGACTCATGTGCAAAAGTGTTTATGCGTGTATTCACCTCGGGGATGGTGAGGATCTCAAAGTTGGTTGCGAGAGTTAGAGAGCATCATTCTAGTGGAGGACGGCTAGAGCTTTCTATCTTGTCATATGAAACTTCCTTCCTTAGCGAGCCTTTGGAAGAAATGTATGAAGCCTAAGGAGCGGGAGGAACAACTTTGGCGAATTAAGGAGGAAGAAAACATTGTTTTCACAAGGAGTTGTGGTGCACAAACCAAAGGCGTAAATTGGTGAGGTCGAACCGTTGATTTATCGACGATGCATCACTGGAATGAGATTATCTTAGGAGCGAGCCAAGGTGGCCGAGAGAATGGAGTACTAATTTTGGTGAGCCAACTCCGGGACATGGCGGGAATTGATGGGAGGTTCTTTGTAAGGAGAAATACGAGGGGTGTGAAGGCAACGCATAATGGGAATTTAAGAGGTGACCTTGAAATAACTTAGATTGCAAGCCGTGGTGGATCGTTTAACTAAGGAGTTCCTTCACATGTAGTGGACCGTGGAGGCGATCAATAGGATTACAGGCACTTTTTATGACTAGTCGTGATCTTGCTCGGATCTTGTAGTCACGAAAGAAAAGAGGATAGATCGGCTATCTCGATGCTATCCGTTGACGCTAGAGCGGATTCTTGCGTGTGGTGTACAACTCAGGTGGAGTTGATTAACATGTGTTACAATCGGAGGTCGAACACGGGAGACAAGTAGGAAGAATTGAGAGGTGACTTCGTGAAAACCAAAATATTCTAGTCGAGCTAGAAACCTTTTAGGGGAGGCAATACCTGTTACTGTCGTATGTATGAAATGTAACTCGAGTAGAGAATGATGGGACACACTATGCCATAGTGTTATAGTCCTAATAAGGTGTGCTACGGTTGTTATAATTCGGGACACAATTGAAGAGAATGTCTCGAGCAAAAGCACAAGGGTGATAAATGGGAGAAAATAGAAATTTCAAGGCCTTCGAGTTGGACATTTCTAACTACCAAGGACTAGACTGGAGTCCTTTGGTTTTATTTGTCGTGTTGCGGGTGAAACAATCACATGGAATGGAGTCTTACGATGGCAGTGGAACTTGTGTGGTTACTTAGTGACCATATCATTTTCGTGTGTGGCCAAGAGGTGACGTGTCGATCTGTTCTTATCTAGAGATGGTGAAACACATGTCACATGAATTAGTGTATACATGGCTTATGCCATTGACATCAACCGGTGATGTACCAGTCGTGAAGAAGTTCGTTAGGGTTTTATACCCGAGTGTATTTTTTGGGGGTGTAACCATTCTTTGTAGAGTTGAAGAATGGAAGAATGCGTTGTGCATCAATTGTCGGGGTTGAACAAGTAACTTAAGTCCTAGATTCAACCAATGAATGTGGAGGAGGGTGATATCCCATAAATGGTTATGAAATCCATTGCGGATACTATGAGATTGCGGTGTTCCATTTTTGGCTTTGGTGGAAATCCATTTTTGGATGAGGTGATGAATTATGAAGGCATATCTGTAGACCCATCAAAGATAGAGATAAACGAGGAAAAGTGGTGTTTGAAGTCTTAGAACTTCACAAGTGGTGTTTGAAGTCTTAGAACTTCACAAGTGGTGTTTGAAGTCTTAGAACTTCACAAGTGGTGTTTGATGTCTTAGAACTTCACAAGTGGTGTTTGAGGTCCTAGAACTTCACCAACGTTCTTTGAGAATGAAGTATTCGAACTTCAAGAGGGATTGTGATTGAGATAGTTGAATCTCAAAGGATGACTTATGATTAGGTCGTTGGAGATAAACCGAGTGTGTGGGTCACGGATAAAGAGCTGCCTTTCAGAGTTGTGAAAGAGGATTTGGGTAAGGCAATTGTCGTGTCCTTACTTGGAGAAACCGTGTGCTTTTCGGTTATTTTGGTGCCTCTCGCATTAGACTCGGTTATGCCGTTATGCTATGAGGCGGGATTATCGCGTATTCTGTTAGACAGTTGTAAACTTGATTGTGGCAACTAAAGGAGATAACTCGAGGAGGGAACGGGTGACTGTTTATTGGATGGTTAAATTGAAGTCTCTAACTTTAAAGGAGTGTTGTATGTATGTGATGGGATCCTTGAATCCCAAAAGTATGAAACACTTGAGACCTTGAATCTCAATGGACGGATTGGTATGGAGGTTATGAAACTTCTAATTATGAGGTGGGAGAAACAGCGTGATAGAACTTGGATTCCTTAGTTGTCAAACGTATTGACTACTGCTATGAGGTGATTCATAAATTCAAGTAATCTATATACCGGGGGTGACTTTAATGCTTGATTGGAGCATAACTTTGGTGGCTAGAGATGAAAGGCGGCATAGTCGAGGATGTTGACAAATGTCTCGTTGGCTTGTGGACTATGGTCAAACGCTAAAGGAAGATCACGTGGTGAAGCCTCAATGGCTTCATATACCTATGCGTGGTAGGAGAAACTTGTAGTAGTTTGACTACGAGAGTATATGAAAACGGTGGAAACATGTATCATTTTGGATAGTGGCGGGTCTTTCGACTAGAGAATATGAAATTCCTATTTTTAAGGAAACCTACTTTTATAAACAATCGAAGAATGTCGATTTAAGAAATGGTGTGATACGACATGGCGTGACCGTATCTTTTGAGTTAGATTGAAATGTCGGTTTCACTTGTCCAATTGAAGGAAGTCGGTGATTTTAGCTATCTTGTTGACAAATTAGCTATATTTGGGTATCGACATGTCATTACTATATTTACTAGATGGTGGACGGTGTCGAACACCGATTAATTTGGTGGAACCTTTTTGTCGGGAGTTTAGAATCAATGATGTGATTCAAGACATAGTGTAGAAAATCTTGTAAGTGAGCACGATCGGAAGTTCGCTCAAGATGCGACAGAAATCCTTAGTCGAATATAGGGAGGTGTGTGGATATTCAAGTGGAAAACTTGGCGCTATAAAAGTGTTCCCTTGAAAGGTGGTGAATCGGGTTCAAAAACCATGGGAGGCTATGTCCCCGTTTTGTTGGACTGATCAAACTTTATGTTAATTTGGTAAGTGGTTACCGTTTAGAGTTAGCCAAGGGAGTCGAGTAAACTCTATATTACAGTTCGTGTGGTGCATTCACGAAAATGTTTGGCGGAAGAAGTTGTTGTTGCTTCTCATGGTGTTATTGGGGTTGTCGTTTGAATTAAGTAGAAGAACAAATAAATATCTTAGATAGTGGAACGAATTACTTGTGCAATGATGGATTTACCATGTATTATCCCTTGAAAGCACAATGAAAGGTGGAATGGACTTTGAGAAAGAAAGGAGGAGGAATGTTGTATTGCTACCCTAAGTTGAATATGTAATGGCGGGTTTCGGCGACGAAACCCTAAATTAGGGTGGATGATTTGTAACGAACCAAAATCCAAAAGATAATGTTATTTGTCTAAATAATATTATAAGGGTGAAAATAGTATAAAACAAAGTGAAGGGTTTTGTTTAAATGGTGCTTTGTTGGTAATTTGGGATGAAGGAGCCAAATAAGGAAGTGCAAGGACTGATTGTGTTAACTTAACAAATCAGATTTCATATGGGGTGGGGGGCTCACGAAAAGCACATTGTGTGTATGTGTGTGTGTGTGTGGGTTCATGATTTTGCAAGGACAAAAGGTTGGAGAGCCAAGACTTGATTATGAAGAAATTGCATGTTAAATCAATTGCAATGAAGGTGTCCTTCTTCAAACAAACATCAAGTAAGTGTTTCTTCCATCTCTTGAACCTCCATTAATGGAGTTTTAGTGGGTTTTGGTAGAAAACCAAAATTGGGTTAATTGGTGTGGTGATTATGGTTAAAAGTTGTATAGAAACCTTAATCTAGTGTTGTAAATGTTGGAGAATCATGTTTTACATGATTCTAACATCCAATTTAAGAATCATAAAACTAGGGTTATTGAGGTGAAAATGGGGGGTTTTTGATTTGGGGATGTTTGATTGTTGAATTGAGGTTGGGTAAGTGTCTAGGGAGTTAATAGACACACAACTAATGTTGTAAATCCGACTTGCAAACACAGGTATGAATTGAATCTTGAAGAACAAAATACGTAAACTTGCTATTGATTGAATGAATTGGACAATCGTTTACAGAGACATCGATGGGTATATATACCCTACAACCGACGCGTCGTTTGGATGAAGAACGACACAACCCTTAACCTAATAGACACAATGTTTCCTTCCTAAGACCGGTTATTGACTTTCTAATATAGATACATACCCCTTGACTTTACATAAATACAATCTTGACTCTAAAACTTAACTTTCTAATATATACAATTTTGACCCAAACTATTATTTAGGTTAATATTTTCAATACTCCCCTTTAAACTAAATATAGTTTAGAGGTCTTCAACTTGCTTGTCTTGTGCTTACAGCAACATTGGTTCGTCACCATAGATGAGATTAGCTTCATGCTCCTTGTCTTTATATTTATCCTTCCATTTGGTGCATTCACTTGCGAAATGCCCAAGTTCACCACAATCATAACACCTAAACTTGCTTTTATCTTTGATTCCTCGACCTATGCTCCTTCCATGTACACTTTCTCCTTTGTAAAACTTTCTTCCACGTCCTCTACCGCGGCCTTGATTGTTTGAACTTGCTAACAGGAGTTTGTTTTGAAAGCTTTCTTCAGGTTCATCTTGACTTTTGAGGCTTTCTTCAAATGCTGTTATTCTGCCTACTACTTCTTCAAATGGCATCGTGTCAAGTTTTGAATACTGCTCAATAGTTGCCACAATTGGTAGAAATTTCTTTGGTAATGAGTTGAGCAATTTTCTCACGATAGCCTTATCCTTCAAGTTAGTACCAAAGCTCTTGAATTTTGCCCTTATACTGCCCAACTTTCCAGAGAAGTCACTTACGGATTCACCCGGTTTCATCTTCAAAGTTTCAAACTCACTCCTCAATGTTTGTAGACGCGCTTTCCGGACTAGATCTTCTCCTAGATATCGAACCTTGATTTTGTCCCATACTTCCTTCGCAGTCGAGTATTGTGCAACTTGCATTAGAACATCTTCCGGTAGTGTTTGGAAGATCATTGCTCTTGTGGTGTTTATCTTCTTCTCATCTACGGCTTCTTTTGCATCAATCACTTCCCAAAGGCCATAAGCCTTTAAAATTGATTCCATCAATAATGCCCATGTAGTGTAATATGAATCAGTCAATTTCGGGCATTGGAGCGATACGTTTCCTTGCTCTCGAGTTGATGTACTGCTTGATGCATTCTTATCGTCCGCCATGCTTGCTTGCTTTCTTGCCTTTTTCTTCTTGCCTATCTTGAAGCTCTTGCTATTTGATCAATCGATGTCACAACCCCGGGCTACCCCTGCCCGGGCGTCGCGAGACAACGCTGGTAACTGAATGAGGTCCCATATAATTGGACAGCGGAAGTCTTTGTTTTTTTTTTTTTACTTGATGCCCTTTTTGTAATGAAATGTCATGTAAATAACCTCAAGGGTTAATTCTGTACTTTTTGTCAAAACTTGGGATCCACGTCCCTTTTCATTTCATGATAATAGACATTCAAAAGTCTATTATATAATGTACATCTGCTGAATTAATTTACATAATACAAGCCATTTAAAATGTCTAGGATCTACGTCCGTTCCAACATTTGGTCTTGTATTAGTCTGCCACAGGGATTTAAATATGCCTAAAGATCTTGTCTTTACTGCACCACCCTGAATTTAATGATTTCTTTCACTACCTGTGAAAAACGTTTTGAAAATGAACATCAGCATAAAGCCGGTGAATCACATTTAACTGACACGAAAATGATTTCTAACATAAACCAAATTAAAGCCTTTAAGCACGTTTCTGTATGGTAAATCTACACATTCAGCAGTCTTTTTCACCTGAAATATATACCACCTACATACACTGGGTTAACTGCCATGGGGTCAACTGGCTGAGCTCTATGTCTCAGACTGATAGCCTATTCCCAGGGTCGTGATGCTAAGAACCTTGTTCTTAGTCTTATATGATACTCAGGAACTCGTCCCTCGTATAATCTGCTAAGGAACCATATCCTCAGTCTTATGATACCCCCTTTCATGATCTGTACCCAGCCATGGACCGGACTTTCACCCGTCACATGTATACCATTTGATCAAATCTACGTATGCTTATGGCCTGAATGCTATCACGTAGATTACCCTTATGATTAAAGCATTTAATTTGTTTCATGCCGTTTTCGTAAATAAAATGGTTTTATCGTTTGAAAAGCGTTAAATGTGTTCACCTTGATTTTGATGGCTGGTAGGGTTGTAGGCTTCGGAATTTGAGCAGAACCTCAACACGTTTCTTCCTAGGGAAGACACGATTAACGAGAATATATATGAGAGAATATATATATAATTGCGGCTATATATATATATGAATAGTTTTAATAATACCTACTTCGCGGGATTTGGACGGAACTACGGCTTGAGCAGGGTTTCGTAGGATTCTTGAACAGCGCTTCGGGACGTCGTAGAGTTTTGAGAGATCGGGTTTGTGTATAAGGAATGTTTGGAAACTGTACAGAATTTCAATCCCGTTGAAGGCCTTTTATAGGCTGATTTTCCAGTCCCTCGCGTACCGCGAGGCCGGCCAAGGAAATCCCTCGCGTACCGCGAGAGGATGAGGTGTCACGAACAGTGCTGAGTCAGCATGACACGTGTCGGCTGGTGGCAAGGGTGAATGACACGTGTTTTCTGGCCCTGACGCGTGTACTATTCCCTCGCGTACCGCGAGGCTTGGTTGGGAATCTTCTCGCGTACCGCGAGAAGGTGATTTTCTGGCGCATAAGCAGCCCCCTCGCGTACCGCGAGGTTTTGTCAAAATCTCCCTCGCGTACCGCGAGGGAGTGAAATTTTGAATTTTTTTTTTTTTTTTTTTTTTTTTTTTTTTTGGGTGTTACATCCTCCCCTCCTTTAGAATAATCTCGTCCTCGAGATTCATTGAAAGAGATGTGGATACTTTTTGCGCATTTCTGACTCAAGTTCCCAAGTATATTCTGGGCCACGCCTGGAGTCCCATCTTATTTTGACTAATGCCAATTGCTTTCGTTTAAGCTTTTTGATTTGTCGGTCTTCAATTTGTAACGGTCGTTCAATGAATTTGAGCTTTTCATTTACTTCCACATCTTGTAAAGGCATCAGCAAGGATTCATCAGCTAAACACTTACGTAGGTTTGATACATGGAATACATCGTATACTCCACCCATCTCTACTGGTAGTTCAAGCTGATAGGCAACAGATCCGATTCGTTTAATGATTTTGAAAGGTCCAACAAATCGTGGACTTAACTTTCCTTTCTTTCCGAAACGAATAACACCTTTCCAAGGTGAAACTTTTAATAACACCTTGTCACCGATTTGGAATTCTAACGGCTTTCTTCGTTTATCTGCATAACTTTTCTGTCGATCTCTAGCCATTTTTAGACGTTCTCGTATTTGCAAGATTTTATCGGTAGTTTCTTGGACTATCTCTGGTCCTGATAGTTGATTTTCTCCGATATCTGACCAACATACAGGCGTTCGACATTTCCGTCCGTACAATGCTTCAAATGGTGCGGCCTGAATACTTGTGTGATAACTATTGTTGTATGAGAATTCCATTAGAGGTAAATGATCATCCCAATTACCTCCAAAGTCTATCACACAGGCTCGGAGCATATCTTCTAGGGTTTGTATGGTTCTTTCGCTCTGCCCATCAGTTTGTGGATGATAAGCAGTGCTAAGATTCAATCGAGTTCCTAGAGCTGTTTGAAAACTTTGCCAGAATCGAGATGTGAAGCGACTATCTCTATCTGACACTATGGATAGAGGCACACCATGTAACGTTACAATTTCATTAACGTAAATTTGCGCCATTTTGTCCATACTCATGGTGTCCTTGATAGATAGAAAGTGAGCTGATTTGGTTAAACGGTCAATGATAACCCAGATTGCATTATTTCCACGAGTGGTTCGAGGAAGTTTGGTAATAAAGTCCATAGTTATCAATTCCCATTTCCAAACTGGTAATTCTAACTGTTGCAATAATCCAGCTGGCTTTTGGTGTTCAGCTTTGACTTTGGAACAAGTCAAACATTTTGCTACGTAGATAGCAATGTTCTTTTTCATACCAATCCACCAGTAACTTTCTTTAAGGTTCTTGTACATTTTATCACTTCCTGGGTGCATGGTGTATTTGGACTTGTGTGCTTCTTCGAGGATTCGCTCTCGAAGATCACCTGTAACTGGTACCCAAATACGTTTATTCATGCGAAGGATATTATCTTCACCTTTGATCAGTAAATCAAGCATTCCTTTCATTCCTTCTTTTTCAAAGTTACCTTCCTTTAAAGCTAACTCTTGTGCCTCTTTTAACTGACTTACAAGATCAATTTGTAGTTCAAGTCTGAGAGAACGTACTCTCTTTGGCTTGACGTTTTCTTTTCGGCTTAAGGCATCTGCTACTACATTTGCCTTTCCTTCATGATAACAAATTTCACAATCATAATCATTCAGGATTTCCATCCATCTTCTTTGTCTCATATTTAACTCTTTCTGGCTAAATATGTACTTGAGACTTTTATGATCAGTGTAGATTGTGAACTTAACCCCATAGAGATAGTGTCGCCATAACTTTAAAGCAAAGATTATAGCGCCCAATTCTAGATCGTGGGTTGAGTAGTTTTTCTCATGAATTTTCAACTGACGAGATGCATAAGCAATGACTTTCTTGCGTTGCATTAATACGCAACCTAAACCAGTATGTGAGGCGTCACAGTAAACTACGAAGTCTTCAATACCATCTGGTAAGGATAAGATAGGTGCGTTTGTCAGTTTTTGTTTCAAAGTTTCAAAAGATTCAGATTGTTTGGGTCCCCATTCGTATTTTACAGATTTCCGAGTTAAGGATGTGAGTGGGATTGCTATACGAGAAAAATTTTGAATGAACCGGCGGTAATATCCCGCTAATCCCAGAAAACTACGAATTTCGGTGGGTGACTTGGGAATTTCCCATTTGGATATAGCTTCGATTTTTGAAGGATCTACTTGAATTCCGTTCACGTTGATGACATGACCAAGAAATTGTACTTCCGTTAACCAAAATTCGCATTTGGAAAACTTAGCATATAATTTCTCTTTTCGAAGAAGTTCAAGTATGGTTCGAAGATGAGTTTCGTGTTCAACTTGGGTTTTGGAATAAATAAGTATGTCATCAATAAAAACTATGACAAACTTATCCAAGTAAGGTTTGCAGACACGATTCATCATATCCATGAATGCGGCAGGAGCATTTGTAAGTCCAAATGGCATAACCGTGAACTCGAAATGTCCATACCGTGTTCGAAATGCAGTTTTTGAGATATCGTTATCATGTACTTTCAACTGATGATAACCTGAACGAAGATCGATCTTTGAAAAATGACAAGCTCCTTGGAGTTGATCGAATAAATCGTCAATCCGTGGAAGCGGGTATCGGTTTTTGATGGTAACTTTATTCAGTTCCCGATAATCAATACACATGCGCATTGATCCGTCTTTCTTCTTAACAAAGAGAATTGGGGCTCCCCAGGGTGAAGAACTTGGTTATATAAAACCTTTCTCAAGAAGTTCATCCAATTGTTTCTTGAGTTCTGCCATTTCTGTGGGTGCCAGTCTGTACGGGGATTTGGCAATTGGAGTTGCACCAGGTACAAGGTTGATTCGAAATTCTACCTCTCGTTCTGGTGGTAATCCAGGCAGTTTTTCAGGAAAAACGTCTGGAAATTCAGATACTACATGTACTGATTCTATCTTCTTCTCCTTTTCCAAGGCAGTAATTGATACCAGACATGCCAGATATCCTTTTCTTAAGCACTTGGTTGCTTTAAGTATGGAGATTATCTGGATAGGTTTTGTGGGTTTATCACCTTGGATAGTTAGAGTTTTGTTTGTTGGTGTAACGAGTTTTACAACTTGTTGATTACAAAGGATTTCGGCTTGGTTATTGGATAACCAATCCATCCCCAAAACAATGTCAAAGCCAGTTATTGACATTGGTAACAATTGTACTGGGATAGTGAAACCAGCCAATGTAATGTAACAATTGTTCAGTGATTGGGATATTTTTATCAAATCACCGTTTGCTGTTTCTACTTCATATGTTTCAGCTAAGGGACTTAATGGTTTGTTTAATAGATTACAGAAATTATAATCTATAAAACTCTGGTTCGCACCTGAGTCAAATAAGACCTTAGCATAAACATTATTAAGAAGAAACGTACCGGTAATTACGTCCGGCGTTCTCTCAACTTGGTTAGCATTCATGACAAAAGCTCGTACGGTCTTTTTGTTTTCTGGAGTGATCTTGGCTCCTGATCCTCCAGCTCTTCCGGTCCTTGCAAACTTAGGGCAATTAGTGCTGATGTGCCCTGGCTCTCCACAATTGAAACAAGTAATCATTCCCTTTCTCTTGAAGCAATTCTCAGTAGTGTGACCTGAGACCTTGCAATGATTACAGAATGGAGTTTCAAAAACACACTTTCCACTATGCCTGCGTCCGCATGTTTTGCATGGTGGATTGTTAAATGGTAACCCCTTTTGCCCAAAGTTCTTGCTAAATCTTTTGGCCTCGGGTTTTGATTTTATAGAGGATTCGACTTTCTTCTTTTCCTCTATATTTCTGATTAGTCCAGCCGTCATGGTACCGGTCAATTCTACGGTGGACTCAATGGTTTTTGGTGAGACAACCTTCACCAAATCACGGATCTCTGGAACTAAACCGTAAATATATCGAGTTATGAGAACCGACTCGGGTTTAGCCAGGTGAGGTGCCAATCGAGCATATTCAAAGAATTTGGTAGTATACTCTCGATCATTGGTACCCACCATTCGGTGCTCCAGAAATTTTCTTTCAGCTTGTTCTTTTTCAGTCTTGGGGCAAAATTTCTTTTTCACCTTTGCCCGAAATTCTTTCCAATCCATGGCATTGGTCTTTCTCCTCCCTTTGGCAGAAATGATTGAATTCCACCATTCCAACGCTTCATTTTTGAAGGAGTTTGAAGCATACAGTACTTGATCTTTCTTAGCACACTTGCTAATTGCTATTACTGACTCCATCTTCTCTAGCCAGTGAAGAGTAGCAATACCGCCTTCGGTGCCCTTAAATTCATAAGGTTTACAGTCCTGAAAGGTTTTATAAGAACACCCTTTGTGTCTATACCTTTTTGTTTCATTCTCTTCTTCTGAGCTTTCACTGCTTAGATTTAACGATTCTTCAGATTCAGAATACTTATTGCTTGATGTTCTGGATCTTTTCGAGGTTTGAGTTCTACGAGAGCTTGCTACTTGCTCTGTGTTGGTTTTCGGAGGGTTTTCTGTTCTTTTTGAAGGAAGAGTTACGTGGCTTGGAGTTTTGATGTTCTCTTGTACTTCCTTTATTATGGCAGGAAGCATTTCTTTAATGCTTTGTTTGACCAGTTGTTGCAATTCTGGTTGTGGAGTAGCTATTTCAGGATTATTATTAACTTCTTTTCCTTTTTCCTTGATAATGTATGTAGATGGACTGCTATTGTCATTGTTTTGTTGAGACATCTAAGAACACAAGCACGAATTTGGGTCAAAATTTGAAGTTTATTATCGCTTAAACTTCATCTATTTGTTACAAATACAGAAATATAGATATGCATCTATATCACTTAAAGTTAGCTAATTATACAAATACTATCATTAACTTTAATCGAGAAGCACATCTCCCAAATCTTGATAGAATCTCCCCAGGGTCTCGGTCATAGCACCTTTCTGGATCAACTGATCTGCCACCCATTGTTCTGCGTACTTCCTGTCTTCCTGGGCTAGTTCGTAGTCAAATATAGTTTGTTCGTTTTTAACTACGACTTGTCTGGTGAAGAACAGTTCAGCACGTAGATCGTCAGCCTCTCTAAGAGCACGATCGAGGTGTTCATCAATTGATTTTGGCAGTTCATCATGGTATCCATAACAAGGAGGTGGTTCCCTGTGTCCCATCCTAAGATCGTGATATGCTGAGTTAACAGACCACACGACTTTTCCGTCGGTTGCATACTGACGTCCATCGGAGGGATCTACATAGAAGAAAGGTTCCTTGAAAACGGGATGTTCTGGAATAGGATCAAAGAAATACTTTCCACCACTGCCTTCACAAACGGCAGCCTTGTCGGATTCAGAAATCGAATGTAGAGTTTCTTCACTTGGACTGGGTGGATGTTCTTGAATTGTTCCGGTATGATCTACCACGTCTAATGATTGAGGTAGTGGCATAGATGTCATAACAGGACGTAAAGATTCTCTTGAATCTTCCATTTCCACTGAATACTCTGATTCTTCCCTCAGAGGTTCAAGCCTTGCTTGAGTCTGCTCCACTTGTTCTGCGACCATTCTGTTCCAATTCTCCGGGGTCGGTAGATAGTGGACATAATCATCATAGCTTGGTACTACTTGATTAGATGATTCTCCAGGGAAGTAGTTTGGGTAATTATAAGGATAATAGTATGGATCTGACATCCTGTAATTTATTGGTTATGTTAAAGGCATTTTCCTACCGTTCGTTTAGTAGGCACAACTATTGGTTAAAGCTAAGATACTATCATACAAGTATCTAATTTTGCTAAAACCCTTAAATGCGGCTCTGATACCAACCTGTCACAACCCCGGGCTACCCCTGCCCGGGCGTCGCGAGACAACGCTGGTAACTGAATGAGGTCCCATATAATTGGACAGCGGAAGTCTTTGTTTTTTTTTTTTTACTTGATGCCCTTTTTGTAATGAAATGTCATGTAAATAACCTCAAGGGTTAATTCTGTACTTTTTGTCAAAACTTGGGATCCACGTCCCTTTTCATTTCATGATAATAGACATTCAAAAGTCTATTATATAATGTACATCTGCTGAATTAATTTACATAATACAAGCCATTTAAAATGTCTAGGATCTACGTCCGTTCCAACATTTGGTCTTGTATTAGTCTGCCACAGGGATTTAAATATGCCTAAAGATCTTGTCTTTACTGCACCACCCTGAATTTAATGATTTCTTTCACTACCTGTGAAAAACGTTTTGAAAATGAACATCAGCATAAAGCCGGTGAATCACATTTAACTGACACGAAAATGATTTCTAACATAAACCAAATTAAAGCCTTTAAGCACGTTTCTGTATGGTAAATCTACACATTCAGCAGTCTTTTTCACCTGAAATATATACCACCTACATACACTGGGTTAACTGCCATGGGGTCAACTGGCTGAGCTCTATGTCTCAGACTGATAGCCTATTCCCAGGGTCGTGATGCTAAGAACCTTGTTCTTAGTCTTATATGATACTCAGGAACTCGTCCCTCGTATAATCTGCTAAGGAACCATATCCTCAGTCTTATGATACCCCCTTTCATGATCTGTACCCAGCCACGGACCGGACTTTCACCCGTCACATGTATACCATTTGATCAAATCTACGTATGCTTATGGCCTGAATGCTATCACGTAGATTACCCTTATGATTAAAGCATTTAATTTGTTTCATGCCGTTTTCGTAAATAAAATGGTTTTATCGTTTGAAAAGCGTTAAATGTGTTCACCTTGATTTTGATGGCTGGTAGGGTTGTAGGCTTCGGAATTTGAGCAGAACCTCAACACGTTTCTTCCTAGGGAAGACACGATTAACGAGAATATATATGAGAGAATATATATATAATTGCGGCTATATATATATATGAATAGTTTTAATAATACCTACTTCGCGGGATTTGGACGGAACTACGGCTTGAGCAGGGTTTCGTAGGATTCTTGAACAGCGCTTCGGGACGTCGTAGAGTTTTGAGAGATCGGGTTTGTGTATAAGGAATGTTTGGAAACTGTACAGAATTTCAATCCCGTTGAAGGCCTTTTATAGGCTGATTTTCCAGTCCCTCGCGTACCGCGAGGCCGGCCAAGGAAATCCCTCGCGTACCGCGAGAGGATGAGGTGTCACGAACAGTGCTGAGTCAGCATGACACGTGTCGGCTGGTGGCAAGGGTGAATGACACGTGTTTTCTGGCCCTGACGCGTGTACTATTCCCTCGCGTACCGCGAGGCTTGGTTGGGAATCTTCTCGCGTACCGCGAGAAGGTGATTTTCTGGCGCATAAGCAGCCCACTCGCGTACCGCGAGGTTTTGTCAAAATCTCCCTCGCGTACCGCGAGGGAGTGAAATTTTGAATTTTTTTTTTTTTTTTTTTTTTTTTTTTTTTTGGGTGTTACAATCGATCAAAGATCCTTGCTCGTTTTCTGGCCCACTTGCTAACCAGTCTTCTTGCTTATTTCTGGCCTACTTGCTAACCAGTATTCTTGCTACACTTGTTGAATATTGACCAACTTGCTAATCAATATCGTGCCTCCTGACCCACTTGCTAATCGGGTTCTTGCTTGCTTGCTGCACGTATCTGACATAGTTGCTAATCAGTCTTGTGCTTCCTGACCCACTTGCTAATCAGGTTTGCGTGCCCTTGACCAACTCGCTAATAAAGTATTGCGTGCTATCTTGCTAGGTTTGATTCTGACCGACTTGCTGATCAGTTGCTTATCCGGTGCTGTCTTGCTTGACCGAATATGTCTTGCTTTTGACCAAGGTTTGGTCTTTACTTGCTAAATGAACCAAAAAGGTTCGGGACTTGCTATGAACCACGATGAGTTCGGTTTTGACTTGCTTGCGATATGAACCACAAGGGTTCGTGGTTCTAATTTGCTATACGAAATCAGGGATTTCTAACTTGCTATTCTCATTCTTATTGATTCCTTTGAATGAGATTTTCAAAATTTATTCACTAAGGTTTGTTTTGAAAAAAATTCAAAAACTTGATTCAAAATGGGTTCTATCAAAACAGGAATCAATAATCGAACAATTCTATTCCAAAATAGATTTTTAATTCGAGGTTTTATAACCTTTTTCTCGAATCCGCTGATTTCAATTTGGTCCACTTCCGTTCTTCGGTTCTTACTTCAATTTCTTCTTCGTTCTCTGTTTGTTTCGTTCCTTCTGCTATGTGCAGAATCCGAAATCCAAAGAAAAACGAACTTCTTGCCTTTATTTGTCTTTTGATCGAACACGGGTTTCAACACCAAAAATCAAACGTTGCTTCCTCTTCTTTGCCTCTGATCTGTTCACAATTGCCGATTGATTTCAATTGTTCTTCCTTTATTCCCGATCGATTTTAACCTGGCACTCTGATGCCACTGTTGTAAATCAGACTTGCAAACATAAGTATGAATTAAATCTTGAAGAACAAAATACGTAAACTTGCAATTGATTGAATGAATTGGACAATCGTTTATAGCGACATCGATGGGTATATATACCCTACAACCGACGCGTCGTTTGGATGAAGAACGACACAACCCTTAACCTAATCGACACAACGTTTCCTTCCTAAGACCGGTTATTGACTTTCAAATATACATACATACCCCTTGACTTTACATAAATACAATCTTGACTCTAAAACTTAACTTTCTATATATACAATTTTGACCCAAACTATTATTTAGGTTAATATTTTCAATAACTAACCATAAAGCCCCAATTTTTATGGTGAATTGTAAAATGGAGTTTTGGTGTAACATGGGTGAAAACCCAAATGGGTCATAATGGGTGAATGTTGTTTGGGGAGGTTTGAAACTTGATTAAGGTGTGATTAATCAAGTTTAGAATGGGAGAAATCCATAAGGTCTAGGGTGGGTGTTAGACCTCTATTGGTAAATGATGAATTGGTGAATTTGGGAGTTTGACTTTAATGGGTCAATATGGGTTGAAAGGTTAATTTGGGTGTTGGAGGTTTGGTTAAGGTTGTGTTAACCAAATTCAGTTGGGGTGTTGATCTATAGATCATAAGGGTGTCTTAAATCCCAATTTGGTGTGTGGATTGAGATCATAGGATTGCTAATTGCAATTGGATTGATAGGTGATCAAGGTATAAAGGAGCTAGCTTTGAAGACCAAGTGGAATCGTCTTTAGCTAAAGGTAAGTGCTTTGCACTTACTTAGTAATAGATATGGTGTTAGTAACATGTAAATAGATTTGTGTAGTTTAATTCTATTTATGTGTGGTGATTTGGTGTAAGTTGACATAGTGTGGTAAATAGTCAACTAATGTGTGAAATATATCGATTTGGTGTAATTTGACTTATGTGGTAAAGAGTCAAACTAAATTGTTGAATGTGGAGTATTGGTGTAATTTGACTTATGTGGTAAATAGTCAAACTAAATTAGGGAATGTGGAGTATTGGTGTAATTTGACTTATGTGGTAAATAGTCAAACTAAATTGTGGAATGTGGTATTTTGGTGTAATTTGACTTAGTGTGCTATGAGTCAAACTAAATTGTGGAACGTAGTATATTGGTGTAATTTGACTTAGTGTGGTATGAGTCAAACTAATATGTTAAATGTGGTGATTTGGTATAATTTGACTAATATGTTGTAAGAGTCAAAGTAAAATGCAATTTTGTGGAATTGAGGTCATGAACCTCACTTATGTCGTTGTCGTTTGAAGTCTTTGAAGTTCACTTATGTCAATGTAGCTTGAAGTCTTTGAACTTCACTAATGTTGTTGTTGTTGCTTGAAGTCTAAGAACCTCACACGAAAGGAATTTGAGGTCATGAAATTCACAAGGTTGTGTTGTGGCGTTTGAGGTCTATAGAACCTCATATAGAGGAGTTTGAAGTCTAAGAACCTCGAATGGTAGTTATTTGAGGTTATGAACTTTACAAGTCGTTTTGTGGTATTTGAAGTCTAAGAACCTCACACGGAAGTTAATTGAGGTCGTGAACTTCACATAGTCGTTTGTGGTGTTTTGAGGTCTTTGGAACCTCACAAGGAAGTATGGTAGGGTTGTTATGTGTTTAAAACATTCATGAAATGTTGTTGGTTGCTTAAGACGACTGGGGGTCGAGTCGGGAGGGTCGAAAAGGCTAAAAATTTGCAAAATAATTTGGCTGATTTTGGACCGGAGTAATTTATGGTGGGCCGGAGTAGTTTACGCCGCTCCGAAGTATTTTACGCCCAAAGTGGCCTGTTTACGGCCCTATTTACACCCAAAATGTTGATATGTCGTTTTTGGTCTACTATTGCCGTAAGGGCCTGGGGGCTCACATGGGGGTTGTATATCATTACTAATGGTTGTTTTATGGTGTTTTCTTGTAGATAAAGCTCCGGTTGAAATCTCGGGTCACGCTTCGTGTCGGATTGGATTCTCGTTAGTTTTATGGTGGGTTAAGGTTGGAGATAAACTCCTTTGGAGTTTATTAGACTCGTTTTAAATTAACATTTGGAGGTTTAAACTTGTCTTTATTTTGAGCTGTCGATTGTTTGTTTATAAACAAAACGTGTCGTTTGTTGTATCATTGCTTTTGACAAGTGTCGTTTAATCAAGAGTGTTAATTGGGACATATTTTCAGCGTGCGTTGAAAGTTAAAACCAGTTGAAAATTTTGGGTGTTACACAATTTGCCGCTGCCGATTTTTTTTATCACTCAACCACCGTCGATCGCGTTCCTGTTATACGCGACAACCGATCGTGTATTTTCATAATTTTTCGGTCTAGTCTGAACGTCTGATTTCCTTCATCTCCGACTGCGGGGGAATATTAGAGAGAATATATTATTAGGGTGTATTATTATATTATTACCATGTTTAGGAGATATAATTTAATTTGGTTTCCTTTGTAATTATCTCTATTATACTCTTATATATAATTGATCAATAATACAAAATATTTAGGTTTTCAATATTATTCTACAATACCCACTACTTTCTAACCTCATTTTCACACAAACGCAATTAGAAATCTCTCATAAAGTCTCTCAAGACCTAGAACCATTTACATGTCAACATTCTATGTTCAAATTGAGTTGCAAATCAACTATTGAAGTTGAAGTGAGATCAATCTCCACTTAATTCTCCAGCTAATCTCTGTTGGTAAGGGTTCTAGCCATGCAACTCATTGCTTTATGTGTTTATAGTGTCTAATGGAGATTATGATTGTGGTTTGGTAAATTTTCGAGATTGAAGATTGTAAGGACCGACTTCACCATCTTTTATCATCTCCTCGATCTTAGGTAAGCTCTTTTGAATATTAAATCTGAGTATTGATTTTGAATAAGTTTCAGTTTGGAAGTTTTCTTGAGTAATTGGGTTTTGAACAAAAATTGATGGCATGCAACATAATATGATGACTAAGTTCTAAAAAGAATCAGTTATTGATAGTAGAAAATAAGTTGTAACTTCTGTTTTTGCAATAGATCGAGTATTTTTGGTTGCATGTCAAAATCGGTAGGTTTTGGGCTCTGTACATCGGAAGGCACAACCGTGCCTCATGGGGGCATAGGCGCACAGCCGTGTCAGTCGCTGATCTCGTAAATTGTTATCTATTACCAAGAATTCTGTTGACGGAGGCTATGATCGAGATCGGCACGGGATCCTCAAATGATGATTTTTGGACTAAAGTTGTTTAAGATTTGACTTAGATCATTAGGGTTATAGTATAACCCACTGATGGTGTGATAAGGCTCGTATTGGGACCCTGATTAATATAACTTGCTTATCTTAGGTTCATTTCGGTTTTGAGCTAGTGCTGGTTGCATGTGCTTGTATTCATACGCTTTGCTCAAGGTGAGTTTATCTAAACAATTTAAAAAATGAGATCTGTGTACTTAAATGGTAAAATTTTACACAAACGATGATATTTTGAATTACATATCAATGTGGTAGATAAAAGTTATTTGCTTAGTAATTCCTATGTGGTAAGTTCGCGTACACGTGGCTTGCCCTCATATTTTTGTGATGTGCTTTGAGTTGTGTTTTACCCTTATGCTTTTGTGATGTGTGATGGGTTTGGATCTTGCATGTTACTATACTTGTTATCTATTTGTATATGTAAATGGTATTCAAGATAATGTTTAATAAGTTTTGACTCTGTTTGTTTATGAACATATCAACATAAGTAGACGTCGTTTTATTTTGAGCACACATCTCAGGTGATTAATAGTCAGTGGATTAGAAAGCTTGTATCTAGGGCTGAGCAAAGGGTAGGAACCTTAAGAACCGACCCTTACCCGACCCTTTTTTTCAACTTCTTAGGAAACATACCCAACCCTTGTGTAGCCTAAAGGGTTCGGGTCCTAGGAGGTTCTCACGGGTCTTAGACCCTTCAGTCTAGTTAGAACCTTAAAAAAAACAACTATAAAAACCAAAATAGTATTTATTCTTCATTCAAGTAACCAAATTCAAAAACTTAAATAATATTAAATCATATAATTCATAAACACGACTGCACAACTCAAATATAAAAGCAAAATAATAATTATTCCTCATTCAATGGCCATTGACCCGCATAACATCCTTGAATCTTCATTCGATCTTCTCAAAAACATCTAAATAAAACTAACGATTAGAAATTAAAAAAAAAACACTAGAATGTGATTACCAAAAAATAATAATACTTACCTTTTGAAAACTCGTCAAACTTCTCATTTCCTCTTAGTTTATTTCTTTCCTCCTCTTTCGAATCCAATCTTGTATGCAAATTAACGCCTCAACAATGGTGGGGGCTAACAAACTCTTATAAGACTCTACTACCCGTCTGCTCATACCAAACGTCACAGATGAACATCAAAAAACGCATAATTCAAAGATCATAAGCCAAATTAGCATACCAAGAAGTCATCATTGATCTAATAGTTATCTCAGTTAACCATTATGTATGCATGCATACATACATAAGAGGAAATTGTATACATACGTCACAGATGAACATCAAAACACATATAATTCATATCTTGCAAAAGGAAATCGCTCCCAAACATCAACATATAAAGTTGTTTAATAAGAGGAAATCGCATACATACATATGTGTTCATATTTTGCAAAAGGAAATCGCATACATACATACCTGCAAATTAAAGCTGATGAAATCTATTGCAGAAGACGTGATGGAGTTGCATAAGCTGTCGCTCGTCCATCTCCTCTTTATTTGATCACTCACCCTAAAAAGATGTTTTTTTTAAAATTTAAACCCATGTGGTTCTCGGGGTTCTTAAAGGGTCACAGTGGATCCGAACCTTACCCGACCCGGAACCTTGAACTAGTGAATTCCAAGAACCACAGACCAACCCTTGTGGCTATAACGGTTGTTACCCACGGTTCTACTTGTAGCTTATGGCATCCCATGACGGCTGGTTTGGTTTTTTAAGGCTTGTAATGAACTATAGGTCCTGTTGTACAATGTCTTTCACTCGGATGTAGAACTTTGACTATACTAAGACTTAAACTCTTATAATGTACTTTAGCCAATGATGGAATGAAAGACTTTGTTTTAGTTTTCGCTGTGTATTTATGTATCAATCGATCGCGGTAACCCCAACATGGGCGTTGTGTGACAGTTGTGCAACACTACCTCTAAACATGAGAGCATGAAGGCACCATTTCATTGCCGCATACTTTTATGATAAACATCAAAAAAAAAATGATAAGGCATGTGTCTAGTTTGTTGCGCATTTACACAGGATAGAGTCTTCTTATCAATTAAATAGAATTTGAAATTACATCTCCAAGCTTTACAGACTTCTTAATGCCTTAACCACTGCACTATACGAAGATGGCATGAAAGGTGAGGACTATGACCAAATGTGCCCTTAAATTTTCCTACGGGTCCATTCCAGCCAGCATTCATTTTTTGTTCATACGTTCTCACATTTTGCTAGGTTGAGGTGCATACACGTTTTCTGGACCTTATTAATTTAGCGACCAATATTAACAATAAAATAAAACATTTGTAGCGTACACTCCATGTTTGTAATATATATTTTTTCCTAAGATAGATGTTTTGCGAAAAGACCAGAAATAATCACTTTACAAGGAGTTTATACCAGGTCTGAGAATATGTTGGTACAAAAATCTAATAAAGTGATTACTTTCCATAAACATATCTTTCTTTCAACAAAACATGCAATAAATACTGTTGTTATACCAAAGTCCCATTATTTTATTAAAACCACTTACTGTTGAATAAAGTCAGAACAACTTCTAAATGTTATCAACATAATATAAGGTGATAAAGTTTAGCCTTAACACATGTTCAATGTAAAACTTTATTAGTCTAATGCTTGAAAGTTCTCACATCCCTCAAGAGGCCAACATTGTATCGTATTGCATGAGTGACTCGACCTTTTTGGAGGCCTAAAGCAACTGGGCAAGGTGAAATTTTGGGGGCCTTTCCTAAGTTCATTGTTTAGATTATGTTTATTTTTCTACCTTTATTTGATGCAATTATTCTATATAAAATTCCTCATCTATTTCTTCTGACAAATCCTTTTCAATTAACACTTTCTTTATTTTTCTAACAAATTTGTTACCTGACAATAAATTTTTAGATCATCACAAGTGAAATAAGAAAAGGCAAAACTCTTGAAGCATACCTCTAATGTTTTGTTCATAATTGTGGTGAAGAGAAGAAAGCATACTCAAGAGTTAGCTTCATACTATGAAGTCTTTCCTATTATGTAAATTACTCAAAAGCAGAGCCGGTCTCAAGGATTCGAATGCCCTACACGAGCCGCAAAAAAAGGCCCATAATGAGCAGAGCAGCAAAAAAAAAGCCCAATAATTTTTTTTTAAAGCCTCGAAAATTTTAAACATATATATAAATTTTTTTTTTGGGACCCCTACGGTCGTGTTGGCCGCAGCCCCTTTGGGCCGGCCCTGCTCAAAAGTAAGCTTAAATAAATAGCCATGAAGATTCCTATTATATGACAAGAAATCTCCACCTCTTATTTGTGTGATCAATTTAATTCATGATTCCAAAAAGTAAATACTAACCAAACAATCAAACATAAGAATAAATAGGGGGAAATTCAAAATGACCTCAAGAGATGCTATCAAGTCTTTGATGGCGATGAAGGAATCCAAATGACTTATATTTGCCACTCCGTTTCTAACTAATTCTAATCATCGACTAAATCGGAAAGCAAGGTTGTGTAATATCACCTAAAATTTACAATACATACATTAACCATGACCATTTAATCATTACCGGTTAACATTTTACACTTAACAAAATCACAAGGAACTTGATACATTGAATTAGGAATCACAACACAACATTAAGATACCATCACACGAAATTAGGTTAACACGAAGAATTAGGAATCGAATTTAGATTCATACCAGAATGGGGGAATCATTAACATCCTTGTGAAATACAAAAATCGTCGAATATTGAAGAATAATCGCAGCTGAGGGAATTGATTTTGAATCATTGTGAGTTGTGGAATACCAATTTCTGGTGCACAACTCAAAATCGAATTGATTCATACCAAAATTGGACCCGGTTCCTGACCCTAACCGGACCCGACCCTATCCTACCCGGTTCCACATGGTAGGGTTCTTCAACCCAGAACCCGGTTCCTAACCGGTTCCGGTTCCTCTCCCAACTCTACCCGATTTCAACCAGCCCCAAAAAATCCCGGTTCCAAACCGGTTTCGGTTTGGGCCCAAAACCCGATTTGTGCACCTCTAGCATACCACGAAAATAATTCAATATGAAAGCAAACCTTTCCACAATTATCATAAAATCCAGGCAATCACAACTACACGAATCCAGAATTCCTACAATTTACGCAAATCAAAATGGATATGCAACTAGGTGCTCTAAAAAATCAAGTTTAGTAACTTTCTATAAAAAACATTATTTGCTCACTTTGTTCAAGTGGGTGTGAGTGTGGATTTGGATACATACATTATTCAACAGTTAGCTTGTCTATTAAAAGGCGATTTCTAACTGTCAAATGTATAGCTCAACTGACTACTAATTGTCGAAAAAAAAAATTGAAACATCCTTCGGACTGATCATCTTGTCGAACTTGAACTTGCCCAAATAACATCTTATAGAAACCAAAGAAACATTCAAAAACGATTACATTGAAAACAAATGAGTCGGTCCAATCTTGTATCTAGCTTCATCGACAATAACCAAATCGAGATGCATCTTCGTGGGACCTTTATCAAAAAGTCGATGTAAACGAGTGCTGGTGTTAGCTGTCAAAGTGGAGGGGAACATTCTTTACTTTGTCGGTTTAGTCCATGTTGTCTCTGATGTCATCGAGTTACCATAATAAACCTGCTTTGATGATTCATCCCAATATGCCTGCAAAAAACAAGTTAATAGCCTGTGTTTATACTATAACAAAAATAGAGCGATAAGAAATTACGTTACCTGCCATCCTGTTGGTAGTTGTTTTGAAAGTTCAGCAAGATCAGGCTGTTGTTTTGATTCATCAATGGTATCTGCAAGATTTTCTTCAGCTTGTGTTGATTTTTTAGCTCTCTTTCGCCTAACCCTCTCCCGCCTAACAAGAGCAAAATATGGTAAAATAAAATAATAAATTGCCCAATTCATAAAGTAACAAAACACAACTAAAATGAAGGTCCAAATGGCTTACCAATCACCACCGAGCGGCTGAAAGTTGGCATTGTCTTTGGCTTCTCCGGATGCAATCTGCTGGGCATGCCATTGCTGCATTATAACAAATGAGGTGTACCATAAGCAGCCATCCAATGAACGGATTAAAAAACACACATACTAAACTGGGAAAAAATGAAAGTGCACAAAGGTTAACAAACCTCAATTTCCCGTTGTCGTTTCTTCTCTAAAACCTCTAATGCATTTTCAGGTTCATCTTCCTCGTCTTCATGCAATTCCTCTTTAACAGCCTTCCACTGCAAAGTATAACCATCAATATGATCCATGATGAGATGCTAATTATTTAATTTAAATTATTTAATAAGGTGAGATTTTACCTTATCCACCAAGCCAGAAACTTTCTTGTTGGACCTTAAAGTGGGAACCGCTGCAACGGTTCTTTTTTTGATACGTGTAACTGAAAAGACAGGAAAGAAAATCGTTATATTTTCCACCAATTTGGATACCCTAACAGGGACAATATATGATGCAGCATAGTTTTGTTCACAAATGATCATGTTCAGACTTTACCTTTAGGTTGAACCTTAGGAATCGTTTCTGTTGGAGCAACAGCAAGAGCAGACACCACAGAAGCATCACGTGTTACACTAGAGCTTTCTGGTACATTTGAAGAGGCCGAAATAGAAGGAACCACTGTAGATGATTTAGTTTGATCAGAGATGATGTTTGCATAAGCCGAATTCTGCAAACCAGAAGTTTCTATGCCACTGATGACTGGTGCAGCTGGTATGGCCCCATCTTGTAGGGTGTAATATGTCACGGGCTCTGGGTTCAGCACTGGTGCATAATAAACTGTTGAGAGGGGAGCAGCTATATGAGACCCATTCGCATCTACATAATAACCGTTACTTGAGATTTCAGTGTTTGTTTGACCATAGTAATTAAAACCAGAGCCCGGGTATGTAAAACTATATTGTTCTCCATAAGAATATGGTTGTGTTGTCTGCTTCTCTGATGGTGGTGGCGCGAAGGCAGCTTCAGATGGCTCGTCTGGTGGTGGAGGAGGTAATGGTTCTTCATCCGGTGGTGGTGGTGGAGGAATCCATTCATCATTCGGAGGAAGTGGAACGTCAGAGTCTTGTTCAACTCCACGAGAATCAAGGTGTCCATGCAGGATTGGTGAAATAGATTGATCAAGGTGGGGGGCGTTCTGGGTGCCCGCTTCATCTTTAGAATGAATTGTAGTATCTTCAACTTCCATCTCCACGTCCATGTCATCATCTTCCACCGAGTGGTGGCCCACATTTGGGTCAATATCTGCTGAAATTGCATTTTCATTGGATTCACCAATGTTTTCCTGAAATCTGTTTTCCGGCTCATTAATTTCACCAATGTGTGCTAATTGTGAATGTTTTATAACTTCATTGTTGATGGAAGATTCCAGATTTTTCAGCTGGTTTTCAGAATGCAACCAAAAAGGAAGCAATGATGATCCATACCGTACTAGTGACTTAATGTCTGCAAGTCTTATATCAAGTTCAAACATCAACTTTGATATCTGGTCACTGAACCCTTCAGGCCTAAAATCATATCAATAAAGAAGATAAAAAAATATCAATAACATGTCCGTATGGATAGTGGGCAGAGAAAGAATTATTAGATGATAATATGTAGAAGTGGCAAAGTAGATGATAATATGTATAAATGGGTTGATTTGGGTTACTTCTAACCGTAATGGGCCAAACGAGTTGACCTAAAGAATTTTGCTAAAAATACAGCGGTCAAACGGGTTGAAAGTCAGCGAAAGTATATTCAAATTCGTCAAAAATTACAACTTTGCATGTTTTTAGTTCTAAATATTTTTATTTAAAAGAATAAAAGAAGTGTTTGGGGAGGCTTGACCAACCATGTTTTGACCCTCACTAAAAATACCAGCTTTGACACCCAACCATTTTGCCACCTCTAATAATACTGAAATAATATACAAGAAACACAAGTGTGCAGCAATGACAGAGAATACGTTTATACCCTTTCAAAGATTTTAATCTTTCTAATAGATTTTCTCCAAGTTGTAGAAGACGAAAAGAATCAGAAGATTCGCCACCTGTCCCATGATATACATGACCACTCATATCTTGAATAACAGAATCATTATAGTGGGCTTCCGCATTACTCAAAGCACCATGAGATTGTGTAGCAAAGCACTCATCTTTATCATTTCCCATGATATCCGTACAGTTTTCATCATGGACTTTTGATTCAATCCTAGAACTATTGATTTCTTTGGCCTCAAAAACCATATCATTTGTGGATTCATTATTAGCTTGTGTATCAACAGAAGTTGCATGTGTTTCTTCAATTTTTGGGCCAGATTTAAGATCATACGCTGATTCATTTCCTTGGGTTAGAACAACAGGGACTTCCCAAGAAGTTTCACCAGTCACAATGTTCCAGTAATAATATGAATTACTCTCCTCATGCAACACCATTTTCCAGCCTGAACCCACATCCCCTGTTGTCTGCATATCAGATTTCAAAGAAACAGAGGTCAGATCCAATGCATCTGTATCTCTGTGTGGAGACTCGGGTTTATCATCTTCTACAACACTAATTTTCTCCAAATCTGGCAATACATCCATTGAAGAAGGTTCCTTGTTCTCTTGATCAAGTTTTCGGGTAAAAAGGTTTTTATCTTCAACTGCTCTTGTACTATCATGACTGTCTACATTTACCTGCTACAAACAAAATTAATGGTACAAGTTTTCCAAGGTATAAGTTTTTTAAAACTAAATTACTAGAGATCCTTTAAAATAGAAGACACCTGCTCATCCAGCACAGTTGGAGATTTTTCTCTAGCATCATGGTTTATTTCTTTACTCGATTCTTCCTCTACTTCTTCATCACTATATTGTCCAAGCAACAAAAGAGGATTTTCTGGCCTTTGACCTGAAAAAACAAGATATGAACATGCAAACTTCATAAAACAAAACACGCATAGCCCTGGTTACAATTAATTTTCGAGTAGATACTTAACAGAAACTTCTCATATTGGCCTAAACTAATAACAAATAACTGTGAAAAAAGTTTGACAAATCATGATGAGAAGACTTTGCATATCATGCCACTGCCACCTGTAACATTGGAAATAAATTAGTAACTCGGAATATAACAAAAAAGGCAGAGACATACGAACCACTAATCTTGTTGAAATGTTGAAACTCTGCGTGCAACATAACATGTCAGGCATTTCAATCAAAGAAACAATGTGGCAAAGTTGAACGGGCTCAGAAGACCAATTGAGTTCCCAATACCACAGCCACCTAAGAGTCTGAAAGGATTGTCTTGGGAGAGCAAACATGTTGTATAAAGTAAACATCAACCAATACAATGATGCCCTCTACAAAGATCAGTCCGTGTAGAAATTTGATGGAACCCACCTGAAGAAGATGATGAATTGGGTGACCCAGCATGATTCTTTCCATTAACGCCAATTCCAACTTCTTCTTGGTTAGACGGATCACCAAAATCTCCTCCTAAAAGTTTCAGTAACAATAACGAATGATTAAAACGCAGCATGACCAGTCGCCAGAGACCAAGAATCGAATCATCAATAGCACGTCGCTATAAAAGCACTCAAAGCTTCTAGCAACACCAAGAAGTTCTTAATTCCCAAAAATAAAATGCAGACATGGTAAATAGCATGCAAGTTAACAAATACCAAAAATAATTACAATATTCAGGTGTACATGATAGGTCATGACATATCAACGAATGTGACGACCAAATTTTATATTAAAGTCATCTGATGGCGATTGATTTTAATTTTGAGAAATAATTGGGAGGCCTGATTCACCAGCCTAGAAATCAGCCTAACAAGTAGATTAAGGCTACCCATGTGAAAAATATTAAATGGATTAATTAGGGTTCCACATCATTTCTCTTTAATTCTTTCTAAGTATGATAAGATCTTTATTCATTGGAATAAGCAATATCATCACAATTTTAACTGCACTGCATAACATCTAAACACCATGACCCCACCAGAAAAAGACTCCATCATGTTAGACATATTACAATTGTTGAATAAAAACAATTCCCAATTACCTGAGACTTCAATTCTCATGAGAACTTAGAATAGTTTAAACAAATATTCACATAAATCACTGACCTAGCTCCAATTCAAATCAATTATCATCTAAACAATCTCGACGACTAACAAACAGTCTACAAATACTCGCTAATCATTCAACTCAAACAGTATACGAAGAGGAAGAAAGAGAATCCGGCAGGCTTACTCTTCGATTAGCAGCAGTTTTCGCGGAAAGTCTACGCTCCTTTCTCTTTCCCATCACGAACTGCCAAAATCTCTGAATATAGTGAAATCTCGCTGTTTCGATTTGAACCCTAGGGCTAGATTATTCGCAGAGGAGATCGTGCACTTGTTGAATTGTATCTGATATGACGACCGTCTCTTCTTGTCGTTGGTTTTCAGTTTTCATTTTGATTTTAGTGGGCTCTCATACGTTGGGCCTCTAATTCGGCCCATAAATATTATGAACTCACTCAATAAATCGAATATATACTAATAGTATTGATCCTCTTGCTTAGAGGTGCACAAAAAAACCGGTTTTTTTGTACCTGGTCCAAACCGGTAAACCGGTTTAGGATAAACCGGTAAACCGATTTAGGATAAACCGGTTTAGAGCAAACCGGTTCGGGTTAGGCTAAATCCGCCAGGTTGAAACCGGTTTGAAGCATTTAGGAGTATACCGGGTTGGGGACTGGTTTGTGTGAACCGGTTTGGAAAACCGGTTTTTAAACCGGTTTGAACCGGTTTTTGCCGTTGGGGAACGGATTTATAGCCGTTGGGGTCGATTTTGGCCTTTTTTTGGCCCCATTTGCACTCTTAAAACACTATAAATAGATGGGGGTGTTTAGGGTTGATCACACCTCTCTTTACACTCTCTAATCTCTAAAACCGCTCTTTAACCACTCAAAACGCTCTCTAAACTCTAAAAAAAACATGGCAAGTTTTAGTTTTGGTGTTGGTGGATCCTCAAACGAAGTTACCGCTGTGGAAATTCGAGCAACAACGAGAAATCCGGCAATTTGGTGCAATTACGGTCTATGTTTGTTGTCATACGAGAAGGAACGTGCTCGGTGCAAGATGTGTGGTGCGTTTTTTGGGGAAAGATTCAAACACTAGTTTGAAAACGCATATGGAAAAATCTTGCCCGTCCTTGAAGGGAATTCAAAGTGAAGGTCAAGCCTTGATGACAAGCTAAGGAGGAATTTGGAACTTTGATCCAAATATTGTTCGAGATCGAATGGCGGGGTTAGTGATTTAAGAAGGATTGCCGTTCAACCACTTTGACAATCCGCGCTTGACAAGGATGATTCAAGAGACACTCCAACCACGTTATCATCAAGTAAGTCGCACAACCCTTAGACGAGATTGTATAAAAATGTGGAAAAAAGCAAAAAAAGAATTAATTTTGGGTTTTGAAAATTTGGAAACCGATGTAAACTTAACTGGTTTGTAAACTTAACCGGTTTGTAACCAACCCTAATTTTCAAAATTTTCAAATATTAATAAACGTTGAACTTTATGTTTTATATTTGTTATTTTTTTATGTTAAAAATATAAAATTTATTTGAATTTTTTTATTTTTTTTAATAAAAACCGGTTTAAACCGGTTTACCACACAAACCGGTTTGTAACCAACCCTAACCGGTTTGACCAGTTAGTCATTCTCCACCTACGAAACCGGTTTAACCCGAACCGGTTTAGGCCCAAACCGGTTTTGACTTTTCGTTGACCAAACCGGTTCGGTTCGGGTTGAACCGGTTTGGGTTAAAAAATCGATTTGTGCACCACTACTCTGGCTCATAAAAAAATAAATTTACATGTCGTTTTATGGTTAAACCTAACATTCATTTTTTTGTTTAAACCCGTTACCCATCAAAACTATATCGCTTTGATTAAATCTCATTAAAATTAATTATTTCTTTTATTATTCAACTACCTCCATCATTTTCGGATTATTATTCTTCTACCATATATCCATACCCAATTTAGTTAAAAAGTGACATCCGTTACGTATTAAATCAATTTATAAAAATGTAATATTTTTAATTTATTATATGGTGTCTCAAATCTGAGGTGGTTTTTTTTTCTTTTGGATAAATTGTTACTTTTATATACATTATCTATACTACTATATAAAACATATTGGAAGAACATGCTTATAATTTACCAAAAATTTTAAGACACCTAACACAAATTGTTGTGCATAAGGTACGCCTTACCAATGTATAAAATGTGTTTAATTACCATCTAAACACATAATTAAATCCCAACACTCAATAATTATCATTATTTAATGCACATGAGATTATTTAATTCACTACATTAAGTATTATTTTATTTATAATACTTAAAATTAAGATTTAAATTTACATTTACTATTTAAATTTTTATAACTAAATACTATTTAAATTAATTATTAAGTTTTGTAAAATTTCTTATTTTACAAGTTATAAGAGAAAACAAAATATATTCTCAAAATTAACTATAAAGATTTAGAAAATTTAAAGACTAAAATTGCAATTTTTTTATAAAAATAATAGGTGATTAATTAAGTTAATTTAGCATGTCAAAAACTATAATTTTATTTTTAGTTAAATAATAAGGAAATGAAAAAAAAGAAAAATAATAGAAAAATAATATTAATTGCAAAAGGGAAGAACCGGCAGGGGTCCTCGAACCTGCGCCGTGTGTGCGCACATGTGGGTGTGGCGCGCGAACCACCTGGGTCGGCGCCCATTTCTGTTCTACACCCGCTTCCGCTTGTATATGTATATAACAAATAAGTAAATAAATAAATGAAGCAGCTTCGAAAAGGGAAAAACTTGTCGCGCGTGGGGGGTGGGGTTGGGGTTTGGGCTCGAGTCATGTTTATCAGTTTTTATTAGATAGGATTATCCATATAGTTTTAAATATTTATTTAATGAGTTTGAGTTGGATTAGAATTGGAAGTTGTAGTCTAGTATGATTAGAATTGCTTAGTTATAAATAGGGTTATACTGTATTGATTTTATTATGTCAAAAATTATAATAAACAGAAAAATTCGATTTTTTGTTGAGAGCAAATTATATGTTCGTGTTCTTGGGCCTGATTTCCAACAATTGGTATCAGAGCTTGGTGAAAGAGAAGGTTGTTTTGAGAGTCGTTTTTTAGGAATGGAACGGGGAACAACCCCCCTTTGGTTGCAGGGCTGAAAACAAGAAGGAAAGGGAAGTCAACAGGACCATATTTTGAGGAGTCATTCAAGAGACGGAAGCAGCGATGACTTCAATTTTGATATGGTTTTGAAAAAGTCAACTCACACGGCAATTTGATTAGATCGTGTGGATTTATGGAATTTTGCGTGGGGCAAACAAGTAGTTAATTCAAGATTGGAAGTAAAATGATGATGCTGCTTTGGGTTGTTTTAAACAACTGACGTGGAAACTTCCATTAAACAAGTTCACATGGTTTCTTGCTTAAGGGCAAAATCGTAATATGGTGGAAGACCTATTTTGCTACTGCATGCGGTTGATTGGGTGCCGAAGATTTTTTCTAAGTTCTGGTCAGTAACATCGATCAAGCAGTAGGCTTCCATGGCTGAGTAAAGCAGGTGATCTGACCTAGTTGTGATAAGATAGCTTAAATACATCAAGCGTGACGGAAGATTGAAGGATTAATCATAATTTGTTTGTTACGTGAAAGGGGTTTGGATAAAGCTGCTTTGAGATAAAGATTAGTTATGGTTTATCGAGTCATGTTTGTCGGTTTTATTAGATAAGATTATCTAGTTGGTTTTAAATAATTATTTAATGAGTATGAGTTGGATTAGAATTGGAAGTTGTAGTCTAGTATGATTAGAATTGTATAGTTATAAATAGGGTAATATTGTATTGATTTTATTGTGTCAAAAATTATAATAAACAGAAAAAGTCAATCTTTTGTTGAGATCAAATTCTGTATTTGTATTATTGGGCCTAATTTCCAACTATATTTACTAATACAACCTGATTCTATTTACCATCGGGTGTGCTGAAACATCCTTAGACAAGCAAGATCTATCATGGCGTTACAAACTTGCGATGGAGAGAGAGACGTAACACATTTAATTCATTGGGTACGGTACGACTTACGAGTGACAAATTATCAAAATGACATGGAACAAATTCTTAGGATATGCTTATGCACACAATACTTACGATCACATAAAACAACATTGCAAGCCGATGCTTTTGAATAGCAGAATCCTTCCCTTGTTAACCGTAACCCTGTTAAATCAAGTGCATTTTAGATACCAAGACTAATAGAAAACATACACACACATATAGATATAACCATATCTTTGGATTCAGAATAAACTGTAAATCAACGAATTGATAAAGTTTATATTTAATATATTTTTTATTAAAGCGTTAAACAATTTTCAATGGAAAACGTTGACAATCTGTAGATGCACCAATCCTTCTATAATGTACTATGAACTTAAAGATATTATTCGATCAATGGAAAAACTAAGCAAGCAATTATATAGAGATGTAAAGCCATTGAAATGAGTTCAATCGAAGTTCGTTTGATCCATATATTAAGTTTTTAAAAATCTTTCTTAGACTATTTAGACAAAATTTCCTTTTTAGGGGATCCTCCCTCTATCCACATGTCCACCTATAAGTCAAATTATATGTGCATATAATTTTCAAGACCAATAAAGACCCTTTAATTTATTTAAATTACGTTATATACTACAACCATACATGCTTAAAAAATTATGTATGCATACGTGAACAGAACAAAAAACACAATACAATGCCTCGTACAAACAAAAACTACGACTTTAACATGCACTCATTTGTAAGTTATTGTTTGAATATTCAAGTCTTCCAGAACAAATGATAGTCTTCAAGAGCAAATGATACGGAAGCATGTAAATGATACGAAAGTGTATATGCCCGCATCAGATGATATGGAGGAGTAAACGATACGAAAGTGTAGATACGGAAGAACATATGTCCACATCAAATTATCGGAGGATCTAATTGATACATGATAAGATTTAAGTTAGTATTGCAGTTAACAACTTAGTTAGTTAGTTGTTTTGTTTTTGTATATATAGTCAGTCTAGTTCTCTAATTATCCGGTTAATGAAATCCTAAATTCCCCAACCATATATGTGCTTGAAAATGTACATGGTATCAGAGAATGAATCTGTGCTCGATCGATTGTTGATCTGATTTCTTCTACAATCCGATCCAACAGAATTGTCATCTTTCTTCTTGGTAATTTCCAATTCATTTTCCGATCTGATTATCACCGGAATCTCCGTGATTTGTTTTCTGTTTCATTTCTTCGATCTTTGTTCTTTGATTCAGCGATTCGATTCATTCATCCATTCGACTCGTTCAAACTCCATCATCTTTAATCCATTCGTTTCAATGCTCTATTTCTTCACAATTTCATTTAAATTTGTGATTTCTTCATTTAGGAAATTTCTACGCATCATGAGTGAAACAAACAGTAACTCACACATTTCAACAATCAATGCCTCATATCCATTCAATCTCCATCCCTCTAATCATCGTGGGATAATTCTTGTTTCCAACACTTTTGATGGCATTAGATTTGGATCATCGAAGAGAGTAATGTCAATTACGACCAGTTTTCTTCGAAATTTCAACACATCATGTGTGAAACAAACATTAATCACACATTTCAACAATCGATGCCTCATATCCATTCAATCTCCATCCCTCTAATCATCGTGGGATGATTCTTTTTTCCAACACTTTTGATGGCATTAGATTTGGATCATGGAAGAGCTAGCGTAATGTCAATTGCACTCTCAACAAAGAACAAACTAGGTTTTGTTACTAGAACTTGTTATATGTACAAACTGCATCTCAACTTTGGAAAGAATTGAATGAGCGTTATGGTCAATCAAATGAAGCAAAATTATATCAGTTGCAGAAAAGGCTTTATGAAGTGTCACAAGGAAATACTGATATTTCTACATATTTCACTAAAGTCAAATGTATATGGGATGAGCTTAGTACTCTGTCTGTCATTTCTGCTTGCTCATGTGGTACTTCTGAGCTTATGGTAAAACGAGAAGAAGAGCAAAGGTTAATCTAGTTCATTATGGGGCTTAATCCAGGTTATAACACTATTAGGGGAACATCTTAATTATGTAACCCTTACCTTCTACCAGTCAAGCATATGCTTTGTAGATACAAGATGAAAAACAAAAAGAAATAAATGTCGATATTTTTTCAATCACGAATGCAACATCAATGAATGTGCATGTTCAATCTCAAGGAAATTATCATGTTAAACCTAGTGACTCAAAGAAGGTTATATGTACTCATTGCATGAAACCTGGTCACACAACCAACCAAAGATTTCAAATTCACTAAACCTAAATGTTTTGCTGCTAATGCATCTTTTGGTGATAGTTGTGACATTGTAGATCAGGTGTCTAAATCTGATGTTCATCATTTCTCTTTTGGCTCTTCTTTGACACTAAATCAATGTTAACAATTGCTTCGACTCTTGCAAGCTACTAGGATGTGAAATGCAAATGTTGCTTCGTCTAAAACAAATAATGATGTTGATTCCCCAATTACTAAAATCAGTTATGCAAACTTTGCAGGTATTATGGCTCGTCAAGCCTCCATTATTTCTGATTCTAAATGGATAATAGACACTGGATCCAGTGATCATATGTGTTGTGATGAGAATCTTCTCACGAACACTCAAGATTTGTTAAAACCTATCCATATTTTACTTCTTAATAGAAATTTTATCAAGGCAACAAATCTGGGACATTAAAACTTGCTTTCCCTATGATTCAAAACTTTCTACAAAGGGTTGAAACTCAATTCCAAACCAAGGTAAAATGCCTTACATTAGGTAATGCTTTTGAGTTTAGATCAGGAACACATTATGCTCAATACTTACAAGAGATATGCAGTATTCATCAAACTAGTTGTATAACTACTCCACAAAAAATTCGTGTAGTGGAAAGAAAATACCGACACTTGCTAGAAACTATAAGATCACTTATATTCCAATCTAAGTTGCTAGTTTACTCATTTAATCAATTTCTTTCCTACAATAATTCTTGATGGAAAAACACCACATGAGATGTTTTTTGGAAGCCAACTTCATATGAACATCTTAAAGCTTCTGGATGTTTGTGTTATGTCACAACCCTTAAACAAGGAAGAGATAAGCTTCAACCAAGAGCTATAACTTGCATTTTCATTGGCTATCCGACAGGAAAGAAGGCATATAAACTTTATGATTTTAAAAATAAACAAACCCTAATTGCTAGCGATGTTGTTTTTCTTGAAAATCTTTTTCCATCCATTCCTGGTTCTCAAACATCACCACCTTTCCCCATTTTTTATTCTATTTCTGATTTCTTAGATTCTGATCCCGCTGTTAGTGATTCCATTTCCACTAACAGTTCTTCTCCTTCTATTCTTACTGATAATTATTTTGTTCCTCTCACTATCACTCCAAGAAGGTCTCAAATAACAAGAGTACAACTGTCTTATCTAGCCGATTATCAATGTAATTCAGCAACTCTGATTAATCATGTATTTGTTCTTATACCATCACTTCTGCTTCTCTGCTGTTTATAATATCAATCTTTCTGACATTCCAGTTAATAGTCAATATCTTTTTCAAGACCTAGACAGTTCCTAAGAATCAACTTCTTACAAGGAAGCATTTGGTCATCCTGCCTAGCAACAAGCTATGCAACAAGAATTTAATGCTTTAAATGACATTCAAACTTAGACTGTTACTTATTTACCTCCAGGAAGAAACCGATTAAATGCAAATGGGTTTATAAAGTGAAGTATAATGTCAATGGTACTGTTGAAAGATATAAGGCTAGACTAGTGGTTAGAGGTGACACTCAAACGGCTGGAATAGACTACAATTAAACAATTTCTCCTGTTGTTAAAATGATAACTATAAGAAGTTTAATTGCTACTGCTGCTAAAATGAATTAGACTATGCATCAATTGGATGTGAATAATGCATTTTTACACATGGATCTTGATGATGAAATTTATATGTTGTCCCCTCCTAGTATGCGTCTTAAAGATCCTACTCATGTCCTTAAACTACAAAAATACTTATATGGTTTAAAACAGGCTTCACGACAATGGAATAGTAAATTGTCTGATGCTTTAAAGTCTAAAGGGTATCTCAAATCACAAATGATCATTCTTTATTCTCTGAAACTATGGGTTCTTCTATAATTCATGTTGCAATCTATGTGGATGGTAATCTACTTATTCGTAATAATGAAGCAGAGATGTAATGCCTAAAGTCTTTTCTTCATTCTACTTTTAAAATCAAAGATTTGGGGTTTCTTAACTATTTCTTGAGGATAGAGGTTTTACCAATCTCTGATGGGATTATTATGAAACAGAGGAAGTTTGCTCATGATTTATTGAAAGAGTTTGATGCTTCTCCAATACCGTGTCCTTTACCTACTCATTTACAACTCTCTGCCATATATTGATGGTGTCACATCCTCAAATTCCACTAACAGAGTTTTACCGTTAGGGATGTGACATGTCAGGATCTCAGTCATTAGTTACATCAAATGACACTACATGGGACTTAAAATGTGATAACATAAAAGTTCAGAGTTAATGCGGAAGCGTTTAAACAAGAAAGTAAATGCGCAAAACAACGCGCCAAAGTTTAGTTTAATAAAAGTAAGTGAATTGTTTTAATGGTTTGCATATGAGTGAAATGATAGTAGGACTCCATGCATGTCCTAGTTGTGCAACCTGTGCCTTAATGACCTGAGAAAACATGTACGAAAAGTGTCATCACGAGGTTGGTGAGTTCATAGGTTTCAAGTTTGCAATGAGAGAGTGTTTGCCAGATTATGTACATTCAATATACATATCTATAGGTAGCTAGCCTATGTTCCTATCTTACTAAAGCGCTCGTAACCGAAGCTGACTGATGTGTTTGTTTGTTTGCCTCCGGTAAGTTCTATCAACTCTGACTAATGTGATTAGGTCAATATTACACCCGTTCGACCTCCAATTGAACTAGACGACTAGCCCGGGTGGGGTTTATCAAACCCAGTAGTACTACCAAACATTACCTCGCTAAATCCATATTAACGGCCCGATGTGTGTGAGGAATTTCATGATAGTGTGTTCCGCTTAGCCTCAACAGTGATATCATATGAAGTACCATAATCAAAATAGTTTGCGTCATGTTTTCTCCCCCAACGGGAAAAACATGTAAAATAATGTTTGTTTGCGTACCTGTTTTTCCCTCGTGGGAAAACAAGTAAAAGTATGATTACTTGCGTGTATGTTTCTCCCCCAACGGGGACAACAAGTAAAAAATGTTGAGTTGTGTACATGTTTCTCCCCCAACAGGAAAAACGGGTAAAAAGGGGCCGTGAAACTCACCTGCGTTGCGTAGTAGTTAGTATCACACAAGTATGAGATTGAAACCACAAGTGTTAGCCTGAAACGGCTCACGTATGCCTTAGAATTATAAACATAACAATTAGGGACATATTGGGATTTGTGACGACGACACGGAAGGTTAGAACGTCTTAAAACATTCCAATGATTTACGAGTAGACGAGCGTGTCTACGGGAATATAGGTTTTTTAATATAATAATTAAGATAAAAGCGTTTCGTGTCGAACGTTAATAATGAATAATATTAATTAATAAATATTTGTGCGTTTGTTCCATTAATATAATGGCTAGGAAAATAATATAATAATATATTATTTTTAAACTCGTAGAAAAATATACAATAATCATTTACGTGAAAAAAATAATAAATATATTATTTTTATTTGATGATATTAAACGTGAGTAAATAATATAAATTATTATATTATTAATTAGTTTGAAACGGTACACGAGATTATTAATGCGGCGAAAATAATATAATAATACATTATTTTAATCGGAGTCATGGGTTGAAAATAATATAAACATATTATTTTAAAAGTGGGTAATAATATTAAAAAATGAGTTATAAAACCAAACCCGACCTTACGGGTGTTTTACGGAGTTAAAACACATTAATATATTATTATAATAATATAATGTATTGGTTTTATATTAAAATAATAACTAAAAATTAGTTTAAAAAGAAATAGGGGTGGAGGAACTCGAACCCGGGTCTCCTCCTCCAAAGCTAAACGACCTAACCACTCCTGCCCGCTAGGGAATCGCAAACAAACCTGGTTCTAAATGGTTTTAACACTTAATGTCCCTGTGTTCATCCCTCTATCGAAACCGAACCCACTCTCCCCCCCCCCCAAATCCCTCGATTTGGACTTCGATTGAGCAAAACAGATTAAGGGTTTTGTTTAACGAGAGTTGGCGAATTAGTGGGTGAAGTTAATTGCAAAAAGATCGAGTTTTCAAAGATTAATTCCCCATTTTAACAAACCGAGCCCTAGTTTTAGAATATGAAATCAAATCGAACAATTTTGATAATGAAATATGTTAGATTCATAGGGTTTTTAATAAGAATGAAATTGCGAATCTAACCATACGATTTGATTGTATTGAGATCAAGTCTAGACCCGTATTCGATTAAACCGTAAATTGGGATGAACCCTAGAATCAGATCATGTTTGATTCGATAATGTAAGCCCTAAAAAGCATAGGGCTTTCAATCTACAGATAAAAACGAAGCTAATGATGCAAGAAATTACCAAATTAGTGTATGGATCGACTGTGTTCGACTAAAGCCGGTGCGACTGTGAGTGTGTTGATCTCCAGCGAGTCTGGTTCTATCTCCAGTTGGATTGACGTGTATAATAGCTTCACAAGATCTCATTCAATGTGCGCAGAGTGTTGGTTTGTCATTTGGTGAACGGATTTGATCAAATTCGATGAGTACATGATGTGTTTCGACGGTTTCGAGTTAAAGCTCACAATTGGGATTTAATTCGAATTGATAACGATGATTAATGGCTCAATGATGGTCGAAACTACTAATAATGTCCATATCAGTTATGAAATCAAACGATTTTCGGGTATAACTCGCGAATTTGGATTAAAGAGTCACGGGTTTGACTTACAAAAATCAACAGAAACAAAATCCATTTGATTTTGACTTTGAGAAGTCAACAGATTAGATTTTGGTTAATTGCACAATCAGTCCCTATAGTTTCAAGCATGTGAGTTGAAGAAATGGCAGTTTCAGTCCCTAAGGTTTGAGTTTGGGTTAAGAACTTGATTGTTTGACTTTCTAAAGTCAACCAGAACATAAGAGCATGAGATTTTTTACTTTCAAAGTCAATTAAACTAAGTTTTGCCTAATTACATAAATAGTCCCTGAGGTTTGAGTTTGAATATTGACAGAAATAGTCCCTAGAGTTTGGGTTGAGGTTAAATAGGTTAATATTTAACTGGATTTGCTAACGGGATTAACCCTAAATAGTCGGATGTCACAGATGGTGACCTTTATCCCGAGCCATTAAAATACAGACGACTGGTGGGTAAACTCAATTATCTTACTCATATGAGACTTGATTTGACATTTGCTGTTTAGATTCGTAGTCAATTAATGAAGGAACCTGTATCTTCCTGATTGGAAAGCTGCTCTGCATACCCTTCATTATGTTAAAGGCACTTATACACAAGGGTTATTTTTCAACAAATCTACTGATCTCAAGTTAGAAGCATTTTGTGATTCAGATTGGGCTTCATATTCTAATACTAGAAAATTTGTCACTGGTTATTTTGTTTTACTTGGTAGTAGCCTCATATCTTGGGAGTCTAATAAGCAGGCCATTGTCTCATTAAGCTCTACTGAGGTTGAATACAGATCTAAGAGAAGGGTCACTGCTGAACTCTTTTGGCTCACTAGGTTAATACATGACTTGTCAATTCCTCAATGGTTCCAATTACTCTTAAATTCGATAGTAAAGCTTGCTATTTACATTGGCAAGAATGCAGTCTATCATGAGTGAACTAAACATATAGAACTGGATTGTCATTGTGATTGAAAAATTAGAGGAAGGCTTGATTTAATTATCACATGTTTCCACCAGATCAACCTTCAAATCTTGAGATCTGTTTTCCAAGAGTTTGCCATATCCTATAGATTCCTTTTTGCTTTCCATGTTAGAGATTTCATGTCCTCCAACTTGAGGGGAAGGGGGTGGTTGAATATACAAGTGTTCCAGAGGAAATGACAGTCTTTCAGACCAAAAGATACAGAAGTGTGTAAATGATGCGAAAGAGTATATGTCCATATCAAATGACACAGAGGAGCAAATGATACCAAACACGAAACAAAAACTCATACTAATTTTTACCTATCATATTAATTAATTAACCAAATGGATTAGTATCCACAAATTAATAAATATAAGGGCTCTTTTATTTTACTTATAATATCAGTTAAACAACTAAACCTTATCAACTGTAACTATGGGTCAACCTTCATAAAGAATGCCTCCAAGATTCACATCTGATGGTCAAAGGAGACATAGAAGCAGAGCGGTTGCCAAAACACAGAGACGACACATATGGTGCTAGCATTTGTTTACAGGGTACTAAACAATAAAAACCCAAAATAAAAAGTTAAATGCGTATTTATAGGATTACCAAAGCTCCTTGCTAGTTGCGTTTTTATTTAACAAAATTTGCCGTTTAAAAAAATGCGTATTTAAATAATTTCATGAAGACGATCAAATTAATTAATACTTTGGGATCTAGTTAATTTCCAACATTTTAAGCTCTGTGACATTTAGAAGAACCGGCCACACAGAAGATGATCTAGTGGTAAGGCGTCTGAAAGGTTTTTAAGAGACCCATGTTTAAACCTTCTCTAGGTAAACATCTTTGATAACCATCACCGCTAAAAAATATATATATGCAACTGTTTCTTCACATTTTTAGTGCAAATATTAATTATGAAGCATTTAGTCACTGCATATTCTTCATGCAAGTCTACAATTCTTTTGTATATTTTAGTGTAATTGGATTAACTTGTGTTGACCAACATTTATCATCATAAATATCAAATAAGTAAGGAGGTACGGAGTGCACACTTATTTGAGTTTATTATGATATTAGGAGCGAAACCCCTAATTAACGGGGGTCCGGGGGCAGCGCCCCCGGTAGCGGGGTCCAAGGGGCAGAACCCCTAGCTGGGGTCGAGCTGTGAAATCCAATGAATTTCCGGAAATTCACATGTGAAATCCGGAGGGGGCAAAAGTGACAAATTTCAAATTCGAGAACTACCTAGGGCAGTTTCTAGACTCAAAAACTGCAAATACGCTCCTACGATTTTAGTTTTCATTTTGGTTCGAAATCATCACATTCACACCATATTTTGTTTTTCTAAATCTATTAATTGTATCCGATTAATCATTTGGTTTGTAACCATTCAAAATAGTTTGTTGTTGTCCTTTAAATTCCAGAAATGATTATTTCTAACACTTGATAACGTTTAGTATATTTTAAGTGGTTCCGAATTTTTAATTGTAATACGGAGACGATGAATGCAAAGCAATTACAAAATATCTTCATAAATCCTTTATATTAAAGGTAACTAAGGTTATAATAAAAAAATGGTATGATTCTTAAGTTCTTGATATTAAATATAACTAAACTTATAATGGAAAGTAGTAATTATGACTTTATTTTTAAACACATATAATTTCTTAAGACAAACTATATATAAAAAGTGTAACATCCCAAAAATCCAGCCGTAAACGGTTAACGGTCAAAGGGACGTCAAACGTAAAGCTACGAATGGTATCGGTAATGAAACGCGATACCAAAAGCTTAACAAGAAAGATGGGATTGAAAAATAAAGAGTTGGGATGAATTTCGGTTTAGAAACGTGACCTAAGAACTTAATCAAATGCGAAATGGAAAGATTATTTGCCCGGAAATAGCCCAAAACTTCATATAGTCATATCCCGAGCTAGAAAATAGTTACATTCATAATATATGAAAATGGGGTATTTCGACGAGGAGAATTTGAATATGAGGCATATCGGACCGCTATCTAAGCCATAACAGTCCGACATATGTTCCAGAAGCAAATAAGGAGGTTGTGACGCGTGTTTTGACGACTCAGCACCCAAGTCAGACCGATATGCTTTACACGTCGGTCCGATATGTGGATGTCGGACCGATATGATTTACACGTCGGTCCGATATGTGTTCCTGAAGCAAAACATGAGGCTTTGACACGTGTCACCGACTTCAGCCGAATTCGGACCTACTTGGCCTATCATGTCGGTCCGACATGAGTCCCATTTCAGCCTATAAATAAGAAGCATTGGCCGTTCACTTGGAAACATCACACACACAAACACTATATTACACACACACACACACACTCTTGTGAGGATTGGAAGACCCGGTGCGACGCGTTTAAGTGCGAGTGCGGTACGTTGCGAGTGCGTTTCATATCCGGAGAAGCGTTTTAGCGAGTAATGAGCGTAGGAAACGAACCGAGACTATAGTAATTACACTAGATCCGTACTTTAGATAAATGCTTATGTGAATTATGTGATTATGTGTTATGTGCTATGTGTGGAATTAAGGTACGGGGTAATGGGGATTAGTCTAAACCCTAAACGAAAATAATAGAGTAGCCACGACGTATCCAAGGGGTGGTGGATACGCCGCTGGTACTTCCTATATATAAATCTCTTGGTGCTTCGTGGTGAAACCATTATGAATGTTTAGAGGTATAGACTAAAAGATAATAATGAAAATATAGTAAACAAACGGGAGATTTTTCGACCGGTATGTAGTTATCTGACAAATGGAATGTTCTGTCTAAGAAAATAGTGGTGTATAAATCCCTCCTGGACCAGTCACTCTTTCCTAGTAACATCTCTGCCGGAGGTACCATTCTTGAAGGATAATCACCACAGTTTACAATATATGATAAGTATGAATAAGGGAGAGCTTAATTCTAAACAAAGGAATATCTGTAATGTATTATAGGGGTGGTGGGTACGCCGCTGGTACACCCTATATATAAACCTCTTTAATACATTATAGAGACACCTTTACGAGGAATTAGGACAAGAACGGGATAAAAGCATGAGGAAGTCATGCTAGAAAAATAAATGACGAGAAACGCTTAATCTTAAGCAAAGAAGTATTCATGAGATGTTAAAGGGGTGGTGGATACGCCGCTGGTACTTCCTATATATAAACCTCTTTAACATAACATGACGAAACCTTTGTAAGGGATTAGAGTAAGAGTTAAGATAAAAGCATAACGAGATCATGCCACTAAATGAGAATTAGATGGGAAAGCTTAATTCTAAGTAAAGGAGTATTTATGGGACGTAAAGGGGTGGTGGATACGTCGCTGGTACTTCCTATATATAAACCTCTTTAACGTAACATGGAGAAATCTTTGTAAGAAATTAGAGCAGGGATAAATATAAAAGTATGACAAGAGGTCATGCTATATGTGTGAATATGCAATGCGTGTTAAATGTGAATATATGAATGCATGATAGATGATCATGCCATATGTGTAAATATGAATGTGTAATGGAAACGAGTCTAAGTCTTAAAATGGAATAACGGAGTACTCACAAAGTGTTAAAGGGGTGGTGGATACGCCGCTAGTACTTCCTATATATAAGCCTCTTTAATACGTCGTGGAGAAACCGTTACGAAGTTTTAAAGTAAGGACTGGTTGGGAATACATTGGGAGGCTCTGAGTCTAAGATACTCAAGATCCCAATGCAATGAGATGTCCAGCCTACGGGACGGGTCTCAATGAATGAATGGAAAAAGGTGCCTAGTCTACGGGACGGAAGGGCCTTAAATATGAGAATGGAAAGGGTGCCCAGTCTATTCGGCAGAAGGACCAAAAATAAATGATAATAAAATATACGAATGACGTGACCGGAGATACGTCTGAAGATAGTCACGGGGGCGCCTAGAGCCAACGAAACTTGAACAATAAGAAACTAAATGGTTCCTAATAAAATAAACGATGCAGTGTACTTACTTAGCATAAGTTAATTCAAAACATTTTCCAAACGCTGCAGGTTAAGAGCATGTGGAATGAGGCTTCCTGAGGACGTGGCCGGTCGGAGTTGAAGGATCCCTATGTTACATGATGTAATATGTAAAGACAATATTTTAATAAAATATACCTTTGTCATTATAGTGGCAAGGTTTTGAAAAATCTGGGATCATTTTCCGCAATTAAACTCTGATAAAATAAGAAAGAAAAAGTAGGATGTTTCAAAAAGGGAGACGTTCTTTAGAGAAAAAAACAATATTGTTGAAAACTACGAGAACTGAATTAACCTGTGCACTATTTATTATATAAACTAACTAGAATCAACGTAGATTTCAATATATTTAAGATTTGGTTTAAAAAAACATGGTATTTATCGTCGTTTGTGTAAATGCATATATGCACATACACTATATGCAATAAAAAAATGCATATATGCATATTTTTTAATAAAAAAAAAAATCAAATTAAGAGGGATAAATAAAACAATTTTTTTTAATTTTGTTTTTTTACCGAGACAATAAATACATGTCATGCAGTTTTCACGTTTTTAACATTGTCCCTATATAAATAATATAAAACACATAATATATTATTCGGGAAATATGTAATGATAGATTTTGGAGAGGAAGGCACATGCATGAAGTCAGGCATACATTGATTGTCAAGAATCATGTACCGAAAATATTAAACTATGTTCAAGATATATTTTAACTAAAACAATGTAAAACGACAAAATCAAATAAAGTAAAAAACCCCACAGAATCGGTTGCATGACGACCATCAATCTACTAAAGTCTGCTAGGGACAAATGTATACCTATTCCATATTTCTGAAAACATGGCCCTCACTTTGTACAAAAGGCTAGACCAACTTGTGGGTGTAATCTATATATACACACACACAGTAGGAATAAAATGAAACAATCGATTTAGGTGAAAACAAAAGAAAACCAAAAAATTCGATCACACAAATTATAAATTATAGTTTATCTTCGATTTCTAGAAAAGTGGGCACGGAATCTATCGGTACGGTACTGGTACTCGTTACAAAATGCTCATCTCTGATTGGTATCGGTACCGTACCGGTCCCAAAAATACCGATACTGAATTTTTGAAAAAATGGGTACCGAAAATATATGTACCGGTACTCGATACCATATGCTCATTCCTAATTAAGCCACCTTCTTCCTTCACCGTGTAGTCTCTTCGATCTTTAAACCCAAATCGATTCCAAACTCACATGAACAAATTACCCAATGGTTAGATGAAAACACACAAACAAACAAAGAGGTGATTGTAAGTTTATTAAGCCAACAAGATGAAAACAAATAATCTAAAGAGCTCATGCTCATTGCGAATCATGCATCATTATGATTCTCTCATAAAATCGAGCCCTAGAATCACCAAAGAAAATATACTCGTGACTTAAACATGAAACAAGAAAAAAATAAAAGAAATAAGAAAAAGAAAGGGATCGAGATGACAACGTCACAAATGAGGATGGTGGTAGCATGTGTGATTTCCTTGGTGTGTGGTTATATATAGGGACCGGAAAAAAGACGTATTTTTTGTGCTAAGAGTAGGAATCAATCAGCAAGCAACATGGTATATTTTAGGCGAGGGTATATATGTTTTTATAATTACGTACACATTACAATCACAAAACGTATGTATATAATTAAGCATTATACATACAGAATTACTATTACATAACATATATATGCATATAATTACGTAGTTATATATAATTACGCAGTTATATATAATTACGTAACGTTATGTTTGTATAAGTATGAAACTTATGCATATAATTACATACCGTCATAATCAATAATATATCAACATTTTTTTTAAATAGAAATATAAAACAATACTCTACTCAAATTAAGATAATAGCATGCTAAATTTTGTGTTCTAATTTTTTCTTTCTATAATATGAAGTATATAAAGTTTATATGTATTTAAAAATGATGAAATCAGATAAAAAGTCAATAAGGATGGTTCTTCCTTTTTCTTACCCCTCCTAGCAATCTGACTCTCAGTTTAATACAAAATGTCATTGCCTTTATTAAGGGTTTATGTCACTTTCTATATACGCTTCTAAAAAAAAAAACACTTTTTTATGATCTATATATAAATATATATAGGGGACGGTTTCACTAAAAAAAGGTTTTTCGTTAAGAAATCCAAAGAAGTGGGTCAAACGAACTCCGATTGATCTCATTCCAGCGACGTTGGAACCATCTCATTGAACCCTAACCCGGACCCAAAAACCTAAATCCCCTCCACCCGCACCCCCAAAAACCTAACCCCCCTCAAACCCTACCCCGAAAATCCTAAAACCACCACCCCACGCCCCAAAAACCTAAACCCCCTCACCCCCCCCCCCAAAAAACCTAAACCCACCCCCACCCACCTCCAAAAACCTAAACCTCCCACCCCCACAAAAAAAAAACACCTAAACCATAAAATCTAAACCTTAAAAACTAAACCCTAAGGCTAAAACCCTAAAATTTAAACGTAAAATCTAGACCTCAAAAACTAAACCCTAAAAACTAAGATGGTAGAGTTCGACGAGACGGTTCCAACGCCGCTGAAATTAGCTCATTCAGAGTTCGTTTGATATCGTTTCTTAAGGTTTTTGTCATTTTTTAGATTTTTTTTACGAAAAACTACTTCTTATTTGATCTCCCATATATATATATAAAATAAAAAAGGGTGTTTTTATAAAAGATATGAAAGATTTTAAACCATTGATAAAAAAAATCGAAGGTTGAGAAAAAGGGGCTCCACGTCAGCAATGTTTAACCCGTAAAAAGGGTCTGGGGGACAAAATTAAATAGCCTACAATTTTTGATTTTTTCAAGTTCCCATGCTTTTTAACCATATAATTTTTTTCTACGACATTTTTTCTAAAAAGTACACTATATAAACGAGTATTTTTTTATCTTTTGATTGATGCTATACTTTTTTTTAATAAAAAATCGACATTAAAAAACTATTGATGTGTTGTGCATACGTACGTAATGCCTAATTACAAACATAGGCCAGATTAACAAAATGATAATTATAAACATATGTTACATAGGCCCAATTATAAACATATGTTACATTATTATAATATATGTTACGTAATTATTTTATATAAGTTGCGTAATTATTTATATATGTTGCGTTATTATTTGTATATAATTAGTTATATATAATTGCGTAATTATTGATAATGTTCATAATTATGTTATTTTTGTGCGTGATTATGTTGCAGATTAATTTAGCCCTCGCCCAAGTGGCTTTGTAACCTTCATAGGATATGAGTCTTTTGTATGAACACACACACACACACAGACGCGCGCGCACGCATGCACGCACACACACAATCCTTTGTGAACTCGAAAAACCAAAAAATCAAATTCTGACTGCAAATTTATTTTCACCGTATTTTAATTCATTCCCTAAAAAGTTAAACATTCTATTAACTATAATAGTTATGTGGTTAGAATTTGATTTTTTGGTTTACAAATTTAAAGTTGTTTCACATTTGATTATTTTCCTATATATATATATAGGGAATGGATCAAGAGAAAACCACAAATTTAGGCGAAAACCAAGAAAACAAGTTCCAGCCAATTACATAATTTAGAATTATTTTTATTTAAAGGGTATTTCAGTAAATTTATATCCAACTATTTTTTGTATCCATTTTAATTTTAATTAAATCCATTGTTTATCCCCCTAAAAATTAGGTTTTTGTAATTTGAATAAGTTATTGGTTCGAGATTCATTCCACAATTCAAAATTAGTGTCTTAATGGTATGGGGTTTCCAATCGAACAAGTGAATATGTGATCTGAAGGCTACGCTCTTTGCATCGGTTGCTTGGTTCACGTACGAATAGAAACAGTCGACCCCAACCCCACGGTGGAGTACGGCAGAGCGGTCAAGGTGAAGATGATGGCCAAGGAGGATGGTGGCTCGGTCAATTGATGGCGAGAGAAAACTTGAAGAAAACCCCAAGTGGGGGAAGGATGATTCCGATGCAGTTTAGAGTACATTCTGACGACATCTTTGATCTCCGGTGGATCTACGATCACTTTGGTGTTTGTATTTCTATTGAAATTGAATTCGAATTGATGGTTGTGATAGTTGGAAGTTTGATGTTGCAGGTTGCCGCTATTTATAGCCATTAATGCGTAGAACATGTGTTTCCTTTTGCAAACTTGAGTAATGGATTCAAATTACAAAAACCTAATGCGTAGAACACATGTTCATCAGATGAAGTTCATCATGATGATCTTTATTTATTTTTCGTATGATACGTATACGTAACTCGTAAGAGCTACGTATATGTAACTCAATTCTTCTTCCTTTTTTTTGTTTTAGTTTACCCATGTTTACATGTATATAAACTTGATTTTTTTCTCTCTCTTTTGATTCGTATATGTAACTCGTATTAGCTACGTACATATACGTAACTCGTAACATCCACATCATCTCCACATGTAACATGTTTACATATACGTAAACACATATTAACCTGTGCACATATGTTTACACATACGTAAGCATATATATATATATATATGTAGATATGTTTAAATATACGTAAGCGTATATCTAAACTTGTTCACATATTCGTAAATGTGTTGTTTTATTGATTTGTTTGATCAAAAATAGTGAGAAATGAGAGATGAGAGATAATAGTGAATTTATGAAATTTAGTTATTTAAAGATGACAGTTTCTAAATTAATAGTTTTTCTTTTCCCATATTACCCTTAAGAGTCTTATAAAATGCTCAAATTATTATTTTAATTACAATAATGCCACTAATCATAGATTAAATAAATCAAGGGCTACAAAGTGATTTTCTTGGTTTTCACATAAACGAGAGTTTTCTCAAGAACCTTCCTCTCTCTCTCTCTATATATATATATGTAGTTAGTGCAAGGATTTCTTGAAAACTCATAAATAGTTGAGAATGGTGAGAACTTGCATAAAACAATCACAACCATTTTTTTTGTTTTTACTACCTTTATTATTAAAATATAACATAAAAATTAATTTATCTCTTCAACTAATTCATCTCTCATCTCTAAATTATTCTTAAAAAATTTGTACACATGTGTAAATGGTAAAATCTTACACATGTGTAAATGGTAAAAGCTTACACATGTGTAAATGGTAAACTTACATATGTTTAAATGGTAAACTTACACATGTAGGTAGAAAATGGTAAAGGCATCTTTAATGAACCAACTTCCGGAATAGCTCTATTATATATTAGTTATATTGGAAGGGGTGTTTTTAATTAAATAAAGTGGAGGTTTTAATTTGTAAAGCAACATTCTTGACATTTTGGTGCAAGGAGTCAAAATTGCAAGTAGAGGGACTGGTTTTGCAATTTGCTTAAAGCTGATTTTGGTGGGGGGGACTAAATGACGACACACACACACACTCTTGAAATAGTGTGTGTATCGTGAATGAGAAAGCAAGAAGGGAAGCAAGGCCAGGAACTCAAAATCAATGATTGCATACTTGGAATGGAAGTGTTGCTTTGCATAATCCTTCCTAATCATCAAGTAAGATTCATCTTTTCTCTCTATTCCTCCATGGATTCTTGTTCTTGATGGGTTTAGATGGATGAACCCTAATGGACGAAAATTGGGGGTGGTATTGGGTGTTGTGTTGAAAAGGATTGATAATCTAGCATTACTAAAGCTAGAGGTTTCAACTAATTCATGATAATTTCACATAATTTGAAGTTTTGAAATTTAGGGTTCTTGAGACCCAATTTGGGGGTTTTTGATTTTGGGGTGTTTGATTGGGTAATTGAGCATGTACAAGTGTTTATGGTGTTAGATAAACACAACTTCATGTAGAAAACCGAATTGGTGAATTTTGAATTTGATGGAATGGGAGAAATTAGGTGGAACCCAAACGGGTCATAATGGGTGGATGTTGTCTTGGGAAGTTTAAAACTTGTTTAAGGTGCAATTAATCAAGTAAAGAATGGGTGTAATCCATAAATTCTAAGGTTGGTGTTAGACCTTAATTGGTGAATGGTGAAATTGGTGTATTAGGAGTTTGACTTTAATTGGTCAAACGAGTCATTTGGGTTGAGAGGTGGTTATTGGGCGTTAAAGGTTTGGTTAAAGCTGTGTTAACTAAAGTAAGTTAAGGTGTTGATCTTTAGATCATAGGTGTATCATGACTCTCAATTTGGTAAATGAATTGAGATCATAAGCTTTCTAAATGCAAAGTTGATTGTTAGGTGATCAAGGCGTTAAAAGAGCTAGCTTGAAGACCAAGTGGAATCTTTTCTAGCTAAAGGTAAGTGCCTTGCACTTACTTAGTAATGATAAATTGTAGTAGATGCACATATTTGTTATACATGTTCAATTGTTGATTATCATGTGTGTAATTGTGTGTATGTTGCTTTGGTAAATTGTATATGAGGATGTATGCAAGGGAGGGTGTTTAAGGTGCTTGAGGTCCATGAACCTCACAATGTTATATGGTGATTTAAAATCATTGAATTACTTATGTGTTTAAGTAGAGTAATTGTATGACTATGTTGTATGCAAGGGAGAGGGTGAATTGTAGTTTGAAGTCTTTGCACTTCACAATTGGAATAAGGGGATTGGGGTATTGAACCCCACATGTCGGGTATAATGGATAGGTCATAGAATGGGTTAGTAACTTGTGTGTGTACTTGTTGTATGTTTAAGGTCGGTATTTGGAGTCTAAGAACCTCACACGTGGTAATTGAGGTCATGGACTTCGTTTGTGTTGATGTTGTTTGAAGTCATGAACTTCACAAATGTGGGTTGGAATTGAGGTCAAAGAACCTCACAAGGATGTCGGCAATTGAGGTCTAAGAACCTCACAAGGATGGTTTAAGTTTGTGGTCAAAGAACTACACAAACGTGGTCTTGAGTGTGAGATCTAAGAATCTCACAAGGGGGTGTATAACTTGAGGTCTAGAACCTCACAAGGGTGCGTCGATATTTAAAAGCTTTAAGCTTTGTAAACGGTAGTATTTAGTTTTACTCAAAACTTGAATTGTTGTTTGGTTGATATGGGTTCACATGAATCCTCGTGGGGTGTTAAAGGAGTGATTAAAAGGTGTCTACACTAGTAGTATAACGTTGTGGGATTGTCAAAACAACCGTGGGTTGAGTCGGGAGGGTCAGAATGGCCTTAAAACTGAAAATTGGCATTGTTGATCTGCAGCTAGAGCATGCTGTGCTGAAATCAGAGCATAATGCGCTAGACCTGTAGCCGGCGTAAATTGCGCTGAAATTCCACTGTTTTGCGCTGGTAAAAAGTGGAAATGTCGTTTTTGGGCCAAGTCTAAGGTGTTAACTTGGTGGTGGCACTAAGGGTTGATTATCATTACTAACAGTTATTTGTTTGGGTGTTTTTATGTAGGGAAAGCTCCGGTCTAGCCTCGGGTCGTGTTTCAAGTCTTGGATTCTCATTGGAAGACCTCTTGATGTGTTTAGTTGTTTGTTTAAACTACTCTATGACTGCCCAAACCTCATAGAAGTTTATGTGGTCGTAACTTTGGTGGTAACGTTTACGTTTTGTTTATCAACGACTAATTTTGGGTTTAAGTCAAATGTTGTAGTTAACTTGTTGATGTTGAAACTCGCTGTTGCCTTTGAAAAGTCGGTCGGTCTTTTTAAAACAACTATATCGTTGTCACTTTGTTGAAGTTAACATGTGTTTTTTTGTCAATGAGTGTTTAATGGGAACTACTTTCGCGTGATTTTGAAAGATAAAATCAATTGAAATTTTTGGGTGTTACAGCAGCTGGCTTTGTTTTCTCGATCGGTGGAAGAAGGCTCTCAGAATTTGTCAAGTGAAGGTTTTAGACGTGCTCAAGGTGAAGGTCAGGCGTCCAAGAGAGGTCGATTTGAGGAAGTCTTTTGACGTGACCGGGGTTAAGGTCGTGTGTTCGGGAAGGGTCGAAAAGGTTCTAGGTGAACTTTTGTTTCGATGGGAACGTTGTAGTGAAGAACGGTGTGAACAAACAACGATTAAGGGGATTATTTTAGCTTTTTTTATGTCTAAGTTACTGCACCTTTTTATTTGTTTGAACTACAAGATTAGGTTTGGTTTTTCAATAGGAGTATAGTATATTGTATTTGTTACTCTCTTTTAATCAATCAACTATAAAACACTGTTTGTGTTCGTGAGTGTGTGTTTACTATGTTTTTTTACTGGGGCCTGATCCAACAATTGGTATCAGAGACGGTGGAGCCGGTTTAAGACTCAACTTTCGAAGGAGGTTTGGCTACAGGGCTGCGAGAGCAGCAGAAGTAGGCGGGTCGACTGGTTTTTGGCGACATGGAGGGTCAACAGTTGCAACTTATTTGGCTGCTGATTTGGGTCTCAACCAGGGGTGCTGCTACATACAGAAATCATGGGACTATGGTTGAAGTCAGAGAGCCGAAAGCGGGCTGGCTTGTTTTGTGATACAAAGAGTCTAACCAGGTTGCAGAAAAAACGAGCCAAAAGAAATCGAAGTAGGTGGCTTTGGATTTGGTTCATTTGGCGGGTGAAAGAAAACGGTAGAGGCAGGTGGCTTTGCTTTCTCGATCGGTGGAAGAAGGCTCTTCGAACGGGTCAAGTGAAGGTTTTGGACGTGACCGAGGTGAAGTTCGGGTGTCCGAGAGAGGTCGAGTTGAGGAAGACTTTGGACCTGACCGGGGTGAAGATCGGGTGTATGGGAAGGGTCAAGAAGTTTCTAGGTGAAGGTTTGTTTCGACGTGAACATTGTAGTGATGAACGGCGTGAACAAGCAACGATTAAAGGGGTGATTGTTGGGTTAATAGAGTTTGTTCATGGGTCAGCGGGTCATGGTCAGTAGGAGAATGGGTCTTCAAGGATTGATATTTGGACGCGGGTTGTGAAAGACTTGGTTGTTATTTTTGCTTCTTTTCTTGTCCAAGTTACTACATGTTTTATTGGTTTAAAATAGGAGATTAGGTTTGGCTTTTCAATAGGAGTAGGGTGTCATGTATTTGTTACTCATTTTTAACTAATCAAATATAAAACACAGTTTATGTTTGTGAGTGTGAGTTTACTATGTGTTTTATTGGGGGCTGATCCATCATATTGTGCCTCTCTTTGGTCGAATGCGTTGTTCAAAAAGAAAACTAGAAAGCCTAAGGGTTTGTTTGGTATGAGATAATGGAATGAATGAGGTAATGGAATGGACGAGTGAATGGAATGAACAAGGGAAAGAAATGGAGCATTACCATTCCATTGTCCTGTTTGGTTACCCTATGAGAATAGAATGAATCTTTACTTTGTGTTGTTTGGTAGAAAAGAAAATACTTTATGAAAAATAAAATATTTTTAACTAATAAATTTATATTATGGGTCGGGTCATGCGTCGGGCCATGGGTCGGGTCATGGGACGAGTCATGGGACATGTCATGGTTTGGGCAATGTTTTGAAACCCGGACCGGACCGGCCGGTCGGACCGGGAACCGGTGGTCTGACCGGTCCGGTTACATGTGTTGAACCGTTTCTGCAGCGAACCGGTGGTCGGACCGGTTGAACCGGCGGTCGGACCGGTTGAACCGCTTGACTATTTTTTTTTTTAATCTTTTTTAATTCTCTTGGCTTCTTATTTCGTAGGTAATTGTTAGTTTAAAATTATTGGAATTGACTTGTTGGTGGTTTTTGAAAGGATTAAAAGCTATTTAGACTAATATATTTTTATAATATTTATGACGTCGTCCGGTTCTTAAATCCGGTCCGACCAGTGGACCGGTAAGGAGACCGGTTCGACGTCCGGTCCGGTTCTGAAAACATTGGGTTTGGGTCATGAGTCAGGGCACGGGTTGGGTTGTGGGACGGGTCATGGTTCAGGGCATGGGTCGGGTCATGGTTTGGACCATGGTTCGTGTTGGGTCGGGGCATGGTTCGGGTCATGGGTCCAGTCATGGGTAGGGTGATGGTTTGGGTCATGGTTCGGGTTATGGGTCGAGTTAGGAGTAGGGGCATGGGTCATATCAAGGGCCGGGTCATGGGCCTTGCTATTAATTTGGCCATGGTTCGGGTCATGAGACACGTTATGGTTTGGGACATGGGTCAGGGCATGGGTCCGGTTATGGTTCGGGTCATGGGTCTGGTCATGGGTAGGGTGATGGTTTGGGTCATGGTTCGGGTTATGGGTCGGAGCTAGGGCTGTTCAAAAAGCCCGTGGCTCGTGGCTCGCTCGAAAAAAGCTCGGAAAAAGCTCGGCTCGGGAAAAGCTCGGTTTTAAACGAGCCGAGCCGATCTGGCTGGAATTCTAAACGAAGCGAGCTCGAGCTAGGGTTGGCTCGGCTGGTGGCTCGGCTCGTGGGCTCGGCTCGTCTAAATAACTAATATATATATATATATATGTGTGTTATATTTGAAATATGATGTTTTGATTTTTTAAGTTAATTTGTTTTCAAGAACTCTGAGTTTTGAACTAAAATTTTACTTTATCTACAATTGTATTTACTCTCTACTTTGTAAGTTTTAGGTTATCTATGTTTTTTTTTGTATTTTATATATTGTCCCTTCCATCTATTTAGTTTTTTGAAGACAATCAATTTCAAACCGAGAATAAAATATTTTTTTTTGTTGTTTATATATATATTAATATGTAAAAAAAAAAAAAAAAAAACGAGCTAGCTCGATGAGCCACGAGCTGGCTCGAGCTTTTTACGAGCCGAGCTCGAGCTCAACTTTTCAGCTCGGAAAAAAAATTGAGTCGAGCCGAGCTGGCTCGTTTAATTTCGAGCTCGAGCTCGAGCCAAGCTTGGCTCGGCTCGGCTCGGCTCGTTTACAGCCCTAGTCGGAGCATGGGTCGGGTCATGGGTCGTGACATAGGTTGGGTCATGGTTCAGGTCATGGGTTGGGAAATTTTTCGGGTCATGGGTCGGGACATTTTCGAGTCATTAATTAAACAAAATCATTACATTCCATAAAGGAATGAAAAAAAAAACACCACTCCTCCGAGAAATGAAAATCATTAGAAGGGAAATAATCACATTTTTTTTTTATGTAAAGGTCCATTCCATTCACGTGACTACCAAACATGCTTTTTTTATTCCATCGCAATGACCCATTGCATTCCAGTATACATTCATGCATACCAAACACTACCTAAATGGTATTATTGTAAGCAATTGAAAGAAACAAAAATGGAGATCAAGCGGGCAATGAAGACTCAACCTGCCCACGCAGGTTCGAGTCCGAGCCACCCCGGGTTTTAGTCCGGAGTACGTTACGCTAGCGGGGTTTGCCCCGTATAGCGGCGCAACTGTTGTCAAGTGGCAGCAGGCTCCATGGTTTCCCGGTGATAGCCTATGCCCCTGTACTGAACACGCGGGCCCAGTTCAGACAACGTAGTGGTCAGGTTATGGGGTACGGGTCTCCGATTTAAAGATATAACTGCCACATAAAAAATGAAAGTTACCTATTAAAAAAAAGTGCTTATAAGAAGAAATTGAGAATTCTTACCACAAATATGATCTCTTTGAGGTGGGATGTCAAAACATAATTGTTTTGGAAAAAGCTTCTTTATTTAAAGTATACAGAGATTCAAGATCTCAAAATAGCCTTGAGCATTAATGCTTCTGACGTAGTGGACTATTGCTGAATCAAAGAGGAATCTTATTATTATTAATTTTTTTTTGAAGAAAGTCATCTGAACACTTGATTGCTAGAAGACATAATATAAATATCTTAAACTTTCAATGGTTCTAGGTTGGTGGATCCTGGTCAAATCAAAGAGGAAGCTCATTCTTTCATTTTAGGAAAGTTTACAAAGACGTGATTGATAGAGGAAAGTTCTTAAGCTTTCAGTTCAAGAAACTTTAGGACTAGGATTAAAGTTACTTAAAAAATCGTTTTCTTTTGAAGTTTCAAGTCAACAATGTGTGATTGTGGTTAACCCCCCACCCACCCCCATGTTTGAGTTTCTCTTTTCAATCTATAAAGCATTAATGAGATATGATTAGCTAGTAAAGGGCATTGTTGACTGATTAAACCATTTTTATAGCACTTTAAGTGGTTGTAACTATCATTACTCTTATGATCGATGTGTGTCAACCTTGCCCCCTTCTTGCTTTTGGCTCATTAGCATAATCAAATGTCAATATTAGAGTATTGATAACTTTCACATAGGATAAAAAGGTACTTATCAAATCGACTTAAATTTAATTCTTAAAGGCTCTTATTGTTAATGAAATTAAATTTTAGGTTAAAAGAAATAAAATTATGATGTTTAGAGTTGATCTTGAAAAGATTTTTGACTCTTTTTTGGATCACACCATGGTTCAAATTAATGAGATTTGGTGTCATTTGTAGAAGCAGATTAAAGCTTTTATTCAATGCTCTTATGTTTTTTTAGTTGATGGCATGGTCAGATCAACCTTTTTTGGAACACAAAGCGAATTATAAAATCGGAGTTTTTTTCATAAAAAATGCATTTTTTTTTAATTTTAACGCATGAGAATATGATTCACATTTTTTGTATACAATATCTTAAAGTCACACAATCACACATATTAAAGTTAGAGTAAGTTTTAATAAAAAGAAAACTTTTTCAGGTATACTATTTTTTGTTCTACTTTTCAAAACCAGAAAATTAAACGAAGTTAGATCCTAAAAAATGAAGGGCCCTAAGCGGTAGCTTATTTTTTTGGATAGTCGAGCCACCCTTGGTCTTCGACACCGAATTTTGATATTAAATTATTAATCTTATACATTTTATTATGTCATAAAATTAAATTACTAAGTGCAAACTTTTAGGAGTTAGGGTTTCTATTATTATTTTTTAATACCAGTCTTAGATTTTCTCGGATAAATACACCACAACCTGCACTCTGCAGAATTTGAACCCTAACTTTTTGTTTGTCAGGTACATCACTTAACCATCAAGATATCCCCTTGAGACGTTAAGATTCCCTTTTAGAAGTGCAATATATTGCATGGGTCTTTGTGGTTGGTTCCAATATAAAAATTTTAGTTCGATTACCATCATTAATAAATTTCGGTCTAAACTTTCTTGTTTGCATGCTAACAATCTTTTGTGGAAAGGAAGACTAACCATTAAAATGATCATGACAAGCATACCACTATTGTTTCTTAGTTTTTATTGCACCGATCAAATTCATTGGATTCGTTGAGAGATTGAAGATGACCGTTTTTGGTTGGAATTAATGTTGAAAAAGGAATGGTATGAATTGCTTGAAAGATACACATGGAGGTTTAGGTATTGAATGTTTATTTTCTAGCAATCTAGCTTTATTCGCAAGCTTTATGTTCACTATTGGTAGTTGTGAGACTCGTTTTGAGCCGTGAGAAATTCAATCACATAATGTTCTATTAGATATGGTTTATTGTAATGATCTTTACCATTATTAAAATATACGATTTGAGTAAGTTAATTTTCTTTGCAATTATCTTCATTGTATTCTTATATACAGTTTATTAATCTATACTATATTATAAAAAATTTGAGAAGGACATGATTGTCTTTTTACATTAATTTTTAAAAGTTTAAGGGAGTAAAGTTGTCTTTTATGAATTTGACTACCTTAACTAGCTAGACGACTACAACTTCAGTTTTGTAGTTATTACAATTAATAATGAAATTTCCTTAGAAACCTAGTTATGTAAACAATTCATTTCCTGTTGAACTAAATTTTTAAAATCGTTTTTATTTTATATGATTTCATATTTACTTTATTTTATAAACTTTAATTAAACCTTCAAATATATATGATATTTCATAAATTATTTGTTCAAGCGTTTTACTAGTGTCTATGTGTTTTGTTCCCCGCGCATCGCGTGGACACCCCTCTAGTAATGAATAATCCTCATGGGAATTGTATTAGAGCTTTATGGTTCTTAGCATCTTCTTTTCCATTGTTCCTATCCCTTTCCACACCATCAAATCTTACGTTGGTTGTCGGTTTTTCTCTATCTTCCCCCCTTGTGTGATGACTTTCTTTTTTTTTTTTTCTCTCGTCCTACCTCGAAGACATTGTACTAATATATGATTAGGTTTTATTTATTTTTCTGTTGTTGTCGTCACGTTACCGCCATAGTCATAGCTCATGCTGTCCTGGTAGTAGTTTCTATCATCATAGCCATGTTATTTTGTCTCTTGTCGTGGCAACTATGACCTTAGATCCGTTGCCTCCATTACTCACCACAGATTTTTCTTACCGTTTACGTTTTTATAGGTTCTTTCTTATTTTTGTTTTCGAAATTGTTTGTTCATCATCAACATATTCAATGATTTTTGCTCTAGTCTGAGCGTCTGATTTCGTCCTGCTCTGACTTCATGAGAATATTAAAAATAATATATTAGTTAGAGTTTATTGTAATTATCATTACCAGAAATAGGAGATATAAGTTGATTATATTTTCTTCATAATTATCTTCATTATATTCCTACATGCCGTTGATTAATAATACATGATATTTTATGGTGTTTTAATTATTTTATATTGTGATGGCTTGATGACCTTGTTTTCATTATTCTATTTGTTTTTATTGTGTTTTGGAAATTTCCCCATATTGTATGATCAAAGATACGTGACATATTTATGATAATTTTTGGATTTGGTAGTAGAGATAGTGGCAAGACACTAGGAAATATGGTAGATAAATGGACCTTATGATATCTCTCTCTTGAAGGAGGAAGATGCAACAAACTAACGAGTTGTCTACCCATTTAATTAGGAGCTTTATTAGTGATGATAAATCCCTTGACAGAACTTGGATCCAAAGCTTCTTGCAACCGAATTCATCCAAAGAATAATTATGTTTTTTGGGCGAGCTTGGTTGATTAATCGGTATTCCAACAAGACTCAATCTAGACTTGTGTGGAGTGGATATATAATCAGTCTTTGAAATCGATGCACCTTATGTGATGATAATCTTGAATAAGTGGCTTCCTGTGGCAGTTAATGCATTCTCTAAAGACTATCTATTGGAACCGATTTCCTAGAACCTTTATGATCTCTATACTACTATATGCAATATGAATTAGGGCATATGTTATTTATTTCCTACCAGACACGCTATGATCCATCAAGAATCGTTGCATTCCTTCGATGGTGTGTCAACAGCAGAAACCGACACGCAAGCGAGACCGAAACAAAACATGCTTTAGAAATTGATGGAAACCCTAGAATTATTCTAATCGAAATCTATTAGTAGCTTTAATCAACTTGTTATATTTAAATAGAATTAAATCAGTTGTTACTTAAAATAACGAACTCATTCCTAATAGTGATCCTAGGCCTTCTCCACTCTTCAAATATTAAAATTTTATAACATTCTGGGTAACAAAAACTGATGCTGAGTATTTTTCAATGCTGAAAACTGCATGCAATGTATACACTAATCTTATGGAATTACGGAAGATGTCTTAATCTTAAACTTACACTAATCTTGATTATTAAATCAAATAAGTGTTTCAGTTGCTCTTATATATATGCTTACTGATATAAATGATCAATTTCATAGAAATGATGTCCTACTAGGCTACAAGCTAAAATCATAAAAATGAAATTTGATTTTCACATTTTAATTACCTGAATCGTATAAAATAATTTCTTTTTGTTAAGTTTTAGTTTACGTTTCTAAAGTATTTTCTTTTAGTGGTTACTATCACATCAAATTGCATAATTTAGATATTTCCATTCACACACACACATATATAATATATATATATATATAAATATTCTAGTAAAAGTAAGTTTAAAAGCAAACAAATAATTGGAGCTAGTATTTAATAATAATATAATTACTTACTTTGTAGTGTTTAGGTTTCTAACTATTTGAAAATCTTACATTGGCAAGTTGTTAATGAAAGTGTACATTTGCATAAGATGTATACCGGAAGAAAGAAGTTAGATAAATATTTTTAAGATCTGAAGATCTTGCTCTAGTAGATGGCCTACTTAATAATTATATATTTATTTATTTATTGGATTCTAGCGTTGATACATTAGGGCACAACAACTGCAAGATACCTGAATGACAGCCTACAACTCTAGTGTTTATGCCTTGTTATAGACCTTATCGTTAGTTGATGTGTATGTATGTTTACATAGAATCTTCAGATCTACTAAGATTATTAGTTTTCAAAAGTTGCTAGATGTCCAAATGGAGTATGCTTGTATGTTTTATGAGATCTGAAATGATAGACCAAAAGTGTATGAAGAAAAACTTACAACCAAGAGAATGGATGCACTCATGTGGAGCTAGAGTCTTCTCCTCCCTTGGTAGCTTTCTTCTTCTTTTTATAAGGGATCCCTCTAGCCTTTGCTTGACATTCCTTCACTTCTCTAAGGTATACCCGAATCACATTCGTAGCAAAAGGGTTTGATTCGGGTGACCCTCCATTTTCCTCGTAGGCTGCTCGAAGCCGACCTATGAGGGAGTCAAGGCTTCCCCAAGCCTGTCTAAGTGGACAGGCACAAGGAGCCGGCGGCTCAGGCTGCCCGTAAAAGATGCAGCCTTGCAAGTGAACTTTAGTCTTTCCAAATTGATCAAGATACCTGAGGAACTCAAGTACTTGGTTGCTGTTGCAGCGAGAGATGTGTACAGGAGGCCTTTGGTTCCTCAAGTACTGTCCGAAGGTAAGCCAGTCTCTTCGTTTTTGAGACTCGTAGCGGCTGGGAGAAGGTGGTGGATCCCGAGATGATCCATGATCTGCAGGCTCCTTTCCTCTGTCAAATGACATATATAATTAGATCAACAAAGAGTGTGGAGTTGTTTTTGATAAGTTTGGTTGATAAGGGAATGAATCTGAGGAGAAGGAGGTCAGGGGGGATGAAAAGGGAGGTGTATTGGTGAAACATATCGATCACATCAATATGACACTTGAGGTTAATTTGATGAGATGGTAATGGGGGGCCATATGCATCAGCTCTCAAGTGCCCTCTTTCTTTCTTCGTAATATCTGTAGAATTTATGAATTACCTTAACAACCTAATATATACGTAATTACTAATACTAATTGTATTTAGTGTTCTTTTTACCCAGCTCAATATTTGAATAAGCTACCTTTCTGCATCTGATTTTTCTCATAATATACATATAATTTAAACCATCGGACAAATTTTAACCACTCTTGATTTGAATGATTGCCGACATAAGCAGACAAAGCATCACCACCTTTAAGGCCATACAATCTTATATACTAGTTATGGTTTTTTAAGGGGACTACTAATGGGACACATAATCTGCTAATGGGACACGGATCTATACACCTCGTATAGGCCAATACGAGGCGTATAGGCGCTTCACAATTTCCAACGCCCGACAATTTCATACACCTGGTCATTCCAAACCTTATACGCATCGTATAGTGCAATACGGTGAGGTTTAGGGTACGAGGTACCTTCTGTAACTAGTCAACCATCACATCACTATACGCCGTGTATAGCGCTATACACGGAGTATAGTGATGTGATGGTTGACTAGTTACAGAAGGTACCTCGTACCCTAAACCTCATCGTATTACACTATACGATTCGTATTGTGACCTATACGATGCGTATTGTGCTATACGATGCGTATAGCTCAAAAAAAATTTGTATTTAACCAGGGAGATTTCTCATTTGAACGTATCGTTGATGTAGTGTAAAATAACCCCAGTTAATGTGTCTAATTGTATTTGTTTTAGTTGTTTTAGCATATATCTTTGTATGGTTTTATGTGTGTTTGGTATGTGTGTGCCTCCCAGGTTTATGTGCTAAAAGAGCGGGAAACGAGAGCTAATCAGTTGGATTCGAAACACGGGAAAGAAAGTCAAAGTCAAAGTCAAAAAGTCAAATTGTTGGAATTTCTAATCCTCGCGGTACGCGAAGACCTGGGGGAGATTTCTCGCGGTACGCGAGGAAATGAAGAGGGCGCCAACTATTTTGTCCCTCACGGTATGCGAGGGACCGGCTAGCTTTTTCTCGCGGTACGCGAATGGATGTTTTTACGGGAAAATTAACCTAATTTAGGTTTTAATCTTTCTCAGCCTCCATTATCCTCCATCTTCGATTCTAGCCGCTCCAGAGCTCCATAGAGGCGATTCTTACTGTTCTTGAGTCTATTGTTCTTAAAGTTTGATGATTGTAAGTCCCATTACATTAGTTTTGATTATTGTGATGAGTATGAGTAGATAAATCACCCGTGGTCTTCTCCGGGTGTAGGGTTTTGCGTTTACACTTGTATTTTCTGGAATACTTGGTCTTGGTTTGTAGTTTTGACTGGCATCTTAAGCCATATGATTACATTTATTGATTGAATGCTTTAAAATGTTTGTGTTGATTTCGAATTTTTGATTCAAGTCTCATCAGTCTTAGGTTTATTTACATCAGGGGCGTCGTGAGATTTGAGTGTCAATTGGTTAATATAAACTGATTATACATGAATAGACTTTCTTTACAGCTCGTTCTAATATTTTCACTGAATTCGGTTGAACCATGTGCGATTATGTCTATGTGATTGCTTGCTAGGTAAACTAGGAAGAACTTGTGTTTGCAAACCTGAACCCCGGAGAGGATTACCCTTCTCATTATTGTTTAAAACCCAATTCAAACCAATGTTTACTATTTTCTGTCTTTCAATATTTGTAATAATATAACACTTTCCACAAACTCCTCGTGGATACGATACTCTACTTACCGTTACTAGTTAAGGTGTTTAAGGAGTGTTTTTGATCGACCAAACAACATCGATCAAAATGGCGCCGTTGCCAGGGAGTTAGTGTGCAAGGTGTTAATTTGTTCTTTTTGCTACAAATCACAAAAAAAAATCAATAATTTCTCATTTTTAATTTCTTTTTTTATTTTGTTTTGCTCAGTATTACACAGGGGTTTCTTGTTTGTGTTGTGTAGGTGATTCTGTAATTGCATGCAACATACAAGGTATTCTAGGAAATCCTCTCCATTGCTTTTTTATCCAGAACATGAGAAGACTGTTAGACAGAACAGCGTTTTTCACAGAACCAACAAAGTAGTCACTTCTCCAACTCAAATGGAGAATAAACAGGATCCGTGAAAGCAATCTGATCTGCCTCATGCAGGTCAGTTACCACCAGAACAGTAGCCAACCTCGGGTATGTTCTCACCATCTGTTCCACCACCAAGGACAGATAGGATTCATTGCCAATCCACTAGCCAATTTCCACCATTTCCAACTTTTGATCAACCTCTACCACAAGTAAGCCAACCTTTTGACTTCAAACTTGAACCTCATTATTCTTCACCATACGTGAGGATAGTGCCGGATAACATACCACCAACATCACAGCCACCCATGACAAAACCTTCCATATTTCACTCAACCCCTCTACCAGGCTTTCATCCATACACTTCAAGTTTAGACTATGAGGATGAAGCATATGGTTTTGATGATGATTTTAGGGAGTATGAGGATGATACTAATGAGTTTGACAGAAGAGACAAACAGCGGGTTAGGGTGTCAGTGTATAGAAGGCACGATACAGGTGTTCGGTTTGAGGGGCATAATGAACAACAGTATGATCAGAGGTTGCCACAACACCCAGTTCAACAAGACATTCTAGTATCAATCCCATAACAGCAGCAGCCTGTAAACAGGCAAAGGAGACCTGGTCCTAGGAATGCGGTTCCTCCCGTTGACAATGTGGGAGGAATTCCAAGAAGACATGACAGAGGCCCTGTTAGGGGGATTGAGAGCCACTTCCGTCCTACCATTGCCTATAATACACCAGTTGTCATTCCACAGCAACATGGGATATCATTTGAGGTTCGTTCTTAAGCAATCCAGAATTTGCCTAAGTATCATAGCCTAGGAACAGGGGAGCCTTATTTGCATCTGAGTGCTTATGATGCTAGGTGCAACACCATTAGGGGACAAGGGTTTACACCAGATGATGTGAAATTGGTGTTGTTCCAATTCACCTTAGAAGACAAGGCTCAACAATGGTTTCATTTTTTGCCTTCTGCATCTATCTATACTTGGGGGGATATGCAACAACAATTCTTGGACGAGTTCTACCCCAATCATAGGACTAGTGATGCTAGGAAGAACATCTGGAACTTTCGACAACAATCAGGGGACCTATTTCATGTGGAATTCCTGAGATTCAAGATGTTGATTAAGAACTACCCACATCATGGTTTGCAAATGTGGGAGATGTTGAATGCCTTCCATGAAGGATTGATAGATGATGATGCCCGAGACCTCAAGAGAAAGATGGCAAGAACTTCCAAAAGAAAAGCCTAATCTTTGGTACCGACTTTGAGGATGAAGACTGGGATTATTTAGAAAATATGGCACGAACTTCCAAGAGAAAAGCCTAATCTTCAAGACGGGCAAGACACTTAGTGGTAAGAGCAGTTGACAGTGCGAGTTGTGAGGCGGATAGACTAGAGAAATTAGAGAAATAGGTAGCTACTTAGGGCACCGAAGGTCAACAGTATGAGGTATGTGACCGATGTGGTGAGTTGGGGCATAATGGTGCTACTTGCACAGGCACGTTTGAGGATGTGAGCTACATTCATGGGGTGGTAGGAACTATGAAATGAACTCCAACGCCTATCACCCGGGCCTTAGAAACCATCCCAACTTCCGCTATGGGGATGCATCCAATCAAGCTAATCCAAATTTTCAAGGAAGTGGTCAAAGAAATCAACAACCATTCCCACCCCAAACCAAAACTACAATCAAAGTAATCATCAAAGGGGGTGTCAAAGGGAGAATGAGCAGGGAGGATCATCTGGATCCTCTAACCAGGCTAGTGGAAATGAGATGATGGATATTCTGAAGGCCATCCAACAGGACCTGCAAAAGAAGAACCAATCTGATGAGGTGCGTGACAAATCAATTCAAGTGTTGACCACTCAGATGGGACAGATAGCTACTGAGGTGGATGAATTGAGGAAGAGTAGTGGGAATCTTCCAAGTGACACACAGACCAATCCATCTCATCAAGCTTCAGGAAGCAGGAACACGAAGAGCAGCCACGTGGGTAAGGTAAGTACTCTTCGTAGTGGAAAAATTTATGATAACAAATGTGCACCTCCACCGACCTTTGTTGACGGTGTAGTGGAGGACATTGATGAGCAGGAGATCAGTGATAATGAGCCCTAGCTGATTTCGGTTACACATGTTGCTTTTAAAAATCAAAATGAGAAATCTTTTTCTAAAACATCATCTATTGTTAACGAGGGGGAAGTGGTGCCTCCTAAAGTGCCATTTCCCTCAGCTCTAGTGAATGCAGGTAAACAGGTGGTGGTCAACAAGAGGGGTCCTCAACAGGAGGAAATCTGGGAGATCTTCAAACATGTAAAAATCAACATACCCCTCTTTGATGCAATCAAACATATCCCAGTTTATGCTAAGTATTTAAAAGATTTTTACACTCAGAAAAGGCATAATAAAATTTCTGAAAAGTTGGATCTGAATGCACGAGTCAGTGCAATCTTAACTGGTGCCCTTCCACCAAAACTCCAAGATCCAGGAGTGCCCATAATTTCTATACAAGTGGGTGATTTTAAAATGAACAAGGTGCTATTGGATCTTGGAGCAAGCGTGAGCATCCTTCCTGGGAGTTTGTATGACCAGTATGACTTTGATCCACTGCGTCAAGCCAATACTATTATGGTATTGGCTGATTTGACTCCTAAACTCCCAAGGGGGATAGTTCGTGATGTGATAGTAAAAGTTGATGAACTTTATTATCCGGTGGATTTCTTGGTTCTTGATTATGTGCAATCTGAAAAGGCCACTCAACCAACAGTAATTTTGGGTCGACCCTTCTTAGCCTCATCCCATTCTTTGATTGACTGTCGTTTAGGCACAGTTGATATGACTTTTAGCAATAGAAGGGTGCATTTAAATATTTTTTCAAATGAATCTGACCCTCTGCCCCGTGATGAATGCTTTATGGAAGACATCATTGAAGGATGATATCCTCACTCTGAGGATGAGTCCACAGAGGTTTGTTTTGTGTGTGACAGGGTTGAGCAGGAATTGGAGCATGACTTGCAAGAAGAAGAGAGAATTATGGAAGTTTTGGCGATGCAAGATGGTAGACCTCCATGGATTCATGATGTGGAGAGTCTACTGACTGAGATTTATTCGGGGCTAAAACCATCACTTGTGAGCCCCCTAAAGGTGGAGTTAAAAGATCTACCCAAGAATCTGAAATATGCATTTTTGGGGGATGATGAAACCTTACCTGTCATCATTGCATCCAACTTGGATGGGGAACAATAGGAGGTACTACTGAAGGTGCTTCATGATTACAAAGCTGTAATCGGATGAACCATTTCTGACTTGAAATGTGTCAATCCATCCATTGTGATGCATAAGATCATCACAGATGCAGATGCAAGACCGTCGCGGGATACACAACGCCGATTAAATCCCAACATGCGTGAGGTTTTCAAGAAGGAATTGTTGAAGTGGTTGGACGCAGGGATCATCTATCCCATTTCTGACAATCCATGGGTGAGTCCAACCCAAACGGTGCCCAAGAAAGCAGGTATCCAGGTAGTACATGGTGAGCATGGTGTGCAAATTGCCACTCCGTCGATAACCGGGTGGCGTGTGTATTGATTATAGGAAATTAAATGTTGCCACATCAAAGGACCATTTACTTTTACCATTTTTTTGACCAAATCATTGAGAAGCTATCAGGTCAGAAGTTTTACTGCTTTTTAGATGGTTACTCAAGGTACAATCAGATAGCCATCCATCATGATGATCAGGAAAAGACCACTTTCACATGCCCTTCTGGTACCTTTGCCTTCCGACGAATGCCCTTTGGGTTGTGTAATGCCCCGGCCACCTTTCAAAGGTGTATGATGAGTATATTCTCGGACATGGTCAGGGAGTCCCTTGAGATCTTAAGGATGATTTTTCAGTTTTTGGCTCATCGTTTGATTTGTGTTTAAATGAATTATCAAAGGTTTTGAAACGATATGTGGAAACTAATTTGGTCTTAAGCTGGGAGAAGAGCCATTTTATGGTTCAAGAGGGTATTGTTTTGGGTCATGTGGTGTCAAGTCGGGGGATTGAGGTAGACAGGGCTAAAATCAATGTTATTTCAACATTACCTCCCCCAACAAATGTCAAGGGTGAGCGCTCTTTTCTAGGGCATGCAGGGTTTTACCGTAGGTTTATTAAGGGATTTAGTGTCATCACAAAAACCTTTATGTAACTTACTTATCAAAGATGTTCCTTTTGAATTTGATAAAGAATGTATAACTGCTTTTAATGTGTTAAAGGAACAATTGATACAAGCCCCGATTTTGCAACACCCGACTGGAACCTTTCTTTTGAAATAATGTGTGATGCAAGAGATTATGCAGTCGGGGCTGTGTTGGGTCAAAGGGTAGACAAGAAACCTGTTGTCATTTACTATGCAAGCAAAACCCTCTCTGGTGCTCAGTTAAACTACACCACAACAAAGAAGGAGTTGCTTGCAGATGTCTATGCCTTAGACAAATTTTGATCTTATATTTGGGGTAGCAAAGTGATTATTTACTCTGATCATGCAGCTGTTCGTTATTTGATGACAAAGAAGGATGCCAAACCCAGGTTAATCAGGTGTGTCCTTCTATTGCAGGAATTCAATCTGGAAATCAGAGACAAGAAAGGCTGTGAGAACTCGGTGGCTGACCATCTATCACGAATTCATAGGGAAGAGGAGGATGTTACTCCTGAAATAAATGAACAATTCCCCGATGAGTACTTAATGTCTATTACTTCTTTAGATCCTTGGTATGCTGGTATTGCTAATTATTTAGTTGTAGGTACTATTCCTGAAGACTGGACCAAGAAGAAGAGGAACCCTTTCTTGATAAAGGTCAAGCAATACATATGGGATGAACCAGACTTGTTCAAGGTGGGAGCAGACCAACTCATCAGATGCTTCATCTCCGAATTAGAAATCCCAGAAGTGTTGGAGCTTGCACATGCATCTGCATGTGGTGGCCATTTTAGTGGCCAGAAAGCAGGGCATCGGATACTATCTTGCTGGCTGTTTTGGCCTACTATTTTTAAAGATGCGTATGAGTTTGCTAGGACATGTACAAATTGCCAAAAGATGGGCAGTATCACTAAGAGGAATGAGATGCCCATGCAACCAATCCTTGTTGTTGACATTTTTTACGTTTGGGGGATTGATTTTATGGGCCCATTCCCAAATTCATATGGAAATTTGTACATCTTGGTGGCAGTTGACTATGTTTCAAAGTGGGTTGAAGCGATTGCCACCAGAACCAATGACCATATATAGCATAGTTTGCAAATTTGTGAAGTCAAACATTTTCTCAAGATTTGGGCTTCCCCGTGTGATCATAAGTGATGAGGGTTCTCACTTTAAGAATTTTCATATTGGCAAACTTCTGAAATGCTATGGTGTAGACCACCGGATTGCCACTCCATACCATCCACAAACAAGCGGACAAGTGGAGGTGTCCAATAGGTAAATCAAAGAAATTTTGCAGAAAACAGTACGGGCTGACCACAAGGATTGGTCAAACAAACTAAATGATGTCTTGTAGGCATACCGTACTGCATACAAAACACCTATTGGCACTACACCATACCGGTTGGTCTATGGGAAGGGATGTCATTTACCTGTGGAGTTAGCTCATCGAGCATTATGGGCTATTAAAAATGTTAATCTTGATTATGACACTGCAGGTGTCACACCCCAACCGACGGCGGATTATACGTCGGGGCGGACGCGGTTGTTCAATAGCACAAGGTTGACTATTAAAGTTTAAATAGTTTTATTAAATAACTTCAAGGTTCCAATACAAGGAATAAATCAAATACATAGCAAGAATACAAGTATAATTGATTAAGCATTCTAGGTCCAAACATCCTATCACGATAAAGTCTCATGTTGTAGAACCTGAAACATGTGAAAGAATCTGTCAACTACAAAATAGTTGGTGAGATACAAAGGTTTTGACACAGTTTAACAAGTATTTGGAAAGAATTACAATTCACTATGATATATGCATTCTATAATGTAAGTATGAGAACAAGTATCTTAAACATTGTGCACTTCAACCCTCCAACCAAGTTTAGGCATAACCCGCAGGTTACCCTTATAAGTCTCAGGTTTAAAGTTTAATTCAGTAACAATCACCAAGGGCTCCCCCCCGAAGGGGTCAATCAATAGATCTATCATTGTTACTATAGGCTTGATCAAAGTTAATGAATATGCTAGTTTTAAGTTTAATCTAAGCATACAAGTCTCAAGTTTAACATAAGAATAAACACGTAGTCATAGTTGTACAAGAATTGTATAAGTTTAAGAATTTTGAACATGTTTCACCCCAAAAGCATAGAAAGGGAAAAGGGGCTAAGTATACTCACATGGATCGATGAAGAGTATCCGACACGGATAAGTATCTGCAAGACTTTGAGGGAGAATATCCTCACAATAAGCCTAAGAATATAAGTCTAAAGTTTTAAGCAAAAAGTCTAAGACAAAGGATCTAGGATTTCGGGATTCGACTAGGGTTGTCTAGGGTTCCATATGGGAGAAAGGGATTGATGGTGTTTAAGAAAATCAAAGTTTCAAATAAAGGTTTTAAATTAATGACACAAGACTTGTATATCAAGGTTTAAATAAGTTTATAGTTTTAAAATGATTATTCAAAAAGTTCTTACACTATAATTTGCATATGTTATGTGATAACAATAAGAATAGTTTTCTAAGTATTCGTAAATAAAGTTGGAGTAATTGTTAAACGGAAGACTAAATAATTATTAAATAATTATTTAAAGTATGGATAATTATTAAAGATTACTAATAATTATTGTAAGGATAAATAATAAGTGTTTAAAGAGAAATTAATTATTAAGGATAAATAGATATCTATAAGAATAAACAATATAAATCATTTAGGTTTTACTAAAGTTTCAAGTATTAAAAATTTATTTTACAAATTATCTTGTAATAAATAATGTTTATAAGTTTAAATAAATGTCAAGTTTCCATAAGTTTATAAAATAGGATTTCTTATAAGGTTTATGTTTTAAATTATAAGTTTATAAATGTTTTTAAGTTAAAGTTTCTATTTAACTTTTATAAGTTTGCAAAAGCTAGAAATTAATTAAAGCATATTTATTTCTTATGTTTCCAATTAAAATAAATAAACAAGCTTCAAATCTAGTAAATATGAATTTTCATTAAAATGTATAAGTCTAACTGTTTATAGTTAAGTTTTATAGATTTATGAAATTCTTATAAGTTTTATGTTTAAATAAAAGTTTATCAATTTATTCAAAGTTTAAACTAAATTCACTTATTAACAATTTAAGTTTCTGAGTTTATAAAATAGTTTCCATAAGTTTTATGAGGTTAAAAAATATTTTTATAGTTTTTTTAAGTATTTAAAACTATTTTTAAAGAATTAATTATTATAAGTTTACTTAAGTTTTATTTAATTAAAAATGTTTCAGAATACAAAACCGTAGATAAAAATCATTTCTAGGTTTATACAAGTTTAATAGATTTTACAAAATTTATTAGAAATTTTAAATCTGATTAAATAGGCATAAAAAATGAAATAAAATAAAACGGGCCGCCCGGATCGAACTCGGGTCGCTTCCCGGGTCACGAACACACACAAGCCTAACCACCGGACCAGTGACTCTGTTGTGTTATAATCTGGAAAAGAATTGTTTTAAACACAAACACGAACTTGCCCCAATCCCGTATGAACCCTAGTTTTTCAAGCCCCAAAATCGATTCGATTTGCCCTTTGTTAATGAAATTAAACAGAGGGCTTTTGATCTATACACGAATGCGAGTATGATGGCCACAAGAATTACCTGAATCGGAGTCGAATGGAGAGTTAACGAGTTTGAGTTTGGCGTCGGTAGTCGCGGCTTCAAATCGAGCAATGTGAGGAGTTAATCGGAGAAATTGAGAGTGAAGGAAGTTGTGGTGTGATGTTACTGAAGATTCTAATCGATTTTTATAGCCGATTTCGCGAGTTAAAGTCGGATTAGGTGGGGCGATTACGGTTGAGTTCACACGGATCGAATGCTTAATGGCGCATGGTTATAGTTGGAATTGAACATTGAATGCTGTCTGGCATGGGTCGCATGCGAGAGGCGAGACCCGAGGTGCATTGCATTTGGACGAAAATCGCGTTTTGGGATACAACGGCTCGAAACCGGGTGTGGCGGGTTTCGAACCTGGGACCGATTTCGGTTCTGGAAGTTCGGGATAAATACACAACAGGTTCCTGAACTTCCAAACTATTATCATCTCATGTTTAGAATTAATATTTAGTTTAAACCAGTTTCGAAAGTGCCCGTTTTAGTCCCTGAAGTTTTTATAAAATAATTAAAAGTTTAATAAGTTTTCTCAATGAGTTCAATCATTTTTATAAAATGATTCACATGATTATTTGTTTATAAGTTTAAGAAATTAAAAGGAGGTGATATCATTTACCTAATTATAAACTTATAAAGTTTTATAAATATATATATATATATACATATAATTATACTTTTAAACAACTCTCACTTATATATATATATATAAACATATATATGTTTCAAGTATAAAAATTAATTTAAAATGAATAGTTTTAATACGATTTTCGAGTTTTAATTTACCAACACGTGATAGGGTTTAAGAAAAGATATGTCGAAAATTCACGGATATTACAGTCTCCTCTACTTTAGGAAATTTCGTCCCGAAATTAAAGTAGAAGGCATCCATTTCCAATATTTAAGTTTAGGATATGTGTAAGGATAAAGAGGAAAGTACTTTACGTTCCCAAGTAAACTACGGGTTACGTTTAGAATCCTAACTGGAATGACAGGAATAAGATTACGCTCAAGTTTCTAAGTTTTCAACGCATATGGTTATCAAAAGTTTCCCTAAGAAACATATAGTTTTATTCAGATAGATGAAGATTCGTTTTCAAAAGCATTGGAGAGGATGACTGTTGAATTTCTATCCAAGATTTAAAGTGAGATGTATCACTCAGGATGGATTCGATGATAGTTCAAGAATTTGAGTTTGTAGATTAATACGTCTAAGGATTGCTACGGTACCTGAGTTCAGTGGCTACCTTTTACGATAAGTCTTAGATCATAGCACATGACAGAGTTTACTATGTCTTCCCATACGCTGATTTTCATACTTACGTGTGCACCCGCAAGCATTCAAATAGTCGTATAGTCTGCATAGGTACTTCCGTTTGTGTGTGGATTAAGAAAGAGTACAAGAATTTGTTTAACACAATGACTGTGGTTTCCATGTAAGAGTGATCATTGATTAACAAGTACCTTAGAGAGAAACGTCATTCAATGATTGAAGAGAGAAGAATGTGACAAGATTTAGAGTTCCAAAGTTTCCTCGTGATTGAATAAGAATACCTCAATCATCGAGTAGTTTAAAGTCTTTACACTTTCCTCGTGTTTGATCAAGAATTCATCAAACCTTGAGTAATTTAAAAGTCTTATACGCTCATCATGTTTGAACAAGCATACGTCAAACATGGAGTAGTTTAAAGTCTCATACGTTCATCACGTTTGAATAAGAATACGTCAAACATGGAGTAGTTTAAAGTCTCATACGTTCATCATGTTTGAACAAGAATACGTCAAACATGGAGTAGTTTAAAGTCTCATACGTTCATCATGTTTGAACAAGAATACGTCAAACAAAGAACTGTTTAAATTGTGTTTGAACAAGAATACGTCAAACATAGAATAGTTTAAATTGTGTTTGATCAAGAATATGTCAAACATAGAATAGTTTAAATTGTGTTTGAACAAGAATACGTCAAACATAGAATAGTTAAAATTGTGTTTGGACAAGAATACGTCAAACATTGTGTTTGAACAAGAATACGTCAAACATAGAATAGTTTAAATTGTGTTTGATCAAGAATATGTCAAACATAGAATAGTTTAAATTGTGTTTGAACAAGAATACGTCAAACATAGAATAGTTTAAATTGTGTTTGAACAAAAATACGTCAAACATAGAATAGCTTAAAGTCTCTTAGTTTAGCTTCAGTGTATAGAAGTATACGATTACGTTTCGAGTATAAAGCGGTTATCTAAATACTCTAGTGTTTAAGAGAGGTATGGGACAGCGTTTGGAACAGGATTAACCGTTACACGCTCTCTCACAGAAGATTCGAGTCGTTCAGAAGGTTAGGTAGATCCTAATGTTTGGGTTTGAAGGGAAGACTAGGGAGGTATTCTGCTAAAGTGAGCAATGTCTCCCTTCATTTTAGTTTCTAGTATCAAGAATAAAATTTTCTCGTATATATGGAATGTACGTTTATCAAGTCTTATGGGGTTTGGTTAAGATAGACACACAAAGTTTTCAAGACTAAGAATCCAAGTATAAGTTTGAAAATAGGATAAGTCAGTTGAGTTTCAAGTTTCAGTATTAAGCTTCACATGATCCCTTATTGGACATGCTTCCTTTGGTGGTTTAGAAGGTGTTTAGTTTCAGGAATACGGGATTGAGTATTTGTACAAGTTTTATATGACAAAAAGTCTCCGACCTTATAGTAGTGTATACGAAGTTTAATGTTTTAGCAACGTGTATTTGAGCTTTTAGTTCCCGTTGTGATTTATAGTAAGTCTTTTACGTGACAAGAGTTGAATGAGGAAAGTCTCCAAGCATAGGGTAACGGGAAAAGTTTCGATAAGGTTTATGATAGTGTGTTTATAAATGATTTTATCTCGTTTCATAACAACAGGTATAGTTTTCTTTTATATAAAGTGTAATTAGGATGCTCAAAAATAACGAGTTAGACATTGATAAATAGTATAAGTAAGACTCAAGAAAAGGTATGTATGATTGTCAAACGAAATGTTGGTCAAGTTTAGAAGCGTTAAGTCTATATAAGGGGTAGGGATCATAGCTGATTGCGGCAATGGTTCGCAATTCGTGTTGTTTTAAAAGAGTGTTTACGAATTAGAAGGTTTGTTCAAAGTTTATTCTTCAAGTATGCGTGTGTCACTTAGGATTTTTTTATAGTTTAATGCAACGTTGTTAATTATCTCAAGTACTAACGTGAGCTACTCTTGACGGAAGTGTTTGGGTGAGAAGTGTTAAGTTTGTAGTGCTAGAAGGAAAGTCAAGCTGGTAAGTGATAACAAGATAAATTTCAAAATAACTTTCGTTGAATGTTTCAAAATTGGGACTTCTAGCCCTTACATAATACAATTTAAACGGAAAATTAAAGTGTGTAAGTAAGTTGATTTAATATGTTCAAAAGGTTTTTATTCATAATACTGAGTTATCACAATATTACTTTCAAAAATAGTTTTTTGATTGGAGGTTGATGGGCTAACGAGGAGGATTCCCAGAAGAAGGGGTGGTCATAAGGACTCACTTACGTACCCTATTTCCCTAGTCAGAATTTCCTCGCGGGCCTACAACTTCTCTTAGTTATTGTCACCGATGTTTGGGTTTATGGTACTATGTCGAGGTTCATTATGGGTTTAGAGTCTTAAACGTGGAGCTTGTTTATTCTATAGTAGGCTTCTTCTCTTGCGGGAAAACGATCAGGTTACTAAACCCTTTGTTTAGGTACTTTAGGTTTAAAAGGCGTTAAGTTTTGTTTACAAAAAACGGTGATGTGTAAGTTTTAAGGACGTATGAAGGTTTTGAGATTAAAAGTGTAACAAAGTTTTGAGTTAGTCATAAAATGAAGTTTGCTTGAGTGACGAAAAATGAAATGAGACACAAAGGTTTCCCCTTATTTGCCAAGTTTATAAAATAATGAAGTTTGAAAAAGGACTTGTAGGGTAATACATGGTTTTAAGTGTGCTGGTATTACAAGGATCATGAAGTTTAAGGGCGTATGAAAGTTTTGAGATGTATCAAAGTGTAACAAAAGTTTTTGAGTTAGTTATCAAATGAAACTTGGTTAAGTGCTAAGGAGGTAAGGTAAAAATACAAGGGTTACCTCTTAGGTGTCATATTTATAAAATAATGAAGCTTTATAGAAGAATTTGTAGAGTAATACATAGTTTTAAGGGTTGTATTACAACGATCACGAAGTTTATTGGGTAGTATCTGCATAAATATAAGTTTATGTATATAGTCTTTAAGTATAGTCTCGTAAGAATTTCTTCTTGAAGGTAACTCCTTTAGGTCATGACGAGTAAGCATGTTGTCATGTGACAAGGCGGGACTTAAGAATCATAGAATAAAGGTTATAGAGGAAAGTTTTTGAATCATGAATTTATGAAGTGTATAGTATTTGAGATGGTACTCCTTTAATGCATATCACTAAGTAAGTACTTTGACATATCAAGAGAGATCTAAGCTCACTAATGTTTAGAGAAGTCATGCATTCCTATAAGTGGATACTCATCCCAAGAATTCCCAGGAAAGCATACGGGTCCAACGGTTGATTTGGATTTATACGAAATGCTTTCCTTGACAGAATTTCCCAGAATACAGGTATCCACCCTTCCGGTCCGCACAAGTTCTCATACATTGTCTAGAACTTAAATACTATTGACGAGAATTTATTGGGGGTTTAGACTTAAAGCCTAAGAATGTATCCTCGACGTAGTAGACTCTTGTAGCACGTAGGTAAGTAGAAACGTAGAATCTCCAAGCGTTCACGTATAAGATTTAAGAATAGTATGAGGAGAGAATTCCTAGTAAGGGACATGAGATAACTCATGTTTCGGTCTCCTAAGTTATAGTCTAGGTCATGTGTCTAATAACCTAATTCCTTATAACTAAGGCTCCGATACCAATCTGTCACACCCCAACCGACGGCGGATTATACGTCGGGGCGGACGCGGTTGTTCAATAGCACAAGGTTGACTATTAAAGTTTAAATAGTTTTATTAAATAACTTCAAGGTTCCAATACAAGGAATAAATCAAATACATAGCAAGGATACAAGTCTAATTGATTAAGCATTCTAGGTCCAAACATCCTATCACGATAAAGTCTCATGTTGTAGAACCTGAAACATGTGAAAGAATCTGTCAACTACAAAATAGTTGGTGAGATACAAAGGTTTTGACACAGTTTAACAAGTATTTGGAAAGAATTACAATTCACTATGATATATGCATTCTATAATGTAAGTATGAGAACAAGTATCTTAAACATTGTGCACTTCAACCCTCCAACCAAGTTTAGGCATAACCCGCAGGTCACCCTTATAAGTCGCATGTTTAAAGTTTAATTCAGTAACAATCACCAAGGGCTCCCCCCCGAAGGGGTCAATCAATCAAGGTGGATTGGTCAAATACAATAGATCTATCATTGTTACTATAGGCTTGATCAAAGTTAATGAATATGCTAGTTTTAAGTTTAATCTAAGCATACAAGTCTCAAGTTTAACATAAGAATAAACACGTAGTCATAGTTGTACAAGAATTGTATAAGTTTAAGAATTTTGAACATGTTTCACCCTAAAAGCATAGAAAGGAAAAAGGGGCTAAGTATACTCACATGGATCGATGAAGAGTATCCGACACGGATAAGTATTTGCAAGACTTTGAGGGAGAATATCCTCACAATAAGCCTAAGAATATAAGTCTAAAGTTTTAAGCAAAAAGTCTAAGACAAAGGATCTAGGATTTCGGGATTCGACTAGGGTTGTCTAGGGTTCCATATGGGAGAAAGGGATTGATGGTGTTTAAGAAAATCAAAGTTTCAAATAAAGGTTTTGAATGAATGACACAAGACTTGTATATCAAGGTTTAAATAAGTTTATAGTTTTAAAATGATTATTCAAAAAGTTCTTACACTATAATTTGCATATGTTATGTGATAACAATAAGAATAGTTTTCTAAGTATTCGTAAATGAAGTTGGAGTAATTGTTAAACGGAAGACTAAATAATTATTAAATAATTATTTAAAGTATGGATAATTATTAAAGATTACTAATAATTATTGTAAGGATAAATAATAAGTGTTTAAAGAGAAATTAATTATTAAGGATAAATAGATATCTATAAGAATAAACAATATAAATCATTTAGGTTTTACTAAAGTTTCAAGTATTAAACATTTATTTTACAAATTATCTTGTAATACATAATGTTTATAAGTTTAAATAAATGTCAAGTTTTCATAAGTTTATAAAATAGGATTTCTTATAAGGTTTATGTTTTAAATTATAAGTTTATAAATGTTTTTAAGTTAAAGTTTCTATTTAACTTTTATAAGTTTGCAAAAGCTAGAAAATTAATTAAAGCATATTTATTTCTTATGTTTCCAATTAAAATAAATAAACAAGCTTCAAATCTAGTAAATATGAATTTTCATTAAAATGTATAAGTCTAATTGTTTATAGTTAAGTTTTATAGATTTATGAAATTCTTATAAGTTTTATGTTTAAATAAAAGTTTATCAATTTATTCAAAGTTTAAACTAAATTCACTTATTAATAATTTAAGTTTCTGAGTTTATAAAATAGTTTCCATAAGTTTTATGAGGTTAAAAAATATTTTTATAGTTTTTTTAAGTATTTAAAACTATTTTTAAAGAATTAATTACTATAAGTTTACTTAAGTTTTATTTAATTAAAAATGTTTCAGAATACAAAACCATAGATAAAAATCATTTCTAGGTTGATACAAGTTTAACAGATTTTATAAAATTTATTAGAAATTTTAAATCTGATTAAATAGGCATAAAAAAATGAAATAAAATAAAACGGGCCGCCCGGATCGAACTCGGGTCGCTTCCCGGGTCACGAACACACACAAGCCTAACCACCGGACCAATGACTCTGTTGTGTTATAATCTAGAAAAGAATTGTTTTAAACACAAACTTGCCCCAATCTCGTATGAACCCTAGTTTTTCAAGCCACCAATTCGATTCGATTTGCCCTCTGTTAATGAAATTAATCAGAGGGCTTTTGATCTATACACGAATGCGAGTATGATGGCCACAAGAATTACCTGAATCGGAGTCGAATGGAGAGTGAACGAGTTTGAGTTTGGCATCGGTAGTCGCGGCTTCAAATCGAGCAATGTGAGGAGTTAATCGGAGAAATTGAGAGTGAAGGAAGTTGTGGTGTGATGTTACTGAAGATTCTAATCGATATTTATAGCCGATTTCGCGAGTTAAAGCCGGATTAGGTGGGGCGATTACGGTTGAGTTCACACGGATCGAATGCTTAATGGCGCATGGTTATAGCTGGAGTTGAACATTGAATGATGTCTGGAATGGGTCGCATGCGAGAGGCGAGATCCGAGGTGCACTGCATTTGGACGGAAATCACGATTTGGGATAAAACGGCTCGAAACCGGGTGTGGCGGGTTTCGAACCTGGGACCGATTTCGGTTCTGGAAGTTCGGGATAAATACACAACAGGTCCCTGAACTTCCAAACTATTATCATCTCGTGTTTAGAATTAATATTTAGTTTAAACTAGTTTCGAAAGTGCCCGTTTTAGTCCCTGAAGTTTTTATAAAATAATTAAAAGTTTAATAAGTTTTCTCAATGAGTTCAATCATTTTTATAAAATGATTCACATGATTATTTTTTTATAAGTTTAAGAAATTAAAAGGAGGTGATATCATTTACCTAATTATAAACTTATAATGTTTTATAAATATATATATATATATATATATACATATAATTATACTTTTAAACAACTCTCACTTATATATATATATATATATTTTTCTTTCTCATGGAGCCGGGGGTCTAAACGGGAGCAGCCTCTCTATCCCTTGGGATAGGGGTAAGGTTTGCCCTCATCACACCCTCCCCAGACCCTACTAATAGCGTTAGCTATGTGTGGGATTATACTGGGTACGTTTGGTTTGGTTTGGTTTGGTCACTTATATATATATATATATACATATATATGTTTCAAGTATAAAAATTAATTTAAAATGAATAGTTTTAATACGATTTTCGAGTTTTAATTTACCAACACGTGCTAGGGTTTAAGAAAAGATATGTCGAAAATCTCGGATATTACAGCAGGGAAGCAAAGACAACTATGCTTGAGTGAGTTAGAAGAATTAAGGGATGAAGCATACAAGAATGCTTCTGCATACAAGGACAAGATGAAGAAGGTTCATGATGCAAAGATCCGGTTGAAAACCTTTGCGGTTGGACAAAAAGTGTGGTTATTCAACTCACGGTTGAAGCTCTGCCATGGAAAACTGAAGAGCAAGTGGACAGGTCCTTACTTGGTGACCAAAGTGGGTCATTCAAGAGATGTGGAGATTGAGGACTTCGAGGATCATCTGAAGCAAATGGTGAATTGTAACATCCATAATTTTTCGACCTTATTTTATTTTAGTTATTTCAATAATAAACACTATATTTAAAAAAATTATATTTAATCAAGCACATTATGCCACATAAATCATTATTCTAATTAGTATTTCTATTTTTTTTAAAACCTTGCTTTTACATATAAATTTCTATAGCACATGTATATATATGTATAATTATTTAGTTATAAATATATGTATACAAACATTATTCATGTATTGGAGTTTATTAATTAAACCTCATAAGAATGTTTTTTTAGCAAATATATAACTGACTTTTAAAATTTATAGCATAGACTGTTTTTTTTATATAAAGTATATAAAAGAAAGATTCAAACTTTATAAAGTTTTAACAAAAATCAAATTATAAATATGTACATACACATATTTACAATTTAAACGAACTAGTTTAGACCCTCTAATTACTTAAACCTCCACTTTTGTAACATCCCAAAAATAATAAAACGAATAAATATAGCGAGACCGGTGATTTAGTCAGAATATTTAAACAAAAGGGAGCGGGCTTGGGCTCGGCTTCAATGGGCCGAGGGAAGCCCAGGTATATAAGAGGCAGGGCAGCCCTCTTCTCTGCTTATTCCCCCACTCACGCAACTTCTAGAGAGAGAAAGGAGAGCTCGGGTCTAGAGAGAGAAAGTTGACGGATTGTCCCGGAATTGAGGGAACACGTTACTGCTAAGCTCGTGAGAAGAACCTCCGGATCAGAATCTCGATACAGGTAATGATCTTGCCTAAATCTGCGTTTTTGTTCCTTTTTTGGGATTTTCGGGTTTTGGCTAAAAAGGTAACGATTTTGCGGATGGAACTTGAAAATGAGCTTAGGTATAGCATCTAGAATGAAAAATGAACGTTTTGATCTAAGAAAACTGAGATATTGTCTCGATCAGACTTGCATGCAAAAACTTCGGATTTTTGGGAAGACGACCTGTGCAGACCCATCGAAACTACATAGTTTCGATATGTGCAGACCCATCGAAACTACTTAGTTTCGATATGTGCAGACCCATCGAAACTACATAGTTTCGATATGTGCAGACCCATCGAAACTACATAGTTTCGATATGTGCAGACCCATCGAAACTACCCAGTTTCGATATGTGCAGACCCATCGAAACTAACATAGTTTCGATATGAGCCCATGATTCGAAGTTAAGATTTCACCTAAGTTACTCATCGAAACTACCAAGTTTTGACATAAACAACCTATCGAAACTATCAAGTTTCGATATAAGCAAATCCATCGAAACTACTAGGTTTGAGCATAGGGATGTCTAGTGTCATCTAGGAGCACTACCTTACAAGTATGGCTTTATTATAACAGATCGTGAGTGACATTAGTGACGCTCAGTAGCCAGCTAAGAGTATTTCAGAAACTACTTATCCGGTGAGTTCTAGAAGCCCTCTTTTAAATGTTTTAATAATGTTTTTGGGCTGGTGTGCATACGTAACGATGTAACGATTTTATAAAACGATGTTTATGAAGGTTGTATGTAACGTTTTATAAAATGATGTTTATGAGTGATGTTTTAGAAGGAAAGGTTATGAAGGAAATGTTTATGAAATATTTTGCCAAAAGAAGTTTATGAAGTGTGTTAATGAATGAATGTTTTTAATAAAACGTACGAATGCTTTAACTGAAGTTTTTGAAGTAAAAGAAGCGAAGGTTTATGAAAGTCACAAACGAACGAATCTGCCAATATTCCTTAAGGAATGAAGGTTAAGGGATGGGAAGTATGTTATGGGCCTTTACCTTTTAGGGGCCTTTGTGGCTGGCCAACTGTTGTACAACTGGGGCGATGACGGTCGTCAAGGGGATTATCGTGATCCTTGAAGTTTGGTACGATTTACCTTACGGGGTAGTCGTGCTTGAAGTTTGGTACTTGCGCCCTACGGGGTGTAGTGCTTGAAGTTTGGTACGCGCTATCCTTTGGGACGCCGTGCTTGAAGGGTTGGATGACCTAAGTATCGGGCCCTAGGAGTTCCTCACCCGAAGGACAGTACGGTGATGATGGGCCTAGTGGTGGTGATCCTTAGTTCATTCAACCAGTATGTAACGTATGGATTTGACGGTTACGAGAAGGCGCAGATTCGATATGTTCGTTGACTTATGTTTATGAAGTGTTATGTTTTGTTATTGCATTACTTTACGTACGATTTTTATTAAATGAAGTATGAAGTTATGTTTTTGGCAAATTATTCGAAGTTAAGGTTTTATGTTAAAACTAGAACTCACCAGCGTAGCTGACTTTTTAGTAAGCACATTCAAGTTAAGGCAGGTTATGAGGATGGACGGTGATGCTGGGCTAGCGAGAGGAGTTACACGACTGACTATGAAGACTGGCATCCTGTTATGTTTTAGTTATGATGTATTTACGTTTTAAACAATGTTTACGCTTCCACATGTATGAACAATGATGACGTTATGTTTGAATGAAATTTTCCGCTGCGTTATTTGATATTCATGTTTAAGAACTGTTTGTGAATGAGTAAATCCAACAAGTGAGGCCTCCCGGTTTGGGGCCTTACAACTTTGAAAATTGGACATCTTTAATCTTAAATTTGACCTTTTTGACCTAATTTGACTTTCGAAAGTCAAAACAGCCCAAATTTTCCATCTTAATCGATCAAATATGTTGTTTGGGGACAATACATGTTTACATGACTAGGTATCGACCATAATCAAGCCCAAATAGCATTTCAATTCATCTAATCTCGCGGCTCTTTTCAAATTTGAACAGTTTGACTTTTCTGAGTCAAACCAGACTTAAATCCTTGCCAAAATTTCAGGAATTAGATGCTTTCAATCACGCAAATCAAGCATAGACCAGTCCCGCGTGTATTCAGACCGTTTTCCTGACCCAATTCATTCGATTCCAGCCAGATTAACGCGTAATCGAGGCTACGGCTGTCATCCATAATCCTTGCGATCGAATCAGGCCTTAAAGGTGAAATCAATCAAATTAATTCACCACGAACCTTCGCACGACCCTATAAAATCTCACTCAAACCGCATTTGAGTCTTATTCCATCCCTGTTCGTCGATCTAGCACCCTAAACATCGCCTCTGTCCGTTTAGTCGCCAGGCTTCATTACGCAACCATCACAGGTATGGTTTACATCGTTCACTTCGTTTTTACCCACTAATCGAAAGCCCCATGTCAATTCACTAGAACGATTCATAATCGGGTTCAAAATCCGACTTTTTCCTAAATCTGTTCATACGGTTTCTAAGAGGGAAATTGTGAATTGAATGGGGCATCGCATTTAAGATTTTCGAATCAGTCTATACTAGCGAAACCATCTGGTCCGACCGGTTAAGTCATTGCACCGTCGGACCAGAGGCCGTGGGTTCGAAACCCACAAGACCGGGCCTTTTTGCGTGAGCCTAAAAGCCTAACCCGGCTCCACTCCAGCAACATGTTAACTAATTTCTCAACCGAGTCTGTAATAGGGTTCGTGACTTGGTCCGGTGGTAAACCCGGTTGCACACTCAGGCGCCACCCGGGTTCGAGCCGGGTGGCCTGTTTATATTTTTTAAAACCGATTTTAATGCCCCAAAAATTGTATAAAAATTATTTTATAAACCCAACTTTATTTAGATCAGATTAAAGCAATACTTTAGAATTTTTAACATAAAACATCTATTTTAAAAGTTGTTTAAAATCTCTTTTTAATCATTTAAAAATACATTTTTAAATCAAATTATTAAATTTTAAAATCAAGTATTTAATTTCCTAATTTTATAAAAATTGTGACAAAGTTTTTATAAAAAAAATACATTCTCATAAATAATTTGTTTTTCTATTAAACTATACATACATATTAGAGTTTAAAACAAATAAAACTCTTTCAAATATATATATATATATATATATATATATATATCAATAACTACATTCCTTATTTTAGAACATATTACTTTAATAATAAATAAATAAACAAATTTATTTATTAATTATCTTTTTACATTAACAAATTTATTTATGGTTTTAATATGTACTAATATATATATATATATATATATATATATATATATATATTTACCCTATAGTTTGACACATTATTAGAAAATGATAAAATAAGATAGATTTATTTATTTTTACTTTAAACCCTAAAAGAATTTATTTATTTAAATTAATTAGACATAAACCCTAAAGACAAATATTATTTTTCATATATACTTTGAACTTACAATTTTACATATCAAACTTTTGTTGACTTACATCCTTTCACATAAAATGACACAACCCTTGTACAAATCCACACATATCAAACCCGATGAACATTTGATCATGACTTAGACTCCGTGCACATTATTAATTCAAGTCCGTACATTTCATTCTAGGATAAACTTGTGATTTGAGAATCACTTGTGCTTCATTTTTGTTCGTGCTATCTACATAATTCATACAAGTGAGTTTACATACCCCTTTTTCGTATTTACATATTTGGGGTGAAATATGATTACATTCAAATACTATTTGCAATTACACACGTACAATTCTTCAATATGATCATATGTGTTTATTTGTGCTTTATGCTTGAATGCTAATTGTTAAGGCCACATATACATGGTATACACGTGCAAACACAAATACATTACTTTAGGCTAACATGTGTTGTTATGCCCTACATTAGGATAACATGTGTTGTTATGCCCTACATTTACATTAGGATAACATGTGTTGTTATACCCTACACTTACATCAGGATAACATGTGTTGTTATGCCCTACATTAGGATAACATGTGTTGTTATGCCCTTTAATTACAAAGTTTCATTTGTGCATCTAGCTTAACTTAGATTCTTCATAAATGCTTTATAAACCATGCATCATATGAATTGTACACAAAACATTTGAACTTTACTTGTGGTGTCAAAACCTATGTATGCTCACCAACTATTTATAGTTGACCCTCTCATTTTATCATGTTTCAGGTACAAATGTTTGAGTTAAGATTCAAGCTACTTCACTTAGGGTTGAGGACCTAGTCTTAAATTTTAATATGGAGATTTATGTATTCTTTAATTCTTGTAAATGATGTAAATGATTACTTGAGTTATGAAATGAAACTTATTGTTTAATTATTACAACTTTAGCAAACCATGAGCTTATGAACAGTCTACATGTCCCGCCCCGACGTTTCCGCCGTCGGTTGGGGTGTGACATGAATGGCCACCGTCTAAAGCCATACTTAGAGCCTAATGACATCAATGGTCCGGATAAGCAAGCTGAGGTATTGTTTTTGAGCACTCTAGCAGCTGGAGAGACGTAAGTAGCATCAGGTACACTGCGTCTGGCTGAAGACGTTAAACTTAGCGCTCTTAGGAGGTAACCTAAGTTTTATATTTGTCTGATTTTGAATTTTAGTTAAATGAACGTTGTTGGTGTGTTCCCTAGAAACCCTCATGAGACTAAACTCGTCATCTCAAGATACTGAGAGGTTTAAAAGGCATGATGCATATGCTAAATGCATCCGTGATGCCTACGAAAGTGAGTTAGAACTTTACTACTTTGTTTTATATATAATTGACCAAGTGTGGGGAAGCCTTTGAGGTAATCTTGGCTTGTATGGATGCATGTGAGAGCAATGCACACTTTCCTAGGGATAGGGCACTGTTTGTAACTTATGTAAATTTTATGTAGTTTTTCAAAGTTTTGCAGGTTTTCGTGTCGATTTTAGCAAGAAAAATGGTGAGAAACAACGTTCTAGGTATGTATGCATATATTTTAGTGGTTGGAACGGGTTTTTGAAGAAGTTGGGAAAACCAAGTTTAGAGGGCCAAAAATTTTCTAAGTTAAAAAACGGTCAAAACTTTCTGTCAACACCAAACCCTCGCGGTACGCGAGGTTCCCAGCTCCATCTCTCGCGGTACGCGAGGGATGGAGTTCACCGGTCAACATTTTTTACTTCTTCACGGTACGCTAGTATGTACCTAGCGGGTCTCGTGATACGCGAAAAAAAAAATTCTTTTGAGTCATGTCAGTCCGTCGGGTCTTTTAATTTCTTTTGAGTTCTTCTATTGAGTCTTTATGATGCTTGTGTGTGCTTGAGTTTATCTTTGCAGGTTTAGATTGATCCACCCGTACTCAATCTCCATTCGGGAGGTGATTTCCGACTTTCGTTGGTTCTTTTGTACAAGGCAGCCACTTGCATATGTGGGATACGATCGTGACTGAAATGCTATACGATCGTCTTTCCAGCTAAGTTTTCTTTATTTTTGTATTTAATTTTTTGTTTTAATGTCGCTCTTCCTACATTGAGGGCAATGTAGAGTTTAAGTGTGGGGAGTGAGACTGTAGTCTAAGTTTGTAGATTGTGTCTGTATAGTCATAAAATCAAAAACCCATAAAAATTAAATAAAAAATTTCAAAAAAATGTCCTTGGATTAGAATTGTTGCAGCTATGTGAGAAATGATAGGTAGAATTGAAACTCTGCTTGTGGAGTTGACTAAATAATAAATAATAGAAAACGCGTTTAATTTGTAATGTTTCGGTAGGCCCAACCGCCTTAAAAGCTTAAATATCCTGATAGTGTATCTAGGTTTAATTGAATAATTAATTCAGGATATCTTGTAGGTCCTCATCTTTAGGGTGTTGATAAGGTTGAAACTGTCAATATAGGGTAACAGGTACCACATTAAACAAAGATTTTTATGTTTTTGAAATTACTTGGCACACCGCTTTCTTTTTATGAGAAAGTTGGTGGCGCCCGCATTCCATACATCCACCATTGCATGGGTTTGAATTAATTAAGTTGAAAGCTTGAGTTTGCTTACGTGTTACCCTCCGGGTTACAAGCTTGGTTGAAATGCCCATAGGCAGACTCTTGTAATCAATTTTAGATGACTAAGCGAGACTAAGGTGTTACCCTCTGGGATTGCAACCTGGTTGAAACGCCTCTAAGTTAAACTTATGTTATTCATTGCTAAAAACTGCAGCCTATGTGTCACACGTCGAGTTCCAGCTTGATTGAAACACCATTGGGTTAGGTTTACTCATACAACGTTAATGAAAGCTCGCATCATTCATCCATCAAGCCATAATTCATATAAGTAATTTTTAAAACACATAAATCTTTGTTTATAGTGGTGGAAAAATCTTTAAGGTTTAGCCCGGGCCTAAACATGACCTTGAGACGGGATTAAGCTGAACTGTAACGTCCTGAGTGTGAGACCCATAGATAGATTGTTGGCTTGGTAATAGATATAATTTTAGATCACAGAATTGGGGGTTTGATGAGTCGGTGTTTAGGTTTAATCGGATCGAAATACCGATTGTTACAGTTAGCGCGTTAGCGGATCGAAATGACTGAGAATGTAAAAGCATGTTCCGATTATGATCTCATTGCATGATTCTTTTTCGGGACGCAAAAGAGTAAGTGTGAGGATGTGATGTAGTGTAAAATAACCCCAGTTAATGTGTCTAATTGTATTTGTTTTAGTTGTTTTAGCATGTATCTTTGTATGGTTTTATGTATGTATGGTATGTGTGTGCCTCCCAGGTTTATGTGCTAAAAGTGCGGGAAACGAGAGTTAATCAGTTGGATTCGAAGCACGGGAAAGAAAGTCAAAGTAAAAAAGTCAAATTGTTGGAATTTCTGGTCCTCGCGGTATGCGAAGACCTAAGGGAGATTTCTCGCGGTAAGCGAGGAAATGAAGAGGGTGCCGGACTATTTTGTCCGACCAGCTTTTTCTCGCGGTACGCGAGGGGATGTTTTTACAGGAAAATTAACCTATTTTAGGTTTTAATCTTTCTCAGTCTCCATTATCTTCCATCTTCAATTCCAGCTGTTCCAGAGCTCCATAGAGGCGATTCTTACAGTTCTTGAGTCGATTGTTCTTAAAGTTTGATGATTGTAAGTCCTATTACATTAGTTTTGATTATTGTGATGAGTATGAGTAGCTAAATCACCCGTGGTCTTTCTCGGGTGTAGGGTTTTACGTTTACACTTGTACTTTCTGGAATACTTGGTCTTGGTTTGTAGTTTTGACTGGCATCTTAAACCATATGATTACATTTATTGATTGAATGCTTTAAAATGTTTGTGTTGATTTCAAATTATTGATTCAAGTCTCATCAGTCTTAGGTTTATTTACACCAGGGGCATTGTGAGATTTGAGTGTCAATTGGTTAATATAAACTGATTATACATGAATAGACTTTCTTTACAGCTCGTTCTAATATTTTCACTGAATTCGGTTGAACCATGTGTGATTATGTCTATGTGATTGCTTACTAGGTAGACTAGGAAGAACTTGTGTTTGCAAACCTGAACCCCGGAGAGGATTACCCTTCTCATTATTGTTTAAAACCCAATCCAAACCAGTGTTTACTATTTTATGTCTTTCAATATTTGTAACAATATAACACTTTCCACAAACTCCTCGTGGATACGATACTCTACTTACCCTTACTAGTTAAGGTGTTTAAGGAGTGTTTTTGACCGACCAAAAACGACATCGATCAATCGTTCAAAAATATTTTCCACGTATAGCTCAAAAAACTATAGCCATGTCTTGGTGGTGGGATTTTAACTATGGTTTTCACGTATATTCTAACGAGTCACTAGAAAACAACCCGCAAAGTTCTGGCGTTCAAGGTGGGTACGGGACATGGCCGGTAGATGTGAATCAGGAGGAGGTCTCATCCGACGTTCATTCTAATCACCGTGTAAAGCTTCCAGATTTGAACGAGCCACTAAAAAAAATCCCTATTTCGTTTACGGTGAACCCTCTTACCCTACACAACCCACTAGCGATTTCATATACGGTGAAGTCTCTTACCCGACACAACACACTAACGATTTCATATACGGTGAAGTCTCTTACCCGAAACAACACACTGACGATTTCGTATACGGTGACCCCACATACCCTACACAACCCACTGACGATTTCGTATACGGTGAAGTCTCTTACCGACACAACCGACTAACGAGTCCGAAGACGAGGAACAAACCAATACAACCGTGTCGTATAAAATTTACCAGGTATAACATTCCTACATATATATACTTACATATAGTTTATTGTTGCTTAACTTTAACCGTACCGTTGTTGTAGAATTTTCAGTCTCGTAAAGAGCTGGTGGATTGGGCTGTCCGCAGAGAACGTGAGAATGGTTACGTAATTATCACCCGACGATCGAGGAGAAAAGGCGACGACCCGTCGGCGCCGGTTATCAAGGTATGGCTTGTGTGTGATCGTCACGGCGAACGTAAGTCTACAGCCATGGTTAGACGTGCTGGTAGCACTACGCCAAATATGACCTACGGCCACACTTTTTCAAAAAACGCCATGCCACAATTTCGATTAAATGTGTGGCTAAAGGTCTTTTATCACATTTCAAAACCTTCTATCCTACTTTTGGTCACACATTTTATTTATTCACGTGACTAATGTATAATAGTTCAAAACCTTTAGCCACACTTTAAGAAAAAACGATGATATTTAGTAGCCACACTATAAAAGTGTGGCCAAATGTGATTTATGGCCATAGTATTTGTCTGTTTTTTTATATATGTGACCAAACACACATCTATTAGCCACACTTTAAGAAAAAACTGTGACATTTAGTAGCCACACTAGAAAAGTGTGGCCAAATATTATCTACGGCCACAATATTTGTTTCATGTAACCAAAAACACATCTATTTGCCACACTTTAAAACAAAAATGTGACATCTACCAGCCACTATCGAATAGTGTGGCCAAATGTGACGAACTGACATAGTATAATTTTAGTGATGTGGCTAAAAGCTAATAGATATGGCCACTTATTTTATGTTGTGTGACCAAATAGTAGTGTTTTGCAATTAGTAAATGAAAGAAAAGCAGTGGCTAAATATGACGAACCACCATTGTTTTTGTTTGATGATATGGCTAAAAGCTAATACAAAGATATATATAGTAGTGTTTTTTAGCCACGTGTGTTTAAATAGTTATAACTATAAGTATTTTATGGTCACGGTTACAACTATTTTGTGTGGCTAAAAGTAATCAATAGTCACGGTTAAACGTTTTATGTGTGGCTAAAAGTAATAAATGGACACGGTTAATAGTGCGTGTGGCCTATGGTCTTTCCACTTCCTACCATAAAATTCTTCAATTTTTCAAAGGAAGATGATCGACCGGACGCGGGGCGCACCCTTTGTAAATACCAATTCACCAAATTAAGTTTTCATTCAACCAAAAAACCTCCGTCGCCCTTCTCTCGAAACAAAAAAAATGATCAAAATGGTGCCGCAATGGAGAGTACGAGCAACCGGTGGTGCAACACCACTCTACCACGGTATAGTATATTCTTAAAGTTGTGTTTTTTAAGGTAAAATTTATAACCTAATGTTGAAATTTCAGGTAATCCGAGGCCCATCACGCTGAAGATCCACCACAAGGGCCACTTCAGAGCCACTCCCGTCGGCGAGCAGGAATACAACGGCGGCGTTGAGAGCTTTGTTGACTATGTCAACATTGATATCTTTTCATATAAAGAGCTTGACCATATGGTTAAAGCTCTCGGGTACACGACGGTTGGGTATTTTACCACCTTTTTCAAAATCCCATACCTGTCACTGGAGTATGTTGTTGAAGTATACGGTGAAAATGATATGAGGGCTGTGGCCTTTCATGGGAGGGATGCAACTGAACTCTCCCTCTACCTTTTAAGGGAGCAGGACTCCACCTTCACCGTTGATGCTCTGTTTGGGCAGAGGAAGAAACCAGGCGAGTACAGTGAAGGACATACTCCATGGTCCACATCCTCATGTGAGGAGGATGAGGATTTGTTATCTGATGCTAGGTCATAGTGATCTAGTGTTGAATTTATGTCTGTAATTATGTATTTTTTGTAAAAAATATGATTATGTATATAATAGATCAGTTTTTTGTTATCTGGTTAATGCATTTTGATTGTATTGATTGTGTATATGGTTGATGCAATGTAATGTAGTTTCTCATTAGGAAACTACAGTTAAATAAAGCTAGCTACAATTGCATACCATTTGACCATATAAAGATAATAGTTAACCAATTGCAAAGATAAATCAAACTAATATAAATCAAACCAAAGACATAGTAGTTGCACAGTTGACCATATCCTGAAATCCAAAGACATAACAGTTGACCAGTTGACCATATATTGACCATTTACCATATATTGATCAATATTTAACCATTGGAAATTGGTCTACAATTGCATACGATTTGACAATATATTGATAACAGTTGACCATTTTAATTTCAAATAGACACAACTGCTGGTTTTGGAGAACAACCTCAACAGCAGTTTCCCTTACCATGTATTTTATATAATATAAATCAAACCAAAGATATAGCAGTTGCACAGTTGACCATATACTAAAATCCAAAGACATAATAGTTGACCATGTGACCATATATTGACCACTTGACCATTTACCATCTACTGACCAATATTTGACCACTTGCAAAGATAAATTGTACATATATATAAAAAACATCAGTTCTTGTACATATCAGTTATGATCTAGCTAGGCCCAGCCACTTGTCCATCCTCAGAGATTCATACATGATCATCTTCACATCTGCAGCCACTTGATCAGGAGGTGGTTCTTTTCGGTTTTTTAATCCTGCAATGTATGATCTAGCTGCAGCTGAGATTTGGTCTGAAGTTGGAGGCTCGGTTCGATTCAACAAGGTTCTTATTGGTAGAGCTTCATCATCGTAGACTGGCTTGGGTGGCACCTTTACAGGAAACTTCTTTCTAAGATCTTCCAAACTCTTGTAGTTTTCAAAAGTTTTTCTTTCTTTCCATTTTCTAATGGCCGCAGCACTATCGATATTTGCTTCTATCAATTCATCCTTCATTCTCTTCATTTTGAGTGTCTTATCAACACTAGTAGTTGTTCTAAATGCTTTCCAATTTGGTGGTGTTTGTGCACTAGAAGGGTGTTGTTCCATCATTTTACTAATCCTCGTGATTTCCCCTTCTAATGCTTCTATGGTCCAGTCTACATACTGACCTCTTTTTGCAGTGTACTTCTTGTTCTGCATGATCTAATCAATATGATCTTGTTTTAATGTTGCACGTAGATTGGAATCTATGACTGTTGCATTTGAAAGTTCTTGGCATTTACGAAACCCTAATTCTTCTAGGTCTCTAATGATCAACAATTCCTTTGCTAAGATCTGTTGAGTTGTAAGGCCCCAAACCCGGGAGGCCTCACTTGTTGGATTTACTCATTTACAAACAGTTCTTAAACTTGAATATCAAAATAACGCAGTGGAAAATACTTCATTAAACGTAACCTTTACATTGTTCAACATGCAGAAGCGTAGCATAGTCTAATACATAAACATAACATAAACAAATCATAACGTGATGCCAGTCTTCATTTCATCCGGGTAACTCATCAAGCCGCCCAGCATCACCTTCCATCATCATAACCTGCCTTAACCTGAATGTGCACACTAAAAAGTCAGCTACGCTGGTGAGTTCTAGCTTTTCATAAAACCTTAACTTCAAATATTTGCCAAAAACATATCATTTAACTTCATTAATAAAAGCGTACAAAAACATGCAATAACATAACATCATAAACATAAGTCAACGAACATATCGAATCTGCGCCTTCTCGTAACCGTCAAATACAAACGTCACATACTAGTGGAATAACCTAAAGATCACCACCACTAGGCCCATCAACACCGTACTGTCCTTCGGGTGAAGAACTCCTAGGGCCCGATACTTAGGTTATTCAACACCAAACTTCAAACACGGCATCACAAGGATGACACGTACCAAACTTCAAGCACTGCACCCCGTAAGGCACAAGTACCAAACTTCAAGTACGACTACCCCGTAAGGTAAATCGTACCAAACTTCAAGGATCACAATAATCCCCTTGGTGACCGTCATCACCACAGTTGTACAACAGTTGGCCAGCCACAAAGGCCCCTAAAAGTTAAAGGCCCATAACATACTTCCCATACCCATAACCTTCATTCCCTAAGGAATATTGGCAGATTCGTTCGTTTGTGACTTTCGTAAACATTCACTTCTTTTACTTCAAAACTTCAGTTAAAGCATTCCTACGTTTTATTAAAAATCATTCCTTCATTCATAAACACTTCATAAACTTCATAAACTTCTTTTGTCAAAATATTTCATAAACACTTCTTTCATAACCCTTCCTTCTAAAACATCGTTCATAAGCATCATTTTATAAAACGTCACATACAACATTCATAAACATCGTTTTATAAAATAGTCACATCGTTACGTATGCAAACCAGCCCAAAAACATTATTAAAACATTTAAAAGAGGGCTTCTAGAACTCACTGTATAAGCTAATCTGGGTTATCCTAAACAAAGGTCCAACAACGTCACTTCCGATCTGAATTGATTAGTTAAATACACATCAGACCCAATCCCGACTCTAACGGTTTAACCATTCTAAACATACTAACTTTACTTAATCAGCCTGATGCATGCGTACTTAGCAAGTGCGCAGGGACTTGTTCTTGCGTACTTAATAAGTGCGCAGACTTTGCTTCATGCGTACTTGATAAGTACGCATGACCTTCTTCATGCGTACTTGATAAGTATGCAGGATCCTCTTCGTGCGTACTTGGTAAGTACGCAAGATCAGCTTCATGCGTACTTGATAAGTACGCACGAACTGCTTCCTCGCAAAAACCCTAACTTTCGCCTTCGAGTCTGATCACGCCAAGATCCCGAACTTGTTTACTTCAAAACGTTTTCTTTTCATTAAGGAATCCAAATATATGTTTTCCTTTCAATTTCATCCGTAAAAATGTTACATTTTCATCCAAAACCCGAAAAACCCAAAAACAAACAAAAACTCAGATTTAGGCCAGATCGTTACCTGAATCGATTTTCTGGTCTGGAGATTCTTCTCACGAGCTTTGGAGCAACACACTTCTCAAATCTCGAGTCAATCCGCCAACTTTCTCTCTCTACAGTTTCTCTCTCTAGAAGTTGCAAATGAGAGAAATGGGTGGTGACCCTGGCTATTTATAGGGGAGGCTCCCCTTCCAGCCCGCCGGCCCATCCGACCCGACCCGACATGCCTCGTTCGTTTATTCCATTATTATAACTTTTGTTTTATTTTTGGGATGTTACAAGTCTACCCCCCTTACAATAGGTTTCGTCCCCGAAACCTATTATAAGTCAAATAGTTGACGGTACAACTCCCTCATTTTTGTATCCGTTTCCCAAGTGGCTTTTGATCCCCTTCGCTGCTTCCATTGGATTTTAACCAATTGAATAATCTTATTACGCAAACGCTTCTCCTTTCTGTCTAAGATGGCCACGGGTTCTTCGATGTAGTTAAGGCTGTTGTCGACCTCGATGTCAGTAAGTGGTAAGTGAGCTGATTCATCCGCCAAACACTTTATCAAGTGTGATACTTGGAAGGTAGGATGAATCCCACTTAACTCATAAGGCAACTCTAACCGATAAGCGACTTCACCAACCCGTGCCATTATCCTGAATGGTCCGACAAACCTCGGACTTAACTTTCCTCTCTTCCTGAATCGTATGATTCCCTTCCAGGGTGACACTTTCAACATTACTCTGTCCCCAATATCAAACTTAATAGTCCTTCGTCGTTTATCCGCATAGGACTTCTGACGATCTTGTGCGGCCTTTATTCGTACTTTGATTTGATCAAACCTTTTTGATGTTTCTCTTACGACTTCAAGACTTTCTAATTCCTTCTGTCCAATCTCACCCCAACAAACTGGGGTCCTACATCTTCTCCCATCCAACATTTCGTAAGGAGGCATGCCTATCGTCGTGTGACGACTATTGTTGTAGGAGAATTCGGCTAACGGCAGATGACTGTCCCAACTGCCGCCAAAATCGATAATACAAGCGCGAAGCATATCCTCCAAGGTCTGAATGGTCCTTTCGGACTGACCATCCGTTTGTGGGTGGTATGCCGTGCTAACATTGAGTCTCGTGCCCATCGCCTCGCGAAATCTTTTCCAGAACCTCGATGTGAATCATGTGTCCCGGTCAGATACGATCGTCATAGGCATCCCATGCTGTGCCACTACTTCGTTAATAAACACTTCTGCTAACCTTTCCGACGAGAACGTCTCGCGAATAGGTAGGAAATGAGCACTCTTCGTTAAACGGTCCACAATTACCCAAATGGCGTCATGACCTTTAGCTGTGCGTGGTAGCTTAGTTATGAAGTCCATGGTAATGTGTTCCCACTTCCATTCCGGTATATCAAGTGGTCGAATATTTCCATACGGTTTCTGGTGTTTGGCCTTTACTTGTGAGCAATTCAAGCACTTGCTTACGTACTTTGTCACTTCGTGTTTCATTCTAGGCCACCAGTATTCCTTCCTTAGGTCTTGGTACATTTTATTGGTACCAGAATGGATAGAGTACCGAGACTTATGAGCCTCATCCAAGATTTTGGTTCTAAGCTCGCCACCCATAGGTATCCATACCCGTCCAAAACGTATCCTAACACCAAGGGTGTTATATTCCAACTTGTCCTGTTGGCCAACCATCCTTTCCTTTTTTATGTTTTCTTCTTTAAGTGCCTCATCTTGAGCCTTTTCAATTTCTCTCATCACATCCGATGTTACCACCAACTGGCAAGCTTTCACTCTAATAAGAGTAGGCACATCCTTTCGGCTTAGAGCATCAGCCACTATGTTTGCCTTTCCAGGATGGTATATGTTTTCACAGTCATAATCTTTCAGGAGTTCCAACCATCGTCTCTGCCTCATATTAAGCTCTCTTTGTTCGAAGAAGTATTTCAAACTTTTGTGGTCGGAGTAAATAGTAAACTTCACCCCATAGAGGTAGTGCCTCCATATTTTCAATGCAAATACGACAGCAGCAAGTTCCCAATCATGAGTCGGATAGTTGACTTCGTGAACTTTCAACTGCCGCGGCGCATATGCAATCACTCTCCCGTTGATAGATTCTTGTGTAGTCTTAACTATACCTCTCTCGTTCTTGATAGACGTTATATTTTTCAGTGTCGTACATCCCTAGTCGGTCTTTCACATCTAACCGTTAGGGTTCTTATATCGTCATTCTATGTGAAATGTCTTATCAAACTCGAAGTAGTCCACAGAAGACTCCATAGCCATAATTTCAACTCCTCGTTAAGGTTATCCACCTTTCCATCTGAACGGTTACTATCGATCGTCTCTCGACTATTTGGATCATTGTGTATACCTCATAAGCTGTCCATGGTGCATTCGTCCTTGAAGGACCATACCATGCCGTTCTCGAATTAAAACCCCCAATTTACAACTCAAGAACCCTATTTTATGAATCATCAAATTAGATGATTCTAAGATGTTATGCACCTCCCAACACCTTTAGTTAAGCTAGATAACACGTTATATATCACCAATTTCGATTTCTACTAAAACCCACCAAGAACACCTTTGGAGAAGATTCAAGGATGGAAGAATGCTTACAATTGATGTTTGGAAGAAGAGGATTGCATCAAAACCTCCAAAACCAAGCATGTAAGTATCAATTTCGAGATTGTAGTCTTCCCCTCTCTTCCTTCTCTTGGATTTTCGCAAGGAACACACACACAAAGTGTTCCTACGATTTTTGCTATATGACCAAACCAAGAATTGGTTTTGTTACAAACAGCCCCTGAACTTCCATATCTGACTCCTTTCTTCCAAAGTTAAACAAATGCCTCATTTAAACAAACCTTCCACTTGTTTTAATCATCCTTCACCCCTATAACATTATTTTGGGAAAATAAAATTATATTTGGATTTCGGTTCGTTACACCTATCAGTGATGGCGATAAGCTTTGCTTCCATAGCTCCAGCAGCAACAATGGGTTATGGTTAATTGATTACTGTGGTTGCGGTAGAACGGACTTGAACGATGAGAAAGTTACAGCAGCTGAGTGTTGATGATGGACCGGTGGTGACCTCACGGTGGCGGGTTACATCTTCACGGAGATGGTGGTGGTTGTAGAAAGCATTACGGTGGTGATGGAGGTGGGTATATGGATATTACAATGGTTAGTATGGTGATGGTTATGAGGAAGAAAACGACCTCGTGGAGGTACAGTCAAGGTGGTTGATGGTGAGTTTCATGGTAGCTAAATGGTGGTTTGAACAGGTAGTTAATGGTGGTGCGGACTTGATAGTGGTGGTGGTTCACGACTGTTACGGGTGTTAGGTGGTTTCGGGTCATGGTCCGTTCAAGCATGGGATTTATCTCGGTTGATATTGATTTGGATGCATCAAAGGTAAGATTTCCCCACTAAATTGGTTCTTTATAAAAAGGAATTTCATGTGGTTAAATATGGTGTTAATCTTGTAGTAACCGGTGATTCAAAACGAGACCCTAGGATTTTGAACCACTTGAATTGGAGTCCGTTAGGGCAAATTATAGGCGTATCAAAAAGGAGAGGTTCGTGTCGAGTTTCGGGCATGACGAGTTCATATTCTAGACACCACGTCGTGGAGGTACATATCTTAAACCCCTAGTTAGCGACTGTTGAGTAAAAGTCTGGAACGCAAATTCAGGCAAGAGCCGACTGCCGACTCTCCGGGTCGATTGTAGAATGTCCGACAAGACTTAGGACCCTAGCACAACACCAAGTCCTGAATGCAGGTTCAGGCGACACTCAAGTGTGGCTGGCGACTCTCTCAGCCGACACACAAGTGGGATTTCCGACTCTCTCGGCCGACACTCTAATGACATTGCCAAATCTTGCATGAAATTATAGAAAATTGTACTTTGACTTATTTGCAGGTCGGTATACACATTAACAGTAGCTAAAGCATCACCTTCGGGTTACAAATGTTCTCCAATGTTTTGAGGCTGAAGTGTATACACGAACTGTATGAAAGTTATGAATGCTTTATGAATACAATAATGACTAGTATGTTTATAAGCAATGAAATAAAAGTATGACATAACGTGTAAGAATGAGACCTTGCTCTATATTCATGTATATATTGCTTGCCAAGTATTAAAAGTATGACATAATGTATAAGAATGAAACCTTGCTTTATATCCATGTATATATTGCTTGCCAAGTATGAAAAGTATGACATAACTTAAAAGAATGAAACCTTGCTTTATATCCATGTATATATTGCTTGCCAAGTATGAAAAGTATGACATAACGTATAAGAATGAGACCTTGCTCTATATCCATGTATATATTGCTTGCCAAGTATTGAAAGTATGACATAATGTATAAGAATGAAACTTTGCTTTATATCCATGTATATATTGCTTGCCAAGTATGAAAAGTATGGCATAACTTAAAAGAATGAAACCTTGCTTTATATCCATGTATATATTGCTTGCCAAGTATGAAAAGTATGACATAACGTATAAGAATGAGACCTTGCTTTATATCCATGTATATATTGCTTGCCAAGTATGAAAAGTATGACATAACGTGTAAGAATGAAATCTTGCTTTATATCCATGTATATATTGCTTGCCATGTATGAATAAACGTTATGGATGGAAATGATGATAACGGCTACTTCGGTAGGCGGAAGACCACCCGACTATTATGCAGCCAGAATTAAAAGTCTAGAAAGGTATACTAAACTAAGGCTACTACGGTAGAGTCAGTCCCTCAATCGAAGCACGGCTGTATAATTAGTTCGGGTGGGAAACAGATGCCTTAGGGCAGACAAACGAAAATGACGGACTACTACGGTAGGACGGTTGTAAGATATGACGGACTACGACGGTAGGACGGTTGTAAGAAATGACGGACTACTACGGTAGGACGGTTGTAAGATATGACGGACTACTTCGGTAGGACGGTTGTAAGAAAGTAATGACGGACGGACACTAGTTTCCGGACGGTTGTAAGCATGTCGGACTACGACGGTAGACCGAAACGTTTGTCTTTGTGACTTACGTAATCAATGACGGGTTGATCCCCCTTATGTGTAAGACCTATGAAGGTACAAACGAATGTAAGAATGTATGTAACAATATACGTACTCACATAAGAATGAACACGAAAGAAAGAATTGAAGTGGTATATATATACATATATATATATACTTATACTTATGAAAGTATAATAAGAAATAATGTTTACACCTGCTTGCTGTAAAACTAGAACTCACCACCGTTAGCTGACTTTTAGTATGAATTTCAGGTAACAATAAGAAAAGACGGGCGAAGGCATGAAGGCTACCTGACGCAAGACTGACATCCTGCTTAATTGTTCAATGTTAAGACAATGTTTAATGTTTAAGACTTCCGCTGTTTATGTTTGTAATTGAATGATGTACACTTTCGTTGTGTTTAAATGTTTTAATAGAAAGTTCAAAGTTTAATGACTATGTTTATGAGTAAATCAACATATGAGGTCTCCCGGAAATGACGCCTTACAATAACCATTGTACTTTTTTAGGTTTATTCACACATTCGATTTTAAAGTTGAACTACCGTGGTCGTTGTGATCAATGAATGATCTCCATTTGGGTAAAATGTCAGTACCAGTGATTAGCGAGAAACGTAGGACAATCGATTTGAGATGAGGTTGAATGGATCCAGATCGTCGACAGTGTTGCAACGATGTGTGCTTTTTAGGCGAGAAGGGTTTATGGCGGCGTATTTTGCTAACAGTGCTCTATCATCGGCAATATTTCCTCTTGGTTGATGTTTCATCAGTGCAGCGTTCATAGGGCATAAATAAGAAGGGTGGGTTGGGGGATTTTTTAGTTTTGTTTTTATAAAAGGGCATAATAGTAATTTTGTAAAAATTAAACAGAAAATTTAATGTGTGTAGTGTTATCGACTAAATGCATATATTTTAAGCCTAAGATAAAGTTGTAGGCAGACATTGATTTATTGCAACATATAAAAATATGTGAAGCATAATGGACACCAAGTACGGTCGATGCATGATCCGACTGTGGCTTCGACCATCCATGTCCTAACAATTTTTTTAAGATCTAGTTAGCCCTCACTTTTATTTGAACAATTTTCCGTAACCAATTGAACATCTCTTGCATTTGAAAGAATACAAAATATTAAATCCTTTCTTGAGTGATTAGTTGTAACATATTGAAAACACAACTTTAAGATCATAGAACTTTTATTACACGAATACTTGTACAAGGTGATCACTTCATTGGAAGTGAGAAGTTAGTGGTGATCACTTCCATATTACAACAAGGGAGAAGTTGTGAAATTTATAGGTATACCCAGGTATGCAACAAGGGAGAAGTCGTCGCTAAAACCCTTTTTTCTTGTAGTGTAGAGAATGTACACCAGTGACCCATACCCATATAGAGAGAAGTTTAGCGAATAACAACTCATTGTGAAGACAAAGGAGTGTACGCATTTGCTGACATCCACCCTATCCACCCGAAGCACCGTAAATAGTTGTGTCTGTGTGGTGACTTCTCTCCATCTATTGCTCGTTTATTTTAATCAACAAAAAATCACTTGAGTTGTTATAAAAATTGATAATAATTCATATAAAATTATAAATAATTTATTTGTACCAATGATTCATGTCCGGAGATAAATATAAACCCTAACCACATCACTAATAAACAAAGGGGCTGGAGCAACTCGTGCTACAACTGACATCAAGTAAAAAGTGAATCATCTAGATTTCTTTATCTAATCGCTCCATTATTGCTTGGTGGATTACATGATGTAACTAAACTGTAGGTGAAAATTCATATGAACTCAACATTTAAATTCTTTACATGTGCATGCACACATGTTTTCTTTCGGAACGAAATTACTAGCAAGAAGATAGATCAAATAAAAGATTACAAAATTAATGACGAATAGAGACAAACTTGAATGACAATTCCAACTAATCTAATTTAAAGTAACATTTTTTTTCCTAAATGAAATCCACAAGAATGAAAGAAGCATAATGTCATCACGTGATAATGTCATCATGCAATGTGTCTTGATCTCTTGGCATCGTTAGATTAAAAGTAACCTCTCTCCTGTATGTCCAGAAAAAAACCATATAGTTTGTATTAAAAAATGCACACATGTTAAGCTAGCCCTTATTATAAATATGACTAACACATTATAATAAAGAAAATGTAATTTATTGCACTTATAAATCTTTTATAAGTAACTAAGGTTATAATGAAAAAAATAATAAGTTATGACTATATTTTAAATGTAGGTAATTTCTTAAAATTTTGGGAAAGATGTAATATAGATTTTGGAGAGGAAGGCACATGAATACATGATTGCAGTCCAGATTCGTGTACTGTCACCTTTTTACTAAAAATATTTAGAGATATACTAAACCAAGTGCAAGATATATTTTGACTAAAACAATGTAAAACGACAAAATGAATAAAAGTAAAAAACCCCACAGAATCGGTTTCAGACGACCATCAATCTACTAAAGTGTGCTAGGGACAAATGTATACCTATTCCATATTTCTGAAAATATGGCTCTCAGTGAACAAAAGAGTAGAGCAACTTGTGGGTGACAAATATGCTAAAATATATGGTTGCAACTCCTTGTATCAAAGAAGTAATTACGTTTTTGTTTTAAAAAAAAATACTTACTCAATTAACTGTTACGTTATCATATATAACTAGATTCCATGACAAATTTTCACAAAAAAATATCATAAATTTGGAACTTCAATATTTAAATATCTTAAAAACTATCGATAATCAAAATAAACCTGGTTATCATTTACTAACATCTGTTTTAGTATAAATGTATGACCTTAAATTTCTTATATGTAAAATACGAAACCTTAAAGATTTCTCATTAACATAACATATTTTGAAAAATAGATGTGTTCTATAGTCTATTAAAGAATAATTGTGTATATATTAGGGCAACGGATACGGTTGCAGTTTCGGCATCACCACTTGCTGCCTCACCTCTTTCCCGAGATGAACACCACCCCAACCCACGCGATTTTGATGGGGGCGTTTTCCATCGGTATAATCATGCCGAGCATATACCACATTGTTTCTAGTTTGATGTACAACCTATTTAGCTCAATGTACAACAAAAAATGTGAGGTATGTGAAAGATGACCATTTTAATGGTTTAGAGACGAAATAAGAAATTTGATGTGACACTGATATGAAAAAAGAAAGAAAGTGTTAGGTATGTGAGGGATGTTAGGGACAACACCATCTACCCTTAGTTAGACTACTCCAACTATGGGCACTGGTTTCATCAAATTGTTCTAGTGTTCTAATAGTTGTGCTTTTCTCTTCTATATACTCTAGAGTGTTTTTTTTATTTTTTAAATTACAACTATCGTCTCTTTGATATTTCTTGTGAATTTTATTCGAAGTTCAGTATTTGTTTTAGTTTTGATGCTCTATATGTAAAAGTTAACAAACTAACTATCAAATTTTCACAAATAACCATTTTATCATTTCGTTTTAATTTTCACTTTTTCTATTGTTAGAATAGATCGAGGGTCCTTAACTATTTTTAAACAAAGAACTACAATAACGTAAGCATCTATACTTATTGTTTTAGCAATGATATAAAAGGTAGTTATGTAATAACCTCTCCCTCTTCGACTATATCTTTAAACCACTAATTACAAGTACGGTTCTCTTTGTATATAATGAGTGTGTCTTAATATATATTACAATATATTTTTTAATCAAATTAAATTGTAATATAGTTCTAAGAAAAAGGATAATTAATTGGTTTACTTATTGTGTTGAATACAATTAACCCTCTAATAGTGTATAAAATTGTAGTTTTGTTTGTAACTAAGAAAAAGAAAATCAATTAACCCTCTAATAGTGTATAAAATTGTAGTTTTGTTTGTAACTAAGAAAAAGAAAATCCTCCCCATTCGTGTGACAATCACCAACCACCATTCTCACTAACCGGGCTTGTGGCCTCCACCTCCCTATTCAACTATCATAATCACTACCTCTGCCATGTGCCATTGTCACTACAACCTTGACAACTAAAATTCTACACCGAACCGGTTTTCCCCACCTCCATTTCAATTATCCCCATTGAATTACGTACCCTTCCTCTCCCTCCAACAACCATTGAAATCTTCATTCTTTATAAATGAAAAATCAAATCGATTCCAACCCCACACATAAACAAACCTAACTGTTATAGACATGAAAACCTCACACAAGATAAATCAGGGGTATATGTTAATTTGTTAAACCATCGAGATGAAATCTAATAGTCATTACCGTTTCTCGATGAAATCAGATTTCATTATGCTATCTCTCATAAAATTGAGCCTTAAAACAATCAAACAAACACTATTTCATCTTGACTTGGTTTCGAATTCAAGATCTAAACATGAATCAAGAAATCAGAATAAAAGAACCTATAACTTAAAAGAAATAAGAAACAGAAAGGTGGTGAGATGTTAAGATCACAAAGAGGAAATGAAGGTGGTAATCTGCACGATTTCCTTAGCGGCTGTGGGTGGTGAGCACTTGTGGAGGAGGGTGAAGAAGATGAGATACGTATGGTTATGTGTGTGTTTGTGTGTGTGATAAAGGGTTCTTTACAAAACCAAACCACAAAAATTACGAGAACTCGTTAGAAACAATCTAAATTATTCATTTATTATTAAATATTACATAAAAATATATAATTGGAAAATATTAAATGATTTGTCTGTCTAATTATTCAATTCCCTTACTTTTTATACTCTATCTTTTACTAGTAATAAGTTTCGTATACATGTACAGGTCAAAGAATTAAAGTCAACCTACATATGTATAGATGTTTATATAATATGAATACACATAAACTTACCAAGTCAATTCAACAATACTCACATAAAGATGTATTTAAGTAATAATTTTAGAAAATTAGATAAATACACAAATAAAGAATGACCTGTGAGTTCTCATAATATTGTAATTATGTAAAGAACTCTCCCCTATGTATATATGTATATGTGCATATAGGCTCATTAAAACAAGACTAATTTTAAATAGAAAACTACATGAACCGCATAAAGAATGTGTGTAATTCCTTCATTGAAATCCAGGTACTAATGCGTATATTGTACTTCATTGTTTTTAGTTATTTTTTTCTCTAGGCTTATGCTAGGTTGCTGACAAGCTTTATGTTTGTTACTTCATTGTTTTTAGTTATTTTTTGTGGTTGCTCTACAAAACCAATTGTCGGCATTGACCGCGACTATGAAAATGAAATAGAGGAACATAGTAATTACCTCATAAATAATGATTATGTAGCCTAATGAACCGTTGACCATTTAGTGCAATGGTAGCCCCAAGACTTCCCATAGCGGACGTCTTGGTTTCGAATCCTGACAACAGTAAAAAAGTAGTCTGTGACCAAGTCAGGGGGTTTACCCAGTTGAGGGGTTCTTCATGTGATGGGCTGTCCTGGATGTTCTAGGTGTTGCCCCGAGGAAACTCAATTACCCTAGAATATCTAAGTGTTGCCGTTCAAAAAAAATGTAGCCTAATGAATTAGTTGTAAATGAATTAATATCAGTATCAAGTACCTCAAGAAGATTTTTCTAGCAATGATAGTTATTCTATTAGGAGTCGAGGTTGTCTATTTTTGCATATGGAGTAGAATTATCATTGGGATAAATAACCTTTACCTAAACTTTAGTTTATAAGGTTAGTTTCAACTTCAACGAAATTACCTTTTTAAACACAGTCTTTGGTTAACTTTAGCAAGGTTAAATAGATGCTTAGGTGATATTAAAGTCGTATATATCACATATGAAAAAGTGCAATGTCATATATGTTTATGTAAATATATTTTCCTTTTTGTGCTTTATAAGGATTCTTGTTTTCTCAAAGTGGACACTATAAAAATCGTGGTAATATTTGTTGAAACGTCGGGTTTTTTTGGTGGTGATCATGCATGCTCGCCAAATGGAAACGAAAGAACTTCTCAAAATATTAGATTTGCTTGGATATGTAATCGTTCGAACAATGCAAATGTGCATACAATGGTTTTTGGCTTTCGATTTTACATGCACATGCGCATATAAAAGATATAATGTTGTTTTTTATGTAGAAATTTTGTATGCAAATAGAGTATATATATGCAAATTTTGTCTTTGGATGTTTGTTTTTTTAACCGTTGAATTTACAAGTTTTCCACACATGTGCATATTTGTGTGTATAATGTTTGACAAAATGTTGTGGTTTGTTGCTTTGTCAACGTTGAAATGTGAAACGCATGTTCTTGTGCTTTCCTTTTCTAAAAGTTTCAAAGGGAGAGAGAAGAGATATAAATAAATCATCTTACAATTTTACCCTTTCTATTTAATAGATTCTAATTATTTAGAAAACCATATTTCTTGTCCGGTTCTCATAGTAAATAAGATTAATTTTGTATTCAATGTGTCCTTATACATACGTACATATCTACATATATATAGAGGACGGTTCCACTAATAAGTGGATTTTCACTAATTAGAAATACTAATAAGTGGGTCAAACGAACTCCGATTGAGCTCATTCCAGCGGCTTTGGAACCATCTAATCGAACCCCAACCCGGACCCAAAAACCTAAACCCCCCTCCACCCGCACCCACAAAAACCTAAACCCCCCTCCAACATATATGAGGGATAATGAGAAAACAACATCGTTATGCGAAAAACAATGAAAACCAATAACATAATTTATAAACTGTTTTATCCTTAACCTATATATATATATATATATATATAGACACACACACACATATATAGCGATCTGAATCAAATGAAAACCATAACATAATGTTACATATACGTAACGCATATGTGTTACGTGTATGTAACAATTTCTCATTCGACATAGTGTTACGTATACGTAACACTCCTCATTTGATCCATACCTGTACACACACACATATATATAGTTTGTATCAAATGAGAACTACTAATTATTGCGAAAACTCACGAGAAAAAAATAAAATAATTATTCATTTATCTAAAATACTATCATTACTATAAAAATACAACATTTTTATATGAATTGACATGTGTAAATTTAAATGTACTCGTATCTTATAAATATTTACGCATATGTAAGTCTCCCATTTAAAAATGTCTATAACATACGAGTATATATATGTAAATTTACATATATCAATTCATATAAAATGTTTTATTTTAATTGTAATATAGCATTTTAGATAAATGAATTTTTTTAATTATTTTTTTGCTAGTTCTCGCAGTATTTAGAATGTTCATTTGAACCTAATCCTATTTATATATATACGCACCCATACACACACATAGGCGATGGTTCATGAGAAAACCACATCATTATGCGAAACCCACTTAGAAAAGCAATTCTAACAAATCATAAAATAATAATTATTTTTTATTTTATTTTATTTATAAGAGTATCAATAATATTACACATTTTTAACAAAAATCGATTTAAGTGTTATACATAAATGAAAAACAAAAAAATTACAGTTATGTATACATAAAACACAATAGGTAAAATGTTTTTTTTTGGTAAAATGTGTAATATCACATTAATACACTTAAAAATAAACTAAAAAAATAAAAAATCTATAAATTATTTGATTGGATCTTGATGATTTTTACATAAATATGTGGTTTTCTCATGATCTCTCCCCTGTATATATATATATATATATATATATATATATATATATATATATATATATATATATATATATATATATATATATATATATGTGTGTGTGTGTGTGTGTGTGTGTGTGTGTATGTGTGTGTGTGTGTGTGTGTGTGTGTGTGTGTGTGTAGAAATAGGGTTATCTTATTCATGTATAATCCATACATACACACGTATGCATAAACGGAGGATTTTCATCTCGTTCATGTATAATTCAAATATACATAAAAAAAATTATATAAAGTTAAAATGGTCTGCTAAAAGAGTTAGCAATTATTAACTTTAACGCACCATGGACCCAAAATACAAAGAAAGATTGAAGGTATGGACAAAACACATAAACATATCCATAGTTTTGAGCAAATTATAGTGATGATTTATGTAATATACTCTATGTTAGGTTGTAACTTTAAATTGAAGTAATGTATTTTAATTAAGTAATGATACGTGCTTCTTCCTTTTGTCCACATATTTATGGAACTACAGATGTCTTAATCTTAAATTATACTACTAATGAATATCAAAAAAGTGTTACATGCAGAGATCTTATGCCAGAAAACAAATAAATTATGATCAGTTTCATACAAAATAACCTTGATAGTATAGTCAGATTCTTTGGTAGTTTTACGGGGGAGGTAATTAGCTTACATTTCTAATATTCTCTTAATTTACTGTGTACTATCGCATCATATTTCATATTTTATTTCCACTTGTACATATATTTAGTAAAAGTAAGTTTAAAAGCAAACAAATAATTGGAGTAATTAATAATAATATAATTAACATATTATCAGGTTTAAGGTTTCTAACAATATTTTGAGAATATTACATTGGAAGGTTGTTAATAAGAGTGTACATGTTCACTATTTTTTTTTTTTTTGAATGGCAATTTTTTTTTTTATTACTAAAAACAGTTTTTGTTACTTAAACTTAGGCATTAGCCTATAAACTCAAACTTAGGTTTTCAAATGTTCTTGTTTTTATAATTTTAGTTAAGAAAATTAATCAGTGATGATGTATACTGGAAGAAAAAGTGAAGTTAAACAAATATATTTTAAGATCTCAAGATCTTGCCCCAGTATATAGATGGCCGGCTTAAAATTATTTGGATTCTAGCGTCGATACATTAGGGCACAACAACTGCAAAAGAACCTGATGTCAGCCTACTACTCAAGTGTTTATGCCTGCATCAGATCTACTAAGAATATTAGTTTTCAAAAGTTGCTAGATGTCCAAAAGGAGTATGCTTTTATGTTTTATGAGATCTGAAATGATAAACCAAAAGTGTATGAATTGTAGATGAAAAACTTACAACCAAGAGAATTGATGCACTCATGTGGAGCTAGAGTCTTCTCCTCCCTTGGTAGTTTTCTTCTTCTTTTTATAAGGGATCCCTCTAGCCTTTGCTTGACCTTCCTTCACTTCTCTAAGGTAAACCCGAATCACACTTGTAGCAAAAGGGTTTGATTCGGGTGACCCTCCGTTTTCCTCGTAGGCGGCTCGAAGCCGACCTATGAGGGAATCAAGGCTTCCCCAAGCCTGTCTAAGTGGACAGGCACAAGGAGCCGGTGGCTCAGGCTGCCCGTAAAAGATGCAGCCTTGCAAGTGAACTTTAGTCTTTCCAAATTGATCTAGGTACCTAAGGAACTCAAGCACCTGGCTGCTGTTACACTGAGAGATGTGTACAGGCGGCCGTTGGTTCCTCAGGTACTGTCCGAAGGTATTCCAGTCTCTTCGTTTTTGGGACTCGTAGCGGCTGGGAGAAGAAGGTGGTGGATCCCCAGATGATCCATGATCTGCAAGCTCCTTTCCTCTGTCAAATGACATATAATTAGATCAACAAAGAGTGTGGAGTTGTTTTGATAAGTTTGGTTGATAAGGGAATGAATCTGAAGAGAAGGAGGTCAGGGGGGATGAAAAGGGAGGTGTAAGTGTTGGTGAAACATATCGATCACATCAGTATGACTCGAGAGGTTTGATGAGACGGTAATGGGGCCATCTGCATCAAGTTCCCTTTCTCTTAGTCTCAGCATGTTTACATTTCTAGTAGACAAGATGTGTCTTTGATTCACCTTGCACTCCTATTGGTTTAACTATGTTTTATATTTACCCAAATACATTATTTATACGTAGAAAACATTTGTCCCTACAGTACAAATAAATGAAACTAGCATATTTTGTGTATAATATAAGAAAATTTCTATTATTCGTGTAAAAGTCAGGTGCCAATCATCAAAATTGTAATATTACACAAGTTTGATCGAACGTTATTAGAGCAACTTCAACACACTCATCCGGTTGAGCCGGATGAGCAAGTGGTCATGGCTATCCGTTGGAGCAAGCATCCGTCACTACCACATTCGGATTTCTGAACGGCTGCAAACGTGAGGGTGTGGGTCCCCTCTCTCACATACCATATAATTAATTATGTATATTTTATTAAAAAGTGGGTGATTGGGAAAAAAAGTGGGTGTTGGAGTAAAAATTAGTGTTTTAAAAGAATGAGTGAAAATCTGATGTGATGCATGATATGACGCATTTGTTGATGTTTGTGGAGTCCAGTGTTATGGATGATCTTAATTCCATCGAACTTATCGATCCAAATTTACCCAATGAACTTTTATTTTATGGCCTTTTGATATAATTTTAACTAATAGATGTTATTGGTAAATAAATATTGAACATAAAGATAAGAAGACTATTTTAGATATTATATATTATCAAAAAAACCAAAAAGTACGCTGTTAAATATAATAATTGTTTATTCTTCGTACCGAATTATGAAAGAGACTTGTATACTTTATAATTAAATCAATTATATATATATATATATTCATTTGTGCATATTATATGAAAAAAAAAAAAGAAACCTCAATGTATGGAAACTCTTAAATTAAATGATATGTTCATCTTTCAGTATATTATTCATTTTCTGACATAAAAGCGATGGGTTTCTTTGAGCACACGATAACTTTTGAACCCTATCATATTCTCGTTCTCTCTTTCAATCTTTTTTTTTTCTTTGAGCACAATGAATGATACAAGCATATCATGATATCTTCATCTTGGTCACAAATTTATTAGTTTTCGTCTTTGAGATTTTATTAAATTTTATTGTTGAGTTTGTAATTAAACAATCACAAAGCCCTTGAAATACTTGTACCTAATATAATATTCGGAATGAAAGTATCAGAAGTAGGTTAGTGATATCTAAATTCTATATCACAAGTGGGTTCTCTCTATGTTAAAATCATATTTCTTCTTGCAAGATAGATGATCAACAAAGGAATTCCATTTGTTAACAAATATCCGACAAACCAATTTATGAAGTGTTTCATGCGTATCCTATGTTAGAATTAATATTGATTTAATCCTGAGTATTAGAATAAAAAGTATAATATTTGTATTATTGTGTTTAACCTGAGTATTAGAACAAATATCCGACAAACCAATTAATATTGATTATAATATAGTATTAGAATTAATATTGGTTTCTTTGAGCACACGATGCCCACATATTAGCATCTATGAGACTTTGTTAGGAGTAGCATTAGATTCTAAGGAGACAAATTGTGATGGAGTAGTGTCGTGTATAAGAGGTGTAATTTGAGGTAAGACCAATTTGTCACTCCTCCACCTCTTGCAACTTTCGAAAGCTATAATCAGGACACTCGGTGCTCCCACTGATCTTTGGGGTCTTTAGGAACTACACATGACAAGTTTCAATAATGTGCGTGACGTGGAAACCTTTCATATATTTTAGACTTGTTTTCCTTATCGTCTAAAATTTCATAAGAAATTTTATAGACAATTTTATAAGGAATTATATTAAGTATATATGAATTGATATCTTTAAAGTTTTGGGATGTAGGAAACAAATTAGAAACAAGTAAATATTCTTCTAAATGATAAACGAATCATGTCCGAATATTCCATTTGTGATAACTTTAGGTGGACCCTGATTTATTCCATTAGCCATTTGATATTTAGACCGTTTAATATATGATTTAAAGTCACTGAGAATGAGATTTGGTAACAATTCATCCTGCATCGACCTGGTCATGATTTCTCATAAAATTTGGTCTTAATGGATAAAGTGTATAGGTCTCATTTATCTTTTGTTAAATTTTCATTTTCATGATAATAAAAGTTGTGAAAGTTTATTGAATCAACTAGTTCTATGTCATAATGGTTTCTATCCAGATAATGATAACCAATAATATGAGAGTTTAAGTTAATGATGACTTTGTTTTGGCCATGCAAACCTCATAACCGTCAAAGTGTAGCTTTATTATTGATACTAAATTTCGAGTGTTCTCCGGAATGTGTAGGGTATCATAAAGCCTGATACAAAGATCAATTATTTCATGGTTCTATGTAGCCTTAACATTTAAATCCACCACTAACTTCTCATGTTAATTATTAGTTGAATTCTGGTAAGGAAACATATAGAACTAGACTCAACGTATCATGTGTTGATTGGAATATTAATATTAGCGGACTAAAAAATCATTAATTAGTGACTGCTTTATCTTACCAGCTAGTCCCTTGGCTTATGGATGGTCTCATTACTTATGCCTAGTATAATGACATATTTTTGCAGTGAGACTTCTCCTTGGATAACTTAGAGCTAGAAGCAATACTTGTATTTTGTTTCTAAACCTTAGAACTATCCTCTCTATAGTAACTTTTCTTCCTCTTTTTAGGTTTAGTGGTAGTGAGGTGAATAACATCCGGTTTTCCAGTTTTAGGCGTTCCTTTTCCTGTACGTATGTTGCTATATCAATACACTCATTTTCCTTTGGTACTTCTGAGTGTTATAGTTGATTTTTAAGGCAACTAATCTTACTAGTGGAAAAACTATTATGTACGCACTGAGAAAACTTCACTGATTTCCATGTATAAGCCCTTAGTTTATGGGTCATGTCAGTGGTATTATGATGTGTTCACGGATACCACTTAACCTTTTATTTAGAATTAGAATGTTTGCATGTGTCTTAGGAATTATTTTGATTCTTCTATTTCAATAGAGAATAGATTAGTCTTAGGAAATTCAGAATCTGGAATAACTCCCCTGATAGCAATCATGAAATGAGTTCTTGATTACCATAAGAGACATTGTGTTTGACTTATCATATTTCTTATGCTCTAGTTTCTTCTGTAGTACTTTTATCAGAAAGAGCAGCAGGAGTATCATGTCTTGAGGGATAATCAAGACTCAATAAGAGCAAATATTTATGGAAACCCTTAATTAAGCAAAACTCATCTTAGAAGCTACGGTGAAAATAAGGTACAAATAGCTAAAGAAGAACTTAGAGTGATTTATGGGGTAATAATCTAAGCCAGACAGAAATAATAAATTAAATAAGTTGTATTTAAAAACAATTATTTTATGAAGATGTGATAAAATTTATTATAACACCAAACTAATAGATTAATTAGGTTCTACATAAATAATTGGCGTTCACTTTGGTTAATGACCAATTGTTTAAGCATTATGAACAATTTAAGTTTAAATAGTAAGTATGTGTAATAAGAATGTAACATATCACCTTTCGGTAGAAGTGAGACATTTGTTTAGTATGCACATAATTAGGTTCACGGAATACAATTGTAAGACGTCACCTTTGGCCAAAAGTAGAAACATTTATGTATTTTAGGTGAATTAGTGCTCAATTAGACTTAAATAACTTTACGAGCATGACACATCACCTTTGGGCAGAAGTGAAACTTTAGGTGTTATTTAAGTGAATAATGTTTCCTAATTTAAGGTTTTGTAAAGCATAAAGATTTAAGGTCTTAACAAAACAATTAGTTAATCTTAGGATATGAGCTAAGTGAGAATGCTTAATTAGACTTGAATAAATTTAAACATGCATCACATCACATTTGGGCAGAAGTGAGATATTTAGGTGTTATTCAAGTAAGTTTTTTAAGGTTTTGTAAAACTTTTAATTCAAGGTTTAACAAACCAAAGCATTTATTAATAGCAAACCTCCTTGTTAGCACGGACCGAACTTTTAGGCACATAAATAAGGCTAGGTTCACGGCTCAGGTAAGTTCACGGCTCCAAGTAAGTTCACGGGAAATCTAAGTACTCGGGAAACAAGTGAGTTCTCGGGAAATAGAGTATGTTCTCGGGAAAAATAAGATTCACGGCTCAGGTAAGGTTCACGGCTCAGTAAAGGTTCACGGCTTAGGTACGGTTCAGGGCTCCAGTAAGGGTTCACGACTCAGGTAAGATTCACGGCTCCAAGTAACATGAACCGTGAACTTTAAGACCGTAAACTTAAAACCCGTGAACTATACCCGTGAAGTAAAAACCGTGAAGTCTAATCCCTGAACCATAAACCGTGAAGTTTAAATCCGTGAACTAAGATAAATCCGTGAACTTTATGCCCGTGTACTTTATACAAGGCATGTGCGAAAATTTATTTGAATATATTCTGATTTCTAAAATATTTAAGGTGTTTTAGTTTATCTCAAAGTATATCAGTTCGAATATTAAAATAATAATAAAAATTTTGAAATAACTTAGAGATTAAGTTGCACCTTTTTAGGAAAACAGACTCAAATCCAGTTTTAATCCAAAATAAGGGATTTTTTTCATCAATTTTAGGGCGAAACTATCAAAAATAATTTGAAGAACATAAGAAACTGTGGGATTATACTTGGTACGTTTGGTTTGGTAAGAAACTGTTCTTGATAATTATTAGATTTTTACTAGAATTGAAATCTTCAAACACTATAACAGATTTTGAAAATTAATGGATCTCGAAAATTATGAGATAAAAAAACGTGATATATTAACAAAATAGAAAACCGTGAAACAGAAGAGAACAATTTTCATACGGTTTTAACAAGACTTTTGTTCTCCGATTTTAATTCCAGTTTAGGGAATGAAACAAGAACTGATTAATCAACATCTGCTCTGATACCACATGTTGATCAGTTCTTGAACATGTTAATGGAAAACAAATAAATAAGTGAATACCTGATAAGCTAACCGCATAGAGGGACGGCGTCATGATCCACAGGAAGACCAGGTTCCCGTTTAGGGTGTACGGTTATGATGACTAAGGTGAGTTCGAGTTATGGGAGAGAGAGAGAGGGACGAATTCTTAGTGGTGATAGATTGATGATTCATTAGTCAATTCCCTCTAATTATCTCTCTATTTATATGTACATCAAAGGGGAAACGCATTAATGGCCCATCAGAATAATTAGACCCATCAACTAATTACTAGCCATATGTTAATAATAAATAAATCAATTGATCATTTAATAATTAGATAAATGATTATAAGAGCCACATAATAAAACCGTGTCTTACAATAGGTTTTAAATTCTAAACTTCATTCTTATCTTGTTTTCCAAAGAGGGAAAAAACACAAAACAAATCTATTTTATCGGTTTTGTTTAAAGTTAAAACACATTTTTTTGTTTAAAACTATTTTAGAAAAACAATTTATGACATTTTGTGTCAAAATCAAAATTATAAACAAAAATGATTCCAATATAAGAAAGATAGCAAGTCACGAGAAAAATCGAACATGTGTGGATCGTAAAGAGAGTAGCAAGTTATCAGAACCTGTGTGGTTCACCCAGCAAATGATAACATGTGTGGTTCATAGCAAGTCAACCGAATCTCAAACGATTCGTACAGAAAGAACAAGATAATCGGACTACTTTCGTTCGTATATTAAGTTAGAACATTTTTTGGTTCAAATAGCAAGTAGCAAGATCGAACATTTGGTTCAAATAGCAAGTATAACTCTTTTTGGTTCAAATTAGCAAGTACAAACCAAACTTTGGTTAAAGCAAGCAAGCAAGTGGAACACGTTCCGGTTCAAATAGCAAGTCAAATACCAATCTCGATCAAGCAAGCCAGTCAAGGACCAATTTCGGTTAAGCAAGCAAGTATCTGATCTTTTGATCAAATAGCAAGAGCAAGAATCTGATCATTCGATCAGAAGCAAGAGCAAGAAATCCAGAAACCATTCTGATTAGCAAGAAAGAATTACATCAAGTCGAATAGCAAGTAGCAAGAAAGTAAATCATGTGTGGCAAACGAGCAAATAAAATACATGTGTGGCAAAGAAAGCAATAAGACTTGTGTGGTTTGATCAAAACCTGTGTGGTGCGATCAAAAGGAAGTAAACAAGACAACAAGAAAATCAAAGCAAGAACCGATGGAAGGAACTATAGAATTTAATCTTGGAAAATCAGGCATATAGATGGCTAAAGAAAAACAAATTGTTTATTTCTTGATTACCTTTCATAGCATTCTAATCACATAGAATCCATGACCCGTATGAAGTCATTCAAGAAGAACAAAAGGAAGAAAGTGATCATGCCAAACCGAATGAAAAGAAGAAAAGAAGGCATATTTCCTTGTTTGTCGCAAGGCGTGTTTGGACTCCTTTGGGGAGCATGTTGTACATTGTAAAGACCTCCCCGGGTTCAAGTACCGACATGATTTAGTTAGGGGCATTTTTTTGACATTTTCAGGCTTGCCGAGATTTCTGTTAAGAAAGAAGCACCGGTGAATTTTTTTAACCGACCCGTTAGAATGAAGATCAACACTCAGACCGACTGACATTTTGGTCTTTGGTTGAATAGGAGGGAAACACACCTGTGTAGATCTAACACGGGTTTCCCCTCTTGTGGGCTTGGGGGTAGTGTTTTCACGGTGGGTCAGTCTACTTTAAAAGTTGCTTCATGCAAAGTGACCAAACACGAGAAAGCGTACTGTCTTGACAACCAACACGTGCTTATTACATTTGCATTTGATACCTTTGGTTTCCTTGCGCCTGAGGCTGTGGAGCGTGTTAGTCGTGTCAAACGGGTTTATACATAGTTATGTTATGACCCTAAGATCTATCAATGTAGTTTTTAAAAAGACTTGGTATTGCTATCCAAAAAGGGCTTGCGATGCAGCTTGTTGCCCGTTTGCCTTCTATTTCGATGTAATTTGAATGTTTCTAATGAAAACTGTAGAATTTTTAATGTTCCTATGTGTTAATCTTGATTGCGTCAATCCTATATCCTAAAACTGCAATCTTACCCAAACCCTTAAAATTAAGCACCAAGTGTACTACTTTTAAATTTGCTAAACCTGATGTATATTATGCCAAAGAGATTGTGGTGTAGTGGTTGAGGTGAGACCTGAAGTCCCAAGGGATCCGGGTTCAATCCCTGTCACCACCATTAATTTCTGAGACATGCAAATGAGGCCTAGTTCTTAGGCTGATGCACCAGGACGCCGATCCAGGGTTCGAGCCTCGGCTCTCCCTCAAGCCCGGAAGGGATTTTTCCTTTGATGCTCTCCAACTCGGATGCCAAGTGGGCCCGGTTAAGACAACATATTGGCCGGAGTTGGACGAGCCTCTCCCATATGACGGAGGGTGCGACGTCACAACATTCGATGTTCGCCTTTAAAAAAAATATTATTCACATAATATACATATATAATTGAAAATATCAGGCAAATTATGTTTGCCGACATAAACAGACAAAACATCACTACCTTTTAGACAATACAATCTTATATATTAATTATGCTTTTTTTTATAATTAGCCGTTCTTTCCAGTTAATCAACCTTAAGTTGGAACCTTTATAAATAATCAAGAAAGCTAGGGCATGAGGTGCAATTATCACCGTTACAGGCTCATGTGTAACTAGGTTATACAATGGATCATTACAACAGAACCGTCGCTAAAGACGCTTGTCAAGGATTTAGACGTAAGAAAAAAGTCGACGCTAATCACTATTACTACAGAAGAAACTTTGCAACAAAAATTGTTTTCTCGCTAATTAGCTACGGAATTACGACTGACGTTCAGTGACGGAATTAGTGAAGGTTCTTTTGACAAATTTATGACTGAATCTGCGAGTATATTTGGATAGCAACGGATTTTGCGACGAACTTTTGGACATATAACTATGGAAACTGCAACCGATTTTGTACCAAACAGGACGGATTTATTATGTATTTTTGTACCAAATAGAAAAGGATTTTTGAAGCGAATCGCAATGTATTTTTAGACCGATTAGGGAAAGTTTTTGGACCAAGTCGTCGCTAGCCCGTCACTGCTTCTAATTTTTACTTTTTTTATTCTCAGAGTTTTTTTCTTGTCAACTACACAATCAAACTAAAATTTTATAAAAATTCACAAAAAAAAATTATGAATGCAATAAATTATACATATTACCCAAAATATAATACAATAAATTTACAAATTATCCGGATTATAGTGTAAAAGCACATGTTTAACTGTATGGGGTGTTTTTTTGACAAATTTTGTAGTAGCATTCAACTTTCTCGTTTATCGGCATTTATCTTTTTAAACTATTGCAATTTCCTCCATCATCTGTTTTTCTATGTCGTCTCTTTCTCCTCTCTATCTATATATATCTCTCACTTTCTATCTCTACTCGTTTGTTCTTTCAATAGTTATACCTATAATTAAGACCTCTTATGGTTCATTACAACCAAATACAAGTCAGGCTTAGGCTATACGTACTCCCTTCCTGAAAAGTTAAATTAAAACTTGTCATATTAACCTTTTACAAAAATCATTATATTTTGAGAGTTTTTTTGTAAGGTTTAAAAACCTTTTCTATAAAAAAAATGTTTATAAAAATTAAAAGAAACCTTTTTTTTAATATAAAAAAAAATTGTAAAAAAATTATAATGTTTTATATAAGTAAATAAAAACATTTTTTAAATAATTATAAAATATTAAACCCAAACATTTTAAAACTAAGGCACTAGCTTTTTTTAGTGTTTGATACTTAAAATATCATCATTAAGGTAGTTGAAAGGTATAACGAAGAGAAAAAAACGACATTAACGTAAATTTTCTGATAGAGTACGGCGGCTACCTGTGGCGGATGGAAGCGCCATACGGTGGCGATGGTGGCAGTAGCATCCGTTAGTTTAAAAAAAAGTAAAAAAAAAACACTCGTTTAAAAAATGATACAAAAGAAATGTTTTTTTAATTGTTTTTTTTTTTCAAAACTCAATATATATATATATAAGGGTATATATATAGGGGAAGAATCATAAGAAAACTCATTATTCATGAAAAACTATTTATTAAAAGTAAAAAAAATAATAAAAAATTCATAACTCAAAATATAAATCAAAAACTAAAAAACCGCTTCGGATACCTTGTTCCCCACGTCGTCCTCTTTCAAAAAAAAATCAGCATTTTGCTACATATGTGTAGCATAGTTAGCTTTTGGGGGTGGTTTTTTGGGTTTAGTTTAGCTTTTAGGTTAGGTTTTGTTTTTGAGAGGGGGGTGGGTGGGGAGTTTAGGTTTTTGAGGGGTGGGGTTAGGTTTTTGGGTGGGGGGTTTAGGTTTTTGTGTGGAGGTTGGGCTTTTGGGTGTACTACATATATGCAGCACTTTTAATGAAAAGTTTTTTTTTGTTTTCTCATGAAAATGAGTTTTATAGTGAACTCACCCATATATATATATATATATATATATATATATATATATATATATATATATATATATATATATATATATATATATATATATATATATAGGGTGAGGTTCAAATGCTAACCAATATTTATGTGATAACCATGATAACCACTCTCAAACACAGTGTTACGTATACGTACAAAATAATGTTACATATGCGTAAACACTATGTGTCACGTATACGTATCATTATTTTGTTCACGATACTTAAATACTCTTTTAAGAATATAAAGAAAAAATAATTTATAAATTATGTGATTGTTTGATAGTGGTTAGCATAGTTATCACGTAAAAAGTTGGTTAGTATTTGAACTCTTCCCTATATATTAATATATATATATATATATATATATATATATATGTTAAGAACAGAATAGAATAATAAGGTGGTGGTTGAACGCTTGGGGACCTTGTAGCCGCTAATGCCAGGATGGGCGCAAAGACTTTTTATGGTCTGACATTTACTAAGCTCATCTTAGAATTCCATACTGTACTTGTAAAAATATCTTATTGTCTATAATTCTTAAATGTTTTTATTAATTTTTAACTTAAATATTTTTAAATGCTTTTAAATGTTCCTGTAAAGAATATATATATAATTTAAAAAGGTTAAAAAACGTTTTTAAAAAAATTGGTTTTTTTATTCAATTAAAGAAAAATTTAACAAAAAGAAAATGGTGTGTGTGGGGTGGGGGAGGGGGGGTTTGTATTGATTAGAAATTAAAAGGATAAGATGACATGATGTTAAAACTTTAAGAGGGAGGTACGACAAGTAAAAGTACTGAAAAAGTGGTATACATGGTAGAACCCTATAAGTCATTACAACCAAATAAATGCCACTATACCCGAATATCATCAAAAATGATCTATTTAGACATGTTCTAACACCCATTAAAACCTGTTTCAACCAAATATAACCTAATAAGTAATTGCACACAAATATAACATATTACAACCAAATATTAATGCATATGAAAACGACCCATTTATACCAGTTAAAACTAAATATTGCCCATTAAGACCCATTGAAACTCGTTATAGCAAACTATAACTAAATATAAGTCACTTCACTAGAAATAATTGAATAACACTTGTTATGATCCATTCCAAGAAAAAAAACAACCTATTAAAACTCATTTCAACCAAATATAAGTCATTGCAACTGAATATGACCCATTACAACCATATATTACTAAATATACAACAATACGTACAAATATCTCGTTTATACAAGTTATGTTTTAACCTAATATTACTAAATATAAGACAAAAAAAATAACTTGACCCATTTATACCCGTTATGACCGATTATAACCAGATATTACAAAATATAAGACAATGCATACAAATATGACTCATTTATACCATCATGACATGGTACAACCAAATATTACTAAATATAAGACATCACTAAGGAATATGGCCCATTTATACTCGTTATAACTCATTAAAACCATATATTACTAAATATAAGATAATACATATGAATATGACTCGTTTATACTTGTTATAACCCATTACAACCAAATATTACCCATTAAGACTCGTCTCACCCTTTATGACCTATTCCAAGCAAAAATGAAATATCAAACATGTTTCAACCAAATATAACCCAACATAAGTCATTGTACCCAAATACGACATGTTTTTTACCCTGATAGTTAGGTTCCACAAATCCATATCAATTGGTGTGTGTGCTCTCATTATCTCAACTTATCACACCCCAAAACCAAGGCACGACATTTTATTGGATTCACTCATAACATACACAGCGGAAGATTTTTAAAACATTTCATTAATTCGTTACACACTAATGACTTTACAAAAATTAAAACTTTTAAAACAATGACTGTTATATGTAACATCCCAAAAATAAGACGAAAAGAATAAACGAGTTTCGACGCATGAAAAACAGAACGAACAATGCTCGTGGGCCGGGCCAGGCCAGGCGAACATGGGGAGGGGAGGGGTGGCGAACTTGAGGAAGGTTCCTCCCTTAAATAGCCTAAACTCTCCTCATTCTCTCACTTCACAAGTTTAGAGAGAGAAACCGTAGAGAGAGAGAAAGTTAACGAATCGGCCCGAGATCGCAGCAACGTGTTCCTCTACAGCTTGTGAGCGAGACCTCTGAGACAGAAGCTCCATACAGGTAACGATCTGACCTAGATCTGAGTTATTGTTCGTTTTGGGGTTTTCGGGTTTTGGATCAAAAGATGACATTTTTACGTATGAAACTTGGAAATAAACATAGATCTGGCTTCTAGAATGAAAAATGAACATTTTGAATGTAGAAAGTTTGGGTCTTGACAAGATCAGATCCGCATGCATGGATCTAGGGTTCTTGGGGAAGAAGATAGCCCCGTAGGTGAACTTGTCAAGTTCGCCTGGGGTAAAAGAGGAAACTTAGGCCATCGAACTTGTTATGTTTGTTGGCAGCATATGGGTAGCGAGCTTGATAACTTTGCTAGGCTGATCCAGCAAACTTATGATGGCGAACTTGCTAAGTTCATTGGGTATGGATCAGGCGAACTTAGCCTAAAACTGCATGTATGTTCGCCAGGGTTAAAAGGGGCGAACTTAGCCTTAAGTTCGCCTAATTCAGTATGGTTAAACCGTTAGAGTCAAGATTTGGTCTAATGTGTATTTAACTAATCAATTCAGATCGTGCGTGACATTGTTGGACCTTTGCTTAGGACAACCGAGACTAGCTTATCAGGTGAGTTCTAGAGCCCTCTTTTAAATGTTTTAAATAATGTTTTTGTGCTGGTGTGCATACTTATGAAATGATGTTTACGAAAGGAAAGTTAAAATGTGTTTATGAAATGTTTTGCCAAATGAAGTTTACGAAGGGTTCACGAATGAAATGTTGTTTAATAAAACGTACGAATGCTTTAACTAAAATGAGGTAAAGGTTTTATGAAAGTCAAAAAATGAACCAATCTACCATTAATTCCTTCGGGAACTAGGTATGTATGTATGGGCCTTACCTTTATAGGGGCGTTTTTTGTTGGCCAACTGTTGTACAACTAGGTGGATGAGGGGTGACGACGGTCACCATGGGATTACCTAGATCCCTAAGGAAGGTACTATTCTCCTTGAGGGAACAGTGCCTAAAGTACAGCTAGGTACGTGCTATCCTTGTGATGTTGTGCCTAAGGTTCTGGTGTCGAGGGGCTTTGAGGTGTCAGGCCCTAGGTTTTTCCGCCTGCAGGTAATGTACTGTGACACCCGGCATTTTCAGGTTAACACCGTTAACACAAACTCCGTTATCTCAATCATTCATTCATGCATTACACTTGATTAGGGTTAATTAAGTGTGTCAGTTATTGCACAAACACTCACGTAACGGTAATTTAGACAATTTCCGAATCACACGAGCCTGTCCCCAAACGTTGGTGAAAAATCAAAATAATATTCTGAACAATTATATTTAACATAATTTATGTAGAATTATGTGTTATGTATTTTATGCTTATTTCGTGATCATTCGTGAAACCGCGTACTTTTTCGCATAACAACGTGATTTTAATGCATTAGTAGTTTTTATAAAATTAATTATTAGAAATCATTTTATTTAATTTAAATTAACACATGGATCACCTAAACCCATGTTTTAACCCATTCTTAGACCCATGGATTGCCTTATATATAAGATTTTTATAAAACCCTAATCCCATTACCCCCATGTTGGCTAAAAACTCCCTCCCCTCCCCCTCTTGAAATCGTCGACCCTTCACCGCCATCAAACCACTCCCAAATCGATTTCCATAGCGCAATTGCTCGTGTTTTTTATCAATCCAAGTGCTAATCATCACTAGAAACTCATCAAGTAAGATTTTTATTCGTTTTTATATGCTTTTTGCGATTTTGGTTTATGTGAAACCCTAGTTCATCCAAACAATGATTTTTATCAATAAAGATGTCAACTTGAATGTTAATTATGTGTTGTTATGATATTTGCATGGATTTGATGTTGTTAGAAAAACCCTACTTGCATGAAAACCGAGGGTTACTATTATTAGTAACTTTATTAATTATCTAGATCGCATGTTAGACGTGATTGATGTGATATGATGATGTTTATACGTTAGTTGATTCATGGTAATGTGTTTTGATGAATTGGATTTCATGTATCTAGCTCGGTTTCTTAGGGTTTCTAAAAGTAGAAACTTTATTTGTCATGAACGTGAAAGGTGTGCGATTTGGACATGCATATTGAAGCTTGATGATAGTTTTATGTTAGTTGGGAAGTAATAACATGTTTTTGAAGTGTTACATGTTAGAAATCACGCATGATGTTCATAGCTTGCTATAAATAGTAACTTTTTGGGTTTTGCAATTTAAGATGTGATTTCTAAACATGGTTGATGCAATATGATGATTTCTTATGTGTTATGATAAACATAGAAACATGTTAGGAACTTTAAATCATTGAATTTGCTATTGTGTTCTTAACTTACTTTAAAAGGAAACTTTGATTGAGATTATGAACTACATGTTGAGTTCTAGACATATAGTATGTGATGTGATGATCTAGGGCGTGTTAGATTGGTTTCCTAAACATGTTGGTAATGATAGTCTCTAGAAAACTTGAGTCTTGATCATATCTTCTAAATGTGATAACTTACTAAATGTGATGACTGTGCTAACATGCTAGAACAATAAGGAATTGTGGTTAAGTGTTACCTGCATGATCTTATTTGTATAATATGATAGTATTATACTAATTGAACACTAATTCATACATTGAATCACCAACGGGTCGTCGGGTCAAACGTGAGTCAAACAATGGGATTGTTTGGATGCAAAGGATCTTATGAATTAACTTGAACACACACTCATAGACTTATGTAATATAGGTAGCCGTTAGCGGGTCACCTGTTTATTACTTGCTGTTTTAGCACGCACATAAGGTGAGTTTCAAGGCCCTCTCTTTTATTTACTTCCTTTTTGGGGAGAAAGCATGCACACAAACACTTTTGGATTCTGTATTATTTTTATATCACTTGCTTACTATGGTGCAAACATACCATGAAAGTCCTTACATCTCGAAACGTTAGTATAGGAACATAGCGAGGTAATCTTGAGTAGTACTGCTGGGTTTGACAAACCCCACCCGCGTTAGTCGCGCTAAATCGACTGGAGGTCGAACGGGTGTAATATTGACCTAAACACATAGCCATTGTTTTGGTAGACATGGTGGAAGGCAAACAAACCAAACATTCAGCTTCGGTTGCGAAACACTTATAGTGGCATGAACATAGACTAGCTATCTATTGATATACTTTGTTTACATTATCTTGCAAACCTCATAACCGTCAAAGTGTAGCTTTATTATTGATACTAAATTCCGAGTGTTCTCCGGAATGTGTAAGGTATCATAAAGCCTGATACAAAGATCAATTATTTCATGGTTCTATGTAGCCTTAACATTTAAATCCACCACTAACTTCTCATGTTAATTATTAGTTGAATTCTGGTAAGGAAACATATAGAACTAGACTCAACGTATCATGTGTTGATTGGAATATTAATATTAGCGGACTAAAAAATCATTAATTAGTGACTGCTTTATCTTACCAGCTAGTCCCTTGGCTTATGGATGGTCTCATTACTTATGCCTAGTATAATGACATATTTTTGCAGTGAGACTTCTCCTTGGATAACTTAGAGCTAGAAGCAATACTTGTATTTTGTTTCTAAACCTTAGAACTATCCTCTCTATAGTAACTTTTCTTCCTCTTTTTAGGTTTAGTGGTAGTGAGGTGAATAACATCCGGTTTTCCAGTTTTAGGCGTTCCTTTTCCTGTACGTATGTTGCTATATCAATACACTCATTTTCCTTTGGTACTTCTGAGTGTTATAGTTGATTTTTAAGGCAACTAATCTTACTAGTGGAAAAACTATTATGTACGCACTGAGAAAACTTCACTGATTTCCATGTATAAGCCCTTAGTTTATGGGTCATGTCAGTGGTATTATGATGTGTTCACGGATACCACTTAACCTTTTATTTAGAATTAGAATGTTTGCATGTGTCTTAGGAATTATTTTGATTCTTCTATTTCAATAGAGAATAGATTAGTCTTAGGAAATTCAGAATCTGGAATAACTCCCCTGATAGCAATCATGAAATGAGTTCTTGATTACCATAAGAGACATTGTGTTTGACTTATCATATTTCTTATGCTCTAGTTTCTTCTGTAGTACTTTTATCAGAAAGAGCAGCAGGAGTATCATGTCTTGAGGGATAATCAAGACTCAATAAGAGCAAATATTTATGGAAACCCTTAATTAAGCAAAACTCATCTTAGAAGCTACGGTGAAAATAAGGTACAAATAGCTAAAGAAGAACTTAGAGTGATTTATGGGGTAATAATCTAAGCCAGACAGAAATAATAAATTAAATAAGTTGTACTTAAGAACAATTATTTTATGAAGATGTGATAAAATTTATTATAACACCAAACTAATAGATTAATTAGGTTCTACATAAATAATTGACGTTCACTTTGGTTAATGACCAATTGTTTAAGCATTATGAACAATTTAAGTTTAAATAGTAAGTATGTGTAATAAGAATGTAACATATCACCTTTCGGTAGAAGTGAGACATTTGTTTAGTATGCACATAATTAGGTTCACGGAACACAATTGTAAGACGTCACCTTTGGCCAAAAGTAGAAACATTTATGTATTTTAGGTGAATTAGTGCTCAATTAGACTTAAATAACTTTACGAGCATGACACATCACCTTTGGGCAGAAGTGAAACTTTAGGTGTTATTTAAGTGAATAATGTTTCCTAATTTAAGGTTTTGTAAAGCATAAAGATTTAAGGTCTTAACAAAACAATTAGTTAATCTTAGGATATGAGCTAAGTGAGAATGCTTAATTAGACTTGAATAAATTTAAACATGCATCACATCACATTTGGGCAGAAGTGAGATATTTAGGTGTTATTCAAGTAAGTTTTTTAAGGTTTTGTAAAACTTTTAATTCAAGGTTTAACAAACCAAAGCATTTATTAATAGCAAACCTCCTTGTTAGCACGGACCGAACTTTTAGGCACATAAATAAGGCTAGGTTCACGGCTCAGGTAAGTTCACGGCTCCAAGTAAGTTCACGGGAAATCTAAGTACTCGGGAAACAAGTGAGTTCTCGGGAAATAGAGTATGCTCTCGGGAAAAATAAGATTCACGGCTCAGGTAAGGTTCACGGCTCAGTAAAGGTTCACGGCTTAGGTACGGTTCAGGGCTCCAGTAAGGGTTCACGACTCAGGTAAGATTCACGGCTCCAAGTAACATGAACCGTGAACTTTAAGACCGTAAACTTAAAACCCGTGAACTATACCCGTGAAGTAAAAACCGTGAAGTCTAATCCGTGAACCATAAACCGTGAAGTTTAAATCCGTGAACTAAGATAAATCCGTGAACTTTATGCCCGTGTACTTTATACAAGGCATGTGCGAAAATTTATTTGAATATATTCTGATTTCTAAAATATTTAAGGTGTTTTAGTTTATCTCAAAGTATATCAGTTCGAATATTAAAATAATAATAAAAATTTTGAAATAACTTAGAGATTAAGTTGCACCTTTTTAGGAAAACAGACTCAAATCCAGTTTTAATCCAAAATAAGGGATTTTTTTCATCAATTTTAGGGCGAAACTATCAAAAATAATTTGAAGAACATAAGAAACTGTGGGATTATACTTGGTACGTTTGGTTTGGTAAGAAACTGTTCTTGATAATTATTAGATTTTTACTAGAATTGAAATCTTCAAACACTATAACAGATTTTGAAAATTAATGGATCTCGAAAATTATGAGATAAAAAAACGTGATATATTAACAAAATAGAAAACCGTGAAACAGAAGAGAACAATTTTCATACGGTTTTAACAAGACTTTTGTTCTCCGATTTTAATTCCAGTTTAGGGAATGAAACAAGAACTGATTAATCAACATCTGCTCTGATACCACATGTTGATCAGTTCTTGAACATGTTAATGGAAAACAAATAAATAAGTGAATACCTGATAAGCTAACCGCATAGAGGGACGGCGTCATGATCCACAGGAAGACCAGGTTCCCGTTTAGGGTGTACGGTTATGATGACTAAGGTGAGTTCGAGTTATGGGAGAGAGAGAGAGGGACGAATTCTTAGTGGTGATAGATTGATGATTCATTAGTCAATTCCCTCTAATTATCTCTCTATTTATATGTACATCAAAGGGGAAACGCATTAATGGCCCATCAGAATAATTAGACCCATCAACTAATTACTAGTCATATGTTAATAATAAATAAATCAATTGATCATTTAATAATTAGATAAATGATTATAAGAGCCACATAATAAAACCGTGTCTTACAATAAGTTTTAAATTCTAAACTTCATTCTTATCTTGTTTTCCAAAGAGGGAAAAAACACAAAACAAATCTATTTTATCGGTTTTGTTTAAAGTTAAAACACATTTTTTTGTTTAAAACTATTTTAGAAAAACAATTTATGACATTTTGTGTCAAAATCAAAATTATAAACAAAAATGATTCCAATATAAGAAAGATAGCAAGTCACGAGAAAAATCGAACATGTGTGGATCGTAAAGAGAGTAGCAAGTTATCAGAACCTGTGTGGTTCACCCAGCAAATGATAACATGTGTGGTTCATAGCAAGTCAACCGAATCTCAAACGATTCGTACAGAAAGAACAAGATAATCGGACTACTTTCGTTCGTATATTAAGTTAGAACATTTTTTGGTTCAAATAGCAAGTAGCAAGATCGAACATTTGGTTCAAATAGCAAGTATAACTCTTTTTGGTTCAAATTAGCAAGTACAAACCAAACTTTGGTTAAAGCAAGCAAGCAAGTGGAACACGTTCCGGTTCAAATAGCAAGTCAAATACCAATCTCGATCAAGCAAGCCAGTCAAGGACCAATTTCGGTTAAGCAAGCAAGTATCTGATCTTTTGATCAAATAGCAAGAGCAAGAATCTGATCATTCGATCAGAAGCAAGAGCAAGAAATCCAGAAACCATTCTGATTAGCAAGAAAGAATTACATCAAGTCGAATAGCAAGTAGCAAGAAAGTAAATCATGTGTGGCAAACGAGCAAATAAAATACATGTGTGGCAAAGAAAGCAATAAGACTTGTGTGGTTTGATCAAAACCTGTGTGGTGCGATCAAAAGGAAGTAAACAAGACAACAAGAAAATCAAAGCAAGAACCGATGGAAGGAACTATAGAATTTAATCTTGGAAAATCAGGCATATAGATGGCTAAAGAAAAACAAATTGTTTATTTCTTGATTACCTTTCATAGCATTCTAATCACATAGAATCCATGACCCGTATGAAGTCATTCAAGAAGAACAAAAGGAAGAAAGTGATCATGCCAAACCGAATGAAAAGAAGAAAAGAAGGCATATTTCCTTGTTTGTCGCAAGGCGTGTTTGGACTCCTTTGGGGAGCATGTTGTACATTGTAAAGACCTCCCCGGGTTCAAGTACCGACATGATTTAGTTAGGGGCATTTTTTTGACATTTTCAGGCTTGCCGAGATTTCTGTTAAGAAAGAAGCACCGGTGAATTTTTTTAACCGACCCGTTAGAATGAAGATCAACACTCAGACCGACTGACATTTTGGTCTTTGGTTGAATAGGAGGGAAACACACCTGTGTAGATCTAACACGGGTTTCCCCTCTTGTGGGCTTGGGGGTAGTGTTTTCACGGTGGGTCAGTCTACTTTAAAAGTTGCTTCATGCAAAGTGACCAAACACGAGAAAGCGTACTGTCTTGACAACCAACACGTGCTTATTACATTTGCATTTGATACCTTTGGTTTCCTTGCGCCTGAGGCTGTGGAGCGTGTTAGTCGTGTCAAACGGGTTTATACATAGTTATGTTATGACCCTAAGATCTATCAATGTAGTTTTTAAAAAGACTTGGTATTGCTATCCAAAAAGGGCTTGCGATGCAGCTTGTTGCCCGTTTGCCTTCTATTTCGATGTAATTTGAATGTTTCTAATGAAAACTGTAGAATTTTTAATGTTCCTATGTGTTAATCTTGATTGCGTCAATCCTATATCCTAAAACTGCAATCTTACCCAAACCCTTAAAATTAAGCACCAAGTGTACTACTTTTAAATTTGCTAAACCTGATGTATATTATGCCAAAGAGATTGTGGTGTAGTGGTTGAGGTGAGACCTGAAGTCCCAAGGGATCCGGGTTCAATCCCTGTCACCACCATTAATTTCTGAGACATGCAAATGAGGCCTAGTTCTTAGGCTGATGCACCAGGACGCCGATCCAGGGTTCGAGCCTCGGCTCTCCCTCAAGCCCGGAAGGGATTTTTCCTTTGATGCTCTCCAACTCGGATGCCAAGTGGGCCCGGTTAAGACAACATATTGGCCGGAGTTGGACGAGCCTCTCCCATATGACGGAGGGTGCGACGTCACAACATTCGATGTTCGCCTTTAAAAAAAATATTATTCACATAATATACATATATAATTGAAAATATCAGGCAAATTATGTTTGCCGACATAAACAGACAAAACATCACTACCTTTTAGACAATACAATCTTATATATTAATTATGCTTTTTTTTATAATTAGCCGTTCTTTCCAGTTAATCAACCTTAAGTTGGAACCTTTATAAATAATCAAGAAAGCTAGGGCATGAGGTGCAATTATCACCGTTACAGGCTCATGTGTAACTAGGTTATACAATGGATCATTACAACAGAACCGTCGCTAAAGACGCTTGTCAAGGATTTAGACGTAAGAAAAAAGTCGACGCTAATCACTATTACTACAGAAGAAACTTTGCAACAAAAATTGTTTTCTCGCTAATTAGCTACGGAATTACGACTGACGTTCAGTGACGGAATTAGTGAAGGTTCTTTTGACAAATTTATGACTGAATCTGCGAGTATATTTGGATAGCAACGGATTTTGCGACGAACTTTTGGACATATAACTATGGAAACTGCAACCGATTTTGTACCAAACAGGACGGATTTATTATGTATTTTTGTACCAAATAGAAAAGGATTTTTGAAGCGAATCGCAATGTATTTTTAGACCGATTAGGGAAAGTTTTTGGACCAAGTCGTCGCTAGCCCGTCACTGCTTCTAATTTTTACTTTTTTTATTCTCAGAGTTTTTTTCTTGTCAACTACACAATCAAACTAAAATTTTATAAAAATTCACAAAAAAAAATTATGAATGCAATAAATTATACATATTACCCAAAATATAATACAATAAATTTACAAATTATCCGGATTATAGTGTAAAAGCACATGTTTAACTGTATGGGGTGTTTTTTTGACAAATTTTGTAGTAGCATTCAACTTTCTCGTTTATCGGCATTTATCTTTTTAAACTATTGCAATTTCCTCCATCATCTGTTTTTCTATGTCGTCTCTTTCTCCTCTCTATCTATATATATCTCTCACTTTCTATCTCTACTCGTTTGTTCTTTCAATAGTTATACCTATAATTAAGACCTCTTATGGTTCATTACAACCAAATACAAGTCAGGCTTAGGCTATACGTACTCCCTTCCTGAAAAGTTAAATTAAAACTTGTCATATTAACCTTTTACAAAAATCATTATATTTTGAGAGTTTTTTTGTAAGGTTTAAAAACCTTTTCTATAAAAAAAATGTTTATAAAAATTAAAAGAAACCTTTTTTTTAATATAAAAAAAAATTGTAAAATTTTTTTAATGTTTTATATAAGTAAATAAAAACATTTTTTAAATAATTATAAAATATTAAACCCAAACATTTTAAAACTAAGGCACTAGCTTTTTTTCCGGTGTTTGATACTTCAAATATCGTCATTAAGGTAGTTGAAAGGTATAACGAAGAGAAAAAAACGACATTAACGTAAATTTTATGACAAAGTACGGCGGCTACCTGTGGCGGATGGAAGCGCCATACGGTGGCGATGGTGGCAGTAGCATCCGTTAGTTTAAAAAAAGTAAAAAAAAACCACTCGTTTAAAAAATGATACAAAAGAAACGTTTTTTTAATTGTTTTTTTTCAAAACTCAATATATATATAGGTGTATATATATATGGGGAAGAATCATAAGAAAACTCATTATTTATAAAAAAAACTAAAAAACTATTTGTTAAAAGTAAAAAAATAATAAAAAATTCATAACTCAAAATATAAATCAAAAACTAAAAAACCGCTTCGGATACCTTGTTCCCCACGTCGTCCTCTTTCAAAAAAACAAAATTCAGCGTTTTACTACATATGTGTAGCATAGTTAGCTTTTGGGGTGGTTTTTTGGGTATAGTTTAGCTTTTAGGTTAGTTTTTTTTTTGAGGGATGGGTGGGGGTTTAGGTTTTTCGGGATGGGTGGGTGGGGTGGGTTTAGGTTTTTTTTGGGGGGGGGGTGGGTGGGGTGGGTTTAGGTTTTTGGGTGAGGGTGAGGGTGAGGGTGGGGTGGGGGTTTAGGTTTTTGTGTGGGGGTTAGGCTTTTGGGTGTACTACACATATGCAGCACCTTTAATGAAAAGTTTTTTGGTTTTCTCATGAAAATGAGTTTTCTAGTGAACTCACCCTTATATATATATATATATATATATTTAGGGTGATGTTCAAATGCTAACCAATATTTATGTGATAACCACTCTCAAACACAGTGTTATGTATATGTACCAAATAATGTTACACATACGTAAACACTATGTGTCACGTATATGTATAATTATTTGGTGGGGGTTTAGGTTTTTGTGTGGGGGTTAGGCTTTTGGGTGTACTACACATATGCAGCACCTTTAATGAAAAGTTTTTTGGTTTTCTCATGAAAATGAGTTTTCTAGTGAACTCACCCTTATATATATATATATATATATATATATATATATATATATATATATATATATATATATATATTTAGGGTGATGTTCAAATGCTAACCAATATTTATGTGATAACCACTCTCAAACACAGTGTTATGTATATGTACCAAATAATGTTACACATACGTAAACACTATGTGTCACGTATATGTATAATTATTTGGTACGTATATGTAAGACTCATCATTTCCGTATTTATGTTCAAGATATATGTTCACGATACTTAAATACTCTTTTAAGAATTAAAAGAAAAAATAATTTATAAATTATGTGATTGTTTGATAGTGGTTAGCACGGTTATCACATAAAAAGTTGGTTAGTATTTGAACTCTTCCCTATATATATATAGGTTAAGAACATAATAAAATAATAAGGTGGTGGTTGAACGCTTGGGGACCTTGTAGCCGTTAATGTCAGGATGGACGCAAAGACTTTTTATGGTCTTACCTTTACTAACCTTATCTTATAATTTCATACTGTATTTGTAAAAATATCCTATGGTCTATAATTCTTAAATGTTTTCTTAAATGTTTTTATTAATTTTTAACTTAAATATTTTTAAATGCTTTTAAATGTTCCTGTAAAGAATATATATATAACTTTATATATTAAAACATAATTTAAAAAGGTTAAAAAACGTTTTTAAAAAAATTGGTTTTTTATTCAATTAAAGAAAAATTTAACAAAAAGAAAATGGTGTGTGTGGTGTGGGTGGGTTTTTGTATTGATCAGAAACTAAAAGGATAGGATGACATGATGTTAAAACTTTAAGAGGGAGTAACGACAAGTAAAAGTACAGAAAAAGTGGTATACATAGTAGAACCCTATAAGTCATTACAACCAAATAAATGCCACTATACCCGAATATCATCAAAAATGATCTATTTAGACATGTTCTAACACCCATTAAAACCTGTTTCAACCAAATAAGTAATTGCACACAAATATAACATATTACAACCAAATATTAATGCATATGAAAACGACCCATTTATACCAGATAAACTAAATATTGCCCATTAAGACCCATTGAAACTCGTTATAGCAAACTATAACTAAATATAAGTCACTTCACTAGAAATAATTGAATAACACTTGTTATGACCCATTCCAAGAAAAAAAAACAACCTATTAAAACTCATTTCAACCAAATATAAGTCATTGCACCTGAATATGACCCATTACAACCATATATTACTAAATATACAACAATACGTACGAATATCTCGTTTATACAAGTTATGTTTTAACCAAATATTAAATATAAGACAAAAAAAATAACTTGACCCATTTATACCCGTTATGACCGATTATAACCAGATATTACAAAATACAAGACAATGCATACAAATATGACTCATTTATACCATCATGACATGGTACAACCAAATATTACTAAATATAAGACATCACTAAGGAATATGGCCCATTTATACTCGTTATAACTCATTAAAACCATATATTACTAAATATAAGATAATACATATGAATATGACTCGTTTATACTTGTTATAACCCATTACAACCAAATATTACCCATTAAGACTCGTCTCACCCTTTATGACCTATTCCAAGCAAAAATGAAATATCAAAACATGTTTCATAACCCAACATAAGTCATTGTACCCAAATACGACATGTTTTTTACCCCGATATTTAGGTTCCACAAATCCATATCAATTGGTGTGTGTGCTCTCATTATCTCAACTTATCACACCCCAAAACCATGGCACAACATTTTATTGGATTCAATCATAACATACACAGCGGAAGATTTTTAAAACATTTCATTAATTCGTTACACACTAATGACTTTACAAAAATTAAAACTTTTAAAACAATGACTGTTATATGTAACATCCCAAAAATAAGACGAAAAGAATAAACGAGTTTCGACGCATGAAAAACAGAACGAACAATGCTCGTGGGCCGGGCCAGGCCGGGCGAACATGGGAAGGGGAGGGGTGGCGAACTTGAGGAAGGTTCCTCCCTTAAATAGCCTAAACTCTCCTCATTCTCTCACTTCACAAGTTTACAGAGAGAAACCGTAGAGAGAGAAAGTTAACGAATCGGCCCGAGATCGCAGCAACGTGTTCCTCTACAGCTTTTGAGCGAGACCTCTGAGACAGAAGCTCCATACAGGTAACGATCTGACCTAGATCTGAGTTATTGTTCGTTTTGGGGTTTTCGGGTTTTGGATAAAAAGATGACATTTTTACGTATGAAACTTAGAAATAAACATAGATCTGGCTTCTAGAATGAAAAACGAACATTTTGAATGTAGAAAGTTTGGGTCTTGACAAGATCAGATCCGCATGCATGGATCTAGGGTTCTTGGGGAAGAAGATAGCCCCGCAGGTGAACTTGTCAAGTTCGCCTGGGGTAAAAGAGGAAACTTAGGCCATCGAACTTGTTATGTTTGCTGGCAGCATATGGGTAGCGAGCTTGATAACTTTGCTAGGCTGATCCAACGAACTTATGATGGCGAACTTGCTAAGTTCATTGGGTATGGATCAGGCGAACTTAGCCTAAGATCGCCTGTATGTTCGCCAGGTTTAAAAGGGGCGCACTTAGCCTTAAGTTCGCCTAATTCAGTATGGTTAAACCGTTAGAGTCAAGATTTGGTCTAATGTGTATTTAACTAATCAATTCAGATCGTGCGTGACATTGTTGGACCTTTGTTTAGGACAACCGAGACTAGCTTATCAGGTGAGTTCTAGAGCCCTCTTTTAAATGTTTTAAATAATGTTTTTGTGCTGGTGTGCATACTTATGAAATGATGTTTACGAAAGGAAAGTTAAAATGTGTTTATGAAATGTTTTGCCAAATGAAGTTTACGAAGGGTTCACGAATGAAATGTTGTTTAATAAAACGTACGAATGCTTTAACTAAAATGAGGTAAAGGTTTTATGAAAGTCAAAAAATGAACCAATCTACCATGAATTCCTTCGGGAACTAGGTATGTATGTATGGGCCTTACCTTTATAGGGGCGTTTGTGGTTGGCCAACTGTTGTACAACTAGGTGGATGAGGGGTGACGACGGTCACCATGGGATTACCTAGATCCCTAAGGAAGGTACTATTCTCCGTGAGGGAACAATGCCTAAAGTACAGCTAGGTAGGTGCTATCCTTGTGATGTCGTGCCTAAGGTTCTGGTGTCGAGGGGCTTTGAGGTGTCGGGCCCTAGGTTTCTCCGCCTGCAGGTAATGTACTGTGACACCCGGCATTTTCAGGTTAACACCGTTAACACAAACTCCGTTATCTCAATCATTCATTCATGCATTACACTTGATTAGGGTTAATTAAGTGTGTCAGTTATTGCACAAACACTCACGTAACGGTAATTTAGACAATTTCCGAATCACACGAGCCTGTCCCCGAACGTTGGTGAAAAATCAAAATAATATTCTGAACAATTATATTTAACATAATTTATGTAGAATTATGTGTTATGTGATTTTATGCTTATTTCGTGATCATTCGTGAAACCGCGTACGTTTACGCATAACAACGTGATTTTAATGCATTAGTAGTTTTTATAAATAGGTTTTATAAAATTAATTATTAGAAATCATTTTATTTAATTTATATTAACCCATGGATCACCTAAACCCATGTTTTAACCCATTCTTAGACCCATGGATTGCCTTATATATAAGATTTTTATAAAACCCTAATCCCATTAACCCCATGGGATGCTTCCTCCCTCAAGGAGTTAGCAGCAAATTTCACAACTTGATCCGTTCGACATTCGCTCAGACGAATGGCAGCCTCCATACGAATTACCCAATCAAACGTAGCCACCGCGTCCTTCTTCCCAGTCAAGACCGGTGGGTCACATGCCTTAAAGGACTTATAGTCGCAACCACGGTTAAGCGGTGCGTTAATTGCCTTAGTGTTCGGGGTGCCAACTGCCGTGTTGGACCCACCCGTCTCGTTAACCTTCTTCATCGCTTCAGCTAACAGACCTGGCAGAGAAGCCTTCATCAACTCGGAGAACTCTCGAGCTATAGCTGCCCTCACTTCTGGTTCAAAAGTGAAAGGTTGTTCTTCAACCTGTGTCTGCTCAGCTTCATGCACACTAACCGCCGGTTCAGTGTGAACACTTCCTTCTTCACTATACTCTTGGAGCGCAGGGGTCCTGCCACGCCCACCATTTCGGCCACCGGTACGGCCACCACGCCTTCCGTTTCCTCTCCTTGCCATTTCGTTCTATAAGACAAGAAATCAAATGTCACCAACTTGTAAAGCCCCAAACCCGGGAGGCCTCACTTGTTGGCTTTACTCATTCACAAACAGTTCTTAAACATGAATATCAATTAACGCAGCGGAAAATACTTCATTAAAACATAACGTCATCATTGTTCATACATGCGGAAGCGTAAACATTGTTTAAAACATAAATACATCATAACTAAACATAACGGGATGCCAGTCTTCATAGTCAGTCGGGTAACTCCTCTCGCTAGCCAAGCATTACCGTCCATCCTCATAACCTGCCTTAACCTGAATGTGCATACTAAAAAGTCAGCTACGCTGGTGAGTTCTAGTTTTAACATAAAACTTTAACTTCGAATAATTTGCCAAAAACATAACTTCATACTTCATTTAATAAAAAGCGTACGTAAAATAATGCAATAACAAAACATAACACTTCATAAACATAAGTCAACGAACATATCGAATATGCGCCTTCTCGTAACCGTCAAATCCATACGTTACATACTGGTTGAATAACCTAAGGATCACCACCACTAGGCCCATCATCACCGTACTGTCCTTCGGGTGAGGAACTCCTAGGGCCCGATACTTAGGCCATCCAACCCTTCAAGCACGGCGTCCCAAAGGATAGCGCGTACCAAACTTCAAGCACTGCACCCCGTAGGGCGCAAGTACCAAACTTCAAGCACGACTACCCCGTAAGGTAAATCGTACCAAACTTCAAGGATCACGATAATCCCCTTGACGACCGTCATCGCCCAGTTGTACAACAGTTGGCCAGCCACAAAGGCCCCTAAAAGGTAAAGGCCCATAACATACTTCCCATCCCTTAACCTTCATTCCCTAAGGAATATTGGCAGATTCGTTCGTTTGTGACTTTCATAAACCTTCGCTTCTTTTACTTCAAAAACTTCAGTCAAAGCATTCGTACGTTTTATTAAAAACATTCATTCATTCATTAACACACTTCATAAACTTCTTTTGGAAAAATACTTCATAAACACTTCCTTCATAACCTTTCCTTCTAAAACATCACTCATAAACATCATTTTATAAAACGTTACATACAACCTTCATAAACATCGTTTTATAAATTCGTTACATCGTTACGTATGCACACCAGCCCGAAAACATTATATAAAACATTTAAAAGAGGGCTTCTAGAACTCACCGGATAAGTAGTTTCTGAAATACTCTTAGCTGGCTACTGCGCGTCACTAATGTCACTCACGGTCTGTTATAATAAAGCCATACGTGTAAGGTAGTGCTCCTAGATGACACTTGACATCCCTATGCTTAAACCTAGTAGTTTCGATGGATTTTCTTATATCGAAACTTGATACTTTCGATAGGTTGTTTATGTCGAAACTTGGTAGTTTCAATAAGTAACTTAGGTGTAATCTTAACTTCGGATCGTGGGCTCATATCGAAACTAGGTAGTTTCGCTGGGTCTGCACATATCGAAACTAGGTAGTTTCGATGGGTCTGCACATATCGAAACTAGGTAGTTTCGATGGGGTCTACACATATCGAAACTAGTAGTTTCGATGGGCCTGCACAGATCGTCTTCCCAAAAATCTGAAGTTTTTGCATGCGAGTCTGATCGAGTCAGTATCTCAACTTTTCTTAGATCAAAACGTTCGGTTTTCATTCTAGATGCTATACTTAAGCTCATTTTCAAGTTCCATCCGCAAAATCGTTGCCTTTTTAGCCAAAACCCGAAAATCCCAAAAACGAACAAAAACTCAGATTTAGGCAAGATCATTACCTGTATCGAGATTCTGATCCGGAGGTTCTTCTCACGAGCTTAGCAGTAACGTGCTCCCTCAATTCCGGGATGATCCGTCAACTTTCTCTCTCTAGACCCGAGCTCTCCTTTCTCTCTCTAGAAGTTGCGTGAGTGGGGAATGAGCAGAGAAGAGGGCTGCCCTGCCTCTTATATACCTGGGCTTCCCTCGGCCCATTGAAGCCGAGCCCAAGCCCGCTCCCTTTTGTTTAAATATTCCGACTAAATCACCGGTCTCATTATATTTATTCGTTTTTATTATTTTTGGGATGTTACAAGTCTACCCCCCTTACAATAGGTTTCGTCCCCGAAACCTATCATAAGTCAAATAGTTGAGGGTACGACTCCCTCATTTCTGTCTCCGTTTCCCAAGTGGCTTCCGATCCCTTTCGATGTTTCCATTGGACTTTAACCAATTGGATAACTTTATTACGTAAACGTCTCTCCTTTCGATCTAGGATGGCCACGGGTTCTTCGATGTTGTTAAGGCTATTGTCTACCTCGATGTCAGTAAGTGGTACATGAGCCGATTCATCCGCCAAACACTTTCTCAAGTGTGATACATGGAAGGTAGGATGAATTCCATTTAACTCATCAGGCAACTCTAACCGATAAACGACTTCACCAACCCGTGCCATTATCCTGAACGGTCCGACAAACCTCGGACTTAACTTTCCTCTCTTCCTGAATCGTATGATTCCCTTCCAGGGTGACACTTTCAACATTACTCTGTCCCCAACATCAAACTCAATAGGCCTTCGCCGTTTATCCGCGTGGGATTTTTGACAATCTTGTGCGGCCTTCATTCTTGCTTTGACTTGATCAAACCTTTCCGACGTTTCCCTTATTACTTCCAAACTCCCTAATTCCTTCTGTCCAATCTCGCCCCAACAAACCAGGGTTCTGCGTCTTCTCCCATACAACATTTCGTAAGGCGGGATGCCTATCGTTGTGTGATAACTATTGTTGTAGGAGAATTCGGCTAATGGCAGATGACTGTCCCAACTGCCGCCAAAATCGATAATACAAACACGAAGCATATCCTCCAATTTCTGAATGGTCCTTTCGGACTGACCATCCGTTTACGGGTGGTATGCCGTACTGATGTTAAGTCTCGTGCCCATCGCCTCGTGAAATTTTTTCCAGAACCTCGATGTGAATCGTGTGTCCCGGTCGGATACTATCGTCAAAGGCATCCCATGCCGTGCTACTACTTCGTTAATAAATACTTCCGCTAACCTTTCCAACAAGAACGTCTCACGAATAGGTAGGAAATGAGCACTCTTCGTCAAACGGTCCACAATTACCCAAATGGTGTCATAACCTTTAGCTGTGCGAGGTAGCTTGGTTATAAAGGCCATGGTAATGTGTTCCCACTTCCATTCTGGTATATCAAGTGGTTGAATCTTTCCATACGGTTTCTGGTGCTCGGCCTTTACTTGTGAGCAAGTCAAGCACTTGCTTACATACTTTGTCACCTCATGTTTCATTCCCGGCCACCAGTATTCCTTCCTCAGATCTTGGTACATTTTATTGGTACCGGGATGGATAGAGTAACGAGACTTATGAGCCTCATCCGAGATTTTGGTTCTAAGCTCGCCACCCATAGGTATCCACACCCGTCCAAAACGTGTCCTAACACCAAGGGTGTTATATTCCAACTTGTCCCGTTGGCCAACCATCCTTTCCTTCTTTATGTTTTCTTCTTTAAGTGCCTCATCTTGAGCCTTTTCAATTTCCCTCATCACATCCGATGTTACCACTAACTGGCAAGCTTTCACTCTAATAGGAGTAGGCACATCCTTTCGGCTCAGAGCGTCAGCCACCACATTTGCCTTTCTAGGATGGTATATTATGTCGCAGTCATAGTCTTTCAATAGTTCCAACCATCGCCTCTGCCTCATATTAAGTTCCTTCTGTTCGAAGAAGTACTTCAAACTTTTGTGGTCGGAGTAAATAGCGAACTTCACCCCGTAAAGGTAGTGCCTCCAGATTTTCAATGCGAATACGACAGCAACAAGTTCCAAATCGTGAGTCGGATAATTAGCTTCTTGAATCTTCAACTGCCGCGACGCATACGCGATCACTCTCCCGCGCTGCATCAACACGCATCCCAATCCCTGACCTGAAGCGTCAGAGTATACCACAAGGTCTTCATTTCCCTCAGGAAAGGCCAAGACTGGGGCTCGGGTTAGCTTCTCCTTCAATTCCTTAAACGCCGCATCTTGGGTCGAACCCCATTCATACTTTACCTCCTTCCGAGTCAACCTTGTCAATGGCGAAGCTATTTTCAAGAAGTCCTTGATGAATCTCCGATAGTAGCCTGCCAATCCCAAGAAACTGCGGATCTCAGTTGGCGTCTTAGGAACATTCCATTCCCTTACCGTCATTATCTTTGTTGGGTCAACCATAATGTCGTTCGGGTTGATTACGTGACCTAGGAATTGGACTTCCCTAAGCTAGAACGCGCATTTGGAGAACTTAGCATACAACTTTTCCTTCTTCGGAGCTTCCAATACCTCCTTCAAGTGACACGCGTGATCACCCTCATTCTTGGAGTAAATGAGGATATCATCGATGAACACGATTACCGATCGATCCAGCATTGGTCGACAAACTCTATTCATCAAATCCATGAACGCTGCGGGGGCGTTCGTCAACCCAAAAGACATCACGCGGAACTCGAAATGTCCATAACGTGTGCGAAATGTTGTTTTCGGTATGTCTTCTTCCCTCACCTTCAACTGATGATACCCGGACCGAAGGTCGATTTTCGAGAACCAACTTGCGCCTTGCAAATGATCGAACAGGTCGTCGATCCTTGGTAACGGGTACTTGTTCTTTACGGTATGCTTGTTCAACTCGCGATAATCAATACATATTCTCATCGAACCGTCTTTCTTCTTCACAAACAACACCGGAGCACCCCTCGGCGAGATGCTCGGTTGGATAAATCCTTTCTCAAGTAACTCGTCTAGTTGGACCATAAGTTCCTTCATCTCCACTGGTGCTAGTCGATATGGAGCCTTAGCCACGGGCTGGGCATCTGGTACTAAGTCGATTTGAAATTCAATCTCTCTGTCGGGTGGTATCCCAGGAAAATCCTCTGGAAACACCTCCGGGTACTCGCGTACCACGGGTACATCGTCTAGTTCCTTCACTTCCTTACACTTGTCAATCACGTACACCAGATACGCCTCGCATCCGCACCTCAAGTAATCTGTTGCCTTAATCATCGAGATGACGTTTGGCATCGGGGCGTCCCGATCTCCAAGAACCTCGACTTTGCTACCATCCGGAGCCTTGAGTCGGATTATCTTTCGTTTGCATATAATTGCGCTTCATTGGCAGTTAGCCAATCCATACCTAACACGACATCGAACCCTCCCAAAGCCATAACAAACAATCTGACAGGGAACTCATGACCTTCTATTTTTATCATGGAGTTGTCAACTACATCGGTTACTCTCGCAGTCCTACCCTCAGCGGTTTCTACGCTGAAGGCCCTTTTTAGCTTACTAACAGTGCACTTCACTCGTTTACAAAAAGTTGAGGATATAAAACTCTTACTGGCACCCGAATCAAATAGCACAGAAACAAAAGTGTTGTCAAGGATGAACGTACCTGACGCTACGTCGGGGTCTGCCCTGGCTTGGTCTTGCGTCAGCGCATACGCACGAGTCTTTGCCAGGGGCCTCTCTTCTTTCCTCTCCGGGCCTTTCCCCTTCCAGGCTTCACCCATCCTGGGCTTGGTGCATTCCCGACTCATATGACCTTTTTCCCCACAATTGTAGCATTTGTAGCCTTGCGGGCATTCACGGGAGTAATGTCCGGTCTTGCCGCATTTAAAGCACAGATTCGATCCTAACCGGCACTCACCCGCATGTCTTACCCCACACTTCCCACAGACTGTCGTCTCGCCTACCCTGGCCTGCTTTTCCCGAGCCCCAAACAACTTCCCACCCGATCGTTTAGCGGAAAACTCAACTTTTTCTTAGGCTCTTCACTGGCAATGACATTCAGCGCCAGATCATCAAATACCACGCCGCTCAGTTCTACTACCGAATCATAGGTAGTAGGGGAGTTTGCCTTAACAAAGGTGCGGACTTGGTCCGGCAGCCCTTGAATGTAGCATGCAATCTTTCTTTCTTCAGTCGTAACAAGATGTGGCACCAGACGTGCCAGTTCATTGAATCGGGTTGTGTACTGCCGGTGCGTCATGCTCCCGGCCTTCAAACCCAGAAATTCCCTCTCTACCATCTCAATCTCGTTCTTTGGCCAGAAATTCTTGATCACCAAAATTTTCAAGTCAGCCCAAATCATCGCATCCACAACCTCGCTCCCTTTTGCTTGACGTACACCTTCCCACCAATGGGATGCTTCCTCCCTCAAGGAGTTAGCAGCAAATTTCACAACTTGATCCGTTCGACATTCGCTCAGACGAATGGCAGCCTCCATACGAATTACCCAATCAAACGTAGCCACCGCGTCCTTCTTCCCAGTCAAGACCGGTGGGTCACATGCCTTAAAGGACTTATAGTCGCAACCACGGTTAAGCGGTGCGTTAATTGCCTTAGTGTTCGGGGTGCCAACTGCCGTGTTGGACCCACCCGTCTCGTTAACCTTCTTCATCGCTTCAGCTAACAGACCTGGCAGAGAAGCCTTCATCAACTAGGAGAACTCTCGAGCTATAGCTGCCCTCACTTCTGGTTCAAAAGTGAAAGGTTGTTCTTCAACCTGTGTCTGCTCAGCTTCATGCACACTAACCGCCGGTTCAGTGTGAACACTTCCTTCTTCACTATATTCTTGGAGCGCAGGGGTCCTGCCACGCCCACCATTTCGGCCACCGGTACGGCCACCACGCCTTCCGTTTCCTCTCCTTGCCATTTCGTTCTATAAGACAAGAAATCAAATGTCACCAACTTGTAAAGCCCCAAACCCGGGAGGCCTCACTTGTTGGCTTTACTCATTCACAAACAGTTCTTAAACATGAATATCAATTAACGCAGCGGAAAATACTTCATTAAAACATAACGTCATCATTGTTCATACATGCGGAAGCGTAAACATTGTTTAAAACATAAATACATCATAACTAAACATAACGGGATGCCAGTCTTCATAGTCAGTCGGGTAACTCCTCTCGCTAGCCAAGCATTACCGTCCATCCTCATAACCTGCCTTAACCTGAATGTGCATACTAAAAAGTCAGCTACGCTGGTGAGTTCTAGTTTTAACATAAAACTTTAACTTCGAATAATTTGCCAAAAACATAACTTCATACTTCATTTAATAAAAAGCGTACGTAAAATAATGCAATAACAAAACATAACACTTCATAAACATAAGTCAACGAACATATCGAATATGCGCCTTCTCGTAACCGTCAAATCCATACGTTACATACTGGTTGAATAACCTAAGGATCACCACCACTAGGCCCATCATCACCGTACTATCCTTCGGGTGAGGAACTCCTAGGGCCCGATACTTAGGCCATCCAACCCTTCAAGCACGGCGTCCCAAAGGATAGCGCGTACCAAACTTCAAGCACTGCACCCCGTAGGGCGCAAGTACCAAACTTCAAGCACGACTACCCCGTAAGGTAAATCGTACCAAACTTCAAGGATCACGATAATCCCCTTGACGACCGTCATCGCCCCAGTTGTACAACAGTTGGCCAGCCACAAAGGCCCCTAAAAGGTAAAGGCCCATAACATACTTCCCATCCCTTAACCTTCATTCCCTAAGGAATATTGGCAGATTCGTTCGTTTGTGACTTTCATAAACCTTCGCTTCTTTTACTTCAAAAACTTCAGTTAAAGCATTCGTACGTTTTATTAAAAACATTCATTCATTCAATAACACACTTCATAAACTTCTTTTGGCAAAATACTTCATAAACACTTCCTTCATAACCTTTCCTTCTAAAACATCACTCATAAACATCATTTTATAAAACGTTACATACAACCTTCATAAACATCGTTTTATAAATTCGTTACATCGTTACGTATGCACACCAGCCCGAAAACATTATATAAAACATTTAAAAGAGGGCTTCTAGAACTCACCGGATAAGTAGTTTCTGAAATACTCTTAGCTGGCTACTGCGCGTCACTAATGTCACTCACGGTCTGTTATAATAAAGTCATACGTGTAAGGTAGTGCTCCTAGATGACACTTGACATCCCTATGCTTAAACCTAGTAGTTTCGATGGATTTACTTATATCGAAACTAGATACTTTCGATAGGTTGTTTATGTCGAAACTTGGTAGTTTCAATAAGTAACTTAGGTGAAATCTTAACTTCGGATCGTGGGCTCATATCGAAACTAGGTAGTTTCGATGGGTCTGCACATATCGAAACTAGGTAGTTTCGATGGGTCTGCACATATCGAAACTAGGTAGTTTCGATGGGTCTGCACATATCGAAACTAGGTAGTTTCGATGGGGTCTACACATATCGAAACTAGTAGTTTCGATGGGCCTGCACAGATCGTCTTCCCAAAAATCTGAAGTTTTTGCATGCGAGTCTGATCGAGTCAGTATCTCAACTTTTCTTAGATCAAAACGTTCGGTTTTCATTCTAGATGCTATACTTAAGCTCATTTTCAAGTTCCATCCGCAAAATCGTTGCCTTTTTAGCCAAAACCCGAAAATCCCAAAAACGAACAAAAACTCAGATTTAGGCAAGATCATTACCTGTATCGAGATTCTGATCCGGAGGTTCTTCTCACGAGCTTAGCAGTAACGTGCTCCCTCAATTCCGGGATGATCCGTCAACTTTCTCTCTCTAGACCCGAGCTCTCCTTTCTCTCTCTAGAAGTTGCGTGAGTGGGGAATGAGCAGAGAAGAGGGCTGCCCTGCCTCTTATATACCTGGGCTTCCCTCGGCCCATTGAAGCCGAGCCCAAGCCCGCTCCCTTTTGTTTAAATATTCCGACTAAATCACCGGTCTCGCTATATTTATTCGTTTTTATTATTTTTGGGATGTTACATATAATATGATAGTATTATACTAATTGAACACTAATTCATACATTGAATCACCAACGGGTCATCGGGTCAAACGTGAGTCAAACAATGGGATTGTTTGGATGCAAAGGGTCTTATGAACCAACTTGAACACACACTCATAGACTTATGTAATATAGGTAGGCGTTAGCGGGTCACCTGTTTATTACTTGCTGTTTTAGCACGCACATAAGGTGAGTTTCAAGGCCCTCTCTTTTATTTACTTCCTTTTTGGGGAGAAAGCATGCACACAAACACTTTTGGATTCTGTATTATTTTTATATCACTTGCTTACTATGGTGCAAACATACCATGAAAGTCCTTACATCTCGAACCGTTAGTATAGGAACATAGCGAGGTAATCTTGAGTAGTACTGCTGGGTTTGACAAACCCCACCCACGTTAGTCGCGCTAAATCGACTGGAGGTCGAACGGGTGTAATATTGACCTAAACACATAGCCATTGTTTTGGTAGACATGGTGGAAGGCAAACAAACCAAACCTTCAGCTTCGGTTGCGAAACACTTATAGTAGCATGAACATAGACTAGCTATCTATTGATATACTTTGTTTACATTATCTTGCAAACATCAAACATTTATTTATTTACAAACCTGAGAACTCACCAACCTTGTGTTGACACTTTAAGCATGTCTTTCTTAGGTGGCTAAGGTACACTTCAGGATCAGGATGCATCAGAGTTGCATGGTTTTCATTAAACAGTTTAAACACGCTTTATTTATTTCAACTTCTTTGGTTTTGGGCGCCTTGTTTTGCGGATTGGTCATTCTTGAATTTTACTTTTATTTTATGCTTCCGCATTACTTACAAACTTAACGGTATTTTCTCATGTTAATGAGCAACACTGGTATTTTAAAACTCATATAGTGGTCGTTCAATATAACTAATGACAATGATCATGGTTTGTCACGTGCCTCACGGTATAACCCCGCAGGTGGAATTCGAGGGTGTGACATGTATAGTGTTGAATGGCCTAGTGGTGGTGAGCCTCGGGGTTTCTCTGTCAGTATGCGATGTATGGAATTGACGGTTACGAGAAAGCGCAGATTCGATTTATTGTTGACTTATGTGTTATGTTATGTTATTGCATGTTTACGTACGCTTTTATTAATTAAGTTGAATGTTATGTTTTTGGCAAAATATTTGAAGTTAATGTTTTATGTAAAAGCTAGAACTCACCAGCGTAGCTGACTTTTAGTATGCACATTCAGGTTAAGGGCAGGTAAAGATGATAGACGATGATGCTGGGCGGCGAGATGAGTTACCTGGATGATATGAAGACCGGCATCCCGTTATGTTATGTTTAGGATTATGTTTTGGATATGTTAAGACAAGTTTATGTTTTTATGATGTTGAACATGATTACATTATGTTTTTAATGAAAGTTTTTCGCTGCGTTATTTGATATTGAAGTTTAAGAATTGTATGTTTATGAGTAAATCCAACAAGTGGGGCATCTCAGCTTTGGGGCCTTATATTATAGGATGTCCCACTTATCCATGTCATATAACCTGGAGATGCCATACCATAGCTCGCCTTGTCTCACCCTGAAACAAGTACTAAATCGAGCCAGCTTACGCCGGTGAGTCTATAGATAAAAGCTTTACAAACATTCTTTACGATTTCAATGTTTGTAATGTCACAAAAACTTCACTACATATATTTAACATCTCATTAACACATCATCCCCACACCCATAACTATATATATATATATATATATATATATATATATATATATATGTAGAGGAAGGTTCAAAAGCGAACCAAGAAAAAAGAGGGAACTGGGGAACCATGTGTTTCACATGTAAAAAAAACTCATTGCTACGTAATTTTCTTTGGAGCTTTTGCATATAAATATATTTACCGTTCTAATAAAAAAAATTAAAATTTATAAAAAAAAAGGTTAAAAAATTAAAAAAAAATCGTAGAAACTGATTTTTTTTTTTTTAAGTTAGAGTGGCTTCTTCATGTGTTTATATGCAAAAGCTCCGAAAAAAATTACGTAAAAGTGTGTTTTTCACATGTGAAATTGAGTTTTTTATGTGTTTTTTACATGGTTTCCCAGTTCCCTCTTTTTTCTCGATTCCCTTTTGAACCTTCCTCTACATGTACAGGGACATGTTCAACTAAGAATCATAATTTTGGCAAGAACCAAAAGAACCATGCATTCCTACACAAATGCATACATGCATCCTTACTTCATATATGCACAAATGCATACATGCATCCTTACATTTGTGTAGAAATGCATGGTTCGTTTGGTTCTCGCCAAAATTACGGTTCTTAATTGAATATGTCCCTATATATATATATATATATATATATATATATATATATATATATATATATATATATATATGTATGGAAGGGTTCAAATGATAACCATATTTTTATGTGATAACCACTCTCAAACAATCACATAATTTATAAATTATTTTTTTCTTTTAATTGTTAAAAGATAATTTAAGTATCTTGAACATAAATACGGAAATTATGAGTTTTACATATATGTATCAAATAATGTTACACATAGCGTTTACATATATGTAACACTAACAAAATGATAATTGTTACATATACATAACACTATGTTTGAGAATGGTTATCATGATTATCACATAAACATTGGTTATCATTTGAACATCACCCTATATATATTTATATATATTCATATATATATATATATATATATATATATATATATATATACACATATATATCAATCAAAAGCAAACCACACAAATGTAACATCCCGAAATTTCAAACACGAACGTTTCGGGGTTTAAAAGACACCAGACAATAAGTTAGGATAAGCTTCGGTCAAGAAACATGACACTAGAACATAATCGGACGCGAAACAAAAGACGATTCAATCGGAAAAGAGCCCAAACTTCTAATAAGCATATCTCGGGCTAGGAAATGAGTTATGCGAGCCATAAAATATGAAAACTGGGTATCTTGGCGGGAGAAAGTAAAAAAAGAATGAAAAATGGGCGGTGACGGACCGCCAAAGGGGCGTAACAGTCCGTTACGTGGTCAGGAAGTGCTTAGCCATTAAGAATTTGGTGACGGGCCATCACCGATGGTAACGGTCTGTCACGAAACCTTAATATAACCTATAAATAGGTGGTTTAAGCCATTTGTTTGATATAACAAACTCAAAACCAACCCACACTTCTAAAGTACATTTAATCAAGTTTAGTGTGGCGCATTGCGATTTCGGGTCGGATAGGGTGAAGCGTTTGAGCAAGGAATAGCCTCGAGGTTATCGTAAGTACACTACACTAGTACGTTTATTAAACTCATAACTATACGAAGCCCGTAATTAGCCTAAAATGATTGTGTAATTTAGGGAATGCTTTATGCACAAGCTATGCTTACGTGTAATGTTATAATGGCTACACGTGTTTAGAAATAATGAAATAAACAAGCCGGGAGGCCATGGACTTGCATAGTCCAAGGATTCCTATGGATTGAATTAGTTAAGGCGCCAAGGACCCAAGGCTTGTCCAAGGATCTTAATCAAATAAACAAGAGGCCATGAACCTATGCGGTTCAAGGATCTTGTAAAGGACAACGAAGTCCAAATGATCTTGAAAAAATAGGCCATGGACCTATGTGGTTTTAGGATCTTGTAAAAACCCAAGTAGTCCAAATGATATGTGAGGGCCCAAGGCTTGCCCTGAAATCCCGTATCGACCCAAAGCTTGTCCTGGGATGTGTAATTAAGGGACCCAATGAGTCCTAAAATATAATATTGACTGAAATGGTTTTTTAATAAACGAAATAATGTACTTACTTAGCGAAAGCTAATGTAAAGTATTTTCAAACATCTCAGGAAAGAGCACCCGGAATACTTGAAGCTTCCAAGGACGTAGCCGGGCAGAGACATGAATCCCCAAAGTCTTTTGTAATATGAATAGCATATAGTGCTTGTAAAACAATTATATATATATTATAATAAAATATCATTATAACTACTGTGGCAAGTTTTTGATAAACTGGTACCTAAACTCTGATAAATTTTGAAATAAAGAAAGGTGGATGTTTCAACAAACAAGGTATATCTGCCACTTAACCCGATACTTAGCCATCCCTTTTCTACTAACCTTCTAATTTAGGAAACTTCATAAGCCCACGGGTCAATGATGGGATCCTACCGCTGGTGCTGCCCTCTACGTGCATTAGAGGGGGTCCTCTCTTCGTAGTTACCCCTAGGCGTCTAGTAAAGGAGGAAGCCTTCTCTCTGATGCTACTCCTACTGGTCCTACCCCTGGTGTGTGTACCATCGTCTTAACTCAAGTCCATTATGTTAACACAAAATCGCAAGTTATTAACCTATATGCCAAGTTAGTAACGAAATCAACCAATTTAACACAATATCGCTAGTTACTAACCTTCATACGCATACACATTGGAACAACCCTAGTTCACAGGTCCAAGTCCCAAACATACTAATCATTTGCACATACATATATATACCTAATACACAATTCTTAACCACATAACTGTAACATCCCGAAATTAATAACTTGTAATAAACGGGTCTAAATAAATAAAGAAGGATAATAAAGGAATGAAAGATCAAGGGACTGGTCGAGAAAAACCGCGAAAGGAGGAAAATGGGTGGGGGAGGGCGCCATAAACCATAGCCGCCAAGCCTCCCTCCACATTTCTTCTTCACCACTTTGAGCATAAAGATAAGCTAGAAATAGAAAGTCCAAGAATCACCTCCAAGATCTACCATTCTCCTCCATTATCGTCGGGTACCACCCACAAGAGAATAAGAACGAAGAATCAAGCGATTTCAAGGTATGAACTAAGCTCAAACTCCTGTTTTTAGTTGGAAATGGGTTTTTAGGGTTCAATGTGGGTTTCTCCACCAAAGTCTGGATTTTTATGTGAATATCAACCTAAAAAGTATAAATCTAGCCTCATGGAAGCTAGATAGGAGTTTTGGACGTAAAAAGTTGAAAACTTGAATAAAAAGCGATGAGTTTTGGCCAAAAGTGTATGAACGGTCCGAAAAGTCCATGAATGGACTGAAAAAAACTCTTCGACCGAAAAGTATTTCGTCTTTTCGATCAAAATAGGAATAGTGTGTTTCGAACGAAAAGCTAACTCGGACAAAGGAGTTTTCGGATGAATGACGTTTCGGACGAAATGGTTTTCGATCGAAAGGGATTTCGACCGAAGGAGATTTCGGGCGAAAAGGTTTTCGGCCGAGAATATTTTCGGTCAAAATGTCTTAGATATAACCTTGTAATGACATATCTCGTTCGTGGTTGTTCGAATAGATTGATTAGCATTTCCTCCTAGCCTGAAGTTTGTTGCCGGGTGAGATTAGTTCTTTAAAGTCAAGTGAGTCAAGAATCCTTATTTACTTGTTTCTATGGTGATATGCATACTTGTAAAATGTTTATGAAATGATTTCTAAATTAAATGTTTATGAAAGGTATGTTTTCTAAAGGAACGATATTTGAAAAAGAAACGTTTGTGAAATGAAAGGTTTATGAAAAAGAATGTGTATAAAGGAATAGTTTTGAAATGAAAGAAAAGGGTTTTATAAAAGAATGAAATATTTTATGAAAAGAAACGGGCAAATGTTTTAAAGAAGTCATTACAAATCTTATCTTTCGAATGAATGGAATTGACGAATGAAGTCTGGGAATGTAATTTCCAGCCTTATGGCACATCTGGGCCATAAGTATAACAGGGGTAGCGCCTATGTGGCCTATCAATAGTATTACGGTTGTACAACTGGCGATGGGAGTGGAGACGGCCACTCGAGGTTAACGTGACCCGTGAATGGTTTTACCTTAATGACCTATGAGTCTTAAGGGCGATGGAATGACCTTGGAGACTTACGAGTCCCAAGGGCGATGAATGAATGGAACGGAATGAATGGTAATACATATTTAATAATATACGTATGACTTGAATGGAATATTAAATGATTTACTGAACGAATGTTTGAATGAATGGATAACGAATGTTAAGCCATGTTTTACTTATGATTGATAAAACCCTAAGGAATGAACGAACGGTAAACCATTTTTTCTTAAATTGATTCAAAGACTAGAACTCACCGGTGTTAGCTGACTTTTAGTATGCATGTCAGGTTAAGGTTAGACGGAAGTTGATTGGATGTTGCTTGGCTACTTGAGGAGTTACCCGACAATTAAGGACTGCCATCCTTTATGAATGTTGAATGTTGAATGTTTTAAGACAATGTTTTAATTTGTACCTGTTTTGATACAATGTAATGACTCTAATTCCATTGCTTGAATGTTATTTGAAGTTTAAGAACTGTTTGTGAATGAGTAAATCTAATACGTGAGGCCTCCCGGGTTTGGGGCCTTACAATAACATACACATACCATTCACAAGTACAATCCAAGAAATGCAGTTTCATAATTCCAAGTTACTAATGCAATTTCATGCCAAATTACTAATGCAAGCCAGAATATAAGTTACTAATGCAAGTCACGATTCAACCAATGCAATATCAATTCACAAATGCAATTCCATGGAAAGTTAATAATATCAATATTAATTAACAATGTATAAACCAAGTTTCACCAATGCAATATCAGTTTAGAATCCCAATTCGCAAATATAACATTTGAAATGCAATATCAATTCACAATCCCAATTCACAAATATAACATTTCAAATAAAATTTCATTTAAGCATTGCATCAAGCACTTGGTGTGTTTGAGACAAACATGACCCAATTCACTAAAAAAAGGAATTACCTTTGAAATATAGGTTGGCGAGTGGTTGGTGGTTCTGTCAAACGGCGGAGATAGTGGTGCGGGTGGTTCTGTTTAGCGGAATATATGGTTTTGTCAAGTTTGGGTTCGAACGAGTGTGTCTGTGTGTGAGAGAGAGGCGATTTTATAATCATTGTTGTTATTATTATTGTTATAAATATTATTAATACTATTATTAGTTAGTATTATAAACATTGTTAGTATTATTATTATATCATTAGAAATATTACCATTATAAATATTATTAATATTATTAATTCCTTATGTGATTACTAACAGATTATTGCTTTGAGATCCTTGTGAATCAGGCGTAGATGGGCCTTTGCAATGTGTTAGTGGGTTGGTTTTTATTACACATAGTCATATTAGGTCACAATATATCATTTTGTTGTTAAACACATGCATGTATAATAATGGTTCTTATAGTTTATTAGTAATATGTTTAGGTTATACGAATTCACAGTATAATGGTCATAACACATTGTTAGTGTAAGAACACATGCTTATGATAACTAGCGCTTTTGGGCCTTAATGGTCATTATAACGTGTCAATGAGTTGTTTAGATTACACGAAACCACAAATAGGTCATAATAAGTAAAATACATTTTCACATCTTACATAAGCTAGATTATATATCAACATCTTACAAATAAACTATATTACATTTTCACATCTTACAAATAAAATAAATCACATTTTCACATCTTACAAATAATCTACATCATATTTTCACATCTACAAATAAACTACTTTTACATGTGCGCCCAAAAGACCCGATATCTCACCAAGGGGAACATAAAAATAAAATAAAAAAACCACCTTTATATTTGCACCCACGAGTCTCTATGGCTTGAAGCGGGCAACACATAAAATAGAAAACTAACTACATATGTGCGCCAACGAGTCCCCATGGCAGATAATGCACACATGGGAAACTAACCCCTGGTACATTTACATCCATTCTTAGCTCTGTTTTAGGATTTCGTTTAGAACTACGATGCATGTGCCAATGGAAGAGTATTTAAGTTCTGAGAACACCAATTCCAACAAACCACTAACATCGAATCAACTCTTCCCCCATACCACGCCCAAACAATTATCTGTCATGTTTGAAATACCCTTGGGTTTCCAATTTTAAAAAGACCTGGCGATTACCACCAATCCTAGTTGCTATTTATAGAAAGTGTTACCGACGTATTACCAACAGGCAGTCCATTGATAAGGGGCCCACACCGACAAACGACTGAAAAATTCTAAGCTAGAGTCTTATAGAAAATCTCCTCAAAACTCTGACAGGTTACGTAATGGATTTACTTTTGGTAAAGTTCCCCCCAAAACGACGAAATCATATCCTCAAAATTAGGGTTTATGGTTTTTTTTTTTGTCGGTATCCGTCGGAATTCCTTTTGTAGTTTCCGGTGGTTGTTGCACATCGGTAATGAGTCGTCGGTGATACACATTGTTCCGGTGATGAAAGAACAGATTAAATGTAAAAGGCTAACTTAAAAACTAATTTGTTTGATTTTATAATTAAGAATATGTATGATATACACATAATGCTTTACTTGATATGTCAGACTCAAACAATTATAAGACCCAATGATGACGATAGTTATAGCGATAATGGGATAGGGTCTATTAGAATTTATGCCGACATAAATTCTTGCATTTCAAAGCATCTCCGATGGATGCTCTTAAAAACGTGGTCATGTCACCACCTGTTCCAAAAATGTCACATGGGCTAAAAACGTCATTCAAAACAACTTTTCGCCTTGTTTTTAATCAAAGTTGAAATATTTTATTTTAAACTTCTTTAAAATAAATATCACCTACACAAAAGACACAACATTAGGAATCTAAGCAAAGAATATTCAAATAATTTCATTTTTACGAGTACACAAAATTTTATAATTAATATTGATGTAGTATAATTAAGAATGCAATAAAAATCTTTATAAATTACTTTATTCATCTAAAATAGTGTGTATTTTGTTGTTTTAACTGTGCTAAAAAAATGTCTAACTCTTAAAATTATTTACCAAGTTTGACAATATCTTTTCTTTAACATCATTTTTTACTCATAAATACCACCTAACCTACACTTGTAGAATTTGAACCCGCATTACTTTTGTAAAAAACAATAATGCCAGTAGGTCACACAGCCGTATAGGCGTTTGACATTATCTCATTTACCATTAAATTAAAAATAAGCAAACATTCCTGAAATTGTGTGTATTTATCGGGCAATACAATCTGTCTTTTTTTGTTTTTTTGAAATTGTGTGTATTTATCGGGCAATACAATCTGTCTTTTTTTGTTTTTTTGAACTGTAAATTTTTTACATCTAAATTCCATCTAACCTTGTACTTGTAAAGATTTGAACTCACACCACTTTTATTGGGGGCAAACACCATATCACTAGACCATTAGATCATGGTTGACAAACTGGCAATACAATCCGTTAATTATATATTTTTAAAACTATTTGTGTTTTGTCTAATGAACACATTGAAAAAAATTATTTTTTCTTTTAATACTAGAAATAATGTAAAAAATAGTTTTATCAAAAATATCATGTTCAAAATGGTCTAAAACGTATTATTAGGTTTTCTTGTAAGACGCTATTTAATTTGATATTTTATACTAAAATAAAATGGTAACTTAATTGAGTACAATAAAAACCCATATCATAAAACTCAACTTCATAAGAATTCCAAATTTCAAATTGAATTATCTTGAGAGTATTTAATAATTAAATAAAAAAAACTACACAACTAAAATGAACGGTTTTTTATCTACAGACATATATCACTTAATATATTATTTTTTATTTTTTTTATTTAAACTCAAAACTTCATAAGAATTCCAAATTTCAAATTGAATTATCTTGAGAGTATTTAATAATTAAATAAAAAAACTACACAACTAAAATGAACGGTTTTTTATCTACAGACATATGTCACTTAATATATTATTTTTTATTTTTTTATGGATGACTAAAAGTGTGTTTCCCATGTAAAATGATACTATATATGAACAGTTACAAGGACTTAATTTTACATCAGAAAGAAAGAAGATATGTTGATTTTTTTGGCATAAAATTATTAAATTTATTAGACGATCACACTTTAAACCTTTTTTTTTGGGCTCGTTAATCTATGAAAACATTTATTGTTCATGTATTATATAAGCACCAAAGATTATAAAAAGTGAGAAGATAACTATTAAAAAGACTTTCTTATTAATATATCTATTTATTTTTTAAAGAAAACGGAATTCATTAACCAACCAAACTACCCCAAAGTCCGTGGCTACAGGTGGGCAAGAATTACAAACTCAGTCAATAAATTAACTAAAACTGAAAATATAAATCACCTATTATGGAACGTTAAACTGAAACAAAATCTAATTCTCCCAAGTAATGCCCTGAAGCTTTGCTCTACACGATATCCATAGGTAAGATAATTCCTTAATCTGCTCCACACTATTATGATCCAACGTGACCTTATCTTCAAAGATTCTCTTGTTTCTAGCTAGCCATAACACCTACATTGTCGCTGACGAAATGGGGTGTACTAAGTTCGTTTTATCCTTTGGCAGTTGTACACATAATTAATTACCTCCTTGATTGAGAAAAGGATATGTGGGTTGGGTTGGTTGCACCATCTTCATATTTGCCATCATATCGATCTTGCAAATAAACACGAGACTAATAAGTGATTTGCGTCTTCTTGGCATATCCCGCAGTTCAGACATGTCTTGTCTATTGTAACCGCCCCTCTAATGGCAAGAGCGTCTTTTGTTGCTATACGACCTTCCATAGCTCTTCAAATAAATATGCTGACTTTTGGTGGTAATTGGCCACTTATTCCACCTGAAGTTCCAACTTGATACTCCTGCTCCCCGAGACCCTTCAAGCTCCTTTTTGACGATGCTTACCGAAAACTCCGAGTCCTCTTCTTTCCTCCAGCCCCAACCATCCTCCTTTTGTGTTAGTCTTACATGTGATATCAAAACACCCAAATGATTAATTTGTGTAATAGTTTGTCCCTGTGTTGGTTCTTCTTTCCACGACCAACTCCGTTTGTTATCTTCTTCCAAGTAGCAATCTGCAATAAAAACATTTTTGTCTATGGCCAAAGAATATAAGTTAGGAAAAATAAATTTCAGAATACCGCTCTCGTGCCAATTATCCAACCAGAACCTCGTTTTACCTCCCGATCCCACTTTGCAATTGATTTTTTATAGGATATCTATGTTATGCTTCGTGAAATCTTTCTCGATGGCCATTATGTTCTTCCAAACCCTGGATATGGATTTCCTAATCGGAAATGTATTCACGAGTCTATGACCTCCATTAATATATCTATGTAAACCAAAGTTATTTCATTTATGAAATAGAGTTGTTTCACATTTGAAATGGAATATTTTACATGTGAAACATAATATCTTAACTTTATAAAATACTTATAATTTGTATTACTTTTTATTTTAAAAGTAGCAAATTTATAACTTAACAAAATGAAACTGTTAATGTGATAAAACTACTTTTAATCAATTTATCTTAATTTTTTATAAACTAATTTAAAAATAGCTTACAAATTAATAACCATTAATAAAAAGAGTAACTCAATCATTTCTTCATCTCTTTTATAACTGCTCATGTAGAATCAAACTTTATAATTTACTAGACTGAAATATTATCCAAATTTAGAGTTTTTAAATCAATGTATTATTATTATTACTCTTTATTATCTTTACACATCTAAAACAATTAACTTCTTATAAGTAATATTAACCAGAAACAAAATCAAAGTAGTTGAGTAGTTGCCAAAAGTCAGACTTATTGTTCCACAAAGTCTCAAATTGAACCAATTCCATGAATATTAAACTTTGGCTCTAACTAAATGGTAAAAATTACCAAACATAGACGTCCATCATCTAAATGATAAAATTAATAAGCAAAAAATTCTACTTTAGTGGAAGCATCGATAAGGTACCACATCGATGTCGATCGAGATGTTAAAATCATAGCCGTCCCTCTAGGGGTACGGGATATGCGACCGCACAGGGCCCGGTTTTTGAGGGCCTAAATTTTTATTTTTTTTATGTATTACATATTTAAATTTATTTTAAAACAAAAACATATAAAGCTTATAAACCAATAACATTTTAAATCTCAGAAAACTTTTTTAAAAACTAACCAAACATCTTTTTTAGTTTTAGCACATCTAAAATTATAAACTCATTTAACCCAATTAAAAAATTAAACATTTTTTAAACCTAATTAAAAAAAACTAGCGACAAGGAAATAAAATTTGAGCAGACACCATCAGAGGCTTCAATCAACAATCGGCAATCACTCGATCTATTAGGGTTTCAATCGATCGAACCAAAAAAATCGATCGTCGTATTAATGATTTTTTTCATATATAACTTTATATTTAGAGACTCATTCATTCAAGTTGCACAGGGCATCTGAAATCTCAGGGACGAGTTAAAATTAATGGAAGCAAAAAAATGTCTCATATAAACTTAATTAGTAATGAAATCCATATTGAGCAAAATGTCACTCGCCGAAAAAAGCATCTGCTGCAACCATTGAGGCGGTGCCTGCAAAGAATTGGTGTTTTACCTCTTATTTTCTGTACAATTTCCATGCATAGAGCTAAGTACATTATTGATTTGGGAGGTTGACTCACGATTTTTAGGAATTTATGAATTTCGTATTTGTCTTCAATCGGGATAAGACAGACAGTTAATTCACAAGAACGAGATGTTCTTTTCGATCTATAAAACGAAGTTGTGAAATTCGTGTTTAAAATCAGACCACATGAATCCTTTATATAAAGATAAAGAGTCACAATGAATTGTTGCAATTCTTCATGAAAGGGTATAGCAGTTAACGGTTATACTTGTTCGTAACCGTTGTAGTCACATCAGTAGGAACTTTAGTAGTAAACACCTATCAGTAGCAGTGTTGTAAAAATCGGTATAGGTGGCCGAGTACTCGGAAGGAGCCGAGACGATTTTCTTCAAATCGGTCAACATTACTCGGAATCGGTCAAACTCAGAGCTAGTCGGTCCAAGTCGGTCAAGTCGGATTTGCGTTGTTTTTCACCTATTTCCGTTGCTTCTCACAGATTCTTGTTGGATTTTCTCAATTTTTCACGGAGATACCTTGGAAGATGAGAATTAAATGATTACTATGTCTATAATATTAAAGAATGAATATCAATTTTTGAAATATGTTAGTATTTGAACATGTATCCTTCCTATTTATATTGACATTGACATACTTTGTTATAAATATTAGTAAACTTATGATATTTGACATATATATAATTTATCGAAAATTAATTTTTTCATAATTTACCATGTCCACGGGAGGCCAAGCAATTCTTCTGGAAACAAGTCGAATGTCAGTAGGTTGATCTTTTGGTTTTGCAATGATGGCATAATACATATAGGCTACACAACATTTCTTGATGCATTTACTAGCTTTAATGGCCTAAATCATTCTGACTCTAAAATTTTCGTCACTACCATGAACCTCTATTATTTCACCATTCGGTTTATGTATCCTCGCGATCTTTTGATCGCATAGAATTTGTGACTGATTTGTGACAACTAACCCATACCTAAAACGAAGTCGAATTCGCTTAGATCATAGGCATAAGATCTACACACAATTCCATATTTCCAGAGATAATGGGGCATTCCTTGTAGATCTCAGAAATTCTAATAGGTCTATCATCTGTTGTCTATACGATATACAATGGCGAAGCTTCATTCCCCCCCTCCTCCGGATTTTTCGCTCAGAAGTGTTAATTTATACGTATTCGGCCGAAAATTTTATAGTTATTAAGTTCCGGTCCCCCTGATTTTTCGCTCATAAGTGTTGAAATTTATACGTATTCTGCCGCGGCCTCCCTACGTTTTTCTTCAAGCTTCGCCACTGACGATATAGGCATCATTTAACAAGCAAGGTTCATTTCATACGTAAGGACTAAACATTGAAGATACGAAACATCTATTTGCACATGTATCAAATAACACATTTGCATAAATGTTGTTAACAAGGAACATACCTTAACTACTTCAGGGTTTCCTTTTCCTTCTATTTCTCTTTCTCATTAAGGACAAACATACGACCTTTCCCTTTCGCCGTTTCTAGAGATTTACGATTAGCATATTTCGGGCAATTACATTTGCAATGCCCAACTTCTGCACAGTTGAAGCATTTGGCTTCCTTCTTACAATCGTTTGTGCAATGGCCTTCACTCTTGCAGTTATAACAGAAAGGTTTCCTAGTACTACCACTATCTCCAACCATTTTCTTGCCCTGATCTTGGTTCTTATTTCCCTGAAACCTCTTGTTCCCTGACCCAGACCTATAGGTGAGAAAACCTCTGATCTAACTTGGACCCTTTTTTTTGTCACAAGTGGGACTTGAACCCAATACCTCCCCATTTTAGTGAAATCTTGGGTATACACCTTTGCCACTAGGCTAAGCTAGTGGTTGTCATTCCTAATTATTGTGTAGTAAATTCCCTTAATTTCCTTTCATCTCAAATCCCTGCTCTTACATAACAGATGATTATCCAGCAAGCCAAATGTAATTGTAAATATTTAATCAAGGTAACTACTTATGATTAACCATTTACCTTACACGTGTTCTAGCCATCATCCATCACGTGCTTAGGTGTAAAACTATTGTCTTATCTTAGTCCAGCAACAGCCAACAGGCCACCTACCATACTTGATTTCCTAGTCAATTCCTGAATCTTAGTTTAAGTCGATCTAGATACTACCTATTAATATCTAAATCCATCAAACTAAGGCTCGGGTACAAACCTATCACACCCCGCCCAGGCAGGGTTTACCGTGACCGGTTGACACACAAAATCGTAAAACATAAATACTATCATAACACTAGTTGCAAACCAAAGTAGAATACAATACTTAGTTTCACAAATACAAAATCTATTTCAAGGTCTAGTGCTAAACTTTCCAAATGACTAGTTGTTTTAGCTTCCAACAAAATCATCGGCACTTCAAGTCTACCGTTAAACACCGGCTATTTAGAAGCTACTAGTCCAATCCCATCAAGTCAACAATTGTCTACCTGAGATGTTCAAAATTAGTATAAACTGATGAGTTCTTAAATCTTAGTCATGTCAAATCATCAATTCAATCAAATGTCCTGGAAATGATCAGAAATTAAACAGATAAAACCATGTTCATGCAATTTCACATTCCAAGATAGTGTGGGGGTCATGTCCAAGCACTACCATAAATTCCACTCGTAGCGATCAGTCTTTACGGCTAGCAATACGGAGATCAATCCTTTCAGCACTCACAGTTGTGGACTTGGAGACGTGTGATCAGTCCTTTCGAGACTCACATCCCTCTCCATAATCAATCATTCCAATCAAATTAACATGTCATGTCAATTTTATCAATCCGCATAATTTCGCATTTCCATCAAGACAGGTTTTGCTTTTCATCATGCGTTCAAATACATTGAATTTAAACAAATTACACACATCTCAGTTCAAATCAGATTCAAAGGAACTCACCTTTTAAAGCTAAGCGTTCACAATTCACAATTCATTAATATCGGCTCTAGCTCTCGTTTCCACACGAACCTATGATAATCAATTATCAAATAGATTCCAAATTAGGGCTTTCATTAGGTCTTTTACATTAGTCTAACTAATATCCTACTGTTTATAACTAAGCCCTAATTCAATTTCCAATTCAAAATTTCTATGGCTCATATTATGTCCATGTTAAAAGGCACGGTCATGCCTGGTCAGGCACGCCCATGCTGACCCATCCTTTGGTAGGTTATCTGAATGTGTTCTCGGCAACACTACAGGTCGCGGATACTCAGCACGCACGACCATGCCTAAATATGTACAGGCGTGCACAAGTTCGAACAGTAGTAGAAACCTGTTGTTTGTGACATGCAAATTTCATTCTGTCCAATTTTACCAAAACCCATGTTTTGTATTCGGTTACTAAGATTCCAAAGTCAGTTTGGCATTCTCAAATCGTCCATTACCTTCGCATGTCACAGATTTGCTCAAAATCCCCAAATTTCCATCAAAACCCCTCAATTCAAGCCCTAATTTCCAAATCATACTCAAAATCAGTTTAGGGGACTTACCAAAATCAATTTTGATGTACTAAGATGATGATTAGGCCGTAGTACACCTTCAATTGATGGGGTTTCACCTAATCATCAATCAAAATTCATTAAACTCTCATAACCTTAATTTTCATGGAGGTTTAGGGTCTAGATCACTTACCAGAACAATTTGTGGACGAATTCAAAGGGACTAAGCTTCAAGGATGATCTTAGCGCTTCCACAATCAGGATTCCATGACATACAACTCAAAACATTCAAGAATTTAGGGTGATTTCTTGAAAGAGAGTTGAGAGAGACTTTGTGTGTGTTTTCTAAGGGTGAGGGAGTGCCAGGAGGTTCAAGTGCATTAAATGAGTCATCCCAGAGTGTTTTGAGTTGAGTCAAAATCCTCAGTTGATGAGGTTCGAGTGCGTTTAACATGTCTCAAGGCCTGTCTGCTAATTACGAAGCACGGGCGTGCATTTTAGTGCACAGACATGATGATCTAAAAATTTCGGCACTCATTGTTGTCTTCGGACATAAGCTCAATAATCAATCATTTACCATAATCAGCACGGTCGTGCTTAGGGTCAAGTCTTACAAAACCGACCCATGCACACCCTAGGCATCATTGTCGGTAATCTGTAAATTATCCTATCCATCGATGATCCCTCGGTAAATTCCGTCAGTAAACCATCAGTAAATTCTTTACTGACACCATGTTTGCCGACGAAGTATCATTGATAGATTACTGAGTCGGTAAATGCACTGTGTTTTGCAATGAATAAAGTTGGTTAGCTTGAAGAAATGGCCCACAACGATAAACATAGAGAACAAGGTCCATAGATGTCTTCCCATGTCTTGATGATACTGTAAGTGGTGTGTAAAAGACCAATGTTTTTAGACCTTATTTTGCCTTCTCGACACATCACATGCCTCTAAAATGCCGCATCTTATTTATTCGTGATCATAAGTATTTCTCATCTTCTACAATAATCGTCTCATCCTGACCAATGTGTCCTCCTAAACCTCCAAGCATGTAGCTCCATGATCACCTTCTACCATAGGGTTGTTGAGGAAGGTATATGCAATTTCATTTAAACAGATATCACATTTGAGTAGCTTTGTCTTTATCACCTGTATTACTTTGAAGGCATCGTCTTCCTCATACAGTTCTTTCACCGACTCAAACGCCATCACCTTTTCATTGTAAGGTGACAAGGAGGGTTGTTTTCTGCTAAGTGCATCGATCACCCGAATGGAAAATATAAAACCCGACACTGAAACATGAGAAACGACATTTTATCAAAAGTTGGATGTTTCGGTTGACTATATAGTTCAAAACCTGACAAGTTCAAATATTATCGGGACCTGAAGCTCGAGAGTTGGGTATAGGGTGACAACCGTTACAGGGGAAACACTCGTAGTCAACAGACTATGCAGTCAATATCGGTGATATATCGGTTATCGGTCCTATACAAAAATATCGGTGCAAAATATCAGAAAAAATATCGGTCCGATATTATCGGTGATATTTACCGAGATATCGCCGAGATTTCGATTCCATGATATCGGTTGTCTCACCAAGTTTCTCGGTTTACTAATCTTGGCCCTTTTTTAACATTTTTCTACCCCAAAGACCATTCCCCTTTAAAAATGTTGGCCCAATGCCTTGTACCCATAGCCAAAACCATCGAAGTAAATGCCCTAACTCCCTAATACACCCACGTTCGCACTTCGCATACCTGCTAGATCATGTTTTTAATATAAAATAGACACTTTTTAGTTTTGACTTTTGATTTGACTATTAATATTATAAATGTATGTATATATATATATATATATGTATATATATATATAAGTTTATGCATGACATAAAAATTACCGATATCCCACAGCGAGAACCGATATCTCAAATATCGGTCCTTCACCGATAACCGATATTTTTCCGCATTAACTGCATAGTCAACAAAGCAATCTGAGGTGGTTTTAGGTCTGTTTTTGGTCTAAGGGCTAGTTATATAAAAAGTAACCAACTTTGTTCTGTTTTTTTTTTGACTAAATTAACTAATAAGATGTCCAGGTTTGTAATTAATGCAGAACATGCATCTGCGCAACGGATTACTAAAAAGAGTGACATTTACAGTTTTGGAGTGTTACTTTTAGAGGTCTTGACCAGAAGACATCCACTGGACCCAACTTCACCAGGAGTACACACTTGGTCCAATGGATTCGAGACCACTTGCAAAGCAAGAGGGACCCGGTAGACTTTCTTGATCCTAAACTAAGAGGAAGAGTCAACACCCAGATGCATGAAATGCTACAGACACTAGCCATCTCATTTCTATGTGTTAGCCAACATTCTGATGACCGACCGATTACGGTGACCCATATGTCTATATCTAAGGTATATGATTAGAATTTATAGATTTAATGCAACTTTTTTTCTATCTTGAGTCAGTCACCCAGGACTAGTTCACATGTCCATGTTAGCTTCACAGGCTTACAGCAAAGCAATAAAAGCTTGGTACTAAAACATCTTAAACTGTTCTACAAAGATTGCTTCATATTCACAAGTTAAATAACTCAGCATGACAGCAACTTCTAATGCAGGCCAACTTTCAATGACAAAGCCAGGAAATTAGTTAACATTTAAATTCCTAGTTAATAACAGAAATACAGGTGGGTCCCTCCCAATCTAGTGTTGTGTACCCAACACGGTAGGGCCCACAACAGTAGTCAGCAGGTGGGTACCTCTCAAAGACTTAAGGCGGATGCTCAGATTGTAACTTCTTCAAGATGAAGTTGATAATTCCCCAATTAAAGCCACGGTATTGAAGCCATGTGATGATTCTTGATTTTTGTTTTTCACTTGGGAGATCTTTAGCACGAATCCATTGCTTTGAAGCTTGTGCGAATAGATGGTCAATCGAGGGCTTTGATAATCCGAATCTTGAAACTTGATCATCGTCGACGGATTCACCGTCTTCTAAAACCAGTTTTATAGCTTTCTGTGCATCAATGTCATTGACACCCTTTTTGGCCAGGGCCTAAAATAAACAGCAACACCTCATAAGAGAAAAAACATATGTTCTTATACTAAAAGTAAGCCTAATTTAGGTAGATATATTGCATATTAAGGTTGGTTCTATTATGTATGACAGCTTGGCTACTGTGATATTTCATCTTTTGTGCTTAGTCTTCCATTATAACTTATCAGGCTGTAAAAATAATCACAGAAAGAACAGCTTACTTGCTTGATTCTATGTGGACCCCAACTTGATGAAGACCATCTTGATCGAGAAAACGCTTCAGCATACAAGAAATCATTTATCAACCCCCTGTAACAAACTTGATAAGTCAAGAAATTCTCAAAAGATAAATATAAAAAGATTCACATGAGACTTTAGTATGAGCTAATAAACAACAGTTGCTAGTGGACTGGAAACAAAGGGTAGGTTATCATGAAAAAGAACAATAATTTGTGCTGTTCCAAGAAACACATTAATGCATTATCATCTTTGAAATCTAATTGAATGAAATTTGTGGAAAAATGGAATTCCACGTCAATTTTAAAATCAAGATTCAAGGGTACTGATCATTTGTGCTGATCCAAGGGACCTGTTCTGGAAGTCAGAGATCACAGCATTGACAACGTCGGGGGAGAATTTCTTTCCTGACAGTTTCTTCTTCAGCTCGAGTGCTGTACATGCTCTGGAAACAAAGAGAGTATTTTTAAATTAAATGGTGGAAATCAAAGAAGAAAATCTACAAGGAAGAACACTCGCTCTATATATGCTTGGTTCATAGGGATATGATGAATAAATGATTTTAGAATGGTTTCCCACCTACGTACAACTGAGTAAATCCAACCACCGTAACACAATTTTGCACCTAAAAAGCAAAACTAACACAATTTTGAATCTAAACCTAATATGACCAAATAAATAAAACATGATCTAACAAGCTATAATAAAAGCTCCACGCAACTACAGGATTTCAAGCATGCTAACGAGAAATGTAGTTAGCCTGCATGAAGGGAAATGAGTACCCATATTGAATGCAAACGCTGAAACACATCAATAACCTCGTTATAAAATTCTAAAAAAAGTTGGAATCTGCATTACAAACAAGACAAGGATTCTGGAATCAAGTTCATCTGCAAGGACTCTAACCTTGCAGCGAGCAATCTAATTGCTATCTTCTCAGCTTCTTCTTTACTTTTACTAGGTTCAAGTGCTAGATGTTTGATTTCATATTCTCCATTTTCAGAGTCAAGTTCATCTAAAGCATCATCAAGACCTTCCATTGCATCAAATTCATGAAGTTCTTCCACAGAATTTGATACCGCAGATTGCCATTTATAATTATGTCCCCTCACCTCTAATCTCACAGCTGAATTACGAGTTTTCTTTTCTTTAGATCTTAAATTACCTGTTGGACATAAACCAAATCTCCATTTATAACTACCAGGACAAAATGAAACCCTAGAAACAGAGAGAATTACCTGACTTGAAGTCCGGTGATTTTTCATCCATAGATAATCCTACCCTAGACCTCTCCCAATCATTTGATGAATCATCATTTGCAAATCGACGCGATTCGAACTCGTCGGAGCTCTTTGGAGTCGGAGTAGGATCGTTAGGTTTATTAAAATTAGAAGATCTCTTAGGAGTGTACCTAACTGGAAAATCCATAGAGCTTTCCCCAAAATTCGAACAGCATCGAACTATAATCTTCGTCTTCCCACTGAACACAGATTGAAAATCAACATATTTGCAAACAATTAAACAACAAAATGAGCAGAGTTTTTGTAGGCAAGTTATACGAATTCTCGGCAAACAAATAATAATGAACAATAATTTACCACGGCTTCAAGAACACTCGTGACTGAAGCTCAAATGCTTTGCCAAATACGAATTTTCCCGCGAAAATCGCCATTTTCGTTGAGATTTCTTCGAATTTGAAGGAACGAAATATAAAAAACCCTAAACAGGCGGTTGTTTCAGAAATGGCCCGAACTTGTTTTACCTTTTTACAAAACTTTTAGAATTTTATATTTATCCATAAACAATAGGTTTTTTAAATATTATATTTTATTTTCACATTTTTTTCTTATAAATTTACTAATTTTCTTTTATAGAATTTATAAATTATAGCTTTCTTGCAATCATTCCTTCTGAATGGGTTGGGAGAATCACGACGATCGCCATCAAGAACAGCAGAACGGGTGATCTTTTACGTATGTGATAAAACTAAAAAAATAGTTATAAAAATCGTATAATGAATAAGGGCAGAATGGTTATAAAGTAAAAAATTATTTAAATTGTGTATATACGATATTTTTAACTTTGGTTGAGTATATATGATATTTACCCATATTTGTGGGGGTATATTTTTAATTTTGGTTGATCCTTCTTTTCTAAAAAATACCACCTCTATTATAAAAATTGTAGATTTCCGCATCGTTTATTTCACAAGCTTAGGATTTTTAACGGTTATCGCTATCGTCATTAAGGTACGGAATTTCGAACAACTTATGTGTGTGGATTGGATTTTCATTACCCCATAATCGGGAATCCAAATTCATTGTTTAATTGTTTTGTGAATTATCTATAATTATTATTATTATTATTATTATTATATATATATATATATAGATATGTTAGCAAGTATTGGTATTGATGCATTGAACTACTAATTGCGACGCACTAAAAGGTGACGCGCTGAAAAACTGTATGTGACGCACTGAACTACTGAATGTGACGCACTGAATACTGAGTGTAGTCCGAATGTGTTTAATGAATGTGTACGTATATATTGTATGATAGATATTTTTAAGTCATTGCATATTGTATAGTTGTTGTCCCACTGAGTAAAGCCAAGTTTACTCAGGCGTACATTCTTCTTGTTATATACGTTAGGTTACAGTGCTAGTTGGGAAGACTTGGCAAGGGGAGTCGAGAGAATTAAAGATCAAGAGATTTATTTAAACCAATTGTAATGTTTTGTACGTTATTTAATTAAATGAAATGTTTTCTTATTAATGGATTGATGTATTGAATTCTAATTACTGTATAAGTGACACGTCAGCCGTAAATTGGGTTGGGGTGTTACAGACAACAACTTGTCGGAAAACACAAGATAGTCTTTGCTATGGTGTGTCTGTCGTCACCACCCATGCTAGACCTTTAGTCGCGGAATCTAATCCAAATTTTCCATTTTTGACCTTTTTTTGCCTTCCTCAACTACCGCTTGTCGCCGTCATCCGCCACCGGCCACCAAAGACAGTCTTTTCTAGGTATTTATAAACAACTTTAAAACATGTGTTAATCTTTAAAACAAACATGGCTCTCATTGCAGCTTTTAGCACAACCAAAAAAAGACGCCCATAACTCTCACATGTTTGCATTTACCCTATGTAACCTTTTTTATTTTCATGTATTTCCTATGTATTTTATGCCGTGCAATAAAAGATTTCAACCTTACATTTATTGTTCATATACACTTACAAGCATACACGCGTTCATTATAATACAATATTAACGAAAACAATCTTACAAACCTCGAGGACCAAACTTGACCAAAACTCAAAACAACATTAAGACTTCAAAACTACAAGGACTAGTCTTGAAAATTATCAAAATTTACACAAGCACGGTCGTGCTTGATCTAAACACGGTCGCGCTTAATACAACGACCACGGTCGTGCTTACGCCTAAGCGCGATCGCGCCGAGACCGCGACCACGGTCGCGCTTAGTTTTAAGCACGGTCGTGCCTATTATACAGTTTGACTCTGAAAAGGTCAAACCGACTCGAATCTTGTCCAAAAATAGATTGTAAACGCGGTTGGAAGTTCGCGAAACTTGCAGGAGAAGGTATTCAACGAATTGGGACTAAAACGCGACCAAATACACGCCCAATCGTTCGATTTCTCGCAAACTTTTACCACACTTTCCTTTTTAAATCGAATCGGGTAATTATGACCAAATCAAACGAATCAAACTACATGAATAACCTTATACGACTCCTATAAACATCCCACAACTCTCAATTCGTCTAAACATCGTCCCAAATCCCCTGTCAATCTCCTAAAAGCCGCGATATTCCTCCCGTAGCCGTCTGCACTTGTTGCCCGATCTAAACAGGTAAGTAGTAGTCCAACTTGCTCGTTTCTCCATCCTAAACAAAAGCCCTAAATCAATTCAGAAGATTAATACACGATTAAACTGATTCGAATCTAATTTTTGAAAATAAATGGTTTTAATCGAACTACACGATAAACACGTTATAAATCCAATTAAATGGTGTGATTGGATTCGCCAACACTTGTTTAATGAAAACCCTATGAATCCAACAGATTTTAATATAAGAACAATCGAAATTGCTTCTGGAATCAACCAGACACGGTCGCGCTGTCCTACGAGCGCGGTCGTGCCTGAGCAAGCACAGTCGTGCCCCGAGAGAGGCCCGGTCGTGGTTGCCGAACAAACCAAGTCCTGACCTAGGCGCGGTCGTGCCGGATACGAGCACGGTCGTGTCTCGTAAACAGACCCTTTTGTAACCTTCTGACTCGACCACGGGCGCGCTTCAGACCACCACGGTCACGCCCGTTGACGAGCGCGGTCGTGCCTTATACGAGCACGGTCGTGTTCGATTTCAAACAGAATCTTAATTTTAACCAATTTAATATATATTATATTCTAATGTTATAAAGAGTATTATTTTATAAAATATCCAGAAACAGTTATCGTTTAACAAAGATCGACTATAAAATTTCTTTACATTAAAATCAATAAAATATTACAAAGTTTATATGATTATTTTTATAAACAACAATGTATTCTATACGTTTTGCCCTTAACAAATAGTATTTATTTAAACTTGTATTTAAATAAATAATAAACAAAATAGTTATTATTTTATCTAAACAAACCTTAAACTTAATCCACTTCCAACACCGAATAAACGCAACTCAATAATACATAATCGTATACATTGTTCATTAGGTCGAACTTAGCAATCTACAACACATCGCTGTTTTCCATTTGCTTGTGCAACCTACACGCTACATAACACGTGAGTTACATAGCCCCTCTTTTACTCTATTTTACAAACGTTTTGGGGTGGAACATGCGTTCTATTTACATGTTTTCAATTATACACATATACAGTTCCATCCTATGCATGTTTACAGTTTTGCGCTTTGTGCTTGAGTACATTTTGTAGAACAATTATTATGCTCTTCATGTACAATCATTAACTAACAGCCGACAGTAAACAGTGGTAGATCTATTGAGTCTGACAAACCCACCCAGGTAGGGTGACTGTTACTGACAACACAAATTTTGAGTGCAAGTTACAAAGGTTTGATTGTATAGGTCACACGATGTTTTTTCTCTCCATAAACGCCTTAATTGTCATGATTGTATTGAACTGTATGCACACAACACGTATTTTGCTATCACACAATAAAACCTATATATTCTCACCAACTTTCTAGTTGACCCTGTTTTAACCATGTTTCAGGTACCAATGTTTGAAGTGATCAAGATATGCTACACATAGGATTTTGACCTAGTTTTAATTGAACCAGTTATATTTTGATGTAATTTTCATTATTGTTTGGTGGATTGAATCTATGTTTTGTTGAACTTGTTTGATTGCAATGAAAACGATTATTAATTATTTAAACTTTAGTAAACCATGAGCAATGAACAGTCTGCACGCTTCACGCCCCGACGTTTCCGCCGTCGGTTGGGGTGTGACAGATTGGTATCAGAGCCTTGGTTATAGGGAATTAGGTTATTAGACACCTTTGACCTAGACTATAACTTTAGGATACCCACTTATGCCATGCTTCATGATTTACATGCTATGTGCTACATGCTATATGATATATATGCTACATGTTTTATATGTATATATGAATAACAACTTAAATAAACAATATCCCTACCCATATCCTAAACCACATGTCCTTCATGCCTGCTTCCATGTCATCATCAACATAACCTGAATCATATTCTTAGACTTGGGTCTATAAAATTTTCTTTTACACCCGTTAAGGTTCTTAGACTTTGTTTAATTGTTAAAGGACACGTGCAATCTGGAAGAGTGACACCTGTATTCTGGGTTTTCTGTCTAGGAAAGCATTTCGTATAAATCCCAACCAACCGAGGGACCCGTATGCTGTCCTGGGAATTCCCGGGATGAGTGTTTACTTATAGGCTAAAGCACGTCTCCTTGATAATTATCTGAGTTTGAATTAACCTTAATATGTCATAGTACTCGAGTGATTATGTCACTATTTGAGTACAATCCAAACTATGAACTACTTGCATCTATTTATTCTTCTATTTAATCCAAGAAAAATCTCACAACTCTTATTGTGTCTAAATCTGTAGAATGCCTCCTCGTCGTGTCAACAGCAACAACAGCAATAACACTGACCTGGCTGCTTTACTCACACAGCTGGTGAACCAAATTACCCAAGCCAACAACAACAATAATGGCCATGCCAGTGGAAGTGCTGCTACTGGAGGTGGTGGTGGTGCCAACCCGCCACAATGCACCTTCAAACACTTCAACTCCTGTAATCCCCTCAAATTCTATGGCAGCGAAGGAGCCACGGGACTCCTTCAATGGTTCGAAAGCATTGAGAGCACTTTTCTCAATAGCGATTGTCCTGACAACCTCCGTACTCGTCATGCTACTAGTGTCTTTCAAAAAAGGGCGCTTACTTGGTGGAATGGTGAGAAAAGGACTAGGGGAGTGGATGTAGCAATGGCACTGCCATGGGATGAGTTGAAAAGGATCATGACTGAGAAATTCTGCCCTCGAAATGAGATGAAAAAGCTAGAAGCGGAATTTTGGGATCTTGCTCAAGATAGTGGTGAAAGCTTAGCATACACCACCCGTTTTCACGAGCTGAGTCTACTTGTGCCACACATGGTTACACCTCTGTCTAGGCGTATTGAAAAGTACATTGGTGGTCTACCTAGACAAATTCAAGATACCGTGGTAGGAGGAAATCCTGCTACTCTGGAGGATGCTATCCGTTTATCAGCTACACTTACTGACAATCATGTTAAAGCGGGTACACTTACAAGAAAGGGTGCCAAGAAAGTTTCTGACACAACAACACCTCCCACTCATGTCAAAGAAGTCCAAACTGAACCATACCGCAACACTAGGAAGAGAAAGGTCAAGAACTGTGCTGTAATCACTCCGGCTGCTCCAGTGAATCAAGTTACACCCATAGCTCCAAACCCAGCAAAGAAGCCCTATGGGGGCAGCTACCCACTTTGCAACACCTGCAACTACCATCACCCTCTAAACATACCTTGTCGCCTTTGCAACCACTGCGGGAAACATGGCCACACAGCCAATATTTGTCGAGCCAAGGCACTTGCCAACCAAACCAACCCAGCAAATCAAGCCAATCATCAAGCAACTAACCAAGCCATCCCCGCCATTGCAAATGGACGTGCTTGCTTCGAATGTGGTGACCCGAACCACTTCCGTAACCAGTGCCCAAGACTGATCAATGTTAACCAAGGCGGAGCTCGTGGGCGTGCTTTCAACATCAACGCCAATGAGGCTCAGGCCAACACTGATGTGGTTAACGGTACGTTCCTTATGAATAATCATTATGCTTCTATACTATTTGATACCGGAGCCGATAAAAGTTTTATGTCACTAGACTTCGAACCGTTACTTGCAAAAACCCGGTCTAAACTAGAGAAAACCTTTACAGTTGAGGTAGCCGATGGTAACACCGTTGCAATTGACACCATCATTTATGATTGCTCCCTAGAACTAAATAAACACACCTTTCCAATCAACCTCATACCAATGCCCTTAGGAAGTTTTGACGTCATCGTAGGTATGGATTGGTTGTCGAAGCACCACGCCGAAGTCATGTGCTTTGAAAAATGCATCCGTATACCACTCCCATCCGGCGAAACGTTGAAGGTCCTTGGTGAGAAACCTTGCAAAGGACTCAAACTAATGTCATGCATTACTGTCCAAAAGTATATACGAAAGAAGTACATGGTTTTCCTAGCCCATGTTATCCAAAAAGAAATCAAAAAGAGGAGTGTACAAGACATCCCCATCGTTCGGGATTTTCCCGAAGTCTTTCCTGATGACTTGCCCGGTCTTCCACCTGTTCGGCAAGTGGAATTTCGCATCGATCTTGTACCTGGAGCAAACCCGATGGCTAAAGCTCCATACCGGCTTGCACCTTCCGAGATGCAAGAACTTGCAAGTCAACTTCAAGAACTCTCCGACAAAGGTTTCATACGGCCGAGTCATTCACCGTGGGGTGCACCAGTCTTATTTGTTAAAAAGAAGGACGGTTATTTCCGCATGTGTATTGACTATCGAGAACTCAACAAGCTTACAATCAAAAACCGCTACCCGTTACCTAGGATTGACGATCTCTTCGATCAACTCCAAGGTTCTACCTACTTCTCGAAGATTGATCTTCGATCTGGTTATCATCAACTCCGTGTGCAAGAGGAGGATATTCCCAAGACTGCCTTCCGAACGAGATATGGTCACTACGAGTTCATGGTTATGCCTTTTGGGCTAACCAATGCACCTGCTGTCTTCATGGACCTCATGAATCGCATGTGCAAACCATACCTTGATAAATTTGTTATCGTGTTCATTGATGACATCTTGATCTATTCAAGAACTAAGGAAGATCATGAACAACACCTTAGGTTGATTTTGGATCTCTTGAAAACCGAACAGCTATACGCCAAGTTCTCCAAATGTGAATTTTGGCTAAAAGAAGTTCAATTTTTGGGTCACGTTTTCAATGAAAAGGGAATTCATGTTGACCCCGCCAAAATTGAAGCTGTTAAGAATTGGAAAGCTCCTAAAACCCATACCGAAGTTCGTTCGTTTCTTGGCTTAGCAGGTTACTATCGAAGGTTCATCTCTAATTTCTCCAAGATCGCTGTTCCCCTCACTGCCTTAACCCAAAAAGGTAAACCCTATGAGTGGGGACCGAAACAAGAAGAAGCCTTTCAAATTCTCAAGCGAAAGTTGTGCAATGCTCCTATCCTCACCCTTCCTGAAGGTGAAGATGATCTAGTTGTTTACTGTGATGCTTCAAACCAAGGTCTTGGTTGCGTTCTCATGCAACGAGGCAAGGTGATCGCTTATGCATCAAGACAACTCAAAATCCATGAGAAGAATTATACGACGCATGATCTGGAGTTGGGTGCTGTCATATTTGCGTTGAAGATTTGGAGACATTATCTCTATGGCACGAAATGTGTGGTGTTCACCGACCACAAAAGCCTCCAACATATCTTCAACCAAAAAGAACTCAACATGAGACAACGACGTTGGGTTGAACTCCTCAACGATTACGATTGCGAAATTCGTTATCATCCCGGCAAGGCTAATGTTGTAGCCGATGCACTAAGCCGCAAGGAACATGTCATGCTTCAAAGTGTCAAGATCCATTCCGATATACAAGTTCGTATTCTAGAAGCTCAACATGTCTCGGTTACCGAGGGCAATTTGTATGAGGAAATGTCTTGTGGTGCTGAATTCCAATTAGAGACTAAGACCAATGGCTTGCTTTATTTTCTAAATCGTATTTGGGTTCCCGATCGTAACGATCTCCGAGTATTCATCATGACCGAAGCACACAAGTCTCGATATTCTATCCATCCTGGTGCGGATAAAATGTACCAAAATCTTCGTCCACAATATTGGTGGCCTGGTATGAAGAAAGACATTGCTTTGTTTGTAGCAAAATGTCTCACATGTTCTAAAGTCAAAGCTGAGCATCAACGTCCTTCTGGGTTACTTGAACAACCGGAAATCCCCGTGTGGAAATGGGAGAATCTAGCTATGGATTTCATCACTAAACTCCCTCGCACTTCGAGCGGTTATGACAGCATCTGGGTGATCATTGACCGTCTCACTAAGTCCGCACACTTCTTGCCTATCCGTGAAGACTATAAGGTTGAGAAATTGGCCCGAATTTACATTGACGAAATCGTGAGTCGTCACGGCGTTCCTTTGAACATAATCTCCGATAGAGATGCTCGTTTCACTTCTCGGTTTTGGCAATCTCTCCAAAAGGCACTTGGTACACGATTGGATTTGAGCACGGCCTACCATCCCCAAACTGATGGTCAGACCGAGCGAACAATCCAAACCCTGGAAGACATGCTGAGAGCCTGTGTCATCGACTTTGGTGGCAATTGGGATTCACATTTGGCACTTATCGAATTTTCCTACAACAATAGTTACCACACCAGCATCGACATGGCTCCGTTTGAAGCTCTCTATGGTCGTAAGTGTCGTTCTCCCATCTGTTGGAACGAGATTGGTGAAGCACAAATCACCGGTCCCGAGTTAATTCAAGAAACCTCCGACAAGATTATCCAAATCCGTGACAACATTCGAGTTGCGAGGAGTCGGCAAAAGAGCTATGCCGACAAACGACGCAAACCCTTGGAATTCCAAGTTGGTGATCTTGTACTTCTAAAGGTGTCTCCTTGGAAGGGGGTGATCCGTTTTGAGAAGAAAGGCAAGCTAGCACCTCGCTATGTGGGTCCATTCAAGATCCTTGAAAGGATTGGGAAAGTGGCTTACAAGCTCGAGTTACCTCCATCACTTGGCAGCGTACATCCTACATTTCATGTGTCCAACCTCAAGAAGTGTCTTGCTGATGAAAACCTTCATATACCTCTTGACGATGTGCGCATTGATGAGACGATGCACTTCGTTGAAAAACCAGTCGAGATTATGGATCGCGAGATAAAACAACTCAAGCACAGCCGTATTCCTATTGTCAAGATTCGTTGGGAATCTAAACGAGGACCCGAGTTTACTTGGGAACGAGAATACCAAATGAAGCTCAAGTACCCTCACCTTTTTGCTGAAGCAGTAGCCTCAACCAGTTCAATTTCGGGACGAAATTCCCTCAACATGGGGATACTGTAACCTTTTTGATTTTCATGTATTTCCTATGTATTTTATGCCGTGCAATAAAAGATTTCAACCTTACATTTATTGTTCATATACACTTACAAGCATACACGCGTTCATTATAATACAATATTAACGAAAACAATCTTACAAACCTCGAGGACCAAACTTGACCAAAACTCAAAACAACATTAAGACTTCAAAACTACAAGGACTAGTCTTGAAAATTATCAAAATTTACACAAGCACGGTCGTGCTTGATCTAAACACGGTCGCGCTTAATACAACGACCACGGACGTGCTTACGCCTAAGCGCGATCGCGCCGAGACCGTGACCACGGTCGCGCTTAGTTTTAAGCACGGTCGTGCCTATTATACAGTTTGACTCTGAAAAGCTCAAACCGACTCGAATCTTGTCCAAAAATAGATTGTAAACGCGGTTGGAAGTTCGCGAAACTTGCAGGAGAAGGTATTCAACGAATTGGGACTAAAACGCGACCAAATACACGCCCAATCGTTCGATTTCTCGCAAACTTTTACCACACTTTCCTTTTTAAATCGAATCGGGTAATTATGACCAAATCAAACGAATCAAACTACATGAATAACCTTATACGACTCCTATAAACATCCCACAACTCTCAATTCGTCTAAACATCGTCCCAAATCCCCTGTCAATCTCCTAAAAGCCGCGATATTCCTCCCGTAGCCGTCTGCACTTGTTGCCCGATCTAAACAGGTAAGTAGTAGTCCAACTTGTTCGTTTCTCCATCCTAAACAAAAGCCCTAAATCAATTCAGAAGATTAATACACGATTAAACTGATTCGAATCTAAGTTTTTGAAAATAAATGGTTTTAATCGAACTACACGATAAACACGTTATAAATCCAATTAAATGGTGTGATTGGATTCGCCAACACTTGTTTAATGAAAACCCTATGAATCCAACAGATTTTAATATAAGAACAATCGAAATTGCTTCTGGAATCAACCAGACACGGTCGCGCTGTCCTACGAGCGCGGTCGTGCCTGAGCAAGCACAGTCGTGCCCCGAGAGAGGCCCGGTCGTGGTTGCCGAACAAACCAAGTCCTGACCTAGGCGCGGTCGTGCCGGATACGAGCACGGTCGTGTCTTGTAAACAGACCCTTTTGTAACCTTCTGACTCGACCACGGGCGCGCTTCAGACCACCACGGTCACGCCCGTTGACGAGCGCGGTCGTGCCTTATACGAGCACGGTCGTGTTCGATTTCAAACAGAATCTTAATTTTAACCAATTTAATATATATTATATTCTAATGTTATAAAGAGTATTATTTTATAAAATATCCAGAAACAGTTATCGTTTAACAAAGATCGACTATAAAATTTCTTTACATTAAAATCAATAAAATATTACAAAGTTTATATGATTATTTTTATAAACAACAATGTATTCTATACGTTTTGCCCTTAACAAATAGTATTTATTTAAACTTGTATTTAAATAAATAATAAACAAAATAGTTATTATTTTATCTAAACAAACCTTAAACTTAATCCACTTCCAACACCGAATAAACGCAACTCAATAATACATAATCGTATACATTGTTCATTAGGTCGAACTTAGCAATCTACAACACATCGCTGTTTTCCATTTGCTTGTGCAACCTACACGCTACATAACACGTGAGTTACATAGCCCCTCTTTTACTCTATTTTACAAACGTTTTGGGGTGGAACATGCGTTCTATTTACATGTTTTCAATTATACACATATACAGTTCCATCCTATGCATGTTTACAGTTTTGCGCTTTGTGCTTGAGTACATTTTGTAGAACAATTATTATGCTCTTCATGTACAATCATTAACTAACAGCCGACAGTAAACAGTGGTAGATCTATTGAGTCTGACAAACCCACCCAGGTAGGGTGACTGTTACTGACAACACAAATTTTGAGTGCAAGTTACAAAGGTTTGATTGTATAGGTCACACGATGTTTTTTCTCTCCATAAACGCCTTAATTGTCATGATTGTATTGAACTGTATGCACACAACACGTATTTTGCTATCACACAATAAAACCTATATATTCTCACCAACTTTCTAGTTGACCCTGTTTTAACCATGTTTCAGGTACCAATGTTTGAAGTGATCAAGATATGCTACACATAGGATTTTGACCTAGTTTTAATTGAACCAGTTATATTTTGATGTAATTTTCATTATTGTTTGGTGGATTGAATCTATGTTTTGTTGAACTTGTTTGATTGCAATGAAAACGATTATTAATTATTTAAACTTTAGTAAACCATGAGCAATGAACAGTCTGCACGCTTCACGCCCCGACGTTTTCGCCGTCGGTTGGGGTGTGACACCCTATCTCCCACTAACTACAATTATTAGAAGGTAATTATCAAACATTTCCTTACTACAAATAATCTATTTGATTATGTAGATTTTGGAACAATCCCTTACCCACCTCAACATCTAACACCAACTAAAGCCACATCTACACCAAAGGACAACCCTAAATTGGTCTCTAATGATACACATGTTTGTATGTTGCACCATCTCGGAAGCTTATGTCTAGGGTACAACCTAACACGGTTGGAAGCTCTCCTTCGTGAACTTGGAGTTGGTTCAACTTCACCAACTACTATATATGGTGCGATAATCTAGCTAGGTGCAACCTACCTTCAGCTAATCCTATCTTCCATACACTAACAAAATATGTTGAAGTTGACTTTATTTTGTTAGAGAAAAAGTTGCTTAAGGAAATCTGTGTGTGCAATTTTGTATCGACAAATGATCATATTGTTGATGTCTTTACGAAGGCGTGTCAACGCCTAGGTTTCTCTTCTTAAATCCAAGCTACACGTCATTCCCGGTCCTTAGCTTGCGGTGTCATATCATACTAGATATGTATCTCTATGTAGTTATCGTATCTAGAAAATATCCATGTATAATACTGTTCTCTATACATAAAGACTTAATGTAACTCTATAGGATACATAATCAATATACAACACCTTGTATAGTTCAACACGGACAAAGCAAATAGTATTAGTTAGTTTGAGAGGTCGTATATTACAAATACAACTTCTAAGAATCTCATATCTCTGTAGTTCGAGATGGTGGGACAGACCTAAAAGATAACTACAAGAGAAAATAACTAATTATTAGATTGATATTTTATGGGTATGTCTAAGTTATTAGATTGATATTTTATGGGTATGCATTATTAATCTAATTTCATGTTATTGAATATATAATTCTTCAACCAATATTATTTGATGCTTTTAGTATATAATTGTAGTTTTATTTAGGGGAATTATATCCAGACACGGAATATTACTAATTGGACACGCCGCAACCCTATACATCCTCATATAGACCAATACGAGGCGTATTGAATATTACTAATTGGACACGCCGCAACCCTATACATCCTCGTATAGACCAATACGAGGCGTATTGGGTTTAGTCTCCCAACAGGGAATGCCACGTGTCATTCCCTGTCTAGCGGCTGGGACTCATACGGCGTATTGCACTATACGACGCATATGGGTCACGGGTTATATTTTTGCTTCAAAACTTGGCAGATTTGGGGGTTTAAAAAGCCTATATGTGGCGTATTGGTTTATACGCCACGTATAAGTATAGTATTTTATTTAATTTCTATAATTTTTATATTTTTTTTTAATTTATATAATATTTAATTTTTTTTAATTTATATAATTTTTATATTTTTTTTATTTATATAATTTTTATCTTTTGTTTTTATATAATTTATAATTATTTTTAATTTATATATGTATTATATCTTTTTTAAACATTAATTATTTTTTTACGTTTATAATATATCATTACAAACAAATAAACAAATTAAACATTACAAACAAATAACCGTAACATTATATACATTACATCAAAAAATTAAATATATACATCCAAATGTTTTTACATATATATAACAGAAATACTACTGAATACAAATAAAACCAACTAAGCATGACCTGCCCCACCGTCGTCATGACCCGCCCCGCCGTCGTCATGACCCGCCCCGCCTTCATCCTGACCTGCCTCGCCGGCATCCGGAACGGGGTCGCCAGGATACTGACGTGGCGGAGGTAGTGGTGGTGGCTCGATCCCGGTGGCTCGTGACAACTCACCGGGCAACCAACCACCCACATCATGAGGTCCTCCATCCACTCGCTATGATGAGCCTGTCGTCGGGAGTCGGCCACAACTCCGTCAAGCAATGCCTGGGTGGCCCTATCCAGTCTAATAGACCGACATGTGTGTCAGGGATGCTGAGGCGACGTGCGGCTGCAACTGTGGCTGCGCCACACCCTGTACCGAGTCAGGGATGGGCAGGTCCCCTGTCCAGGCATCGGCGGCAACGGAACCAGGACCCAAACCTGGTCCTGGACGGCCCCTACGAACCGAAGGCCGAGCCCCGGGAATCAGTGCGTGATGCGCATGCTGCTCGCCGTGAATCGGTCTAATCGGACAAGGGGATGGACGTTAACATCTCATGCTCGTGATCATGCCGCATTGTAAGAACACGCATGATATGAGTGATGAAAGTGCCGCCATACAAAAGTCCGCGCTTCTGCCGCATATAGGCAGATGCAAAATAAAGCGCTAGGCATGTGGACAGGGCGCACCGAGTGCCGGTAAGGAGGCAATAGAGAAAGAAGATGTCTCTATCAGTGCACCACTCACGGCTTATTTGACACGGTGCGATCGACGTCGAGATAAGCCAGTGCAAATATCTATATAGGGGGTCTCTAATCCCCGAGACCCTACCCTTGGTACCTAACCAAGGGCTATCTGAAATCAAACCCCAAAAAACAAGGAGATCCTCCTTGTCCACCTCCGTCACTGCCTCGCTGTAATGTGGTGTGACCGTCTCAGGCTCGAAATACAAGCCCGTCACGACGTCGAAATCAGACCTGTAGCAGGTCCTCTCTCTACTCCTCCCCCTCTAAAGGCGCCAGCCCCTCCTCTGAATACACGAACGTCGAAAGAAACTCGACGACGATCTCTCGGTATGTCTTCGTGTATGAAAGATCGAACAGACGGTCCCACAGAGTGTCCTCGCCGATGATGCCCCTGGCACGCTCTGCCTCCTGGACCTCCCCAAGAAGCTCCCAGTCGACCGCCGTCCCTGGCCCCATCCTCACCTCTCGTAGCTTCTGGCATCGGCCAAAATGCAAATACGGGTAGTGCGCAAGATCATCTAACTCGACCATATCAATGCCATCATCGTGATCCGCCATATCTGAAAATGATATAAATTAAAAATAAATTAATATTTTAATATAAAAATATAATTTAAAACTAGATTATTATTTTAATATTTTAAAAAATAATATTAAAATGTATTTTAATAAAATAATATAAATTAAAAATAAATTACTTTTTTAATATATTAAAAATAGTCTTAAAATGTAATTTAATATAAAAATTAAAAAAGTTATTATTTTTTAAAATAATAAAAATTAGTATTTTAATATTAAATTTTTTTTTTATTAATTATATGTTTTAAGAAAATATTAATTTTTTTAAAAAGTTATACGCCACGTATAGCTTAATATGTGGCGTATAGCTTGTTGACGGGGAACGCTAGCCATACGAGGCCTACCCAAGCCATACACGTGCCTGTTACCGGGCAACCCAAGCCATACGCGGCATCTGAAGACCATACGTAGGTCTGTTACCGGGAATCCAAGCCATATGCAACATATAGACTTATACGTTGCGTATAGTTCATCGATATAACTCTATAAATTCCTATTTCTACGTAATTTAAACGGCTAATAAGCTAAATTAATGCTATATTATGTACCGGGAGTCTAGATTACGTACCTTTAGGAGTATAATCGAGCTTTTTGGAGCCGACAATGTTAGTCTCCGTAGCTTTCATATACGTTTTGGTGTATAAAATTGTGGTGCGTTTATGCCTGTACGAAGGGACTTCTGAGTATATCTTAGAACCATACGCTTCGTATAGTGTAATACGTAGCGTATAGACCATGACCTTTGGTATTCTATACGCTACGTATAACCCTATATGCCGCGTATTAGCTCAAATTATCTCACATTTGAAAATTTCATATATTTTCCCTCCTATTAAAGGTAATACGCCACGTATTGTCCTATACGTGGCATATTGTATTGGTTTTTGTTTAAATGTTTTTTAAATATAAATAATATAAAAATAATTTAAAAGATTTCTTTCCATTTTTTTTTAAATTTATTAATAAAAATCTTTTTTTAATATTATAAAATTTAGTAATAAATTATTATATTAATATTAAATAATATAGAAATTAATAATAAAATGTTTTATTATTAATAATAAAATGTATTATTATTAAATTACATTATCCAACATTCGTTACATATTGTGTATAGTTATGTGAACTAGTTGTCATTATCTTCTTAAACTGTTCGATACGATCGATGTATATATTTTCCCATTCTGCTGCAACATCATTTCGGTGCAAAGTCCACAGAGCATTCGGTACGGGTATTGGATAATCTCCGTCTAACTTGACGTGGATGAAATGAGCATTGTTGACGTGAACGAACGATACGATTTGATGTTGAGCGTGAAGGTTAGGACCATACCATAATGGGAAGAAGGTTTGGTTACCGTTGATGCTTAATAGGTGAACAAACACGCCAAATCTTTGAGTAATTAAGAGTCATGAGTATGGCATCGACATCCAACGGCTAACGGGTGCGGCTTTCACATTCTACCAATCTATAGTGTGACGTAGCTTATCACACTCTTGAAAGGCGACTCAGTCGAATACAGATCTCCACCAATCTTCTTTTCTGTTCATATCCTGGAGAAGTTGTTGGCGAATGAAAAGCCACTTATTTTCATCAAACCCTAAACCCACAGCTACCGATCGAAAACCACAGTTACCGTTGGGCATTATATCCTGTATATGTGAAACGTATGGATGAAACAGAGATGGAATGGAATCCTTAAAAAATTTATATTGTTAACTACATCCTCCCCCATCATCAATGGAAACCCGTTATCAGCTTGTGGTTGCTTTCCTTTACTAGTCGTTGAACGACGGTGTCGAAAGTCCTGTGACGGAGTATACGAGCTATGTCTTGCAGGTTCAAATCTGCTTTGTTGTGATTTTGTGAACAAGTTATTTCTCTCGAGATCCCAAGTATAGTAGACGTAGTCCTTAGAAGAAAGCAGGTGCTCCAGAACCTGCATTGGAGTTTCACCGACTCTCGTTTCGTTCTTTATCTTTTGTATCAAATTATAAATGTCCTTTTTAATAAACCTACTCTCAGGGTTTTGCTCCTGTATGGTTGCCAGAATGTTACGTGGCGGCATGTTTTGCAAATACAACTTCGCCACAAGAAGTTGTTCCGACTGAGACAGCTTTCGGGCAAACGCGTGCGCCTCAACATGTAGACTAGGATCGTGGTTATAACTGTCATCTATCACTGTTAACTTCCAATAACTGGTGTTTTCGTCTTATACTCCTTCCAATTTAAAGGGCCAACCTATTTTCTTGCTTCCAGCACGTCTAATTATGACCGTAAACGTACGTTCGCCGTGTCGGTCACACACAAGCCACACCTTAATAACCGGTGATGATAGGTGTGACATTTCGGGTTTTCGGTACACACTTTTATAATGTATAAACAATTCCAATTAGATGAAATACAAGTATATTTATTTAATTTTGTATGTATATAATGTACAAAGTATGTATTTTAATTTATGGATTTAAAATGATTAAAATTTTATAAATTTTAAACTTATATAAAAATTTATATAAAAATATAAAGTTTAATAGGTTTATATAAATAAATAAAATAATTTGACTAATATAAAGTAATTAATTTTTATAAAAATTAGTCTATGAAAATCATTTAAATATAAATTAAATTAAATTTGATTTTTAAATAAATTAGATAAAATTATTTAAATAAAGTTTTGGGGCAGATTTTAAATAAACAAAACTTGAAGGTTTTAAAAGGAAAATAAGTCAAGGGACCAAATAGAGGCAAATCAAACCACAAGGATCCATCCGTAATTATCTCAGGGACTTAATTAAAACAGAATCAAACTTCAGGGACCATAGTTGCCAAATCCCAATTCATATTTCCGGTCACCTCCTCCATTGTCCGGCGGTCCAAGCTCTTCTCCGGCGAAACCCGACACGCCTGTTCCCTGCCCCTCGACAGCCGAAAAGGGGCTCTCTGAGCTCGTCGCCCCCACGCGAACCTAAGTCCCCAACCAATTTTCCTTTTCATCATCAGAATTGTCACGCGCATCAACTGACTCGAAAGTCAACGCCGCGAATTGGCCTCACCGATGGACCTCAACGTCTGCAAGACGGCTCGTTAGCTTCGGCTTGTCTAGACGAGTGTCTAGACATACTCAATTTCATGTTTCACTGTCGGGATCAAGTTCGAGTATAAATAGCCATTACCGGACCTTCTCGAGCTCGTTACCCCTTCAACACTCGCTCTCACTTCAAATTGAAACCGTCATCGTGTTCGTCTCTCCTGTGCGAAGCTGTGACCAGATTTTTCGAAGTCCAATTCATCTCGAGTCGTGATTTCCTATTCTTGGTATTTCCTAGACTTTCGGCCCAATTGTCTCGACCCTTCGCGACCAGGTAAGCTCATCTAATGCATTCCTTTGAATTCGGTCATCGACTGGCTAACAGTTCCGAGCACCATCTCGGCCTTAGGCCTTCGATTGCCGAGCAAACCAGTGTTCTCGGACATTGGTTTGCCGGTTGCCGAGAACCAGATGACCAAAGGCTGGAGTGGTTATATATTAAACGCCCCACACATAACCAGCGATTGGCGATAGCCCGGCTGGTTATGCGTGTGCGTGTTGTGTCCGAGGCCCCAGGTTCGACCCTTGTTGGCCTCCGGCCCAACCGTTTTCTTCATTCTTTTTGGTTTGAACCCCCTGTGACCCCCTGACCCCCTGAACCCTCTGACCCTGTGAACCCTTTGACCCTAAACCCCTTTCTAATTGAACCCGGTCCACAGAAAAATAATATTTTAATTATTTTAATTAATAAATTAATTTTAACTAATTTTAATTAATCATTTTTTTCTTTTACACACTAAAAATTATTACGGACCCGTTAACTCGTTCTTTTATTTTTAAACCATTAAACGACTTTTTACACGTATTTAACCCGTCAAATTTTATAAAATAATAAACCCAATATTGTAATAAACTTGTTTAAATCGTTTTAACTCACAAAAGATAAACAAATAATATTTTTATATACAATAAACACAATAGCTACTTATTTAAAAATATAATATTTTAACAAGATTAAAATATATTTTTAGATGCTAAGTTTTACAAAAATCGTTATCATTCTACTACAATATTTTATACAAATAATTTCAAGGAATGTTTTTATTTATAAACACATACACGTCTAAACACGAATACACATACACAAACATACATTAATACATATTTATCTACATAGGGTTTCAACGTGCTTGAATATCAATATCCTTATCACCTACACGCGTGGATTAAAAACACCCGCTAGCAAGGTGAGTTACATAGCCCCTATTTTATATTTTTACATACTTTGGGGTGAAACGTTATACATGCTACTCATCAAATTGTTTATACGTGTTATACATGTGAATTATATGCTTGTTCATCGTGAATTATCTTGGGTGCACTTATTTATTTTAAACACAAGAAAACCAACAGTAATATTAATAGATCTATTGTGCCTGACCAGCCCACCCATGTAGGGTGTTTATTACTGCATACTCGGATATAGCCGCGTGTTATATTCAAACATATCGGATATAGTGGATAACTATATTCAAACATACCGGGCCTAGCTGTTGTGCTATGCTCAAGCGCGTCAATTAAGGTTTGAATTGTGCTTAGATAAACATGAAGGATACAACCATATATGCTATGTTTAACAAGATAAACAATGAGTTGCAAAACGTTTTTATCTACTATTTATCGGGTCCACAAAACCTATGTACTCACCAACTTTATAGTTGACACTTGATTTAAATAATGTTTCAGGTTTGGATATGTGATTGCTTGCTGAAGATTCTGCCACTTAAGAACTTATTGACCTAGTCAATAAAATCAACGTTTTGGAATAGACTAGGTTATTTGAATTGTATTGTACTTGAATATTTGTTATCTTTAATTAAATTAATGAATTATACAATATTTTAGCTATCATGTGCTTTTGAACAATCATTCCATTGTCCGCCTCGATGATTCCGCCATCGGTCGGGGTGTGTCAGATTGATATCAGAGCCATGGTTATAGGGAATTAGGTTATTAGACACAATGACCTAGACTATAACCCTAGGACTCCCTTTTACGTGTTACGTGCTAAATGATTATTTGCTATGTGAATTATTTGTAGTTATGTATTATTTGAATTTTCCCAAGTTTAGTACATGAGACTTATACACATACATACAAGGCCTTAAACATACGATACATACTTTACATACACATTTGACAAATAAACATATGCAAACAAATACACTACACATCTTTATCCATACTCTTTCCTCATCCATACTATTTGCAACATTCCTACATATTTTATACTCGTAGACTCACAAGTGTATTAAATTCTTGAAAATCTCATCAACGACTTAATATCTTGAAAACTAGTAAAGGATATGTGCAATCCGGAAGGGTGACACCTGTACATTGGGTTTTCTGTCTAGGAAAGCATTTCGTATAAATCTAAATAAACGGACCCGTATGCTTTCCTGGGAATTCCTGAAGTGAGTGTTTACCTATAGGCTAAAGCATGTCTCCTTGAAAGTTTTGAGGAATTACTTAACGTTGATAAGTCATTGTATTCGCAAGAATATGATCCGAACCTAAACTCAAAATTTGGGGACAATATAGTAAGATAGGAAGAACTAGATGAACTTGCAAAGCAAATCATTATTACGGGTGCACACGTAATAACGATTTGTAGTGCATGCGAATCCCGGCGATTCCTATTGCGCGAATAATGATCTATGACATCATCTCCTACCCGGAATAGATGACTTATTTTCCCCATCAACCTTGAATAAATACACATACATTGGCACGCGACATGATGAATCCCGCATTTCTGCTTACATTATTTCCCACTATAACTCATATATATCCACTTTATCTAAAATATCATTGTCTTTTCTTATGGTGTTAGAATGCCTCCTCGACGTGCAAACTCTAGCACTTCCAACCCGGATCTTGCTACTCTTCTTGCCCAATTGGTGGGGCAAATGACCCAAGCCAATAACAACAGTGACGGGTCTCACAACATCCAAGGAAACGGTGGTACCAACCCGCCTCAATGCACGTTTAAGCACTTTAACTCATGCAACCCTACAAAATTTTACGGGACTGAGGGTGCTACCGGCCTACTACAATGGTTTGAAAGCATGGAGAGCACATTCCTAAACAGTGACTGTCCCGATAATCTTCGGGTTCGCTATGCCACAAGTGTACTTCAAAAGAGAGCCCTCACCTGGTGGAACGGTGAGAAACGCACTCGTGGTGTTGAGGTTGCTACATCCTTATCATGGGATGACCTGAAGAAAGCCATGACTGATGAATTATGTCCTCGAAATGAAATAAGGAAGCTCGAGACTGAGTTTTGGGATCTTGCCCAAGACAGCGGGGATAATTTGGCTTACACCACCCGATTTCAAGAGCTGAGCCTATTGGTGCCTCATATGATCACTCCTCTTGCTCGGGAAATTGAAAAATACATAGGCGGGCTGCCTATGCAAATTCAGGATGCTGTGTTAGGAAGCAATCCTCCTACACTTGAAGCTGCTATCCGTCTATCCGCTACGCTATCCGACAACCACGTCAAAGCCGGAACCTTATCAAGAAAGGGCTCCAAGAAGGTTGTTTCTACTCTTGCGGCCGTCAAAGATATAAAGCCCGAGTCTTCTAACCGCAACAAGAAACGAAAGGGTCGAAACTTCTCAGCTGTAACTCCCACCGCACCTGCTATTCAAGTGGCACCTTTGGGTCAAAACCCAAAACATTACTTGGGCCCAAATCCCCAATGTCAGACCTGCAAATACCACCATCCTGCCAACTTACCATGCCGATTGTGTTCAAGCTGCGGACGATATGGACACGTGGCCACTACTTGCCGTACCCATCCTCCCTTCCATCAAGCTGCTCCAGCCAACCGTCCAAACTATCCGACACCTCTCAATGGTCGGGCATGTTACGAATGTGGAGACCCAAACCATTTCCGTGACCGATGCCCAAAACTTCATCAACAAGGTGGTCCTCAAGGACGATCGTTTAATATAAACGCTAATGAGGCACAAGCAAACAACGACGTGATAAACGGTACGTTTCTCGTAAACAATAATTATGTATCCATTTTATTTGATACCGGTGCCGATAGGAGTTTTGTGTCTCTTACCTTTGAATCTCGACTTGCTAAACAAAGAACGAAACTTGACAATTCTTATTCCGTGGAGATAGCAAACGGAAAATCTATTGCTATAAATTCTGTTATCCGCGACTGCAATCTCGATCTTAATAATCATGAGTTCTCTGTTGATCTCCTTCCGATGCAATTGGGAAGCTTCGATATTATAATTGGCATGGATTGGTTATCCAAGCACCATGCCGAGGTTATTTGCTATGAAATGTGCATTCGTATACCTCTCCCTTCGGGCGACACGTTAGTTATTTTCGGTGAAAAACCGTGTCGTGGTCTTCAACTCATGTCTTGCACATTGGCATAAAAGTACTTACGGAAAAAGTACGTTGCCTTCTTGGCCCACGTAGTTGACACGAAAGACAAGGGTAAGAAATTGCAAGATATTCCGATCATTCGAGACTTTCCCGAGGTTTTCCCCGAGGATTTACCCGTTCTTCCTCCCCCTAGACAAGTAGAGTTTCATATTGACCTGGTACCCGGAGCAACTCCCGTGGCAAAAGCTCCCTATCGTCTTGCACTTTCCGAGATGCAAGAGCTCGCAAGTCAATTACAAGAACTCTCATCCAAAGGTTTCATCCGACCAAGCCATTCACCTTGGGGTGCTCCCGTGCTGTTCGTAAAGAAAAAAGATGGATCGTTTCGAATGTGCATTGATTATCGTGAACTCAACAAGCTTACAATCAAGAACCGTTATCCTTTACCCCGTATCGACGATTTTTTCGATCAACTTCAAGGTTCAACATGTTTCTCCAAGATTGACCTTCGTTCCGGATACCATCAACTTCGTGTTCTCGATGAAGACATTCCGAAGACTGCCTTTCGGACTACATATGGTCACTACGAGTTCATGGTCATGCCTTTTGGTTTGACTAATGCACCTGCGGTTTTCATGGACCTCATGAACCGCGTATGCAAACCTTATTTGGACAAGTTCGTGATCGTTTTCATTGACGACATTCTCATCTATTCTAAAACGAAAGCGGAACATGAACAACATCTTCGTTTGATTTTGGAGCTCTTGAAGAAAGAACGACTATACGCCAAATTCTCCAAATGTGAATTCTGGCTAAAGGAAGTTCAATTTTTGGTACACATAGTCAACGAAAAGGGGATTCATGTGAATTCTTGACTCATTGTAAGGCCCCAAACCCGGGAGGCCTCACTCGTTGGATTTACTCATTCACAAGCAGTTCTTAAACATGAATATCAGATAACGCAGCGGAAAATTTCATTTAAACACAACTTAATCGTTGTTCATTTCCTTCTCCGTTTCCTTCTCCGTTTCCCAAGTGGCTTCCGATCCCTTTCGATGTTTCAATTGGACTTTAACCAATTGGATAACCTTATTACGCAGACGCTTCTCCTTTCTGTCTAAGATGGCCACGGGTTCTTCGATGTAGTTAAGGCTGTTGTCTACCTCGATGTCAGTAAGTGGTACGTGAGCCGATTCATCCGCCAAACACTTTCGCAAGTGTGATACATGGAAGGTAGGATGAATCCCACTTAACTCATCAGGCAACTCCAACCGATAAGCGACTACCCCAACCCGTGCCATTACCCTGAATGGTCCGACAAACCTCGGACTTAACTTTCCTCTCTTCCTGAATCGAATGATTCCCTTCCAGGGCGACACTTTCAACATTACTCTGTCCCCAACATCAAACTCGATAGGCCTTCGTCGTCTATCCGCATAGGACTTCTGACGATCTTGTGCGGCCTTCATTCGCGCTTTGATCTGATCAAACCTTTCTGACGTCTCTCTTACGACTTCGAGACTTCCTAACTCCTTCTGTCCAATCTCACCCCAACAAACCGGGGTCCTACATCTTCTCCCATACAACATTTCGTAAGGCGGCATGCCTATCGTCGTGTGATGACTATTGTTGTAGGAGAATTCAGCTAACGGCAGATGGCTGTCCCAACTGCCACCGAAGTCGATAATACAAGCACGGAGCATATCCTCCAATGTCTGAATAGTCCTTTCGGACTGACCATCCGTTTGCGGGTGGTATGCTGTGCTGATATTAAGCCTCGTACCCATCGCCTCGTGAAATCTTTTCCAGAACCTCGATGTGAATCGTGTGTCCCGGTCAGATACGATTGTCAAAGGCATCCCATGCCGTGCTACTACTTCGTTGATAAACACTTCTGATAACCTTTCCGACGAGAACGTCTCACGAATAGGTAGGAAATGAGCACTCTTCGTTAATCGGTCCACAATTACCCAAATGGTGTCATGACCTTTAGCTGTGCGGGGTAGCTTGGTTATGAAGTCCATGGTAATGTGTTCCCACTTCCATTCTGGTATATCAAGTGGTTGAATCTTCCCATACGGTTTCTGGTGTTCAGCCTTTACTTGCGAGCAAGTCAAGCACTTGCTTACATACTTCGTTACATCACATTTCATTCCAGGCCACCAGTAGTCCTTCTTCAGATCTTGATACATTTTATTGGTACCGGGATGGATAGAGTAACGAGACTTATGAGCCTCATCCAAGATCTTGGTTCTAAGCTCGCCACCCATAGGTATCCATACTCGTCCAAAACGTGTTCTAACACCAAGGGTGTTATATTCCAACTTGTCCCGTTGGCCAACCATCCTTTCTTTCTTTATATTTTCTTCCTTCAAAGCTTCATCTTGAGCTCTTTCGATTTCCCTCATCACATCCGATGTTACCACCAACTGGCAAGCTTTCACTCTAATAGGAGTAGGCACATCCTTTCGGCTTAGAGCGTCAGCCACCACGTTTGCCTTTCCAGGGTGGTACATTATTTCACAGTCATAGTCTTTCAGGAGTTCCAACCATCTCCTCTGCCTCATATTAAGCTCCTTTTGTTCGAAGAAGTACTTCAAACTTTTGTGGTCGGAGTAAATAGTAAACTTTACCCCGTACAGGTAGTGCCTCCAGATTTTCAATGCAAATACAACAGCAGCAAGTTCCAAATCGTGAGTCGGATAGTTGACTTTGTGAACTTTCAACTGCCGCGACGCATATGCAATCACTCTACCGCGTTGCATCAACACACACCCTAATCCCTGACCCGACGCGTCAGAGTATACCACCAGGTCTTCAATGCCCTCAGGGAGGGCCAAGACTGGAGTTTGAGTTAGCTTTTCCTTCAACTTCTTAAACGCCTCATCCTGGGTCGAACCCCATTCGTACTTTACCTCCTTCCGAGTCAACTTCGTCAATGGCGAAGCTATTTTTGAGAAATCCTGGATGAATCTCCGATAGTAGCCTGCCAATCCCAAGAAACTGCGGACTTCAGTTGGCGTCTTAGGAATATTCCATTCCTTTATCGTCACTATCTTTGCTGGGTCAACCATAATGCCGTTCGGGTTAATGACGTGACCTAGGAATTGGACTTCCCTAAGCCAGAACGCGCATTTGGAGAACTTAGCATACAACTTTTCCTTCTTCAGAGCTTCCAATACTTCCTTCAAGTGACACGCGTGATCACCCTCATTCTTGGAGTAGATGAGGATATCATCGATGAACACGATCACCGATCGATCCAGCATTGGTCGACAAACTCTATTCATCAAATCCATGAACGCTGCAGGGGCGTTCGTCAATCCAAAAGACATTACACGAAACTCAAAATGTCCATAACGTGTGCGAAATGCAGTTTTCGGTATGTCTTCTTCCCTTACCCTCAACTGATGATACCCGGACCGAAGGTCGATTTTCGAGAACCAACTTGCGCCTTGCAATTGATCGAACAGGCCATCGATCCTTGGTAACGGGTACTTGTTCTTTACGGTACGCTTGTTCAACTCTGGATAATCAATACACATTCTCATCGAACCGTCTTTCTTCTTCACAAACAACACCGGAGCACCCCACGGCGAGATGCTCGGTTGGATAAATCCTTTCTCAAGTAACTCGTCTAGTTGGACCATAAGCTCCTTCATTTCCACTGGTGCTAGTCGATATGGAGCCTTAGCCACGGGCTGGGCATCTGGTACTAAGTCAATTCGGAACTCAATTTCTCTATCGGGTGGTATCCCAGGCAAATCCTCTGGAAACACCTCCGGGTACTCGCGTACCACGGGTACATCGTCTAGTTCCTTCACTTCCTTACACTTGTCGATTACGTACACCAGATAAGCCTCTCATCCGCGCCTCAAGTAATTTGTTGCCTTAATCATCGAGATGACGTTTGGCATTGGGACGTCACGATCTCCAAAGACCTCGACTTTGCTACCATCCGGAGCTTTGAGTTGGATTATCTTTCGTTTGCATATAATTTGCGCTTCATTGGCAGTTAGCCAATCCATACCTAACATGACATCGAACCCTCCCAAAACCATAACAAACAATCTGACAGGGAATCTATGACCTTCTATCTTTATCGTGGAGTTGTCAACTACATCGGTTACTCTTGCAGTTCTACCCTCCGCGGTTTCTACGCTAAAGGCCCTTTCTAACTTACTGACAGTGTACTTCACGCGTTTACAAAAACTCACAGATATAAAACTCTTACTGGCACCCGAATCAAATAGCACAGAAACAGTAGTGTTGTCAAGGATGAATGTACCTGACGCAACATCGGGATCCTTCCAAGCCTGATCCTGCGTCAGTGCGTATGCTCGCGTCTTCGCACGAGATCCTCCTCCCTTCTTTTCCGGGCCCTTTCCCTTCCCGGTTTCCCCCATCCTGGGCTTCGGGCAGTCCCTACTCAGATGACCGAAATCCCCACAGTTGTAGCATTTGTAACCTTGCGAGCATTCACGGGAGTAGTGTCCGGTCTTGCCACACTTAAAGCACAAGTTAGATCCCAGTCTGCATTCACCTACATGCTCCCTTCCACACTTCTTACAAACAGTCGGCTCATCCACCCGAGCCCTCTTATCACGAGCCCTAAACATCTTTCCCCCAGTTCGCTTGTTTGAGAAGCTCGGTCTCTTCTTTTGCTCTTCCACGGCAACAACATTCAGTGCCAGATCGTCAAATACCACGCCGCTTAGCTCTACTGCCGAATCATAGGTAGTAGGGGCGTTTGCCTTAACGTAGGTGCGGACCTGGTCCGGCAACCCTTGAACATAGCAGGCAATCTTTCTCTCTTCAGTAGTGACAAGGTGTGGCACCAGACGTGCCAGTTCATTGAATCGGGTTGTGTATTGCCGGTGCGTCATGTTCCCGGCCTTCAAACCCAGAAATTCCCTCTCTACCTTCTCGATCTCTTTCCTTGGGCAGAAATTCTTGATCACCAAAGTTTTCAAGTCAGCCCACATCATTGCATCCACAATCTCGCTCCCTTTTGCCTGACGTACACCTTCCCACCAATGGGATGCCTCCTCCCTCAAGGAGTTAGCAGCAAATTTTACAACCTGGTCCGATCGACACTCGCTCAGACGAATGGCAGCTTCCATACGGATCACCCAGTCAAATGTAGCTACCGCGTCTTTCTTTCCAGTAAGGACCGGTGGATCACATGCTTTAAATGATTTATAGTCGCATCCGCGAGCAGGCGGTGCGTTGTCGGTCTCATTGTTCTGAGCACCAACTGCCGCGCTAGATCCACCCACCGCATTGACCTGCTTCAATGCTTCTGCCAACAGACCTGGCAGAGAAGTCTTCATCAACTCTGTAAACTCTCTGGCTATGGCTGCTCTCACTTCTGGTTCAAAAGTGAAAGGTTGTTCTTCAACCAGTGTCTGTTCGGTTCCATGCACACTAACCGCCGGTTCAGTGTGAACACTTCCTTCTTCACTATTTTCTTGGCGTGCAGGGATTGTGCCACGCCCACCATTTCTACCGCCGGTACGACCACCACGCCTTCCGTTTCCTCTCCTTGCCATTACGTTCTATAAGACAAGAAATCCAATGTCATCACGCTAGTTAACAAATAAAGTTCAATAAGTACTGTAAGATGTTAATATACACTGGCCATCTGCAATTAACCATTACACTACCTTTCGATTTCTATTTGACCACCTTTGTGATTCCATCAGAATACAAGTCATTTCCTAACCCTTTCTAAGGCATACTACATACACATACTCTACTTTTCATACCTGATGTTGTGGCTCGAGTTACCCGTACTGGCATCCGCTTTCGGTCCCATTCAAAGTTTAAGTTCAGTCACTGGGAGTGTCCGAATCTCTCAAACTATGGCTCTGATACCAACTTGTAAGGCCCCAAACCCGGGAGGCCTCACTCGTTGGATTTACTCATTCACAGGCAGTTCTTAAACATGAATATCAGATAACGCAGCGGAAAATTTCATTTAAACACAACTTAATCGTTGTTCATACATGCGGAAGCGTAAACATTGATTATAACATAATTACATCATAAACAAAACATAACTGGATGCCAGTCTTCAAAAGCAGTCGGGTAACTCTTCATCTCTAGCCAAGCATCACCGTCCATCCTCATAACCTGCCTTAACCTGAATGTGTACACTTAAAAACGTCAGCTACGCTGGTGAGTTCTAGTTTTCGTTCGATTTAAGAAATGGTTCATCATTCAAACATTCATTAGGGTTTAACATTCGTATAAGAAAACAGGGCCTTTCATTCATAAACCTTCGCACATTTAAACACATTGAACGGATCATTTGTTTAAAAGATTAACATTCATTTAAGTCATACATTATTATCTAAAATCTGTATCGTTACGCGTCTCTATGTCCCCGTAGGAACCTTTAATGTTGTGGGCAACCGCTACGTATCGCCGTCATTGCCACAACCATACACTACGTGGGGTCAACCGTTACGTATCGCCGTCATTGCCCAACCATTCATTACGTGGGGTCAACCGTTACGTATCGCCGTCATTGCCCAACACGCATCTTTCCTTTGGGAATCAACCGTTACGTATCGCCGTCATTGATTTCCCGCTACCCTTTCCCTTAGGATGATCGTCATCACCCGAGTAACCGTCGTTACTCCCTTACCAGTTGTACAACATCAAAACCATTGGCAGGCCACTAAGACACAACCCCTGTTGTTCTTATGGCAACTATGGCTCGCTGTCCATAATCTACCACAAGGCTGGGAATCTCGTTCCTAGACTTCATTCGTCAATTCCATTCATTCGACAGATTAGATTTGTAATGACTTCTTTAAAACCTTTGCCCTTTTTTGTTTTCTTTTCATAAAACATTTCCTTCACTTTCAAAACCCTTTACCTTTTCATTAAACCATTTCTTTATAACATTCGTTCGTAAACATTCCGTTCATAAACTTTCTTTCCATAAACCCTTCGTTCCAAATCATTTCCTTTCGTAAACGTAGTTTCATAAACATCATTTTATAAAACATCATTTCATACGTGTACACACCAGCCCGAAAACATTATATAAAAACATTTAAAAGAGGGCTTCTAGAACTCACCTGATACGCTAATATGGGTTGTCCTAAACGAAGGTCCAACAACGTCACTTCCGATCTGAATAGATTAGTTAAATACACATCAGACCAATCCCGACTCTAACGGTTTAACCATTCTAACATACTGACTTCACTTAATCAGTTCTGATGTCTGCGCACTTAGCAAGTACGCAGACTCTGCTTCCTGCGCACTTAGCAAGTGCGCAGACTTCCCTTCCTGCGCACTTAGCAAGTGCGCAGGTTCCTCTTCCTGCGCACTTAGCAAGTGCGCAGGTCCCTCCTCCTGCGCACTTAGCAAGTGCGCAGGACCTGCTCCGTGCGCACTTAGCAAGTGCGCACGACCTGTTCTTCGCGAAAACCCTAACTTTCGCATTCGGGTCTGATCTTGTCAAGATCCCGAACCTGTTGCACTCAAAACGTTCGTTTTCCATTAAGGAACTCAAATCCGTGATTATCTTTCAGTTCCATCCGTAAAAACGTTGCCTTTTTACCCAAAACCCGAAAAACCCAAAAACGAACAAAAACTCAGATTTAGGTCGGATCGTTACCTGAATCGAGCTTCTGATCCGGAGGTTCTTCTCACGATTTATGGAGCAACACACTTCTCAAATCTCGGGTCGATCCGACAACTTTCTCTCTCTACGGTTTCTCTCTCTAGAAGTTGCAAATGAGAGAAATGGGTTGTGACCTTGGCTATTTATAGGGGAGGCTCCCCTTCTAGCCCATCCGACCCGACCCGACATGCCTCGTTCGATTATTCCGTTATTATATATGTCGTTTTATTTTTGGGATGTTACACTCATAAAGGAAAACCTTACGAGTGGGGACCCAAACAAGAGGAAGCTTTTCAAACTCTCAAGCTCAAGCTCTGCAATGCTCCTGTTCTAACTCTTCCTAGTGGTAATGACGACTTTGTCGTTTATTGCGATGCATCCAACCAAGGTCTTGGTTGTGTTCTTATGCAGCGTGGCCAGGTAATTGCATACGCATCACGTCAGCTCAAAATCCATGAGAAGAACTATACGACCCATGATCTCGAGCTTGGTGCTGTCGTTTTCGCCTTGAAAATTTGGAGACACTATCTTTATGGCACCAAATGCGTGGTTTTCACCGACCACAAAAGTCTCCAACATATTTTCAATCAAAAAGAGCTTAATATGAGGCAACGACGATGGGTCGAATTTCTCCGAGATTCGTTCCTTCCTTGGACTAGCGGGTTACTATCGCCGCTTCATCTCAAATTTCTCCAAGATTGCGGTCCCGCTCACTGCCTTGACTCATAAAGGAAAACCTTACGAGTGGGGACCCAAATAAGAGGAAGCTTTTCAAACTCTCAAGCTCAAGCTCTGCAATGCTCCTGTTCTAACTCTTCCTAGTGGTAATGACGACTTTGTCGTTTATTGCGATGCATCCAACCAAGGTCTTGGTTGTGTTCTTATGCAGTGTGGCCAGGTAATTGCATACGCATCACGTCAGCTCAAAATCCATGAGAAGAACTATACGACCCATGATCTCGAGCTTGGTGCTGTCGTTTTCGCCTTGAAAATTTGGAGACACTATCTTTATGGCATCAAATGCGTGGTTTTCACCGACCACAAAAGTCTCCAACATATTTTCAATCAAAAAGAGCTTAATATGAGGCAACGACGATGGGTCGAACTTCTTAACGACTACGACTGCGAGATTCGCTACCACCCCGGCAAAGCAAATGTTGTAGCCGACGCCTTGAGTCGTAAAGAACGTATCATGCTTCATAGTGTTAGTATTCATAATGATATCCAAGCCCGCATTCTCCAAGCACAACACACCTCGGTTACCAAGGGAAACATGTACCACGAAATGGCATGTGGTGTGGAACTCTTGCTAGAAACTAAAGCCAACGGCCTGTTGTATTACTTGGATTGTATCTGGGTTCCCGATCGCGACAACCTTCGTATATTTTTGATGAACGAGTCCCACAAAACTCGATATTCGGTACATCCCAGAGCTGATAAGATGTACATGGGTCTTCGTCAACAATATTGGTGGCCCGGCATGAAAAAGGATATTGCCCTCTTTGTGGCAAAATGCTTAACTTGTTCTAAAGTAAAGGCCGAACACCAGAAGCCTTCCGGACTCCTCGAACAACCTGAAATTCCCATGTGGAAGTGGGAGAACCTTGCTATGGACTTCATTACCAAACTCCCACGCACTTCTAGTGGACACGATAGTATCTGGGTTATTATCGATCGACTCACAAAGTCTGCTCATTTCTTGCCTATTCGTGAGGACTATCGAGTCGAGAAATTGGCTCGGATCTACATTGATGAGATCGTAAGTCGGCACGGAATCCCTTTGAACATTATCTCCGATCTTGATTCGCGTTTTACTTTCCGATTTTGGCAATCATTACAATCTGCGCTTGGTACTCGTTTGGATTTAAGTACGGCTTACCATCCTCAAACTGATGGACAAACCGAGCGAACAATCCAAACTCTCGAGGATATGCTTAGAGCTTGTGTCATTGACTTTGGCGGCAATTGGAATTCTCACCTACCACTGATCGAATTTTCCTACAACAACAGCTACCACACAAGTATTAACATGGCACCGTTTGAAGCTCTTTATGGACGAAAGTGTCGTTCACCGATTTGTTGGAACGAAATTGGTGAAGCACAAATCACCGGTCCCGAGCTTATCCAAGAGACCACCGATAAAATCTCTCTTATTCGTGACAACATTCGAGTAGCAAGGAGTCGGCAAAAGAGCTATGCCGATAAACGACGAAAACCCTTGGAATTCCAAGTTGGAGATATGGTTCTTCTAAAGGTATCACCTTGGAAAGACGTAGTCCGATTTGGAAAGAAAGGAAAACTTGCACCTCGATACGTGGGTCCATTCAAGATACTCGAAAGGGTAGGAAAAGTGGCCTACAAACTCGATCTTCCTTCAGAGCTCAGCAACGTTCATCCGACTTTTCACGTATCTAATTTGAAAAAGTGTCTAGCCGACGAGAATCTCCACATCCCTCTTGATGAAGTGCGTATTAACGAGAAAATGCACTTTGTTGAGAAACCCGTGGAAATCATGGACCGTGAAGTCAAGAAACTCAAGCGTAGCCGCATCCCCATTGTCAACGTCGTTGGGAGTCTAAACGTGGACCCGAGTTCACTTGGGAACGTGAAGACCAAATGAAGTCCAAATATCCGCATCTCTTTTCATAACCTCCATTAGTTGAATTTCGGGGCAAAATTCCTTTAACATGGGGAGACTGTGACATTTCGGGTTTTCGGTACACACTTTTATAATGTATAAACAATTCCAATTTGATGAAATACAAGTATATTTATTTAATTTTGTATGTATATAATGTACAAAGTATGTTTTTTAATTTATGGATTTAAAATGATTAAAATTTTATAAGTTTTAAACTTATATAAAATTTTATATAAAAATATAAAGTTTAATAGGTTTATATAAATAAATAAAATAATTTGACTAATATAAAGTAATTAATTTTTATAAAAATTAGTCTATGAAAATCATTTAAATATAAATTAAATTAAATTTGATTTTTAAATAAATTAGATAAAATTATTTAAATAAAGTTTTGGGGCAGATTTTAAATAAACAAAACTTGAAGGTTTTAAAAGGAAAATAAGTCAAGGGACCAAATAAGGGCAAATCAAACCACAAGGACCCATCCGTAATTATCTCAGGGACTTAATTAAAACAGAATCAAACTTCAGGGACCATAGTTGCCAAATCCCAATTCGTATTTCCAGTCACCTCCTCCATTGTCCGGCGGTCCAAGCTCTTCTCCGGTGAACCCCGACACGCCTGTTCCATGCCCCTCGACAGCCGAAAAAGGGCTCTATGAGCTCGTCGCCCCCACGCGAACCTAAGCCCCCGACCAATTTGCCTTTTCATCATCAGAATTGTCATGCGCATCAACTGACTTGAAAGTCAACGCTGCGAATTGGCCACATCGATGAACCTCAACGTCTGCAAGACGGCTCGTTAGCTTCGGCTTGTCCAGACGAGTGTCTAGACATACTCAATTTCATGTTTCACTGTCGGGATCAAGTTCGAGTATAAATAGCCATTACCGGACCTTCTCGAGCTCGTTCCCCCTTCAACACTCGCTCTCACTTCAAATTGAAACCGTCATCGTGTTCGTCTCTCCTGTGCGAAGCTGTGACCAGATTTTTCGAAGTCCAATTCATCTCGAGTCGTGATTTCCTATTCTTGGTATTTCCGAGACTTTCGGCCCAATTGCCTCGACCCTTAGCTCATCTAATGCATTCCTTTGAATTCGGTCATCGACTGGCTAACGGTTCCGAGCACCATCTCGGCCTTAGGCCTTCGATTTCCAAGCAAACCAGTGTTCTCGGACATTGGTTTGCCGGTTGCCGAGAACCAGATGACCAAAGGCTGGAGTGGGTATATATTAAACGCCCCACACATAACCAGCGATGGGCGATAGCCCGGCTGGTTATGCGTGTGCGTGTTGTGTCCGAGGCCCCAGGTTCGACCCTTGTTGGCCTCCGGCCTAACCGTTTTCTTCATTCTTTTTGGTTTTGAACCCCCTGTGACCCCCTGACCCCCTGAACCCTCTGACCCTGTGAACCCTTTGACCCTGAACCCCTTTCTAATTGAACCCGGTCCACAGAAAAATAATATTTTAATTATTTTAATTAATAAATTAATTTTAACTAATTTTAATTAATCATTTTTTTCTTTTACACACTAAAAATTATTACGGAGCCGTTAACTCGTTCGTTTATTTTTAAACCATTAAACGACTTTTTACACGTATTTAACCCGTCAAATTTTATAAAATAATAAACCCAATATTGTAATAAACTTGTTTAAATCGTTTTAACTCATGAAAGATAAATAAATAATATTTTTATATACAATAAACACAATAGCTACTTATTTAAAAATATAATATTTTAACAAGATTAAAATATATTTTTAGATGCTAAGTTTTACAAAAATCGTTATCATTCTACTACAATATTTTATACAAATAATTTCAAGGAATGTTTTTATTTATAAACCCATACACGCCTAAACACGAATACACATACACAAACATACATTAATACATATTTATCTACATAGGGTTTCAACGTGCTTAAATATCAATATCCTTATCACCTACACGCGTGGATTAAAAACATCCACTAGCAAGGTGAGTTACATAGCCTCTATTTTACATTTTTACATACTTTGGGGTGAAACGTTATACATGCTACTCATCAAATTGTTTATACGTGTTATACATGTGAATTATATGCTTGTTCATCATGAATTATCGTGGGTGTACACTTATTTATTTTAAATACAAGAAAACCAACAGTAATATTAATAAATCTATTATGTCTGACCCGCCCACCCATGTAGGGTGTTTATTACTGCATACTCGGATATAGCCGCGTGTTATATTCAAACATATCGGATATAGTGGATAACTATATTCAAACATACCGGGCCTAGCTGTTGTGCTATGCTCAAGCGCGTCAATCAAGGTTTGGATTGTGCTTAGATAAACATGAAGGATACAACCATATATGCTATGTTTAACAAGATAAACAATGAGTTGTAAAACGTTTTTATCTACTATTTATTGGGTCCACAAAACCTATGTACTCACCAACTTTATAGTTGACACTTGATTTAAATAATGTTTCAGGTTTTGATATGTGATTGCTTGCTGAAGATTCTGCCACTTAAGAACTTATGGACCTAGTCAATAAAATCAACGTTTTGGAATAGACTAGGTTATTTGAATTGTATTGTACTTGAATATTTGTTGTCTTTAATTAAATTAATGAATTATGCAATATTTTAGCTATCATGTGCTTTTAAACAATCATTCCATTGTCCGCCTCGATGATTCCGCCATCGATCGGGGTGTGACAATAGGTCGTCGCCTTTTCTCCTAGATCGTCGGGTGACAATGACGTAACCATTATCACGTCCCCCGCGGACAACCCAATCCACCAAGTGTTCACGAGACTGAAAATTCTGCAACGAGGGTACGGTAACAGTTAATAAACAACAAACTAATTGTAGGCATATATTTGTAGTAACGTTAAACATGTTCAGTTTTATACGACACGTAGGTCGTTGGTGTTTTGTGTCGGGTAAGATTGTTCAACCGCGTATGGGCAGTCTTCGGTGTCTTGTGTCGGGTAAGATTGTTCACCCGCGTGTACGAAGTCGTCTGTGTGTTGTGTCGGGTAAGAGACTTTACCGTATACGAAGTCGTCAGTGGGTTGTGTTTGGTAAGAGGGTTCACCGCATAGGAACTCGGGATTGCTTAGTGGCTCGTTCAAATCTGGAAGCCTTACCTGTTGCTTAGAATAAACGTCGGACGAGACCTCCTCCTGGTTCACACCTTGACCGCCAGAACTTTGCAGGTTGTTTTCCAACTACTCGTTAGAATATAACTGAAAACCGTAGTTACCATCCTACCACCAAGACATGGCTATAATTTTTCTGAGAAATTGTTTGAATAATTTTTTAATGATACATTCATATGAGAATTGTGCATGCTTAAATACAAAAAATTTGTCCCCTATACGCATCATATAGGCCTATACGATGTGTATAGGATCTGGTCAAACCGACAACATCGTACTACCTAGTCATTCCAACCACTACACGCATCGTATGGTGCAATACGATGTGTATAGGGTACAACGTACCTTCTGCAACTGACCAGACGTTACCTCGTACCCTAAACTGCATCGTATGGCTCAATACGATGCGTATAATGGTTCGAATGACAAGGTAGTACGATGTTGTCTAACATTGGAATATGTGAAGGGTAATACGCATCGTATTGCCCTATACGATGCGTATAGAGCCCGGTCTGAATAGCATTTTCGGTGTCTTATTAGTAGTCCCCTTTATTTATTTCCAAGCAGGAGTCTAGTATGAACACACATCTCCTTTACAAAGATCTTGGAAGAGGACTATCTATGTTTTGTTTTAAGAGGTCAAAAGTGGATGAGAAGCTTATGAACGACGTTCACAAAAACAAGATAGATAAACAAAGAGTCCAAATGCAAAGAACAAAACTGCCATTTGGCATATTCAATCATCACCCATTTTCCCGTCTTATCCCACTCTGATAACCTTCCTTAGGCTAGAGGCCACTACACGTGTCGACCACTTGTTCGATTTAATCTCACTTACCATATTCCCATTTTAAAATTTATTTATTTCACAAAATTAGAAATCAATAAAGATCGACCATCGTTCTTTCTTGTTTTCTCGTCTTCTACTCACCATCGATCTCCCTCACCACCGATCGAGCCATGTCGGCCTTCGTCGGAAAGTACACCGGTAATAATATATATAGTATTACACTTGTGTATGAATGCAGTTTGTTTTTGTTTGAATACAGGGCCGGAACCAAGGGATAGTCAAGAGTGTCGAATATTCCTTTAGTCATCACAAATCCAATTTTTATGAGTTTTTTTTTTTTTAAGGAAAACATGAGTTATTTAGTCGCTAAATAAGAAGTTCTGGTTCCGCCACTGTCTGCATGTAATAACTGGTTTGTCATTTTGGTGTCATGCAGATGAGTTGATCAAGAATGCCAAGTACATTGCCACACCGGGCAAGGGTATACTGGCCGCCGACGAGAGCACGGGAACCATCGGAAAACGTCTCTCGAGCATCAACGTGGAGAACATCGAGTCGAACCGCCAAGCCCTTCGCGAACTCCTCTTCACCGCACCAAACGCATTACCTTACCTCTCGGGTGTCATTCTTTTTGAAGAAACCCTATATCAAAAAACTGCCGATGGGAAGCTTTTTGTTGATGTCCTCCTAGAGGCCAATGTCCTTCCGGGGATCAAGGTTGACAAGGGTGTGGTTGACCTGGCTGGAACCAACGGTGAGACCACCACTCAAGGGTTTGATGGGCTCGGTGCTCGTTGTGCAGCTTACTACAAGGCTGGGGCTCGGTTTGCCAAGTGGCGTGCGGTTCTTAAGATTGGAGCGACTGAACCATCCGAGCTTTCGATCCAACAGAACGCGCAAGGGTTGGCTCGCTACGCGATCATTTGTCAGGAGAATGGACTTGTGCCCATAGTTGAGCCGGAGATATTGACCGATGGGAGCCATGATATCAAGAAATGTGCTTATGCATCCGAGATGGTGCTGGCTGCGGTTTACAAAGCGCTCAACGAGAAGCATGTGCTTCTTGAAGGAACCCTCTTGAAACCGAATATGGTGACACCAGGTTCTGATAGCCCTAAGGTAACTCTATCACCTTACATTTAACGTTAACACAAAGTTCACTCTCACACGTACCAGTGAAACTAGAAAATCTACAAACTGGGTGAGAATTTATCTCCTAACTGGTTTAGGGTTCAAATATGATAAATAAATGATGTAAATTTAGAAATAGGTTTAATGGATGTGTGAGTTCACATTTAAAAATTATATATTTTTTTTAATGATGGGACAAATGTTCTTTAAATACCTCAATTAACTAAAAAAATAGAATAGTACTTCCTTGCTTTTGTTACAAATAGTTTTATATATATGGGAGATGGGATAGGTATGTACCTTTCAAGTCGGTGGCGCGGTGATAAGTGTTTGAGTTATAATTCTAATCGGCTTCCACTGGTTTTTAGCATTTAACCCTCTTTAAAAAAAAGTTGTGTTTTCCCCCCATGACGTTGGTTAATGGGCTATTGGCTTTCAGGTGACGTGTTCTTACGGTTACCAGGAAAACAGGATGGGCCCGAGTTGCCGGATTGACGATAAAAACGATTTTGTTTTCTTTTTTCCTTCTAGTTTCTAAATAGTTAGTTGTTTAAATATAATTTAAAATCTATATTGTTACAATTATGATCTAGTTCTTTGAATAAAACACATGAATACATATTAGTACTGTTAACTTAATTTAAGTGCTTTTCATTTTTGTAACCATAAATCTATAAAAGGAAGTAAATCACCACATCTAGTCACTATTCATAGGTGTCTCGTCTAATACCATATTTCGTTGATTCAACAGGTGACACCAGAAGTGATTGCTGAATACACGGTGACAACACTGCGTAGGACGGTGCCAGCCGCAGTACCAGGAATCGTGTTCTTGTCAGGCGGGCAAAGCGAGGAAGAGGCGACAGTGAACCTGAATGCAATGAACAAGCTGGATGTGTTGAAGCCATGGACACTATCGTTCTCCTTCGGGCGAGCATTGCAGGCGAGCACCCTGAAGACATGGGGCGGGAAGAAGGAGAACGTGGCGGCAGCCCAAGCCAACTTCTTGGCAAGGTGCAAAGCTAACTCCGAGGCAACTCTCGGGACATACGGGGGAGATGGTGCGGGCGGTATAGCTTCCGAGAGCTTGTTTGTGAAAGGATACAAATACTAACTAAGCTACTCGTGAAGTAGTGAAAAGAATTGGTGGCAAAAGGGTGTTATATGTTAATTGTTATGTGCATGTTATGTTCATATCCTTACATTACGATTCATACTTCTTTCTATTTATATATTGATCTTTATTCATATATAGTTTGTGATTTAAGTTGGGTTAATTGTTAGAAATATTAAACTTGCAATTGATATTTCTAACATTGGCACATTGCATAGTTATAGTTTGTGGTTTAACATTTCTTAGAGCATTAACAACGGTGGACACCACAAACACCAACAAACGCACCACAACAGCTGTCATATCAGATTTTCACTAATCTTTAAAAAACACTCATTTTTACTTCAACACTACATCTTTTTTCGAACACCCACTTTTTTATATAAAACAATATTAAATATAGGCGTGTTAGAGAGGTTGGCCCACCAAACGCTTTTGCAGGCGTTTGGAAATTCAAACGCACACAAACAATCGCCCTCCCTCTGACGCTCTCTTGTTCGTTTGCTTTTGTCAAGTTAGATCCAGATGAGCATCTCCCCTTGCGTTGTACATGCTCTTACATTACCAATTAATTAGTCTTCATTGTTTGTGGTTTGATATTTTTAACCTAGTAACCTTGAATAGTTAATTTTAGCTTATCAAACATTTTGATAATATATTAACCGTTTAAAAATTTGATAAAATCATACAGTTATGTGACTAAGATCCATATACCGTATCCTTTTTTCTTTTCAAGTTTATTTTTACGTAATTTTTATGTTCTCCTATGAAAATATTGTTACAATTTTGACAGTCAACAAAATGATGAGGAACTCAACACAAAAAAAAATGTTCTTTTTTTTCACTCTTTTTTTTTAATAATTCATTTAACATACAATTTGATTTTTGTCTAATAACTTGTAAAATTTTACTTTTTTAAATCTAAATACGTCACCTTATTTAATTTGTTTTTGTCAATATTTAAATATAAATTTTATTGAAAATCGAGTTATTTTTAAAATAATATATTTCTTTGTCTCATAAATATAAAAAAAAATACTTTATTTTGAAAATAACTTTGTTTTTAATAAAATTTATATCGAAATGTCGAAAAAAAACAAAACGGTGCGTTTAGATTTAAAAAAAAGTTAAATATATACAATTTATTAGGGAAAAATCAAACTATATGTTAAATGAATTATTAGAAAAAGAAATTCATTTTTTTGTGTTGAGTCCGCTTGTAGAAGAAGCGGATTTTTTAATTCCGCTATGAAGGTAACGGGTTGCCTAGAAACCAAGTCGACTTCAAAATTCTCCTAGAAACCAATATTGTCTTCCTAAACCTCCTATAAATAAAAAAAAATCGCAATTGGAGCACTTACTTCACAACCAAAAACCTTGGAAAGTATTTTGTTCATAACCAAAATCGACCTATAATGAGAGAAGGTATGATAACATGTTGGTTTAATGTGAATTAATGTTAATGCGTGTAAAATAACATGGTCCAAAACATGAACATGAACTTTCTCTCTCATTATCACAGGATTGTAATCAATTGAAGATGATTGGTAACCGCCCGAGGTGGATATATATGCCGACATATATATAATTTTATCATTTCCAAAAAATTAAGGGAATTGTAAGTATTTAACTTTACTTGAGAGCGAACATCACATGTTCAATTATCAGTTTGAAGAAACTTATGATTCTTTAATACTTATTATCTTAACTCTAAATTTTAATTAAATTTTAATTAGCATAAACATTATCTTTTCATATTTGAAGTATTAAAGATGATTTATGTAATATCTAACAAAACATAGTTACATGAGAAGTTATTCAACCAACTATTAACAAAAATGTTATAATAGTATATTTTCTTTTTTTACCAATTTAAAAATTAAACCAAAAATACTACTAGAACTATCATATAAGTAATCTTAATTGAGATAACCACTACTGTAACTAATTTTTAGACATATAAATACATTTAAAACAAGCATGGAGACTTTTTTCTTAAATAAAAACTTCTGATTATCAATGTTACTAATTAAATCTCTCCTATCACTTTCAAGTTCCATGTGACTTTCTCAAATAGTTACTTTAATTAATCTAATTGCATATCATTGTACAAAGTAGATAAAATCCGAATCCAATAATAGTAGTTAGATGCTTGCATATTTTTATTTTATTAGGCACGTAGTACTCTTCAAGGACTTAACACATCACTAATGTCTTGTTTTTATAAGGACATAACATGTGAATAATAGTTATATGTGTTTTTATTTAACCTTTAATTTATTAGTAATATATTCAGTAAAACATTATATGTGTAAGTATTATGATATTTAAAACAAAGATACTTGTATGAAGATTTTGATGATTGATCATATCTTGTTGAATCGGTGAAAATATCAATTGTGAAAACTTTGATCATTACTGTTTTAACAAAATAAAATGTAAGAATTTAATGTTGTTGTTAGTTAATATAATTAATAAAAAGAACCTGGAGCAATTTATTAAATTTTTTTTTTGAACGACAACACCTGGATATTCTAGGATAATTAGGTTTTCTCAGGGTAACACCTAGAATATCCAGGGCAGCCTACCCCAGGAGGAACCCCCAACTGGGTAACCCCCTGACATGGTCACATACCATTTTTTTGTTGTGGCCCGGATTCAAACCGACGACCTTCCATTTAGAAGTCACCAGGGTACCGCGAGAACAAAGCCCCTTTAGTTAGAGACGACACGTATAAACAACACAAACAACCGTTTATAGGATTGTTAATATTATTAGAAACATTATGAAGACAAATAAAAGGTTATTAGATAAAATAGTTTTATATTTCTGAATAGCCACAACAAATTCCATTTATAGCATGTTTCAAATTTTCTTGTGGGTGGGTGGGAGGGAGTGTGTGGTATTGTTTTGTGTTTTAAATAAGTTTTGGGTGGAGCTGAGCTTATGAAGAGTATCTCGACGGGGATAACCCCGACGAGAATGCAGTGATAAGGTATGTGTTTGTGTGTATATATACGTGTTAAATTGCATGCAAGTGATGGGTTATAATAATTGTGTATGAGATGATATTGATGTGGTGAGTAGATGATATTAATGTGGTGTGTAGAGTCAGATTGACCGTTGTGTCGGGATGAGGACATTGTGTTACAACTGTTGTGTCAGTTGGTTTTGACCCAATTTTTATGAAAGCGTCTATTATGGTTATGTTTTATCTCCTGATGGGTCAAACGGGTAAAATATAAAGTTTAGCTTGAATGGAAATAGGTCGAAAGTCTCCCGAGTGTATTTTTAATGCTTAAATCCTCTTAAACCATTTTAATCTAAATATAGGACGCAGTGCTAAGCGTCTAGTTCCCTCTATTAAAGATTCAAGTTATACTTTCATTGGCTTCCTGTCATAACCTCTTGAGGGCAATCTGTTTGATCTCGTTGGTTAGCAGGGTATTAGTAGGGTTTCGTGAGTTTTTCGATAACGGGTTCTTATACTTACAAAAAGAAAACATTTGAGGGGTAGCGCAATGGTAAGCGCTTGAGTCACACCGGCAAATGTCTCATATTTGAATCTATTTTGAACCAATATGTCGGGGTCCTTGGTTAGCAAGATATTGATGAACTCAGTAAGTTTTCCATTAACAAGTCCTCATTTTTTCGGTTTTTCGGTTTTTTGGTCTCGGTTTCTTGTTTCATTCGTTGTTTTGATACTTTCTAGAGCAAGAAAATAAAAACCATGGATTCCTAACCATTTCTATTTTTACTTCAATTTTTGGACCCCTTGTGATGGTAACCTATCTTTAAGCCCATTTGTTTGACCCATTAGAAGCCCAAACCAACCCAAAACATAAATAACAAGCAAGTCAAGATCGCCGGTCGAACAATTCACCCAACAAAATCAACCGGCTTCTCGGCCTACCAAACCCAACAAAATCACCATGTCATTCTCTTCATCCCTCCGTCTCTTCTTCCCCAAATTCCCCAATCCTTCCCCCATTTTCAAAACCCTAACCCTCTCCACCTTCCCACAAAATCTTTCAATTTCAATCGTCAAACCAATCACAATCCAATCAATACCCACCCGATCATTCCCCGTCAATTCCACCTCCCAATCTTCCCTCCAACCCATCGAACAACTCCCCAATAAGCTTCAACAAATTATCACTCTCTTCCAGTCCGTACAAGACCCAAGAGCCAAGTACCAACAGTTATTATTCTACGGCAAAAACCTTAAACCCCTCGAACCCCAGTTCAAAACCGACACAAACAAGGTCAAAGGTTGTGTTTCTCAGGTCTGGTTGAGAGCTTACTTCGATTCCGACAATAAAAATGTGATCTTTGAGGCTGATTCTGACTCTGTGCTCACTAAGGGTCTAGCAGCTTTACTGGTGCAAGGTCTGTCTGGTCACACAGTTGAAGAAATCTTGAGGGTGTCCCCTGATTTCATTGTGCTGTTGGGCCTGCAACAGAACTTGACACCTTCTAGAAACAATGGGTTCTTGAATATGTTGAAGTTGATGCAGAAAAAGGCTTTCACTTTGTTCGTAGAAGCCGAAAAAGGGATTGAATTGGAAGTCAAAGATGTTGAAAAAGTTGAATTGGATTTGAAATTTGAGAACCCAATTGAGAATTCAAAAATAAATGATGATGATGGTGCATTGGACGTTGGTTTGTTGGGAAGCAGGGGAGAGAGGATATTGGAGATATTAAAGAGGGAGCTTGCGCCGGATGAATTGGAAGTCAAAGATGTGTCGTATCAGCATGCTGGGCATGCGGGAGTGAGGGGTAGCTACGATGGGGAGACACATTTTGAATTGAAAGTGGTTTCAAGGGAGTTTGAAGGGAAGAGCATGGTTAAGAGGCACAGGCTTGTTTATTCTTTGTTGGAAGATGAATTGCAAAGTGGATTGCATGCTTTGTCGATTGATGCAAAGACTCCAACTGAAATCGGGCTTAAGTAGATGAAATGGATTCTTTGAGTGAGGTTATATGTCTTGTTTTGCGCTCGAATTGATGTTCTTGCTATGAAACTTATATTGAATACGAAATAACAATGTTTGTTTATTCGCGTATCGGGGATCAAGAATTGCATAATGTTATTTGAGTGTGCGTTTTGGAAGTGATGATATAGATATTGAATTATTCGAATGAGATAATCAGCTGTAATATAACGCGGTACAATAGATGGTGTTTGGATTAGAAGTTGTAATAATCACTTTTGATGGACAAATTTTGAAGTTATAGAGGCTCTGAAGCTTTTTGTTGGCAATTAAGAGCAAACAATGGATATCATTTTGGCCACTAAACCTTTTACTGGTAATTTCAAGTTTTGAAGCTGAATCACAAATTTTAATTAGAAATGTCTACTTTATAACATTTTAAAAATCCCCTTTCTTAAACTTCAAATGGGCACACTTTATAATATTGATTTTGTTGTTCAGTGACCAGCTTGAGAACAGAGTTTAAGGGTGGCAATCATGTCCGGTTGACCGGAATCATTGGAACCAAACTAAGCCCATAGGTTTATTTGTGTTAAATACGTTAACTCTAACCCGGACACACTTAAAATCGTGTAACCCAACACGACATGTTTAACCCATGAATCTAAACGAGCCAATCGGATAGGCAAGTTGTAAATAGTTTGACGGGTTGTAATCATGTTACGGGTTGTAATAAACGGGTTATACGGCTTGGCATGTTGTAATAAAATAGGTTAAACGGCTTGGCAGGTCAGCATTATAATTAAATGGATTGACGGATTTAATTAAACCGGTCAAACATGTCAAACCGAATATAACCCATTTAATTAAACCGGTTAAACAGGTTAACCCAAACATTCCTAGTTTAATTAAACAGGTTAGACATGTCAAACCCATGGGTTAGATATGACAACCCAAAACCTGATTATATTCTTGCTGTGTTCGTATTGTGTTTCGGTTCCTGTTAGGATTTGCCACCCTTAGAGAACGATTCATGTTTTATAGACGTTTATTTTGGATGTTGCATTGTGATTAGACATCTTTCTATGGTTCGTCATTGTCGTTTATCCTATGATTGATTTACTGATTCATATGATCCTATGTTTTTTTTAGGGTTCTTTATTATTGCATACATCTTTCTCGTTCTCATCCCTCAGGCTTTCTCTCTTATATGGGCAAACACGTTAGATTTTTTTCATCTCTTCACTTTCCTACACCCATGATACCCATCTTTCTTCATCCCTAAACATTATTTAATTAAATTAAATAAAACTTAATTAAAAATAAATAAAAACTAATAATGTTAATTTAAAAAACAGCATTTCATTAATATAAAATAAAATTACAAGACCAAATTAAAAACATAAAAAAACAATTAGTCGTCAAGGTGGGTATGTAGGTATTTATAATATGTTCCACAAGATCCGTAGAATGCTATCGTGGGTTTCTTGCCAATGCAATTTCAAAAGAATATCACGTCTACTTCTTCATTGGTTGGAGGATCATATGTGGCTTCTCGATCTCTGCGTACATAAGTTCTTGAACTTGTAGTTTACTTGATCATTTAACGATTGTTGAACAATTGTAGGAAGTAAATGTAAATTATCCATTCCTATTTCTTCAACTTGATTATAGTATGAATCTTCATAACATCATGATGACAACGACGACGACGATGATGATGATGATGATGATGATGATGATGATGATGATGATGATGATGATGATGATGATGATGATGATGATGATGATGATGATGATGAACGATAGAGTAAAAAATGAGGGAGAGACCTGCGTAAACAGTTAAAGGCCCAAGACCATTCCAGGATTGGTCTGTAACCGTTTCTAAAAATCATAATTAAGATGGCTGAGTCATGAAACCGGTTAAGCCTGCTACTCAAATCATTTATGTTGATTTAATTTCTTTACATTCTCTAAATCAAAAGTTTAGACCACCACCAATCCACCATAACCAATACCTCCGACCCTACCACCTTAAACAGCTGTCTTTGAAGTCCCCAATTATCCATCGACAACACCTTTACCGACGATCACATCCCATTGATGAAGATTTTAAGTGTGCGTACGGAACTCGATTGGATTTATTAACTAAAAATGATATTAATGAATCGCTAAATCCAACTATTAAAAAAACTTTATCAAACAAACAAAATTGAAAAAGGATTACGTTAACTTCACATGGCTACATTATTGCTTATTACAAATAATGTGAGCCTAATCTCGGCAGCCCTAAGCTAAAGCTAGCCCATTAGGAATAGAAGACTCTTATTCAGTAATCAACGGGTTATTCTCTTCTCACTCTTACTCTCACTACTCAATACTATGTTGATACTCATATCATACTATGATGACTCGGTTGACTTGAGCGTCAGAATGCCCTCGGAGCTACGGTTCTTGTGTCCTCTAACGAGTTCTCCTTTGGTTACAGTGATCAATTTGATCGGAGAGGAAGGAATCGAATCCATCATGGATCTGAGACGAAGTTGTCTTCTCTCTATTCATGGACGGAGCCCCGAGAGGCCAGAATTTGCTTCTTCAAATGGATTTAAAAATGAGACATATGCTATATAGAGTCAAATGCTTACTATTATGTCACCCCTTAAAGGTTTAAAAGTTTAAATTATTTCAGTAAAAGAAAAACAATTTACATTGGTTCTTGCTAAAATGATTTTGGTTTAAAATCTATTCCTTCTTAAAGTGAATCGTTAAGTGAATATAAATTTTAGGTTTCGTCTGATCTCTTTCTTTTTCGGATGAAGCCTTTGACTATTTGTGTCAGTTAACCTAAGCCGCACCAGGAAGGGAATGACAGTTAACGCAGGGCCGGTCCCGAGAATTCTCAAAACGTTTTGGGCCCGGAACATTTAAAAAAAAGCGGGCCCTATGATATAAACTCAATAATCATATATAATAAAAAAAATAATACGGGCTTATATATATATATATATAGATTTTTTTAAAATTAGGCTTATATATATAGATTTTTTTTATTTATTGGTTTTCAGTTCAGATTTATAAACAATTGGGCTTATATATATAGATTTTTTTTTAAAAAAACACATATATATAATATAAAAAAATTAAAAACTTCGGGCCCTAGTATAACCAGCATTAAAAAATTTCATTGCTAATAGTAGTAGCAAAACTAAATGTTCTATAATGAAATTGGTATATGTTATAATAGGTTAGAAACTTGTGTATTATACGGGTTAAATAAATAAAAATTTAAATAGTGGAGTTGATTAAAATAAATAAAAATGTATAAATACTTTGAGTGGACCTTTTTTAATTTCTAAGTGGGATAATAGGATAAATGGATAATACAAGTAGTGAGCCTTTTTTAATTTTTAAGTGGGTTAATAGAATAAATGGATAATATAAGTTGGGCCTTATATAAAAAAATATATATATAAATTTTTAAAAACTACGGGCCTCTTAGGGGACTGGGCCCCGGAAGGTCGCCTCCCCGCCCCCTCTAAGGGCCGCCCTTGAGTTAACGGATACCCACCTTCACCGGTTAGAGAGGTCCTCTCATTTTTTTCATTTTTAATAAAGTTATCGAACAAAACTATGTTTTTAAAATTAAAAAATACAGATATAAATACATGTTATCTTAAATTCAAGAAAATATTATTTAAAAGGAACATCGGTGAGAGGCAAGAAGGTTGAGAAAATCTTGTCTACTTTATGGGTTATGTGACGGTTTAGAAATAATGTTGTTTTTAAGAGTAAAAGTAACCAGAAAAAGATGTTATTTGAAGCGATAGTCAACTTATCGTTTTTAAGGTTTGTGAATAAGAACCGTAACATAAATTTGAAGTGGATTGATCGGTTGAAAAACCCTCTTTTAACCTTGTAACTAGGTTACAAACCCCGTGTATTACACGGCGTGAATAAATGCAATGTTATATATTTAATAATTAAGATTTACGTATTACATATTTATGACATATTACATAGTTTTTTAATACAAATTGTACAAACGTTATATAGTTATTTTTTAAAAATGTTTTATGAAAAGAATGAAAGAAATGTTCAATTTATAAAAATATTTTATAAACAGACCTATTCTTTTTTTTTTAAATAGAAATCGTTTTATAAAAATAATTATAGAAAACATTATTATTTAATAGCAGAGAGAGTAGGGGAAAAACTTTATAAAAACATTTAAAGAAATTTGTATAATTAATAGGAGAGAGATACGGGAAAAAAAGGTTGCGGGTGCATGAGAGGGTGACAAGTGTTCCACAAAAACATTTATTTATTAGATAGTATAGATCGGGTTTTTTCCTTGGCTAGCGATTCACTAGCTGGTGGTTTTTTTTTTGTCAAAAAAACATCAAAACGGAGCCAACATTCGATGACTAATTTTTAATCTTCTTTAAGCCAATAACGACTCTCTAGAATCAAAAACCACGGCCCGGTATTGATTTTTTCACACCATAAAACTAACATATAGTGTTTTTTAGATTTAACTTTTAATAAATAATAAAGTGCCACCAAGCCTTCTGGTGAAGTGGTAGCCACGTGACTTTTCAAATGGAAGGCCATGGGTTCGAGTCTCGCTTGGGACAAATTATTTCAAGTTGAGCCAGGGGGTTTTCCCAGTTGTGAGTTTTCTCCTAGATGAGTCCCGGATTCAAGTCTGCTACGGTTATAACTCATTAAAAAAGACATACATGACTCACAGGAATTCCTAGGCCGCTCTAGATAGGACTAGGGTTTAAAAAGTCTCTTTTCAAAAAAAAGTAATAAACCTCATAAATGTAAGATGTAAAGCATTTGTTGATACTTGATAGGGTGCCAAGTGTTCCCTTTGGAGACATGACCTGACGACCAGTCTTTACTCTTTACAACAACCATTCCTACCTATTGAAATACAAGACGACAGGTGGCATTTTAGCCTGTTGTTTTCCTCCACGTGTCCCTTGTCGTTCAAATAATACGTCCATTTCTCCTGTTACCCGATCCAAAGGGAAAAAAAAGGTTCACCTATATTAATAATTGATCCATCCATAGTTATTAGTTAATGTTTGCCTTCCAATGTCTATTAAGATATTTGTTTTAGATTTTTTTTAACGACAATTTTGATCACCGACGGGTCACTGACCCATCCGATTATCTCCACCTCCATCAGGAGGAAACTCATCATAGGTGAGAAAACCCTCTGGCCCAACCTGGACCCCCTTTTTTTTATAACAAGTGGGACTTGAACCCAAGACCTTCTCATTTTAGTGAAGTCTTGCGTATACAACTTTACCACTAGGCCAAACTAGTGGTTATAGATATTTGTTTTAGATAAACGTTGATATCTACACATTTTAATTTTATATTTTTCCATCGTTCACTAAACATTGATAAAACATGAGTTTCAGTTTTATCACTCAATAATTATGTTAAAGAGAACTCTCTTTCAAGGGGTGACGGAGGGTTAAACGTTTGAGTCTCTCTACTGGAAATCTCATGTACGAATCCAACTTCTACTGGTTTTCTATCTTCAACTCTCTTGAAAGTCACATGCCTGGTGCAAGCTGTGTTTTACCCAATCTAGTTAATTAGCAAGGTATTGGTGAGGTTTATTAAGTTTTCAGTTTTCCAGTAATTAATGGACTCTTATGGTCAAAATGAACCGAGTTAAGGTGACCTTCTATTTCAGTGGATATATACGTTATAAATATTATAAATAAACATTTGTTTATATTAAAGTTTCTGCTTAAATTAACATCTTTATAAATATATCTTATAATATCGTTAGAAAGATTTATCAAATGGATATATAAATGTTTATCTAAAAAAACACATCTACAAATCACACATTATGGTAAATATTTGAATTCCATTTATTAGAAAGAAATTGTAGGTCCAATAAATACACGACAATAATTCATGTGACCGTGGAAACTTCTTTAAATAATTAGATTTAGATTACCATTTATGAGAGAATTAAACTTAGAAGATAACGTTTGAATAGGATTCTGCTGTTTGAATTTATAACAATAAAATATGTTTTAACTGTTTGTTAAATTATAATTATTGAAAAAACTAATATATAAATAAAACGAAAAAAAGTATTTACATGTTAAAAAAATGTGTAAAATTAGATTGAGTTAGGTTAGAAGAAAGGTTATATGTGTAATACTACAGATTATTAACTTCAATAACATAATTGATAAGACCATCTCTACTACAGAGAGGGATGGGATGGGCGTTATGACCACCTATGATCAGGGCCGGCCTGAAGGGACTGCGGGCAACACGACCGTAGGGAGGCCATCATTTCGAGGGGCCCAAAAAAATTTAAAAAATTATATATATATATATATATATGTTTAAAATTTTCGAGGCTTTAAAAAAAATTATTAGGCCTTTTTTTTGCGGCTCTGCTCATTCATGTTATATAGGGCCTTTTTTTTACTAGATTTCATGAATCTAGATATAGGCCTATTATTTTTTGGGCTTTTTTTTTACTAGAATTATGTGAAAATGAGCAGACAATAAAAATTTCGAGCCTTTTTAAAAAAGTAATTTTCATTATGGGTCTTTTTCTTACGGCTCGTGTAGGGTATTCGAATCATCGGGACCGGCTCTGTCTATGACCCTGGCCTGCCCGACTTCTCTTCTCTCTTTCTCTCTCCTCCTCTCACATATCACGCCTGACCCCACTCTTACACACGTGTTCTCCCCCCACGGGCGGCCTTCGGTCAGTCGCGCCTCTCCCACGGGTCCGTACACCTGAGCACACGGACGCCTCGTTAGAGATTGTCTAATAGAATATATTTACTAATTTAGAAATAAAATAAATAATTTAAAGATATACACATAAACACCTCTAAATATAACTACCCTTTTTATTTGAGTGATTCGGAGTACAAAGAGATGCTTTGCTTCCAAGGGTAAAAGATTATGTTCCTTTCCACTACCTACACGTTTCAAACTTTACTAATTTATGATTTTACCCCAAAACTAACCCCCATTTGATTAAAAAAATCTATACCTTATTTGGTATACCTTGAATACGCGTTGATATATTTTTATCCTGAATAAAATGTAACACAAACAAATTATTTTAAATTACTTATTTTTAAAACCAGTCCGACCAGTAAACTGATAAGACGACCTCTATTTTTAAATTATTATTATGTAATCCTATTTTTACAATTATTTCATTTCTTTACAACGACGAATTTTCTTTACTTCTGTGAGATTTGAATTCAAGACCTCCAAACCTAAGCGTTTCGAAAGGCAACCTCAGTGACAATTATTTGATTTGATTAGATGTTTTTAATAATCAAGGTTTGATACTTGATTTGATTAGATGTATTTAATCAATGTTTGGGTTTAATTCTTACTTGTGATAAAAAATAAAAAAGTGGTCCAGGTTGGGTAAGGGGTTTTCTCACCTATGGTGGGTTTCCTCCTGAGGAATGTGGAGATGATCGGATTGATCGGTGGCCCGTCAATGATCCAAATTGGCGTTAAATAATCAAGGCTTGATTTATATGGGACCCAAAAAAACGAACATTCAGGAAATTTTGGGTTTAAAAGGACACTGGTCAAATAAACCCCAACGCAACGCTTGAAGTGAAGTGAAAGCCACCAAAAGCTTCCTCATCAATGGCGTAAAATCCAATCAAACATTCTTGTATTCAATAAAAATGAAACACGTAATCTTAATTTAGTTAATGGGCGTAGTGTGTTTTTATATGAAGAGCATCTGGCGCGAGAAAACTCCGGCGAGACAATCTGGGAAAGCACGGCGAGTTTCTGGACGGAATTCTTGACTGCTTCCATGAGATCACGGTGGCACTGGCTTTTGCGAGGATGAATGACTCTGCTTATCGTGTTGATACGACGTCGCGTCTTGCTCAATGGCGAATCGACAACTTGGTGTCTTTTACTTACCGGAAATCGGATCCTTTCAAGATCGGCGTAAATTTATTCCAAAGTTTCTTTTTGGTTCTTCAATTTGTTGACTTCTTGAAATACAAAACAAATATCAAGATTGCCAAATGGGTCCTCTGTTTTTTGCTTGTATTCTTGGTTTTTTTTACATTCAACCAGGACACTTTTAAAATCATGTAAGCTGAACATGACACGTGTAATCTATTTATCTTTTTTTAACGTCAAATCTACCCTACTTATACACCTAAATTACATCAAATAATTTTCTTCATACCTGGGTTTGAACCCAGTACCTCACATCTAAAAGGCAAGAGTCTCTGCTAAGTGGGCTAATCTCACATTGTCGTAACCTATTTATCTAAACAAGTCAAATGGTCAAAAAATTGTAAACAAGGGTTAAACAGGTTGGTGGGTTGTGATAAATAGGTTAAAAAGGTTGTAGACAGTAAACGGGTTGGTAGTTGATCTTATAAAATATATTATTTGATTTTTTATTTTTATTTTAAACGGGTTAACAGGATAACCTATTTAATTAAACAGGTCAAAATAACAGCCTGAAACCTGATTTTTTTTTCCTATGACGTAGGCATTTGGGTTAAAAACCTAAAAATATTAACCTAAAACCTGGTTATTTTCCGGCGTAATGTAGGCATTTAGTTGTGGAGAAGAGTCGAAGTTTATCCATTAAATTGTACCCGGATATATCAAATTTAACCAGAGACAGCCCTCCAATTGCTTCATTCATCATTCGCCTCATTTCCTCACATGGAGGTCGTAAGGTTTTGGTTCATCCAGGTAATTTCAGTACTTACATTCCATGTCAAAGATAGTCAACATTTTGACTTTTAGTCAAACAACTCTATTTTTTAATCCAATTAAAACATCTAGTAACCAATTTGTTTTAAATCCCATATTCTTTTGACCATGAACTTGTGTTTGCTATCTTGCTTACAACATGGATGCAGAAGTTAGGGATAAACAGTTGAAAACCAGCGACGATTTCGTTTGGGCACTTGAGGTTCCATTAACCGGGAAGTTCATCATCGACATCGAGTTTCTTGACTTGAAGACTGCATCACCAAACGTAATTCGTTTTACTATTGAAAGAGTAGTGATACATCCTAAAAATCATCGTAATGGACATTTCACAGGAAAAATAGAGTTGGAAATAACTTATTAAATGGTCGATTTGGAGTATGTTTGATCTCTAATAGATCAAATGTAAGGTATAATTTAAATAAAAATAGATCAAATGGTTTTAAATGAGCCGGAGGTGGTCGAGCGTATATTTTTAATGCATAAAACTGTGTACATTATATCATTTTACTCAGAAAAGTAAAATTATTATTAAATAATATTTTTTTATACCTGTAGCATAAAATAAAATTTTACTTAATAAAGCTGCATAAAAGTTGTTTTAACATGCCAGCCCAATTGACCTTGTTTAAACCGCCTCTGTTTAAACCAACCAGTTACTAGTCGGACACTCGGACCGGAGAACCGTACCTAGTGGTTGGACCAGTTTTGAGAACCTTTTATCTTTTTACTTCCAAAATCTCATTTATTGGTTAATTACTAACTCAATCTCTATATTTTGTTTATTCCCGTTTTCATTTTTTGTTAATATTACCATGGGCGTACCTACATAGAAGCCATGGGGCAGCCGCCCTCCATAAAAAAAAATTAGTGTTATATACACATTAAAATCTCGATCACCCCCCTTAAAATTTTGCAATAGCCCCCGATCGCCCCCATGAAAAAAATTTAGCGTTATATATCGCTAATCAACCAACCCCAAAATTTTCCAACCCTCGTGAAAAAATTTCTGGGTCCGCCACTGAATATTACAAATCCACACCAAAAATTAAATTAGTTCTATATTTTGTTTAAACTGGCAATATGTATAGTTTAAAAAATAATAATAAATTAGTTATGATATATGCTTTTTTTGAAATAGGTTCAAGCGGTCCATCCAGTGGACCGTTAAGGCGGTCGGTTTAATAACCGATCATGTTATGAAAACATTGCTGACATTTACCAAAAATTACACTTTATCAAACAAGCTCGTTTTCCCACCTCTGTACAAAAGTGATGCAGACTTATGTCAGGTGTCTATTAAGAGGATTTGTAAAAGAAGATACGGTGATATAACATTACTTTAATATAAAACTCGTGCATTTTGCCTTATATTTGGTATGACGTTATGATGTATGATTCAGGGTGGTGAATCTTGCTCCATTTGGGAGGAAGGGTCGATACAAAAGGAATCGAGTGCGACCGCACTCTCGTCCCTTGGCCGAATGCTATCAGAAAGCATTCACACAGACATCATCATCAATGCTTCCAATGGAATCATTAGTGCCCATCGTGCAGTCCTCGCTGCACGATCACCCGTCTTTCATAGCATGTTCTCCCATGACCTAAAGGAAAAAGAGTTATCCACCATTAACATTCTCGACATGTCCATTGAAGCTTGTGAAGCTTTCCTTGGCGCGTTATACGGTAACCTAGGCAACAACGATTTTCTTAATCATCGGCTCGATCTTCTTAGAGCGGCCGATAAGTATGAAGTTTCGGATTTGAAAGAAGTATGCCATGAAAGTCTTGTCGAAGATATTGATACGAAGAACGTGCTTGTAAGGCTCCAAACCGCGTATCTATATCGACTACCAAAACTGAAGATTTGTTGCATGCAATATCTCGTGAGGTTTGGTAAGATATATGAGATCCAAGAAGAATTCAATGCATTTATACAATCTGCAGATAGGGAATTGATTTGGGAAGTATTTAATGAAGTTCTTTCTGTTTAGAAAGGTTTCTAAGTGCTCATCCAATGCACTTTTGTCCAAAATGTTTTTTTTTTTTTTAATTTATATTTTATGCATCTTTTATTACAAATGTTTAATAAACATCATGAAACCATACTGAAACCAAACCATTTAATGATTTGTTTTGATTTCAACTATACAACCTGAGTTTGGCATACTACGCCCAGTTACGGGTCAGACCGGGCATGATGCAAGAAATTAGATGTCTATAAAACAAGAACCGTTCTCGATCAGGTCATTGACCAGCAAAATCAATGTTATAAAGTGCACATTTAAAGTGGGCAAATAAAAAGAATTAATGTTACAAAGTACAGTTTTGAAATTAAAACTTGTGATTTCATAACCGTCTTGAAAATTTGAAATTACGGGCACAGGATTTACCCGCCAAAAAGATATCCAGCTGCTTGTTCTTCATTACCATCAAAAAGCTTCAGTGCTTGTATAATTGCATCTCTACTGAACCCGAGTTCAATAAGCTTCCCAATTTTGGCTTCAAATTCGGGTCCCTGAAGTCACAAACATAAATACAAAGATATAATTCATGTTCCACTTGCATTACTTTAGAATTTGTGTTTGTTTTCTTTATTTTTAAAGTTTTAAAAAAACTATCATAAAGACTAAAATTTGTATTAAATAAAGAAATTCACCTGTGTAGGATTGCCACCAACAGGTCCTGCAGGTTGAGCCAAACAAAGCAAACATTATATAAAAATTTATTTTATAGAATCTTTTTAACCTAAGGTTGCTTACACGATATCGACGTTACACATGGTACAGTTCGAGGTGGAAAATTAAGTAGGTCGGCTGTGTTTGGTAACGGGTTAAAACGGGTCGGATAGGTTACTTGGGTTGACTCGAAACACTCTTGGTTTAATCTTCTTTAAAGATAATTAGTGCCAAAATGATTATAAAATTTAAAGTATATCAATATCTATCTTAACTTTTTGGATAAAATGATTTAGGAGGGGTTTATGCCTTAAAAACACTTTGGACGACTTCCAACACGTTACACCTGTTTGAACCGTTACTTTTACGCTAATTTTTTGGTTTTAACTGTAGAGATAAAAGCATAATCCAAATCAACTCATTCATAATAATTGGGTTGAAATTGCCACCCACCCACCTATAAGTATAGTGATGATATTGTTTCGGGTCTACACGATTATCCTATTTCGTCATTATTAAGTTTAGACACTTGACTGAAACTCGAACCAACTTTTGAAAACAATGAACAGTGGCTTTGATTTACTCTCATCTAAGGTGTTTTTGAAGTAAATAATAATGCTAATTACACAAATCATAACATAGGAAAGAATTCTAACCAGATGATTGACCACCATATGGTGTTGCTGATCCAGATGTACCCTGAAATTTACATTTTAAACAAGTAAATATAAACTGAAAGACACAACGGCTTCAATACTTGGGCAACAAGAGGTGGCAATAGCAACCCATACACCAAAATGGGTAGATTTGGGTTTTATCCCTAACGCATACCTAAAAATGAAACGAGCAAATAAACAGGTTGAAACTTGAAAGTCACCCAAATTTTTTTCAAATGTTTTCAACCACTTAAATCGATTAAATCAAAGAAATTAGATACCATTTTCCTATATAGTTTCTATAATCATATTTAAAACAGTAACTACTACTAAATTTCAAAAAGATAGATACAAGAATTCTAGGAGTCAACCCAACCCGTTTTTGACCCGTAACAAAAAGGTTACCCGTTTTGATTTGTTATCCAACAGCCCAACTTGGACATTTGCCACCTCTATAATCATAGTCAGAGAAATATCTTACTTGAGGTCCAGAGCTAGAAGCTTCTTTCAACTGTCTCTCCTCATCCAAGAAACGGTTTGGGATGTCCTTTTCTGTAAATTAATAAACAAAGTTGAAGATATCAAAATGTAATAGAATAATTGGTAAAAAAAAAAAGGCACATTATTAATGATGAGAAAATGGAATAAAAAATAATAAACCTTGCAAAAACGGTACAGAAACCTCTCCTCCACCAACTCTCAAGACATTATCTTTCAAATCAATAATGCACTGATGCTTACGAAGCATATCCAATCCAAAGAGGAATTCCATATTGGGAGAATCCAAGACCAAGAAAGAACAAGGGTAGAAAATATTCCCGATCTACCATATTTAAAAAAAAACATTTTCAGCAAAATTGATAAAAATAAATAAAATATAAAAAACAATTTAAGATAAGATTATTACTTTAATTGGAGCCACATGTATCCGACCAAGAATCTCTGACTGACCAACACCTTGAGCAATGCCTTTGTAGCGTTGGTCTAAGAGCCTAAGCAATCTGAAAAGCACATGATCATAGTAACAATAAACGTTTCATTATAGTAACTTTGTAAGTAATTTCCAAAGTCTAGAATAAGATAAGAAAATTTGGGGTAATTGATGATAACAGTAACATTATCATAAGTTCATAACCAATATTTCACGATCCCATAGTGGGAAAAAAAAGGAATCTTAGATTATTATCATTCAAAACGAAAAATAATGTCTCCAAGTGAACACTGAACACACAAGGCATTGAACTAAAACTACATGTCTTTAGTTCAATAGAACGGTATTCGAGAAGATTTACATAAAAACGTTCCAAACTCAAAGTTAAATGGATCGAATAGCTTTGTACAAGATGTGCCAATAAACATAGTATACACCCCATGATCAATCATTACCTCTTACTAATTAACATAAATGATAAATGCTATTAGCAATGCATGCTGAAGCGATACTTTCAGCAAGATAACACTTCAAATAAAAAAATCAAATTATTAAATCATTTGTCTTGTTAAATAAACGATGGGGGTGCGTAAAATGAGTAGTTTATTCAAAAATGAAAAGTTCATACCCCAAACGCTCGGCGCAGCTTTTTGATATTATAGTTGATTGTGCTCCACTATCAACAAACGCCTAAATTACAAAAAAAAATGCTCGTGAAATGTTTGAAGAACACAGAAATTGAATTACAAAAATGCCCGTGAAAACTGTTTTTTTATAAACGTTACCTTCAAGGGAACACCATTTACTTCCATATCAACATACAACATGACCTGAAAAGTAAATCAAAGAAATGTTTATTTACAATGAACTAAATTTTGGTTGTATAAAGTGCAGGTAAATATTCAATAGTACATACCACTCTTGCAAAAGCTTCAGGGTTGTGTTCAAGTGCAGCAGCCCAATTCTCATCAATGCCTTTCTGTAAAATAATAAGCACCGAATCAAAAGCCAAAATAAAAAATATATCCCGACAAATATCAAATTTAAATACAGAAAACAGAAGATTAATAAAAAAGGGGTATTAAAGGCCATAAGCAAAAAAAGGAGAAAAAAAAAAGAAATCCAAGTGACAAGAAACTACAATGGTTTCACTAATGGATATAAGTGTAAAATATTTGCAACACAAAGTTGCAGTGTCAGAATGAATTCCACCATGTCCCAGAAACGTATAGGAAAAACAAATATTGCTCGCATTATATATATGTGTGTGTGTGTGTATGTATATGTGTCTATATGTTTGTATATGTATGTATGTATCTATATATATATATACACACACATACACACACATACATTCATATATATATATTTAACTTTCACTAGTTAGAAAAAACAAATGGTCACACACCTGGCGGATTGCAGCTTCAATTTTCTTTTGTGCTTCTACATCAAAAGGGTCTGCATAAAGTAGTGCCTATGTTTTGGAAAAACAATATACCACAAACATAATTATTGGATACAAAATTACACAAGATAATTGCAACAAAAAAAATTCATAAGTTCAATAATTTCTTAGAATGCTAAAAAACAAACCATCTCTTCCTCCTGCTGCCGACTATATTCAGTTCTCTGGCGGTGACGAACCCTTAAGACATCTTGTAACTTATTCAAGTCGTTCCCAAGAATAATTTGTGCCAACTCAGGATCACTCTGTTATTCAAAATCAACAGTCAATATCTTATAAGAATGAAATGCAATTAAGAGCTGAAATTTATGATTTTTACCTGAAACAATTGTGCCATTAAATTTGAATTATTCCGCACTTGCTGCTGGAAGGCAGCTGGGTTTACAGCAGACCCGTCTGGATTCAAGCTAACTTCATTGCTAGAACCCCTGAATTTTAAAACCTCACAAACTAACATAAACTTCTGATGAATGTTCATCTTTAAGGAAAGAGGGAAAATGTATAACATATTCACATAATCATGGAAAGTGAAGTATGCAGTGGGATTATGGAAGAGAAACATTCTGATGTACAACATTCAAAGGGCATCAGTTACAGATTAGCATGCATGAGGTCAAATAAGAGGTTCAGAAATCATTCAAACAAACAAACATACCCAGTATAATCTCACTCCTAGCAGAGCTATTAGTAGAGTCTGGAGAGGGTGTGATGAGGGCAAACCTTTCCTCTATCCCAGGGGATAAAGAGGCTACTCCCGCTGTGACCCCCGGCTCAAAAAAACCTGTCTTTCGTGTGTACAATATAGTATAGTCTCGTAATCCAGATATCATAAACTATAGCTAGGAGAACCAGAGCAAACAACCATATAGTATCTACAGATAAAACAGGAAAAGAAAAGAAGCACTAACCCCTATGCAAGTATCTATACACTCCCCTAAAAAGGTCTATACGCCCAGAATCACCAAGCCAAAGCTAGGGCAAACAAAAGCACAGGAACAGCTAAGGCCCTAAGGCAAATCTAAGACAGATCTATACTATCCTAAAAAGTCCATAACTCTAATACGACGTCTCATTCAAAACTAAACTCAAATCAAAATCACACCTTGAAGAAGCAGCATTGGAGACCATCATCACCAAATCTCCATCAGTAACACCCAGGCCACTCAGTGTCTCAGCATTCTTCATCTCCTTCCCATTGTAAAGCAGCTGTTGTTGCTGAAGTGGCACTTGAGACTGTTTATTATAAGCACATCACATAAATAAAATTAAATTAAAGCACAAAACTGCATAATTACCCTAGACACTACAAATAACACAAATTCATGTCAAAATTAGCTTTTGAAACGAAGGTCAAAACTGTAACTAAATTCATCTAAATTCAAAATCTGACCTCAATTTCAAGTAGAGCTTTCAGATTTTCAACCTGTTGATACAAGTAAAGTTATGGCTAATCTGATGGAGGGCATATTTAAACAAGTCAAACAACAAAAAGAAAAGCTTTCTAGGGTTTACAGATTCATCGCGATCCACTTCCAAAGTAACAATTTGTTCGTCGGGCGTCATTACAGTGATCTTCATGTTCTTCAACGACTCGATTCGAAGTTGTGAAGGGAGATTCTGGTGATTTTCAGAGGGTTTTCTTGTCGAAGCTTCTTGTGTTTGACCCCCAACAAAGGCTCCTCGAGTTTCTGCACCGTAGTTGTTGATCGCAGCCGGGGTTTATACGGAATTGGATTAATGTTAACAACCAACATATAATGTTGATTAATTAAAGATAATATTTTAGGTTTATCTTCTTGTTTTATAATATTTTTTTATCTTAATATCTCGACTTACGGGAGAATTTCATGTATTACCTAGTGCTGGCAATTTCTGACATTGACATGTTAACATGACACGGAGTTAACAGGCTTTGTGTTTGCCCTTAACAGATTTTGTGTCTTAAAAATGTCGACTTTAAGACACGATAAAAATCGTGTCTTAGCAGGTTAAACATATGTTAACCTGTTAAGCACCTTTTAATAACTTGTTTATAATTTTTAATTAAAAATAATAATAATATATTATATTTGCTTTTAGACTTTTGTGGATTTTTGTTTCAAATATGTTATGGATTATGTATTAACTAAGACTTTTATTCTCGTTTTAGAAACTTTTGTTCACTACATATGTGTTATTTATCGTGTAACATCCCGAAAATCCGAAAAGTTAAGGGTTCAGGTTAGTGAGTAACTCGAGTCTCTATTAAATTACATGAGGAGCAAGGTTGGGCGTGAATGGAGCGTTTTAACGACATTAAACGGCGCAGTTAGTCGTTTTAATCATAACCCGAGATCGAAACATGCAAAACGGAATTGGAGAGACCCGAATGTAAACTGTGGAGGTTTAAAACCCACATTAAGTGGGAACCCTAGGTCGCTAATCGACCTAGGAGATTGGCGGCCGAGAGAGAACGACGAGAAAGAGAGAGAGGGAGTTCGGACGAGAAGGAGGAGGCAACAACGAGGTGGTATTGATCGGGAAGCTTTGTATCTCGTTAAGGTAATCTTATTTACATTCGTTTTTGCATGAGATTATAATTATGGTTTCAAGTATGAGTGGTTGTTTTGGTGGTAATGGCTACTGGTGGTGTTCGACGGTGGTAGTGGTGCCATAGCTGTGATGGTGAGTGCGACGACAACGGGAAGAATGGTGCAAGATAGTGGTGGTGTACGGCCATGGTAACGTGCGATGGAGATGGAGGTGCAAGGTGACGGTGGCTGTGATGATATATGACGGTGACATTGGCAAGAATGACGGCGGCGGTGCTCCGATGGTGTAGGGTTGACGAGAAGGTGGCCGACGGGATGGTAAGGTGGAGCCTCCACTGTGGAGGTGAGCGATGATGTGCGACGGAGAAGACGATGGAAATGGTGCTAAGGTGGTGATGGCGTGTGGCAGTGGAGGACGACGACGAAGGTAATGGTGGAGCATGATAGGGACGGTGGCCAATGGTTGACGTAGTGGTGACAATGGAGACGACACAGTGGTGTGCGGTGGTTGAGCACGGAGCCGGTGAGGGTGGTGTTAGCCGGGTAGGGCTCGGCTAGGGTTTGCATGGCGGGTTTACTTACATGCATGAGAACCCGACTCGAGTATCCAAGTTCTAAGCGGGTCAAGGACGACCCAAATCCCATGTACTCGTAGAAGGGTTTTGAGAAGTTAGGATGACGAGCAGTTGAGGCCGAATGTTGGGGTTTATTTATTTATACGTTATTCAACGTACACTAGGACGTATTCTGATCATGTGATCACGCGATTGGCAGGTTTGGATTACGAGGACGAAGTACGAGTTGCAGAGCAAGGATTTGGATTTCATGAAACCGGTGAGTTTCTAATCCCCTCTTTAATGTTTTTAGCGTTTTGGGGCTATCGTACATATTTGTATGTGTTATGTCATAAATTAAACGTGTTACGAGTTTTGGGTTAAACCCGATGAGTTTATAAACTAAAATATTCAAAAATGGAGCTAAGGGTCTGTGTGTTGTTCTTAGGATGTGTAGGCTAGATGTTGGTATGATATTAGTGCGTCGAATAATGACCTATTTGGGATAAGTCCGGGGATGGGTTTACATGTTGTGTGGGTATGGCTAGGAGGGTTATTATGGGTGCACGTACGTGGTATGTGCTTAGGTAACGAGTCATAATAAGTGCATGTGTAATGCTAGGTATTACTTACTTATTGTTGTGCGTGCTTGCGTCGTTGTCCTTGTGACACGGCAAATGATGATGTGAAGGATGAGGTCCTTCAGGTGGTCACCGCGGGTGACAATGCCCTCCCAGGGCAGTGATGAGATCCAGTGGGGAGCTCGGAGTATGACGTATATCCCGACGGGGATAACCCTGACGAGGGTAGCTGTGACGAAACTGGTAAAATCCTTTGAAGGTAATTGTTGTGTGCAATATGTCGAATTAATTGTATGCATGTGTTAATTGATATTCATTATGTTGTGATGCTATTACTTTGGTGTGAGCTTTAAATTGACCATTGTGTCTGGACGATGTCGTGCTTACAACCGTTGTGTCAATGACCTTGTGAGTGTCTTGGTTAAGGCTTGTCAGGGCAGTGTCTAGGGGTCGGTGGTGTTAACCGTACTTCGTGTGGATACGTGTGGTAGGTTCTAAGTTAGGAGTGGGGTAAGGTCGATCCATGTCGGTGAGACTTACTGGGTTATGGTTATGGTTTGAGTCTAGGATTGTTGGACCCTTATGGGAAATGGTAGGTGACGTGGGTTACCGATATGTTAATAATCGACAAACTGTTTATAACGGACTCGAATGTCCTGAGTTGGAAATAAATGATACATGTGACGAGAATATTTGTGTTTAAAATAAACTGTTAGAACTCACTCAGCGTAGCTAACTTTGTATGTATGTTAGATTATTTTGCAGGTGAGTTCACATGACGGGTATCTTCACTTGGGAGCGGTGCTACTCGGATCAGTGTGCATGCATTCGTAAGGTAAGGTTAAGAACGATAATGATTTTAAAAAGAAATATCTTATTTTGAGTAAGACTTCCGCTGATTGTTTTTTTTAATAAGATAAGTGTTTTTAAAGAGAATACCCAGTGATGTGACCCAACTTTAGGGTGCCCGGTTTAAGGCCTTAAATATCATATCTTTAAACAAGTTCTTAAACAGGTCTTATCGTGTTAACCTGTATCTTAACAGGTCGTGTCTGACATATTATGTCAGCCCTAGTATTACATATATCTGATCAAAAATTAAAATATTAAATATACCTTTCTCTTATAATTTATAAGTTGATGACAATTTTACTCTTGTTGATTTTCAATAATCAACTAAAGGTTCTCGATCTCTCCCGAATCCAATCCCGTCTACTTAATTTTGGTCTAGGTTTGTTGATTTCCACTTATATTAACATTGTATTATTCTTCAAGCCCCTAATAAAACGAACAATTTGTTCATGTTTTCCCTCATCAATCGGTTCAGTTTGCGATGAATTGTTGAAACATGTAACCTGGGTATCATCGTTCAGACATCTGAATTGTCAATTTTATCTACAAAATCAATAAACTGGCCTTATAAAGTTCTTGATTATCTATTCTCCTTTCAGCATTCAAACCTACATGGGAATCAATGGTTTCTTGAATATTCTTGATGATCAAATCGCATAATAGGAAGTTAGTATCTAGACTTAAACTAAGAGTTCTAAGAGTAGCTGGAATGCCATAGGATATAGGTTAAGATGTTGATTATCTTTATGAATATAATGGGCGATATCGAGAGAACAGATAATTAATTACATTCTTGGCCAAATTTCTTTAATTTCTGATTTTCTGGATCATAGCCAGTTATACGAATTCTGATGTCATACATTTGTGTGTATAAGAAAACAATGGTTGGAAGAGGAAGAGGAAGAGGTAGAGGAGGAGGTCGAACTTCGGTTATTAGGTCTCGTAGGCAGACTGAGAATAACATTGATACTAACTATCATCACGAAATGAACGAGAACGACAATAACACGAATCCTCATGCTGAAGAAGTAATTATGTCTGAGGCCCAATTCCAGGATGCTGTGGCCGGTGAGGTAACAAAAGCACTAAGAACAATGTTGCCTTGACTATTAGATGAAGTTCTCACAAAAAGAATGGATACGGGAACTGCTGGAGGAGGAACCAACCATAATGGAGGGACAAACGGAAATGCCAATACTAGTTCTGTGATTAGAACTGAGAATCATGAAGGATGTAATTACAAATCCTTCGGAGGATGCAAACCCAAGCCATTTAATGGCAAGAAAGGATCCATTGACACTACGTAATAGATCACAAAGATGGAAGCGGTTATCAAGCTTAGTGAATGCAGGAGTGATCAGGCAGTCAAGTTTGCTGCCAATTCCTTGGAAACCACGACATTGGATTGGTGGGAGTCAGTAAAGCAAGCCAGAGGGGATCAGGCTGTTGATAACATGAAATGGAACGAGTTCAAGGAACTAGTTCTACAACGTTTCTGTCATCAAAACGAGCTTGACAAGATTGAGGAAGAGTTTCAGCGTCTCAAGGCTGGAACTATGACGCATCAGGAGTATGCGATGAAGTTTGATGAGATGTCAAAGTCGGTGCCACATCTGGTGACACCCGAATCTAGAAGGATTAAGTATTTTATTCGAGGTTTGCCATTAAAGGTGCGTACCTTAGTGAAAACCTCTGCACCTCAAACGATGGATGCTGCTTTGTCATTAAGTGCCACGATTTATGATGATGTGGCTGCGCATGAAGCAAAGGAGAAGGCGGAGAAAGCGGTTGAAATAAAGCCTGTGGAAACAAAGAGGAAAAGTGAGGAAGTAATGTATCGATTTAAACCAAGGAATTTTAAATTTCCTAGGAGAGAGGGAAAAAATCCGGTGAGAAATTCCCAAGAAGTAAGATGTAACAAATGTCAGAAACCAAGGCATATTTCATCGTATTGTCCATCTCTTAAGTGTTATAATTGTAAAGAGACGGGACATATATCAAGAAATTGTACCAAACCTGTCCAACAGAAGCCCGGAGGAGGGGCTAAAGGTCGGGTGTTTATAATAGGCGATGGAAGGAGGAACGATAATGCCAAGGTGGTAGCTGGTACGTTCCTAGTTAATGATATTTGACACGGAAGCAAATAGAAGTTTTGTTTCAGATGCCGTTAGTTTGCATTTAGGCATAAAACCTACCCCACTTGAGCGTGCTTACGTAGTTGAGACGGCAAGTGGAGAACATATTATGATAATTGAATCGTATGCGAATTGCAAGATGACTCTAGGCAACGAAAATTCAGTAATTGAATTAATGCCAATGAGTATGAGCAAGTACGATGTTATCATTGGAATGGATTGGTTAAACCAATGCCATGCTCAGATCGATTGTAATCAACGGACTGTTAGGATTTGTAGGCCTAACGGAGAGTCTATGTTTATACAATGCGATAGTGATAAGAATAAGATTGAAACTATTTCTGAAACCAAGGCTAAGAAATGTGTAAATATAGGATGTAGTGTATTCATAGTTTATGCTTTAGACTCTAAACCTGAACGAAAAATTGCGGACATTCCTACAGTATACAATCACCCGGATGTATTTCCGAAAGAATTACCTGGTCTTCCACCAGATCGAAAAATCAAATTTCGAATCGACCTTATACCTAGAGCCAAACCTGTAGCTAGAGCACCATATCGTCTAGCACCTTCTGAATTGAAAGAACTAATGAAGCAGATCCAAGAATTATTGAACAGAGGTTTCATACGTCCAAGTACTTCACCTTGGGGAGCACCGGTATTGTTTGTAAAGAAAAAAGGACGGAAGCATTCAGATGTGCATAGATTATCGAAAATTAAATAAGCTCACTGTGAAGAACAAATATCAATTGCCAAGAATAGATGATTTGTTCGATCAGTTGCAAGGAGCTAAATACTTCTCGAAGATTGATCTTAGATCTGGATATCACCAGTTGAAGGTACAAGAAGAAGATGTACCTAAAACTGCCTTTCGAACTCGATATGGACACTATGAATTTTTGGTTATGTCATTCGGTCTAACGAATGCTCCCGCAACATTTATGGACCTAATGAACCGAGTCTGTAAACCATTCCTTGATAAATTCGTTATAGTGTTCATAGATGATATCCTTATCTACTCCCGAACTCAGGAAGAACAAGCCAAACATCTTCAGATAATCTTGGAAACTCTTAGAAAAGAGAAACTGTACGCTAAGTTTCCAAATGCGAGTTTTGGAAACAAGAAGTACAATTCTTAGCGTATGTTATAAATCACCAGGGAATCCAAATGGATCTAGCTAAGATTGAAGCAATCATGAAATGTGAAACTCCAAAGACACCAACTGAAGTTCGAAGCTTCTTGGTCTAGCCGGATACTACCAAAGGTTTATACAAGACTTCTCCAAGATCGCTACTCCATTAATTACCCTAACTTAGAAAGCTGTGAAATTTGAATGGATCCAGAAGCAAGAAGAGGCATTCAATACCCTTAAACATAAACTTAGCTCAACACCGATCTTAGCATTACCCGAAGGAAATGATGGCTTCGTCATCTACTGTGATGCTTCCCGAATTGGTCTGGGTTATGTATTGATGCAGTGAGAAAAAGTGATAGCCTACGCATCACGACAACTTAAAGTTCATGAAAAGAACTATACCACACACGATCTTGAACTTGGTGCCATAGTGTTTTCTCTAAAGATTTGGATACACTATCTATATGGTACTAAGTGTATGATATATACAGACCATAAAAGTCTTCGGTATATATATTCAATCAGAAGGATTTAAATATGATACAAAGGAGAAGGATGGAACTTATTAATGATTATGATTATGAGATCAAATACCATCCCGGGAAAGCTAATGTTGTAGCAGATGCATTAAGTCAGAAGGAGAGAATCAAATCTATCAAGATAAGAGCCTTAAGATTAGAAGCCAAAATAGACTGGATGGATCAGATCAAGGAAATTCAAACCCAAGCATTACAAGAAGATAATATCAAAAGGGAGCGCATGGTTGGTAAGGAGAAATTACTAACCAAAGGCGATGACGACATCCTACAATTTGGAAACAGAATCTGGATTCCTAAACTCGAGGAAATTCAAACTAATGTGATGGATGAGGCTCACAAATCCAAATACTCGATACATCCTGGAGCTGATAAAATGTACAAAGGATTGAAGACTCATTACTGGTGGCCAAACATGAAAAGATCGATAGCCCAGTATATAGAGAAATGTCTGACTTGTCTTCAAGTCTAGATCGAACATCAGAAACCCGCAGGTCAAATGCAATAGTTAGAGATACCTGTATGGAAATGGGACAGGAGTACAATGGATTTGTCACGAAACTGCCAAGAACCAGAAAGGGCATGATGTCAATGTTATAATAGTTAGAGATACCTGTATGGAAATGGGACAGGAGTACAATCGATAGACTGACCAAATCGGCACACTTTATTCCTATCAATGAAAACTACTCAATGGATAAGTTAGCCAGACTGTATGTCAATGATATCGTGAGCCGCCATGGCATACCACTATCTATTATCTCTGATAGAGTTAGTCGGTTCACTTCCAGATTCTAGACTAGTTTCCAGAAAGAGTTGGGAACTAGAATCAATATGAGTACAACATTTCACCCTCAAACTGACGGACGAAGTGAAAGAACAATTAGAAGATATGTTGAGGGCTTGTGTAATTGAATTTAGAGGTAGCTGGGATAATCATCTGCCTCTGATAGAATTTTCCTACAACAACAGCTACCATTCGAACATAAAACTTGCACCTTTTGAGGCATTATATGGTAGGAAATGCAGAACTCCAATTTTTTGGACGGAAGTTGGAGATAGCCAGCTGTTTAGACCATAAATCTTACTGGAAACAACTAATAAGATAGTCCAAATCAAACAACGGTTGAAAGCTGCACAAGATCGACAAAATAGTTATGCAGATAAACGTCGAAGGCCGTTAGAATTCCAAGTGGGTGTGATGTCGCCCAGACGGTCTATAAAAACTATATTAAAAACCTAACCTAGACACACTAGTAATACTCTAGAAAACCTATAAACTAGACCGCACTGACAGGCAAGTGAACCTATCGGATGTAGCAAAGCCTAATGGTAAACCGGATTATCGAACCCTATAGACACTATATAACTAAACTAGACTCTGACTAGAACTAAGAATATTGGTTTGGGGGATTTTCTACTACTACTGATCAAACTAATTAAATACAAATAAAAACCAGACGAACGACACTAACAATAAGACGAAATACTCGAAAGATATTAAGAATAAAGAAAGCACTACCTAGGTCAGAATCCTACTTGTACAGCTCAGATTTCTACCGGTTATGGAAACTATGATGGAACTGGGATTCTAAGGATAACAACCCTAGACAACCTAGTGGATCCCTAATCACTCTCAGGGTGTCACCAAAAGGAAAACTCTAGGGATGCAAAACGCTCAACAGATGTTGGATTACCTTCCAGTCTCTCCAACGAAAATAAAGTACCCTATAGACAGATTACCTCGCAGTCTCACTGTCATAGTACATCAAAGATGCAAGGGGTAATCTCAGCACAAAACGATATGACACGGATTAGCAACGAATACTAAGAACCTAGGAAAACCTTCTCTCAGAGAGTTTACAACTAGACACCTAATACATAAGACTAACCGATTACCTCTCACCTTTCGGGTATCGAGATAAGAAGAACACTCAATCTAATGAAACATCAACTAATACCCCTATGGATCACTACGTCTATCAATACCACCACAGTCATAAATAATTAAGCAAGCAACCTAAACATGCGTCTATAACTGAAAGACATTCAACAAGAACACATGCAGGATAATAATCAACATCAAATCAGAATTAAGCATGCACATACATCATAACAATTGAACTAAAATCATTACAATATCATCAACCCATCAACAGAATCCAAAAACCGATAAAAGATCCAAACTTTATCAAGCAATCATCACAACCTATGCAGTATCAAAGATCTAGCCAACAACCATACTCAAAATCATCTAAACAGAAGTAATAGTCATGATCATGGTATCAATTCAACAAATCAAAGACACAAGAATGAAGATAAAAGACTGAATAAGCTATGTCTAACCAACCCAGATCCAAAAGCTCCAAACTTCAGCTTCAATTTCTTCTCTAACTCCCAAAATCGCCTCTTGGCTCTCCTCCGACGGCTGAATGTCGAACCCCTATCATAATGGCCTTCCAATTGATTAAAACATCTAACTAGGGCTTTTTGCGGATTCACACGGCCCTCGCGTACCACGAGATAAGTTTCCCGATCCTTCGCGTATCGCGAAGGACAATCTAGTCGGGGCCTGATTTGGTTTCTCTCGCGTACCGCGAGATCTTGGTTCCCATCTTAGCGTACCGCGAAGCTCTAACTTTCCAACTTTTTAACTCTTTTTACTTGGACTCCACTCGTGCTCGATTTCTTCATGATTTCACTTGTATTTCACACAAGCTCCTGTAGACCTAACTTAGACTCAAAACAAACCAAAAACAAGTAAAATATCATGATTTAATTCAATTAATTATCCTAAACAGCACTTGTATTAGTTGGTTAAGAAATTTCAATAATCTTGGTTCCCCTATCATGATTTCACTTGTATTTCACACTCGCTATCCCGGAGGGTAACACATAAGCAAAACTTAGAATTCTATATAATTAAGCTCATGAATAATGGACGTATAGATTGTCGGGCGCCACCGAATCTCAGATTTATTCTCATAAAAAGAGAGTGGTGTGCTAAGAAATTTCAAAAACCTCTAAATTTTAGTTTAACGTGGTACATATCACCTTATGTTGACAATTTCAGTTTTACCAACACCCCTAAGATGAATACCCACAAAATATCATGATTTAATTCAATTAATTATCCTAAACAACACTCACATGATATTTAAGTTGTCTTAGTTGGTTGGGTGTACCAAAACATCACAATTTAGATGTAACATCCCGAGTTTTAGAGCACGAGAGAATTCACGAGGAATTAAAACTTAAATAAAAAGAAAGGAAGCGGGCTTGGGCCGGGGTGTATGGGCCGAAAGGGGAAGGGTTTGGGCCCTTATAGGCCTCAAGAACAACCCAAAAGCCTCATTTCCATCCTCATTTCCGGATTCTAGAGAGAGAAAGTGAGAGAGAGCCTAGAGAGAGAAAGTACCGGTTTTCAGATTAGAGCCTCAAGGATCATTAGCAAGAGTCTCGTGAGTGTTTAGCAACGAAAATGAAGTGATTACAGGTAACCGATTCTCCTAGATCTGAGTTTTAGTTCGTTTTTGGGTTTTTCGGGTTTCGGGTGAAAAGATTATGTTTGAACGGATGAAACTGAAAAATAAGCATAGATTTGAGTTCCTTAATGGAAAACGAACATTTTGAATGCAAACAGGTTCGGGATCTTGAAGTGATCAGACTCGAATGCGAAAGTTAGGGTTTTTCGCCAAGACCAGGTCGTGCGCACTTGCTAAGTGCGCACAGAGCAGGTCCTGCGCACTTGCTAAGTGCGCAGGAAGAGGAACCTGCGCATTTGCTAAGTGCGCAGGAAGAGGAACCTGCGCACTTGCTAAGTGCGTAGGAAGGGAAGTCTGCGCACTTGCTAAGTGCGTAGGAAGGGAAGTCTGCGCACTTGCTAAGTGCGCAGGAAGGGAAGTCTGCGCACTTGCTAAGTGCGCAGGAAGCAGTGTCTGCGCACTTGCTAAGTGCGCAGGCATCAGGACTGATTAAGTGAAGTCTGTATGTTAGAGTAGTTAAACCGATAGAGTCGGTAGTGGTCTGATGTGTATTTAACTAATCAATTCAGATCGGAAGTGACGTTGTTGGACCTTGTTTAGGACAACCCGAATTAGCTTACCAGGTGAGTTCTAATCCCCTTTTTGCCTTCTTTAGGGGTGGTGTGCATACTTAGTGTAAAGTGTTTATTATATTTTATATATTATAAACTGAAGAGAAAAGCTATGTTTTAGTGAAAGGTTTAAAAGAGGTAAAAGTATGTTTTCAGTAAAATAAGATATATCATTTGGCAAGCGTTTACTATATTTTCATATACATAAACAAAGGCATGATATATGTACTAGTATGTTTTCAGTAAAGTAAGATATATCATTTGGCAAGCGTTTACTATATTTTCATATACATAAACAAAGGCATGATATATGTGCTAGTATGTTTTCAGTAAAGTAAGATATATCATTTGGCAAGCGTTTACTATATTTTCATTTACATAAACAAAGGCATGATATATATGATAAGCTATGTTTCAGAAAGTGAGATGTATTTTATGATAAGCTATGTTTCGGAAAGTGAGATGTATTTTATGATAAGCTATGTTTCAGAAAGCAAGTTATATTTTATGGCAAGCGTTTACTATATTTTATATACATAAACAAAGGCATATTATATATGAAATTTATGAACAAGATTTACAGAAAGTTTTATGACAGTAAAGTGAACAACTTTCCTTCGGGAATGAGTACCAGTTTGTAAAGGTCCTTGGGACAGATGTTACTTGTACAAGATGTCAGATATGGGTTCTACCCATTAGTAAGAACCTTAGGGTTCGTTAACAGTTGTACAATTGGGATGAGTGACGGCGGTCGCTCGGGAGGTCCACGCAACCTCCCCTTAGTGTTAAGCGGTATTGTCGATTCATGGACGTTAGCCATGGGGGCATTGACCAGGTACTCGTCGGTTCATGGATGTAAGCCATGGGGGTGGTACAGTAGTGATAAAGGAAATTGACGGTTAAGCGGTAGTGTCGGTTCATGGTGTAAGCCATGGGGGCATTGACCAGGTACTTGTCGGTTCATGGATGTAAGCCATGAGGGCGGTACAGTAAAGAGGAATTGACGGTTTATTATATGTTTTAAACTGTTTGAAAAGTAAAGTATGTAAAGTTTAGCCTTAAAGGCAGTATATATATGTTTTAGTAAATCTTTTGTATAATTGAGTTAAAGTAAACGTTAGAACTCACTCAGCATTGCTGATTTTAGTATGCACATCAATTAAGTGTAGGTGGCAGTAGATGGAAGTGGATGCTTGGCTTGGCGAGAAGAGTTACCCGAAGATCAGCATCTGGCATCCTGTTTATGTTTCTTTTGTTTATGTTGATTAAGACAAGTTTCAGTTGTATTTGACAAGTTATGTTTAGACATGTTATGTTTCTGCTGCGTATGTTGAGATTTTAAATCATTTCCGCTGTGTTAATGAATGTCTTATGTTTAAAGTGCTATGTGTTGATGAGTAAATCCAATAAGTGAGGCCTCCCGGGTTTGGGGCCTCACATTAGACGCGTTTTCTATTATTTATTTCATTAAACTCAACAACAATTTCCAGTTCTACTATCATTTTCCATTTTGTTTGCAAAAACTTACATTTTCGAAGGACATTTTTTCAAAATTTTCAATTTTTTTTGTATTTTTGTATATTTTAAAAAGAAAAACAACCTAAACAATTAGACTCGACGCAGTCTCCCATCCCCACACTTGAAATGCACATTGTCCCCAATGTGAATCGAGAAACAACGGAAAAATAAAAGATACAAAAATAAACCGGGAAGACTTAACTGGTAATGTATGCATGATCGTTGCCCAGCTTTGCTCTTCCACATGTGCAACAGTATAGCATTTCATTCGCGACTGCACACACTCTGTAGGGTTGCCTTTACAAAATATAATGTAAGCATCGACCCCGCCCGAATGGAAATTGAGTACGGGCGGTGTGATCTAAACCTGCAAGATAAACCTCAAACAAACCCACAACATCAACTTGACTCATAGTACAAACTCTAAATTAAATTAAAAGACTCTACTGACTCGACTCAAGATAGAGCAGGGACACGTATCCGATGGTTAACAAACACATAGACATGAATATCAACGGCATGGTGAATCAACTTAAACGACCCTTCGGTTTCCCATGATGGTGGTAGTAGTGGGTGTTGAGGATGATGGTACTGGAGGATAATGGTAGTGAATGTAGGTAGATAGGTGGATGGTGGTAGAAGGGAGGGATGGTGTAATGGTGAATAGTGAGTAGGTGGTGTACGGCAAATGGTGGGCGGCATGGGCAACCATGGAAGATAAAGGAGATGGGAATGATCCAGGGTCCCTCGCGTACCGCGAAAGAATAGTGGATGCTCCTCGCGTACCACGAGGAGGCATGATTTAAGCCGGTCTCATTATTTGTCCTTCGTGTGTCGCGAAAGGGACCTATGTTTTCTTCGCGTACCGCGAGGGTTGCTTTTTCACAGAAAGTTAAGATGGTTTTATACTTAGCCAAATTTTTACCCCTGAAAACTTTCTTCCCCCAATTACTCCACAAACATGTTCCAATGATAAATTCAAGTTCATACATGCCCAGAACTTCGTTCATGATGATTTTTCCTGCCGAATCAGATGCGAATCTCTTCAAGACAAACACCAAAATAACATGAAGTTAAACCGAAAAGACTCGTACAAACTCTACACCCGGGCACTGGCCCGAGAAGCAAACAAGCCTAATCAGGAGGCTTCTCCTTAATCCTAAACGGAACCGCCGTCATTCGACACGGCTTTCCTTCTCTCCTCAGCACATAACCACTAACAAGCTTTGCACAAACATGACTACTCTCTCTCACATCCTTCCACCAGCACTTAAACTTCCCAGGTCCAAATATAACCTGCATCAACTACTCGAGGAGTTTCTCACCCCTAAACGTCCCCACACTTGGGGTTTGCACTATCCTCAAATCATGTATATCTTTTAACTCTCGGAGTTTCTCACGGGCCATTCTGGGTTTAGGGGATGACTTGGTCTCTATCCCCTCAGCATGAACAACAATAATAGGTAAGGTGTAACATTCATGACTTTTCTAATATTATTTTATTTTTTTATGACACCTCATTTCAATCTCGTACTTGTTCAACACAACATGTTACATTAATTATTATTTTCAATGTAAATCAAATATAAAGTTTTCAACCTTACATTAACATATTATTTTTCTGTTATATATATGTATATATAACATATGTATGTATATTTATATAGATATATAAATACACTTTGTTATAATAATTAAATCAAAACTTATGAAACTTTAATCATGTATTTACACCTTTTTAGATATATATATATATATATATATATATATATATATATATATTTAATATTGAATAAGTATGTAATTATATATACATTTGATAATATTAAATAAACCATTTGTACAATTTATAATTCTACAAGAAATGAAATTTACTTCCTTATAAATAATTATAATAACAATTAGAATTTTTTTTTATATAAAAATAGTTCTTTTTAAACAAATAAAATGATTATAACTAAATTAAATTAGCCTTTGAACCCTCTAATTGCCTTAAGAACCCCCTCAAATTGTTTTGAACCCATCCAGTTGAACCCCCTTTCTTGTTTGAACCCTGGAACAAGTCCTAGCACAAACTTTGACTCATGAAAAGTCAACCCACGAATTCACTTCAATTCGGCCTCCAAATCATTCGTAACAGTTGCTCCACTCATTTACAACCATTTATGAGGGATTATTCGTATGTTATTTCTAATTCAAGAGCTGTTAAGGAGGGAATTTGAACTTTCAGTTATGGTCTTGAAACCACGAAATCAAAGCTTGAATGCCTGTTAAATTTGCTAAGTAACTGCTACTAGGAGTTTTTTTTCACCTCGCGAACGACCCCAAACCTGTTGCAATCGAATTCCACTCAAAATCCACCATTCTCGTCTTCTTTTCTCCCTCTCGGTTCGCTACTGCAGGGAGGACACAAACCCAGGCAAATTCGTCGAATCCAAGCCCGAATCCAGGTAATAACCGTGCCATTTTGCTCGTTTTAACATCCTAAACAAAAGCCCCTTGATTGTCGATCTCGAATCAATGGTATTAGGGGGGCTAGGGTTCTTAGTTCATATGTTTAGGGGAGAGGATGGAACCGGTTATAGTGGTTATAGAATTTGTTTTCGTAATCCTTATCAAGGCTTAAGCGCAGATCAACCGGTTAACATGGCTCCCTCAGAACTGGTCGCGGGTTCCAAACCTGCAGATCCTTTTCTTTTTCTTTTCATTTCCTATTTGATTTTTAAAACTAACACACACACACAATTATATATACATTTATAAACTATTATGGTTAAGTTTTGATTAATAAAATTATTTTATAAATTCGTAAAGTTTTTATTTAACATCCTTGATAAATATATATAAATGTTTAATTGTTTACCTAAAAACATTTCGATTATTATCAACATGTTTAAATATATATTCTTTTCACTACCACTATATATTTCAAGAACATGACAAGCGTTATCGTATTCATAAATCATATTATCTTTTATATATATATATATATATATATATATAACTTTTAAAAACCATAAAATAATCGTGTATTAACCTCATGACTCTTATTAAACTTATATATATTTTACTTAAACTTTTAAAACGACTTAATCTATAACATATTAGGAACAATATGATTTTATTAGTGTTACTAAAATTATTATCATTATGTTTACATAATTATCACATTATTAATACTATCACAATTAACATAATATTAGTAGCAAAAAAATATGATTTCTAGTTAAATAATTAGTCTTACTAAATTGGATTTTTCATAAATAGTAATAATACATAACTAATTTATTCATTTATTTCAAATAACATTCTTATAAATATAATATTTCATCATATCATTTTCCTTTTGAATCGTCTTAATTATAGTAAAATAGTTACTATATTAATATTTTTACAAATAACTGCTAATTTTGACATCGAAATCCCCTTTGTAAATAAAAAAACATCATTTATAAATTCTACTCATTTCCTCGTTCGTTCGTTCCAAAACCCTAAATCCCAAAATCATTCCATTATTGTTTCTTCAATATAATGACATATCTTATTAAATTTAGGGCATCATTAAACCGGTTCACTCGACCTCACGGTATAGTTCAAATTTAAGTCACAATATCAAGGTTAGTTACATAGCCCATCTTTTTACTTTTTGCATATTTTGGGATGATTCATGATACATTGAAAACTATTTGCAATTACAACATACAATTCTACATTTATGACCATATGCGTAATTTGTGCTTAGTGCTTGAATGCTATGGGTTGAAACTAAACATATACATGACATACCCGTGCAATCATTAACTCTTTACAAGCCAACGGTAACATTGATAGATCTATTGTGTCTGACAAACCCACCCAGGTAGGGTGATTGTTACCGACATCACATTAGGGTAACCTGCTTGTTATGCCTCAGTCACAATGTTTTATTGTACACCCAGTTTGACTATAGATTCTCCACAAAGGCCTTATTTACCATGTGTCATATGAATTGTATAAACACTTGAAAACTACTTGTGGTTTCAAAAACCTATGTATAATCACCAATTATTTTTAGCTGACCTTGTTTTTATTATGTTTCAGGTACAAATCTTTGAGTTCATATTTCAAGTTGCTACACATAGGAAACTGAGGACCTAGTTAAATAAACAGTTAAACTTTGTGGATGTATTTTGTTTCATTGTATGTTTTGATTGGACAAGTGTTATGGAACTTAAATTAATTGATATATGAAACTTTAGTTGATCATGTGCTTATGAACAATCTACATGTCCCGCCCCGACGTGTTCCGTCGTTGGTTGGGGTGTGACATAAGGGCTCAGGACTAAGTATCTCTAATGGTATGTGTCACACCCCAACCGACGGCGAAATACGTCGGGGCGGGACATGTAAACTATTCAAAAGCTCATGATCAAACTAAGTTTCATAACTTTATTAAATTGAATTACAGGTACAAATACATTTTGTTCAAACATCAGAAGCTAATAATACATCAATTTTATTTGTCACTAGGTCCATAAGCTCCTATGTGATAAACTTGTACATCAACATATCCACCTGAACACATGTTTAAAATGAGAGGGTCAAATGTAAATAGTTGATGAGCATACATAGGTTTAGATATCTCATGTAGTTTTCAAGTGATTTGTACAATTCTTATGACATAAGGTAAATAAGGCATTTTATGGAGAATCTATAGTCAAAACTAGGTGTACAATCAAACCTTGTGACTTAGGCATAGCACGCAGGTTACCCTAATGTAATTGTCGGTAACAAACACCATACCCGGGTGGGTTTGTCAGACTCAATAGATCTATCAATGTTAACCATTGGCTTGTATTGAGTTAATGATTGTACGAGTGTGTCATGTATATATAGTTCAACTCATAGCATTCAAGCACAAAATCATAAATTACACAAATAGTCATAAATGTTGAATTCTATATGTAATTGCAAATAGTTTTCAATACACAACATGTTTCACCCCAAAATGTACAAAAATAAAAAATGGGCTATGTAAACTCACCTTGAATAATAGAGGGTTGAAATTGTAACTTATAGTAATAAAATTCAAGTATGCCCTAAGTTAAATACGACACGTTATATAATGTAAAGACGGTTTAAGAGACACAACAAAGGAACGATTGGGGACTTTAGGATTTTTGGAATGGACGAATGGTCGAGAATGTGAATAACATTTATAAATGATGTTTTATAAACTTTATTTATAAAAGAAAACTAGGTAACAATAGTAAGTATTATTTGCAAATATATTAATATAATAAATATCTTAACACAATATTTGTATTATTAAGATAATGTCAAATGTGATTAAATAAAATAATCATTACTTTGAAATATTATAAAATAATTTGAAATATGTAAATAAATTAGTTATGTGGATTGTAATATTACTATTCAAAAATCCAATTAGTAAGATTAATTACTTAATGAATCATATAACTACTAATATCATAATTTTTATGAAAGTAATAATAATATGATAAATATACAAATAAAATATTCATTAGAAACACTAATAAAATATTATTATTAATAATAGATGATGTTGTTTTAAAAGTTTAGGTTAAATATAACTATCTTCATATATATATATATATATATATATAACCCTTTAGTTTATTAAAAGTCATGACGTTACAACCACGACTATTTTATGATTTTAAAAGTTATAACAAAACATATATATGTATACACCAAAACCCAAATTCGATAAGCATGGAATCAAGACCAGAGGGGATGCGAAAATCAACAAAATGGTTACCTTGAGTCGATTCTGAAGGCAAGAAGAAGCTGAGTTAATTGAGTCGTTGTCGATCGTGAGTCCCGTCTCGAGCGTCGGTCACAAAACGGGAGAAAGAAAGGGACGATATTGGAGGTGAAATCGAGTTGTAAGAGGCCAGGGGATCTTATAGGACGATAGGAAAACGCGTATACAGCAGTGATTGACGAGATTCGTGGGATTTTGGGGCTTGATTCGTAGGTTTTGAAACCCACGACCGTTACACCTAAATGGGTTATAAAATTTGTGATTTTCTCAATTAATTTGGATGATTTCGAGTTTCCAAATAATCGAAATTGAGTTTGAATTCAGTTGGGGAAAGATTGAATCCCGGATTTACAGGGAATTAAGAGTTTAAGCGAGTGTTTGACTTTCCATGGTCAAAATTCAAATCCTTTGAGTTCCAGGGTTCAAGAGAAAGGGTCTAACCCATTTTGAGGGGGTTCAAACTAAATAAAAGGGTTCTTTTGCTTATGAAAAGGGTTCAAGGCTAAAGAATGGGTTCATAATAAATCTTTATTTGTTTTTAAAACCCTTTTTTTATTATATATAAAACATTTTTTTTTTAATTATAAATCTTTTATAAGGGAATAAACCCTATCTTTATAAGACTATACATTTTTATAAACGGTGTATTTAATGAAAAAATAAATATATTCATTTACATATATATTTTTATAAATAAAAACATTTATATATATAAAAAGATGTAAATGTATGATTAATATTCATAAGTTTTATTTTTTGCTTATTTAATATATCAAGGTATAAATGTGTATGTACACATATGATATATATATATATATATATATATATTAGAAATCTGATATGAAATTACAAGTTTGATAACTCTGCACTTAACACATTGAAATAATAATTGTTGTGACTTAAAGCATTGAACAAGAAAAGAAATTGAAATGTCACTAATGCGTAACACAAGATACTAGAAAATCATGGTTGTTACAGTATGACCTATAAGCTCTCACCAGGATCATCAGGAGCCTCAACTCTCATATCCATCCCCACACTTGGGGTTTTGCTATGATTTCATCCAACTCTGCCATCATCTCTAGCAGATCATCAGGCATCTCATCACCGTCTTCATCCAGTGCATTCAACAACTCCTCTAACGCCAACGCCCAATCAGATAGCTCTCCTAAATCAGGGGCGGGCTCTCCAACAACATTCTCTCCTACAACAGAGTCCCGATGGTCATCCATGAAGGTGACAATCAGACAAACAGAGTGGCTTTGCTCCTTAGCCTCCTTCACAGATTTTATAGCATCGAAAGTAACTGACTTATCCTCCACACGAAGTGAGAGCTTTCCGTCAAATACATCAATCAATTCCTTGGCGGTGCGCAGAAAAGGGAGCCCAAGGATGAGTGCAAATCTATCGTCCACCTCCATAATCCATGGGGAAAACGAATCTATCTACCTTCACTAGCAAGTTTTCCACTATTCCCCGTGGATGCTTGACTGAGCGGTCAGCCAAGGCTATGTTCATGCGCATCGGCTTAGGATCTCCTAGGTCTAGCTGCTTATAAATCGAGTATGGCATCAGATTGATGCTAGCACCTAGGTCAGCCAACGCGTGGTTCTTAGGCAAACTATCAAACAGACACGGGATCGTGAAGTGGCCCGGATCTTCCAGTTTCTCTGGCAGCTTGTTCTGAACCACCGCAGAACACCTCTCACTAAGAGAGACTTTCGAGACTTCCTCCAGCTTCTTCTTGTTATAAAGAAGATCTTTCAAGAACTTAGCATATTTAGGCATATGCTGGAGGACCTCTATGAATGGAAGATTGACCTTTAATTGTTTGAACATATTCAGAAAGTTACCGTGTTCCCTAGCATATTTATGAGGCAGCAAGCGGGCTGGGTAAGGAACACGGCTTAGGTCAATCTCGGGGGTCTTAATATCCCCCCTTTCTTCTTCCCCTCTGCTTTCTCAGCAGGTTTCTCCATCACTAGCTCTTCATCTACCGGCTCCTCTTCCTCCACATGTGGCTTCTCTCTCACTCCTCCTCTTCCACTCCTAGTCATCACGGCCATCACTGAAGCATTATAACCCTTATATGTCGCAGATGATTCTCCATGCTTATCCTTGAGATTCTTCGCGATGTCTCCTACCGTGCGCTGCAAATCTTGGAATGCAGATTGTTGATTCTTCAATAACGTGTCATGCACATCCAATCTCTTTTGAGTCTCCTTGTCTCTTGCTACTATATGGGCGAGCATCTGGGTCTGATTTTCTAACATCTCCTCTATCCTCTTATTCCCCAGACTACTCTCAGAATTCGCTCCTGCATCGCCTCCACCATATTGATTCTGGCGCTGCTGAAACCCAGGTGGGTTTCCGCTAGACCTCCATCCTGAGTTAAAGGTATTGCCAAAGGCATTATTGAAACCTCAGTTCTGGTTACTCACATACTCCACCTGCTCTTGCTGATTTACGGGGCAGTCACAGGTGTCGTGGCCCCCTCTACACATCTCACATTTCTGTGTACTCAACTTCAGCTCCTTGATTTCCTTCGCCATAGATGAAAGTGCAACTGCCACGCTAGCATCAGGGGTGACCTGATGAACACCTCTAGTAGAAGAGGAGGATGTCCTAGCAGTAGGAATGGAAGTCCTAAAGGAACGTGGTTGCTGCTGCTCGGCTAAAGTGAAGCTCTCAAACATCTCTTCGCATTCAGTTGGCTCCTTCTTGTCCATGATATGGCCTCCTGTAGCAGTATTGAACATTTGTTGCTTCTCAAAAGTGAGGCCATTATAGAACTTCTCCACTATCGCCCAGTCAGAAAGACCATGTTGGGGACATTGGCTCAACAGGGCGTTGAACCTCTCCCAGGCCATGTGATAGGGCTCGTCAGGGTCCATACAGAAAGAGTGGATCTGGTCCCTTAGGCGAGTGGCCTTGGAAGGTGGATAGTACTTTTTCAGAAACTTGGCTTGCAAATCCTCCCAAGGTATCAAGCCAATTAGCAGCACGTTCAGAGAGCGAGAATGGAAAGAGACGCAAGTAGATTGCATCCCCAGATACACCAGTGATATTAAAGGTATCACAGATACGCACGAAGCGGTACAGATGTCCTGGTGCATCCTTATCCTCGTGGCCATAAAACTGAGTAGAGTGGGTGATTGTACTCATAACATGTGATGGGATTTGCCAATTATTGTTAGTAGGCACAGTGGGACGCGTGATCGGAGATCTGGCCCCAGTAACACCATCACTGGCTCTCTGGTGTACGGTACATCTCGCTCGTTGGTCAACATCACCCATGTTAGCAATAGGAATAGGGCTAGGGATACGTACCTCTTTCTAGCACAAAACTCTAAACCGCTCCTGAAGGTCGCGGCTGCGCTTGTGAAGCTCTCGCTCGGGCTCTGAATAAGCTGTAAACTCGGTGATCCTTGCGAGCGAGTACGTTGCATAAACTGAAAGAAACAAAACAAATAAAGAAAAACTCAACACACAAAAAGACTCAATCCTAAAATTAGACACACAAATAGCAAGCAGGACAAAGCACACAAATAAGACCTAAAAAGAAAAGACTCAAACTACTAAAAGCAATGAGAAAATAAAAATAAATAACCAAACAAAGAACTAATCAAAGCTAATTTTCCTATTGCTAAGTGTTCCCGGCAACGGCGCCAAAACTTGATGTCGCCCAGACGGTCTATAAAAACTATACTAAAAACCTAACCTAGACACACTAGTAATACTCTAGAAAACCTATAAACTAGACTACACTGACAGGAAAGTGAACCTACCGGATATAGCAAAGCCTAATGGTAAACCGGATTATCGAACCCTAGAGACACTATATAACTAAACTAGACTCTGACTAGAACTAAAACTATTGGTTTGGGGGATTTTCTACTACTACCGATTAAACTAATTGAATGCAAATGAAAACCAGACGAAAGACACTAACAATCAGACGAAAGACTCGTAAGATATCAAGAATAAAGAAAGCACTAACTAGGTCAGAATCCTACTTGTACAGCTCAGATTTCTACCGGTTATGGAAACTATGATGGAACTGGGACTCTAAGGATAACAACCCTAGACAACCTAGTGGATCCCTAATCACTCTCAGTGTGTCACCAAAAGGAAAACTCTAGGGATGTAAAACGCTCAACAGATGTTGGATTACCTTCTAATCTCTCCAACGACAATAAAGTACCCTATAGACAGATCACCTCTCAGTCTCACTGTCACAGTACATCAAAGATGCAAGGGGTAATCTTAGCACAAAACGATATGACACGGATTAGCAATGAATACTAAGAACCTAGGAAAACCTCCTCTTAGAGCGTTTTCAACTAGACACCTAATACATAAGACTAACCGACTACCTCTCACCTTTCGGGTATCGAGATAAGAAGAACACTCAATCTAATGAAACATCAACTAATACCCCTATGGATCACTATGTCTAGCAATACCACCACAGTCACAAACAATTAAGCAACGAATACTAAGAACCTAGGAAAACCTCCTCTTAGAGCGTTTTCAACTAGACACCTAATACATAAGACTAACCGACAACCTCTCACCTTTCGGGTATCGAGATAAGAAGAACACTCAATATAATGAAACATCAACTAATACCCCTATGGATCACTACGTCTAGCAATACCACCACAGTCACAAACAATTAAGCAAGCAACCTAAACATGCGTCTATAACTAAAAGACATTCAACAAGAACACATGCGGGATAATAATCAACATCAAATCAGAATTAAGCATGCACATACATCATAACAATTGAACTAAAATCATTACAATATCATCAACCCATCAACAAAATCCAAAAATCGATAAAAGATCCAAACTTTATCAAGCAATCAACACAACCTAGGTAGTATCAAAGATTTAGCCAACATCCATACTCAAAAACATCCAAACAAAAGTAATAGTCATGATCATGGTATCAATTCAACAAATCAAAGACACAAGAATGAAGATAAAAAACCGAATAACCTATGTCTAACCAACCCGGATCCAAAAGCTTCAATTTCTTCTCTAACTCCCAAAATCGTCTCTGGGCTCTCCTCCGACGGCTGAATGTCGAACCCCTATCATAATGGCCTTCCAATTGATTAAAACATCTAACTAGGGCTTTTTGCGGATTCACACGGCCCTCGCGTACCGCGAGATAAGTTTCACGGTCCTTCATGTACCGCGGAGGACAATCTAGTTAGGGCCTGATTTGGTTTCTCTCGCGTAACGTGAGATCTTGGTTCCTATCTTAGCGTACCGCGAAGCTCTAACTTTCCAACTTTTTAACTCTTTTTACTTGGACTCCACTCGTGCTCGATTTCTTCATGATTTCACTTTGTATTTCACACAAGCTCCTGTAGACCTAACTTAGACTCAAAACAAACCAAAAACAAGTAAAAATGAATATAAATCTATCTAAAATGCACAAATACAATGGAATAAAGGAGGTGTGATTTGCAACACATCAGGGTGACTAAGTGATGTTGAAAGTATCACCTTGGAAAAATGTTGTACGTTTCAGGAAACGTGGAAAACTAGGGCCAATGTATACAGGACCTTACAAGATCATAGAAAGAGTTGGAGTCGTGGCATATAAACTTGAGTTGCCTGAAGCATTGAAGAGTATTCATAACACGTTTCATGTGTCATGCTTATGCAAGTGCTTAGAAGACCCCGATCAAGCAATTACATTAGATGATGTCCATGTTGATGATAAACTCTAGTTTACCGAACAACCTATTAAGATCTTAGGAACACAAGACCGTAAACTAAGAAAGAAAATGTCACACCCCCAATTTCAACTAACGGAGTTTTACCGTTTGGGAAGTGACGAACCAGGATCTCAGACATTAGTTACTTTGAACGACTCTACATGGGACTCAAAATAAAAATATCATTCAAATCAGAGTATCAATGCGGAAGCGTAAAGAAAGTAAATACGCAAAATACACGCGCCCAAACCAAAGTTCAAAAGTCCAAAAAGTCCAAACGTCCAACCAAAACAAGTTCAATAGAATAATTCAAATAAACATAAATAAGTTATAATCAAAGCAGTTGAATCCCATGCATGCCCTAACGTGTACATGTGTCTTATCTTAGCGACCTGAGAAAACATGTAAGAAAAATATGTCAACACGAGGTTGGTGAGTCCATAGGTTTCAATATATGTAAATAAGCGTTTACCGGATTTATGTTCATTCAGTACGTATCTATAGGTAGCTAACCTATGTTCATGTTCAGCTCAAGCGCTCGTAACCGAAGCTGACTGTTTGTTTAGTGCCTCCTGCCAGGTCTATCAACACTGGCGATGTGAGTAGGCTAACATTTCACCCGTTCGATATCTAATCGAGTTAGCGCGACTAACGCGGGTGGGATTTGTCAAACCCAGTAGTACTACTAAATATTACCTCGCTAAGATCCATATTAACGGTCCGATATTAGTTGAGGACTTTCTGTGATAGCGTGTTACGCTTAGCATTTAACATTGATATCATACGAATTAAAAATCCAAAATTGTTTAGTCATGTTTTCTCCCCCAAGTTAAAACAGTAAAAGGGGCCGTGAAAACTCGCTTGCATTGCGTTGTAGGTAGTATCACACAAAGGTCAAGTTGGAACCACATGTGTAAGTCTCAATCGACTTACGAATGCCCTAAAATTATAAACACATAAATTAGGGACAAAAATATGGGATTTATTGGGATACGTGACGACGACACGGAATGTTGAACGTCTTAAAAGGAACGCTTTAAAGATCAACGAGTAGACGAATTTGTCCATGGGAATAGGGTTTTCTTAATTTAATAATTAAGATAAACACGTTTTATGTCGAGCGAATAATAATTTATAAATGTATTTATTCGTGTGTTCATTTAAAATGGTCACGGGAAAATAATATAATTTAATATATTATTTTAAGTTTGTATAATTTACCAAATAGTCCTTTGTGTGGAAAGATAATAATTAAATTATTTTTAATTCGAGTATATACACTTAAGTAAATAATATAAGAATTTATATTATTTATAAAATTTTGAAACGTTACGTAGGGTTTACAAACATGGTAAAAAAATAATATAAAATATATTATTTTTATTTGAGGTTACGGGGTGAAAATAATATACACATTATTTATTCGGGGTCGTGGTTCGAAAATAATATAAATATATTATTTAAAAAGTGGGTAATAACATTAAAATAGGTTATAAACCAAACCCGAGTATACGGGTTGTTTCCGGAGTTAAAACACGTTTGTATAATATTATAATAATATATGGTTTGATTTTTAATAATTAAATATGTTTAGAAAAATGTCTAAAAAGAAATGTGGGAGCCCGGACTCGAACCCGGGTCTCTCCCACACACGCACACTGCCTTAACCAATCCGTCCGCTAGGGTCATCGCGTACAAACCCTGTTCCAATTGATTATAACAACAAGTCCAAAGTGGTTTTCCTCCCCAAATGATAACACGATCGAAACCGGGCCTGATCCATCGATTCCGATTACGATCGAGTAATACAGCATAGGGGTTTTGTTAAACGGATGTTTTCGAACCTGTGTACGTATTTAATTGCAAAAACTAACAAGTTAAAGGTCATTTAATTTGTGAAATGAAACCGGAAACTCTCGATTTGATCCTGAATCGATTTGATCGATTCTAATATTGAAAGGTGTTGGATTCATAGGGTTTTTGTTAAATTGATGATTACGAATCCGATGGTGTAGTTTAATTTCATTTAAAATGAGTACTGGTATGAGTTTGATTAATCAGAAAGCCATAAGAACCCTAGGTTCGATCCGGTTTCGATTCGATGATAAAACCCCTAGATTTCATAGGGCTTTCAATGTAGGCATCAAGCCGAGTCTACTGATGCATTTAATTTCAGTAATCCGTATCGAAATGATAGGGTTCGACTAAACCGAAGTCGTATGAACCCTAGGTATCGGATCATGATGAATCCGATAATTGAAACCAAAATTAAGATAGGGCTTTCGATATACAGAGGATTGCGAAGCTAATCATGTATATTAAATGGATTTAAATAGAGTCTAGGGTCTTGATCGATTAAACTAGTTTACGATGAACCCTAGAATCCAGTTTGAGTCGAATTCGATAATGTAAGCCCTAATTTGGTTAGGGCTTTCATGTGTGAGATGGAAATGAAGCTGAAGGTGTAACAAATTACCTTAATTGATATCGTATTGATAGAGTTCGACTAGAACAGGTTCCGGCTGCAACTAGTTGTTCTCCGGCGGCTTCTGCTGCTAATCCGGCCAATTCAATTTGTGCAAAAGCTTCAGAGAGGTGCGATTTACGTGTATGTATTGTGACACCCAGCATTTCAGGTCAATATCCACATTTCATAAACGCACGTTCATAATTATTATTTCCTGATATTTATTTTGACTAAGTAAAGTCAAGAAGTCTAGCAAAGGAGTTTATTCCAAGTCTAGTAAATCTTAAAGAATTACTAGAAAAAGTAAGTAGAATAACCCGACTAAATACGAACGTTAGTGGTTAAATTAAATAACCAGAAAAATATATATATATATATATTACACAAAATTTACGTTGAACCAAGATTTTAATAATTTCTTCAACGAGCCATAAAATGGTTAAAATTATAATACCGTGAAGAATCTAAACCGAATTAAATTACCCCTTTAAAACTCTAATTGATACTAATACCATTAATAAATTAATACATAAATTTAGTTATCATTAACCCCAAACCACTTCCTTGACTTTCTCGGCCGAAAGTCAGGGGAGCCATTCTCCCACTTGCTAATTCACACACATTTAGAAGAACCCATACATGTCTGCGAGAATTCAGATAAAAACCATACCTCCTCAGTCGAAATCTCCCAATCCCTTTCATACTTCTCATTTTCTTACGGCAAATTCCCAATTCTCCTTCAAGTCGAAGTCCAGTTTAAGGCAAAAATCCACCATATTTCGGTGCTATAAGAAGAGTTCCAAGTGTTTTTCTCAAGAATCAAGCTAAGGAGCTTAAGATCATTCTCTGTTTCTCTAAAAATCACCATTCTCTGTTTGAGGTAAAAACTCAATATTATCCATTTCATCTTCTTTAAAACCGTAGCTAAACATACAAATCGATCAAACGCAAGTAGGATAACAAGAAAAGTGTGTCAAATTCAAGATTAAAACATAAAAATATGCAGGACTTATTCTGTCAATCAGAATTACAGTAATCGAAACTATAGTTTCGATACCTGATGTTCAATCGAAACTAGGAGTTTCGATACCTATTCAATCGAAACTAGGAGTTTCGATACCTATTTACTCAATCGAAACTAGGAGTTTCGATACCTGTTTACAATCGAAACTAAGTAGTTTCGATACCGATTACCCAATCGAAACTAGGTAGTTTCGATACTATTTTTGCCCATCGAAACTAGGTAGTTTCGATACCCAGTTTACTCAATCGAAACTAGGTAGTTTCGACATCTGTTCTGTTCAATCGAAACTAAGAAAGTTTCGATACCTGTTCATCAGCCCCATGGAGCAGTAACTCAGAACTGTTTTTATAACGAAACAAGTGTTGGGAAAAACTAAAAAGATAATTAAAACAAAAGCAATCAGATCGGCTAAGTCGGGTGAACAACTTGCGTTTAAGACGGGTAGTCTTAACGTGTATGTTATCCTTGTGTAATTAGGATACGGATAGGCGAATCTGCTGTCATTCAAATATTTGCTAGCATTCATACTGTCGAGGTGAGTTTCACTAAACCCCCTTTTTCTAAGTTTTTGAAATGATTTGGGGTGGAAACATACTTGTAAAGAATTTTCGTATGTAAATGAATGAAACTAATGATTTGACCGTATGTATGTATTGAGGGAACAATAAAGCGCTTAAAGTCCTCGGAATAAATTAGTAACCATTAGCTATGGACTTAGCCCGGGATTTATGAATAGTACTATTGGGGGTGACGTTCCCGGTCATGGTTAGTCGCGCTAACCAGGGGTCCAAATGACCGAATGACCGCATATAATCTTACTCGCAGAAAGGCGAGGTGAGGCACAGAAAGTTGGGGTTTGGTTACGGTCTCGTACATTACATACTATTTTGTATTCCTTGCAAGCTTACAAATGGGGTCAATAGATCGGATTAGTATTCATATTCATTGGTAATACACGCAAAAGGGTTTTGATCAGGTTAAAATGATCAAGTTTAAATAAAAGAGTTCTGATCAGGTTTAACAAAAGGGTTCTGATCAGGTTAAAGTGATCAGGTTTTAAACAAAATAGTTGTGATCAGGTTAAAGTGATCAGGTTTTAAACAAAAGAGTTCTGATCAGGGTAAAGTGATCAGGTTTAACAAAAGGGTTCTGATCAGGTTAAAGTGATCAGGTTTTAAACAAAAGAGTTCTGATCAGGGTAAAGTGATCAGGTTTAACAAAGAGTTTGATCGGAAAATGATCAAATTTAAACATTGGGTTTATGATAACTCTTTATAATGACTTGTGAACTCACCAACCTCGTGTTGACAATTTTAAGTATGTTTTCAGGAAATTGAACGTGGTCATCGGGTTAGCAATGTAGGATACATGCATGCACGTGGATACGGCTTTTGGGAGGATTTTCTCTTGTATAACGCATGGTCTTGAGTCATATTTGCGAAATCTTAAACTTTTGTAAACTCAAGTTGATATTTTGTGATGTAAATATTTTAAACTCGATTATGTATCCAATTACATGTATGTGTTTGCGGTAATCATATGCTTTGGAAACCAGTGAATGTTACTCCTCGCGTTTCCGCCCTGGCGGGGTGTGACAGAACTTGGTATCAGAGCCATTGATTATAGCGAACTAGGTGTCTAAAAATGGAACCTAGTCTATAATTTGAATGACTCACTAAAATGTTTTCATTGCATAAGCATTGCATAACCAGTCATCATGTCATGTGGATATTGTAGTCACAAGCATGTCATCACATTCACACTCTGACCCCGTCTCTGACCCTGAATCCAACGAGGAACTTCCCGCCACACGCCCCAAAAATCGAGTACATGTTCGCAGCTCGACACCACCCAATGTCGCCCTGGGAGAACCGCCTATAATCTACCGAAAGAAAAGCGGAGGACCGATTAAAGTACAAAGTGCTAGGAAGAAGGTTCGACTTCCGGGCAAGAGAAACCTGGCAGCCCGTGACCCGAAAGACTTGGAGACCGATGAGGAACCATCTAGGAAACGACCCTGTTACCATCCTACGGTGGGGACTACCCGTTGGATGCCTCGTGCTCTGGCACGATGGAGGGAGATGGAGAGCATCCCATCTACCTTTGAGCTCGGAGAGTCTTCCAACTCTCCAACACCCCTACCCCACACTAGGGAAGCCATGGAGCTCACAGTGCCTACATTAGTAGCACGTGTTCATACGCACGAAGAGCGTCTTGATGATCTCCTAGATGAAATTCGGGCACATGGGGATGCAACCATGCGCTTACGTCAAGGGCTCGGATCTCGAGTACAGACTCTGGAGGATAGCACTCGAGACATACATGGTGCCACTGACTACCTCGAGTTGAGAGCTGATATGGACTGGCAGTTCACTCTCACGGTCCGAGACATGGTGGAGGCACTGGAAGAAAGGACTTTAGCTGCAGAGTTTATGGCTAGGGCTAGCTTTGTCATGGCAAGACTTGCCATGATGATTGGGTTGTACTCCCACTTCTTCTTTTAAACCTATTATGGGCGGGTTGTGCCCATAGCACATTATGTAGTTTAAAACTTTGGTACTGATGTGGTCATGAGAACCCATCCCTTTTGTATCCTTGTCTTTTGGAACAATGTACTATATATGTTTTAACTATGTATGTGATGGTTTATGTTGTAATGATGGTTGTTCACGTTTGATGTTGTTGTATCCTTATGTCATGATCTATCATTATTATTATATAATGTTATTTCTTTTTAATTGATATGTTAGAAAGAACGTCATGGCACCTAAACGAAGGACGCCCCATAACACTACTAGTGGCAACAACGAGACAATTTCCCCAAACATAGAACAACTCATAGCACAACGAGTAGCTGCCGCCATGGAGCAGTATGAAGCAAATCGAAATAGTGGCAGAGGAAACGGCAGCGGTACCGGCGGAGGAGGTGCAGGAGGTAGTGGTACAGCAGGAGGTTCCGGAGGTTCCGGAGGTAATAAAAATAAATAAGCCATAACACATAGTCATGATCCGAATTAATGACGTTATGACTTGTGATTCTACAGATGCTCCAAATAGGAAGTGCACTTACAAGGCCTTCCTATCCTGCAAACCCTGCAGTTTCAATGGCACCGAGGGTGCAGTTGGTCTAATGAGATGGATAGAAAAGATGGAGTCGGTGATTGATATTAGTGAATGCACCGCTGACGGCATGGTGAAGTATTCTACATGTACGCTCACTGATAAAGCTTTAACTTGGTGGAATACTCAAATGAAGACTTTGGGGAGAGAGACAGCGTACCAATTATCTTGGGAAGACTTGAAGAACATGATGATTGAGGAATACTGTCCTCGAAACGAATTGCAAAAGATTGAAACTGAGATGTGGAACCTACAGATGATAGGAGATGATGTAGCGGGATACACCGACCGTTTCAATGAATTGGCAATTTTAGTACCGCATATGGTCACACCAGAACATAAGCATGTTGAGAGGTATCTGTGGGGCCTTGCGCCTCAAATTCGTAGCATGGTAACATCATCTAATCCAATAGATGCCAAGAGTGCTATAACCTTAGCATTCAAACTAAAGGATGATGCAGTACGTAATGAATTGTTTGTGAGGAAGGAGAACGAGGAAGGTAGATCTGGGGAGAAAAGAAAGTGGATGGGAAATTCAAGTAACAAGTATGAGAAACAAGGGTTTAAGAAACAAGGAACTCTGAAGGCTTTTGCAGCCAACACAGTGGAAAGAAAGGAGTATGATAGGGGCCTACCGAGATGTAAGAGGTGTGGAAATCATCATGCCGGTGTTTGCATCAAGTGTGGAAAATGCGACAAGTTTGGTCACACCACTCAAGCTTGTCGAACTAACAACCGAATGGGGAGAATTAAACCGGGATGTTTCGTATGTGGTGACCTGAAACACTTCAAGAAGGATTGTCCCAAGTGGAAGAATCAGAACAATGCTCAGGCACCAGGGAGGGCATTTGTGATGGGTGCAAGGGACGCGCGCCAGGACCCGAACATCGTCACTGGTACGTTCCCGATAAATAATCACTATGCCTCTGTACTTTTTGATTCGGGTGCGGATATGAGCTTTGTGTCGAATGATTTTAAATCCTTACTCGGTATTAAGGCCAGCAAACTAGATCAAAGTTATACAATTGAATTAGCAAATGGGAAATTAATAGAAACCGGAGAGGTCATTAGGGGTTGTACTTTATGTTTAGAAAACCATACATTCAGTTTAGACCTTCTACCCGTCGAGCTAGGGAGTTTTGATATTGTTATTGGCATGGATTGGTTATCAAAGAATCGTGCCGAGATCGTATGCTTCGAGAAGATTGTACGTATCCCACTACCAAGCGGAGAAATTCTTTCAATTCAAGGCGAAAGGTGTAGAACGATGTTAAAGACGATAAACTGCATGAAAGCTCATAAGTATCTACGCAAGGGTTATTATGCATTCCTGGCTCACATCGTCGAGAAGAAACCCGAAGAACGTCGAATTGAGGACATACCAATCGTTAGAGATTACTCGGAGGTATTTCCCGAAGACTTACCAGGAATACCACCATCAAGACAAGTCGAGTTTCAGATCGATCTAGTACCAGGAGCCGCACCAGTTGCACGATCGTCGTATCGTCTAGCCCCTTCCGAGATGCAGGAACTGTCGAGCCAATTACAAGAATTACTTGACAAAGGTTTCATAAGACCGAGTTTCTCACCATGGGGAGCTCCGGTTCTATTTGTAAAAAAAATTAGAATGTGCATTGATTACCGGGAATTGAACAAGCTGACAATCAAAAACCGGTATCCTCTTCCTCGAATAGACGATTTGTTTGATCAACTTCAAGGTTCCAGTTTCTATTCAAAAATTGATCTACGATCAGGGTATCATCAACTGAAAATTCAGGAAGAAGATATACCAAAAACGACTTTTAGGACTCGTTACGGTCACTACGAGTTCCTAATTATGCCATTTGGTTTGACTAATGCACCGGCCGTTTTCATGGATCTCATGAACCGCGTGTGCAAACCATACTTGGATAAATTCATGATTGTGTTTATCGATGACATATTGATATATTCACGAACCAAGGAGGAACATGAACATCATTTGAAATTAATCTTGGAACTACTCAGGAATGAGAAGCTTTATGCTAAATTCTCTAAGTGTGAGTTTTGGATCCAAGAGGTTTACTTTCTCGGACATGTCATCAATAAGAAGGGTATCCATGTGGATCCATTCAAGATTGAAGCTATCAAAAACTGGGAAGCACCAAGAACTCCGACTGAGGTGCGTCAATTTCTGGGTTTGGCAGGATATTATAGGCGCTTTATCGAGAATTTTTCAAAGATAGCCTTGCCTTTGACCACGTTAACTCAGAAGGACAAAAAGTTTGATTGGACTGATAAACAAGAATCAGCGTTTCAATTGTTGAAGCAAAAACTTTGCAGTGCACCAATCCTATCCCTTCCCGAAGGAACTGACAATTTCATCGTGTACTGCGACGCATCACACCAAGGTTTGGGATGTGTATTGATGCAGAGAGAAAAAGTCATAGCGTATGCATCCAGACAGCTAAAAGTACATGAGAAAAATTATACGACTCACGATCTGGAATTGGGTGCTGTCGTGTTTGCACTCAAGATTTGGAGACATTACTTATACGGTACAAAATGTACTATCTTTACAGACCACAAGAGTCTCCAGCACATCTTTAATCAGAAAGAACTCAACATGAGGCAACGTCGTTGGGTAGAGCTACTGAATGATTACGACTGTGATATCAAGTATCACCCTGGTAAGGCAAACGTCGTAGCAGATGCCTTGAGTCGTAAGGAACGAGTTAAAACACTCCGTGTTCGTGCCCTAGAATTGACAATTCATACGAGTCTCACGACTCAAATCCGGATGGCACAACAAGAGGCAATCAAAGAAGAAAACATTCAGAATGAAGCTTTACGAGGAATGATAAAGCAGTTGGAACCAAAGTCAGATGACACTTTATACTTCATGAATAGAATTTGGGTGCCATGTTTTGGTAACTTACGGGAGTTGGTTATGGACGAAGCCCACAAGTCCAAGTACTCCATTCACCCAGGTTCGGATAAAATGTATAAGGATCTGAAAGAACTCTACTGGTGGCCGAACATGAAAGGAGAAATTGCTATTTATGTCGGTAAATGCCTGACATGTTCAAAAGTAAAGGCAGAACATCAGAAACCGTCGGGATTGTTACAACAACCCGAGATACCTCAATGGAAATGGGAACAGATTTCCATGGATTTCATTACAAAGTTACCCAAGACGTCGAGCGGGTATGACACTATATGGGTAATTGTCGATCGTTTGACGAAATCAGCTCATTTTCTACCCATCAAAGAAACGGATAAAACCGAGAAACTTGCAAGGCTTTATATTAAGGAAATTGTGGCTAGGAATGGAGTGCCAATTTCTATTATCTCTGATAGAGACAGCAGATTCGTGTCTAGAATCTGGAAATCATTACAAGAAGCCATGGGCACACGTCTTGACATGAGCACGGCATATCACCCACAAACAGATGGTAAAAGTGAAAGGACCATTCAAACCTTAGAGGATATGCTCCGTACGTGTGCAATTGACTTCGGTGGAAATTAGGATACTCATTTGCCACTAGCTGAGTTTTCATACAATAATAGTTACCACACCAGCATCAAAGCCGCTCCGTTTGAGGCTTTGTATGGTCGAAAATGTCGTTCACCGCTATGTTGGGCAGAAGTTGGTGACAAGCATTTAACCGGTCCTGAGGTTATTCAAGAGACCACGGACAAGATTTTCAAAATCAAGGATCGTCTGAAGGCCGCCCGTGACAGATAAAAGAGTTACGCGGATAACAGACGAAGACCTTTGGAATTCCAAGTGGGAGACAAAGTCATGTTAAAGGTCTCACCTTGGAAAGGAGTTGCAAGGTTTGGCAACCGTGGCAAGCTTAACCCTAGGTACGTTGGACCGTTTGAAATATTGGCTAGGGTTGGCCCTGTAGCTTACAAGCTCAAGTTGCCACAAGAACTAAACAATGTACATGATACGTTTCATGTGTCAAATCTCAAGAAGTGCTTATCAGACGACACATTAATTATACCGTCTGATGAGATTCACATAGACGACAAGTTGCACTTCATTGAGGAACCTATGAAAGTCACAGATTGGAAGGTTAAGAGAACAAGGCGCAGCCGTGTTAAGCTGGTCAAGGTACGTTGGAATTCAGAGCGCGGCCCCGACTATACGTGGGAGCGAGAAGATAAAATGAAATCCAAGTACCCGTCCTTGTTTACAAACACTCCAAGTCAGAGTGACAAGAACTGAATTTCGGGACGAAATTCTCTGTAACATGGGGAGAATGTGACACCCAGCATTTCAGGTCAATATCCACATTTCATAAACGCACGTTCATAATTATTATTTCCTGATATTTATTTTGACTAAGTAAAGTCAAGAAGTCTAGCAAAGGAGTTTATTCCAAGTCTAGTAAATATTAAAGAATTACTAGAAAAAGTAAGCAGAATAACCCGACTAAATACGAGCGTTAGTGGTTAAATTAAATAACCAGAAATATATATATATATATATATATATATATATATATATTACACAAAATTTACGTTGAACCAAGATTTTAATAATTTCTTCAACGAGCCATAAAATGGTTAAAATTATAATACCGTGAAGAATCTAAACCGAATTAAATTACCCCTTTAAAACTCTAATTGATACTAATACCATTAATAAATTAATACTTAAATTTAGTTATCATTAACCCCAAACGACTTCCTTGACTTTCTCGGCCGAAAGTCAGGGGAGCCATTCTCCCACTTGCTAATTCACACACATTTAGAAGAACCCATACATGTCTGCGAGAATTCAGATAAAAACCATACCTCCTCAGTCGAAATCTCCCAATCCCTTTCATACTTCTCATTTTCTTACGGCAAATTCCCAATTCTCCTTCAAGTCGAAGTCCAGTTTAAGGCAAAAATCCACCATATTTCGGTGCTATAAGAAGAGTTCCAAGTGTTTTTCTCAAGAATCAAGCTAAGGAGCTTAAGATCATTCTCTGTTTCTCTAAAAATCACCATTCTCTGTTTGAGGTAAAAACTCAATATTATCCATTTCATCTTCTTTAAAACCGTAGCTAAACATACAAATCGATCAAACGCAAGTAGGATAACAAGAAAAGTGTGTCAAATTCAAGATTAAAACATAAAAATATGCAGGACTTATTCTGTCAATCAGAATTACAGTAATCGAAACTATAGTTTCGATACCTGTTCAATCGAAACTAGGAGTTTCGATACCTGATGTTCAATCGAAACTAGGAGTTTCGATACCTATTCAATCTAAACTAGGAGTTTCGATACCTATTTACTCAATCGAAACTAGGAGTTTCGATACCTGTTTACAATCGAAACTAAGTAGTTTCGATACCGATTACCCAATCGAAACTAGGTAGTTTCGATACTATTTTTGCCCATCGAAACTAGGTAGTTTCGATACCCAGTTTACTCAATCGAAACTAGGTAGTTTCGACATCTGTTCTGTTCAATCGAATTAAGAAAGTTTCGATACCTGTTCATCAGCCCCATGGAGCAGTAACTCAGAACTGTTTTTATAACGAAACAAGTGTTGGGAAAAACTAAAAAGATAATTAAAACAAAAGCAATCAGATCGGCTAAGTCGGGTGAACAACTTGCGTTTAAGACGGGTAGTCTTAACGTGTATGTTATCCTTGTGTAATTAGGATACGGATAGGCGAATCTGCTGTCATTCAAATATTTGCTAGCATTCATACTGTCGAGGTGAGTTTCACTAAACCCCCTTTTTCTAAGTTTTTGAAATGATTTGGGGTGGAAACATACTTGTAAAGAATTTTCGTATGTAAATGAATGAAACTAATGATCTGACCGTATGTATGTATTGAGGGAACAATAAAGCGCTTAAAGTCCTCGGAATAAATTAGTAACCATTAGCTATGGACTTAGCCCGGGATTTATGAATAGTACTATTGGGGGTGACGTTCCCGGTCATGGTTAGTCGCGCTAACCAGGGGTCCAAATGACCGAATGACCGCATATAATCTTACTCGCAGAAAGGCGAGGTGAGGCACAGAAAGTTGGGGTTTGGTTACGGTCTCGTACATTACATACTATTTTGTATTCCTTGCAAGCTTACAAATGGGGTCAATAGATCGGATTAGTATTCATATTCATTGGTAATACACGCAAAAGGGTTTTGATCAGGTTAAAATGATCAAGTTTAAATAAAAGAGTTCTGATCAGGACAAAGTAATCAGGTTTAACAAAAGGGTTCTGATCAGGTTAAAGTGATCAGGTTTTAAACAAAAGAGTTCTGATCAGGTTAAAGTGATCAGGTTTTAAACAAAAGAGTTCTGATCAGGGTAAAGTGATCAGGTTTAACAAAAGGGTTCTGATCAGGTTAAAGTGATCAGGTTTTAAACAAAAGAGTTCTGATCAGGGTAAAGTGATCAGGTTTAACAAAGAGTTTGCTTGGAAAATGATCAAATTTAAACATTGGGTTTATGATAACTCTTTATAATGACTTGTGAACTCACCAACCTCGTGTTGACAATTTTAAGTATGTTTTCAGGAAATTGAACGTGGTCATCAGGTTAGCAATGTAGGATACATGCATGCACATGGATACGGCTTTTGGGAGGATTTTCTCTTGTATAACGCATGGTCTTGAGTCATATTTGCGAAATCTTAAACTTTTGTAAACTCAAGTTGATATTTTGTGATGTAAATATTTTAAACTCGATTATGTATCCAATTACATGTATGTGTTTGCGGTAATCATATGCTTTGGAAACCAGTGAATGTTACTCCTCGCGTTTCCGCCCTGGCGGGGTGTGACATGTATGCTCAATTTGTGAACACAATACAAGAATTCGTCGATTTTTGATAAATGGAGCGACGGTTCGACCGAAATGCTTTTATTAGTCATTAATTAGTTTAATTCACGATTGATGAGGCTATTCATGGTCGCAATGATGATTGTAAATGTTATTCACGATTTTCAGTTACAAAATTAAGCTTCAATCGATCGTGTGGGATTCGAATTTTTATCAAAGTTGCGAGTTTGACTTTGAAAAGTTAAACAGGTTTCAATTTCCTTTGATTTGAATCTAAAAGTCAACAGAAATTGGAAATGTGTTAATTAAAGGTTTAGACCCTCTAGTTTCATGAGTTTAAGTTTAATATAGGCAGAGATAGTCCCTGAAGTTTAGGATTAGGTTAACCGGGTTAGGATTTAACAGAAAACTTAACGGAATTTCTAATGGAGTTAACTTGAAAAGTCGGATTGTCACATCATCCCCTAGTTGAAAGAATTTTCGTCCCAAAAATTAAATAATAATAAAAAAATTTCCCAGGATATCACATCATCCCCAAGTTGAAAGAATTTCCGTCCCGAAAATTAAATAGTACTTTAAGAATTTGACGCGGAGTGCTTGAACAGGTTAGGGTACTTGCGCATCATCTGATCCTCGCGCTCCCAAGTGAATTCCGGTCCACGTTTCGAGTTCCAACGAACTCTGACAATAGTGATCTTTCTTCAAATTTGAGACGTGAAAGACGTTGTGTACACCACTAAGTCCTTCAGGTAGGTCCAATTGATACGCGACTAGTCCAATTCTCTTCATTATCTTGAACGGTCCAACATAACGAGGATTCAGTTTGCCTCGTTTCCCGAAACGAATGACACCTTTCCAAGGTGAGAGTTTAAGTAAGACCATGTCACCTATTTGAAACTCTAAGGGTTTACGACGCTTGTCGGCATAGCTCTTTTGACGATCACGAGCTGCCGCCATACGGTTTCTAATTTGAACGATCTTTTCGGAAGTTTCAAATACAAGTTCAGGACCTGTGAGTTGGCTATCTCCAACCTCGGTCCAACAAATAGGAGAACGGCATTTCCGTCCATACAGTGCTTCAAATGGAGCTGCCTTGATGCTAGTGTGATAGCTGTTGTTGTAGGAGAACTCCACCAACGGTAGGTGAGACTCCCAAGTGTTTCCGAAATCGATCACACAAGCTCGTAGCATGTCCTCCGGCGTTTGAATAGTACGTTCTGTTTGGCCATCAGTTTGAGGATGGTATGCTGTGCTCATATCTAGACGCGTGCCTAAAGCTTTATGTAACGACTGCCAGAAATGAGAGGTGAATCGTGCATCACGATCTGAAATGATAGAGATTGGCACCCCGTGCCGAGAGACTATTTCTTTCTAGTAAGTACGAGTAAGCTTATCCATTTTGTCGGTTTCTTTAATTGCTAAGAAATGAGCGGACTTTGATAATTGATCAACAATTACCCAAATGGTATCACATCCGGTAGGAGTTCGTGGTAGTTTGGTGATGAAGTCCATGGATATTTGTTCCCATTTCCACATGAGAATTTCTCGTTGTTGCAGAAGACCGGATGGTTTTTGATATTCAACTTTAACCTTCGCGCAAGTCAGACACTTACTAACATAGGTGGCTATATCGGCCGTCATCTTCGGCCACCAATATAGCACCTTTAGGTCATGGTACATTTTGTCGGAACCTGGATGTATCGAGTAACGAGATTTATGAGACTCATCCATAACTAGTTCCCTTAGGTTTCTGAACACTGGAACCCATATTCGCTCGGCAAAGTAGCGAATACCGTCATATTTGACTTCAAGTTGTGCTTCCATACCGCGTGTACTTTCTAGCGGTAGATTTTCTTCTTTTAGGGCTTCGAATTGAGCACTACGGATTTTGTCAGGTAATCCGGGGTGAATAGTAAGTTTAATGCTCGAACTCGTTTGGGTTTCGTTTCCTTTCGACTTAGGGAATCAGCTACAACATTAGCTTTACCCGGGTGATATCGGATCGCACAGTCATAATCGTTTAAGAGTTTGACCCAACGACGTTGTCGCATGTTCAACTCTTTCTGCTCGAAGATGTGCTGAAGACTCTTGTGATCGGTGTAGATAGTGCACTTGGTACCATACAAGTAATGTCTCCATATCTTAAGTGCGAAAACTACAGCTCCCAACTCTAAGTCATGAGTGGTGTAGTTTTTCTCGTGAACCTTTAGTTAACGCGAAGCATACGCGATCACCTTTTCTCGTTGCATTAACACACAACCTAGACCCTGAATAGACGCGTCACAATACACCACAAAATCATCTGTTCCTTTCGGAAGAGCTAGAATAGGTGCACTGCAAAGTTTCTGTTTAAGATCTTGAAATGCTGACTCTTGGTTATCGCCCCAGTTATAGGCTTTACCTTTTTGAGTTAAGGCAGTGAGAGGTTGTGAAAATTTTGAAAATCCCTCGATGAATCGACGGTAATAACCAGCCAATCCCAGAAATTGTCGCACCTCGGTCGGAGTCGTCGGTGCTGCCCAATTCTTGATGGCTTCTATCTTTGATGGGTCGACATGTATTCCTTTCTCGTTAACCACATGCCCTAGAAACTGAACTTCTCGGATCCAAAATTCACACTTGGAAAACTTAGCATACAGTTGCTCTCGCTTAAGTAATTCCAAAATTAGGCGTAGATGTTCCTCATGTTCTTCCTTGTTCTTGGAATAAATGAGGATGTCGTCGATGAAAACGATAACGAATTGGTCAAGGTAAGGCTTACACACACGGTTCATGAGGTCCATGAATACCGCAGGTGCGTTGGTTAATCCGAAAGGCATGACCATAAACTCGTAATGGCCGTACCTTTTCTGAATGCAGTCTTAGAGATATCATCTTCTCAGACTCTTAACTGGTGGTATCCGGACATAAGATCTATTTTGGAATAGAAACTTGATCCTTGGAGTTGGTCAAAGAGGTCATCTATGCGAGGTAAAGGGTAGCGGTTCTTGATTGTGACTTTATTCAGCTCCCGATAGTCAATACACATGCGGAAAGTTCCGTCCTTCTTCTTGACAAATAGTACCGGAGCTCCCCACGGCGATGAACTAGGTCGGATGAAACCTTTATCCAACAAATCTTGCAGTTGAGTGGACAACTCTTGTAATTCACTGGGTGCCAGTCTGTAAGGTGTCCGAGCAATCGGTGCTGCTCCGGGTGCTAAATCAATTTGGAATTCAACTTGACAGTGCGGTGGCAAACCGGGCAGATCCTCGGGAAAACTTCCAAAAATTTACGCACGACAGGAATATCTTCAATCTTCTTCTCTTCTGAGGGCTGTTCAGCAACGAGAGCCAAAATAGTCGTATGCCCCTTTCGAAGGCATTTTTGTGCTTTCATAAAAGATATGATGCCCATGACTGCACCAACTTTTTCGCCTTGGACGGAAAGGGTTTCTCCACTCGGGAGAGGAATAAGAACAATCTTTTCATTGCAGATAATTTCGGCTTGGTTGTTAGAAAACCAATCCATGCCGACAATTACGTCAAAACTACCAAGTATGACCGGCATAAGGTCGATATCAAATATATGTTTAGCTAGCTCAAGTTTACATCCCTTAAGAATGTGAGTTGCCTCAATTATTTGGCCATCAGTTATCTCTATTGTATACTTAGCTTCTAATAGAGTTGAAGTTCCCTTTATCATATCACTAAGTTTCTTAGATATAAAACTTCTACCAGCACCAGTGTCAAAAAGGACAGAAGCAAAGTAATTATTTACGAGGAACTTACCGGTGACCACATTATGGTCGTAACGGGCTTCTCCAGATCCTAGTACGAAGGCTCGTCCCTTCGCACCATTCCCTCCACCATTCCCATTGTTACCACCATTGCCATTGTTATTCTGGTTAGGGTTGTGGTTTCCATTACCCCCTTTCTTCAATTGAGGACAATTCTTCCGAATATGCCCTTCCTTTCCGCACTCAAAGCAACCCCTTGTGGATCCCGGTTGTTGAAAAGGTTGTTTAGCTTGTAACTCACCTCTGCAATCCTTAGCAGCATGACCTATTTTGCCGCACCTCTGGCAACGATTGCAAAACCCAAAGTGGTGGAAGTTGCACCTGTTACACTTCGGAGACTTCCCCGCGTATCCACCCTGGTTTTGACCTGAAGAGGTCGACTGGTTGAAGTTTTTAGTAGGCTCAAACCTACGCTGTTGCTGCTGCTGCGGTTGATTAAACTGGGTTGGTTGGGTTGGGGTCCTTTGGAGTGAAAGTTGGAGTGGTTGTGGGTGTTGGAATGGTGATCAAACTTGCATTTGTGAGTGTCGGTGGGTTTAGAAACCGAACCTCTCGGAGGTAGAGTCCCTTGTGTCACCGCTTGGTCGGTTAACTTATGGGCAAGTCGGATGGTTTGTTGGATAGTGGCAGGATTGGATGAAGTAACCATGCTTTGTATTTGAGGCACTAGACCTCCAATGTAAAGCTCAATTCTCTTGTAATCAGGAGTTACCATATGCGGGCACATAGTAGCAAGTTCATGGGAACGTGTGGTGTAGAGTTCAATTTCAGAACCCTTCATCTTTAGGTTCCAAAACTCTCCCTCTAACTTCTGGATTTCATTGCGAGGACAGTATTCCTCCTTCATCATTAATTTAAATTCCTCCCACGGGAGTCCATTCGCCATGTCCAGACCCAACATTTGGACCTGGGCGTTGATAAGTGGTCAAAGTTTCATGTATTAAAAGGTGCAATATGTTATATTTATGCAAATTAATATGTGGAATACAAAGGTTTTGTGTAGCTGTGCATGTGCAGGTTTTGGACTCTTAAAGTATGAGTTTGGAAGATATTAGACGAGAGATGGAAGAGTCGGAAGAGACACGGAGAAAACGGGGCAAAATACAGATCTGGCGTAAGCCTACGCCACCAGCGTAAGCTTACGCCCCATCAGCGTAGGCCTACGCCTGAGTGTTTTCTTCACAGCAGCCTTCAGGCCCCCAACGTAAGCCTACGCCACCCCAGCGTAATCTTACGCCGGGTATGTTTCAGACGCGGAACTTTGGGAAAACAGCCGATTTTTAGGTTTTATTGGGGGTTTCTTCCCCAAATCGAGAACCATCTCTTACACCACATTTTTAGGCGATTTTGAGAGGATTCACACACCCACTTAAAGATTGAAGATGATCTCCCTCACCATGAGCGGGTGATTCACTTGTGGCTTCCTCCAGGCGAACGGTTCGTATAGGTTTTTGTATTTGATTCAGTTTATTCATGTTTGGATCTTGTTAGTTTCTGACAATAACTTGAGAGGTTGATGTATTAGTTGATTTAAACAGTTTATGATTATGCTTTGAGTTTGCTTGCTTTACGATCTTGTTCGGTTGATGACAAAACCTAGTAGCAGGGTTGGGTGACTAAAGGGGGTAACTTGGTATTCATAAATTGGGTGATTGAATTATACTGGTTTGTGACGAAACTAGTTGTATAGGTTTTCTGACAAAGAATCTGTCTTCAATTACTGTTTCAACTAATTTTCCAACACTATGTCTATGTGGTGTCCAATTGAACAACTGAATTTTGCATAAACCTAGAATCTGAAGTTTGGAGGAGGTTGCATCTTTATTTGATCTGTGTGTTTTCATCCTAATTATCAAACTAAGCAATTCCACTAACTACTGATTCCTCGTGGATACGATACTCTTCTTACCCTTACTAGTTAAGTGTTTAAGGATTGTTTTTGACCGACATAACGACATCGATCAGGCGTTCCACCATGTGAGTGCCGGGCCCTCCAAAGTTCCAGCGGCAAACTTTACCTGATTAGCCACGGGGCAGTTGCACATGGCAATCACCGATTCAACCTTCTCAAACCAACGAAGTAGTCCAACGGCTCCTTCAGCTCCACTAAAGACGTGGGGCTTGCAATCCATGAATGCCTTGAAAGTGCAGGCTGGTTGTTGGTTTTGCTGGCCTGGATTTAGAAATAAAATAGGATTGGAATTATAGAGTTTAGGGCAGGCTTTTTAAGAGATGGATTGACATCATTAGTCAATAGCTAAAGCATTTACCTGCAGCATTCTGTGCTGCTAGAGCCTCCGCCACACTGTCGTTTATTAGTGCCGCTAGCTCTGCTGCCGTCATGTTAATGGTACCACGACCACCAGCACGGCCTCCGCGTCCTCTCCCTGACATGATTCTTCACAATCACCAATGAAAAACAATGAGAAATACATCGCATATTAAACATTATTCAGGTATGAGTAAGGAGATACAACATCTAATAATTTGAAAATTAAATAAATTGTAAGGCTACAAAATAAATAACTCAAATATTAAACTTCTCATGCTTTTATTGGATGGGAACAACCTTACCCATCTAGGTTTGAAAAAAGAAATAACATAAGCAAAAATAGGCATGAAAAGAAGATAGAATAGGAAGATCATCAAGCATCTTCGTCATCGGAAGAAACATACGATTGTGCATCGTCTATCTCTACTAGTTCCTCCTCCAAGGGCTCCTCCTCCAAGGGCTCTTCCTCAAAGGGCTCCTCCTCAAAGGGTTCCTCCTCAAAAGGTTCCTCCTCTCCATCAGAAAGTGGAATCTCTTCAGGAAATAAAGTGGCTTGCAGTTGAGCTTCGAGGTGAGTCACCCTCTCTTGAAGACCTTCAGCAGTGTGGTTTGCCACATGTAGATGAGCTTCCAGACTAGCCACCCTCTCCAGAACTCCTTCCATGTCATTGTCCGAGGTGTCCACCCTCGTCTCCAAGTGTGTCACACGATCCACCAAAAGGTTATGGAACTGGTCAGTTACTGCTAGTTCGGCAGTCAAAAGTTCTATCCCTACTTTATTCTCCTCTATTTGAGGCTCCTTCTTCAGGATATCCGGTATCTTATCGGTAGCATCTTTCACAAAGCTTAACTCTCTAGACATATAAAACACAAAGGCTGTAAAAGCTTGTTCCATAGTACATGGCAAGCTAGGCAAGGTAGGTGATGAAGAAGTAGAACCGAAGTAAGGTGATGGGACATTTCCCATTTCGATCCATCTTTGGATCATTTGTGGGTATGTGTTCCAGTTTCGAGCAGGATTCATTGCTTGCGCGCTGCTCGCTTCCCCTTGGTCAACTGAATAGTCACTGGAAGTAGTCCGGCGCCTTTTGGGCTCCGGGGATGATAGGATAGGTGCCTTATGTCTTGGTGCCTTAGGTGATGAAGGTGGGGTTGACGACATGTTCCTTTAACAATACATATAAGTGCCAAACATCCAAATGACATGTAACTAATGTGTGAGGCTATAGTCTAGTATGCAATCCTAGTTCTCTATAACCAATGGCTCTGATACCAATCTGCCACACCCCCAATTTCAACTAACGGAGTTTTACCGTTTGGGAAGTGACGAACCAGTATCTCAGACATTAGTTACTTTGAACGACTCTACATGGGACTCAAAATGAAAATATCATTCAAATCAGAGTATCAATGCGGAAGCGTAAAGAAAGTAAATGCGCAAAATACACGCGCCCAAACCAAAGTTCAAAAGTCCAAAAACTCCAAACGTCCAACCAAAACAAGTACAATAGAATAATTCAAACAAACATAAATAAGTTATAATCAAAGCAGTTGAATCCCATGCATGCCCTAACGTGCACATGTGTCTTATCTTAGCGACCTGAGAAAACATGTAAGAAAAATATGTCAACACAAGGTTGGTGAGTCCACATGTTTCAATATATGTAAATAAGCGTTTACCGAATTTATGTTCATTCAGTACGTATCTATAGGTAGCTAACCTATGTTCATGTTCAGCTCAAGCGCTCGCAACCGAAGCTGACTGTTTGTTTATTGCCTCCTGCCAGGTCTATCAACACTGGCGGTGTGAGTAGGCTAACATTTCACCCGTTCGATATCTAATCGAGTTAGCGCGACTAACGCGGGTGGGATTTGTCAAACCCAGTAGTACTACTAAATATTACCTCGCTAAGATCCATATTAACGGTCCGATATTAGTTGAGGACTTTCTGTGATAGTGTGTTACGCTTAGCATTTAACATTGATATCATACGAATTAAAAATCCAAAATTGTTTAGTCATGTTTTCTCCCCCAAGTTAAAACAGTAAAAGGGGTCGTGAAAACTCACTTGCGTTGCGTTGTAGGTAGTATCACACAAAGGTCAAGTTGGAACCACGTGTGTAAGTCTCAATCGACTTACGAATGCCCTAAAATTATAAACACATAAATTAGGGACAAAAATATGGGATTTATTGGGATACATGACGACGACACGGAATGTTGAACGTCTTAAAAGGAACGCTCTAAAGATCAACGAGTAGACGAATTTGTCCATGGGAATAGGGTTTTCTTAATTTAATAATTAAGATAAACACGTTTTGTGTCGAGCGAATAATAATTTATAAATGTATTTATTCGTGTGTTCATTTAAAATGGTCACGGGGAAATAATATAATTTAATATATTATTTTAAGTTTGTATAATTTACCAAATAATCATTTGTGTGAAAAGATAATAATTACATTATTTTTAATTCGAGTATATACACTTAAGTAAATAATATAAAATTTTATATTATTTATAAATTTTTGAAACGTTACGTAGGGTTTACAAACATTGTAAAAAAAATAATATAAAATATATTATTTTTATTTGAGGTTACAGGCTGAAAATAATATACACATATTATTTATTCGGGGTCGTGGTTCGAAAATAATATAAATATATTATTTAAAAAGTGGGTAATAACATTAAAATAGGTTATAAACCAAACCCGAGTCTACGGGTTGTTTCCGGAGTTAAAACACGTTTGTATAATATTATAATAATATATGGTTTGATTTTTAATAATTAAATATGTTTAGAAAAATGTCTAAAAAGAAATGTGGGAGCCCGGACTCGAAGCCGGGTCTCTCCCACACACGCACACTGCCTTAACCAATCCGCCCGCTAGGGTTATCGCGTACAAACCCTGTTCCAATTGATTATAACAAGTCCATAGTGGTTTTCCTCCCCAAATGATAACACGATCGAATCCGGCCCTGATCCATCGATTCCGATTACGATCGAGTAATACAGCATAGGGGTTTTGTTAAACGGATGTTTTCGAACCTGTGTACGTATTTAATTGCAAAAACTAACAAGTTAAAGGTCATTTAATTTGTGAAATGAAACCGGAAACTCTCGATTTGATCCTGAATCGATTTGATCGATTCTAATATTGAAAGGTGTTGGATTCATAGGGTTTTTGTTAAATTGATGATTACGAATCCGATGGTGTAGTTTAATTTCATTTAAAATGAGTACTGGTATGAGTTTGATTAATCAGAAAGCCATAAGAACCCTAGGTTCGATCCGGTTTCGATTCGATGATAAAACCCCTAGATTTCATAGGGCTTTCAATGTAGGCATCAAGGCGAGTCTACTGATGCATTCAATTTCAGTAATCCGTATCGAAATGATAGGGTTCGACTAAACCGAAGTCGTATGAACCCTAGGTATCGGATCATGATGAATCCGATAATGGAAAACAAAATTAAGATAGGGCTTTCGATATACAGAGGATTGCGAAGCTAATCATGTATATTAATTGGATTTAAATAGAGTCTAGGGTCTTGATCGATTAAACTGGTTTACGATGAACCCTAGAATCCAGTTTGAGTCGAATTCGATAATGTAACCCCTAATTTGGTTAGGGCTTTCATATGTGAGATGGAAACGAAGCTGAAGGTGTAACAAATTACCTTAATTGATATCAGATTGATAGAGTTCGACTAGAACAGGTTCCGGCTGCAACTAGTTGTTCTCCGGCGGCTTCTGCTGCTAATCCGGCCAATTCAATTTGTGCAAAAGCTTTAGAGAGGTGCGATTTACGTGTGTGTATGCTCAATTTGTGAACACAATACAAGAATTCGCCGATTTTTGATAAATGGAGCGACGGTTCGACTGAAATGCTTTCATTAGTCATTAATTAGTTTAATTCACGATTGATGAGGCTGTTAATGGTGGCAATGATGATTGTAAATGTTATTCACGATTTTCAATTACAAAATTAAGCTTCAATCGATCGTGTGGGATTCGAATTTTTATCAAAGTTGTGAGTTTGACTTTGAAAAGTCAAACAGATTTCAATTTCCTTTGATTTGACTCTAAAAGTCAACAGAAATTGGAAATGTGTTAATTACAGGTTTAGACCCTCTAGTTTCATGAGTTTAAGTTGAATATAGGAAGAGATAGTCCCTGAAGTTTAGGATTAGGTTAACCGGGTTAGGATTTAACAGAAAACTTAACGGAATTTCTAATGGAGTTAACTTGAAAAGTCGGATTGTCACATCATCCCCTAGTTGAAAGAATTTTCGTCACGAAAATTAAATAATAATAATAAAAAAATTCCCGGGATATCACAGAAAACGACACCGATGGTATTGGTACAGTGGCAAGGTCGGAAAGGTGCCGATCATACTTGGGAATTAACAGAACAGATGAAAGCTAAGTATCCTCATTTGTTTGACTGATATTAAATTTCGAGGATGAAATTCTTTGAAGGAGGGGAAATTTGTAACACTCGGATAATTCACAAGTATTATAAAGGCTAAAAGTATCAAAAGACAGAGTTTAGGGGTTAAAATGTAAGTTCTCCAAAGATGGAGGACTGAAATTGAAAAATCTGAAAGTTGAAAGGGTAGAGGACCGCTACCATATGCCTTGGCGGTCCGCTATGTGTGGAGGGAGGAAAGGACCAAGTGTTGACACGTGTCATGTGACTCGCCGGTGAAAAATCTGACGCGTGGCACGGTGGCGAACCGCTAGCCAGATCAGTAACGGTCCGCCAGCCGCAAAAGTCAGGATCGTTCGCTACGGGGGCGACGCGTGTAGGTCTGACGCAAGCATGGCGGTAGCGGACCGCTACCGCCTTATGTAACGGTCTGCCACATACCTGTTTTCAGCCTATAAATAGAATTCATGGTCTCGACCATTTTTGCACAACCACAACACTCCCCACACCTTCAGCACACACACACTCTCTTGTCCTCTGCGTTTCCAAGCTTCGGTCCGGTCTCGAAAGTCCGGTTTCTCGTAATTCGCCCGCAAACTGCCGTAGATAGTGCCAAGGTAAGGTTTCCGAACACCATGAGGTTCCTTTGTATAAACCTAAGATAAGGATTTGGTTATGATAAGGTCGGATGTGATTTAGGGTTCTGTCGAAGTGTTGATTGTTATATTTGATTCAGAAGGAGGTTGTGCTTAAGGTAAGTTCCTCTGAACTGTGCTCTATAAAAATGTTGTTTTTTGTAAATGATTTTCTCTGAGATCCCAATATCATCCGTATATATATATATAAGTACTTATTACGACCATGATTGGGTGGGACTGACGGGCGATCCTCTCGAATTTGGCCGGACTTGTATCCGGAAGCCAGGGAGTCGCCTGTATATATATATACATATATGTGTGTGTGTGAGTGTGTGTGTGGTAGACTCAGAACTCGAGTAAAGCTGAGGTTACTGGTGATGGTTTGGGATGGATGATTATTAGACCCAGACCCGAGTAAAGCTGAGGTCCTGGGGTAATCTGTATCATGGATACATGTTGTGAAAATACGATTTTGTTTATGAACTCACCAGCTTTGTGCTGATCCAAAATATTTTCAAATGTTTTTGAGCACATGTGACCATTAGCTTGTAGTTGGAATTCTAGGAGATGTACAGATGTTTTGTGTAACATTTCTGATTTTCCATGTAATTGTTTTTAATGCAATAAACAACGTTTCAAATTCCAAATTCCTAGTACCATGCCCTATGTTATTTATGCACACATTATAAATCAAGGGTTTTATTTTCATGTACACATACACATTTATACAACTAAAACAATACCGCATTTCAAAGTTGTGTCCTAAAAAGGTATAAAAATATATATATACATACACATATATATGTATAAGGCGTACAGAAAGGACAAGCCATACATCCAAACATATATATAGGTATATACATAGATATACATATACATATATATAGGTATATATGTATACAGTTGCAAGGAAATGATTTGAACCCCCTTCTCAAATTTCGTTTGAACCCTAACACGAACCCCCCTTAATCATTGAATCCTCAATTGAAGCTCAAAAAGTTGATCTTGATTTTCAATTTGGACCCACAACACAAAATGTGACCCCTGTTTGACTTTTAAAAGTCAAACAGGCCGAAATCAATGCAATCCGGCAGAAGGGTTGTTTTACCCGGGCATATTGGATCTGTTTCGGATGCTAGACCAAGTACCAATCGATCCCAGGCCCAAACTCCATACCAATTCAATCAAACACGCGGCGCAATTCAAAATTTTAAAAATGTTTGACTCTGCCGAGTCAAACGAACTAAATTAAGAATGAATTCGGGTAATTAAGGAGTGTTGATGACAGCAAATCACCCTTAAACGGTTCGCGCATGATTCCAGACCACAATCTCGACCCAATACATTCCCAATTGAACCAATTGACGCGTAAATCCCTCCACAGCCGTCGTCCATCGAGACTATAATCGAATCATACCCATAATGTGATAATTATCAAATTAAAGCTATCCCTCACCTTCGCACAACCTAATACAAACTCTCCCGACCCCAATTCAATCCGCACATCACCCCTGAAGCTCTGTCGATCACCAGGAACATCGCTGCTGAAGTCGTAGCCGTCAGCACTCGTTGCCAAATCATAACCGGTGAGTAATACGTCTTTCGATCCGTTTCTACCCCTACTACGAAAGCCCTATATCAATTCACGATAACAACATCAAATTGAACGATTTTTAAAACTAGGGTTCTAAATCGTTTTAGGTGGTAATATGGATTTGGGGTTAGAATCGTTTACTTTATTTAACTAAATGGAATCCATAACTTACCAGCGAAACCATCTAGTCCAGCCGGTTAAGTCACTGCACCGCTAGACTAGATGGCGTGGGTTCGAAACCCACAGACCACGCAACCGGCTGTCTTTTTGCGCGTGTCCCACTGACCAGACCCGGCTCCCCTTCTTGTTTATGTTAAAACCATGCGGACCGGCTTGTTATCAGTATCAGTCCCCTCAGCCCAGCGGTAGAGAACAAGCCTTACACAGAACCCACCCGGGTTCGAACCGGGTGGGGTTCTTTTTATAAAAAAATCATTTTTAAACAGTTTTTATAAACAAAATAATTCTATAAAAATATTTTTATAAACCCCCACATAAATTAAGTCAGTTTAAATCAGAAATTCACAATTTTTTTTTTAAAAACAATAATTTTAATAAATTCAAATTGTTTAATAATTCCATCTTTTAATCATCAAAAGGAAATATACTATTTTAATTAAATTCCTAAAATTATAAAAATTATGACAAGATTTTTGTAAAACGCTTTATCGTAAAACGAACTTTTATAAACCATTCGTGTTATTAAATCAAATATAATAGTGTAGAAACCATATTCAAACGAATAAAACTTATTTCAAAACATATAAACTAATAAATAACTATTTTATATTTTGAGACATTGTCATAAATAAATAAATAAAATAAATTTATTTATTTATATTATATTTAAATAAATATATATACCACACTATTTCTTTAAAAGCACAATATTCTAAATAAATAAATTGTTTAATTTATTTATTCATTATTCTTACAAACCCTAAACTTATTTTATATAACCACCAACGAATCCATTTTTGACAAAGAATGACACAAACCGTCAGCACAAGTCCTTACACTTATAAACCCACTAAAACCTTAGACTTTAGATCTTTGTACATAACAATAATACATGTTTATACATTTATTCATTAGGTCGCACCTAGTGACCTACAACTCACCGCTACTATCTATTTGATTGTGCAATCTACGTTCTTTATACAAGTGAGTTACATAGCCCCTCTTTTACTCTATTTACAAACTTTTGGGGTGGAACATGCGTTCTATTTATTATGTTTACAAACTACACAAAATACAATTCCACCCTACAATCATGTGTTACAATTTTGAGCTTTGTGCTTGAGTACTAGGTGTGTAGACCAACACGCATTTTGCTATTCACGTGCAATCATTAACTATTTTATAGCCTACAGTAAACAGTGATAGATCTATTGAGTCTGACAAACCCACCCAGGTAGGGTGACTGTTACTGCCAACACGCTTTTGTTTTGCATGCTAGTTACAAAGGGTTGATTGTATACTTAGGTCACACGATGGTATCTCTCCATAAATGCCTTAATTGCCATGTTTGTATGAATTGTATGCACACAACACCATGTTCTATTACATGACACGAAAACCTATGTATTCTCACCAACTTTCTAGTTGACTTTGTTTTAACCATGTTTCAGGTACTAATGTTTGAGGTGCTTCAAGTCTTGCTACACTTAGGATTTGGCCTAGTATTAATTTGAACAAATTTATCTTTTGTAATCTACTTTGTTGAGTTATTGGATTGAATGTTGGTGTTACTTGAATTGAAATGAAATGTGATTGATAATTATTCAAACGTTAGTAAACCATGAGCTGTGAACAATCTACATGTCTCGCCCCGACGTATTCCGCCGTCGGTTGGGGTGTGACAGATTGGTATCAGAGCCTTGGTTATAGGGATTTAGGTTATTAGACACCATTGACCTAGACTATAACTTTAGGACACCCAACAATGCCATGCTACATGTTTTATGTGATACGTGCTAATTGCTATATGTCACATGTTTAATATTTTTATGTGTTAGTTTATTTGAAACTTAACTTATTAAACTTCATGACATATTAGGTAAACTCAAATAATAAATTAAATAACCAATATCCATACCCATACCCTAAACCACACATCCTTCTTGCCTACTCCATATCATCATCATCATAGCTTGTGGAAACGTATTCCTAGACTTTAGTCTATTAAAATAATTTTTTTTTTCTCTCTCCATTAAGGCTTTTAAGCTTTGTTAATTATTAAAGGACATGTGCAATCTGGAAGGGTGACACCTGTATTCCGGGTTTTCTGTCTAGGAAAGCATTTCATATAAATCCCAATCAACCGAGGGATCCGTATGCTTTCCTGGGAATTCCCGGGATGAGTGTTTACTTATAGGCTAAAGCACGTCTCCTTGGTAATTATATGAGTCTAATTAACCTTAATATGTCATAGTATTCGAGTGATTTTGTCACTATTTGAGTACAATCCGAACTATGAAATACATATGTTTTTATCACCCTTCTATGTAATTCAAGAATTCTTACAACTCTCATTGTGTTATTTAAATCTGTAGAATGCCTCCACGTCGTGTCAACAACAACAATAGCAACAACAATAGCAATGATCTTGCTGCGCTGCTCACCCAGCTTGTGACTCAACTTACCCAAGCCAATAACAACAACAATAATGGGCACACCAGTGGTAGTGCAAATGGTGGAGGTGGTGGTGGTGCCAACCCGCCACAATGTACCTTCAAACACTTCAACTCCTGCAATCCCCTCAAATTTTATGGCACCGAAGGAGCCACGGGACTCCTTCAATGGTTCGAGAGTATTGAGGGCACCTTCCTCAATAGTGACTGTCCGGACAATTTGCGTGTCCGCCATGCCACCAGTGTCTTCCAGAAACGGGCACTAACCTGGTGGAATGGGGAGAAGAGAACCAGGGGAGTGGATGTAGCAATGGCTCTGCCATGGGATGAGCTAAAGAGGATCATGACCGAGGAATTCTGTCCTCGGAACGAAATGAAAAAGTTGGAAGCAGAATTTTGGGATCTTACCCAAGATAGTGGTGAGAGCTTAGCATACACCAACCGTTTCCACGAACTGAGCATGCTAGTACCGCACATGGTCACACCCTTGTCTAGGTGTATTGAGAAGTACATTGGTGGATTGCCTAGACAAATCCAAGACACTGTTTTGGGGAGAAATCCTGCTAATCTGGAGGATGCGATTCGCCTAGCTGCTACTTTGACCGACAATCATGTTAAAGCAGGTACTCTTACCCGAAAGGGTGCCAAGAAAGCCCAAGACACCACAACCCCTCCTGCTCATGTCAAAGAAGTCCAAACTGAACCTTACCGAAACACTAGAAAGAGAAAGGTGAGGAATTATGCGGTGGTCACTCCGGCCACTCCGGTTAATCAAATTGCACCTATGGCTCAACACCCAGCCAAGAAACCTTATGGGGGCACCTACCCACTCTGCAACAACTGCAACTATCATCACCCCCAAACCGTCCCATGTCGCCTTTGCAACCATTGTGGGAAACTTGGCCATACGGCCAATATTTGCCGATCTAGGGCACTTGGTGCCCAAGCCAACCCAGCTAATCAACCAAGAGCTAATCAAGTGATTCCAGTCAACGCAAATGGACGGGCTTGCTTCGAATGTGGTGACCCGACTCACTTCCGGAACCAATGTCCGAAACTTGTGAATGCTAATCAAGCTGGAGCTCGTGGGCGTGCTTTCAACATCAACGCCAATGAAGCTCAAGCCAACGATCATGTGGTTAACGGTACGTTCCTTGTAAATAAGCAATTTGCATCCATGCTATTTGATACCGGAGCCGATAAGAGTTTTGTGTCACTTAACTTTGAACCCTTACTTGCAAAAACACGATCCAAACTAGAAAGAACCTTCACCGTGGAAGTAGCGGATGGAAATTCCATCACTATTGACTCCATTATTCTTGACTGCTCCCTAGAACTCAATGGTCACACATTCCCAGTCAACCTTATACCAATGCCACTAGGAAGTTTTGACGTCATCATCGGCATGGATTGGTTGTCTAAAAACCATGCCGAAGTCATGTGCTTTGAAAAATACATCCGAGTACCTCTTCCATCGGGAGACATATTGAAAGTCTTTGGCGAGAAACCTTGCAAGGGACTCAAACTGATGTCATGCATAACTGCCCAGAAATACATTCGAAAGAAGTGCATGGTTTTCCTAGCCCATGTGATTCAAAATGAAGACAAGAAGAAAAGTGTACAAGATATTCCCATCATTCGGGAGTTTCCCGAAGTCTTTCCCGATGACTTGCCCGGTCTTCCACCTGTTCGGCAAGTAAAGTTTCGCATCGATCTTGTACCCGGAGCAAACCCAGTGGCTAAAACTCCATACCGACTTGCACCTTCCGAGATGCAAGAACTTGCAAGTCAACTTCAAGAACTCGCCGACAAAGGATTTATACGCCCAAGTCATTCACCGTGGGGTGCACCAGTTCTATTTGTTAAAAAGAAGGACGGTTCATTCCGCATGTGTATTGACTACCGAGAACTCAACAAGCTTACAATCAAAAACCGCTACCCTTTACCTAGGATTGATGATCTCTTCGATCAGCTCCAAGGTTCTACTTGTTTCTCGAAGATTGATCTTCGATCTGGCTATCACCAACTACGTGTACGAGAGGAAGATATTCCCAAGACCGCCTTCCGAACAAGATATGGTCACTACGAGTTCATGGTTATGCCTTTTGGGTTAACCAATGCACCTGCTGTTTTTATGGATCTCATGAACCGCGTATGCAAACCATACCTTGACAAGTTCGTGATTGTTTTTATCGACGACATCTTGATCTATTCCAAGAATGAGGAAGAGCATGGGCAACACCTTAGACTGATCTTGGACCTCCTGAAGACGGAACAATTATACGCCAAGTTCTCAAAATGTGAATTTTGGCTAAAGGAGGTTCAATTTTTGGGCCACGTTGTTAATAAAAGGGGAATTCATGTTGACCCCGCCAAAATCGAAGCTGTTAAGAATTGGAGTGCTCCTAAAACCCCTACCGAGGTTCGTTCGTTTCTTGGTTTAGCGGGTTATTACCGAAGATTCATTTCCAATTTCTCCAAGATTGCTGTTCCCCTCACCGCCTTGACGCATAAAGGTAAACCTTATGTATGGGGGTCAAAGCAAGAAGAAGCCTTCCAAACTCTTAAGCAGAAATTGTGCAATGCTCCCATCTTGACTCTTCCTGAAGGAAATGATGATCTAGTCGTCTACTGTGATGCCTCTAACCTAGGTCTTGGTTGTGTTCTCATGCAACGAGGCAAGGTAATCGCCTATGCGTCGAGACAACTTAAGATCCACGAGAAGAACTATACGACGCACGATCTGGAGTTGGGTGCGGTCATATTTGCTTTGAAGATTTGGAGACATTATCTATATGGCACAAAATGTGTGGTATTCACCGACCACAAAAGCCTCCAACACATCTTCAACCAAAAAGATCTCAACATGAGACAACGACGTTGGGTTGAACTCCTTAGTGATTATGATTGCGAGATTCGTTATCATCCCGGCAAGGCAAACGTCGTAGCCGATGCACTGAGCCGTAAAGAACATGTCATGCTTCAAAGTGTCAAGATTCACTCCGATATCCAAACCCGTATTCTAGCAGCTCAGCACATCTCGGTTACCGAGGGCAATATGTATGAGGAAATGTCTTGTGGTGCTGAATTCCAATTGGAGACTAAAAGCAATGGCTTACTTTATTTCTTGGGACGTATCTGGGTTCCCAATCGAAATGATCTTCGGGCATTCCTCATGACCGAGGCACACAAGACTCGGTATTCTGTTCATCCCGGTGCGGATAAAATGTATCACAATCTTCGACCACAATATTGGTGGCCTGGTATGAAGAAAGACATAGCACTCTATGTTGCAAAATGTCTAACATGCTCTAAAGTCAAAGCCGAACATCAACGTCCTTCCGGTTTACTTGAACAGCCGGAAATCCCCGTGTGGAAATGGGAGAATCTAGCCATGGATTTCATTACTAAACTTCCCCGCACTTCAAGCGGCTATGATAGCATTTGGGTAATCATTGACCGTCTCACTAAATCCGCACACTTCTTGCCCATCCGTGAAGACTATCGGGTTGAGAAATTGGCCCGAATCTACATTGACGAGATTGTGAGCCGTCACGGTGTTCCTTTGAACATAATATCCGATAGAGATGCTCGTTTCACTTCCAGGTTTTGGCAGTCTCTACAAAAGGCACTTGGCACACGATTGGATTTAAGCACGGCCTACCATCCACAAACTGATGGTCAGACCGAGCGAACAATTCAAACCCTTGAAGACATGCTGAGAGCCTGTGTCATAGACTTTGGTGGTAATTGGGATTCACATTTAACACTTATTGAATTCTCCTATAATAACAGCTACCACACCAGCATCAACATGGCCCCATTTGAAGCTCTTTATGGTCGTAAATGTCGTTCTCCTATCTGTTGGAACGAGATTGGTGAAGCACAAATCACCGGTCCCGAGTTAATTCAAGAAACAACCGACAAAATCCTTCAAATCCGTGACAATATCCGAGTAGCGAGAAGTCGACAAAAGAGCTATGCCGACAAGAGACGAAAACCCTTGGAATTCCAAGTGGGTGACCTTGTGCTCCTAAAAGTATCCCCTTGGAAGGGTGTGATTCGCTTTGGGAAGAAAGGAAAACTAGCACCTCGTTATGTAGGCCCGTTCGAAATCCTTGAAAGAATTGGGAAAGTGGCTTACAAACTCGACCTACCTCCGGAACTCAACAATGTCCATCCAACTTTCCATGTGTCTAACTTAAAGAAATGCCTTGCTGATGAGAACCTCCATATACCCCTTGACGACGTGCGCATTGATGAGACGATGCACTTTGTTGAGAAACCGGTGGAGATTATGGATCGTGAAATAAAACGACTCAAGCGAAGCCGTATTCCAATAGTCAAAGTTCGTTGGGAATCTAAACGTGGTCCCGAGTTTACTTGGGAACGAGAGGACCAAATGAAGCTCAAGTACCCACACCTCTTCGCTGATTCAGTAGCCTCAACTAGTTGAATTTCGGGACGAAATTCCCTCAACATGGGGATACTGTAACATTTCTGATTTTCCATGTAATTGTTTTTAATGCAATAAACAACGTTTCAAATTCCAAATTCCTAGTACCATGCCCTATGTTATTTATGCACACATTATAAATCAAGGGTTTTATTTTCATGTACACATACACATTTATACAACTAAAACAATACCGCATTTCAAAGTTGTGTCCTAAAAAGGTATAAAAATATATATATACATACACATATATATGTATAAGGCGTACAGAAAGGACAAGCCATACATCCAAACATATATATAGGTATATACATAGATATACATATACATATATATAGGTATATATGTATACAGTTGCAAGGAAATGATTTGAACCCCCTTCTCAAATTTCGTTTGAACCCTAACACGAACCCCCCTTAATCATTGAATCCTCAATTGAAGCTCAAAAAGTTGATCTTGATTTTCAATTTGGACCCACAACACAAAATGTGACCCCTGTTTGACTTTTAAAAGTCAAACAGGCCGAAATCAATGCAATCGGCAGAAGGGTTGTTTTACCCGGGCATATTGGATCTGTTTCGGATGCTAGACCAAGTACCAATCGATCCCAGGCCCAAACTCCATACCAATTCAATCAAACACGCGGCGCAATTCAAAATTTTAAAAATGTTTGACTCTGCCGAGTCAAACGAACTAAATTAAGAATGAATTCGGGTAATTAAGGAGTGTTGATGACAGCAAATCACCCTTAAACGGTTCGCGCATGATTCCAGACCACAATCTCGACCCAATACATTCCCAATTGAACCAATTGACGCGTAAATCCCTCCACAGCCGTCGTCCATCGAGACTATAATCGAATCATACCCATAATGTGATAATTATCAAATTAAACCTATCCCTCACCTTCGCACAACCTAATACAAACTCTCCCGACCCCAATTCAATCCGCACATCACCCCTGAAGCTCTGTCGATCACCAGGAACATCGCTGCTGAAGTCGTAGCCGTCAGCACTCGTTGCCAAATCATAACCGGTGAGTAATACGTCTTTCGATCCGTTTCTACCCCTACTACGAAAGCCCTATATCAATTCACGATAACAACATCAAATTGAACGATTTTTAAAACTAGGGTTCTAAATCGTTTTAGGTGGTAATATGGATTTGGGGTTAGAATCGTTTACTTTATTTAACTAAATGGAATCCATAACTTACCAGCGAAACCATCTAGTCCAGCCGGTTAAGTCACTGCACCGCTAGACTAGATGGCGTGGGTTCGAAACCCACAGACCACGCAACCGGCTGTCTTTTTGCGCGTGTCCCACTGACCAGACCCGGCTCCCCTTCTTGTTTATGTTAAAACCATGCGGACCGGCTTGTTATCAGTATCAGTCCCCTCAGCCCAGCGGTAGAGAACAAGCCTTACACAGAACCCACCCGGGTTCGAACCGGGTGGGGTTCTTTTTATAAAAAAATCATTTTTAAACAGTTTTTATAAACAAAATAATTCTATAAAAATATTTTTATAAACCCCCACATAAATTAAGTCAGTTTAAATCAGAAATTCGCAATTTTTTTTTTAAAACAATAATTTTAATAAATTCAAATTGTTTAATAATTCCATCTTTTAATCATCAAAAGGAAATATACTATTTTAATTAAATTCCTAAAATTATAAAAATTATGACAAGATTTTTGTAAAACGCTTTATCGTAAAACGAACTTTTATAAACCATTCGTGTTATTAAATCAAATATAATAGTGTAGAAACCATATTCAAACGAATAAAACTTATTTCAAAACATATAAACTAATAAATAACTATTTTATATTTTGAGACATTGTCATAAATAAATAAATAAAATAAATTTATTTATTTATATTATATTTAAATAAATATATATACCACACTATTTCTTTAAAAGCACAATATTCTAAATAAATAAATTGTTTAATTTATTTATTCATTATTCTTACAAACCCTAAACTTATTTTATATAACCACCAACGAATCCATTTTTGACAAAGAATGACACAAACCGTCAGCACAAGTCCTTACACTTATAAACCCACTAAAACCTTAGACTTTAGATCTTTGTACATAACAATAATACATGTTTATACATTTATTCATTAGGTCGCACCTAGTGACCTACAACTCACCGCTACTATCTATTTGATTGTGCAATCTACGTTCTTTATACAAGTGAGTTACATAGCCCCTCTTTTACTCTATTTACAAACTTTTGGGGTGGAACATGCGTTCTATTTATTATGTTTACAAACTACACAAAATACAATTCCACCCTACAATCATGTGTTACAATTTTGAGCTTTGTGCTTGAGTACTAGGTGTGTAGACCAACACGCATTTTGCTATTCACGTGCAATCATTAACTATTTTATAGCCTACAGTAAACAGTGATAGATCTATTGAGTCTGACAAACCCACCCAGGTAGGGTGACTGTTACTGCCAACACGCTTTTGTTTTGCATGCTAGTTACAAAGGGTTGATTGTATACTTAGGTCACACGATGGTATCTCTCCATAAATGCCTTAATTGCCATGTTTGTATGAATTGTATGCACACAACACCATGTTCTATTACATGACACGAAAACCTATGTATTCTCACCAACTTTCTAGTTGACTTTGTTTTAACCATGTTTCAGGTACTAATGTTTGAGGTGCTTCAAGTCTTGCTACACTTAGGATTTGGCCTAGTATTAATTTGAACAAATTTATCTTTTGTAATCTACTTTGTTGAGTTATTGGATTGAATGTTGGTGTTACTTGAATTGAAATGAAATGTGATTGATAATTATTCAAACGTTAGTAAACCATGAGCTGTGAACAATCTACATGTCTCGCCCCGACGTATTCCGCCGTCGGTTGGGGTGTGACATTTTGGATAGGGACGACTGAGGGCAGGTTCTTGTGTAACAATAAAGCCTGAGTGGATGGCACGTTCTCGGGGAACTATAAGTCCAGAGTTATATGTGTTCCTGTTAGATATGTTTTATTTACCAGTCAGTCCTTATTGTAAAACAATATTATACATGAAATGAAATAGTTATGACTTTTAAGTCTTCCGCTGTGTGTTTTTGGTATCAACGTCATAGTGACTAGAAGGCGACCTTTCTGACCGGTATGTAGTTATCTGACAAACGGAATGTTCTGTCTAAGGAAAGAAAGGTGTATAAATCCCTCCTGGACCCGTCGTTCTTTCCTTGGAACATATCTTTCGAAGGTACTACTCTAGTTAGATAATTGGCATATGTTACGGGTGTGACGATAATAAATAAAGTATTGAAATTAGAAAGATAAAACAAATGTGGCGTTTGGTTCGCGAAATGTTTTAGAATTGGAACTAGAATTGAAAATTGAATTTGAGTTTGAATTTGAATTTAAATGATTCATTTGAAAATTGGTTGATACATTAGTTAATGGAATTGGAATATAAAAATACCTAAAATAACAAAATTACCTCTTAAAATTAACAAAATATAAAACAAAGATCCAAACTCCGACATCTTTAAAAAAATGTTTTTGAAAAACGAAAAAAGGCTACGGTTATTGCGTAAATTATAAACAAGTCGGAAGTTTCCTTTGAAATGTTGAGTGATTCTGAATTTTTTCAATTGAAAATTTTGGTTAGAATTAATTTCAATTTTAATTCATTCTCTTAGCCAACCAAACATGTAAAGAAATAAAAATTAAATTCCAGTTCCATTGAATTCCCATTAATCATGTCAACCAAAAAGGCCAAAGTATTTGGTGCTCGTCGTTTCTGGTGGTATATATATAATATTTCATAAGTTTGTATTGTATATATGAAATTCTCCCTACTTAAAAAAAAACAAACAAATAGAGTTAATTTTTTTTTTGAAAGGCAAAATAGAGTTAATTAAACAAACTGTTTTATACACTACATTTAGATTTTCCGTTGCTTTAATATATTTTTATATTTAGAAGGGTAAAATGATAATTTATGTTAAATTATATTCTTTTAATTTCTTTGTTTGGTTTTTAATAAGATAGTTTACATGACTTTAACATATCATTCAAAACTTGTTAGTGATGAGAAGGGTGTTACTTAGTTGCAAATGCTATGAACAAAAATTGTATTTTATGAAAAAAATAATTATTAAAAGTGTAATCTAAACATACCACACAGATTATTCATGTAATTAACTCAGTCAATTAAGATAAATTTAATAGGCGGGGTTTAAGGCGTATTTTTCAGAAAGTTGTTTTAAAAACACGTGTCGATCGTATATGATCTGATCTCCTGTGGTTATTAATCGGCCGGATTGTTCTTTTGGGTCCGGAATGAGTTTGTTTCTTTTCAGTTTGTTCATGTTTTATAAATTTATTAGTTTTTTTTACAACGGCATGTCGGTTAGGATGTCGCTAACCCCACCTAGAGTTCAAGTCCTGCCACAGAGGGTGTTCCTGAAATTATGAAGTGCACCTTGTGAGGATTGAACATGTGACGTCCACAAGAGAAAAGCTTTATGGCAAAACACCCTAACCACCAGATCAAACCTGATGGCAAATTTATTAGTTATAATAATATAGTTAGATAATTTATAATATTACATTTTACCATCTAAAGTACTTCTAATAAATTGGATTATAATATTTATAACATTCTTTGTAAATCTCACATCAGGAGTGTAGAACATTAATATTGAATTCATAAGTAATGTTATGTCTCAATATCATCAACATGTTTTTAACGGATTGGTTGTGGATAAGAGGAGAACTTCACAACACAGTTAAACATTTTTGGACGTGTTAGATGCGAGTGAGGGTGAGCTCCTATGAGTATCCCCTCATATAACAAAAAACAAATTTGTAACCTAGTTGTTGCTGCCAAAATATGTGTATGTGGACCTGATGGGTAGACAACAATGCAATATGATCGGTTCACCTCTAAAAAGTCATTGTTCCTACAAAATAGAACGTTGTTAGCCTCGTCACGATTAGGGTCCGGGGGTTTTCATAGAGACCGGCATTCAGCGTGAGAATAAGTATCTGGTTGTGAGACAAAGGAAGTCATTAGTAAATGCTATGTGTTGCGGGTATATAGAGTGAACCGAATGCCATATTATCTCAGAGAATAGAGGCTTAAATACCTCTTCTAGAGTTGACATTCAGAGCATTTAATGCTCCTTCGTCATGAGCTATCGGCGCAATAGGTATGTTGGCCAATCATCTATCCAACGATTAATAACACTTACCGTTAGGCATTAGGTTTAACCGTCGGGTGTTATCCTGCCTAGAAGATTTAATGCCTACAAATATCTTTGGCATTAAATGTGGTGTTTGTAACCACTTTCACAAGTCATATATCAAGGATGATGGCCAAGCTCACTCCTGGCTCGTGACGTACGGGGCTGATTTACACTCAACCTCTTTGTTGATGTCTGGCGCATGTAATCGGTTTGCGCTGTCACCATTCGCCCTTTGATCTAACCCTAGGCCAAGCGATTGAGGCACTACCTCAAGACAAGTCTTAACGCCTTGCTTCAATCATGTTTGGCTTTGATGACTTGTTTTTGCCTGCGATCCGGTCGTCACGGGTTAGACCTTGCTAGACCTTAAGTCCGACACATTTAACTTGATTGCATTTTCGTTGGGATGCGAGTTATCCAATCACTCAGTGTGAGCAAAACAAACAATATTAATTGATATAAAAGACTATATGTTACAATTTCGGCTTAAAAACTATCTTCACTCTAGTCTTATTCTTAACTGATATAAGAAAATGCTAAAAGTTAAAAGGTGTAATCTTATATCAATTTAAAAACAAATCTAATGTAATATAATGTTAAAATTTTATAGTAAAATAAAACATAAAACCAAACTTTTTGAGCTGCCAAGACTATGCTTAAAGTTGATAACAGAGGACAATGAATAATTGGTCTTTTCTGCCCCATGATTCTTTCATGTCTAGTTTTTTTTTAGCTTTACCTATTTGTTATTCTATAGTTCATATCTTAAAATCAAAGTTGTCACAAAACATGTACTTTCATTATATGTTTAAATAATACAAAAATAATCAGTCATCAAGGGGAAACAAATGACAAGATCATATATAATCAGAACCGAGCTCGGGACCCCACACATTTAACTAGTTATTTTATAAAGTTCCAACATATTCATATACAGTCATACATGCTAATTACGACTTATGTAGCCTATTTTTTTAAACGGATTAAACGTGTTAGAAAGTAAATATCTTTTAGAAAACTAAAAACAAACACCCAAATAATTGTGTTTGTTAAACACAATTATCCCAATTTATGCATGCAAAAATCTGTGTAAACATGATGACTTCTTTAATAGTTCCAACTCCCATGGGAACTTCAAATTAATGTTTGTTTACTTATGTTGTTCAATAAATTTGTTACAAATACACTAATGTGGTCTTATTTCCGGCTCAACATATTTTGTGGCCTAAAGCGAATGTTGAAATTGAGGCTTTCTGTGAAAGTTTTGTAAATATATAAAAAAATTTAAAATGTAATTTAATTGAGCGTCAAAACGTATAATGTTGATATAAAAGTTGAGAAATTATCATTTATATCTGAAAACACAAAAGTTGATAATACAAATTAAAGTAGTTTTTTTTAATTTTTTGGAACCCTTCAAATTTGGGGGCCTAAAGTGATTGCTTTAGTTGCTTGTACTGTAGAGCCACCCCTGTGTGGTCTGCCTCTTAAATGGGTTGATTTTGGTGTTATTCGTTAATTGTTATGGGTGTGCTGATTGGCAATAATTATGTATTAAAGAATGTATCTCGTATCGAAAGACCTGTGAGTTTGGTTTTTTTCTTCGTATTTACCTTGACCATAGTTCAATGCACTTAATGAGCATATGCTTTCAAAATGCTCGACGCTCGAAACTCGCTTAAACTCGTTCGAAAAATGCTCGGAAATATGTTCGTTTGATTTCGACTCGGTTTGTAAACGAGCCGATCGGTTCGGTTCGGTTTTTAAGAACGAACCGAGCATGAGCAAAGGAACGCTCGCTCGTTGCTCGTTCGGTTTGGCTCGAATTAATTTTTAATTTATTTATTTATATATATATATATATATATAATGAATTAATATTTCATACATTTATAAATAACTCTTTTGGCCCAATATATTTTGAAACTTCAGTGAGTCAAGAGTCGCTTAACTTAAAACCTAAAAAAAAAAAAACCTCTTTAGTAATTATGTTACTTCACTAGTTCACCCTAAGAGCTCTCTCCGTAATTCAAGTCTCAAATCGTCTCTGCCTTAAATCCCTAACCCTAATCGGACGCCGCCCTCACGAGCAGCCTTTGCGGCTCTGCAATTCAAGTCTCAAATCGTCTCTCACTCTTGGTCAGCCGATCAGCCTTTGCGGCTCACGATCAACGATGCCGAGCGACGATCAGCTTTTGCGGCTCTGCAATTCGAAGGGCATACTAGACAGTATGGTTGTCCAAATCGCTCGCCGCTCGCTTAGAAAACTAATGCTCGGATAATGCTCGTTCGATTTTCGCCTCGGTTCGGTTTGTAAACGAACCAAGCACGAGCAAAGATCCGCTCGGTTCGGTGCGATTCGTGAACAGCCCTAGTTTGTGTTGTTCGTTTGTTAACTTAAACCGGAGAAACGAAAGAAAATGAAGACCAAAGCTTAAAAAAAATTTATGTCAATGATTGTTTTCTAAAAGAAGAAGTGTGTTCGTGTTTTTTTATACTAGTTTGTTAAGATGATAAACACATACATGTAAATAGATGCAATATTATACAAATTCGGCATTATAAAACATCCGAAAAGTTAAAAAAAAAATCATTAAGATTCTTAATTATAGACAAGTCGAAAATGATTTCCAAATAGATAATATCAACTTAATTAACTATCTGTTATTAATTAATTAAATATTTCTTCTTAAAGAAAAAATAAATAAAGTATATTTACATATATGTTCATTTAGTTATTTTTAAAATATTTAAGAAAAAGACATAAACAAATCTTAACGAATAAATAATTGAACTTTCTCAAACATAAATAAACAAATAAGATCGTTATTCATACCTGTTCACTTAATTAAATGAACGAAAAATCATATCCATGTTAATCTACCTGAACGAACTTTCTGTCACACGATCTGTTAAACGTTCGATTCGTATACAACCTTAATCAGATCCCGCTAAAACCATAGGTGTGGGAATATCCCCGCACATGGCTCAACCTTTTCGAGGTAACGTAACCTAGCATTCATTCTTACCATTGAAATAAAAACAATCACAATCATTATGTTCCTAGGTACATAAACCAAGAAAAGATGATTATGAAGAAAGGTTTCACAATACCAAAGGAAATGTTACATGATGAATCATATATCTTGACAAACAATTGTTAATTTTATTCAAATAAGTTCAATAAAAAGATCAAAAAGAATATATAACATGAACAAAAAATCTATAAACACATTAGACGCCTAATTGTAACCTTTTTTTCTGGTTTCAATGGAGATTAATTAGAACGGGGGAGGAGAGCGAAAGGACCTACCGCTAATTACATGAGGATACGCGTGTTGAGATTGAGAATAATGCACGAGGTTCTTGATCTTATGAATTCCTTCATTGTATATGTTAAAACCAAACACAGCCCCGACTGTTATCCCGGCCACGATCAAGCATACGCATGTGATGCATATCATCAAACAACATGTCTTCATTTATGCCTAGAATGACTTTTTGGTGATTGATTGGATTGAATCCTTGATATAGAATTTAACAAATTTGCTTTGATGAGGATAAGTGTGAATATGAGAGAAAAGTTGATGAAGATGATGGTGGTGATGACAAGATTATTTTCTTTTGTTTTGGATAATATATTTTTTTTATAAATAATTTATGCGGTTAAAGGTTTTATAATCGTTCATTTCTTGACAAAGTTTAATTGGTGATGGTTTCACATGGATGATTGAATGAATCATAGACTCAAGTCGGCCTTTTGGTAGTCAACATATATTGAGAATATATTGGAAGGTATACGATTGGTAATACAATTTTTGATTTTGGTGTGTATTTATAGATATATGAACTTTACATGCTACATGTCCCTTGAAAGTTTGAAAAAAACATTAAAATGATATCAGTATTTTCCATTTAAATCCTTATTTATGGAACTTTACATGCTACCAAAACCTTTATGTCGCGGCTAAGATCAAGATTCTAACGGCTAAGAGACAATGAGCTTAAAGTATGGGATTTAAGGGTTTGGCATCTAACGAACAAGAGTTACTAGAACTGTATGATGTGTTGTAACATACGATATGAAAATCTTGAATGATATTATTGGAGGTTTTATAAACACGAGGGGATCTTATGTGTGTCAAGATGCTAGTATGATTGTGATCATACTTGGCGCGAGTTGTAAGGCCCCAAACCCGGGAAGGCTCACGCGTTGGATTTACTCATTCACAAGCAGTTTCTTAAACTTGAATATCAAATAACGCATCGGAATCATTCATCATAATTAAAACTTGTTCAAACATGCGGAAGCGTAACATTGTCTAATACGTAAACATAACATAAACAACTCATAACGGGATGCCAGTCTTCATGAACAATCGGGTAACTCCTTTCGCCAGCCAAGCATCACCGTTCAACCTTCATACCTGTCCTTAACCTGAATGTGCATACTAAAAGTCAGTTACGCTGGTGAGTTCTAGCCTTACGTAAAACGTTAACTTTAAACATTTTGCCAAAAACATAACTTCAAACTTCACTTAATAAAAACGTACGCGAATAATGCAGTAACATAAACATAAAACATAAGTCAATAATAAACCGAATCTACGCCTTCTCGTAACTGTCAATCCCCTTCAAGTATTGTACTTCATAGAGTACCCATACCAACATTAAGCACCGTGCTTCATGGAGCGCACATACCAACATAGACCATTCGTAACCATACATAATCGTCAATTCCCTTCAAGCACGGCGTCCCAAAGGATAGCACGTACCAACTTTAAGCATTGCTCCCTCGCAGAGAATGATACTTACTTCAAGGATCACGGTAATCCCCTTGATGACCGTCGTCACCCCTTTCCCACCCAGTTGTACAACCGTTGGCCAGCCACAAAGGCCCCTATAAAGGTAAGGCCTTTACATAACATACATACTTCGATTCCCAAAGTAACCATGGCAGATTCGTTCATTTTAGTGACTTTCATAAAACCTTTACTTCACTTCAGTTAAAGCATCATACGTTTTATTAAATAACATTTTGTTCGTAAACACTTCTTAGACCTTATGTAAACTTCTTTGGCAAAACATTTCGTAATCACCTTTCAAAACTTTCACTTTTAAAACATCTTTCAATAACATCGTATCATAAAACATCGTTTCGCAAACATCACTTCATAAACATCATTTAGTAAACATGCACACCAGCCCAAAAATATTATTAAAACATTTAAAAGAGGGCTTCTAGAACTCACCTGAGATGAACACGGTCAAAGGTCTCTAAAAGATCTTCTAACCTGTACGTACACATCCTACTCTTAGCTTCACATACAACTCATTACATTTTATCCCTTCATACCGTGAACCCAGGGGTACACGGTTCTTTCCCGTAAACCTAGGAGAACACGGCTCCGTAGGTGTACACGGCTCCTTTCCGTGAAAAAGATTTAATTGATTTTAGTTGGTTTTAATCAAAACGACGTAATTTTGATAAGTCCCAACCCTATATATATATATATATATATATATATATATATAGTGCGGTTCCAATCAAAACCCACTGATATTGTCAAAAACCTAAAACCCTGGCAAAAATCGATCAAATCATGAATTTTTTTAGTTTAATAACATTATTACACGAATTCAACGTCACATCCTTTTTTGCATTTTTGTAAATTCGTAAGTGTGAGAAAGTCTACACAGGTGTAAATTTTACAACATTTATATATTGAGACACAATTGTTAATTTTATTCAAATAAGTTCAATAAAAAGATCAAAGAATATATAACATGAACAAAAAATCTATAAACACATTAGACACCTAATTGTAACCTTTTTTCTGGTTTCAATGGAGATTAGTTAGAACGGGGGAGGAGAGCGAAAGGACCTACCGCTAATTACATGACGATACTCTTGTTGAGTTTGAGAATAATGCACGAGGTTCTTGATCTTATGAATTCCTTCATTGTATATGTTAAAACCAAACACCGCCCCGACTGTTATCCCGGCCACGATGCATACGCATGTGATGCATATCATTAAACAACATGTCTTCATTTATGCCTAGAATGACTTTTTGGTGATTGATTGGATTGAATCCTTGATATAGAATTTAACAAATTTGCTTTGATGAGGATAAGTGTGAATATGAGAGGAAAGTTGATGAAGATGATGTTGGTGATGACAAGATTATTTTCTTTTGTTTTGGATAATATATTTTTTTATAAATATATATATATAGTTATAGCTTCATACTTTCTAAATCGAATAAAAAATCTATCCGATTTAGAAATCATGAATTATCTCCTTAGTTGCTATCATGAAAACTCGGTTTTGATTGAAATTTATATCGAAAATAAAAATAAGCGCTTCGTAACGGTACATTCGTAATTTTACAAAAAATGCCATATTTTAAATATTATTATAATATTAAAAATAAAATATGACCAAAATTAATTAAAAATAATAAAACAATATAAGAATTAAGTTAATAGAACGCGTGGCGGCCAAACAAAAATAAAGAAATTTTAAAATTAAATTAATAGAAAAAACAAAAAAACAACGGTCATGTGTGTGGGTGGTGGCCAAACAAAAATGAAGGAGGTGAAGCACGAGATTCGAACCCGAGAAGGGGAGTTTCAAAGGCCAAAGCTAAAACCACCACACTACAACCCCATTTGTGTTCGTTCATATTCAGTCGCACAACACTTACATACATAAAAAAAATGCGTCGACAATGGTACTTATTAGTTATATAATGTCTTCGAGATAAATGACATGTGTTATATTGTCATTTCATTTTATAATATATTTATAGAACTGAAATTCATAATAATGATATGTTAATAAATAATTATTGAACGAAAAATCATCTATCATATGATTACAATGATGCTTGTTCGTGTTATTGCCTTACACGAAAATAATATTACCATTCACCACCGAATAGAAGAAGAACAAAAGTTTGATTCTACAAGAACGAAGTATGTGAGTCGAGGTCTGCTTCAAAGTTTAGGGAAGAAGAAGATGCATACATTTCGTCTCAACTCGTTCAAACCAAAATCATTGAAGAACAAGAACTAAAGTAAGAAGGAGAAAACATGATCCAATTTTAGGATTTTCTTTTGAGTACCATGTGTTTGTGTAAACGAGACCCGACTTAGGGAAGTTAAAAACGTTGCTTTTTGTGGGAATTTCGCATACAAAAAATAAAAAAATTAAAATCCGGTTCACGTGCGGCTAGCGGCCCTCAGGTTCAACCGTTAACCGTCTTGACCGACCGATCAGAATCACAACGGTTAGAAAGTACTTGATTGAACCGTCGACATCAATAATTCCCTCTCCAACCCGAAAATATTTGGTATCAATAATGAGAAGTTTCAAAAAGACGTCACATCACCTGTGCCCACCATGTCATGACTTTACCCGTATTACACCAAAAAAACACGGCTCTAAAACACCAAAAAACACTCATCCTTACATGAGCTAAAAACAACAAAAAAAAATGCAAAAAAGAAAAAAAATGCATTTGGGATATTAATAACCCTATATAAAGTGAAACGGGATGCAGAATACATTCACAAGAGTGGTCCACGTGTTTTTCTTTTTTTTTTCACCCCTTTTACTATATACAATTTACACTTTTAACCCGTTTTATTTTTTATTAATACTGTTTTCCGTTCGTTCCCTTAAAAAATAAAAACCGGAATACGCGGCTCATTTTTTTAATGTTCCGGCATAATATTTTTTAAACAGACTTGTATTCAAAATCGAGTATATATATTTTTTTGTATCATACGCTATGGCGAGCGACGTCAACGTTGCGTTGCCATGACAATCCCAACGGCTTATGAGCGAAGAACATCGTTGTCGGTTTTTTGGTATTATCGTAACCGATATCGGTTGTCACTTTTTCGATTTTCGACGAGCGACGCAGATAACGACCAGACTCATGTCGCGTAATAAAGGGAAAAAATAACTACGCTCCCGCCACGAAGCGCAGGTAGAATTACTAGTTAGAATTAATTACACAGATGCCCCTTGTGGTTTACCCAGATTTCACTTTTGGCCCTTAGGAATGGAAAACTATAAGTTTGACCCAATAGTTTGCACGATTGTAACACCCATGGCCTCTGGGTTTGATGTTAGTTATATTTGGCCGTTAAATGAGTGTAAAATGTCTAAAATACTCTTTACATAAAAAAAACATCATAAATTTAATTAATACAACATGTGGGACCTACCAAACCTAAACAAAAACCCACTTCATCTTCTTCTTCAACATTTGTCCTCCACCACCACTACCTCCGGCGACAACCACCACCATCAGAAAAATTACACACACCAACGGTTCTGTTGATGGCATAAGTAATGAAAGTCATCTTCCTTAGTATATGCATTCTTATCAAGGGGGCCCATGTTTCTCCTTCCATATCAAGCGGACCCTTTTCCATATTATCAGAGGAATCTTCCATGGCCTCCGAATGTGGGAAGTAGAGGTAGACGTTCACACAAGAAAAGATCACAGAAGTTGACCAAAGATAGCAACTTTGACTCGAGTGATTCTAGTTCTGGGAGTGATTCTGGTAGCTACAAAAGGAGTTCATCAAAGAAAGTTATAATCAGAAATATTAATTACATCACTTCTACAAGAGATGAAGAATCTGATGCCGACCAAAATCTTGATAGAACAGTTGAAGAAAAACATGAGGGTCAAAAGAACACTTCAAGATCAACTCGCAAATCTGATGCCGACCACCACCGCCTCCGGCTGCCACCACCAGAAAAATTACACACACCAATTGGTTCCTTTTATCCCAACTGAAAATCAAGATAGAATAAAACCCCAAAATAAAAAATAAAGAACACTTCAAGATCAACTCGTGAGGTCGAGACGGGGAGAAGGGGAGGTCGTTGTGTGCCGGAGAAGATGGAGTGATGGAGCTAACGTCCTCCACATATTTCACATGTATCTCGTTTTTTCGGCTTTAGTTTTGAAATCAAGTGGGGATAAACCGATCTCGCCGAAAACGACGGAAAAAGAGGCGGAGACGAAGAAACGGGAACACAACTTAAGACGAGGAACACAGGCGGAGAAACAGGAACCACCCATCTCGTTTTCCGGCTTTAGTTTTTAGATCCACCCCATCTCGCCAGAGAAACGGGAAGGGGACGAGGAAGATGGTGTTGCTTATCGTTGATTTTGCTTTAGTCAACAATGAGTTAAATATGCGACTTGAATTTTTGTAGAAAATCAAATCTGGATGCAATGTTGGATGAGGAAGAAGAATCGTGGGGTAGGGTGAGGTTAGAGAGAAGATGGGTGGGGTTGGTATTTATATTGTTTTTTAGTCTTTAATTTATAAAGGGGTATATAGGTCACACATCTAACCCATGGGCCTTGGGTATTATAATCGTACGAACTATTGAACCAAACTTGTAGTTTTCCAATCTTAAAGGCCAAAAATAAAATCTGGATAAACCAAAGGGCCATCCGTATAATTAATTCTACTTAGTTATTAAAGATACCAGCAATTATACTTCTTGCAATTATTGATTATCTAATTTTTGAACCTTTTTCCTAATAAACAAAGAATAATAATTCATCCATATTCATCATTGGGCTTGGTCTCCCAAAAGTCAAAATCACAGTGTACGTCCCCAAGTCTGACTCATCATCCCACACTCTGAGAACATAGTTCACTCCATCAAGATCTCGAACCCTAAACCTCATTTCTCTCTCAATCTCCCACGCAACGATCACAAACCATCGCCTCCGTTACCCAGATCTCAATCGATCGAGACCCTTACGGAATTTAACAATCGAATTATTGGCCGTGGTGATCTTATGGCTGCACCTGGAAATCAAAATCAACAACCAGTCGGAGGTCCGTTTGATGTTCAAAGATTATTCAACCCTATCTCATCACCACCACCTCCACCAATCACCACTCTACAAAACCCTAACACTCATTATATTCTCCCGTCTTCCGCCGCTTCTTATCCTCCTCCCACCGTCAGCGGTGGGCCGTACTCTTACCAACCGCTTCAACCTAACCCTAATTTCCACCATCAATTCCATATTCCACTACGTCCGTTCCCTAATCAACAATTAGACGACAATTTTCCTTCTAGTTTACAACACCAGCGCTCCCTTCCGTACCCTAACATCCCTATTCAACCACCCAGCCCTAACAACACGAACCCTAACCCTAACCCTAACCATGGAGCTCGACTCATGGCTCTATTAAGCGTTCCGCCGCCTTCAACTCCTGTTATTCCATCTCAATCATCCATGTCTTTGCCGTCAGTTCCTACACATAACCCTAATTTTAACGCCTCGTCGCCAGGTCCGTTGCGGATGCCGAGCAGTAAGCTACCGAAGGGACGGCATTTGATCGGTGATCGCGTTGTTTATGACATTGATGTTAGGTTGCCTGGAGAGGTTCAGCCGCAACTTGAGGTCACTCCGATTACTAAATATGGTTCGGATCCTAATCTGGTGCTAGGTCGTCAGATTGCTGTTAACAAGACCTATATATGTTACGGTTTGAAACCAGGAACAATTAGGGTTCTTAATATAAACACTGCGTTGAGATCATTGCTTAAAGGTCTTGTTCAGGTTAGTTCTTATTTTTTAAACAGGTTTAGTAGATTATAGTATTTTTAGTTTCGCATGCCATTGTTGGACTAAGGTGGCATTTAGTTTAAACAAATTATTACAATTTGAAATCATTGTTGGGGTTGTAGCACGTGGAAGTAGGTCAGTTTAGACCGAAACATGTTAAATTCTCGTGTCTCGTTTATTTTTTGTTTTGCGTGCTTGTGTGTGTGTGTGTTTGCGATCAAGCCAGAAGCCGAGAGCTGATATCAGTCCCCAACCAGCAGGAAGGCCGTCGTAGGCTGGATTAGGGTTCCGTCGCTGCTGACACCACAACCCAGTGGGTTATGTACTGTTTGGCTGTGAAGGCTTCTAGGCTCGTGAGCTTCGGATTGGGCCTCACGAATTTGGCCTCGGTACTGGGCTGACCGAAGGGGGCAGGGAGCCGGCCCTAGTGGTTGTCTTTGTTTATTGTTGACTAAGTTATTAACCCTATTGCCTTTCTATTTAAACCATGCTATGTAATTGTAATTTCAACACCCCCTGATTAATAATATAGAGAGAACCCTAGTTGCAACCTTGGACTTAGGTCATTGACCGAACCACACTATTTTCTTGTGTCGTTTTTTATCTGCTTTCGTTTGTGCGTGTGTGTTCGTGTTTTCCGCTGCGTACCGACTCTGATTGATACCTAACAATAGGTATCAGAGCTAGGTTCGTGAGTACTGTTCGATCTTCTCCCTGTTCTCCGAGGTTCGAAGACCAATTTCATTACACACGATTGCACTAAAGAGATGATCACAAGAGGAAGTTTTTTTCGTCTGGTTTGCTATCCAATTCTTGATTAGGGTTTGACGGCTTGTTGTAACCCTTGGAGCCTTCGCCAACCAGAATTGAGTGCAACTCGTGTTTTCGAGGCTGCTGCGCTCATCGAAAAGGAAGATCGAAGCTGGAGTTTCCTGCTGTGTTATGTTCTAACAGACCAAGAAAAGAGAAGGTAGCGTTGCTGCTCTCCTGTCACTGCCGTGAGTCACCAGCCGTTGGCCAAGGACCCGGGCGGTGCCAACATTCAGAAAAAAGGGAATCAGATCGTCTCGTTTCATGTTTTCAGTTTTCGATTATTGGTTTTGATTGGGTTGCAAGTTTTTTTTTGATCTTTATTCTTTTGTTTTGGATTACTTCTACGATATATTTTTTTTGACAAGGTTACCGGGATACCAGACCAGATTACCGTGTGTTTTGTGTACGAGAATAGTTTCTTGACAGTGTTTAGTAGATCAACCGTCAAGTTCTTTAAGCTCGAGCCATTGTTATGTCTGTTCACTGTTTCTTGATTCTGTCCGTCTCTTGTTTACTATGGCTGAAGATGGGATAGTGCAGATTGAGAAGTTTAACGGTACTGATTTTGCTTGGTGGAAGATGCAAATAGTTGCGTTGTTATGTCAAAGGGACTTGGATGTAGTATTAGAGAAAAAAACGGATAAGATTTATCAACCTGTTTGGGATTCTAAGGAAAAGAAAGCCAAGGCGGCTATTACATTGTCTTTGACGAGGAGCGTTGCTTTCAACATCATGAAGGAAACCATGACTCGTGGCATGATGTCAGCTATGTCAAACATGTATGAGAAACTATCGGCGGCTAACAAGGTGTTCTTGATAAAAGAGCTATTCATGACTATGATGAAAGAAGGGAGCACAGTGACGGATCATATTAACAATCTAAATTCGATTCTGTCCAGATTAAGTTCTGTGGGAAATTTGATGATGAGACTCAGGCTCTGGTGCTGTTATCTTCGCTGCCGGATAGCTGGCCTAGGACAATTACTACTGTCACTAGTTCTGTGGGGCCAATGGGTTTTCATTTGAAGGGATGAGCTAAAAAGGAAGTAAATTTTGTAAAGGTTGTTCGCTATGATGATGCACTGATCTGAGTTTAGAATGTTCTGTGGACTTTTGGGTCACGGATTCAGGAGTTTCGTTTCACGCCATGCACAGCTGGAAAACGATGATGATTCTGAAAGAAGATGACTTTGGGAGGGTACGGTTAGGCAAACGGTAAAGTTCTTAAGGTTACGGGCATGTGAGATGTTAATCTGAAGACTCCATTGGGAACTACATGGAACTTACATAATGTCAGGGTAATTTCAGGTTTGAAGATGAAACTTATTTCTGTCAGTCAACTGGATGAGCTGGGACTGGATATCAAGTTTGGTGGTGGAAAGTGGAAGGTGATTGATGGAAATCTTGTTGCCCGAGGAAACAAACGGGGATCGTTGTATATGGTTGAGGAGGTTTGGGAACAGTGGGAGCATAGGATGTGATCCGTGTATAGTTCCAAAAACTCGTTGGGTTTTGAAGACAAAGGTTACAAATAAAAAATTCTCTCATGGGGATTTTTTGCTGAATTTGGAGAGTGTTGATGGTCCTTGGTGTATCTCTGAACCGATGGATTATGTAAGCCAGTTGAGACAAAGGATGGGTTTGTTATGACTGCTAAGTTGGAGCCCGTGGGAGCTTCAGCTGGCCTTTCAGGTACTTAATGAGAGGGGCTGTTGCAACTAGGGGGATATGATTGGATTTAATCGTTGAAGTCTTAGCTTATTCTTGGGAATTGAAGCTTGGAAGACTTGTTGATGGAGATTGCTAAGTTACTGATTTTGGTTTGATTTGCTTGGATGGTATTTGTGGATTGTGCAAAGCCATCAAGTGGGAGATTGTTGGGCTACGAAGGCTTCTGGGCTTCTGATTGGGTCTCACGGACTGGGCCTCGTTACTGTGCTGATTGAAGGGGGCAGGGAGCCGCTCTAGTGGCCGTCTCTGTTTCTTGTGTTGGGTTTGTCGAGGCTTTTAGCAGGCCCTAACCCTAATGGGTTATTTTAGGCTTGTTGCCTAAAATACGTTTTCTTATTCTCCAAGTTATTTATCTTATAAATACCTATGATGTAATTGTAATCTTTGAGCACCTAATAAGAATAAACCCTAGTTGCAACAGTGGATGTAGGTCACCTTGACCGAACCACTATAAATCTCTCATGTCCTTTATTTTCTGTCTATTGTGTGTGTGTGTTTGTTTGCTTCCGCGGGACCACCTCTGATCTAATACCTAACAAGTGTTATTAGAGCCTCGGTTCGGTAAACACACGGTTCTACACTGGGAATCAATTGCAGAAAGGGAATAGGGATGCTGGGTTGCGTTTTGCGGTTTTGGCTGAAGTGGCTGTTCGTGGCTGCTATTTTATTGCTAAAAGGGCTGATTGCAGCCTGTTTTGCTGCTTGTTTCCTGCTGCGATTCGGGTTACAAGAACCCTAGGAGTCGTCGCAAGTGGGGGACAAAAAGGGGCTGTTCGGAAATTGTTTTTGGGTGTTTTGTGATTAGGGTTTTCGGTTTTGGACCCCTTGAAGTTGCTGTTTACACTCGGGTTGCAGGAGAAGTTGTCGGGTTCGGGTGCTTCGGGTTTTAGGGCTTCTTTGGAGGTTTGCTTGGCTCCGGTTAGTTTTTTTTTGGGTTTTTGCTAAGGTTTAATCTTTGTTGGCTGTTCGTTATCAACTGCAATTGGGTACCGGGTTTTGTGAACGAGAATAGTGGGTCGAGTCCTTGACAGTGTTCAGTAGATTGACTGTCAAGTTCTTTAGGCCCGAGCCGTTGTTGTGTTTGTTCACTGTTTTTTGATTATATCTGTTTCTCGTTTGCAATGGTTGAAGACGGGAGGGTTCAGATTGAAAAGTTTAACGAGACCGATTTTGCTTGGTGGAAAATGCAAATAGAAGCATTGCTAAGTCAAAAAGATTTGGATATGGTATTGGAGGAAAAACCAGCTAAAATGGAGAGAGCTGAGGAAGCGGTTTGGAATTCCAAGGACAAGAAAGCTAAAGGGGTGATTACATTGGCTTTGACGAGGAGTGTTGCATTTATATTATGCAAGAAACCACGGCTCGTGGTATGTTGGCGGCTCTGTCAAATATGTATGAAAAGCCATCTGCAGCTAATAAGGTGTTCTTAATGAGGGAATTGCTCATGACTAGGATTATGTCCCGATCATGTCTCGGTTATCATCTGTGGGCACAAAGTTTGATGATGAGACTCAAGCTGTGATATTGCTATCTTCTTTGCCTGATAGCTGGTCCGGATTTGTGACAGCTGTTACCAGCTCCACGGGGACCGGTGGTATGGCATTTGAAGGGATCCGGGATAGTGTACTGGGTGAGGACACTCGCCGGAAAAGCACTAGTAGTGGACCATCTTCTGAGATGTTTCATGTTGGCAGGGCAAGGGATGATAACAGGACCGGTGGGAGTCGAGGGAGGAGGTCGTCTAGAACTTGGAAGAATGTGAAGTGCCGGAGCTGCAATGAAGTTGGACATGTTAAGAGTCGATGTCCAAGTAGGAAAAAGGAAGTGAACAATGTGGAAAAAGTGGTTGTTCGCTATGATGATGCAATGGTCTGCAGTGTAGAATCTGCCACTGACTCTTGGGTTATGGATTCTGGTTCTTCGTTTCACGCCATACACAACAGGGAGATGATGGTGAATCTGAAAGTTGGTGACTTTGGGAAGGTACGATTAGCCAATGATGAGATTCTTGAAGTAATGGGCATGGGGGATATTAATCTGGTTACTCCATTGGGTATTATTTGGAACTTGAAGGATGTCAGGGTGATTCCAGGTCTGAAGACGAAGCTTATTTATGTCGGTCAGTTAAATCAACAGGGACTAGAAGTAAAGTTTGGTGGTGGTATGTGGAAAGTGATTAATGGAAACCTGGTAATAGCTCGTGGAAAGAAACGTGGGTCATTGTATATGGTTGAGGTATCTGCTGAGGGAGTAACCGTCCCGGTTAAGCAAGACAAAGTCTGTTTCACTGAATTCAGTAGGCATAAGAGGGTTCAATTTGCAAACGTGAAGCCTGGAGCCTCGGGGATGTCAGTTGAATGTGTTCGAAAGTTTAAACCAGTCAGGGGATTTGGTGACAGTGGGAGCACAGGACGTGTTTCGGATACAGTTACAAAGAGCCGTTAGGTTTTGAAGACAAAAGGTCCGACTGAAGGAAAATTCTCTCCTGGGAATAGTTTGCTAAATTTGGGGAGTGCTAATGGTTCTCGGTGTATCTCTGAAGCTGGTAGAACGTGTAAACCAGTTGAGACAGAGGATGAGCCAGTGATGACTGTTGGTTGGAGCTCAGGGGAGCTTCAACTGTCCCTTCATGTACTTGATAAGAGGGGGTGGTTGCAACTAGGGGGGACTGGATGAAGTCTTAGCTTGTTTAACGGAACTGGAGTCTTGGAAGACTTGGATTTTTGAAGATTGCTGGAGTTACTAGATCTGGGTTTACTTGGATGGCGTTTATGGACTGTGCAAAACCTCCAAGTGGGAGATTGTTGGGTTTGTGGAGGCTTTTAGCAGGTCCCAACTCTAATGTGTTATTTTAGGCTTGTTGCCTAAAATACGTTTTCTTATTCTCCAAGTTATTTATCTTATAAATACCTATGATGTAATTGTAATCTTTGAGCATCTAATAAGAATAAACCCTAGTTGCTACAGTGGATGTAGGTCACCTTGACCAAACCACTACAAATCTCTCATGTCCTTTATTTTCTGTCTATTGTGTGTGTGTGTGTGTTTGTTTGCTTCCGCGGGATCGCCTCTGATCTAATACCTAACATCTTGTTGACAAGTTATTAACCCTAATGTCTTTCTGTTTAAACCATGCTATGTAATTGTAATTTCAACACCTTCTGATTAATAATAAAGAGAGAACCCTAGTTGCAACCGTGGACGTAGTTCATTGACCGAACCACGTTATTTCATGTGTCGTTCTTTATTTGCTTTCGTTTGTCGCGTGTTAGTGTTTTCCGCTGCGTATCGACTCTGATTCATACCTAACATGGATACCACCGTTTTTAATCTCTATAGCCGATAACAACCTAACAAGTGGTATCCGAGCCCAAGATCGGGTTCATTTAATCGGTTATCATGGAAGAAGGGAAGGTCAGGATTGATAAGCTTGATGGGCATGATTTTTGGGTTTTGGAAGATATAGATTGAAGGTCTTCTCCACCAGAAGAATCTGCATTTGCCGTTGCTGGGAGTGAATCTAGAAAAGATGTATCTAGAAAAGATGTCAGATTCATAGTGGGAATTGATGGATAGATAAGCACCGGGGGTAATCAGATTGTCGTTGGCAAAGATTGCGGCGTTCAATATTTTCAACGAGAAGACCTCAACAAGATTACTTAATGCCCTTACCAACATGTATGGAAAGCCATCAGCGTCAAACAAGGTATATTTGATCTGACAGTTGGTCAATATCAGAATGAAAGAGGGGTCTGTTGCATCTCATATCAATAATTTTAATTCAATCATAACTATGTTGTTATAGGTTGATATTTACTTTGACGTCGAGATATAAGCACTTCTATTGTTGTCTTCTTTGCTTGAGAGATGGTTAGGAACAATGGCAACATTTAGCAGTTCGTCAGGCACCATTAAGTTCATGTTTGAAGGGATCCGTGACTTGATTCTAGGAGAAGATTTACGACGCAGAAGTTCAGGAGAATCTTCAGACACATTATTGAGTATAGAAGGCAGAGGTAGAAGACATGAACGAGGCAATCAGGGCAAATAGAGAGGTCAGTCTAAGAATCATAAAGGCGTGGTATGTTGGAATTGCAAAAAAACTGACCACCTCAGAAATCAGTGCGCATAAGCTAAGGAGGTGAATGTCACATCATAAGAGTCGAATGATGCTCTGATTTGTAGCTTGGAGAGTGCTGTAGGTTCATGGGTTATGGATTTAGGAGTCTCATTCCATGTCACCCCCAGCTTGGAGATGATGGAGTATCTTAGACTTGGAGACTTTGGGAAGGTATGACTCGCATATAATGAGACTCTAGATATCACAAGCATATGAGACATAGTATTGAATACCTATCATGTACCTGGACACTGAAGGATATCAAACTTATTCCAGACTTAAAGAGAATGCTCATCTATGTCGGGCAGTTGGATGATCAGGGGTATCAGCTCGTGTTCGGTAATGGTAATTGGAAGGTAGTCATAGGAAACTTGGACGTTGCTCATGGTAAGAAGAGATGGTCTCTACACATGGTTGAGGTACAACCGGAAAGACAGAGTTCACCTTGTGGCTTGTATGAAGATGTTAGAACTGAAGAAAGTGAAAGTTGGGTCCAGTGTTGTAAAAATCGGTTTAATCGTTGATCAACTCCGGAGTCGGTGAAAAACCTTGTAAATTTGGGCTAGTCGGACATTTATCGCTAATCGTTTCTAGTCGGGGCCAGTCGGCCAAAATCCGGCCAAAAACGGAGTTCCGGCCAGATTCCGACAGATTTTGTAATGTCTGGCGATTTTTGAAAATTTGTATATAATTTTAAAAATTACATATAAAAATGTGTATATATATATAAATTTGAAAATTACATATAAAAAGTGTGTATATATATAAAACTGAAAATTACATATAAAAATACCAATCCGATTAATCCCGATTAATCGCTAGTTGGTACCCCACCGCCCGACTAGCGCCTAGTGATTTTTACAACACTGGTTGGGTCTGGCAGATCGTATGGGCAGAAAAGTGTTACCTTTGTAGATTTAATGGTTAAAAAAGAACAGACAGTTCAGAAAGGCAAGGTACAAGTTGTGGTTAAAAGCACTGTGAGAGATGAGATATCTCTGACAGTGGGAGCACAGAGACTAAAAGTGTTGCAGTTTCATCTCCATTATTACGAAGGATCAGAAAATCCGGCTGAGATCAGAAGGTCAGGGGATCAGTAAAGATCAGAAGGTGGGGAAATCCAGCAAAGATTAGAGGAACATGAGACCCAGAAGAAATCAGGGGATTAAAAGATTCGGTAATGTTCAATGGGCAAGGAAATCCAGTACAATGACCAGAGAATCTCAGAACTACTCAGAAACAGTCAGTGTGGAAGACTTGTTTCGGTGGGAGCAGGCTAGGAGAGCAAAGATGGGGTCACTTGGGAAGGATTGTTTTCATAGTCACCGGCAGACATGCTGACAAAGGCCGTGACAATGGAAGAGTTGGAGCTCGGTGTAGCTTCAACCGGCCTTTAGGAATAATGATGAGCGCAGTTGAAGAGCCAAGCTTTCAAGTGGGAGATTGTTGGGGCTGTGGAGGCTTGCGCGGGGGAAGGGAGCCGGCCCTAACCCTAGGCGCCTCCCTTGACTTCTTTTGCAAGTCTTGTATTATAGGAATGTTTCTTAGTGTTTGCCCTAATTCTATTATTATAAATAGGACCCCTATGTACATGTAATTCTCATCACCTACAAAAATAATATTGTCTAGTTGTAGCCCGTGGACGTAGTAGGTTAATTTAGATCGAACCACGTTAAATTCCCGTGTCTCGTTTATTTTGTTGTTTGTGTGCTTATGTGTGTGTTTGCGATCAAACCAGAAGCCGAGAACTCAGAACTGATCAGTAGGGCTGATCAGTCGCCGACCAGCAGGAAGGCCGCTGTGGCCAGGAGGGCCGCCGTCGGATTAGGGTTCCGCAGCTGCCGACACCACCAAAAACCGCAAACAGGTTCTGTTTGCTGCTGTGTTCGATCAGACCAGTCCAGTGGGTTTCTGGACAGCCTCGTTTTTTTATCCCTCTTAGCCGATAACCACTTAACAATCATGTGATCTGTTGTGTTTTGGTACACTGATTATGGTTATAGTTTTCTGATTCTTAGGGTTTAATAATCAGATTTGGATTGTAAGGAACTGTGAACTGATTATAAGATAAACATATAATTACCTAACTATCAATAGCTTCAAGAAACTAACTACCTGACTTATTCTTCAACTCACAATACTCACTTTGAAAAATGTAGACGTTTGGCATCCTTAGAATTCCATGAAACTGCTATTTTACCCTTTTTAAGTTGCGACTCTAGTCCTATTACACAAGTTTTGTTTGTTTTTGTTTTAAAAAGTTCGTGGCTTTGCTTGTGAGCTTCTTGGTGAAAATCATTTGTTGTTGAACATATGCGAAGAGTTACTCTAGAATAATTATTGTCGTGTTTGGAATCTTCAGCTATCTGTTTCTGATTGATAAAACATCTATTAATAGAAACAATTTATCTTTCTTTTTCAGAGGGTTACAGATATGTCTTTCTTTGCAGAGGATGTACATCTTCTAGCCAGGTAGGACTTGTTACCATATAATTTATCTATTCTCTTGTTTTAATCTCGGTTATACTGGCATGCTTGTATGCAGTACAAGCATGGATGGACGAGTTTACGTATGGAAGATTCTAGAAGTTCCTGATGAGGATGACAAGCCACAAATTACAGGAGAAATAGTTATTGCTGTCCAAATTCTAGGAGGAGAACCTGTTCATCCTCGGGTTTGTTGGCACTGCCATAAACAAGTAATGTTATCCCAAGATTGTGTTTTAGATGCGTGTAGCGGTTGCAGAATGGGCAGGTTCTGTGGGTTCGAAAACAGATCGGGTCGACCCAAAACACTCTTTTCCAAAAAAAAGTATTATATTATAAATATAATTACAAGTATTATATTATTTTAGTAATAATCTAAATGTTACAATAGATAGATTTGTGGAGGATTTATGAATTGAAGTTACACTTTGGGCTACTTTCGACCCATTTGAGTATTTGACCGGTTTCTTTTATAGCTATTTTTTGTGATATCATCCATTTGACCTGGCAGAAATAAAACATTACCCAAATTGACTCATTGATAAGTAAAATGGATCAAAATTGAACAGGGTTTATGATATATGTTGCAGGAAGTTCTTGTAGTTGGAATCGGGAATCGTATTCTTAGATTTGATACTACAAAGGTTGGGAGAGGTAAAGTATACTCAGCAGAAGAACCTCTCAAATGCACTGTTGATAAGTTGATTGATGGAATTCATTTTGTCGGTAAGCATGATGGTGAAATTACAGATATATCCATGTGTCAATGGATGACTACTCGTCTAGTTTCTGCTTCAGTAGATGGAACGGTGAGTTTTCATAGATATCTTTTTGTCAAAATTTATATAAAACCTGATATTTACACCTATTCTGTACTCGGATTTAATGAGCTATGATTTAGTTAAAAACTTAAAATGGCATAGATTTGATTAAGTAGGGCAACATGTTCTTTTCCCATCTTAAGCAGCCTGGTTTAGTAACTTAAAGATATATATAGTTTGCTACAAATTGTACGGTACATATAAGATCATAGGTGTAAAAAACATGTTTATAGTATTATATAATGATGAATTTATCATTTATGTTGTTTATACTTGAATCTTTTCACTGATTACCATTCCCTACAAATCTAACCACCCTACCTCAAAACTAATAAGCAAAGCAGCTTGATAGAAGTTAATGCTGAGGACGATACAGAAAAAAACTATTAAGTAAAGTTAATACTCAAAATTAATGGTAATGAATGAATGGCATGTATTAACTATCAACATCTAAGTTGGCTCTAAAATGTGCATGTTAAGTCTGGGAGCCAAAGAAGAATGGTCGTCCACTGATTTTAGATTTAAGTTGACCGAATTTGTGGTTGTTAAGGATGAATCGCAATTATATAATTGAAATTTCAATGGGTGAACAATTCCTTGGTTTGTTTGTTAGCTGTGTCCAATATCTAACCACCACTTCTCCAATTAGGGTGTTTTGGCATTCAATTTCAGTTCATACTTGATTTTTATGCTTGTTCTCATGTTTTTGTTATTCTTGTTTGGGCCTAATGAGTACGAATTCATCAATAACATTTTTTATCACCATAAACGATAAAACAACTTGATTTTTTACTTCTAAGATACTATACTCTCATATTGCATACTTCATTAACATTTTAGATAATCAATATCATCACCAAGGACTACCAAGTAGGCAACTTTTGTTTTAGCCTCAAGCAGTTTTCGTATTGCATATTAATCTACAATCTAAATTACCAGTATCATGCAAAGGATTGTTAGGTGGTTGTAGGCTAAGCCGCTAAGGAGGAGTAGAAAAAAGAACCTGTCTAGAAACGTTCTAGGCTGATCTGAACGAATCACAGCAGCCAAACAGAAACAGCAGAAGGCTGTTCTCGGCTGAAGCAGGTTGCGGTGGCCTGGCGACGGCGGTTTCTGGTCGGCCACAGGACAGCAGCAATGGCTACTGTTGGTGGTCCAGCGGCTCCTGGTGGGTCTCGGTTCTGGGTTGGGTTTGCAAAACAAGCACACAAACAAACACACACAATGCAGAAAGTAAAGACACGGGAATTTTAACGTGGTTCGGTCAAAGTGACCTACATCCACGGGTTACAATTAGAGTACTATTATTTAGGAGGTGATGAATAATTACATGTACAAAGGGTCCTATTTATAATAGAAAATTAGGGTTAAACCCTTGTGAACATTCCTAATTTACGAAACTTGGAGTGGAAGGCAAAATCGACTCCTGCCTAAATTAAGTGCGGTGCGCCAAGGGCTAGGCCATGCGCCCCCTGCCCTGCGCAAGCCTTCACCGCCCAACAAGGATTACCAAATACTTTGAAAAAATAGTTTTACCCCTCCAAGTAGTTATGACTGGCCATGAATTTTATTTGTAGTTCTGTTTATTGAAGTCAAAAGTACTCAAATTGATATCCGTATTAGTCAATATTTTCTTGTCTTGTAAGCTTCGCCCATAGACACGAGAATTATAGTGGTTCAACCAAGATTGACCTGCGTCCACTTTGCAACTAGGGGTCTATTCTTTATTAGGTGCTCAAAGATTACATTACATCACACGGGGTATAAATAACACTAGATTAGGGTTACATATATTAGGCAACAACTTAATCAACAAGTAATGGACTAGACAGCCCTAAAGGCGCCGCCCCCCTTTTGCCTCTTTAGATCACTCGACCACAAGTGACTCAAAGGCCTAGCCGCAGGTGGCCCAAGGCCCGCCTGACCCAAAGCCTTCACAACCCAACAATCTCCACTTGAAGGCTTTGCACAGTCCACAAAGTCTATCCAAGTAACCCCAGATCTAGTAATCCAGTAATCTTCAAAATCCAAAGTCTTCTAAACCTCTAGTTCCCATAAACAAGCTCAGATTTCATCAAAACCCGTAATTGCAATGCCCATTCATCACGTAAATGAAGGGCCAGTTGAAGCTCACTCGAGCTCCAACTCATTCTCTATCTCAACTGGTCTGCACGATCCACCAGTTCCAGAGATAACCCGAGAACCATTACCACTCTTCTCATTCAACAAGATTCCCATAGGAGAGATTTTCAGTCGGACTGTCAGTCTTCAAAACCCAACGTTGTTTCGTAACTGTAACCTGAAAACGCCCCGTGCTCCCACTGTCTCTAAACCCCTGACCTAGTTTAGATCTCCGACCCCGCTCAGTTTGAGTAACCTTGTCACCAGGCTCCGTCCTTGCAAATTGAACCTTCTTTCGCCCCTTTGACTCAACGAACCTAACTTTGTTTTGAGGGACGGTCATACTTCCTTCAGCAGGTATTTCCACCATGTATAATGAGCCCGCCTATTTCCACGAGCAATAACCAGACTACCTTTAGTTACCTTCCATTTACCTCCACCAAACTTTACTTCCAGTCCCTGTTTATCCAGCTGACCGAAAAATATAAGCTTACTCTTCAAAACTGGAATAACCCTGACATTCTTCAAGTTCCATGTGGTTCCCAATGGAGTTGCCAAATTAACATCACCCATGCCCGTAACATCGAGAACATCCCCATTTGCTATTCGTACCTTCCCAAAGTTGCCAACCTTTAAATTCTCCATCGTCTCCCCGCTGTGCATAGCATGAAACGAAGAACCCGAATCCATGACTAAAGAGTTCATACCACTTTCCACACTACAGACCAGTGCATCATCATAACAGACGACCTCAACAGTGTTCACTTCAGCAGAATTTTCCTTTTTCTTATTTGGATATCGACTCTTAACGTGTCCAACTTCATTACAACTCCAACACTTTACATTCTTTCGAGTTTTAGACGAACTCCTCCCCCTACTCCCACTGCTCCTGTTATTTTCCCTTCCTCTGCTAACGTTAAATAAATCAACAGATGATCCTCCACTAGAGTTCTTTCAACCAATGTCTTCACCCAAAACACTATCCCGGATCCCGTCAAAGTTCAAAGTACCAGTCCTCGTAGAATTAGTAATAGTTGTCACAAAACCTGACCTTGTGGTTTCCAATGGAGTTACCAAGTTAACATCACCCATGCCCGTAACATCGAGAACATCCTCATTATTCGTACCTTTCCAAAGTGACCAACCTTTAAATTCTCCATCGTCTCCCCGCTGTGCATAGCGTGAAACGAAGAACCAGAATCCATGACCCAAGAGTCCATACCACTTTCCACACTACAGACCAGTGCATCATCATAACAGACGACCTCAACAGTGTTCACTTCAGCAAAATTTTCCTTTTTCTTATTTGGACATTGACTCTTAACGTGTCCAACTTCATTACAACTCCAACACTTCACATTCTTTCGAGTTTTAGACGAACTCCTCCCCCTACTCCCACTGATCCTGTTATTTTCCCCCTATCGTGGGCACATCAAACAGCTTCAACATCTCCTTAAACGACTGTCTAAAACCCCAAATCAGTCCATCACGGACTATATGTAGTCCATAAAAACCCTTGTGGACGGACTTTCTATTTTTGGAAAGAAAATGGATCCGGAAGACGTCATTGATATTCTCCATGGTTTAGACGAAACATTATACAAACCTGTCATAGATGCTATACATGCACGCGATTACCCAATCTCTTTTCATGAACTTCATGAAAAGCTAATCAACCATGAACTATCTGTGGTTCAAACCCAAACCGTATTCCCTAATATCAACCTCCATCAACCTGCTACAGCCTTCGTGGCTCATGCAAGAAAGGCTCATGCAAGAAACACAAACAGACCTTGGTCCACCCGTAACACGTCTCACTCTCATGGCCTAGGTCTACTGCCCACACCCCAAACCTAACCCACTACAAATTCAAGGCCTTTCCTAGGCAAATGTCAATGGTGCTTCAACAAAGGTTACTCCTTGACTTCATGCCATGCCTTTAAAAGAGCCTAACAATCAACCACAAGCCCACATGATGACTACCAATAACAACACCTCCAACCCAACTTGGCTCTTTGATTGCGGGGCATCCCATCACATCACCAACGATCTCAATGCATTGTCTCTACATACTCCTTGTGATGGCACCGAGGAACTTGTCATTGGTGATGGTTTGTCACTTAAAATTACTCATGTTGGCTTGTTGACTCTTTATTTCTCTAATATCTCCTTTTCCTTGACTAATGTTCTGTGTTCCTTCCTTATCTATAAATATTATTTCCATATCGTGTCTATGCATTGATAACAATATACTAATTGAATTTTTCTTTTTCAATTTTGTTATCAAGGACTTCCACTCCCGCCTCCCCCTCCTCAAAGGAACAGCTAGTCGTGGGATTTATGAACTTCGTTATACTGCGCCACCATACGCTTTTCATTTGCAGAAAAATAAGCCTTCTTTTTTTTGGCATCATAGGCTTGGACATCCACACTCCAAAGTCTTGCAACATTTATCAACTTTTGTTTCCTCTATTTCATCCAATCACAACTCTTGTAATTCATGTTGCATTAATAAAAGTCATAAATTACCAATTTCATGCTTCAACAATTACTTCTAATGCACCCTTACAACTATTATTTTCTATATATGGTTATCTCCAGTACCCTCTTTTGATGCTTTCAAATATTATATAATATTTGTTGACCATTTTACAAAATATATTTGGTTTTATCCAATAAAAAATAAATCCGACTCTCTCACCATATTCCATATTTCGTTTTCAACGACTTGTTGAAAATTATTTTCAAACCAAAATAAAACAGTTATTTTTCGATAATGGTGGAGAATATTAAACTCTCCTTTCATCTTGCCGCATGTGGCATCTCATCTTACATCTCCTCCTCATACACCCGAACACAACGGTTATGCGGAACGACGGCACCGTCACCGCGTCACATAGTCGAAATGGGATTAACTTTCCTCACACACGCCAAAATACCACTTATGTTTTGGCCCTTTGCTTTCACCACCACCACCTATCTCATAAATCGTTTACCCACTGCTACTCTCAATAACGACTCACCCTATTCTCGCCTATTCAATAAAATTCCAAACTACGATAAACTACGTAGTTTTGGTTGTCTTTCTTACCCATGGTTACGTCCCTAATCTAACCATAAACTTCAACCTCGTTCAAAACCATGCATATTTATTGGTTATTCATCCTCACAAAGTGCTTACTATTTACTTGATCCCCTCACCAACAAAGTCTATACATCTCGTCATGTCCACTTTGTTGAGGACGAATTCCCATACGAAACTCTCACAAAATTATCTACATCATCCTCTCCTCATAACGACACATGGCTCCCACTTACCAATCACTTCCTAAACCCCACCTCCTGTTTCATCTCAAACTCCTATCATGACTTCACCCTCAAATACCAATACCCTTCTTCGCTTCGCTTATTCCAGACGCAAAAATAACATTCCACCACCCTCCCCAACACCACAAACCACTCCTACCACTCCACCCTCCATTCCAACCACTATAAATACAGAACCCTCCACTCCTCCATCCTCCTCCCCAAATACTTCAACTTCCCTTCCACTATCCTCCTCCCCAAATACTTCACCTTCCCCACTACAAACTCAACCTATCATCTTACCTCCTCCACACACTCGCCAAACCAGAAACCTAAACCCGAAATACTACAACTCTGATTTCTATCTTTATCATGCCACAACTAACCCCTCTCCCGAACCATCTAACATCACTCAAGCTCTTAAAAACCCAATTTGGCGTAAAGCAATGCAAGAGGAATACAGTGCTTTACAACATAATCAAACATGGACTTTTGTTCCTTCCGACTCGGCTCCTAACCTTGTAGGATGCAAGTGGGTCTTCCGTACCAAATTTAAACCCGATGGCTCGGTTGATCGTCTGAAAGCTCGACTTGTGGCAAAAGGTTTCCATCAAAGACCCGGGTTAGATTACATAGAAACATTCATTCCCGTCATCAAACCGGCCACTTTACGCCTTATTCTCACTCTTGCCACCACAGAAAATTGGTGTCTTCGTCAACTTGACATCAACAATGCTTTCCTTCAAGTTTCCGAATCAGTCTACATGTCCCAACCACCCGGGTTCATCGATCCTTCTAAACCTAACCATGTATGCAAGCTCCATAAAGCCATATATGATCTTCGTCAAGCTGCACGAGCTTGGTACGGCGAACTAAAACACATCTTATCTCGGTTTACGTTGATGATATCATCATCACCGGTCCAAACCCATCCCAAATCAACACCTTTATCACCTCTCTTGCTACTCGTTTCTCTCTCAAAGATCTTGATCACTTATCTTATTTTCTTGGTGTTGAAGTAATCCCACATTCTCATGGTCTGTTTCTTTCTCAAAGCAAATATATTCTTGATATTCTAAAACGTGCCAACATGACTAATTGCAAGCCGACCACCACACCAATGTCCTACTCGGATCCACTTACTACAACCGATGGCACTCTCCTCCCCAACCCAACAGAATATAGGGCTTTTGTAGGCGTCCTACAGACTACAATACCTTTCCTTAACTAGACCTGACGTTGCATTCACCGTAAACAAGCTTTCCCAATTCATGCATTCTCCAACTAATGAACACTGGATTGCTTTAAAATGGTTATTGCAATACTTGCATGGCCCCATGCACCATGGTCTTCTCATAAAACGTGAATCTCCAATGCAGTTACATGCTTTCACAGACGCCGATTGGGCTCGTGATAAACTCATGTATCACAGTACTACAGGTTATATTGTTTATCTAGGTGCAAAACCGGTTTCTTGGAGCTCAAAACGACAACCAACACTAGCTCGCTCCTCCACCGAAGCCGAGTTCCGGGCTGTAGCCTCCTCCACAACTGAAATACAATTGCTCATCTCATTAATGTTTGAACTTTGATACAAGTCCAACACCATTCCCACGATTTACTGTGATAACTTAAGTGCCACACATTACTCGGCAAAGCCGGTCTTTCATTCCCGCATGAAGCACCTAGCTCTAGATTTTCATTTTGTACGGGAGAAAGTCCAAGACGGAACAATACAGGTCACTCACATTGCAGGGGATGATCAACTCGCTGATGCTTTAACCAAACCACTGCCTAAACCCTGTTACAGCATTCTTCTCACCAAGATTGGTCTCCTTCCCCGGTCGTCCATCTTGCGGGGCTTGTTAAACATATTCTGGAACACATTCCGGAAATCCCTCCACAACCGATCAGACCATAATTAATATTATTTTGAATATTTTCAGTTTATATTGTATTTTAGGATAGTCTTTATTAGCCTTTATTTAGTCAAATATTTGATTTGTAAATCCCTGTATTTTAGCTCTTTTGCTTTTGTATTTATTCAGACTTCTGGCTAATGAAAGAAACAATTCAGTCATAACTCTTATAAGGCCTTGGTTTCTTTCATGATGTTAAATGCTACGCTCCTTGTCAAAGCCAATGTAATCTTCCCTCTTGCCTTCTTGTCCTTTGAGTTCCAAATTGCTTCGTTAGCTTTATCCATTCCATCCGGTTTTTCTTCCAATACCATCTCTAAATCATGTTCACCAAGTAACGCCTCTATCTGCATCTTCCACCATGCAAAATCAGTCCCGTTAAACTTTTCGATTCGAACCCTCCCGTCTTCAGCCATTGCAAACGAGAAAAAGAAAAAAAAAAACAAGTCAAGAATCAACCACCCGAAGCCAAGCAACCTCCAAAGAAAACCTGAAACTCCCGAACCGGCGCTTCACCTGCAAAACCCAAGTGAAATCAACAACTTCAAAGGTCCAAAACAGGAACCGTAATCGCAAAATCACCACAAAAAAAACTGGACAGCCCTGCTCCTTCTCCACTTGCGGCGGCACCTAGGGTTCTTGTAACCCTAATCGGCGGCAATCAGCAGCCACAAAACAGGCCGCAATCAGCCCCTTCCAGCGACAGAAACAGTCGCAATGAGCAGCAAGAAGAAATGGAATGAGCAGATTGAACAGAACCAATCAGCCCTTGCGGCAGATCGAACAGAACCAATCAGCCCTTGCGGCAGATTGAACAACAAAAAAAATTCCAGCCGATCAGAACCAATAAGTCCTTCTCAACAGCCTCTTACCTTCCCCGTGACCGAAACAGTGCAGAAACCGTGTTTAACAACGAGCCAAAGCTCTGATACCAATTGTTAGGATTCATAGTCGGTAACGCAGCGGAAAACCACACACACACGCACACACAATAGCAGAAAAGTAAAGACACGAGAATTATAGTGGTTCATCTAGAATTTACCTACGTTCACTTTGCAACTAGGGTTTATTCTTTATTAGGTGCTCAAAGATTACATTACATTATAGGGGGTATAAATAAGACTAGATTAGGTTTACATATATTAGGCAACAACTTAATCAACAAGTAATGGGCTAGACAGCCCTAAAGGCGCCGCCCCCCTTTTGCCTCTTCAGATCAGCCGGCCACAAGTGGCCCAAAGGCCCAGCTGCAGGTGGCCCAAGGCCCGACCCAAAGCCTTCACAACCCAACAATCTATGTTTGCTCATTTTTGTTAAATTAATAAGGTTTGTTGAATATTTCCTTTTCATTTATGTACTCCTTCAACTGAAAATTATCAAATACTTAGAAGAGTATACCATCCCACAACTTACAAGGTTTGCCTAAGATGACTGATATCATGTGTAACATCTATGTTTGCTCGTTTTGTTAAATTAATAAGTTTGGTGAAGAATTTCAAAAATTTCTATGACTGGAATCCCTACATCTTGTATATATATCTTATTATGTGCCTTTGTAATGTACATCTAGCAGAACATAAAGAGTTCTCTTTCTATGTGTGTACTCTATTAAGAAGCACATACACAAACTTCAAGCATGAAATAAGGAAATAAAACACATAAATAATAGAGTAAATTACAGAAATCGTCCTTTATGTTTATACCATTTTTCACTGTCTGTCCTTTAGCCCAAAAAATGTCAGAGATCATCCTTTACGTTTAAATTTGTTGCGGTTTACGTCCTTTAGCCTAACGGGCGTTAAGTTTTTCAGTTAACTCTATTCATGTGCCTTGCACATGAGGGTGTTTTGGGCTTTTTACCCACAAATATATATATATATATATATATATATATATATATATATATAAATAATAAACCTTCTCTCATCTCTTTCTCTCTCTCAACTTTCTCTCTCTAAGATCTGGTGCCCACCACCGCCAAACACCACCACCACCACCTGACCACCGCACAACCCCCTCCGATCTGAGCACCACCACTGTTAGTGCTTGTTCGTCTACTTGACTCCGGATCTTCGCCGGAAATCAGAGAGAAAACCGTCACGCTAGGGTTTCAACCGTTGATTCGAGCAAACATGCGTTAATCGCTGAAGGTCTGTTACTCCTCCATTACCTCATCAAAATTCTCGAATCCGGCAGCGGATGCGCGAAGGAAAAAGCATGTATCAAGCTTCAAACCCTAACTCTCTCCAAAGAAAACGCAAGAGCAATCGATGGTGATTTTCTCACACCCTAGACCTCCCTCCTCTCGCGGCTATCAAAACCCCACTTCTACTTACAACACGAACCATCTTTTCAACCTCCCTTTGCAAATCCATCAACACAGAGCAGCTTCATTTGATCTTAAATGCCAGGCTGCCAGAGACGATGGTTTTCTGGAACCTCCTACAGTTTATCAAGGAGTTTACGGCCCCTGGTCCGTCGATTCCTCCGACATCCGTGAGGTATTCACCTTAATTCAGCACAATTCATGGCTTCTTACATAAACCCTAGGATTATTATCCTTTTGATGTTGCAGGTAATTCTATACAGGTCTGGATTAGTGACAGCTGCAACATCGTTTGTTCTTACGTCATCTGCTATTTTCTTGCCTGATGATCTGTTGACTGGTTTATTGAAGCAAAATATTGATATACCGTACGCAATTGGGGCTTCTGGATTAGGGTTATCATTGGTTTTGATTTGTATTTGTGGTTTCTGGTGGAGGGTGGTGGCGGCGGCGGCGACGATGGTGGGGTGTTGATGGTGGGTCTGAGTGGGTAGATGTGGAGGATTTGTGGTGGTGGATAAACATAAAATTAGAGGTTTAAATTTTAATTTGTGGGTAAAAAGACCAAAACACTCTCATGTGCAAGACACATGACTGGAGTTAACTGAAAAACTTAACCCCCGTTAGGCTAAAGGACGTAAACCGCAACAAATTTAAACGAGGATGATCTCTGATATTTTTTGGGCTAAAGGACATACAGTGAAATATGGTATAAACATAAAGGACAATTTCTGTAATTTACTCTAAATAATAATAGCATAAAGTTACTGAAAGAAGATGCACAAATTGACTTCAGATTAATTTATGTTCTATAACTGAGAAAAAGTATTACATTGACGGATCACATAAACATCACAGATGTACTCATATTACAAATTAGTTTTATATACTACTCATGTTCTTTTGTATTTGACCAAGGATAAATTGTGGTTTGTTTTTTGTTCCATTTTAATAAAAACTCGTAAAGTAACAGAATTTATTTTGGCTGAACAGATAAAGATTTGGGACGATAGGAAGCCGTCACCTATTGCAGTACTGAGGCCACACGATGGCCTTCCTGTTATGTCTGTTACATTCTTAACTGCTCCACATCGCCCAGATCACATCATACTTATCACAGGGGTATGTGCTGAATCAATTTTTTTCCCACGACATGCTTTTTCTATTTAAGAATTTAAACATGGAGTAAGCCATATGGTAGGACTAGAGGTGGAAAAAAAGGCAGGGCAGATGGGTTGGGTAACCGGTCAAATGGGAATTATTTAGTACGGCAAAAATGGCCTGGCCCAACCTACAAACACTTTTTTTCTTTTCCTTTTCTCGAATTTTATAATTAATTAACGTGTTAAATATGATTAAAAACTAAATTATTACAGGGCCCGTTGAATCGTGAAGTGAAAATTTGGGCCTCTGAAGGTGAAGAAGGATGGTTGCTTCCTAGTGATGCTGATTCATGGCATTGTACTCAAACATTGGAGTTGAAAAGCTCTGCTGAATCTAGAATCGAAGATGCATTTTTTAATCAAGTGGTTGCATTATCTCAATCTGGGCTACTTTTACTAGCAAATGCCAAGAGAAACGCTATATATGCTATACACTTGGATTACGGGCCCAATCCAGAAACAACCCGTTTGGACTACATTGCAGAGTTCACTGTTACTATGCCAATATTGAGCTTTACTGGCACTAGTGATCTGTTACCAAACGGGTACAACATTGTTCAGGTTTACTGTGTCCAGACACAAGCCATTCAACAATATGCTTTAGACTTAGCCCAGTGCCTACCACCTCCTTTTTATGATATCTATGAGAAATCTGGTTCAACGGTTTCACATGACGCAACGATTATTGGTTTGGAACCATCTGGTGGTAAATTGGATGAGATGTCTCAGGCTAGCCCAGGACCTAGCCCGAGACATTGCCCAGATGGGGCATCTGCATTGAGCCCTAATGAGCTGAAGGACACTGATACAGATGTTTCATGTATTGAATCACCACCACCGGTTCAATTGAGCTCAAAGTTGTCAGGAAAAGTTTCTGACTTTAGAAGTCCATCTGGCAGGTTTGAGCCACGCCAGCAACTAAACGGTTATGATGATCAGAAAATCATGGGAGAATTACAATTGGAAACTGCTCGTTCAAACACGTCTAATGCCGCCTTGTTGGATGACGATGATGATCGGGCGGTCAAGTTTAAGCATCCAACTCATCTGGTAACTCCTGCTGAATTGATGGCCACATCATCCTCTGAAGTAAATCATGTTGACGCTATGCATGATGTGACAGTAAACTCTGATACACAGAATGCTGAGGTGGAGGTTAAGGTTGTGGGTGAAATGGGAATGAATCAAAATGCTGATATTGCCTTGAAAATTGAACTTAACGGTTTTTCTTATGAAGAAAAGGAAAAATCTAGAACTTTCTCCTCACAAGCATCAGGACTTGGGCTTGATATGGCGCGGGATAATGAATCTAAACAATTGGATCAGATTGCAGATGCTCAAGATGAAGTTGATGATGTGGCAACTGATCTAGCTGGATCGGTTGAGATGGTTGCGACTGGAGTAGTTCAATCTGTGGGTCCCTCTTCACGAGAAAAAAAGAAAAAGAAAAAGAGTGCCCAAGTATCAGGTCAATCTTCTTCTTCAAGTATCTTAAAGTCAACTAATTCTTATGATGAGCTAGGAGTGAGTTCAAGTATTCCCTCAGCAGAAGTTATACTTTCTCAAATTCAGTCCATGCAACAAACACTAAATCAGGTAATAAACATCTACATGTCCTGCTGGAATGACATCTAAATTTGGTTTCAAAAAAATTGTTCTGCTATTAACTACTAATATAAAAATTAGTTATGGCCTAACCATTGAACTAAAACAGGTGTGTAAAGCAGTTGCTTCATTGTTCAACAACTCAGGAAGACTTGTAATTGTTCTTCCTTGTATTTTTAACAACCCTGCCTAGAAGCTGCTTTTATCCCTTTTTGGTATAGTTGGCAAAATGGGCACCTCTGGCAGGTTGGGTCAAGTTGGTTTGACCCATTGAAACTTTTTTGTTCATTCTTAAATAGAACAATTTAGAGGCTTGTAAGCACCTTTAAATATACTTTAGGAGACCTTTATAAAATTTTAACCCCAAATTGACCCATGTTTAGATAATATGTTTGAGACCACCACTCCTTTTATTTTCCGGTTACGGGTATACTTGAAGTTATTAATTGTTCTGCAGGGCTTAACAATTAACATGGGTAAGTTCTGTCAGGTGTTAGCTAAATACTACTCTGGAAAGTGCATTATTTTCTAAAGAAATTAATTACTTTTCTTTGAACTGCAGGTTTTGATCAATCAAAAGGAAATCCAAAAGCAGATTCCAGTGGTTTCTGCAGTACCAATTACAAAAGAAGGGAAAAGAATCGAGGCAGCCATTGGTAAAAGCATGGAAAAAATTCATAAAGCTAATTCTGATGCTTATTGGGCTCGTTTTCAAGAAGAGTTTGCAAAACAGGAAAAGTCAAACAAAGACCACCATCAGCAAATATCGAATTCCGCCTCTAATGGCCACAAAGAATTTCTTGCAGCGTCAGAGAAAATGCTCAAGAAGGAAATGGCTGCAGTGGTTCCAGTTGTTGGGCGCTCAGTAATTCCAATTGTTGAGAAAGCTGTCTCTACAGCTGTCTCAGAGGCTTTCCAGGTTACCAAATCTTACATCAAAGAACATTATTACAAGAATAATCTATATTTTTGAACAAATATACACTTTGGGTGACATTCAATCCAATTGGTTTGTTATCTTAGCCTGTAATGGAAAAAAAGATGACTGAAATTGGCCCATTTATAAGTAAATATCCTAATCTTTTGAAAGGTTACCAATATGGAAAAAAAGATGACTGAAATTGACCCATTTATAAGTAAATATCCTAATCATTAGCATGTCGTCTGATGGAATTGTAATATGAATTTTGGTGTAGAGGGGAATAGGTGATAAAGCTGTAAATCAACTGGAAAAAGCAGTTAATTCCAAACTGGAAGCTACTGTATCTAGGCAAATTCAAGTTCAATTTCAAACTTCTGGCAAACAAGCTCTACAGGTATGATAGTGATACAGTCATAAGTTTTAGATTCTAGAGAGCCCTGTTAACCATGATTTGGTAAAATCTATGATCATTCAAACCTTGAAAAATATGTTGCAGGAAGCACTGAGGTCAAGTATGGAGGCTTCTGTTGTTCCTGCCTTTGAGATGTCTTGCAAGTCAATGTTCGACCAAGTTGATACCACATTTCACAAGGGAATGATTGAACACACAACTGCAATTCAGCAGCAAGTTGAGTCCATGCATTCTCCTTTGGCATTTGCTTTGAGGGTAAGAAATCATCATCATTTTGTATTTGGAACCGCGTTTTGTTGTCTGACATCTTTTGGTTATTTGAAGATATGTGTGTGTGTGTGTAAAATCTTAAAGTTTGGCTGAAAAGGAAACATATTGAATGGTTTAGAAGTCGCCCATGCATAATGAAGTGCTTACAACCTCCTAAACTTTTTTATTCAAAACATTTTGGGTCATTGTTATAGGGCTAGTTGCATAAACCATTTTTGTCCAATTTCTGTTTTAGGTAACCAACTTTCGATTGACGATTGAAGTTTCAAAAAATTTTAAGATGACAATTTTTAAGAATTTTGATATTAGGTCATCTGAACTTGTAACCAAGCAACATGATGACATGAAAACTGACATATTGGCAACTTTTTGACCATATTGTCTGTTGTCTGATGTGGTAACTTTTATTTTTTCTGGCCCAACAAGAAGTTGGTTAATGAAAACAGAAATCAAATGAAAGTTGATTACCTTTTTTTGGTTATTAGACCTTTTCATAATTATAGTTTTTGGAATTATCTAATATATTGATTATATGTTAAATTGCAAATAGTAATACTGGCATTTGCTGTTCCCCCCAACTCGTATGTTATTTGCCATTATTTCGAACATGATGTTATCATGTTATGCTGGTTCTTTCAGGATACCATCAATTCAGCATCATCTCTGAGTCAAACATTGAACAGTGAATTTGCTGAGGGTCAAAGAAAGTTAATGGCTCTTGCAGTTGCTGGAGCAAATTCTAAATCAGCAAATCCATTGATAAGCCAACTAAGCAACGGACCTTCAGGTGTTTTCCATGAAAAGGTCGGTTTTACCCTTCCACTAATTATATTACAACACTCAAAGATCCCTCACACTCATATCCTAATTATTGCACTTCTCTCTTGATATAGATTGAAGCACCAGTGGACCCCACAAAAGAACTATCTAGGTTGGCGTATGAGCACAAGTTTGAAGAGGCCTTTACTGCTGCCCTGCAAAGAAGTGATGTTCGCATAGTGTCCTGGTTATGCTCTCAGGTACATTTAACGGGGTCAAACCAAGTCAGTCAGGTTAGGTTGACCAAAACCAGTTTTTCTCCAAATTTATTTTCATAAAAAAGTATTAGCATGTCAAAATGCTTACAGAAATTTTTACAATTTCAGTAACAATCTCGACTTTCTTAGTAAAAGGATTTGGGACGGTCTTATGCATTAAAAAGACACTCTGCGTGACTTTTTAACATTTTTAAAAGTTTTTATTTTACCCCTTTTTTATTCAGTTATAAGTTTGTGGTAATCTTATGTTAACTCACTTTTTATGTTAAAAAAATTGTAGGTTGATCTACAGGGGATATTAACAAGTAATCCCGTTCCTCTGAGCCAAGGGGTACTGCTATCATTATTGCAGCAATTAGCATGTGATATTGGGAACGATACATCTAAGAAACTTGGTTGGATGATGGATGTGGTGGTGGCGATCAAACCAATGGACGGGATCATTGCAATGCATGTAAGGCCTATATTTGAACAAGTGTACTCGATTCTAAACCATCAGATGAGTGTTCCCACAACTTCGGTTGCTGAGCTTTCCAGTATCCGTGTGGTCATGAAACTCGTAAACTCGACGTTAAGGAGCCTGTAAGTAATTCGAGATGAATGTTTTGTACAAAGTTTCCGAATTTTTGTAATGGGAATTGGACATTTGTTTTCAGACTGTTGCTTTCTGAAAATTTCTTTACAGTAACTGTACGTTTTTCATCGATATATTGGTCAGTCAACGGCTCCAAGGTCTTGACCCGAAAACATTAAGTTACGATTTCAAACTATTATTTTGGGACATGGATGGATTGGTGGCTATTCGTTCCTTTGTCAAAATATGCTAAAAAGAAATTATGTTTGCATTATATTTTGGAGATAAAAGGCAGCTTAAATATAGAATATATATGAAAGGGGTGGAAATTTGTTTCTTAGATATAACTAGTTGGATATCCGTGCTTCGTCTTCGTCACATTACCACAACGGTAGCGGTACTTGATTTAGGCTACGATACTAAAAAACACGATTTTGAATAAAAATCTGATTTTTAAATAAGTTTATATCTGAACGTTGATTAAAAAAATAAAAAACAGCCGCGCAGTCTGTTTATTGAAAAAAGTTGATGAACTATACTTAATAAAGAAAAAAAAATTAATAGAAAATTAAGTAGGTTAAAAACGTATATTATATATAGTACCGCGCAATGTCGTGTTTGTTATACATCAATTCTAAATAAATAAAGATCGGTGGAAATTTGTAAAATGATAAATTCTCGCCATTAAAGCTTTTCTTACTTTAACAGTTGAAATGAACATAAATTTAGTTTAAGTAAAAGTAACATAGATTGATAAGAAAATATTCGAGTAAATTTAAGGGTTTTTTTTTTCTTTTAAATCATTTTGTAACTTTAAATGTGATAAAAGGCTTAAAGGTTAGGGGTACATTTACCATTTTTTTTTAGCAAACTTATTTTAAGAAGATTAATGGAAAAGTACATATTTTAAGAAGATTAATGGAAAAGTACAGAGAGAAGAAACATGATTTACATATGGTGTTCATCGATCTTGAAAAGGCGTACGATAGTGTGCCTAGAAGATTGATCTGGGAAAGTCTGGAGGGAAGAGGGATCCCTAGTAAATATATTGAGGCAATTAGGGATATGTATCATGAGGCTAAGACATGTGTCCGAGCTCCCGTGGGGGATACAGACTTTTTTCCGGTGGAAGTGGGAGTTCACCAGGGGTCGGCACTAAGCCCCTTTCTCTTTGCAGTAGTTTTGGATGAGTTGTCAAAGTCGATTCAAGATGCAATTCCATGGTGCATGCTTTTTGCTGATGATATCGTGTTGATTGCAGAAAGTAAAGAGACATTGAACAACAGACTAGAGGAATGGAGAACAGTCTTAGAGCACAAAGGTTTGAAGATAAGCCGATCTAAAACCGAGTACCTTCACTGCAACTTTAGTGGTGCAAACGTCGACGAGGAGACCCAGATTTCTATTGAAGGTGGGGTTGTCCCTAAGACACTGAAGTTCAAGTATTTAGGATCTGTCATCCAGAGTAACGGGGACATCGACAATGATGTAGTCCATCGGGTCCAGGCTGGTTGGTGTAAATGGAGAGCGGCCTCAGGTGTTTTGTGCGACAAGAGGTTCCCAATAGGGTTAAAGGGTAAATTTTATAGGGTAGCAGTTCGCCCAGCGATGCTATATGGAACCGATTGTTGGGCCATCAAGAAGACACAAGCTCGAAAAATGGATGTAGCTGAGATGAGGATGTTGAGGTGGATGTGTGGACACACAAGAAAGGACCGAATAAGAAATGAAGTTGTTCGGAAGAGATTGGGAGTCACATGTATCTCAGATAAGATAAGAGAAGGAAGATTGAGATGGTTTGGACATGTCAAGAGGAGACAGAGCACAGATCCAGTGAGAACGGTGGAAACTCTCGTTGTAGAGGGGAAAAGGAGCAGGGGGAGACCGAAATTAACGTGGGATGAGAGGATTAGGCTTGATTTGCTAGATTTACACCTCTAAGAGGACATGATCAATGATAGGATTTCATGGAGACGTCGTATTAGGATTTTAGGATGAGTGACCCGTTGTGTGGGAGAGTAGAGTTGTTTAGCAAAGATTTTGCGTATGTCTTGTTTCTTGTAGTTGTGTTGTGTTTCTTGTGACTAATATACTCTAGTCATACACTGCTAATTGTTAGATTACTGTTAGATTTATTTTACTTTATTACTCATTAATTTTATTTATATTTTTATCTTTTTCTTTCCTATGGAGCCGGGGGTCTAAACGGGAGCAGCCTCTCTATCCCTTGGGATAGGGGTAAGGTTTGCCCTCATCACACCCTCCCCAGACCCTACTAATAGCGTTAGCTATGTGTGGGATTATACTGGGTACGTTTGGTTTGGTTTGGTTTCTAGCAAACTTATATTATAACTATAAACCAGGGCTGCGCATCGGTACATAACCGGACCGACCCGAAACCTGAAAAGTATCGGTTTTATTAGGGTTGACAATTTTTGACACGGACATGTTAACACGACACGTAATTAACATGTCCCGTGTTTGACCTTAACAGGTTTCGTGTCTAAAACAGGTCGACACGGTTAAATTCGTGTCTAAACAGGTCGACACGGTTAAATTCGTGTCTAAACAGGTTAAAGACATGTTAACCTGTTAAGACCCGTTAGTGACATATTAACACTTAACATCCTATTTGCATCTAGATTCTAGGCCTAGCCCAAACCCAATGGATGTTTTATATTTTACTCTTAATGTCTTTGATGGATATTTTGATTCGATTTTTATGGGTTTTTGTTTTAAAAATGTTTATGATATATTATGTTAATGGATGTTATGATTCGAATTTTTAAAATCTTATGAAGTTTTGGCATTTTTTTCTAAATAGGTCCCTTAAAGGTGACCTGTTTCTAAACAGGTCGTGTTCGTGTTTGGAAAAAATGACACGATTAGTTATCATGTAGTGTTCGTGTTGAACACAACAGGTCATCGTATCTTATCGTGTCGTGTATTATCGTGTCGTGTCTGACATGTTATGCCAGCCCTAGGTTTTATCGGCCGGACCGATGTACACGCACCCCCGGTATAAACAACGAAAACAAATTGAGGACTTTTTTTATTTTTGATGTACACATTTTGAACTTTAAGAAATTACTCATATGGATGAAGTGATATAAAGAAGACCCATGCTCAAGTTTCATTAGTGGAGCATTCCTAGCAAATGGCCCAAGCCTACTATCCTAGAAAAGGGAAACATGTTTAGTTCATGTGATTGTAAAGGGAACACTTTGCATGAAACCCATGTATTAAGGGACACAAGTGTTGTGTTGGCAAGGTATCTTTGATGGTCATTTCCACTACAAGTTACTTTTTTTAGTGGGGTTTAAAATTCTCTTTTATACCCTTACTGTTTCTAGTTTTGGATGAATCATGATTATATTACAATAAAGTGTGATTATATGGATGCTTTTTAAAGTTAATGGGATTAGTTACAAATATCTTACTTAATTCTTTTTCTAGATAATCATGTGATTCATGTCACACTATAAAGAGAAAAATGGTTTGCTGTTTAATTTTTGACAATTTTTGTATAATTTTGGTTTTCTAGAAGTCAAGATTAGAGTAATACTTATTTTAATCGATACTAAATCGATAACCTATGTTTTACGTATAAAGTAATAAAAAAATTCTTGATCAATGAAAGAACAATATCATCATTTTTGTTTAGATAATTTTCTAAAACATGTATTAATATCAAGACATAATCATCAATTATCATTAAAGGTGTATTTTTTCTCTAATACAATCCGGAGAAAGATGGTTGTTTGTGATGGAATATATGAGGGAGGTGATGAGGGATACTCATGTATGGGTATAATAATTCCTTAAAGTAAAAGTAGAAAATTCAATTTTAAGTGCGGTGGGGTTCCAATAATTTCTTTTCTAGTTTCACCTTAACTATTCTATCCACGACAATTTAGGAAATCAAAACATAAAAAACGAGTAAACAACTATTTTGGAAACCCTAGAGCATTCAGTACACGTTAGGATATAATGAAAACCCTGTGTTACATATGTAACCTAGTCTTATATAATAAACGACAATTTAGGGGATCATGTCTTATAATAAACTCATTAAGTCATAACCCCTCTATATTGTACACATATTTGCTATCCATAAACTTTTTAAAGGTTTATAAGTGAAAGGGATATTATATGTATTAAATTATTAATGAGTTACATATATTTGGAATGTAGTAAGGGTACGGGTTAGGATGTAGTAAGGGTACGGGTTAGGATATAATGAAAACCATGTGTTACATATGTAAAAGTTTAAAACGTAAGTAAACTATTTTTTTTTTGTTTTTTGGGATAGCTTGTATATTTAATTTCATCACTTTTGGTAACAAAAAAACAAAAAAACGCCGAGTGGTTTTTTTTATAAATTTTTTTACGTATGTAACATTTTGACGTCTGATGTAAAAATACTGATTTTTTTTAAAAAAAAGTGCTCGGCATTTTTTTTATTTTTTTAATTTTTCTGGTGATGAAAATACGTATAAAACCACCCTAAAAAAAGAAGTTACATATGAGTTTTCACGGTTTTTTGGTAGTGTGTTTTCATTTTATACTTTTCCCTAAGGGTACTAAGTTAATAGATTAGTAGTGGGCTCCTAATTACTCTAGGGTCTAGTGGAATATTTGATCAAGTATGAATCATGTGTTTAAATGAATTTGGTTTGATTTAATTGGTTAAATTAGTTGGATTTGTAATGTTTGATAAGAAGGTTAAAGTGTTTTGCCAAAATACTCAAAACATATCAAAACATGGAATTTTAATTGGTTTTGAGCACAAGTTTACTCAAAATATGTATATATGTAATTATAATGCTTTCGGATGAAAATGGTTGGATTAGAAGTCATAATATTGAAATAGGGTGAGCTTCAGATTAAAATCATAAACTTACGTGAAAACCACTCTCAATTAATCAAAGAATTTCTAATAGTTTTATTTTTTTATTTTGATTGTTGTAAGGATATTTAAGTAAACATACACTTCCACTATTTTCTGGTATTTATATTTATTTAAGTAAAGTTATTCTCTATATCTTTCTCTAAAACCCTAAACCAAAAAAGTCGATTATCTAAGAACTGGAGAAAATTGAAGAAACGATCGGGCCACCATGGATTTCCGTCGCCCCTCCGCTGCCACCATTGATTCTGGCCATGGAGGTTGCAGAGCCAATACCGACTATAACACTTGCTTCTGGACTTTCTAATGCATCACGTTACCAGTAAATTGTAACACTCGGATTTTTCACCACAAAGTTAAACCTTAAAACAGACGCAGAAAATAGGTCCCATTAAATAACCAACAAAAGCAACATCGTTGTCTTTATAATCAACTAAACAAAGGTTTATCCTTTCCAAAAGAAAGGAAGTCAAAACACGTTTTACAAAAACCAAAAGGTTAGTTATTACACATATATACAAAACATTGTATTAAAAGGCCCCAACAAGGTGGCCAAACGTCAAAAAACGACCACCACCAACATTGATATGAGAATCCAACACCTTGAAGTATGACCCGAGACTACACCGGAGTTTTACCTACAACCAAATACACCCCAAAACATGTTATTAGTAATGATATACAACTCCCCCATTGGAACGCCGGAAGAAGGGGGGTTCCATACACTGGCCACCTGCTAGCCACCCCCTCCCCCGTACCAGCTTTCCCACTCCCCCATTATCCGACCTTTTTGCATCTTTATGCATTAACGACATAAGACTTGTATTAAACACCATACAAGTTCTACCACACTACCAACATCAATTGAATAGTTTATACACACCCATTTACGAGAACCACAACTCGTTTTCACACATGGAGTAATTGACTCCATGTCCACCCGTGAAGTGTATGACCTCACGTCACCGGTGAAGTATTTGACTTCACTCCCACCTGTGAAGTATTTGACTTCACTTACCCCCATGAAGTGTTTTAACTTCAAGATCACCAATGAATATTTATTTGACTCTTATCACATAAAGTCAAATTACACCAATTTCATCGAGTTTGCATATTTGTTCGACTCTTACCACGTTTAAGTCAAAATCACCAATTCACACCACATTGCATATCTAAATTGACCTTACCACATTTAAGTCAAAATCACCAATTCACACCACATTGCATATATAAATTGACCTTACTACATTTAAGTCAAAATCACCAATTCACACCACATTGCATATTTAAATTGACCTTACCACATTTAAGTCAAAATCACCAATTCACACCACATAAATAGAATTTAACAACAAACAATCTATTTATGTGACACAAACACCATATCTATTACTAAGTAAGTGTAAAGCACTTACCTTTTGGATTTGATGCCTCCGGTTTATCCTCGCTTACAGCAACTTGATTACCTAAACAATAAACACCTTGTTTAGTAATCTAAAGGTCTAATTATAATCACCAATTAATGTTTAACACCCACCCAAGAACTTATGATCTACGTTCATACTAAACTTGGTTAATTCAACTTTATTTAACCCTTCAAACCCTCCTAGATAACATTCCACCCATTTGACCTGTTTAGGTCTTATCCAAGTTTCGGCCAACACCCCACTTTCATAAGTCGACTATAGAGACTCCTGCCACAGTTTTATGTCTGATGCGGGGTTTCCCCTCCCCCGTCTTATGTCTTTTTTACAAAGTCAGAACCAGCCCCATTATGGGAATCTCATCTGTAATACGTTCACCATTTGATCAAATAATATATATACTTATGGTCTGAATGCTTATCCATAGACATCATTTATGCATTAAAATATTTAATACATGCTTTGCCATTTTCATAAATAAAATCATTTGGAAATTATGAAAGCATTAAACATATTCACCTTTTGAGAGTTTAACAAAACTTGGAAGAGTAGCTTCTAAGTGGGCAACACTATTGCTCTATATCTTAGACTGGATTCTTCAAAATCCTAGCGTCTTTTCTTAAGCGGAGAAGCGTTTAAACAAGAATGTGTCTTGTAGGACCCTAGATAATTAGGATTTTGTATCAAACGATTATACGGGTGTAAGCCGTGAACTTGGGTTCACGGGTAAGGGTTGGGCCGGCCTTGTTATGACCGAGAACTTGATCACATATATGGGCTTTTGACTGGTTTAAATACTTGTATCTCATATATGATTAGGTTAGACGTCTAAGTTGGTTTTTCTCTCAAATTGTAATCGGTTCAAGTTGCTAATATATATATTCGAATTACTTTGATTAAATCCTTGGGTGTGTTTGTTCTTGAATCATTCGTATACAATGGTTTACGCTAGTTGTATTCGTCGTTTGATATCGTTATTGAAGATCCACCGGGTGTTTAGGACTTACAATTGGTATAAGAGCCTTTGAAGCTCTTTGAAGGCTACGATATCAGAAGATTCAAGGTAATTAATCATCTAAATACTGTTATAGGCTGAACTTGCAACCCGTAGCGGATCACTATGTAGGGGGTAGCGGTTAGCTACCGCCCCAGACACGTTGAGTCCGTCTGCCACGCGACAGCCTGCAGTTGTTCCTTAGTTTTGCGGCATAGCGGACCGCTAGGGAATGGGTAGCGGTTCGCTACCCTTGCCACGCGTCAAAACCCTCCCACTAGTCATCAGATATGTGGTGCTTACTGGTTGCTTCCTTAATGGTTACGTAGCGGACCGTTAAAAAACGGTAGCGGTCCGCTACCGATGGCTTTTCATAATTTTTCATTTTTAACCCTTGGAATTTGGTTTAATTGCATAACTAACCCTTTGGGGTTTTATTCCTAGCTTGACTTGGAACCATTTTTGGACGGGCATTACAACATTCATCATCAACAAGATGAATGGTACTAGTATAAAACCACTAAAGTCTTGACATATAGTCAGTTAGATCGACACTCAACATGTCATTCACATTTGTCTAAAGTGATATATACAATTCAGTTGTTGTTTTATACTCTCCAACATGAAGGACAAATCATCCACATAGTTAAAATAACCTTAATGGAGGTAGACGCGTCTACAAGCCATCATATTATTGTAAATATCCTCTAATGAATCTCACAAGATTTATTAAAGTAGTTTACAATAGTAACATATATTTCTTTCATATGTTATAGTCATCCAGAACTTACACTTATGAATTTCCAAATCTTCAACATGATGTGACATATCATGTGCTTGTGTATTTCATCTCACTACACCGACCATATTCTATCATGGTGTGACTATACTTTTTGATGTTTATTTGTGACTTTTTACATTAGTCACGATCACAATTCGCTTATTGTGGTTGTGAAACTCACTTCTTGCACTATCTGTTTAAATCATATTGTCAGGGAAGTTAATAGGAGTTTAAAATTATTTTCCATAAATAATAGTTTTCCTTATCGATTTATTTCATTGCATGAATTATTCGAAAATAGCGAACACAAAACAATAATACAACGAAAGTAAATCAATAAAAAGCAACACTTTTATTAATAATAATACTTCAAACGGATACATCATTGATTTTTCAACATCAATCATACAGTGTTACTATCATGAACACTCTTATCATCGGATTCATCATCAAATATATCGATAATCTCTCTAGAGTCACCCAAGAAATTAAGTCAGTACATCGCTCCCACGACGCGCCTAACACCAATGGGAAACGCGAAACCATGCGTGATATTATGAACCGTCCACTTATCACTAAGTGTGATTTTGTAACAATCTTCATACAACTTAGTTGAAGAAAGAATACCCTTTGGGATGTCCGAGACATGGAGAACACCTCTCAAAGGCAGTCTACATCCTGTAGATAATTGTAGTTCCACATTTCCAATTCCAAGCACTAATATCCTTTGACCATCAAGGCATTGCAACACATCTCTCAAGAGCATGACAGGTCTTAAAGCTCGACCTATTGGAACAAGCATGAGTAGTGGCTCCAGTAAATAAGAACCATAATCACCGTATGATTTCACACAGCCCCGGAAGCAGCTCAATGACTTACTCTTCTGGTAGGTGTTAAGGCTCCCCCTCAGTGGAACTCCATGCACTCATATCAACACGTCCTTATATAATATTGAAACTCTAATTTGAATAGTCACAAATCTGTCGAAAACAACAATTGTTTATATAGTAAACTACACGCAGGTAGTAGTATTTGAACAATTAATTATGTCACAACACCAAGTTGTTTATAAACCAGTTTGTTTTAAACGTTTTAAAACCTTTTGTTCAATAAATAAACCGTATCCAACACGCTCGTTAGACTATTGAAACGTTTTAAACAAATCTCTTAAGGTTTATTATATAAAATAAACCATTTCTAACACGCTCGTTAGAATATTTGACACAAACATTTCAAAGTTTTGGTTTTTTATAAAAAAAAAACCATTTCTAACACTCTTGTTAGAATATTAAAATGTTTATACAATAAATATTTTCTAATACACCCGTTAGAAAATAACACGTTTGGACAAACGTATATAAAACCGTTGGTATATACAATAAACCCATGTTAGATTATTTTATAAAATAATTGTTTCTAACACTCATGTTAGGAAACATGACGTTCAGACAAACGTTTTAAACCATAATATTTTATAAAATATAATCATTTATAACACACATGTTAGGAAATGAAACGTTTACAAAAAACGTGTGGTTTATAAAATTAAACCCGGTTTAACATGCCCGTTAGAAAATTTAACGTTTACAAAAAATGTGTGGATAAACCTGGTCTAGCACGCACGTTAGAAATTAAACGATCACAAAATCATTTTAAAAACCAGCCGGTTGAATCAAACCATTTGTTTTGTAACATTGTATAGGATTTAAGATTGTACTCCATTTTTTATAAATCCAAACACAACAAGTAGTATCGCACACATTATTTCTCAAAAAAAAATTATAAGATTATATCAAAATCTCTAAAATATTTTTATTTTCAAAACATTTCGTGAACCCAAAAATCCTTATATATAAGATTGTAGCAACAATCTCCCAAAATTTTGTAAAATTCTGTTTTAAGATTGTAGGAACTTGGGTCACTTTTTATTATAAAATAATAATAATAAAATGCTAACAATACTCTCTTTAATCATGAGAAATAAACTGGTAAATACCGTATACAAAACCGAGTAAAATTAACTATAAAATACAAATATATATACCAACTTTGATTCGAACTAGTGTCTTTATCAAGTACTTCGTGTAAAATCCTTGACTTGAATCTTCACCACTTTTAGTATTCAACTATGCTCCTTGACTGTGACAAAGGGCAAACAAAATGTTGACGTTGTGGCTGAGGCCTCGAGTTTAACACGGGTCCCTTAAAACAGATTTTGAGTCTCCGCTAAAGGGGTCGTCTGTTTCCCAAAGTATAACAACCGAAACAGTATGAACTTCCAGGAAAGGCTCTCACGCCCGAGGTATCACCGGGTAAATTGTGTGTGTAAAAAAATGTGAAAAGGATGAAGATGGTGATGATGGAGGATGAACAATTAGAGAGTGTCTCTCTTTTATATGTTGTTAGACTCTTTTTCTTTATATATTTTTCCATCCATTTTTTCTCTCTTGTGAAAAATGAATCAAAGGTTTATAATTATATTCAAACAAAAAACAAACTCCTTATATTTAATTTGGAAGACAAACCAAACCACAAGTTAGTCAAATTAAAAGAAATTAAAAGTCATAATCAAACCTTATAATGATAGATTTATGAGACAAGAACCAAAAGACCCATATTACATTATGATAATTAGCATCTAATCAAATGATGCAACAAATTTATACTAGTTATCCAAGATTAGTAATTTTTATTCCAACCACTTAACTCCGAGAATCAATATTCCAATCATTTTAGCTCTGGTTTGGACACTGTTTGTTTCATTGTGAAGCTATCACATAATAGAACACAACCCATATATAATTAATTATATAAATATAATTATTTGTGTCCAAAGATAGTGAAAAACCAATTTCCACTAAAAAATTCCAATATGATAACTAATATTTTGTGTATATGTATATAAATATAAGAGTTAAATACGGTTTTAGTCCATGTGGTTTGACAAAAATAACCATTCCAGTCCAAAAGTTTAAATTTGACTTTTTTAGTCTAATAGTTTTAGTTTTGTATCAATTAAAGTCCAGTCCACTAACCCCGTTGGAATTTTTCTGTTAAGTATTAATAAAAAGACTATAATACCTCTGTTAATAAAAACATATATAAATCTAAATATTTCTCTCTGCTCTTTAAAAACCCTAAATTCTCATTTCCCTTTTCCCCGATTCAAGAAAACCATCATCTTCCTCCACCACCTACCTCCAACACTAGCCACCACCTCAACCGCCCCTTCACCTTCCTTCGACCGCCACCCTCGATTGATCAGGAGGACTATAACGCGGGTTAGGAAGCTAGGGATACCGATTTTGATTGATCAGAAACATCGTCCACGGAATTTCTTGATGAGGAGTGTAGATTTTACAAATGAGAACATGAAATTGAGTGGATTTGGGATTGGGACCGCGACTACCGTTAGGAATTTACAAAAATCCATGATCGGTGAGACCAAGAAGGGGCAACATGTTTAAGAAGAATTTAGGGGCGACGGCTAGTCATGTTTCAGAGAGAAGAAAAGAGAAAGAGACCGATCCAGAAGAAACCGGTGGTGGCTACATCACCGGAGAAGAAAGGTATGGTGGCGGCACTTCTCTAATAGACCCATGGCGGTGTGTTCATGGTGGTTCTTGCGAAGTGAAGTGGTGGTGGGTTATTGCGAAGGCGACGAAGGTCAGGCGGCCTGTAACCGGGTGATATCGATTTGCAGGTGGAGGTGGTGGCTGGCGGCGAAGGTCAGCCGACCCACAACTGGGTTTTTGGTTAGGAAGGAGAGTGAGGTGGGAGCATGGGGCTAAAGTGGTGGTGAGGACGATGATGACTACAAGCCACCGCTAAGGAACATGTAACATCCCAGAAATATTGAAGCTTGCAATTCGGGTTGGTGGACGACCCGAATACGTATTTATCAAAGTAATGAGTAGGTTAGTCGAAGGAGGTACGTTTAATTACCGAAATGGACCCGAATGGTCACTATTATACAGTGCAAGTTAAAAACGCGCGGTTTAGAAAAGGCGAGGACCCGGATGTAACTGTAGGAGGTATATAAGCAAACTATTGAAAAACCCTAAGCCATTTTGGCTTGACCTTGTGCGACGGTAGTAAGAAACCGAGAGAGAGAGAGAGGAGTCGCCGGAGAAGGAAGGAGTGGCACGACGGTGGTGGCACGTCGGACTCGTGACGGCGTTAGCACGTCGGACTCGCGGCGGCGTTAGCAAGGAAGAAGCACAACTGCGCGTAAGGTAACCTTCGAACCTTGTTATTCTATTTCTTGCTTCGGGAATCGGCTAGGGTTTTGGGTTTTATGTTCACGGCCGGCGACGTGGTGAGGGAGATGACGGTGGTCAGCTATAGTGGTGGTACGGGCACGTTAGGCAGCCGTCAGTAAGGTAGTTGCGCGCGTCTGGGACGGGCAGCAGCGAGGGGTTATGACGGTGGCCGGTTGGAGTGATGATCGGGTTCCGGGAAAAGAAAGGGGAAAGATGGGGATGAGCGGCCGGGGTGTGGCGGTTGTTACAGGTGTGGTGGTGCACTATGGTGGTGTACGAAAGCCGGTGATGGTAGTGGCGGAGCGGCCACAGTGGCGGTGAACTCGGGAATAGCTGGGGACGACGGAACCGGCTAAGAGAGACGCGTCAAGGTGGGCTATGGTGGTGCATGGCCGATTAAGGTTGTGGCTAGGCAGGGAAGACGATGGCAGAGCTTGGCGGTGTTGCACGTGGGTGGTTCATGGTGGTGGACGGGGAGAGAAAAGGGTCGGGTTACACCCGATTAGGGTTTTTGGCATGATTAGGGTTTGCGCACTACGTGCATGTATGCATGCATGCATGGGAACCCGGCTCGGGCGTGTGCATGTTCGTGGAGCTAGGGCTTGTATGGCACATGCATGTGCCTGCATGCAAGCGGGGAAGAGACGTTGGGTTGGCGAGATGAGTGTCGGGATTTAATTATAATTATATACACTATTCGACGTAAGTTTTGAACGTGTTCTGATCATGAGGTCACGCGTTTGTCAGGCTTGGGATTCAAGCGTAGACGGACGAGTGCTGAGCAAGGACTGAGCCTTAGTATAACTAGTGAGTTTCTAATCCCCTCTTTTAAACGTTTTACTATTTTGGGCTATCGTACATACACGCATGTTTTGTTAAACGAACGTATTTTGGGTTATGATTTAATCATGAAGTGTTTTATGAGATCGTTATGTAGTAATAAAGCTAAGGGTCGTTATGGGGTCCTTAGGATGGGTAAACAAGAGTTGTGATGATCTGTGTGTGTCATGTTATGAGTTAGTCAGGGTGAGTTGAGAATCTAGTTAAACCTGTGATGGTTATATGAGGAGTTAGCATGGGAACCCGTTGGTGGTTCGTCAACGAGCCAAGTAGACGCTAGTATGATGTTATGCGTCGTGTGCTTGTTGTTGTGTGTATGGTTTCGTTGTCCTCATGACACGACGGGTATCGTGTTTGCATGAGTCTATGTGGTGTCCATAGTATGTATGGGCTAGAAGTCAGTAGGGTGACTGTGTGTCGTACAATTACCTATTCGGTAAGAGTTGGGTAATGTGTCTGGACGTTAGGAGGATACGTCTAAAGTAAGGGTTGTATTTCATATGTAAGTGATCCGAGAAAGAGTGGTGAGTCGTAGTACATGTCAGGTAGTGTCATGTGTATATATGTGTTGCTTTGTGTGCTTGCATTGTTTTCCGTGTATACGGCTAATAGTGGTGTGGAGGATGGAGTCCTTCGGGGTCATCATTGTACGTGTGACGTGTCAGTCGCCGTATGGTAGATGATATAGTCACCGTGTGGTGGCTGGGTAGTCATCATTGATGATGAGTGTGTCGCTATGTTTAGCGGCGGGGCCCTGTAACAAGGGTGGAGCTGAGCTTATGACGAGCATCCCGACGGGGATAACCCTGACGATGGTGCAGTGATGAGGTATGTATTTGTGTGCTTATATATGTGTTAAAATGCATGCACGTGATGAGCTATATTATATGTGTATGAGATGATATTGATGTGATAAATAGATGGAATCAAGATGGTGTGTCGAGTTAGATTGACCGTTGTGTCGGGCTAAGTACAATGAGTACAACTGTTGAGTCAGTTGGTTTATGAGAGTCCTGGTTAGGACTGGTAAGTCGGTGTCCAGAGGTCGATTAGCCAGTGTATGGTTAATATATATGGTAAATTGTGAGTTATCAGAATAGTAAGTTCGTTCTATGTCGGAGAGACTCACTGAATTAAAATGGTGGGTAGAGTCTGGGGTTGTGAATCCTTTGGGATATTATAAGATAACGCGGGTTATTTATATGATGAAAATCTATACAACTGTTTTCTAAGGACCAGAGGGTCTTGAATGGAAATAATTATATAAAGAGATGAGTTGGCTGTTGTTTAAATTAAACTATTAGAACTCACTCAGCGTAGCTGACTTTGTATATACGTTAGATTGTTTTGTAGGTTAATCTGCTAAAAGAGGTATCTTGGATTGGAAGCGGGGCTACTCGGGTTGGTGCGCGTGCATTCGTCAGGTAACGTTATGAAAATTAACGAATTTAAAGATAATACTATTTCGAGAAAGACTTCCGCTGTTTATTTAAATGAAAGTTGGATGTTTTAAAGAGTATAACCAGTTATGAGAACCAACTGTAGGATGCCTGGTTTGGGGCCTTACAAAACAAGTCTGAAGACGATGATGAAGCAGGTCTAGAGTTGAGATTGAAAAGAAAACTCTAGTTCTTGCGCCATTCATGGTGGTGATTAGGGCATGTTTTCCTCCCAAATTCAATTTTGAAAAACCCTAGTTCTTGCCATCTATTTGTTTGAAATATATATATATATATATATATATATATATATATATATATATATAGTTTTTATTTTTCTTTTTCTTTTTTAAATTTTATGCTATCAGGGACACTAAAGTCCTTTTACATTGACTTAACGGAACAAAACTAACACTGTTAACGGATTGGATGAAAATGGTTACAAAAATGAAACTATTGTACTAAAAAAGTCAAATTTAAACTTTTGGACTAAAATGGTTATTTTGGTCAAACCACAGGGACTAAAACCGTATTTAACTCTAAATATAAATATAAATATATATATATATATGGGTAGAGATCACATGAAAACTATAACATAATGTTACATATATGTAGCAATTATTATTATATTTACTGTTGACATAGTGTATATATGTAACACTATGTGTTACGTACTCACGTCAGGGTCGTCCCTGAGAATTCGGGTGCCTTGTGCGACTTTAAAAAAATGGGCCCTTAAAAATCTAAAATATAAAGTTATATATATGAAATAAATTCATTAATATATTTAAAATTGTAATAGTAATAAACAAAACATTGTCATTGTGGTAAAATAATATATATTACATAATTAAACGAATCGTGATGCTCTTCTAACATTCTTTGAAGGAAAGTTATTGATCAACTTTTCATAATTAATACTCTCTAGGTAATCGTTCTCGATACTATCATTGTCAATCCATTAAGTCGTTATTGGGACATTGTGACCCGTAAGTAGGAGTTCAACAACTACAACTTTGAAATTTTTTTTTCAGTAGATGCCACAGTTACTTGCTACTGGAATAGTCAACAAAACTCTAGTCACTCTATATGCTATTAACGCATTAGGAAAACAATGGAGATGTTTCATATATTTTAAAACATTTGTAGGGAAGATAATTTCACTTGGTAATAATGTCTTAATCAACTTTAACTCCATATAAACTAATTTATTTAATTGGGCGAAAACTAAAAAAAATGACTTAGATGACTAAAGTGGTTTTGATGGACTGAAATGGTTTAATTGGGCTAAAACTAAAAAAATGACTTAGATGTGCTAAAGTAGTTTTAATGGGCTAAAGTGGTACTAAAACTTAAAAAAATGGTTTATGATCTAAAGTTGTTAAATTGTAATTGAGTTTTTATGATTAATATGTATTTCTTTAAAAATAAATTATATATATATATAAAAAGAATTTTAAAAATGGGCCCACAAAAAACCAAGCCCTGTGCGGTCGCCCATTGAACAACCCACAAGGGCCGACCATGACTCACGTATATGTAACACTCCTTATTTTCGTATTTATGTTCAACATATATCTAATTGATACTTAAATACTTTTTTAACAACTAAAAAAGAATTATTTTTAAATTATATAATTATTTGGCCGTGATTATTATTTAAAATATTGATTATAATTTGATTCTACCCTATATTGGTGTTTATAATTTTTTGTTTGTATAAAAATAAAAATATAAATATGAAGTTATTGCTTTCCTATATTGTTGACAGCTTTAATTATTTGATTGAGAAATAGAATCATTACCACAAAGCCACAAAATTTACATGATTTATTTAGCTTTTTTTTCCTTATAATTTTCTCTACATGTAGTAAGATCTACCAACACTGATCAGTCTCCCATCGCCGGCAGGTATAAAACCCTAGGTTCTGTCCAACCGCCGTGTACAATCCTGCTTTTCGTCTCATCCCGCCGCTCCACTTCAAATCATAAATCGCTCGGCTCGCCGGATCTGACAGCGTCGCGTAAGCATTGTGAATTTCAATAAAATCACGGTCGCCGTGCTGCTTCAAATCGGAAACGTCCGGATGGTACCGCTTAGCCAACCTCCGGTAAGCCGTCTTTATCTCCGTAGATGTAGCGTTTCTCTCGACTCGTAGAACTTCGTATAGACTCCCCGCCGTCCGTTCAACCACCGGCTTCGCGTCGAGCACGTGGCGGAACGCGGCTTTGACTGAAGCCGATTTTGAGGTAAGTCTGGTTGAATTGGGAGGAGGCGACCGGATGGAGATTCCGCCGCCGGAGGTTCCTAGGGCTACGATCATATCAAGAGAGATGAATTGGGAAATAATATTTTTTGGCTAGAGTTTAGTGAGTTGGGGGTTAGGTTATATAAATATGGAGGTGGGCCCACTGGGCCCAATTGGGCTGATTGTTTCTAGAAAGTTCAACGTCCAACGGTTGATCAAACAGTTAATCTCTTGTTGGTTTGTGGTTAGTGGTGCACAAATCGGTTTTTTAACCCAAACCGGTTCAACCCGACCTGAACCGGTTTGGTCAACGAAAAGTCAAAACCGGTTTGGGCCCAAACCGGTTCGGGTTAAACCGGTTCTGGTAATGGAAATATGTAAACCGGTCAAACCGGTTCGGGTAGGTTTTAAACCGGTTTTTATTAAAAAAAAAAATCCAAATAAATTTTATATTTTTAATATAAAATCCATAATAAAATATAACAAAATTAAAACATAAAGTTAACGTTTATTAATATTTGGAAAGTTCGGAAATTAAAAAACATGACAAGATAAAATTGTAAAAAATTACAAAAAATATAACAAATATAAAACATTAAGTTCAACGTTTTATTTTTTGGAAAATTGATTGATTATTCTTGTGCGTTGTCTTCGGAACTAGAGCTTCGTAGCCTTGCATCTTCGGCTAGTTCTTCATCCGTGACGGGTTCGGATATTCCAAGATCAACCTCGTTGTTGTGTATGACTTTCGGCTTGAATTTCATCTTCGAGAGAAGTTTGGTCTTGTATCTTATCCATCGCATCCAAATGGTCCTTCAAGCAAATGCACATTTCCATCGCTAGGGGTGTGAGTCTAGTCCTTCGTATCGATAATACCCTGCCACTAAAAGAAAACGCAGATTCCGAAGCTACCGTGGAAGCTTGGACGGTTAGTACATCACGGGCCATGGCGGAAAGAATCAAAAACGAAGCTTCGTTTGTTTTCCACCATGCCAAAATATCAAAATCCTCAAAAACGGTAGGAGGCATAAACGCTAAAAAGTTTGTGCCAATATACCTTCCGAGTTCGCTACTCGGGGTGGTACCTCGAACCCGTTTACTAAATTCATTTAACATTTCGTTATATAAATTCAAATTAACATCTCTCGAGGTACCACTTGATGATGTACCCATTGTATCATGTGGAGTCGGAGTTGTACCATATTTATGTAAATAAACATCAAATAAATCTTGTAAACATTTGTTAAAATATGTTTTTGTGCCTTGTGTAAAATGGATGTCTTCACTATCCTAATTCAAAGCGTAAGTAATTCTATCAATCAAAGTTTCAACCCCGTAAACATTTATGGTAGGGTTTAACGCGGCGGCGCAAGTTATAACGGGAGGCATTTCTTTAAAATATTTCACTAATTTTTCTTTCATCGGTTCTATCATTTTTGTAAAAAGATCGCTTTTATTTTCAAGCTCAGACAACTTGTTAGCCATTAAATATATTTGTTTTAGTGTTAATGGACTTGTGGGATAATAAACACCGGATAAAAAAGTGGTGGCGGTTTTAAAAACTTCAAGCAATTCGGTTACGTCTTTTAAAATATCCCAATTTGGAGACGGAAACTTTTGAATTTTACGACGAGGTTTTGAGGCAAGCATATCATGAAATAGTTCTAAAGTTTCTCTTTGTCGTAAAGCGCTATAAAACATAATATAAGTCGAGTTCCATCTTGTCTCGACGTCCCAATTCGGGCCTAAGCAAAGATTATTCGTATCACGACAAAATTTAATATAATCATGGTATCTTTTTCTGTTACTAAAAATATCTTTAAGCATTTGTCGAAAAGTATATGTTAAGTTTGAAACCTCTTCAATTGCAAGCCCAGCTTGCACCGCCAAGTTAATGATGTGTGCGACACATCGACTATGGAAAAAAACGCCGTTGCAAACGGGTTTATATTTAATTTTTAGTTTTTGAACCGCATTTGTATTATTAGATGCATTATCAAAAGACATTGAAAAAAGTTTATTTTGTAATTTAAATTCGTTAATAACACCATCCAATATATAAAATAAATTTTCGCCGGTGTGTGGATATTCAAACAAGTCAAAAGCAATTGTACGCTTCATCATTTGCCACGTATTGGGATCAACCCAATGCGCGGTAACGCAAAGGTACGAATCGGGTATACCATGTGGAGCCGACCAAACATCGGTGGTTAAGTTTACACCGGTTTGCAAATTTTCAAAACCCAAAATTAATTCTTTTTTTGCTTTTTTCCACATTTTTATACAATCTCGTCTAAGGGTTGTGCGACTTACTTGGTGATAACGAGGTTGGAGTGTCTCTTGAATCATCCTTGTCAAGCGCGGATTGTCAAAGTGGTTGAACGGCAATCCTTCTTGAATCACTAACCTCGCCATTCGATCTCGAACAATATTTGGATCAAAGTTCCAAATTCCTCCTTCGCTTGTCATCGAGGCTTGACCTTCACTTGGAATTCTCTTTAATGACGAGCAAGATTTTTCCATATGCATTTTCAAACTAGTGTTTGAATCTTTCCCCAAAAACGCACCACACATCTTGCACCGAGCACGTTCCTTCCCGTTTAACACCAAACATAGATCGTAATTGCACCAAATTGCCGGATTTCTCTTTGTTGCTCGAATTTCCACAACGGTAACTTCGTTTGAGGAACCACCAACACCAAAACTTGTCATGCTTTTTTTTTTGAGTTTAGAGAGAGTTTAGAGAGCGTTTTTGAGCGGTTAAAGAGCGGTTTTAGAGATTAGAGAGTGTAAAGAGAGGTGTGATCAACCCTAAACACCCCCCCACCTATTTATAGTGTTTTAAGGGTGCAAAAACCTCCAAAAAAACGGCCAAAATCGACCCCAACGGCTATTTTTTGCCCAGCTCGAAAACCGGTTTAAACCGGTTTGGTTGAACCGGTTCCTAAACTGATCGCCTCCTGAAATCTCCAAACCGGTTTCAAACCAACGGTTTTTGGGTAACTCGAACCGGTTTGGCCCAAACCGGTTTAACCCAAACCGGTTTGCCGATTTAGACCGGGTTAAAAAAAAAACCGGTATTTTTGTGCACCACTATTTGTGGTTATTATGACATATCCTCATGTATTTTGTAAATTAAAAATGAAAAAAAAAGTAATGGTGTCGACGAAACGGTTGTAACGATACAGACGTTTTGCGGATCGCAACAACCCGCTACCAAGACGATAATGGTGGCACGACTCCAATAGCGATTTGGGAAATTTTGAGGCGTTACGGAAGAACTTTCTATGATCTAAACCATGATGCACCGGAAGACGTGGAAGAAATAACACGCCCGATCGAAAATAAAAAAGGAAATCAGAAAGCTTCTAGGTAGGATTCTGCTACCACTCACAACGAGATCTGTTAACAGATGGTCTATGAAATAAGACAGATTAACTTGTATCAGAAGGAGAAGATTGATATGAAGAAAGAAAAAAAGAGTGGTGAATTTTTGAAGAACGAAAAAAGAATATTGAAGGAAAATATAATATTAATGATGGTTGATTTAAATTTTTGTTTGTTTTTTTAAGATGTATTTTGGTTTTTTTAATATAATATTAATATTTACTTTTTATTTAGTTCTAAATGAATAAAATTTGTATAAATAAAAATATCAGTTAAATACGATTTTAGTCACTTTGGTTTGACCCAGATAACCATTTTAGTCTATTAGTTTTAATTTGACTTATTTAGTTCAATAGTTGTTTTTGTATAAATTACAGTCCATCTCACTAATCTCATCCAAATTTTCTATTAACGTTTTGTAAAAGACTAAAATACCACCTATTATAAAAAAAAATCCTCACTTAGTATAATATTATTAAGATTAAGTTAATTCTTTATTATAATAAATGAATAACTTTGTCTGCCACGTGTCGACTTCTAGTGAAGTCTAGTTTTTTGTTTCTCGCATCTCTCTCATATTAAATAACCATCTCACATTAAATAATAATGATTTTAAATGATTAAATATCTAAAATTTATCATAATATTTTATTAAAACATACCGAATCGTAAGTAGATTTCAATTAATCTTATTTTAAAATATAATTTATAATTCTTAAATCTTCATTATTTGCTATTTATAATTCTTAAATATTAATGATTTCTTATTTTTTCAATGACTAATAACATTCAACATACAAATCTTCATAGAACTGCTAGTTTATAATAAATTATTTTTATTCAACCCATATAATACATGGTAACAAAAAAATATATAAATATAAAACTATATCTCTTCTCTCTCTACTCTCTTTATCCTCACTCTACCCTTTATTTTTTCTCACAGACCCCACACCACACAAATTCTCTTCTAAATCAAAACACTTATTTGTTCATTCATCCATCTTTGTAGGCCATAATTCTTCACAAAATGAGCCGGCGTTTGGCAACATCAGACCCAAAATCGGCATAAAAAACACCAAAGCCCACTTGAATGGGTTGAACGACACCGTAGCTGAGATGTCACCAACTAAGAATTCCGACGACCAACATTTAAGTCGATGAATGGGGAGGGAGAAACCTGATCACCGAAAAGGAAGACGTGGACTGATTTGACACTAAAACGGGCCAGATGGAAGGACCGGTATGATCTGACACCATACCTCACATATTCAGGTTTGTTGATGATGGCTTCAATCGCTCTTCAGAAGCTTGTAGTCGTAGACTCGTAGTCGTAGTTGCACTCAAGATTCAAAGGCTTGTAGTTGTAGTCTCGTATAATTAGATGTTATCATACTTTCTTGTAATTTAGTATTATCAATAAATATGTTTTGTATCAATGTCAAATATCTTCGATATTGACATTTTCCGTATATCTTATTTAGAATGTCACACGACGGCTCTGTGAATAATAACGGAAAAGGAAAGGAACCTGAAAAGAATACCGCAGAGCAAGATGCTCAAAGAGCGGAAATTGAGAAATTAATTTCTCAAGGAATAGAGAAAGTTATTCCTAAAATAGTGGTCGCTATTGCCGAATCAAAAGCCACTAAGAAAAAAGTATCAGCTATTAAAAAATCACCAACCAAAGAAACTCACAAAACTTCTATGCATAGCGAGTCAAAGAAACCAAAAGAAAGTCGTACAGTTCATAGCAGACACGGCTCGACAAAGAGAACTTATGAGGATCGTTATAGTTCCTCAGATGAAAGTCATAGATCTAAATCCTCTTACAAGAGGAGAAGGCATGGGGGATTTTCACATAAAACATTACAAGCATGTAAACCATATGAGTTTATGGGGAAAGAAGGTGTTGTAGCTGCCTTAAGGTGGCCGGAGAAAACGAAATCAGTCCTTGCAATCAGTAAAAGTGCCAAGGAGGACAGGGTGTTGTATGTATCTAATTTATTTAAAGATCAAACTTTAGAATGGTGGAATACCATTATTTCAGCAAAAGGCCGTGAACGGGCCAATGCCATCGGTTGGGGAAATTTTAAAGAAAAGGTGGAGAGAAAATATTGTCCTCTAAATGAGAGAGAGTAGATATAGAACAAATTTCTCAACCTCAAGATGGTAGGTACAAACCATCAAGAGTATGTTACAAAGCTGTTCAAATACGCTCGACTAGTACCCCATCTCGCCATCCCTGAGTCTAGTCTCATCAAACGTTATATCTAGGGTTTGGCAAATGAAATCACAGATATTATCAAGATTTCAAAACCCACTTCTATGGACGAAGCCATAGAATTAGGTGTTGTACTGACAGACAGAATGATCAGAACCCCTGAAGAGTTAAAGAAAAAGAAAAGCACCTCAACAAATAAAAATGAGTATGAGCGATCTGTAAATCAATTTTCAAGAGATACTCATTCTCGGCCTAGGCGGAGAGTACTCGGTCCTCGGCAATCTACCTTGTAGCGATTACTCGGGGAGTACTCGGCCTCAAAGACCTTGTTTTACAACATTGCTTGGGAATGGATTGGTTATCAACCAACCAGGCTCAAATATTGTGTGACAAGAAAGCAATCAAACTTCGTGTGCCTTCAGGTAAAACAATAACCATCATCGGAGACAAATTGTCCAACTCTGTTGGAATAATTTCTTTATTAAAGGCCACGAAATATCTTAACAAGGGATGCCTTGGATACCTTATATCCATAACAACTGAGATGAAAGAGAGAAAAATAGAAGACATTCCAATGTTAGTTGAATACCTAGAAGTATTTCCTAGTGAATTACTTGGATTACCACCAGAAAGGGAAGTAGAATTCAAGATTAATCTGGTACCGAGAACAACTCCAATAGCCAAAGCCCTGTACATATTAGCTTCGACAGAGATGACAGAATTAAAGAAGCAATTGGATGAAATATTGGAGAAAAGCTTCATAAAACCAAGTTCTTCCCCTTGGGGAGCTCCGGTCTTATTTGCTAATAAGAAAGACGGTTCAATGCGTATGTGCATTGATTACCGAGAACTTAACAAGGTCACAATAAAGAATCGATATCCACTTCCACGTATTGATGATTTATTTGATCAGCTTCAAGGAGCCTGTTGTTACTCAAAAATTGATCTTTGATCGGGATATCATCAACTTAAGGTTCAAGAGGAAGGCATATCCAAAACAGCCTTTAGAACAAGATACGGACATTATGAGTTCACCGTTACACCTTTTGGACTCACTAATGCTTCGGAAGCATTTATGGATGTTGAAGCACGTTTGTGTGACAGACACTCTGGATGTTGTCTTAGCTTTTGTACTTGTCTTTATGTATTTGTATTTGTATTTAAGTATCTGTATGTATTGATTATCAAGTTGTAATCACATTTGTATGTACTTAGTCTTGTCTGTTTCTGTTAAGTGTTGTGCACACTTAGTAAGTGTGCAGGATGTATATCCTGCGTACTTAACAAGTACGCAAGAACAAAGTCTGCGTACTTGCTAAGTACGCATGAACAATAGTCATGCGCACTTGCTAAGTACGCATGAAACAGGTCTAGTATAAATAGCAAGTCTTGACAGAATATATGTACGCACTCATTCTCTCTGTAATCGGCTATGATTATCAATAGACGAAGTTTGAAAGTATCTTGTGTCTTTGTTGTCGGTTTACTTTATGTTGTTTGATACTCCACCTAGTCACGGGCATTCTACACCCGGTTCGACCAGGAACACACTTTCATGTGACGATCCGAGACACCTGAGGGACCTACAAGTGGTATCAGAGCATTTGCTCTTGATTTCGAGTGTTGTAAGTGTGTTAGGAGCATTTTTGACACAATCTACAGCCTTTCTACAAGGAAAAGTGACCGATTTAGGTGATTTTTGTGATAAAATAAAGGTAGCTCTTGAGCGCTATTTTAAAAGCAAAAATCCTTCAAAATCCGACTTTTTTCTTGTTTGTTTGAGTGTTTTGATCTTCAAGGGTTTGTTAGAAACAAGTTTCTAACCTTTTGGCTTGATTAATTTGTTCATATCTTCAAAATTTGAAGATCTGAGTTATTTTCGGCGATCGGAAAAAGTTGGTGGAGCAGGTGGATAAAGCATTCAGCGTACGTACCCTTTTTGGCAAAAAGGACCGTCTTCGTGCATACTTGCCAAGTATTTGCCTCCTGTGTACTTAACATTTACTCATGCGTACTTACTAAGTACGCAAGAGGAAATCTCAAGTACGCAAGACCAATTTCTTAAGTGCGCAAGGCCATTCTTAAGTGCACAAGTTGTGTTGACTTTCTGAGTTTTTGACTAAGTTTTACACTATGGAAAATCTTCAGAATCTTGGTAACCTTCTTAATTATGATAACGAGATAGGTACTCCGCAAAAACCGCCAAAGTTGCTGAATGTTAATGATTATTCGAATTGGAAAGCACACTTTGAGCATTATATTTCGTACACTGATTCCTCTTTGTGAATACCTATACTTGAGGGTTATAAGCATCCGACTTATACATATCTTGATAAGATTGTTCCCAAGCCTATATCTAAGCTAGATGAAGAAGAAAAGAAAGTTTATGACAGAGAAAAGAAGGCACATGGATCTATCATAATGGCCCTAACTAGAGAGCTTTTTCACAGCTTCAGAGGATATGATAATTCGAAAGATCTCTAGAAGGCATTGCAGAAAATATTTGAGGGGAACAGTGACATTAAGAAGAGCAAAAGAGATCTCCTGAGAAAGCAGTATGAGTGCTTCAGATACCTGGAGAATGAATCTACAGATGAACTTATATCTATATTCTATCATCTGCAAACTGAGTTAAAAGCTTTTGAGCTAAAGTATCCTGATGAGGAATTAGTTGAAAAATTTCTGGATGCGTTACCACCAAAGTTTGAGATGTATACCACTCTGTTGATAGAGAACCCCAAGTTCTATGAGATGACGATTGAAGAAGCAATTGGAAAGGTTCAAGCACACGATATAAACCTGAATAGAGAAGAAAGCTCAGGGAGACCTCAAATCCAAGACCCTTCTATGCATTATGGGACGTCTTCCACAGCTAAGTCATCGGGTTCAGGAATCGCCTTATTCTCAGGGAATTCTCATGAAGAAGATAACTCGAATGTTTGTGGTGGTCATACATGCTTTACAGCATCTGGATCTGTTTCTCACCACTAACATTCCTCAAGAAGTCCTACCTCCACATCTTCATCTAACCAGACTGCTATAGCCAAGATAGCTGAAGATCATGTTGCATTATTTTCATCGTGTATGCTTGCCTATGAGATTTGAAGAAGATTGGTGGTAAGCTTACGGATCCTGAAACCATTAAAGAAGATTTTAATCAGGTGGATCCAGATGACATGGAGGACATGGATATTCAATGGAATATGGCCATGATCTTGAGAAGGGCCAAGCGTTTCTTGAATAGAACGGGCATGAAGTTCATTGGTGGGATTTCAAATGCCAAGGTGGGCTTTGATAAATCCAAAGCCAAGTGCTACAAGTGTCAGAACTTTGGACACTTTGCTCGTGAATGTCAGAAGGATAAATCACCTGCTTCAGGATTCACTAGACCAAGCCAGGGAAACAACCAAGGAAATGGTCAAGGGTACAACAATTCTAACAACCGCAATCAAGGTGGAACATCCAATGCATTGGTAGCTCAACAGGACGAAAGCTTTGATTGGGGTGTTCATTTGGAGGATGCCATTATTGCTCAAACATAAGTTGGTCTCGTGGATGAGATCGTTGAGATGATGGAAGCAGAAGAGAGGGAAGCTTCTGTAACTGACCAAAGGGAGTCTACAAACTACATTTGCCCTCATGGCTATTGGGGAGGCATCAAATTCGTCAACTGAGGTAGACTACTCTTTTGCTGTTATTTCGTGTTCCAAATGTCTTGGCTTGAAAGAAGAAAATTCTAAGCTTCAGGACAAGGTCGAACCCCTTTGTATTGCAACTTTAAGCTACAAAGAAAATGAAAAACGTCACAAAGATTCAATTGAAACTTTGAAGAAAGAAAAACGTGATTTTTCACTTAAAATCAGTGAACAACAGTTTCATTTGGATGTTGCATACAAGGGGTTGGAAAAGATAAATAATGAAATTACCAAGCTGCAGAATGAGGTTTTGCGGTTAAATGGTAAAATTGAGAAGTTGAAGAATTCTCGCTTTGTGGTGGAACATTATGAATCAGTAGTGAGACAAGTGAATGACTTAGGGTTGGGTACTAATGCCATTCCTCCACCAGTAAGTGGGAAATTTGTCAACGGCTTAATTGATATTGACTTGTTATGCCTTGATGAATCCTTAAGTCGGGATGATTCCTCTAACAAGGATGATTCCTCAAGTAAGGCTGACTCTGCATCTGATCAGGAGTTCTTCACAGATGAAGGCTCTGAGAACACCATCCTTGATGGTGCTGTCTCAGAGGAGCTGATTGATGAACACAAAGTTGTGAAAAACATTGTCACTGATCGTGATGATTATATTTTTACCGAGTCTGATACCATTGAAACAAATGAAAAACTAAAAGTAATGCTTTATGGGGGATATAAGAATATTAACCAATTTAAGAAAGAAACCTTTGTAAATCATTATGGACTTGGGTATAAAGCAAATTTGGAAAAATATTACACTCCCAAAAATGAATCAACATCAGGTTTATCAAAAACCACTACTCATGTTCATCAAGCAACTCTTCCTGCTCATCATGCTGAGTCATAAAATGCTAGATATAACGAGCCCTACAGGATAATTTATAAGGAAAAGCGTGCTTGCTTTCACTGTGGTATGGTTGATCACATCGTTGTGAACTGCCCTGCTAAGAACCAAGGGAAACGGCCAATTGTTTCACAACCGGCTGTTATCTCTAAGTCACCACCAGTGAAGCAACCCATGAATCCCAAATCAAATGTGGTGAAACCACCAGTGAAACCTATGGTGAAGCCAAAGACCACATATGAGGCTAAGCCATATGTTCCAAAAAGGGAAAAGCAACTTGCTAAACCCTATGTGTCTACCTCTGGTAGTGCACCAACTGGTGAGAGGCACGTGGTTAAACTTTCTAAGCCACAGAGGAGAAGAAGGAACAAGAGATTGAGAAAGCTGAAACAGCTGGTTAGAATTCAATCAAGTGAAGCTTCTACTATTTCACCTGGTGCTTCTGAATGCAAGCCGACTGTTCCAGTAAAACAAAAGAAAAGGTCCTAGAACAAGAAAACCAAAAGTTCTCAATCTTCTAATCCTAAATCTCCAAAGGATTAACCAATTTTTTATAGTAATGACTGTGAATTAATTGAAGTAGTTTATTTTGAGAAAGACGGACGACCCAAGACCACCATGGCTTGGGTCTCCAAATCTAATTAATTTCTTGTGTCTCGTGCAGGGACATCCGAAGGGAACTATCTCTAATCATTGGTATGTAGATAGTGGATGCTCCCGGCACATGACAGGCAACAAAGCCCTACACGCTAAGATACTTGACACAAGTGTCATGGAAACGTGTTTGCATGCTGCTTTCGTACCCCAATTGGAGCCGAAGAATGTGAAAGAGGCTCTCGCTGACAACTGCTGGATAGAGGCGATGCAAGATGAATTGTCTCAATTCCAAAAGTTGCACGTGTGGGATCTGGTTGACCTTCTAAAGGGTATGCATCTGATTGGAACCAGATGGGTGTTCAAATGCAAGACGGACGATCGACATGTTGTAGTGAAGAACAAAGAAAGGTTGGTTGTTTAGGGTTTTTATCAGCAAGAGGGCCTTGATTACACAGAGGTGTATGCCCCAGTTGCTAGACTTGAGGCCATTCGACTGTTTCTGGCTTATGCCTCCTTTTTCGGCTTCAAAGTCTATCAACTTGATGTGAAGAGTGCTTTTCTATATGAGAAAGTTCATGAAGAGGTCTATGTCACTCAACCACCCGGTTTTAAAGATCCACATAATATCAATAAAGTGTATAAGCTCGACAAAGCACTTTATGGTCTTCATCAAGCACCTCGGGCATGGTATGAGACTTTATCAAAACATTTACTGTCCAATGGTTTCGACCGCGGACAAATTGACTCGACTCTCTTCATTAGGAAAGCTGGAGGTGATATTCTTCTTGTACAAGTCTATGTCGACGATATTATCGTTGGGCCTACAAATGAAGGGATGTGTAGGGAATTCGAACAGGTGATGAAGTCCAAGTTTGAAATGAGCAACATGGGTGAATTGTCGTTCTTCCTGGTTCTGCAAGTCAGTCAAAGAGAGGATGGCATTTATCTACATCAAACTAAGTATGTGTAGGACATCTTGTCAAAATTCAAGATGAATGATAGCAGTACTTGTGGCACACCTATCCCAGTCAATCATGGTCTGCATCCAGACAAAGATGGAAAGGATGTGGATTGCAAATTGTACCGTGGGATGATCGGATCTCTTATGTATCTCATAGCTTCAAGGCCCGACATAATGTTTGTTGTATGCTTGTGCTCAAGGTTTCAGTCACAACCAAAGGAGTCTCACATGATAGCTGTTAAGAGGATCTTTAGATACTTGAAGGGGAAATCCTGATTGGGTCTTTGGTACTCGAAGCAGCAGTCATTCGACTTCAAAGCCTATACCGATTCTGATTATGGCGGTTGTAACCTTGATAGAAAATCAACCTCAGGTGGATGTCAATTCTTGGGAGACAGGCTGGTCTCCTGGCAGTGTAAGAAGCTGTCAACGGTTTCTATCTCAACATGTGAAGCAGAGTACATTGCTACCGCGGGTTGTTGTTCTCAGATATTGTGGATCCAGCAGCAATTGAGAGATTATGGCTTGAACTAAACTGGAACTCATCTGTTCATTGACAACAATGCCACGATGTCTATCACGAACAACCCGGTGAAACATTCCAAAACTAAGCATATTGAGATTCGTCATCATTTCATCCGTGACTGTGCTGAAAAGCATTTGGTTGAACTTGTCAAAGTTCACACGGATGACAACTTTGCTGACCTTTTCACTAAGGCGTTTGATCGGACCCGCTTTGAACATCTTGTCAACATGATAAGAATGTTCAATCCTGAGTGAAAATGTCTGTTTTCTAAATCAATTCAATTCATGGAAGTTAAATTTTATTTCTTTTAAATGATTTCTGAATAGTTCTTTTTTAATGTTAAAATATTTTACAAAAATCCAAACAAAATAGAAAAAGGAGAAAATTTCAGAGTCATTTGAAGAAAAGAGGAAATGATAGTACATCAGTAAATGATCTAAACGTCTTAGGCTGCACATATGGGAAATGATTGCGTCATGATTACTTGAATGTTTAAGTTGTTTCAGTTTTAATTTGAATATTTGCAAGTAATTTGAATTGTCAATAGGCTATAAGCATTCTTGAATCATTAGTAGTGTGGAAACTAATTCTAGACTACAACTGTGACTTGAACCTATGTATACATGTGTGTGTGTGTGTAAAAGAATACAAAAAGATCATTATAAGATATAGGATGTAAGATTTTGGCAAATATTTTCTTATGAGACTAGTTTCGGGTTATGTCTTTAGCATAATTTTTTGGTTCACTTCACCGCCCATACTCACAAGTATGCAATGGGAAGTTGGGCCAAGATATGCCTTGACATCAACCGTTAAGCATATATTCACCCTTGAATCATACCTGATTTATTGAAATCAAATCCAGATAAAAGTTGGATCCCCTTACCTAAATCCTCAGACTCCATATCTATTAACTTGAATCATCATATGATATTCACAGAAGAAAAACCAATCAAACCAAGACAAATGAATCACTCAATTCTAAATCTTATGATTCTTGATAATCCTTATGGATTCTGCTTGATTTTTTCTGTGTTAAACGATGTAACTTCATTCTGGAGATTTGAAAATCTTTGGGAAAATCTTAGATACCTTGAGATAGTGCAATTTACATTTCTGTAGCATAACTGTGGGGTACACGTTGTATATCTTATAATTAATATTTTAACACACAAGAACGTGATACAAAGATGCTTATAGTTTCAAATCGTATAATATTGACAACTTGATTTAACTTGCTTGTTTTGCATATTACGTATGAATAAGTAGTAATCCATGACATGATCCCATATTCTTTGATGTTTATTGTGTATCATTTTTGCTTACAATAGCCTGATATGATCCTCTGCTCATGACTTTGACCCAAAAATAGCTTGTGTGTATATTCTTGTGCATATTATCTTCATTCAAAATAGCTCAAAAAGATTTTAAGTACAGTTTATCAAAAGTTAAGAAAAATTAAAAATATTTGTGTTTAACTTCCTTGAATTGCTTTTGAAACCTCTTGATTGAATGTTTTTATCAGGTTCGTTATTTGACTTGACTGTCTTCATAATTTGAGTTGAAATTGGATTTCACAAGGGTTTCTGCGTACTTGTTATGTGCGCAGGAATTAAACCTTGCGTACTTGTAAGTACGCAAGACTTAAACCTTGCGTACTTGCTAAGTACGCAAGAGTTAAGTCTTGCGCACTTGTTAAGTACGCAAGACCCGAGTGTGTGGGTATATTTAGTGGACTTAGAAAATTTCTCAGACTTTATCTCATTTCAAACCACTGCTATTCTCTCGTATTTCCTCAAAAATTTGTGTGATTCCAAACGATTTTTTCGTCTCATTCATTGTCTCATCTTCACTTAACAATCATTCGGTGAGAATCTTAGCGGATTTCATCATCAAATCATCATGTTTCGGACCGATTCTTGACCGTTCTTGGACCTAGGGTTGGATGTCAAATTTAAGACAAGTTTTGGACGTTCTTTACTGAAATTAAGACCTGAATCTTGTTTATAAACTTAAATCGAACCCTAATTACTCAACTATCGTCCTTAACATCGTTTGATTTTGTATCTGACCATCGGTTGAGGTCAGGTTAGGTTTTAGCCCGATTTTGGCATTGGACTTGGTCCCATGAGTTTGAAATGCATTTTTCGAAGTTGTGGTGACCTTGAACAACATCAAATTCGTCCATTTGGAAAAGTATGCTTTTTGTTCGAGTGTTAGACCTTGCGCACTTAGTAAGTACGCAAGACATAACTCTTGCGTACTTACTAAGTATGCAAGGTGTAAACCCTGCGTACTTGCTAAGTACGAAGGAAGGCAAATTGCAAATTTTTCTAAGTTTGGAAAATTCTTTCTTGTGAATGTGCTATACCATGTCTTATTTATTCAATTCGAGTGACTATTCTTGTTCTTATTGTGTTCATTGTATATTTTTTCAGTGATGGCTCATGCGTTTACTAGCGAATTCAATCTGCTGGCTCTAACACAACCCGAGTGGAAGGGTGTTGCACTTGAATACAGGGAGATAGTCGATTTCCTGAACCGCTCAAAGATCAGTTATGCTATCTCTGCAGATCCTATCGTATCAAGACCGTACATGGATCAATTCTGGGCAACAGCAGATCATGACAGTACAGTAACCCCGAACGTCATTAGGGCTAATGTAGCAGGTCAACAGATAGCCATATCTGAAGACACCATCAGGAGAGTGTTACAGTTCCGGGATCTTGCAACTGACCCAATTACCTATCCTGATTACTTTATCGATGGTTGTTGGAGGCAGAGAATGGGATACATCGGTGCAACGGATTATGCTTCGTACAAAAAGATGAGGGTACTCGGTCAATGGCGCTACTTTGCCCACATCATGATCATGTGCATCTCTTCAAGGAAAGCAGGCAAGGATGCCATGGGTCATCACTTAACGGCTGCAATGGTGGGTTTATCTCTCAACAAGGGCTATAATTTCTCTAAGTACGTATACAAGGCCATAACTGACCAGATCTATACGGCGAAAAAGTTTAGATTCATGTTGTATCCAAGATTTATCCAGATGCTAATCAATTATGCGTTGCCAAATCTACCGGCAATTGGGGAAAGATTACAAGTGAAGCAAGTGGACAAGATAGTATTTTCTCAATTCTTAAAGCCAGACAGTGTATAACCTACCCATGTGCATACTCCTCTCTTCGGACACCTAATCAACGAATCATATGTGGCCCCAGATGATTTCAGATGGTATAGTCCCGAGTCGGAGCCTGAACTCAGTGAAAACTCTAACGAGCAAAAAGAGGAGGAAGTTGAAGGTGATGATGAATATGAAAATGAAGGAGACGAAGAAGAAAGAAGTGTTGGTGCTGAAGAATCTGACTCCGAAGCTACATAATCTGATTCATCTGATTTTGATGATGCACCAGACCAATCACACCCGAGAAGAACGACAGCGGTGACCCTTCCCGAGTCGTCTTCTAAGAGAAAGAGAAAAGATAGTACAAGCAGTGAGTATGAACCCGAATCTGATTCAGATGCTGCTATACAAAGACAAAGAAGAGAAAGTACTAACAAGCGTCGGGGGATAGGCCATTTGCGGCTATCCCTAGAGAAGTAGAAGCTAGTGTTGCACGGCAACAAGTAACTGAGGCCATGAGCACTGTTTCAACCTCTACGTTAACTTCCACTCAACTATATCAAAGGACGGGGAGGCGGCCACGTGTAACAAGTCAAGCAGCTTCCGCTACTATCTCAGAGGATGTGCCTGAGATAGTACCCCTACCAATTGAGACTATCCATCAACTGATAGTGACGACTCCAATTCAGACTGAGTCAGTCACTATCACACCAACTACCACTGAAAACACCACAATCACAACCACCATCCCAACCTCCATCCCCACAACCACCCTTGAACCCATCAGTAAACCCTACAACTATGGGGACTTTACCCAAGGGTTTGACTTTGATGCGATCTTCTCATCTCCACCCCATACTGCTGAAGCCTCTACATCTAGGGATCCTGATCCCCGTGATGCGAGGATAACCACTTTGGAAACACAGGTTGCTGGTCTTCTTGAAACTATTTGTAAATCAAGGGAAGAGTCTGAGGCTCAACATGCTCAGATAAATTCTTTGGTGGACGAAGTTACTATTCTGCGAAGCCAGAGGACTCCGGCTGAAGAAAGGCTTAAGAATGTGATGGCTCAGAACGAACTCATGATCAAGACAAACAATATGATTCTGGGACACAGGACGTCTTTGGAGCTACGATTTGATATGCAGCGAAAAGAACATGAAATGATGGTCAAGTTAGTAGCTGACCTGACCAATAAGCTTGCTGCTCAGGGGGAGAGATAGAGAAAGAGAAGGAAAAGGAGAAGCCATCTAAACCTACCGGTGAGGAGGCTTGTCATCCGGTTGATCTAACCAAGGATGATGACAAAGACAAGGATCATGAAGCCGGTCCTAGTGGAAGTGAGCAACAAGCTTTGGCGATAGTGCCCATTTATGCTGTTCTAATGGCTGAGGGGGAGTCGACTCACCAGGAAGGCGGTGATGCTTCTGGTAGTGGAGGTGATAAAGGAAAGTCTGCGGCTGAGGTGCTATACGACCTATCTGATGAGGTCATTCTACTGATTGAGCCAGACTATTCCAAAGACGCTCAGATCGATGCTCTTAGCAATCTGGAGGAAGGAGAGATCGAGTCTGATGATGAATGGGATGTGGATGATGAAGAAGTAGTGGTGTAGTTTCCCAAAGGAGATGGTGAAGGAGTATATGAGCTTGAGGATGGAGAGATCTTTGAAGCTCCAGCCTTTGAAGCTACTTCTAACACAGGTTTAGCCGAGCCTGAATTTGTTGCAGAGGCTAGTGGTGCAGCAACCTCGACTGAAGCCTCTCCCACCGATCCTCAACCTGTTGATCCCGAAACCTGGAAAAACAGATATTCGCAAGGATGGTTTACTAAGGATCAAGCTCCAGTCTAGCAAAAGACATCTATCATAGACAAACACGGAGCTACAGGTATAATCTTGTCCGTCAAGTTTGACGAAGACAAGAAGTTGTTCGCTATTAAATGAGCTGGTGGGGTTCAATACTTGAAACCTACCAGTGAAGCGTTCAGCTCCCTGCCGAAGTACGATCTGGTGAACCTCGCTAAATGTGAGCTGTTGTGTGACACTATTCATGCATCAGCAATGGGTTTGTGGAGAACACTACAGAAAGAGGGAAGATCAGGGAACTTTGAGATGTTTAAGCCTCAGATGCCCAAGAGAGTCCGGGACAAGAACTTCAGACATCCCGTGACTAACAGAAGCCTAAAGAAACTGGTCTACAACCCAGTGCTATATGAAACCAGGATTCCCATGAGCAAGTTATCTCAGGATATCATTGGTAACATGTGGTACTGGTACATGAACCCAAAGACGGGCGAGGCAATGGTGATGGGAAAGATTAGGTCCGAAAGTGGAAGCTTGGTGCCAAAGGAACTGATCAGAGTCTTTGATGAAATCACTTTCATTAATTTCTCTGTGAAAGATCTAACGGCCCTAAATGAAAAATTCTGCATCCACACGGACGAATAGACAAAGCTTCAAGCATCAAGATACAACAAGTTGGTCAAGTTCTGCCTTGACTACAAGCTGAAGATGGAAGCTAAAGCTAGTGGTGTTTGATGATCGAAGACAATCCAGAGCTGTTGTCAGGGGGAGTTTGTTGAAGCACGTTTGTGTGACAGACACTCTGGATGTTGTCTTAGCTTTTGTACTTGTCTTTATGTATTTGTATTTGTATTTAAGTATTGTATGTATTGATTATCGAGTTGTAATCACATTTGTATGTACTTAGTGTTGTCTGTTTCTGTTAAGTGTTGTGCGCACTTAGTAAGTGCGTAGGATGTATATCCTACGTACTTAGCAAGTACGCAAGAACAAAGTCTGCGTACTTGCTAAGTACGCAGGAACAATAGTCCTGCGCACTTGCTAAGTACGCATGAAACAGGTCTATTATAAATAGCAGGTCTTGACAGAATATATGTACGCACTCATTCTCTCTGTAACCGGCTGTGATTATCAATAGACGAAGTTTGAAAGTATCTTGTGTCTTTGTTGTTGGTTTACTTTGTGTTGTTTGATACTCCACCTAGTCACAGGCATTCCGCACCCGGTTCGACCAGGAACACACTTGCATGTGACGATCTGAGACACCCGATGGACCTACAATGGATATGATGAACCGAGCTTGTAAACCTTATTTGGACAAATTCGTTATTGTCTTTATAGAAGATATACTAATTTATTCCAGAAATAAGGTGGATCATGCAGATCATTTGAAAATAATACTATAACTGCTGAGAAACGAGAAATTGTATGCCAAGTTCTCGAAATACGAATTTTGGCTATCTGAAGTACAATTTCTTGGGCATGTAATTAATTCTGATGGTATTCAAGTAGACCCGGCTAAAATAGAAGCAATTACTAAATGGGAAATTCAAAAGACACCGACCGAAGTTCGGAGTTTCTTAGGTCTGTCGGGATACTATAGAAGATTTATTCAAGACTTTTCCCGAATTGATGTTCCCCTTACTTCCTTGACAAGAAAGTCAGTTAAATATGAGGGGGGACCAAAACAGTCTAAAGCATTTGAAATGCTAAAGCAGGAGTTGACGCATGCACCAATTCTTGCTTTGCCAGAAGGAACAAAAGACTTTGTAGTCTATTGCGACGCATCCCATACCAGCCTCGGTTGTGTATTAATGCAGAGAAATAAAGTCATCGCATATGCGTCATGACAGTTAATGACTCATGAACGAAATTATACCACTCATGATTTAGAGTTAGGTGCCATAATCTTCGCGTTGAAATTATGGAGGCACTATCTCTATGGAGTTAAGTTCACTGTGTTCACTGACCACAAAAGTTTGAAGTACATTTTTTGGTCAGAAAGAGTTGAATATGAGGCAAAGAAGATGGTTAGAAGTCCTCAGTGATTATGACTGTGAAATTTGTTATCTTGAGGGCAAGGATAATGTAGTAGTTGATCCCTTAAGTCGTAAAGAAAGAGAAAAGTCTAAAAGAGTTCATGCCATGAGGCTTGATCTTCAGATTGATCTTGTAACACAAATCAAAGAGGCACAGAACAGACGGAATGAAGGGCATGATCGAACAATTAACCAAAGGAAATGATGACATCTTGCGTATGAACAAAAGGATATGGGTACCCATTACAGGAGACCTTCGAGAAAGAATTCTCGAAAAAGCCCATAAATAAAAATATACCATGCATCCAGGCAGTGACAAGATGTACAAGCATCTAAAAGATAATTATTAGTGGATAGATATGAAAAAGCACATTGCTGTGTATGTTGCAAAATGTCTGACCTGTTCTCATGTTAAGCAGAACATCAAAATCCACCTGGCTTATTGCAACAACCGGAGTTCCTGACCGGAAATGGTAAATGATAACTATGGATTTCATTACTAAACTTCCTCGAACCAGCTGAGGAAATGATACCATTTGGGTTATCATAGACAGATTGACAAAATCTACTCACTTCTTACCTAGGAAGGAAACCTTCAGCATGGATAGACTGGCACAGTTGTATGTCAATGAAATCGTATCATTGCATGGAGTGCCGTTATCCATAGTGTCGGATAGAGAAAATCGTTTTACGTCTCGATTCTGGCAAAGCTTCTAGAAAGCTCTTAGAACTCGATTAAATCTTAGCTCACAATTCAAACATTGGAAGATATGCTCCGAGCCTGTGTGATTGATCTAGGAGGAAGTTGGGATGACCACTTACCTCGGATGGAATTTTCTTATAATAATAGTTATCATACTAGTAATCAAGCTGCACCATTCGAGGCTCTATACGGTAGAAAGTTCAGAAAGCCAGTTTGCTGGGTGGAAATTGGAGAAAATCAATTGTTAGGTCCTGAGATAGTTTAGGAAACCATTGACAATGTATTACAAATTCCAGAAAAGTTAAAAGCAACACGTGATCGAAAAAAGAGTTATGCTGACAAACGGAGAAAACCGTTAGAATTCAATATAGGTGACAAGGTATTATTGAAAGTATCGCTCTTGAAAGGCATGGTACGATTTGGAAAGAAAGGAAAACTGAGTCCACGTTTTGTGGTACTATTCAAGATATTGAAACATATCGGACCTGTCGCCTATCAGCTAGAATTACCATACGAAATGAATGGAATACACAATGTATTCCATGTGTCCAATCTGCGTAAATGTTTGGCGGGTGAATCTCTGGTAATGCCTCTATAAGATGTAGAGGTAAATGAAAAGCTGAAATTCGTATAACAACCTTTACAAATAGAGGACTATTAAATTAAGAAATTGAAAAAGAAGATACTAGTATTGGTCAAAGTTAAAAGGAACTCCAGGCGTGGCCCCGAGTATACTTGGGAACTAGTGTCATAAATGAAGAAGAAATACCCTCATTTGTTTCAATGAAAATCACGAGGACGAGATTTAAATAAAGGCGGGGAGGATGTAACACCCGTCAAGAAAATGACTCAATTTTATCAAGAAACAAATTCCAGGGCCTAGTTGTGTATTATCCCAAAGTTCAAGGATTAAAAAGGACAAAAAAACAAGTTTGGAGTCTGTGACGGACCGTCACCCATGGTAACAGTCTGTTACACCGCAAAATGAGGGTTGACCAGGTGATGACACGTGTCCTGCTGACTCATGATGAAGAGTTGATGCGTGTAACCCTATAACGGACCGTCACCCCTGTAACGGTCCGTTACACCGCAATTCAACCAGAGGCTGACGCGTAGATGCTGACTTGCAAACCCTAGAGCTGTGACGGACCGTCACCCTCCATAATGGTCCATCACAAACTTGAGAATTGCCTATAAATAGAAAGCTCGGCCAAAGCAATTCTCATAACTCAAAAACATAATTTCCTCTTCTGAGCTGATAACCCACTTCCATTATAAGCACCGCACCTCCAAGGAACTTCCAGTATTCACTTTGAAGCCTTACAGTGAACGAGACGGTGCGAAGGATGATTTGACGCTTAGGAACTGAATTAAGGAAATAGAAGCTTTAGCACCACGTCTTAGGAAGCCATCTACTTAGTTGTTACTCTCTCAATCAAGGTGATTATGTTTATCCGCTTTCAAATTTTGACACCATTTACTTTTACATAAATGGCAAAGCAGGCATTAAATACTTTAATGGGTGAAGGGCATACTATTTGAAATGCACCAGGTCATAAGTATACGTAAAACTTGATCAAGGGATACACGCTTTATGGGTGAAATTCTCATAAGGGGGCTGGCACCAAATCTATATGTGATGTAAGACGGTGGAAGTTGTCACCAACCGCAGTAAGTCGGACTAAGGACTGTGTTCCGGTCCTAGAAATCACATTATGGAGGGAAGAATGGAAGTGTATAGCGTGACTGTACTCTCAGATTAGTTAATGTTTTAACGGTCTGCTAGTATGTAGTATATTGCCTATGTGTATATCATGATTAAATGCTTTAATACTATTCATGCTGAAATATTTTCGTGTCTTGATAAATATGATTACTAGCGTTCGCGCTGACGTTTTATGTTAACATTTCAGGTGAGAAATGAATTGTCTTTAAAAGATTTGTCATGTGGGGCAGTCTTCTGTAAATATGTTTTGTCAGGGTTATGTGTCGAAGGAAAGTCGACTCCCTAGGCATAAGGGATAGCTCTGCAGTTATATGCAGGGATATGTGCCTTTAGGCATGTTTACCTACCTTGTGGCTCTATATACCTTCGGGACGCCAAAGTCTGATGTAATGGTTCTTGGAAATCAGATTTTGTAAACAATGGGTATTTAATCCCAATAATATGAAATGTTATTTTAGTCCCAGATATTGGGATTGTTTAATATCAACCCATCGGGTTGATAATTTATGAAAAGACAATTCAAAATATTTTTATGCTGTGAAATACTCTGATCTTTCCGACACAATAAGAAATAATTTGATTGGAGGTGTCAATCTGGTCACACGCCCGGGGTGTCCTGAAACCAGGGTATGACACAACCACAACATCTTCGTTCATCAGCTTGGGAAAATAAGTAATATACACGCCATGCATTTATTCTTTTCGAAATAATGAAATTTATAAAAGAAAATATAGTTTACTTTTTTAAGTATGTCAAACACACACTCATCTAATCTTATTTTTAAATTTACACCATTGTCCATCATAGAACTCAAACCATCAAACACATGAGAAGGAACACTACTATCTACACACTCTGTGGAAGAGATATAAGAGAAGGGTTTTACAATCATCCAATAAAAATCATGTATGTTTATTGTTTGTTTTCGTTTTATCATAAGGCTAAGTGTAGTGGATTAGCGACCACATACTCATCAGCAAGGATGGGGCGCCAAGGGCGCTAAACACCATTACAAGGAGGAGCGTCAAGGGCAGGGGTGTTGCCGCTTTAACGAGCTCGAAGGGTTTGGAGTTGAGATGGTTGGACAGAGCTGAGGTGGCCCAATTAGGCAATGAAGGTGGGGCGCCAAAGAGGTGGGGCGTTGCCCCACTACACACTGTATGATACAATTTAAATATACTTTTATTGGAAGAGCATACAATACTTTAAACGAAAGAAAAAAAGTTTGGAAGTATGGTTTCGTTTTCAATGACTTGAAAAGAGAGGAGATCGAGGTATTCTTTCAAAGTCACTACATTCTGAAGTTAAAATAAATCCCAAATAAGTTTTTAAAATCAACGAAATAACTTTGAATGTTGTATTAGTTTATATTTAAAGATCAAATAATAGGTATAATGGTCATTTTTTATTCAATACGATATACATAAATCCAACTTGAAAGGTTAGTAATATCATTAAAATAATTTTCTCTTTTATTAAAAAATAGGTTAGAAACCCATGTTTTATAAGGTTTAAGAATTATAAACGAAATATTAAATAGTAATGAAAATTTAGTAATTAAGAAAAAAAATATTAAATAGTAAGTAATGAAGAAAAAATAAATAGAAAAAAGAATCTTAAACTCACATAATTATTACACGTGACACAACGAGTTAAACTGGCTTGAGAAATAGCAATTAATGTATGCATTTGATTGGCTTGGAAAAAAAAGTGATATACACGACTAAATATTTCTTTTTTCTTAATATTTAGTGATTTTGATAAAAGAAAATTATAGTTTACCTAATTAAAATTGTCCTTCGTACCAAATTATGTTGCTACTCTACGGTCTACGTTTTAACAAATAAGAAGACAATTTTTTTTATTTTGACTTTCATAAGTATCCTGCAACTCCAAGTTGTTATCGTTTTCTATATAAATCATACGTAATATCTTCTCTCTTTTTCATAGTTAGAGATTCATTAGGAAACTAATCAACATCATTCATCTAACCAAACCAAACCAAACCAAACGTACCCAGTATAATCCCACACATAGCTAACGCTATTAGTAGGGTCTGGGGAGGGTGTGATGAGGGCAAACCTTACCCCTATCCCAAGGGATAAAGAGGCTGCTCCCGTTTAGACCCCCGACTCCATGGGAAAGGAAATTTTCTGAGTCATCACCGCAAATCAACATCATTCATCTAGTTATTCAAATATCTAAACTTAATTTTGTGTTTTACTCATAGGTGTATAATAGAAAATCTCCCTTTCTTCCCTAATTGAACAACTATAGAATTATTATTATTATTTGGATAAATTACAAAAGTTAATGACGATTACAATAAAGTGGCAGGTAAACGGGCAAGTAACTAAAATAGTAAGAGTATAGTAATGTTTTACCTTCTCATTGGAGGAAGATAACAACGAACAACAAAAGATCGAAAGCTCTTTCCACCAAACCTACACTAGTGCGAGTGTGCAACCGAACATCATTACTCGTGTTCTTCAATTTCTATGAGCGTAGGTAGTTGAGGTTGTATAAAAATATGACGTCATACAACGAGGCAGGCGCCTTGTAATCCTAATGACCGTATTGAGCTTAGTCTAGTAGGAGGCGGGTAAGTTGAGGTTGTATAAAAATATTTACAATGAACTTAGACTAGTGTTTGTTGTGTTGTATTTGTCTTACTTTGGTTGGTTTGTAGGCTTGTATATTGTACACAGGGGTGGATCTACATAGTGACGAGGGGGTTCACCGGAACCCCCGAGTTTCGAAATTATAGTAGAAAGTTATAAAGAAAAACTGAGGTGAACCCCTTCAAAAGATTAAAAACTGATCAAGATCAGATTTTAAAAGAAGAATAAATGATACATCCGAATGAAGACAACTCTTCGTCTTCAGCTTCTCTCTACCTGTAGTTTTCACAACTGAAGAAGGAAGAAGATGGTTTTTAAAGAGATGTTTTTTAGTTTTAAGTTTTATTTTATTATACCTGTCAAAACCTAATACCCTATTCTTGATATTATTTTTAGTTTTCTTTGTTTCTATTGTAGCTAACCATATAAGGCTTTGATTGGCTACACACTTCAACTCTACAAGACATTGATTGACTTTCAAAAAGTAACTTTTGTATTGTTTATTAGTTTATCTTCTAACAATTGTTTAAGAGTGTTTTTTTTAACAACAATTTGGATCACTAACGGATCATAGAGAGTAAATAAATCTATCAGTATTAAATTAGGGGCCCATGTTTACTAGCTGCACAGGGCATCCGAAATCTCAGGGACGACCCTGATGATACGTGTGTGTGTGATGAACCTTACCCGACCCGAACAACCGAACCGAAATTTTTTATGTCCGACCCTATGAAATTGGAGCATCTAAAAACAGTGAACCCCCTGGAAAAAATTCCTAGATCTACCACTGATTGTACACGATATCACTTCGATATTCGAAGCCTTGTTTTGTGGTCCTTGGGCTCATATGAGAGACGACCCTGAGGCTGAGTGTCCGCATATGTACCAACGCTTTGGGGGCTGTACATAAACAATGATTTAAATTAAATATTTCTAGAAATCGATGGTGCAAAAAATTCTGTGTTATGTTTTTCTCTGTCATTCAAAATAAACCCAAAAGATGGATACAATATATAGACCAAAACAAAACCAATAACAGTAAGGAAACTATGGCTAAAATTAAGGAAAATAAAAGGAAAAGATAGTCTAGGAATATTCGACCAAATCCTAGACTCCCCCTTAAGATGGAGCATGTAAGTTCCGAGTGCTCATCTTGGATAGCAAAAATTGAAGTTGTTGTGAAGCCAATCCTTTGGTGAGTAAATCTGCCAGTTGCAATTTGCTGTCGACGCACATGGGAACAATTTGTTTGGTCTCTACCCTTTCTCGAACAAAATAGCAGTCCATCTCAACATGTTTAGTATGCTCGTGAAATACTGGGTTATTGGTTATTTGACGAGCAGCTTGATTATCACAAAACAGAGGTGTAGGGGTATCAATGTGAACATCCAAATCCTCGAGAAGCCATCTCACCCATAAAATCTCACTAACAGCGGAAGTCATGGCTCTATATTCTGCTTCTGCAGAAGAACGAGAAACGACATATTGTTTCTTAGTTTTCCAGGAGATAGGTGCGTCACCCAAAAGAAGAAGATAACCAGTCCTTGATCGCCTAGTCACGGGACAACCAAGCCAATCAGAATCACAGTAAGCTGTCAAAGTGAATTCCCCGTCATGTGGAAGAAGAATACCCTGACCCGGAGTGGCTTTTAAGTATCTTAGAACGCGATTTGCAGCTTCCAAATGTTTCTGGCGAGGATCAGCCACAAACTGGCTTAAAACGTTGATTGCATAAGCGATGTCGGGCCGAGTAGCTTGGAGGTATAAAAGACGACCAACCATACATCGATAGGAGTTTGCATCTACACGAGGATCATCTTCTCCTTTGTCCAATTTTAGATTCGGTTCAATGGGGAAAGTACTTGGTCGGCATCCAAGCATCCCACTATCCTCTAAAATGTCGAGAGTGAACTTTCGTTGGCTAAGGACCAAACCTTCCGATGTATTGGCAACTTCAATTCCAAGGAAATACTTTAATGAACCAAGGTCTTTGATGCTAAATTGATTATCAAGACGTTTCTTGGTTTCTTGAATTTTCTGGTTGTCGTTCCCAACAATAATGACATCATCAACATAGATTAATACTGCAACAAAAGACCCTTCTTTCTTGTACAAAAACAACGAGTGATGATCAGCCTTAGATTGTTTAAAATCAAGACCGATAAGAAAGGTGGTGAACTTATGATACCCGTTGCGTGAAGCTTGTTTCAAACCGTAGAGCGATTTGCGAAGACGACAAACCCGAGTGTCATTTACTTTAGAGAACCCTTGAGGAATCTTCATGTATACTTCCTCATTCAAATCTCCATGCAGAAACGCAGTATTTACATCAAGTTGATGAACAACCCACTTTCTCTTAGATGCTAGTGCGAGAAGTGTTCTGACAGTGACCAACTTAGCAACTGGGGCAAAAGTATCATGAAAGTCGACCCCTTCCATTTGTGTAAACCCCTTTGCGACAAGTCGTGCCTTATATCGTTCAATTTCTCCATTGTGTTTATATTTTATTTTGTAAACCCATTTGGAATCAATAGCTCGTTTCCCATCGGGTAGCGTTTCTAAAGTCCATGTTTCGTTTTGCTCGAGAGCTTGTATTTCTTTCTTCATGGCTTCTACCCACCCTGCATAGCCTGCTTGAAACTTTTCGGCTCATCATTTAAGTTGATGGCCGCTAAAAACGCCTTGTGGGTTTTTGAAAATTTTGCATAAGAAATGTAATTGGCAATAGGGTGTGTACCGTTGAGGTCTCTTGATCGTGTGCAGGTTGTGCATGGTCTATCGATGGGGAAGCGATACATCAAAGTCATGGAGGTGCTTCGGTTGGACACGGATTCTTTGAGGTCTTGTGCTTACTGTTTCGGGTTCAACGTTTTCATGTAGAATTACATTCTCATTTGTTGGGCCTTCATTAAATGTGCCAGAACCATTATTTAAATCATGTTGTTCACCATCATGGGCCATTGCTTCATCTACGTGCTCATCTTGGGCTTCTGAACTTTCCTCATGGGCTAAAAATTCTTCCTCATAAAAAACAGATTGACATGGTTCATTAGGTAAGTCAAGTGGACCATCTCTAATTTCGATTTGGGTGACGGAAGAAAAGGGAAATTATCTTCAAAAAACTTTGCGTCTCATAATTTTTCTATTTTCTATATCATATATTTTGTATCCTTTAGTCCCAGGAGGATACCCTAAGAAGACCCCGGGTCTCCCCCTCACTTCAAACTTGTCTCCCTTCGTCTCAGAGCTTCTATAATACGTTAGACAACAAAAAACCCTCATGTGATAATATTCGGGTTTTTTATTGAACAACAATTCATATGGGGTTTTATTGTTGAGAACTTGAGAAGGAAGTCGGTTAATAATATAAGTTGCAGTAAGAATACATTCCCCCCAAAAACTCTTTGGTAATTTTACCTCAAATCTCAAGGCTCGTGCTGTTTCGAGCAAATGCCTGTGCTTGCATTCCACCACCCCGTTCTGTTGGGGCGTGTGTGGACAAGTGGTCTCCAATAAAATTCCATTTTTAGCATAGAAATCATTCATAAGATTTGATGTGAATTCGCCTCCGTTATCACATCTTATTCTTTTGATAGATTTCCCAAATTGAGTTTATATCATTTTGTGAAAATTGATTTAGCATTTGCTAGCATCATATTTGTGCTTAATAAGAAAGACCCAAACTGACCTACTGTAATCATCCACGAGTGTTAAGAAATAATTTGCTCCCGAAAAAGAAGGCATTCGATATTTTCCCCAAATATCGCAATGCAATAATTCAAAGCATTCGTTTGTTTTTGTCGAACTAATTGGAAAAGGTGACCTGGTACGTTTAGCCTTTTCACATGAATCGCAAACTTTATTCATAACATTGGAAGAAACGTTTTTAAGATAATCAACCTGAACAAGCTTCTCTTTAGATGCGTGACCTAGTCTCTTGTGCCACCTATCCATTGTTACCAGCATAACTTTCCTCTCGTTTCCAAAAATCCCCATCCGGTATAGACCTCTTCTGCACTCACCCGCACCAATCAAGTTCCCCGACTGCAGCCCCCGTACGACACAAAAATCAGGAAAAAAGGTCACGGCACATTGAAGATTTTTGCTTAAACGGCTCACGGATAGTAAGTTGCAATTGAACTTAGGGACGTATAGGGCTTCTTTCACTCTGGCCCCTCCTGGTAATACATAATCACCTCTTCCTTCAACAGGAACGGCTTCACCATTGAGAATTATGACAGGAGTTTCAAAAGGATTTTTTCTTTTATTATCAAGTAAATCAACTTGATTTGTGATGTGTTCTGTAGCTCCTAAATCAACGATCCAATCACCATCGGATTGGAAATTACCTGCCATGGTTTCTTGAATGATCGAGAATTAGGGTTACAAAGGTTGACCTGGCTCTGATACCATCTAGAAATCGATGGTGCAAAAAATTCTCTGTGTTATGTTTTTCTTTGTCATTCAAAATAAACTCCAAAAGATGGATACAATCTATACTATATAATAAATAAAGATTTTTCATGTCATGTGTCGTCTCCACATTTATTCTCATCATTTTTCCCGCCTCTATCTCTTAATAAATGCACCTTCATCTTTTAACAATAACCAGCTTAGATCCCGTGTACTACACACGAGTTAAAAAATATCAATAAATAAAATTCTTAAATCTTTATATGTATATTTTACAGTATACATACGATAGAAAACAAAATTCAAAAAATATAAAAATTAATATATAATTGGGTTTTGAAAATACGTTAAGTACTATTTAATGTAAAATTTTAATTTTCATTTATTATTTAATGTAAAATTAATAAATAATTAGATTTTAAAGTTTTTTATAATAATAGATAAATTAAAATAAATGTGTTTTATTAGTATAATTAATACTTTCTCTAAATGTATGATATTATTAAAAGATGGATATACATTTAATAAGAGAGAGAAAGATAGACGGGAAAAGGATAATGAGAATGAATATGAAAGCGACACGTAGAATGGAAAAACCTTTATTTATTATATAGTATATAATATAGATGTTAATTACTTTTTCACAAAAAACTTATTAAAAAACAATTAAACAAAAATGTTTATGGAATTAATAGGAGAGAGAGGCGAGAAAATTGACTCACAAAAACCTTTATTTATTATATAGTATAGATATATATTTAAAGAAAATATTAATTATATAAGAAAACACATTTATTTTAAATTATCCTTTATGAAATTTTGAAATCTACTTATGTAACTTTTATTTCCAATCAAATAATAAATAAAAATCAAATTATATTAAATAGTATTTAATATATTTTCAAAACCCAATTATATATTAGTTTTTACATATTTTGAGTTTTGCTTTATATTCTTAGTACATGATACAATTTTATACCTTTAAAATATACATATAAAGATTTAAAATTTTTATTCATTGATATTTTTTACTCCGTGTGTATACACGGGATCTAAACTAGTATATAGACTAAAACAAAACCAATAACAGTAAGGAAACTATGGCTAAAATTAAGGAAAAGATAGTCTAGGAATATTCGACCAAATCAGTAGGACCCCAACCTTGAGAAACTCATGTATGCTAAATGGGGTTGTACCATGCAGAATCAATATAGGGACCAGATGAGGGGCGCACGCTCTAGGATAGATAAGAGCCTTAGATGTCAATGGGGTGAGGTTTGATGATGAGGAATCCATGCCCCTCATGGCACACCACCCTCCTTAGATCCTACAGCCACATTGACACGAGATGACTGACGTGCTACTTTTATGTATTTGTAATAAATTGTAAATTTGTTTTATATTGATTTATGTATCATGTTTGTAACAAGTGTGGAGTACACCTTGTTTAAGATCCATGTCTAAGGTCGGTAAGACGAGCACCTTCGAGGAGGTGACGTCTAGGCACATAAGGGGTCGATTAATGTCGCATAACATCGAAAGTGGATGGTAAGTCTATAGATTTCTACTTACATATATATATTTTAAATAACTAACAAGTTAATTAGTTGTTATAGAGTGAGACATGGGATGTGCCCTCACTTCTTTTAAAGTCTTTGAGAGGATTCATCGCACAAACATGAGGCCTCATAAAAAGGAATTCTAGGCACCATCCATTGATTACGTAATTTCGAATGCAGTAGAGTGACAGTATGTTTTTCAAGTTATATTCTTTGTTTAATAAGATTGGTTAGAGTATAGTATGAGTTGCCATTGTTGGGTAGACATTAGGATAATTAAATAGATTAATTGACATGACTACCATTGTTTTCTTAAAACTACAATTGTTTAAAACATGTAATGGAAACTTTTTGATGTGCAACCGCTACATGGCCAAAATTTATATAAATTTGTTAATCCCTTGTGTTTTGGTAAACCACAGGAGATATATGCCTAGTTACTTCACAAGATATATGTTGACGTCAAGCCCAAGCTAGACTTGCGGATGACCCACATGCCACAGTTGTAGAAAAGAACAGTTGCCTTTTCAGTTTTGGAACCGCTTAGGATCTCCCATTATACAATGATCAGTGATGCTTTCTCGTTATTAAAAGAGTCCACATAATGTTAACACAAAGTTATACACGGGCAATAAATATTTTGTAGTTAGTTTTACAAATAGGTATGCTTTAAGGGAAAATGTACTTTTGAAAAGTCAAATGTCATTTTGTACTTTGACTTTTCAACCTTTTCAAAATATAGATCCGACGAAAATGTCTAAAAAGGACACAAAATGAGGTGACATGTAGCAATAATATGATGACATGTACACAAACGTGCGAAAACATCACGAAAAACAATTAAAAACTCAAATTATAGTTTGTAAGTGTGATTTAATAAAAAGTAAATTAAAAAATCAAATCGCACTTCTCAAACGCAAAATAAAATTTTTAATAAGTTTTTTTTGAAGAGTTAAAGGCGTAAACGGCTGCATCCTTTTTAACACTTGTGTTTCTTTTTCAATAATTTAAATATTTTAATAATATAATTATTTTTACTCATATTTTGTTTTTTCTCTTTTAACTATTAAAGTATAATATTTTATATATTTTGAATATAACGTTACGACGTGCTTATTTTTATCTACGTGTTGGTATAAATTTTGTTTAAAACAAAGTCAGGTCAAATATTATATATTTATATCGAAACGTCGATATAAAATATATAATATTTTACCTTGACTCTGTTTTAAACAAAATTTATACCAGTTTGTAGATAAAAATAATCACGTCGTAACGAAATATTCAGAATTTTCATAAAACTTTATATTTTAAAAGTCGTAAGAGAAAAATAAAATATTAATAATAATATTTATAAATATTAAATTAATAAAAAAATTACAATCTTTGAAAAGAACTTAAAAAGGTGTTTCCGCCGTGACCATTTTTTTAAGTAATAAAAAATTATAAATCACATTTAGCAACTCCAATTTCATATTTATAATTTTTTTTTTTTTTTAATTTTAAATCAAATCGCACTTTGAAAAGTGTGATTTTATTTCTTTAATTATTTTTTTTCGCACGTGTCATGACTACACGTTACCATCGTTTTTCGCTTATTTTTCTCGACATTTCCACCGAATCATACGAGTATATTTTAAGATTTAAAAAAAAATCAAAATATAAAATAAGGTGTTTAAAAAGTAATAAGTCATTACTAACTCTATGAATCATTAACTTATATGAATAGTCAATCAGCCTAGCAGGCTGATGAATCTAGCAAGCAGACTGCTAAAGATATATATAGGTGATAGCTAGAATGCAAACCCATTTGAGTTGAGAAAACCCATAAAAACTCTATGTAAAAAGTTTTATTTTATTTTTTTTAGAAATATGGTAGGTTTGTTACATATTTTCGTCATTTTTTATAAAATAAAATAAATGCCGAAGAATTTTTTTTTTAAATATGTAACAATTGGAAAAAATTCCCGTTTTTTGTGTTGTTACATATGTAACACATGCTGTTACATATAAAAAAATTTACAAAAAAATTAAAAAAAAATATGGTCGACGTTTTTTAATATTTTTTTATAAAAAAATGTTGAAATTATTTAACAAAACTATCAAAAAAAGGTTGTTAAATAGAGTTTTTACGGGTTTTCACAACTCATATGAGTTTTCTCCCTATACTTCCCCTATATATAGGGAGAAGATAAAGAGAAAACCTTATATTTAGGTTAAACCAAGAAAACTCATATTAGCCAATCAGATTATTTACATATTAATTATTTTTTTTATACAAAAGGATATCTGTGTAAAGTTTCATGTTTTTAATATATTATATTTAATCTTTTTTCAATTAATCCCTAAATTATCTCATCTCTGTCTCTAATCACAATCCATTTTCCAACCAAAAACAAGTTCCACATATTCATAAACGAATCCATATATTCCCTTAGTTCTTTTCTTTCTTTAAAAAATCATACAACGATTACCCCGGATTCATAAACAAATCCATATTCAAACGAAATAATTTTACAGAGAAACAAAAGTGTCGAGTGCTACCTGTGATCGAGTCATCGGCATTCGATGGTGCTACAGTGGTGGTGGCGTTACTGTGGTTGTGGCTTATGGCAACAGTTGTTACCGGAGTTGCAACGGGAAGATATGGATGTTTTAATCACAGGTTTCACTAGATTGCATTTCTTGAGTGTCTGAATATTTAAATCAAGAGTAAACTCCGGTTTTAGTCCTTAAGGTTTGGACAAATTCTCTATTTTACTTCAATTGTTTTAATTTCACATTTTTAGTTCTTGTGGTATCTAATTTGTCCCAATCAGCTATCTTCCATTAACACCGTTAAAGTTTTCTGTTAACGTTTTTATGAAAAAGACTAAAATGTCCCTGGTAATAAAAAAAATATATATATATATATATAATTAATACAATAAAAACTGAAACCCTTCACCCCCAACGACATTCATCTACCCCTCCTCAGGTTAACTTTCCCGTTGACCCTCTCCGATCTCTGACCACCACCTCCTCCCCCTACAACAACCACCTTCTCCGACCACCATCTCCGTTTCGACGTTGAAGAGGCCAAGGGAAGCAGACGAGAACGACGCCACCACGATTGAAACCAGTGGTCACATGTCGTCGGTGATTCCCGGATGGTTTTCACCGTCTGCTCCTTTAATTCTCACCGTCGATTGTTGCAAGTTTATGGTTCAATTATGGAAGATCTTCACCAGTTATGACCCGCAAATTGTGGGATTTACACAGGGAGCTTGAATCCAGTTTTTATCCCAAAATCAATCATTCAATTTCTTGGAGAATTGTCAAGAGTCGGTAGCGTAATTAAGAAGGTATAGCAAGTTAATGATTTTGTCTGATGATGGATACTTGATTTTCCAGTTTTTCCCCTCTGTGTGTGCTACTCACAACGTTGGTTCCATCTGTGTTTGACAATTTGTCTGTGAGAGCAGTTTCATTATGTTTGATATGTAAATGGGCTCCAACTGTTTCTAGATCTACAGTTGTTGGCCACAGGAGTAGGCACGACTTGGAAGAAGATGGTTTCTAAATTTGTTTTAACGATCTGGTGGTGTGTAACAGATCTGGAGATTCTGGTCGGGGGAAGAAGGCCGTTGGATGAAGGGTTGAGTGAGTTTGAATGGTAGAGGTTGCGGTCGGTGGCGGCGATTGAAGATTTGAAGGCGGTGGTGGTGTTTGACCATTGCAGAAGAAATGGTAGGTAACGAGAGAGAGAGAGATGAGTTTAGGGTTGGGAGAGGAAGAGGTGTGGAGAAGAGGAGGTTATTTTTTTATTATTTATGTCAAAGGTATTTTGGTCTTTTTATAAAAATTTAACAGAAAATTTTAACGGTGTTAATTATTTGGTCTTAATTGAAACAAAAATGAAACCACAGTGACTAAAAAAGAGAAATTAAAACTAACGAATTAAAATAGGGAATTGGCCCAAACTACAGGGACTAAAACCAGAGTTTACTCTTAAATCAATTTATGTGTTTCATTTGACTACACTATTCTTTTTTTTTACGCATGAAATGAAAGGGGATACATATTACCAAAAATATAATTTATAATATTTGTTTATCCTTGAATACATATACGTAAACAGCAGGAACTAATGTGAGATATTGATATTTTTGTTTCTATTGACCCATGTTTACATATATGTAAACACACGTTCACCTATATGGATTCCACGAGTTTTAGCGCGCTTACATATATGTAAACATGCGTTTACTTATACGTATACATGCGTTCACGTATATGGATTCCACGAGTTATAAAACGCTTACGTATATGTAAACACACGCTTACTTATATATAAACACGTTTAATTGATTCACAAACTTATTTTGATTTGGATTCCATAACAATTTTAGATAGATGAAAAATTATTTTTTGATTCTGAAAAAAAAAATAGAAATAAATATATATAGGAGAGAGAGAGAGTAGTTTAAAGAATTTCCAAATTCAAATAATAATAATCTTTCTAATATGCCATTGACTCTTTAATTAAATTCTTTTAACTTCTATATATTTACAACATTGCTATTGAGGATATCAACGATTGATCTATTTAATTAATGGTTATGATTAGTTTTCTTGGTTTTTGTCTAACTCTTGGTTTTCTCTAGAACTCTCCATATCTATACTATATAATAAATAAAATTTTAGTGGGACACTTGTCACTCTCATATTCATCCTTAACATTTTTTTCCCGCCTATCTCTCCTATTAATTATAAAAATTTATTTATTTTTTTAAATTTTTTTGTTTCTCATCTCTCTCCTATTAAATAATAATGAATTCTATAATTATTTTTATAAAGCGTTTTTTATTTAAAAAATATGTTTGTTTATAAATTTTTTTTATAAATTGAACATTTCTTTCATTCTTTTTATAAAATATTTTTAAAAAATAATTATTTCACCAATAACATCAAACATACAAATCTTTATGAAAACTATCAGTTTACAATAAATTGTCTTTATTCAATCCATGTAATACATGGGTTTTTAACCTAGTATATATATATAGGAGAGGTTCAAATAACAAGTGAATTTTCGCTAAAAACAAAAAAAAAATGATTTCTTTTTAAATAGAAACTGGGTCAAACGAATCCCGATTGAGCTCATTCCAGCGGCGTTTTAACCGGCACGTCGAGGTTTTTTTTTTTGCGTGGGGGGGGGGGGTAGGGTTGGTATTTAGGTTTTTGAGGGGTGAGGTGGGGGGATTTAGGTTTTTTGGGGGGTGGGGTGGGAAGATTTAGGTTTTTAGGGGGTGGGGTGGTTAGGTTTTTGGGGGGTGGGGGTGGGGGTGGGGTGGTTAGGTTTTTGGTTTAGAATTTAGGATTTAGCTTTAGGGTTTAGCTCTAGGTTTTATTTCGACAAGCCGGTTCCAACGCCACTGGAATTAGTTCAATCGGAGTTTGTTTGACCCAGTTTCTTAGCGAAAATTCACTTCTTAGTGGAACCTTCCCATATATATATATATATATATATATATATATGTGTATATATATATATATATATATATGTATATATATATATATGTGTATATATATATATGTATATATATATATATAGGGGAATGATCATAAGAAAACTCATTGCTCATGAGAAAACAAAAAATTATTTATTAAAGGTAAAAAAAATAATAAAAAAATCATAACTCAAAATATAAATCAAAAACTAAAAAACCGCTTCGGAGACCTTGTTCCCCACGTCGTCCTCTATCCAAAAAAAAAAAATAAGCGCCCTACTACATATGTGTAGTAGGGTTAGATTTTGGGTTTAGTTTAGCTTTTAGGTTAGGTTATTTTTTTAGGGGGGTGGGTGGCGGATTTAGGTTTTTTTTTTTTGGGGGGGGGGGGGGCGGGTTTAGGTTTTTGGGTGGGGGTGGGGTGGGGGGTTTAGGTTTTTGGGGGGGGTGGGGTGGGGGGTTTAGGTTTTTGGGTGGGGGGGGGTGGGGTGGGGGGTTTTGGTTTTTGGGTGGGGGTTGTAATATCTTGGATTTCCCGACCATCTCATAGATATTTATTTAATAAATATAAAACATTTATATGCCTTGAGAGCTTACACGTATTTAAATAAATGTATGAGACACCTTGAAATATGTATTCATATATACATATATATATATATATATATATATATATATATAGAATACATTTGGAACTTTATGAGTTTAAACTCACTATTAATATATATATATATATATATATATATATATATATAACAATAAAACGAATAAATACATGAAGTCTCGAAAGTACGGGAATTATTTTAACAAGTTAAAAACATTAAAACTATAAAGGGTTTTATAAATAAAAACATATATAATTGTTTTTTATAAAATCAAGGGACCAAACTGTCATTATGGGAAACTTGTTTTAAACTAAAACTTAACTTTTCACACAAAATGCTAACTGAGGGAAACCTCAGGGACCTATCTTGCCAACTGCCCAAACTCCCGAATCCCAAACTCATCGTGAGTTCGAATCCCGCTGGTCCCGGTTTTTCCTCCGATTTAGCCAAAACACGATTTCCGTCCACATTCACTGAACCTCGATCATCGCCTCCCGCGTGCGACCCAACCCCAATGTCATCAATGCCCAGACACGGCCCAAGGCGCGCGTATTCGTCGAAATCGAACCTCGGCCGCTCAACCCCCACCTCCCCAACCGTATGCGTAATCAATGCCAAAATTGGGTATAAATACCGATTGGAAATCTCAGTAACATCACACCACAACTATCCTAACTCACAAATCATCCGAATCAAACTCGTATTCGGCCGTTTGAAGTTGCGACAGCCGACTCCAAGTCGGAACCCGTTCTCACTCAAAACGTCACCAAATCAGGTAATCTTTGAATTCATCTTGATCGTTTTCATATGAGGATCAAAAGCCATCTGTTTAATTTCCCAAACAGAGGGTAATTCGATGTTTATTTGACGATTCTTGGTTCTAGGGTTTATGTCAATTTGGGGGCCGATTTGAGTCCTCGTTTAAGGGATTTCCGTTTCATGGTATACACTAACGAGCCCGTAGTCGGGATGGTTAGTGTGTGTGTGCATGATTCGACCCGGTCCCATACCCGAGTTCGAATCCGGGGGAACCGATTTTGCCACTTTAATTTTTTTTAGCCTTTTAATCAAGCTTCTGATTTTTATATTTATTTTTATAAAATCTGTCATACTTTTATAAATCTAAAAACGACTTTTTCCTATACTTTTGGATTCTAAAACTAAGTTAATTAATTGAAACTTGAAATAAATAAATATTTAAAAATAGTTTTAAACACTTAAAACTATAGAAATATTTATAAAACTTTTATAAAACTTATAAATTCATAAGAACTATTTATTCAAAACAGAAAACTTGATCTATTATTTGTATTTCTAAAATCAAAGGAATTCTTTTAAACCTTTAATCTTCTATTTAATTTAAAAAGAAAGCTAATTATGCTCTATTTTATTATTTATAAACTTATAAATAATATAATAGAGAAACTTTAATAAATGTTAAACTTATACTCTTTTGTAAAAAAATCTATAAACATAAATCAATTTGTTTATATAAATTTTAAAAAGAGAAATAAAGATACCTTATTTATTTCTTAGATAATTATAAAGTTATAAACTTTATAAAAAAACTAAATAAAAACTTTAAATATTTATGAACTTGTACAACTTTATTTGACCACTTATAAACTTATAAATTAATAGAAACTCTATCTAAAACCTATTAAACTTATGGTTTTCTTTTAGACTTTGAAAATACTTATAAACTTATAATTAAGATATAACCATATTCTATTTAATATCTTATAAACTTATAAGTGTTATTATCTACTTAAACGTATTTATATTACAAATCTACTTGTATTATAAATACTTAATACTTAGAAACTTAGTCAAATCTCAAATGATTCATGTTGATTATTCTTGTAAATTATTTAATTCTAAATACTTAGATTATTCTTACCTAACTTATATAATTAATAAGTAGTGAAACTTTTTAATAATTATTTTAAATTAATAATTATTCTAATCTATAAAACTATTAAACTTTGACATACAAGTCTTGTATCAAAACCTTTATTATAAACTTGATTTAAATTTCATAAACACAAATCATATCCGTCTCCCATTTGGAACCCTAGTCAATCCCAGATTCTAGATCCTTGTCTTAGACTTTTACTTGAAACTTTAAACTTATATTCTTAGGCTTGTTGTGAGGATATTCTCCCTCAAATTCTTGCTACACTCAATCTTTGTCGGGTACTCTTCATCCAATCCAAGTGAGTATACTTAGCTCTTTTTTCCTTTTATGCTTTTGGGGTGAAACATGTTCACAATTCTTAAACTTATACAATTCTTGTACAACTATGACTACGTGTTTATTCTTATGTTAAACTTGAGACTTGTATGCTTAGATTAAACTTAAAACTAGCACATTCATTAGCTTTGATCAAGCCGTTAGTAACAATGATAGATCTATTGCATTTGACCAATCCACCTTGATTGATTGACCCCTTCGGGGGGGAGCCCTTGGTGTTTGTTACTACATTAAACTTTAAACTTGAGACTTATAAGGGTAACCTGCGGGTTATGCCTAAACTTGGTCGGAGGGTTGATGTGCACAATGTCTAACATGCTTGTTTTCTCATACTTACATTATAGAATGCACAAATCATAGTGAATTATAATACTTTTCAAATACTTGTTAAACTGTGTCAAAACCTTTGTATCTCACCAACTATTTTGTAGTTGACAGATTCTTTCACATGTTTCAGGTTCTACATCATGAGGCTTATCTGTGATCACATAGGATGCTTTTGGACCTAGTCTACTTATAAATTAAACGTTGTATTTCTTGTTATATCCCTTGTATTGAATCTTAAATTATTATTTAATGAAATATCGAAACTTTAATAGTCAACCTTGTGCTATTGAACAACCGCGTCCGCCCCGACGTATAATCCGCCGTCGGTTGGGGTGTGACAGGGGTGGGGTGGGGGTTTAGGGTTTTTGGGTGTACTACACATATGCAGCACCTTTAATGATGAGTTTTTTGGTTTTCTCATGAAAATGAGTTTTCTAATGAACTCACCCATATATATATATATATATATATATATATATGGGTTTTGAATATATATATATATATCTGTGTGTGTGTGTGTGCGCGCGCGTGTGTGTATGTGTGTGCGCGCGCGTGCGTGTGCGTTCGTGCGTGCGTGCGTCCGTGCGTGTGTGTGGCGAGAATTTGGTTTTTGGTTTACACATTTAAAGTTGGTTCACATTTTATCCTTTTCTTATATATATATATATATATGTGTGTGTGTGTGTGTGTGTGTGTGTGTGTGTAGGATCAAATAAGAAGTAGTTTTACGCTAAGAAATCTAAGAAATGACAAAAACATTAAGAAACGATACCAAACGAACTCCGATTGAGCTAATTTCAGCGGCGTTGGAACCGTCTCGTCGAACTCTACCATCTTAGCTTTTAAGGTTTAGATTTTACGTTTGCATTTTAGGGTTTAGTCTTAGGGTTTAGCTTTTAGGGTTTTAGATTTTATTGTTTAGGTGTTTTTTTTAGGGTGGGGGTGGGGGGTTTAGGTTTTTGGGGGTGGGTGGGGTGGGTTTAGGTTTTTGGGGGAGTGAGGTGGGGGGTTTTAGGTTTTTGGGGGGTGGGGTGGTGGTTTTAGGCTTTTCGGGGTAGGGTTGGAGGGGGTTTAGGTTTTTGGGGGTGCGGGTGGAGGGGGGTTTAGGTTTTTGGGTCTGGGTTAGGGTTCGATGAGACGGTTCCAACGCCGCTGGAATGAGCTCAATCGGAGTTCGTTTGACCAACTTCTTAGTGTTTCTTAGCGAAAAACCACTTATTAGTGAAACATATATATATATATATATATATATATATATATATATATATATATATATATATATATATATATATATATATATAGGGGCATGTTCTTTTGAGAACCGAAAGAACCGCACAAAACGTGTACATATCACTTTAGTGAAAAAAGTAAAATTCAATAACAATGTTTTATTAATCTCTTCCCACTCTTAGTTTGAGTTTATCTCATCTCTCCTGAATTTTTTTAAGAAAAGTATAAAAATATGCATATATGCATTCATTTGTGTATATAGTGTGAGTGCATATATGCATTTAAAAAAACGACTATAAATTCGAGGTCTTTTAAAACCAAACTTTAAACATATTGAAATGTACATGAATTCTAGTCAATTTATATTATAAATAGAGGAAGGGTTAATTCGGTTCTCACGGTTCTTAACATATTGTTGGTTCTCAAAAGAACATACCCCTATATATATATATTTCATTTTGACCCCTTATAGTAGATATAATTTTAACTCGTTTAATTATGTATTAATTTCGTTTTTCTATAATAACTTTCATTCTTATTTAAAAAAAGGATGCTTCGTTGTTTTTATTTTTTTTTATCAACGTTCCGATATTAATTTGTTTAAAAACGGAGTTGTATTCAAGATCGAGTATTTTTGGTATCGTAGCCCATAGCGAGTGTCGTTACCGTTATGGTGTGCTGTGGCGAACATCATTGCCTATATTGGTATTATCGAAACTGGTGTCGGTATTTGTTTTTATGGTTTTCGACGGCCGAACCGATAACAACCAAACTCCAGCCGCGTGACGTTGGCGAGAAATGACCAGACTCCCGCGACGAAGCGCGGATGTTCGTTTATAGAAGCTTATTCAAGTATATTTTTTTTATTTTACATGGATACATCACGCCGCGAAACGCGGGGGAACCAACTAGCTTTGAGGATTTTCCATATTTTAAAGTTTAAAAAAGTTCATGACGTCCGTATATCAATATCTTTTTACACCCAATAAATTTACCACTCAAGGGGATGCAGTCTGGGTGGCATGATGGAGCTCGTGAGGGAGTGGCCCAAGTGAAACACCACCCACTCGATGGCGTGTGGGGGGTGATATCTTCCCGTGAGAAATCTCACGGCTCGTGAGGGAGCCTCAAATGTTAGTATCTCTCTATCACACACACTATAATCATACCACTCACACAACTCTTACTCTTAAGTATACCATATACCAAGTGAAAATGATGTCAGCAACCCACTCAAATGACGTGACATGACGTGGAAAAAAGTGTTATCACTTGAGTTCGTATACCCTAAATGGCTACATGGTCACCCTCCATCCACGTTTATGCTACAACTGAACCGGACGGTTCACCCTTCACTCTTAAACCTCGCGACTGGATCTTTAAACCCTAGCAGTAGAAAACACAGAAGAAATGTTGGAGAGCAGATTGATTACGATCATAAGGAGGAGCAGATCCATCAATCAGATAAGATCATCTCACGGCGGTTCCAAAAATGTCTACAATCGATTTTCTCTGGATAGCTATTCAACTTGCAAGAATGCTATTAACGCCACCGCCAGAAGCTGTTTCATCCATGGCTTTCGATCCTTTCACAATCTCAACAAGGTATTATTCAACTGTAATGAGCTGCATATACTAATTTACCAAAGATGCGAAATGCTATTACGAGCCCTAGATTTGATTATATTTATGATGATGTTACCTGATAATTGTTGATGTTGAATTCGTCAGTTTACTTTTTCAATCACGAGATGCACATTAGAAACTAGATTTTTTTTGTTTTTGAGATTGATCTATGTATTTGTATCTATCTACAGAAATCAGATGCATACTTGTTTGGATGAGCCAGGATAGGAATGAATCACCTTACAAATTAGAATGCCTTTGTATAAATGCTAATCATCTTCAATCTGTGTTCTTGTTAGTCCTGAATATGATGAGTATTTTTCATTTTGTATAGGGATCTGATATCGGTACACCACCCCCAATCAGAGATCCCTGTGCCTGTAACATCATACGGGCCGTATTGCCCAATTAGGGCCATATCATGTCTAGTCAAGCTGGCAGCGTTACAGACAAGTCACATTAGTCATGCCGAGACATCAATACGGGCCGTGTTGTAGGCGAAAAATGTAATACGTCCTGTGTTGTATCAATCATACGGCTCGTATGAGTGAAAAACACACTCCATACGGCTTGTATTGTAGGCGAAAGAAGGTAATACAACCCGTATTGGTGTTGGTGTACCGATAAGGTGGGGGTGGTGTATCGATAAGACTGTCCTTTTGTATAACTCAGCTAATAATATGCTACTTTAAGCCCTGAATAATGCAGTTCTTATCTTTCGCTAATGAATTGAAATTGTATGTTGTGTGCAATTTCAGTTTGTTAATGACACAACTTTACATATGTAAATCATATCAGTCAGACATTAATGTATCTCGCGTGTGAATATTACAAGTACTTTTTAGAAATTAAACATACTTGTCAGCTGTGTTTAAAAAAGCGCCCTGAGGCGCTGCCTTAAGCGCGAGGCGCCCGAGGCGCTGGGCAAAACGCCTCAAATGGCTGAGGCGCCCGGGATACATGAAGCGCCCTGAGGCGCCGCCTCAGGCTTGAGGCGCGAGGCGAGGCGCCACTTCATGTATTTTCACGTTTTTTTTCACTTTTTTGTTATGAATTTGAGTTCCAATTGCAGTTCCTCTTTACTTAAATCAGTTTTTTCTTGAATAGGACGAATATTTCTTGCAAGTTTTGTGAAAATTACTCAAAGGAGGAGTTTTTAGACTGAAAACAACATTTAGTGGGAGGTTTTAAGAATGTTACTAAATTTTTTATTACTTTTTTTAGCTTAGCGCCTCGCATACGTGAAGCCCTCGCCTCGCGCTTGAGGCGTGGCGCCTCGGATTTTGGGACCGAAACGCTTCGCCTCGCCTCGCGCTTTTTTAAACCAAGCTTGTCAGCAGCTCATCAGTTTTTTATTTTTGGTTTATTAGGGTTCCTACAAGCCATCTTTTAGGTATATGTCCACTGTGGCTGCAAGTGCTTGCAAGGAAAATAAGGAGACAGTGAAGCTTCTTGTTACCGCTGGACCTCATGCTCAGAAAGCAATAGGAATATGGCTTTTTGCATCGGCTGCATGGGTCTTCAGTATGGTTATTCTTGGTGGTGTCACACGACTTACGCGATCTGGTCTTTCAATGACTGACTGGAAGTTTACTGGCAGCCTTCCTCCTTTATCTGATGAAGATTGGTTGGCTGAGTTTGAGAAATATAAACAATCCCCTGAGTTCAAGCGGTTAGTTTAATGATCAGTACGTGTACCTTTGTCTGACTTTCATTGATTTTCTATGATCTCAATGTACATTGTTCTAAGAGCCCCAAACTATATATATAGATAGTGCAGATGAAAGATCCCTTTTTGAGTTTTTACCACGTATAATTGCATTGTCGATACATCTTTCTGGATCGTCATTCCACAAAGATCACTATATTAATGCTAAAGTAAAATTGCAAATTTGATGTTGCTCTAATTGAGAGTGAAATTAAGGGCACTCAATTATTTTGCTACATTCTTTGGTGGACAAAATAACATGTGTTAATATTCAGTTGAAAGCAGCTAATGATAGAATTTACTAACCCTACATGATTTTGGCCACTTGCAGTGTGAACAGAGGAATGAATATTGATGATTTTAAGTTCATTTATTGGATGGAATACGCGCATCGTATGTGGGGAAGGGCACTGGGTGTCATGTTTGCACTCCCATTTTCGTATTTTATTCGTAAGGGTTATATTAATCTACGGCTTGGAGTGAGACTCGCGGGTCTATTTGCTCTTGGTGGTGGGCAAGGGTTGATTGGCTGGTGGATGGTTAAAAGTGGTTTAGAAGTAAGTATCATCTTTCTATCTCTATAAACTCTTTATCTACTCAAGGTGGCAAAGTGGATAGGTAGGGTGGATTGGGTAACCGGTCAAAACGATTTTGGATTCTGAAAACTTCTTGTCCAAATATTTTTATTATAAGTAATTAGTGTGTTGAATACGATCACAAAAATTAAAAAAATTCAATTATGGTCTAATTTTTTTGGTTGGCTTCCGATCCTTTTTCTTTTCAGCTATTTTCCAACCCGTTTGACCTGTTAGATATTAAAATTTAAACATAATCCAAGTAATATCGATATTTAATATCAGTCATTTTTTTTACCAGGAGCCACCCTCAGAGTACACTCAACCAAGAGTAAGCCCATATCGTCTAGCTGCACACCTGACTTCAGCTTTTGCTATATATTGTGGCCTCTTTTGGACTGCTCTTACTGTTGTTATGCCTGAACCTCCAACTGAGTCAATAGCTTGGGTCCAAGGGGCTGCAAAGGTCAAACGGTTTGCTCTTCCTGTTGGCATCATTGTTGGTATAACTGCGGTCTCAGGAGCTTTTGTGGCAGGAAATGACGCGGTAGGTGATTAAATATCAATGCATCTTTAAAAGGATAGATTACTTCTTGAACACCCCTTTTTGGCTTAAATTTATGTTAAAACTTCTACAGGGACATGCATTTAATACATTTCCAAAGATGGGTGATTCATGGATCCCAGAAGATGTTTTGAGTATGAAGCCACTTATCCGTAACTTCTTTGAGAACACAGCAACTGTGCAGGTAGCTTATCTACGATTTTTTTATGCTTAAAAGATTGAACATCATAACCAAATAATTCGTTTAGCTTCACATAGGAGCGGTTTTGTGCCTTGTTTAAGTGAAAAATAACAATAATAATAGTAATGATAATGATAAAATAATCGGATTCAGTCATATAGTTATAAGGTTCATTCTGAATTCAAATCAGAAACGTTACTATTCTTTTGTGTGCATGATTTCTGATTGTGGCTACAATACATTGTTAATTCAAATACTCCATTAATAGAGGGGGTGCTTTTTATACATGTACTTCAGAATTGGTCAGTTTGGGTTACACTTTATCTCAAACGGGTCGAATAGTTTCATTAAAAATAGTTAAATAGCTAAAAAAATTGGGTCAAACAGGTTGTTTCTTTAACTCATACAACCCTCCTATATAGTTTTATTCAGAAACTTAGATTGTTTATATAATAAATTAACTTGTATTTATATATTACACATATTTATTTATAAATATTCAAAAGATGGCAAAAAGAAAATGTTAGCGGGCCCACCCAATCCATATCAGCCCGTTTAAAACATATCCTTACCTAACCTGTCCGACATGCTCATTTTGCCACCTCTACCCATTAACCCCGCTCCTCAGGGCCGAGAGAAACACAACATATTTAACAAATTCAGTCTAATCCTCAACAATGGAAAATAAAAAGTGTGTTCTTTTCTACAGCTTGATCACCGTATACTTGCAACCGCTACCCTGGCATCAATATGCGGTTTATGGTGGTCAACAAGAAAGGTTGACCTACATTCTGCTGTCCGTTCTTTGATTGGAAGCACCGTAGGGATGGCTGCCCTCCAGGTATTTACATACATTGAGAGTTTACATTCATCACATCATCCTGCCCTCGTTTAACAAACATTATATTAAATTATTAATTATATTAATATAATTGCAGGTTACTTTAGGCATTTCAACTCTTTTATCTTATGTGCCTGTTTCACTTGGCACAGCCCACCAAGCTGGGGCCTTGACCCTTTTAACCTTTATGCTACTCCTTAATCACACTTTGCGCCGACCATCACCCATGCTTCTAAAATCGCTGCCTGCAGTTGCAAAGACAATTTAATTAATAAATGATAATGATTACTCAGCACATTGTTTTAATTTTTTAATGTTTTCAATATTCAGATGTTTGCTATGGATTCAATTTTTTTTGTAAGGTGTATATTGAATGCATAAGCTATTCATTTGCTTGTAAAACCTTCAAGTTGGTGGAAGCCATATGTTTACTTTAACAGACACTTTTATCGAGCATGGCCTGAGCATTGAAAACAATCTCAAATTACATACATACATACAAATATGTATGTGTGTGTATTTCTGTGTTTTTTTTTTCTAGTTGTTCAAGCCGGTGTTGGATCTTCTCAAGCCTGCTTGAAGGCTCGTTTAGTTAGCCTAGGGTTTTCGGGCTAAGCTCTCTTGGATCCTGCTTTGTGGCTGGTGGTTGTCTTAGTCTGCTATTTATCGTCTTTTTTCTCATCAGCATTGTTTCTGATGTCTCAAACTATGACTCCATTTCTCTTCCATCAAGTCGCTCTCTTTTATCAAGGTTTTGTAGGATCATCCTAGGTTCTTAGCTTGTCCATAGATGAGCTTTAAGTGTGACGCGAACTTTAATTAAGTTAGTTTTCATCTGACTTTCTCGATCACGGTTCTGTGGTGGCTTAATTAGTCTACAATCATGGTCTCATGTGAAACCATTAAGGTAAATGATTGCGGTTTCAATGTTCTTCCTTGTATTTATGGTCAGTACGAAATGTTAAGAGTTGAAATGATGGGCTGATCCTAGTGATTTTATTTTCTGGCTTCGTTGCAAATTAGTTGTCCTTGGTTTTGTGTTATCAAGGTTCGGTTCGTCTCTCTAGTTGAAATAACAAACTATGGGCGCTTACGATCTAATTCAGTCGGTTTTAATATAAGTTTTGGACTAGATTTATATTATGGTTTTGGAAAACAATAAACCAAACCGGCCAGATTGAATGCGTAGTCAGCCGCATTTAGATGTTTAGCATTTTGATAGTTAGGTTTTAATCGTTTAAACCGACTTTTATTCTTTACTTTTAAATTCATTAGTTTGTATCAAAAACTTATAAAATGATGAAAATTATTCATAAATATAATAGATGCATAACAAAACATTCTAAAAATGAAAAAAAAAATCTATACCTAGTTAATAAGTAACTGGATGTGCACGTGTCACAATTCTGTAAGCCGAAAATTCTTTTTCCTACTTATTTTTTCATCACTAACTATTTAATATTTCTTTTATTAATTCCTAAATCTTTATTACCATGTAATATTTTATTTATAATTCTAAATCTTCATTACTAACTATTTAATATTTTCTTTTTTAAACTCGTGTTTGTTGCTAACCTTAGTAAATAAATAAAAGAGTAAACTTCGGTTTTAGCCCCTGTGGTTTGGGTACTTTAACCCTTTCGATACAAAAAGGAATCTTTTAACATATCAAGCCATGTGGTTTGCATTCTATAACCCTTTCGGTCCAATAGGGTAACGTCATCCTAAAATCCAGTTAAATCTCATCATGTGCCTCTCACGTGAGGGGCATTTTAGTCTTTTTGGCCACTTCCCTAAATAAAAGTGAATCTAATATATTAAAGACTTGTGGGTCCTCCCCTTTCTCTCTCTCTCTCTCTGCGATGTAAAATCCAGTTAAATCACATCTTGCTCTTTCTCACCGCAGTTGCAACACCACCGCCAATAACCACCTCGGCCACCACTGCACCACCAACCCGTTATTCCCCATTCCTTCTTCCCCACACATCTGCCGGATGATGTAAGAACCCCCTTCCTTTTTTGTTGAATTTGAGTAAATTTTGGTTTGTTTAGAATTTGAATTTAGGGATTTTGATCAGGATTTGAATAGGAACCCATGTGATGAAATTAGGGTTACGATTGGTTAATGATACTTGCACTGGTGATGATTGACAACAAGATGTTCATCTTCGCCATCATTAGCAGATATGTCGGTCGACTTCATAGAGGTGAGAGGGAGAGGGTGGGATGATCACTGCTTTTTCACGACGACGGGATGATCTGCAGATCTTCGTCATCATCAACAAATCTGTCCTTCTCACCATAGATCTGTCGGTCGACTTCGGTGGGATGATCGCCGGTGTCACGACGGCTGGAGACGGTGACGGTGATGGGGTGGAGACTGGAGGGTGACGGGTGGCCGGTGGTCTTAGGGTTAGGGTGGTGTTTGATGGGGTTATATGGTGAAGAAGATGAAGTGGGTGGGTGGCGGGTCCCATTTTTTAATATTATATTCACTTTTATTTAGGGAAGTGGCCAAAATGACTAAGGGCATATGATGGAATTTAACTGGATTTTAGGATGACATTACCCTATTGGACCGAAAGAGTTACAGAATGCAAATTACAAGGCTTGATATATTAAAAGATTCTTTTTTAAACTGAAAGGGTTAAAATACACAAACCACAGGGGCCAAAACCAAAGTTCACTCTAAATAAAAAGATTAGACGGCCTACCGGTCTACAGTCTAAACGAATTTCAAATTTTAAAGAGTCAGCTGTTCACAGTTGAATAGCTATAACACCGAAACCAAAGAAATAGCCTTAAACTGAATAAACAGGCCGACTTGCTTTGGCTGGAAAGTTAAACCTGTTTCAACTGTCAATGAAAAACCCATATAGCAAACTTCCTGAATTCAGATTGTTTTGATGCAACACTTTCTTGATTGGTTCATCATCAAGTTATGTTTTTAAGTTCGTTCAAAGGAGCTCAAGTTCAAGATTATATTAAACTGGTCGGCGTTCACCACATAATACGATATCAATTTCGTTAAAAGAGTTGGAATATGACGTTTTAAAGATTTATACGACATGAATAAAAATACACGACTAGGTAGTAGATCTTTGCCCAAACCAGTTCATCAAGAAATTGTCGCCATTTTCAGTCGATGATACAGTCTCACAAACCACGGTTACACCTTCCACATAGCTTCAACACTAACATATAACAAAAGATAGCAACATGACTAACGCCCGCGTCCGCGTCCACGGCCACGCCCTCGTCCCCGACCACGTCCCACAGGCCGACCTGCCATCAAATGTAGAAAAGTCAAACCATAAACATAAAAGATTGATAGTATGTGCACCTAGCACTGTTCATAATTAAGGGTCAGCTGAGTAACCAGCCCAATCCGCTTATTATTCAGGTTCTTTGAATCTGGTTAACCAAATCCGGATAAGAAATTCATTTATAAATTCTCTTTCAGGTTTGTGTTACTTTAACCGAGCCCAGACTGAAACCCAAACAAGCATTTTATTATTTTTTAAGATAAAGGTACGTCGGATGCCACCCATGTATTCAACTTTGTTTTTTAATGTCATCCCGTGTACGCAAACTACCATATAGAGTACATAAATATGTATCTGGTTTCGTTTATACATAACTCAGCCAAAAAACATGCCTATGAAGAAATTGAAAATGCCTTTAAAAAGTTTGAAAAGGACAATAACCTAACTAGGGTGTTTTTGTCATTGTACCCACTATAAAATCCCACAAATAGCAAAGCTATTAATAGGGTCTCAGAAAGGTGGAATGAAGGCACTTTTACCTAATTTGGTATACAAAACACGATATACTATTTGAGTGACCTATGAAGTAGTTCCAATATAAAAAGTGAATTCCAGTACCCCCTAAGTTTTACTGTTTTCAATAACCCAATCCAGACAACCAAACTAAAATCTGCTTCAAATAATCTGAACAAACCAATTCCAATTATCCAAATAAACCCAAATGGTTGTAACATGTAATATGAGAATTACCTGCAGTTGGTTTCTTGGGCTTGACTCTAGGTGTCTCTTCGACTAGCAAAGTCTCCAAATTCAAGCTGTCGGGAAGTATGTAGTAACGAATGTTATTGCCTCTCACACTCAAATGGTCAAGAGTAACAGGATTTTTCCCTTTCAGTGTCAACTTCACCGTCTTCAGGTGTGTGTTCATGCTAATATCAACACCTACACCATACAAAAGCAATCAGATTAAAGTAATTCACAAGCATAAAATTTCCACAAAATTCATTCATAAATAAACATGCATTAGCGAGTGATAGTATACACCTAAAATGGCCAACACATAAAACACTAACATCAACGAGTTATGCATGATGTACTTATTTTGAACCCATAGTTGTCAATAGCGAATAGCGGTAAATAGCAACAAGCCACCTATACGCTACGTAGCGAATAGCGGGCGCTATTTCACGTTTAGCGATACACTAGTAGAAAGTTTTAGAAATACATTTAGTCAACTATTGTAGCGATTACCACCAAAATAGCTAAAATACACTATCACTAATCATCTAAATCTTCATAAAACAGTCACCCTAGCGCTTTTTATATTAAAAAAAAAAAAATTAAATTCGCTATATTCCCGCTATGTCGTCGCTATACACTAGATAGCGGGCATCATCCGAAACGCTACATAGCGCGCTATAGCGCCCGCTATGATCGCTATTGACAACTATGTTTGAACCACAAGCATATACCTTTAAAAAGAAGTGTGAACAGAAAGACATGTCTACCGTTTAAAAAGAAAAGACAAATATAAATTAATAGCACGCCTTGCAGTTTTTACTAGCCAACAACGATTTCTTATCTGTGGCAGATAGATGAATAGCAAACTCAAGAAAAGGTTGTTAATCAGATCTTTAGAGAGTTCAATCAACAAGGTAACTGTTTCCAAAATGATCCCAGATTAAACATATTAGAGTAACCCTCAAAGGTGCTTTTAACATCAGGATGAACATATATCCACACAGAGTTAAAGACTTCCAGAACCGTAGTACTTTGCTTTTCATTGAAACGACCACTTCTCTAAGGAGAAATTGAGAATATAATGAAATAAACTCTATAATCTAGATTGTTTGGACAAAGGTGTTTTATAAATCAATGATTCTTGAAACAAATAATGTACTTTTGCATCTTCATAAGAAAAATGGTTTGTTTGCAATAAGAACCAAGTGCTGAGGATTCAAATGAATCAATAAAATTCGGACACATAATTGAACGGGTATTTGGGTATGGGATTAATTAAAAAAATTCAGGGTTTAGGGTGGGTGCGGTATCAGGTGATACCCTCCCAGTTGTTAGGTATCAATCAGAGTCGGTATGCAGTAGAAACACAAACACACACGCACAAACGAAAGCAAATAATAAATGACACAAGAAATAACATGGTTCGGTCAATGACCTACGTCCACAGTTGCAACTAGGGATCTCTCTTTATTATTAATCAGGAGGTGTTAAAATTACAATTACATAGCATGGTTTAAAAAGGAAGACATTAGGGTTAATAACTTAGTCAACAAGAAACAGAGACGGCCACTAGGGCCGGCTCCCTGCCCCCTTCAGTCGGCCCAGTACTGAGACCCAATCCGAAGCCCACAAACCCAAAAGCGTTCACAACCCAACACCAGTTACCCCAAACTGATACCATACCCATTTACCCGCATCGAAACCAACCAAATATATTAATGTGTTATGTAATGTTAAAAGGTATAATAAATAATACTTTGAAATAGTTAGAAACTTGAAATTATTAAAGTGTAGTTAGGTAATTGATATCTCAAGTCGGTTTTTTGGGTGATTTTAAGATGGGGTTTTCGGTGATGGGAACCCAATGCGTAAGTCGTAAACTAATATACCCAAACCAAGGGGAAAACCAGGCGAGCCGCGAGTAATGAGTAACGAGTGCCCGACAGGTATGGGACTGGGTTCCAAAACCCATCCAATACCCTGCTCATAGGCATCCTTAATATACATAGATTAGAGACTGAAACAAAATAGTCTACACTCTACAGAAAGATAAAATGACAACTCCAAATCCCTAATTTCAGGATAATGTCTTAAAGGGGCACAAGACAAGCAATGATAACTAATTTTAGCCTTGTAAAAGTAAGCCCATGTACGGTATAGGGTTTAGCAAAACCCTAGAAACTCGAAAGCGGAACCGTTCATTGCAAAACTGATATAAAAGAAGATGACGACTGAATATGAGTTACCTGTGATGGTTCCATGTACAACTGTCCCGTTTTTGAGCTCGATCGAGACTGTTTCGTTGTTCAACTTCATCAAAAACCTAGATTTTTACTCAAAGGGGGTAAACGTCACTCTAATAATATTGCAAACGAAAATAAGCAAGAAACCGGAAAGAAGAAAATTAAACTAACAATCATTTAGTGAAAAGAAAATCAGACCTGACGAGCTTCATTGTCGCGAATCGCAAAAGGAGAAGCTAGGGTTCCAAAAAATTGTTTGGGGAAGCGGGAGATGTAAAACGTCAAGTCATAATTTTATTGGTTCGAATGCGCTAATGGGCCCTTGTTTGAGGTGTCCATTATGGGATTTGGGCTCCATTTAGGCGTTTGGTTAGACTTTAAAATGAAAGAGTTAAATCCGTTTTCGTCCGTATAGTTTAGTTAAAATATCATTTTTGTCTAATTTTCAAACTTTTAATATCTTGTGTCATACATATTGTTTTTTTCTTACTTTCTATCCCTAAAACACACAGTAGCTAACATTTATGTTAACTCATCTTCACGTGAGGGGTAGTATCGTCTTTTCAGCTCCTGTTTGTGTACCATATATCTGTTCCAACCCTCAAACTTGCCAAGTTCATATAACTGTCGTCTTCTCAAGCACGAACTAACCTAGCTCCCGCCATTTTCAACCTTCAAGAACTATCAATCGATTGTTTCAATTTGTGATGGCTAATTCATTGTGGATGGTTCGTGGTAATCATCCACACGATGATCTCGACCCATATGAATGTTACGGTAAGCTTACATTTGACGTATTTTTTTGAAACATTTAATTGTTCATAGTTCAAGATCTTATTTTTTTGGTATAAATTTAACTTTTTATATTACATTTGGTGCATTTTACAGCAAATGAACATCAAATGTTTAGTATCAAAATCTTCCATGGAGGATAATTTGTCAATTGTCTCGATATGAGGTATGTAAATGGTAAAATTAGCTTCACTGGTTTCAAAAATCGATGATTTCAATATGGATGAGTTGGATGAAATGGTTAAGACTATAAGTTATCCATGTGATATGGTCTATGTCTACCATTTGAAAGTTCCAGAAATTATTTTGGATTTTGATCTAAGGGCACTAGTTTATGACAATGGTATGAAAATGTTGTTTGAATATGTGCAGGGGGTTAAACTTATTGAGATTTACGTTAAGCATTATAAGACATGAGTGAACACTTTCTCTGGGTCTGTTGAAGAACAAGACAAATATAACATGATGGCGACTCTGATTATATGATGGATCTTGATAACATGCTAGAGTGGTTATAAGATTAGGATGATTTTGATTGGTTATATTATTAGGATTATGTTGATAACATCATTAGCTCTTGTCCTAGCTAATTCCTCATGGTTGTTGATTGATCTTAACAATTCAAGGATTATTTCAGTTGCTCTTGAACACATTGGAGGATCAGCACAGGTCACAAAACCACACTTTGATTTCTGTTCATGATAGGTTTGAAGTTCTTACACAACAATGGAATCGACGACCAGTATTTTATTAGGAGTCTGTGAAGTGCGAATCGATGTTTTCTACTTCCACAAGAGCACATTACATTGTGCTCAATCGTAAAGTTCATCGACGAAGAGTAAGAAGATAGAGTTATGAAGATTTAACAAAAAAATGGTTTTAGACATCGATGCTAAAAATGGAATTTGATGTTTAGTAACTTGAAAAGACGATACTCCCCCCTCATGTGAGAGTCACGTGGGGATGAGTTCACAAAACGTTAGTTGTTGTCTGTTTTAGGGATGGAATGTGAGAAAAAACAATGTGTGTGACACAGGGTGTAAAAGGTTTGAAAATTGGACGATACCTGATTTTTTTGACTAAACCCCATGGGTAAAAACTACATTTAACTCTTGATGAAGTTTAATATATATATATATATGTGTGTGTGTGTGTGTAGGGTTAGGTTCAAATGAGAACTCGTGAAAAACGATCAAAATCATTTTATTTATTTAAAATACTAGCATTACTTTAAAATACAACATTGTTATATAAATTTATGTGTAAATTTACGTGTACTAGTATATTATAAACATTTGCACATGTACAAGTCTCTCATTTACACGTGTAAGTTTTTCTCATTTACACATTTGTATAAAACTTGTTAGGTTAATTTAGAGAGGAGAGAGGGAATAAGAATTAATTAATTAATTAACTAGAGAGATTAACGCCGTATTTTAATAGTAATGCTAGTATTTAAGATAAATGAAATATTTTTTATCGTTTTTCATGAGTTCTCGCAATATTTAAAAATTCTCAAATGATCAAATCTCTCTACACACACACACACACACACACATATATATATATATATATATTATTTGTGCAGCTTCGTGATTACTGTTCACTCAGTCACATTAAAGGTTACAAGTGCTTGAAGCACTTTGTATAACTAATTTATGCAATATTTATGATTGATGATTCAATTAAAGTTATCATTTACACCTTAAACTTTTTTCTTTTTTTTTGGAAAAACCAGGTTACGACACGTGGCCCAATCACAATTATTTATTTTTCATTTTTTTTTCTTTTATAGCTTTTAAATTATGATGTTTTATACATTTTTTAATGTATCATTGCGAAAAGCTTATTTTTATCTACGTTCCCGATGTGCTCTAAATTAGTCATATATTTCACATCATTTGCATCTAATTTATTGTCAATTTCTTTATACATTGATTGAATTTGTCGCTCATTTAGCTTCAATTGTGTTTTCAGGAAATACTTAGCTTAAAATGAGTAAACGAGCGAATAAGAGACGAAAAATGAAGAAATTGGACAAATCAGAAGCCCAATCACGGGTCGTGCCTCACTGAGCACGCCCCCGTGCCTCATGAATGCAGAAAAAGACAAGAGCTCTAGCCAAGCATGGGCCGTGCCTCACTGAGCATGCCCCCGTGGTCAACTTAGAAAAGTATTGAAGTACTGTTGTCTCCCGACCAGGTGCAACACAGGGACGTGCCCCACAAAGCACGCCCCCGTGTCCAGTACATGTGCAGTACATGCACGACAGAAACAAAAACGGTTACGCCGTGGTCCCAGCACGGGGCCATGCCTCCTTGCCAGACAGTTTATAAATGCCTCATTTGTTCAAAGGAAGGGGCTGGCTTTTTGGGAGAAAATTACTCACTTATAACACTCGGGAACCAGGCTTATGAGACCATTTGGAGGCCAAGGAAGGTTCATTCCACCATCAAAATCCATCTTGAAGTTCACCACACTAATCCACCTTGGAGTTTTGGTTATATCCTTGAATCTTGTTATGAATTGCATATATTTCCATTGTGTAGTTGTAGTTTGTAAGCTCATTATGAGCTAAATATCTTTTGAATCATCTTAGTTTCATGAAGCTTAATTAATCATGTTGAACTTATGACGATGGCAAAATATTATGTTAATGTTATGATGATTTTATGTTAATCTCTTGATGGACACGCATGCTTGAATGTTTATGGAATAACTTAAGGTTTATAAATGGGAAATCATATCATGTTGGAAAACTTATGAAATTAACATTTATTCATGATTTTATATCTTTAGATATGATTTTGTGGCTGAGTATTAGGAATGATCTTTGAAACTTTAGTTATAAAATAAACACTAAAGCATGCGTCCCGTTAATCATGTTTGAAAAAACTACGAGAAATGTTATGAAATGTCTTGAACAAAAGTTATGTTAATAAAAGTATTGATGACTCGAGCTTAATATTTGCATAGATTTATCTTGGAATTTCATGAGTTAAGAGGTTACATAATTTTGTCTAATTAAACTAACTTTAAGTGGATATTATGTAATTTGCTCATAAATGTTTGCCTTAATAGTTATGGAGTTAGTCACCTTGATAGGAATCTAATTCAACCACTTAACCGAACATTAACATGATTATAAACTAATTTGTGTCAACATAATTAGTTAAGTGGATTCTAGACTAAGATGATTGTCTCACCAAAAAATTGTTATTTTCATAACTTTAAGAAATCATTGTCTTTAATTTAATTGTTATCGTTGCGGAAAGGAAACCAAAAACAAAACAAAAAAATATTTTCTTAATCAATCGGTTAAATTAATTATTTGGATTAAGTAGTTTAACTGTGTCCACGGATTGATATCCGGTTCTTATCGATTCTATATTACCACTCGACAGGTACACTTGCCTTTGTGTGTGTAGTCTAGTTTAGGTGAAAACCATTTTAAAACTCATATTTGTGTGAAAATCTCTATTAAAACTATATATAGTTCACGCACATCAGTTCCGATGCAAATTTTATTCAAAACCGAGTTGTACATAATAATTTACATGTCACCGAATCACAAATGTTAAACGTACAAGTCGTTAAAGTTGTTTCGTCGAGAGGAACATGACGTACTATGTCAAGCCGTCCCTTGACGGTTATGAGTCTAGTGTCGCCCAACCAGCGGTTGCAGCCAACAATTTCAAAATAAAATCAAGCATTATTCACCTGGTGGAAACCTCTGCTAAGTTTAACGGTTTACCAGACGAGGATCCTAACGCTCATATCGCGTGTTTTCAAAATCCATAACTGTTCTGATGACGCTGTGAGACTTAGGCTCTTTCCATTTTCTCTCCGTGGCCGTGCCATGGAATGGCTAGATGCACTATCACCTGGTACCATCACAACATGGGCCGAGATAGGCGAGCAATTTCTGTTAAAATACTTTCCACCCGATAAAACTGCTAAGTTAAGATCAAGTATCACCGGTTTCGTCAAGACGACGATGAGTCACTGCACGCAGCTTGGGAGAGATACAAGAGTCTCTTAAGGAGATGCCCACATCACGGGCTCGATCTGTAGCTTCAATGTCAAACGTTCTATGACGCTATTTCAGGAGCGTACAAGCAAGCCATCGACCAGTGTGCTGTAGGAGACTTTGGGGGAGCAACCCCAATTGAGGCATTCTAAGCATTGGAAAAGGCCGCCACCAAAAGTTCACGTTGATTCTGATATTTTAATTGCAGCTCAATTGGAAGTGCTTACCAAAAAGTTTCAGCAAATGTAGACTGAACTTAAGAAAGTGCAGCTTCAATGCGACACATGCGAAAAACAATACAAAACAAGCGAGTGTCAGCAAGTTATGGTAGTAGAAGAGGTTGACTATGTAGGAGGGCAAAATAACTCTTATGGAAACAATTACAATTCGAACTAGAGAAACAACTCTAACTTCAGAGAGGGGAACAATAATCAACAACCCCCAGGGTTCAATAGGAAGCTGCCTTTCCAACAAAAAAATGCACCTTTTCAGCCCAAGCAACCATATCAAGATCCAAGCAGCAACAACCAATCAAATGGAGGGTCAAGCATGGAAAATCTTTTGCAGCAACTTCTAGCTAGTACACAAACATCCAACAAATTAGTTGAGCAACAAAACCAGAGAAACGAAGAGCGTTTCCAGAAACATGAAGTAGAAATAAGAAGTCAAAAAGCATATATGCGGACCATTGAAAACCAAGTAGGACAAATGGCGCAACTTCTCTCAGAAAGGCAGTAAGGAAGTCTACCCAGTAACACTGCTATCAACCCTAACGCACACGTGAAAGCCATCACGCTTAGGAGTGGTAGAACTACCAAGGAAGAAGCAACAACTGTTCCATAACAAACTGTTGCAAAATAAGAATCCCCAATCGGGATACGTGAAATTTCAACCTCAGCTACCAAGAAACAACACAAAGAGTCAATTCGGACCTACGTTCCACCAATCCCATATCCAGGACGCCTGAAGAAGGATAAGATGGAGGAACAATATGGGAAATTCCTAGGGCTTTTCAAACATCTGCATGTGAATCTGCCTTTCATAGAAGCTCTTGCTCAAATGCCAAACTATGCATAGTTTCTGAAAGGAGTCTTGACAAATAAAAAGAAGTTTGAAGAATTGTCACATGTGATATTAAATGAGGAGTGCTCGGTTGTCTTTCAAAACAAGTTACCCACAAAGATGATTGATCCAGGAAGTTTCACCATTCCTTGCATAATAGGCAATCTGTCGGTCAGCAATGCCTTAGCCGACTTAGGAGCGAGCATAAATCTAATGCCATACACAGTTTTTGAAAAACTGGAATTGGGGGAACCCAAACCAACTTGTATGAACATCCAGTTAGCCGACCGCTCAGTAAACTACCCCCGAGGCATAGTGGAAAACATGTTCGTCAAAATTGACAATTTCTTCTTTCGTGTAGATTTCGTAATCTTGGACATGGACGAGGACAAGAACGTCCCCCTCATTCTGGGCTGACCTTTTCTAGCTACGGCCAAGGCCCTTATAGATGTTCGCACATGTAAGCTCACATTGAGGGTAGATAATGAGGAAATCTCCTTCGACATCGGACAATCGATGAAACATCCACAACATCATGATGATTCGATCTATTTCATTGACGTCTGTGACTCCTTAGTGAGTTGTCATCTGCATGAAACCAGAGAAGAAAAAACTTGCAACACGCAGCTGATTGAGGAGGTCCCACTTGATAACGACTATATGCGAGAAGAAGTTTTGCACATAGAAGGTCGAGAGGATTCTAGCTTTTAGCAAGCGTGTGAGGTCTTTGACTGAGAATCAGAACCCAAAGCCAAACCCTCTGTTGAGGAACCACCTGTTCTGGATCTAAAAGAGCTTCCATCACATCTTGAGTACGCCTTCCTGGAAGACAAATCTCAGCTTCTTGTCATTATCTTGTCTAGTTTGACAAACGACGAAAAAGCTAAACTCCTCAAAGTTCTTAAGGCACACAAATAGGCCATAGCCTGGAAGATCATGGACATTAAAGGAATTAATCTGTTCTTTTATACCCATAAATTTCTAATGGAAAATGAATTCCGGCCAGTCGTCCAACATCAGAGACGATTGAATCCTAGCGTACAGGAAGTTGTGAAGAAAGAGGTCATAAAGCTGCTAGATGCTGGGTTGATTTACCCAATTTCTGACTCACCATGGGTGAGTCCCGTGCAAATTGTTCCAAAAAAGGGGGATGATGGTAGTAACAAACGATAAGAATGAGCTTATTCCCACCCGTACTGTGACCGGATGGAGGGTCTGTATCGACTACCGAAAGTTAAACGATGCCTCCAGAAAGGATCATTTCCCGCTTCCTTTTATTGATCAAATGCTAGAAAGACAATCAGGAAGAATGTTCTATTGCTTTCTAGACGGTTTCTCCAGGTACTTTCAGATTCCCCTCGCTCCTGAAGACCAGGAAAAGACAACATTCACATGTCCTTATGGAACATTTGCCTACCGACGCATGCCATTCGGGTTATGTAATACACCAGCAACATTTCAAAGGTGCATGGTAGCCATCTTTCATGACATAATCCAAGATTCTGTGGAGGTGTTCATGGATGACTTTTCCATTTTTGGTAATTCCTTCGAACACTGTCTAAGAAATCTAGAGAAAATGTTGGCCAGGTGCGAAGATGCTAACCTTGTTTTAAACTGGGAAAAGTGTCACTTCATGGTGACGGAAGGCATAGTGCTAGGGCACAAGATCTCGCAAGAAGGATTAGAAGTTGATCGATCAAAGATAGACACTACCTCAAAGCCTCCACCTCCTACTTCCGTGAAATCAATCAGGAGTTTTCTAGGTCATGTCGGTTTCTACCGAAGATTCATCATGGACTTTTCAAAAATAGCTCGTCCTATGACCCAAATCCTAGAAAAAGACGCCATTTTCATATTCTCTAACGAGTGTCTCAAGGCATTCGAACTGCTCAAAGAAAAACTTGTTAATGCCCCCATCATGGCAGCCCTCGATTGGACATTGCCATTTGAATTAATGTGTGATGCGAGCGATTTCGCAGTTGGAGCTGTCTTGGGACAGCGAAAAGAGAAGCATTTTCACCCAATCTATTATGCAAGCAAAACACTGAACGATGCCCAAGAAAACTACACAACCACTGAAAAGAACTCTTAGCTGTAATTTTTGCATTCGATAAGTTTCGCTCATACCTCGTTCTCTCCAAAACCATCGTGTACACAGATCATGCAACACTTCACCGTGGGAAACACATAAATCAAACCTTATTTATCCCAACTATTGATCACTCAAGTCTCGACCCATGGGTGTATCAACCAAGTCGCCATCCCGGAGGGTAACACGTAGGTCGAAACTCAAGCTTTCAATTTCTTAATTATACTCATAATGGATGAAAATATTTCATAAAAGGAGAGAGTGGTGTGCCAAAAATATTTCAGAAACATATAAACTTTAGCTTGCTATGGTACCTATCACCCTATGTTGACAGTTTCAGTTTCACCGTTTTCCAAAGATGAGAACCCACAAGATTTCATGATTTAATTAAGTTATTAATTCTAAGTAACACTTTTCAGGATATTAAAATTTTTCAAATGGCTGGGTCTACCGATTCATCACAAATTAAACATGCTTTCTATTGTTTATTTTATTTCAATTTAAATCACAATATTATGCCCAATTTTACCTATCATTTTCCATGTGCCTGCAAGACTCTAATTCAAAGGACATTTTTGAATTTTTTTTTACAATTTACAACATACTCAAAATACAAAACCTAGACAAATGTCTCCCACCCCCACACTTAAAATTCACATTGTCCTCAATATGGACCGAGAAACGACGATTAAAATTAAAAATACAAGAATAAAGAAAAATAAAATAAAATACAAAGTACAAAAATAGGAACAGACTTCCCTGGTTAAGATATCAGTTTTCCTCGTAAGTCGTGTTCCATGCCCTCCAATCGAACGCGCTCAGCTTACAAAAGTTCCAAACATTCCTCACGAACGAAAGCGGCAATCACTAATACAATTCTAGCAGTAATATCTAACAACCAACAATAACAATAATGATAATATATACAAACAACCACCCAGCCAAGCCCCCGTACAAATTACATAATACATCAGTAGTTATATACAGATCATGATACTAAAAACAGAAATAAAGAAAAAGTACAATGGAAACAAAATACAACCCGGCTGAACGGTGCTGGTGACTCAACCCTGATCTCCACCTGCCGTATCATCTGGCTTTTCCTCAGCCTGATCTGTCTGGTTTGGGACTCTGAAAAACGGTGGGATCTCAATGCCCTGATGTGTGACAACCTGACTTTTCAGGTTAACTCAGTTAACAATTCCGTTAAAAATCCCATAGAAAACACTTAACCCCATTAACTAAATCCAGTTAAGTCTTAATTTAATTAACGAAATTTAATCCCAATGACTATTTCGGTCAAATATTTAATCTCAAACTGTAGGGACTAGTCCTGCCAAGTCCCAAGACTTAGATGGTTGACTCTTAAAGTCAAAATCGAACTCAAGATACTCCTATTGACTTTCTGAAAGTCAAAATCGCAAGCATTCAATCAAATTCAAACTCAAAATCGATTTGTATTCGATTCTGTAACCGTTTTACATGTCCACGACATTAATCGATCATCATCGAGTCAATAACACCGCCATTACACTCGAATTAAACCCAATTATGGGCATTCAATCCGTAACCGTCGACCATGATCATATCATTATCAAATTCGTTCGTTTCTATTATCATTCCTGTAAATCGATCTTCTACACACACTCGACGAGCATCTCAGGAGCTTTTGCACTCAGCAATTCGATCGGAATCATACCAGAAGTCGTCGGAGAACAAGATCACCGAAGTCGGAACCCATTTTAGTCGGGAACCTTCAATCCATCACGAATTCTGGTAATTACTTACATCAACAGTTTCGTTTTAATGTCTAATTCAACAACCCTATGGTAATTGGATCGTATATCACCGAATTGAACACGAACTGTAATCTAGGGTTTGTTCTTCAATCGATTTGGGGGTTTCGACCCTAAACCCAACCTTAATCAAATTAAATCCTATAGTCAGTTTCGCCACCTTACATTCATTGAAAGCCCTATGCTTAATTTATCAATTATCATCGAATTGAACTCAATCCCAATCCTAGGGTTTGTTCATAAGTCGATTTGGGGATTTTGGTCTTAAACCTAATCTCCATCTAATTAAACCACATCCCCAGATTCGCAGGCCTTAATTGAGTAAAAGCCCCATGTTTTCAGTAAAGTTTATTATCCAATTCGATCAAGTTAATCTCATGTTCTTAATCTAGGGTTTCGGACTTTAATCTCGTTATTAAACAACTCAATCGATGACGTTTTTACAATTAATCGTGTGTACAGGTTCGAAAATAACCTATAATCAAAACTCCTAAACTTTTGTTGACATTCAAAATCGAATTCGTTAGATTTGGGGTAGGGTTTGAGTTCGGCTCGATGGAAAGGGGGGGAAACCAGTTTGTTTATTGATAAAACCATCGTGGCTTGAGAGTTGAATGCGATAGCCTAGCGGCCGAGATGGTTAAGTCAGTGTGCTCGTAGAGGGGAGGCCCGGGTTCGAATCCCTCCCCACTGTTTTGTTTTAAATATTTTTTTTCAAGCACTATTATTGATATAAAACCAAATATATATTATTATATAAATGGGTTTTAACCCGGAAAACAACCCGTAGACTCGGGTTTGAAATATTAGTTTGTTTTTATAAATTATACCCACTTTTATAATTTATACATTGTTATTATTAATAAGTAAAAATAATTAATTTATATTATTTTTAAGCCGTAAACTCGTGTAAAATAATATGTTTATATTATTCTCAAATTGTGACCCGTATTATTAAATAATATATATTTATATTATTTCAAATCATTTTATAACGCCGTAAATCAATCGAGACTAAATAATAATATAACTAATTATAATATCCACTCGTATATGTATATATTACTACTTATGTCGTTCGTCGCGTAAAGTAATTCCTAAACCCGTGGACACGTTCATCCACTCTCGTTCATTGGAGCGGTTCTTTAAAACGTTCCTTCCGTGTCACAGTCACAATTCCCATTATCGTTCCTAATTTATATGTTTATAATTTTAGGACATGCGTAGGTCTTTTGAAACTTACACTCGTGGTTCCAACTTACTTCTAGTGTGAAACTACCTTCAACGCCAAGCAGGTGAGTTTTCACGGCCCCTTTTTACTGTTTTAACTTGGGGGAGAAAACATGCTTAACTACTTTTGAGATTTTGTATTTCGTATGATATCAATGTTAAAGCTAAGTGTAACACGCTATCACAGAAAGTCCTCATCTTATATCGAACCGTTAATATGGATCTTAGCGAGGTAATATTTAGTAGTACTACCGGGTTTGACAAATCCCACCCGCGTTAGTCGCGCTAACTCGATTGGATATCGAACGGGTGAAATGTTAGCCTACTCACATCGCCAGTATTGATAGACCTGGCAGGAGGCAATAAACAAACAGTCAGCTTCGGTTGCGAGCACTTGAGCTAAACATGAACATAGGTTAGCTACCTATAGATACATATTGAATGATCATAAATCTGGTAAACGTTACATATTTATTTGAAACCTGTGAACTCACCAACCCTGTGTTGACACTTTTTCTTACATGTTTTCTCAGGTCGCTAAGCTAAGACACAAGGTGCACGTTAGGACATGCATGGGATTCAACTATTTTACTTATGATATATTTTATGACTTCCTTGTATTGTATTTTGGTTGGTTGGACATTTTGGACTTTTTGGACTTTGGTTTGGGCGCGTGTGTTTTGCGCTTTTACTTTTCGTTACGCTTCCGCATTGAATCTTGATTATAATGGTATTTTCAATTGAGTCCCATGTAGAGTCGTTCAAAGTAACTAATGTCTGAGATCCTGGTTAGTCACTTCCGAAAACGGTAAAACTCCGTTAGTTGAAATTTGGGGGTGTGACAGATTGGTATCAGAGCCATTGGTTATAGAGAACTAGGATTGTATACTAGACTATAGCCTTACACATTAGTTACATGTCATTTGGATGTTTGGTACTTATACATACTGCTGCAGGATCATGTCGTCAACCCCACCTTCGTCACCTAAGGCACTAGGACATAAGGCACTTATCCTACCATCCCCGGAGCCCAAAAGGCGCCGGACTACTTCCAGTGACCAATCAGTTGACCAAGGCGAACCGAGTAACGCACGAGCATTGGATTATGCTCTCAATTGGGATGTATACCCACATATGATCCAAAGACGGATCGAAATGGGAGATGTTCCATCACCTTACTTTGGATCCGCATCTTCATCATCTACACTACCTAGCTTACCATGCACCATGGCACAAGCTTTCGCAGCATTCGTATCTTATATGTCGAAGGAATTGAGTATAGTACAAGATGCCACCGAGGAGATACCTAAACTTCTGAAGAATGGACCCCAAATAGAAGAGAACAAGATAGGAATAGAACATTTGACTATCGAACTAGCTGCAACGGACCATGTTCATAACCTTTTAGTGGATCGTGTAGCACATCTAGAGACGAGGGCCGACACTATGGATGATGATATGGAAGGAGTTCTGGAGAGATTAGCTTCTATGGAAGCTCAGTTACATGTGGCAAACAACACTGCTGAAGGTCTTCAAGAGAGGGTAACCCACTTGGAAGCCCAACTACAAGCCGCTTTATTTTCTGAAGAGATTCCACATTCTGATGGCGAGGAGGAACCTTTTGAAGAAAAACCCTTCGAGGAGGAGCCCTTTGAGGAGGAGCCCTTGGAGGAGGAACCAGTGGAGATAGACGATGCACAATCGTATGTTTCTTTCGAGGACAAAGATGCTTGATGATCTTCCTATTCTATCTTCCTTTTCATGTTTGTTTTTGCTTATGTTATTCCTCTTTCCAAACCTAGATGGGTAAGGTTGTTCCCATCCAATAAAAGCATGAGAAGTTTAATATTTGAGTTATTTATTTTGTAGCCTTACAATTTATTTAATTTTCAACATATTAGATGTTGTATCTCCTTACACGTACCTGAATAATGTTTAATATGCGATATATTTCTCATTGTTTTTCATTTGTGATTGTAAAGAATCATGTCTCGGAGAGGACGCAGAGGCCGTGCCGGTGGTCGTGGTACTATTAACATGACGGCAGCAGAGCTAGCAACACTGATAAATGATAGTGTGGCAGAGGCTCTAGCAGCACAGAATGCTGCAGGTAAATACTTTAGCTATTGACTAATAGTGTCAATCCTTCTCCTAAAGACATCTTTCTGAACTCTATAATTCCAATTCTATTTGTATTTCTAAATCCAGCAAAATCAGCAAAACCAACAACCAGCCTGTACTTTCAAGGCATTCATGGATTGCAAGCCCCACACCTTTAGTGGAGCTGAAGGAGCCGTTGGATTACTTCGCTGGTTTGAGAATGTTGAATCAGTAATTGTTATGTGTAACTGCCCCGTGGCTAATCAAGTGAAGTTTGCTGCCGGAACTTTAGAAGGCCCGGCACTCACATGGTGGAATGCCCAGGTCCAAATGTTGGGTCTGGCCATAGCGAACGGACTCCCGTGGGAGGAATTCAAAGCAATGATGAAAGAGGAATACTGTCCTCGCGATGAGATCCAGAAGTTAGAGGGAGAATTTTGGAATCTAAAGATGGAGGGTTCTGAGATTGAACTCTACACTACATGTTCCCATGAGCTGGCTACTATGTGCCCGCATATGGTTACTCCTGACTACAAAAGAATCGAACTTTACATTGGAGGTCTAGTGCCTCAAATACAAAGTATGGTTACTTCATCCAATCCTGCCACTATCCAACAAACCATTCGACTTGCGCATAAGCTAACCGACCAAGCGGTGACACAAGGAACCCTACCTCCGAGAGGTTCAGTTGCTAAACCCACCGACAATCACAAACGCAAGTTCGATCACCATTCCAACACCCACAATCACTCTAACTCCCACTCCAAAGGACCCCAACCCAACCAACCCTAGTTTAATCAGCCGCAGCAGCAGCAACAGCGTAGGTTTGAGCCTACCAAGAACTTCAATCAGTCGACCTCTTCTGGTCAAAACCAGGGTGGTTATGCGGGGAAGTCCCCAAAGTGTAACAAGTGTATCTTTCACCACTTTGGTTTCTGCAATCGTTGCCATAGGTGCGGTAAAATAGGTCACGCTGCTAAGGACTGCAGGGGTGAGTTACAAAGTAAACAACCTTTTCAACAACCGGGATCCACAAGGGGTTGCTTTGAGTGCGGAAAGGAAGGGCATATCCGAAAGAACTGTCCTCAGTTGAAGAAAGGGGGTAATGGAAATCACAACCCTAACCAGAATAACAATGGTAATGGTGGTAACAATGGAAATGGTGGAGGAAATGGTGCGAAGGGACGAGCCTTCGTACTAGGATCTGGAGAAGCCCGTTACGACCATAATGTAGTCACCAGTAAGTTCCTCGTAAATAATTACTTTGCTTCTGTCTTTTTTTGACACTAGTGCAGATAGAAGTTTTATATCTAAGAAATTTAGTAATATAATAAAAGGAACTTCATCTCTATTAGAAGATAAGTATACAATAGAGATAGCTGACGGCCAAATAATTGAGGCAACTCACATACTTAAAGGATGCAAACTTGAGCTAGCTACACATACATTTGATATCGACCTTATGTCGGTCATACTTGGTAGTTTTGATATAATCGTCGGCATGGATTGGTTATCTAAAAACCAAGCCGAAATTATCTGTCGTGAGAAGATTGTACGTATACCTCTCTCGAATGGAGAAACCCTTTCCATCCAAGGCGAAAGAGTTGGTGCAGTCATGGGCATCATATCTCTCATGAAAGCACAAAAATGTCTTCGAAAGGGGCATACGACTATTTTGGCCCTTGTTGCTGAGCAGCCCTCAGAAGAGAAGAAGATCGAAGATATTCCCGTTGTGCGTGAATTTTTGGAAGTGTTTCCCGAAGATCTGCCCGGTCTGCCACCGCACCGTCAAGTTGAATTCCAAATTGATTTAGCACCCGGAGCAGCACCGATTGCTCGGGCACCTTACAGACTGGCACCCAGTGAATTGCAGGAATTGTCCACTCAATTGCAAGATTTATTGGATAAAGGTTTCATCCGACCTAGTTCATCACCGTGGGGAGCTCCGGTACTATTTGTCAAGAAGAAGGACGGAACTTTCCGTATGTGTATTGACTACCGGGAGCTGAATAAAGTCACAATCAAGAACCGGTACCCTTTGCCTCGCCTAGATGACCTTTTTGATCAATTCCAAGGATCAAGTTTCTATTCTAAAATAGATCTTAGGTCCGGTTACCATCAGTTAAGAGTCCGAGAAGAGGATATCTCAAAGACTGCATTCAGAACGAGGTACGGCCACTACGAATTTATGGTCATGCCTTTCGGGTTAACCAACGCACCTGCGGTATTCATGGACCTCATGAACCGTGTGTGTAAGCCTTACCTTGACCAGTTCGTTATTGTTTTCATCGATGACATCCTCATTTATTCTAAGAACAAGGAGGAACACGAGGAACATCTACGCTTAATTTTGGAACTACTAAAGCGAGAGCAACTGTATGCTAAGTTTTCCAAGTGTGAATTTTGGATCCGGGAAGTTCAGTTTCTAGGGCATGTGGTTAACGAGAAAGGGATACATGTCGACCCATCCAAAATAGAAGCCATCAAGAATTGGGCAGCACCGACGACTCCGACTGAGGTGCGACAATTTCTGGGATTGGCCGGTTATTACCGTCGTTTTATCGAAGGATTTTCAAAGATTGCACAATCTCTCACCGCCCTAACTCAAAAAGGAAAAGCCTATAATTGGGGCGATAACCAAGAGTCAGCTTTCCAGCACCTCAAACAGAAACTTTGCAGTGCACCTATTTTAGTTCTTCCGGAAGGAACCGATGATTTTGTAGTGTATTGTGATGCATCAATTCAAGGTCTGGGTTGTGTCTTAATGCAACACGAAAAGGTGATCGCATATGCTTCAAGTCAGTTAAAGATTCACGAGAAAAACTACACCACTCATGATCTAGAGTTGGGAGCAGTAGTTTTTGCACTTAAGATATGGAGACATTACTTGTAAGGTACCAAATGCACCATCTACACCGATCACAAGAGCCTCCAGCATATCTTCGAGCAGAAGGAGTTGAACATGCGACAACGTCGTTGGGTTGAACTTTTAAATGATTACGACTGTGTGATCCGGTATCATCCGGGTAAAGCTAACGTTGTGGCTGATGCACTAAGCCGAAAGGAAACGAAACCCAAACGAGTTCGAGCGTTACAACTTACTATTCACCCTGGATTGCCTGACCGAATCCGTAGTGCTCAACTTGAAGCCTTGAAAGAAGATAACCTACCGTTAGAAGGTACACGCGGCATGGAAGCACAACTTGAAGTAAAATCTGACGGAATTCGTTACTTCGTTGAACGAATATGGATTCCAGTGTTCGAAAATTTAAGGGAACTAATCATGGATGAAGCTCATAAATCTCGTTACTCCATTCATCCGGGTTCCGATAAGATGTACAATGATTTAAAGATACTATATTGGTGGCCAAAGATGAAGGCCGATATAGCTATTTATGTGAGTAAATGTCTGACATGCGCAAAAGTTAAAGTTGAATACCAAAAGCCTTCTAGTCTTCTGCAGCAACCAGAAATTACCACGAACCCCTACTGGATGTGATACTATATGGGTAATTGTTGATCGATTAACAAAGTCTGCTCATTTCCTAGCAATCAAGGAAACCGACAAAATGGATAAGCTTACTCGTACATACTTGAAAGAAATAGTCTCTCGGAACGGGGTGCCTATCTCTATCATTTCGGATCGTGATGCACGATTCACTTCCCGTTTCTGGCAGTCGTTACATAAGGCCTTACGCACGCGTCTAGATATGAGCACAGCATACCATCCTCAAACTGATGGCCAAACTGAACGTACTATCCAAACTCTGGAGGACATGCTACGAGCTTGTGTGATCGATTTCGGTAACACTTGGGAGTCTCACCTACCGTTGGTGGAGTTCTCCTACAACAACAGCTATCACACTAGCATCAAGGCAGCTCCATTTGAAGCACTTTATGGACATAAATGTCGTTCTCCCATTTGTTGGACTGAGGTTGGAGATAGTCAACTCACAGGTCCTGAACTTGTATTTGAAACTTCCAAAAAGATCGTCCAAATTAGAAACCATATGGCGGCAGCTGGTAATCGTCAAAAGAGCTATGCCGACAAGCGTCGTAAACCTTTGGAGTTTCAAATAGGTGACATGGTCTTACTCAAAGTCTCACCTTGGAAAGGTGTCATTCGTTTCGGGAAACGAGGCAAACTGAATCCTCATTATGTTGGACCATTCAAAATAATGAAGAGAATCGGACCAGTCGCGTACCAACTGGACCTACCTGAAAGACTTAGTGGTGTGCACAACGTCTTTCACGTCTCAAATTTAAAGAAATGCCTGGCAGACGAATCACTCGCAGTTCCTCTGGAGGAACTACACATTGATGAACAGTTACGCTTCGTAGAAGAACCTGTTGAAATTATGGATAGGGAGGTCAAAACGCTTAAGCGTAGTAAAATCCCTATTGTTAGAGTCCGTTGGAACTCGAAACGCGGACCGGAATTCACGTGGGAGCGCGAGGATCAGATGATGCGCAAATATCCTAATCTATTCAAGCACTCTGCGTCAAACTCTTAAGGTACTATTCTAATTTTCGGGACGAAAATTCTTTTAACTAGGGGATGATGTGACATCCGGAATTTTTTTTTTTATTATTTTGTTTAATTTTCGGGACGAAAATTCTTTTAACTAGGGGATGATGTGACAACCTGACTTTTCAGGTTAACTCAGTTAACAATTCTGTTAAAAATCCCATAGAAAACACTTAACCCCGTTAACTAAATCCAGTTAAGTCTTAACTTAATTAACGAAATTTAATCCCAAGGACTATTTCGGTCAAATATTTAATCTCAAACTGTAGGGACTAGTCCTGCCAAGTCCCAAGACTTAGATGGTTGACTCTTAAAGTCAAAATCGAACTCAAAATACTCATGTTGACTTTTTGAAAGTCAAAATCGCAAGCATTCAATCAAATTCAAACTCAAAATCAATTTGTATTCGATTCTGTAACCGTTTTACATGTCCATGACATTAATCGATCGTCATCGAGCCAATAACACCGCCATTACACTCGAATTAAACATAATTATGGGCATTCAATCCGTAACCTTCGACCATGATCATATCATTATCAAATTCGTTCGTTTCTATTATCATTCCTGTAAATCGACCTTCTACACACACTTGACGAGCATCTCAGGAGATTTTGCACTCAGCAATTCGATCGGAATCATACCAAAAGTCGTCGGAGAACAAGATCACCGAAGTCAGAACCCATTTTAGTCGGGAACCTTCAATCCATCACGAATTCTGGTAATTACTTACATCAACCGTTTTGTTTTAATGTCTAATTCAATAACCCTATGGTAATTGGATCGTATATCACCGAATTGAACACGAACTGTAATCTAGGGTTTGTTCTTCAATCGATTTGGGGGTTTCGACCCTAAACCCAACCTTAATCAAATTAAATCCTATAGTCAGTTTCGCCACCTTACATTCATTGAAAGCCCTATGCTTAATTTATCAATTATCATCGAATTGAACTCAATCCCAATCCTAGGGTTTGTTTATAAGTCGATTTGGGGATTTTGGTCTTAAACCTAATCTCCATCTAATTAAACCACATCCCCAGATTCGCAGGCCTTGATTGAGTAAAAGCCCCATGTTTTCAGTAAAGTTTATTATCCAATTCGATCAAGTTAATCTCATGTTCTTAATCTAGGGTTTCGGACTTTAATCTCGTTATTAAACAACTCAATCGATGACGTTTTTACAATTAATCGTGTGTACAGGTTCGAAAATAACCTATAATCAAAACTCCTAAACTTTTGTTGACATTCAAATTCGAATTCGTTGGATTTGGGTTAGGGTTTGAGTTCGGCTCGATGGAAAGGGGGGGAAACCAGTTTGTTTATTGATAAAACCATCGCGGCTTGAGAGTTGAATGCGATAGCCTAGCGGCCGAGATGGTTAAGTCAGTGTGCTCGTAGAGGGGAGGCCCGGGTTCGAATCCCTCCCCACTGTTTTGTTTTAAATATTTTTTTTCAAGCACTATTATTGATATAAAACCAAATATATATTATTATATAAATGGGTTTTAACCCGGAAAACAACCCGTAGACTCGGGTTTGAAATATTAGTTTGTTTTTATAAATTATACCCACTTTTATAATTTATACATTGTTATTATTAATAAGTAAAAATAATTAATTTATATTATTTTTAAGCCGTAAACTCGTGTAAAATAATATGTTTATATTATTCTCAAATTGTGACCCGTATTATTAAATAATATATATTTATATTATTTCAAATCATTTTATAACGCCGTAAATCAATCGAGACTAAATAATAATATAACTAATTATAATATCCACTCGTATATGTATATATTACTACTTATGTCGTTCGTCGCGTAAAGTAATTCCTAAACCCGTGGACATGTTCATCCACTCTCGTTCATTGGAGCGGTTCTTTAAAACGTTCCTTCCGTGTCACAGTCACAATTCCCATTATCGTTCCTAATTTATATGTTTATAATTTTAGGACATTCGTAGGTCTTTTGAAACTTACACTCGTGGTTCCAACTTACTTCTAGTGTGAAACTACCTTCAACGCCAAGCAGGTGAGTTTTCACGGCCCCTTTTTACTGTTTTAACTTGGGGGAGAAAACATGCTTAACTACTTTTGAGATTTTGTATTTCGTATGATATCAATGTTAAAGCTAAGTGTAACACGCTATCACAGAAAGTCCTCATCTTATATCGAACCGTTAATATGGATCTTAGCGAGGTAATATTTAGTAGTACTACCGGGTTTGACAAATCCCACCCGCGTTAGTCGCGCTAACTCGATTGGATATTGAACGGGTGAAATGTTAGCCTACTCACATCGCCAGTATTGATAGACCTGGCAGGAGGCAATAAACAAACAGTCAGCTTCGGTTGCGAGCACTTGAGCTAAACATGAACATAGGTTAGCTACCTATAGATACATATTGAATGATCATAAATCTGGTAAACGCTTACATATTTATTTGAAACCTGTGAACTCACCAACCCTGTGTTGACACTTTTTCTTACATGTTTTCTCAGGTCGCTAAGCTAAGACACAAGGTGCACGTTAGGACATGCATGGGATTCAACTATTTTACTTATGATATATTTTATGACTTCCTTGTATTGTATTTTGGTTGGTTGGACATTTTGGACTTTTTGGACTTTGGTTTGGGCGCGTGTGTTTTGCGCTTTTACTTTTCGTTACGCTTCCGCATTGAATCTTGATTATAATGGTATTTTCAATTGAGTCCCATGTAGAGTCGTTCAAAGTAAATAATGTCTGAGATCCTGGTTAGTCACTTCCGAAAACGGTAAAACTCCGTTAGTTGAAATTTGGGGGTGTGACATGATGTGTCATCATGTACCGGATGGCATCGTCCTGTCGATCTAATCTATCAAAAACATGATCCATCATGTTAAAAACCTGATCACGGAGTGCCTCTAATGTCAGCGGTGCTGGTGGACGATGCCGTAAAGGATGCTGCTCCTGTGGACGCTCAATGTGGTATGGAACTCTCTGGCGGGCGGTGGGCCCCCCATCTGGATAGCCTCCTCTGCAGGCGTCTCGACAGTTGGTGGCACCTGTGGACCCTCTCTAGCCTCAACGAACCTCGGAGGCTCATCCATGGTACAAATACCTGCTAATCTCAACTCTTGAAGTCCAAAACCAATCATATCCAGGCCGGATGTCAGCAGATGACCCGGATAACGATCAAATACACCCAATCTCTCTGCAATCCTGCCAATGTACGGACCTAATTCTAACCTCGCCTCCGATCCACCTCGTCGGCCCCGAGTGAGTGATGATAACAGAATGGTGGCCAGGTTGGCCTCTCGGCGGCCGACGATGCAGAACAAGCAGAATAGATCCACTTAATTGCACTTCTCGGTACCGGACTTGCGTCTGATGAGAGTGCAAGCAAGGATCCTATGAATGTAGCGGATAACCGGATCTCTGATCGACGACTCTATGATGGTGGTAGAATATGGCCCGTCGAAGATAGAACCCCAAAACTCCCTAAGTTGGCCGTCACAGACCCCCTGGTCATGACGTCTCCTGAAACAACCTCTCAAACTCTGCACAAACTCCGGCCCTACCACCTCAACCTTAGTGTGCGAACTGGGGAACCGACATCTCATAAACCTGACGTCCCAAGGCGAAGGACACATCTGTGGTCTCCTCGAACTGGCCTGTCGTGTACCTCAGGGTCGAATGAAACTCTACCGTCAGCTCCCTGTACTGAACGACATCACCCACCAAAACCACGATCCATCGCTCTCCTAGCATCACCTCCAACCTGGCACGCTGCCCTAACTGATCAATCAGCTCCCAGCTGATACTACGATATTGCAGCGGCTCCATCTCGATAAACTTCTCGCACCGCACTGACTCCTCTGTCGCAATCTCAAAGCGTAGAAGGGTGTGACGACTCAGAACTCGGGCGTCTAGCGGAATCGGTTCTGCGTCAGCTGTAGGGCGAACCTCAGGAACAACGTAGCGAATCACACGGGCGGGCCGACGGATCGGACGGGGCTGCTCTGGCTCTCCCCTGGGCTGCGGAGTCGGCCCACGCCAGCGCTTGGCCCCAGCGGCCGCGCTAGAAGATGCTCCTGCATCAGACATGCCTGCAAAACAAAGTTAAACAAATATATACACGTAATAAGGCATTTTGAGCAGTTAGGAGGACTGTAAAGCATTTCATTCGCAGTCGTCCTAGATACAGTTAAATAATACACTAAATAAAATAAAAATTGAAAAATTCGGGGACACCCTTTATAGTTTAATCAAAACCGGACAACCTCGCCCCGAATGGAGATTGAGTATAGGCGAGGTGGTCAACCAGCAAGAACACAAAATAATGATATCCCCGAAACGCTATTTATAAAAAAAATTATACACTAACTTAAACTAGAACAAAAGACTCGACTGACTTAAAGTTAAAACTTAAACTAAAAACTAGAAATAAAGAAAAAGAAAACATAATTACATACAAGACTCGAAATACAATGCATGGGACCTATACACGAACAACATCCCACGTAAGGTGATGCCACGAACTCACATTCCAACAAGCTCAGATTATATAATACCAAATGTGCATGTCGAAAATTTAAAACAAGTTGAAAAACTCCCCTTAGCACAATGATATTTGCCCATTTAAAAACCTGCAGATTCAGCCTTATTTCCAATGCACAGTAACTAGCATACTATTTATAGGGCATGTGGCACACAAGAAACTATAATGCCTGACCAACGTCCTCATCTACACAACATGTATGTCTAAATGGAGTTAAAGCACAAATGAGATCCATAAACAACTACATGACATACCCCAGGGCATTTCAACTTGATTCAAAATCCAATTAGTCTATTCCTATGCCTACAGTGACTTGACAAGGGTTAAGCGCCTCAAATTTCACCATAACGACCTCACACACAATTAACAATGCAAACACCACATTCATTATACCCCAATCACAATTACAGCCTAGCTCCACGGCCGAGATTACCAGGTGATCTCAATTTAACCATAGCTGACTCGATTTATTCAAATGATTCAATGCATATTATGACGCTTGTACAAGACTCAATTTGCAACACAGCTGACTCAAATTTCACTAAAGCATAAACCGTGACCTGATTAGAAGCTAAGTAGACTAACCCGCACCGAATCAAGATTACATCCTATTTACACAATCATACACGACTCATTGCACACTAGAATTGACTCGATTACACAATGTAACAGGGGATTGTACCTGGGTATCGACGACTGAGTGATTGGAGGTGAATTGACTGAGAACCAAACCCTTTTTCTGTCCTGGGATGGTGGTAGGTAGTGGTCGGAAGGGTTGTGAGATGAAGTGGTAATGGTGGTGGCCGGAGGTGTGGTGGTAGCAAGCGGTGGTGGAGATGGGGGATTGGAGTGGTGGTGACCTAGGGTTTGGAGGGCACTGGTGAGGAGTAGGAGGTGAAGGTGCAGGGGGTCAGTGAACCGTAGTGGTTAGGGGCGGAGGGTGCGAGGGGTGAGATGGTAGGAGGCGATGGTGGTAGGGTGATGATCGTGTGACGGGCGATGGCGGTGAAGACGGTGGTAGCTGGTGATTTGGGGAAGAAGAAGGAAGATGATCTTTATATATTTTTTCTGATAAAATTAAGTTTTCGCGTGTCGCGAAGCTGGAGGCCCACCTATTCGCATGGCGCAAAGGGGTGGGATTTGAGAAAGCCTTTTGAGTTCCTCGCATGTCGTGAACGGCCATCCGATAATCTTCGCGTGGTGCGAAGATTAGGATTTCTGATTTTTCCCTTTGTTCTTGGCGTGCCGCGAAGATTTTCCCTTGTTGTTCGCGTGGCGCCAAGACATGTTTTCATAGAAATTTTCCCCCGTTTTTACTTAGAAAAATTTTAAAATGCTTAACTTCTTTTTCACCCAAGCCCTCTAAAGGCCCGTTAAAGCACATACATTCCTGGAACTTCAGGGTTTGTGATTTCCCTTGCCGAATCAGTTGCGAATCCCTGAAACATACAAACAAACGAAAGCACACAAACCAAAAAACACGTACAAGGTATACACATAAAATTACAAAGACCTAGCTGACTCTACACTACTCTACACCTCCTTTTCCCACACTTATTCTCCATCAGGCGGCTTCTCCTTTATTCCGCCCCCATCCGGCCCGTTTAATGTGACCGTTCTACCACCGACTTGACAAACCCCGATGGTAGACTTTAAAATTGATTTGAAACTCTTAAACGGGTCAGACCACCAAAACTTAAACTTACCTGGGCCAAACCTGATACGCGACATGTAGTGAAGGAGACGGTTAGCTTTATCTTGTGATAAAACATTGAGCAACTTCCGTGGCTGTCCCTTCACTCCTGAGTTGGCCCTGTGCCCATTCTTCCTTTCTCTTTCCCATGGCTCCTTTGGTTTCTGTGGCACCTTGCCATCGGCTTCATCCACGGACATTTCCCTCTTGATTTCTCGGGTGCAGTGTGGCGGGTCCGGCGTTGATAACCTCCTTCACTTGCATCTCTTCTTTCCTCCCCACACTTGGCTCTTGATATAATAGATTTCAAGGAGCCTTAGATCGCCAAGTGGGTCGAAACTTTCTTTACTAGGAGTCGGCAGGTCCACCAAATCATCACTAAACTCATCCTCCCAGGATGGAACCTGCTCCTCCTCGATCTTCTCAATCTCGGACTTATCTAGTGGCTTGCCAGGTTGAATCTCACTATCATCCTCTATCTCAAACAACTCTTTTAAACCCTCTTCGACACACCCGTCTTAGCTTTCTAGATCCTGTATAACATTATTCTCAAAGAACAAGCGTAAAATACCAAGTGCATTCAAAGAGTCAAGCTCGTTACCCGGGAATTCAAATGATTCAAGCATATCAATATTATAATCAATTAAACCGGGTTTCAAATGCTTACCTGGACCATCACCCGCAGTGTCATCCAAGGACTCTTCTATCTCTTCTTCATCATCACTGAAAAAATCGTCCCCAATGGGCTCCGGCCCGCAACTCTGTGGTGCATAAACCGAAGGTGGGTCTGGTGCAAAGTCTTGTAGACTTGTGATTTGCACCATTTCCGTTAAACTCTTCGGTTCTTGAGCTGCTTTTTCTATTGCTAGCCTTAGACTCGCTAGCTCATCCGTTAGCCTCCCATTTTCTTCCAGAAAGTGCAGTTGCCCGGCCTTACTTACAAGGTGCCACCGAGTGTTCATGATCTCCTGCACTTTCCTTTGCTCCTCCTTGATTTCTTCTTCACATTGTATATCCTACAATGAATCACTCTCACAAGACAAGTGTAAAGGCTCACATGGAATTTCGTGATCTTGCATAGAATCAGTATGAATTTCATTACCATTGAAATCAAAGGTAGAATACTTACCTGGAGGTGGGACTTGTGCTTCAACTTCTATCACCGATACTTGCACTTCGTCCATTAAAGTCTACAGTGATGGGGTTTCCAGACTCACCCTATCTGATCGAGTTTCAGTCCCAATAAAGTTTCTGTCACAGTCAAAGACCAAACGTTCTCGATTTTTCAAACGTTGTGATTCTATGTGTTCCATTATGGCCTAGATTTCCCCCTCATAAGTCCATGAGCTTCCAAACCTGCTATACTGGTGGCTATACATCTCAAAGTAGCAGGTGAGATAAAACAAAATAAAACAAATGATAACCTACAAAAAACAACTAAACACAAACGAAAAGGCAAACAAAAGACACGGACTGCTAGACACTCTACGACTCAAAACACAAATGCGACCAATTAATCAGTTAAGTTCAATCAAAGTTAGATACGCTATCGCCTAAGTGTCCCCGGCAACGGCGCCAAAAACTTGATGTGTGCTGGATGGTCTATAAAAACTATAATAAAAACTTAACCTAGACACTCTAGCTTTAAATTTATAAATCTATACTCAACCTAATACTCGACCACACAACCGGCAAGTGTACTGATCAATGTAGTAAAGTCAAATGAAGTCCGGATATCGAACCCACGAGACACTAGCGACAACTCTATCTAGACTCTGACTCAACTAACTGAACTGAATTATATGGGGGGTTTTCTATGAACTAAAACTAAACTAATCAAAAGTAAATGAAAACCAATTGACAACTAACTATCCGATCAGAGAATCAGATGAAAACAGGAACAGAGAAAGCACTACCAAGGTAAGAATCCTATTTGTAAAACTCAAACTCCTCTTGGTTATGGTTACTATGACGGAACTGGTGTTCTAAGTATGACACTCACAGAATACCTAAAGGATCCCTGATCAATCTCAGGGTGTGACCTAATAGGAAACTCTAAGGAATGTATAATGCTTACCAGCTAGTAGGATTACCTTTCAGTCTCTCCAACGACACTAAAGTACCCTACAGATAGATCACCTCTCAGTATCACTATCACAATACATTCAAAGAATGCAAGGGGTAATCTCAGAACAATCGATAAGACACGGATTAGCAAAGAATACTAAGATCCTAGGGGAAATCTCCTTTCAGAGCCTTTACACCTATGTACCTAACATCAAAGACTAACCGACTATCTCACACCTTTCAGCTATAAAGATAGAATGAACACTCAACTCTAATAAACCATCAACTATATTCCTATGGATTACTACGTCTAGCAACACCATAAACTGTCACAAACACAAGATAAGTGACCTAAACATGCGTCTAAAACTGAAAGACATTCACAAGACACATGTGGAATACAAATCAATGATAAACCAATATTGAGCATGCATATACATCAGATCAATTGAACTAAGATAGTTACAATAAAGTCAAACCATCATAAATTACCAAAAACCAATAAAAATTCAATCTTTAACCAATAATCATCAAAACCTAGGTAGCAACTAAGTGTTTAGCCAAGAAACATGGTCCAAAACAGTAAATCAGTAGCAAAGAAGAAGAACATAGTAGCAATCGAACCAATCGAAAACAAAATCATCAATAACAAATACCGAACGATTAATATCCAATCAATACGACGATAAAAGATCCAAACTTCGGCTTCCAACAGCTTCTCTACTCCCAAAATCGCCTGGCAACTCTCCTCAGACGGCTACCCCCAAAATATGGCATTAGAATTCTATTAATAATCAAAATTAGGGTTTTTACGGATTTTATGGGTTTTCGCGTGTCGCGAACCAAAAAATAGGGTTTCTCGCGTGTCGTGAGAAACAAAACAGTCGGGGCCACTTTTCTATATCTGCGCGTGTCGCGAACTCCCAAGCCACCATCTTCGCGTGTCGCGAAGATGTAAATTCCCAGAATTTTATATTATTTTTCCTCTTTTCCTCGTGTGCTCGATTCCTTCATGATTTTACTCTATTTTTCGCTTCCTTAGCACACTATAACCTGCAGATATGACCCAGACTCATAACGAAACAGAAATGAATACAAAACTAACTAAAATCGCTACAATTACACTAGGATAAACGTATGTGTTTTGCAACACATCACTTAGTACCCTCTTTTAACAGTATTTGATGGTCACAAGATCTAGATGGAGGCAAGGATTTGGGAACAGTAAACACATCTTTGAAATCTTGTAAAATAGCGGTCAAAGCAGAATCCTCCATTATTTGACTAATTTTGGATCCTTGAACTACCTCTTCCTGAGAATTATTAAGATGTAAACCAAACAGTTAAGAAGGTAAGACTTGGGTAGACATTTTTTCAATAGAACATAGACTGACTTTGTTGGTTTCCATTCCTTTTAAGGTATATGGAATACCATCAACTTGGAATTGCATGGTAAGATTAGTAAAATTCCACACAATATCCCCCAAAGGTGAAAGCCATTGCACCCCAAGTACCATGTCATAGTTTTCTAAGGGAATTGCCAACACATCAGCTTTAAACCAAACACCTTGCATCATCCACTTAAAGTCAGCTGACATTTGACCACAACTCAATTGGTTTCCATTAGCAACAGTTACCTTCATAGGCTTAACAACAGTCATAGGGCAGTTTAATTTTTTAGCTAATTTGTCATCTAAAAAATTATGGGTAGACCCGTAATCTATCAAAATGTGTAAGGTTCTTGTACCCATTAACCCAGTTATTTGCATAGTTGAATAAGAATGAATTCCAGTCAAAGCATGGATAGAAATATGAGGTTCTTCTTGAACAATTTCTTCTATTAAGGGTTGGTGTATGGGCAAAACTTCATCTTCATCATCAGCTAACTCAATCACAAACAATTGCCTATTTTTACATTTATGTCCTGGTGTAAATTTTTCAGTGCACCAGAAGCATTCCCCCTTTGAACGTTTAATTTCTACTTCCTTAGGTGTTAGTCTCTTAGTTGTTTTTGTTGAACTAGGAGGGGTAGGCAACAGGGGCAACTTAGCAGCATTAACAGGTGCAGTGATTTTACTTAAATCTTCATGTTTATAAGGTTCCAAGTATGGAGATGGAAATTTCTTACTTGTGGAAGTAGTAGGGAACCAAGTAGAATGTATCACACTCTGTTGTTTTGAAAGGCCATAAGCTTCCCTCAAAGAATTAGGTTTAAACAGCTTCATCATGCATCTAATTTCTGGTTTAAGACCACCAACATACAAGCTTACCGCATAAGATTATGGAATTCTCACCTTATTCATCAACCTATCAAATTCATCATTGTAATCCTTCAAAGAACCAGTCTGATGCAACATTTTCAAATCCTCCATAGCATCTTCCATTGCCCTAGTTGAGAATCTTGCCACTATAGACCTCACATAATCTTCCCAAGGCAATTCATCAACTGTACATTCCCTTGCTTGCATATAGGCTTGATGCCATTGAAGTGCAAGACCATCTAAATTGACTACAACCACTCTCAATTTCATTTCATCAGGGGTTCGATCCATTGTAAAGAAATGGTTGCATTTGTACACCCATCCTTCCACATCATCACCACTAAATTTGGGGAAATCAATCCTCCCAAATTGAGTACACCGATAGTCACTAGTACTCCCAAGATTATCAACCTCTACAGGTCGTTGATTAACTCCTGCGGATTGAAACTTCTCAAACAATTTTGCTTCCTTCTCAAGCAATTTCTCCATATTTTTGTCGATACTAGCCTGCATTTCTGCCATGGCCGCTTGCGAATCGACCTCCATTCGTGCCATATTCTTCTCATGTTCCTTCAAAAGCTTCTCTACTTCTTTAATTGTTATTGTCATTTCTTGAAATCAAACGCCCAATTCGTTGTCGCCGGAAACAAAATCACTCAATTGGAATGAAATCGAACAATCAATGAGAATCGGTGCTCTGATACCACTTGATAGCAAAAAGATAGAAGTTTGACAGAGAGAAGATATTCCAACAATTTGCTACCTCTCATTAACGAACTCAACGGATTAATACAGGATTAGGTCGCTAACAGAATTTAGTTACCATTTTACACTATAGACCCTCAACTTCTAAACAATGACAATTACAACTAACTATTACAAGTTTCATTTATTACAACTAGGCCCTTCTATTATTTAAGCCATAACATATGGATTTGGAGGACTTGTGTTGGCTGATTGTTTAAACCAAAATCCCGAACTTCCCATCTTGATTGTATCCATTATATGGACAAGGGAAAAGAAAATTAGAAACTACAAGTATATCGTGTGTGTATTTATAGAGTAAAGAGGAACCATTTCAATTAGAAATTGCTAATAGTGTTTCTAACTTGCTTTTACCATTCTTCAGTAACTAAAGGCAAGAACACAGTCTCTTTTTAAAATATTCTTCCATTTTATAGCTTTAATGGGTTTATAAACCCAAACATAAAAATTATAAAAATTATAGACTTAAGTTTTTTTTAAACAATAATTTTTACACCTAAATACCACGTATCCTTGCACTTATAAGGAATTGAACCCACACCACTTTTGTGGGGGGTAAACACTATACCACTAGATCACTAGGTCATGGGTTATAGACATTTAACTGAGAGGCATCCATTAGTTTGGAATCATCATGCCACTTGGGTTGGTAGGCAATGGTAGTCCAGTGGTACGAGTCAAAGACTCTTTGAAGACTACTCAGGTTTAAACCTGGTTAGGAGTAGTTGAATTGGTCTTATTGTGTAAAAGGTTGGATCAGCACGTAACTTGAGAATCTAAATAACTAATGTGACTACATAGTGTTCTCAAAATCAAAGTATACAAAATTTTTTGAACGGCAAATTTCATTACGACCGGCCAACCATCAAGAAGCTAGGGCCAAACAAGATAAAAAATGAAATTAACAACAATCCTTCCACAAGGTCGAATTACAAGACGACCTATTTTTAATCAAAAGGAAACTCAACGATTTGATATCCTCCACGATCTTAATACCCGTATGATGATTGTTGGAGAAAATAGCCTCATTCCTCGCCTTCCAAATGCATCAACAAGTCGTCATAATGATCCCCCGCAAGACTTTTTTCTTCTTTCGACTGAGCGGGGCAGTTTACGCAAAGAGAGGAGATCCCGAACTGAAAAAACATAGATTGGAGGGATGCCACACCACGAACTAATACATTGCCAGATCAAAATGGCCGATTGGCAAGAAGTAAGCAAGTGGACATCATCTTCTTGAGCATCCCCGTATGACCCACAAGCCACGGTGATGAATGTTCCGATTGCTTAAAATATTTATATTGCTCGTATTCATGTAACTATTCAAACCATCGGTTTGAATTGTATGTTAGACTATGTATACATATCCTATGATGTATTTGTAATTTGTTTTTTTTATCCAACTAGTTTCTTGCTAGTTGTGGTCTATAAAATTCCGCTGTTAAAAAAAAAAACTATGTATGCCTATCCAGGTATGAACAACGTGCTAATTTTCAATTTGGTAGGCCATGTGGAATATATTCTAAAAATGTGTACTTGTAGTATTATGTCTTATTGAAACTTATGATTTCAACTGATGCTAACAAACCTCATATACAGTTTGAAGGTTAAAACCAGGTGTTTAATCGAGCTGAACTACTCATGAGTTACTTGAGACGGCTCGTTAAAAACTTAAATAAAGTCGAGCTTAAACGAGACTAAACTTGAGCCTATATTGGAATTAATCTAGTAAACGAGCTCGAGCCCAAACTTTACACATCGAGTTTAAACTAGACTCGAGAGCCTATTATTTATGTAAAAATAATAATTTTTATCTAATTTATTATATATATATATATATGAAAAATCACGACACCAACTTCATTTACCAAAATAGCCATTGACCCAATAAATTACTAAAAAATCTGACTTATAGGAGCTTGACACGTGTCGAAATGGCTAGTTTGGTAAATAAGATTGATCAAATGGGCAATCTTGTGATTACCCCCATATATATATATATATATATATATATATAACATAACAAGTATTATTATATATAAAATTAGAAAAAAAAAATGACTGAAGTACAAATCACATTCTTTTATGCTTTTAGTCTAGAATAAACAAGTATATGTTATGATTAAAGATGACACGTACGCACCTTCTCAAACGATCCAACTATAAATCAACGTCATTCATCTCCTCCAAAACCCCACTCTCACACGACTCTCATTTCAATTTCTGAAACACAGTTTCAATGGCGAAATACACAGAAGATCACCACTCTCCATTACTCCAATGCTCGAATTCATCCGATGAAGAATCAGGCCACCTCACACACAGAACCGGTATGTTAATTTAGGGGATGATTTCCTGTTTTATTGGAATTCAATCATGTAATGTTAAATTTGGATTACAGGGACGATATGGACGGCGATAGCTCATATAATAACAGGAGTTATGGGGGCGGGGGTGCTATCTCTTGGATGGAGCTTGGCGCAACTCGGATGGTTGTTTGGTCCTCCGGCGATCGTTGTTTTTGCGGTGGTCACCGGAGTTTCAACCTCTATTCTTTCCGATTGTTACAGATCTCCACACTCGGAGTATGGTCCTGATAGGAATGCTTCGTTTCTTCAAGCTGTCAGTTACTATCTCGGTCAGTACTTCGTACTCGTAAAGTTAACACAATAATTTCTTATTTTTTACGAAAAAGTTCTCAGATTAACATATAAGTCCGTGCACATGTCAAAAAAACATGAAAAGGTCGCTTAACCCAATTTTGTTGTATTAAATTCTCTGTACTTTTTTACGGTGTATTATACTTGTGAAAAAATATTTAAAATAATAACTCGCTACCCTTAAATTTATCAAAACAAGATTATGTAATTTTGATTTTCAAAAAACAGTTGAAATGTCACTTTATCAAATTTTGACAATTTTAAAAGGTAACGGTTTATTATTTTAAATATTTTGTCACAAATATATACAAGTGTATTATATACAAGTGTAGGGACTTTAATATAGAAAAATTAATTTGAGGGATTTTTTCGTGGTTTTTTGCATGCGCTGGGACTTTTATACGCCAAATATATGTTGAGAATATATGTTGAGGAAGAAAGTACGTTGGTTTTTTATGATATTAACCAAGTTCACACAAGCGTCTTAGTTGCATTAATGGCTTCGAATTGAATTTGGAGGTAACATTGAAATGCAGGGGAGAAGAAGCAGTGGATATGTGCAGTATTGTTAAATGAGAGTTTATATGGGAATGATATTGCTTACACCATTGCAACTGCTACCAGTATGAGGTGATCTAATTTACTGGTTTGTACTCATATATTGAAAAACATTGATAATTTATGCATTTGAAGCATATTGATGTCTGTTTTGTTATCATTTTTCAAAATTTGAATAACTGGTGTAGATGTTGTTTGATAGTGAAAGATTTTTTCTATAAATATTGGATTTATTAACATTGATTTTGGGACATCATAACATGATGGATTCTTTATCAGCTTGTGACATTGATGCAGGGCGATACTGAAATCGAATTGTTACCATGAACAAGGACACGATGCAGCTTGTAAATACCCAGACAGCATCTATATGCTGCTGTTTGGACTTGTGCAAATTGTCATGTCTCAGATACCAAATTTCCATGACATGGCATGGTTATCTGTTGTTGCTGCCATCATGTCGTTTGCTTACTCTTTCATTGGTTTGGGGCTCGGTTTTGCAAAAGTTATTGGTATGTCTTCCCTTAATCTTGATTTTATTGATTTCGTTGATCCTAGTTACATTTGAATTGTTAATGCAAATTAACATTAGTGCAGGATCAATGTGATGTATAATATATTCTTGCATAACATTAATATAAACTTTAATCTAAATTGGAAGATGAATTTGAATACTTAAGTGTTGGGAAGTTAGATAAGGAACCATTAGTCAAAGCCATCGTTTTGATTGCCATGGAGGCGTGGATGAATCATAAACACGATCTTCTTTATGACATTGCAAAGACGGATTGTTAAAACTAATGCATTCTTGTTAAATGATCTTATGAGAACGAAGAAAATATGACACTGAAAGTTCAAAGTAGATAACCAAGCTTAGTTAGTTAAGAGAGGTAGCATTTAGCATCCTCCATGAGGATTCCACAGGGCCATTTGATGATAGTAATAAGTTGTGGGTCATAAGCGTAATACTAGCACACACACGTTTAGATTAATACGCAAACCGTCAAGTAGTCAATGCTGTATCAACAATCAAGAGCACAAATGCTTGAGTCTTTCACTGTTTATCAGGCTAACCTAAAGGTCTTTTAATTTCAATCATGAATTTGGAAATGCCCAATAATTGCTTGAATGAAACAAAGCAAAGTAGTTTTCCCTTACGGTTGTGATTTCTTGTAGAGGTGGAAAAAAGAGGGGTCGGGCAGATTGGTTAATGACTTAACGGGTCAAAATGGGTTCAAGTCAAAACATGTAGTTCTATTTGTAGGTCAAACAAATCGGTTCGGATTGGGCTGACTCACCAACACTTTGTTGAACTTGTGATTAGTTAATGCATCATGATAAAAAAATTCCTATTATTAATGTAATATATGCTGGTCAAACCGTTTAATTTTTTCTACGGGTCAAAAAATCTGGTCGGGCTGGGCTGACTCATCAACAGTTTCTTAACATTGTAGATAATTATTATGTAATGACTAAAAACTATATTCTTAATATGGTAATATAGTTTCTTTTAAGTAAAATGACATAGGACATTGTTAGCCTTCCAATACACGACCCGTTTGGTCCATCTGACTTGTTTCATTTTTAGCTACCTCTTTTCACCCGTTTGATCTATTAGAAAACATATAAATTGGTTAGAATTGCTACCTTTTACTATGTTTCTTGGGTGTTTCTAAAAAATATTATGTTTGAATTTCAGTAAATGGGGAGATTATGGGGAGTATTCTAGGAGTCCCAGCAGCTTCTGCAACTGATAAAGTATGGCTAGTTTTTCAGGGTCTTGGAGACATAGCTTTTGCTTATCCATACTCAATAATCCTCTTGGAAATTCAGGTGCTTTTCTTAAATGGACTCACTAACTAAGCTTTTGCATACTCTTTAACAAATAACTAATCTTGGCTGTGTTCTTAATTAAGGACACATTGAAATCACCACCATCAGAAACCAAAACCATGAAGAAAGCTTCAAGGTCTGCAATAACTATCACCACCTTATTCTATTTGTGTTGTGGGAGCTTCGGGTATGCAGCCTTTGGAAACAACACACCTGGAAATCTCTTGACTGGGTTTGGGTTCTATGAGCCCTATTGGCTCGTTGACTTAGCCAATGCCTGTGTCATCCTTCATCTTGTTGGCGGATATCAGGTGCTTCACATTCTTAATCTGGGTTGGGGTGGCATAGTGAACGGGTCAGGTTATGGGGTCAAAAACTTATATTGAGTGTGGGTCAAAAAGGGTTGGGTCGGGTTGGACCAGCTGACAAACATACTTTTTATCCCTTTTTTTCCTTTCATAATTAAGTAATGTGCTAGGTATAATGACAAAATATAATATATACAGAAGCAATCTAATCTTCTTTACCAAGGAAATTTACAAGGTTTTAATGCATTTGTATACACTTCGGATGACTTTCAATCTGTTCGCCCATTTCCTAATTAAATTCTTTAGCTTAATCCATTTGACCTATCAGATAAAAAAAACGTAAGCCAAATCAACCAATTTATCAGTAAACAGGTCGAAATTCCCACCTCTAGTTCTGGTCAAAACAAAAGCTTCCGCTAACTTTTCTTAATCTTCTTTATGAATGTGACACAGGTCTTCAGCCAGCCCGTATTTGCAAATGTGGAAACATGGTTTTCTGAGAGATACCCAGAAAGTCATTTTGTAAACGGGTTTTACCAACTAAAGCTACCGTCACTAACAACATTTCAATTAAACCCTTTCAGACTATGTTTCAGAACACTATACGTTGTGTCGACAACCGGTATAGCAATGCTGTTTCCATATTTTAATGAAGTATTGGGAGTGTTAGGCGCCTTAAACTTTTGGCCATTAGTTGTATACTTCCCGGTGGAGATGTACTTTGTGCAAAGAAAGATCGTACCCTGGTCAAGAAAATGGGTCGCTCTTAAAGCTTTCAGCTTTGCTTGCTTTCTCGTATCAGCCGTGGCACTCATCGGATCACTAGAAGGACTCGTAACAGCTAAATTAAGCTAATGCTTACCTTTCTTCATATGTAATATATCATCATTGTAGCATTCAACTTCATGAGCATTCTATTAATATTCTTGGTTTATTATAGATTTGTAGTTCCTTTTATGTAATAAAATAAAATAGCCTGAAACTTCACCTATGTTCAATCGACTTTTTAAGAAAGTACTTTCGAATCAATTACTCTTAACCGTTTGTACTAGTCGGACCACTTTTTATACATAATTTCAAATATATATATTTAACCATAAGAACCCGTCACCGTAAAAGTCACGGAACCCGTCGATACCCTGCTAATCAATAGAATCAGGTAAATCATAGTTTACGTTAGACAGACGTCTTTTAAGAGATTATGACAAGAAACCAGTGAAAACATGATTTAAACCTAAGAACTCTGCTCAGAAAATAAATGATTAAATGTACATATTTGTGTTAAAGTATGTTAATCTTGAATAAGTATAAAACTTTTGAAAATTGTATACATAATAAAAGCAAAGGAGCTGGTGAGAGGGTTTTTAATATAATTGTGGCATTCCCACATCGGCTGGTTGTTGAAAGAGTCAGATGAGAGTGGGTCTATAAAAGGAGAGAGAGCGAACTAGTTTACTCACTTACCTGGACGGGGTCAATGGGTGATCAAGAAGGCTCATGGCTTAGGTTGATGACCTCCATTGCACTTAGGAGGGGTGTCCGCCTAAGGTCGGCCCAAGTGGTCGAGCCTACGTCATAATTTGTGAAAGCGGGGGCTTGCGTTCGCGCGGTCCCTTTCAATTTTCCAGTCTACCTTTTAGTCATTCTAAATCAATAATACATATTATTTGTAAAGCAGAACAGTAGACGATCTAGTTGGTCTAACGATGGATTCTGTGGAGCTTGAGTCGCCGTTGGTGCTGCCCGCAAAAGATAAACTAAGTGGTTTGTTTGCTTTCGAACCCTAACTGGTTATATAAATCTACTTTTTTAGGGTTTTTCAAATTTCGACTGTTCGTCCTCAATTGGTCAATCCTGTTTTGTTGATTTTTTGATACTTGCCTTGTTTGCTTAGTTGCATCTTTGTATGCTATTTTAATAAAACCTAATTAGAACATGGTAAAATTCATTTGTCCTAATTTTTGTAGATGATGTCCACAAGGTGTTTGTGAAAATGCCTATAGGCCAATTGGGACGAATCTACATGGAAAAATTGTTATGTTCTATTTTTGTAGATGATGCCCACAAGGTGAATGTGAAAATGCCTTGGCCAATTGGGATGAATCTAGAGTATCTGAAGTTTGATGATTGATTAGATTGGTGCTTATTTCTTATGTGTTCACTCATTTTATGTTGTTGATGAAGGGAATGTGTGGACAGCTATTGCCCATATAATAACTGCAGTTATAGGATCAGGGGTTCTCTCATTATCTTGGAGTATTGCACAGCTTGGATGGATTGCTGGTCCGATTTCCCTCGTTTTGTTTGCACTTGTTACCTATCTCAGTGCATCCCTTCTCACCGGTTTCCATCATTACTCTGACCATCGCAATGACAACACCGTTATCAACAGTTCCTACTTGGAAGCTGTGCAGAACATTCTAGGTTACATAGAGCTGTAATTGTTCGAATTTGTGGATGCTTTTACTTGTTCTAACTACAATCTTTCATAATGGTACAGGGGATTCGAATGCAGTGGTTTGTGCGTGGTTGGTGTACTTCGAATTATTCAAATTGGGAGTTGTTTATACAATCACAGCTGCTAGCAGCATTAGGTATGTTTCTTTTTGGTAATTATGAACAATGATTTTCGCCTCTTCAGTCTAGTTTGTAATCATTTGAAGTTTTATGTTGTTGGTAGAGCAATTGAACAGTCAAATTGTTACCACGAACAAGGGCATGAAGCAGCTTGTGAATATGGGATAGAGTTTTATATGCTTCTCTTTGGGATTATTCATATTGTAGCTTCTCAAATACCCAATTTCCGTAGTACAAAATGGCTCTCGGTTATTGCAGCAATTATGTCCTTCGCGTACTCTTTTATTGGATCAGGACTCGGGTTAGCCCAAGCAATAGGTATGGACTCCTATATTAGAACGGGCGAGTAAAATAGTCACGTCGAGTTGGGCCAACCCACCTACACATTTTGGTTCACCTTTTCAAAAAATTAGATATTAATATTTTTATTTATAACTGCAGAACTATATTATTAGAATGATAATATAAGTTCTTTCAAGTAATATGATTTTGTAAACACTTGAGTACATGTTTGGCTACTTTTGAGCCGTTTAACGTGTTCTATCCGGTTTAATTTCAGCTATAATTTATGTATTAAAATGAGACTGCAGGAAATGGGAAGATCAAAGGTAGCATAGGAGGAGTTCCAACTGATAAACCGATTCAAAAAGTTTGGTTGGTTGCTCAAGCTATTGGAGATATTGCATTTTCGTACCCTTTTCCCTTGATCTTTCTTGAAACACAGGTGATGATAATTATGTCCATATTTTATCAACATAAGAAACATATCCATGTTTTGTTTTGAAACTTAACCGTGCAATATTGTCATTTTTATAAATATGAAGAGTACTCTGAAATCACCTCCACCTGGAGAACTCACCATGATGAAAGCATCAAGAATTGCAGTTTTTACCACTACTGTTTTTTACCTCTGCTGTGGTGGATTTGGTTATGCAGCCTTTGGGAACTTGACTCCTGGGAATATCTTGACCGGGTTTGGATTTTATGAACCATATATCCTCATCGATTTTGCTAATGCATGTGTTTTTCTGCACTTAGTTGGTGGATATCAGGTAAAACCTTCTACTTCATGAACCCATAATCTAAAAGTGTAATTTCTAGAGGTGGCAAAATGAGTATATCCCACAACACTTTTGTCATCCCATTTCGGCAATGGGTCAAACGGGTAATTTTGGTACTTCTTGAAACAGGTTAGGACGTGTTGGGTATAACCCAAAACACTTTTGCCCAGATTTATCAACTTTTCTATAAATAATTACTGTCATTACATAATTATACTATTTCATTAATAAACTTAACTTTTTGTTTAAAATGATCTTAGAGGTTTTATGCATTAAAAATGCACTAGTTACTTTTGATTTGATCGTCCTATTTGACCCGTTTTCTTTTAAGCTAATTTTTATCTTCTAATTTTACCTTTTTGACATTAAAACATAACATGTTCAGGTAAATGAATCGTAATTGACACCTCATATTATGAAACTGTGTCCCACATGATGATATTTAGTTTCGTTTACCATTTTGTTATCAGATATTCAGTCAAACGTTATACGCGCTTGCGGAAAGATCATACGCTGAAAGGTACCCAGAAAGTGCATTCATAAAAGATTTTCACATTTGGGAGATTAGGATGAATCCTATGCGGTTATGTTTTAGAACATCATATGTTGTTTTAACAACATCCATAGGGATGATATTCCCTTACTTCAATGAAGCTGTGGCATTTGCTGGTTCAGTCACCTTCTGGCCGTTGGTCGTATACTTTCCGGTTGAGATGTACATTGTGCGTAAAAAGGTTGTACCTTGGACTGTTAGGTGGGTTCTTCTTCGTATCTTCACCATTCTTTGCTTGTTTGTAGCCATATTTGCATTTGTTGGTTCTGTGCAAGGAATAATTGCCAAAAGATTTGGGTAGAAATACAGTAGGCAAATTGTTGTAAATTTGTATTTATCGTTCACTTATAGTAAACTAAGAGTTTGTTTTAATTAAGTTTTGAAATATGATATATACCTATTTTTTACTCACATTTATCAAAACTTATATTTTTCAAATTTTTTGTCATTTTTATCTATTGAAATTTTAAAATTATCAGATTTTGTAAGTACTAAAAAAATCTGATTATTTAACTGTTACAGATTTAAACAACAGAAATTAATTCAAACAATATTTTTAGGACGGTTTTATGCCTGTCAATCATCATTTTAATGATCAAATATCAACGCTTGTAGATGAGTAGATCACATCTAGAGTTTAAATTACACTTTGACAATCATCATTCAAATAATTTTCTTGAAGAAAATGAATTGATATGCATATTTTTTTATTTGTAAAAGGGAGTTATTTGGTTATTTCAATACTAATATTATACAATGAGTCAAAACGAAACCCTTTTACAAACTTGCTAACTTAGAAATGATTGAAATGGGTAAGCACCATCCATCCACCACCATGGTCTGCTGCCACCATCTATGGTCATTGCCAACGCGCTCGCTGCCCCACTACCATCACCTACCGGTTGTCATGCCATCACCGTCACTTACAGGTTGCAGACACCCCCACTACCTACGCATTACGCAAGCCGTTACCATTAGCCACCATATACACAAAGGTACTGGGTGAACTCATTTTGATAATATTTGGTTTTCCCTAAAACGGCTTGTTTTAACATGGACCTATTTTATTCATAACTTATTTTGACCCAAACAACGTTAGATACTTTTATAATGACCCATTACGTGACTTGACCCGTCCATTTCGTCCGATTTTGTTTTATCTTCTCAATCCAAGAAACCAAAGATGATATTGAGTTTCTAAACCCTAAAAAGCATGCTTCTTAATCTTGATCATGAGAGGGGTGAGCATGGGTAAGTTCAGTTTGGTTATGGCTTAAAACCGAACTTATTACTGTTGTTTCGGTTTTTAGATTTTTATAACCATTCGTTTTCAGTTATAAACAGTTTGATTAATTTGAATATTAGAAAAGATGATTTAGTTAATCCAGTTAACTATTGGCTAACCACTGGCTTTAGACGTGATCGGATTCATTGATTTTATTAACAAGTCCAATTATATCTTTGTATCAAATAAAATATTAGTAATTCTTTTAACTTATGATGAAAAATGGCTGATAACTAATATGGTATTATAAAATATTATAACAAAACTTTTTTTTTAAATAACATAATATTGTTTTATAAAAAAATATAAAATATAAAGGTTGGTTTTAATGTTGGTTTGCTTCAATTATTTATACACATATAACCATAAGGGTGGGGGAGTCCATATTTCCCATCCCTAAGGTCTCTCACCTCTACGTAGAGGTGTACAAATCGGGTTTCAAACGAAACCGGTTCGGGTTTAAAACCGGGTCGGGTTGGGCAATACCTGCTTGGACCGGGTCGACGTACGAACCGGTTCGGGTCACGAACCGGGTTCAAGGATCATCGAACCCAACCCTACCAAACCGGATCGGACCGGGTTGAGGACCGGGTTGGCTACTAAACCGGTTCGGGTCCCAAACCGGTTTACCCGGATTTTTTTTTAAAAAAAAACCGTTAACTTTTTAAAAAATTAACCGTTAAAGATATTAACTTAACTTAAAAATTACAAAACATACAAGATAAAGTTTAGAAATTACAAAACAAATAATTAAAAGTTTACAAATTAAAAATACATTAAATATAAAAGTCTTCTTCGTGGATATATTGAAAATCCGGGTAGTCGGTACTAGTCGGATCCCGAACTCCCTCGTAGGAGGTCTTCGCCGATTGCTTCAATCAATCCTCCTTCCACCTCGTCCTCGTATATCTCTCCCTCGACTTCGAGTTCGCCTTCAAGGGAAGATATATGTTGTATTCTTTCCGCCGCGTCCAAGTAATCTTTTAAGCAAATGCACGTTTCCACCGATGGCGGAGTTAGTCTTGTTCTTCGTAAAGAAACAACCCTGCCACTAACAGAAAAAGCAGATTCCGAAGCTACCGTAGAAGCTTGGACGGTTAGTAGATCACGGGCCATAGCGGATAGGACGGAAAATTGATTTTCCTTCCCTTTCCACCAAGCCAAGATATCAAATGTCTCAAAATCATGAGCATTCATACCGGTTAAAAAATCCGAACCGATATATCTACCTAATTCGCTACTTGGGGTATTACCCCGTTGACGTTTACTATTTTCATTAAGTATAGTATTAAATAAGTTTAACATTGAACTCCGACTAGTACTTGCACTTGATGGAGCGTTTCTAAATTGCTCATGAACGGTAGATGTTGTACCATATTTTTCAACATAAACAGTAAATAAAGTAGACAAATTTTGTGTAAAAATAGTTTTTGCTCTATCCGTTAAAAATATGTCTTCTTCGTATAAATCCAAACCGTAAATTATTTTTTCAATTAAAGTTTCAACACCCGAAACATTTAAGCACGGGTTTAAGGCGGCGGCGCAAGTAATAATCGGATGCATTTCTTTAAAATATTTTTTAAATTTCTCTTTCATTGGCGGTATCATTTCTTTAAATACGCCGTCTCGCATGGAATATTCGTTTAATTTTTCGACCATTAAAAAAAGTTGATTTAAAGCCAAAGGACTTGTGAGATAGTAAACTCCCGATAAATAGGTTGTAGCGGTTTTAAAAATATGGAGCATATCGGCTACACCTTCAATGATACCCCAACCCGTTGTCGGAAATTTTGTTACTTTTTTTTGCCTTGCTAGTTGGGCATGAAACATTTGCAAACTTCGTTTTTGTTGAATGGCTTTTTCGAACATGTTACACGTTGAGTTCCAACGTGTTGAAACGTTCCAATTTGGACCTAAACATTCGATTTGCCCGTCTTTACAAAATTTTATATATCGATGATATCTTCTTTGACTTGTATGAAAAATGTCACGCAACATTTGTTTAAATTGATTTCTAACATCGTTAATGTGTTTAAAACCATCTTGCACAACTAAATTAATAATATGTGCAACACATCGGCTATGGAAAAAAATACCATTACAAATCGGGTTATATTTTAAAATAAGTTGGTTTACCGCGACGGTATTATTCGAGGCGTTATCAAACGATATTGAAAAAACTTTTGTTTCTATTTTAAAAGTTCTTATAACTTTGTCTAAAATATAAAATAAATTGTCACCGGTGTGGGGGTATGCAAAAATATCGAACGCAATAGTACGTTTCATCATTTGCCAACTTTTCGGATTTATCCAATGAGCGGTAACGCAAATGTAAGAATCCGGCAAATTGTGGGGAGCCGACCAAACATCACAAGTTAAACTAATACCGGTTTTTAAATTTTCAAATTCATTTATTATTTCTACTTTAGCTTTTTTCCACATATTTATACAATCTCGTCTAAGAGTAGCACGACTTACATGAGTGTAGCGAGGTTGGAGCGTTTGTTGAATAAGCCGAGTCAAACGCTCGTTGTCAAAGTGTTTGAAAGGTAGACTCTCTTGAATCACAAAATGCGCCATCCTCTCCCGAACCAAGTCAACATTATACGCAAAAATATTACCTTCGGTTGTCTACTTGCTTGACCTTGCGAAGCTTGAGCCTTTATAACCGAACTATAGTTTTTTTCAATGTGATTCTTCAAAGTTGTGTTTGCGTCTTTTCCAAAAAATGCCCGCACAACTTGCATCGAGCCTTATGACCACCATTCGACATTTCGCATAAATCGAAATGTTGCCAAACATTGGGATTCCTTGTTGTAGGAATAACCCGCACAACCGTGGGAGCACTAACTGTAACACCCCAACCCGAGATAGGGCTGACGTGTCACTATTACAGAGTCAGAGACAAAAGGACATATTACATAAATATTCGAAAAGAGTTTACAAAAGCTTTTAAGTCCTAATATTTGTTACAATACATTTATAACGATCAAAAGCTACACTGGTAACTACATTGGTTTTTAGCTCTCTTCACACATCCCCTTTTAGCCCTGGAAACCTGTTACATAAAAAGAAATGCGAAGGAGCAACAGCAAGTGAACGTGTAACGATAGAGAGAGAACTGATAATTTCAATAATGCATATACAGATACATGACAGATTTCAAGAATATATATATCATGTTATAAAGAAATACCCATCGAGCCCGATACATAATATAAACAGAAACAGGCGGAACATGGTAGCTACCCCTGAACCGATGTGAGATGGTGTATGGGCATCATACAATCCAACCACCAGAAATAATAATATCCTAGGATCGATCCATACGCCTCGAAATATATAACCGGTATTTTCAGATAAACAGGCGAGACGCCGTGATCTCAGTTCACCGTCACGGATAGTGCCACGTCATCGATGCCGCAATAACGTGCTTGTGGTCACCCCCACAACTAGGGGCGTGCTCGGGTATTAGAGTACAAAGATAATAACATACAATATATTAACGGTGTTCGGATAAAGTTTCTATCAGGAACATACGATAATGAGTACAATCTGATTAAATAATATCGCATGTAATAAGATTTCTAAACAGAGATTCAGATTCAAGATTATGATAATAATAAATTTAAAAAGATGAATGGCGAATATGATTTCGAATACGAACATGATGTCAATTGAATATGTATAATATCATGTGAATGAGATAATTTATAGAGCATAGAACAATGAATGAGTTTAGAAACCCAACCATAGCAAATAGTAGGGTAAGAATTCGCACCTTAATTACTTGTAATGTTCCACAATAATATTAACTCGTTCACGCCCGTTTGTAAAAATCTACATTTAAATTATCTTTCAGTCAACTTATGCGTATTTTCCTATGTCTATAATTATTATTTGTTTTGATGGGTTAAGATTTTCAAACTTGAATTAATCTTTTAAATCTAGAACCATTACAGTAGCTTTTTTCCATAATTTATTACTTTTAGTATCAAGTAAATTAACACTTTTAATTTTATTTTTATCTTAAAACATAATTGATTGTTATTTCAAATATATATTATACCATAGTATACGATTTGCTTAAAACAATAGTCGTAAGAAATCTGACTGTAGTGGGTTTTAAATTTTTAAACAAGCTTTCATGGGAGCATGTAGCTTTATTTTCTTTATTATGTTTTTACTAATTTACAATAACCAATTATTGATAGTTGAAATAAATCTTTTTACAAAAAATATTGAGTTCAAAGTTATACCTCAGTGTAGTCAGAAGCAAAGAAAATATGAGGATTTGAGAGAAACTGAAGAGTTTAATCTGGTGCTGGCCATTTATAGTAGCTAGGGTTTTCTTTGCCACCAAGGTAAAATAAGATATTTATTTATTTAATTATTATTTTCTTTTTAATATGTTTTCAATGTTACAGGTGGTGATATTTTAAAGAGAGTGGTCAAGGTGATTTGATGACACATGTTTGAAGAAGATTCATTATTGATATCTATTTAAAATTCTATTACTTAATTAATTATTATTATTTTTTTCCGATTGTTTTGTTTTCTACTTTCATATAAGTATATTCTAATAATTTAGTTATTTTAATTACATGATTATTTATTTTATAAAAATGTTAAATATTTATAATTAATTTTAACTGGTTTATTTATTGCTATCATTAATTTATATATATATATATATATATACACATTACTCTACGGGTATTACAATTATACCTCCCCTTAAAATAAATTTCGTCCTCGAAATTTGAAGACAGATTTAACAACTAGAAGTAATAAGAAGAGGTACTTTTATAATTACGTTTGAAAACTGAACAAAAGATTATAATCACATAGAAACCTTAGGTGTTAAAAAGATTAGGGTATTGCGAACGAATTGATTCCTCTGTTTCCCACGTTGCTTCTTGTTCAGAATGATTCTTCCATAAAACCTTAACGAAAGGTATCGTTTTTCGTCTTGTAACGCGTTCTTTACGATCAAGTATGGCTTCCGCTTCTTCTTCATACGTTAAATCTTCTTGAATCATATGCAACGGATAATTGATAACATGAACTGGGTGATAGTTGTATCCCCTTAGCAGAGATACGTGGAATACGTTATGGACATGTGAAAGTTGTGGGGGTAGAGCAAGGCGGTACGAAACTTCACCGATTCTTTCCAGAATTTCAAATGGACCGATATAACGAGGACTTAGTTTTCCTTTAATCCCGAATCTTCGAATACCTCGACAAGGTGACACTTTGAGAAAGACGTGATCTCCGATTTTAAATTCCAAAGTTCGGCGGTGTTGGTCGGTGTAACTTTTCTGTCGACTTTGAGCTTGTTTTAACCGTTCTCGAGCAATAGTGACCTTTTCGTTTGTGATCTGAACTAGTTCAGGTCCTTCAATAATCTTTTCTCCAACTTCCTCCCAACAGATAGGTGCTCGACACTTACGACCATATAATAATTCGAATGGAGCCATGCCAATACTTGCTTGCCAACTGTTGTTGTAAGCGAATTCAACAAGGCATGGATACTCGTCCCAGTTACCACTCCAATCTAATGCACATGCTCGAAGCATGTCTTCTAACGTTTGGATGGTTCGTTCTGATTGCCCATCTGTCTGAGGATGAAACGCAGTACTGAACTTCAGTCGCGTATCCCATGCATTTTGGAAACCTTTCCAAAATCGTGAAGTAAATCTAGGGTCTCTATCCGATACAATGGATACTGGTGTGCCATGTAAACGAATGATTTCTTGAAGGAATAATTCGGACGTTTTGCTGATTGAGTAGCCTTGTTGGATAGGTAAAAAGTGTGCTGACTTCGTCAATCTATCAACCACGACCCATATAGCATCGTTCTTTTTGAACGTCTTCGGTAGGCCTATCACGAAATCCATAGAAATATCATCCCATTTCCAAACAGGGATCTCTAAAGGCTGCAATAATCCGCTTGCTCTTTGATGTTCGATCTTCACTTGTTGACATGTCAGACATTTAGCCACATATTGGGCAACATCTTCTTTCATTCCGTTCCACCAGAAACTTTGTCGCAGGTCCCGATACATCTTTGTTGATCCCGGATGAATAGAGAAAGGAGAACTATGTGCTTCAGATAATAATGATTCACGAAGGGCAGAGTTAGCCGGAACACATAACCTTTTTCCACACCAAATAACACCATATTCATCTACACGGAACTCAGATTGTTTTCCTATCTCCAGATTCTGCGAGATTGCCCACAATTCTCCGTCTTGTTGTTGAGCTTCCTTGATTCGTGAGATAAGGTCAGGCTCAATTTTTAGTCTTGCTAAGTAACCATCAGACTTCTCGACCTGAATGCCGATCCCCATCTTGTCTAGATCTGTCAACACTTGAGGTTGAATAGTAAGGCTTGCCACATTACATGAACTTTTTCGGCTCAAGGCGTCTGCAACAACATTTGCTTTGCCAGGATGATATTGAATATTGACATCATAGTCTTTGAGAAGTTCTAACCATCTTCTTTGTCTCATATTAATCTCTTTTTGTGTGAAAATATACTTGAGACTTTTATGGTCAGTAAAGATATCACACGTCTCTCCATATAGATAATGTCTCCAGATCTTAAGAGCGAAAACCACAGCTGCTAGCTTAAGATCGTGTGTTGGGTAGTTAACTTCGTACGGCTTTAGTTGTCGTGACGCATAGACAATAACTTTCCCATGTTGCATTAGGACACATCCAAGGCCCTTTTTCAATGCGTCACTATAAACTTGGTACCCGCCAGAACCTGATGGAAGAGTGAGTATAGGAGCAGATACGAGTCTTTTCTTTAGTTCTTCAAAGCTCTTTTCTCGATCATAATTCCAAGTATACTTTACTCCTTTTCTTAGAAGTTGTGTAAGAGGTAATGCGATAACAGAAAATCCTTCAACAAAGCGTCGGTAATAGCCTGCTAGACCTAGAAAGCTTCGAATCTCGGTAACCGAGGTAGGTCTAGGCCATTTCGTAATAGCTTCGATCTTTGCAGGGTCCATCATTATACCATCGGCAGATACAACATGACCCAAGAATGCAACTCGATTCAACCAGAACTCACATTTGGAAAACTTCGCATACAACTTCTTTTGTCGCAATGTCTCCAGAACTGTGCGCAGATGTGTCTCAGGTTCCTCTTTATTCTTAGAGTAAATCAAAATGTCGTCAATGAATACAATAACGAATTTATCCAGGAATTCATGAAAGACGCGGTTCATTAAATCCATGAATACCGCGGGAGCATTGGTTAATCCAAACGGCATAACCAAAAATTCATAATGGCCGTATCGGGTTCGGAAAGCAGTTTTAGGAACGTCAGCATCTTTTATTTTTAATTGATGATAACCAGACCTCAGGTCGATTTTTGAGAAGAACTTGGCACCATGAAGTTGGTCAAACAGATCATCAATTCGCGGCAAGGGATAACGATTTCGGATGGTGTTCTTGTTCAGTTCCCGATAATCTATGCATAATCGCATAGTCCCATCTTTCTTCTTTACAAATAATACGGGTGCGCCCCAAGGCGAGACACTCGGTCGGATGAATCCCAGATTCAACAACTCTTGCAGTTGTTCCTTGAGTTCTTTGAGTTCTAGCGGAGCCATTCGGTAAGGTGCTTTCGATATTGGTTCTGCTCCAGGAATAAGATCAATGGTGAACTCCACTTCACGATCTGGTGGAATTCCAGGTAGTTCATTTGGAAATACATCTGGATACTCGCGGACAACTGGATGATCATCGACCGTTGGTTCTTCAGATGAAATAGATTTAATAGATGCTAGAAATCCTGCACAACCATGCGATAAACATTTTTGGGCTTTGAGGGCAGAGATAATCTTGAGTGGTTTTCGTGGTTGAGTCGCATGATAGACAAGTTCAGGAGATTGGGGGTTTCCGAAAAGTACGTGTCGGGTTTGACATTCAATCGTGATGTTATGTCTAGATAACCAATCCATTCCTAATATAATATCAAAATCTGCCATTTGCATTGGTAATAGATCCGCTTTACGAATAAGTGATTCAATTTGTATGGGACAATCTTTATAGATTTGTGAAATCATGATAGAATTACCCATAGGTGTCATAATAGTGAGAGTAGGTTCTAACAAGGTAGGCATTATCATGAGGTGTTTAACAAATAATTGTGAGACTATCGAGTGGGTTGCTCCCGTATCAAATAAAACTTCAATATCACGTAAACCTAGACGAAGAGTGCCAGAAACGGTACCTGGTGCATCTTCAGCATCTGTAGCATTCAAAGCAAACACTCGTCCCCCAACAATGGGCCGAGTAACATTCCCACCAGTAGCTCTTCTAGGTTCAGGCTTCGGACAATCTTTAATCATATGCCCAGTTTGTCCACATCTGAAACAAGCTCCCAATGCCCGACGACATATACCCATGTGACGATTGCCGCATGTGGTGCATATAGGGGTTTGATTTTGATTTTGGGTTACCTGATGATTAGCAGATTGAGTTCTATTAGGAGCTCGATAGGCTTGGGCTTGGTATTGGGCTGGTCTATGATTTTGGTACCTTGATTGCCACTGACTAATGTGTTGGTTACGGTTACGGTTGAATTGGGTTCTATGGTCTCCGACATAGGCATTTTGGTTGGAGGATTGCCCAGTAGTTATGATGTGGTTCCCGTCACGGTTTCTCTTTCGGTTCTCTTCAGATTTGGCCAACCTTTTCTTATTTTCTATTTCTAGTGTTTTAACAGCGTCCGCAACTTCAGTAATGTTGTTGAACTTTTGTGTTATTATCCATCTTCTATTTTTCTCACAAATCGCCCACTTCATATTTTCTGCCTGTACTTCTGGGGTTCCTGCAGCTGGGCCAAGAAAGCTAGCAAGTCTACAGAATCTAGCCATGAAGTCTGACCAAGGTTCGTCATCTCGTTGCTCAATAGATGCATACTCTCGAGCATACTCGTTTCGTTCCACTTCAGAGAAATATTGTCTGAAGAATACGGTACGGAAGTCGACCCAAGGAAGAGTGGCAGCATAATCATTTCCACCATAAGCAAGTTTGACCCCATCCCACCAGATACGAGCGTCATCTTCCAGTTTGTACGATGCAAGCCTTGTTTTAAATACATCATCAACCCCTATGACTTCAAATATCTTTTCCACGTGTGCTATCCAGTTACTAGCCTCCACGGGTGTTACTGCATTGCTGAATGATCTTGGTTTTTGCTTTTGAAATCTTTCATTCCAGGTGTGGATCCCTTCTAACGGTTTAGTATTGGTGTTCTCGACATTGTCATTTTTAGGTGGAGGAGGATGAGGTGTAGAATTTGGAGTTTGTGGAGTTGATATAGGAGATGATGGTGATGGAGGTTGTGTAGGAGGTGGAGGTGTTGGATGTGTTGTGTTATTTCCCCCAGTATGATTGTTTTGAACGACTGTCTTCAGAATATTAGGAAGCATTCTTTCAACAGCTCGCTGGACAGCGTCGTCAAAGTTACGTCGTTTGGAACTTGGTTTTCGACGGATGTGTCTTAGAGGAGGCATCTAGAAAGAAAAAAATAATATACGGACTTGTTGATAAGAACTTTAACAGAATATTAATTTTCCTAACCCAGTGTCTACCCATTACCTCACAGGTCTTAACTTATGTTTAAGTTTTCTACAGGAAAGAGCCTTCGCTCTGATACCATAACTGTAACACCCCAACCCGAGATAGGGCTGACGTGTCACTATTACAGAGTCAGAGACAAAAGGACATATTACATAAATATTCGAAAAGAGTTTACAAAAGCTTTTAAGTCCTAATATTTGTTACAATACATTTATAACGATCAAAAGCTACACTGGTAACTACATTGGTTTTTAGCTCTCTTCACACATCCCCTTTTAGCCCTGGAAACCTGTTACATAAAAAGAAATGCGAAGGAGCAACAGCAAGTGAACGTGTAACGATAGAGAGAGAACTGATAATTTCAATAATGCATATACAGATACATGACAGATTTCAAGAATATATATATCATGTTATAAAGAAATACCCATCGAGCCCGATACATAATATAAACAGAAACAGGCGGAACATGGTAGCTACCCCTGAACCGATGTGAGATGGTGTATGGGCATCATACAATCCAACCACCAGAAATAATAATATCCTAGGATCGATCCATACGCCTCGAAATATATAACCGGTATTTTCAGATAAACAGGCGAGACGCCGTGATCTCAGCTCAGCGTCACGGATAGTGCCACGTCATCGATGCCGCAATAACGTGCTTGTGGTCACCCCCACAAGTAGGGGCGTGCTCGGGTATTAGAGTACAAAGATAATAACATACAATATATTAACGGTGTTCGGATAAAGTTTCTATCAGGAACATACGATAATGAGTACAATCTGATTAAATAATATCGCATGTAATAAGATTTCTAAACAGAGATTCAGATTCAAGATTATGATAATAATAAATTTAAAAAGATGAATGGCGAATATGATTTCGAATACGAACATGATGTCAATTGAATATGTATAATATCATGTGAATGAGATAATTTATAGAGCATAGAACAATGAATGAGTTTAGAAACCCAACCATAGCAAATAGTAGGGTAAGAATTCGCACCTTAATTACTTGTAATGTTCCACAATAATATTAACTCGTTCACGCCCGTTTGTAAAAATCTACATTTAAATTATCTTTCAGTCAACTTATGCGTATTTTCCTGTGTCTATAATTATTATTTGTTTTGATGGGTTAAGATTTTCAAACTTGAATTAATCTTTTAAATCTAGAACCATTACAGTAGCTTTTTTCCATAATTTATTACTTTTAGTATCAAGTAAATTAACACTTTTAATTTTATTTTTATCTTAAAACATAATTGATTGTTATTTCAAATATATATTATACCATAGTATACGATTTGCTTAAAACAATAGTCGTAAGAAATCTGACTGTAGTGGGTTTTAAATTTTTAAACAAGCTTTCATGGGAGCATGTAGCTTTATTTTCTTTATTATGTTTTTACTAATTTACAATAACCAATTATTGATAGTTGAAATAAATCTTTTTACAAAAAATATTGAGTTCAAAGTTATACCTCAGTGTAGTCAGAAGCAAAGAAAATATGAGGATTTGAGAGAAACTGAAGAGTTTAATCTGGTGCTGGCCATTTATAGTAGCTAGGGTTTTCTTTGCCACCAAGGTAAAATAAGATATTTATTTATTTAATTATTATTTTCTTTTTAATATGTTTTCAATGTTACAGGTGGTGATATTTTAAAGAGAGTGGTCAAGGTGATTTGATGACACATGTTTGAAGAAGATTCATTATTGATATCTATTTAAAATTCTATTACTTAATTAATTATTATTATTTTTTTCCGATTGTTTTGTTTTCTACTTTCATATAAGTATATTCTAATAATTTAGTTATTTTAATTACATGATTATTTATTTTATAAAAATGTTAAATATTTATAATTAATTTTAACTGGTTTATTTATTGCTATCATTAATTTATATATATATATATATACATTACTCTACGGGTATTACACTAACACTTTGAGAAGCACCAACAATATTAGATTGTTGAGATTCGTTTGCCATTTTGAGAGTTTCGACTTTCGAGCGTGAGCGTTTTTGGGAAATAAGAGCGTTTTTGAGAAATGAGAGCGTTTTGGAATTGTGTGGTTGAACCAATACAACCCACACCTATTTATACAAGTTATAGGGGCTCCAAAATACAAAAAAAACAAAAAAAAACGGTCATATAGCCGTTCCAACGGCTATAAAGCCGTTAAAATCGAAAATCCCAACGGTTCGAACCGGTTCCGAACCGGTTTGAGAACCGGGTCGGGCCCGAAACCGGCTTGAGGGTGAAACCGGGTCGGGTCGGGTTAAGAACCGGCCTCCAAATTTTTTTTTAAAACTGGTTACACACCTACGGGTTTGGATCGGGTCTCGGATCGGGTTGGGTGAAACCGGTTTGATCGTGAAACCGGTTCGGGTCGGGTTCCGGTGACCCGGTTTGAAACCGGTTTTTTTGCCCACCTCTACCTCTACGTACGCGCCACATCAAAGTTTTTCCATCCCATCACTTCCCTTCCTTTATGATGTCAATCTTTCTTATCCCTAAAATCCTTTTTAAATAAATAAAATAATAAAGTTATATCAAAAAATTAAATAAAAACTAATAATATATATAGTTAGTTTAAATAATAACAACTTATAAATAAAATAACATTTCATTAATTTAAAAAAATTACAAGATAGACGATTAAAAAACTAATAATTTATCTCCATTCCTAAAGTTGTGCTATTTCATGCTTGCGTGCTAGCACGCCTTGCAAGATCGGACTGGTTAAATGATCATGCAACGTTAACATAAATTTTATATATCCGTTCTTTTGTTGTTCATGCATTATGCGCACCGCCTCTTGGTTTTTTAGGATTCTAATTTCTTGTTCCTACTTGAGGTGCAACTCCACCAATCGAACCCGTTTCTTGTCCTCGTTATCTTGTTTGCTGAAACCACTAAGTTCAGAAACAATCTTAAGCAGCTCTTGTTGGTCAGTTGATGATGATGATGCCAGTTTCTTTCCTTTTCGTTGTGGTCTTGGCGGCTCTTCAAAGGCGGGAAATCCTCATCATTGTCGTTGAGGTTGATGGAAATCTGGGCTTCCAAAGACGTTGTACATGTTTGAATCAGTTGTCTACGCTATTTTTTGTTGTTTAGTGATCAAACTCAGCACCAATGAGATGAATGACAATACATTTCAGATGATTTTTAAGAACGTCCCATGACGATAGGTCAGTAAAGCCTTTGTTTTCATTAAGCTGTTCATACTCTGTGTGTGTCTCTTTCAATATATCATCTTCTGATTGACCGCTTTGTTGATTAGTCACTCTCTTGTTGTAGATACCGTTGAAGTTGGCCACCCATTTTAATTTAATTAACTTGATGGACACAATGGTGAAGAATCCACTCCCAAAAACGAATTGAATATTTGTTGAGTGTGTTATTAATTTTTTAAAATTATTTGCCTAAAGGAAAGGAGATATCGCGGGTGTTATTAATTTTGTTGCGGAGTTCCCACTTCCCACGTCGTATGATTGATGAAAAAGTAAAGTAGAGCAGATCCTATTAAAGGTGAGAAAGGATACCAGATTAATCACTTACCTGGACGGGGGCAATGGGTGATCAAGGAGGCTCATGGCCTAGGTTGATGACTTCCATTGCACTTTGGAGGGGTGTCCGCCTAAGGTCGACCCAAGTGGTCGAGCCTGCGTCACAATTTGTAGTAGCTAAAGCCAGCGTTCGCGCGACCCTTCCAATTTTATAGTCAAACCTTTTTGTCATGTCAATCAATACTTATCAATCTCTTTTGCATATTTATCTACTATTTTAACAAAACCCAATCATAGCATGAAATGATGAAAACATTATGTTTCTTTGATTTGTAAGTTGACGCCCACAAGGTATTTGTGAAAATGATCTGGAATTCGAATATTATTAGATTGATGGTGGTTATATATTTTATGTGATTTAAGTTGTTGATGAAGGGAATGTATGGACTGCTCTTGCCCATATAATAATAGGAACATCGGTTATAGGATCTGTCATTATCTTGTAGTGTTGCACAGCTTGGATGGTTTGCTGGTCCGATTTTTTTTAACGGCCAACGAATACTATAAGCCTTGCCATCCGGGTGGCGAAAGGCCACCCACGCCCGCGAACGCAGACAACGTTGGTGACCCGGCCCGCCCACCCACAATTTCAGGAGAAACCCACCACCTAAATACCCACTTTGGAGAAACCCCCGGTCTACCTGAGCATATTGCACAAAGTGAGACTCGAACCCATGACCTCCACATTGAAAGGCCATGGGGGTGCCTTCTCCCAAACCAATTAATCTGGGGCTCATTAACGATTGCTGGTCCGATTTCTCTCGTGTTATTTGCACTATCTCAATGCATCACTTCTCAACAATTTCTGACCATCGTGAAATATGATATATACCTATTTTTACTCTCATTTAAGTATTTAACAAAGCTTCTACTTTTCACAATTTTATTTTTATCTATTGATATTTTAAACTTATATTTAATTAGTACAGATTTAAACAGCAGAAATTAATCCAAACAATTTATTTGGTTACATGTTTTATGCCAATCGACCATCATTCTAATAATATCAACACATCAAGATCAAGCTAGATGCCCTATTCTTCAAGAAAATGAATCGATTTTGAGTAATTTTAATTTTATGGGTAAAAATAAGTTACTAGGTTAGTAAAATTATATAACGACACTTTTATGAATCTTGTTAACTTAGAACATTAAAGTTTTAACCTTTTTAAAAGATGGACCAAAATTATAACATTATAGTTTTATAAAATGTAATTATGAGTAGAACATTAAAGTTTTAACTTCTTTTTGTAAAGATGGACCAAAATTATAACCTAACTTTTGTAACATATACTATATTATTATTATTATTATTTTTTTTAATCACTGGCGTCATCCTCGCTTTCAATAAAAATTCAAAGCAAATTACATAAGGATAGCAAGTAGACGGGCAACAAACTGCGCCGCCATCCCCTTCTATATTATTTAAATATATATAATAAAAGCTAGTTTAAATGTTTTGCTCGTTTAATTCGGTTATTTATACCAAACCACATCATTTGTAAAAAAAATCTAAATAGCTTAATTTACCCTAGATTTTAATGTGTTATTGTTATTATATATATAATTTGATTACAAAAAGTATATAATAAAAAGAAAATTTAACGTAATTAGAGGACGTAAATATTTAGATACTTTTTAAATAAGTTTTAACATTTTATTTCAACTCAGTTTTATATCGGTATTTTTAAAATCTACATATTTAATCACTGAAAATAAAATAAAAGTTAAAGTGGCTCACTTTTAAATAAGTGGATCCACATGCCGACATCTATTAATTATTATTAGCGGGTATTCAACACGATAAAAGTGTGCATATGTTATTCGATAAACTGAGATTATCTTATCCTTTTATGTTTGAAGTTAGCCTTTCAAAAACAAAAAAAAAAACCTTATCCTTTTATGTTAGTCATGTTGAGTCAATTAAGAAATAAAAATAAAAGGGCCCACTAATAGAAATAATTACATGAATAGCCCTTTGTTTTATGGATTTTGTTTCATTATTTTACGGATTTGTTTCCGAAGTATAAAAGGTTACATTTTTAGTATTCATTGTTCACTTGAGCGAAAAATATTTGGCCCATTAAAACCAGCCACCCAAAATTCACTCACAATCGCTGATGCCAAACTCCATTTTACAGGAGAAAAAAACAATCATGGACTTAATTTCATGAAAAATTGAAAGAGAAGTGACTAGCGTTGATAGGAGAAATGTGGATGTAGCAGCCGATATCCCCACCAAGGGGTAAGGGATAGAGGTTGCTCCTTTCTAGTATCTCCGGAAGAGTACCTACGACACATCTCGCCATCAGTTTCGTCACGGGGGACCCCGAAGGGTTACTTCATGGCTGCACGAGGTCAGCTCCGGAATTTCCTCGAGTCTTGGCTAGGGCTGCATCCATATGAAACGCTCGTTAGAGGGCCCGTGGGTTGTCCCCGAGGGCACTCCGACGCTCAAGTCAGTATCATCATCAAGATATACATATATGTCTTTTCTATATATTAGAGAGAAGGAGATATATATAAGGGAGGAGATGGTGTAGTGAGTGAAGGGAGAAGAACCTGGTTCCTAATGGGGTTGTGTCTCCATATTTATAGTAAGTGTCGGTGGGCCTTTTACCCTAATGGGCCATTTCCAGATGGGCCCACCTTCTTTGGGTTGACAACTGGTCATTGGAGGGGGTAGCTCCTATAAGTCCCCCCAGTCCTTTGTGCTTGTTATTTATGATAAGGATAAATGATTCAACATGTTCATGTTAAGTCAAATTCTAGTTATGTTTTTTACTCTCGTTTTTTGGGCCCCGTCGTTGGGCCGTTGATGGGGGTATTCCTACGAGTCTCCCCAGTCTAGCATTATGCAATGCAAGTTGTATTATCTCAGACTCCTTAGTCTGTCGTCGTCGGGTGCCGTATGGGGATGCAATACCAAGTCCCCCAAATCTATCACTGTTGTCGAGTTGCCCCGCAACCATTAACAACCTTTTTTCGCAACGTGGTGATTTGTATAAGTTGAGTAACGCTTGGTCTACGCGACCTTGATCCATGTTTTTGTCCTGGCTGGACCATTGTTTTGATATCTCTTGATTTAGACATTTTTGGGTTTCTTACTTTTTCCATGAAGTGTGCAATCCATCCTTTTCTTCTATCTTCACCGTGAGAGTGTATATGGGGCCTTTCACAAAACGTACGAGTCCCTGTATCACCTTTAATCAGAAGGTGGATAAGGTGGATCTGACCGAGGCGATGCTTGAGGAACCTTGATTGTAATGATGGGATATGTGGGGCCTTTTACACAACCTACGAGTCCCTGTATCACCTTTAACTGGAAGGTGTATAAGGTGGATCTGACCGAGGTAATGCTTGAGGACCACCCATATGCGCACCTAACAATCTTCTTTGAGTAGAAGTAATTATGTATATAAATCCATAGAGGGAGGGGATGAGTTTACCTCCTCCGAGTGTATGAATCCGGTCACCTCTTCTTCTAAGTCCGTGAGGTGACAGATAACCTGCTATCTTTTTATTAAAAGGTCCATTAGCTTATGGATCTCTAACACGGTAGGCGACGCCTTGTTCTTCTCCAAATTCTTTTGGGTAGTGGTATTTTCACATGCTTGGTAAATGATTACCACTTGTTGACCAATGCTCAAGGCAAGTATGTAAATATGAGATCTTCTATCGGCTTGTGAGGACCGCCCAGTGATCATACAATCCTCTTCTTATTTAGGGGAAATATGTGACTTTAAAAGGAAGATCTTGCTTATATGTGTGATTGCTAGACAAAAGACCTTATGTCCGATGGGTAACAAAACCCTTATGATTTATATGATAACTCCCACAGGATAATTTTTTATAATGAATTACTACATTGGTGATAATGGGGTTATACTCTGCTAGCCCCAGTTTATTGCTACAAAGTCATATTTGTAGTATTAAACTAGACCTGGAAAATGAACCCAAGTATCAAATTTTGGGTCATGATGGGCGTCTTTTTTTGACATGTTGGGTCATAACTAATATTTTGGTGGGTCTATATGGGCTAAGGAAATGAAAACTTAATACTTGAAGGGTCAGAATGGGTAGAGATAAATACCTAAACGGGTCAGGATGGGTAAGTGAAAAATTAGGTTTTTTCGTCATCTTTTGTGGTAGAGACGAGAGAATCGATCAGACTTCTAATCTTCAGTCACATTCAAATGAATTTGGAAGTTGGTGATTCTCGTTTCCATATCGATTTTCTATTCCGGAATGATTTTAGCTTCCAAATCGATTTTGGTAATGAACGCTCAGAGTTTCTAGATGAACGAACATGGGGGTTCTGATCTTGAAGAAATCGATCAACTGTTATTCCAAATCAGATTACGTGGAACGAACGATCTGGTTTTTAAGTCGGATCTATCGCTACCATCAATCGTGAGATTTCTTCATCTTATTTCAGTTTCAATCGTCCGATTTACAGGTTCGATTGGGTTCTTCATCTTGAGTATTAATGGAACTATGGAAGCCATGGCGTTCCACATCGTATCATCTCGTTGACCACATAAACGAAATTGTTTTTGACTGGTCTTCTCCATCGGTTTGAACAGAAAATTTCTGGGTATGAAATCTTAAAATCGTTTATCTATGAACGATTTGAATTGTCAAATTTTCTTAGTTCTGTGATGAATTTCGTCATAAAGGTTTTCATCAAAATGATTTTCACTAGGTAAGAGATTATCAATTTTCATCATTACAAACATATCCAAAGCTCTACCTATTTGTTTTAATGACCGAAGATCAGATCAAGATCAACATAATCTGATTTTTTTACCCGTTCTAACCCGTGGTATTTTTTGTCAAAACCCATCCTGACCCGAACCAAAGTTGTCATTTTTTAAAGGTGACTCGTCCTGACACGAACCCATCCTGACCCGGACCCATCCTGACCCAACCCGCCCATTTTGCCAAGCCTATATTAAACTCAAGAGTCTTCAGAAAGGAGGCCCTTCCTGTGACATTTCAAAAACTTTCGTTGCGGAATTTATCGTGTAAATATTAACATTTTATAATTAATCAAATTTATACAAATTGGTGTATTGGCAAATTTCAATTTATGCATTTTTAAATTTTTAAATATTTGAAGGTTATAAACTATATAAATTATGTTATTAAATTAAATAATTTATAAAAATAAATCAATGGTAATGTTATTAACCATTCAAAATGTTTGATTTTAAATAAAAACATAAGTTTTATAAAATTATATATATGCTTAAATTTTATTTAGTTTAAAAGAATTTAAGTTAAATAAACTTAATAATTTGAATAAATAATTTAATGTATTATCTCAATAAGATAATTATTTAAAAATAACTAGTTTTTAATAAAGAAAATGGATTTATAAAATATATAAATATAATCTAAATTAATTAAAGTTTAAAAAGAAATTAAATTTTGTAATTAAATTAAAGTCGGAGGACTATTTGGAATAAAACAGATTCTATAGGGGGTTTGTTCGAAAATTTTTTAAGGTTTGTTTTAAACGTTTTCAAACCTAAGGGACCAAAGTTGCCAATACCCGTATCGCATCTCCGGTCACCCCTGTGCAAAGACCGGCGGTCCAAGACCCCTTTCCGGCGAACTCCGACATGCTTGTCCCCTGCCCCTCGACAGCCGAAAAAGGGCTCTCTGAGCTCGTCGCCTCCACGCGAACCTAAGCCCCCGACCAATTTGCCTTTTTATTATCAGAATTATCACGCGCTTCATTTGACTCGAAAGTCAACGCCGCGAATTGGCCTCATCGATGGACCTCAACGTCTGCAAGACGGCTCGTCAGTTTCGGCATAACCAGACAAGTGTGTAGATGTGCTCAATTTCGTGTCCCACCATCGAATTCAACTTCGGGTATAAAAACCATTGTCGGTCCTTCTCAAGCCCCATTCTCCCTCTCTGTCTACTCTCACTCCAAATTGAGACTACCATGGCATTCGTCGTCCCTGAAAGAAGCTGTGACCAAAGTTTCGAAGTTTAATTCCATCCAGAAGTCGATTCCCACTTGTGACATTTTCGAGTTCCAAAGCCTTGCCGACCGGACACTTCGCGACCAAGTTCGAGCCTCATTTCGGGTCCATTAGCTTCTGTCATCATCAGGTAATCAATCCCCGACGAAATCTCGGCAATCGCTCGAGGATTACCGAGCAAACTCAACTCCTCGGACGCGGTTGCCGGATTGCCGAGGACCAGCGACCAACACGGGTTGCGTGTATATCAATTAAACGACACACACATAACCAGCGATGGGCAGTAGCCCGGCTGGTTATGCGTGTGTGTGTTTGTGTATCAGGTCGCGGGTTCGATCCGGGTGGCCTACGGCCCAACCCCATTTTGCTCCTATTTTCGTTTTTTTTATTTTATTTAATTATCTTAACTTATTTTAATATTATTTTTATACACTAAAGACTAAAACGAGTCGGTTTGATCGTTCGTTTATTTTGAAATCTATTAAACAATCTTTTTATCTATAAAATATTCCAATTTTTTTTTAAATCTTATAATATTTTTATAAACTTATTCAAACACATTTTATATATAAAATGTCCAATATTTTTATAAAACTTACAACATTTTTATAAACTTGTTTAAACACATTTTTATATATAAAATGTCCAATATTTTTATAAAACTTACAACATTTTTATAAACTTGTTTAAACACATTTTTATATATATAAAATGTCCTATATTTTTATAAATCTTGTAACATGTTTATAAACTTATTAAAATACATTTAATATGTAAAAGGTCTCATTTTTATAAATCTTGCAATATTTTTAATAAACTTGTTAAAACAAATTTTAAACTATATAACATGATTAGTCAAATAAAGAATTTTCTTTTATTTGTTATTATTATTTATAAATACATTAAATATAATGAATACTTGTTTAAAACAATATATATATATATATATTTTTAAGTTAAAGTTTTACAAAACCATTATCATATTCCTACCATATTTTATAAATAAATATTAAGGAATATTATTATAAAACCGATATACATTTAAATACGAATACGCACATACAAACATACAATAATACGTATTTATCTACATAGGATTTCATCGTGCTTAGTTTTCAACATCCTTATCACCCGCACTTGTGGATTTAAAAACATCCGCTAGCCAGGTGAGTTACATAGCCCCTATTTTACATTTTTATAAGTTTTGGGGTGAAACATTATACATGCTACTCACATTGTTTATACGTGTTATACATGAGACTATATGCTTATTCTTTGGATGTACATACATTTATACACAAGACAACCAACTGTAATATTGATAGATCTATTGTGCCTGACCAGCCCACCCGGTTAGGGTGTTTATTACTGCATACTCGGATATAACCGCGTGTTATATTCAATCATACCGGATATAGTGGGTAACTATATTCAAGCATACCGGACTTAGCTGTTGTGCTCTGTTCAAGCGCGTCAAACTCGGTTTGAATTGTGATTAAATAAATGGTACATCATATGCTATGTTTAACAAGATAAACAATGAGTTGCAAAACGATTTACACTACTATTTACTGGATTCACTAAACCTATGTACTCACCAACTTTTTAGTTGACACTTGATTTAAATAATGTTTCAGGTTTGGATATGTGACTGCTTGCCGAAGATCTCTCCAGTTAGGAACTATGGACCTAGTTAAATAAATTAATGTTTTGAACTAGACTAGGTTATTTGAAATGTATTGTATTTGGAACTTGTTGTCTTTAAACTTAATTAATGAATTATGCAACCTCTAGTTATCATGTGCTTTTGAACAATCATCACATTGTCCGCCTCGATGATTCCGCCATCGATCGGGGTGTGACAGATTGGTATCAGAGCCATGGTTATAGGGAATTAGGTTATTAGACACAATGACCTAGACTATAACCCTAGGACTCCCTTTTATGTGTTATGTGCTAAATGATAAATTGCTATATGAATTATTTGTAGTTAGGTGTTATTTGAATTTTCCCGAGTTTGGTACATGAGACTTATACACATACATACAAGACTTTGATACATGATACATACTTTACATACACATTTGACAAGCAAACTTATGCAAACAAATACACTACTTATCCTTGTCCATACTCTCTCCTAATCCTTATAAATTGCAACATTCCTACACATTTTATATTCATAGACTCTCAAATCTATTGAAATCTTGAAAATCTCGTCAACGACTTAATTTCCTGAAACCAGTAAAAGACACGTGCAATCTGGAAGGGTGACACCTGTACATTGGGTTTTCTGTCTAGGAAAGCATTTCGTATAAATCCAAATAAACGGACCCGTATGCTTTCCTGGGAATTCCTGAAGTGAGTGTTTACCTATAGGCTAAAGCATGTCTCTTTGAGAGTTTCGGGGAATTACTTAACGTTGATAAGTCAATGTATTCGCAAGGATACAATCCGAATTTGAACTCAAAATCTGGGGACATTATAGCAAAATAGGAAAAAAACTAGACGAACATGCAAAACAAATCATTATTACGGGTGCACACGTAATAACAATTTGTAGTGCATGCAAGTCCCAGCAATTCCTATTACGCGAATAATGATCTATAACATCATGTTCTACCCGGAATAGATGACTTAGTTTTCCCCATCAACCTAGAATAAATACACATGCACTGGCACGCGTCATGATGAATCCCGTTTTTCTGCTTACATTATTTCCGGCTATAACTCATATATATCCATCGTATCTAAAATATCATTGTCTTTTCTTATGGTGTTAGAATGCCTCCTCGACATACTAACTCTAGCAACTCCAACGTTGACCTTGCTGCACTACTTACTCAACTAGTAGGCCAAATGATCCAAGCTAACAACAATGGTAATGGGTCTAATACGCAAGGGAATGGTGCAAACCCACCGTACTGCACATTCAAGCATTTCAATTCTTGCAACCCCGCCAAATTCTTCGGGACGGAAGGTGCTACTGGCCTTCTTCAATGGTTTGAAAGTATGGAGAGTACTTTCCTAAACAGCGATTGTCCCGACAACCTCAAAGTCCGTTATGCTTCCAGCGTCTTCCAAAAACGAGCACTCACCTGGTGGAACGGTGAGAAACGTACTCGAGGCAACGAATCCGTTATGTCCATGTCTTGGGACGAAATGAAACGACTTATGACTGACGAGTTCTGTCCTCGCAACGAAATGAGGAAGCTCGAAGCTGAATTTTGGGATCTCACCCAAGATAGCGGAGAGAATTTGGCTTACACCACTCGTTTTCAAGAACTAAGTCTGCTCGTGTCCCACATGGTTACTCCCTTAGCGCGGGGAATTGAGAAATACATAGGTGGACTGCCTATGCCGCTCCAAGACACCGTATTGGGAAGTAATCCCTCCACTCTCGAAGACGCTATCCGTTTGTCTGCTGTGTTGACTGACAATCACGTCAAAGCAAGTACCTTATCTAGGAAGGGTACCAAGAAAGTGGTCGACAAAGCTGCTACTTTCGTGTCCGACAAAGATGAAGAACCCAAATCTTCCCATCATGATAGGAAGCGTAAGGCCCAAAACTTTGCGGCCATCATTCCTGCCGTACCTGTGACCCAAGTTACTCCTACGGGTCAAATTCTGAGAAATTATGTAGGTTCATTTCCCCAATGCCCTACTTGCAAGTATCACCATGCCCCGCATGCTGCATGCCGTCTATGCTCAAAATGTGGACGCTATGGACACGTTGTTACTACTTGTCGTGCTCGCACTATCGTTAATCAAGCTACTCAAGGCAATCATCCAATGCCTCTCGCTATCACCTATGGACGGGCCTGTTATGAATGTGGAGACCCAAACCACTTTCGAAACCAATGTCCAAGACTTCAAAATCAAGGTGGTCCTCGTGGACGAGCCTTTAATATAAATGCTAACGAGGCTCCGGCCAATGACGACACTGTCAACGGTACGTTCCTTTGTTCACTATCTTTATACATCCGTTTTATTCAATATTCATGCCAATAGAAAAATTGTGTCTCTTGCTCTTAACCATCTATTTGCTAAACAACCAACCAATTTTGATAACTCGTATATCATGGTAATAGCGGATGGGAAATCCATTGCTATAAATTCTATAATCCGTGATTGCATATAACAGCTATGCTTTCACCATTCATCTCATTCCTATACTTTCGCGAAACAAATCTATTATGTTTAAATTTAGTCATACAACTTGCTAGCTCTGTTAAAGTCTACTTGAATTGTTGAAGTTCTAAATCCTAGTAATTATGCACGGGGAATCCCCGGTATATCAAAGGGGTGGTGGGTTAGCCGCTGGTACACCCTATACATAAACCCACTTGATATAACGAGTATAAACCATGCATAAGTACTAGGAAGATGATCGGTTCTGGAATTGTTAGACATATTTGTGCTATGAAACCACTCATAGACGTGATAACATTTGTAAATTGCACGCATTTCATTGTACAATTTTCAATTGAGAAAGGTGATTTGATTAAAATGATCTAAATCCTAGTAATTATGCACGGGGAATCCCTGGTATATCAAAGGGGTGGTGGGTTAGCCGCTGGTACACCCTATACATAAACCCACTTGATATAACGAGTATAAACCGTGCATAAGTACTAAGAGGAGGACCGGATTTTGGAAATGTTTTTTTTTGCAAATTTTGAAAATACGAACACTCGTGGGGTGGAGTTTTTAAAGGAAAATGCCATGTCACAAGGTGATTGGCACCAATATTATTAAATCTGTTTCCTAGTAGTTTACATTCATGCGTTGTATGAACAACTGTATGCATAAATCTCATTACACCATTAAATCAACTAATTATCAACTCGACTCGAATTAACACCACCATCCGTTATCATACGTTATTTTCCCCGTTGAATCTTTCTCTTGTGAAGTAATTCCATTCTAAGTCCTTTGGCATCTCTTTCCCGCTTCTATAACGTTCGCTAATCGAATTTCGGAAAGAAATTCCTTCAACTTGGGGAGACTGTGACATTTCAAAAACTTTCGTTGCGGAATTTATCGTGTAAATATTAACATTTTATAATTAATCAAATTTATACAAATTGGTGTATTGGCAAATTTCAATTTATGCATTTTTAAATTTTTAAATATTTGAAGGTTATAAACTATATAAATTATGTTATTAAATTAAATAATTTATAAAAATAAATCAATGGTAATGTTATTAACCATTCAAAATGTTTGATTTTAAATAAAAGCATAAGTTTTATAAAATTATATATATGCTTAAATTTTATTTAGTTTAAAAGAATTTAAGTTAAATAAACTTAATAATTTGAATAAATAATTTAATGTATTATCTCAATAAGATAATTATTTAAAAATAACTAGTTTTTAATAAAGAAAATGGATTTATAAAATATATAAATATAATCTAAATTAATTAAAGTTTAAAAAGAAATTAAATTTTGTATTTAAATTAAAGTCGGAGGACTATTTGGAATAAAACAGATTCTATAGGGGGTTTGTTCGAAAATTTTTTAAGGTTTGTTTTAAACGTTTTCAAACCTAAGGGACCAAAGTTGCCAATACCCGTATCGCATCTCCGGTCACCCCTGTGCAAAGACCGGCGGTCCAAGACCCCTTTCCGGCGAACTCCGACATGCTTGTCCCCTGCCCCTCGACAGCCGAAAAAGGGCTCTCTGAGCTCGTCGCCTCCACGCGAACCTAAGCCCCCGACCAATTTGCCTTTTTATTATCAGAATTATCACGCGCTTCATTTGACTCGAAAGTCAACGCCGCGAATTGGCCTCATCGATGGACCTTAACGTCTGCAAGACGGCTCGTCAGTTTCGGCATAACCAGACAAGTGTGTAGATGTGCTCAATTTCGTGTCCCACCATCGAATTCAACTTCGGGTATAAAAACCATTGTCGGTCCTTCTCAAGCCCCATTCTCCCTCTCTGTCTACTCTCACTCCAAATTGAGACTACCATGGCATTCGTCGTCCCTGAAAGAAGCTGTGACCAAAGTTTCGAAGTTTAATTCCATCCAGAAGTCGATTCCCACTTGTGACATTTTCGAGTTCCAAAGCCTTGCCGACCGGACACTTCGCGACCAAGTTCGAGCCTCATTTCGGGTCCATTAGCTTCTGTCATCATCAGGTAATCAATCCCCGACGAAATCTCGGCAATCGCTCGAGGATTACCGAGCAAACTCAACTCCTCGGACGCGGTTGCCGGATTGCCGAGGACCAGCGACCAACACGGGTTGCGTGTATATCAATTAAACGACACACACATAACCAGCGATGGGCAGTAGCCCGGCTGGTTATGCGTGTGTGTGTTTGTGTATCAGGTCGCGGGTTCGATCCGGGTGGCCTACGGCCCAACCCCATTTTGCTCCTATTTTCGTTTTTTTTATTTTATTTAATTATCTTAACTTATTTTAATATTATTTTTATACACTAAAGACTAAAACGAGTCGGTTTGATCGTTCGTTTATTTTGAAATCTATTAAACAATCTTTTTATCTATAAACTATTCCAATTTTTTTTTAAATCTTATAATATTTTTATAAACTTATTAAAACACATTTTATATATAAAATGTCCAATATTTTTATAAAACTTACAACATTTTTATAAACTTGTTTAAACACATTTTTATATATAAAATGTCCAATATTTTTATAAAACTTACAACATTTTTATAAACTTGTTTAAACACATTTTTATATATATAAAATGTCCTATATTTTTATAAATCTTGTAACATGTTTATAAACTTATTAAAATACATTTAATATGTAAAAGGTCTCATTTTTATAAATCTTGCAATATTTTTAATAAACTTGTTAAAACAAATTTTAAACTATATAACATGATTAGTCAAATAAAGAATTTTCTTTTATTTGTTATTATTATTTATAAATACATTAAATATAATGAATACTTGTTTAAAACAATATATATATATATATATTTTAAGTTAAAGTTTTACAAAACCATTATCATATTCCTACCATATTTTATAAATAAATATTAAGGAATATTATTATAAAACCGATATACATTTAAATACGAATACGCACATACAAACATACAATAATACGTATTTATCTACATAGGATTTCATCGTGCTTAGTTTTCAACATCCTTATCACCCGCACTTGTGGATTTAAAAACATCCGCTAGCCAGGTGAGTTACATAGCCCCTATTTTACATTTTTATAAGTTTTGGGGTGAAACATTATACATGCTACTCACATTGTTTATATGTGTTATACATGAGACTATATGCTTATTCTTTGGATGTACATACATTTATACACAAGACAACCAACTGTAATATTGATAGATCTATTGTGCCTGACCAGCCCACCCGGTTAGGGTGTTTATTACTGCATACTCGGATATAACCGCGTGTTATATTCAATCATACCGGATATAGTGGGTAACTATATTCAAGCATACCGGACTTAGCTGTTGTGCTCTGTTCAAGCGCGTCAAACTCGGTTTGAATTGTGATTAAATAAATGGTACATCATATGCTATGTTTAACAAGATAAACAATGAGTTGCAAAACGATTTACACTACTATTTACTGGATTCACTAAACCTATGTACTCACCAACTTTTTAGTTGACACTTGATTTAAATAATGTTTCAGGTTTGGATATGTGACTGCTTGCCGAAGATCTCTCCAGTTAGGAACTATGGACCTAGTTAAATAAATTAATGTTTTGAACTAGACTAGGTTATTTGAAATGTATTGTATTTGGAACTTGTTGTCTTTAAACTTAATTAATGAATTATGCAACCTCTAGTTATCATGTGCTTTTGAACAATCATCACATTGTCCGCCTCGATGATTCCGCCATCGGTCGGGGTGTGACACTTCCCTTATCAGGAAACGTTGAATAAACTAAGGTCCTTAAAATGGACACCTTCTCTTCTGAAGTAAAAGCATGTTGGCTAAGCCTTTAGTATGAACACTTTTTATGAAATGGAACTTAGTAGGAGGGAGCCTCCTCGAAAGAGAATATCAGTTCAGCTCCTTTTTAGAAGGAGAATACTAATTTAGTTCCTTCTTGAAAGAGAATATTAGTTCAACTTCTTTTGGAAGGAGAATATCATTTCAGTTCCTTCTAGACAGAGAATATTAGTTCAACTCCTTCTAGAAGGAGAATATCATTTCAACTCCTTCTGAAAAGAGAATATTAGTTCAACTTCTTCTGGAAGGAGAAAATCATTTCAGCTCCTTCTAGACAGAGAATATTAGTTCAACTTCTTCTGGAAGGAGAATATCATTTCAGCTCCTTCTGGACAAAGAATATTAGTTCAACCTCTCTGGAAGGAGAATGTCGTTTCAGCTCCTTCTGGACAGAGAATATTAGTTCAACTCCTTCTATAAGGAGAATATCAGTTCAAATCCTTCTCGAAGGAGAATATTGATGCGCACTAAATTAGTCATATATTTCACATCAATTGCGTCCCGATTATTGTCGTTTTCTTTGTATATTGATTAGATTTATTGCCCATTTAGCTTAAATTATATTTTCATGAAATATTTGGCCTAGAACGAGCAAACAAGCAAAAACATGAAGAAAAGTGAAAGAAATAAACAAAGAATGAAGAGGCACGACCCTGCGATAGTCAAAATTTGTTTTTCACTTTCCCGCTTCGTTACCACTCGGAATTGAGCCCCGTTTTCGCCCATGGATCCTATTTTCAGTCCTCTACATGTTTATGGAAGAAAGGGTGAAGCACGGGCCGTGATAAACTAGGCACGGGGCCATGCTTCCTTCAAGCCGTTCAGAAATAAGCTTTTCTGAAGTCGGGGCCGTGTCCCATGAAGCACGGGGTCGTGCCCCACCCAAGCACGGCCCGTGCCTCACTAGGAACGCCCCCGTGCCGACATCTCCTGCAGTACATTCATGACAAAGCAATCAGAGTACGACATGGTCCTCAACACGGGCCGTGCTCATCTTCCCAGACAGCCTATAAAAGGCCACCAACTTGTTCATTTGAGGGGAGGGGTTCTTGAGAGGAAATACCCACTATCTACTCTCGAGAACCAGAAATTTGAAGGCATTTGGAAGGCTTAGAACGTCCATTCATCACAAAGAAGAAGTTCTTGCACCATTAGACGTTCCTAGCTTGGACTTTTGGTGAGATCTTTCGGTTTTATCATGAGTTCCTTGCTAGTTTGCTACTTTGTTGTAATGTGTAAGCTCATTTTGAGCTAAACTCCTTTATCATCCTAGTTTTGATGAATCTTTACTAATTTATGTTGAAACTATGAATTTGGCAAGTATTATATTAATGTTATGATAATATTATGGTAGTCTCTTGATGGATATGCATGCTTTAGTGTTGATGGAATAATCAATGTTTTATAAATATGAAATCATATCATGTTGGAAAACTTATGAGATTAACATTTATTCATGATTTTATAACCTCATGTTTAACGTCATGGCTAAGTATTAGGAATAATCTTTGAAAGCATAATTTATGAAATCAACACTTAAGCATGCATCTCGTTGACTCATGTTTGGAAAAACTACGATACGTGTTATAATATTTCTTTGACAAAGTTTATGCTAATTAAAGTACTGATTACTCGAGCTTATTATTTTCATAAATTTATCTTAGAGGTTTATAAGTCAAGAGAATATATAATCTTTATCTATTTAAACTAGCTTTAGGTGGATGTTATGTAAAATACTCATCAATATCTTTCTTAATAGCTATGGAGTTAGTTACCTCGACAGGAATCTAATTCGATCTCTTAAACGAACATTAATATAATTATAAAATTTCCATTCATATGCTTTATCGTAATTAGTAAAGTGGATTCCAAACTATGATAATAGTTTTCATTTATTTTGTTATTTCAAGTACTTTTAATTACGTGTTTTAAGTTGCTAATTATAACTCAAGTTAAGTTTCCAAAACCAAAACAAAAATCTATTTTAACTCACTTGGCTTAATTAATCACAAGGATCAAGTAGTGATATCGTGTCCACGGATTGATACTCGGTTCTTATCGATTCTATATTATCACTCGACAGGTACACTTGCCTTTGTGTGTGTAGTCTAGTTTAGGTGAAAACCAAATTTAAAACCTACATTTGTGTGAAAAATATTTATTAAAAATATATATTTCACACATATCAAGTTTTTGGCGCCGTTGTCGGGGATACGGTTATTTCAAGAACAATCCGAGTTTTTGATTAAGCCATTTGTTCATATTTGTAAATATTTTATTCATCTTTATTTTTATCTTTATTTTATTCCTCTCTTTAAAAAAATATAAAAAATTTAAAAAAAAAACATCTTATTTTTTTTAGGTGATGTATGTCCACCATATCTTGTCCTGAGCTTGTTTTACCACTTTCGGAGCCCGAACGACATTTTCTTAATAGATTACGAGAGCGGACACGGACGGTAGCTGAAACGATCGTAGGCGAGACTTTGGAGGATACGCAACACGAGGAAAACATGGTTGACCAAGAAGAGGAAAGGAACATGACGTACTACGCCAAACCGTCTCTTGTCGGTTATGAGTCTAGTGTAAACCAACCGGCGATTGCAGCCAACAATTTCGAGATAAAGTCTAGCATCATTCATCTAGTGGAGAGCTCTATACAATTCCACGGTCTGCCAGACGAGAATCCAAATGCTCACATCGCGCGATTCTTACGAATTTGTGCGACTTTTAAGATCCATAATTGTTCAGACGACGCCGTTAGACTTAGGCTTTTCCCATTTTCACTTCGTGGCCGAGCCATTGACTAGCTAGACGCACTACCGGCCAGATCCATTACGACATGGGTCGAGTTGGTCGAGCAATTCCTGTTGAAATACTTCCCGCCCGATAAAACTACCAAATTCAGATCGAGGATTACCGGTTTTGTCAAGACGACGACGAGTTACTGCACGCAGCATGGAAGAGATACAAAGGACTCCTGAGAAGATGCCCACGTCACGGGCTTGAACTTTGGCTTCAATGTCAAACGTTTTTCGACGCTATCTCTGGAACGCACAAGCAAGCTGTCGACCAGTGTGCCGCAGGAGATTTTGGAGGAGCCACTCTAACCGAAGCATTCCAAGCACTGGAGAAAGCCGCAACAAAGAGCTTTGCTAACAACCCTCCAAGAACCAAATCGTCTCAAAAGTGTGTTGACTCCGATACCCTCGTTGCAGCACAGCTAGAAGCACCCACCAAGAAGTTCGAGCAAATGCAGGTCGAGCTGATGAAAGCACAACTTCGATGCGACATGTGTGGCAAGTCACACAACACAAGTGAGTGTAAGCAAACCATGATGATGGAGGATTTCGATTACGTAGGAGGTCCGAGCAATTCGTACGAAAACAATTACAACTCGAACTAGAGAAACAACTCAAACTTGGGGGAAGGAAACAATAACCAATAACCCCATTGGTTCAACAAAAGACCTCCATTTCAGCAACAAAATCAATCTTTCCAACCAGAACCACAATATCAAGGTTCAAACAGCAACAACCAAGCCGGTGGAGTATCCAACATGGAGAACCTGTTGCAGCAACTCTTAGCAAGTACGCAAACTGCAAATAAGTTGGCTGAGCAACAAAATCAACAAACTGAATAACGCTTCTAACAACATGAGGTGGAAATGAGAAATCAGAAAACATCTTTACAGATCATTCAAATGGGACAGATATGCCAACTGCTCTCAGAAAGACCACAAGGCAGTCTACCCAGTAACACCGTGCCTAATCCTAATGCACATGTAATGGTCATAACCTTAAGGAATGGAAAAACCACTGAGAAAGAATCAGCACCCATATCACAGCCAATTGTTGAGGAAGAAGAGATTCCCGTTTAGGAGAATAAGAAGCAAGTTCCAGCAAGTAAAAGACAACCTAAGGAGCTAACAAGGGCATACATACCACCAATCCTATATCCAGGTCATTTGAAGATGGATAGGATGGAAACACAATATGGCACGTTTTTGGGACTCTTCGAACAACTGCATGTTAACCTACCATTCGTCGAAGCTTTTGCTGAAAATGACAAACTCAAGAAAGAAGCGGAAGAAGCCAGGCTTAGAAAGCAAGATGAATAAGTCAAGAAAAAAGAAGAAATGAGTTGTGCCCTCTGCGTCAGCAAGCTTCCAATTCAAAAAGCAACACCCGAGGATGAGCCTTCCTACTTCACAAACAAGGATCAAGTGGAAGTGATTACCACTAATCCAAAGGAGTTGGTTGTTACCTTACAACCACTTCTTGACTCATCCGATAAGGAACAAATTCAGGAAAACTTGGCAGCATGGTTAGAAGAGTCGGTGAGTGAAGAACAAATAGTCGTAGATGAGTTGGTGGAGATTCCTGACATGGAGGCACAAGAAGGATGGTCTGACCCGACTGTAATTCCTACTACACCAGAAAGTACCGCACAAGTCCCACCTCCTGTTCATGTTATTCCTTCTTAGGAGGATGAGTTTGGGGATGAGTTGTTGGGTGTACCAATGGTGGAAGTGAATGGAGAACAGTTTGACCCGATTGACGATCTTGATGAATTGGAAGCATTGTTGTTTAGAAAACTAACCATGGTAGTCAAGAAAGAACTACATCAAGGAATGGAGTTGCAAGTGGATGGATTTACCAACAAACAAATGACTAAGGTGATAGTCGTTCCATGGTACTGTATCAAGGAAAGTTGGCCCGCAATCAAGCATGACGCTGATTACACATGGGAATCGTACATACCGCAGGAGAGGGCACACCACCATACGAACCATATAACTTTAGAGGAGCGGAAATGTTTCATCAAACATTTTAATACTACAAAACATTGCTAGGGCAACCATCTCCTTCAATACATGATCCATATTAAGTTTGGTCAGGGAAAGTTTAAGTGTTGGTGGCGTGACCCGCTGATCGTTTGAGTCTAGCCAAAGACTCGTAAATAAACGTGGAGCTTCCGAGAGGCAACCCAAGGGTTTGTTTAAGTTCTCCTACTATTTTACTTTCTAGTAGTTTTATGATTTAGTGGCGGATGACAATTTTGATAATCACATTTGTGGGAACTAACTTAGTCCTCAAAAGTTCGCTCATCTGCACTAATCACCTATCGGCTGTATATTTTCTTATTTTGTGGTTGAGTGGTTTGTAGGTCTTACAATTGCTGAATCTCTTTGGACTATGGCATTTCGGTAGGCTATGGGTATCGACCACAGGCGTTCGCATGACATTGCACGCATTTGTGGGCACCGGTCACATTTTGGACCAACGATATTCTGGGGAGTTCTTGTTTCCTTTCCTCCATTTACACTTCATAATTGTTTACTTCTTTTCACATTGAGGGCAATGTGAGTTTCAAGTGTAGGGAGGGGGGTTCACTTACTTGAACTTGGTCTTGTCAAGGAAAATCATTTTAAGTAAAACACTCCACTTTTAAAATTTTTGTGGCATCAACAATCACAAAGCTTTACCAATTTTTGATAAAACAAAGGAAAACGTATATTTTCATAAAGCACTTGATTTAAACTAGCCATCGAGTTGGAAGTTATTTTTTGTGATATTCGCAAGCATGGTAAGTGAAAGGAAATAAAACGACGTGCAAAATTTTACACTTTTACCCAAATCCATCTGTTTCCGTGAGCATATTTTTGAGCCTTTACAGTGTAAGGCCCCAAACCCGGGAGGCCTCACTTATTGGATTTACTCATTCACAAACAGTTCTTAAACATGAATATCAAATAACGCAGCGGAAAATTTCATTTGAACATAACTTAATCGTTGTTCATACATGCGGAAGCGTAAACATTGATTAAATCATAATTACATCATAGACAAAACATAACGGGATGCCAGTCTTCAAAAGCAGTCGGGTAACTCTTCATCTCTAGCCAAGCATCACCGTCCATCCTCATAACCTGCCTTAACCTGAATGTGCACACTAAAAAGGTCAGCTACGCTGGTGAGTTCTAGTTTTAACATAAAACCTTAACTTCAAATAATTTGCCAAAAACATCACATCATACTTCATTTAATAAAAAGCGTACGTAAAATAATGCAATAACAAACATAACACTTCATAAACATAAGTCAACGAACATATCGAATCTGTGCCTTCTTGTAACCGTCAAATCCAAACGTTACATACTGGCTGAATAACCTAAGGATCACCACCACTAGGCCCATCATCACCGTACTGTCCTTCGGGTGAGGAACTCCTAGGGCCCGATACTTAGGTCATCCAACCCTTCAAGCACGGCGTCCCAAAGGATAGCGCGTACCAAACTTCAAGCACTGCGCCCCGTCGGACACAAGTACTAAACTTCAAGCACGACTACCCCGTAAGGTAAATCGTACCAAACTTCAAGGATCACGATAATCCCCTTGACGACCGTCATCGCCACAGTTGTACAACAGTTGGCCAACCACAAAGGCCCCTAAAAGGTAAAGGCCCATAACATACTTCTCATCCCTTAACCTTCATTCCCAAGGAATATTGGCAGATTCGTTCATTTGTGACTTTCATAAACCTTCGCTTCTTTTACTTTAAAAACTTCAGTTAAAGCATTCGTACGTTTTATTAAAAACATTCTCATTCGTTAAAACACCACGTAAACTTCTTTTGGCAAAATATTTTATAAACACTTCCTTCATAAACCTTCCTTCTAAAACATCCTTCATAAACATCATTTTATAAAACATTACATACAACCTTCATAAACATCGTTTTATAAAATCGTCACGTGTGCACACCAGCCCAAAAACATTATTAAAACATTTAAAAGAGGGCTTCTAGAACTCACCTTATTAGCTAGTCTTGGTTGTCCTAATCAATGGTCCAACCACGTCACTTCCGATCTGAATTGGTTACAAAACACATATATCAGACCTAACCTCGATTCACACTCTACTCAGCTGATATAGGCGAACTTAATGCTAAGTTCGCCTCTTCTGGCCCAAGCGAACTTATAAGCGAACTTAATAAGTTCGCTTACCCTTTGGCCAGGCGAACTTAATCAGGCGAACATAATAAGTTCGCTTACCCTCAGGCGAACTTAATTCAAGCGAACTTGATAAGTTCGCTTACCTTGGACAAGCGAACTTGCCAAGCGAACATAATCAGGCGAACTTGATAAGTTCGCCTCCCCCAAGCGAACTTGACTGGCGAACTTGCCAAGTTCGCCTGCAACATCAGTCATCTTCCCCAAAAGTCCCGAAAATCGCGGATTTAGGTTCGGTTATGTCAAAACTTCAACCTTCTTTGCTCAAAACAACCGTTTTTCATTGTAGATACTAAACCTAAGCTTATTCTTAAGTTTCATCCGTAAAAACGTCCGATCTTCACCCAAAACCCGAAAACCCAAAAACGAACAAAAACTCAGATTTAGGTCGGATCGTTACCTGAATCGAGCTTCTGATCTGGAGGTTTCCTTCACGAGTGCAAGAGACACGATCTGGTGCAATCTTGTGCGATTCCGACACTTTCTCTCTCTACGGTTTTCTCTCTCTAGAATGTCAAAGAGAAGAAGAATGAGTGCCTTGGGCTATTTATAGGGGAGACCTCCCCAAGCCCGGTTCGCGACTGACCCGGCCCGACTTCGGCCCGCTTGAACTCGCTAACTTTATTTTTTCGACATTTTGGGATGTTACATACAGCTTTGCTTTACCACACTATGCTTTTGTTTTTATCGGATTATTGAGGGTGCCATATGTTTCGTGTGAATTAGAACTTGTTTTGGGTATACGTTTCAAGACCATGAAACAGAAATGATTACATAAAAATGATCTAGGCGTTAGGATACCCACTTTGTTAGCCTTTTCCTTTCGTTTTCCTCACCCAAACGCAACCACTAGTTAGCCTCGTTGAGCCTATCACGTATCGTTCCATTCATAACCTACATTGTCATCATTTTTGTTAAGGACACGACCTTTTGAGTAAAAAAAATAAAATAAAGGGTTGGTCTTTTACCGGTTCGGAAATTAGAGAACACATTGGCAAACGAAACAAGAAAGAAGTGGCGTCAAAAGGAACAAAACCACCCTTTTGTGGGATTTCAAAAGGCGGCATGAAAAGAAAGGGCAAAAAGATATTGGTCTCACGATGGAAAATGAAGTAAAAACCAAACAACCTCCCAGCATGAGTATACAGAGTTGATCAAATAGGGTGCTATTAGGCTCAAAGTCGAACAATCCTTAAGAAAAGATAGCTTTGTATATCTTAAAGTCAAGGAGGAAGCAAGGTTTGTAGAGATGAGATTCGGTATTGACAATCTGACGTTAAATGAGTTCTTGGAATAGATATACCCTTCTAACCCGAGTGTTGTAGAGGGATTTCATTTTAGATTTCCTTTACTTTTCAGTCAATCCAATAAGCCAAGGTCGGTGTCTTTAGCATTTAGCCACTTTCCCAAATAATTAATACCCTTACCCTAAACCAAATTTCAACCCATTCAAAGACCTTTTGATTTATGCAAACAATTCCTATAAATGGTGGAGATTCGATTCTTTAACAAGCATATGATTTTCACACGATTCATATTTGGTAATTGAGTGTTCTATACATACATCATTACACGTATGATTACATATATTTAGCCGAGTGTGTGTGAACATTGTGAGTAGTGTTAAGTTTTGCATGTCAAATATTTCGTAAAACAAACCATTGTTTATTATGATATCACTTCATAAGCTCATGTTTGCTCAGTTAGCTTCAGTTTGCTTGTGTCTTTCTCGGAAATCACACCAATCTTTTGATTTATTTAAGCTTTGTTGTTTGTATTGCCATTTGGAGGGTTTTATTCAATTATATTGCTTAAGGACAAGCAAAGTTCAAGTGTGGGGAGGTTTGATGTGCACTAAATTAGTCATATATTTCACATCAATTGCGTCCCGATTATTGTCGTTTTCTTTGCATATTGATTAGATTTATTGCTCATTTAGCTTAAATTTTATTTTCAGAAAATATTTGGCCTAGAACGAGCAAACAAGCAAAAACATGAAGAAAAGTGAAAGAAATAAACAAAGAATGAAGAGGCACGACCCTACGACAGTCAGAACTTGTTTTTCACTTTCCCGCTTCGTTACAACTCGGAATTGAGCCCCGTTTTCGCCCATGGATCCTATTTTCAGTCCTCTACATGTTTATGGACGAAATGGTGAAGCACGGGCCGTGCTCAACTAGGCATGGGGCCGTGCTTCCTTCCAACTGTTCAGAAAATCAGCTTTTCCGAAGTCGGGGCCGTGCCCCACCCAAGCACGGCCCGTGCCTCACTAGGCACGCCCCCGTGCCGACATCTCCTGAAGTACGTTCACGACAAAGCAATCAGATTACGACATGGTCCCCAACATGGGGCCGTGCTCCATTGAGCACGGGCCGTGCTCAGCTTCCAAGACAGCCTGTAAAAGGCCACTAACTTGTTCATTTGAGGGGAGGGATTCTTGAGAGGTAATACCCACTATCTACTCTCGAGAACCAGACATTTGAAGGCATTTGGAAGGCTTAGAAGGTCCATTTATCACAAAGAAGAAGTTCTTGCACCATTAGACGTTCCTAGCTTGGACTTTTGGTGAGATCTTTTGGTTTTATCATGAGTTACTTGCTAGTTTGCTACTTTGTTGTAATGTGCAAGCTCATTTTGAGTTAAACTCCTTTATCATCCTAGTTTTGATGAATCTTTACTAATTTATGTTGAAACTATGAATTTGGCAAGTATTATATTAATGTTATGATAATATTATGGTAGTCTCTTGATGGATATGCATGCTTTAGTGTTGATGGAATAATCAATGTTTTATAAATATGAAATCATATCATGTTGAAAAACTTATGAGATTAACATTTATTCATGATTTTATAACCTCATGTTTAACGTCATGGCTAAGTATTAGGAATAATCTTTGAAAGCATAATTAATGAAATCAACACTTAAGCATGCATCCCGTTGACTCATGTTTGGAAAAACTACGATATCTATTATAATATTTCTTTGACAAAGTTTATGCTAATTAAAATATTGATGACTCGAGCTTATGATTTTCATAAATTTATCTTAGAGGTTTATAAGTCAAGAGAATATATAATCTTTATCTATTTAAACTAGCTTTAGGTGGATGTTATGTAAAATACTCATCAATATCTTTCTTAATAGCTATGGAGTTAGTTACATTGACAAGAATCTAATTCGATCTCTTAAACGAACATTAATATAATTATAAAATTGCCATTCATATGCTTCATCGTAATTAGTAAAGCGGATTCCAAACTAGGATGATAGTTTCATTTATTTTGTTATTTCAAATACATTTAATTACGTTTTTAAGTTGCTAATTATAACTCAAGTTATGTTTCCAAAATCAAAACAAAAATCTATTTTAACTCACTTGGCTTAATTAATTACAAGGATCAAGTAGTGAAATCGTGTCCACGGATTGATACTCGGTTCTTATCGATTCTATATTATCACTCGACAGGTACACTTGCCTTTGTGTGTGTAGTCTAGTTTAGGTGAAAACCAATTTTAAAACCTACATTTGTGTGAAAAATATTTATTAAAAATATATATACTTCACGCACATCAAATATCATTTCATCAGATGGGAGTAGAATTGTGTCTCTTCTTGAAAGTTTGTTTCTCGTCCATCTCATCTGATGGGAGTTATTAGTTTGTTTCTTCTTGGGAAATTTTAATCTCCACCAACTCAAGGGGTGGGAGTTTTTATCCACTATCTTAAGAGATAGGATTTTATAATGCTCCACCATCCTTAGGGATGGGAGTTTTCTTCTACATCTGTTGAGATGGAATTTTCATCCACTATCTTAAGAGATAGGATTTTATAATGCTCCACCATCCTTAGGGATGGGAGTTGTCTTCTCTATCTGGTGAGATAGAATTTTCATCCACTATCTTAAGAGATATGACTTAGTAATGCTCCACCATCCTTAGGGATGAAAGTTGTCTTCTCCATCTAGTGAGATGGAATTTTCATCCACTATGTTAAGAGATAGGATTTTATAATGCTCCACCATCCTTAGGGATAGGAGTTGTCTTCTCCATCTGGTGAGATGGAATTTTCATCCACTATGTTAAGAGATAGGATTTTATAATGCTCCACCATCCTTAGGGATGGGAGTTGTCTTCTCCATCTGGTGAGATGAAATTTTCATCCACTATGTTAAGAGATAGGGTTTTATAATGCTCCACCATCCTTAGGGGTGGGAGTTGTCTTCTCCATCTGGTGAGATGGAATTTTCATCCACTATCTTAAGGGATAGGGTTTTATAAGTCTCCACCACCCCATCGGGGTGGGAGTAATCTCTACCATCTTATGAGATGTGAGTAAAATAATGATCTCCACCATCCATCGGGATGGGAGTGAGTTATTGCATATTAGAGGCTTATGAGGCTCTTTCGTGAGAGGCTTGCACAGTTTTATAATCAATACTTGTGTCGGACTTTGTCTAAAAAATGAGACCCTCGCTTGATGGGCATGCGTTGTAGTGGACCTTTCGTTTTGGGGATGTCTAATAAGTGTGCTTCCCTTAAATTGGAAGAACCATGTGTAATGAACCATCGATCCTGCAAAACTTTGTTAGTAGTCTTTGCATTTATGATTTAAATTATCCAAGTACTTTGATCCATGGTAAATATTTTCTCCTTCCATCTTTCAGGAACGTTTGGTCCACTCCCCGGGACCCGAACACTTTCATGAAGGGGTTGAACATTAGTGGTCGTACACCATATTAGCCCCCAGTTCAATGTTGCTAAATCACATTAGCAATGTTTAATTTTCACTAAATCATTTGATCAAATAACATAGGCAATGTAAAGATGAGTGATCGATTGTACCGTTTATGCCTTTGATGAAAGCCGATTTGTAAATCACGAAGATGTCTGGCCGTAGCCAGAGCCGAATATCCAAGTAATGTGTTTGTTTCTCCCTATCAATCTTGGTGTGTCATAATCGTCGAGCTTTGAGGAACATATCTCTTTTGCTGGGGTTTATAGGTAATGATGTCCTAGACTATTTGCCCTTCAGTTCAATGCTTATCTTTCACCTTATTGCCTTCAAGATCAATGCTGGTAGACTTTGAGAAGCCCTTTGAATTCAAGTTTATGATTACCCATGTACTAAATGCTCTTTGCATGAGATATTCTAATGTGAGACAGGCCCTTCATAGGCCTTGCTTGCCTTGGTCTCATCCCCTTGGTTCATCTTCTTCAGGTCCCTTGAGAATGACGTGATGTGTGACCCTAGTGGGGCTCTCTTCGGATCCGGATGCGTTGGTGTTGACGTCTTGCATATACGCACTATGTTTTAGGAGTCTATTAAAACATTTCTTATCCTCATTCCCAAATGTGAAGATCCTCTAAGCTTTGATTAAGAGATGCTCCATTTTGGTTTGCATGCTTAGTATACACATGTGGTTTTCTCTCCCTTGCATAAATTTGCAAATACATTTCCATTTTCATTCAAGGGAGCTATAGTGAAGCCGAAATAATCACTCGCCGTAGGAGTTCATGGCCCACTGCAAGTGCTGTGAAAATCAACCTCTATGTGTAGGAGTAACCATGTCCCGGACACCATATATATATATATATATTTATTTATTTATCTTTTTAGCATTGATGACAGCTAATGCATTTCCATGTGGCTTCAATGCCATACGAAATATGATCTCACCAAACTTTTGTCTTTAGACGTCTTGCTTCTCATTAGTATCCCCAACCAAAATATACCTATCTAATCTGGATGGAACCTTTTAATGTGAAGAGTTCCTAAGTTGTATTTCTATCATGCACAACCACGTCATTAATCAAACCAGAAACCTCTAAATCAGATTGGAGCTCCAAATAATAACAGTTCCAACTGAATCGATCGGAGCCAAGTACTCACTGCTTGGACGAACAACTATCCCTGTGGTGGACCCTTTCTTTCGTTTCCGCTCGCCAACTATTTACTACTTCCTTCTTTAAATTTATATTTCTCTTACTTCGCTCTACCTTTCATGGTCATCCTCATGCACTGACTGCTTGGGGAGGAATCATGCACTTGCTCGTGTTCACAACTCATTCCTGCATACTTGATTTTTTTTTTATATATATGGAGTGACCCATCTTTAGAACTCATAGCACCCCTGTCTCCTTACATTTCCTACACGCGTACCCACGTGCAGAGCCCATTGAATCCCTCTCGCATAATCAACCCCTTTCACACATTGAATATGTGTCACACGTTGAATCTGTTTCAGAAATTGCACGTGTATATCTCTTGCTTTAAATTAGAGTTGGTATTGTCATGACGGGGATAATCTGGGGTTGGATCAATGTATGTAGGACGATCGTAAACTTCTTCAAGAAAGCATGAAGATGATGAGTTGAGACGGGTGATGCCACATGACTTACTACAACATCAGAACATGCAGTATTACTCTGAAACAAGAAGTAATGGTCAAAAATCATTGAATCCACGTTGGGCACACATGAACTTAAGGATGATGGTTGTTTTGTAAGCCCTTCTCCGTTTTGTTTATTTAGAAGGAACCACTGGACAGAACATCATCTCTCTTTTCCTTTTTTGTGTATTTTCAATGTTGGGCACAATATCCTTCTCCGCCATGCTATCAGCGTAAACTTTTTTGCCGTCTTCCGTCTGTACAATGGTCATCGCTTGCTAGCATTTGTCTTAACATAGCCTTCCTCGACTATGAAAACCATCTCCATTTGTGCATGTATTATAGTGGCGGTCTCACATGCAAATCTTAAACGCACCGCCTTCTTGGTGTATTTTGATATTATGTCTTCTTCACTTGCTTCTGTCTTTCATGGCGAACTTTGCACATTGGTAGCTCATATAGAGATAACAGTAGACTGGTATTAACGTCGTCTGGCCGGAGAAACTAAACTAGACTTTTCCGGGTGGTAGGGTTTCACCATCTTATGTCGGTGGATGCCTTTTCACGAAAACTAAACTAGTCCTCTTCATTGAAAAAAGATCGGTTTTCCGGCCAAGATCCGGCAAAAACGACTTTCCGATGAGAGATTCCGACGACATAGCTAGGGTTCCGGCGAACCCTTCTTCTCGGTGAGTCCTTTACCAATTTTCGTGTCATTCCGGGTATAAAACCACATACAATCTGACGTTTGTCCTCTATTTAAGGTTCCGGCGAACCTCCGGCGACCGAATTTCGTCTTGTAGTGTGAGCTCGAACGTCCGGATCTACAATCTTTAAAGTTTGTTTGAAAGGTTAGGTTATATTGGATAGTTAGTCGTTTTCAGAATTTGATCTAGTGACTTTTGGTTGTCGGGTTCCATTCCCGGGTATAAATCATGTGTTTTTGGACAGGATACGACATCACGAACCTCGATCAAATATGGTCAACGCTGGTCAACTAAAGTCAAACCCAGTCAAACACGGGTCAACGACAGTCAAATGTGATCAATACGTGAATCGTAAGGTTTAGGACGTGTTGGCTCGTAAACGGGGCTCCCGAAAGGTATGAAACGCACATTATAATATTATATTTATTTACGCGAAAATAAACGCGCATGCGGTTAAGTCACGTTGAGCCTAAACAAGTCGTTGACACTAAAGAAAAATATTAACGTGATGTTTAAAATTAACAGGTTATATTAAACGTATTGTTGACAAAAGTGAACCGTTCGAACGAAATAAATAGTTTTAGACAAGAAATATAAAATAAGTAGGTCGGAAACTTTAACATGACGATCAACCGTTATATATATAAATGTATATATACGAATAATAATTATTACTTTGGTCACATACATACATATAAATATATATATATATATATATATATATAAATACAAAAATGTTCGTATTATAAACCATTAACGGTTATTATTTAGGTTGATTTGGATAACAAGTATTTTAAGGATAAACTCGTATCTTGTGTACTACGTTTGAACATTTTAAACTTATACGAATCAAATTATAACATAACCGACTAAACGTGAGTTTGGTAAGTAACAACGATCCGTCCAAATATATTTTTGTATATATATATAATATATATATATATATGTAATCGTATAAACATATGTAATTATAAATCCTAATACTTTATACGAAACCAAACAATTATTTTATAAAACAATATTTGGATCCGTATATATATATATATATATATATATATATATATATATATATATATATATATATATATATATATATATATATATATATACACACATTCAAAATAAATAATACATTCTCATTACACAAAATTGGACGGATATTTGTCAAATATAATATTCAAATACTAACGGTCTCAAAACATAAGACACTATCATATCATAAACAAGTAGTATAAATATGTATGTAATTATATATACTTTCATATCTCGTCTTAAACAGTATTTTACTTATATACATATATTCAGGGTATATAAACATAAGTTTTGGAGGAAGACAAAGGAGTATACGATTATTTCAGATGATTACATTCTAGGAACAAAGAATATATGTATATTCGTTATGACTTTAGTAAATAAAATATGATAATAGAATATACTAAAGTAGGTATATTTATACGTAGATGTTTACAATAGAACGAACAAAACTCATTAAGGGACGTTTATTCGCGCGATACGGTACAGTACAAGTATATTTTGGGATTTTGAAACTATAAAAATATATGAATATATTTATATTTATAAACATACGTATGAATATACAAGTCATGAGATGATTTTACTAAATCATAGAGTCACATATATTCCGTTAAATGACACACAAACGTGAATTATTATTACTAATTATACGTGCACATAGCTATATACGATCGTATGCACGACATACTAATATTTTTGTATATAACTATTGAAACATATTCGAGTTGAGAAACCCGGCTCGAATTAAGCAACTAAATTTACCGAATCGGTAATACCATTAAGAAACAACAGAGCTCAACCGCACACGTAATAACTCAATGCGAGTTTAGACTCGCCTTACACTATTAGGGTTAGTCTATAAAGCTCATTAAGTGCCTACAGGTATCGTAGGACTCGAATAGGACGTAACCCATGATTATCATATGAACGTTGGTTTCTATTACTATCAGAAGGACATTAGTGTTTCTGACACGTCACCAGGTGAGTTTCACTACCCCCTTTAAGATTTTAAATGCTTTAGAAACATCTGGGGAGAAACATACTTGCTTAACACATTTGATACATTTGGAAACATTATTGTTTGACATATTTAGGAACATCATTACTTGATACATTTTAGAAAACATGGAACACACTTACGAACATTTTCATATGGTAACAAGAGAACAGGACCCGACCTTATGTTTACATTAGTTAACGAACAAAGAGCTCGCTAAAAGTCCCCTGGAACAATTTTATAAACAATAGCTGTCTAGTCTGGGATTATATGAATAGTACTATTGGGAGTGATGCCCCCAGTCATGGTTAGTCACGCTAACCGACGACTTGCAGGGTCGAATGGCCGCATAGTGTCTAAACACATACTTCGGGAGGACCGAGGGAGGGGAAAAATACCTGTTGTCGTGGTTTGGTTATGCCTCATGTATGAACATATTATTTGTATACCTAGCTAGTCTACAAATGGGTCAACATTACTTGTTCTGTTTATTATATACACATGAAACCGCTACTCATTTTGGTTATCGATCTTCTCATTAAAAAGGGCTTAACACAGGGTATAAACTCATTCACATGTTTTCATTAGGGAAAATGACTCATTTTATAACTATTAAGTCATCATATGTTTCCATTGGGGAAAAAGGTTCCTTAATAAGCCCATGAACACATTTTCAAGGTTTTCAGGAAAACGGTTTCATATTATGGCCATGCACACCTTTTCAATATTTTCACTTTATGACTCTGATGTCATCACATATTTTTGAAGAAAATGGTTTTATATTATGGCATATACACGATATCAATGTTTTCAAGGAAAACTGCTTTACATAAAGACAACTAAACGTGTGAACTCACCAACCTTTGTGTTGACATTTTTAAGTATGTTTTTCAGGTAACACATAGCTATGGCACGGTTGGAATAGGTTAGCCATTTGGATAAAACCCTAGAAGCCAAAGAAACATGGTTGTCCAACTTCAAGACGGCTTTGAACTATATGGTTCTAGGACAATGTACTAGCTTATTTTAGTATTTGTAATAATGTTCAATACTTTAGAATCTTTACTTTAGAATCTTTACTTTAGCTTCCGCTGTTGTGTAATGTACCAATCGTTGCAACCTTAATTTATTTATTTATTCATTAAGTAAATGAATTTGGGGGTGTGACACGCGTCATGTCTTTTCTTTTTTGCTGACCGATGTTGACAGCTTAAGAAAGTCTTTACTATTGTCTCTGACATATGTGAAAAATTATTATCTTTGGGTATGGAAGTACGTTCATGTAAACCTTTCCTTTGGCATTATGTGCACTATTGTCTCTGACAAACGTAAAATAAAAACCATTTCTTTCTCTCTCCTCGTTCAATTTTTTTTTTGACATGGTGAAGAGATAAAAGGTGGTGATCTCTATGCACCTACTAATTGTGCACTACACACATGTAACTTATGCATTGAAATTTATAAATCCATCTTTCATAAATGAGTTGTATCCAACAACCTTTTCATATCATAATCACATATTGCTTGTTTGTATAATACGCATGAGCTCTTGCAATCTCATTTTACTTGCATGGATTTATCATCATCTTCACACTATGAAATATAAACCTCAAAACGTCTACGGATCTATAACTATTGGATAAGAACATGAGAGTTCATAAACCAAATATGTATATGGCCTCTCGAGAGCCCTCAGGTCTACGGATTGCCCGTAACAACATGCCTCTAACAAATTATGATGGAGGTAGTTAGAGAGATTTATAACGTGTGACCGGAGCGGTGTAGGTAGGTTCGGATATCACCAGCAAGATGCGAAAACCACGAACCTGTTTGTCGTGCGGAGGGACCGGATCTGTTAACCGGAGGTGGCATTCCTTTTCCTGACTCTTTATCTGACGGTCCTTCCTTCCCGGTGTCTACCATCCAGTTGCTTTTCTTTCTTTCTTTTAAGTGTGTTTCAATGGCGTAGGAGTTCTTCAGGCTCTGTTTGGACACACAGTCCCACAGATGGCGCCAATGTAGCAGCCGGTATCCCCACCAAGGGGTAAGGGATAGAGGTTGCTCCTTTCTAGTATCCCCGGAAGAGTACCTACGGCACATCTCGCCATCAGTTTCGTCACGGGGGACTCCGAAGGGTTCCTTCATGGATGCATGAGGTCAGCTCCGACGTTTCCTCAAGTCTTGGCTAGGGCTGCATCCACATGAAACGCTCGTTAGAGGGCCCCGGGGGATGTCCCCAAGGGCACTCCGACGCTCAAGTTAGTATCATCATCAAGATATACATATGTGTCTTTTCTATATATTAGAAAGAAGGAGATATATATAAGGGAGGAGATGGTGTAGTGAGTGAAGGGAGAAGAACCTGGTTCCTAATGGGGGTTGTGCATCCATATTTATAGTAAGTGTTGGTGGACCTTTTACCCTAATGGGCCCTTTCTAGATGGGCCTGCCTTCTTTGGGCTGACAACTGGGTCATTGGAGGGGGTAGCTCCTACAATGGAGTATGTGTGTAAAAGTCTAAAAGATTTGTTTATTTTGTACCATATATTCAGTTGTATATCTTCCTTTTCTTGGCTCCTGATTTGTAGCATAATCTTTTTGTATTTAAATACGTTGTATCGTATCAATGAAAGATACAGAAAATTCCCCATATCAAATTCTTTATGGTATTAGAGCGGGACTACCATCTCTCGACCAAAGAAGCCTAAACCCTAATCACCGGTTCTTGAATCTTACGCTATGACCGACACCGACGACAAATGACCAAAAGGGCCTAAACCCGACAGCAATGTCACTGACCACAATTCTCCCTTCTACATACACGCTTTTGATTATCCCAGACATATGCCAGTTAATAATGCATTAAATGACAATAATTACATTGATTGGCCGCAAAAGATGGTGAACTTTCTCTTCGCCAAGAACAAAACAGGCTTCATCGAATGAGATGTGAAACTAGAACCGAACGCACCAACATACATGGCTTGAATGAGATGTGATTCCATGATCAAAGGTTGGCTTAACACGGCAATGGAAAAGGAGATTAGGGTTAGCGTGAAATACATTAGTACTACTGAAGAAATCTAGAGTGGTATGCAAGAACGATTCGGAAAAGAGAGTGCTCCTAGGGCATACCAACGATTAGGGGAATAGTTAATATTATTATTATTTTTTTATTTGGGAAATAATAAATAAATAATAACGAAATGGTTAAAGTGTAATTATTTATATTAGTGGAATATAAATAATGGTTTTAAATATATATTTGGATAAGATCAATATATATATATATATTAATTTCAAAATTAATATATATATATATATATATATATTATTTTCAAAAATATTAATATAATATATTCCATATAATCTAGTTAGAATATGACATATATTCCAATTAGAAGTCTTATAAATATGGATTAAATATGATTTAAAGCTCAGAGATATTGAGATACACTTTGAGAAAAACCCTAGCCACCACCACCCTATTTGCGCCACCACCTACTCCCATCCTTGGGATTTTCGGCCACCACCTGACCAGGTGCTTCGTTTCGCGTGCAACTTGGTGATTATCGCGTAGGCGCTAGCAACCTTTGTTCATTGAACTGTTGTGGATATCTAAAGTATTTTCATCCACCGTTTTCTGCTAGATCAAAGGTTTGCAATTAAAGTTGTTAATTACGTGTTCTCCATCTCTTGTTTATAAAGTTATTGCAACTGGATCACTGGTGTGTTTTCTTTAGTCTTGATTTTTGATTAAGACTTACGTTGCATTTTTGGCTTGGGTCTAGTTTATTGAAAAACTAAAAATATACGGGAAATTTCAACATATTTTGCATATATCTTACACAGAAAGATCAATATGTGATGTTCTTTTGAACAACTTATGTGATGTTTTTAACAAACAACTAAAAGGAGGAAGAGACAAACTTATCATCACATGCTTGGAGTACATTAGAGAGTACATGATGAAAAGAATTGTGATTGTGCAAAAGTTGATTGCTAAGTGTAAAGGCTTCAAAATAAACGATTCTCTGGATTGCGGGTAACAAATATCATGTCAATAGTCCTTAGTTGGACCAGCGTGTAGTTGATGTTGTGCAAAAGAGTTGTTCATGTAGAAAATAGGAGTTGACTTCCATGTCTTGTAAGCATGCAGTGGCAATCAACGAGAATATGACGTTGATTGGCATTTAAGAAACATGGGTTTCTAAGGTTTACCAGCTAGACACTTGGAGGAGAGTGTAGAAATTTGTGGACAAAATCTACATACCTAACACCCACACCTCCAAAAAATCACACAGGTTGGGAGGCAAAAGAAAAAAAAATGAAAAAAAAATCATCTCATGAATTGAGTCAAAACATTGTCGATGGAGGAAAACTGACTAAGCTTGGAAGCACATTTACTTGTGCTAAATGCAAGAACAAAGGACAATTCAAGATGTTTCAAGGGACAATCGACTTCATAACTTACTTCATAACTAGTATCACAACATGATTTGCAAGATCCAAATCAAAAGACAAGGAAAAAGTGAAGTGATGGTTTATATTAATTCAAAACAATGGTCTTTAGTCTTTTGTGTGATTCTCAAAACAATGGTGTGTGTAATTGTCACTTCATGGTCTTACTCTTTTGTGTAAGTCTCAAAATTGATGGTTGTTTTATGGTTAGAAAGAATGTAGTACAACCAGATTTAGTTATTTTGTTGGTCTTTTGTTGCCACTTCAGTCAAAGTCAGCTTTGACAACATGCAATTCTCAAACCATTAGTTCAATTGAACACAAATATGAGTAATATAAACGAATTCAAGGTAATGTAAATCAAACCCATTGGTCAAAATCAGCTTTGACGCGATTCAAATGTTAATAATGTTGTGTAATACGAGACAATTTAACCCCTAATTCAAACAAACCCGTTGGTCAGAATTAGTCATAGTTCATTACGTTACGAGAAAGTTAGTACATGATTACATAAGTGACCTTTACAACATTTGAGGTCAATTAGTAATAAATACATCACAAATAACACCCAACTAAGACCTAACACATAATCAAGTCTTTGATTTTGAATTGCATTTATTCTCACCATTGTTTCATGATTGTTGATTGATTGATCTCACCAATTTTCTGATTCCCATAACTCTTGGACACATTTGAGGATCTACCTAACCAACAATTTGATCTATGTTCACGTAGCCATTTTCATAAATTAAGGCAAAATAAAAAGTTGCAAATTTAGTTGTTAACTTACCATACTAGCACTACAATAGAAACAACGCCCAGGGTTTGAGGACGTCCATGAGGTGCGAATTGATGTTGGAGAACCACACGAACAAATCATCATTAATTTATTCTGTTAGTTTGTTTGCAGGGATGAGTGAGAAAGACGTTGAAGAAACGAGTAGGACAAGAGGGAAATAGAAAGTGGCGGAGAAATAGAATCAATGTTGGAGGAAATCAGGGTAATATCCTGTGTAAAAAAGGGAAAGAAGAAAAAGATTGAAATTGCAAGATGGTAAAATATTGAGTTGATTATTCCTTCAATAGAGTTGCATTATATAGAGATAAAACTAAACCCTAAATACTATATTCCAATACTCCCCCACGGTTAGAGCGGTAGAGAGTCAAACTCTCAGACAGGAAACAAACATAAAACAAAGAACAATAAAAAAAACTAGTCTCGATCTCGGTTCTTGACTTGTAGGTCCAAAATCCTCTCTTAAAATAAATCCACGAGCTACTCTATTTTGCCAAAAATAATAATCCATATTCTTCAAAGTAGTGATCCCAAAGTGCTACAAAGGGTGCGGTGGAGGACCGTAGTCCTACAAAGGAGCGGCAGCGTGACCTTGGTCAGCGGCGGCTAGGCACGGTGACAGAACTGTAGGATCCCTGAAACTGAGATTAGGACTGCTTGACTTGAGTTCAGTCCACGGAGTCCCCCTATTTTGGTTCATTGTCCCGGAATTACAACCATGATTGGTATCCCAACGAAACAAGAAAAAAAGAAAAAAAAACAGAGAAAAGAAACAAAGGACACCCGGTGACTGTGGTCGTGAGACGGTGTGTCAAATTGAAGGCCGGTGACTGTGGTCAGGCGGCGATCTCTGGTGGCAGCGGACAGTGGTCCGGCAAGAACAAAGAAAAAAATGAAACACATAAGATGGGATACCAGATCTGGAATGAGGGACAAAAAACCGGAGAGAAATCTTCATCGTAACGAAAATCCGGGCAGATGGGTTTGTGGGGATTGAGATTCCAAGCGCACCGAAAACAAAAATCAGACAGAAAACTTGTCGGACACGCCCTCACGCCACGGTCAAAGGCGGCGTGTGACGGCGATTGACGCGAAAGAAGCGGCGCTTGAAAGGGAGGTTCGACGTCGTCTTTTGGAGGTCGGCTAATCGGCGAAGGCTAATTTGGCTATTGCGACGGTGGAATTAATTGGTACCCCAATTGATTGTTTGGTGACTGTTGGGATATGACCCGGCACGAGGACCGGACACATCCCAAAGCCCAGGTCAGAATAATCACCTACAAAGATAAAGTGACCAGTGGCCGGACCTGCAGGCCCAAAAGTCGGGCTTTAACCAAGCCCCGGCAAGTGGAATCAAGCCCGGATCAAATAGGAAGAAAGAGACAAATAAATAACGGTAAAGAGGAGATAGGAATCAACACGCCAGAGTACGAACCAATCAAGAAAGGAGACCCGACAATGCACAAACCATTACTAACAACCTTAAAAAATCATTTTTTAAGGAGGACGGCTGCCCCCATTTAATAGAGGTAGGTACGCCATGCATGACACATGATTTGATTTAAGAGAAAAAAAATACAGAGTTAATCTTAGATAGTTAAATGACAAGAAATAAAAATACAGAATTAATCTTAGATAGTTAAATGACAAGAAAGAAAAATACAGAATTAATCTTAGATAGTTAAATGACAAGAAAGAAAAATACAGTCATAGGCAAAAAGAAAAGTTTATAAACCATGAGAACGCCAACGATAATTACAATAGAAAATGGAAAATCAGAAATTCATTTTTAGATAATCATATTATATTTCATATCATCCGAAAATTATGATTGGTAATCGAATTGTCAAATTTATGTCATATGAATCATATAAATATACTAATATTATATGAAAAAGGGTACGTCACAATTTTCTTTCACGTAGTTTATCGCCGATAATAAATGTGACTTTCATTAAATTATATATTTTAATAATATCAATGATAAACTAATAAAAAATATCATGTTATTACATAACAATAAATTTACAACTTAATAATATTTCAGGGGATGTGACGTCTATTTTCTTAGAGATTTCGATTTGATTATTTAATTATTTAAGATTCGAAAAATAAAAATCAAGTTATCTATTTACCTCTTATTAAAATTATTTTTTCTTATCATTCCCATCTTAGCTTTTTTTAATTATTAGAATTTAGCAAACACTCAAACAGCTAACTAATTAAATAGTATAACTATGACAAAAAAAACACAGCATTCGAGCTGTTAAAACGTGTCGTGTTATGTAAAACATGTCGAACACGACAAGACACGACATGTTTAACACAACTAGTGAACCCGAGTATGATACCTTTAGTTAAACGTGTCATTTTCTTAAATAATAACACATTCATCTATACTAATAAATAAATGTTTAGCTTGGACACTTGTCACTTTCTCGTGCCTTCTCACATTAGTTTTCTCGCCTCTCTCTCCTAATAAATACACATGTATCTTATTAAATAATAATGATATTATAAATATATTATTAAAGAAAAATATTGATTATATTAAATATGAATATATAACAGGAAATCAAAATATAACTAATTAAAAAAATACTAATTTGTTATATACACACATTTCCACTTGATATATCTCGAGACGATCATAATAGTCTGACAAATTAAGCCGTATTTACAAATTTAAATTTATAAATTATATCGTTTTCAATATTTCGTGTAATACACGGAATTCTAACCTAGTGTCTAATAAACAGGTTACTCGACACAACATGCTTAACACGATTAAACTTAATCAGTTCAAAACCCGAATGACACGACACGTTTAAACGATAAAATATAAACAATTCAATAACACGAGTGACAAGATATATTAACACAATTAAAAAATTATAAGAAAAACATTAAACGACAAAATAAAAGTTACCAAAATGTACAATCCATATTAAGTTATAGGGAAAGGTTCTTTGTGGAACCATGTGTTTCACATGTAAAAAAATCATAAAAAACTCATTTTTACGTAATTTTTTTCGAAACTTTTACATATAGACAAATTTAGAAGCCGTTCTAATAAAAAATTTAAAAAAATAAATTTCGAAAACTAATTTTTTTGTTATGAGGGCTTCTTCACGTGTTTATATACACAAGTTTCGAAAAAAATGTAAAAATAAGTTTTTTTACATGTGAAAAAGAGTTTTTTATTAGTTTTTCACATGTGAAACACATAACTGATTATTTATAAAACGTTAAAACCGTGTCATTTTAACAAAAGGATGATAAAGGTGTTGTGTTGACCAATTAACATATTTAACACGGTAAATTAAATTTGTTATGCGTGTCATAAACAGGTTAAGCGGAATAAAGCCATTTAGATATATTTTTAATCATGTCATTGACACGTTGACACCCCGCTTCCAAGTTCTGACCCTTACTTACTACCCAAAAAACTAACACATTTAACTTTATGTCAAATCATGTCGTGTTAACAGTCTGTGTCATAAATTACCAACCGACACCAAAACATGAAAACAACACTTTTTTTTATAAGCATTTAATCATTTATAAAAGAAAAGTTATAAAATATTGTGAGAAGTTAAACACACGTTTTATATTCGTTTGGGGCACCGTAAAACAAAACCATCGATGGCATGATAGAGTTGTGAATTTAGAGACAAAGGGCCTACAATCATACAACATCATGAAGCATGCCCAACCAACCACAAAACAGGGACGATTCTCATTCATTCATTCCTTCCTTCAATTTTACCTCCAAAAAGTTGCAGTAAATCGTGAATATGTACAGTACTCGGTTGAAATCCTGCCATTACATACTGTAGCTGTGTTGGTGTACGATTGGACCTTCTCGATCTCAATCCATTCCACAATAAATGCCAATCTCACACCTGTTTTTCCTTCCACCGACGCTAATCTCTCTCGATTCGTGTGTGTGAAGGAGATTCAGTCGTTCTCGTCGCTGTGGACGACTTCTAGAACGTGATCTGAGCCTCCGATTGCCGGATTTGCGAAACGATGTCGTCTGGCAGGTATATGGCGTACTCTCCTTCTCCGTCGGCTTCTCACTCTCCTCATATCGCCGGTCTTCGCTCTGCGGCCACCGTTATCGTCGAACAAGAGAAGTATGACGATTTTTTTATCTCGATAACCCTATGTTTTTACTCGATCTTGATTTATGAGTATGATGAGTGTTTTTTAGGTTTTTTTTCTTCATGATTATCGTGTTTTACTGAGATTTGTGTTCGTTGTTGTAATTAGACTGTTACTTCGATCAGATGCGTTTTACTCGCTTGATTTCTGGTTAAAATTATAGAACTGATGCTGAATTTGTTGCAAATGCGATACAAAACGTTGTTAAATGCCAATTGTTTTTGGAATATGTTGAATAGTTCATGATTAATGGCAAGATAGGGGTTTAGTAGATGATCTTGTTGCTGTGAAGTTTATAAGCTATTTGATGGTGGTTTTATGTTATTTGCATGTTGACAGGTATCTATCAGATTTACTGTCTGAACGCAACAAACTGAGTCCATTTGTCCCTGTGCTTCAACAATGTTATCGATTGCTGAATCAGGGTGAGTTTTCGATACTTGTTTTCTGAGAATTTGTAGCATCTACTATAGCTTATTGGATTTTTAATAGGCACTTTTAGGCTTTTAGCCATTGCTTTTTAGTTTTTAGGTTAGTTGAGTTGTAAATTTGAAGCAAATTAGGGTGGAGGTATGATACATGCTAACTACTGTTGTTCCAAAGAAGTTGGAGTACAAAATCTTGTCAACCAAGTCTGTTTAGATGAAAAGAGTGTTCTTGTTCATTGATGATTTGTTGGCGAGACATTTCATAATATGAATGATGCAATTCGTGGGGTTGAAGGGAGAAATATAAGAAGCAAGTTCTGACACATCATCTGCATATTTGATATGAACAGATTGGCAATGCATCAAGCATTTCTATACGCGTCTCTGTGTTATGTCCCATAAATGCATGTGTTAGTAAATTTAGCCCATTAACACTTCGAGTCTAATGCTAAACAGCTTACAATTGGAGAGTTCAATGGTGTTCTCTTTGACATGCATATAGGAATGATTAGGTTGGTTTGTTAACAAGTGAAAGGAGTTGCAAGATTTCTTGGTCATGGGTCTGGATAATTTTTTTTGAATGTTCAACACTATTAAAAGAGTGACCCTTGTAGCTTAGTCAGTTGATAATCGAGTCTTGTCACTTTCCTTTTTAGTATCCGTTTGCTTAACTTTATGAAGCTTAAATGTTTTTGTCCAGGTGAAATATCTTTTTTTTAAATTGATGGTTTGATAAGGGACGCATTGGTATTCAACTGACCTGTCAAACCACCAGTGTCAATTTTTGTGGTGACTGCTAACTACTACTTCGTTAACTGCTAACTGGTGACATGTTGTTCTTGAAAATTGACCTTTTTCCAAACAGAAATATTGCGTGTAACCACGCTGTTGGGGAATGCATCATTTTTAGATCAAGGTGGGCTTGAACATGCTAGCCCCCTGGCTTCAGGAGGATTGTTTTCAAATGGAGGAGCTAACATGAACATGAACATGAACAGATGGACTTCACCAATTCAATCAGAAGTACGGATACTAACCATTAACATAACCTTTTTCTTACTCTAATTTCTTACTTACTGCTTTTTAGAAGCATTCCTGACAATAGTACTCTTACTTTTCATACTAACTGCATTGACTTGTTTGACTTCTTGCTTCAAATCTTACTTATATTATGACAGGTAGTTCCGGCTAACACCATCCAGTTTGACCTTTAAATGCAACCACAGTTAGATAGTTAACCCATCCTTTTGAAACATGATTTGTTCTGTTCTTTCTTATACTCTTTGCAGATGACATTACATTTTTAGATTTCTTTCTCAAAGAGCCATTGCGGATGCTTTTAATGGTCAAAAAAGTCAACATGCAGTTATATGAGCCTTGCTGAACATTGGTTTGCAGCCATACATTAATTACTTAATATAAAACGTTCTGCTTGATGCAGCGCATATTTTCGTCTCTCTTATCTGATTAAGAATTGTTATGCTTCTTTTTATCTGAAATTGGACTTAAGACGCATTGGTGTGCCTTTTCACTACAGTAGCCACACGGAACCACAAAAATAGATGTTTTTATATTTGTTTTTTATTTGAATTTCCTTTTAAGAGCATTTAGAATTGTTTTGTGCAGATGTCACCTTTATTGCAGTCTTCCTCTTCACAGAGCTGGCTTGGTTCGCAAGGCAGTTCATCTGGTCTTATTGTAAAGAGAACAGTCAGGGTTGAGATTCCTGTGGCCACTTACCCTAATGTAAGTTCACTTGTTTTCTATAAATAAATCTTGAATCCTTGTTGATTTTGTGTCTTGATCAATGTTACTGCTGCTGCATTTTCAGTTTAATTTTGTTGGACGTCTCCTTGGGCCCCGTGGAAACTCTCTTAAACGAGTCGAAGCAAGTACTGACTGTCGTGTTCTTATTAGAGGACATGGGAGCATCAAAGATCCAGCAAAGGTGATAAATTTAGATGTGGCAATTTCAACCCATTTACAAATGGGTTGATTTGGGTTATGTTTCGTCTCAAATGGGTCAAATGGAAAAGACTACACAAAAGTATATTTTTAATGCATAAAGTCCAGTAAATCGTTTGATTTAAAAAACTAGGTTATTATTGAAATAATATAATTTTTGTAATAGTATTTGGCATGCTAATTACTTAAGAATAAAGTTAAAGTTATTGGAGAGAAAGGGTTTCTAGATCGACCCAACCTGTTTTGGAATGTATCTAAAATACCCGCTTTGTCATAATCAAGACACGGGCTTTCTTATGGTTGTTAAATCTTTGTTTGATGTAGGAAGAGATGATGAGAGGAAAACCAGGGTTTGAACACCTGAATGAGCCTCTTCACATACTTGTGGAAGCAGAATTACCAGTTGATATAATAGAAGCCCGTTTGATGCAAGCCCGTGAAATACTTGAAGATCTGCTTAGACCTGTGGTATCAGCTTATTCCCAATGCTTTCCCTTTGCTATTAAATTTGCCACGTCATCATTTTCATTTAAGGTTAACGGGTCAAAATATGCTGCGTGTGCAGGATGAGACTCATGATTTCTATAAGAAGCAGCAACTGCGGGAGCTTGCAATGCTGAATGGAACCCTACGTGATGAAACGGGTCAAATGTCGGGTTCTGTTTCTCCCTTCAACAGTAGCCTCGGGATGAAGAGAGCAAAGACCCGAGGATGATGCATAGGATTGGATTACTAGTGGGCTTTCAGAGCTTGCATATAATTGGTATATGCCTTGCAAACAAACAGCATCTATGGCTGCCTCCAACTGCCATCGGGGCACTGGATAATATTTGCATCATGTTCTACTATATGAGGTATGAGGTTTGTGTCTCTTCTATTTGGAGGGAACAGTTGGTTATTGACAGTTAGATATGCATGCCCTTTGTATTGACTGTGTGTGTGTGTTTGAGGGATTGGTACTGAGGGTTTTGATGTTATATGTGAGAACTCTTATATGCTGGTTTGTAGTTTTGTAATGTTAGGCAAGATTTATGCCCTATTGCTTGGGCTTTTGGATGTTCAGTGTTGGTGCAATGTCGAATCACGAATTACGACACTTTAGGTGATACTTTATGTAGGCGTATTTACGATTTAGTTGAGCGTAACCGGTAACCCGGATGCGGTTGAGCCAATAAGCCAAACTTTAACCTGACCTCATTAAGTTTCTGGTTAATCTCTATTAGCAAAAAGAAAAAGAATCTTTAATGTTTAAATGTACATATCATGCCAGTTCAAAGCTATCACCTTTTACAAGCACAATAGATCTTGTCTCGGGCGTCTTGGCTCAACCACCACCATTTTATCATGTCGGTTTATATTTATTTAGGATTTAGGGTTTAGACTTTGGAGTTTCGACAATCAAAAATAGAGTACTTGCCTATGATCGTGATCTCAACTATTCAGCACAAGATGGTGAGAGACGACGTTTTATATTTATTGATTGCCCCTCCTTTTTTGTTCTCGACGTCTGTTCCAACCCATTTAGTGCCAGAGGTGCAAAAAAAGAAAGAACCGGTCTGAACCCGGAATGAGTTTGGCAAAAACCGGTTAGGAACCAACCCGAACCGTAGGTTTAAAATCGGTTTGTAACCCTATACTATGAAACCGGTTCAACCCGAATCGAACAAGTTTCAAACCGATCAAATCCCCTCAAGAACAGGTTCCAAACTCGAAGCAGTTTTACCAAAAACTTGTATTGACTTTTTTTTTTACCCAAACCAAACCGGGGAAAAAACCGGTTTATGCACCTCTATTTGGTGCGAGCGAAAGAAAAACTACTTGAAGTTAACGATTTCATTTTTATTTCAGTCCATCTCTGCTACAAACACACAAAAAATCGAAGTTTTGCGGGATACCCTAGTTAGAGCAATGAAACCTTTAAGGCGGCATAGCCTTAAAATGAAGGGCGATGTTCAAGGCAAATTTAAGTGTTCTATTTCAATCCATCTCTTCTACAAACACACAAAAAACCGAAGTTTGGCAAATTTAAGCGTTCTAGATACGTTAGAAGCCGTAGGGGTGTGCAAAAAAACCGAAAATCGAACAGTATCTGTAACCGGAAAAAACTGAATCGAATTGTGAATTCGATTTGCGGTTCGTTTACTAACTGTATCCGAATTGCGAATTCGGTTTTTGGTTCGGTGATCGGATATACCTTTTTTTTAATTCGGTTAGACATATTTCCGATATGGTTCGGTTTATTCGGATATACTTTTTTTTTTAAATCGGTTTGTTCGGTTCTTTTAGAAACATTTCCAATTCGGTTCAGTTCGTTTAACGGATAAGGGTTAAAAAAATCAAAACCGAATAAACCGTTAACCGAACCGAGGAACACCCCTACTTATGAATAGGCTAATGTAGGTTATATATAATTAGAGGTGCAAAAATGGTTTTTTTTAACCGGTTCGGTTTTTAGCCGGACTGGTTAAAGTCAACTTTGGTTAAAAATCGGTTTCTACAATAACCAGATCGGGTTGTAACCGGTTCGTGGGCGTTTCCAAACCAATTAGGTTATTAACCGGAATGAACAATATTCTTTTTATAAAAAAATAATAAATACCAAATGTATAAAATAAACTCAATAAAATTATTTTAAAAATTTTAGAAATAACAAAACATAATTTCGAACTCGCTACTTGATGTGTATATCTTCAAATCGTTGACTAGTTTAAGTACAAGTCATAATCAATGTCCGCTTGAGGTTAGCAGTTGTGGCATGTACTTAAACTTGAGCCTATTCGAAAATCCACAAGTAATGTCATTGTCTTCGTTTAGTGTTATTCTTTGTCTTCACGAGCCGGATTGTTTTTCAACGTCTTGCAATGTTTATCCAAATGAACTTTTAAAGTGGAGTTAGACTCGGATTTGAAAAACTTATTACAATTCTTACAACGAGCCTTTTAAGTACCGTTCGACAATTCGTATAAATCAAATTATGATCAAATATTTTTGTTCCTTGTCGTTGGTATGATCCTCGCCACGGTTGGTTCATTTGAGCTTGTCATGTGAGCATTTTGAGACTTGAGAGTTTTTTTTGTGTGTTTTGAGCGTTATTTGTGTTTTTTGAGAGCTAGAGAAGTGTTGTGATCAAACCAACACACCAATACCTATTTATACAAACATATGAGGGCAAAATGGTTCAAAAAAGTCGCTCAAACGGTAACAAACAGGTATAAATCTGTTTTAAAACAGCTAGTTTTTTATTTGTAACGTTGATAACCGGTTAACCGGTTTGTAACCAGTTTGACGGCTAGAAATCCCAAACCGGTCTAAAACCGCCGGTTATATCGGTTAAAAACTGGTTTATGAAAAATCGGTTCAGATTCCGGTTTGGTTTCAATTTATAAATCAGCTTCGTTTTATAAACCGGTTAAAATGTGCACCTCTAAATATAATCTCAAACATGTCGAATGTCCCAAAAAATTATTTTCAATGATACAAGTATACAACCTCCTAATGATAACTTCATATTGTTATTATAATAATATTTTTTAATAATAATAATTAAAATATTGTTATTTATAAATGTTTAAAAAGGTGTTAGCGGGTGAAGTCAACATTCTGTCCCATCCTTAAAAGAAACCCATTTTCACATGTGTTACATCCGGTTCGACCAGCCGGTCCAATTCTAAAAACACTTGTTACATGAACTAGTTCGCTCTTGCTAACACAATCATTCTTTTTCTTTTCCAAAACACAAACGAGCCCAAAGAAGTTTTCAAAAGGTGTTAGCAGCCTAGCAGGTCAAGTCAACATGACTTGTTCTGTCCCATGCTTAACACCAAAGCTTTAAAAAAAGTTAGTTCTACACCAGGGATCTCTTATCGTGAGTAAGGGTGTTAATTTCTGACATTATACAAAACACGATAAAAACCTAACACGAAATTTATGAGTTCGTGACAATTTCGATTCAAATTTCTGGTCAAATTCGTGAACATGTTTGGTTAAAAGGTTCAAGTTCGGTACTGTTCGCCGTGGGGGTTTTCACGACTTGACCATTTTTTATATATTCTTTTTTAAAAATATGTTGATTGAGTATTTATATTATATATTATATTTATAGAGCATCGAGGGGAATAATGTCTATTTGTCTTGTAGTTTTTTTTTTACTTTCTTTTCCGGTTTTTTAATGTTTTGGTTTTACGGCGGAGTGACTTTCGCTTTTACGACAGGGTATGCTTTAGGGTTTTACATTTGAGTAATAGTCGATGTGAATTGTTTTTGTATCTTCGTTTGCGTTCGGCTTACTTGACGCTACGCCTTCGGGTTTTACGTCGGAGTGTCGCTTTTTGTTTTTTTTTTGTTTTTATTGTTTCGTATTATTTAACGTTAAACATATTTAACTGAAAATATAGTTATGTTTTTTTACTTTAGGTTTCTTTTTTTATCGTTTGAATGTTATTTTTTTCGTTGGGTCAATAATATTAGACGGATCGTCTAAAGGGAACATTCCAAATTTTAACCATTCCCCTCTAACGCGCGGGGTTTAAAAACTAGTTAAAACTTAAAAGACAAGAAAAATAAGCATTGTGTTTATAGTTTTAACCATAATTCTTTTATACACGGTTATTTTTGGTTATATTTTTCTAATTTTAGAGTATTAATATAAAAGTATAAATATTTTTCTTTGGTTGAACCGATTGTAAAGATGCAAGGCCCAGATTGCAACCAGGAAAACCCGCGAGTATCGGGACCTATCGGGATTCGGCATGTGGAGACCTGTCTTCAACATATTACACAATTTATATAAAATAATGACGTAACATAGATTATTTTAATTTAATATCTCTAAAAAATTTTCCACGCATAAGATATTATTGTTGTGTACACCTATTTATCTCAACCATTGATTTTTTAACTCAAGCTACGACACTTTGTGAGATAATTTTTATAGATAATTTTTTAATTTTGAAATTTTGGTTAAGAGGAGGCATTGATTTGTTTCCACGCTATTATAATAAATTTAAAAAGGGGACTACTAATCGTACACGGGAATTGCTATTTGGACCGGGCTCTATACGCATCGTATAAGGTAATACGATGAGTATATCCCTTCACAATTTTTCATGCCCGACAACCTCGTACAAAGTGGTCATTCCAACACCTATACGCATCGTATAGGATAATACGATGCGTATAGTGTACGAGGTACCTTCTGCAACTAGTCATCCATTACATCGCTATACGCCGCGTATAGGTCTATACGTGCCGTATAGAAATGTGATGGATGACTAGTTGCAGAAGGTACCTCGTACCCTAAACCGCATCGTATTTACCTATACGATGCGTATAGGTGTTGGAATGACCACTTTGTACGAGAGCCAGCATTGGCCTATACGAAGCGTATAAGCCTCTGATATACACAGACTCGCCCTTCGTACAGAACCAAACGACCCCCATCTTTTTACACACAAACACATACGAAGCTTCGATTGATTGGGATTGTCGGATTCAAAATCTTCTCTTTTACTCGTAAAGTTACGTATTCTAGACTCCCGCTCGATAATATAGGTTTAATTTAGAGTATTAGCGGTTAAATTTGTGTAGAATAGGATTTTAAACACTGAAATCGAAGAGCTATACGCTGCGCATACCCCTATACGTAGCGTATAGTTCATCTAAGGAAGAAGATGAAGCCATACGCTACGTATAGGCCTATACGCTGCGTATGGCTTAGGTTGCCCGGTAACGACCTTCGTATGGTCTGAAGTTGTCTGCGTATGGCTTGGGTTGCCCGGTAACTAACCTGCGTATAGCTTGGGTTGCCTGCGTATGGCTTGGTTACCCGGGTAACAACCTATACGCCATGTATAATGCTATAAGTGGCATATAGGTATTTAAAAAAAACTTTTTTAAATTAAAAAACATTATATTATTATTATTAAAAAAACTATTTATTGTTATTTATTTTTAAAAATATTTATATTAAACAATTTATCATTATTTTATATTATTTATATTAAAAAAACAATTTATTATTATTTTTAAAATTAAAAAGAAAAAATAATTTATTATTATTTTATATTAATTATATTAAAAACACAATTTATTATTATTATATATTATTTATTAATATTTTTAGATATGACGGATCACGAGAACGATATTGATGAGGAGGAGTTAGATCATCTTACGCACTACCATTTTTGGATTTTCCGTCCGACTCGGAGTGGTTAGGCCGGTGCCAGAAGATACGGGAGGTGAGGTTGGGGCCGAGGACGGCGGTGGACTGGGAGCTTCTCAAGGAGGTCCAGGAGGCGGAGCAGGCCAGGGCATCATAGGCGAGGACACGCCATGGGGTCGCCTTTTCGATCTTTCATTCACCGAGACCTACCGAGAGATGGCCGTCGAGTATCTTTCGACATTCATCTACTCAGAGGGGAGGCGGCGGCAACAGAGCCGGATCAGGTCTCCTTCCGTATTTTTGGCCACGTTTACCGTCTGACCCTCCATCAGTGGGCCGTCGCGACGGGTTTGTACTTCGTGCCCGAGACGATCACGCCACTTTACACCGAGGCGGTGACGGAGGTTGACATGGAGGATCTCCTTGTTTTTTGGGGTTTGATTTCAGATAGCTCTTGGTTAGGTACCAAGGGGAGGGAGAGTCTCGGGGATTAGATACCCCCTCTATAGATATTTGCACCGGCTTATTTCGACGTCGATCGCACCGCGTCTGAAAAGCCGTGAGTGGTGCACCGATAGAGACCTCTTTTTTCTCTACTGCCTGCTTACAGGCACGCGGTGCGCCCTATCCACATGCCTCGCGATTTATTTTGCATCTGCCTATATGCGGCAGAAGCGCGGGCTTTTGTATGGCGGCGCTTTCATCACTCAGATCATGCGTATTCTTACACCATGGCATGCGCATGAACTTGAGTTGTTACAGACCATTCCCCCTGTCCGATTAGACCGTCGCACGGCTAGCGGCATGTGCATCACGCACCGATTCTCGGACATGGTGTGCCGTTGCCACAGCCGTAGCCACACGTCAAGCCCATCCACGACCAGCCGCCACAGCATCCTCGACACGCACGTCAGTCTGTTAGGATGGACAGGGCGACCCAGGCATTGCTTGATGGACTTGTTGTCGACTCACAGCGACAGGCTCATCATAACGACCGTACGGAGGACCTGATGATGTGGGCGGTTGGTCGCCTCGTGGATCTTTCACGAGCCGCCGGCATCGAGCCACCACCACTACCACCGCCACGTCATTATCCCGGCGACCCCGTTCAGGATGAGGGCGAGGCGGGTCAGGATCAGGGTTAGGCTTAGTTGTTTTTATTTGTATTCAGTTTGTTTCTTCTGTTATGTATGTATGTAAAAATATTTTGATGTATATATTTAATTTTTTGATGTAATGCATATAATGTTTTGGTTATTTGTTTGGTTGTAACGTTGAATATTTTGTTTGGTTGTAATGATAAATTATAAATGTAGAAATATAATAAATGTTTAAAAAATAAAAATTATATAAATTAAAAAATAGGTAAAAATTATATAAATTAAAAAAGATAACAAACTTATATTAACAAACTTATATAAATTAAATTAAAAAAGATAATTAAATAAAAAAAACTATACGTGACGTATAGGGCAATACGTCACGTATAAGATTCTTAAATACCAAATCTGTCAACTTTTGAAGCAAAAATATAACCCGTGACCAATACGCTGCTTATAGCTCAATACGCCGTGTATGGGACCCAGCCGTCAGACATAGAATGACACATGACATTCTGTTGTCAAAGACTGAACCCTATACGCCTCGTACTAACCTATACGAGGGCGTATAGGACGACGGCGTGTCCAATTAGCAATATTTTTTGTATTAATAGATTCACCCTTTAAAAATAAAGAGAAAATATAATAAATAAATAAAAGATACGCAATCACGCGAATGGCGATGAGTCATCGAGTCGCAGATTATTGACAGCTAGGATTGCTTTTGATACGTGTCCCCAAAGATTCCTTCCTACTATAAATATCGACCTGCTTCGTTCCCATAAGAAAGTATCCCTTACGTTACAGAATCCCCCTCTTCTTCCAGGTAATCCTTTCGAATTGTTTACAACATATTATGAAATCATAATTACTTTTACTTAACTAGTTGATTTCTTTCGATTTCATACCTTATCTACTATAGATTTTAGTGATCGATTTATGATTGTTTAGACGATTTATGAAATTATAATTAGGTTTAGTGATCGATTATCTTAAACAGTTGATGATTTCGATTTCATAGCTTATTTATTGCCGATTACTCATCTGCGTCTTGTATCTTCTCTATTAGGTTAGTTCTTCGATTGTTTAGATGACTTATGAAATTATAATTAGTTTTAGTGATTGATTATCTTAAACAGTTGATTGCTTCAATTTTATAGCCTATTACTATAGATTTTTCACATGCGTGTTCTATCTTCTATTCTAGGTTAGTTATTGTGATTGTTTAGACGATTTATGAAAATATAATTAGTTTTAGTAATTAATTATCATAAACAGTTTTGATTACTTTCGATTTCGTAGCCTTTTTACTATAGATTTTTCGTCTGCGTGTTCTATCTTCTCTACCAGGTTAATTGTTCTGACTGTTTAGACGATTTATGAAAATATAATTAGTTTTAGTGATTGATTATCTTAAACAGTTGATTGCTTCAGTTTTATAGCCTATTTACTATAGATTTTTCATATGAGTGTTTTATCTTCTCTACTAGGTTAGTTCTTCTGATTGTTTAGACGATTTATGAAATTATATTTAGTTATTATCTTAAACCGTTGATTGCTTTCGATTACTTTCGATTTCATAGCTTATTTACTATATATTTTCATTTCGTATTCTATTTTCTGTATTAAATGTTTGTATATCTAATGTTATTATTCAAGTTTTTTATGCAATTTCATTCTCTCTGACTATATAGAAGGTAGATTTGTTGTTTATATTTAAGTTGAAAATATGATTGACGGTTGAATCATCCAGAAAATGTTGTTATGCGGAGGATTAATCGGTGTATAATTTTCCAGCCTTCGTTAAAGAAGTGCTGATTTCAATTTTGAAGTTAAATGGGGATTTTTTCTTGTCATTAATTGGATGGGGATTTTCACCTCCAAGTGTGAATTTCTTATTCATATGTGATATGGTTCCCTGTTCAGAGATTTAAGATTGCTTTCTGTTTTGGTACTGTTTGAAGTGCTAATTAATTTTTTTTAAGGGCAGTGGTGGTTGCATTAAATTTAGTTACGTCACGCTCATCGGTTTGCAGATTTTGAATTTTGTTTGTGTGCTATTCCTTGAATTCAAATTTCAAACAATAAACATTAATAAACTCATGCCGAGAGAAATGGATGTTCAGCATGATCAACTTACTATGAACAAAAATTAATTCAAGAATTCTGCATTGGCATGGTTATGTTGACCTTGACCTGTTGGTAATTTGGTTATGAGGACCATCGACGAAGGGGTATGGGTAGAGGAGTTAACAGGTGGTGGCGGTGGGTGGTACTTTCCCATTTGGACCCGTTCCAAGTCAAGCAAGTTTTATAATAGCGACCAAAATTGACCCGTGGTATGATTTTAGTAGACCTAAATGAACCCATAAGCAATTTTTTGTCCAAATCAACCATTTTTTGATGAATAAGTCATAATTGTTTGTTGTAATCATATTGAATAAAAAGTATTAAGGCTTATATGGAAATTTTTGGTAACTAATTGTTTCTGCAGGCGTACCGATCAGAATCTTGTGATGGCTTCAAAGCGGATCCAGAAGGAGTTGAAGGACTTGCAAAAGGACCCCCCTGCTTCTTGCAGTGCTGGTTAGTTTCCATCTTGATATTGCTTGTATGCTGCGTTGGGCTACATCTTTTTGATTTCTAACCCTAATAAAGCAAATAGATTATGAATAAATTTTCACTATTAGAATGGCTAGTCTATGTTGGAGACATTTACAAAATTTGGACATGATATATATTGAACTATTAATATTTAATATTATACTATGGCGAAGTGGCTTGTTCTTCATATGGCGATTTGTAGTAAGTTTAGATATTCAGAACATGTAGTGAAGCTTTAATTCTAACCAGAAATAACAAATACATGTTGACCTATTATTTGGAGTTTGTGGTTTCATCAGGGCCTGTTGGTGAAGACATGTTCCATTGGCAAGCGACCATTATGGGCCCCTCCGATAGCCCGTTTTCTGGTGGAGTGTTTCTCGTCTCCATTCACTTCCCTCCTGATTACCCATTCAAGCCACCAAAGGTAAGTGTATTGAACTCTTTAATCTATTGAGGAAACAATTAGCCTTCAAATTTGATGCAACGTTATATTAGTTAGGGATTATTATAATTATCTATACCATAGTTAGGAAATATAATTTGATTATGTTCTCTTTGTAATTATTTTTATTGTGTTACTATATATAGTTGATTAATAATAATAAATGTCTTGACTGAATATGTTGTTGGTATTCAATATTCGAATCGGACTCCAAAAACTCGAAATTCAATTCGATTTTGATTTCAAATCGAATTGAATTCGAATTTGTGATTCTTGATTCGAAATTCGATTTATATATAATTTTTTTTTAATATATAATTTAAAAAATAGGCTTTTTAAATTGAATTATGTTGTTTTTTATTAATTTGAATCAAATTTTGAATTCAATCTGAATTTGAATTTCGAATTCGAATTTAGTTTAAAATGTTCAAAATTCAAATGATTCGATTCGATTAACTTGAGTAACTCAATTCGATTCGTAGAACACCAGAATACAACAAGGATAATTACAAATGAAATCTAATCAAATCATTTAATTATGGCGTAAATAATTAACAATAAACCCTAACTAATCTATACTATATAATAAATAAAGGTTTCTCAAATCCTTATAAAAATTTTCCCGCCTCTCTCTCATAATAAATACATTTCCATATTTCAATAATAATTTATTTTTAAACAAATTATTAATTATACTAATAAAACACATTTATTTTTAATTATCTCATATTATAAGAAAGTTTGAAATGTAATTACCTAGCTTATGTTTACAATCAAATAGTAAATGAAAGTCAAATTACATTGAATATTATTTTATGTACTTTTTAAACTCAATTATATATTAACTTTTACATATTTTTTGATTTTTTTTTTCTATTGTTAGTATATGTAATACATTTTTTTACCTATAAGATACATGTATACAAATTTAAGAATTTCATATATTGATATTTTTTCACTCAGTGTAGTACACGGGTTTTAAACTTGTATAATATATCTAATACATTTTTATTTAATGTTTGCTGTTTAACAGAAAAAAATAACATTATTTTATGGCTTGCAGGTTTCCTTCCGAACCAAGGTATTCCATCCAAATATAAACAGCAATGGTAGCATCTGCCTTGACATCCTCAAAGAACAGTGGAGTCCTGCACTTACCATCTCCAAGGTAATATCTTTTTTTATGCATAAAATCTCTTCCATTAATTTGAAATAATAAACTTTTTGTAATCATATATGATACACTAATTGTTTGTACAAAATTTAAAAGTTTTGGTCAACAGTCAACACGCACTAAAAATGACCTGTTACCCAACCGGCCCATTTCATGATGCCTGGCTAAGCTTTATGTGATTATGATATATGTGAACTTTGCAGGTTCTGCTTTCAATTTGTTCGTTGTTGACAGACCCAAATCCTGATGATCCATTAGTGCCTGAGATTGCTCATATGTACAAGAATGATAGGGCCAAGTACGAGACCACTGCTCGAGCTTGGACCCAGAAGTATGCCATGGGTTAGGGTGGAAAAGTTTGGGCCTTCTAGTCATAAAAAAAAGACCCCTCTTGCTCTTTGACATAAAAATTTGGTTGTGCTTGTTACTTGCTTCTATGTAATATTTTGGAATGCCTAGCAACTTTTTATAAAATACATCTTTTCAGACATTGTGGTGTCTGTTTACATTTGTTCTACCATTTGGAGCAGGTCGACTCAAACACACTTTGATCAACTTTAATAGAGCATTTGGAAACTTGGTTATTTGACCAATTTTAATAGAACATTTGGAAACTTGGGTTGCTATTAACTTTTCTCTATTTTTAAAGAAGAATTGGTTTAATGACTTAACCTAGGTAAAGATCCATTTGAAGAAAGAAAAACAAAAAGCCACAGATATGAAACTGTTTTTAGTAACATCGACCATTTGACGGAGCAGGATTGTGAACACTACGAGAAGATGAAACAAAAAATTAGTGGAAATATGACCTGTAATAATTTTAGAAAATCATTTGGTGTTTTTATTATGTTTTTTTATTATAATTTTGTAGTGTTTAAATTTCTTTTTATTAATATTAGTACTTTATTTATGTTTTTCTTTTAATAAATAAGTTAAAAAATAATTTTATGTTAAATATAATATAAAAAATAAATTTGTAACAAAGATTAGCTAATAATTACAAAATTGACTCATACTCACTAACCATAACACATGTTAGCGAGTGTGAGTGTGAAAACTAACACTGTCTAAGGCGCCTACGTAACATCATTTTTTTGCTCACACTCACTAACCATAACATATTGCCTTAAATAATGAAATCAAGTGTTAGAGTTGTTTCCTGGTGGTTGTGTTGTTTACGGTTTTTATGTGCATTGTAGAAAATCATTAAAATAGACATTTGATACCAACTTCTTAACAAAATAAACATCGACTTTTCTACTCTCACAAAATGAATCTGACAAATTGTCGAGATATTCTGATCTCTGAATGTGGCTTGCTCCTTCGTGCACACATGACTCCAACGACGAAAATGTCGCCCAAATTTCTTTGAACTCGCGCCTCCTCTCCGGAAGTTGTGACTTAAACCGTTAAGCAAAACCTTACATTTGATTATTAGTTAAAAAGAAAAAAACGTATATAAAAAATGTAAGACATTAACAAATCTATAACATATAATAAAAGAAAATGATGTGGGACACGTGTCACTCTCTGCTTCCTTCTCACCCTTATTTTCCCGCCTCTCTCTCTTATTAAATACTAATTTTTTTGTTTCTCTCTCCTATTAAATAATAATTATATTAAAAAAACAAAACAAAGTTAATTATAGATAGTTATTATATTATGAGACTGTTTTTACATTTTAATAAACTCCTCTATTTTAGTCACAGCTTCCTCCTATTTTTTTTTTTGTAAAGACGAAGAAAGAAATTCTATTTTCTCTCCTATTTACTACGGCGACGAAGAATCAAATTATCACTATATTTATTCATTTTTCTACTTCTTTTTCCAAGTTCAGGATAACCCCAAGGGGTTGTGGGTTTAGGGATAGTTATAATTCGTTTTAATTTTTATTTACAGATTTTTTTAATTCAAAATTTTGGTTATATATAAAATTAATAATGGATAGTTATAATTTCTGACGTTACTTATCATTTTTGAAAAATATATTTGTATTATGGATTGTAATTATATTATCAAATTGTTTTTACATTTTAATAAACTTCACTATTTTAGACAACTAGATTAATTATTCATTTCAATTTTTATCTACATAATTTTGAATTCAAAATTTTGTTTATTATCTGTCATATTTTTATAAATTGTACAAACTGAAAACGATTTTCTAGCCATGCAAGTTCCAGTTAAAAAAACATTCAATCATATATTTACATATTTAAAGATATAATATTTGTTATGATTTGTTAAATCTCACTGTATTTTTTGTCATATCATTATAGCCTAAAGTATTCAAGTAATTATTTTTTTATTCCTATTTCAACTTATAACATAACTTATTTTAGCTCTTTGTATATGTTTATATATGTGGCAACTTCAACCCATTTTCTTATAAACGGTCGATTTAGGTTATGTTTTATCTCTAGCGGGTCAAACGGTTAAAAATCAAATAAAAGTAGTCTAAAATGATAAGGTATATCGGTTGAAAGTCGCTCTAAGTTTAAATTTCATGCAAATAAATATATTTAGATTGTTATATTATAATCAGAATAATATAAATTTTTAGTTATGTTTCACACTAAGCTATACCTAATAAATAAGTAATTAGTTGCGTCACGTGTCACAATTCCCACTTATTTTTCTGTGAGTCAAAGCTATACCTAATAAATAAGTAACTAGATGAAAAATTTTCACTTATTGTCAATTATTTATTATCTTCTTTATTAATATTTACTTTATAAATATTTCATTTATTTAATATTTAATTTCTCAACTATTTCCTTTATTTTTTCCGCTTATTAATAACTGTTTAATATTTCATTTATCCAACCCCGTGTAATACACGAGTTCTAACCTAGTTAAAAATAAATAAATAACCCACCTACCACTGATGTTATGTCGCTCATCCCCGCCTGCCGGCTGGTGTTTCGCTGATGGTAGCTGACTTTTCAAAAAAATTAATTTTGAAATTAGTAATAACTATTTTTAAACACGTTGGCCAATTCGGCATACAATGGTATGACGGACGACATTTTCACCAGAACACACGCCGGCGATTCCGCCAGGGAAAAAATTGTCAGCAATTTCACTGTTGTTGTCCACGTTCGCATGGAGGAATAGCTGATGAATTCGTTCAGATATCATAATGTCTCGATGAATTTGTCAGGTAATTTCGTGATAGTTAAAAAGTTGATGTTTATTTTGTAAAAAAGTTAGTCACCGACATTCATTTTGGTGATTTTCCTTGTGCATTCATGTCGTCCCAATGGAAAACGGTGGCATGCACGTATTTATTTTTCATGGTTTATCCCAATAGTAGATACATCTTATATATGTTGTCGAAAAGATTCGACGGCGTATATGTCTTTTCCTTTATCATAATGGTTATAGTATTAGGAGTTAATTATCCGAAGTCATATCATGTTATGTTTTTTTTATCTTAGGTTTACTCAAATGTAACACTTTGGTCGTTTAAAGTTGATGGTCGTTAAAAAATTCGGTTATGTTCATATGAAAAGTTCATTTTATCCTCTAACTTAAAAAATATATAAAGATAAAATAAAATCCAAATCCCTCCTTCCATGTTTCTTCTTCCTCCCTTGCTCGATGACTGCCACCCACACTTTCGATGACCCACCACTTCCAGCGATCCACATCTACCTAGTGTTGTAAAAATCGCTAGGCGCTAGTCGGGCGGTGGAATACAGACTAGCGATTAATCGGATTGGTATTTTGTATGTAATTTTCAGTTATATATATATACACACAATTTTTTATATGTAATTTTTAAAATTATATACAAATTTTCAAAAATGGCCAGAATTTACAAAAACTCGTCAGAACACCATTTTTTGGCCGGATTTTGGCTGTCTAGGCCCTATTTGGGCCGGCTAGGTCTGACTAGCCCCTACTAGGAATGATTAGCGATTAAATGTCCGACTAGCCCAAATTTACAACGTAATTCACCGCGATTTCTGATTAATCAACGATTAATCCCGATTTTTACAACACTACATCTACCCCACCACATCCCATCAAATTTCTCCCAGTCTCTCACTGTACACACGCTTCCATACTCAACAATTACCCATCACCATCAATTGATTCCCACATCACCCGACCTCCATCGCTGGCCTAATTTGCCACTACCAAACCCCATAATCTTATTCTTCATTGAGCAGTTGTGGAACCTAAGACCACCACTAAAGCTCAACAACCGCCCTAGCTCAACGTCTGCCCGCTAGTAGTTCCCTCTATTCTCGAACAACCCTTGACCACTCTAGCTCCTCCTTCTAGCATACTCTCTTGATTCGATTCTATGTCTCCTTCGATCTCTCCTTTGGCAATAGATGAAAACCATGGATGAGATCCTAAATTCCTCTCTCAAAATTCCTCCAATTGTAGTATGTTTGACTCATTCTCTCTCTCTCTCTCTCTCTCTCTCTTATCGTTCGTCTTTCCCACTCGCTAGCTTTCCCAAACTTGTAAGCTAATCATCATCGGTTAACGCCCGTAAATGCGCCATGTCAGACGTCACATCGAATTTTCATCAATCCTTTAAACACACCCATTTTCTTTCCAATGTTACACCCACTTTCAAATATCTTTTTTTTTAAATATGGGTAAGAGAGAGGGGTCCACACCATCGGTCCACTCCTATTCGGAATTCTGGATGCCGAGAAAGTAATACCCAAGCGGACACCACCTCTAATGGGACCATCCACTTTCTGGACGTCACACCGACGTCCACTTTTAAGCGTTGGAGATGCTCTAATGATCATTTCATAAGTTTAGTGTTAAAATCACCCTTTATCCATTTCAAGAACAAGAAGTACCACTGTTGAACAAACAATATAGGCTTTTGAGTATAATTTTTTAAAACAAAAAAGATTAATACCACAACATAACCTTACATAAACATATTCATATAATCAACTCTATTATTAACTATTTGTTTGGTCAACCTTGCTTTAAAGCAAGAAAAAGGCTTGTCAAGGCACCAAACAATTGTCCGGTTATTTGACCATTCTGCCCTCCTTTCTTTCCATGGGGTCTTTGTTTGTTGTTACCTTTAATTAAAAGGTATCGTGGGGTATGCACGTCTTTTGATGACGAATGTTTGTGGGGTTGGGCCGTGTTTGGGTGGGCCGGTTAGATATTTTCTGGTATGGGAAAATATGGGCAATCCATAAGCTTCCAATTTTGACCAAAATTAAGTTGGTACATGTAATGGTTGCACACGGATCTTTGAGTCAAGTGCCCCAAGGAAACTAGGGGTGTGCATGGGTTGGTTTGGGTCGGTTTTGGCTTAAAACCATAACCATAACCGATATGTCGGTTAATGGATAACCATAACCATAACCGATCGGTTATGGCGGTTTCGGTTAATCGGTTTTGAAGACTATAGTGGGTCGGTTATGGGTCGGTTAACCGTATTTTCAAACAAAACAATATGGTATCATTCATAAATTCAAACAAACGTCGGTAACAAACAATCAACCAAAGACATCAAACGGTGAAAAGTCCAAAATACGACAAAGAAAATAGGTTTGATGAAAGTCTATTCCGAATCTTCTTCTTCTTCTTCCATGAAAGAGTCTTCATTTATTCTCTTTTCCGGTGACAAATCTAAAAAAAATATATGCATTGATAATGCACCATTAATATTAAGTAAAAAAAATCATAAAGGAAAAAATGAGAGCATTATCAGCTTATTACCTTGTTCTATTTTCTCTAAATTATCAATCAAGTCTTGTAATTGTACTCCATGAACTTGAGAATCTTGTAAATCCTTTGGTGAAGTTCGTATCCAATCTTGTAGACAAATTAATGACTCGGCGGTTTTCGGGGTAAGAGAGCTTCTATATTTATCTATGACCCGACCACCGGTACTAAAAGCCGACTCGGATGAAACGGTTGAGATTGGTATCCCTAAAACATGTCTAGCAAGTTGAGAAAGAATATGAAATTTCTTTGAGTTTAACTTCCACCAACCTAACACATCAAACGTATCATCTCCTTTTATCTTTTTCTCGGTTCCGTCACGCAAATAAATATCAAGTTCACTAGCATAAGCCCCTCTTCCACATTTTTTCTCCAAATACTTTAAATAACCGTCATCTAAATCAACAACCTTCTCACCACCAACCGAACTAGAAGAAGAGAACGTATTTTTTTTCTCAATCGGTTTATCCATCTTCATCTTATAAGCATTAAACAACTCTACTAATGTTTTTTCAACTTGACTCTCAATTTCCTCACCTTTCTTGGAGCCCTCACCATATATCAACTCTAAACAATATTTAAGATAATACATTTTATTCCGAGGGTCTAAAACTAATGCCACATACAATAATAAATTCATATTGGCTAAATTTTTCCAATATTTTTCATACTTAGTTTTCATTGATTCGGCCATCTTTTTCTCACCCTCATTACCACTTAAAGACATTTGTGCTATAGTGGCATGCATTGTGCATAGCTCACCAAACAGTATATTAGCCGTCACATACTTAGAACCCGAAATTTTCTTAGTCACGTTAAAAAATATTCTCAAAAACTCCATAAAGAACCTATCAAAGCAACAAAAAAACATATCACTACTGAATGCAACATGGAAATAAAAATAATGAGTAAAATACCTTGCTTTCTGCCAATCTGCTGTATTGGGTGCCCCCAAAACTCTATCACTCTTTTTTCTCTTTCTCGTACTCCCCTCGTCATCTTCATTTTAGAACGAAAGTAGGATCTATAATTGAAATCCACTTTTTGAAGTCTATAAAAAAAAATATAGCATATCAGATTATTAGTAATAAATTACAATAAAAACATATAGAATAATTAAAAGAACATTATACCTATCAAACGCTTTTTCATAAAAAAGTGTCGTCTCTAACATTATGAATGTCGAATTCCACCGGGTTTCAATATCTAGACACGGTTTCCTTTTGCAGTCAATCTTTTCTTTCTCCACACTATCTATGAAACTTTGATACCGAGAAGGAGATGATCTCAAATACTTTACAGCATTTCGAATCCTACTTATGGAATCGATTTGTTCTTCCAAACCATCTTTGACAACAAGATTTATTATATGAGCATTACATCTCACATGCAGATATTTGCAATCTAAAATAGCATGAAGCCCATTAAGCATTTTTATCAGATATCTAATTGCTCCATCATTTGACGAAGCATTATCAACCGTGATTGTAAAAACCCTATCAATACCCCATTTTTGTAGACATTGGTAATCTGACCTTCCGATCGTCTCACCCTTGTGATTTGAAATTTGGCAAAAGTTTATAATTTTTTTTCTTAGAATCCAATCATCATCAACCCAATGTGCTGTAAGGCACATATAATTAAAGTTTTGAATAGATGTCCATGTGTCTGTAGTGAAAGATACAGTCTGATCTTTTAAAATATCCTTTAGTTTTTTTTCTCCTCTCCAAATATTGACCAACAGTCTCTAGCCACTGTCCATCTAGATGGAAACTTAAACATCGGGTTTAATCCCCATACAAACTCCCTAAGTCCCTCATCTTCTACTACACTAAAGGGTTGGTTATCTTTAATACACATTCGAGCAAGTAGAATTCTACACTCTTGTTGGCTATATTTATAAGAAGACAAGCTACCACTACTTTCACTAGAAATTTTTGGCTTAAAACTTAAGATGGACTGTTTCTTGTCTACTTTCATGTAAACCGGAGACTTTAGACAAACACTCTTTAAATGATATATTAAAGCACTCGTGCCATTCTTTTTCGAACCAGATTTCAATAACTGTTTACAATAAGGACACTTAGCTTTACCCGAATCACTATCTATAGTAAAATGGTTCCATACCCAAGATTTTTTACCTCTACCATCTTTCTTTTGCTCTACGATTTCTTGACTTTCTTCAACATTAACTGCAGGCTCACTCTTGGTTTCTTAATCAATATTAACAATGGGTGTTTCCATCTACAAGAAAACAACAGTAAAATCTTTAAAGAATGTTTAATAAATACTACCAATGAATCAACGCTTACAACAAAGAAGAATGTTTACCGTCATCTTCAACAATGAGCGTCGTCTTCAACTAGAACTAAGGAAACCTAATTTGTGGACTTTAATTGAAAAGGATTATGCATTTAAAAGTAGTAATTAGGAAACTTGGGACTGCTGATTTGAGTCTTGAGATGTATTTATGATTATGATTTGTAAAGATTAAATTGAAAATATACAAAAAAAATAGTGAAATATGAAGAGTCACGCATGGAAATTGTAACTTCAAACTTGGAAATATACAAAAATCAATTTCGGCTCCCGCCCATGCTAGTCCTAGATTGCTAATTTGCTAGTAATAGTATAGTATCTTTAATGAAATTGGAAATATATAAAATAGTGGGTCGGTTCGGTTTTGTTGGGTATGGAAATACTAATAACCAAAACCGACCCGCTAGTTTCGGTTTTCAAAAAAACTCAAAACCGACCCATCGGTTTTTGGTACGGTTCGGTTATATCGGTTCGGTTTTATCGGTTAATTCGGTTATGGGTCGGTTAATTCAGTTTTCTGGACACCCCTAAAGGAAACTACTTGACTAGAATATTATGTTGTAACTTGATTGAGTTGAACTATGTTTGACTTTTCAATAATTCTCTCCCTTTTTTAATTTTTATAAATGAATAATTTAGTAAATAAATCATATAATTTTTAATTTAGTATGTTATGTACCCGTGTATTACACAGGTTGAATAAATTTAAATTTTATAAATCATAAGTCTATAAATAGTGAAAATATAAATAAAATTACATATTACATTAAATAACGAAAAAAATAAGTGTCTATACATTTCAATAAGCTATAAATCATTCACAAATATCTAAATATTTCTTCGTATACAACATTTGTTGTTTAGTTTGTAGCTTTACCATATTTATCTAATATTAGTAGCGTTACTCCGTTTCTAGTTTTCAATCTTGATAGTGCAACGTACAACTGTCCATACGTGAATACCGATTGTTTTAAATACAAACCAACTCTCGATAATGATTGTCCTTGACTTTTACTGATCGTCATTGCAAAACATACAGATAGTGGAAATTGTCTTCTCTAAAACTTGAAAGGAATTGAAAATTGTCTTCTATGAAACTTGAAAGAGATCTTCTTGTCTAAAGGTATAAAATTAATTCTTAGAATAAATGTGCGAGTACCAATTTTACATCCAGATATTATCTCGGCTTGTATAACACGTTTATCAAGCTATATGACTTATAGTCTAGTACCACTATACAAACTGTTTTGCTAGTCAATGTTTCTTAAAAGCATTACCGGTACACCGACCTTTAGTACTAACCTATGATTTGACAATCCTGATATTTTAAGTCCTCTAGAACAAAATCATGATAACAAAATTCAAAAGTAAAAAAAAATAAGAAGTGTAAACAAATAAATATATTGTAATTTGTTTTCAAGCACTAATATAACTGTTTTCAACTAAAATTGTTTTAGAATGATGAAACTAATAAAATTGTTTTCAAGCAATAATATAAACTACTTGACTTATACTAAACATAGCTAACCATTAATCCTGTATTTTCATAAACATTTAATGAAACTAAAAACAAAATATGAAAGTCGATCTGAATAATAATCAAATATCAATGTGGTAGTATTGTAGGGTATGAAAAAATAGAATAACATACGGATTATGGCGAACGAACGTGAGTAGAATTAATTTTCAACCGTGTAAGAAAATATGGAAGTCCTTGTTATGCCGTATTAAGAAACGAAACATATTATAAGTATTGAACGTGTTAATGTTAACATATGAAATTAGGACTGTAATAAAATACTACTAGAAACATGGTCGTTTTTTCACGAAATACATACGTTATTACAAATCAAGAGGAACATAAGTACTTACTTGGATATTGCACTTCGGGTAAATAACTTGATAAAAGTGGATTCAGCATATTAGAAACGATGGTATACTTGTTTGTTTTCTGGGATTGAAATAAATGTTTGTAACATAAATCTTATGTATTTATAGACTATAACACTATTAACTTACTGGAAATTAGTTTTTGAAATGACTATAATTAGGATGGAATCATTATAAATTACTATAATTTACATGTAATATGTATGGAAGTAATTCAAATTCAAATTTGTGTTTGACTGGCAAATTAATTTAAATTTTTCGTTAATTTAGGAAGTTAATAAAAATTGATCTTAACCAAAATTGTTGACATGGGCATTAGGCGGGAAAACATAAAAAATGAGGCTCGCATGTGTTGGCACGTGTCCCCTATGATTTTTTTTATTATATAGTATAGATAATATATTTAGCAACCAATGAGAATAGTGAACTTTTTAACTTTTATACATTAATTATAAACTTTTCAACTTTTACACAATGGCCACAAACTTCTCTACTTTTAGAAATTGGCCGCAAAGTGAACTTTTTAACATTTATAAATTGGCCACAAACTTTTCACATTTACAAATCGGCCACAAAAATTTACCATACACACCTCTCAGGTTTTAAATATGATGTTTTATAAAATTCAGAATATACCGTTACAATATGCTTATTTTGTGCTTATTTTTATCTATGTTTTAGTGTAAGTTTCATTCAAAACATAGTTGTGCGCGATAATGTACAAGCCGACGAAATGTAGACGAACAAATTGTCCAAGCTTTAGTTCTTTTTTACATTTTTTTTGGCTTTTCTCTTACATCTTTTATAAAATTCCAAATTTGCCGATGCGGTGTGCCTATTTTTAGTTTTTTTTTTTAATTTTAACCACTATATTTTTATCTAAGCTTCAATATAATTTTATTTTCAAAACTAACCTGAGTCAACTGTAATATGTTTTTAGTTTTTTTCTTCACAACAACGTAGTGTTTATTTAAATTTCCAATATATCGTGGCGACATGCTTATTTCTATATACGTTTCAATTACATGATTTCATTAGTCAACGTTTATACGTGAATTTTTTCATGGTTTTGGTTTTTCTAGTATAAAGTGTTGAATATTATCAACGTCCATCGCCGTAACGGGCGAGTTTACGTCACGGTTTCCTATTTTTTGTTATAAAGTTTCGAATATTATCAACGGCCTGTTAGTAACACGTGAGATTAAGTTAACTAGTTGGATTACAATTTACAACTTGGGACTTTTTAGACAAAACACTATATTTATTTATTTATTTTTTAGGGAGGGGAGTGTGTTGTTTGTTGTTAGTGTTTTACATATAATATTATGGACTGAATATTCTTTCATGGGTTGTGGACCAAACATATCATAAAAGGTAAAAATAATACAATGGACTGTTCTTTCATGATTAATTGACCAAATATATCATAAAAGGTAAAACATAAAAAGTAATAATTGACCAGCAATAATTCTGAATATCATATTCTAAGCATGCTAAATAGTTAAAAATATAATATTCAATTACTTTGTTTAGGTGATGATATAATATATATATATATATATATATATATATATATATATATATATATATATATAGGGTTAGGTTATAGTAAAAAGGGTTTTAAAAAAAAGAAGGGTACGAAGGATTCTGAGCTTGACATGTGTCTTTTTATTGTTTTTAAAGGGAGGGCATAATGGTCATCGTGTATTACACAATGAACTTGTATTACACATTGAAGTTGTATTACACAATGAACTTGTATACACATTGAAGTTGTATTACACAATTAACTTGTATTACACAATAAACTTGTATTACACAATAAACGTGTATTACACAATGACCTGACTAATTACACAATGAACTTGTATTACACAATAACCTGACTAATTACACAATGAACTTGTATTACACAATGACATGACTAATTACACAATGACCAGATATTATACAATGACCAGACGTAGTATGACACAATGAACTTGTATTGCACAATGACTTGACTAATTACACAATGAGCTGTAAAACGTAAAACGTAAAACACAATGATAAATACATATAACACAGTGAACTTGTATTACATAATGAATTTGTATTACACAATGAACTTGTATTACACAATGAAATTGTATTACATAATGAAATTGTATTACACATTGACCTGACTAGTTACACAATGAATGGTCATTCTGTATTACACAATGAACTTGTATTACACATTGAAGTTGTATTATACAATGAACTTGTATTACACATTGAAGTTGTATTACACAATTAACTTGTATTACACATTGAAGTTGTATTACACAATGAACTTGTATCACACAATGAAATTGTATTACACAATTAACTTGTATTACACAATGAACTTGTATTACATAATGACCTGACTAATTATACAATGAACTTGTATTACACAATGACCTGACTAATTACACAATAAACTTGTATTACACAATGACCTGACTAATTACACAATGACCAGATATTATAAAATGACCAGACGTGGTATTATACAATAAACTTGTATTACACAATAACTTGTATTACACAATGACCCGACTAATTGCATAATGAGTCGGAAAACATAAAACACAATGATAAATACATATAACACAATGAATTTGTATTACACAATGAACTTGTATTACACACATTGACCTGACTAATTACACAATGAACTTGCATTACACAATGACCTTGCTAATTAGACAATGAACTTGTATTACACAATGACCTGACTAATTACACAATGACCAGACGTGGTATTATACAATGAACTTGTATTACACAATGAACTTGTATTACACAATGAACTTGTATTACACAATGAAATTGTATTACACAATGAAATTGTATTACACATTGACCTGACTAATTACACAATGAACTTGTATTACACAATGACCAGACGTGGTATTACACAATGAACTTGTATTACACAATGACCTGACTAATTACACAATGAACTTGTATTACACAATAAACTTGTATTACACAATGAATTGTATTACACAATGAAATTGTATTACACATTGACCTGATTAATTACATAATGAGCTGGAAAACGTAAAAAAAAATTCGTTTTTGTTTATTACGACACTATACTCGTTTTAAAGATAAAAAACGCTCGTTTTTATGGTGTAATTTTTTTGAAAAAATAATGTCGTATCTAAAAGTTATGAACGTTTTAAAATGAGGGGGGAACTTGATAAAAAGTCAACAAAAGTGGCTAAGACTAAAATACCATTCCAACAACTTTTTCTCCTATAATTTAATCTCAACCATTAAATCTTTTTTACAATTTGATCTAATGACACTAAATCATTCTCACCCTTCTTAGAATTCGAATCATTTTTACATGAACCTAATCCTATATATATAATCTCATCACATTTAAAGAAATGCTCATTTGACACACATAAGTACTTACATATAAGGGCTCGTTATCACATTGTGACAGTAGAGAAACTATTTTACGTGTTATATAATATCTAATACTTAATTTGTGTCCATCATACTAGGTTTATGAGTGAAAATTGTTTGGAATATTGAGAATTAGATAGTTAAATCATTGTTTTGTTTCCATGGGGCCCAAAATGATTTGGAAACCTAAGTTGAAATTGGTAAGAATTGAATTTATTTGTAAAATACAAATGATATGATGGGAAATTGAAATGGAAGGTATAAATTAAAATCCCCATGGGGGTGGAGATATGAAAATGACCTTACTTTGTGGGACCTTACAATAGACGCATGGGTTAAGCCCTACTCCCCGTGACTCAAAACACACTTTTCCAACAAAACAAAACAAAAAACTTACTTTAAAAAAATAAACTTACTTGTATATGCATGATAGAATTATAAGCACTAGTGAGTTAGTTAAAAAGCTCGGGTTGAAGGAGTCGTTTTTAAAGACGTTTTTGCACACCATTTACTTCCCAGATGAATGCTGGATGAGGGTGCGCGTTTTATAAATATTTTTCGTACACAACCAAATTAACAATACATTATACAATCAAGATTATATCATGTGGTGTTTACATTTGTATATGTTTCTTTGTCTCATGTATATACTATTTTTCTTTTACAAATCAAATCTCCATATGTACTATAAATTACATGAACTTATTCAACTTTCAATGATGAGATTCTTAAGATTAGATTAGACAATTGGTGGAGATCTACACTAGGAGCACTATAACTAAGATGGTAAGATCTATATCATCAAAGTATTTGTTGCTAATTAAACTTGTATTTTTAATGTAAGTTTGCCATCATATATATTTGAATTAATAAAAAATTATATTAATAATAATAATAATATACTTATATTTTTTTTCACTTATAATTTAATAGTTGCCAAATATATTTTTTTACTCTATTGTTGTCCTTAAAAGTAAGTTTTTGTCTCATCATCTTTTCTGCAAATAAATAAACAAACATAGACTCAAACATGTTTTTAATAAACTAAAAATAACCTAAAAACATACTTCTCTTTGATCAAATCGAAACAAAAGAGATTGGTTCACTTATGGTTTAACCCCAAAGCTATAACAGTTAACCATGGTTAATTCACAATCCTTTTTATTTATAAAAGGAGAATAGACAACTACTATGTAATTTATAAAAATTATAAGAAGTTTTTCGGCATATAACATACTATTTATAGGAAATAAAAAAAATATAAAAACCGGTTTCACTGCCGGTTGGGTTAATTCAGTTATTTATATACATATAATCATAACCAAACCTTTAAAAACAATTATGAAAAGAGTTATAACCGAATTATCAGTTTCTCAACTGGTTTGGTTATTATTCGGTTTTTCACTTTTTCTATTGACCCTGAGTTCTTCTAATAAACAATATATGTGCTCATGAGAAATAAGATTCTTATGATTTCCACAAATTATAATAAATTTAATAAATACAGAATATTTTATGTTGTAAGATACTTTTTATGGAATTTAATATTTTCATATTGTATTATATAGATATTGTATTTGATGATGGGATGATGTTCATTTCTTGTTTTATAATAATAATAACATTTGATATCCTAATTATATTTTTTACGTCGAAATAGAAGGCAAAATAACATTTGATATCCTAATTATATTTTTTTTACGTCAAAATAGAAAGCAAACAGCTAAAGGCTGTGCCGCTAGCCCTTTTTAGATAACAAAAGTAAGTCTTTTAAAAACTAAATTTATAGATCTTAAGGTCATAACACTACTATGCATGACCCTTTAGACTCGACTAAATAGCTCCACTGTCTCAGGAGTAAGGAAAACAAAAAAATCAAATGCAAATGAAACAAATACGTGTTGGTTGTTAAGGCATGCTTTCTCGTGTTTAGTCTATTTGCACGAAACAACTTTTAAAACAGTCTGACTCACAGTGAAAATACTACTCCCCAACCTCACAAGAAAAGAAACTCCTGATAGATTGACACACGAGTATTTTCCTCCTGTCGTTATTTTTAATCTTTTTATTTTCAAGATCTATTATTATCTGTCCTAGATCTTTTAGTTAAAATAATATCGTCCATCAATCATAAATAAAAGAGAATCCCTGTAAAATTCATCTCATCGGCCACCCACGTGATTCCTCACATTTCCTTTTCAACAAATTTAAAATATTATATTTATTTATTTTCTTTTAAAAATTAGTTTGTATTATTTTGAACAGTAATACAAGAAGGATGAGGTGAGAGATTACCTGAAAAGTGAGAGGGACAGGGTAAGGTACGGTGGACATCAGGAAAGCGACAGGTCTACGGGGCTTAGCGTAAGGTCGCTCTCACTCGATTCTTTTCCATTCTTTTTTTCTTAACAACCTTTTTGCTGCCCTTCATCCTTTCTTTCTTTACCCCACCCCTCAATTCTTTTAACTTGAGCCCCTCTATTATATCTTACTTACTCAAACAGTCCCTACGTAAATCAAGTTCCACTTAACCACCTCCTATTAAGTGTCACCTTCTTCTTTAGTCCCTCATGTAACGATTTGCGGGAGGTGGGGCGGTAAGCATACGACCATGTTTGCTTACTTTCTCTTGGTCCCGCACAACGATTCCTTCTTTGCGTTCTTCGTGAATAGGGATGACTGATTGACTGTTATACCGCTGAGCACTTCATTCCATCCCGTTTCACCTTCCACATCACTACCTCTTCATCCCTTCCCGAGCCTTGTCGAGCCCACTCCGTCTAGACTAAGAGTTCGAATATTCGTCTCACTTCTACAATATAGTGTATAATATTTTATTATAGAATAGAATCATATAAGAAGTGATAACTAAGTCTAGAAACATTTTACTAGTCTTGTCATATTTAGGCTTTTGAATATACGAGAAATTTTTTATCACTCTCGGTTCACTGAATTTTACTAAAATTCCAATAATAGTGTATATTTTACAATCAATAATACACATGATGGTAATCACATAAATAATATTTTGATTCAAATAATACTAAAAGATTAAAACAATTTCAAAATTCCCTCACTCTACTGTCATATACAAACAAGTATAACAAAAAAGAAATTGTTGATTTCACGTAACACTAGTGATTAGTCATCTCCAACTACATCAATTGCTGCTACAATGTAGCAACAGGTGTTCATCGAATCGGTTTTCGGGTTGTTCGAGTCGAATTACTCAAATTTTAATTTTTTGAAAGTGAATTTGAGCTCAAATTCGTATTCAAATTAGGGAAACCGTTCGATTTCGGTTTGAATGAAAACATATGTATTTTTTTTATTAAAAATGTATATTTATAAATCGAATTCGTATATTTGGGTCGGGTTTGTTCGAAAATCACAAATTCGTTGATTCGAAAACTGAATTCGAAATTCTGTTTGAATGCTAACCCGATTCGATAACTAGAAATCCAAATTTGAATTCATTTTGATTTGAATTTAAGTTTTTTCAAGTTTGGTTCAAATATTCAGAAAAGGTAGTAATGATAAACTCCAAAAAGTTAAAAAAGGAGAGTCGAAACTTCCATCTTCTTAGATTTTGTTTGAATAAGCATCACATTCAAGATTTAGTGGTGTGCTCAACATGGCGTCTTATTCGCTTCATGACTCCACTTTGCAACTTCACTTTTTTCTCTCTTTAGCACATGTCTACATTCACATAATCATATTTTATATGTTTAAGAGTTTATTAAGATTTGAAGAAAAAAAATTCATATTTATGTTTAAGTTAATGGTGTGATTTAAGAGGGGCCTTTTTGTCATTTGAAGGTGTGACAGTCGTCCATTTCTCCTTTACAAACAAGTTTAGTTATAAAAAGCAAGATTAGTTGTTAGGATTTGTTTAAATTTATAAAATAAATAGTCCTAGTAAAATGATGTAAAACTTTTCCAAGTGGTTCACCCTAATTGATATTGTGCATGTCATCTTCATCGGATGTTATCGATGGACTATTCTTTCGTCAAATTCGGCAATGTATGTTTGGTATTTTCTTAATGAAGATATCTCGATTAATCACAATATTCGTTAGGATTATACTTAACAACCCGATTAACATAATATTATGAGTTGGTTAGAGGAAAATGAGTCATGTAATATGTCATTGATGTGAGTGTTGTGTTAGTGTTAATATAATAGTTATATATTGTAAAGATTTAAGGATATATTTTAACACAATTACCAGCTTTTATTATTTATAAAATGATTAATACTTTAACTATCTACACATAATAAGCAAATGCACATATCGTAGCGTAATATAGTTTAGCTGAACGACTCCTTGGTCGGGTTACCGTTCTTAATGACTGATCGGAAGCTAACAGGCTCCCGCAAGAGCTAGCGTTCCTTGGATCATTAATTCAAACCTTAAATGTCCAGTTGACATGGCTCGAGGTACGGTTACCAAATCGTATGACTTTTTGAAAAGCTGGAATGCACTGTCACCCCAAGCCACTCTGTCAAAACTAAATGATTGACTTATGTTTTTAGTGATAAAATGGAATGGCTCCAAGTTAGGATTACCACGACCCTTAACCTATTGGAAAGCTAAAATGTCGCTAGACACAATAACCACCGTAAAACCGGAATAAAGATATCTTGGTTATAACAGATTTTAAATAAATATATATTCCACCTCACACCCTGTGGCTCCAGTTAAGAGTCCTACGCAAGCTAAAGACAAGACCATGGATTTGCAACATCCGGTATTCAAAATATCGGATGATTTTTTTTGTAACATCCGATATTCAAAATAGGGAGCTTTAAATATCGGATGTTAAAAAAAAACCATGAAATTGGAAATTTTCTCACATTGAATAAATTGATGAAAATGACACTTGCAAAAAAAATCATGTTAAAGTTACTTTATATAGAAAAAAATGGTAATATAATTTTAAAAAAATGGTAACATTAATTCAATTATTAATTTTTTTTTAAATGATATACAAGCCAGCTCACGGGCTCCATAGCAAGCGGGCTCAAAGCCTCTCAGCCGATCAAGAAGAACGCCGGCTAAGCCTAGAGAACTGGGCTAAAGCAGCCGCCCGTGCAACGTGGCACCCACCGCTTGTGGGAACGCCGGCCAAGTCTGGGAACGGCGGGCTAAGTAGTCGGCGATATGCCACGTGTCTAAATTTGATTGGCTAGAAACATGAAATTCTCTAGATTTAAGGGCCCGCTAAGGCTTAGCATGCGCTTGTGTGAGGATGTCTATGGTTTGGTAGGCTGAAAGTCAACGCTCGTTTTAAAAAGTTTGCTGGTCAAAGTGTCTAGTTTCGTAATTTTGCATTATATTAATCATAATGTTATCGTTCGTTTGAAGAGAAATATGTATATCTTTATAACTAAGAGATTTATAACCATACGTCTTTTTAAAATGATAGTAAAATTATAGAAGGAACCCCAACCTAAATAAAAGCATTATAAATGTGACATTTTACCAACTCAATAATCTTCTATAATTACGTACTTAATTAATACTGTACATAATGTCATTGCAACAGAAAAGGAATGTAATGCAAGAATTTGTCGGTGGACCCGCACTCAGTCTAACATTTCCCCAGCCCCTACCCACTGGTTTTAATTTTAAGTCGTCGGATCATTTAATGTATTTTGTTTTTGTGCATAGTATACATGCTCCAAATTGGACGGACATGTCAGGATCACAGCCGTACACGTGGCATAAGGAACAACCCTATTACTGGTAAACCAGATCGTAGGTTCATTAGAAGAATCTGGTTGGCTGGTTTCTATGGCTTAAAATCGTAATTAGATACTCTTGTTTTTGTGTTAAAAAGTAAATCGTGTTTTTACCACGCCCAAACAGCTTTAATTTACATATAATTATTTGTTTAAACACGACTCATATATTTATTTGTTTAAAGATATAATCCTAATTTGAACCGAACATGACACGAGTAACACATTTTTCTAAAAGTGATTCACGTGTGGTAATCAAGTTATAAACGAGTTAAACGACTCACAAACAAGGTGGGAGTTATAATATATGGATTAAACATGTCGTAACTATAGACGGGTTGAGTTTATAAAAACTATTATCTTATTATAATTTTAAATTGGTTAACTGGTCAACCTGTTTAATTAAACGAGTTAAACAGGTAAACGTGAGCATGCCATTTTATTAAAAGAGTTATACATGATAACCCAAAACATTATTATTTTTATATAAGGATGGCAATGAGTTGTGTGTACGAGACGGGTATTTGTAATCCGTAATCTTAGTACCATACCCGATTACAAAACCGTGTTACATGCTAGGTCTAATATGAGAACTTCACGGTGGCTTCGGTTTGGGGTATGCTTGAGGAAAACGAACCAGAATATGGGAGCTATAAACACAATTGGTTAAAATGGGTCCCATTTAAAATGAACTGCTTTAGTTAGGGAAAATAGCGACTTCAGGTATCACCTAATACTACACCTATCGCAAACCCTATGAAAACAATTAAAACTAATCCTATACCTGACTACCCGTCTCAAACGTTTTGATTTTTCTATCGAGTTCGGGTTCCTTTGTCATCTTTGTTTTCGCGTTCATGTTCTTGTCGTGTTTTAACTTTTAATATACAAATAGTGTGCATTATGTATATTTCATATTATGTTAAAAAATAGGGCAAAAAAGAGAAAAAAAAGGACGAGGACAAATGAAAGGGGACAGACAGGGGTGACAAATAAGCAAAGGTAACGAGCAGCTTTGTAAGAGAAGGAAAGTTGGTTGGAGTGTGAGAAAGAAGAAAACCTATACATACAACATATACATACACACACACAGATCAATCTCCCTCCCTCCCTCCCTACCTGCCTTCTTCTCCAGCCAAGATTTGTTCGTTAATCGAGAAAGATTCCGGCCAATCTTCTCGTCAATTTACATCAATATACGTATAAAGACGTTTCACCTGAATCCAATTGGAGCAGCTTTGCAGATTGTGATCCCACGCTTCCGTTTTAGGGTTTCGGTACGTTTATTTTATTCAACAAACTTTCTACTCAACCAAAAAGTCTTCTAATCAATCGCGTTTAAAGTAAAAGAGACGTGATGATGTTTGTTTGGGACCAGTTTGAGATCTGACTACCTGCTTGCTTGCATTATTCAATTTTTCTTCCACCTTTTTGTTGAAGGTAATAATCATCTTCCGTGTTCTAACATTCGCTTTCGTTAGATCATCTACGATACGTTTGATGATTTCTAGCGTTGATAATCGTAAATACGTTTGTAATTAGTGCATATCGCTTTAGAATCACTGCATTTGGGGATTTTATGAAATTAGAGGAATTGTTGTGTTTTCTAGGGTTTCTTCGATTGTTTGGTGATTAGACATCTGAGAAGCTCCAGATCTGCAATTTTTTTGCTGTAAATATGAATTTTCATGACATATTACATTATGCATTATGATGTAGGATGCTTTCTTTATGTATTAATGGATGTCAGTGAAGTCTTCTGCTGAGTTATCACTGTTCTGTACCTGGCTAAAATGTCAGGTGAGTTGCACAATTTATTGCAGGGTGAATTCTTTATTCATTCACATATTTTGGTTTATAAGAACTTTAATTTTCATTTTTAGGGTTTGAAGGATTTGATGGTTTTGATGAAGTAAGAGAGAGGAGGTTGGATTTAGACATTTCTGAAGATGAGAGGAGAAGATCTAAAATTGGAGCTTTAAGGAAGAAAGCAATAAATGCTTCAAACAAATTCACTCACTCACTTAAAAAAAGGGGGAAAAGGAAAGTTGATTACAGGGTTCCTTCGGTTTCGATTGAAGATGTACGATATGCGAGTGAAGAAAGAGCTGTTCATGAACTTAGGCAAAAGCTTATTGACAAAGATTTGCTTCCTGAGAGACATGATGACTATCATACCTTATTGAGGTTAGTAAAGTTTTTAGTTTCTAAAGTCATTATTTTATAAAAATAATGGATAACTTTCTTAAAGTATATGTCCAATAATTGTAGCCTTTGTTTATAGTTTATACCAAATTAGACAAAATGCTCTTAAATTGTTTGAAAAGACAAACATGTAATTGGTTACTTGTTCTATTTTGTAAAGTAAAAGATTTATCTGTTAAAAGTTATAGTTGGGTGGTGGCCTCATATACATAATCTTTAAAAATACAATATGTTTTAATTTCTCATTTTTTGGTACTAAAGCTAGATGTGAGTTGTCTGAAATTTTATAATATTGTATACTCAACTTGTTTGTTAATTTGCATTTAGGTTTTTGAAGGCAAGGGATTTTCACATTGAGAGAACCATCCGGATGTGGGAAGAAATGCTAAATTGGCGAAAAGAGTATGGAACAGACACAATATTAGAGGTAATTAAAGGGTTCATTAGACCACATTGTGAACTTTCACCTTTTTTGTCACATGGTAATGCATTTGCACTTGAAAGTTGGAAACCACATATTTAATGAAATGCTAAGTGAATGTCATATTTTATATCTGTAATTTCTAAATCTTTTACTGTTACTGATTGATATCAGTTTACTTTTGAAATGTATATCATGTAATCTTGCATAAATATATTAATTTGAACACACAGGATTATGAATTTGAAGAACTGGAAGAAGTATTACAGCATTATCCTCATGGGTACCATGGAGTTGATAGGGAAGGAAGACCTGTTTATATTGAAAGGCTTGGGAAAGCACACCCTGGCAGGCTTATGCGCATTACTAATATTGATCGTTACCTAAAATATCATGTCCAAGAATTTGAAAGGGCTTTTTGTGAGAAATTTCCAGCTTGTTCTATTGCAGCAAAGAAACAGATTTGTTCTACTACAACAATTCTTGATGTTCAAGGCATGGTATGTGGGTATCAACTGTTGATACTCTTTGCATAAATGTGGCAGCTTTGACCCATTTACTTCTCAATGAGTCGATTTGGGTTGTGTTTTACATTTAACCGGACATATAGGAATCAACTCAAACACAAAGTGCATTTTTAATGCATTAAACCTGCACTTGTTTTATTCAAAACACAAATTTATTATTATAATAATATGATCTTTGTAATCATATTTCTCACACTACTTATTTATAGAAAAGAAAAAAATGTTGGGCAAAAAGTGTTTCGGGTCAACCCGAGCTGTGATCCATTTCAACCAACAGAAAAAAATTATCCTTCATGATCCAAACCCGTTTGACCAGCCCATTTTGTCATCTCTAGCTCTGCATATAGTTTTGTGCTCCAATTCATTTTTTCTGTAATATGCTATACAGGGATTGAAGAATTTTTCTCCAAGTGCGGCAAGTATTCTTGGAGCTATGGCAAAGGTTGACAATAACTATTACCCAGAGGTAAATCAATCCTTCCTGTTATTAAAAGGAATCTGAATCAGTATTTTTTTTTGGAATAATGAATTTCCATATTTAAATGCAGACATTACACCGAATGTTCGTTGTCAATGCTGGGTCTACATTCAAAAGATATATATGGCCTGCTGCTCAAAAATTCCTGGATGCAAAAACAATTGCAAAAATTCATGTGTTGGAGGCCAAGTCATTGGGAAAGCTACTTGAAGCCATTGACCCAAGGTTTGTAAGTTATATCAATAATTGTTATTGTATATATATTTTTTAAATTGTTGACTTTTTAAGTATAATATCCTTACCAATGAATTGCTGCAGCCAATTGCCTGATTTCCTTGGTGGTTCCTGCACGTGTGCTGTTGAGGGCGGTTGCCTTAGGTCTAACATGGGTCCATGGAATGACCCTGAAATCATGAAGGTATTCACTTGCTAGAGAATAATTTATTTTGTAATTTTGAATTAGAGAACTATTTTGTAATTATTTTTGTTTCTATTTTCAGGTTGTGAATAATGCAGAAGCTACATTCATAAGACAAATCACCAGTGTTTCTAGTGATCAACAGAAAGTTGATTCTTATATACAAATACACCCTGTAAAGGCAAGTCTCCCACTCAAATAACTTGAATATTAATTTTTCATTAAATTTCTCTTTAGAATTTGGTTAATCTGTATTAACAGGGTAGAAGAAGTGATGCATCAACTATAGAATCAGGATCAGATTTTGCAGAAAATCTTTGTTCTCTAACTACCCGAATTAGTTCTGGGAATCCAAAATTAGAATCCGTTTGTGAAGAAGTAAGTCTTTTAATTTCAGTTATTTACTTTTGCCGATTCTATCATATCTCACAAATTTATGATCATTTTATTTATAAATTTATGCAGGTAATGGAATCTGATTCAACTGTTTATTACAACTGTCATGATCATTTTAGTCCGGTTGAAGAACTTTCTATTCCTCATAGTAAATCTATTTCTGGTATGTTAGTTAACCTATGGCTGGATATTATTCACGAGAAGATAGTGAAGAAAAGCTTCAATATATTAGGAAGAACAATCGTGTTCTTGTTTGCAAAACTGACTGCTTTGACTGAAAGTCAACCCATTGACTTTTGGAGAAGACAGAACAACGTATATCCCACGAATGCAGTGGATAATGAACCAGAAACAGAATCTGAACCAGAAAGTGATAGAGAAGATGACGAGTTTCCATTTGCTGAGCGGCTTCATAAGCTTGAAGTGTTATTGGAAGAACTTAAAAACAAGCCTGCTAAAATACCCGTTGAGAAAGAACATATGTTGCATGATTCTTTGGAGCGAATTAAATCTGTTGAATTTGATCTCAACAAAACCAAGAGTGTACGCCCTTTGATCTTTTTCTTTTTCATCAAATTTTATTAATCCTTGTGGCTGACTTAAACTTGGCCCGTCATCATCTATTTCAACAGGTTCTTCATGCGACAGTGGTAAAGCAACTCGAGATTACAGCGTTGATGGAAAATATGAAGGAGTCCAAATTCCGTGTAAGTTACTTTCCTTTGCCTTCATGATTATATAATTTCTTTTTTAACTCAAAAGGATGCAATTTCGACCTGTTTTGGTTATCGTTTACGGGTCAAACAAGTGAAACTAAAAAGAAGTAAACGGGTCAAACATCATATTCAACATATGCTTTATTTATAAAGTTTTTAAAGATTGCGGGTCAGCCCAACCCGACCTGATCCATACTATAAGAGTCAAACTCTGATACAATGATATTTTGTGGGTGTGCAGCGACGAAGGATCTGTTGAAATCTGATGGAGGACGAGGGTCGTTTTTAGTAGCACATACGGGGGGGGGGGGGGGTTGACTAGTGAGTGCATCCATGGTGTCATGTAGAGATGAAGTAGGAAGTGAATCCATGGAGTAGTGTGATAACTGTCTTTATGAAAAAGAAAAACAAAAGTGGTTAGAGAAAGGTTTACTTGGTATAAATAGCAGGAAATGAGAAAGGTGAAAGAATTTTCTTTCTACGGTTGATGCATGAAACGTCCAACCGGCAAAATTCTGCACACTTTATTTTGTCGTTTCATTAGTTTTTTCAAACAATTTCCCAAACCATCTGACTGAGAATTGACATCCTACCAAGCGTCAAAGTGTTACTTGTATTTTTAAGCAGGTTTTATAAGACTATTTCACTCATTTTTTTTTATCACAAATCATGCATTTGTCATCCATAAATTCGATTATTTTGTGGAACACTTGTTTTGGTGGGACGAAATCTACTTTGGCGGAGCGATTGCTAAGGATCAGAAGGGAGTTTGGAAAGCATTAGAGAGATCATGAAAGATTAAAGTTTGATTTTTGTGATTGAAGAGACTTTGGACAGAATCTTGAAACGACCGTTTCGAGATTATACAGAAAAGTTGAAATGTCCGTACGAAGCTGCTGGAAAAAAAGATTCTGAAATATTATATTTTGGAGAGATAAGATCAAGAATACACACACACACATAGAGAGAGAGAGAGAGAGATTGGTTATCGTACAAATAGCTTTTATCGTACGAAGCATACAAAGTCACTAGGACGTGACACATGTCTTTGGGGCGAGGGGTAATACTGTCCGCGTCATAATTACGCACTGTTAAATAATCATGCAAAAAAAAAATTACGCAACCTATGTTAATAATTACGTAACTTATGTTAATAATAGCATAACCTATGTTTATAATTACGCAACCTATTTTATAATTATGCATGAAGATAATTTCGCAACCTGTTTTATAATTACGCATGATGATAATTTCGCACGTTATACGTACATCACATCGACATTTGTTTTAAAAACCACTTTTTATAAGATAAGTATAGCAAGACTATACTCAAATTAAAGATAATAAAATTCTCAAATTTATGGTGTAATTTAAAAAAATATATATATCTTATAAAAAAGTTATATTCGTTTAAAAAATGGGAAACATGAAAAAAAGTTATCGATTGTAGGCTATTCCAATTTTATTCCTCCAGACAATTTTCACGCTTAAAACACTTCTGGCCAGACAAAACCTTTATCTCAACCATTGATATTTTTTATCAAATGCCTAAAATCGTTCATATCCTTGATAAAAAAAAACTTTGTGTTGTATAACAACGACCTACTAGCAATCTTGTACGCACTATATAAAGATAAGAATAAGACCATAGAAATATATTGTGAAGAAAGATAAAACTGAGAGTGAGGGAACTCTTTTCATTGAGTATCACATATCATTTACATGAGGTCTCTATTTATAAGGACCTAAACATTAATACAAGTTAATGAGTAGATGAAGGTTATGGATGTGGAGAGTCACCACATTATGACTCATTCATAACACTCCCCCTTGACTATTCACATAATAAAATAAAACAATATAATTTTCTTTTACTTCAAATACGCTTAGTGGTGCTGCCTCATTATTTACTAGGAAAACCTAGTGGGATAAAACCATAGCTAAGGGAAAAAGAGTGCATCGCGCATTATACACAATTAACAACATACTTCAGGATGATATTAAATCGGTACTTCAAGACCGTAAGATAAACTGATGCTACTGGATCAGTTATGTTGCCTCATTAAAAACCTTACTAAGAAAACCCAATGGGACAAAACTTAGTGAAGGAAAAAAGAGTGCAACGTGTATAATACTCCCCCTCATTTATATATCCTTTTAAGTGATACGTGTTGACTTCTGTGAAATTTGCTCAAAGCTTCTGTAGTTGATAGTTACCGCTTGATCCCTTCATATGCCATCCTTTTATGCTAAGCAATGTTGTATGATTTTCATGTAAAACCCTTGCTGCCTTCTCTCATAAATGAATACCATAAGATTCACAACTGCGTTGTGTTACATTACCTGCATCTGCAAAACTAACTAAACTTGTTTCGATGAGTTAGTAAAATATAAACTCATACCTTTATACCTTAAAGGTTTTACCATATTGCATTATCTCATTAATGAGTACGATATAAATGATATATCTAATCGTGACTAATAAGAAAACATTGATGCCCAATTGCATTTAACTATGATACTTCTGGACCAACAAATTCTCTTATGTTTTAGAAGAGATGATAAGAGACAATGATTAGACAACTTTTAACATACTTACATGATAAGTTTTGTCCATTTTTAAATGTTTCAACATCTTCTAGATGTAACTTGATTGATGGATAAAATTATCATTATACAAATGTTCTATCTCTTCAAGAGATATAGTGATACCATCAACATATAGTGTAATACTTGTAAACCTCATATTGTTATTTTAATAAAACATATGGACTAACTACATCATATTTATATCTATCTTAACCGGGATAATCACTAAAGTCGATTATACCACACTCGACTTGTCTATTTTAATTCATATATATAAACTGTTAACTTTATATGATACATTTTTTAAGATTTTATATAAATGTTTCAGGCATTTATAATCAATCAAAGACTTCTTTCATATCTTCACCAACTATGCATGTGCATTCATTCTTTAGAAGTTTTGATACATAAACTTTATTTTATAGCAAAATAATTACAAATCAATAACAATGGATTCATTTCCAATCTATATTGTACCATCATTGGCATATTATAATCATCATGTTGAATTTATTTCTTGCATGTTTATTTGTGCACAAGGGTTACATCTTTAAGATGTTTCAAATAACTTTTAAACATTCAATCGCTTTAGAAAACTCCTAAGGAGTTCCAATCAATTCAATAACATATACAACAAACATAATGTATACGGATCCAAATTTGTTTACAACAATCATAATGTTCTCGAGAACTTACTCTACATGATTTTAGTAGTATAAATCCTTCAGGGATTATCTTGTAAATTTTGATATCATGTGTCTCACAACATTTTAAGATGCATATCAATTATCTCTTTGTATTACCAGACTAATGAGATGTTGGAAGTCATTGCATCCACCACTAGAGAATGTGTCTCCTTATAATTAATTATACGTCTTTGCGATAATCCTTATGCCACCAATTTTGCCTTCCATCTTTTTTTTCATTACACTTATATTCAACATATTTACAACTTCATGTATCTGGACTGCTAGTCCAAACCATTTCTATTTTGTGATAGAATACAATTCTGTCACATTTGCGTCTTCCCATTTTGGCCAATCATTTCGGCCAATCATTTCTATTTTTCATTCATAGGCAGATCTTAATTATTGATCCTCATCATTTCAAGCGCTACATTATATTCAAAAGTATAACGACGTTGATTTTGTTTTGATTCCATACATTTCTAGACATGACATAATTTACCGAGATCTCTTTACTTTCAGGTACCTGAGGTTCTTCTGGAACCATCATGTCTAGCGTCTCTTCAGGAGACCATTCTAATGTACCTCGACTTGACCATCTTAATTACTTGCTCCTTTTTCGAGGATTTTTATTCTTGGAATCGACTAGTCTATCACGCTGTAGACTTGCCATAGACTCATTATCAATATGTGATTGTCCTTCTTTGACATTAAAACTAATTGGAGCATTAGCAGCTGGCATATGTGATTTAGTCACTCTTTTTAAGCTCAGTGAATGTGTCTGGTAACTCTCATTCTTTAATCTTGGTAAATGAATTATCTTTCGAACTTCTGGTTCGCATTGTTTACTTTGAGGATCAATGATAATTCATTCCAACTCATTCTTTTCCAGCTGCTTTTAATCTCCCCCTAATGTTGGGATGCTAATTCATTAAGTGAAAACCAATATATTGAGACATAAATAAATCTATCATCAGTGGCTCTATTCATACCCAACATATATTCTCAACCTCCTTTGAGGTCCCATCTTTGTACATTGTGGTGGATCAATTTCAATATATATACCGCACAACCAAAAATCTTTGATGGGAAATATTTGGTTTCTGACCAAAAACCAACTGTAATGGGGAGGAAATATTAAAACTCGTTGGCTTGATGTGAATTAATGTCACTACATGCAAAATCACATTTAACCAAATATAAAAATGAACTTTTGCTTTCATGATTATTAGCTTTGCAATCAATCAAAGACGTCTACTGATCGTCTTCAACAAAAGCAATTCGTGTATGAACATAAGTTATAAAAACTTGAACACTTATTCCAATAACTATTAATAACTTTGGGAATTAAGTTCACAATTATTACCAACATAACTTTTTATAATAATGTGCTTACTATCTCATTAGCTAAGCCACATATCACGCTACGAATTTGATAACCATTTATACGATGCATCGATTTAAAACAGTAAATGGTATACTCATTATGATATATATCTTTTATCATTTTTCAGAATATTTTGGGATTCAAACCTTACTTTAGTTGATAACAATTGAAATCCATTAAGAGCAAACAATACATGTATAATTATCAATTTAAAGAATCCCTTGGTTCTTCAATATATTTCACATCATCATTGACTAGAGATGGTATAACCGGTCATGCCAATTTATTAAATAATCACGATCCAAATACTTCTGGTTTATGATCATATATGCTTTAGTTGTATTTGTGCTTGTTTAACACACCATAGAAAATACAAGAAAAGAGTGTATTAATATTTCATTCACTTATGTTAAAGCACTTTTTCCATAAATTCCTTTTTTTCATTTGATCACCCCGTTGTATATCACTTCTTGCCGTTAATTTCATTATTAACATGGTTGATCTCATCACGATCGCCACTACAATTACCTCAATTACGATCACGACACTTTACAATGTTCATTATACAATCATATTCATTTCAGGGATTTGATTAGAACCACACAACTTCCATGTTGGTTGTTTTAAACATTTTATACTTCTTCAATAATAATGCTATTTCAGGAGCATATGTACGGTGTCACATAATATAAATCGAGAAATAATTATATATCGAGTTACGCTCATTTATCATTCTAAAATCTTACCACTTTATGTAAGTTTATTATGGTCTAGTTAAGCTATTATTCAAAAGCAGCCTTTGGCTTGTCCTTACTATACATCTCAATGTTAAGCTAAACCAACTCAAATTTAAAAGATATGTCCATATCAATTACATATATAAAGAATGTAAATCTCAAATCATGTTAACCCACGAGAACACCTTATTCGAATTCTAGATTTTTTTTAAGATATAAAATTACAATTCAACAATGAAACAACATTTATGAACGCATAACATACAAGCTAATTCATGAGTACATTTATTATATTTTATCTTAGTTTCAAAATCTACTCAACTAGCTAAAGAGTTCAACATAGTAGAACATATAAATTGAATCAACTATATAACTTCAAATAACTATTATCTTTTTATATTGCAACTGTTAAATGCAATATCTAATCATACACATATAAAATGATAATTTATTCATAGACAATGACAAATCAAATTATCACATCTTTCATGCATATTATGTAATAAGTATTATAACAACTTTGATTTAAATATTAAATAATCTTAATAATCATCTTTTAATGCTAATGTCATAAAACGAGGTTTAAATTTGAGTAATAAGTATCCAACATATGTGACCACTATTTCAAGATTAATTACTTAATTAATATAATAATTTGGGATTTAATTATATGAATATGAAACATTGATATTAGTTGTTAATAAAATGCCTTTAAATAACTAATAAATTAATATGAATGAGTATGATAAAACATGAATGTTAGAAATAATCACAATAATGAAATACACTCATAGTATGATATAATAATCAAAGAATTATAATGAATAATCACATACCTTGATATTTAAACATCATACCAGAAGGAACATCACTTAAAGATATAATATTTTCATCAAACCGTCAATTAGACAATAAAACCAAACAACATAGAAAAACCATGTGAGTGAGATTACATCTATTAAAATCTAGATTCAATTACCTGATTTATTATAGCCTATTAAAATAGGTTCTCTAAATAAAAATACATCTTTAAAAAATAAATTAAGTTTAGAATTAAAAATCAGTTTTACTAATTTGTTACATAGAGAACCAGTGAAAGAAAACGGCCACCATAAATATCAGTTAACATCAATGATCACTTCATAATAATTAAACCATGACTAATAAAATTGCACAAATTATAAAATTATAAAAATTCCAATTCTTGTTATTCAAATAAAATTGCACAAATTATAAAATTATCAAAATTCCAATTCTTGTTATTCAAAACCCCGTTGCAATGGGATTTGACAACCTCTTATGGGGTAGATTTATATTTATCGGTTCACTGATTTGTGTGTTTTAATAATATTACCATAATAACATCCAAAAATCTTTCCGGGTCATCGGTTGTTTCAACCACAATAGTAAAATCATCCATTTTCTAATATAAAATCAAAACATATGTTATGCAGCTTTCGTGGGTTACTGTTTTCAATAGAATGAGGTTATGGTTGTCGAAAAAAACATAGTAATTAAATCCCCACATTACTACTATAAACACATTTATAAGATCAATGTTACCTGTTTGCGATTGGAGATCAGATCCAAAATTGCGGAGTGGTTAGATCGGTAGCAAACAATGACGGGTGCAACGTTCAAATGGTCGCGTTATTTTGGACCAACGGCTGTCAATCAGGAAAGAAGTAGTAACCGCAAATCTCTGTCGAGGCGGTGACGGTGGATTCAAAGTGAAACGAAAAACAGAGAATTCGTGCCGATAACGTGTTGTATAACGACCTACTAGCAATCTTGTACGAACTATATAAAGATAAGAATAAGACCATAGAAATATATTGTGAAGAAAGATAGAACTGAAAGTGAGGGAATTCTTTTCATTGAGTATATCATATCATTTACATGAGGTCTCTATTTATAGGGACCTAAACATTAATACAAGTTACTGAGTAGATGAAGGTTATGGATGTGGAGAGTCACCACATTATGACTCATTCATAACACTCCCCCTTGACTATATATAATTATTTCTCGATTTATATTATGTGAAGAGAAAGTCATTTATAAGAAAAGTTGAATAAAACAATTTTCATTTGTCACACCGTATGTATGCTCCTGAAGTAGCATTATTATGCGGATAATAATTGAAACCTTACTTCAAAACACCGTGTTAGGCACAAAAAGGATGTTTTGGTTTACACATCAAAACATTTGATGATGTCGTCCAAAACAATAGGCGTGACTTAGATGTCTGGAAAACGTTCGTCATGCTTGTCAGTCTGATGGTTTTGTTTGCGTGGATAGCAAGGCTTTTTGGTTAAGTGGCGCGTAGCCATGGTGTGGCGTATAGCCTTGGTGGCGTGTAGCCTTGGTGTGGCGCGACAGTTAAAACGTTTTCGAGGGCAATCATGTTTACACGAAGTGTTTAGGCTTAGTCATGAAAAGTCTCGCCGTGTAAACCAGAAGTGGGGGGCTTCTCGTTTTGCGTGCAGTTGATGATTTTGCTATTAGTTAACACCGTTCGTTGTTGCGTCGTTGTGGATATCATTAGTCAAGTCTTCCATCAACATCAACAAGATTTAAGGTACTTATAATTAAGTGTTTAATTATATTCTCTCCATCTCCGGTTTCTACCATTCTTGCAACTGGATCGTTGTTTCGATTTCACGTCTTGATTTTAATTAAGACTTTCGTTTAGTTTTTAGTTTGGATCTTATTTCAAAAAAATAAAACTATACGAGAAATCCCTACACTTACATTGTAACATCCACCCAGGTGAGACGGTTATATTTATTACCCTCCTAAACTACCCTACTAGGTGGGAGTGGTATCCTCCAAAAATAAACCAATAAAAAGACACCTCATTTAGCCAAATTACCCTTCTAAACTACTCTACTAGGTGGGAGTGGTATCCTCCAACCCACCTATTTTTTCATATATATATACACAATCGAGCATCTTTCAGCGGGTTCCAAAACCCGCTAACTACCCGTTTTAGTGGGAGTGGTGCCCTCCTAACCCGCCTCCTACACGCAGAGTTACCCGCTCCCGCTCCCACCACATAATTGTTATCGGTGTGAGATTACTAGAACCTCCTTATTCTACTGGCTACACTATACTTTTTGATACATAATGCAACATCCCATGTGGTTTTAGTTTCTATGAAAATCGTAATTGTATTTGTATCTGTTTTCATTAAAAATCAACTCGGCGCAAGAGTTGTCGCCAACTGGCTTCCATTTTATATATATTATATCCTGTGCTTTGCTGTCCCCCAGATTTAATAGTTGAAGAACAAAAATCAATCGGTTTTTGTTGCTTCTTCTTCAAGTATGAAGATATTGATCTCGTTTCTTCTTCTGCTATGTTGCATCTCTGCTTCTTCATCTTCTCCGCTTTCGATTTCAGGTTTGTTTGTTTCTTCGATCTCACTGTTCTTCGGCTTAATCAACTTCTGATCTTCAATTTTGTATGTGCAGATGGTATCTTCACCTCTGAAGCTTCAATCGGACGGAACCTTCTTCAGGCTAAGAAACGTTTGTTCTTTGACCTTTCTTCATTGCCTTCTTATTTCTGTTAATTTCCTCTCGATTGTTGTGTTAATTAGCCATTGTTTCTTACTCTCGGCTTTAATTTGATTCTCAAATCTGGAAGAAAGAGAAAACCGTGTTTTCCCTAATTTTGGACTGCCATAATTGAAGTGATCTCTAAATTAGGGTTTCTAAGCATGACTTTTGAACTCAAATCTATTAATTACGTTTCCTTGATTTTGGACTGCCATAAATGAAGTGATCTCTAAATTAGGGTTTGTGATCATCTTTTTTGAACTCAAATCTGTTAATTACATTCCATTAACATTGAATTTGACACAATCATTAGACTGATAGGTGATTCGTCGCTTGGTTTTAAAATGCGCTCATGCTGTGTGCATAATGCCTGATGCTTTGAAGAGAACGCATCGCCACACTTGATGCGTTGTCATTCCATGATGCGTGCTTAATGCGGCGATGCGCGCATAATGCGGTCCTTCGCATGATGCGCGCCATGCCGCAAAATGCAATGTTTTTTTGGATCTTTTCAAGTTTATACTTCTCGGTTCTTCTTCATCATTGATCAACTTAAAAGTGTGTTTTTATGTTTAAATATGTTTTATAAGTGTGTTTTAATGTTTAAGGAGTAACAATATAAAACTTGTTATGTATAATTAATTATTTAATATTTTTTTTTTGGACCAAAACGCATCAAGCATTGGATTTTTGGACCAAAACACGTCAGAGCGCATCACACATTTTAAAACCAAGATTTGTCGAATCGAATATATATTTTGGCTTTAATTTGATTCTCAAAATTGGATGAAACATGAAGCAATATTTTCCCAAATTTTGGACTGCCATAAATGAAGTGATCTCTAAATTAGGGTTTGTGAGCATGATTTTTGAACTCTAATCTATAAATACATTCCATTAACATTGAATTTCGCACAATCATTAGACTGTTAGAAGATTCATCTCATACATATTATGCTTTTGGTGATATTTATTGATTTCAACATGCAGCTTGTCCTGTAAACTTTGAGTTCATGAACTACACAATCATCACAAGCCGTTGCAAAGGACCACGATACCCTGCTAATCTCTGTTGTGACGCTTTCAAAGATTTTGCTTGCCCTTACTCTGAAGAGCTAAACGATTTGTCAAACGAGTGTTCATCAACAATGTTCAGCTACATCAACCTCTACGGGAACTACCCACCTGGGCTCTTTGCTAACTTGTGTCAGGATGACAAAATCGGTCTGATCTGCCCTGCTTTAGCACCAGGAACAGAACGGAACAATGTTGCAGATAATTCTAACAACAGCCCCAACATCCGTGGTATGTCAATATGGACATTAACTGCGGGATTCCTGATATTGTTCATGTGGACTTGATGGGTCAAGATTGTTTCTTCATGGTTTGTAAGTTTGTTCAAGTCTTTTGATGTTATATCGCCAACCACATGATGAAATTTTTTGAGATTCTTTGAGATTCTTGTATAATTCCTGCTTATCAGCACCATTTGTTACGCGATTTCTCATACAGAAAAACGATATTTTTACATTAAATGTGTGTAAAATGACTCATTATGAACCTATTATTATAGTTTTTGTTGATTTGATCAGATTTTTTCAAGCTCCAAATCCAGATCCATCAAAAGGCTTAGATACGAATACAAAGATGATCATGGGCATAAAGATCCAAAGGATTCAAAGTATCGATTGAAATATTGATAGTATTAACCGGATCTGGCATGATTTAGGGAAAAAAATGTAGAATTCGAGAGCATGAAGAAGATTAATGAAGGAACCAAAAAAAAAAACCCGAGGATCACAAGATGATTGAAGGAACACAAGAAACTGCTCTAATATCATGTTGATTTAATCAGATTTCTAAGAACAAGAGAGAATTTGGTGAATGATCTACTCATTAATCCAAATGATGAATTGTCTCAATCGTACAAGAAGAAAACCACCTATTTATAGTTTTAAAAGCAAAAAATTAGCTAACAATAACAAAATAAACCAAGTTAAGTATAAACTAATATTCCAACAGTTTTCTTGTTTCATTGTTTGGGTCATCTTTAAAGAATCATGATATTTGTGTGGTCTTACATGCAATCATACAAGAGCTCCTTTGTCTTTTTGACGATATCTTTGGATGGTTGTGAATGAACCAACCACGTAGAACCAAAAGAATATCAACATGGTAAAAATTGTGTTCACGTTAACTCTTTGCGTCAGTTAAACTAAAGTACGTTTAAAGATGATACGTTAGTATAAAGCCGATACACGATGTATGTTTGTGTCTATAAATTTAGTTCTTTATTGAAGGAAACTACTATGCGTACACCACCCGCATTACGCATATACTAATCATATAGGTGCTATACGGGTCGTATAGGCAAAAGTCAAGCCAACAAAACGTCCAGACATGTCACATTTGTCGCATTGTGTTACACAATACAGCCGCATTAGGTCAAAAAACGCACAAAACGGTCGTATTGTGTAAAAAAAAGACACAATACGGTTGTATTGTGTCAAAAAAAAGTATAACCGCGTTGTTGCAACGGTATTAGTGGGTTCATCTACGTGAGGGATATAGATATAACCGCGTTGTTGCAGTATGGAGAAAAGAACCTGCATCGAAGTTTCCCCGACCGTGCTTGACTTTTTCAACTTATTGCGCGCATTATATACGGTTCTAGGTCAACACACGTTATTGGGGTTATGTTTCCTCAGTGTTGATAGTATATTAGTATGTTACACGACTCTATGTTTTGTTCTGTCATCTGCTTCACCATACCAAGCTCATTTTCAGATAGGCTCATTTTAAATGCATGCCCCTCCAAATGTTCAGCAGGTTCATGGTTATGTGTATCATTCATCACCTCTAGTATCCAGCCACCCTGTTTTATTTCGTACTTTCCTTTTAGTTCAAACGAGTAGTCTGTTTTTCTGGTTCAATCTTTCTAACTACGGGCGCTCCCTTGTATTTGTCAACACGATCATATCTAAGCCATACATTCACGACATCACCGTGGCCGCCTTTCCTAGATTGTTTGGTGACAATAACATAACCATTCTCACATCCTCTCATAGAAGCCCAATCCACTAACTCATCACAAGACACAAACACCTGAAATAACGATATATTTCGGGTAATACCGGAAACTCGAGACATCTAAGACGAGTATGAGATCGGATAATCGGGTATTGGATTACTTTTTATTGTTTTTCACAGGTATATTGTTGATGAATCATAATCGGATGTGTAATTTTGCCATGTTTTAATATACTTTTATCAAGAATTGTGTACGAAATATTGCGACTTTGTATACGTTTCGATTGTGTAGGGTTATAGCGAAGATATCTCAAGTTGTAGGAGTTTGGCATGTGCATGAGGATCAAACATGGCAAGATTGAGAGCCGGCGTAGCCCTACGGCCGTGGACGTATGTGTACGCACACTCTATTGTTGCATTTGTGCGTATTGTGGACGTATGGCAGCATGATTTGAAGAAACTTGAAAAATGGACTAAGGAGTCTTTGTATCCCTACGCCAAGCCATGACCTGATACAGTTTTAGGCGGTTTCTTACAAGTTTTTTTTATCTCAAATTCGCATTTTTCACATATTCATCATCTAGGGAAGCCAAGGAACAGAGGAGGATGAAAAGGCTTCAATGACAAAGTCTTTTTATCATCCAAATCATTCCACTTGCTCCCCAAATCCACATTTCATCATCGAATTCCATCATCATGAGTAACTAGAACTCTTCATGGTTGCATCCAGGTGTAGGGTTTGATTTCATTTGACATTCAGTCTGAATTGTAAGTACATTTGACATGAATGTACTTTGAGATGTTTGAGTACTCGATACTTTTAGTGAATTCATGTGTTTATCATTTTTCCATGTTGAGTGATTTGCTATTTTGAACATTTCATAACATTGTTTCTGCTATTTGGTTTTCATCATTAGAGAACAAGGTGTTTTGATTGATAACGTCAAATAGTGAATTGATAAGTACCCCATCATACATCATAAACTATTCGGTCTAGAATCGCTAAAGGAATTGTTGTTTGATTGAAGCGTCCATTGATTATCTTATGTGCAAATGTGATAAACTAAGCTATGTCTATGTAGTGATTAATGTGTGATTAAGTCAAATTGTCTTTTAAATGCCTAAATCTAAACCTTGGTGTGATCATATTTTTAATTACTTGAACTTTACTAAATTACTTTGTCTTTAGCTTATGCAATTCAAGTTGTTTATTAATTGAATCTTCGTGTTTTAATCTACATAATCAAACGAATGGGTAACGCTAATAACATGCTTCTGGTGGATACGATACCCTACTTACCATAACTATGTCGGTTAATTGGGTTTTTGATTAACTTAACGACGGTCATCAATTATATATTTGTATTTTGTTTTTATTTTGATATGATTTATAACAAATATGAGCCGTAGGGTATACCCAACGAGTATTACATAATTAACAAACGGCAATGTAGGCCATACTCACATAATTCACTGTTCATAATAGAGGGCATCTTTTTAAGCTTGGTGTACAACCTGATTTTGCCTTTTTGTTTTATTCTTTTTTATTTTATTTAATTCCACTAATACGTGGATGAGTTGCTTTTTGCCATTTTCATTAATGATACAAATACTAAAGCTCATGGTACAAGTGCAATCCTACTCGAAAAATTGAGTATTTTCTTAGTTTCATTATTTATATCCCCACGTATAAGGTACATGTCCTTCAAGTTGCTACTACTATAATAACTTTTCTCTTATAATTTTTAAAATATATATTTTTAATTAATTTTGAATAAATTGTTCCGACATGTTTATTTTTTCCTACATTTTGACGTGCTTATTTTTATCTATGTTTCGAAATATATTTTTTTTCAAAACAAACCGGGTCAAATATAATATACTTTTAGTTTTTTCCACAACAACTTAATTTTTTTTTGAATTCTTACTTAACGTTTTTTTGATGACGTGACTTTTTCGTGATTTTCGAATATACTTTTACAGTGTGCTTAAGTTTATCTGCTTTTTGGCACGTGTTTTGTTTAAAACGATCATTTTTTACGCAGTTTAGTGCGCAACAACGCGCGCCTCAATTTCCTAGTTTTTATGAAACTAACAGGCATACCCGATTACACACTTTTATAATTGGGTATGGGGTCTGGATTACCGAAACCCGTCCCATTGCCATCACTATATAAAGCTAACTACAAATAACGTAAATATATGTTGTATCTGATCAGTGTCATACAACCTACTCTCCCCACCTGATTCACCGCCGTCATCACTGTCGTTATTGTTAGGAGATTCGTCGTCATCATCACAGCCGTTATAGTTAGGAGGGGACTGACCGCCATTTTTAGTTAGGAGGAGACTGACCACCGTCATCACCCTCGTAATAGTTAGAAGCTTCATCGAATAAATAGTTGCTGTCTCATAACGACATCTCAAAACAATTTTTCTTAATAGAATATCAAAATGAATAGAAGAAATTAAACGATGAAATGAACTAATATATAACAGTTTATATAGTAATTTTGATGGAATCTTACGTCACGTCAAATAATTGGCACGCATATCGAGAAATAATATGTCGTGTCAAATAATTCAAAAAAAAAAAAAACAAAAATTCTTCAATAACTCAACATTAGTACGAGTCATATGGTACTATACTACACGTATGTGACAACGTCAAGGGGGCTGTATCCAACATTACGACCCATATAACATGCTTCCTATTGTAATATAAGACCGGTATGTGCAGGGGCGGATTTATATAGGGCCAGGGGGTTCACTGGAACCCCCGAGTTTCGAAATTGTAGTAGAAAACTATATAGAAAAACTAGGGTGAACCCCTTACAAAAGTTGAAAACCGATCACGATCAGATTTTGAGATGTGAATTTGAAGTGAAATGATGTGAATTTGAAGTGGAATACTCAAAATGTAAGTAAACAGATAGAGATGAAGAAAAAGAAGACGACGATGTCTTGCGGATCGACAACGGCATGTTACAGGTTGACGGTTGTAGGTTTGTGGATCGATGGTAGAGATGAAGACGAAGACCGACAACTGCTTATTGTTCCTCTTTGAAATTTTAGAGATTAAGTTTCTTCATGGAAACTAATGGTTGCGAGCTGATGAGTATCATATGTGAGTTTTGAGGTAAATCTTGAAATGACAAATGCCTTGAAAACGAAAACGAAAATGAAAAGTCTAGAAAATGAAAAAACATGACAGACAATTGAATTGGCTTATAGTAAAGTCTAGTCAAATTAGTCCAAAGTCTAGTAAAAATAATAATTACACTAACTATATCATTTTATAATTTAATATTATTTGTTTTAATATTTTTTATGTTTTTTTTTAATTTTCTTATATTCATAGTGTTTAAAGTTAAAATATTATTTATAAATAACTATTTTAACATTTTCTTAATATGAAACGTCTTCCGTACATGAAGCGGTACTATTTTGAGTCTTGATTCTTAACGAAATCTCATGGACGACCCTCGTCCCTAGTTGATGAAGACCCAGAAATTAGAATATTGAAAATATTGAAAATTTGTTGTTATTTTAGGTAGGGATGAATGTAGAATGATACGCGTATGTGATGGGGTGATATAAAAGACCAGCAGCTGGTTTTGAAGGAGGTTTTGGTACCGAATCAAAATTTTTTTATGTGATTAACCTTACTCGACCCGAACAATCGAACTGAACCGAACCAAATTTTTTTATATCCGACTCTATAAAATTGGAGCATCTAAAGACAGTGAACCCCTTGGAAAAAATTTCTGGACCCGCAACTACGTATGTAAACATGAATGACTGATATCAGATGCGACAACTTTTGTCGTTTGAATAAGTGAAATACGAACCGTATAATACTATACGACCCTCGTTAGGTTTATACGAAAAACAAATTCGTATTGTGTACCTATAACAACCCCTATTTTTATTATTGTAAAAATTGGAAATTAATTGAAATTTGAAAAAGCCTATCCGCCACACCGCGTAATCACGATACTGGCTTCCATGTATATATATTATATCCTGTACCGTCTGTGCTTCGCTGTCTCCCAAATTCAATAATCGAAGAACAAAAGAAGCATAAAATCAATTGATTTTGTTGCTTCTTCAAGTATGAAGATATTGATCTCGTTTCTCCTTCTGCTATGTTGCATTTCTGCTTGTTCATCTTCTCCGGTTTCGATTTCAGGTTCGTTTATTTCTACAATACCCTTCGATCTTCACTGTTCTTCGGCTTAATCAACTTCTGATCTTCAATTTTGTATGTGCAGATGGTATCTTCACCTCTGAAGCTTCAATCGGACGGAACCTTCTTCAGGCTCAGAAACGTTTGTTCTTTTACCTTTCTTCATCAGCTTATTATTCCTGTTAATTTCCTCTCGATTGTTGTGTTAATTAGCCATTGTTTCTTACTCGCGGCTTTAATTTGATTCACAAATCTGGAAGAAAGAGAAAACCGTGTTTTGCCTAATTTTGGACTGCCATAATTGAACTGATCTCTAAATTAGGGTTTGTGAGCATGGCTTTTGAACTCAAATCTATAATCACATTCTGATAAAATTAAAATATAAAGATAATGAAACTAGCTAGAATAATTTAGGCTAGGGTGAAGGATTTGTGTAATATGAACTTTATGTTTTCAATTCTCAATCTTCATGGAATGTTTAGGATTGCATATATAAAGACATAAGTAAATGCTACCCGCTAATACATTAACTATCTATATAAATACTAATTTAATATGTGGTAATAATGATATCGTCGACATAAACCAAGACGTAGCAAAAGGGGGCAGAAGAAGAAAAAGATGGCATCTCAACAAGATCATTTACATTTTGGTCTCCACTTCAATAACCAACTTATCATAGTTGTTTTTCTTTTCATTAGTTTGTTTCAAGCTAAACATCTCACCCACGTTTAGCTTGAGGGGGCATGTTAAGAATATTATTAAGTATAATTTAATAGTTTGCAACGGTTGATATTCTTAACACATTCAATTAACATTGAATTTGGCACAATCATTAGACTGATAGGAGATTCATCGAATATATTGATTCTCAAAATCTTTTTTTTAGAAAGTTAGAAGCCCACCGGGGCAACACAGTCTAAAACCGAGGCGCAAAGCAAAAAGTGCAATACGTAAAGTGTATGGTGCTTATATAATTTTTTTTATATATCCCATAGTTTTTTAGCATCCCCTACCCAAAATTTAGCAATAAATCAACTTTATATATGATTTATTATATAAATTACCGACATGTACAACTTAAAAAGCCTGTTGTACAACATCCTGATGCACGACTGCGCTTTTCGTACAGCTCGCGCCTTGACTACACAAAAGCGACCGGATGTGCACCTGATGTCGCCTTGCGCCTAGCGTGCTTTTTAAAACCAAGTCAAAATAGGAAGAAAGATAAAGCCTTGTTTTCCCTAATTTTGGACCCATAAATGTAGTGATCTCTAAGTTAGGGTTTGTGAGCATGATGTTTGAACTCAAATCTATTAATTACATTCCATTAACATTGAATTTGGCACAATCATTAGACTGATAGATGATTCGTCGAATATATATTGTGGCTTTAATTTGATTTTTGAAATTGGAAGAACCGAAGAAATAGAAAGGCGTGTTTTCCTTAATTTTGGACTGCCGTAAATGAAGTGATCTCTAAATTAGGGTCTGTGAGCATGATTTTTGAACCCAAATCTATTAATTACATTCCATGAACATTGAATTTGGCACAATCATTAGACTGTTAGGAGATTCATCTCATAGATATTTTGCTTTTGCTGATGTTTATTGATTTCAACATGCAGCTTGTCCTGTAAACTTTGAGTTCATGAACTACACAATCATCACAAGCCGTTGCAAAGGACCACGATACCCTGCTAATCTCTGCTGTGACGCTTTCAAAGATTTTGCTTGCCCTTACTCTGAAGACCTAAACGATTTGTCAAACGAGTGTTCATCAACAATGTTCAGCTACATCAACCTCTACGGGAACTACCCACCTGGGCTCTTTGCTAACTTGTGTCGGGATGACAAAATCGGTCTGATCTGCCCTGCTTTAGCACCAGGAGCACAACGGAACAATGTTGCAGCTGATTCTAACAACAGCCCCAACAGCCGTGGTTTGTCAATATTGACATTAACTGCGGGATTCCTGATCTTGTTCATGTGGACTTAACGGGTCAAGATCGTGTCTTCATGGTTTGCAAGCTTGTTTGAGTTTTTTGATGTTATATCGCCAACCACGTGTATTATATAGTTTACCTGATGAAGTTTTTTGAGATTCTTGTAATATTCTTGCTTATTAGTACCCTTTGTCACCCGCTTACCCGTCCAGAAAAAAACTATAATTTTACAACTGGTGTGTAAAATGAGTCATTCTGAATATACTATTATAGTTTTTGTTGATTTGATCATCCTATTATATAGTGAGGTTTTACTGGGTATGTTTGTTTGTTATCAAAAGGCTTGGATACAAGTAACATGCAAGGATGATCAGAGGCATAAAGATACAAAGGATTTAAAGTATTGATTGAACTATTTATTGTTTTTACCGGATTTCGTAATGATTTAGGGCAAAAAAATGTAGAAATCTAGAGAATGAAAAAGATGATTGAAGGAAGCGGTAAAAAAAAACCAGAGGATCACAAGCTGATTGAAGAAACTGAAAAAAAAAATCAAAGGATCATAAGAAACTGCTCTAATACCGTGTCTGATTTGATCAATTCGAAAGAACTAAGACAGAATTTGGTAAATGATTCTCATTAATCCAAATGATTAATTAACTCGATCGTACAAGAAGAAAACAACCTATTTATAGCTTTCATTCAAGAAGCAAAAAATTAACTAACAATAACAAATTAACTAAGTTAACTGTAAACTAATATTTGTGTAGTCTTACATTCAATAATACAAGAGCCCTTTGTCCTTTTGATGATTGCTTTGGATGGTTGTGAATGAATCAATCACATAGAACCAACAGAATATCAAATATGAGGCACATATGTCAATATTAAAGTGGATGACATAACTCTTTGCGTCAGTTAAACTAAAGGACGTTTAAAGATGATACGCGAGTGTAAAGCCGATACACGATGTATGTCCCGTATCTATGGATTTAGCTCCTTAATGAATTAAATAAACTTACCTGATACAATACCATTGATGGCATGTACATGAAAATCACAACCACAAAACTTGGTATTGATATGACCTTTTGAGCGACTCTTTTATTAATAAATTTTGACACACATTACAATAACCCAAAGGCTCATATTTCCTTAATAACCAAGCAACCCTAATGAGTCTTAATCTGAAACTAAATCAACCAAATAAAACTTTACCAAACTACTAAAATAATTCCAAATAAAAACACCATACCATAAAAATAAAATTAACCCCTAAACAAATAAACCAAAACCGACTCCAATTTTGACCGACCCAAATATTGACCCGTGACTCTTTTAGTTTTACATGTGAACAAACCCGATTAAATCCAACAATCACACAATAGATCTATACTATATAATAAAAAAAGGTTTTTCCATGCCACGTGTTGCCTCCATATTTATTCTCATCATTTTTTTCCCGCTTCTCTTTCTTATTAAATACACCTCTATCTTTTAATAATAATATATTTTTAAAGAAAATACTAATCTTTATATTAATAAATCTCCTGACATATTTTGACGAGTGTATGTGTTAACAGATTATATTGTATTTCACGGGTTTATTCAACCAGTGTAAAACACGAGTTTTTTAAAAATAAATTTTTTATTACTTAATATATAATATTATATTTATTCAACTCGTGTAATACACGAGATTTTAACCTAGTTTATATTAAACTAGTATTAGAACCCGTGTATTACACGAGGGCTAAATAAAATATGCAAGAACATACAATTTGAAATTAAAAAAAATGATGAATACAACTCAAAATTCAGAAAATATTTCTTTGTATATAACATTGAATGTTTTGTTTGAATTTTTTCCATCCTTATATAAGACTAAAAGTTTTAACCCATCTCTGCTTTTAATTCTTGAAAGTGCAACATACAATCAACCATGAGCGAAAACTGGTTGCCTCAAGAACAATCCAACCCTTGATAGTGATTGACCCTGGCTTTTATTTATCTTAATCGTGAAACAAACTGAGAGTGAAAACTGTCTTATTTATAACTTAAAAGAAATTCGTTTGTCTGAAGTTGTCAAATTAATTCTTAGAATAAAGGTTCGAGTTTCAATTTTACTTACAGAAATAATCTCCTACGTAATAACACGATTACCGATAGATAAGCCTATAGAAATCAAGTCGGACCATAAAGTCGTCGCTAACTGACAAAATGAGAACGTATTAAAAGCGGAATTGAAAACGTCCATCGGCGATCAAATGGTCGGAATTCAATTATGAAGATATTGATTTCGTTTCTGCTGTGTTGTATCTCTACTTAGTCATCTTCTCCGGTTCCCATTTCAGGTTTGTTTCTGCAATACTCTTCGATTCATTATGGTTTTTCAGTGTTGATCAACTTCTGATCTTCAATTTTCCCCTCATTTTATGTATGCAGATGGTTTCTTCACCTCTCAAGCTTCAATCGGACGGAACCTTCTTCAGAATGAGAAACGTTTGTTCTTATTTCTGTTTATTTTCTCTACTTTTTTCTTTTAATCGCCAATTATTTTTCTTACTTGCCGCTTTAATTTGATCCCCAAAATTGGAGGACACAGAAAGCCGTATTCTCTAATTATGGATCGCCGATCTCTAAATTAGGGTTTGTGATCATGATTTTTACAACCACTCTAGTGGCAAAGGTACCCAAAACTTTACTAAAAATAGGGAGGTCTTGAGTTAGTCCCACTTGTGACAAAAAAGGGTCCAGTCGGTGGGTTTTCTCACCTATGGTAGGTTTCCACCCGAGAGAGGTGGAGATGATCAGGTGGGTCAGTTGCCTGTCAGTGAAGTTAAAAAAAAGATATTTATTGAAAAACATATATTAGTGAGGAACTCAATATTTATTTAAAGGGAAAATTACCAAAATAAACATTTGACTAACTAAAAGTCCCAAAATAAATATTGACTTTTAGCCTTTAATTTCATAGACATTCTTCCACAACTGACGAGCCGGCTAATTTGCCGCCATACATTTCCGTGCAATTTTAATCGCTGGTCCAATGAACAAGCGACGTGTGACAGACTTATTAGCCGTCCCATGACGGCTAATTAGCCGACTGACACCAACGGCTAAATAGCCGGCACTCGACGGCTAAGCCGACGCTTTTCTAACGGCTTTAACCGGTTGGGATCAATGGGCCGGCTGGGATCTAACGGCTTTAGCCGGCGCATTTGATGGTTCTACTCGTTTTTATTTAGCCGGCGCATCTAGAATTTTTTTTTTAAATAATTTTTCGTTTTTTGTATATTTTTTTATATTTCTCAAGTTGGATGAAAGCATTGAATGAGTAGAAAAACATATAAGTTGGATGATCCCAGCCGGCTAAAGCCGTTAGAAAAACGAGCTAAAGCCGTTAGAAAAGCCGACCCATAGATCCCAGCTAATTTGAATCAGTAGAAAAACGAGCTAAACATCAAGCTGACCCATAGATCCCAGCCGGCTAAAGCCGTTAGAAAAGCGCCGGCTATTTAGCCGTTAGTGTTGACGGCTAATTAGCCTGCCACACGTTGCTTGTTCATTGGACCAGCGATTAAAATTGCACGGAAATGTATGACGGCTAATTAGCCGGCTTTAGCTGTAAGTTGTGAGAGAATGTTTAGGAAATTGAAGGCTAAAAGTCAATGTCTATTTTAGGAATTTTAATTGGTCAAATGTCTATTTTGGTAATTTTCTCTTATTTAAATTTTTAAATAAATTAAGTGATTTAAACGAAACATGTATGAATATTGGTTACTATTTAGAATTTCTTTTTTAATTTGACTTGAATTAAATAATTTTAAAATTTAGTGATTTTTTTCTTCACCATTATCTTTTATTTCAAGTTAAACTTAAAAAAAATAATTAGTAAATATTAATCAAGATTCATGTAAGTTTCATTTAAGTCACTTAATTTAAAAAAAATTAATATTTATAAAAAAGTTTCACAAGATAGAAACAACTAGTGAAAGTTAATTGATTATATTAGTCCTCATGGGGACATCGTGGTAGTAATGGTGTATTCCCCTTACCAATTTAGGGTTTGAGTCATACAGTGTGCATGTTTGGTGGGTTTAGTTAGGTTTAGTTAATAAGAGTAGATTACGTGTCCTTAAAAAACTGACTTTATTAGGAGAAAAGAAACTTTAAGTGTGTTCAGGTAGAGGTGTACAAATCGGTTTTTTAACTCAAACCGGTTCAACCCGAACCGAACCGGTTTGGTCAACGAAAAGTCAAAACAGGTTTGGCCCTAAACCGGTTCGGGTTAAACCGGTTTTGGAGATGGAAAATGTCTAACTGGTCAAACCGGTTAGGGTTGGTTACAAACCGGTTTGCCCTATAAACCGGTTTAAACCGGTTTTTATTAAAAAAAAAAATTCAAATAAATTTTATATTTTTAATATAAAATCAAAAAAAAAAATATAACAAATATAAAACATAAAGTTTGACGTTTATTAATATTTGAAAAGTTCAGAAATTAAAAAACATGACAAGATAAAATTATAAAATTCTAAAACATTACAAATGACAATATATATTTTTATTTTTTGGAATATTGATTGATTATTCTTGTGCGTTGTCTTCGGAACTGGAGCTTCGTAGCCTTGCATCTTCGGCTAGTTCTTCATCGGTGACTGGTTCGGATATTCCAAGATCAACCTCGTTGTTGTGCATGATTTCTTCGGCTTGAATTTCGTCTTCGAGAGAAATTTGGTCTTGTATCCTATCCATCGCATCCAAATGGTCCTTCAAGCAAATGCACATTTCCATCGCTAGGGGGGTGAGTCTAGTCCTTCGTATCGATAAGACCCTGCCACTAAAAGAAAACGCAGATTCCGAAGCTACCGTGGAAGCTTGGACGTTTAGTACATCACGGGCCATGGCGGAAAGAATCAGAAACGAAGCTTCGTTTTTTTTCCACCAAGCCAAAATATCAAACTCCTCAAAAATGGTAGGAGGCATAAACGCTAAAAAGTTTGTGCCAATATACCTTCCGAGTTCGCTACTCGGGGTGGTATCTCGAGCCCTTTTACTAAATTCATTTAACATTTCGTTATATAAATTCAAATTAACATCTCTCGAGCTACCACTTGATGATGTACCCATTGTATCATGTGGAGTCGGAGTTGTACCATATTTATGTAAATAAACATCAAATAAATCTTGTAAACATTTGTTAAAATATGTTTTTGTGACTTGTGCAAAATGGATGTCTTCACTATCCAAATTCAAAGCGTAAGTAATTCTATCAATCAAAGTTTCAACCCCGTAAACATTTATGGTAGGGTTTAACGCGGCGACACAAGTTATAACGGGAGGCATTTCTTTAAAATATTTCACTAATTTTTCTTTTATCGGTTCTATCATTTTTGTAAAAAGAGGGCTTTTATTTTCAAATTCATACAACTTGTTAGCCATTAAATATATTTGTTTTAGAGTTAATGAATTTGTGGGATAATAAACACCGGATAAAAAAGTGGTGGCGGTTTTGAAAACTTCAAGCAATTCGGTAAGTCTTTTAAAATGTCCCAACTCGTAGAGGGAAACTTTAGAATTTTACGACGAGGTTTTGAGGCAAGCATTTCATGAAATAGTTCTAAAGTTTCTCTTTGTCTAAAACGCTATAAAACATAGTATAAGTCGAGTTCCATCTTGTCTTGACGTCCCAATTCGGACCTAAGCAAAGATTATTTGTTTCACGACAAAATCTAATATAATCATGGTATCTTTTTTTGTTACTAAAAATATCTTTAAGCATTAGTCGAAAAGTATATGTTAAGTTTGAAACTTCTTCAATTGCAAGCCCGGCTTGTACCGCCAAGTTAATGATGTGTGCGACACATCGACTATGGAAAAAAACGCCGTTGCAAACCGGTTTATATTTAATTTTTAGTTTTTGAACCGCATTTGTATTATTAGATGCATTATCAAAAGACATTGAAAAAAGTTTATTTTGTAATTTAAATTCGGTTATAACACCATCTAATATATAAAATAAATTTTCGTCGGTGTGTGGATATTCAAACAAGTCAAACGCGATTGTACGTTTCATCATTTGCCACGTTTTGGGATCAACCCAATGCGCGGTAACGCAAAGGTACGATTCTGGTATGCCATGTGGAGCCGACCAAACATCGGTGGTTAAGTTTACACCGGTTTCCAAATTTTCAAAACCCAAAATTAATTCTTTTTTTGTTTTTTTCCACATTTTTATACAATCTCGTCTAAAGGTTGTGCAACTTACTTGATGATAACATGGTTGAAGTGTCTCTTGAATCATCCTTGTCAAGCGCGGATTGTCAAAGTGGTTGAACGACAATCCTTCTTGAATCACTAACCTCGCCATTCGATCTCGAACAATATTTGGATCAAAGTTTCAAATTCCTCCTTCGCTTGTCATCGAGGCTTGACCTTCACTTGGAATTCCCTTCAACGACGGGCAAGATTTTTCCATATGCGTTTTCAAACTAGTGTTTGAATCTTTCCCCAAAAACGCACCACACATCTTGCACCGAGCACGTTTCTTCCCGTTTGACAACAAACATAGATCGTAATTGCACCAAATTGCCGGATTTCTCGTTGTTGCTCGAATTTCCACAACGGTAACTTCGTTTGAGGAACCACCAAAACCAAAACTTGCCATGCTTTTTTTTAGAGTTTAGAGAGAGTTTAGAGGGCGTTTTTGAGCGTTTAAAGAGCGGTTTTAGAGATTAGAGAGTGTAGAAAGAGATGTGATTAAACCTAAACACCCCCCACCTATTTATAGTGAATTATAGGTGAAAAAAGGCAAAAAAAAAACGGTCAAATTCGACCCAAACGGCTATAAAGTCGTTAAATAACGGCTAGTTTTTTCAGCGACCAAACCGGTTTAAAAACCGGTTTATCGAACCGGTTCACACAAACCGGTCCCCAACCCGATCACTTCCAGAATCCTTCAAACCGGTTTCAAACCGGCGGTTTTAGCCTAACCCGGACCGGTTTGCTCCAAACCGGTTTATCCCAAACCGGTTTGCCGGTTTGGACCTGGTAAAAAAAAACCGGTTTTTTTGTGCACCTCTATGTTCAGGGGAATAGTTAGAAAACTTAGTTATTTTTTCTTTGAGTAAATTACACGAAAGGTCCCTGTGGTATGTCAATATTTTGGATTGGCTCTCCAAGTATGAGAAACTACATCTTTGCTCCTCATGGTATGACAACGGGTAACAAAATAGGTCCCTGAAGTGGATGGACGTTAACTTTTTATGTTAAGTGTATATAAAATGACAAAAATTATCAACTAATCAGAATGCTTGATTATTAGACCATGGTATTGACTCGGCAAATCCGTCATTATTGTATACTCTTTCATATATATGGCGCAACCCAATTTTTTTTTGTTTTTTCCGAAATACCTAAAAATTACCCAAATACTACGAAATTCCCTCTTGACAGTGAGCTCGGGCTTGTTTAATAAACAAGCTTATATTTAGGCTCGAGCTCGTTTAAGCTTGACTCAATTCGAGTTTTTAGCGAGCCGATCTCGAGTAGCTCGCGAGCCGGCTTGGCACATGTACACCCTTATTTAAATTTCTATCATTAATACACTATTTTAGTGATATTTATTAATTTCATCTTGCAGCTTGCCTTGTAAACTTTGAAGTCATGAATTACACAATCATCACAAGCCGTTGCAAAGGACCACAATACCCTCCTGAACCATGTTGTGACGCTTTCAAAGAATTTGCTTGCCCTTACACTGACGACATAAACGATTTGTCAAATAATTGTTCAGCACAAATGTTTCACTACATCAACTCCAATGGGAACTACCCAATTGGGCTCTTTGGTACCTTGTGTCGGGATGACAAAATTGGTCTAATCTGCCCTGCTTCACCACCAGGAGCAGAAACTAACGATGTTGGGGCTGATTCTAACAACAGCCCCAACATCTGCAGTTCGTCAATACTGACGTTAACTGCCAGATTCCTGATCTTGTTCCTGTGGTTTAACGGGTCAAGACCGTCTCTCCATTGTTTGTAAGTTTGTTCGAGTTTTTCTTGATGTTATATAGTCAACCATGTGTATTAGATGGTTCCGTTTGTACGCGATTACCCGTATAGAAAACGATATTTTTCAATCAAATGTGTGTAAAATGCCTCATTTTTAACCTGTTATTACAGTTTTCTTGTCATTGTTGGCAATTGGCAATCTGGGTTGTCTGCTATGAACAATGTTTTTACAACCATATTGGTCAATGAAACGGCTGTCTTACTTGTTCACTGACCGGATCAATTTAAAAACGGATTACGTTATAAATAATCAAATTTGTATTATAATATACAAAAATAAAACCTATTACGTTACTACAATCTGTTTGAATTATTGAATAATCAAATTAAACATATTTATTGTTTTCCCATAAAGTAAGGATCTAGAACTTTTGTTAAATCACAGATAAGTGAAATTGTTTATATATATAAAACAAAATATGAAACTATTTTATCATTTGATGCGAATTTACAATGTTGGGATTTTACTGGGTACGTTTGTTTGTTATGTGAATTTACAATGTTAATAAAATATAAAGTTTGGAATAAACAAAATACGAAGCCCGGAAGTAAATAAGATTTTGGAAAGGAAAAAAATAAAAAAAAGATTATAAATTTTTCGAAATCCGGTTGAAGCACCGATCGTTCAACCAATCTGACCCATAACCGACATGTCCAAATAAAGGTGGTTCAAGAGTACTCAATCGTCTTAAATATGTAGCCTGTTCCCTGTCCTACTGGCATGTGCGTTTCTGAAAAGAGTGGTTGAATGATGAACCATGATATTCATGTGGTCCTGCATGCAATAATACAGGAGCCCTTTGCCTTTTTTGATGATTTGGATAATGTTTGGATGGTTGAGTTGTGACCATGGCTTCTTCATGTGTTCCGGTCGCTGTTACGTTGCTGCAAATGTGCACCGATTTGAAGGAAATCAGGCAACTGCACACCCGACTAGTGGTGTCGGGGTTGATCGATAGACGGGTTAATGCAGGGAGGCTGATTGCATCCTACGTGGCATGTGGTGAAATCTGTGAAGCTTTGTCTGTGTTCCACACAGTTCATCATCCTGATGTGTTTGCCTACAACACCATTATCAGGGGCTTAACAAAGGATAACTGCCCACATGATTCACTTTTACTTTACAGTGAACTTTTACAGAGGAACCTAACACCAGACAACCACACATACACTTATGTTTTAAAAGCATGTTCGCGCATAAAAGCCGTTTCTGAAGGGAAACAGCTGCATGCCCAGATCATTAAGGCGGGGAAGAAACCCGACAGCTATATTCACAGCTCGATGATAAACATGTACGTGAATTCGGGTGAGACGCATTCTGCTGAACGTGTTCTTGCTGAGTTTTCAGAAGAGAATGTGCTTGCAAAAAACTCCATGATTACTGGTTACATGAACCAGGGGGAAGTTAACGCTGCCCGTCAACTGTTTGATGATATGTCTACAAGAGATCCTGCATCTTGGAGTGCAATGGTAACAGGGTACACTAGAAGCGGTATGCATACAGAGGCGTTAGTCGTCTTTCAAGAGATGATAGCTTCTAAAACTCCAGTAAACGAGTCGACCCTCGTCAGCGCGCTTTCTGCGTGCGGTCATTCGGGCGCGTTGGATCAGGGTAGATGGATACATGTTTACATCAACAGGAAGGGGGATAATATTAGTGTTAATCTTGGCACATCCATTATTGACATGTATGCAAGATGTGGGTGTATTGAGTTTGGGTATCAAGTTTTTAAAAGCATGCCCGAGAAAGATGTCGTGACATGGGGAGTTATCATACACGGGTTTGCAACACACGGGTCGGCCGAGAAATGCTTTCAACTTCTTGATGAAATGGTCTCTCAAGGAACACAACCGAACAAAGTTATATTTGTAGCCATACTCACCGCCTGCTCTCATGCAGGATTAGTAGACTTGGGTCGGTTATATTTCAGTCAAATGTCCAGTTTATATAACATTAGACCATCGGTTCAACACTACGGGTGCATGGTTGATCTTCTTAGCCGTGCTGGAAGGTTAGTCGAGGCAGAGGAGTTAATCTCAACAATGGTGGAAGAACCAAACACAGTTATATGGGGTGCATTACTTGCAGGTTGTAGACTTCATAAAGACCTTAGGTTAGGGGAATATGCTTTTAAGCAACTGGTTAAGTTGGAACCGTGTTCAGGTGAGCGGTTTAAGCTGGTGAGTCGTTTGTTGGCAGATAGAGGTGAACAAGAACGCGTGCAAAAACTGAGAAAAGAAATTCGGGACAGAAATTTAGAGATAACACAAGGGTTGAGCTTGATTGAGGTTGATGGGGAGATTCATGAATTTGGTGCAAGTGACATTGATCATAGAAGGTACCAAGAAATATACAGTGTGTTCAAGATAGATGGACCGGGTCGATTTTAGATTGAAACGATCCGAGTTGGGTTGGATCGACCGACAAATACAATATTATAAATGATCCATGCTTTACTTATTATTACAAAACAATATTGTTACACAACAGATATATTATTATACACAAGCTGCACAAATCAGGAACATATGGCTTATGATGTTTTGTAACTATATTAATGTTAAAGAGGTGAAGATTAAGGACAATGACCCGTAAAAGTTTAGAAATTCTGACCTCGTAAAACAACCAACATTCACCATAAAAAGTTTCTTCTGGACTTGGGTCGGAAATCCTTTTTGTTAATGCACCAGGAACTCGGAAAGGTGCTCAACTGCGTGCAAAAGAAACGCGTCGGTGTCATTAACAAAAAGTGTGAAATTTAATGAAAATGACATTAATATAACTTACATTGCTGAGAAGCTTTGCCCCGTACCATGCCGAATCTGCACCGTACGGGGGTGGAATAACGCGTATTCCATTGGATATGGATGGGGGAAGAAGGAGATGGAGCTCCTTATCTAATCTTTCTGCATGCGGAAATATAGAAAGTTTAAAAGATCAAGAAACAACCCCATCACTTTATGAAATCACACGTATTTACATTAAAATACTGATTCATACCTACTAATCCTGGTAAGCATGCAGTCCCGCCAGCCAAAACAATGGTCTTGAACCAAGAATCATCAGGGGATAATCCCGCAGCATGGCATTGTTCAATGCAAAGTGCCACCGCTTGATGCAAACCCTTTGAATTCCTGTTCCCATAGAAGTACCTTGAAATGTCATCATGAATGTAGACCAAAGGTGGGTGGGTCAAGCGGGTTGGATAACAGGTTGAAATGGGTCGGGTTGATCCAGACAAACTTTTTCCCCATTTAAAGTTCTTTATATAAATAATCAAAATGTTACTTATTATTCTTATTACACAAATAATTTAAATCTTTGAATGTAATAAGGTTGTGTACATTAAAATAACAGACCTTGAGGCATTCAATTTGTTTGACTTGTTTCCCTCTTAACTAATTTTTTATTTGACCCATTTGAGATAAAACACAACCCAAATCAACCATTTTATTAGTTAACCAAACCAAACGTACCCAGTATAATCCCACACATAGCTAACGCTATTAGTAGGGTCTGGGGAGGGTGTGATGAGGGCAAACCTTACCCCTATCCCAAGGGATAGAGAGGCTGCTCCCGTTTAGACCCCCGACTCCATGGGAAAGAAAAAGATAAAAATATAAATAAAATTAATGAGTAATAAAGTAAAATAAATCTAACAGTAATCTAACAATTAGCAGTGTATGACTAGAGTATATTAGTCACAAGAAACACAACACACCTACAAGAAACAAGACATACGCAAAATCTTTGCTAAACAACTCTACTCTCCCACACAACGGGTCACTCATCCTAAAACCCTAATACGACGTCTCCATGAAATCCTATCATTGATCATGTCCTCTGAGAGGTGTAAATCTAGCAAATCAAGCCTAATCCTCTCATCCCACGTTAATTTCGGTTTCCCCCTGCTCCTTTTCCCCTCTACAACGAGAGTTTCCACCGTTCTCACTGGATCTGTGCTCTGTCTCCTCTTGACATGTCCAAACCATCTCAATCTTCCTTCTCTTATCTTATCTGAGATACATGTGACTCCCAATCTCTTCCGAACAACTTCATTTCTTATTCGGTCCTTTCTTGTGTGTTCACACATCCACCTCAACATCCTCATCTCAGCTACATCCATTTTTCGAGCTTGTGTCTTCTTGATGGCCCAACAATCGGTTCCATATAGCATCGCTGGGCGAACTGCTACCCTATAAAATTTACCCTTTAACCCTATTGGGAACCTCTTGTCGCACAAAACACCTGAGGCCGCTCTCCATTTACACCAACCAGCCTGCACCCGATGGACTACATCATTGTCGATGTCCCCGTTACTCTGGATGACAGATCCTAGATACTTGAACTTCAGTGTCTTAGGGACAACCCCACCTTCAATAGAAATCTGGGTCTCCTCGTCGACGTTTGCACCACTAAAGTTGCAGTGAAGGTACTCGGTTTTAGATCGGCTTATCTTCAAACCTTTGTGCTCTAAGACTGTTCTCCATTCCTCTAGTCTGTTGTTCAATGTCTTTTTACTTTCTGCAATCAACACGATATCATCAGCAAAAAGCATGCACCATGGAATTGCATCTTGAATCGACTTTGACAACTCATCCAAAACTACTACAAAGAGAAAGGGGCTTAGTGCCGACCCCTGGTGAACTCCCACTTCCACCGGAAAAAAGTCTGTATCCCCCACGGGTGCTCGGACGCATGTCTTAGCCTCATGATACATATCCCTAATTGCCTCAATATATTTACTAGGGATCCCTCTTCCCTCCAGACTTTCCCAGATCAATCTTCTAGGCACACTATCGTACGCCTTTTCAAGATCGATGAACACCATATGTAAATCATGTTTCTTCTCTCTGTACTTTTCCATTAATCTTCTTAAAATGTGTATCGCCTCCGTAGTGGACCGGCCTGGCATGAACCCAAATTGGTTTGCTGTAACCTGGGTTTGTCGTCTAATCCTTGTATCTATAACTCTTTCCCATAATTTCATTGTATGACATAGGAGCTTAATCCCCCTGTAGTTAGCACAACATTGAGCATCTCCTTTGTTTTTATATAGGGGTACTAAGACACTACGCCTCCACTGATCTGGCATCTTCCCGGTTTTGAAGATATTGTTGAACAGTCTTGTCAACCACTGAACGCCTTCCTCTCCCATACACTTCCACGCTTCAATGGGTATGTTGTCTGGACCGACTGCCTTAGCTCTTCCCATCTTCTTAAGAGCACTCCTCACTTCTTCCTGTGTGATATTTCGACAATAACAATTATTTCGTTGACTGGATTGAGTAGTGGGATTCTCCGTTATGGCTAGACTTGGTCTACAACTGTTGAAAAGGGTGTAGAAATAGTTTTGCCATCTCAGCTTGATGTCTCGTCCCTTTACCAAAACTCTTCCATCATCTTCCTTGATAAACTTCACGACCCCAAGATCTTGTCTCCTACGCTCCCTATTTTTTGCAATCTTAAACATATGATGCTCCCCTTCCTTGGTGTCTAGTTTTCTTTACATCGTTTCATAGGCAAAATTCTTTGCCTCACTCACTGCCTTTTTAGCTTCCCTCTTTGCCTATCTATAGTTCTCCCGTAGTGTCATTATCTCCTCTCCATTACTGCACTGCAACATCTCTTTAAAGCGTTGTTGCTTGTCCTTTATCTTGCTCCGCACCTCCTCATTCCACCACCAAGACTCCTGATGTCCTCTTGTTGCTCCCAATGTGACTCCGAGGGTTTCCTTTGCTGCCTGCGTAACAGTGGTTGCCATAGCAACCCACATCTGGTTTGTGTCGCCATCCTTAGTATTTGTGTTCATCGCCATGACTTTATCTTTAAACAAATTGATGTTTTCGTCCTTCAAATTCCCCCATCTGATCCTTGGTTTATTTTTTCTTCTCCTCTCCGCCACCCTTTTTCTCAAGGTAAAATCGGCCACCAACAGACGATGTTGGGTCGCTACTGACTCTCCTGGAATTACCTTGCAATCCTTCCACCAATTGCGATCCCCTTGTCTCATCAGGAAATAGTCGATCTGCGTGTTGCGCCCCCCGCTACTAAAAGTAATCAAATGTGATTCCCTCTTTATAAAGAACGTGTTTATAATACCAAGATCATGCGCAAGCGCAAAGTCAAGAAGCTCCTTACCATTATCGTTTCTAACACCATAACCAAAACCTCCATGGACCATCGGAAAATCATCACTCTCCTTACCAACGTGACCATTAAAATCACCTCCTAAGCATATTTTCTCCTGTCTAGGTAATGACCTCATTACTCCGTCTAAACTACCCCAAAAATCCCTCCTTTCTTGGTCTCCTAGACCTACATGTGGTGCATAAGCGCTAACAATTGCCACAACTTCCTCACCAAGTACTACTCTCAACACCATGATCCTATCATTATATCTTTTCACTTCCACCACATTACCGTGCAGTTCTTTAGCAACTAGAAAACCCACCCCATTTTTTGTTCCATCGCAACCAGAATGCAACAGTTTGTAGCTATTACACTCACCCCCCCTTTGACCCTTCCACCTAGTCTCCTGAAGGCAAGCTACCCGAATCCTATGTTTTCTAAGCACGTCTACTAACTCTAACAACTTACTAGTTAGGCTTCCTACATTCCAAGATGCCAAACGTAACCTATACCATTTTATTAGTTAACGGGTCAAAATTGCCAGCTCTAACTGATATAGACAACAAATGGATTAAGGATACGTGTACATACAATCCTGCAATGAGGGGTTGGAATAAAATCTCTCCTGTTCGAAATCGCTCTTTGTTAAGAGTAAACCAACCCACAACGGGAACTTCATATGAAGCTTCTGTATCCTTCCGCAATTCAGCTTCGTAGTCATAAGCAACATAACAAAGGTTCTGCAAGTTAATTCAACTAGAATTAGAATACACAGTTGTAAATAACGCTACATGTGTTAAAAAGAAGGTATCCAATTCAAATAAACTATAATTTTTACATGCCTCATAGCTGATTGAGTAAAATTTCCAACTTTCAAATAAACCAAATAAGAATTAAATAACTATTAGTAAAGCGTATGAATTTGGTCAAATGTCCTGATAAAGAACTCAAATTTGGTAACTATTTTTTAAAAATCAGGAGAATTTGTCTCAAATCTCATAATAAAGCGCAGAAATTTGGTCAAATCTTGTGAAACAAACATGGCGAAATCACTATTTAATTCCAGTTCATTTCACCAACTGATAGAAAGGTAGATACCTCTTTCAACGTGCGCACTGTGTATATCGAAGAAATATTTTGATTTCTCTGTTGCATTTGCTCTCTGAGGTATCCAATAAGCTTCAAAGCTCCAGGTGCCACAACTTTCACACCCACTTTGTACATTATCTTACCATGTAAAACTGGGGACATAAAATTAGAATTTATAAAACAAAAGGGTTCAAAGTCACTTCACACTTGCAACTAAACATTAGTTTCAATTAATCTAACATAAAACTATATAGGGACCAGTTTACAAAACTTAAAACATGATTACATTTATTGCCGATATTAGGATGATGAAAAGGGCAAGAGAGAGCATACTTGGTACAACAGATGTTTGATTAAAACCAACATTGACAAGAATTCCTGAAGTTTTTCTTGCTGCAAACAAAGCTAAAGTTGCCTGCAAATCATGAAACAGTAACATTAGGGGTATTTCCGTAATATATGTTCTTGTTATGAAATCAAAGAGAGAACAAAAAGTAGGTGCAGACCTGGCTGACCGCACAGATTGAAGGAACATTCATATCAAACATTGCTGAGTAGATTGTGTCTTTTAGTTTCCGTCTAGTGGTTTTATCATATTGTGTATCTGAACATATTTAGAAAATAACGCTAGTGATGTAGATTGTAATATTATACAAATATCAACAACAACCACACAAAAGAATACACAATGGATGCAGGACATGAATAAAAGCATACCTCCATACTGGGTGATTGGAATTGAGACAATAGTTGGCTGTGTAGATGATTTCACTTGCATCCTGCAGGTGATAACATCAAGAAAAACTTAAGTTTCAGATGAAGCAAAAAAGATAGATTTTTTTAACGTGGCAAGAAATTACTGCAATTGTGTGGAAATAAAATTGACAACGAAGAACACCTGCTATATATTGTTGCATAAAAATGGCGAAGCCTAGAGTACATTGGAGACTCGATGTTACCAAATTCCTACATTTACAATTGATCTTTTAAGAATATCAAATAACGGAAGCACAACTTTGTACCATGTAAAAATCAAGAAAGAAGTGCTATTGTAATGTTGAAAAATCTGTCATTTACCAAAAATGTTGCAGCCCGCCCAGATGGAGAATCATATTTGCTCCAACCAAACTTGCAATAGCCAGAACCACCTTTAGTGAGGATAAGAGTAAAAAGTTGAATAGTTAAGCTTGTGCACAATCAACTAACATGATCATAATAGTAGATGTAGTTGAGGCCCACACATCTTGTGGATTGATTTAATATTTAACCATTCATTTTGAACATTCATCACTTCCATGTTTTGGTCCCATTTAGAAAGTACGAAAAGAAATGATGTGATTGTCTGCCCCATTGGACTACTTGATATGAAGAGACAAAGATAAAGAAAAGAAAAAAAGTGTAAAGTGGTCAAAATAGGTGAATTTCCTTCGAAGAAATACTTATACAACATGAATACCACTTCCATAAACATACTAAGAGATACAATTAAGCAATATACGACATGTATACATACCGTCAATGATGATAGCTCCAGGAACCCGCGCTCGTTGACCATAGATCTGCATAAATGATTGCATCTGAGAAGGACATGTTCTGGAATCACAAATTAAGGATGTTAGGCTCAGCAGATTATAAATAAAACACAGAACCAATCAGCAGAAATGATAAAACAACTAAACAAACAGTTTCCCTTTCCAAATTTAGTTGTATTTCCTCTGATTATTTAAACAACTAATATAAATCAAACTTTATATAGATCAAAATAGAAAATAAAAAAGAAGTGACGACAAATTGACAATCGTTAAGGTCAATATAAGCATGTTATGCTTAAATACTAAAGTAGTCCATATACAGAGCCTTCACATTTTGACTGTTGTTCATATTATCTGATTCTCTCCAGGAAGAACACAAATTTTGCTCTTGCCAAATATCAAACTTGTAATAATATATGATCTAAATGCCCAAAGAGTAATCAATTTGCATATACTCCTGTTAGAGCTGTTAATTATTCCTTAATTTTATAAATTCCTACTAACTTCTACATACAGAACCTTTTTCTGACCTAAGGAAGATAATATTTGCCACATTATTTTAATTAGAACTCAACACCGATAAATTTAACAAAATTCAAGGTGAATTTTCCTAAATTGTACCTACATCGTAGCCAGTGTTGTAAAAATCGCGCCTAGGCGCCGATTAGTCGCTAGGCGGTCCAAATCGCGCCTAGGCGGGCCTAGGCGGTCCTAGGAGGCCGGATTCCGGCGAAGTACTGAAATTTCCGGCAAAATTCAGGCGAAAACCTTTGGTGTGGTTTAAAAAGGAACATTTTTATAAAAATTACATATAAAAATGTGTGTATATATATAAAAAACTGAAAATTACATATAAAAATTCCAATCCGATTAATCCCGCCTAGGCCTGGGCCACCGCCCGACTAGCGCCTAGCGATTTTTACAACCATGATCGTAGCATACAAAAAGTTCTGAATACAAAATTCTTCGTAACTGCAATGAAATTAAATGATTCGAAATTCATGAAAATAAATGATAATAACAAACAGAAACTTACCGGAGAGGATAACCAGACCGTAAGCTAGTCTCAGCGAAGAATTTAGAGTCCCATGGATCTAGCTGATTTTGAAGGAAATATATCCATAACATGTTATGAGACACGATTAATTTCCACGATTTGCAGATAACTGTGAGCTTAGCCGCCTCTTTAGGTCCAAGTAATTTCAGGATTTGCATAAATATATCGAGAGGAATCCGATCAAATTCTCCAGTCGATGACGAGCACACGATAATCTGATCTGAATCGTACACATGACTTGAAACCGAGCCGTTCAAATTCGACGATGAGCTGGAGCTGGAGCTGGAATTACCGGAATTCAAACGACTTGCGGATTCTAGAATCAGCTTCAACACATAAGCCATTATGAATCGGGCGGCGGAAGTTTCGGGCGGAGACGGTGGCGGAGGGGAAGTCGTGACGGGCGCTGACGCTTCTCTTTCGGAGCCGTCCGATCTACTGATTCAACACATTCATTTTTTTCATTTGAATTTTACCAACCACTTTCTTATATATATGACACTTCAGTTTAGTTTATTTACATTTACACCTCTCAACGTTTGCTAATTACACATGTAGCCCCTACTTGTAAAATTGGCAGCACGTGTTAACCAATGTTTTCAGAACCGGACCGGACGTCGAACCGGTCTCCTTACCGGTCCACTGGTCGGACCGGATTTAAGAACCGGACGACGTCATAAATATTATAAAAATATATCAGTCTAAATAGCCATTAATCCTTTCAAAAACCACCAACAAGTCAATTCCAATAATTTTAAACCAACAATTACCTATGAAATACGAAGCCAAGAGACTTAAAAAAGTTTAAAAAAAAAAAAAATAGTCAAGCGGTTCAACCGGTCCGACCACCCGGTTCAACCGGTCCGACCACCCGGTTTCCGGTCCGACCGCCGGTTCAACCGGTCCGACCACCGGTTCGCTGCAGAAACGGTTCAACACATGTAACCGGACCAGTCAGACCACCGGTTCCCGGTCCGACCGGCCGGTCTAGTCCGAGTTTCAAAACATTGGTGTTAACTGATATATACTTTTTTTTAACAACAAATTTTTATTCTTTTTTTTTGTGTCTTGGATGAGGTTAGAACCTACAACCTTTTGGTTACGAGACTCTCCTCTTACCACTACACCCCGACCCCCACCCAAACTGATATATACTACAATTATTTTTTAAGAGAAAAAAAAATACTGTTTTAAGTTAGTTATACGTCAGGAAGTATGTTGGACTAGATTATATTATACAAGTCATCTACGTGAATAAATTTTGAGTATTCATTTTATAACCGTGTATCATCGTAAATGTTTTTGAATAAATAGATATATCCTTTTTTTGTTTTAAGAAAATAAAGTTGATACATAAAGTTTGTACATGAAAAGTGGATGCGTGAAGACCAGATACGCAAAAACATATATATATATATATATATAGGAAGAATTAAGAGAAAACCATAAAGTTAGGCGAAAACCAAGAAAACCAGTGTTACCCAATCAGAAAATTTAGATTTTAATTATTTCTTTTTATTTAAAAGGGTATTTAAGTAAATTGAAAAACCGTATTTTAGGAATTTATTTTATTTTTATCAAAATTCCTTGATTATGAAGAATTCATTTTTTCAAATTTAAACTTTTTTATTTTGTCCCTCATTATCTTCGGTATATTCATCTTCATCAAACTACATAAAGATTGTATTCACTTAAAACGATTACCGGCAATCATACACCATCGTTTTTGCTTTATCAGGTGAAGTTTTCATTAAAAATCTTATTTTCTATTCTCATTCTTTGATAATTTGCTTCAATTGGATTGGTTATTTTGTTAAGAAAGGGAGAATCAAGCAATGTTTTCAGAACCGGACCGGACGTCGAACCGGTCTCCTTACCGGTCCACTGGTCGGACCGGTCCGACCGGTCGGACCGGATTTAAGAACCGGACGACGTCATAAATATTATAAAAATATATCAGTCTAAATAGCTTTTAATCCTTTCAAAAACCACCAACAAGTCAATTCCAATAATTTTAAACTAACAATTACCTACGAAATAAAAAGCCAAGAGACTTAAAAAAGATTAAAAAAAAAAAAATAGTCAAGCGGTTCAACCGGTCCGACCACCCGGTTTCCGGTCCGACCGCCGGTTCAACCGGTCCGGCCACCGGTTCGCTGCAGAAACGGTTCAACACATGTAACTGGACCGGTCAGACCACCGGTTCCCGGTCCGACCGGCCGGTCCGGTCCGGGTTTCAAAACATTGGAATCAAGTCAAATATTGTGGGCAACATAGGTTTTCGGTCTCGCATGACGAAAATGAAAAATCCTAATTTCTTCCTCTGTATGCAATATGGAAGCTCCTTAATCTTTTCAAACGCTTTGAATTAGTAGTCAAATTGTTGTAATTCCAGTCAAAGATCTCTATATGTACATATATGTATCTTTGTTTTTGTTACCTTATGTGCCAGTGCAAATGTTTTTCATGTTTCTTTAATTGATTTTTGCAGGTCTTAATCATGAAAATGTTGATTTGTATATGTAAAACTATTGATTACGTATGAGTAATCAAAATATTTTTAGTATCTTTTTACATATGAGTTCTCAATTCCTCTTTCCCGTCTTTTTATTCTTAGTTTTTTTTCTGCAAACTGTGTTTACATATACGTAATCAGAGCATTTTCAAACATGGAAATCTATGCTTACATATACGTAAGCATGTGGATTACATATATCAGTTATATAAATTGTCTGTGGGGTTCTTCTTTTTCTTAGTTTATTGTTTACATATAAGTAAACACATGATGAAACGATGCATGATAATGGAGTTCTTTTGTTGTCCGTGGGGTTCTTCTTTTTCTTAGTTTCTCTATGTTATTGTAACTATGATTTTAATCTTTTTTTTCGTGTTGTATCGTTTACGCATACGTAACCAAAGGCTCTGTTCTTGTAACTATGATTTTAGTCAATGATTATCGTTTTTTATTTGGTTCCATGGTTTTATGTGTTTACGTATTACACATACGTATACACGTGTTTACGTATTACACATACGTATACACGTGTTTACGTATTACACATACGTATACACGTGTTTACGTATTACACATACGTAAACACGTGTTTACGTATATATAAATATGCGCTTACGTATATGTAAACATGCATTTACATATATATAAACATGCGCTTACATATATTTAAACATGCGCTTACGTATATGTAAGCACGTTTAACTGATTCACAAAAAAACAAGCCTTAATTTTGAATAAATTGATTTTGCGTGGAGATAGGAGAGAGAGAGATTTAAATAATTATATTTGTTTTCAAAATAAAAAAATTTAAATCTACCTAATATACCTCTGAAGCAATTAATTAAATGTATTATCTATTAAATATTTACAGATTTGTCATTGATTGATTTAAACCATTGATCAAATTTGATCAACGGTTTAAAAGTGGTTTTCTTAGTTTTCGTCTAACTTATAGTTTTCTCTGTAACCCTTCCATATATATATATATATATATATATATATATATATATATATATATATATATATATATATATATATACTTTTATAACTCTCTCTCTCTAAATTCAAAAACTTCTATAACATTCTCTTTCAAACCTCTCTTACATAAATTCTCTCTTCTCATAAGATGGTTCTTGGTCAATAATGGCTTTTACATTAAAAACCTATGAAAATTTTAGACTATGTGTTATATTCATGATTTATTTTTCACCATCGTTCGCTACCTCAGTGTCACATCTCCATCTTTCACCCTATGTTATACTTATATTTCACTCTCCACTTTTAACCCACTCTCTATAAATATTTTAATATATTAAGAAAGAGATGAAGAGAAAGAGATAGAGACAAAGGGGAGAGAGAGAGAGTGCGGCGTGATAAGTGGAAAGTGACGCAAAGAATTACAACGCTATTTGCAAAGTGCGGCGACGTCTTACTATGGGAGTAATGGTGTTGCTTCACTTTACTGCAAGTTCATATCACTCTCACTGCACGTACGATGAAGATATAAACCATTGTCTTAGTCTCTCCCTCCTCTAAGCGACCTCCAGGGGTGGCTCAACCAATTTTGGGGCTCTAAACTAAAAAGTTGAGCCCCTTTTTTAAAAGTCATATTGTAAACTCTCATCTCTTTGGTGTCCATATAGGCGTCTTGTTTCTGCTTTTTTTTGTCTAAAATAACCGGATTTATTATTTCGATTACGATTTGACATGAAAAAGTAGAATAATTTATTACAAACTAGGGCAAATTCACAAGCACTTAGAGATGAACAATCAATAATCACAGATTTGTCACAGATTTATCACATATTATAACAACTTAACTAATCAACAACTCCAATTATCAACAATTTGTCACAGATTAGGTTCTTATCACAGATCAATAGTTTTGTTAACTTAGATTATAACAGATTTAATCAAGAAACCTAGATAGTAATGCTCCTATTTACACGGGCCGCTTAATTGCCCAAAAACACATATATAAAAATCGTTTTTTAAATAAATTGAGGGCCTTTTTAAATAGGGACCCTAAGCCCTAGCCAGGGCCGGCCCAATGGGCCTGCGGGCAACACGACCGTAGTGGGCCTAACATTTCAAGGGGCCCAAATTTTTTTTAAATTATATATATATATATATATATATATATATATATATATATATATATATATATATATATAATTTTCAAGGCTTTAAAAAAAATAAAATTTATTGGGCCTTTTATAAAATTATATATTTCGTTATGGGCTTTTTTTTCGGCTCGTGTAGGGCATTCGAATCCTCGGGACCGGCTCTGGCCCTAGCTTGGGTTGACAACACACTTGAGCCACCCATGACGACCTCTCGCTCACGATTGAAAAATGGGAAAATTACCAAAATAGACACCAATCCGCCGGCTAAAAGTGGGCGCCGGCTAAGCCTACAATAACAAAGGCTTTAGCCGGCGAAATACAAAGGCTTAGCCTGCGTTTCGCCGGCTTAGCCTTCAATCCGCCGGCTAAATGTCTATTTTGGTAACTTTGACCTGGTCGATGTCTATTTTGGTAATTATCCATTGAAAAATCATATTAATGGCTACCATCATAAAAAAAAGTCTAAATAATACAAACTAATTGAAAAACAAAACTCTGGTAGTTGGCAGCTTGGGTGGCTCTAACATAGATCCCACGATTTACTTTCTACTTTTTTTTTCTTTTTTAATATTTCACATAAAATATATATTTAATTATTTATGTTAAAACTTAAACATCAAGATATTTTATGTCTAAAAACACATCCAGCCATTAATCATCGTCATCGAATAAGTCGATATTTAAAATAAGAAATACATAATCTAACAAATCATATTGAAAAACGAAGAAAGAAAAGAAAAAGAAGATAACAATATTAGCACTATATAATAATTTTTTTTATAAAATAAAAAAAACAAAGGGCAAATAGCCAAAGATTCAAACCTTATTTTTTATAAATAAAAAGAAAAGATGCAACACCCCAAATCCCAATGTTTTAATTTTATTTGGTGGAAAAATAAAAGCGTTTATTATCGGGGCTATTGTGGTAAAAACGCGAAAGGAAGGGTGGAGCCTTAACCCTAGCCACCACCCCTCTCGCTCCTCATTCTTCACCAACACTCCATGCATTCCTAGAGAAAGAGAGAGAGTTCTTGAGAGAGAAAGTGAAGGATTCATCAAATATCGCTCCCTTATCATCCGCGCTTGATTGAGAAAGCTTTTGCTTGAAGTTCTGCTCGTTTTGAGGTAAGAATCCATGCCTAAATCTTTGTTTTAATAAGTGGGTAAAAAGTGGGTTTTTGGATTTCATAAAGGTTAGATTTTTACATGTTAAATGGCTTAAAAACACTAGATTCACTTGCATGAGTTAAACTAAAGTTTTGGACGTAAAAAGTTGGAAACTTTGATCGAAAAACGTCGTTTTTGAAAAACAACTTGAATCGGCCGAAAGTTTCAAAAGTTCCCGCCGAAAGATAGTTCAGGACGAACGAAAGTTCCGGCCGAATGGATAGTTCCGGCCAAATGGATAGTTCCGACCGAACGGATAGTTCCGGCCGAATGTAAGGTTCCGACCGAAAGTGTATTTCCAGCCAGATGTTTCTTAATCAAAAGTTATCCGTTTTGACGCGATTCACATGACTATTCGTACATTTCATTGGGCGTTCTACTCTAGCTAGAAGCCTTCAGTATCACTTCACAACAAACAATAAGTGAGTTCTAGTTGCCCCTTTTTATTATGTTTTTGGCTGATGCGCACACTCACAGTTAACGTATTCTTTTTGAATAAGTAAAATATTTTTTTATGAATAAACATATAAAGTATAAAGCTAAAGAAAACTGATATAGAAAGATGTTAAAGAAAGACAATTCTGTTATGTGATATTACCTGATAAAGTGTGTTTACTTGATTATTTGGTTAATGTGCTAATGTGATAGCTATATGGTTGATAGCATACAGTTAAAGTGTCATAGTCATAGAAAGTTAAAGGAGTCTTGTTACAAGCAATAGGAGCCTTGCAAGCCAGCTAAAGGAGTCTTGGATTCAACCCCAAGCGACAGGAGTCTTGTACGAGTACAAGCAACAGGAGCCTTGCACGAGTGCAAGCACGATAAAGGAGTCTTATACGAGTTCAAGCACATAGATAAAAGACTTGCACGAGTGCATGTTCGATCATATAAAGATAAATATGATGATAAAGATAAAAATAAGGTTTTTCCCATGCTATAAAGATAAAGGTTTGTTAAAGCTAAAGAAAGCGTTTTGTTGTTGCTAAAGTTTAAAAGTTATGTTTATTGATAGAACTTACTCAGCGTAGCTGACTTGTAGTGTGTGCATTAGGTTGAATTTGGGAAGCTTAGGATGTTCCCGACTTGGTCGGCTTCTCGGCACGAGAACTGGCATCCCAGTTGTTGTTTTTATTTCAAGACAATTTATGTTTCGATATTGAAATGTAAAGACTTATGGTCTGTTTAAACAAAGTTTCCGATGTGTTTGAATGAAAATTTTAGTTTAAGAACTACTATGCCGATGTGTAAATCCAACGTTTGAGACTCCCGACTTTGGGGTGTTTCAAAAGAATATAATATTAAACCATATTGTAATTAGACAATAGTTGAGGGTAGCTTATGTAATTAGACAAATGTATATATATACCCTTGTAATACCCTAATTTTGCTAATACATCATTATCACAATTCCCAAAACATTCCTTGTGGTCTATTTTAGTATCGGAGCCACCTTTGGCTCCACAGTCGCTACAACCAGCCATACGATCCATACAATCTTCACCGCTACAAACCGGACCACCGTCGCTACAATCGGCTCTCATCGTAACACATACAAGTTGTTCGTTTACTGTTTATTGCCATCGCTACAACCAACTATGGCTGCTCATTGTCGCTGTTGATTGTTCATTGTCGTCGCTGGTCACCGTTTCATTGATTTCTAATCGATACCATCGGTAATCATCTCATCTTATCTCTTCTTTATGGTTTATTTTAGCTTTTATTACTGGTGTTCTTGACTGATTCACAAATTCTGGAATGAATCATATATGCTCACAAATCTCACACAAACTTGCACCTAAAGTTTTGCTTACCTGTCTCCCATACGAAAGTTACAAATTTCGTGTGGATTATTAACACGAAAGTCAGAAGTTTCGCAAGCAAGGTTCACAAGAACGAAACTCACAAGTTTCACGTGGAATTTTCCAGATAGTCTACAAACTCAAGTTACGCCTAGTCATAATACTATGGCCACTTTGACAACTTTTATTTCAACTGAGAAGACATCACACAACTCACAGAAGTTTTGCATTCACTTTATCCCCGAAAAATTATGGCTATTGGAAGACAATGATTGAGCCATTTTTGTTATCACCAACAACTTATTTAGATATGTTAATGGCTCAATTACCTGTCTCGACAGAACTTTGGCAATAGGATCTGATACAACTGCAACCCTTACCGTCAATCCCAGCTATCTCACATGGCTCTCAAATGATGCACATGTTCGCATGATTATTATTTCAACGGTTTCTGAGGCCTCTTTCTCTCATGTTCAAGGCACCACAGCTCGTGAACTATGGGATTCTCTTATGGGAATATATGCTTAAGACACAACTTCTTAAGCTTAAGATGAAAGGGGATGGGACACCTCTAGCTTATCTGAGTCTTGCACACGAGTATGCATATGCACTTACCAACATTAGTGAACCAGTCAAAGACAAAGATCTGGTCCTTTTTGTTATCTCCGGGCTACGTAAGGAATACAACGGCCTCAAATCTACTATCCTTGACCGCTCCTCTCCATTGAAATCCAGTGAGATTTATGGTTTTCTCAATGACCATGATTACATGGTTACAAAGCCTCCACAACCAGGTATCAAATCTGTTTTTACTACCACAACATGTACCTCATCTGGATCGGCTTCTGTAACACCAGGCCAATTCCAGGGTCCTCATTTGCCAATTTTTGTAACCCTAGAGGTCCCCAAAATTCAAAGGGTTAAAAATGAAAATTTTGATTTCTAGGTAGACAGCGGACCGCTATCATCCTTCCCAACGGTCTGCAATGGATACCGAGTCGGATAGCGGACCGATATCATTCGGATAATGGTCCGACTAGCCGCCTTCAGCCGTAATTTCTTATGTTGACACGTGTCCTGTGACTCAGCCCTAATATTTGACACGTGTACTCATGTCGAAATGACATGTCCCTCCATATCGGTTCGATAGCTGTAATCTGAGGAAATGTCCAATCAGAAAGTGACATATAGGGCTGACGCATACACGGGGCGATATCGGACTGCTGTGCCCCTCCATATCGGTTCGATATGGGTCCTAGCGAGTAACTATAAATAGAGCCCTCCGGCTCTTCATTTTTCACACACAAACATCACAATACATTCCAAGATCTTTGGAGCTGAGCCATATCTTGATCCTCGTGCTCGTACTCCGGTAAAATATCTGATTTTTCGCTTATTTTCCGCACTTTCGCTTATTTCCGAATTCGTGCGTTAAGATACTAACTTGACTTAGAACTTGCGTTAAGGTTTTCACTAGCTTTCAGAAGATACCCCTGAGATAAGATCAAGCTACATTTAAGGTGAATATGTTTACCTGTCTTTATCTTCAAAACTTTGAAAGTTTTACGTTTATGAAATGGCAATACTTGTATTCAAAAGTTTGACACATAAGGGCGTCTACGTAAAACATTCAGGCCATAAGTATACGTAAAACTTGATCAAGGGATACACGCTTTATGGGTGAAATTCCCATATTGGGGATGGTAATTGTCTGTAATTGGATGTAAGACGGGGTCTCAGTTAAGGGACATCGCTGTACGTAAGTCTAGCAATTCCAGCAGTCCTTTTACAGGAATTATTGGTGTATATCGTGGCTGTACACTCAGATGAAATAGTTCTACTGAATGGTAGATTGTACCAACATTATGGTTAAATGTTTTGATATTGTATTTGCCAAATGAAATGAGTCCTGATGGACATATTCACCAACATTCGCGCTGACGTTTTATTTTCCAAAATGTTTTTCAGGTAATTGATATGCCCTAAATTATACATGTTTTGCATGCATAATAATCCTCATATTATGGTACTAATTGATTAATAACCTTGCAATTGATACTTAAAATGTTAATATTCCACAATTGCAGGTTATTCGGTGCTCCATGATAAATAAAGCAAAAACCAGCTTAAAACATGAAGAAATCAATCTTTTGGAGGACCAAACCCGAGCATTGACCCCCAAAAAGTCAAACCAGGTCAACACAAGTCAACCAACAGCTAAAAGACAAGCCTGTGGAGCAGACAGGGGCTTGCACGGTCGTGCATCCCTTTGCACGGTCATGCATTGCCCATCTGGCCTCCCCAGACTCCGGTACACTGTCCTTTGTACCCTGTTTGATTCCCGAGGTGTTTGCACGCTCGTGCAATCCAATGTACGGCCGTGCATTGCTCATTTTGAGGCCTATAAATAGATGGCTTGAGTTCTTCATTCCACACACCTCATATATCCCTTACACACCCCAAGAACACACCAGAGAAAGCTTATTTCGTAGTTAGAGTGTAGTAGTAGTAGTGAGTAGAGGGGCTCTTCCTCCTTGTTCCGCAATAGGGGAGCCTACGAAACTCAGCGTTATGCTAGTTAGTATGGCCATTCGTGGCTAGACTCTTTGTATTGCTAGGGTGAAGATGAAGTTTGGTGCATGTTAATGTTTAACGTATTAATCCAAGTGATGTGTTTATGACTTTAACTATTCGTCCTTAAAACCACCATTTTGGTGGGCTTTTTTTATTGTCTAAATCCGTCTTTATATTTGTGAGTGTTCTTGATTTTTAAAGTGTAAAACCTTTTTAATAAAAGTTCTCTTGAAGCTTGTACGTCTTTATACAAGTAGAGATTGATAAGCCAAGGCTTGGTTAACACTATTTAGGTCGCACGTCTTTATACGAACTTATTATGCAACCAAGAATTGGTGAACTCATGTTAGGAACGGTACGTCTTTATACTTGGTCCCATTGTTACACCGCCTCCTGGTGAGCAAAATATAATCACCTATTTAACTCTAATATAAAGCGTTTTACGTTCGATGTCTTAAACCAACTCGGAGATGACCATTCAAAGGGTTGAGGGTAATTGTTGTCCTTAACGGGAGGCACTACCACTTGTTAAAGCTTTTAAATTTACAAATCAAATGTCGTGAGGACGAGGCTCTAGCGGTGACCCGGGTTACACATTTTTAGTAGTCATATCACTGGATTAGTCAACTTAACATTATCACGTACCAAGCGGATTCGAAACCCAAAGCAATACTATTCGTAACCTGATCATTTCCGACGTATTTACTTTCCTGTTATTTACTATTGTGTTCGTTACATTTATGTTACACACTTCACGCACGTTTTTACTTTTCTGTTATTTACTTTACCGCCATTTACTTTTCTATCATTTACTTTCCTGTTCCACAAGCACACAAAACTCACTCACTAATTAAACCGACTAAACGTTAACAAAATTTGAGTATTGGAATTCGACCGTGTCTATTGATTCGATACTTGGTTCTTACCTAAACTATATTACGCTGCGATAGGTACACTTGCCTATTGTGTTTGTTTTTAAGTTAAAGTAATTATCATTTTATAAATTTAAAAGTTGATCTCATGAAACCATAATCTCTAAATATTATTATATAATATTTAACTACATCAAAATTCACACACCAAGTTTTTGGCGCTGTTGCCGGGGACAATGAGATTTCAAGAAAAATTCGAGTTAACGGATTAGCCTTTTTAAAAAGTAAAAATTTCACCAAAATAATCATGGATCCATACAATGAAAACTTTACTGAGGAAGAATTTTTCAAATTTGACAGCAATTTCTCAGATTCATGGTGCGAGTTATGTGGAGGATCACACTACATTGAGGAGTGTTATCTTTCTGTATGGCGCCCCATGGATAATGAGATAAATCTCCACCCGTCACCATTTGAGGATTTACTTCTTTCACCACCTCCATCAGTAAAAATAGACAGTGCTTCCTACGAACCAGATCCTTGGAAACCAGACACATTATTTCGTAATTTGGAGGAAACAAAGAGTCAAGTCATTAAACTCTACGTTACGGAACCAAATGAAGATCCTTCTGAAATTATGAATCATCCACCATGTGTCGAAGTAGATAAAGCATCGCAAGAACATAATGTAGATGTAATATCCATGATATCCATGGGGAACACGGAGAATACCGGTGAAGATGATGTATTAAGGGCTAAAATCATACAAGAAACCTTAGAACCACCAAGATTGGAAAAACAGTTCAAACGCTTTCAGTCTTTATTAAATCAAATTCAGCTAAATGTCCCTTACGAACTATTTCTCTATAAGATGCCTGCTCATGCAAAATTTCTCAAGGATATGCTGAGTAACCAAGAAAAAATGGAAGAACAGCCGCGAATCGCGTTGAACGAAGAATGTTCAGCTATTATGAGAGGAAGAAAACCTCCCGACCAATTCATGTTCTCCTGTCTTATAAGCGACTCAATCCAAGGTAATACTATTGCTGACCTACATATAGGCGTAAATATTTTACCTAGCACAATATTTGACAAAATGAATCTCAAGAAACTTTAACCCACAAAATTAGAACTGTGCCTAATCAATAGGACAATTCGCTATCTAAAGGGAATCGCTGAAGACGTACTTTTAAAGATTAACGAATTCGTCTTCCCTGTGAATTTTGTGGTAGTCGACATAAAAGGAGGAACACAATGCTCTCTTATTCTCGGGAGACCATTTCTCAATACAACCCTTGCCCTTATTGACATCTGGGGAGGAAAATTGGCATTAAGTATCCAGCAAGAACGAATCACATTCGATCTCAAGAAAGCCATGCAACGACCAAGTAGTCATGATGATCTATCCTTTCTTTTCGACGATTTTGACTACCTAGTAGGTTATTACATACATGACGTCTTAGGAAAGGAAGAAGAATGGCCAGCAGAAGAACAGGAAGACTATCTAGTTTGCGAAGGGTTTATGATAAAACACACTAATCATAATGATGAAACAACAAGCATTGAGGAGTTGGAAGGTAGAGACGAGAGTGAGAAGGCAAAACCGTCTATTGAGGAACCACCTACACTTGAACTAAAGGAACTTCTACCTGATTTATCATACGCCTTCCTAGATGAAGAATCCAAGCTTCCAGTTATTATCTCCTCCATGTGGGAAACCAACGAGAAAGAAAAACTACTACAAGTTTTGAATAAATACAAGAAAGCTATCGCCTGGAAACTAATGGATCTTAAGGGAATTAGCTCCTCATTCTGTACTCACAAGATACTTATGGAGGATAATTACAAGACAAGTGTGCAGCACCAAAGACGACTAAACCCTAAAATGCAAGAGGTAGTGAAAAATGAGGTTATCAAGTTACTAGACGCCGGAGTGATCTACCCCATTTCAGATTCAGCATTGGTCAGTCCAGTTCAGGTTGTACCTAAAAAAGGAGGTATAACGGTAATCACAAATGAGAAAAATGAGCTAATACCAACCCGCACAGTCACTGGATGGCGGGTGTGTATTGATTATCGCAAGTTGAACGAAGCTACCCGAAAAGACCATTTTCCACTACCCTTCATTAATCAAATGATAGAGCGACTATCCAAAAATATGTTCTATTGCTTTCTCGATGGATTCTCGGGATACTTTCAAATCCCTATCGCCCCTGAAGACCAGGAGAAGACTACATTTACCTGTCCCTATGGCACCTTCGCTTATAGGCGTATGCCCTTTAGACTATGCAATGCACCTGCTACATTCCAACGGTGCATGATCGTTATATTTCATGATATGATAGAAGAATCAATGGAAGTATTTATGGATGACTTCTCAGTTTTTGGAAAATCCTTCGACCATTGTCTACAAAACTTAGAAAAAATTCTAGCAAGATGTGAAGATTCAAATCTAGCACTAAATTGGGAAAAATGCCACTTCATGGTCAAAGAAGGGATAGTATTAGCACATAAAATTTCAAAGAATGGTATTGAAGTCGATAAGGCTAAAGTAGAAACTATATCAATGCTTCCACCGCCAAATTTAGTAAAAGGGATCAGAAGCTTCCTCGGTCATGCGGGGTTCTATAGGAGATTCATAAAGGACTTTCCATCAATCGCCAGGACACAACTGTTGGAAAAGATCAACACTTTCTATTCTATGACGATTGCTTAGTAGCATTTGAAACTCTCAAGAAGAAACTCATCAATGCACTTATCATGACGGCACCTGACTGGACTAAACCTTTCGAACTCATGTGCGATGCAAGTGACTACGCAGTAGGAGCAGTTTTAGGTCAACGGAGCGAAAAGCATTTTCACCCGATTCAATATGCAAGTAAAACCTTAAATGATGCTCAAGAAAATTACACTACTACTACGAAGGAATTGCTAGCTGTAGTTTTCGCCTTTGATAAATTCCGTTCGTACCTAGTCTTATAAAAAACTATAGTCTACACCGACCATGTCGCCTTAAGACATCTCTTTAACAAGCAAGACGCTAAACCAAGGTTAATCAGGTGGATCCTCCTACTACAAGAATTTGACATTGAGATAAAAGATAAAATGGGAGCAGAGAATTTAGCAACAGATCATCTATCTCGACTTGAAACCACTCAAGAAAATCAAAAGTTTGCTATAAATGATAGTTTCCCTCATGAATACATACAGCATGTACAAGATATCAATGAATACCCACGGTTTGCAGACATCACAAATTTCTTAGCAAGCGGAGAACTAGTGAAAGGATTAACATTTCAGGAAAGAAAGAAATTCTTCGCAGATATCAAGCACTATTTCTGGGAAGATCCATATCTATTTTGTGTTTGTACAGATCAACTAGTGCGACAATGTGTGCATGGGAAAGAGGCACACGAGATATTACGACAATGTCACGAAGGACCAACGGAGCCAATTATACTGCAAGAAAAGTCTTTGAGGCCGGATTCTTCTGGCCAACTGTTTTCAAGGACGCACATAAGCTTATAAGCAAATGTGACTCATGTCAAAGATCAGGAAGTATTTCAAAGCGTGACGAAATGCCCCAGACAAGCATCCAAGTTTGTGAAATATTCGACGTCTGGGGGATTGACTTTGTTGGACCATTCCCTCCATCTCACGGAAATCAATACATCCTAGTAGTAGTTGACTACATGTCAAAATGGGTTGAAGCACAAGCATTACCAACTAATGACGCAAGAGTCGTCATCCGGTTTCTCAAAAGACTATTCACACGGTTCGGTACACCAAAAGCTCTAATCAGTGATAGAGGAACGCACTTCTGCAATTCACAATTGGAAAAGACACTTAAACTATATGGTTGTACCCATAAGCTGTCCACACCTTACCATCCCCAAGCAAATGGACAAGTGGAAGTTACAAACAGAGCAATCAAGTGTATCTTAGAAAAAGTTGTAAGTCCAAATAGGAAAGACTGGTCTGATAATCTGGAAGATGCATTATGGGCCTTACGCACGACTTACAAAACACCTATCGGAACCACTCCTTACCGAATGGTTTATGGAAAGGCTTGCCACCTGCCAATAGATATTGAGCACAAAGCATACTGGGCGCTTAAAGCTGTTAACTTAGATCTATCCAGTGCAGGAGAGCACCGCCTTCTACAAGTTCATGAATTGAAAGAACTGCGAAATCAGGCATATAGGAACTCAACAATATACAAGGATAGGGCAAAGAGAATTCATGATAAAAAACTAAGGAAGAGGTAATTCCAAGAAGGAGAAAAAGTCTTACTCTACAATTCAAGATTACAACTATTTCCAGGAAAATTAAGATCTAAGTGGACGGGACCATACATAATTCGAAAAACATTCCCTTATGGAACACTGGAACTGGAACAAACAGACGGGACAACTTTCAAGGTTAATGGCCACTGAGTGAAGCATTACCTCGAAGGACCAATTGATCAAGTAGTGGACGAGGTTCCACTAGAGGAGTAAGACTGATGAAACACGTACAGGTCTGGCCAAGGACCCTTAAATAAACGTGGCGCTTCCGGGAGGCAACCCGATGATCATGAATAAATTGAGAGGTTGGTGCATACGGCAGAATCATAGATCTCAGGTTTGACTTTTCAAATTTAAGTTCTCATACTTCAGCCCCAGGTATGCCCTCTCGATACTAGGACCTTAGTAGCTTAACTACTACCTTTTATTTTTCTTGTCTGCTTTTATGTTTTCCTTTATGTGTCAGGTAGAATAGCATCACCAAATAGTCTCTCTACTTCTTTGAGGAATCACACTCCATCTCTATAACCTGAGGAATCGAAAACCACATCAAATTTCTGTGAAATTCGATGAAGTCTTTGAAGCAAAGTGTTGACAGCACCAATAAGTTTTGGCCTTAGGTTATACACCGAATTGACCGGGGGAGTACCGGTTTCTTTTCCCTTAAAACTTCATGCATTTAAATTCCTGCATAGCATTTCATTACATGCATTTGTACATTGAGGGCAATGCACAATTTTAAATGTGGGGTGGGGAATTAAGAGATTCAGGACTACTTGTAACCTCAAAGCAGTAAAATTTCAACTTGTGATTTTCTACCCATTTGACTAAAACCATACAAAAACCTACATTTTGTAAAACCCGGAAAATTTTCAAAAACTTTAAACCCTAAAATTTAAAACCTCTTTGAGTTCGCACCTAATTAAATAAAATGAATACATGGCAAGTAGAAACAAATGAATATTATGCATAATGATTCACTAAACACTATCCCATCCGTTTTCATGTGAGGAAAATCAAGCCTATTACACAACATCAAATTTTTGGCGCAGTATATAATTATTCGCATCCTCTTGCGTTTGGGATTACTGAGTGTTTTTTGATTGAATTTTATGCATAATTAGAACTTGTGTGACCTATACTAATGAAGACCATGAACTAGTAGAAGTATGAAAGTGATTGAGGCACCTAGGACTTTATTACCCTTATCATTAAATCCAAAAATCCCAAAAAAATAATCCGCTTAGATAGCCCTTTGAGCCTTAGCCTTTTCTACTACCTACAATTATCACCCAACCAGCTTTTCGTAAACACCGGTTATTGGCTAACTGTCTTTAAAATGGAAGAATTATCCTATATCGTTATTTTAAGTTTATTATCATTGAGGCAACTTCGGAAAGAATCTGTTTTACTCAAAGGAATTGGAATATACAAGAAGGTGGATGTATTAGGAAGAAACAACCGAACTATCTACAAGGAATTTATGGAAATATTATTTCAAGAAAATTGAGGAAAAAGAATTGTTGAATAAATTGTCTTGATTAAAAAAAAATAAAAAAAGGAGAAAAGATAAAGAAAGAAGTTGGTCTTTTACCGGTTAGACCTTAAAAAGCTGGATATGCATTCTTTTGATTTCAATTTGCTTTCCTGTATTCATTTCACAAAGCCTGAATTACCATCCGAACTCCGAGAGAAGATTTTCAATGTAACTAGTGATGTAAGAAAACGGTGGCGCAAGCAAGAACAACTGCCATCAATCTACGGCTTGTCAAAAAGTGCCGCCAAAAGAAGAGCGAAAAGATATGAAAAATGTGTGAAGTGTGGTAACTGGAGCCACGATGGAAAATGTAGCAAGAATCAAACTCTTTCCCAAAGTGAATATACGCATCTGATCAAAGTAGGAGCTGTTAGGCTACAAGCCGAAGGATCCATACGGAGAGGCAGTAATGTGTACTACGCAGTAAGGAAAGAGTTGGCACTAATGAGAGATATTGGTCTTGGCAATCTGACCATAAACGAACCCTCGGTTTAGTTATACCCTCATGATCCGAGTACTGTAAAGGGACCTGTTAGTATTTTCCATTTTAAGCCATGAAGCCGTAGCTGTGTGTTTCACGATAGCTGCAGCCCTTCAAACCTTTTAAATCCCTAAAAACCCAAAAAGATTTTCATCTTCACCCCTTTATTTTTATTTTATCCATATTACAACCCTTTTAAAGTCCTCTTGATTCATGCATACTACATAGTTAATTGGTAGAGACTTGATTTGCATACAAGCTTATGATCATTGCATAATTCGATTCGAACTTGAGTGTTCTACTTGACTTACATTATCCATACATATAACCCTAGGGTTGAGTGAACATTGTGAGGAGTGAAAGTTTATGCATAATTGAAGTTCTAGTACGCTTGTCATGGATTCCATCATAGAAAAATACAAAAATAGAATAAGCAACTCAAGAGTTATCCCGGAATTTCCAACTACTTGGAGTTCCATTTCCCTTGTAAAGTTTTTAGTTATGGGTATGATCATGCATGAGTTTGCTTGAGGACAAGCAAAGTTTAAGTGTGGGGTATTATGATATGCCCTAAATTATACATGTTTTACATGCATAATAATCCCCATATTATGGTACTAATTGATTAATAACCTTGCAATTGATACTTAAAATGTTAATATTTCACAATTGCAGGTTATTCGGTGCTCCAAGCTAAACAAAGCAAAAACCAGCTTAAAATATGAAGAAATCAAGCTTTTGGAGGACCAAACCCGAGCATTGACCCCCAAGAAGTCAAACTAGGTCAACACAAGTCAACCATCAGCTAAAAACCGAGCCTGGGGGGCAGACAGGGGCTTGAACGGTCGCGCATTGCCCATCTGGCCTCCCCAGACTCCGGTACACTATCCTTTGTACCCTGTTTGATTCCCGAGGTGTTTGCACGCCCATGTAATCCAATGCATGGCCGTCCATTGCTCATTTTGTGGCCTATAAATAGATGGCTTGAGTTCTTCATTCCACACACCGCATATATCCCTTACACACCCCAAGAACACACCAGAAAAAAGCTTATTTCATAGTTAGAGTGTAGTAGTAGTGAGTAGAGGGGCTCTTCCTACTTGTTCCGCAATAGAAGAGCCTACGAAACTCAGTGTTATGCTAGTTAGTATGGCCATTCATGGCTAGACTCTTTGTATTGCTAGGGTGAAGATGAAGTTTGGTGCATGTTAATGTTTAACGTATTAATCCAAATGATGTGTTTATGTCTTTAACTATTCGTTCTTAAAACCACCATTTTGGTGGGCTTTAATTATTGTCTAAATCCGTCTTTATATTTATGAGCGTTCTTGATTTTTAAAGTGTAAAACCTTTTTAATCAAAGTTCTCTTGAAGCTTGTACGTCTTTATACAAGTAGAGATTGATAAGCCAAGGCTTGGTTAACACTATTAAGGTCGTACGTCTTTATATGAACTTATTATGCAACCAAGAATTGGTGAACTCATGTTGGGAATGATACGTCTTTATACTTGGTCCCATTGTTACATCGCCTCCAGGTGAGCAAAATATAATCACGTATTTAACTCTAATATAAAGCATTTTACGTTCGATGTCTTAAACCAACCCAGAGATGACCATTCGAAGGGTTGAGGGTAATTGTTGTCCTTAACGGGAGGCACTACCACGTGTTAAAGCTTTTAAATTTGCAAATCAAATGTCGTGAGGACGAGGCTCTAACGGTGACCCGGGTTACACATTTGTAGTAGTCATATCACTGGATTAGTCAACTTAACATTATCACGTACCAAGCGGATTCGAAACCCAAAGCAATACTATTCGTAACCTGATCATTTCCGACATATTTACTTTCATGTTATTTACTATTCTGTTCGTTACATTTCTGTTACACACTTCACGCACGTTTTTACTTTTCTGTTATTTACTTTACCGCCATTTACTTTTCTGTCATTTACTTTCCCGTTCCACGAGCACACAAAACTCACTCACTAATTAAACCGGCTAAACGTTAACAAAATTTGAGTATTGGAATTCGACCGTGTCCATTGGTTCGATACTTGGTTCTTACCTAAACTATATTACGCTGCGATAGGTACACTTGCCTATTGTGTGTGTTTTTAAGTTAAAGTAATTTTCATTTTATAAATTTAAAACCTGATCTCGTGAAACCATAATCTCTAACTACATCAAAATTCACACACCAGTAATCATTGATTATCTGTAAAACTAGTCCTACGTGATAGTTTTGGGGATAAATGCGTATATAAAGAATTTTGATAGGGTTATGTGCTGCTAGCATGGAGATAACTCTGCAGGAATAAAAACAAGAGGAGATGTTAAGATTACGATTTCCTAGACATGGATACTCCCTTGTTATACACAGGGTTAGGTTTCGGAAGGTAAAACCTTTAGATACCAATGCTCGTGTAGCTTGGTATTGGACAGGGTTAACTCCCTAAGCACAGGCCAACTACCATATGGCTCTAGTTTTACCCTGCTTACGCCGGTGACATGTAAATGGCCGTGGACCATGGTTTTTGTATACAGAAGGGGTATTTAAATCCCCAGTGAAATGAAATAATATTTTATTTATCCCCGGATTTGGAAAATATGTAATATCAACCCTCAGGTTGAAATTTATTACAAGTTCGATCCAAAAGTATTTTCGTTGCTAAACTAACTCTGATTTCATAAATAAAATAAGATTGGAGGTGCCAATCTGGTCGCACGCCCGGGGTGTTCTGAAACCGGGGTGTGACAGCTTCAACTATCCGGTCTCAGTGATCATAACAACTTATGGCTCTTTAACAAATGGCTTCTTAAAATGGCTTTCAACTTCTGCCCAACACTAATGCTCCGTAATCCCTTTATAGATATCTTCCATCATACAGTCGTGGAAACAACAGAGGATGTCGCGGTCCCTCACGTGGTAACAATAAGGGACAAAGTTGTAATCAATTATCTTGGTATCCTCTCAAAACATGGTTTATGTGACATTGGCCATATCGCAAGTGAGTGTCCAAACCATGATCTATCTACAATCCGTGCCAATCCAACAACTAATTTTGCAGACTCTCGGTCCAATTTTAGAGATGCATGTTCTACTCCTGGTACCACCTGGTACCTTGACACGGGAGCCAACGGTCATGTAACGCCAGATTTATCAAGTCTTGACAATTCAAAGGCATATTATGGTAATGACTCACGCCATGTTGGTAATGGTAAGGGCCTTCCTATTCTTCATATTGGTTCCTCTCAATTTTTTTCTTCAAACAAAACCTTTTCCATATCTCATATTCTTCACATTCATGAAATTAAGAAAAATCTTCTATATGTCCAAAATATTTGTTTAGTTAATATTTTCTTCTTTAAATTTCACTCTCTTTATTTTGTCGTGAAAGACGAATCTACACCCACTACCCTACTCATCAGACCTAGTGAACAAGGGCTCTAATACCTTCGTCTTCCTCAATTTCAGTCTCTTCATAACTTCTCCTTTTCTGCTACTCGGACTTCATCCACAGTGTGGCATCGAAGACTTGGTCATCCACATCAACGTCCTTTTCATTTTATGCTTTCCAGTTTTTCTCTTCCTCTTACTACAAACTTATCTACAGTTTCCTGTACTACCTGCCATTTGGGTAAATCTACAAAATTATCTTTACCTAATTCTAATTTTCATAGTTCTAATTTTCTTGATTTGGTTTATTGTTGAGAGACAATTTAATTCCAAACTTAAAACTGTCCAAACTGACTAGGGTAGTGAATTTTGTCCTCTAACATCCTTCTTCACCTCTCTTGGCATTGTTCACCGATTAATCTGCCCACATATGAGTGTACAAAAAGGAATTGCTGAACGACGACATAGCCATGTTGTTGGAACTGGCCTTACACTTCTGGCCCAGTCTTCAATCCCTTAACGCTTCTGGAACTTTGCCTTTGACACAGTTGTTTACCTCATTAATCGTATGCCTTCCCAAACATCTTCTCGTATCTTACCTTTCGAACACTTATAAAACTGCTCTCTCGACTATTCCTTTCTTCGAGTATTTGATTGTTAATGCTTTTATCATCTTCGACCATACAATCGTCACAAGATGAACTTCCGCTCCACACCTTGTATCTTTCTGGGCTACAGTCCTCCACATCATGGCTATCGATGCTTTGACTCGTCCATATATCAGATTTATATTGCCCGCCATGTCCGTTTCAATGAGGACCAGTTCCCTTTTCCACATCTAATTAAATCTCTCATCCTCCTACTCCATCTAACACATACACTTCCTATTCTGATTTCCCAATTCCACCTGTTAACAATCCTGAACCATCCACTCCTACATCTTCCCAACAAACCCCTACATTACCTCCTAACACTTCTACTCCACCATCATCCTCTTCTTCTAGTTCCATATCATCATAATCTCCTCCTCCAACTCCTCATATTCGTCCTTCCAATCTGCGCCAAAATATCAAACCTCATGTTCCTTATAGTCCTTGTGCTAATCATGTCTCCACATCCACTTCATCTCTTCCTGAGCCCACTTCCTTTACCATTACAAACAAACAAACATCCGGAGTGGCGTCAAGCCATGGCCGAAGAATTTCCAGCTCATGTTAAAAATGGCACATGGTCTTTAGTACCTTCTACTCCTAACGCTAATGTTTATTGATTGCAAGTGGGTGTATAGGTTAAAGAAGGACCAAAATGGAGCGGTCACTCGATACAAGGCTCTCCTAGTGGCAAAGGGATTTAGACAACAAAGAGGGGTCGACTTTCATGAAACTTTTAGTCCAGTTGTAAAACCTACCACCATCAGTGTGGGTCTTTCTCTTGCTATTACACAACAATGGCTGCTTCGTCAATTAGATGTTCACAATACATTTCTACATGGTGACCGTAAGGAGGCGGTCTACCTTCGGCAACCATAGGGCTTCGTTGATCCTAAACATGCATATCATGTGTGTTTATTTCACAAGTTTTTATATGGCCTCAGACAGGCCCCACGAGCTTAGTTTCATCGCTTGTCCCAAGCTCTTTACAAATATGGCTTTAAAGGATCCAAAACTGATCTTTCTTTCTTTACAAATGATGTGATGTGTGTTAGTAGTATATTTTTATATTAAGATTTGTAACACGATTATTAGATTTTAAATTTATAAAATGATTATTACTTCTACCAACTACACACAATAGGCAAGCGCACCTATCACAGCGTAATATAGTTTAGGTAAGAACCAAGTATCAAACCACGGACACGGTTTCCTTAGTCAACCCTCGCTATTGTTTGACCAGAATAAAAGGTGGATAAAAGGTGTTTTAAATAAAATAAAATAAAAAGAAATAAAAGATAAATAGCAGTGCGGAAAACTATCAATTAAACAAGATATCTCTTAGGTTCGAATCCGCTTGGTGTAAATTGATATCTTAGAAATAGATCAATGATGTGGTTAATTTTTTTTTTTTTGGGGGGGGGGGGGTGGGATGAACAACTCCTTGGTCCAGATACTGACCTGATGACCGTTAGAGTGCTAACGGGCTCCCACAAACGTTAGTCTCCTCCTTTGGTCATTATTCAGACTAAGATTATACGGTTGAATTAGCTCCTAACCAGGGCCACCAAGTCGTATGACTCTTTGAAAAGTTGGAATGTGCAACCACCTTCAAGCCACTCAGTGAAGATTTAAAATCAACTAATTTATATTCTTAGTAAAAAGTTGGAAGGGCTACAAACCTCGACCACACATTTTTATGAGGTTACTTTCGTTATGACCACCATAATCCCGGAGTTAATGTAACCTTGTTTTATAAAATATTTCTCCCTTCTAGAGCCTTGAACACCACGGTCCAGCTAAGACTCAAAATATCTTGTTGAATGCCCAAACCTCCAACCAATCCAAAGTTTTAAATCTATACTAATCGGGGCCTTGGTAACACCAAGGTTTGTATAAAGACGTACAAACTCGAATGAATGTTAAACAAGATGTCTTGCTTAAGACACCCACAAGATTTAAGACTTCTAATGACAAAAAATCAGAATACTCATGTCTTTTTAAAGAAAATTAAGAACGAGATAATCTAAGAAACATAAACACATCATTTTACTAAATCATAAATATTAAATTAAACTAAGGTTCATCAAAACCCAAGTGATACAAGAGAATTAGCCAAGAATGGCCATACAAATGACTACACTAACACTTAGTGATATAATCATGGAATGTGATCGCGTTGTCAAGGTCAATCAAAAACAATAATAAAAACCTACTTCCTAGCTACCTTAGACTATAGTATAGTGCAGTAGGGTGTCGAATCCGCAAGGAACTCGTGGAGAATACTATTTAGACTAAAACAATTCAATTGCCACTAAAGTTTAAAACTTTATTACTTCAAACACTTGGAACTATCAAAAAGCAACTAACTTTGGTTTGTAAAAACTATTAGAGAAAAACGACCATTCTGGGTTTCAGATTCAGCAAAACACAGTTCAATTTTAGTTTCAAATCAGATAGGAGATTACATAGACATAACCGTGTATAAATTGTTCAATCTAATCACATATTAGAAAACTAAAACACACAATCAGATTATTCCCGATGCAAGAAAACCAAGAAACGATGATAAATGCGCAAAAATCAAATAACATGCAATTGTTCATAAATCAAACACACAATTGAGTCCAAAGAACTTAACGGGTTCACAAAACTCAATCCACACTGATAATCAACTAAAATCAGACGAGTACATGCATAAATCGTTCACCCGGAGGGATCACGAAGAGCTTAGCTGCTCATAATCGTAACAAATCTCGCAATATCTAATCTAGAACTTACAAGCATGAAGAATTAAGAACAATTGAGCCAAGAATACTGAAAATCGCCCCTGGGAACTTCTAAAACGACTGAAGTAAAAGATTATTCGAGAATAGGACCACAATGGGCTTATAATTGGAATTAGGTTAAAATTGCCGCAAAAAAGGTTCTCCGTGTACCGCGAAGCTTTCTTGTCGGGCCTTTGCGTAGTCGCGCCCCCTTTTTCCTTCTCTCGCGTACCGCGAGGATCCAAAAATCCATGATTTTGACTTTTGAGCTTTAACTTCTTGACTTTCCGCGCTTTGATGCCTTCTTGTTTATAACTCGTATCTCCCCGCTTAATAAGCATAATTACGCTGTAACACTCAAAACTACAAGACACACGTAAAACCGACTCGAAGTACAAAGTTAAACGCATAAAACTATACAAAACTGACTCTTAAACACGGGATATTTGACCTTCCATCACATCCCCACACTTAAGCTTTTACGTCCCGAAAAAGAATTATGCAATGGAATCATAATCAGAAAACTTGCTTCACACTTTATAACTCAAAACATACTCACACGTTAATTGTAACAACCGGTATTTCAATCCGATTAAACCCAACCACCGACTCTCGAGCCCCCAATTCTGTGATCTACTATCCTATTCATTACCAAGCAACATGCTATTTATGGGTCTCACACTCAGAAGCTATGACTCAGCCTAATCCCATCTCACGGTCATGTTTAGGCACGGGTTAAACGTTATAGATTTCCCACCACTATAAACACTAATTTTGAAGCTTTAAAAAGCAGATGAATTATGGATCGATGGATGAATGATATGAGCTTTTATTAACTATGAATAAACCTTAACCATTAATGTTTCAACCAAGTCACTATCCCGGAGGAACACACAAGCTTCAGTTTTTAAGCAATGAAGAACATAAACTCAACTTAGAGGCGCTCAACCAGGTCACCATCCCAGAAGGTAACACATAAGTCAAACTTAGTCATCCATGATTGATCACTTAAGAATTTTCCCATGTTTCAACCAAGCTTGTAACCCGGAAGGTAACACGTAGGTAGATCTCAAGCTTTCAGTCTAATTAATTAAGCTCATGAATGATGGATTATGGAATGCAGGCGCCACCAACTTTCGACTTTATTATCATAAAAAGAAATCGGTGTGCCAAAGATTTTAAAAACTTATAAACTCTTGCTTATAGAGGTACCTATCACCCTATATTGATAGTTTCAACCTTACTGACACCCCTAAGATGAGAACCCACAAGATATCCTGAATTATTATTCATTTAAACCTAGATACACTATCTGGATATTTAAGCCTTTAAAGTCGGTTGAGCCTACCAAAACGTTACAAACTAGACGCATTTGTTATTTTATTATTCAGTTCAATTCAACACGCAAAGTTTCCAATTCTACTTATCATCTTCCATTTAGCTGCAAAAATTCCGATCCAGGGACATATTTAAATTTTTTTAAAATTTTTATGGAGGATTTTTGATTTTATGACTCAAACACAGACTCAAATTATAGACCTGGACTAAGGTCTCCCCTCCCTACACTTGAACTCTATATTGCCTCAATATAGGAAGAGCGACACTAAAAAGAAGAGAAAATACAAAAATCAGACAAACTTAGCTGGTTGTAGCTGTGACTGCTTTCAATTCCAAATCCAGATAATCGTATAACATTTCATTCACAATCGTCGTTAACATCTACTAATGGTCTACTTTTTACACAAGAATCACGCGAAGCTCGGAAATCACCACCCAAATAGAGATTGAGTACGGGTGGATCTATCAAAACCTGCAAAAATTAAACTCCAAACAAACCCAAGAGCATCAAACTGACTCAAAGTAAAGACTCAATAAAATTTAAAAGACACTCTGGAATCGCACGACTCAAAAATTACAAAATAAAAATAGTGAAAATGGCAAATTTGGGTCCCTCGCGTACTGTGAAACCCAGATGGGACTCTTTCGCGTTGCCCAGGAGGACGAGTTTAGTCTCGTGAGGGTTTCTAGGGAACACACCCACAACGTTCATTTAACTAGACAAGAAATAAAAGCTAACTAACCTTATGTTACCTCCCAAGAGCGCTAAGTTTAACGTATTCAGCCAGACGCGGTGTACCTCACTGATGTTACGTGTCATCCTATTGCATGCACATCAAGAAGCTTACTGATTCTTCAGTGGTGTTAATATCCTCAGCTTCCAAGTATGGTTTCAGACGGTCGCCATTTACCACTTGCCTCAGATGACCATCAAAGTCTTCGATCTCAATATCTCCAAAGTTTCATACCCGTGTAATCAAGTACGGGCCTATCCACTTGCTCTTTAACTTCCCTGGAAACAACTTGAGCCTTGAATTGTATAGCCAAACTTTCTGGCCCACTTCAAATGTCATCTTCTTCAACTTTGCATCATGCACTTTCTTCATTTTATCTTTGTATGCGGATGCACAATCATACCCCTCATCTCGCAACTCCTCTAGCTCATTCAGTTGCAACTTCCGTTCCATATCGGCAACATCATAATATAGATTAACTTCCTTGACTACCCATAAAGCCCGATGTGCAAATTCAACCGGAAAGTGGCAGCCCTTGCCATATACCAGTCGGTACGATGTGGTGCCTATAGGAGTTTTAAACGGTGTGCGGTAGGCCCATAAGTCATCGTTGAGCTTGGCTGACCAATCCTTCCGGTCTGACCTCACTGTCTTCTGTAGAATCTCTTTGATAGGCCTGTTTGATACTTCTACCTGGCCGCTAGTCTGTGGATGATATGGGGTTGCTATCCTGTGATCCACACCATATCGTTTAAGCAAATTCCCAAACTTGAAATTCTTGAAATGTGAGCCCCCATCACTTATGAGCATGCGAGAGATTCCAAATCGGGAGAAGATGTTAGGTTGCACATATTTGCACACCACAGTATGGTCATTCGTTTTGGTTGCTATAGCCTCGACCCATTTGGACACATTATCCACATCCACTAAAATGTATAGTTACCCACATAAATTTGGGAACGACCCCATGAAATAGATGCCCCATACGTCAAATGTTTCCACAACCAAGATCGGCTGAAGTGGCATCTCATTTATCTTAGAAACACTGCCCATTTTCTGGCAGTTCACACAGTTCTTTGCGAACTCAAAAGCATCCCGAAAGATCGATGGCCAGAATAGACCTGATTCTAGGACCTTACGTCCTGTCTTTTTCCCACTGAAGTGTCCTCCACATGTAGAGGCATGCACCAAACTTAAGACACATTGAATTCCTGACTCTGGTATGTATCTTCTGATCTGTTGATCTACGCCCACTTTAAATAGATAAGATTTGATGTAGTGCAAATCACACATCTTTATTCCTAGTGTTTTGTGCGTTTTTACTTAGTTTTGTGTTTGTTTTGAGTCGTTTTAATGTACATTTGAGTCTTTGTCTTGTTTACATGTGCTCATATGAATTACAAGTGAATATTTGAAGAAACCAAGCAAGAGAACGAATCCGGAAGAAAGTCCAGGGATCAAAAGTGAAAAATGAAGAAAATAGGTCCTTCGCGGTACGCGAAGATTGGAGACCAAGAACCTCGCGGTATGCGAGGGAATCTAGAAGTGGCCGCGACTATTTTGTTCCTCGCGGTACGCGAGGAACCCAACCCAAAACTCTCGCGGTACGCGAGAGAGCTATTTTCCGAGAAAAACCCTAATTTTAATTTAAATAGATTTTGATAGCCATTATGAGGGGAGTTCGTTTCTTAGCCGTCCAGAGAGCATTAGGGCGATTTTGGAGCATAGGAAGTCAATCAGAGTGAAAAGGTGAAGGCTTTGAGATCCGGGTTCGTTGTTTAAGCGTTTCGGGTTTGCAAGTTTGAATTTTTTATCTTTGATTTGATTGTTTGAAACCATGAATCTTGTTTATACTGCTGTTTTAGTTGTTTTAAGCATGATCCTAGGCTAAAACTTTGATATTGCCTTCGTCAATTGATGAATACTTGTTAAAGTTTTGATTTTTATCGGATTTTAGATTCAATTATTGGGTTTATGATTTTGTAAAAGATCTTGAGTTGATAATTGTGATGTTATTGCATGTTTAGATCTGATCTTGTGTTTAATTTCAATTCCTTGCGTTGATTTTGGTTGTCTGCCTGTTTGATCTGCGTATCTTGGTCATAGATCTTAGGGTTTGTGAAGAGGGTGGTTTGCTAGACGTAGTGACCATAGGGATTGTGATTGATTGCTGATTAGAATTAAATGTGTATCCTAGTTCAATACCCGAGAGGTGAGAATTAGTCGTTTGGTCTTCGTCATTAGGAATCCGAGTGTCAGCTGTCTGAGAGGAAGCCGGTATTAGGTGTCTAGTGATTGTTGATATTCGTGTCATTGTTGTTATCTTGCGATTACCCCGTGCATTCTTCGAGTGTATTGGTGGACAGTGAGACAGAAAGGTAATCTGTCTATTAGGGTACTTTATCATAGTTGGAAATATCTGAGAAGTGATCCAACAATCTGGTGAGTTAGTACACTTTAGGTTCCTTAGTTGGTGACATCCTGAGAGTGATTGGGGATCCACTAGGCTGTCTAGAGTTGTTTCATTAGAAACCCAGATCCATTATAGTTTCCATAACCGATAGAAGTTGTGCCTTGCAAGTAGGATTCTGACCTAGGTGATATTCTTCTCATCCTTTGATTTCACCTTAGTCTTTTCTCTTGATAGTTGAGTCGACCTTAGTTTGCTGCATTCTTTAGTTTAATATTTAGTGTAGTAAACCCCCCAAACCAATCAATCTTTAGTCCGTGTAAGAGTCTAGTATAGTTATACAGTGTCTCTAGGGTTCGATAACTCGGTTTACGTGCTACACTCGATAGGTACACTTGCCTGTCAATGCGGTTTAGTTCATAGGTATTCCTATTATTACTTAGATGTCTAAGTTACGTTTTGTTATTATTTTAATAGACCGTCTGGGCAACATCAAGTTTTTGGCGCCGTTGCCGGGGACACTTGGCAATAGCAATATTAGCTTTGACTAGTTCTTTTAGTGATTATTTGTTTATTTTATTTTCTTTTTCTTTTGAGTCTTGTGATTTTGCTTGTCTTCTGTGCTACTAGTGAGTCTTATCTGAGTGTCTAATTTAGAATCGAGTCTTTCTGTGTGTCTTAGAGTCTTTGTTCTGTTTCCTTCTAGAGTCTTTCTGTTTATGCACCATACTCGTTCGCAGGGATCACCATCTTTTGCAGCTTTTTCAGAGCCCAAACGAGAGCTTCACGAGTGCACCTGCGATTTCCGGGAGCATTGAAAAGCATTTTGCAACACCCAGGTACGTCCTACTAGCCCAATCCCCTTTCCACAAATGGGCAACGCTGACCCACCAGCGAGACGTACAGTACACCAGTGGGCCAGTGACGGGGTCACGGGCACGAGATCTTCGATCACACGCCCCACTATACCGAACACTAATTCTTGGCAGATCCCATCAGATGTCATGAGTACGATCACTCATGCCACTCAATTCCATGGCCTCGAGGATGAGGATGCACCCGAGCATTTGTCCCGCTTCGCGCGGATATGTGATACATTCAATATCACGGGTGTGTCTAAGGACACTATCTACTTGCGTCTCTTCCCATTCTCCCTCTCTAGGCGTGCATCTACTTGGCTCGACACTCTCCTAGACAATTCTATCACCACATGGGAGGATCTCGAAGCCAAGTTCTTCAAGAAGTACTATCCACCTTCCAGGGCCGCTCGCCTTCGGGACCAAATCCATTCGTTCCGGATGGACCCTGAAGAGCCTTATCACATGGCCTGGGAGCGGTTCAACACGCTTTTGAGCCGATGTACGCTTCACGGTCTTTCCGACTGTGCGCTGGTGGAGAAGTTCTATAATGGCCTCACTTTCGAGAAGCAGTAAATGTTTAACACAGCTGCGGGAGGTCGTATCATGTAGAGACTCGAGCCTGATGAGTGCGAGGAAATGTTCGAGAGCTTCTCTCAAGCTGAACAACAGCATCCCCATTCTGTTAGGAATTCCATTCCTACTGCTAGAGCACCCGCCTCTTCTCCTAGAGGTGTGCATCAGGTCACTCCTGATTCTAGCGTGGCTACTGCACTCGCCTCAATTGCTAACGAGATTAAAGAGCTTAAGCTCAGTGCTCAGAGGTGTCAAGTGTGCAGGGGAGACCACGACACCCGAGATTGCCTCATAAATAATCAGGAGCACGTGAGCTATGCTGGCAACCAGAACCAGAACCGTGGGTATAACAACTACAATTCTTTCGGCTCAGGATGGAGATCTGGAAATAACCCGCCTGGGTTTAATGGTCGCCAGCAGCAGTATGGAGGAGGAGAGGCTGGAGCGAGCTCGAGAAGCAGTGTCAATACAAGGAAGATCGAAGAGATGCTCGAGAATCAAACACAACTGCTTGCCCACTAAGTCCAGCAAGACAAGGATACGAGGAAAAGACTGGATAGACACGACACTTTATTGAAAATCAGCAGTCAGCACTCCAGGACTTGCAGCGCACGGTAGGAGACATCGCTCAGAGCCTGAAGGGTAGACAAGGAGGTCAATCATCAGGATCCAATGCTTCAGTGATGGTCGTGCCAGTTAGGAGTGTGGAGAAGAAAGAGGTTATAGAGGATGACTCCCACTCCATTGAGTATGGCATACCTTCGGTAGAGGAAGTGAATAAGGTAGACTGGAGAGCTCGATTTGCTAAAATCGATGCTAAGATGGCCGAAGAAAAGGATAGCCCACCGGTGGTAGAAGGGGAGAACCGGTGGATGAATATATAGAGATGGAGAAGCCTGCCGAGAGGGCAGTGGAGAAGAAGAAGGGGGTGGAGATGAAGTCCACCGGGGTTGACTTGAGTCGTATTCCTTACCCAGCGCGCGTACTGCCATTTAAGAACGCTAGGGAATACAGTACCTTCCTTGATATGTTTAAGCAACTCAAGGTCAATCTTCAGTTTATAGAGGTCCTCCAGCACATGCCTAAGTATGACAAATTTCTCAAAGATCTTCTTTCCAACAAGAAGAAAATAGGAGGGATCTCTGAAGTCTCACTTAGTGAGCAATGTTCTGCTGTGGTGCAGAACAAGTTGCCCGAGAAATTGGGAGATTCGGGTCGTTTCACGATCCCGTGTCTGTTTGGCGGCTTTCCTTACACTACGCGTTAGCCGACCTAGGTGCTAGCATCAATCTGATGCCATATTCTATCTATAAATAGTTGGATCTAGGTGAACTGTAGCCGACGAGCATAAGCATTTCCTTGGCTGATCTCTCAGTCAAGTATCCACGGGGAATTGTGGAGAATCTGTTAGTGAAAGTAGGTAAGTTTGTCTTCCCCGTGGATTTTGTCATTCTGGACATGGAAGTGGATGATAGAGTTCCACTCATCCTAGGACGCCCGTTCCTACGTACCGCCAAGGCGATGATCGATGTCTTTGACGGAAAACTCACACTCCTTGTGGGGGATGAGATGATCGCATTCGATACTGCTAAGTCTGAGAGGGATGTTGGCAAGCATAGCCACTCCGTGTGCATGCTTGAGGCCTTCACAGACAACCATTGGGACTATGATCTAGAGATAGAAGTAGGTGAAACCGCCCCTAATATAGAAGAACCATCTGATTGGGTGGTGGAACTAGAGAAGTTGCTGGAACAGCCGGACGATTACGACGATGAGGTGCCTGATGATCTGCTGGAGATGATGGCGGATTTTGAAGAGATCATAGGAAAAACCCCAAGTGTGGGGAAGTTGGTGGAGGTTGTAGAGGATCCCGGAGATCCGGGGGAAGATTTAGAGGTCCCACATGTAGAAAATCCCATTCCTGAACCGTTACCCATCACCATTGTGCTTTCTGAGGGGATAATCGTTGATCCAACCCCTAGTTCTAGTGTTCCTAGGTCTAGGCCACCCCAGAAGAGAACCCGTGCTTTGATAGATTCATCTGATTTAGAGAGAGTGAAAACCCCAAGTGTGGGGATGTTTAGAGGTGATAACTTGCTAGGATACTTGAACCAAGTTATTTTTGGACCAGGTAGGTTTAAACTGTGGTGGAAAGACTTAATTGATAAATATGATGGAGTTTTAATGTTTGTGGGTGGTATTTGCTTGATGATGTGTTGGAGAACCGGGAGACCGCGAAGGATGAAGGCGGTGCCGGTTAGAATCAAGGAGAAGCCTCCTGATAGGCTTGTTTGATTCTTGGGAAAGTGCCCGAGATGTAGAGTTTGTGTTCTTTACTTGGTCTGAGTCCGTGTCTTTTTCGATGTTTTTCGGTATATGTGTTTTGTGTGTGTCATGTTTTGTAGGGATTCATGCTTGATTTCATGAGGAAAATCATCAGGAATGAAGTTCCAGGTATTTTTACATTTGTTTTTATGCTTGGGACAAGTTTTTAGTGAAGTTGGGTGAAAAAGAATTTTGGAGAGTCAAAAATATTCTAAGTATAAAAAATGGAAAAAGTTCTTAACTTTCTGTTAATATCGGTCCTTCGCTGTACGCGACGCAGAAGAGGAAGTTCCTTCGCGGTACGCGAGGGACAAGGGTGTTGGCCGGCTTAAAATTCACTCCCACGCGGTACGCGAGGAGTGGACAGGTTTCCTTCGCGGTACGCGAGGGGTACCTGAAATGCTCTTTTGCCCTTCTTTTCCCATGTTTCCCGCACCATTCACCCGCATCAACCACCACTATCATTTACACCTATATCCTCTATATACCATCCATTATTACCACCGTCATCATACCTCTATTTTCACACCATCATCCAACATCCAACATTCACCTTCACCCATATCCACCATATCATCCACCATCATTCATCTACTATTATCATACCATTTCATCATCCACCGACTACCATTACCATGGGAGACTTAGAAACCGTTCGTGACCGATGACCTACCTTGCCGTGGCTTTCATGTCTATGTGTTTGCCACCCATCGAGTACATTTCTCTGCATATATCTATCTTAGTGAGTCAGTTTGAGTCAGTCTTTATAATTGTATTTTAAATTGAGTCAGTTTAATGTGCGGGTTTGCTGTGAGGTTTATTTTGCAGGTTTTATCATCCCACCCGTACTCAATCTCCATTTGGGCGGGATTGATTATCTCTTATATCCAGTTGTAAAGGCAACCCGACAGCTGATGAGCAACCGTGACCGAAATGCTATACGGTGCACACGTGGAAGAGTAATGCTGGATATATTCACTGCTACATTACCAGCTAAGTCGTTTCCTTTTTATTTTTTCATTTTTCTATTTTTAGTTTTGTTTTGCTTCACATTGAGGACAATGTGTCTTTCAAGTGTGGGGATGTGAGTATTTTGTTGAGTCTAGTTTGTCTTGTTTATAAAAATTCAAAAATACAAAAAAAAAATTGAAAAATTTGAAAAATGTACTTGGAAATAACTGCTTATACTTGAAAAATGATAGTACAACTGGATCTACTTGTGAGTTTGAATGGTTAAATAATAGAAAACGTGTTTAGTTAGTGATGTTTTGGTAGACCTAGCTAGCTAGTAAAGCTTAAATAGTCTGTTTGTGTTGTTTAGGAATTAATTGGAAATAAAATCATGATATCTTGTGGGTATTCATATTAGGGTAATCGGTAATACTGAAACTGTCAACATAGGGTGATAGGTACCAAGTTAAGTTAAAATTTAGAGGTTTTTGAAATTTCTTGGCACACCACTATCTTTTTATGAGAATAAATCCGAGTTTCGGTGGCGCCCGTATCCATATTCCATAATTCTTGAGCTTATTTGATTGAAATCAAAGTTTCGCCTACGTGTCACACGTCGGGTTCCAGCCTGATTGTAACACCACTGGGTTGGTTCTTATATGCTTCATGATTATGACTTAGTCTATATGTTACTTTTCGGGATAGTGACTTGGTTGAAACGACTCTAGGTGAAGTTTAAATTGCTTAATAATGCTCTTTTCCATCCATTCATTCATATTTCATCTGATTTCTAAAAACCTGTAAATTTTAGTTTAACGTGGAAGGGTAAATCTATATGGTTTGATCCATGCCTAAACATGACCGTGAGACAGGATTAGGTAGAGCTGTAGCTTCTAAGTGTGAGTCCCATAGATTGATTGATATGCTTGGTAAAGAAATTTTAGAACACGTAACGGGGGCTTGAAAGTTGGATCGGACAGAAATACTGATTATTGCTTTTTAACGCGTAAGTATATTTTTCTAATTGGTAATTGATGTTTGTTAAGTTAGATCTGAGTTATGATTCCATTTGTAGCTTTTTCGAGGACGAAAAAAGGTTAAGTGTGTGGATGTTTGATGTAGTGCAAAACACACATCTTTATTCCCAGTGTTTTGTGCGTTTTTACTTAGTTTTATGTTTGTTTTGAGTCGTTTTAATGTATATTTGAGTCTTTGTCTTGTTTGTAGGAGCTCGAATGAGTTACAAGTGAATATTTGAAGAAACCGAGCATGAGAACAAATCCGGAAGAAAGTCCAGGGATCAAAAGAGAAAAATGAAGAAAATAGGTCCTTCGCTGTACGAGAAGACTGGAGACCAAGAACCTCTTGGTACGCGAGGGAATCCAGAAGTGGCCACGACTATTTTGTTCCTCGCGGTACGCGAGGAACCCAACCCAAAACTCTCGCGGTACGCGAGAGAGCTATTTTCCGAGAAAAACCCTAATTTTAATTTAAATAGATATTGATAGCCATTATAAGGGGAGTTCGTTTCTTAGCCGTCCAGAGAGCATTAGGGCGATTTTGGAGCATAGGAAGTCAATCAGAGTGAAAAGGTGAAGGCTTTGAGATCCGGGTTCGTTGTTTAAGCATTTCGGGTTTGCAAGTTTGAATTTTTTATCTTTGATTTGATTGTTTGAAACCATGAATCTTGTTTATACTGCTGTTTTAGTTGTTTTAAGCATGATCCTAGGCTAAAACTTTGATTTGCCTTCGTCAATTGATGAATACTTGTTAAAGTTTTGATTTTTATCGGATTTTAGATTCAATTATTGGGTTTATGATTTTGTAAAAGATCTTGAGTTGATAATTGTGATGTTATTGCATGTTTAGATCTGATCTTGTGTTTAATTTCAATTCCTTGCGTTGATTTTGGTTGTCTGCCTGTTTGATCTGCGTATCTTGGTCATAGATCTTAGGGTTTGTGAAGAGGGTGGTTTGCTAGACGTAGTGACCATAGGGATTGTGATTGATTGCTGATTAGAATTAAATGTGTATCCTAGTTCAATACCCGAGAGGTGAGAATTAGTCGTTTGGTCTTCGTCATTAGGAATCCGAGTGTCAGCTGTCTGAGAGGAAGCCGGTATTAGGTGTGTAGTGATTGTTGATATTCGTGTCATTGTTGTTATCTTGCGATTACCCCGTGCATTCTTCGAGTGTATTGGTGGACAGTGAGACAGAAAGGTAATCTGTCTATTAGGGTACTTTATCATAGTTGGAAATATCTGAGAAGTGATCCAACAATCTGGTGAGTTAGTACACTTTAGGTTCCTTAGTTGGTGACATCCTGAGAGTGATTGGGGATCCACTAGGCTGTCTAGAGTTGTTTCATTAGAAACCCATATCCATTATAGTTTCTATAACCGATAGAAGTTGTGCCTTGCAAGTAGGATTCCGACCTAGGTGATATTCTTCTTATCCTTTGATTTCACCTTAGTCTTTTCTCTTGATAGTTGATTCGAACTTAGTTTGCTGCATTATTTTGTTTAATATTTAGTGTAGTAAACCCCCCAACCCAATCAATCTTTAGTCCGTGTCAGAGTCTAGTATAGTTATACAGTGTCTCTAGGGTTCGATAACTCTGTTTACCGTTAAGCTGTGCTACACTCGATAGGTACATTTGCCTGTCAATGCGGTTTAGTTCATAGGTATTCCTATTATTACTTAGGAGTATAGGTTAGGTTTTGTTATTATTTTAATAGACCGTCTGGGCGACATCAAGGCTCATCCCAAATATATTGGCGCGCTTGTGCACTAAATTGATGTCTCTTCTTTTTAGACAAAAACTTGGGGATTGTACCTGCAGCCAAATAGTTCACAATATTATCAAACCAAGGAGTAGTGGAGACTGAAAGTAATTGCTCATCAGGGAATGTCTCATTTATCTCCCCAACAGGATCACCTTCTTCCTGCACAATGCATGACAAATGATCTGCCACTACATTCTCACATCCATTCTTGTCACGGATTTCCAAGTTGAACTCTTGTAACAACAAAATCCACCGGATCAACCGGGGTTTTGCATCCTTCTTTGCCATGAGGTACCTGACTGCACTATGATCAGAATAAACAATAACCTTACTCCCCCAAATATATGATCTAAATTTATCCAATGCATACACCACTGCAAGTAGCTCTTTCTCAGTTGTGGTGTAATTTAGCTGAGCATCAGAAAGAGTCTTACTTGCATAGTATATCACCACAGGTTTCTTATCCACCCGTTTCCCCAACACTGCCCCCACGGCATAGTCACTAGCATCACACATTATCTCAAAGGGTAATGACCAATCCGGTGATTTTAAAATAGGAGCCTCCACCAATTTTTGTTTTATTAGCTCAAATGATTCTAAACACTCTTTGTCAAAATCAAAAGGGACATCTTTAAGTAGAAGATTACACAACGGTTTGGTTATGACACTAAAACCCTTAATGAACCTTCTATAAAACCCGACGTGTCCTAAGAAAGAACAGACTCCCTTGACACTATTTGGTGGAGGTAGAGTAGAAATTACCCGAACTTTTGCATGGTCGACCTCAATACCCTTGCTAGAAATAACATGACCCAAAACCACCCCTTCTTGAACCATAAAGTGACTTTTCTCCCACTGAGTACCAGGTTAGTTTCAACACATCTTTAAGCGCTTTAGTTAGTTGATTTAAGCAAGTTTCAAAAGTTGTGCCAAATATCAAAAAATCATCCATAAGATCTCCATGGACTCCCCGATCATATCTTAAAAGATACTTATCATGCACCATTGAAAGGTGGCCGGGGCATTACACAAGCTGAACGGCATTCGCCTAAAAGAGAAGGTACCATACGGACAAGTGAGCGTGGTCTTTTGTTGATCCTCTGGATGTATAACAATTTGATTATATCCCGAGTACCCACCTAAAAAGCGATAAAACTTCTGACCTACAAGTTTCTCGATGATTTGATCAATGAAAGGGAGAGGGAAGTGGTCTTTTGATGTTGCAACATTCTGCTTCCCATAGTCTATGCAGATTCGCTACCCGGTTACTGGCCGAGTAGCAATCTCCTCACCATTCTCTCCCTTTATTACCTGTATGCCAGCCTTCTTAGGCACTGTTTGGGTCGGGCTCACCCAGCTGTTGTCAGAAATGGGGTAGATGATACCCGCATCCAGCCACTTTAGCACTTCCTTCTTCACCACTTCACGCATGTTGGGATTCAACCTTCGTTGAGCATCCCGAGCTGGCTTTGCTCCTTATATTGTGACGATTTTATGCATGACTATTGTTGGGATGATCCCTTTTAGATCTGCAATGGTCCACCCGATTGCTGCCCGATGGGCAACCATGACCTTCATCAACGCTTGTTCCTGCTCTTCAGTCAAACCTGCAGCAATTATAACAGGAAGAGTGTTATTGTCACCTACATAAGCTTATTTTAAATGTTTGGGCAACTCTTTCAGTTCCAACTGGGGTGGTGATTCCAATGAGGGTTTCAGCTGAGTGTCAATATGATCTAGTAAACTCTCCACTTGGATTGACCAATTTGGCACTCTCTCCCTTAGAGCATACACTTCCCCTTGTGCCTCTGCTTCTTTCATCTCCTGCTCATACTCTGTCTATTTCCTGTCACAAACAACACATGGCTCCAGGGTTTCGCCCTCATTTTCATTAGAACTACACCCCTCAACAACGTCTGCCATAAAGCATTCGTCACTGATTGGAATATTAATGGAACTAGAAAATATGTTTAACCTTAACCGCCGATTTCCAGACGCGATGTCAACTGTACCTGTTATGCAATTGATTACGCACTGAGCTGTTCTCAAGAATGGTCTCCCCAATATCACATTAAGGTGCCTGTCACTAGTAGGAGCTGCATAATCAAGCACTAAGAAATCGACAGGATAGTAAAAATCTTCCACCTTTACAATTACATCGGTCAATATCCTCTGGGATGTTTAAGGGTAAGATCTGCCAACACCACGGTGGTATCAGCCTTTTGTAGAGGACCAAAATCGTACTGGTCATACAAACTCCTCGGAAGGATACTGACACCCGTCGCAAGATCTAGAAGGACCTTGTTGATTTTTAGTTCACCAATTTGCACCGAAATTAAAGGTGCACCTGGATCTTGGAGCTTAGGTGGTAATGTACCCGACAAAACGGCACTCACATTGTCAGTCAGATCAAGTTTCTTGGGCATTTTAAGGTGCCGTTTCTGGGTGCAAAGATCCTTTAAGTACTTAGCATAAGTAGGTACTTGTCTAATAGCATCTAAAAAGGGTAAATTAATTTTTACTTGTTTAAACATATCCCACAGGCCATAACTCATCTTGTTGTGAGCCCCTTTTATTCATGACTTTCTTTTTAGATAGTTCAAGTAAATAAGAAGGATAAGGGATGGTATTATTCTCCACATCTACACCTTGAGTGACAGCTGTGTTCGGTTTAGAATTAGCCGGTTCAGAAAAAGTTACTTTTTTAGCCGGTTTAGTAAAAACGGTTTCCGAATCACTGTCACTCTCACCATCTTCTCCCAGATCGACTACCACTCCCTCAACATCTTGTGATGCTGGGGAAATATTATTGTTATACACCATACCACTTCTAAGGGTACTTACCTGGGAGACATGGGCATTCCTTGAGCCGGAAGAGCTGGCTCCTTGATGTTGTGGATTCAGCTTGGTGTCACTTAGGAGTTGCCCCGGTGCTCGTCCTGCCACTTCAACTATCTTTTCTGCCAACTGACCCAATTGTCTTTCAAATGAGTCGTTGGTTTTGATCTAGATCTCTCTATCCTGCTCGATCCTTTTTAAGGACTCTATGATGGCTGTAAGCTGGGGGTCACTACCAGTTGTAGTTTTGTTCTGCTTGTTCCCTTATTGTTGGTACTGCTGGGGTTGATTCTGTTGGTAGTTTCTCTACTGATAACCTCCTTGCTGGTACCCCTGATTACCTTAATTTCTTTGGTACCCACCTTGATTATAGCCTTGTTGCGGCTCTGGTACTACTGTTGACTTCCTCCCTGCACATCAGACCCCTGAAAGTTAGGATTTAATTGATTTGATGCATTTCCATACCTTAGATTTGGATGATTCTGGAGTCCCGGATGGTAGTGGGTTGCATTCAGGTCCTGCTTCCTATCTCCCCCAACTTGGTTCACCTCTTCTGCCTTTCCTTGGCCCCTCGGACAGTTGGCCACATTATGGCCAAAATCACCACATCCGTCAGATACCAGATACATTTGTGACACATTAGCCACATCTTTTCCACCTGACCTGCCAAGCCTTGCCATTTGTAGTTCCATGGCATCTAGACGCTTTTGTGTCTCATAAGCAAATGCCTTGGCAGATGCTCCAGTCTTTGCTCTCCTACTGGTATGGGCCTGCCTCTTGGATGTTACCTCCATCCTCTCTAGTATCTCCTAGTCGTCATCCACGTGATTTGAGAAGAAGGACCCGTTACTAGTTGAGTTCACATCTCTGACATCTTTAGGAAACAGACCATCATAAAAGGCCTGAATTAGCACCCACTTCTCTATCCCATGATGTGGCTAGTTTCTCAGCAACTCCTTAAACCGCTTAAATGCCTCATAAAAAGGCTCCTCTGATTGTTGCTTGAAATCCCCGTATTGCAGCTCGGGCCTTGTTAGTCTTACGAGGTGGGAAGTATTCATCTAGGAATTGTTGTTGTAACTCAGCCCAGGTGGCAATACTAGCAGATGGCAAAGACATAAACCATTGCTTTGCCATATCCTTTAGTGAGAACTGGAAAAAAAGCATCAGTTTCACCTCATCTGTTGTGAACCCTTGACCACATATGGTCCCACATGTAGCCTTATACTCTAACAAATGTGTGTATGGATCTTTAGTAGCTCTCCTAAAGAGTGTGGGAGATCCCAAGACATCCAGGCTGGATCTTGAATGCATTCCCCCTACGAACTGGTTGTATGACGGGGGAAGCATTTAAAGCTAGAGCGGGGCGGAAGTGACTATCCACCCCTTTATCGTGCCTGGCTAGGTGCCTGTTCCTAGGCTGTTCCTCCCTATAATTCTTACGATTCTGAGGAGGTTTCCTATACATGTACTCTCTTTCAAAGTTCCCCATATTACCATGGCAGTTATTCCTCGGTGGATACCCATATTCTGCTCTCGGTGGTAGCTGAATCCAACCATTAATTCCATCGTGTCTTTGGTTTCTGAGAGGGAATGCCTCCTGATGGTTTAGGTCATACCATTCCTCTTCTTCGTTCCAGTTCTCATGTTTGAGAACCATGTTGTGGCTGATGGCTGCCCCCTGGTGACAAAGGCTCATCTGCCCAAATTTAGAATAGCTTGGGTAGCTGTCATATGGTTGGTATTGGTGATCATGGAAAAATGGTAGTGGTGGTTGTCGGTGTTGTTGGTTTTGAGGCGGTGGTGGTTGATTTTGTGGAGGAGGTGGGTTTTGTGGATGTTGGTTTTGGGGTGGTTGTTGTTTTTGGTTTGGAAATAGAAGATTTGGTAATGGTGGAATAGGTGGGTTTGGTCCCCCACCTTGGTTAGGATCTGGGTTTTCTGGTTGATTTTGTGACATCCTCATAGACGGACTATCAAGCTTCTCTAAGATGATCTGACCTGTGCCTTGGAACATTCGGTTAGCTCTTGCTGTTTTCTCTATTTTAGAATCAAAAAGCAATGGTGATTCTTTGCCTGAGCGCCTAGTATGCATAAAACTGTCCCTGCACATGTAAGCACACAATTAGTAGCACCAAACAAAACTAATCCTAAATAGCACATTGCACACAAATTCCCCGGCAACGGCGCCATTTTGATTGCATTGTCAAGGTCAATCAAAACCAATATTAAAAACTTACTTCCTAGCTACCTTAGCCTAAAGTATAGTACAGTAGGGTGTTGAATCCACAGGGAACTCGTGGAGAATACTATTTAGACTAAAACAATTCAATTGCCACTAAAGTTTAAAACTTTGTTACTTCAAACACTTGGAACTATCAAAAAGCAACTAACTTTGGTTTGTAAAAACTATTAGAGAAAAACGATCACTCCGGGTTTCAGATTCAGCAAAACACTGTTCAATTTTAGTTTCAAATCAGATAGGAGATTATATAGACATAACCTTGTTTAAAATTTTCAATCCAATCACACATTAGAAAACTCAAACACACAATCAGATTATTCCCGATGCAAGAAAACCAAGAAACGATGATAAATGAGCAAGAATCAAATAACATGCAATTGTTCATAAATCAAACACACAATTGAGTCCAAAGAACTTAACGGGTTTACAAAACTCAATCCACACTGATAATCAACAAAAATCAGACGAGTACATGCATACATCGTTCACCCAGAGGGATCACGAAGAGCTTAGCCGCTCATAATCGTAACAAATCTCGCATTATCTAATTGATGTAGTGCAAAGTACACATCCTTATTTCTAGTGTTTTCTGCATTTTTGATTAGTTTTATGTTCGTTTTTAATCATTTAAGTCTGTATTTGAGTCTATTGTATACTTTCAGGAGCTCGTGTGGAATTTGAAGCTAAATACCGAAGAAAACGAGCAAGGGAATAAAGCAGTGGAATTCAAAACAAGAAAATTGGAAATTTATGCCTCTTGCGATACGCGCGAGAGGAGAAGGAAAGTTCTCGTGGTAATCGAGGGAAAGCAATACGGACCGCGAGGAACCCAAGCTCAGTCTCTCGCGGTACGCGAGAGATGGAAATTCTGAGAAAAAAGAGAAATCGATTTTAAATAGTTTTTGATTGAGATTAGGTAAAAAGTTCGCATCTTAGCCGTCTAGAGAGAGTTCTAGGACCATTTTGAGGCTGGAGAAGAAATTAGAGGTTGAAAGTTAACGACTTTGCTTTCGGGTTCGTTAATTCTAGCGTTCTAGGTTTCAAGCTTTGATTTTTATCTTTGATTTGATTTTTTGATACCATGTTCTTGCTTAATACTTCTGTTTTAGTTGTTTTGAGTATGATCTTTGGCTAAAACTCTTATATTTCCTAGGTCACCTGATGAATACTTGTTAAAGTTTGATTTTTTATCGGTTTTGGATTCTAATTAATGGTTTTATGATTTTGTAAATGATCTTGAGTTGATTATTGTGATGTTATTGCATGTTTAGATCTGATCTTGTGTTTGATTTCAATTCCTTGCGTTGATTGTGGTTGTCTGCCAGTTCGATCTTCGTATCTTGGTCATAGATCTTAGGGTTTGTGATTAGGGTGGTTTGCTAGACGTAGTAGCCATAGGAGTTGTCTTTGATTGCTGATTAGAATTAAATGTGTATCCTAGTTCAATACCCGAGATTGAGAATTAGTCGTTTAGTCTGCGTCATTAGGAATCCGAGTGTTAGTTGTCTGAGAGGAAGCCAGTATTAGGTGTGTAGTGATTATTGCTATTCATGTCATAGTTGTTATCTTGAGATTACCCCGTGCATTCTTCGAGTGTATTGGTAGACGGAGAGACTGAGAGGTAATCTGTCTATTAGGGTACTTTATCATAGTTGGAAATACCTGAGAAGGGATCCAACAATCTGGTGAGTTGATTACATCTTTAGGTAGCTTAGTCGGTGACACCCTGAGAGTGATTAGGGATCCACTAGGTAGTCTTTATTTGTCATCTTTAGAAACCCAGATCCATCACAGTTTCCAGAACCGGTAGAAGTGGTACTTTGCAAGTAGGATTCCGACCTAGGTAGTATTCTTCCCATCTTGTGATTTCACCTTAGATTTTGTTCTTGATAGCTGATTCGTTCTTAGTTCGTTGCATTCTTAGTTAATCTTTAGTATAGTAAACCCCCCCATCAATCAATCTTTAATCTGTGTCAGAGTCTAGTATAGTTATACAGTGTCTCTAGGGTTCGATAACTCGGTTTACCGTTAACCTTTGCTACACTCGATAGGTACACTTGCATGTCAGTGCGGTTTAGTTTATAGGTATTCCTATTTTTACTTAGGAGTCTAGGTTAGGTTTTTATTATAGTTTATATAGACCGTCTGGACCACATCAAGTTTTTGGCGCCGTTGCCGGGGACACTTGGCAATAGCAATATTAGCTTTGACTAGTTCTTTTAGTTATTTTTGGTTTGTATTGTTTTCTGTTGAGTCTTGTGTGCTACTCGTCTTATGTGCTACTAGTGAGTCTTATCTGAGTGTCTAATTTAGAATCGAGTCTTTCTGTGAGTCTTTGAGTCTTTGTTCTGTTTCCTTCTAGAGTCTTTCTGTTTATACACCATACTCGCTCGCAGGGATCACCACCTTATTCAGCTTTCCTAGAGCCCGAGCGAGAGCTACACGAGCGCACCTGCGACTTCCGGGAGTGTTTGAAAGCATTGTGCAGCACCCAGGTACGTCCTACTAGCCTAATCCCCTTTCCACAAATGGGCGACGCTGACCCACCAGCGAGGCGTACAGTACACCAGAGGGCCAGTGATGGGGTCATTGGGGCTAGATCTTCGATCACACGCCCCGCCATTCCTAACACCAATACATGGCAGATCCCATCACATGTCATGAGCACGATCACTCATGCCACCCAATTTCATTGCCTTGAGGATAAGGATGCACCCGGACATTTGTCCCACTTCGCGTGGATATGTGATACCTTCAATATCATGGGTGTGTCTAAGGGCGTTATTTACTTGCGTCTCTTCCCGTTCTCGCTCTCTGGTCGCGCATCTACTTGGCTTGACACCCTCCCTGACAATTCTATCACCACTTGGGAGGATCTTCAAGCCAAATTCTTCAAGAAGTACTATCCACCTTCCAGGGCCGCTCGCCTTCGGGATCAAATCCATTCGTTCCGGATGGATCCCGACGGGCCTTATCACATGACCTGGGAGCGGTTCAACACGTTGTTGAGCCGATGTCCTCAACACGTTTTTTTCGACTGGGCGCTAGTGGAGAAGTTCTATAATGGCCTCACCTTCGAGAAGCAACAAATTTTCAACACAGCCGCAAGAGGTCATATCATGGAGAGACTCGAGCCTGATGAGTGCGAGGAAATGTTCAAGAGCTTCGCTCAAGCCGAACAGCAGTATCCATCTACTAGGACTTCCATTCCTAGTGCTAGGGCAGCTGCCTCTTCTCCTAGAGGTGTGCATCAGGTCACTCCTGATTCTAGCGTGGCTGCTGCACTCTCCTCAATGGCTAACGAGATCAAGGAGCTGAAGCTCATTGCTCAGCGGTGTCAAGTGTGAAGGGGAGGCCATGACACCAGGGACTGCCCAGTTAATAATCAGGAGAACTTGAGTTTTGCTGGCAACCAATACCAGAACCGAGGATACAACTACAATATTTCATTTGGCTCTGGATGGAGATATGGAAATAACCCGCCTGGGTTTAATGGCCGACAGCATCAGCAAGGAGGAGAAGGAGGAGCTAGCTCGGGAAGCAGTGTCAATACAAGGAAGATCGAAGAGAAGCTTGAGAATCAGACACAACTGCTTGCCCACTTAGTCCAGCAAGACAAGGACACGAGGCAAAGACTGGATAGCCACGACACTCTATTGAAGAATCAGCAGTCGACATTCCAGGATCTGCAACACACGCTAGGAGACATCGCTCAGAGCCTGAAGGGTAGACAAGGAGGTCCATCTTCGGGCTCAAATGCTTCAGTGATGGCCGTGTCTATTAGGAGTGTGGAGAAGAAAGAGGTTGTAGAGGATGACTCCCACTCCATTGAATATGGCATACATTCGGCAGAGGAAGTGAAGAAGGTAGACTAGAGAGCTTGATTTGCTGAGATAGATGCTAGGATGCTAGAGGAGTCTGAGTCGAATGTTGTGTCATGTAGGAGCAGGAGAGCAGAAGAGGATGAGAACCCATAGGTGGTAGAAGAGGAAGAACCGGTGGAGGAAGAGATAGTTATGGAGAAGCCGGCCGAGAAGGCAGAGGAGAAGAAAAAGGGGGTGGAGATGAAGTCCCCCCGAGATTGACTTGAGTCGTGTTCCCTATCCGGCGCGCTTGCTGCCACATAAACACGCTAGGGAATACAATACCTTTCTTGATATGTTTAAACAACTCAAGGTCAATCTCCCTTTCATAGAGACTCTTCAGCGTATGCCAAAATATGGCAAGTTCCTAAAAGACCTTCTTTCCAACAAGAAGAACCTAGAGGAGGGCTCTAAAGTCTCACTTAGTGAGCAATGCTCTGCGGTGATGCAGAACAAGCTGCCAGAGAAGCTGGGAGATTTGAGTCGTTTCACGATCCCATGTCTCCTAGGCAGTTTGCCCTTGCACCACGCGCTGGCCGATCTAGGTGCTAGCATCAATCTGATGCCATATTCCGTATATAAGCAGCTAGACCTAGGTGAACCGCAGCTAGACCTAGGTGAACCGCAGCCGACGCGCATGAGCATTTCCTTGGCTGACCGCTCAGTCAAGTATCCACGGGGAGTTGTGGAAAATCTTCTAGTTAAAGTAGGCAAGTTTGTATTCCTCGTGGATTTTGTTATTCTATATATGGAAGTGGATGATAGACTCCCACTCATCCTAGGACGCCCGTTCCTACGTACTACCAAGGTGAAGATTGATGTATTTGACGGGAAACTCACACTTCGTGTGGGGGATGAGTTTATTACATTCGATGCTACAAACTCTGTGGAGGATGTCGGCGAGCATAGCCACTCCGTGTGCATGCTTGATGCCTCCATGGACGATCATCGGGACTCAAATCCATTAGAGGATGATTTGGATAAAGGAATGTTAGAGGAGCCTCCGGATTGGTTGGAGGAGTTTGAAAAGAGTTTGATAGGGTCCCCGTTTTTGAGTGTTGACGATGATGAATTCAGTTTGAGTGATATTCTAGCACAAGTGGGGAAGATAGTATGTGAGCCACCCACGGTGGTAGGTGTAGATGAACCGGAAGATCCTAGTAAGAGCTTGGAGGTCGTAACCATAGAGAGTCTTACTCCTGAGCCTATACCCATTTATGTTCTTTGTGCTGAGGGGCGTAAGACTGCGTCACCCCTAGATCTAGGCCACCCCGGAAGAGAACCCGTACGTTGAGAGATACATGTGAGTTAGAGATAATGCAAACCTCAAGTGTGGGGACGTGTAAGGGCGATAGCTTGTTGGGATACATGATGCAGGTCATTTTTAGACCTGGTAGGTTTAAGTGCTGGTGGACTGATTTGAGAGAGAGTGTTAGTAGATGGTTGAGGTTAGTTGGTAGTCGTGTGATGTGGAGGATCGGTAGACCGCGAAGGATGAAGGCGGTACCGGTCAGGGTCAAGGAGAAGCCTCCTGATAGGTTTGTTTGAGTCTCGGGCAAGTGCCCGGGATGTAGAGTTTGTGTGCATTACTTGGTTTGAGTCCGTGTCTTTTTCTATGTTTTTTCAGTGTGTGTTTGTTTGTGTCATGTTTTGCAGGAATTCACGCTTGATTCGGCGAGGAAAATCATTAGGAATGAAGTTCCAGGTATTTTTACGTATGTTTTTATGTTTGGAATAGGTTTTTACAGAATTTGGGTGAAGAAAATTTTGAGGTGTGAAAATTTGGCTAAGTATAAAAACCCTCAAAACTTTCTGTCACCAGATGGTCCTTGCGGTACGCGAGAGGTATTCCCCCTGTTGCTCGCGGTACGCGACGGATAGAAATAGGGGCCAACTTAAATTCCACTCCCTCACGGTACGCGAGGGGTGGCCGCCTGATGCCTCGCGGTACACGGGGCTATCCTAGAATTGCCCTTCTTCATTGTTTTCCATGGTTTTTCACATCCATCACATCTACTACCACCATCATCACACCACCTCTATTATCATCATCCATCATTCCATCATTCATCAATCATCATCACTTTCACCCATTCTATTACCATCATCATTAACATCCACCGACCATCACGACCATGGGGAAATTGAAACCGTTCGTGACCGATGATTCACCTTACTGTGGCATGCATGTCTATGTGTTTGCCACCCATTGAGTACGCTTCTCTGCATGCTATCTATCTTGAGTCTTTAATTCTTAGTGAGTCAGTTTGAGTCTGTCGAGTCTTTTATTTTAATTTGAGTCAGTTTAATGCTGCGGGTTTGTTGTGAGGTTTATCTTGCAGGTTTTGTCATTCAGTCTGTACTCAATCTCCATTCGGACAGGATTGATCATCACTTATATGAAGTTTGTAAAGGCAACCCGACATTTGTTTGTGCAACCGCGACCGAAATGCTATACGGTGCACACATGGAAGAACAAAGATGCACATTTGTTTGCATCTACATTACCAGCTAAGTCGCTTCCTGTTTTGTTTTATTTTTGCATTTTTTTTAGTTGTGTTTTGCTTCATATTGAGGACAATGTGTCTTTGAAGTGTGGGGATGTGAGTGTTTAGTTGAGTCTAGTTTGTCTTGTTTATAAAAATTCAAAAAAAAAATGAATTTTTTTTTGAAAAATATCCTTGGAAATATCTGATTATATTTGAAAAATGATAGTAGAACTAGATCTACTTGTGAGTTTAAATGATTAAATAATTGAAAACGCATCTAATTAGTGATGTTTTGATAGACCCATCTAGTTAGTAAAGCTTAAATATCTTGTTTGTGTTGTTTAGGAATCAATTGAATTAAAATCATGATATCTTGTGAGAATTCATCTTAGAGTAATGGTAATACTGAAACTGTCAACAAAGGGTGAAAGGTACCACGTTAAGTTAAAATTTAGAGGTTTTTGAAATTTCATGGCACACCACTCTCTTTTTATGAGAATAAATCCGAGTTTCGGTGACGCCCGCATCCAAATTCCATAATTCTTGAGCTTATTTGATTAAAATATAAGTTTCTCCTACGTGTCACACGTCGGGTTCCAGCCTGATTGAAACACCACTGGGTTGATTCTTATGTGCTTTATTGTTATGACTTAGTCTATGTGTTACCTTCCGGGATAGTGACTTGGTTGAAACGCCTCTAGACGAAAGTTTAATCTGCTTATTAATGTTCATTATCATCCATTCACTCATATTTCATCTGATTTCTGAAATCTGTAAATTTTAGTTTAACGAGGTAGGGTAAATCTATATGGTTTAATCCGTGCCTAGACATGACCGTGAGACGGGATTAGGTAGAGCTGTAACTTCTGAGTGTGGGTCACATAGGTTGATTGATAGCAGTATAAATTGGAATTAGAACACTGTAATGGGGGCTTAAAAGTTGGTGTTGGGTTTAATCGGACAGAAATACTAATTATTGCTTTTTAACGCGTGAGTATATTTTGCTGATTGGTAATTGATGTTTGGTAAGTTAGATCTGAGTTATGATTCCATTTGCAGCTTTTTCGAGGACGAAAAAAGGTTAAGTATGGGGATGTTTGATGTAGTGCAAAGCACGCATATTTATTGCTAGTGTTTTGTGCGTTTTTTATTAGTTTTATGTACGTTTTTAATCGTTTAAGTATGTATTTGAGTCTATTGTATACTTTTAGGAGCTCGTGTGGAATAGGAAGCTAAATCCCGAAGAAAACGAGCAAGAGAATAAAGCAGGGAATTCAAACAAAGAAAACGGGAAATTTATGCCTCTCGCGGTACGCGAGAGAGGAGAAGGAAAGTTCTCGCGGTACGCGAGGGAAAGCAATACCGACCCCGACTAATTTGTTCCTCACGGTACGTGAGGAACCCAAGCTCAGTCTCTCGCGGTACGCGAGAGATGGAAATTCCAAGAAAAAAGAGAAATCGATTTTAAATAGTTTTTTATTGAGATTAGGTAAAAAGTTCGCATCTAAGCCGTCCAGAGAGAGTTCTAGGACCATTTTGAGGCTGGAGAAGATATTAGAGGTCGAAAGTTGAAGACTTTGCTTCCGGGTTCGTTAATTCTAGCGTTCTAGGTTTCAAGCTTTGATTTTTATCTTTGATTTGATTGTTTGATACCATGTTCTTGCTTAATACTTCTGTTTTAGTTGTTTTGAGTACGATCTTTGGCTAAAACTCTTATATTTCCTAGGTCACATGATGAATACTTGTTAAAGTTTGATTTTTTATCGGTTTTGGATTCTAATTAATGGTTTTATGATTTTGTAAACGATCTTGAGTTGATTATTGTGATGTTATTGCATATTTAGATCTGATCTTGTGTTTGATTTCAATTCCTTGCGTTGATTGTGGTTGTCTGCCAGTTCGATCTTTGTATCTTGGTCATATATCTTAGGGTTTGTGATTAGGGTGGTTTGCTAGACGTAGTAACTATAGGAGTTGTCTTTGATTGCTGATTAGAATTAAATGTGTATCCTAGTTCAATACCCGAGAGGTGAGAATTAGTCGTTTAGTCTGCGTCATTAGGAATCCGAGTGTCAGCTGTCTGAGAGGAAGCCAGTATTAGGTGTCTAGTGATTGTTGCTATTCGTGTCATAGTTGTTATCTTGAGATTACCCCGTGCATTCTTCGAGTGTATTGGTAGACGGAGATACTGTGAGGTAATTTGTCTATTAGGGTACTTTATCATAGTTGGAAATACCTGAGAAGTGATCCAACAATCTAGTGAGTTGAGTACATCTTTAGGTAGCTTAGTCGGTGACACCCTGAGAGTGATTAGGGATCCACTAGGTAGTCTTTAGTTGTCATCTTTAGAAACCCAGATCCATCACAGTTTCAAGAACCGGTAGAAGTGGTACTTTGCAAGTAGGATTCCGACCTAGGTAGTATTCTTCACATCTTCTGATTTCACCTTAGATCTTGTTCTTGATAGCTGAGTCGTTCTTAGTTCGCTGCATTCTTAGTTAATCTTTAGTGTAGTAACCCCCCCCATCAATCCATCTTTAATCCGTGTCAGAGTCTAGTATAGTTATACAGTGTCTCTAGGGTTCGATAACTCGGTTTACCATTAACCCGTGCTACACTCGATAGGTACACTTGCATGTCCGTGCGGTTTAGTTCATAGGTATTCCTATTTTTACTTAAGAGTCTAGGTTAGGTTTTTATTATAGTTTATATAGACCGTCTGGATGACAACACTAATCTAGAACTTACAAGCATGAAGAATTAAGAACAATTGAGCCAAGAATACAGAAAATCGCCCCTTGGAACTTCTAAAACGGCTGAAGTAAAATATTAATCGAGAATAAGATCACAATGGGGTTATAATTGGAATTAGGTTAAAATTGCCGCAAAATAGGTTCTTCGCGTACCGCGAAGCTTTCTGGCCGGGCCTTCGGATACCACGAAGGCCAAAATAGTCGCGCCCCCTTTTTCCTTCTCTCTCGTACCGCGAACAACTTCACCCAGATCTTTGCGTACCGCAAGGATCCAAAAAACCATGATTTTGATTTTTGAGCTTTGCTTTGACTTCTTGACTTTCCACGTTTTGATGCCTTCTTGTTTATGACTCGTATCTCCCCGCTCAATAAGCACAATTACCCTGTAACACCCAAAACTACAAGACACACGAAAAACCGACTCGAAATACAAAGTTAAACGCATAAAACTATACAAAATTGACTCTTAAACACATGATATTTGACCTTACATCAGAATGATCCAAGGATCAAACTAAAGCCAAACTGAAGTGAGTATAAAATGCCTCTTGATCCTTGAGTATAATTGATTAGTCTACTACAAAAGCTAGAAAATAAAAATTAACATAAACTGGAGCTAGAACAATGAGTTTTCACCCCTAGGAGAGCCCTAAGGCACATCTGATCTTGCACACTAACAAATGAGGCTTGAGGGGGGCTATTATAGGAAAAAATTGGGGGAGGCACGCTCGTGCCTTAGTACGCACGCCCGTGCCTCCGTACCTGCTGTCCTTTGTACGTATTCAACGAATCTTTAGTTTTTTAGAGTCTGTCAGGAAAAAGGCATGACCGTGCCTAGGCTTCTAGAATATTCCTGAATGGTCCCAAGGGAGGCACGGTTATGCTTGGCCAAACACGGTCGTGCCTTTCTTCTTACTTTCACAGATTGTTGACTTTTAAGGGTTGTAATTCTGACTTTCTTCAATGATTCATGACTTACTTTTGTTTTTTTACTATCATAGATTTACTTAAAAAACACTTCTTTTTTATGTTTGTGTTTTTTTATCGTTGCGACGTCCTTATTATTTCTACGTTTCGCTTTACATTTTGATCAAAACCGATTTGCTGCGACATAGGGTTTAGGGAGAAAAAAACTTGCCACAACGAGTGGGGGTTAATTCACTAGTTATTACAAAAAAAGATGTTCATGATTAAAGATGCACAGAATTGAAGAGGTTTAAGACTTGCAAACTAATTTGGATAATAAGTTAAATGAGGTGGGCATTATTAATATCATCTGTAACAAACTAATAACAAATGTATTCATAATACCAATACTATCAAATATAGTAATAATAATAGTTATAATTATCAAAAACTTTAAATTTTAATACGAACGGTTCAAAAATACAAGATTTATGTAAACTGAAAGGGTTATTTGTATAGGAGGGGATGATCAAGAGAAAACTCTTTCATGGTGAAAAAAACTAGAAAACTCTTCTTATACAATTTTTAAACATTAATAACTTTTTCATACGTTATTATTATTTTTTTAATTACACCATAAAATTAAGTCTTTTTTACTTTTAAGTTGAGTATAATATTTCTATATTAAAAAAAATTAACGTGTCAGAACTTATTTGACTTACATATATGTAATATTATGATACTAAATCTATACTATATAATAAATAAATGTTTTTCCATGCCACGTGTCACCTTCACATTCATTCTTATCATTTTTTTCCTGCTTCTCTCTCTTATTAAATACATATCTATCTTTTAATAATAATATATTTTTAAAGAAAATACTAATAAAACACATTTATTTTAAATTATCACTTATTATAAAAAACTTTGAAATCTAATTATGTAACTTTTATTTTCAATCAAATAGTAAATGAAAGTCAAATTATATTAAATAGTAATTAACATATTTTTGAAACTCAATTATATATTAATTTTTACATATTTTGAATTTTGTTTTTTATCCTTAGTATATGTAATATATTTTTACACTTATAAAATATATATACATAAAGATTTAAGAATTTTATATATTGATATTATTCACCTTTTATGTAGTACACGAGTTCTAAACTAGTATATGTAATATATCGATATTACATAAATGCAATATCATACTACATATATGTAATATTTCATATGAACCCTGCCTTATTTGTATATTTTGGTAAAATGTAAAGTTGAGGAGATGTACGGTTATTTTAGTAAACTAATCACGACAACCCTAACTTATCTCTTTATTTATTTTTCCATAGCTATTAATTAAATTTGAGAACTACCTAAGGCTTTGCGGCCTAGTGGTACCAAAGTGTGGTAAATTTGTTCCTCTACAAGAGGTTGAGGGTTCAAGTCCTATAGTGGACAAAAAGTATAAATTTAGATGTAAGATTAGATGATGTGTGCGATAGTTGTTCAAATTTTTTTTTTTAATTTGGGAACTAAGTTGGTTTCACCGACTCAACTAAACCCTACCTTGCATTGCATTTTTATCTTGACTTTGATTTCATTCTCAGGATTTAGTCATATTATTTTTAAGTCCTTATCACGTTCTAAATAGAATATGGGGACCGTTTTGGTTCCTTCATATTGTGTTTAATTACTGATGTGAATGTGGAAAATACGTGTCATATATGATTTAGATTGGCCTATAGCGGGGTTTAGATATAATTTGTATTTAGAACATTAATAAATGATTGAAGTAGACTAATATCATTGTTAAAAGTGTTTTAGAAGTTAGTTTCAAGAATTGAATGAATGAAACTAAAATATGATTTTGGTGGATTTGTTTGGTCAACAATGGTTTTTGGATTGCCTAAAATACTTCCAAAAATGTTTTGAAACCAAAAATATGGCTTGGAAGATTGTAGAACTCATTTTTGATAATTTGGTTACATACATACCGGTTCACGTTGAAAATGATATTTTGTGAAACTGACACTGAATGAAGAACTCACTTTAAATGAAACTGACAAGATCAGTGGCGAAGCTTGAAGAAAAACGCAGGGGGGCCGAAACTATAAAATTTTCGGCCGAATGCGTATAAATTAACACTATTGAGCCAAAAATCGGGAGGGAGGGGGCAGGGCCCCCGGGCCCTAACTATACTTCGTCCATGGACAAGATCCGTGGGATGTAATATGACTAAAAAAACATGGTTTTTAAAATGAATTGGTTATGCTAAGAAGGGAATTGGTCGTAAAATACAAAATTTACAAGAAATGAGTGTTGTAAATTATATGAAAATAGGTATATAAGTTGAAATTCACAAGGAAAGTGATATCGAAAAGCAATAATGGCTAGAGAAAAATGATAAGAAATATTAACTTAATTATTTATAAATTCAAAGAAAAATGATAAAAAAATGTTAACGGGTGTTTTAACTTTTAAATTTAATCAGTTTAGAGTTTTAACCAGTTAAGATAAGTTGTTTCACCCAAACAAACCCTAAAGGTTAGTAAAAAAGCCTAATCAGCCCCAAATTAAGTACTAAACCTGTGGGCAAAAAAGCCCAATTAGGCCCAAATTAAGTACTAAACTTGTGGGGAAGACCTCTGGTCCAAGCAAAAATAGAGACTATGTTGTTTGTGCTAGTTTCCTCACCTTTTTAATAAGAGATAACTTTACACAATAGTAATCAAGTTCTTCAAGTGTTTCATTTAAGTCACTCAAAGTTTTTTTGTCTCTATAAAGTTACTCAACTTTCAGTAAGTGTTCCAATCATATATAATATTTTTATAAATGTTTAAATTTTTTAAAATGAATAAGATAAATGAAACATATATAAATCTTGTTTAGCATTTAGCAATTAATTTTTTCCAATTCGACTTAAATATAATAATTTTGAAACTTGTTTATTATTTGGTGAATTTTTTTCTTCACTATTACCTCATATTTTAAGTTAATTTGAATAAAAATTTCACTTATTGGTAACTAATATTTATATATATATATATATATATATATATATATATATATATTTCATTTGCCTCATTCAATTTTAAAAAAATTAAACATTTATAAAAATATTACATAGAATTAGAATACTTATTGAAAGTTGAGTGACTTTAGGGGGACAAAAAAACTTTGAGTGACTTAAATGGAACACTTAAGAAACTTGGTTACTATTTGATGAAGTTTTCCCTTTAATAAACCTGTAATGACGTGTGACATATTATCCTATAAACCACGGGAAGTAAGTAATCTGAAACTTTGATCTCATTTTTTCAATGACTAAAATTGAGACAGTGGCATAATCGTAAATAATATGGAGTTACAAATGGATTCATTGTTTTTTTTAATGTATAAATCTAGTTTCATCATTTTCAAACTCAAATAACTAAGGGTGAAAAAAACCCGAAAAGAAACTGAAAACCTAACCATATCCATAACGGAAAAAAAAACTGAATTTTCGGTTCGGTTCCTAACCTTATCCGAATTGTGAATTCAGTTTTCGGTTTTGATAACGGGTATACATTTTTTTGAATTAGGTTTATTCAGTTAACTGAATAAACCAAATAAGTGATAACTATATATGTTGAATTCAGTTTGTTCAGGTGATCCGGCTTATACATTTTTTTTAATTCGATTTTATATACTTTATTATTTTTTTAAATATATACTATAAAATCAAGAATTTTATTATCTTTAATTTGAGTATAATATTGTTATAGGTTTAAAAAATGATTTTTTTAAATGCCAATATATTGTTGATTATAACAGTATATAATTAATTATACGCATACACGTACGTATTTATATATATAGTATATGTAATTTGGGGACGTATCGATTGTAAACCCTGAGTTGTGAAAACCCTTAAACTCAATTCTGGCTACACATCCATTTTCTTTTATTTTAATATGTGGATGACATTGAATCTGACTTTTTTTTATTTTAAATTAAGAAAACATGTGGTCCATATTTATTACTGGGGTATAAAGGTAATTATACATTTTTCTTTTTGATTTAATCTTATTTTAAAAGATCATTTCTCTCTCTCTAGATTCACACACACACACACTCTCTCTCTCTCTAGATTCACACACACACACTCTCTATCTCTCTTCAGATTCTCTCTCCATAATCTCTCTCTCCAGACTCTCTCTCTCTTTAGACTCTTTCTCCAAAATCAAATACACATTTTTTTATGGATCCATTTATGCTAACTTTAGGTTTTTTTTACATTGTTTACAAGAACAAATTCAATAACATGATTTTTAACACTCTTGTAAATTCAGTTTGTACACAAATCATCAAAAATCTCTACAACCAAATAACTAAATATCTTTACATATTAGGAAAAAAATATATATACACAAATGAGGAAAAAAATATCTTTACAAATAATTACATTGTGTAAAATAAAAAAAAACATGGGTAAAACCTCTATTACACATGTGTAAATTCAGTTTACACATGTGTAAAATCAAAATACATATGTGTAAAAATAAAAAACCTTACCTGTGTATCAAATCAGGTTGATCTTGAACCTAGATCCAAACTTGATCTTAAACCTAAATCCTTTAAAATCCTGATTTTTACACCGTCTTGAACCCATATCTCCTTGCCATACTTCGATCCTCATGTGCTTGTCTACACTATCTAAACATCAAAGGCGTCATAAAACACAATATCTTCACATATATAACAAGAAAATACAGCAAACCCATATCAAAACAATCTTGTAAAGTTGAAATTAAAACAACCCCCCCCCCCCAAATAAAAAATCAAGAACACCGTGTTTACACTTGTGTAACAAGAGATATATATGTGTAAATCGAATATAACACATGTGTAAATCGAACATACACATGTGTAAATCTATAAAACCACAGTGCAGATCCGGATCAAATTCCATTTTGAAGCCAATGCTCAGTAGAACCCAATATGACAAAAATGTATACACCCATGATAGAACTCAGATATGAGATTTTTATGCATGATTGTCTTAAAGAGAAATCTAATTAAAACATAATTTACAATACTGTAAAAGTATATAAATCAAATATATAAATATGGATGAGATATTAAAAAAAATTACTAAAGAAACTAAATATATAAATATACACATACAAATTTCATGTAGATATCTCTAAAAGATTGATTTTGCCAATTTAGCTTAGCCATGTAATTAGGGTTCCATTTCCGATCATCAAAGCAAACTTTGAAGTATACCTTTTGTAAAACAAACAAATTAACCCAGATCTAGTATCATTACAATTTTCAAATTAAAATAAAAAATTAACCCATATAACAAGCAAAAGACGGTTTGCACGTTTACAAACTTCAATTAAAAGGACTTTTATAGAAATTTTGAAGTATACCTTTTGTAAAACAAACAAATTAACCCAGATCTAGTTTGATAACAGGTGTTTGACTGGGCGAAAAAAAGAACCTAAACATGATTTTAACTCTCTCCAGGTCCGTTAAAAGAACCTAAAACATGATTTTAACTCTCTCCGGTTCCGTTTAAACTTGTGTAAATTCAATCATAAGTAGAGATAAATAAAATAAAATGAAGCCAAACGTTTATCAAAAATATCAAAAATAAACTCAACTGAGTTTAACTAAAATAAACAAATAAAATTGATTAACTCGGTTTCGTTTGCATACTAAACCTCACTGAATATACCATCTCCAAAGTAATTATAATATTGTAAATATATACTTATTATAACATGTATTGTAAACTGGAAATGAATTATAACAGAGGGAAACCTCAGTATATACAAGAAATAAACCGTAAAAAACCTATCACCTCCCCAAACTCGAATTAATAGTTGGAATTCTTACCGTTACACGAGCAGAACTAATCTTTATCTGCAGGTTTGTTGGCATCCCCGAAACTGCATAATTTTGTCGCTGATCGGGTTGTTTTCACATCTTTGATCTTAGATCTGGAATCTTTGTGGTGGTTTCAAGTGGCCGAAGGTGTTTTGCGGTGGTTTCAGGTGCGCTGGAGATGCTTTGCAGTGGCGGTTTGCAGTTGCGCGTGGTTCTGGTGGAGGATCGAAGACCGAAAACTGACAGATCCGGTGGTTTTTGTTGTGGTTTGTAAGGGAATGGATGTGGAGGCGATGGGAAGGAGAGTGTGGAATCGATTGTTGTGGTAAATTAAAATACCGATTCACGATTTTGAGACTTTTGAGCTTAAAGGTTTTTATTGTTTTAGATCTGATGAAGATAGAGGAGGCTGCTTTAGGGTTTTTTATATTCTTGAAAGGAGATAGAAAATGGATCGGTTTGTGTAAAGGAGAGAATAGTCGGTAGTTTTAAAAAGAGAGAATGAGTAAATGACAAAAATATCCTTGAGGCATAAAAATAAAACAAAAACACAAGAAATAAAATGTGTGATTAGAAATGAGTTTATGGGTTTTCACAACAACTTAGGGTTTTCATTTGATACGTCCCCTATGTAATTATATGTACTCATATACCATCGCTAAAATACGTGTTGTATCCTGGTCAGTAGTCGAGCGAGGAATTATTTTCACGGTCATAATTATATACATATATCGTATGAGATTTGAATGTGATTTCAATTATGTATATCACAAAACATTAACATGTAACAAGTTAACATTTAACATTATTAAAAAAGTCTAATAACATTCAAAGATGTTCACAATTCAAGAAGTTTAAGACTTACAATTGAGAATGACACACCGAAGAAATTTTGATAACTAGCTAGTTGTTTCCACTATTCACATTTGTATGGGATTGACTTGCAACAGATTTCACTTGTTTGCATTTTGCACACCACAATTTGCATAAAAAATATCAAGGTTCAAAATACAAGATTTATGTACATTGAAGGGTTATTCGTCTATTTTTGTAAAAACATAAAGTTAAGAGGATGCATAGTTATTTTAATAAACTTTAAAATCACGACAAACCTAACTATCTCTTTAGTTACTTTTCTATAGCTATTAATTAACTTTGAGAACTAAGTTGGTTTCATCTACTCAACTAAACCCTACCTAGCATAACCAGCATCGTATTTTTATCTTGACTTTGATTCCATTCTTAGGATTTAGTCATATTTGAAGTCGTTATCACGATCTAAATAGAATGGGGACCGTTCTGGTTCCTTCATAGTGTGAATTACGTCCTTCAAAGCTTTCTACACGATGTAGGTCCCTTTCAAAGTGTAAATAATTAGGTTTTAAAGTATCGACTCGGGGTATATTTATGTCTGAATATCCAAATTACCACCAACATAACTAGAAAAATAAACAAGTTATTTGATACGACTACCACATATGTTGATCACTAAGAGATCATCTTACTCATTGTATAATTTTTACTTATTTTGGTCTCCGGTGGGTAAATGTACGAATCAAACTTCGACATAATGAATAAAGAACAAGAAGTTATTGTTGCATTGCATTCAATCCAAGAAAAAGAGAAGATATAAGCCTGAAATTGGAAATCAAGCTAGCCTCAATAAAGGTTGCATGCATTATTAAGAAGTGTTCTAAGAGCTCCTTAGGTATCATTAAGTATGTTAACATTCTATATCTTTGTTACCCTTGCTAGTAGTTGGCTTTTGATCCCATGTAGCTATTTTTATACTAGAATATATTTAACAAATCTAAAAGCTTAAGAAAAATGTAAGTGATATCTAAAACTTGTCAAACATGTTTAATTATTGATGTGAATGTGGAAAATATGTGTCATATATGATTTTTTTTTTTTTTTTTTGGATAAAGAGGCATTGCCCCGGAAAATAGAACAAGAATAAAAAAATACAGAACTCACATCCACCCCTCCCTGAACATTTTACCAAAGGAGAGGCGGATAGCAAACAAAAAGACCCAGGAGGACTAGTCAGGGGCTCTGGCTAGCCTCATACAATGCCCACAAAGGCTACCCATCACTAACACAAAAACCTCATCACAAGGGTGCACACTAACCCAATCCCAAAGGAACCATACCAAACCAACTAACTTACTAGAAGTAGTAATATTAGTTGGGTTGGTATCCTTACCATTCCTAAAATCAAAAACTACCCCCAACATACAAACCGAGCCGAGAAACGGCAACCGGTTGTAAAAGATATTACAAGACCACTTAGCATTACATTTAAAATAAAAACTAAACCAAGATAAATTAACATAAAGACAAAACAACACCCATTGATAGGGCCATCGAAAAGGGCTAATGTCTTCCCAATTCTTCAAAATCCACCTACCAAAAGTAAGCTTCGGGATATGCCTTCCCAAACCGAGGAAACCAACAAAATGAGAGAACCCGAAGCCTCTAGTCGGCATCTTCAGCTGGCGAAAATGGGCCAAATACCCCAACCAAAAATCCAGATTAACAGGGTCATCGTCCCAACCATAGAACCCGTAGAACCCGAAATCTTTAACAAGAAAAAATAAGAAGGGCCCATTAACAAACTAAACCGTCGAGAATTATCACCATTGATAGAACCACCAGTAACAACAAAATGGAGGATTTTAAGGCCCGAATTAGAAACAACCAAAACTTCGTGCAGAGTAAACCGAAACCAAACACTACAGACTGAATAAGCGATGACCAGCCACCAGACAAAAAAAATGTGAATGCGACCGATCATCAAAACCATTTTGGAGGGACTTTAACCTGGGCCTTTTGATTACCCGATTTAAGTTGGTTGGCGAAGAATTGAGCAGTTCCACTTTCGTCATCCGACTCAACATCTTCAATGCTATAGTCAAAGTCCAGGCCCAAGAGCTTGACTTGATCCTCAAAAAAATTATGCTCTCCCTGAACCCAATCATACATATCACACGCTCGGACCGCCTTAGACGGGCCAGTTAATCTAGACAAAATGGCTTCTTTTTTAGCCTCGGATATACCGTAATCCTTATCCATAGCTTCAGAGATAACCGGAGAGGAATAATAATCTTCACTGGACACCGGGGTAGACATAATCGAGGCAGGGAGGATTCTAACTCCATCGATATGAGCCCGGTTGGTTAGGCGAACAATTGAATCTTTAGCCGAACCCCCCCCCCCCCCCAATCCAGCGGTCTGCCCGTTACCTCAGAGACATCTTCACCCATCGGGTCTTGGGGATATAAGTCTGGAGGGGACTCAACAAGAGCGGTGCGCTTGATACTAGCTGGGATATCCAACTCAGAGAATCTAGTTCCAGTTCCCACATTCTGATCCAACCAAGCAGACCCCCTCCCCCCTTCCAAAATAGAAAAACGGTTGCCAGTGCTGACCGGATCTTGGTCAACGTCCATAGAAGATCGGGACTGAGCAGGCTGCAAAAAGAAAGACTTCTGGCCCAAGACAGCAGACCCAGACTTGGTCTGCACAGAGACATTAGGAAGGGGCTTTCGGGCCGGTTTAACTCCCTGCACCGCCTTTGCAAAATCAAACCCAGAACCTGACTTTTTAGAGTTTCCTGAGGATTCCATCTGTTTCAGAATATTACTACCCTGTGTTGAAACTTTTTGGTTCACCGAATTGGGCTTGGATGTACCCGCTACAATAACTGGTTTTTTCTTCCTTTGAAGCTTGATAGCATTACTCTTTTTGGAACGAGTCACCGTAGTGAACCCATCATCATCTAAATTAGCCAGGGAAGAGTTTTTTTTAGGTTGGATAACTTTATTCAGGCCTGAACCACCCTCCACTGCAGCAACAGATGGCTGCTCCACCAGGGGAGCCAGGGAGGCCTCCTCAACAGGGCTTGGGCACTTTTTACACAGCTTTAGGGAATGACCAAACACATTACAAAACGAGCAAACAGCAGGTTTCCACTGGTATGAGACCAAAAGGCTAGCTACACGGCTAGGCCGGTTACTAAATGCCGGGTATTCCACTTCAATCTCCTCCAGGAGGTTACTAGAGGCTTGCACATCCACTAAAACACGGGCGTACACTAACTTACCTGTCTGTTTTAAACATCTTTCATTAGTGATTCTATCCATTAATCCAGGGTCTCCAATACTACTCATAACCTTACTAATACCCCTATCCGTCCATAACTCAAGAGGGATGCTATGAATGGTGACCCAAAGCGGAATGGTGTCCGGTTCCACCTTCTCCAAACACACTCCCGGTTCCCACTTGTTAAGGAAGAGCGGGATGTTGTTAACCATCCAAGGGCCATTCTCTAGGACATCCGAAAGCCCTTTTTCACTACTAAACTTAAAGAAATAATAACCGTTAGAGTTTTTGGATATATCAACAAGATCATACGACCTCCACAATCTTTTAATGCACGAATTAACAACATTATAATCCATCGATGTTCCCAAAAAGTAACCGTACAAATGTAAGGCATATGCTTGAGCCGAGAGTTTAAGATCATCAATAGTTAGAATAACCCGTCTCTTACCTGATGGGGTGATAATCGGGGGGATATACTGCAATTTGAGACCATCAAGGTTGCTTGAACCTTTACACTTTTCTGAATAGGACCACACCTTCGAGCTGTCCATAGGCACCACAGTTGGGTTATGGGGTTAGGATGGTGCAATTGGACCAGACGGGACTGGCATAGCAGCAGCACCAAGCGGGTTATCAACTTCCATCGGGCCTATCGGAGCAGAAACGGGAGTTACCATGTAACTGGTCTGATTTCCCACCTGTGAAGGAGTAACAGGAGCTGACATAGCAGTGGGCTGAGGGAATTTCATAGATAGCGGAACTTCCCCTGAATTAATCGCCGCTGTTTCCTGGATGAACTCCGACACCCTAAGATCCTGTAGGAGACCGGAGTATCTGCTCTGACCCATTTCCTTTCGAGCGGCCCTAGCGCCTTTACCTCGGATAGCTCCACCATCTTTACCACCCCCATACGGCGAGCTATGGCGGTGATTTGGGTTTCTCCTAGATGAGCGAGTCTCCCTACGAGTATACTCACCCGAAATCGGACCACCTGAGCCCACCGAAAGATCCGGCAAAGACGAACCAGCCTCGTGGGGACTTCCCATTAGAACCCCATCCCCCGAAATCACCCCTCCATCAGCCTCTAGTGAAGAGGCGTCCTCGATTGACTAGCGATTCGATGCCACATGAGGTGGAATTGGGGACTATTAAGCTTGGATCAGGAGGAATCGGAGGTTTTGGTGGAGGGATTTGGGGAGATTCCCCTCCGATTGATGGATTCATGGCCACAAAAGTTTACGATCGGGAGAAAGAACTTCGTGTCATATATGATTTAGATTGACCTATAGTGGGTTTAGATATAATTTGTGTTTAGAACATTAATAAAGGATTGAAGTAGACTAATATCACCGTTAAAAGTTGATTGATATTAGGGTTTTTGAGATGATTCTTGTATTCATTGCATTTTCATTCATTCAATGTTTAAGTGGTAAATTGCTAAAAATAACAATAATTGAATTACGTGTTAGTTGTTGAAAGTACGCAAAGTAGTTGTCCGTAAATTTGATTGGACTACGAAATTGTCTATGAATATATAACAGATTGACAGACCTTTAAGTGATATGCTAAATGAAGTTGTTCATGGTCTTGTTGGGAGTTTGGCCAAAGGGTGGTAAATGAGTTTCAAATGAATATGGGGTCGTCCATGAATACGAAGAGGCCCAAATTAAACTGCAAGTTCAAATTCTTAGCTTGATGTGTTGCAGTTTTTGACGATGGGCCTTGAAGCCCATGTGTTGCTCTCGTTATTTTGATGATGCAAGAGTATTGGTCTTGCTTTTTTTCTTCTTCTGTCTGAAAGACGTGCAGTCGCCTCCCTCTCTTTGTTGCCAGTGGCATGGGTGTTTATTAGTTCGGTTTATTCGATTCGATCGGTGTCTTTCTCATCTTTACAAGAAATAAGAACAAATAATAAAGCAATGTGTTATTGGGCTTGAGAGTTGAGGTAAAAGTATTGGGCTAAAAGTATAAATTTACATTTAATTATTTATATTTATTCTGTTAAAACGGTTAACCGAATAAGCCGAATAAATCGAATTAAAAAAAATTGTCTAACCGCTAACCTAACCGCAAATTGGAATTCGGTTCGGTTTTTTTCAGATACGGATACGATTCGGTTTTCGGTTTTTTTCCCTAGTTGCTAGGGTTTCCCCCTTTCCATGGTATCTCAAGAAGGAAGGTATCCTCTAATTTCGCGTGATTGATTGATTGCCGTTGGGTTGCTCTCCTATTTATCTCCGTCTCCCATGCTTCGAATATCAAGCAAGATAGCAGGCAATAGTCTCTCTGTTCTTCCCCTGTTTATTTTTCTGCTCGAATGGTATACACATATTGAGTGGCCATCTCTGTTTGTTTGAGTTGTATTCGTATGTTCACTGAGTTATTTCATTAAGACTGTATCATTTTTGACATTTTTTTATTGTAAAAAATAACCTACTATAATTAGGAGATCTACTAGAAATGTGTCCGTTCCAAAAAAATTATAAGATTATATGGTAGATTTACTAGATATGAACCTACTATAACTAGGAGATATACTAGAAATGTGTCCGTTCCAAAAAAATTACAAGATTATGTGGTAGAAGGGAAAGTCAAGTACGACCTTGAAAAAGTAGTAAACTACTCAAAACTATCCACTGAAAACATATGCTTCTCATCTGCCTTAAACAAAAGTATTAAACCTAGAACCTATAATGAGGCTGCCATGGACCCAAATTGGGTTCGGGCTATGAATAAAGAAATGGACGCCCTATTTAGAAATAACACTTGGGAGTTAGTCGAGCTACCTGCCGGTAGAAAATCAATAGGTTGTAAGTGGGTCTATAAAATAAAATATAAATCCACAGGTGAAATAGAACGATATAAGGCTAGGCTAGTTGCTAAGGGATATAGTAAAAAAAAGGGATTGACTTTGATGAGACGTTCTCTCCTGTGGCTAAAATGGTTACAATAAGACGCATTATCAGCCTTGCTATTAAAAAAAATTGGCATATTTACCAACTTGATATTAATAATGCATCTTATATGATGAATTAAATGAAGAAGTTTATATATGTCTCCCAGAAGGGATAGTACTCTAAAAGTGAAACAAAAGTTTGCAAATTACTTAAATCTTTATATGGCTTAAAACAAGTCTCTCGTATGTGGAACGAGAAGCTTGTTAGTGTTTTGCGTGATCTGGGTTTTGAACAAAGTAAGTGTGACTATTCCTTATTTACTAAATCCCCTAATTTTGTGTTTCTTGCTCTTCTTGTTTATGTTGTTGACATTATCATAACTTGAAACGATTTAAATGAAATAAATAAAGTTAAAACTCTTTTAAAGTCTAAATTCATGACTAAAGATCCGGGTGATCTAAAATATTTTTTAGGCATTAAAGTCATTAAATATGAGTCTGGTATTTGTCTGTCTCAAAGAAAATTCTGTATTGAATTACTAGCTGAATACAGGCTCACAGGATGTAAACCCGTCTCTACTCCCATTGAACTTAATTATAATCTTGTTAAATCTTGCAAAGATAATAGACTATACCTAATATAACTGGATATCAAAGATTAATAGAGAAATTAATGTATTTATCACATACAAGACCTTATATATCTTATTCTGTTTAATATTTGAGTCAATTTATGCATAATCCGTCTAAATATCATCTGCAAATTGCTCTACGATTATTAAGATATCTCAAGAACTCTCCAGGTAAGGGTATCCTATTCTCAAAGGGTACGAATTTTAACCTTGTTGCACACTTCGACTCGGATTGGGGTAAGTTTGTCAGATCTTCTGTCACGAGCTATTGCATCTTCTTAGGCAATAACCTTATTTCTTGGAAAGTAAAAAACAAGGAATAGTGTCATGATCATCTGCTGAAGTGAATATCGTGACATGTGTTCAACTACATGTGAGGTGTTATGGCTCGTGAAGATGCTAAAAGAATTAAAAGTTGAAATTACCCTTCTCGTACCTTTAATGTGCGATAACAATGCTGTCATATCAATTTCTGTAAATCCTGTCTTTCATGACAGGGCAAAACATTTTGAAATTGATCTCTTCTTTCTTAGAGAAAAAATTTCCTCGGGAGCTATAAAAATTCTTTCAACTGAAAAAAAAAATTTAATTAGCAGACATCTTTACTAAAGATTTATTGGTAAACCAACACGATTCTTTATGCAAATCTTTAAACATGTTTGACGTATTTACCCATTGAATTGAGGGGATGTTAAGAAGATTCAATTCAAATGACCTTGTTTTTTTTTATCTAACTCAAGTTCCTTTTCTTTTTCAGCTCGTGGGGTTTTTTTTTTCTTTGTCTACTCTTTGTTTTTGGCTTGCAGATCAGTGTTTGGGCTTCTACTATCAGCCTTGGTGATGGGCCTTAAAGCCCAAGTCTTGCTGTCGTTATTTTGATGCTCCAAGAGTATTAGTCTTGATCTTTTTTCTCCTGTCTCAAAGATGCATCCCTCACTTTGTTGCTAGGGTTTCCCCCTTTTCCATGGTATCTCAAGAAGGAAGGTCTCCTCTAATTTCACGTGATTGATTGATTGATTGCCGTTGGGTTGCTCTCCTCTGTCTCCCCTGCTTCGAATATCAAGCAAGATAGCAGGCAATAATCTCTCTATTTATTTTTCTGTTCGAGTGGTATACACATATTGAGTGGCCATCTCTGTTTGTTTGAGTTATTTCAATAAGACCATATCATTTTTTACACTTATATAACATTATCTTGCTAACTTGTGTGCTATGTAAATCTTAGATGGGATGTGGGCGGCTCAACGTATTAGATGATCCCAAGCGAACTAAAAGTTTGAGGCCTTTTTTCAAAAGTCTCGTTTAGCTTTTGGCCCTTTTTGATGCACCCGGTTCATGCTTGTTTACGGTTTGACATTTTAATCTAAAAAATAATCAATAAAGTCAATTCAAAATAACCAAATCAAACTAATCAATAAAACCAAATAATCAAACTAATCTATTCTAAAATAACCAAATTCTGAAATTAATCTAAATAAGCAAACCAACATAATTTAAGCAATGAGGGAAATGAGGCAAAGTACTTGCTAATGCAATTGACTGATTGAGATTGAGGCAATAAGGGAAATGAGGCAAAGTTCCAAAAGGGCAAACTGGCAAAGATGCAAAGTTTCAATTCCAAAATCCAAACCATATCAACAAAGAACAAACCTATATGAGATTGAGGCAAAAACGAACAGAACAACACCGTCTACACAAATCGCAAACAATCGATTGAGGCGGCATGACCACACCATCTCCGCCACTCAAGTAAAAAATGAACAGATAACCGTCTTCACTTCAGAATTCAACAATGAACAATCAATTGTATGCAACAATCGTTTTGCACTTCAGAATCCAAACGATCCCTAATCGTCATCAATCGATCCCTAACGGCTCTCTTCACAACAAACGATTGATATTTCATCAATAAGGAATGATTTTCGCCCCCTATTAGTGATTTCTGGCTTCCCAAATCACGTCTAAATTTACTAAACAGGCCCTAAGCCCAATTTTACATATAAAGTTTTTTTTTAACTTAGGGCCCTATTTTTTAAAAACTAATACCCAATCACCTACAAGTACCCATTCAAACTTTAATGTTGTTACACTTCATTTAAACCGAGCATGTGATGGTGCATACAACCGTGTGGTTCGTGACTACTTTGCTGATGATGATATAGGTGACGACTTGTTCAGATGACGGTTCCGAATAAGCAAATGACTATACTGACGGGTATTTAATGATTTAGGGAGCGTGATGACATTTTTTAGATTATCATGGGATGCAAAAAGAAGAAGGGGTTTTACCGCTATGCAAAAGTTCACAGCCGCAGTTCATCACAGGGCATACAGAACCACCGCCGAATCATGGGATGAGTACCTCAGGATGTCTGAGCGAACCGTACAAGAAAGCATGTATCGAATTTCTAAAGGTGTCTGATATGTTATAAATTATACATATTTTACATGCATAATTTTCCCCATATTCATCACAATTGTAGACAAAATGCTGAGAATTAATACTTAATCTATTCAATTGTGTTACAACATGATAATTGACATTGGTTTGTAAAAACATAAAGAAATCACTCAAAATCAAGGGAAAATCAGCATTTGGAAGTCAATTGAACGAACCTGGACCAAAAAAGTCAAAGCAGGAAGTCAAAAGTCAACTGTGAAGGCTCTAGTGCTCTGCTAGGGATGGAACTCTCTCGGTTTTGTTCCATTTTAGTTTTTCTTTGTTTATTTTCCTTTTTTAAGTCTTGTAATATGAAATGATTCTTGTCGTCCGAGTAAACAAGAATCTTTACAACCAAATAACTAAATATCTTTACATATCAGGGGAAAAATACATATACACAAATGAGGAAAAAAATATCTTTACAAATAATTACATTGTGTAAAATAAAAAAAACATGGGTAAAACCTCTATTACACAGGTAAAACCTCTATTACACATGTGTAAATTCAGTTTACACATGTGTAAAATTAAAATACATATGTGTAAAAATAAAAAACCTTACCTGTGTATCAAATCAGGTTGATCTTGAACCTAGATCCAAACTTGATCTTAAACCCAAATCCTTTAAAATCCTGATTTTTACACCGTTTTGAATCCATATCTCCTTGTCATACTTTGATCCTCATGTGCTTGTCTACACTATCTAAACATCAAAGCCGTCATAAAACACAATATCTTCACATATAAAACAAGAAAATACAGCAAACCCAGATCAAAACAATCATGTTGTTGAAATTAAAACACCCCCCCCCCCTAAAAAAAAATCAAGAACACCGTGTTTACACTTGTGTAACAGGAGATATATATGTGTAAATCGAATATAAACATGTGTAACTTACCTTGTGTAAATCGAACATACACATGTGTAAATCTATAAAACCACAGTGCAGATCCGTATCAAATTCCATTTTGAAGCCAATGCTTAGTAGAACCCAATATGACAAAAATGTATACACCCATGATAGAACTCAGATATGAGATTTTTATGTATGATTGTCTTAAAGAGAAATCTGATTAAAACATAATTTACAATACTGTAAAAGTATAAAAATCAAATATATAAATATGGATGAGATATTAAAAAAAATTACAAAAGAAACTAAATATATAAATATACACATACAAATTTCATGTACATATCTCTAAAAGATTGATTTTGTCAATTTAGCTCAGCCATGTAATTAGGGTTCCATTTCCGATCATCAAAGCAAACTTTGAAGTATACCTTTTGTAAAACAAACAAATTAACCCAGATCTAGTCTCATTACAATTTCCAAATTTAAAAAAAAATTAACCCATATAACAAGCAAAAGACAGTTTGCACATTTACAAATTTCAATTAAAAGGACTTTTATAGAAATTTTGAAGTATACCTTTTGTAAAACAAACAAATTAACCTATATCTAGTTTGATAACAGGTGTTTGACTGAGCCAAAAAAAGAACCTAAAACATGATTTTAACTCTCTCCAGGTCCGTTAAAAGAACCTAAAACATGATTTTAACTCTCTAGTTCCGTTTAAACTTGTGTAAATTCAATCATAAGTAGAGATAAATAAAATAAAATGAAGCCAAACGTGTATTTCTTGACTGAGCGAAAAAAAACTAAATCATAACCAAAATATCAAAAATAAACTCAACTGAGTTTAACAAAAATAAACAAATAAAACTGATTAACTCGGTTTCGTTTGCATACTAAACCTCACTGAATATACCATCTCCAAAGTAATTATAATATTGTAAATATATACTTACTATAACATGTATTGTAAACTGGAAATGAAGTATAACAGAGGGAAACCTCAGTATATACAAGAAATAAACCGTAAAAAACCTATCACCTCCCCAAACTCGAATTAATAGTTGGAATTCTTACCGTTACACGAGCAGATCTAATCTTCATCTGCAGGTTTGTTGGCATCCCCGAAACTGCATAATTTTGACGCTGATCGGGTTGTTTTCACATCTTTGATCTTAGATCTGGAATCTTTGTGGTGGTTTCAAGTGGCCGGAGGTGTTTTGCGGTGGTTTCAGGTGCGCTGGAGATGCTTTGCAGTGGCGGTTTGCACTTGCGCGTGGTTCTGGTGGAGGATCGGAGACCGGAAACTGACAGATCGGATGGTTTTGGTTGTGGTTTGTAAGGGAATGGATGGGGAGGCGATGGGAAGGAGAGTGTGGAATCGATTGTTGTGGTAAATTAAAATACCAATTCACGATTTTGAGACTTTTGAGCTTAAAGGTTTTTATTGTTTTAGATTTGACGAAGATAGAGGGAGGCTCCTTTAGGGTTTTGAGCTTGTGGGGTTTTTTTTTTGTTTACTCTGTTTTTGGCTTGCAGATCAGTGTTTGGGCTTCTACTATCAGCCTTGGTGATAGGCCTTAAAGCCCATGTCTTGCTCTCGTTTAGTGGTGCACAAAAAAACCGGTTTTTTTTTAACCCGGTTCAAACCGGCAAACCGGTTTGGGTTAAACCGGTTTGGACCAAACCGGTTCGGGTTGCCCAAAAACCGCCGGTTTCAAACCGGTTTGAGGATTTCTGAAAAAAAATCGGGTTGGGACCGGTTTTGGCTAAACCGGGTTAGGAAACCGGTTTGAACCGTTGGGCGAGTTCTAGCCGTTGGCCAACGGCTATATGGCCGTTGGGGTCGATTTTGGCCGTTTTCTTGGAGTTTTTTGGACCCATAAAACACTATAAATAGGTGGGGGGTGTTTAGGGTTGATCACACTTCTCTTTACACTCTCTAATCTCTAAAACCGCTCTTTAACCGCTCAAAAACGCTCTCTAAACTCAAAAAAAAACATGGAAAGTTTTGGTGTTAGTGGTTCCTCAAACGAAGTTACCGTTGTGCAAATTCTAGCAACAACGAGAAATCCGGCAATCTGGTGCAATTACGATTTATGTTTGTTGTCAAACGGAAAGGAACGTGCTCGTTGCAAGTTGTGTGGTGCGTTTTTGGGGAAAGATTCAAACACTACTTTGAAAACGCATATGGAAAAATCTTGCCCGTCATTGAAGGGAATTCCAAGTGAAGGTCAAGCCTCGATGACAAGCGAAGGAGGAATTTGGAACTTTGATCCAAATATTGTTCGAGATCGAATGGCGATGTTAGTGATTCAAGAAGGATTGCCGTTCAACCACTTTGACAATCCGCGCTTGACAAAGATGATTCAAGAGACACTCCAACCTCGTTATCACCAAGTAAGTCGCACAACCCTTAGACGAGATTGTATAAAAATGTGGAAAAAAGCAAAAAAAGAATTAATTTTAGGTTTTGAAAATTTGCAAACCGGTGTAAACTTAACCACCGATGTTTGGTCGGCTCCACATGGTATACCCGATTCGTACCTTTGCGTTACCGCGCATTGGGTTGATCCCAATACGTGGCAAATGATGAAGCGTACAATCGCTTTTGACTTTTTTAATAAAAACCGGTTTAAACCGGTTTAAGGGGCAAACCGGTTTAAAACCTACCCGAACCGGTTTGACCGGTTTACATATTTCCCTCTCTGAAACCGGTTTAACCCGAACCGGTTTGGGTCCAAACCGGTTTTGACTTTTCGTTGACCAAACCGGTTCGGGTCGGTTTGAACCGGTTTGGGTTAAAAAACCGATTTGTGCACCTCTACTCTCGTTATTTTGATGCTCCAAGAGTATTAGTCTTGATCTTTTTTCTCCTCTCTCCTCACTTTGTTGCTAGGGTTTACCCCTTTTCCATGGTATCCTTTGTCTCCCCTGCTTCGAATATCAAGCAAGATAGCAGGCAATAGTCTCTCTATTTATTTTTCTGTTCGAGTGGTATACACATATTGAGTGGCCATCTCTGTTTGTTTGAGTTGTATTCGTATGTTCACTGAGTTATTTCATTAAGACCATATCATTTTTTACACTTACATAACATTATCTTGCTAACTTGTGTGCTATGTAAATCTTAGGTGGGATGTGGGCGGCTCAACGTATTTGATGGCCTCAAGCGAACTAAAAGTTTGGGGCCCTTTTTCAAAAGTCTTGTTTAGCGTTTGGCCCTTTTTGATGCACCCGGTTCATGCTTTCGTTTACGGTTTGATATTTTAATCTAAAAAACCAAACTAGTCAATTCAAAATAACCAAATCAAACTAATCAATAAAACCAAATAATCAAAGTAATCAATTCTAAAATAACCAAATTCTGAAATTAACCAAATTAGATAATTAATCTAAATAACCAAATCAATAAAACCGAATAACCAAATTAATCTAAATTTACCAAACCAAACTAATCAATAAAACCAAATAACCAAACCAAATTAATCTAAATAAGCAAACCAACATAATTTAAGCAATGAGGGAAATGAGGCAAAGTACTTGCTGTATGCAATGCAATTAACTGATTGAGATTGAGGCAATAAGGGAAATGAGGCAAAGTTCCAAAAGGGCAAACCGGCAAAGATGCAAAGTTTCAATTCCAAAATCCAAATCATATCAACAAAGAACAAACCTATATGAGATTGAGGCAATGAGGCAAAAACGAACAGAACAACACCGTCTACACAAATCGCAAACAATCGATTGAGGCGGCATGACCACACCATCTCCGCCACTCAAGTAAAAAATGAACAGCTAACCGTCTTCACTTCAGAATTCAACAATGAACAATCAATTGTATGCAACAATCGTTTTGCACTTCAGAATCCAAACGATCCCTAATCGTCATTTATCGATCCCTAACGGCTCTCTTCACAACAAACGATTGATATTCCATCAATAAGGAATGATTTTCTCCCCCTATTAGTGATTTCTGGCTTCCCAAATCACGTCCAAATTTCCTAAACAGGCCCTAAGCCCAATTTTACATATATAAGTTTTTTTTAACTTAGGGGCCCTATTTTTTGGGTGGCCACTGATGCATCACACTATCACAAGGACGAATATCCCCTAAGGCCAATCGGTATACTCACTATGCAAGGTTGGGGGGTTGAGTTGGCATGAGGTGCCTGCCGTGGAACACCAACCATCCCCTTATAGTGCTAACCACTTTCATTGTCGTGTGTGGAGAGGGAGCTTCTGTGTGAAGAGACCCAAACGGTCTCTTGACCGTTGCCAACAATTCAATATTCAAAAATTTTTAAAAACTAATACCCAATCACCTATAAGTACCCATTCAAACTTTAATGTTGTTACACTTCAATATTTTTATATTCTCTTACAAAAGTTGTGAGTGTTTCAAGATGTCGTCGTTGTCATCATCTTCATTGATTACAATGAGGCCGTTAGATTTTATCACAACTACGATAGCATCTGCAACCCAAATTTTAACCAATGAAGTTGAAAATTCGTGCCTAAGAACAAGAAAAGCTCATTTAAACAGAGCATGTGATGGTGCATACAACCGTCTGGTTCGTGACTACTTTGCTGATGATGATATAGGTAACGACTTGTTCAGATGACAGGTTCGAATTAACAAATGACTATACTGACGGGTATTTAATGATTTAAGGAGCGTGATGACATTTAAACAGACTTAATATATTAATATATAGTATACTTTTTTTTAGCTATTAAATCCTGTATTAATTATTTGAAGGGCAAATTTGTAATAATAGAAAAGATAATGATCCAAATATCCAGTATAAGCAAGGATTGGATTCGAAATCTAAAAGAAAGCGTGGAGTGAAAGAGAATAATACCGTTGTATACAAACCGTCATCTTTTACCTATATATATCACCTTCAACCCCACGCCACCATATCGGAAAATTTTCACTTTCACGGCCGAAAAACCCAATTTGGTTATTGATTTTCCAGATTGTTGAAGTTGAATATGGAGAGTAAAAGTAGCCGCCTCATTCTGCCGTGTGCCGATAACGATGGTAATATTATGTGTTTTATCTGTCACGAAAGTTTCCCGTCAGGTAAAACCCTTTACAAACACATGATAAGTAAGCCATGTTATTCGGAGTGGGAGAACATCCTGCCGGAACCCAAAGAACTCATAAACTGTACCACCGTCATTGTCCGCTACACACTCTCTGCTCCAATACCATCCGATTCCGACCACTCTTCAGATCTGACTACCAACGAACAACCTGATGCTGATTTGACCAACTTTCTACCAGAATGGTATGTGATCAGCGGCCAGCTGACAAACAAACGACGCCGATCAGATTTGGTGGCTTCGTCGGCAAAGAAATTCAAGGTAGCCGACACCAAGAACGACGTAGTTTTACCAGGAGGCGGTGGTAAGGTGGTGTTTGATGTTGATCTCAACGATCCCGTGGTGATAATTGAAGAAGATGATAATGATGACGATGATGATGAGTTATAATCACTTGTGATTAATTAGGTGTTTATATTTTGTTGTTTTATTTTGGGAGGAATTAATCAACTGAGTTGCTGGTTGATCAATTTTAGATCATGAAATTTTATTAAATGATGATTTCTTCAACTATTTATTCATCTTCTAAATATATTACGTGCATGTTAATTTGTACAATGATTTTTATATAATTATTGTTAGAAATTTTTATATAAATTTCAGTACAAATTTTTTATACTACAAAGCCTCCACCGTTTTACCCCTATACTATATATATCCACTAATATTTCTGCCACCCACGTCCGATGAATAGGCCACCGTAAAACATGCCTCTCCCAGGGTGGTTCATGTGTTCATCATAACTCTCAAGGAGTGGCGGTGGCAATGGTTTAATTCCGATGCGGTGGGTCTGTGAAAAGGGGAGCTTATCCGGGGTGGGCCTCTCATCCCTAAAGTCACGTTAGCGTCACATCAGGTTTTCCATCTTCCTAATCCATCCCTAAAAGGGCGGATCCCTAAACCATTTTTTAATTAAATTATAAGATACCTAATATAAAATAAAATATTAATTAAAATTAATAAAAACTAATATTAAAAAATTTACCAAAAAATAAAAAAAAGTTTTTTAGTTTTTATCATTTGTTGGTGCTATTGCACAAATGGGGTCTTTTTTGTTTGAAAAATTGGTTCTCCGGAGTTGCTAATCGCTGAATACGTTGATCATACTTTTGAACCCGTGATTTGCAACCACATTTTAATTTTCAAACATGTGCGGAATAAGGTTTCAAAACCAAATTTGCACTTTGTAAATGGGGAATGAGGCCTTCAATTCATCTATATAGTTATTATACGTATTATTATTTATTAGTTATTACTTTCCAAAAAAGAATAAAGACTTTTTAATGTGACTAGTTTGTATTCTACATCCTGAAATTTATATGTACTTTAAGAACATATTTAACTTAAAACAATTATTGAAAAAATAACAAAGTAGATAACCCTCATCGCACCAATGCGATGAGGGTGAAATGGACTTGCGACAAAGCAACACCAACCCCCATTGAGGTGAGTGTGAACAACAAGAAGGTGCAACGAGGTGCGGTGGTCCATTACCGCATTTTTTTTGTCAAATTGTGAAGAAATCAAGGTGTTATGGTGTAGGGGTGTTGTCGAACTGTGGTGAGTGCAGCAACATCGCCCCCTTCTACGTACCTGTGATGGGGGTATAACAATCGGTCTAATAAACAACCCCACGTTAGACCCGTAAGTCGAAGACATAAGTAGGTTTAATGTGGATTGAAATGTATTAAATATACATACAACAAAAAAGATACTTCACTAGTAGTCTTTATTGTTTTCTTAATAATAGAAATTATTATTAGTGTATCATATTTACTTCATTAATTATTTAATATAAAAAGTCAACATCGGGTGTTTGTCCCACCAAAGTAGTGTTTAAGTCTTACAAAGTGGGCAATATGTAAATTTTATTAGTAGATTTTAGTGGATGTGTGTGTTTGGTTAAAAAAGAATTAATATAAAAAATTAAATAATAGTTGGTTGGTGATGTAACTTGGGTCGGCCCATATGAACTTCCTAAGTTATATGCTATAGTAAAATGTGTGGCTTTGTGAGTGTCATGAATAGTGGCACTATCACATGACACTGTTTTATTAGTTAGTTTTTTTTATTTTTTTTCTTTTCACGATCAATTATCTTTATATATAAATGTTGTTGTGTAGCATAAGCAAAAAGTAGACGCTCCACGCGTGTTCAAATTGCCCCCCGGCAGGCAACGACTTTACATGGGTTCTCTTTAACCAACAATTTTTAAAAAAAATAATTTTTTAATTGTTAAATCTCAGCAGGCGACGGTTTACATGGTTTCTCTTTAACTAATGATTCTTTAATGTTCGCGTTCGTATTTTTTACTGCATGTTTTGACAATGACGTAACGTTTTAGTGCTTTCTGAATATATTGTTGATGTATCTATAATTACACATCTTTTATTAAAACATCCTCCTTAATATTAACCACATTTTCTTTTAATTATAAAATCACTCAATATGATTGGTTCAGGGCAAAAAGGACAAAAATAGTACTAAACGGATGAAATTTGAAGATAAAGGACGAGAAGGAAATTAACCAGAAACTCCGAGGACATCGTACGACCGGACAACAACATACGGGCCGTACGAAGCACAAAATTACAAGAAAACCGGAGACTTGAAGACGTACGGCCGTACGTAAGACAAGGTACGGCCGTAGGTGTCATCGCACAAAACCATCTATAAAAGGAGGCTTAGAGCTTCAATAAAAGCATCCAATTTTTCATTCACATTTAGTTAGTATTTTTCATTCTGTTCCCTATCTTTACAAGAAGGATAGGCCTGGTTGAAGCAATTCAAAAGAGTAGATGAATCGTTCGGTTCGAGAAATGTTTAGACTGAATCACAGAAACAAGTTATTTCATTTATATACTGATTTTGTTATGAATTCTTGTTTGTCACTTGGCCGTTTTTTTTATTTTCCATGACTAGCTATTATGAAATGTTTAAACGTAAACTCCTGCACAAACTCCACCAAACTCTGCCCCAATTTCTCCGACCTTTGCGTCTCCTCCAACAACCCACTCCTCATCTTCTTCTCCTTCTTCTTCCACTCCTCCCTAATCTTCTCCTATAACCCGATCATCGGATGTGCCCACACAAACAGCTCCCTATATATATATATATATATATATATATACACATACACACTAAAATACAAACTTAGACAGCAAGTTAGGGTTAATAATTATCATATAGTTATTAATTATATTCATTTAATTACTAGATACTTATAAATATTTTTTTTAACAACAAAGGCTCGGACACACGGGATCACCTTAGAAACGGACCACCCTTTGGCCCAAAAAACAGAAGGGTGGTGAACCTGCCCCACACCATCCAGAAGGAAACTCATAACTTGAAAGCCCCCTGGCTTAACCTGGAACATTTTTTTCAAGCGAGACTCGAGCCCATAACCTTCCATTTAGAAAGTCATAGGACTAATACTCAACCAGAAGGCTTAATGGTTTACTAGATACTTATTATTCATATTAATAACTTATCTAGCTAAAACCCAATTCATAATTATCAAACGCTTTGACAATTATTAATCCTCATTAAATTAATTTTCAAGTACCAACATTTAATAATTAACTAATTTAATTAATTTTATTTGTAATCTAACTACAAGCAATTAATAATATCTATTCACCTCTTTGTCATCTATTGTGTTTAGATAATTTAACACCTTAAATAATCTTAACGTTCGTTGCAGAGGCGGACCTATCTTATGGGTAGGGGTAGCCCCTGCTACCCCTCAAGTTTTACGCGTAGTGCAAAAAAAAAAAAATTTTACGGTTTTATGTATCCAGCTACCACTGAGAAAAAAATACGTTACCCCTCAAATTTTTTTAAAAGCTCAACACTTCATAAAAAGTCCAAAATTTTATAAAAAACATAATATTTTATAAAAATAACTTCATAAAAAGTCCAAAATTTTATTAAATGTTTTAAGGTATTTGGTAAGCCCAAATGTTTTATTAAAACCAATACCTCAAAGTATCAATTCTCAAACCCAACTTACCCAATCGGCCGGCCAAGAAGAAAGACAGAGAGCGGTAACTGTGAGAGTCAGAGACCGACCACTCGACCTGAGCTGAGACCACCGCTCGGCGCCGCTTCCGCCAAACCACAGTCCTCCGCCTCTGCAGTCCGCCTCGTCAGTCGCATGTTACCGTAAAAAAAAATCTGTTTACTTGAAAGTACGGTAAAAAAAAATTTGTTTCATTTACTTGAAATTACGGTAAAAAAATTTTTTTGTTTCATTTACATTAAAATACGGTCAAAAAAAATTTTTCGCTACCGCTGAACTTTTGTTCTAGATCCGCCACTGGTTCGTTGCTCATGGTGCAATCATTTGGATCTCACCTTAGTAGAAATAATGTTAGATGTCATTACTTGGGCATATTGTTCCCAACAGACTCCCACTTGCACAAGTCTCGATCATCCATCATCACAAACAGTGGTGGATGTCTAGCTACATCTCACGGGCTCTATTAAGGTGTGACGCTTAAAAACTGTCTACTATTCTCAACAGTCTAAGTACTCTTACTTAACTATTCGTAATAGTTATGGTCATCAGTCGATTATCCTTCTGTAATTGACATCCCGTTGAACATGTGACATTTTTCATATTTCATTCTCATATAGTGTCCAACTATTCTCTTTCTCGATCATATTTCAAAGTTGCCTAATCAAACTCTTAGTTTGAGCATGGCCATGCATTTACACCAGTTTTAAAAACACGAGGGGCCTAGAGATTTCAGCCACTTACCTTAGTAAAGGAACAAATTCCTTTGACTACATACAACTCTCACTATGTTTTGGATTAACTCCCAACTATTATCCTTATTGATGCCTGATCAAAGAAAAAACGTTAGATCATGTCAAAGAGTAATCTTCACATAATCAAGTTCTAATATGTATCTCAGGTCCGAGTATACAGGGACTATACAATTTTCAAAACCTACTTATGACTATGATCCTTGAAGTAGTTTTGAACTGAGTTACGTTCAATATTCATTCTCCAATAAATAACCAATATATACAACAATATATGTTTCTTACACAACCGCCTTATATATCACATTAAAGCAATATATATATATATATAAATATATATATATATACATATATATATATATATGTATGTATGTATATATAGATATGGACACATCCTTTTTAGAACCAATTTTGTGTCGAGAACCACCTAAAGCACTTGTACGTTGTGTATAGATGATTTAACGAGATAGTGGGGTGGTCAGTTATCTAACCGCCTTATGTATCATACGTAAATCAAAAGGTACATGTGCAATTCATTAGAGAATGAATATTGAGCGTAACTCAGTTCAAAATAAATAACCAATATCATACTTAAAGCAAAAGGCACATTGTGCATCATCCGGTTCTCACAGTTCTCTACATTATTTTGGTTTTACACATTTTTATTTGATTCTTTACACATGTGTAAACTGATTTTACACGTATGTAAAGAGTTTTTATTCATGTGTGTGTATATATGTAAACTGGATTTAATTTTTTGTCTCTGTTTTAGGGTTCTTTACACATTTGTAAAGAGCTTGTTCTTCATATATTTAGTTGAATTGAATGCCTACAATGAGAAACAAGTTGACAATGGCCCGTTTTATGGTCTTTATATATGTGTACAGAGCATGTTTTTCACTATGTGTTTTGATAATTACACATTACTGAATCTGTTTTAGGGTTTTTACACCTATGTAAAGTCAGTTTTCACTGACTTTACACGTGTAAAAAACATGTTCTTGAATTTGTGGTGGCAGAGGTGAACTGGTGATGCGAGAAAGGAAGAAGATGATGTGTAAATCAGGGTTTTTTTTTACATATGTTCTTGAATTATTATTGTTTTTCAACTATTTTGATATTTTGATAATAGATTCGGGAGAGGCAGAGGGAGAGAGAGAGAGGAAAATAATCATTATTTTTTAAAAAGAAAATAGAAAAAAATAGAATTACCTTTTTACCCCTATATAATCTAAGCCACACATTTGCTTTTTAAATATAATAAAAATACAGATTTAATTATAGTCACAAATTAAAATATTAAGAAATGAATGTGTGGTTGTGATTGAGTTTATAGGTTTTTCTAATAAACATGAATTTGCCCATATATATATATATATATATGGGTTTTAGACCGAACACATTTTTTTTGCGAGAACATGTGGAACTAATCTCATCCATACGTTAGATATGATTAAGGGTTGTAATTGATGATGACAATTATGAAAATAGTTTAATCAGTTTTATTTAATTTTAATGCCTAATGGGGTTTTGTATATCTCCCTATGGCTATGTGTTATGTCTCGTAAGTGGGGGAGTGAGCGAGCCACGTAGGCAAGTGATGAGGCGGAACACCGTCCCCTAGGATGTGAGCGGACTAACAAACGTGAGGGCAAATGACTTTTTTGGAATGGTCGATCAATAAACGTCACCTCACCTCTTTTTAATCTTTTAATTCAATATTTAATTTAGGTATTAATCTGATTTTTCTTAAGTTACTTTCACTCGTTAGTTTAAAAAAACGAAATATACGTGTTTGCTTAATTTTTTTCTAAATATTATGGTATAAGTGTTATCGAAAACGGATTTTTTATAAAAATTTTTGTTCTCATAAGTGGTTTTGACATGTGTTTTGATTGAAATTTCGGATGATAAGTAAATATTTTAAAAAATTAATAACAATTCTTTTAAAGTAATTAATAAAATATATGTTTAAAAAAAATCTATTCACTATGCTCACACTCAGTAATCATAACACATGTTTAGCTAGTGTAAGTGTGAAAACATCAATACAATGTGACGCCTACTTGGCGGCACCTTTTGGCTCATACTAATTAACCATAACATTTGCCACTTTGGTTGTAGACCACTGGTAATGCCTCTTTGGAGAATATTCGGTTTAAACCTGGAAAAAGTTATAGCCCAGTGATAAATATATTAGAAAGAAAAAAATATGATTGCTTGAATGATGTTTCTTTCTCACATATTTTTATTGTTTTGAATTGATAATTCTATACCCTTATATAGTTACAAAAGAGAGAGAATACTTCAAGCATGTTATTGGATGATTTTTGAGTAAATTACTATTTGAGTTCCTGACGTTTGTCCATTTTAACTAGTTGAGTCCCTTATGTTTCAAAACCTTGGTCTGAACCATTACTTTTCATTTTTTACTTCATTTGAGTCCAAATGACTAACGTCATTAGATTTAACAGTTAACCTTTTTTTTAATGACCAAAATATCATCGGGTTCGAGACTCAAATGGTTAAAAAATATTATATATTTTATCCTCTCTCTTCTCCCCCACCACCACCACCACCACCACCACCACCACCACCACCACCACCACCACCACCACCAACAAAAGTTTTAGAGTCAACGTCAACGATTCGGTGTGGGGGGAGTTCTACATGATGTGAAATAAAGCGAGAAATCTAACCCTAGCTATTCTATAAAAATAACAAAATTAAAATCATGTGAAAGCAGAAGTAAGCGAGAGTGAGATTAATTACCCATAGTAGCTAGGGTACGGTGAAATCGATCGAGTAAAGGAGAAGCAGCGGTCCTGATCTGCGACGTGAGAGTGGCCGGAGACTTCCAATCAACACCGTGACTCCAGCGAGGAACAGTTGATCTGACGGAACGGAAGGCGGAGGAGACGCCGCTGTAAGATCGGCACCGAGACGCGACGGGAGACGGATCAGAAGGCGGCGGAGACAGTTGAGTTCTGGAGACTGTGGAATGGAGCCTGGTTTCGGTGGATGACCTAGAAGCTCGTCGGAGGAGAGCTGAAGAATGAGGTCCTGTTATATACATGGCGATGACGATTAGATTACATAAGCATCCAAAAAATAAAGAGGATTTTGATAAGGTTGGTTGAATTCAGACAAGATGAGGGATGGAGGTAAAGAGGACTGATCTATGAATGATGATGGCGTTTATTGGGGTTTACAAGATCCTCGAAGGTGGGGGGAGGAAGAAAATGAGGAGGTGGTGGTGGTGGTGTAGGGGTGTTGTTCGGGTAATTTAATCGGGTTTCGGGTAGATCGGTTCGGGTTAATCGGTTTTTCCGTGTGTGTAAATTTATCCGATAACCGATCCGAATAACATTCGGGTAGATCGGTTCGGGTAGATCGGTTTTCGGTTTAATCGGGTCGGGTTTCGGGTAGGGACACATGGTTGAAAAAAAAATGAATCAAGTTTAAAAACATAAAATAAATGTGTATGTGAAACAAAAATAAGTACATTTCCAAGAGATTAAAGCTTCAAATAGAAGTATTCGTGTTTATGTGGTGGATTTTTTAAACTCATAGTTTAGAAGCGGATTTTGGTGGTGTTGGTGGTGAGAAGAGAAAGGGTAGAATATATAAATGTTCGGTTTATTCGGGTTAATCAGTTCGGGTTAATCGGGTTTTTGATGCTTGAAAGTCTAACCGAAACCCGACCCGAATAACAATCGGTTTAAACGGTTTTCGGGTTAATCGGTTACGGGTTATTCGGGTACGGGTTTAATCGGTTCGGGTGAAGTTGGTTCGGGTCGGGTTAATCGGGTACGGGTAAAATCAACGGGCCTATGGTGGTGGAATATATAACGGTTTTAACCATTTGAGTCACGAGGGTATTTTGGTTTTTCTTAAAAGTTAATTGTTAAATTTAACGACGTTAGCTATTTGAACTCAAATGAAGTCAAAAATGAAAAGTCAGGGTTTAGATTAAGGTTTTGAAACTTAAGGGACTCAACGAGTTAAAATGAACAAAAGTTAGGGACTCAAATAGTAATTTATTTATAATTTTTATATTAATTTATTTGTTTCATAAACCTCCTTAACTGAGAACACGTGTTTCACCCATTAACACAATACCTACTCTATTTACCTATCAATCTCTTATTTTAACCATGGTGCTTCTTTTTGCTTTTTTTAATCCATTTTTTTTACTTTCATTTTTTTTTCCAGTTTATTTTGTCTTCTTTCATACGTAATGTTTTCATTTGGTATGTAATACGTGTCCCTTTACGAAACGTGGATATTATTTTTATAATAATTTCGTTTTTCAACAATAGCTTTCGTTCGTTAACTTTTTGAAAAAAAAAATTGCGCGGCTCCGGTATAAATGGATGAAATGCGTCGAATGTGAGAACGCCGAACTAGCAGCGAGATAATTAGCTTGAAGTTGGTGCGCCTTTGCCTTGGTTGTCGGTGTTATTTGTTGAATGTTTGAACAATTTTTATGTTTGTGTGTCGGACAACTTTATGTTTGAATATTTGATTTGTGTGTCGAACAGGTTTTTGTATCGAACATTATGTTTCGGATTTCAATTTTTGAATGGTTTGAATTATCTGATTTGCAGGTTTTGGTAATTAGAAATTAAATATTTCTGAAAAATTTTGAAAATTTAATAAAAATAAAAAAATACAGAAAAACCTATGCCGACGACATGTCGTCGTATAGGTTGGGTCTTTCCCGACGACTTGTCGTCCGGATAAGTCCAGAAGCTATACCGACGACATGTCGTCGGTATAGAATTTCTTTTTGAATTATTTAATTAAACCCTATGCTGACGACATGTCGTCGGCATAGGTCGATCTATACCGACGACACGTATACCGACGACATCTTTGACCTATTGGGACGAGGCAATACCGACGACATCTATACCGACGACATGTCGTCGGTATAACCTATCCCGACGACAAGTCGTCGCTATAGGGTAAAAAAAATCGTCGGGATAGGGAGATATTGTTGTAGTGAAAAAACAAGCGCGCTCCCACCGCGAAGCGAGGGTACAATTACTAGTTTATAATAAAATATGAAATTAATGTATTTTTTGTTGTGAGTAAAATAAATATAAATCATTAAGCAGTAAATGAATTATTATTAGTAAACGATAAGAAAATTTGAAAATCTGATCCACCAGTGGTTCGGTTCGCTAATTAAACCAATCAACATCATAACTAACCGACCAAAATGAGAAGTGGACCCAGCTTTGCGAATGGAATAAAAGAGTCCGGCGGCTGCATAGCCTCGAGTGGGACGCAGAAGTCAACAATAAACAATATATTAAAAAAATTAGAGATTAAGGAGCCGTTCCTTACTTCATATTGTCCAGAACTCCGTGCTATAGCTATCCTCGTCGTCCAAGCTCGAGATGGAAGCAATCTTGGAGGATTTCACAACTTTCTCTCTCTAGACTCTCTCACTTTCTCTCTCTTAACTCTTTGCATGAAAGTGAAGAAACGAGGGAAGGATGGGTGGTGCGTTAGGTTAAAGCCCCATCCCTTCTTTTGCGGGTTGGCAACATCGGTCCCTCAATCTTTATTTCACAGGCGACTATCTCAAAAACCATTAAAAATAAACGGCGGGATTTCAGGATGTTACACTAGTAGGGGTATTATAGTCTTCTCATATGTTGTTAGGGTTTGTTAGTTGTCTCATGGCTTGTATATATTGAAGGCCATTGTTTTGTTTGTTCATAATCATGCTATCATTACTATTTATATTTTATATCTCAAACCCTAAACTGTTTAGTAACTTTGAAAATACATTAAAAAATATGTATATAAAATATATAAAATAAGGACCGAACACTTTTGTCATTAATTATCGAGTGACACCGGAAAAAGGTTAAAAGAGAAACCGCCCAAAGTCAAGATTTTCTCGTTTTTAATTTTGTGGGAACTCATTGTCGGCGAGCTATCCGTCCGTAATCAGATTACCCACGACCATATTATTTCTGATAGAGTATCACCGATGAATTCTCGTAAGTAATCATCATCAGTGACGACTTTTCTAGTGAAATCGACCGTCAATAATGCTAAGTTGTTTTGTAGTGAGAGGTGTGGGGAAGGCAATTTAAAGATAAAATGAGGAGCGGTGGGAAGACAATGATTAAATAGGGAATATTCTTATAGTATGTGGTGCTTAATCTTTTATGTAGGTTAGAATTAAATAATAATGTTGAAAGTTCTGCCACATTAACAACCATTTAGAGAGGAACAAATAACTATTTTTACCAATAATTATGTTCTATAAAACAAGAAAAAATGAGAGACAGATTAAAGTTTTAGCAATTTACCCAAAACCATCGTTATTCCCATTATAAAAGCTTCATAAGAACACACACTATTTCTGTATACTGAAATAAACAAACAAACATCTCTGATCTCTCTCTCACACACACAAATAAGAATCATGGCTTCTGTATCACAGCCCAGACTTCCTGTGATTAACATGGAAAACTTGACGCCGGGAACAGAATCTTGGGACATGACTAGCCATAAAGTGAGACGTACACTTGAAGAGTATGGTTGTTTCGTGGCCGTATATGGAGGGTTTTCTCAAGAAGCCAAGAAGCAAGTTTTTGATGCCATAAAAACCTTATTTGACCTTCCACTCGAAACCAAAATCAAGAATACTTCTGATAAGCCTTTTCATGGCTACGTGGCTCCTTTTCCAACTCGTCCTCTCTTTGAAGGCACGGGAATTGAGTATCCTACAAATTATGATAATGTTCAAAGCTTTGCAAACCTCATGTGGCCCTCTGGAAACGAAAATTTCAGGTAATAATATATGCAAATCTAGGTTACAATTATTATGTATTAGTTATGGAGATCTTTTTGTTGAAAGGAGGGACCTTGAGTTTTCATTTTGGTTTTTAGGTTTAAAATGAAAGCAATTTGGTTTATGTGAAGTCTGCTATCTCCACGAGCGGACTCAAGATTTCTACCAATATAAGCAGACTCAAGCAAAGTGCGTGAAAATTAAAGCTATTTGCTTTCTAAGCTTCCTGATTAATTTGCACGAGTTCGCTTGCCACGTGCGTGGATCATTGCCAGGAAATCTTGAGTACGCCCGTGAATGTAGTGGACTTCCTGTAAACTAATATGCTTTTATTTTCAACCCTGAAACCAAAATAAAAAGTCAAATTCCCCGGTTTCAGCAAAAATCTAACTATGAACTCTCTTTTCAGTAAAACTATGCATTCCTATGCAAATCTTGTTTCACAACTAGAAAACATGGTGAGGAAGATGGTATTTGAAAGCTATGGAGTTGAGAAATACTATGAATCGCACAATGAATCAGTAACTTGTCTTCTCAAAGTAATGAAATACAGGCCGGCGAAAGCAGATGAGAGTAATTTGGCTACTGCGATTCATACAGACAAACCCTTTTTGACTATACTTAATCAGAATCAGGTTGACGGATTGGAGGTTCAGATCAAGGAAGATGATGATGAATGGGTGACAGTTGAGTTCCTTCCATCATCGTTTGTCGTCATGGCAACCGATACATTCATGGTAAATTTACTATAAATAGCTTTTATAGCTACACAAAGAAATGTTTTATACGATCAACTAATTTTGTATGGTGATTCACTGATTTGGTTTCTTTGTGTAATTAATTAGGCATGGAGTAACGGCAGACTGAGATCTCCTCGTCATCGAGTGGTCATGAATGGCCAAGAAGATAGGTACTCGATAGCTTCAGGGCCGGCCCCGAGGATTCGAATGCCCTACACGAGCCGGAAAAAAAGGCCCATAACGAAATATATAATTTTATAAACTATTTTTTAACGAAAATTAACGTTATAGCATAGACATAACAAAATCATAGTATCAGAATGACATACCGTAATATCTAACCGGTGATTCGTGAAGCTCGCCTAGCATTCTTCGCTGCAAATTCTTTAATCCCATCTTCGCATTTTATACTCTCTAACACTTCGTTCTCGATAGCAATTATCGCCAATCCGTTAAGCCTTTCTTGAGACATAGTGGACCGCAAGAAAGATTTCAATAACTTCAATTTAGAAAAACTCCTTTCTGCAGATGCCACTGTTACTGGAACTGTCAACAATATTCTATATGCAACACATGTAGTTGGGTAATGAGGGAAATCTCTCAAATGGTTCAAAATATCTATAGGGTTGCTAAATTCAGTTGTTCTTGATGTCTCAAATAGCTTCAACTCTATATAAAGTTCATCAGCATTAATTCCTTCAAACTTTAGTTCCTTTTCAAGCAACTGACAAGACACCTTAAGATCTTCATCTTCAATTACCCTCAACTTATGTGGAAACAAAAAACCAAATAATTTCTCATAAGTTTTGAATTGTTCAAATCTGGTCTCAAGAGAAGCAATAGCTTGATCAACGAGAAATAAGAAATAATTAACTCTAAAATCTTCTTCAGGTGTAAATGAACAATCTTGGCTATTTGAACTTTCATCAAAGTGTTTTTTCCTTTTAATCACACGCTTTTGATGAAATACCGGATCAATATCCATTTCCATAGCAAGCTCCCTAGCTTCATCAATCACTTTTGAAAAACCCGTTACTCTATACTCCTTGAAGTACTCAATCAATCTACTTATTTCTTTTATAGCAGTATCCAGATGCATATCCTTTGATTGCAAGTTTTTACTCACTATATTCACCTGGTTTAAGACTTGATACCAGATCACAATCGATACCAGAAAATCAAATCGGCCAAGCTCATTTTCTGCTAGTGAACTTGCTTCATCTGCAATTGCAGCATCACCATCTTTTTCTCCAACTTGAATTAAAGCCTCTCGTACATCGACAAGTTTTAATTTTATAGCCTTAACACTCTCAACACGACTTTCCCAACGAGTTTGAGATAATGACTTAAGACTCCAACCTTTAACATTATCTGTCAAAATTTGCCATCGGTTAATAGAGTTTGCAAATATAGTATAAATCCGTTGAATGTGTCCAAAAAACTTCTTTCCTTTAAGACAACTGTTAGCAACATCACATAAGGTAAGGTTAAGAGAATGACAACCACATGGAGTGTAAAATGCTCTAGGATTCTTCTTTAAAAATCTTGTTTGCACTCCTTGGTGTTTTCCTTTCATGTTTGCTCCATTGTCATACCCTTGACCACGTATATCATCAATTTCAAGATGTAGAGACTCTAACTCCTTAAGTGTAATCTCAAATAGTCCGCTACCGGTAGTATCATTAACACTCAAATACCCTAAAAACGACTCCTCGACACTAACAGAACTAGATGAAAACTTTACATACCTCACTATTAAAGTCATTTGTTCTTGGTGACTTGAATCTGGAGTACAATCAAGTATGATTGAGTAGTACTTTGCTTCCTTTATCCTCTTGATGATTTCTTTTTTTATTTCGTGACCTAGTATAAGTATCAACTCATTTTAGATCTTGTGTCCAAGATAATGCACATGTAGCTCATTACCAATAATCCGTCGCACATGCTCTTTGATAACCGGGTCAAACTCTTCCAACATTTCTACGAGGCCCAAGAAATTTCCATTACCTGTTAAACACAATCAACAAATAAAAAGTGACATATTATATCTTTTCTTTTTTACAATCAACAAAATATAAAAAAATAATAACTAGTAAAGACAATTACCTTTTTGATACAACTTTTCTTTTGATCCACGAAATGCTAAATTATGTTTAGCAAAAAACTTCACTAGTGTAGTGATTCGCAAAAGAACTTGCATCCAGTAATCACTTTCTTTCTTGAATTGCTCATGTTGAATTTTATCGATTGTTTCATTCAACTTCAATCTGTTACGCATATCAAACCACGCATTCATATTATTGAGATGATCTGAAGAAAGTTCGTGTTGTTTTAGTCTACGGAAGGCTTCTTGCCAATTTAAAAAACCATCCCCATCCAACGCACCTTTCGGAGGCCCTTTTCTAAACAATTTACAACAAAAACAATATAACTTGTATAGTATTGGTATTGTACGGACCAAATTGTACGTTATTATCTCTATTCGGACCTTTCTCGACCAAAACTTTAATCTCATTCTCATTAAGTCCATTCCACATTCTTGGATCAAATATATCAACATGTATATTAGGCTCAACAACATGCTCGTCCGCATCTTCTACTTCTACTTCTATTTCAACATCTTCTTCAACTTCTACTTCTACTTCTATTTCAACATCTTCTTCAACTTCTACTTCTACATGCTCTTTAACCGGCGGTTTAGGTAAAAACTTAAGTAAGACACCGTGTTGAGATTTTAACATTTCCTCATCTTTTTGCTTCCTTTTACGTTTTTGAGCACCCGATGCTTGTTTAGGAGGCATAGTTTCTTGCTAAATGGGTCGAAACTGTTATTCTCAAGTATTAGTATATTGTTTAGGAGGCATAGTTTCATTCAACATGATAAACTAAAATGCATTACTGAGTCAAAATCACATAATCATTAAAAATTAGGGCTAATATCAAATAATCATTCTAAATTAGGGCTAACTTATCAAATTAGGGCTAAAAAATTCGGTTCATCATCTACACTTCAACCGACTTTGAATTTGAATAGTTGCAATAACTAATTAAGGACTAAAAAGTAAACAAATTGACCTAAAGGAATTGAAATCATGCTTATTTAAAAAAAATCAACAAACTTACAAGTGGAAGGCGTCGGAGGAGGCGCCGCTGCTGGCGGACGGACCAGCGGAGGTGGTGGTCGTCGGAGGCGCGGCTGGCTGAGCAGTGGCGGTCGGTCGGAGCTGGACAGGGTGGGTGTGGGTGGCGGTCGGCGCGGCTGGCTGAGCAAGCAGAAAACGCCGATTTTTTTTCCCAGAGAACTGATGAATCGATGAATCTATATGGGATGGGCTGCAGTGGGCCGGCCCTGGTTGGGAACTCGATTTAGGGCCCAAATATGTCATTAAATTTTAAGCCCAAATAAGTCATTAAATTTTAAAAAAGGCTCATTGTTTTTTTAAAAAATACCTATTTTTTTATAAAAAAAAGGCTCAATTACTTTTAAAAAAAAGCCCAATTTTATATAATTTTTTTTTTTGGCCCCTCAAAATGTTGGGCCCACTACGGTCGTGTTGCCCGCAGGCCCATTGGGCCGGCCCGGGATAGCTTTATTCACATTCAAAAATGGGATTGTGGAAATCCCGGAAGAATTTATAGACGATGAACACCCTCCCAGATTCAAGCCATTTGATCATTACGAGTTTATTGAATATTTTGCAAACAATCCAATTTACTTGGATGTGCGTGCAATCAAATCGTTTTGTGGAGTCTGAAACACTCCTCGGACAAAAACAACGATGTGTTTAATCGATCAATATTGCATAATAAAATTTGGTTTGTTGTTTAAAACCTGTTTTTTTATTATTTATTTTTCTGATTATGGAAGCCAAGAAAAGTCTTATAAAATGCAAACAATACTATACATTTCTTCGGAAAATTAAAAGCATTACAAAGGACATGTCATGATGACTTGGAAAATGTGGCGAGTGACTAATTAATCAAAAACGGTTATATTAAATTTACATAACCGCCTTTACTGAATTTATTTTCTCCTTCTACTATCTTTCATTTTTTACTTATAAGAACATTTGATATACTCAAATGAGTGAGGATTTAGTGAGGTGAAAAATAGTTGTCATATGGCGTCACGTCATTTTCTTCAATTCTCACATCAGACTCACTTGGCAAGGGAAATACTCGAGTGAGTGAGTGTGGTGTGAGCATTAAATGTATTTTAATTTAATCTTAATTTAACTAATAAATTTTTAAAAAAACATAAATAAAAATTATAATAAAAAGGACATAAATAAAAATTAGAGTAAACTGCCATTTTCGTCCCTGTGGTTTGGTCAAAATTGCTACTTTCATCCAATAGTTTGTTTTTTTGTATCTGGGTCCTCATGGTTTTAAAATATTGCCATTTTCATCCTCGTGGTTTTAAAATATTGCCACTTTCATCCAGTCAGCTAACACCGTCCGTTTTTCTCAGTTAAATGAGGGGTATTTCAGTCCTTTTACTTATTTGTTTTATTTTTTCATCTTTTTTACTCTCACTTTTTAATCATCCCCAATTTAACCTCTAATTTAATCATCCACCTGCTGGCCTTCTTCCTCTTTTCCTGACCAGTTTCCGACGAGCACCACTGAAACACCTCCGTCGCTTGTTTCTATGATTAAAAAGTGAGAGTAAAAAAGATGAAGAAATAAAACAAATATGTAAAAGGACTGAAATACCCCTCATTTAATTGAGAAAAACGGACGGTGTTAGCTGACTGGATGAAAGTGGCAATATTTTAAAACCACGAGGATGAAAATGGCAATATTTTAAAACCACGAGGACCCAGATACAAAAAAACAAACTATTGGATGAAAGTGGCAATTTTGACCAAACCACAGGGACGAAAATGGCAGTTTACTCTAAAAATTATAATAAAAAAGGACATAAATAAAAATTAAAATAACAAAAAAAAAGTTAAAATAAAATAATATAAATAAAACTACTCGATTCCATATTTTACCTTGATCTCGTTTTGTTTCCTCTCAAGAAAGGCTCGCGGAGGCCAGTGATTTGATCAAGGTCGAGAGCGAGAAAATTTCCATCTCTTCTTTTTCTCTTTCTCAATTAAACTTCTCTCACGTTAAGTTCTTCCATTTGTTCGACCATTTTTAGGCGGATGTCGACGTGAGTTGGAACTGAGCCGGATAGCCCGAAGCTTGTGCCTTTACTTTCTTTCTTGCAGATCGGACGTTGTATATCGTCCTCGTCATCCATCATCTCCCGGTTGAGATCATACATTGATCTTCCGTCGGACTGGCATCAATGTCCGCCAAGGAGCGTTTCTTTGAGGATCCGTTTCCGCTTGGATTCACGTACAATGTTTCCCATTTCGCATATTTCCTTAATAGTTCCTAAGTCGCAATTGGAGCTTGGACTCCTCCGTCGTCTTGATACCGGGACGTTGTTTGCACTAAAATGTCGGTATCACTACAACCGCTTTTTCGGCTTCTATCACATTGTTGGTAGATGCCGTGAAACTTTAAGACTTTTCGGTTAATATGAGTCTATTTAGAACTCAATTGGTTCATAGTTCGATACTCGGAAGGTACGCCCATTAACGCTTCAAATTTTGTAGCGATACGTTTCCATAACACTTTTTTGTATGTATGTATGTAATATGACTATATGTATGTATGTATGTATGCATGTGTGTGTATGTATGTATGCATGTATGTATGCATGTATGTATCTATGGATGTATGTAGGTATGCATGCATGTATGGATGCTGTATACATGTATGTATGGATGGATGTATGTATGTGTGCATGCATGCATGTATGTATGTAATATGACTATATGTATGTATATACGAACGTATTTGAAGACGATTTGTGATCAATATGTGTATGTAGGTGCGCGTAAACAGTAATGAAACGCGACCAATACACATCAAACGGTGATGGGTGGGTCGAAAGGTGAGCTAAAATTCAAAAGGTGAGCACTGAACGGTAACGGTTAGGTCTAAATGTCACGTAAAAATCGCGAATATACGTGACGGTTAGCCTGTAAACGACACCTAATAATAATAATAATAAAAATAACAATAATGGTGAAGGTTTGGCCCAAACGTGACATTTGGTAAATATCCGTCACCGTTAAGCCCAACCGTGATGGTTGAAGATATTTTTGGTCCATAAACGTCACGTTTGGACCCAACCGTGACAGTTGTGGATATTATTTGGGTGACAGACATCTCTATCAAATGTGAATCCCAATAAAGGTTAAAGGTCACGTTTAGGTTCATACATGACCTTTATGGGAATCCCAATAAAGGTTAAAGGTTACGTTTAGGTGCAAAAATATCCCAATAAAGGCTAAATGTGAATCAATAACCTTCCGCGAGATGCTGGGGGTGGGGGGTGATCATTGTGAAGTTTTTGACATATGTTTGATAACTAGGTATGGAACCTAGTACTTGTTATAGTTTAGGATAAAAAAATTTATTTACAATGGTTTCATTACACAAAAGTTGTCTTATGTAAAAAAAAAAATTAAAGTCGTGTAACCCAAAAACTAAGGTCGTGTTTTACATCGACCGAAAACCGTACAAATGAATATCGATATCGGTTTCAATAGTACCGATACTGTTGTTGTTCGGTCGGTATTCGTTCCGTTTGTCACGGTACCGGTACGATACCAAAAAAGACCCTATTTCGAATACAATTCCATTTTAACAAAATTTATACCGAAATGTCGAGAAAAAAATTAAACACATCCGTGTATTCAGTTTTTATTAAAAATGTTAACAAACGAAAATTATCGAAGAAAAATCAAACATGTAAAAAATTAAATTGTTAAAGACGTATATATATAATATAAGGGTAGAAATCGAAACTTAAAAAAATTTACATACACACTAATATCATATTAAGGGGTGTTTAGGATTACTTATTGAAACTACTTATTAACTTTTGTAAGTTTTTTTTTGAACGGCCAATAAACAGAGATTAACTTTTACAAGTTAAAAAAATGTTTGAAAAGTTGACTTTTGCTACTACTTGTAAGGGGGTGTTTGGGATTAATTTTCAAACTACTTATTACCTTCTCCAAAAAGTCAATAAGTCAAAAGTTTTTTTAGGATAACTATGACGATTTTGTTTTTTATAGAATAAATCTTTCAACCTTACATTATCCAATTATATCATATTTTATAGTTTCAAATTAATATCAATAAATGTATTTGAATTATTTTGTTTAATTTATAATATCTATAGGAATTCATTATTTATTTGTTCCTTTTCTTTTTCTTTTAAAATCTTATTTAGTAATTAATACTTCAAATTTTACGTATTTAAATTTTTATTTATTATTATAAACAAAAATCAACCTTGAGTTGGAGGATTTTTTTGATCTTCAAATACTTAAACAGACTTAATATATTAATATATAGTATACTTTTTTTAGCTATTAAATCCTGTATTAATTATTTGAAGGGCAAATTTGTAATAATAGAAAAGACAATGATCCAAATATCCAGTATAAGCAAGCATTGGATTCGAAATCTAAAAGAAAGCGTGGAGTGAAGGAGAATAATACCGTTGTATACAAACCGTCATCTTTTACCTATATATATCACCTTCAACCCCACGCCACCATATCGGAAAATTTTCACTTTCACGGCCGAAAAACCCATATCGGAGAGTAAAAGTAGCCGCCTCATTCTGCCGTGTGCCGATAACGATGGTAATTTTATGTGTTTTATCTGTCACTAAAGTTTCCCGTCAGGTAAAACCCTTTACAAACACATGATAAGTAAGCCATGTTATTATCCTGCCGGAACACAAAGAACTCATAAACTGTACCACCGTCATCGTCCGCTACACACTCTCTGCTCCAATACCATCCGATTCCGACCACTCTTCAGATCTGACTATCAACGAACAACCTGATGCTGATTTGACCAACTATAACCAAACCAAACCAAACCAAACCAAACGTACCCGGTATAATCTCACACATAGCTAACGCTATTAGTAGGGTCTGGGGAGGGTGTGATGAGGGCAAACCTTACCCCTATCCCAAGGGATAGAGAGGCTGCTCCCGTATAGACCCCCGGCTCCATGGGAAAGAAAAAGATAAAAATATAAATAAAATTAATGAGTAATAAAGTAAAATAAATCTAATAGTAATCTAACAATTAGCAGTGTATGACTAGAGTATATTAGTCACAAGAAACATAACACACCTACAAGAAACAAGACATACGCAAAATCTTTGCTAAACAACTCTACTCTCCCATACAACGGGTCACTCATCCTAAAACCCTAATTTGACCAACTATCTAAAAGATAATTGGCAAAAAGATTGAATCTAAACTTGTTTGTATATTGATTGGAATTAATTTGAATGAGTTACAAAAGTCCTTATTTATAACCTATCAACCCTAAACACATACGAAACCATATTAGACTCAAACTCTAACTAGGATTAAAAAATAACTCAAAAACCTCCTAGTTTGCAAGTACGACGATAACACCCCCCGTACTTACACAAGACTTGTTCTAACAATCACCCCCGTAATCTTGTGACACCAACGAGACTTCTCATCTCGTTAAACTTTAACTGTGCCAACGCTTTCGTGAGGATGTCTGCCTTTTGTAAATCTCCACTAACATGCTCCACCTTGATTTGTTCTCTCTCGATGCACTCTCGTATGAAATGGTATTTTGTATTTATGTGTTTGCTCCTACCGTGAAAGACCGGATTCTTCATCAATGCAATAGCCGATGAATTATCCACTTTCAAGGTCACAATTTCTTCCTTTTCACCGGTCATCTCAAACAACAAACCCCAAAGCCATAAGGCTTGACAAGCAGCCGATGTGGCCGCCATAAATTCCGCCTCGCAAGATGATAAAGCTACCGTCCCTTGTTTTTGTGAAACCCATGACACCGGTGCTTTACCATAGTAGAAAACAAATCCCGTTGTGCTTCTACCATCATCCACGTCAACCGCGTGACTACTATCACTATAACCGAGCAAGGTGTGTGACCCACCTCTCGGATAAACCAAACCATAATCGAGTGAGCCTTTCAAATAACGAAGAATGTGCTTCACGGCTTGTGTATGATTCTGAGTGGGAGTTTGCATGAACCGGCTCATATATCCGACCGAGTAACTCAAGTCGGGTCGTATATGAGTCAAGTACCGTAGGCTTCCAATGATCTTTCTATATCCTGTCGGGTCGGTTTCGGGTCCGTCATCATTCTTTGATAGTTTCAAACCCGCCTCCATTGGAAACTGAGTGGAATTGCAATCCCAAAAGCTTGCCTCTTTTAGAATCTTCGTTGCATACCCACTTTGCTTTAGCGTTATCCCATGGTTATCTTGTTTGACTTCTATTCCCAAATAATAGTGTAGTAGCCCAAGGTCACTCATCTCGAACCGGGACTCCATTTGTTTCTTGAAGCTTGATATTTCTTGCACACTTGTACCCGTAACTATCAAATCATCCACGTACACGCCTACAAGCAATAGGCGTTGGTTTGATTCCCTCTTGTAAACAGCTTGTTCTTGCTTACATCGAGTGAAGCCAAGTTCTTTTAGCGACCCGTCTAGCTTGATGTTCCACGCCCTTGGAGCTTGGCGTAAACCATACAAAGCTTTCACCAACTTGTACACTTTATTTTCTTGACCCTTTTTTACAAACCCGTCCGGTTGTTGGACATAGACCTCCTCCTTTAAATCTCCATGAAGAAAAGCCGACTTTACATCCAAATGATGTACTTCCCAACCTCGATTAGCTGCTAAGGCAAGCAAGAGTCTTACCGTTTCCATTCTAGCCACCGGTGCAAAAACTTCTTCGAAATCAATCCCATATTTTTGAACATAACCTTTGGCGACTAGTCGGGCTTTAAACTTTGTTACCACTCCGGTTGCATCTTTCTTCACTTTAAACACCCACTTTAACCAGATTGGTTTTAAATTTGGTGGCGGATCTACCAACTTCCACGTCTTGTTTTTTTCAATCGACGCCATTTCACTTTCCATTGCTAACCGCCAATGTTTTTCTTGGTTTGCTTCTTGAAAGTTTGATGGTTCGTCATCGAATGATAGTAACAAATTTACCTCTTCCATTGTCGGGTCTTGGCTTGTGGAACTTGATACTCCTTTTAGAATAAAGTCAGTTAATTTCTTTGGCAATTCTTTCTTCCGACTAGAGCGCCTCAACTGGGCTGGACCAGCTTGGGCCTGTTCTACTGGGCTCATCGAGGACTCGTCTGGGCCTGCTGGTCTGCTGTTTGCGGCTGTCTCAGCAGCCTGGGGCTCCTGTTCTGGGCAGTTTTGGCAGCCTCCATTATGGTCTCTTGACTGGCGAGCCTGAGGCCCAACAGATTCTTCATCACTGCTGGTCTGGTTTTCCAAGAGAGACTGCGGGTCAGTGAGTGCGAGCGGATCAGCTTGCTGTGTTGCTGGGTTCTCAGTTGGGCTGGGCTCGGTTTGGGTTGATGTTTCAACAATAAACTCAGTCCATTCCGGGCCTATTTCATCTTTATTTGTTTCGTTTTTGCCCCGTGACCATGCTTTGCTTTCCTCGAAAACAACGTCTCGAGTTACGTGTACTCGTCTCTTGATCGGATCGAGCATCCGATACGCCTTCGTACTTGGTTGTGAACCCAAGTGTATCATGGGAATGCTCCGGTCATCTAGTTTCTTTTGACCGGTGCCGAGTATCTTCACGTGTCCCGAACAACCAAAGACTTTTATGTGTGAAAGATTTCGTTTTCTTCCTTTAAGGCTTTCATAAGGGGTTAAGTTTTTCAAAGCTTTCGTTGGTGACCGGTTTAGTAAATAGACCGAGTGATGAACCGCTTCCCCCCATAGATTCTGTGGTAATGACATAGCTTTCAACATACTTCTTGTTGCCCCCAATATGGTTCTATTCCTTCTCTCTACCACCCCGTTTTGTTGAGGAGTGTAGGGAGCCGTGAATTGATGAACCACCCCTTTTCTTTCAAGGAAATCCGACAACACATGTGATGTAAACTCTCCCCCGTTGTCGGATCGTATAACTTTTAGCTTCTTTCCCGTTTCGTTTTCTACTCTTGTCACGAAATCAATGAGATGTTTTGTTACTTCATCTTTAGTCTTTATTGTGAATACCCACATATAGCGGGTGTGATCATCGACGACTAGTAGAAAGTATTGATTACCTCCATGTGTCTTTGGAGTAATTGGTCCACAAACATCGACATATATCAACTCAAGGGGTGTCTTAGCTCGATAGAGGGAGTCCTTCGGGAATGAACTTCTTGTTTGTTTGCCTACCATGCAAGAGTCACATACTTGGGTTGGGTGCTTTATTTCAGGTAACCCAATTGCTAGCTTTGAAAGACTCTTAAGGGCATCAAAATTTAGATGCCCTAATCGTGCATGCCAAACCCACGCTTCATCTTGTAGGTTCACCTGTAAACAAACTGGAGATGCAACTTGTAAATTAATCTTATAGACATGATTAGGCGATCGGGGTACCTTCATTAGCAAAGTTCCGTCTTGCTCGAACATCCAAAGAATACCATGTTGGATGGCTATCTTACACCCGCCTTAGACTTATGATATTGTTCTTGAGTGATGGTATGTAATAAACATCATTCAAGACTCTTTGTTCTCCCGCTTTTCCTTCTAGAACTATCATGCCACGCCCTTTGATTTCGACGCATGAGCCATCACCAAAACTTACTTTGCCTATGGTGTTATGATTGAGTTTTGAAAACCACTCCGAGTTTCCCGTCATATGATTGCTGGCTCCATTATCAAGTATCCATGTATTGTTTTCACATGGGGTAGTAGCATATTTTTGAGGATCCACCCGGTCTTTTTTCAAGAACACCACTTCTTCTCTAACTTCGGTTATCGTGTGTAGAACTGGTCCTTCCCCTTGAGCGAGATTGCTCTCACCATTCTTTTCTTTCTTTCGTGTAGGAAAAGCCGAGGCAAAGTGTCCTAGTTCATCACACCTAAAACACTTTATCTTATAACGATCTTTCTTTTGGCTTGGCTTGTTCTTCTTATCCTTGTTTTTATCCCCAGTTTTACCCCAACCCTTTTCTCGTCCGGCTTGACTAGACTCGGCCGTGGACTTCCCTTTTTGATTAGATTTTGCCTTCCATTCTTCATACGTGTACAATAGTTGATTATGCTTACCGGTTGGTAAGTTTTCTTCACCTCCAAGTCGCTCTTCAAACTCCTTTAACCGACCTACCGCTTCTTGAAAGGACATGGTTTTCATATCGGCAAATTGTTCAATGGTTGCAACAATTGCCAAGTACCGTCTTCTTGGAACCGAACTCATAAGTTTCCTTACTAAGTCCTTCTCTTCGTATACCTTCCCAAGAGTGCTTGCTTTCGAAGCCACTTGACTTAACTTGGAAGTAAAGTCATCAAGTGAATCCGTATCCTTCATCTTGAGCGATTCGAACTCGTATTGAAGAGATTCGAGCCGGGCTTCTCGAACACGTTCAACCCCTACATAGCGAGTCTTCAATGCATCCCATATCTCTTTAGCGGTGTCGAGGTGAGCCACTTGCATCACCATCTCCTCCGGCATTGCTTGATAGAGGTACACGATAGCCATGCCGTCTTTCTTTGGGTCGATGGCAGTTCCTTCAACCGGTTCGATTGTTTCCAAAAGACCTTGTACCCTAAAGATAGCTTTGATCTTTACGGTCCAGATTACATAGTTTGTGGCTGTGAGAACCGGACATTGTATCGGAAGCGAGTTTGGTTCTTTTGAAACCACGATCTGAGTTTTCGGGTCTCCCATGTTCTCCTTTTTCTTTCTGCTGTACGTTAATGGAGTTTTTGGTTCTTCTGGTTCGTTATCCAGTCTTGAGAATCTAGTCGGAATTATGCCGCATGTACCGCAAAAATCCGAAAGTCGCTTCCTTGCTTGATAATCACGTTCACCTGAGTAAACCTCCTCACTTACGTAAACAGATTCCCAGAAACAAAACTTAAGGTTCTTGATTCGCCGAGACCGTAAAACCCGTTGCAGAACTTGGTCGATCTTTTCCTTTGATCTAACGCTACTGCCGGACTTTCTTGCCCTCGTTTAATTCTTGCCAATAGTCACCTTCTTGCTTGATAACCACGTTATGATTACCCAGAAACCGTGAGGCTTAAGGTTCTTGATTCGCCGAGACCGTAAAACTCGTTGCAGAAATTGTTCGATCTTTTCCTTTGATCTCACGCTACTGCCGGACTTTCTTGCTCTTCGAATGCCACACCGTCACCTCCCTCGATCTACCTTGAAGCTCTTATACCAATTAAAAGATAATTGGCACAAAGATTGAATCTAAACTTGTTTGTATATTGATTGGAATTAATTTGAATGAGTTACAAAATTCCTTATTTATAACCTATCAACCCTAAACACATACGAAACCATATTAGACTCAAACTCTAACTAGGATTAAAAAATAACTCAAAAACCTCCTAGTTTGCAAGTACGACGATAACACCCCCGTACTTACACAAGACTTATTCTAACACTATCTACCTGAATGGTATATGATCAGCGGCCAGCTGACAAACAAACGACGCCAATCAGATTTGGTGGCTTCGTCGGCAAAGAAATTCAAGGTAGCCGACACCAAGAACAACGTGGTTTGAAAATCGGCTGTAGTGATATCGTCTGTCTAAATTGTGAAGAAATCAAGAAGGTGTTATGGTGTAGGGGTGTTGTGGAATTGTGGTGAATGCAGCAACATCGCCCCCTTCTACGTACCTGTGATGGGGGTATAACAATCGGTCTAATAAACAACTCCACGTTAGACCCGTAAGTCGAAGACATAAGTAGGTTTAATGTGGATTGAAATGTATTAAATATACATACAACAAAAAAGATACTTTACTAGTAGTCTTCATTGTTTTCTTAATAATAGAAATCATTATTAGTGTATCATATTTACTTCATTAATTATTTAATATAAAAAGTCGACATCGGGTGTTTATCCCACAAAAGTGGTGTTTAAGTCTCACAAAGTGGGCAATATGTGAATTTTATGAGTAGATTTTAGTGGGTGTGTGTGTGTTTGCGTTAAAAAAGAATTAATATAAAAAATTAAATAATAGTTGGTTGGTGATGTAACTTGGGTCAGCCCATATGAACTTCCTAAGTTATATGCTATAGTAAAATGTGTGGGTTTGTGAGTGTCATGAATAGTGCCACTATCACGTGACATATATATTTTTTTCACGATCAATTATCTTTATATATAAATGTTGTTGTGCAGCATAAGCAAAAAGTAGACGCTCCACGCGTGTTCAAATCGCCCCCGGCAGGCAACGACTTTACATGGGTTCTCTTTAACCAATGATTTAAAAAAAAAATTTAATTGTTAAATCTCAGCAGGCGACGGTTTACATGGTTTCTCTTTAACCAATGATTCTTTAATGTTCGCGTTCTATAATTACACATCTTTTATTTAAACATCCTCCTTAATATTAACCACATTTTCTTTTAATTATAAAATCACTCAATATGATTGGTTCAGGGCAAAAAGGACAAAAATAGTACTAAACGGACGAAATTTGAAGATAAAGGACGAGAAGGAAATTAACCAGAAACTCTGAGGACATCGTACGACCGGACAACAACATACGGGCCGTACGAAGCACAAAATTACAAGAAAACCGGAGACTTGAAGACGTACGGCCGTAGGTGTCGTCGCACAAAACCATCTATAAAAGGAGGCTTAGAGCTTCAATAAAAGCATTCAATTTTTCATTCACATTTAGTTAGTATTTTTCATTCTGTTCCCTATCTTTACAAGAAGGATAGGCCTGGTTGAAGCAATTCAAAAGAGTAGATGAATCGTTCGGTTCGAGAAAGGTTTAGACTGAATCACAGAAACAAGTTATTTCATTTATATACTGATTTTGTTATGAATTCTTGTTTGTCACTTGGTCGTTTTCTTTTATTTTCCATGACTAGCTAAACTCCTAATCATCTAAGCATAGATGAATCTTAATGATGTTTGACAGTCCTTCGTCGGGTTTTGATCATGAATTGATTAATGGTTTAAATCTTTACTTGTGATACATATGAATATCTAAGTTGAATAATATTGTTACCTTTTCTTATACGGTCGAGGGAATCTGGTAGTAGGCGTACTCACATGTTTCTGTACAACTATTTATAGGTTGAATCTGTTAAGTCTAAAGCACTTACGAGAGATAGTAGGTGATAAAACATGGTAATATTTAAAACAGATAGGCTGTTTTATTCTTGTACCCGGGAAGGATAAGCATGTTCTTACTTTTCTAAGAGGAAAGTGTAAACATCTATGGCGAACGATATGTAGGATTGATATACTAGCAAGAACAACAAATTTGCTCTTAGATTGAAGGCGAAAACAACAATCTAAGATCAATACACAGTAATTGAATCAAGAAATAGAAATAAGAACACAAGTATAAACTCAACGGCCAATTGTATTGATGATTCAGTTCGTTACAAGTAGATAGACTCTCCGGAGTACTTGACTTAGCACTCTAGTCTTCATGTTCTTCTTTGATCCGGAGTAATAATGTCTATCCGGACTAAGTCTCCTCCCCGGAGTAGACTTACTCATCTGATGTAGAACTTGTACATTTTCATCACAGTTATACTTTCGGAGTACTCTTTCCTCTGTAGTAAACTTGTTTTTTCGGAGTGTAACTTGGACTGTTCTGGAGCATGTGAACTTATGGATATTAACCTTTAGTGTTTGATCTTACAATCTTCCCCTAGGCTAATGAACATCAAGTCACTCTCTAATCATCTTCTAGTAACCCTCTTGCTTATTAGCCAACTTCTTTATAATATTCATATAGTCTTTGGCTTCAAACTCATCTTGTGGAAGATATGCAACATTCAACTTTGAAATGGCAACAATATCATCAGGAACCAAATATCGTAAGTCTAAAACTTCATAAATCTGTTCTTGATTGCCCCTTTCAATTACTATATCTTTTTCTCTAGCATCAACATAAGCCCTTGTGAATGGCTGTAGTGATACCATCTTGTAGACTCTTCTCTCATTGTACTGAGGCAAGATGGCTCTTGGTGCTTGTTCTCTCACCATCTGTCTAATATCTGCATTTTCAACAGAGTATGAATATCTCTTTAAACTCTTCTTTGCTATAGAAGGAGTTTTAATTTCCTTTAAATCCATCCTTTGCCAATCTTCTCATATATTTTTCAAAGTCATAGCCTTTAGGCATTGTTGTAATCATATCTAGCCTGGACAAAGTTTTGAGATCATTTAGAGGTAGTCTCAATATGTCCTACCCATTCTTGAAGAATTGTTTCTTTCCTCTAGTCCGGATAATGACATACAGACCTTTGTAACTGTCATATCTCTAACTGAGTGTATTTTCTTTCAAAGTTTCCCTTGATAAATTTTCTATTTTAATATCAAATTATTCAATCATTCTTCCTGAATCTTTGGGAGTAAACTGAAACCAAGTTGTCTTTTCCTCTTTGCTTGTCTGTCTTGTACCATCAACAGTAGAAGTTGATTAAATTTCCTTGGAAATTTAATCAACTTTGACTTTAGGAAGAGCAAGTCTCTTGACTGCATCCAATTCTTTTATTTTTGCTGCTAGGACTGCACCTTAAGCACTATATATACTCACTGTTTGATACATCAATCTTCCTTTTCTTACTTCCTTCTTGATGACTTTCAATCTTCCTTTTCTTACTTCCTTCTTGATGACTTTCAATCTTCTTAAATCTTTCAGAAATTAACTCCATATTCCTTATTTGTTCTAGTCTTTCTTGTTTTTTTCTTTTTTAAAATTTGTAGTTCTTCTTCTCTTTTTCTTACTTCAGCTTCTCTTATTTTTCTTGCTCTCCCATTTTCTTTTTTAAAATTTGCCTTTTCCTTTTTCGTTTGAGCAACTAAATCCTAAAGCCAGTTTAGGATACATAAATCACCACCCAAGCTAACGTTAGGGCTTCAACTCTAATCTCCGGTTACAGTTACACCCCCGAAGACTAAAGCAGGTGCCTTAGTTCACCACTTGACCTGCCAAAATCAAGCTAGCAAAGGCTGAACATATTAATTCAAACAATGAACTAACATGTTAATCTTTTCTTCATAAAATTCATCCTCCTTTTTCCATCTCATTTTGATCAATAAATAGTGTAGGTACAAAAGAGGTTTCTTATTGGAAATAAAAATAAAACTGACCCATTACCCCATGATCTCAAATCACAGGCTAGACTCTTTATTAGACATTTAAAAAACATGCAAAAAAAAAAAGTGGAAAACTAAAATGTAGAACTTGAAATAAAAATTAGAAAATAAACATGGGATAGTTGAGCCCAATTGGACGTGGGCATGGGCAGGATATCTACATTGGGCTTCCAGTCATGGGTCGGTGCATACAACTCTGCTACTTTGACTAGGTTTGACTCCTTTTGCATAGAGTGCATGCAAAGGTGGTGAGGTCTGTGTCATCATTAGGTGTAATGCACGGTCGGTGACCCGATATACAACAAGACGTTTTTGGATGAAATAATATAAGGCATGAATTCAAGAAAATTTTGCAACTGAAAATCGAATCAATATTCGTAAAATCGCCAACCTTTTTAGATTTGGTTGGCAATCATGAAGATTTTGTTTTTTATAGTATAAATCATACAACCTTACATTATCCGATTATATCATATTTTTTAAGTTCAAATTAATATCAATAAATAAATATATCTGAATTATTTTATTCAATTTATAAATTAATATTAATATATATATAGGAATTCATTATTTATTTATTTATTTGCTTTCTCTTTCCTTTAAGGTTTACACTATTAAAAGTTTATGGTTATACTAGGTCAAAAATCTGAGGTTTAGAAGATGCTTAAGGTGGTTTTGATTTTGAATTTTAACTAGGTTGAAGGAGCTTTCATTATACTTGAGTTGCAAAGAACTAGTATATGAGAAGCTAAAAAAGGAGGAAATCCGTAAGCAGTGAATTGAGGTAAAGTTTAACCTTTCTGTAGTTTGAGCCTTAGAATCTCTTTGTTTGAAAGAAATCAAGGTAGAAGTAGTAACAGTTCCTACTTATATGTTTTTTTTTGTCAATGTTATAAGCATTTCTGGCCAATGGTCTCTAGAGTCCGCTTGCTTTTGTGGCACTTGAATATGAAATAAATATTTGTGTTTAAAATCTCAATTTCATTAGACCGCCAGGGATGCAATGTTCTTTTGATGATCCGTTTTAATATGTTGTTGATGATACAAGGAATGATCAGATGGCCTTTACTAGCAATCATTACTGAATCTGGTAGTTATTTCGACAATTTGAGGTTTGTCTACATATTTAATACTTTATTTATTTGACCAATGGATGTAATGAAGAATCTGTCTTCGGCAGCCATGGATGTGTGTAATGGTGGAAATAGAGGAGTTTGAGTATGCACATAATCGTTTAATTGGGAACGTGTTCTTTCATTTTTCTTAATTTTGCGAATGTTATATAATTCTGGCTCTTTTGAATAGGAAAACCTTTCTCCCTGAAGGAAGAGATGTAGTTGTTAAGGAAAGGTGAAATCATGTTTGGCCGCAGCTGGAAAGCGGTGACTCACGAAGGCGAGATGATCTCAAAGCGAGAATGAAGCTACAGCCATTACTTGACCAAGAAGTTCCTTTTCAAAAAAAGAAACACCACAAACAAAAAAACTTGAACATTGTGTTTATCTAAATATATACATATTTTTTATTTTATAAGCTTTCTTTGTTGTGTGTTATAGCGATTACACCGGAACCTAACGTGTTTCCGCCTGCCGCAACGCACGAGGTTGATCCCACTAGTTTAAATTTAAATGTCGGATAGCAAGGCAAAAAAAAATGAATAAAAAATTTATTTAATATTATTTTTATTAATATTTAGAGAAAGAAATTGAGTAGAAAGTTAGACAGAGAGAAAGTATCATATTTTTAAGTGAGAGAGAGAAAAAAAAGTTGAAGAAAATAACAAAATAAAAACTTAGCAGTCATATGTTAGGGAGGTGGGAGTGGTACCTTTCAACTTCAAACTACCCTCTTAAACCTATAAATGAGGATATGTCACTTCATTTTGACAAACTACCCTCAAACTACTATTCATGGTGGGGGTGGTACCCGCTATGCCACCTGTGTTTCTCCTTGTTTCGACGGGTTACAAACCTTGTTTCGACGGGTTCTAATACACGCTACTTACCTGCTAGGAGTGGGAGTGGTACCCGTTGTACCCGCCGGCTACCCGCAGGTGAAGCCGCTCACCACTCCCAGTGGCCTTATACTTTATGCATTATTGGTAGTTAGAGATCATGTGTAGCATTGAGTACTTGCACTTTGTGCATTAAGTTTTCTAATTGTAAGTAATAGAATACTTCATACTTTATTTATTTAAATATTTATTTATTATTTATATACATTTAGCTTTATTTATTATTTCATCCGATTTTCAAATCTGATGAAACGACTAGTTTGATATCCGGTCATATTTTTAAAAATTAGTTATCAAACCAAAATCAACCTATGTTTCGAGAATCCTTTTTAATCACCCAATATTTAAATAGACTTAATATATTAATATATAGTATCATGGGCGAAGGATAGTGAGGCAGAAAATTTTATAGTTCCGACCCCCTGATAGAAAAAAAAATTCCGGCCTATGCATTTTTTTTCAAAATCCGCCACTGTATAGTATACTGTTTTTAGTCAGGGCCGGCTCAGAGGAGGGGGAGGAGGGCGACGGTCCCAGGCCAGGTCTCCCCTAGGGCCCGAAGTTTTTAATTTTTTTATATTATATATATATATATATATATATATGTGTGTGTGTGTATGTTTTAAAAAAAAATCTATATATAAGCTCAACTCAAAACCAAGAAATAAAAAAAAAATCTATATATATAAGCTCTATTTAAAAAAAATCTCTATATATAAGCCCGTATTATTTTTCTTTTATATATGATTATTGAATTATATTATAGGGCCCGCTTTTTTTACATGTCCTGGGCCCAAAACGTTTTGAAGATTCTCGGGACCGGCCCTGTTTTTAGTTAATAATTCTTGTATTAATTATTTGAAGGGTAAATTTGTAAAAAAGAAAAAGATAATGATCCAAATTAGGACTGGATTCCAAATAAATTAATGTATTAATTATTTTATAAGTTAAATTCTGTATTAGTTATATTTGAAGGGTAAATTTGTAAAAAAAAGAAAGAAAAATAATGATCCAAATATCCGGTATAACGAAGGATTGGATTCTAAATAAAAAAGAAATCGTAATGGGAGTAAAAGAGAATACCGTTGTATACGAACCGCCATCTTTTACATATATATATATATATATATATATATATATATATATATATATATATATATATATATATATATATCCCACCCATCACCTTCAACCCCACGCCATCTCATATCGGAGATTTTTTATTTTCCAGATTGTTGAAGTTGAATATGGGGGAGGGTAAACGTAGTCGCCTCATTCTGCCGTGTGCCAACGACGATGGTAACTTTATGTGTTTTATTTGTCACGAATGTTTCCCGTCGGCTAAAACCCTTTACAATCACATTAGAAGTAACCCATGTTATTCTCACTGGGAGAGCGTCCTGCCGGAACCCAAACAACTCATAAACTGCACCACCGTCATCGTCCGCTACACACTCTCTACTCCAATAGATCTCACTATCAACAAACAAGATTGTTCCACACGTCATGCTGATTTGACCAAGTTTCTACCTGAATGGTATGTGAGCGTCGGCCAACTGACAGACAAAAGATGCCGATCAGATTTGGTGGCTTCGTCAGCAAAGAAAATCAAGTTAGCCGACGCCAAAAACGACGTAGTTTTACCGGAAGCGACGGGAGGCGGTGGTAATGTGGTGTTTGAAATCGATCTCAACGATCCCGTGGTGATAATTGAAGACTGAAGATGATGATGTTCATTGTTACAATGACTTTTGATTAATAATTAGGGTAACAGAAGAGTTAATATTTTGTTGTTTTATTTTGGGAAGAATTTAATCAACTGAGTTGCTGGTTCATTATTAAATCATATATATTTTTTTTTATTAAACGATGATTTCTTTCACTATTTATTCATCTTCTAAATACAATTTACAATACCTCTTAGCCCAAGCCTATTTTCAAGTCAGGGCTTGAACAACAGTCCGGCTAGGTTCTGACGTGGTTTCGTAATTTACTTAAGTCATGATTATTAATAAAGAAAATCAGGGTTTGAAACCCAGACCTTTTGACTTTTGTATACATAACAAGTTCAATAAGACTTGTATTAAACTGTTTTTAAATTTATCTAAGCTATGTTCATTGAGTAAGCATTGTTCAAACTTTCAAGATTGTTTTCCCCTCATGTGATGTAGCCGTAAACAAGTATAGTACAAAATAAAATAAAATATATTTACAACGGTATTTGATTTAGTTACACAAAAATTGTTCCGTGTAATCAAAAGATAAAGACGTAAAATGCTCAAAAAGATATCGACAACTATGTACATTATAATGAAAACTAGTGTCAAATTTGTCATTGTTAGCTTGAAAAAGGTGGCAAGGGCTTTTATTAACAGAAAAAGTAAATAATAATAAGAGTTAATTATATGGATGGTGCCTGTGGGTTGGTCAAATTACGGATTTGGTCTCTAACTTTGAAAAATTACGAATTTCGTCTCTAATTTTGAGAAATTACTGGATTTTGTCCCAAGAAACTTTCAACTTGTTTCACTGATGATCCCTAAAATGGATGAAAGTTAACTTTCTTTGTTAAGTGAGTGTGAAATGACCAAAATACCCTTAAAGTTAAATAGATAAAAAAAATATTAATCAAAATAGTTAAATATTATATTATGTGGACCCCACCACATTGAAATAAATCAATAAATAAACAGTTAAACAACTCCCTCACCTACATATGCAACGCATCTAATCCATCCTCCATCCGTCCACATATCTGCCCCATCTCCTCCACCATCCCCCCACATACTCTACCTTCTCCACCTCCACCGGAAACGTAAACTCCTGCACAAACTCCACCAAACTCTGCCCCAATTTCTTCGACCTTTGCGTCTCCTCCAACAACCCACTCCTCATCTTCTTCTACTTCTTCTTCCAATCCTCCCTAATCTACTCCTGTAACCCGATCATCGGATGTGCCCACACAAACAGCTTCGATAACTGCAAATGTGCCCCCAGCCTCGGCCCGTTCTTAGTACGTAATCAACGCCACCATCGCCTACATCACGAACCCCAAAACAGAGCTCATTAAATAATCCGGAACAACCAATGCATTCGGCTCTTCGCCATGTGGCGCAACCAGATTCGACGACATAACCTGAATTTGCTTAGACGCTGACCATGAATTCGCGAGAGGATACAATAACGATTTTAGGTTTCCGATTGTTGTGTTATTATTTGACGACGCGGTGGATTTGCTGTTGTGGTGGTGGTTCTCCTTATCTTTGCCCCATTGGGACCCCCATTGCATAAGGACTTTGCCCCTAAGAACCAATGGGGTTCCTAAATGCTGGGATTCGTACAATGGTTTCAAAACAACTTTGTAACAAATGCAGCGGAAGTTATTTGTATGAACCAATCTGGGTTAAACCCTAGATTGCCCACTAAAAGTCCAGATGCAAACATAAAATAGCAAAACCATCACAGTTAGGTTTCGAGTTAAACCTTCCGAGAAGTAAATAACAAAACCAAACTACAACACCACGAAATAACAAACCCATTCTCTAGATCTGGTAACACAAAAACCGAACAACTGAAATCCTTCGGTTTCCTCTATAAACCCGAACTACACACAAACCCGGTCTAACTTGTTTGTGTTTCCCAATCGACGGAGACCCGTGGCGCAAATGATGGCTTCAGGGGACTGCGGCGTAGGGAGGCCAGCGGCAATAGGGTAGTCGTTGGCGGTAGCTTTGCCGCCGAGGGGGGATTAGGGTTTTTATTTCCTTTTTGTTTTCTTTTTTGTATTCAATCCCTAGCTTCATATATATATATACTAAAATACAAACTTAGGCAGCAAGTTAGGGTTAATAATTATCATATAGTTATTAATTATATTCATTTAATTACTAGATACTTATAAATTTTTTTTTTTTGAAGAACATAGGCCCGGACACACGGGATCACCTTAGCAAACGGACCACCCTTTCGCCCAAAGAACAGAAGGGTGGTGACCTGGCCCCACACCATCCAAGAGGAAACTCATAACTTGAAAGCCCCCTGGTTCAACCTGGAATATTTTTTCCAAGTGAGACTCGAGCTCATGACCTTTTATTTGAAAAGTTATAAGGCTACCAATCAACCAGAAGGCTTGGTGGTTTACTAGATACTTATTATTCATATTAATAACTTATCTAGCTAAAACCCAATTCATAATTATCAAACACTTTGACAATTATTAATCCTCGTTAAATTAATTTTCAAGTATCAACATTTAATAATTAACTAATTTAATTAATTTTATTTGTAATCTAATTATAAGCAATTAATAATCTCTATTCCCTCTTTGTCATCTATTGTGTTTAGATAATTTAACAACTTAAATAATCTTAACGTTCGTTGCAGGAGCGGACCTACCTTATGGGTAGGGGTAGCCCCCGCTACCCCTCAACTTTTACGCGCATTGCAAAAAAAAAAAATTTTTTTACGGTTTTATGTATCCGGTTATCACTTACGCTACCCCTAAGAAAAATTTACGTTACCCTTCAAATTTTTTTAAAAATTCAACACTTCATAAAAAGTCCAAAATTTTATAAAAAAACCTAATACTTTATATAAATCACTTCATAAAAAGTCCAAAATTTTATTAAAGGTTTTAAGGTATTGGGTAAGCCCAAATGTTTTATTAAAACCCAATACCTCAAAGTCTCAATTCTCAAACCCAACTTACTCAATCGGCTGGCCAAGAAGAAAGACAGAGAGCGGGAACTGTGAGAGTCAGAGACCGACCACTCGACCTGAGCTGAGACCACCGCCCGGCGCCGCTTCCGCCAAACCACAGTCCTCCGTCTCTGCAGTCTGTCTCGTCAGTCGCATGTTACCGTTAAAAAAATTGTTTACGTGAAAGTACGGTAATTTTTTTTTGTTTCATTTACATGAAAGTACGGTAAATTTTTTTTTTGTTTCATTTACATTAAAATACGGTCAAAAAAAAAATTTGCTACCCCTGAACTTTTGTTCTAGATCCGCCACTGGTTTGTTGCTCATGGTGCAATCATTTGGATCTCACCTTAGTAGAAATATTGTTAGATGTCATTACTTGGGCATATTGTTTCTAACAGACTCCCACTTGCATAAGTCTCGATCATCCATCATCACAAACAGTGGTGGATGTCTAGCTACATCTCACTGCCTCTATCAAGGTGTGACACTTTAAAACTGTCTACTATTCTCAATAGTCTAAGTACTCTTACTTAACTATTCGTAATAGTTATGGTCATCAGTCGATTATCCTTCTGTAATTGACATCCCGTTGAACATGTGACATTTTTCATATTTCATTCTCATATAGTGTCCAACTATTCTCTTTCTCGATCATATTTCAAAGTTGCCTAATCAAACTCCTAGTTTGAGCATGGCCATGCATTTACACCAGTTTTAAAAGCACGAGGGGCCTAGAGATTTCAGCCACTTACCTTAGTAAGGGAACAGATTCCTTTGACTACATACAACTCTCACTATGTTTTGGATTAACTCCCAACTATTATCCTTATTGATGTCTGATCAAAGAAAAAACGTTAGATCATGTCAAAGAGTAATCTTCCACATAATCAAGTTCTAATATGTATATCAGGTCCGAGGATACATGGACTATACAATTTTCAAAACCTACTTATGACTATGATCCTTGAAGTAGTTTTGAACTGAGTTACGTTCAATATTCATTCTCCAATAAATAACCAATATATACAACAATATATGTTTCTTACACAACCGCCATATATATCATATTAAAGAAATATATATATATATATATATATATATATATATGTGTGTGTATATATATGTATATATATATATGGACACATCCTTTTTATAACCAATTTTGTGTCGAGAACCACCTAAAGCACTTGTACGTTGTGTATAGATGATTTAACGAGATAGTAGGGTGGTCAGTTATCTAATCTCCTTATGTATCATACTTAAATCAAAAGGTACATGTGCAATTAATTAGAGAATGAATATTGAGCGTAACTCAGTTCAAAATAAATAACCAATATCATACTTAAAGCTAAAGGCACATTGTGCATCATCCGGTTCTCACAGTTCTCTACATTATTTTGGTTTTACACATGTGTATTTGATTCTTTACACATGTGTAAACTGATTTTACACATATGTAAAGAGTTTTTATTCATGTGTGTGTATATATGTAAACTAGATTTAATTTTGTGTCTCTGTATTAGGGTTCTTTACACATGTGTAAAGAGCTTGTTCTTCATATATTTAGTTGAATTGAATGCCTACAATGAGAAACAAGTTGACAATGGCCCGTTTTATGGTCTTTATATATGTGTAAAGAGCATGTTTTTCACTATGTATTTTGATAATTACACATTATTGAATTCGTTTTAGGGTCTTTACACATATGTAAAGTCAGTTTTCACTGACTTTACACGTGTAAAAAACATGTTCTTGAATTTGTGGTGGTGGAAGTGAACTGGTGATGCGAGAAAGGAAGAAGAAGATGTGTAAATCAGGGTTTTTTTACATATGTTCTTGAATTGTTATTGTTTTTCAACTATTTTGATATTTTGATAATAGAGAGAGAGGGAGGAAAATAATCATTATTTTTTAAAAAGAAAATAGAAAAAAATAGAATTACCTTTTTACCCCTATATAATCTAAGCCACACATTTGCTTTTTAAATATAATAAAAATACAGATTTAATTATAGTCACATATTAAAATATTAAGAAATGAATGTGTGGTTGTGATTGAGTTTATATGTTTTTCTAATAAACATGAATTTGCCCATATATATATATATATATAAAGGTTTTGGATGCCACATGTCATTCCCATATTAATTCTTAATATTTTTTTTTCCGTCTCTTTCTCCTATTTAATGATACAAGTTTATATTAAATAGTAATGATTTTTATAATTATTTTTATAAAATATTTTTTAATTAAAAAATATATTTATTCATAAAACAGTTTATAGTTTCAACATTTCTTTCATTCTTTTTATAAAACATTTTTAAAAAATAAATATATAACGCTTCTAAAATATGTCAAAAATAAGTAATATTAGATTTTTATTACTAAGTATATATAACACTGCATTTATTCACCCTGTATAAAATACATGGTTTCTAACTTATATTATAATAAATGAATAACTATACTTACTACGTGTCGACTTCTGATGAAATCTAGATTTTTATTTTTTATTTTTCTCTCCAATTAAATAATGATGATGTATCTAACATATATTATAATATTTTATAGATAACTAATAACACCAAACATACAAATCTTGATAGGAAATACTGTTTTATAACAAGTTGTATTTATTCAACCCATGTAACACATGGGCTTTAACCTAGTGTATATATATATATATATATATATATATATATATATATATATATATATATATATATATATATATATATATGGGTTTTAGACCGAACATATTTTTTTGCGAGAACATGTGGAACTAATCTCATCCCTACGTTAGATATGATCAAGGGTTGTAATTGATGATGACAATTATGAAAATAGTTTAATCAGTTTTATTTAATTTTAATGTCTAATGGGGTTTTGTATATCTCCCTATGGCTGTGTGTTATGCCTCGTAAGTGGGGGAGTGAGCGAGCCATGTAGGCAAGTGATGAGGCGGAACATCGCCCCCTAGGACGTGAGCGGACTAACAAACGTGAGGGCAAATGACTTTTTTGGAATGGTCGATCAATAAATGTCACCTCACCTCTTTTTAATCTTTTAATTCAATATTTAATTTAGGTATTAATCTGATTTTTCTCAAGTTACTTTCACTCGTTAGTTTAAAAAAAACGAAATACACGTGTTTGACTAATTTTTTTTTGAATATTATGTTATAAGTGTTAACGAAAACGGATTTGTTATAATTTTTTGTTCTCATAAGTGGTTTTGACATGTGTTTTGATTGAAATTTCGGATGATAAGTAAATATTTTAAAAAATTAATAACAATTGTTTTAAAGTAATTAATAAAATATATGTTTAAAAAACTCCATTCACTATGCTCACACTCAGTAATCATAACACATGTTTAGTTAGTGTGAGTGAGAAAACATCAGTTCAATGTGACGCCTACCTGGCGGCACCTTTTGGCTCATACTAATTAACCATAACATTTGCCACTTTGGTTGTAGACCAGTGGTAATGCCTCTTTGGAGAATATTCGGTTTAAACCTGGGAAAAGTTATAGCCCAGTGATAAATATATTAGAAAGAAAAAAATGTGATTTCTTGAATGATGTTTCGTTCTCACATATTTTTATTGTTTTGAATCGATAATTCTATACCCTTATATAATTACAAATGAGAGCGAATACTTCAAGCATGTTATTGGATGATTTTTGAGTAAATTACTATTTGAGTTTCTGACGTTTGCCCATTTTAACTAGTTGAGTCCCTTATGTTTCAAAACATTGGTCTGAACCATTACTTTTCATTTTTCATTCCATTTGAGTCCAAATTTCAAAACATTGGTCTGAATTATTATTAGTAAACGATAAGAAAATTTGAAAATCTGATCCACCAGTGGTTCGGTTCGCCAATTAAACCAATCAACATCATAACTAACCGACCAAAATGAGAACTGGTCAAAAGTATTCACTTGTAGGGTATGATCCAGCTTTGCGAATGGAATAAAAGAGTCCGGCGGCTGCATAGCCTCTGAGTGGGACGCAGAAGTCAACAATAAACAATATATTAACAAAACGAAAGTGAAGAAACGAGGGAAGGAGGGGTGGTGCGCTAGGGTAAAGCCCCATCCCTTCTTTTGCGGGTTGGCAACATCGGTCCCTCATTCTTTATTTGATAAACGACTCTCTCAAAAATCATTAAAAATAAACGGCGGGATTTCAGGATGTTACACTAGTAGGGGTATTATAGTCTTCTCATATGTTGTTAGGGTTTGTTAGTTGTCTCATGGCTTGTATATATTGAAGGCCATTGTTTTGTTTGTTCATAATCATGCTATCATTACTATTTATATTTTATATCTCAAACCCTAAACTGTTTAGTAACTTTGAAAATACATTAAAAAATATGTATATAAAAAATATAAAATAAGGACCGAACACGTTTGTCATTAACTATCGAGTGACACCGGAAAAAGGTTAAAAGAGAAACCGCCCATAGTCAAGATTTTCTCGGTTTTAATTTTGTGGGAACTCATTGTCGGCGAGCAATCCGTCCGTAATCAGATTACCCACGACCATATTATTTCTGATAGAGTATCACCGATGAATTCTCGTAGGTAATCATCATCACCGACGATTTTTCTAGTGAAATCGACCGTAAATAATGCTAAGTGGTTTTGTAGTGAGAGGTGTAGGGAAGGCAATTTAAAGATAAAATGAGGAGCGGTGGGAAGACAATGATTAAATAGGGAATATTCTTATAGTATGTGGTGCTTAATCTTTTATGTAGTTTAGAATTAAATAATAATGTTGAAAGTTCTGCCCCATTAACAACCATTTAGAGAAGAACAAATAACTATTTTTACCAATAATTATGTTCTATAAAACAAGAAAAAATGAGAGACAGATTAAAGTTTTAGCAATTTACCCAAAACCATCGTTATTCCCATTATAAAAGCTTCATAAGAACACACACTATTTCTGTATACTGAAATAAACAAACAAACATCTCTGATCTCTCTCTCACACACACAAATAAGAATCATGGCTTCTGTATCACAGCCCAGACTTCCTGTGATTAACATGGAAAACTTGACGCCGGGAACAGAATCTTGGGACATGACTAGCCATAAGGTGAGACGTACACTTGAAGAGTATGGTTGTTTCGTGGCCGTATATGGAGGGTTTTCTCAAGAAGCCAAGAAGCAAGTTTTTGATGCCATAAAAACCTTATTTGACCTTCCACTCGAAACCAAAATCAAGAATACTTCTGATAAGCCTTTTCATGGCTACGTGGCTCCTTTTCCAACTCGTCCTCTCTTTGAAGGCACGGGAATTGAGTATCCTACAAATTATGATAATGTTCAAAGCTTTGCAAACCTCATGTGGCCCTCTGGAAATGAAAATTTCAGGTAATAATATATGCAAATCTAGGTTACAATTATTATGTATTAGTTATGGAGATCTTTTTGTTGAAAGGAGGGACCTTGAGTTTTCATTTTGGTTTTTAGGTTGAAAATGAAAGCAATTTGGTTTATGTGAAGTCTGCTATCTCCACGAGCGGACTCAAGATTTCTGCCAATATAAGCAGACTCAAGCAAAGTGCGTGAAAATTAAAGCTATTTGCTTTCTGAGCTTCCTGATTAATTTGCACGAGTTCGCTTGCCACGTGCGTGGATCATTGCCAGGAAATCTTGAGTACGCCCGTGAATGTAGTGGACTTCCTGTAAACTAATATGCTTTTATTTTCAACCCTGAAACCAAAATAAAAAGTCAAATTCCCCGGTTTCAGCAAAAATCTAACTATGGACTATCATTTCAGTAAAACTATGCATTCCTATGCAAATCTAGTTTCACAACTAGAAAACATGGTGAGAAAGATGGTATTTGAAAGCTACGGAGTTGAGAAATACTATGAATCGCACAATGAATCAGTAACTTGTCTTCTCAAAGTAATGAAATACAGGCCGGCGAAAGTAGATGAGAGTAATTTGGCTACTGCGATTCATACAGACAAACCCTTTTTGACTATACTTAATTAGAATCAGGTTGACGGATTGGAGGTTCAGATCAAGGAAGATGATGATGATGAATGGGTGACAGTTGAGTTCCTTCCATCATCGTTTGTCGTCATGGCAACCGATACATTCATGGTAAATTTACTATAAATAGCTTTTATAGCTACACAAAGAAATGTTTTATACGATCAACTAATTTTGTATGGTGATTCACTGATTTGGTTTCTTTGTGTAATTAATTAGGCATGGAGTAACGGCAGACTGAGATCTCCTCGTCATCGAGTGGTCATGAATGTCCAAGAAGATAGGTACTCGATAGCTTTATTCACATTCAAAAATGGGATTGTGGAAATCCCGGAAGAATTTATAGACGATGAACACCCTCCCAGATTCAAGCCATTTGATCATTACGAGTTTACTGAATATTTTGCAAAAAATCCAATTAACTTGGATGAGCGTGCAATCAAATCGTTTTGTGGAGTCTGAAACACTCCTCGGACAAAAACAACGATGTGTTTAATCGATCAATATTGCATAATAAAATTTGGTTTGTTGTTTAAAACCTGTTTTTTTATTATTTATTTTTCTGATTATGGAAGACAAGAAAAGTCTTATAAAATGCAAACAAAACTATACATTTCTTCGGAAAATTAAAAGCATTACAAAGGACATGTCATGATGACTTGGAAAATGTGGCGAGTGACTAATTAATCAAAAAGGGTTATATTAAATTTACATAACCGCCTTTACTGAATTTATTTTCTCCTTCAAATATCTTTCATTTTTTACTTATAAGAACATTTGGTATACTCAAACGAGTGAGGGTTTAGTGAGGTGAAAAATGGTTGTTATGTGGCGCCACGTCATTTTTTTCAATTCTCACATCAGACTCACTTGGCAAGGGAAATACCCAAGTGAGTGAGCGTGGTGTGAGCATTAAATGCATTTTAATTTAATATTTTTAACTAATAAATTTATAAAAAAACGTAAATAAAAATTATAATAAAAGGACATAAATAAAAATTATAATAAAAAAGGACATAAATAAAAATTAAAATAATAAAAAAAGGTTACATAAAATAATATAAATAAAACTACTCGATTCCATATTTTACCTTGATCTCGTTTTATTTCCTCTTGAGAAAGGCTCGTCGAAGACCAGTGATTTGATCAAGGTCGAGAGCGAGAAAATTTCCATCTCTTTTTTTTCTCTTTCCCAATTAAACTTCTCTCACGTTAAATTCTTCCATTTGTTCGACCATTTTTAGGCGGATGTCGACGTGAGTTGGAACCGAGCCGGATCCCGAGCCCGAAGCTTGTGCCTTTACTTTCTTTCTTGCTGATCGGACATTGTATGTCGTCCTCTTCATCCATCTTCTCTCGGTTGAGATCATACATTGATCTTCCGTCGGACGCAGTCGGACTGGCATCAATGTCCGCCAAGGATCGTTTCTTTGAGGATCTGTCTCCGCTTGGATTCACGTACAATGTTTGCCATTTCGCATATTTCCTTAATAGTTCCTGAGTCGCAATTGGATCTTGGACTCCTCCGTCGTCTTGATATCGGGACGTTGCTTGCACTAAAATGTCGGTATCACTACAACCGCTTTTTCGGCTTCTATCACATTGTTGCTAGATGCTGTGAAACTTTAAGACTTTTCGGTTAATATGAGTCTATTTAGAACTCAATTGGTCCATAGTTCGATACTCGGAAGGTACGCCCATTAACGCTTCAAATTTTGTAGCGATACGTTTCCATAACACTTTTTTTGTTTTGAGCGTTACCTAAAAAATAAATTAAACAAAATTAATATTAATTTGTATAATGAAGTAGTAAAAATTAAATACTATTATATATTAAATACCTATAATGGGATCCTCCGTGACGTCGACAAACGTCGTAGACAAGTTTAGCTATTCGTCCACATCCCACTTCTTTGTAACCAGTGAGAATGCGTTTGTTGCGGGATTCTTCTTTTTGCCTTTACCTTTACGCGTGGGTTGCGTTTCCTCAACGTCTTGTTCTTCCTCCTCCGAAACAGCTTGCGTTTCCGGAACAAACTCCGGATCTTGTGAGTATCCGCCAGGCATATTGGGCATAATAGGCATGTTTGGGACATACCCGGGTGATCCGAACGAGTTTTGGTTAAAATATGGTGGTTGGGTGAACGCGTTTGGGTTTGTCGGAGACCGTAGAGTGAACGCATTTTGTTGAGACGCGTAATGAAGCCAAAACATGTTGGGATCGTTAGGATTCATGACTTGGATAATGAGATTTTTTATAGAGAGAAAATGAGAATTTTTATAAAATTGATAGTGAGAAGATGAGAGTTTAGTGCGTTTTATAAAATGAGTTAAATGGTTATTTATAGTGGGGTAAAAAGGTTTTTTTTTAATTACCGTTCAACGGTGCTATATTAAAGTTTTTAGCTGTTGAACGGCTTTATTGTTTGGTATCCACCCGTGAAGATCTTCACGTGAAAGGCTCATACCCCCCCCCCCACTCACGCCATCAAGGGGATGGTGTTGCATACCCACTCATGCCGTGACCATTGCTCACGAACACCTCTTACGCAAGTATACCACTTGCTCTAAGAAGGGTGTGTTGAATATATAGAGGGATACGTTTAGCCCCACCCTAATAAACACTACTAAAAAATTGATAAGTTTTCGACAGCAGATTTTGTCGGAAATTTGTCGGAATTGACTGTTAGTGACAACTTTCCGACAAAAACCGTTGGTCGGAAAAACCCTCGTAGGAAAAAAAAATCCCGACAAAGTTCCGACTATTTTTCCAACAAATTAGCGACAAATACCTTTCGTCGGTTAGATTCCGACAATATTCCGACAATTATACTCTTTAAACTCTGTGACGAAATTGCGACGAGTTTCCCACAAATTAGTTTTTTAAATATTATTATTTTTAATTATTAATAATAATACAAACAATAATAATAATAATAATAATAACAACAATAACTAATCAGTAATGTTAGTATTTAATTACTAGTATTTAATTTTTAGTTATTATCATACCGACAAATTTCCGACAACTCTAAAAAAAATCCGACATTTTTCCGACAATTCTAAATTTTAAATTTTATTTTATATTTTTTAATAATACAATTCCGACAAATTTCCGACAACATTTTTAAAAAATTTCTGACAATTTTCCTACAATCATAACCTCTTTTTAGGTTTACAATACCGACAAGTTTCCTACAATTCTAAATTAAAAAAATCTAAAAAAATGCAGAAAAATATTAAAAAATTTACAGAAAAATAGCAAAAAAAATTACAGAAAAATAGCAAAAAAAATTACAGAAAAATAGCATTTTTTTTCCAGAAATATAGAAGAAAAATTCCCAAAAAACATGTTTTAATATATCAATCACAATTTATAACAAAAAAATTACATATTTAACGATTACTATTACTAATCGGCTAATTTTTTCAAGATTTCTTCAACTTGTCTTTGTAATTTTTGCTCCTTTGCATCTCGTTCGGACCGCTCTTCTTCCCTTTCAACCCGTTCTTGTTCTCGTTCTCGTTCTCGTTCTTTTTCCATTTGTTCCAAACGATTTTCCAAATTTTCTCGAGCCTCCTTTTCCTTTTGTAGTTCAGATCGAATATATTGGACCTAAAATTTGTTAAAATAGATATAATTAATACATAATACTTACTTAGATACATGCATATGCTCAAAATAGGTACGGGTCAAGACGGGTTGTGCTCAAAATATGTACGGGTCAAAACGAGTTATGATCAAATTAAGTATAGGTCAAAACGGGCCGATCTAAAAAATATCAAATAAGCAACTTTCAACTTAAATGGGTCAAAAATTACCCGAACCCGCTTTATGAAACTATAACAATCAATTTTCTTATAAAACTATAACAATCAATTTTTAATTTAAATGGGTCAAACTAACCCAAATTCATTTTATGAAACTTTAACAATCAACTTTAAATATAAATGGGTTAAAATGACCCGAACTAACTTTATAAAACTTGAACAATCAACTTTAAATTTGAATGGGTCAAAATGACCCGAACTCACTTTATGAAACTATAACAATCAACTTTCAACTTAAATGGGTCAAAATGACCCGAACCCATTTTATAAAATTATAACAATCAACTTTCAATTTAAATGGTCAAAATGACCCAAACCTACTTTAAAAAACTATAACAATCAACTTTCAATTTAAATGGGTGAAAATGACCCAAACTCACTTTATGAAACTATAACAATCAACTTTCAATCTAAATGGGTCGAAATGATCCGAACCTGCTTTATGTAAGTATAGCAATCAACTTTCAATTTAAATGGGTCAAAATGACACGAACACATACATATGCGTATACATATACATAAAAACACAGATATACATACATATATATAAACCTAACAATTTAAGATACAAATACATATACATACATATAATAATCATAATCATAATTTCCTAACCCGGCAATAGCAATGCCTAAACAAACCATGCAATGCAACATGAAAACAAGATTTCCAAAACCGGTCCTCCTAATCTGGAAACAACAATGCCTAAACAAAGCATGCGCAACATGAAAACAATGGTTTTCAAAACCGGTCCTCCTAACCCGACAACATCAATGCCTAGATAGTATAACAAAAAATTTTGAAGTTTCATGCCTAAACAACAACAATAATAATAATGATACCTCTTGTGACTATCGGGCATCACTGTATGATCTAGACCCGCAAGCTGTGGATGACGGTGTCCCAGTCACCACGAAATTAGGATTAGAAGATCCTATCCCGAACATCTGGTAGCCATTACTGTTAGGATGCACACTTTTCCACACAACAAGATCATCGCGATCCTCCGGATTATGGCTGCGGTCCTTCCCGTACAACCTCTCAAGTTCCCCCGTGAACGATGTCTACATTTTATCAAAACAAAGCAAGTCATACTATACTTAATGTTGTTATAATAATTATATATAAACGATAAAGTTAACTAACAAATGATTCTTTTGATCGTTCAGTAACAAACTCTAACTGATCCACGTCATTAACATCGATTTCCCCATCCCGTAATCTCTTTTTGCACTCCTTGGTGGCGTGGGTATCAATGAAGACTAACTCAAAGCTAACTGGTCCACCCTTTTGTTTTTCCTACACAAAAAATAGTAATGTAGTTGATAAGTGTTAAATATACAAAGAGTTGCTAAAGTTTATAAACATAATTAGCTTACTAAGTTGATACGATGTTCATCGAAACCCATAGACCCGCCTGTATGACGGGATAGTGCATTAGAGCGATTCTTTCTCCCGGCTGCAGACCTTTTTAACCATTCCACGGTGTTCCAAGTCTGTAAATAGTAAAAATATATGTATAATATATAAAGAGAGAAAAATTAAGAAAAAAAGGAATATTGTATTAACACCCTTACCTTACAGAAACGTTTCCATCTCTCAAGAGGCACCGCTCTAGGAGGATAATTGCAAGTTATCTCGAAATTATGTTCTTCATCTGCAATAACATGCCCCGCCTTCCTTGCTTTATTTTTAGATTCTTCTCTCAAATCACTCATGATATCTCTAAAACGATCCTTGATCACGTTAATGAATCCTTCATAATAGGCTTCGTCGTCTCGTGGATCCCATCTCCACTTGGTCTGTAAATTAAAACATAAAGGTAAAAATGCAAAAATAAAACATATAATCATAACATATAAAATAACTAACTGATATATTACCCGAAACTTATTAAACATTATCCTCCTTTTATTAAGTGGGACTTGTTTAAACGTGGCCCAATCTCCATCAAGATGTTGGTCTAATATTCGTTTGGCACTCCTATGAACACGTTGACATCCAAACCTACAATATTGAAATAACCAAATAGGTATATTTATAACATGAATAAACATCATAAATTAAAATGTTAAAATTAGAAACATACTTTCTTCCGTGAAGTTTAATCCATTTCTTCTGAGATGTGCTACCATCCTCCTCACCATCAACATCACCATCGGCATCCTCACCATCAACATCATCAACGACATTCACACCGTCAACATCATCACCGACATTCACACCATCAACATAATCACCGCCATCCTCACCATCAACATCAACACCGACATCCTCACCACCAACATCACCGACATCCTCACCACCGCCATCCTCACCATCATCATCCTCATCGTAATTGTAATTATCAACATCATCATGGGTGACATCCCTTAACACCGTAGTGTTACGTACTTTCTCGGCCATACCAGCCATGGCATCACCGCTAGCCACACGTCTATGAGTACCAGCATATACCCCCCCTTTACCACCACGTGTCATCACGTATCTCCCACAATAAAATTTCTTGCTTTTACCTTTAGAACCGGACACATGGGAATTGCGTCTCCCTAAAGTAGCATCAACACCACTACGAGAAACAGGAGTCTGTCCAGCACCACCACGACATCTCTTTCCGCCACGTGTACCGGCACCAACACCACCAAGATTACCTTGATTACCATCCATAATGTATGGAAACTGCATTTAATTGAACAAGAATGGTAAGATATATAATACAAAATTAACAAACCTTATAATTATAAATAATTTAAAGTGTAAATACCATATGATAAATCTCAAATTAATAAAAAGTATACAACAAACAATATATGTTCCTAACAATCTTGTTTGTATTCATCTAAAGAGCGATCAAAAGAAAACATTTCATCATCATCAACATCATCATTATGAACATAATCAATATCATCATCGTTATCATCTTCAAGTTCTTCTTCCCCGTCGATCATTTGCTCTGATGTATTGGTATTTGTAACCCGGTCCAAGTGTTCACTCATTGATACTATATCCGGTAACTCAAACCGTTCATCAATCTGAAAGAACATATGTGCTTCTATGTTTCCAACATTCGAGACTTCAGTTTTAGATGCAGTGACTTCATAAATGTGTCGGGCTTTTGTCTTGATAACCGCCCATAAATCTTTTGTATCATTTGTCACGGCAGGGTATGATGTGTAAAACACTTGCTCCGCCTGTGATGCCAAGATAAACGGGTCGTTACTTTGAATTCGGGACTTGGGTTTAACATCAACCAGCTTATTTTTGTGAACTACTACACCGTGTTTGTTATCAAACCATGTACATTTAAACAGTACAACAGTTTGAGGCCCTTTGCAATCATATTGGAGCTCTAATACGTCATTCAATAAGCCGTAGTAGTCAGACTCTTCAGCGTTATACGTCTCCCCTTGTAACATCCCAAAATAAATGAGGATTTTAAATAACGGGTTGAACCGGGACGAACGGGATAAAAGAACGAGGCGTAACGGGCCGGGCCGGTTGGGCCGGCAAACTTGAAGGAAGGGGGGGGGGTTTCCTCCCTTTAAATAGCCAACACACACACCATTTCTCTCATTTGCAAGAATCTAGAGAGAGAAACCGTAGAGAGAGAAAGTTGGCGGATCGACCCGAGATTGAAGGAGCTTGTTGCTACTGAGCTCGTGAGCAAAACCTCCGGATCAGAATCTCGAAATCAGGTAACACCCGAACCAAATCTGAGTTTTTGTTCGTTTTTGGGTTTTCGGGTATTTTCGGGAAAATGACGGGTTTTTATAAACCAAATGAGGAAAGGGTTATAAATCTGGAATCACGAAGGGAAAATACACGTTTTGAATGTAAAAAGTCCGGATCTTGACCAGGTCGGACCTGCATTGCGAAAGTTAGGGTTTTTCACGGGGAAGATAGCTGAGTTCTGCAGGTATCGAAACTAGAGTTTCGAGCGGCCTGCAGGTGTCGAAACTAGAAGTTTCGAGCGGCCTGCAGGTGTCGAAACTAGAGTTTCGAGCGGCCTGCAGGTGTCGAAACTAGAAGTTTCGAGGGGCCTGCAGGTATCGAAACTAGAAGTTTCGATGGGCCTGCACCTGTCGAAACTAAGTAGTTTCGATAGGTCTGCATCAGTAAGTGAAGTCAGTGTATTCACCTGTAACAGAACGAGTAAACCGTTAGAGTCGGGATTTAGGTCTGATGTGTATTTAATTAATCAATTCAGATCGGAAGTGACGTTGTTGGACCTTTGTTTAGGACAACCGAGACTAGCTTATAAGGTGAGTTCTAGAAGCCCTTCTTTAAATGTTTTAATTAATATTTTTGGGCTGGTGTGCATACATACGAAACGATGTTTACGAAATGATGTTTACGAAATGAGGTATATAAAACGATGTTTACGAAGGACGATGTTATGAAATGTTTTGCCAAACGAAGTTTATGAAAGGTTTACGAATGAAGTGTTATTTAATAAAACGTACGAATGCTTTAACTAAAACGAGGTAAAGTTTTTATGAAAGTCACGAATGAACGAATCTGCCACGAGTTCCTACGGGAGCTAAGGTATGTATGTATGTATTGGCCTCACCTTACGGGGGGCCTATGTGGCTGGCTAACGGTTGTACAACTGGTTGAGGATGGGGTGACGACGGTCACCCATGGGATTACCGGGATCCCGATGGAAGGTACTATTCCTTGCGGGGAAATATTGCCTATGGTATGTTTAGTCTTCCTAGAGGTAACGAGCCTTAGGAGACGTATGTTTAGTCTTCCTAGAGGTAACGAGCCTTAGGAGACGTATGTTTAGTCTACCTAGAGGTAACGAGCCTTAGGAGACGTATGTTTGGTCCACCTAGAGGTAACGAGCCTTAGGAGACCTGGATGACGGATGACTTAGAGGTAGCGAGCCTTAAGTTCATCCGCTGGTATGCGATGTATGGGTTTGACGGTTACGAGAAGGCGCAGATTCGGTTCATATTGACTAGTGTTATGATGCTATGTTACGATGTTTTGATGATGTTAAGTTATTGCATATTTTACGTACGCTTTTATTAAATAAAGTATGATGTTATGTTTTTGGCAAATATTTGATGTTAATGATTTATGTTAAAACTAGAACTCACCAGCGTAGCTGACCTTTTTAGTATGCACATTCAGGTTAAGGAAGTTATGATGATGGACGGTGATGCTGGGCGGCTTGAGGAGTTACCCGGATGATGTGAAGACTGGCATCCCGTTACGAGTTGTTTTTGTTATGTACATGTATTTGAAAATGTTACGCTTCCGCATGTTAAACGATGTAATGTTATGTTTGAAATGAAATTTTCCGCTGCGTTATTTGATATTCTAGTTTGAGAACTGTTTGTGAATGAGTAAATCCAACGCGTGGGGCCTCCCGGGTTTGGGGCCTCTCAAGTTGGTATCAGAGCAATAGTTTGAGAGATTTGGACACTCCCTGTGTCTGAACTTAAACTGAGAATGGGACCGAAGGCGGATGCCAGTACGGGTAACTCGAGCCACAGCATCAGGTATGAAGGTAGTGTATATATATTTACATATATAGTATGCCTTAGGAAGTGTTAAGGTTAGGACTTGGGCTCTGATGGAAATCACAAAGGTGGTCAAATCGAAATCAAGACGTAGTGTAATGGTTAATTGCAGATGGCCAGTGTATATTAACATCTTACAATGCTTGTTGAATTCTATTTGTTAACTAGCGTGATGACATTGGATTTCCTTGTCTTGTAGAACGGAATGGCAAGAAGAGGGAACGGAAAGCGTGGTGGGGGCCGTACCGGTGGTCGTACCGGTGGTGGCCGAGGTAGAACTCCTATTCACCAGGAGTACAGTGAAGAAGGAAGTGTTCACACTGAGCCAGAAGCTAGTGTGCACGGGACTGAGCCGACTCATGCTGAAGAACAACAATTCACTTTTGAACCGGAAGTAAGAGCGGCTCTGGCACGTGAGTTCACCGAATTGATGAAGGATTCTTTGCCAGGACTACTGGCAGAAGCACTAAAGAAGGCTAATGAGGAGGGCGGATCTAAACTGACAACTGATATTCCAAACATTGAGGCCGTTAACGCACCGCCTGCTCGCGGCTGCGACTATAAGTCATTCAAGGTATGTGACCCGCCGGTTCTGACTGGAAAGAAGGACGCGGTGGCTACTTTTGACTGGGTAATTCGTATGGAAGCCGCCATTCGTCTGAGTGAATGTCGACCGAATCAGGTCGTGAAGTTTGCTGCTAACTCCTTGAGGGAGGAAGCATCTCACTGGTGGGAAGGTGTACGCCAGGCTAAGGGGAACGAGGTGGTTGATTCGATGATGTGGGATGATTTGAAAACTTTGGTGATCAAGAATTTCTGTCCAAGGAATGAGATCGAAAAGGTAGAAAGGGAATTTCTGGGTTTGAAGGCTGGGAGCATGACGCACCGGCAGTATACGACACGGTTCAATGAACTGGCACGTCTGGTGCCACACCTTATCACTACTGAAGGAAGAAAGATCGCTTGTTATATTCAAGGGTTGCCGGACAAGGTCCGCACATATGTTAAGGCAAACGCCCCTACTACCTACGATTCGGTAGTAGAACTGAGCGGCGTGGTATTTGATGATCTGGCACTGAATGTCGTTGCCATTGAAGAGCCTAAGAAGAAGCTGAGTTTTCCCGCTAAGCGATTGGGTGGGAAGTTGTTTGGGGCTCAGGACAAACGGGCCAGGGTAAATGAATTAGCAGTCTGTGGGAAGTGTGGGGGAAGGCATGCCGGTGAATGCCGGTTGGGATCAAATTTGTGCTACAAATGTGGCAAGACCGGGCACTACTCCCGAGAGTGCCCGAACGGTATCAAATGCTACAACTGTGGGGAGAGTGGCCACATGAGCCGGGAATGCACTAAGCCCAGGATGGGCGAGACCGGGAAAGGGAAAGGCCCAGAGAAGAGGGAGGAAAGGCCCCGAGCGAAGACTCGAGCGTATGCACTAACGCAAGAACAGGCCAGGAATGACCCCGATGTGGCGTCAGGTACGTTCATCCTTGACAACACTTTTGTTTCAGTGCTATTTGATTCGGGTGCCAGTAAGAGTTTTATATCTGCAACTTTCTGTAAACGAGTAAAGTACACGGTTAGTAAAATAGAACGAGCCTTTAATGTAGAAACCGCTGAGGGTAGAACCGTAATGGTAACCGAAGTAGTTGACGATTCCACGATAAAGATAGAAGGCCATAGATTTCCCGTCAGATTATTTGTTATGGTTTTGGGAGGGTTTGATGTCGTGTTAGGTATGGATTGGTTAACTGCCAACGAGGCTCAAATTATATGCAAACGAAAGATAATCCGACTCAAGGCTCCGGATGGTAGCGAAGTGGAAGTACTTGGGGATCGCGATGCCCCGATGCCCAACGTCATCTCGATGATTAAGGCAGCAGATTACTTGAGGCGCGGATGCGAGGCTTATCTGGTATACGTAATTGACAAGTGTAAGGAAGTGAAAGAACTGGACGATGTACCCGTGGTACGCGAGTACCCGGAGGTGTTTCCAGAGGAGTTGCCTGGGATACCACCCGATAGAGAGATTGAATTTCGAATCGACTTAGTACCAGATGCCCAGCCCGTGGCTAAGGCTCCATATCGACTAGCACCAGTGGAAATGAAAGAATTAATGGCACAACTAGACGAGTTACTTGAGAAAGGATTTATCCAACCAAGCATCTCGCCGTGGGGTGCTCCGGTGTTGTTTGTGAAAAAGAAAGACGGTTCGATGAGAATGTGTATCGATTATCGCGAGTTGAACAAACGAACGGTAAAGAACAAGTACCCTTTACCAAGGATCGATGACCTGTTTGATCAATTGCAAGGCGCAAGTTGGTTCTCGAAAATCGACCTTCGGTCCGGGTACCATCAGTTGAAGGTGAGGGAAGAAGACATACCGAAAACTGCATTTCGCACGCGTTATGGACATTTCGAGTTCCGCGTAATGTCTTTCGGATTGACGAACGCCCCCGCAGCGTTCATGGATTTGATGAATAGGGTGTGTCGACCGATGCTGGACCGATCGGTAATTGTGTTCATTGATGATATCCTCGTCTACTCCAAGAATGAGGGTGATCACGCTTGTCATTTGAAGGAAGTGTTGGAAGCTCTAAAGAAGGAGAAGTTGTATGCTAAGTTCTCCAAATGCGCGTTCTGGCTTAGGGAAGTCCAATTCCTAGGTCACGTCATTAACCCGAACGGCATTATGGTAGACCCAGCAAAGATAACGACGGTAAGGGACTGGGATATTCCTAAGACGCCAACGGAGATCCGCAGTTTCTTAGGGTTGGCAGGCTACTATCGGAGATTCATTCAGGATTTCTCGAAAATAGCTTCGCCATTGACAAAGTTGACACGAAAGGAAGAAAAGTACGAATGGGGTCCGAAGCAGGATGAGGCATTTAAGGAGTTAAAAGAAAAGCTAACCCAAGCTCCAGTCTTGGCCCTTCCCGAGGGCAATGAAGACCTGGTGGTATACTCTGACGCTTCGGGTCAGGGGTTGGGGTGTGTGCTGATGCAACGTGGAAGAGTGATCGCATACGCATCACGACAGCTGAAGGTTCATGAAGTCAACTATCCGACTCACGATTTGGAACTTGCTGCTGTTGTGTTTGCATTAAAAATTTGGAGGCACTACCTCTATGGGGTAAAGTTTACCATATACTCCGATCACAAAAGTCTGAAGTACTTCTTCGAGCAAAAGGAGTTAAATATGAGGCAGAGGCGATGGTTGGAACTTTTGAAAGACTATGACTGTGAAATCATGTACCATCCTGGAAAAGCAAACGTGGTGGCTGACGCTCTAAGCCGGAAGGATGTGCCTGCTCCTATTAGAGTGAAAGCTTGCCAAATGGTGGTAACGTCGGATGTGATGAGGGAAATTGAAAAGGCTCAAGAAGAGGCACTAAAGGGGGAAAACATAAAGAAGGAAAGGATGGTTGGCCAACAGGATAAGTTAGAATATAACACCCTTGGTGTTAGGACACGTTTTGGTCGAGTATGGATACCTATGGGTGGCGAGCTTAGGACCAAAATCTTGGATGAGGCTCATAAGTCTCGTTACTCTATCCATCCCGGTACCAACAAAATGTACCAAGATCTGAAGAAGGAATACTGGTGGCCTGGGATGAAACACGAAGTGACGAAATACGTAAGCAAGTGCTTGACTTGCTCACAAGTGAAGGCCGAACACCAGAAACCGTATGGGAAAATTCAACCACTTGAGATACCGGAATGGAAGTGGGAACACATTACTATGGACTTCATAACCAAGCTACCTCGCACAGCTAAAGGTCATGACACCATTTGGGTAATTGTGGACCGTTTAACGAAGAGTGCTCATTTTCTACCTATTCGCGAGACGTTCTCGTCGGAAAGGTTAGCGGAAGTATTTATTAACGAAGTAGTGGCGCGGCATGGGATGCCTCTGACGATTGTATCTGATCGGGACACACGATTCACATCGAGGTTCTGGAAGAGGTTTCACGAGGCAATGGGCACGAGACTCAATATTAGTACGGCATACCACCCACAAACGGATGGTCAGTCCGAAAGGACCATTCAAACATTGGAGGATATGCTTCGTGCTTGTATTATCGACTTCGGTGGCAGTTGGGACAGTCATCTGCCGTTAGCCGAATTCTCCTACAACAACAGTCATCACACGACGATAGGCATGCCGCCTTATGAAATGTTGTATGGGAGAAGATGCAGGACCCCGGTTTGTTGGGGTGAGATTGGACAGAAGGAATTGGGAAGTCTCGAAGTCGTTAAAGAAACATCGGAAAGGTTTGATCAGATCAAAGCACGCATGAAGGCCGCCCAAGATCGTCAGAAATCCTATGCGGATAAACGACGAAGGCCTATTGAGTTTAATGTTGGGGATAGAGTAATGTTGAAAGTGTCGCCTTGGAAGGGAATCATACGATTCAGAAAGAGAGGAAAGTTAAGTCCGAGGTTTATCGGACCATTCAGGATTATGGCACGGGTTGGTGAAGTCGCATATCGGTTGGAATTGCCTGATGAGTTAAGTGGGATTCATCCTACCTTCCATGTATCACACTTGCGAAAGTGTTTGGCGGATGAATCGGCTCACGTACCACTTACGGACATCGAGGTCGACAACAGCCTTAACTACATCGAAGAACCTGTGGCCATCCTAGACAGGAAAGAGAAACGTTTACGTAACAAAGTTATCCAGTTGGTTAAAGTCCAGTGGAAGCACCGGAAGGGATCGGAAGCTACATGGGAAACGGAGACGGAAATGAAGGAGTCGTACCCTCAACTGTTTGACTTATGATAGGTTTCGGGGACGAAACCTATTGTAAGGGGGGTAGACTTGTAACATCCCAAAATAAATGAGGATTTTAAATAACGGGTTGAACCGGGACGAACGGGATAAAAGAACGAGGCGTAACGGGCCGGGCCGGTTGGGCCGGCAAACTTGAAGGAAGGGGGGGGGTTTCCTCCCTTTAAATAGCCAACACACACACCATTTCTCTCATTTGCAAGAATCTAGAGAGAGAAACCGTAGAGAGAGAAAGTTGGCGGATCGACCCGAGATTGAAGGAGCTTGTTGCTACTGAGCTCGTGAGCAAAACCTCCGGATCAGAATCTCGAAATCAGGTAACACCCGAACCAAATCTGAGTTTTTGTTCGTTTTTGGGTTTTCGGGTATTTTCGGGAAAATGACGGGTTTTTATAAACCAAATGAGGAAAGGGTTATAAATCTGGAATCACGAAGGGAAAATACACGTTTTGAATGTAAAAAGTCCGGATCTTGACCAGGTCGGACCTGCATTGCGAAAGTTAGGGTTTTTCACGGGGAAGATAGCTGAGTTCTGCAGGTATCGAAACTAGAGTTTCGAGCGGCCTGCAGGTGTCGAAACTAGAAGTTTCGAGCGGCCTGCAGGTGTCGAAACTAGAGTTTCGAGCGGCCTGCAGGTGTCGAAACTAGAAGTTTCGAGGGGCCTGCAGGTATCGAAACTAGAAGTTTCGATGGGCCTGCACCTGTCGAAACTAAGTAGTTTCGATAGGTCTGCATCAGTAAGTGAAGTCAGTGTATTCACCTGTAACAGAACGAGTAAACCGTTAGAGTCGGGATTTAGGTCTGATGTGTATTTAATTAATCAATTCAGATCGGAAGTGACGTTGTTGGACCTTTGTTTAGGACAACCGAGACTAGCTTATAAGGTGAGTTCTAGAAGCCCTTCTTTAAATGTTTTAATTAATATTTTTGGGCTGGTGTGCATACATACGAAACGATGTTTACGAAATGATGTTTACGAAATGAGGTATATAAAACGATGTTTACGAAGGACGATGTTATGAAATGTTTTGCCAAACGAAGTTTATGAAAGGTTTACGAATGAAGTGTTATTTAATAAAACGTACGAATGCTTTAACTAAAACGAGGTAAAGTTTTTATGAAAGTCACGAATGAACGAATCTGCCACGAGTTCCTACGGGAGCTAAGGTATGTATGTATGTATTGGCCTCACCTTACGGGGGGCCTATGTGGCTGGCTAACGGTTGTACAACTGGTTGAGGATGGGGTGACGACGGTCACCCATGGGATTACCGGGATCCCGATGGAAGGTACTATTCCTTGCGGGGAAATATTGCCTATGGTATGTTTAGTCTTCCTAGAGGTAACGAGCCTTAGGAGACGTATGTTTAGTCTTCCTAGAGGTAACGAGCCTTAGGAGACGTATGTTTAGTCTACCTAGAGGTAACGAGCCTTAGGAGACGTATGTTTGGTCCACCTAGAGGTAACGAGCCTTAGGAGACCTGGATGACGGATGACTTAGAGGTAGCGAGCCTTAAGTTCATCCGCTGGTATGCGATGTATGGGTTTGACGGTTACGAGAAGGCGCAGATTCGGTTCATATTGACTAGTGTTATGATGCTATGTTACGATGTTTTGATGATGTTAAGTTATTGCATATTTTACGTACGCTTTTATTAAATAAAGTATGATGTTATGTTTTTGGCAAATATTTGATGTTAATGATTTATGTTAAAACTAGAACTCACCAGCGTAGCTGACCTTTTTAGTATGCACATTCAGGTTAAGGAAGTTATGATGATGGACGGTGATGCTGGGCGGCTTGAGGAGTTACCCGGATGATGTGAAGACTGGCATCCCGTTACGAGTTGTTTTTGTTATGTACATGTATTTGAAAATGTTACGCTTCCGCATGTTAAACGATGTAATGTTATGTTTGAAATGAAATTTTCCGCTGCGTTATTTGATATTCTAGTTTGAGAACTGTTTGTGAATGAGTAAATCCAACGCGTGGGGCCTCCCGGGTTTGGGGCCTCTCACCCCTCTCACGCATACACCACAGTTTGTGGTGACAAGTCCTTTACCATACTTCTGCATGTGGAACTTATAACCATTTACAAAGTACCCATTGTGAGAGTGAGCAAAAATCGATGGTTTTCTTGCTAAAATTTCCAAATGTCGAGTGCTTCCGTCATTTAAGCCAATCCTTACCTACAATGAAGAACATACACGCAACGTGTTGGTTAATGATGCACTAACACTAATCATTATGATTTAATTGGCTTTACTTACCCGGTCTTCAAACCATTCAGCAAAGTGGTTATCTCTGAGATTCGATATCAGCTCATCCGGATATAGTTGTGGCGCCACTTCATCGAACTCGTCGATGTAAGGATAAACTTCTACACAATTTAAAAGAACATACGTGTGCGCCTTTTTAAGTTCTTCAATACTAATGCGTGTCCGCGTTCCACCCTTTTGATATAATCGTCTAGATGGAACGACAAACACGCTTAGTTGACAGCCTCCACTCGAAGAACTAGAATGTTGTGGTGCGAAATTCCTCGGCTCTCGATTATGGCGTGTCTCAATCGTCGGGTCAAAGTATAGAGAACAATATGTGGTGACTTCATTCACTAGGTGTTCCCTCACGATTGAACCCTCAACCTTTGATTTGTTTCTAATTCTTCTTTTTATCAAGCCAAGCTTCCTACATTTAGAAGTCAATGAGAATGTGTTAGGAATTTTGAACGGAATTTGAAAAACATTTGGTTTATAAGATTACAAACAATGTGATTACCTCTCGTATTGATACATCCATCTGTATTGCACCGGACCACCAAGAAGAGCTTCATTAGCTAGGTGTATGACTAGGTGCTCCATGGAATCAAAGAAACCGGGAGGGAATATTTTCTCTAACTTGCATATCGTTAGAACCACTGTGCGTTTCATGTTAACCAAGTCATCTACATGCAACGTCTTTGAACATAAGACCCGAAAGAACATGCACAACTCTGTTACAGCCTCATATGTCTCTTTTGAAACAAAACCTCTAATAGCAAGTGGAAGCAGTCGTTGCATAAAAACGTGACAATCATGGCTTTTGAAACCATGAAAAGTGTAGTCTTTGATGTTTACTAAAGTCCCTACGTTTGACGCATACCCGTCTGGAAATTTAAGCTTTTTCAACCAAGCACAGACCTTTTTAACGTCATCTTTTTGCAGAGTGTAATCCCCCCTAAGTTTAGTTATCTTCCCATTGTTATCACATATGGGGTTTAAAAGACGACGTACACAAATATGCTTAATGTCTTGCCTTGCCTTCATATTGTCTTTGGATTTGTTGGTGCCCATAATTGTGTGAAATAGATTTTCAAATACATTCTTTTCGATATGCATCACGTCAAGGTTGTGCTGGATCAACAACTTACGCCAATACGGAAGTTCCCAAAAGATGCTTCTCTTTACCCAATTATGTGTAGTCCCAAAACCGAGCGGTTTCCTATATCTTTCAGTACCATGAGGTTTACCATCATAAACAATGGGCAAATCTTTTATAGTCTACCATATTTCCTCTCCAGTTGGCTCTGGAATACGTCTTACGCCCGAAACCATTTTGTTTTTCCGAAAGTTAATCTTATCTTTTAGGAAACAATGCCCGGCGGGAAGATGTTGTCTATGGCAGTCAAACCAACATGGTTTCCCTCCAAACTGAAGCTGGAATGATCCCGATTCATTCGAACAATATAGGCAAGCTAACTTACCATGTGTGCTCCATCCGGACAACATCGCGTAAGCAGGGAAGTCACTAATTGTCCAAAGCAGTACCGCCCTCATTTGGAAACTGTTACGTCGTTGGGCATCATAAGTTTCAATACCATGCGTGAACAACAGTTTCAACTCGTCTACTAAAGGTTGTAGAAAAACGTCGATATTTTATCCGGGATTCTTTGGGCCTGGAATGATCAAAGGAATTTGTATGTATTGCTCTTTCAAGGCCAACCAAGGAGGTAGGTTGTAAACCGTGATAAACACCGGCCAACATGAATACGGGTTCCCGCTTGTATTATTTGGACTAAACCCATCAGTACACAACCCGAGACGAACATTGCGTGTCTCTTTTGCAAAATCAGGAAAAGCCAAGTTAAAATGGTGCCAGGCCTGACCTTCACTAGGATGACTCATCTTTTCTGAAGGAATACGATCTGCATGCCAAGTCAAATGTTGAGCCGTCTTATTTGAATAGAACAATCTTTGAAGTCTTGGTCCAATAGGCATGTAGTTCATCACCAACTTAGGCACCTTCTTCCCTCTTTCCTTGTATCTGTCTTCATTACATACTATACAACGATCCAAATCAGAATACTGCCCATTGAATAACATGCAATGGTTTTGGCACACATGAATCTGATGTGACGGCAACTCTAGTGGCTTCAACATCTTCTTGGTCTCATAAAAGTTTCTAGGTAGCTTGTTATCGTCGGGTAGAATGTCTTTGATTATCGAAAGGAGTTTATCAAATGTTGAGTCGGAAACATTACAATCTGATTTCCAATTCAATAACTTGGTGGTGATAGAGAGTGTGCTAGCGTCTTTAGCCCCCTCCCATAAAGGCTCGTTAGCTTGGTTTAACATGTTATAGAATGCATTTGCTCTTTGATTTGGATCTTGTGGTCCTTGCTGATAATAAGGATCATGATTTTGGTGCATACCTTCCATAACCATTTGATCGTATCCGGTATATTCACCAAGATCTTCATCAACATCTTGGCCCATATGTTGAGACGGAAGGGATTTTGAACAATAGCCCACATTTATAGCTTCATCAGGATATAATTCACCATGCACATCCCATAACTGATAATCTTCCATGAAACCTTGGGTAATTAGATGACAATCAACTGCCTCTCTCGTCTTGTAATAACGATTTTTGCATTTACTACATGGACATCTAATTAGTAACTTTTGGACCCCATCTATAGTTTGCCTTTCAATGTTCGTTGCGTTTTCATATGCAAAATCCAAGAAATAAGAGACTGCTTGTTTAAATTGCAGATTGAAAGTACCATCTCTATTGGTTCTCATTGTGTACATCCATTCTCTATTCAACGACATTTTTATTGACCTGTACTAACCTTTGGTGGGATTCATATCAATGTCAAATCAAGAAATATTTGATAAACATACAAATGATTGACCTTCCCTCCGATATAATACAAATTATCATACCATACTAAAGCTAAATTACAAGTTATAATTTTTTTATCAGCGCAACTAAATTACGGTAGGAATTTATCTACCAAAATAATAAAATAGGTCATACGTTGTCGACACAAAATTAAGATATTATTTTCTTATTTTTAGTTATTTGTTGTAACGGATTATCGTTTTTTAATATTTATATTTTGATTAAGAAACACTCATGAAGAAAGATGGATACTCCAGTAACAAGTATTTGTTCAAAATTTAAAGAAACTAATGTAAGAACATGTGTAAAAGGAAGAGGAAAAGAAAGGATGAATAGGTAACTTCTACGGCATGCATTAACTCTTTCACATATAGGTTTTGTAAGTATTTGAATATGTGTATACTGATCCGTGTATGCAGTTTTGTTCAGATGAGTAAATTGGATTGATTTCAAATGGGTCATTTCCATTTGTGTATGCTATAACCAATTTTACCATCTGTGTATGCAAATGGTTCAAATAACAACAATTAGTTTGGTTGTATACTGATATGTGTATGCAGTTTGGTTCAAATAGGTCATTTCCATCTGTATATGCAAATGGGTCATTTCCATTTGTGTATACTAACCAATTTTACCATGTGTAATGCAGATGGGTCAAACAACATCTTTCATGGGTCAATTGGTTTGCTTGGTCATATGGTCAAATTGGATTAATATGGAACAATCAACCTTTGACAAACAATCAAATTGGATTAATTTCAAACAGAGACATTAATGTCAAACAATCAAAGTGGTGTAAAAAAATGTGATTTTCTTCTAGCATTTGGCAGTGGATAACCATAAATATGATTATAGAATCTTTATTTCAAAACTAAATACAAGCCACATGAAATAAAACGCCACATCATACAAACTAGCATTCACCGTAAGTAAAGTGGTAATATAATCGACTTAAACACAAGTATCATATTACCTCAGAAAATGCACATGCTCGTACAATATGTTTGTGGTCAAATGAGTGCAATTCATCCCCTGTTAAAGCATCCCATAATTTACTGCAAACATAAAGATGAATTGCAATAGAAACATCACTACCTTTATATAAATACCATTATTACATTTAACAGGACCACATAAAACTTAAATAAAATTAAGTGCAGGGTGCAGACAACCATCTTGAAATAGACAAAATCAAGATAGTGAAATAAAATTAAATGCCACAAACAACCATCTTGAAATAGACAAAATCAGCGAGTGCAGAATGAAAAGTCTTGTAGTAGGAATCTCAATTTGGGATCACATAAACCCCAATAACATTTAGGTAACACAATCTCAACTCAACACTTGAACAAACAAACCCTTAAAATCACATATCTGAACTGATTTTAGTCAAAAGAGTGCAGGTCGTCGACGCAATCAGTGGTTAGGAGATAACGGAGCGGTGACCAGCGAGGGAAATGAAGGGAGCGACGGCGATGAATGGAGCGACGGAGGGGACCAGTGGTTAGTCGAAAGAGTGCAGGTCGTCGGCGATGAAGGGAGCAACGGCGGTGACCAGTGGTTAGTCGAAAGAGTGCAGGTCGTCGACGATGAAAGGAGCGACAGTGATGAAAGGGTTCTGCCCTAATTTTTTGTGTTGGGGGGAAACAAATAAGGATTGGGAGGGAAATAAGATCAGAGATATGGGAGGAAATGAGGAATGGAGGGAATAATATACATGTAGTATTATTTTTTAATACCATTTACATGTTAATCTTTATATTTAAAAGAATATATATATGTTTATCACAAATTAAATTGTTAATTTTTATAAAATTATTTTTTGATTTTTTAAAAACTATTTTCTGGTTACTTCAAAAGAATATATTTATTTTTCACAAAATTAAATTGTTAAAAGTTCTAATTATATTATAAAGGTATGTTAAACAGTCCAGACTGACCTGAAACACATTGTCAAAAGGGTCCAGTTCAGGCATGGGTAATTAATGATACATGGTGAATCATTTTTTTAATAAGCACCAACCAACATGAGTATGTAACCAAACTTCTAGAGCATGCAAGGTTAGTACCCCTTCCGGCCACGCCAGAATCTAAGTAGGATCAAGGTTAGTACCTTAAACCTGGGATGTCTCATGTATTGAATTTACACAATAGCAAACAGTTTTTAAACTTTAAACATTCAATAACAACGGAAATTGACGTCATTACATCGTCTTAAAACGCAACCAATTAAAACATTCGTACAATATGTTCATCATTCATACCGTTCATTCCATTTCATTTCTCGTCCTTTCATCACCCTTAGGACTTGTAAGTTCCAAAGGTAATTACATCGCTCTTGAGACTCAGTCATTAAGGTAATACCATCACCCTTAAGACACATAGGTTCATAAAGTCTTACCATTCACCATTCACGGGTGACGTTAACCCCAAGTGACCGTCGCCACTACCTTCGCCAATTGCACAACTGTTATACCCATTTATAGGCCACATAGATGTTACCTCTATTATACTTATAATACTATGGCTTTCCCATAAGTCATCAAATATGCGTATACACATACACTAACACACACGACGCACACAAATACACACTCATACACGTACATACACTAACACATGCATATACACACATACAGTAACACACACTCATACGTGTATATACACTAACACATGCACATACACACGTAAACACTTATGCATATACACATATTGTAACACACATACACTCATACCGTAGACACACATACACAAACTAACACATATGCATATACACATACAATAACACACACATTCATACACTAACATATATACATATACACATACAGTAACACATACATATACATATTATATTAATAATAATAATGATCCTTAACTATTATTTAATTATTAATTTTATATTAAATATTAGTAATAATAATAACCTTTAACTACTAATAATTTTAGTTACTAATATTATAAATTTTGTTAATAAATATGTTAATTGAATTAAAAAATAAATATTTACTTTTGTGGGAAACTTGTCGGAAATATTGATATATTCCGACAACTTTTCGACAATTTTGAAAAAAATCTATTTTTTAAATATTAAATAAATTAATAACCTTATTTACTGAATATATTTAACAAATTTAAAAATGAAAAATTACATTTGTGGGAAACTTGTTGCAAATAGGTACATATTCCGACGATTTTCCGACAATTTTGAAAGAGCATATTTTTAAAATATTAAATAAAGAAGTTTACTTTATTAATAAATATGTTAAACGAATAAAAAAATTAAAAAAATTACTTTTGTGGGAAACTTGTTGGAAATATTTGTATATTCCGACGATTTTCCGACAATTTTGAAAAAAATCCGATTTTTTAAATATTAAATAAATAAGTTACCTTATTTAAAAATAAAAGGTTACACTTGTGGGAAACTTGTCGGAAATAATTATGTATTCCGACGATTTTCCGACAACACTGAAAAAGCCTATTTTTTAAAAATAAAATAAAAACTACTTTTGTGGGAAATTTGTCGAAAATAATTATATATTCCAACAAATTTCCGACAATTTTGAAATAAAACTTATTTTTAAATATTAAATAAATTAGTTAACTTATTTAAATAAATATATTAAAAGGATTAAAAAATCAGAAATATTTTTGTAGGAAACTTGTCGGTGGATCGTTGGAAGTAGATTATAATTGGCGACGGAATAGCGACAACTTTATTTTTGTCGGAATTTTGTCGGAAAATTGTAGGAAATTTTATGGTCACTTTTTTGTTGTTTGTTTTGTTGGAAAGTTGTCGTTAACTCGTGGGAAATTTCGTTTGTTGGTAATTTGTCGGAAACTTTTGTAGGAAAAACACATGTTTTCTAGTAGTGAAAAACATAGTGACGAAACATTTGCTATGTGTACATCACATACCTAATAGATTAATATGCAATAACAAACCTCGATTTGAATAAAAGGTTTGTAAGTGAATTCCATCTACCAGTTGCATGAGAATAAACTATGTATATAAATAATAAAAATTATAAGGATGTTATATATTCTTAGTTTTGTCCTTATTAGCTTTTAAATATCTTGCTATTTGGGTTCGTGGTCCAATGATAGAGGTAAAACATTTTCAAACACCAAAGTTTAAGAATGTCACATATTCAAGTTACACACTCAGGAATAAAGAAATTTGTCTTAAAAAAGAAACTTTTAGAGCATTCTCATCAGTTTCTTTATCCTTATCTTTATAATTTAACTAAAAACCATTATTTAAGGATATGATATATATACCAATACTGATGTGGATGTTTTTAAATATCTTTTACTAGGTTAAAATCTCGTGTATTACACGGGTTGAATAAATATAATATTATATATTAAGTAATAAAAAAAATATTTTTTAAAAACTTGTGTTTTACACGGGTTGAACAAACCCGTGGAATACAATATAATCTGTTAACACATACACTCGTCAAAGTATGTCAGTAGATTTATTTATTAATATAACTAGTTTAGAACCCCGTGTCTACACACGAGATGAAAAATATCAATACATAAAATTCTTAAATCTTTATGTATATATTTTACAAGTGTAAAAATGCATTACGTATACTAAGGATAGAAAAAAAAATTAAAATATGTAAATTAATATATAATTGGGTTTCGAAAAAACGTTAATTACTATTAATATAAGTTGACTTTCATTTACTATTTAATTGAAAATAAAAGTTACATAATTACATTTCAAAGTTTCTTATAATAAGGAATAATTTAAAATAAATGTGTTTTATTAGTATAATTAGTATTTTCTTTAGAAATGTAATTATTATTAAAAGATATAGGTGTATTTAATAAGAGAGAGCGACGGAAAAAAATGATGAGAATGAATACGGAGGCGACACGTGGCATGAAAAACCTTTATTTATTATATAGTATAGATATATAGATTAGTATTTCTTTAAAAATATATTATTATTTAAATATAGAAGTGTATTTAATAAGAAAGAGAGGCGGAAAAAAAAATGATGAGAATGAATGTGGAGGTGACATGTGATATGGAAAACTTTTATTTATTATATAGTATAGATTTTTAAATGGAAACCTAATAATATATTTGTCCTTATAAATATTCTTATATTTTGTATCATGTCCTACTTTTTACATTAATATTTTATAGCTAATTTATTTATTTTAATAAACTATATATTTATTAATATAATATAAATAAATATAATAAATTATATTTAAATATATTACACAACTCAAAGTTTAATAAAATTGATAAAAAAAATGTAAAAAAGTCAATAATTAAACATCATATAAATTTATAAAATTTACTAATAATTTATACGTTTTAGAAAGTGAAGAAATATAGTATTGGTACTGTAATACACCCAGCTCCATCAAAGCCAAACAGGGCCCAAGAACAACCCTTAACATAAATGGGCCTGTAACAGATACATGGATTCGCATCCCACGTCAAACGGTAAAACATGTTCACCAATAGGAGAAGAAAGAGAATAACAAATTTAGGTAGAGAAATGAGGCCCACAAGAGATAATCATGATGACACATAATGCATGCATTGTAACACCTACTACGAAAATGTTTAAGATTTGACTAAGGTACAAACCACAAGTACTATAAGTGTAAATAACTTATAGATCTAGGTTCAAAAAGTGAAAAACATGAAAATTCATCGGTAACGGACTGTCACGGATGGTAACGGTCCGTTACGGGCTGGGCACGCGAACCCTAATGACGCGCCACGTGTCCGGTGACTAAGGAACGAATTCTGACGCGTGGAAACCCTATAACGGAACGAATTCTGACGCATGGAAACCCTATAAGTTATTTACACTATAAATGTAAATAACTTATAGATCAAGGTTCAAAAAGTGAAAAACATGAAAATTCATCGGTAACGAACTGTCACAGATGGTAACGATTCGTTACGGGTTGGGCACTCGAACCCTGATGACGCACCACGTATCCGGTGACTAAGGAACGAATTCTGACGTGTGGAAACCCTATAACGGACCGTCACGCTTGGTAACGGTCCGTCACAGCCCCAGATTCACCCAGGTGCCCGACGTATCACTTCGTAACGGATCGTCACGCCCGGTAACAGTCCGTCACGCCACAATTTGACCAGACGGTGACACGTGTCTGATGACTCGCAAACCCTAAACTGGTGACGGACCGTCACCACCCGTAACGGTCCGTCACGACCCCAGAAACAACCCTATAAATAGCTGATCGAATTTAGTTGTTTTCTCATCCCAAACTCATCCCTCTCTTCTCAAAACTTGTTCTAGAGCATCCCTTGGCGACTCCCTACGATCCCGGTTCAATTCCCGCTCGTTGTAGTGCCCGGTTTAAGAAGAAACTCTCAAAGAAGTGTTAATACGCTAGAAAGATCAAGTTAGAAGACTAGCTTTATAATCTTAGAGGCTCATTCCTATAAACCAAGGTGAATACTTTATCTCTCTGAAAACTTGTGTCAAACATTTTATTTACGAAAATGGTCAAATAGAGGTTAAGGGAATAATGCTCAACGTTCTTCTACGAACAAAGCATTCAGGCCATAGGTATTCGTAAAACTTGCAAGGGATACACGGGTCTCGGGTGAAATTCCCGGATTGCGGCCGGTACTTGTCTTGTAACAACTTTGGAAGCAAACCTGGCCCTTGTTATAATACATGTCGCCAGTGTACACTGTGGTGCGATTGAACAGGACGAGCCTGCTGAATGTGTGGATTGAACGTAAAGTTGTGATTATAAAATTAATACTTGTTTGTGCCAAATGATTTTAATGTCAAGATAATCGTATTCATCGGCGTTCGCGCTGACGTTTTATTTTCAAAAATATTTTCAGAAAATGAATAAACTGAAATAAGAATGGGGTATGGGTAGACAACAGATCTGACCCAAGAAAAGAAAATGTGAGAGGCAGCCATCAGATCTGACCTATGAAAAGGATAAACTTGCACATTGGATTCTCAGGACTCGTGTATAGAAAATCCTAAAGAAAAGAAAAAGAAGATAGGACCAGTGGATTGATCAACCCTGGATAATACTATTTCCTGTGGCTGTATATGTATTTGATTTCAAACACTGTTTTGTAATCAAAATGAAACGGATATTTAAATCCCTATGTTTATAAAGTAAATATAAAACTTTTGTCTTCCAACTGAGTTTTGATATTTACAAATACAACCCTTGAGGTTGAAAGAATATTGAAACGGTCCTTTTGAAAAAGACTTCCCCTATATTTATAAAAACTCTGAAATCAAAGTCAAAGGTGATACCAATCGGGCTCGCACACGTCCAGGGGGTGCCTGGGGCGGGGTGTGACATGCATCATACGCGAGATATAAATAGAGGAAAGAGACCTTCTCTCATGTATGGGCTCTCATCTTGCTCTCTCTTGACTCACTAAAACCCCTAATCGGAAAAACAGTTACTTATTCTTACGCCGGAGTCGAGTCACAGGGACTCCCCCTCTCTGTGGCGAGACTAACGGTGTTCTAGTTTTGCATATCAGAATATTCGCCGGCTAGGTTATCTAAAGTCTAAATCAAGGTGGAAACTCGCCCTTCACCCTGAGTGGAAGGTTTTGTTTCTTCATTGGCGACATCCATTCACGAACGTTTTTCCACTCGCACATCTCAGATTTCATGGCATCTAGCAGCACCACCCTCCATCTAAACGATGTTTAAGGAGATGTAGACGCCATCCTTTCACCATCACGGCTTATTATCAACGGTGCCACCCAGGTCACTCAGTGTCCTCTTCTTCCTCCACCAATTTCCGCCCAACCCCCACCATCCTTCGCCAATATCTTGAATTACGTAAATCACAAACCACCGCTGGGATACCGTCATTAGTACTGGACACCCACTTTCTGGCACTCAGACGGACGCGTCTCACTCACCACTTAACCCCATACACTGCCTATCTCGGCACCTCTGCCGGTGCCTACCCAAATCCAGCTAACTTCCCCAATCCCCTCTATACGACCTCTAAAGTCAACTTCATCCACACGGACCCTCCCCTTTTTTCACTTCCCCACTTCCATCCCTCTCGGGGTAGAACCCCCTAGTCTAGGAACTATGCCTCCCTCCACATCCATGACTTACCTTACCCTGAAAATGATATTTTTCGACATCAGAGATATACCAGTTGGTGTGAACAAGCGGCAAATTAAAATCTCTTGGACGGGTTGTGCACTCATGCTGTCTTTTGGAGACCCCACCTACAATACCGTCACACCTCCTCCCCGAACCGACTCTTACCCTTCCATGGGAAACGGGGTTACGCCCGTGTACATGGAGAACAACATATACCCCTATTAGGTTAGGAGGACCTAACCAAGCCATATAAGCCAGTATCGTTGGTTTCCAAATCCAAATTCACTATCCAGATTGCCCAGGCAGATTTTCCAACCAAACTGAAAATGCTTCCACAGTCAGCAAGTGTGACGGCACTAAAGACCAGGACGACCATGTTAACATTTTCATTAGTGCTGGGGTGGAGCATCGGTTCCTCCCTATATGGTGCCACATTTTCGTGAAAACACTGATTGGTCCGGCAAGACGATGGTATGACAGTCTACCCATGGGGGTATTGACAGTTTCGAGGACCTCATTAGAAAGTTCATGCAGCAGTTCATCCAGCAACAACGCGCCACACTAAAGACAAAACATAAATCTTGCACATTCACCGGAGAGAGGAAGAACCTGTAGAGGATTTCATCACCAAATATAACCGAGAGAGTTTATAAATCAGTGGGGTGGGAGAATACCTATTAATTACGGGGTTCATCCAAGCCGTCCGAAGCGACGACCTCATCCGCAGATTTCATGAAAATGAAGGCATGCCAAAAACCATGGACGCTTTTATGGCTGTGGCAAAAGTATTTGTTAGTGCTGAGAAATCCGTTGTGGTTAACAGAGAATTAGACAAAAAATCAACAAGATTGGACACTTGGAGGCCAGCCGAATTTGGCCCTAGTAGGGAATCCCCTAAATGGTCCCACCCGCGTCTGCCAATGAAGCCGGATGCCATCAGAGATAGTTCCAAGTTTTGTGACTATCATCAGGACAAAGTGCGTAACACGGATCATTGTTGGCAATTGCAAAAGCACAGAGAACAGGCTATCCGGACAGGACAACTGACACATCTGGTCCGAGGAATATGGAACGGGCCCCAGCCGGAGGAAACTCAAAAAATGTGCAACCCCAAAACCACCACGTCACGTTAATATGACACGAGGCTCAGGATTTATTGATGAAACATTTTCTTATTTTGAATTATTCCGTTAATAGTACTTCAATCAATAGCTAAATTAAAAGGAGTGGGATTTTTCCACAATCAGGATGGATAAAAGTTGCTCGAGTTTGCTGGAGTAACCCCAATAAATATATTTGATTTAGTTGTCCTGATTAAAATGCCAATTGTCTTGGATTACAAATGGTTTTGGAGAGTGGATTTACTATACAACTTGAACAATTAAATTGGGGGGCGAAAATATTAAACATCAAAAATTAATTTTGTTTCATCAAATAAAGACAATAAACCCCAAAAAAAAAACTAGTTCTTACACACAAACGAAGTCTAATATGAAATAAACATAGTAAGCCAAAAATCAATAGTTCTGAGAAAAAAAATTCTGAGCAAAGATATGGGCTTTTGATTTAGATTATGAGGACTTTTGGTCTACATCAAGGTTGTGATTATAATATTTAAGCTTAATTTCTTCAATATGTCTATGTTATTCTTTCTATCTACACATTCACAATTAAATTTTATTTTTTAACATTAGCATTCTAGCAAAAAAGTTTGAAGATAAAAAACGATTACAATATTATATTTGGGATTGGGATTGGGATTATCTGCAAAAATAGCTCACCTAATATAGGAATATCAATGAACAAATTCTTGTTGTTTTGATATTGTTTAACAACCTAAAATCTAAGAACCCGATGATAATGCTAGATGTCAGTTCCCAACAAATTAAACCAATTAAAGTCTTAACAAAACTGATGACTTTTTTCTTATATTCTTTTATTTATTTATTAGGATAATTACTCAGTGCACTCTCTATATATAGTTACTCCTTTGTGCGTTCTCCTTCACAACTGATCAAGTTCAAGAGCCATAACAACTTGCACTCATCCTACAATATGGCTTCTACCTGCTACATTTACGTTTTCGCCCTTGCACTATTCTCCATCACAAGCAATGAGATGTGTTATGCTTCACGCAGTTTGTTGCAAGCTACTCCGACAGTACCACAACCACAGATACCCACCATCCCAACACTCCCACAACCACAAATGCCCACCATCCCCACACTCCCACAACCACAGTTGCCCACCATCCCAACAATACCCACCATCCCAGCCATACCGACAATCCCTACATTCCCTAATATGCCCAAAGTATCCTTGCCTCCATTGCCTTCTATGCCTACCATCCCAAACCTTCCAACAACTCTTCCGAGCATTCCTTTCTTCGCTCCACCACCATCCAAGAAGTAGACAATGGACATTTGCTGCTATATTAGATCACGAAGAATCAGAAGCTTTCATTGATTCTACTATTCTTACACGATTGTTGAGTGTTTTCTCATGTACTGTTTTCTTTTTGCTTGTTTCTGTATCTTTATGTGGTTTGATACACTTCTTTGTAATATATTGTTACTTTAAGTTGAAGAGTTACACAATTTTAAATCTTCAAGTGTTAAAAGTCTAATAACTCGTTCGTTTACTTGGTTTTTCAATAACTAAACCAAAAGCACCGGGACGTTTCCATGATCATACTGGATAATGTCACGGTTTTAAAGAGTGGATTTAGCTAGCCCGAGTGATATTGTATCGAAATACTTGTAGGCAGAGGTGATTGCCATGGAGATTTGGGTCGTTAATTATATTAAATTGATGGAGCATGTTTTATCTTAAATATTTCATAAACGCTTAAATATTTATAACTATACAAAAGTATTAGTCATTTATTATGATTAGTATATTATATATTTAGTTTATTATTATACTAGAAAACCGGACAAATGCGACCGAAATTATAAATTAGTGACCACACAAAAACGGTCGCAAAACAGTCGCAAACTTTGCGACCGCTAAACTTCGGTCGCAAATTTTGCCACCGCTAAACTTCGGTTGCAATTCAGTTGCAAATTTTGCCACCACTAAATTTCGGTCACAATTCAGTCGCAAATTTTGCCACGACTAAACTTCGGTCGCAATTCATTTGCAAATTTTGCCACCGCTAAACTTCCGTCGCAATTTGCCACCGCCAATAGTTGTGAGTTAGAAGCCAAACTATGGTCGGTTAGGGGGCAAACTACGGCGAGTCAGGGGTATTAGGGTAATTTATTGTCAATTAGTGTCATTAGTGGTGGTATTGGTGATTGATGGCCAACTAGGATTAATGACGTTAAATTAGTGCTAGTGATGATACTTTAATGCAGATTCGGTCCAATGATGGTGAATTATGGTTGTTTATGCTCAGTTATCATCGTTAAAGGTCAATTAGGTGATTGATGGTCAACTAAAGTCAATGATTTTCAATTAGGGTCAATGGTGATACTTTGTTGTCAATCAGGATAGTTTATGCTCAATTACCGTCATTGAAAGTCAATTATGACTAATGGTCAACTAGGGTCAATAATGTTCGATTAGAGATAATCATCATTCGGTTAACTTTGTTATTATCTCTTTTAATTTAATCTCTCAACATAAAGAGAGATGGTTTTCGGTTATAATATACAGAAAATATTATTCACCAAGTTTCATTCTCTCCTATTAACTCTTTTGACCAAGAGCTCCATACCTATCTTAGTCTATAAACTATATCCTTTCTTTTTTTCCAGCGGCGCTATTCCGCCCATTCTAACCCCCTAATTTTTCCACCGTACCCACTGCTGCTAGATGTCTGATGTGCCAAGAGCCGGTGACTCGCCGTCAAACTCACGGCACAACTGAGTTGACTCATTATAATGTCTTTTATCTCGATTTTGTCATTTCTATCTTATTTGTTGATAAGAAAGAAGAAGGAGAATCAATCCAAATCAAGGGTGATTTCTATTAACGAACATAACGACCTTATAACAACCGGTCAGTTACAAGAATTACAGAATTACAATCATGTCCCTGGACTAAAGGAAATTACAAAAGAACTATTCTTTTATTACAAATAAGTCCCTAGACTTATTAATATCGTAACAAATCTCCCCTGTTAACAACTTTCTTGACCTCAAGAATGGAATTTTGGAAATCGAAGCTGGAAGTCAGCCAAATCCTCCCAAGTAGCTTCAAAAACAGGTAAAGAATGCCAATGAACCAAAATTCAAGTAGAAGCTCGGTTTCCCTACTGCACCAATTGTCTGTCCAAGATAGTCTGAGGCTGCAGTGTAAAACGTGGACCCTGAGGCAAAGGAGTGATCTTTAAAGGAGGGCCAGGAGTAGCTTTAAGCAGAGACACATGGAAGACCGGGTGAATTACAGCTGAATCAGGTAAGTCCAACCGATAAGCTACCGAACCAATACGTTCAGTAATCAAATAAGGGCAATAGTAAGTAGGACCAAAAATTGTCTTTCAGTCCTCTTTCAGTCAGCAAACCATTTCATTCTATTTTTAGCTTTGGCTAAATTAGCTTTAAGAAGAGCCAGTTTTAACTCCCTTTGATTGAACCATTCCTCAAGAGAATCAATCTTAGTATTATTAGGGATGTAAGGAATGTGCAATGGAGGTGGAATACCATAAAGAGCCTCAAAAGGTGACATGCCAATAGCTGAATGGGTAGAGGTATTGTACCACCATTCAGCAAGAATAAGCCATTTAGGCCATTCTATGGGTCATCAATAACCATACACCTCAAGTAGGATTCCAAACATCTATTTAGAACTTCAGTTTGACCATCGGATTGGGGATGGTATGAAGAAGAAAAAGCCAAGGTAGTACCTTGCAGTTTCATAAAATCCTAAACTCCTGCCAAAAATGATTGAGAAATATGGAATCTCGGTCTGAAACAATAGTACTAGGACACCCATGTAATTTGAAGATATTGTCAAAAAATGGCTGAGCCACTTGGGCTGCACCAAAAGGATGACACAACGGAATAATATTTGGTGAACCTGTCCACAATGACCATAATAGAATCTTTTAAGAATCGTACAACCAAAAAGTAATTTTTCATTAATAATGATTTGGTACATATATGTAAGGCCCCAAAACCGGGTAACCTCACTTGTTGGATTTACTTATAAACATAGTCATAAATACTGAACTTAAATTTAAAACATTCATCATTCAATTACATAATCATAACAGCGGAAGTCTTTACAAATAAGTCGTGACATTATTCTAAGACATATAAAACAAAAGTGGGATGTCAGTCTCGTGCCGGGTAACCTTCACGCCATCGCACGACCTTTTCTTCCTTTACCTGAAATGTATACTAAAAGTCAGCTAACGCTGGTGAGTTCTAGTTTAATACAATTAGGTATAAACATTCTTTTCTTTGGAAGTATGCATAATTATATATACATTTATATAAATACACATTGACTTGAATTGCTTTTCTTTTATCATTCTTCGCAAATACATATAAATAGATATTCACATCATTTGTCTCATTTACTTTCATAACTTTTGCTTTTCTTTCATCTTTCTTTGTGACTACATATATATGCATTCACCCTTTTCTTTTCTTTTCTTTTCTTTTCATTCATTGGTGATCAACCCGTCATTTATTTGCGAATGTCACAAAGACAAACGCCACGGTCCATCGTCATGGTCCGCCTATTCTTACAACCGTCCGGCAACTAGTGTCCGTCCGTATTTTTCATTCTTACAACCGTCCGGCAACTTGTGTCCGTCCGTAATCTTACAACCGTCCTACCGTCGTAGGCCGTATTTCGCCCGTCTGCCATAAGGCATCCGTTTCCCACTTAAACTAATTATACAGCCGAATATTGATTTAGCGCCTTACTCCACCGTAGTGGCCTTTATTTAGTCTACCTTTCTAGACTTACTTTTTCTGGCTGCATAATAGTCAAGTGGTCGTCCGTCTACCGAAGTAGCCGTTATCATTGAAGCGTCCATAACGTTTTCTGTTACTTGGCAAGCAATATATATATAGATATAAAGCAGGATTTCATTCTTACACGTTATGTTATTCTTTTCATTCATTCTTGATAATCATACGATTCATTCTTTGTTCATAATTCATTTTTGTACTTGGGTATATATATATGTTTGAATACCACGTATGATCACATTAACATTCATTACATTTATTCACGTAGTGTATACACTTCAGCCCCAAAACATTTATAAATTATTTGCACATAACATAGAAGGGGGCACATAGAACTCACCTGATGGGCTACTCTAGGTTGTCCTAGACAAAGGTCCAACAGCGTCACTTTCGATCTGGATTAGGTAGTTAAATACACATTAGACCCAACCCCGACTTTAATGGTTTAATCATTCTAAACTTACTGACTTTACTTAACCAACCCTGCTGCCTGCTGTCTGCTGCCTGCGCACTTAGTAAGTGCGCAGGGACTTGCTCTTGCGCACTTGGCAAGTGCGCAGGAGCCTTCCTCCTGCGTACTCTGCGTACTTGGTAAGTACGCAAGGATTCCCTCCTGCGCACTTGGTAAGTGCGCAGGACCTGGTTCTTGGACCAAAATCCGAAGTTCTTGCATGCAAACCCGATCGTGCCAATCTTACAATTTTCTTTGATCAATACATGCGGTTTTTGTTCTAGATGCTATTTCTAAGCTTATTATCAAGTTTCATCCGTAAAAACATCATCTATTTAGCTAAAACTCGAGAAACCCCAAAATGAACAAAAACTCAGATTATGTATGAATCATTACCTGGATTGAAGTTTTGATTCGGAGGTTTTGCTCACGAGCTCAGCTGAACGTGCTCCTCTAATCTCGTGACGATCCGTCGACTTTCTCTCTCTAGACCCGGGCTCCCTTTCTCTCTCTAGAATTGGTGAAATGGAGGTGAAATGGTCAAATGGGCTGTCTTGCCCCTTTTATACCTGGGCTTCCCTCGGCCCGTTAGAGTCGAGCCCAAGCCCATCCGTCTTTCTTTCGCTTTATGACGTTTAAATCCCCATCGTATTATTATTTACTTATTTACTATTTTCGGGATGTTACAAGTCTACCCTCCTTAAAGAGGTTTCGTCCTCGAAACTGTTTATACGTCAAACAATTAAGGGTATAGTCCCCTCATCTCGTCTTCTTTTTCCCATGTAGCTTCCGACCCTTTTCTGTGCTTCCATTGTATTTTGACTAAAGGGATCGACTTATTGCGTAGTCGCTTTTCAGCTCGATCAAGGATGGCTATTGGTTCCTCTACATAATTTAGGCTGTTATCCACCTCGATCTCATCGTAAGGTATGTGAGCTGTGTCATCGGCTAGGCATTTACGTAAGTGAGACACGTGGAACGTAGGGTGTATTCCACTAAGCTCAACGGGTAGGTCGAGTCTGTAAGCAACTTGACCCACTCTTGCTAAAATCTTGAAAGGTCCGACAAACCTTGGACTCAATTTGCCACGCTTCCTGAATCGGATGATTCCTTTCCACGGTGATACCTTTAACAGTACCATGTCCCCTACCTGAAACTCTAAATCCCTTCTTCTCTTGTCCGCGTATGATTTCTGCCTGTCCTTTGCGGCTTTCATTCGAGCCTTGATCTGATCAAATTTCTCGAAAGTAGCTTTGACCACATCGAGACTCGCAAAATCCTTTTGTCCAATTTCCCCCCAACAAACCGGGGTCCTACATTTCCTCCCATACAACATTTCAAATGGCGGCATGTCAATAGTTGAGTGATAGCTGTTGTTATATGAAAATTCTGCCAATGGTAGGTGGCTGTCCCAGCTCCCACCGAAATCAATGATACAGGCCCGGAGCATGTCCTCCAAGGTCTGAATGGTCCTTTCCGATTGTCCATCGGTTTGGGGGTGGTAGGCGGTGCTGATGTTCAATCTAGTGCCCATCGCTTCATTGAATTTCTTCTAAAACCTTGACGTGAATCTAGTATCCCTGTCGGACACAATCGACAGCGGCATACCATGTCTGCTCACAATTTCTTTGATAAATACTTCGGCTAGCTTTTCGGACGAAGAAGTCTCACGTATTGGCAAGAAGTGAGCACTCTTTGTCAAGCGGTCGACGATCACCCAAATGGTGTCATTGCCTTTAGCTGTTCACGGTAGCTTGGTAATGAAGTCCATTGTGATCTCCTCCCACTTCCATTCCGGTATTGGTAAAGGTTGCATTTTACCACATGGTTTCTGGTGCTCGGCCTTAACTAGTGAACACGTTAAGCACTTGTTCACGTATTCAGTCACATCGTTCTTCATGCCAGGCCACCAGTACTCTTTCTTCAAGTCTTGATACATTTTGTTTGTCCCGGGGTGGATAGAATAACGAGACTTATGGGCCTCATCGAGTATTTTGGCCCTAAGCTCGCCAATCTTAGGTATCCACATCCGGCCAAACCTAGTTCGTACTCCGTATGTATTTGCACTTAAGTTCCCTTGTTGTCCTACTATTCTTTCCCGTTTCACATTTCTTTCTAACAGTGCTTCATCTTGTGCCTTTGTTATTTCACCCATCAAATCTGGTGTTATAATCAGCTGACACGCTTTGATCCGGATGGGTGTCGATTCTTCCTTTCTACTTAAAGCGTCAGCCACTACGTTTGCCTTGCCTGGATGGTACAATATTTCGCAGTCATAGTCTTTCAGTAGCTCTAACCACCTTCTTTGCCTCATGTTTAGTTCCTTTTGTTCAAAAAAATATTTCAAGCTTTTGTGATCGGAGTAGATGGTGCATTTAACTCCATACAAGTAGTGCCTCCATATTTTCAACGCGAAAACCACTGCTGCTAACTCTAGATCGTGCGTTGGGTAGTTAACCTCGTGAATCTTTAGTTGTCGTGATGCATAAGCAATTACCTTTCCTCGTTGCATAAGTACGCAACCTAAACCCTGCCCCGAAGCGTCAGAGTAGACTACCAAGTCTTCATTTTCTTCAGGTAGTGTTAAGACTGGAGCTTGAGTTAATCATGCCTTAAGTTCCTCAAACGTGTTGTTTTGGGTTTGACCCCATTCATATTTTACTTCCTTACGTGTCAATTTAGTTAGTGGCGAGGCTATTCTTGAGAAATCTTGAATGAACCTTCGATAGTAGCCTGCCAAACCCAGGAAACTTCGTATCTCTGTTGGTGTCTTTGGGATGTTCCATTCCTTTACTGTCTCGATCTTTGCAGGATCTACCATGATGCCGTTTGGGTTTATCACATGACCTAGGAATTGGACTTCCCTAAGCCAAAACACGCATTTGGAGAATTTTACGTACAACTTTTCCTTCTCTAGCACCTCCAGAACTTCTCTTAGGTGACAGTGATGATCACCCTCGCTTTTCAAATATACCAGTATGTCGTCTATAAAAACTATCACCGATCGATCCAACATGGGTCGACACACTCTATTCATCAAATCCATGAACGCTGCTGGTGCGTTAGTTAATCCGAAGGACATCACGAGAAATTCATAATGCCCATAACGCGTGCGAAACGCGGTCTTTGGTACGTCTTCCTCTCTTACTTTCAACTGATGGTAACCCGACCTAAGATCGATCTTTGAGAACCAACTCGCACCTTGCAGTTGGTCAAAAAGGTCGTCTATTCTAGGCAGTGGGTATTTGTTCTTTACTGTCCTCTTGTTCAGTTCGCGGTAGTCAATGCACATGCGCATGATGCCGTCCTTCTTCTTTACAAATAGTACCGGAGCGCCCCATGGTGAGATGCTCGGTCTAATAAATCCCTTTTCTGTTAATTCCTGTAGTTGAGACATCAATTCTTTCATTTCTGACGGAGCCAATCGGTAGGGGGCTTTGGCAACGGGCTCAGCTCCTGGCAGTAAGTCAATCTGAAATTCTATTTCCCGATCGGGTGGCAACCCAGGTAGATCCTCAGGGAATACTTCCGGAAAGTTGCACACCACGGGTACATTCTTGAGTTCTTTAGTTTTCATTCTATCATCAATAACATATGCCAGATAAGCTTCGCAACCGCGCCTCATGTAACTTTCGGCCTTGATCATCGATATGACGTTCGGCATCGTGCAATTCCAATCCCCATATACCGTAATTGGACTGCCGCTTGGAGCTTTGAGGTGTATCCTCTTACGTTTACATATGATTTGAGCTTCATTGGCAGCTAGCCAATCCATTCCCAATACTATATCGAATCCTCCTAAGGTGAGAAGGAATAATCTAGAAGGGAACTTATGACCCTCTATTTCTATTATGCAATCCTCTGTTACTTGGAATACTGCCGAATTTTTACCAACGGCAGTTTGTACGCTAAAGGCCTTTACTATGGTGTTAATAGTGCAATCCAGTTTACGACTAAATGCATTTGATATAAAGCTTTTACTAGCACCAGAGTCGAATAAAATAGCAGCATGTTCATCATTTACTAGAAACGTACCTGACACGACATCAGGGTTTCCCCTTGCCTCTTCCTCCGTTAAGGCATAGGCGCGAGTCCTTGCCTTTTGTTGTTCCTGCTCCTTATCCTTTCCCGAACCAGATTGGCCGGCCTTCCTGCAGTATTTTGTCAGATGCCCAAATTGTCCACAGCTTTGGCATTTAGTGTCTCTCAAACAGTCGCGAGAATAGTGTCCCGCCCTTCCACACCTATAGCAGGTGGTGGTGCCGACTCGACACTCGCCAAGATGTTGCCTTCCACATTTCTTGCAAGTTTCATATTCATTGGACCTTGGTTTCTTGCTCTCAGTTGTTACGTTCCCTCTTCCGGTGCCTCTGGACGGGTTCTCCCACTTTCTCTTTTGTGTCTTAGGTGCCGGGTCCTCATTAGCGTAGTCGTCGTAGACGATTCCGCTCAGATTCACTACCGACTCGAAGGTCGAGGGTAGGTTAGCTTTCACATGGACACGGACCCGCTGTGGCAACCCCTTAACATAATACTTGATCAAACGGTCTTTAGTTTCTACCAGATGGGGTACTAGTTGAGCCAGTTCATTGAATCTTGATGTATACTGGCGATGAGTCTTGTTGCCAGCCTTGAAGTTCAGGAATTCATTCTCAACTCGGTCGATTTCATTCTGGGGACAAAACTTTTGGATGACCAGCTTCTTCAAGTCGTCCCATGTCATTCTGTTTATCGCATTCGGTGACTTAGTTCTCTGAATATTCCTCCACCAACTTAGTGCTTCGTTGGTGAAAGAATGAGCGACGTACTTAACAGCTTGGTCGGGTCGACACTCGCTGATGTTGATTACAGCATTCATCCTCTCTATCCATTCAAGCGTTACCACTGAATCCTTGCTCCCATCGAACTTGGGTGGGTCTCCGTCCTTAAAGCCCTTATAAGTACACCCACGGTTGCTCGATCCTATCTTTATTTCATCCCCATCACTATCATATACTTTCTCTTCCTTGTCTCCTTCATCCTCTTCTCTACTTTTCTTTATTGCCTCGGATAGTAGATCAGGCAATACCTTCTTCAAAGTGAGCACAACTTCACGGGCAATAGCATCCCTGACTTCAGGTTCCAACTGTATAGGCCCTGGACTGTCGTCCTTAACTGGGGTCACCTCTGTTTCGTGCACACTTTCGGTGTGCTCTGCGTGCACACTCTCTTCTTCTTCTTCTATTCTTTGGTTCAACGGAGGTCTACCTACTCGGCCAGTGCGACCGCCTCGGCGTCCAGTTCTCCCTCCTCCAGCCATAGTTCTTAATTTCCTGATAGTTAAAAAGGGAATACATCAATGTCATTCCTTCAGATCATAGTTTGGAACAGTACGAGCAAGGTAAATTCTTAATTACAGTGACCGGTTTGTGATTACTAATTTACATTGCTTTTCGGGTTCGAAACTCTTCAAATCAGTCGTGGCATTAACATCTATTTGTTCTAACTTAAGGTATCTATTCCTATGCTAGAGCATTAACTTTATGACTTACTTACCGTGCTAGCGTTGGCGTTGGTTACCCATACTGACATCCGTGCATTGGTCCCATAATCAGTTTGAGTCTAGACATTTAGGGATGTCTAAATCTCTCAAACTATTGCTCTGATACCAACTTGTAAGGCCCCAAAACCGGGTAACCTCACTTGTTGGATTTACTCATAAACATAGTCATAAATACTGAACTTAAATTTAAAACTGCGAAGCGGAAGCGTGGTGGGCCCATAACCCACAGGTCCCAGGATCGAAACCTGGCTCTGATACCAACTTGTAAGGCCCCAAAACCGGGTAACCTCACTTGTTGGATTTACTCATAAACATAGTCATAAATACTGAACTTAAATTTAAAACATTCATCATTCAATTACAAAATCATAACAGCGGAAGTCTTTACAAATAAGTCGTGACATTGTTCTAAGACATATAAAACAAAAGTGGGATGTCAGTCTCGTGCCGGGTAACCTTCACGCCATCGCACGACCTTTTCTTCCTTTACCTGAAATGTATACTAAAAGTCAGCTAACGCTGGTGAGTTCTAGTTTAATACAATTAGGTATAAACATTCTTTTCTTTGGAAGTATGCATAATTATATATACATTTATATAAATACACATTGACTTGAATTGCTTTTCTTTTATCATTCTTCGCAAATACATATAAATATATATTCACATCATTTGTCTCATTTACTTTCATAACTTTTGCTTTTCTTTCATCTTTCTTTGTGACTACATATATATGCATTCACCCTTTTCTTTTCTTTTCTTTTCTTTTCATTCATGGGTGATCAACCCGTCATTTATTTGCGAATGTGATCGGTGTCGAAGGGACCGGTCAAAGATAAAGAAATAGAGTGTCCTAATCACCTTAAACTAGTTAGGGTAAGAAGGGTGTCGAACCACGAAGAGTTTGTGGTCGGTGCTTAACTGCAATTGACAAAGTGATTTATGAAATAGCAATGGGTCTTTCTGACCAAACACAATCAATGATTTAGGTGAAAACTTTATAAACTCAACAAACAAATCAAGTACCAAACAAAATGGTTTAAGTTGTAAACAATGATTAAAAAGGGTATCACACCCGGGTTTCAAGCTCACAAGTAATTAAGAATTATCACACCAACATTTGAGTTCAAACAATCGAATGGTTATCCAAATCTAATTAACCAAATCTAACCAAGAACATCAACATTCATACATCATCGGCAAATAGTGTAAAACAATATTCACGAATGAAATCGAGACAAATGTATGCAATATAGATTTAGATCAATCAATAGATTCAACATGCATCAAAGTTCATAGCAATTATCATCTAACGGGGTCAATGGTGCAAGAATTTATCGACTCCCGTAAGTTCATAATCATACTAAACACAAAGATTCAAGTATTTCAAACCAAACGATTACAAGAATTGTTTCTCAAAGCTAGCACATGATAAAACCCTAAAAACTTACAAACAATCCACCCGGGAATGATTACCGGTGGATTAGCCGCTCATGGTTGTGGAATGCATCTTCGATTCTTCAATTTCTTGATATCAATCTTCAAGGATATATTTCTTAGCCTCCAAGAATGCTCCAAATCACCCAAAAACTGTGATGTCCAAGATGGATCTCGAATTTGGGGAAGAAAAACCTAATTAAACCTGAAAATCGGGCTGTTTCGCCCAAACCCCGCGTCTGAAACGCACCCAGCGGCGTAGGCTTACGCTGGGAGGGCGTAGGCTTACGCTGAGGACCTGAAGCAAGCTGTGAAGAAAACAGTTAGGCGTAGGCCTACGCTGGTGGGGCGTAGGCTTACGCTGGCCTGCAGTTTTGCCCCGTTTCTTCCGTCTTCCATCCAACTCTTCCGTAATATCTTCAAAGATCGCATTTTAAGCTTCCAACACCTGCACATGCATGACTACACAAAACCTTTGTATTCCACATATCAAATTGCATAAATATAACATATTACACCTTTTAATACATGAAACTTTGGCCACTTATCATATCCCCACACTTACTATTTTGCGTCCCGAAAAAGAATTATGCAATGGAATCATAATTGAAATCTGCTCTCATGATCTCATACAATTAAAACATAATCACGCATTGACTGTAACAATTGGTATTTCTATCCGACTAAACCCAACCACCGATCTATTGAGCCCCCGATTTTGTGATCTATTATCCTATTTATTACCAAGCAACAGTCTATCTATGGGTCTCATACTCAGAAAACTACGACTTAGCCTAATTCCATCTCAAGGTCATGTTTAGGCCTGGGTTAAACCATATAGATTTCCCACCATTATCAACATCAATTTATATGTTTTTGAAAATTATGGAATTATGGATCGATGGGTGCATGTTTTTAGCTTTTATTATTATTTTATGAATGAACCTAACCCAGTGGTGTTTCAATCACGCTGGAACACGATATATGACACTTAGGCTGCAGTTCTTAAGCAATGAAGTACATAAGCTTCGGAGCATGGGTGTATCCTTCAAGTCACCATCCCGAAGGGAAACACGTACTCCTAACTTAGTCATCCAATATTGATCACTTAAGTCCCTCCCATGGGTGTATCCTTCAAGTCACCATCCCGAAGGGAAACATGTAGGCTGAACTCAAGCTCTCAATTTTGTTTAATTAAGCTCATGCAAGATGGATTATGGATTGCGGGCGCCACCAATTTTCGGATTTATTTTCATAAAAAGAAAGTGGTGTGCCAAGTAATTTTAAAAACTTATAATTTTTTGTTTATAAAGGTACCTATCACCCTATGTTGACAGTTTCGACCTTACCGACACCCCTAAGATGAGAACCCACAAGATATTCTGAATTAATTATTCATTTAAACCTAGATACATTATCAGGATGTTTAAGCTCTTAAGTCGGTTGGGCCTACCAAAACATTACAAATCAGACGCACTTTCTATTCTTTATTTTTTTTTTTTTCAATTCACAAGCAGTTTCCAATTCTACCTATCATTTTCCATTTATTTGCAAAAATTCTAATTCAAGGACATTTTTTTTATGACTCAAAATACACACTCACTAACAACTTAGATGAAAGTCTCCCTCCCCACACTTAAACACTACATTGCCCTCAATATAGGAAGAGAAACAAAAACTAAAAGACATATACAAAGATTAAAGAACTTAGCTGGATATGCGATCGTATAGCATTTCATTCGTTATCATGCTCCACAGATGCAAACGGGCAGCTAAGAGCATCAAACTGACTTGAAAACCCATGAAACTTCCCCACATTTGGCCGGCTCGCACACAAAAACACAAAAAATAAATAAATCAAACAAAGTCTTAATTCACTTTCGTAGGAATCACGAATGCATTTAGCATATGCATCAAGCCTTTTAAACCCCTTGGTAGCCCGAGTGGACGAGTTGAGTCTCGTGAGGGTTTCTATTGAACACACCCGCAAAGTTCATTTAACTAGACATGAATGTAAAACATACCTTAGGCTACCTCCTAAGAGTGCTAAGTTTAACGTCCTCAGCCAGACACATTGTACCTTACTTAGGTCATGGTGGTCGGGTGGGATGCTTGCAGTCCTCCTTCCCCGCACTCAAGTTCCTCTCATCATCGTACGTCCTCCAAGCTTTCACAAATAATGCAAACAATCCTCGCTCTGCATCTGGAACTTGCGGTTTCTTTCTCTTCTGCCTCCTCTTTCTGATCCTCTTCTTCCCATTGTCTGGAGTCTCACCATTCTTCATCTCAACTGACCTGTCAAACACAACACAAGCATTCTCGACTGTGTGATTCACCTTTTCAGGTGATCCACATTTGTTAGTTTTCGGGGTTGGCAAGTTTGAAAATATTTTAAGACTCATTTTCTGAGCCCCAAACCTCATCCTTACCGTTCCCTCAGCACAGTTAATATTTGCCTGAGCAGTGGCCAAGAACGGTCTACCCAAAATAATAGTTGGTTCTGTGTTCTTGACACAATCCAACACCAAGAAATCCACTGGGTAATAAAACTCTCCTACCTTCACAATCACATCCTTTACAATCCCACGAGGATGTGCGGGAGTCTGATCAGCCAACACTACGGTGGTGTTAACTCTTTGTAATGGACCAAAATCGTGCTGATCATACAGACTCCCTGGAATTATACTCACAGATGCTCCAAGATCCAGCAATGCTCTATCCAGTTTAATTTCACCTATTTGTATAGAAATAATAGGTGTCCCTGGATCTTGGAGTTTTGGGGGAAAGGTACCCGTAAACACAGCATTCACACTAGCACTTAGCTTTACCTGTTCGGGACATTTGTGCCGTCTTTTACGGGTACTTAAACCTTTCAAGCACTCAACACTATCATGATTTTCTTTCAGTTCTTTCAAAAATGGTAGATTAATTTTATGATTTTCAAATTTCTCCCATCTTTCATCTTGTGTTGGATCCTGTTCACTCAAAACTGGTGGGAACACTGGTGGGAACAAAGCTGAAGGGAATGGAATTTTCAGAGATTTATTCACATTTTTATTTTTCAAATTATTTTGTGAAATTAAATCCTGATTATGGTCAGACTCAGACTCACTGTACTCCACCACTCTCTCTACTACCAGTGGTGGAGTATGTTCAACATCGGAAAAATCAGATGAGGGTTGAAGACTTACATCATTTAGGTGTGCACTGTTTGTGGTTTGGGAACTTGAGGACTGATGTGCACTGCAAGGCTTACCTACTTCTTTGATGATGCTTGCAACAACCCCAGTTAGGTTGGTAACTAGATCTACCAAAGCTTGATGAGCTTTGTCATGGCTCTCCTGTTGCTGCACCACTGCTTGTATCATCTCGGCCATCTTCTTCATGTTTGACTGGATGGCATCCAGTTCAGAATGATAGTTTTCTTGATCAGGTGGCCTGCTTGGGTGGTAGTCTTGGTTGTAATCGTCCTGATAGTTTGGGTACTCAGGACCACCACCATATTGATTGTATCTTGGGCAATCTTGTGCCCAGTGGCCAGTGATGCCACAGTTGTTGCATGGCTCATAGTAGTCTTGGTCACCAAAATAATTATTGTCCATGTCAACCTGCACACGTAGCACAACCGAGTAGCTCTGAACAAAGAAATAAACAAAATAAACAAAAAATAAAAACAGAAGTAAAGAAAATCTTTTTGGTGGTTTGATAAGAATTAAAATCAACTAAAGACAATAGACTAAAGCAATAGAACTAAGCGCACCGATTCCCCGGCAACGGCGCCATTTTTTGATCGGTGTCGAAGGGACCGGTCAAAGATAAAGAAATAGAGTGTCCTAATCACCTTAAACTAGTTAGGGTAAGAAGGGTGTCGAACCACGAAGAGTTTGTGGTCGGTGCTTAACTGCAATTGACAAAGTGATTTATGAAATAGCAATGGGTCTTTCTGACCAAACACAATCAATGATTTAGGTGAAAACTTTATAAACTCAACAAACAAATCAAGTACCAAACAAAATGGTTTAAGTTGTAAACAATGATTAAAAAGGGTATCACACCCGGGTTTCAAGCTCACAAGTAATTAAGAATTATCACACCAACATTTGAGTTCAAACAATCGAATGGTTATCCAAATCTAATTAACCAAATCTAACCAAGAACATCAACATTCATACATCATCGGCAAATAGTGTAAAACAATATTCACGAATGAAATCGAGACAAATGTATGCAATATAGATTTAGATCAATCAATAGATTCAACATGCATCAAAGTTCATAGCAATTATCATCTAACGGGGTCAATGGTGCAAGAATTTATCGACTCCCGTAAGTTCATAATCATACTAAACACAAAGATTCAAGTATTTCAAACCAAACGATTACAAGAATTGTTTCTCAAAGCTAGCACATGATAAAACCCTAAAAACTTACAAACAATCCACCCGGGAATGATTACCGGTGGATTAGCCGCTCATGGTTGTGGAATGCATCTTCGATTCTTCAATTTCTTGATATCAATCTTCAAGGATATATTTCTTAGCCTCCAAGAATGCTCCAAATCGCCCAAAAACTGTGATGTCCAAGATGGATCTCGAATTTGGGGAAGAAAAACCTAATTAAACCTGAAAATCGGGCTGTTTCGCCCAAACCCCGCGTCTGAAACGCACCCAGCGTAGGCTTACGCTGGGAGGGCGTAGGCTTACGCTGAGGACCTGAAGCAAGCTGTGAAGAAAACAGTTAGGCGTAGGCCTACGCTGGTGGGGCGTAGGCTTACGCTGGCGGCGTAGGCTTACGCCATGTGGCGTAGGCTTACTCTGGCCTGCAGTTTTGCCCCGTTTCTTCCGTCTTCCATCCAACTCTTCCGTAATATCTTCAAAGATCGCATTTTAAGCTTCCAACACCTGCACATGCATGACTACACAAAACCTTTGTATTCCACATATCAAATTGCATAAATATAACATATTACACCTTTTAATACATGAAACTTTGGCCACTTATCAGAATGTCACAAAGACAAACGCCACGGTCCATCGTCATGGTCCGCCTATTCTTACAACCGTCTGGCAACTAGTGTCCGTCCGTATTTTTCATTCTTACAACCGTCCGGCAACTTGTGTCCGTCCGTAATCTTACAACCGTCCTACCGTCGTAGGCCGTATTTCGCCCGTCTTCCATAAGGCATCCGTTTCCCACTTAAACTAATTATACAGCCGAATATTGATTTAGCGCCTTACTCCACCGTAGTGGCCTTTATTTAGTCTACCTTTCTAGACTTACTTTTTCTGGCTGCATAATAGTCAAGTGGTCGTCCGTCTACCGAAGTAGCCGTTATCATTGAAGCGTCCATAACGTTTTCTGTTACTTGGCAAGCAATATATATATAGATATAAAGCAGGATTTCATTCTTACACGTTATGTTATTCTTTTCATTCATTCTTGATAATCATACGATTCATTCTTTGTTCATAATTCATTTTTGTACTTGGGTATATATATATGTTTGAATACCATGTATGATCACATTAACATTCATTACATTTATTCACGTAGTGTATACACTTCAGCCCCAAAACATTTATAAATTATTTGCACATAACATAGAAGGGGGCACATAGAACTCACCTGATGGGCTACTCTAGGTTGTCCTAGACAAAGGTCCAACAGCGTCACTTTCGATCTGGATTAGGTAGTTAAATACACATTAGACCCAACCCCGACTTTAATGGTTTAATCATTCTAAACTTACTGACTTTACTTAACCAACCCTGCTGCCTGCTGTCTGCTGCCTGCGCACTTAGTAAGTGCGCAGGGACTTGCTCTTGCGCACTTGGCAAATGCGCAGGAGCCTTCCTCCTGCGTACTTGGTAAGTACGCAGGGTCTGCATCCTGCGTACTTGGTAAGTACGCAGGGATTCCCTCCTGCGCACTTGGTAAGTGCGCAGGACCTGGTTCTTGGACCAAAATCCGAAGTTCTTGCATGCAAACCCGATCGTGCCAATCTTACAATTTTCTTTGATCAATACATGCGGTTTTTGTTCTAGATGCTATTTCTAATCTTATTATCAAGTTTCATCCGTAAAAACATCATCTATTTAGCTAAAACTCGAGAAACCCCAAAATGAACAAAAACTCAGATTATGTATGAATCATTACCTGGATTGAAGTTTTGATTCGGAGGTTTTGCTCACGAGCTCAGCTGTAACGTGCTCCTCTAATCTCGTGACGATCCGTCGACTTTCTCTCTCTAGACCCGGGCTCCCTTTCTCTCTCTAGAATTGGTGAAATGGAGGTGAAATGGTTAAATGGGCTGTCTTGCCCCTTTTATACCTGGGCTTCCCTCGGCCCGTTAGAGTCGAGCCCAAGCCCATCCGTCTTTCTTTCGCTTTATGACGTTTAAATCCCAATCGTATTATTATTTACTTATTTACTATTTTCGGGATGTTACAATATACAGAGGGAAGCCCTAGAAAAGAGGATAAGATACAACAAAATAGGACGACTAATTCTATCTCTATTCAAAATACAAATTCAAAATAAATATTTAAATTTTATACAGAATGTTGGAGGGAATTGAAAATAACCCGGTGAACCGGGTTATATATTAATATGCCCCCGCAAGATGGACGACCGTGGGAAAAGTCCAATCTTGGATAGAAGAGTATGATAGCGGTGTTTGAGCAGGGGTTTGGTTAGAGCATCCGCTAACTGATCATCGCCTTTGATGTGAGTAACACGTATGGACCCCTCTTGAACCTTTTCACGAACAAAGTGAAAGTCTAGAGCAAGGTGTTTCATTCTTGAGTGGAAAACCGGGTTGGCAGAGGTGTGGGTTGCACTTAGGTTGTCACAATATATTGCTGGTGTTACACTGGATTTGTAGCCAAGTTCGGACAGTAAAGAAATAATCCATTGCACTTCGGTAGTAGTAGAGGCTACAGCCCAAAATTCGGCCTTGGTAGATGATCGAGCCAAGGTGGGTTGTTGTTTTGAACTCCAAGCTATTGGGTTAGAGCCGAGGTAAACAATGTAACCTGTGGTGCTTCGAAAAGTTTGTTTTGGTGAAGGTTTGTAGCAGTAGGTGATTGTTGAACTAAGGAGAGTTCATGGTTTATAAGCTTTTCATGGAGTTCATGAAAGGAAATAGGAGAATCCCTTGCATGAATGGCATCAATGATAGATTTGTATGCAGTGGAGTCCAAACCATTTAGAATAGCATCTGTTATATCTTCAGTGTCCATCTTTTTGCCCAAAATACCAAGTTCATCCACTATGGTTTTGACCGATTGCATATAATCAATAATGGATTGGTCAGGGGTTTTAGTGGATTGTTTTAAACAGTGTTGGAGCTGTTTAATATGGCCATGAGAGGGATTAGCATAGGTGTTTGCGAGAATATTCCAGGCCTCAAGAGATGAGGAGGCATTAGTAATCAATGGAACAATAGGAGGGGAAAGGCTGCCAAAGATAGCTCCGAACAGCAGACGGTCCTGGCGAAACCAAACAGGGTAATCGGGATGAGGAGTGAAGACACCAACAGTAGAGAGGGTTGGTTTAGGTGGGGGTGTGTACCATCAATGAATTTATAAAGGTCCAAACCGTGGAGAAGGGCTTCGATTTGGGTTTTCCTGCTCAAATAGTTGGTGGCGAGTAGTGTGAGGGAGGGTGGGAATTGGACGATGGTAAGGGATGGTGTTTTGAGGGGAAGGGTGTTGATGATTGATGAATCACTGCTGTTTTCGGTTGTCATGGTGAAGGACAGTGGCCGGAAGGAATTGCAGTAGCCGGAAGATGATGAGAGATGGCAGTGGCCGGAAAAAAAGGGTTAGAGAGGATTAATAGGAAAGGAAGTTCTAGGATGATACCATAAGAATCGTACAACCAAAAAGTAATTTTTCATTAATAATGATTTGGTACATATACAGAGGGAAGCCCTAGAAAAGAGGATAAGATACAACAAAATAGGATGACTAATTCTATCTCTATTCAAAATACAAATTCAAAATAAATATTTAAATTTTATACAGAATGTTGGAGGGAATTGAAAATAACTCAGTGAACCGGGTTATATATTAATATCTTTGTCACTGGCTTTAGGAAGGCCCCCAATAAAATCCATGGAAATGTCACTAAAGACAGATTTAGCGGTAGGCAAGGGCTGCAGTAGGCCAGGTTTAGCTACTCTTTCATATTTGGCCTTGTGACAAATATCACAAGCTTTCACAAACTCTTTAACAGCCTGAGCACATTTCTTCCAATGGAACATCAATTAGAGTCTATTAAGAGTGGGCAGATACCCTGAATGACAAACCCAATCACCACTCTATTTTTTTTCTTTTGAGTACCTGACCATCCCAAGAGAAATGCTTAACAATGACTCCAGCTTGTAATTGAGATAGAATTTGTTGAATGGTAGAATCATTCTGCCAACTAGTCTGAATTCTTGGCCAAAGGCAAGGATCTATAGAGCTTAGACCCATTTGGAAAAGTGCCATACCATCTACTCTAGACAAAGCATCAGCAGTAGAATTATCTTTGCCCTGCTTATACACTATTTCATAGTCATACCCCAACATTTTGGCCAGCCATTTCTGTTGTAAGGGGGTGCTAATTTTCTGTTGTAGAAGGAACTTCAAGCTCTTTTGGTATGTTCTGATTATAAAATGCTTAATTAGATAATGGTGCCAATGTTTGACAGCTATTAAAATGGCCAATAACTCCTTTTCGTACACTGACATAGACTGCTGTTTGACATAAATGCCTTTGCTGAGGAAAGCAAGAGGATGAACTTCTTGCATAAGTACAGCCCCAAGGCCCTTGGATGAAGCATCAGTTACAATGACAAAGGTCTTAGAGAAATCTGGTAAAGCTAAGACAGGAGTTGTAGATAAAGCCAACTTTAAGTGTCAAAGGCTTGTTGTGCCTCCTTCTGCCATTTGATAGCATCTTTCTTCAAGAGATTGGTCAAGGGTCTAGCAATACTACCAAAGGCCTTAATAAACCGGCGGTAATACCCAGCTAAGCCCAGGAAGCCCCTTAACTGTTTTACTGTAGAGGGCTGAGGCCACTTAAGGACAGCTTCAATTTTGGCAGGATCAGTGTGAAATCCCTCCTTAGTAATCACATGGCCTAAGTATTCCACATGGAACCAGCAAAAGTGCATTTGGATTTCTTAGCCAACAAAGAATTAGACCTCAGAAGCTTTAAGACTTGGCCACTTAAGGATAGCTTCAATTTCCCTAATTATGTTTGGAGTTTCTTATGACATGTACTAGGATTATACTTTTTATTATTAGTTATCATAATTAAGGTATTAGTTTCCTTTTGTAATTTTAGTTAGCTTGTTCTCCAAAGTTTAGTCACTGCCTACATCAATGTTGTAATTATAATATTTAAGTTTAATTTCTTCAATCTGTCAGCTATGTTTTATTATTCTTTCTACTCATTTACATTTTTTTAACATTAGCATTCTAGCAAAAAAACTTGAAGCAAAAAAACGATTACAATTTTACTTTCGGGATTGAGTTTGGTCATATTATATGCAAAAATAGCTTACCTAAGATAGGAATATCAAAAAAATAAAATAAAATAAAACAATCTTGTTGTTTTGAGATTGTTTAACAACCTAAAACCTAAGAACCTAATAATAATGCTTGATGTCAGTTTCCAACAAACCAATTTAAGTCTTAACAAAACTGATGACTTTTTTCTTATATTCTTTTATTTATTTAGTTATTTATTAGGATCATCACTCAATGCATTCTATATATATATTTACTCCTTTGTGCATTCTCCTTCACAATTGATCAAGTTCAAGAGCCTAATTAACAACTTACAGTCATCCTACAATGGCTTCTACCTGCTACATCTATGTTTTCGCCCTTGCACTATTCTCCATCACAAGCAATGAGATGTGTTATGCTTCACGCAGTTTGCTGCAAGCTACTCCGACAGTACCGCAACCACAGATACCCACCATCCCAACACTCCCACAACCACAAATGCCCACCATCCCCACACTCCCACAACCACAGTTTCCCACCATCCCAACAATACCCACCATCCCAACCATACCGACAATCCCTACATTCCCTAATATGCCCAAAGTATCCTTGCCTCCATTGCCTTCTATGCCTACCATCCCAAACCTTCCAACAACTCTTCCGAACATTCCTTTCTTCGCTCCACCACCATCCAAGAAGTAGACGTACAATGGACATTTGCTGCTATATTAGATCACGAAGAGTCAGAAGCTTTCATTGATTCTACTATTCTTATACGATTGTTGAGTGTTTTCTCATGTACAGTTTTCTTTTCTTTTTGTTTGTTTATGTAATCTTTATGTGGTTTGATACACTTTTTTTGTAATATATTGTTACTTTTAAGTTGAAGAGTTACACAATTTCAAACCTTCAAGTGTTAAAAGTCTAATAACTAAGAGGCAAAAGAGCTCTCTCGTACGTTTACTTGGCTTTTCAATAACTAAACCAAAAGCACCGGGACGTTTCCATGATCATACTGGATAATGTCACGGTTTTAAAGAGTGGATTTAGCTAGCCCGAGTGATATTGTATCGAAGTACTTGTAGGCAGAGGTGATTGCCATGGAGATTTGGGACGTTAGTTATCTTAAATCGATGGAGCATGTTTTATCTTAAATATTTATAACTATACAAAAGTATTAGTCATTTATATATAATATACTAAATATATAATATTTAGTATATTATATATTTAGTTTATTATTAGTTGTTAAGAGATAATCATCATTCGGTTAACTTTATCATTATCTCTTTTAATTTAATCTCTCTACACAAAGAGATCTGGTTTTCGGTTATGATATAAAGAAAATGTTATTCACCCAGTTTCGTTCTTTCCTTTTAATTCTTTTGACAATGAGCTCCATACCTATCTTAGTCTATAAACTATATCCTTTCCTTTTTTTCCAGCGGCACCCACTGCTGCTAGATGTCTGATGTGCCTTGAGCCGGTGACTCGCCGCCATACTCACGACACAACTGAGTTGACTCATTATAATGTCTTTTATCTCTATTTTGTCATCTATGTATTTTTTTTTATAGTGGAAAGAGAGAATTTTCTATCTTATTTGTTGGGATGTATTCTTCGATTATTTTGATTCGAGTTTTAGTGAGCCTTAAGGTCTGAGTTATGTTTGGGCACCACCAACACCACCACTTCTCTTTGGGCATGTTGTTTGAGATTATTTTGGCCATAGTTTCACACCTTTTAAGCCTAATACCTTACTACTTGGACTAATTCTCAAACAGATTATTCATATTTTAGATTAGGAGCTGAGCACAAATGCACGATTCCTCTTTAGATACTTGTCATTCGGCTGTCACATGGATTTTTGACTCTCGAGCAACCACGCACATGACATTAGTCATCGGTATGGTTCATGACACCATTCCTTATCTTGGTACTTACGGAGAAAGTGGTTATGAGAAATGGTATGACTCTTGACATTTACCATATTGGTATTTCTATGCTTTCTATACCCAATCGCCCATTTACACTCAAAAATGTCCTTATTGTTCCTTGTTTAACCAAAAGAATTTTTGTTCATCACTCAGTTAGTTATTAATCGTCATGTTGCTATTAACTATTCATATTTCGGTTTTTCTATTCAGAATTTGGCAAGACAGACCCTCCATCACATTCTTCCAATAAAATCACATCGGTTTACTCGCTCTCTATTGCTACATTGGATTTGTAGTGTTATGTGATTCATGATTTGTACTGTATTATTATGATTCATGAGTGTTTGCTATGTTAAGATTTATGTGTTGTCATCATGTCTCAACATCTTGCTATATTATCCTAATGTTATAATATTATGTGTTATACCATCCCACTGAATATGTTACATTATTATTCATTATTTGGTAATGTAAATTATGTTATATTATTATTGGTTATCTGATAATTTATTTACATTGTTGTATTAGTAAATCCCTAACATCTAATAGTTATTAAACTTTCGCTTAAAACACTGCATTTTCCAACATTTTCTTTATTCCCTCCAGTTTCATTTAAACCTAAATGTTATACGATAAAACATTTTCACTTTTAGCCCATGAGGTTTAGGTTGCATCTTATAAATAAGATACTTAATTTAGATATCAAAAGTTCATAAAATACTGTAATTTAAACAAAGTCTATTTCATTTTTACTAAATTTAATTTTTTGCTATAAAATCTTTCAAGATCTTTCGTCACACCATGTGTGTGTAATCAAATTGGGATCTCCAATCAATTTTAACTTATCCTTCTGGGTAAATCAGAATGTTTTACAGCGGAAAAATATTTGGATATATCTTTGCCTAAATTCTCAACCCGAGGTTTATTCTGAACACATCCAAATTCTTTTAGATTGAATCAAATCTTTTCATTTATTGGGGACTTAAATACCCCCTTTGATTACAAAACATTGTTCAAACCATTTACAACATCTCCTGCATCACCGCATGTTTTATTTGAGCCACAAGGAATTTATCCTTTCAGCACATATCCTTGTGAATATCAAGTGAGTATCCTGTCTCTAGGAAACCGCCATCCTGAAACACCTCCTCTTGATTTATATCCTGCGGGGCTATCCCATGTGCCTAGGGAGTCGGAATCCTTTCAACACATAACACTATCAAAAACATATTTACATTTGTCCACGAGGCTATCCCTTAGGACTAGTCTCCATAGGTAATTTATACATCTTATTGATTACCTAAAAACATTTTTGAAAATGAAACGGTAGCGTGAACGCCGGTGAATATACTTATCAGGACACGAAATCATTTTGGCAATAATAATAATAAAATATATTTAAACATAACTTGGGTCCAATCTACACATCCAGCAGAACTATTTCATCTTAGTGTACAACCACGGTATACACCGGCATTTCGTTATGTAATATGGATGCTGAAACTTTCGGCTCCGGTATTACTTTATACATGTGGTCACACGGGACCTTCACTCATACACCATATTACAGCCAAATACCAGCCATGTCATGGGAATTGCACCCATGCGCGTGTATCCCTTGATCAAGTTTTACATATACTTATGGCATTAATGCTTTCCCGTAGAAACCCTTACGCATTAAAATATTTTATACTTGTATTGTCATTTTCATAAACGTAAAACGTTTCAAGGTTCTGAAAACTATAAACATATTCACATGAATGAAAGATAGCAACAACTAAGGTTAAATCTTGCTTAGAAGTGTGGGACTACTGATTTCCCTAGCGTTTCTATAAATGTTGGAGCGTTCTATCAACCGTGCGGAACTTAAGCGAGTGTCGGATATATTCTCGAAAGTATGGTACGTTAGTGGAAGTGAGGTATAGCTCATGTGTACAGAAATTTCGTTTGAATTTGTGGGTTGAATGAACGAGCTTGAGTTTCAATTTATAGGCCCAAAGTTAGCTCTATGGCGGACTATTATGTGGGGTGACGGTCCATCACCGTCTCTCCATGACGGCCCGTTATGGTGGGTGACGGTCTGTCACCGCTTTAGGGTTAAGAGTCAGCATTACACGTGTCAGCAGCTGGTCATTTGAGGCGTGACAAAACGTTACAAGGGATGACGGTCCGTTATAGAGTTACACGCGTCACTTCGTCATGAGTCACCGGACACGTGGCAGTTTCTAGTCAATTCCTTCCTCCGACGGTAACGGACCATTAAAGGCGGTGACGGTCCGTTACCGCCTCAAAAACCTAAATTTTTAGTTTTTAAATCCTTGAACTTTGAACTAATTACATATCCAACCCCGAGGGTTTATTTCGTGCTAGAATTAGGACCGAAATTTGACCAGTGTCACATCTTTACTTCTAAATTTATTTCATTTTCTTATTATATCATTTTAAGTCTTCAAACATTCCTCCAAAAAACTTTTTTCCAAAAAAGTATCACCGACGGATAGTCACGGGCGGAAGCTGGCCATCGGTAATTACCGACGGGATCCCTCAACTTTATTTTTTTAAGGAAAAAAATAAGCATACCGATAGAATACCGACACATAGTTGTGGTGTCTGTTTTGCCTACAAAAACCGAATGTTTACTGATGGTTAATAGCCCATGAATCATCTGATTTCGTCGTTTTTGGAGGGAAAAGATTGCCAACGGATAATCCGTCGGTAATCTGTCACTAATTTTGAGGATAAGATTTTGGATTGGATTCGTTCCCAGACTTTTCAGCCGTTTGTCAGCGTGGCCAGTTTACGACGGAATATACGTCGGTATGACTTATTATAAATACGAAAGGGTGGAGCGATCGCTAGTCGAAGGTTAGTCAAAAGTTCATTTAAAATTTTGTTCTTAGCTACATTAAACTGTAGTATATGAAACAGGGTTGTCGTATCCACAGGGAATCCGTGAAGAATAAGCATTCGTGAATTACTAACTAAACTAGACAATTAAAAGTAAAATTTTGAGAATTGAGTGTTAGTTGTGAAAATGGTTGCAGCAGCATCAAACTTAAGTTGGTTGTGAAAACGGTTGCAGTAGCAACAAACTTAAGTTGGTTTTAAAAACATATATGAGAAAAGAGATCGCTCCCAGGTTTCAGATTGTGAAGATGAATGGATGACCTAGTCTGTATCGATTGAAAATCACATAGACATGATTTGTTATACTATTCGATGTTGACAAATAATTAGAAGCCAAATTATTTGATTGTGTTGATTTACGATTAGAAAACCGAATAATTGACACAGTTGAATTCCCAACTAATTAATTACCAGTTCAAAAGACTAAAACTTAATTGAATCAAATGGTTCACGATTAATCAATACAAAGAGTGAAAACCAAGTAACTAATGAAATCAATGCAAGTCCTTTATCCTATGCACGATATTAACAAAACGAGGCATAAGAACCAAAGCGCAGGCAGGGAGAGCTGGGCCAACTACTAATTATTAACCGTCCTTTCAGTTGGGACTTTCAAGCAAGCCTTGCGAAGGCAGCCCCTTTCTCGCACATCAAAGACTTCATTTCCTGCAAGTGACCAACCGAACCCATGCAATTTCTTATTTTATAATAGGAGTGCTAGAATGTCTTTTCAATTGTAGGGGCGCGTTAGTGCTAATTTAAAGCAAAGGGCTTTTTTAGCTGGATCAGAATGAATAGGTTAAGACATGAATGATAACAAAGGTGATGGAAACGAACATTTCATTCATAACGGAGTTAAGAAAAATGAGGTTCTTAAATGACATTTTAAGTCTTCAAACATTCCTCTTAAACTTTTCAAAACCTAATGATGTTCTTATATGTAAGTTGCATAAATTATTTTCGATTTATATGAAAAATGTTTTATTAGAGTAATATGATTTCTAAATATGTTTGTTTTGAAGTTCAAAAACCTTCCTATTAGATATGACTTTTACATGGTAGACTTGTGCATTGACTTACTTTGGTATATCCATTCATTTGGCATTATGTTCGATTGTATTCTTTAAACTACTAAACAAAAAAGTATCACCGACGGATAGTCACCGGCGGAAGCTGGCCATCGGTAATTACCAACGGGATCCAACAACCTTTTTTAAGGAAAAAAATAAAGATACCAATAGAATGCGGAAACGAAGTTGTGGTGTCTGTTTTGCCAACTAATACCGAGTGTTTACTTATGGTTAATAGCCTAAGAAACTTCTGATTTCGTCTTTTTTGGAGGGAGTAGATTGTATGTGTGTAACACCCTAATTTTTCAGGAAAATAATACTAGAGAGGACTGAAATTGTAATTAAGTGAAAGTCTAAGGGGTTGGAATATAAAGAGTTAAAAAGTTCAAGGACCAAAACATAAAATTCTGAAAATCAGAGTGGTAGCGGACCGTTACCGAGATCCATAACGGTCAGCTACGTGTGGACAAAGGCAATCATGTGGAAATAACACATGTCAGAGGCATATCTGATGACTAAGCCCTACGGCGGACCGCTACGGCCCCCATAACGGTCCGCTAGCCACAAAACGGACCCGAGTTACGAGCAGGTGACGCGTGGTGAAGTGACGCATTTATCCTAGGTTGGTAGCGGACCGCTACTAACCTGGTTAACGGTCCGCTACGTGGGCGTTACGCCAGATAAGCCGCCTTAACAGACAGGCGGACTGTCACCCATATGCATAACGGTCCGCTACGGTCCCCTTGAGAAACCTATAAATAGATGGACCTAGATCTCGTTTTAGGAAGATCACACACACTCAAACACTTTATAAAACACACACTTAGCCTATGGAATCGTACTAAGGTCTCGGTACGCGTTCGGAAGTCTGGTTTCTAGCTTTTCATCCGTAATAAGCCGTAGATAGTTCCGAGTTAAGGTTCTGACTAGTTTACTACAACTTGGTTATTACCACTAAGCTAGTTATGTATATCTAAATAATGTTATAATAATCTAGGGCTTTGAGCTAAGTAGTTGTATTGTTATAATCTAAGTAAGAATATTGCAGGAATAAAGAGAGACGCTAGAGGTGAGTTCTATGATGCCTTTTTTAAATATTTTAAAATATTTTGGGCTGGTACACATGTTATGCAATGTTTTACATGAACACTATAATTACTTAAATGTTTTGAATTAGTTTCGTGTTATTGCAAAAGATTTGAGAAAAGTTTACATGAATACTATAAGCCTTGGTTTAAATATTTTAGGTTGGTATCCATGTTAATGGTAAGAAATAGTCTAACACATAAAACCATTTAACGGAGTATTCACGAAGTGTCAAAGAGGTGGTGGGTACGCCGCTGGTACACCCTACACATAAGCTTCTTTGATAACTCGTGGAGAAACTGTTATAAGAATTTAGGTTAAGGGTTGACTTTGGGAAAATGATTTGAGAAGAGAGATGTTTTTGGCATGCAATTGCCATAATAAACATTTGGAAGGAAAATGGTTTTGACATATAAATCATTTTAGAACTTATTTATCATGGTAAGGGGTACATAAATAAGTCTAAGACCTAATACTCCTGGATAAGTGAGTTTACGGTGTATCGAATGGGTGGTGGATACGTCGCTGGTACTTCCTATATATAAACTCATTCGATATAACGTAAACAAGCCTATACAATGGTTTAGGGTAAGGGCTTGATTTGGAGTCTTGATTCAAAGAACCTCGAATGGGAAAAAGTCTTGGCAATTATTGTTTTGACATAGAAATAATATTTTTGACCGTGAGGGTCTGTAAGGAAAGATTTTGCCAGGATTGGCCAAACGCCGTATTATATCTGGTAATTTATGGGAAAGTGTTGTAGTCAGGACCATAATCCCATGAACAAGCGAGTTCATGATGTATAGGATAAGTGGTGGATACGCCGCTGGTACATCCTATATATAAGGTCGTTCTATACAACGTGAATAAACTTCGTCATGATTTAAGGTAATGACTATGATGTGGGGTGTGATTCCCAATCTATGGACATAGTGTCATTCGGGAATTAAAAAAGAAAGAATATTAGAACAGATGTCATTGGCAGTGATTGCATTGACATAACGGAAAGGTTTTTGCCACTTTGGCATAAAATGTCATGCATGATCTGAATAGTAGAACGAGTCTCGGAACTATGTTTAGTCCTTGTGATTAAACATACTACAAGCCTATGGTAATATATGGTCAGAAGGTCGTATATTACCATAAGAACAACAGAGGCAGTGCATTTGGGGCCTGTCAATGGAAGGGTTGTACAATTCATTAGTAGAGTGAGTGATGACGATCACTTAAGAGGAGAACAAGACCCCTAGAAGAGAAAGTCGAGAGATGGGTGTATACACATAAGGGACTAAGATTGCTTGTGGTTCATGAATTTGAGCCATACAAGCAATGCAGAGATAAATTTAAGACAATAATCTATACTCTAACTGTTATGAATAGGGTTCGTTTGCAATATATCGAATGAGTGGTGGATACGCCACTGGTACTTCCTATATATAAGCTCATTCGATATATTGGGGAGAGTCCGGACATGGGTTTTAGAGTATAGGCAGGGTTTTAGATAAAAGAACAAAAGTCATTTTAAAATTTTGGTTTTAAAATAAAGACTAACTTTAATAAAAAAAAAATTGATAATGCACATTTTATGCACTATACACCTTATGAGAATGGGCAAGGGGTTAATATGATGCTTTGAAATGTTGAGAAAATGATTTAAACTTAGAACTCACCGGTGTTAGCTGATACACTTGAGCATGTGTATTCAGGGAAAGAGTATAGCTTTGATCAGAAATAGAAAAGGCATAGGAGCAGGCTATCTATCGCTGAGAAGATTGGCATTGTTAGATTTTATACAACGTTGTAATAGTTTAGTACAGTTTGTACTAGCTTGGCTTACATAAATAAAAAGTTTTAGTTTCCACTGCAATCAATCTCTATTATATTATGTGTTCATGAGTAAATCCGACAAGTGACCGACATTCCGAGCCAAGCGGGATGTGGGTGCCATGATGTGGATAGTCCGTCGATAATCCGTTTCTAATTTTGAGGATAAGATTTTAGATTGGATTTTCGCCCAGACTTTTCAGCCGTTTGTCGGTGAGGCCAGTTTGCGAAGGAATATGCGTCGGTAAGACTTTCTATAAATACAAATCTCTAGCTTTCTTTAAATGGTAACATAATCCACGGGTAAACCTTTAGTAACTCAATTTAAGCTTAAAAATGGCAACCTCCCTATATCATGGGTCAATTACATATATCCCCCTAAAAACTTCATTAATTACATATATACCCAACTCAAAATTTTATTTACGTATATCCCCTTCAACTAGATGATGCAATCGATCAAAAGCGACGATAGATGTTGGAATTGATCAGAAGCGGGAATCAGAAGGTTAGGGTTGGGATCGATGGAATAAGAATAGTCGTATTTCTTGTAATGTTAAAAGTGTAATTTTATAAAAGAGGTGAATATATGTAATTTAAGTTTTCAGTTGGTTATATATGTAATTAGGGTTGAAAATAGGAGGGTATATGTAATTTTACCATATATCAAATATGGCGGATCGTTGTTAGTGACTTTGTTGGAACCGGTGTCTCAAATTTAAACACTTTGGTTATCATAATTAAGGTATTAGTTTCCTTTTGTAATTGTAGTTAGCTTGTTCTCCAAAGTTTAGTCATAGCCTACATCAATGTTGATATTATAATATTTAAGCTTAATTTCTTCAATCTGTCAGCTATGTTTTATTATTCTTTCTAACTACTTATTTACATTTAAATGTTACTTTTTAACATTAGCATTCTAGCAAAAAGCTTGAAGCGAAAAAACGATTACAATTATATGTTCGGGATTGAGTTTGGTCATATTATGTGCAAAAATAGCTTACCTAAGAAAGGAATATCAATAAAAATAAATTCTTGTTGTTTAGAGATTGTTTAACAACCTAAAACCTAAATAATGCTTGATGTCATTTCTAACAAACCAATTTAAGTCTTAACAAAATTGATGACTTTTTTCTTATATTCTTTTATTTATTTATTTATTAGGAATTTAGGATCATCATTCAGTGCATTCTCTATATATATTTATTCTCTTGGGCATTCTCCTTCACAATTGATCAAGTTCAAGAGCCTAATTAACAACGTATAGTCATCCTACAATGGCTTCTACCTGCTACATTTACGTTTTCACCCTTGTCCTATTCTCCATCACAAGCAATGAGATGTGTCATGCCTCACGCAGTTTGCTGCAAGCTACTCCGACAGTACCACAACCACAGATACCCACCATCCCAACACTCCCACAACCACAGATGCCCACCATCCCCACACTCCCACAACCACAGTTGCCCACCATCCCAACAATACCCACCATCCCAACCATACCAACAATCCCTACATTCCCTAATATGCCCAAAGTATCCTTGCCTCCATTGCCTTCTATGCCTACCATCCCAAACCTTCCAACAACTCTTCCGAGCATTCCTTTCTTCGCTCCACCACCATCCAAGAAGTAGACGTACAATGGACATTTGCTGCTATATTAGATCACGAAGAATCAGAAGCTTTCATTGATTCTACTATTCTTACACGATTGTTGAGTGTTTTCTCATGTACTGTTTTCTTTTCTTTTTGTTTGTTTCTGTAATCTTTATGTGGTTTGATACACTTTTTTATAATATATTGTTACTTTTAAGTTGAAGAGTTACACAATTTCAAACCTTCAAGTGATATAAATAACAGGCCATTTAGAATTGTGAGCCGGCTCGAGCTCTATAGGAGAAGCTAGGACTCGTGCTCGTTTATTAAACAATCTTATTTTTAGGCTCAGGTTTGAACTCGTTTAACTCGGCTCGATTTAAACTTTTAACGAGCCGATTTCGAGTGACTCACGAGTCGGTTTTACTCGTTTACACCCCTATGTAACACCCACCCGAAAAGGGTGGAAGTGACGGTATAATAAAATTTTGATTGTAAACTTCATTTCATAAATGCTTAAATATTTATAACCATACAAAAGTATTAGAAATATATTATATTTTTAGTTGTTTATAGATAATCATCATTCGGTTAACTTTATCATTATCTCTTTCCTTCTCTATCTTGTTTTCGGTTATGATATACAGAAAATATTATTCACTAAGTTTCATTCTCTCCTATTAACTCTTTTGACAAAGAGCTCCATACCTATCTTAGTATCTAAACTCTACCCTTTCTTTTTTCCAGCGCACTATTCCGACCATTCTAACCCACTATTTTTTTCCGGTGACACTGCTCCGGCGATTATAACCCCCTTTTCAGGAAGTCCTCAAATTGCTCCTTTCACGCCAGTTATAACAACACCAGCACCATCTTGTTTCTCTCTTATTTCTGATCACACCCAAAGCACAACCACTCCGGTCGGACGTCCCACCGTCACACGCAGGGCCGGTCTCGAGAATCCTCAAAGCGGGTCCTATAATATAAACTCAATAATCATATATAAAAAAACCTTAATACGACAATAACAGTTATAACAATAATTACTAAAACAAAAGTAGCGTACCAAAATTATTTTAGTTGAATGTGGTGAATAAAAGGTTGCAATCGAAGGATATGCTTCTTGATGTTGGTATTGAAGAGTGGACAAGTTGATTAAATACTTCAAAAATTATAGAGAAGTTAGGTTTTCTACGGCGATTAATGAAGCTAAAGAAGATGGTTAATATTTGTGCTTGAAGAGTGCTTTTAGATTGCTTGCCAACAAGATGGAACCTTAGTAAGGTTGGCATCGACATTGCCTCTATTGTTTGTCCTATTTGTGGTTCTTATGCAGAAACGACGAGCCATATTTTTGGAGATTGTCACGTGGCGTCAAAGACGTGGAGATTGATTTCAGCTTGGCTTCAGACGGACTTTCTTATTAGGGCGAGACCTAAAACCTTGATGGAGATTCTTGATGCGTCTCAATTTGCGAGTAAGTGTAAAAAAGTGATTGAGGCTATTTGTTTTGCTGATTGGTGGGTTATATGGAGGTTTAGAAACAAGATGGCTTTTCAACCGAACGAGACTAGGACCGGAGAGATTCGACTCAATTGTTTATTTTTCGTTTTTATGGTATTCGAATAGGTCTCGTGAAAATAAGATTGCTTGGGATGAGTGGCTAAAAAACCCTCTCCTTATGATATAATTGCTTTGTTTGTCTGGCATCTTGCCAGACTTCTTTTTTTATAAAATCCTTCTGTTGTTCAAAAAAAAAACATAAGATGCATGCAAAGATTTCTTGGTCTAGTTCGGTCACTTCTAACGAAACTTTTAGGTTGAAATGTTAACTACAGTTTTTTGGAATGACTAGGAGTGTGCAAAAAAAGGAAAACCTAAAAAAATCAAAAATCGAAAATCAAACCGTATCCGTAACCCAAAAAAACTGAACCGAATTGTGAATTCGTTTTTCGGTTCAGTCACTAACCGTACCCAAATTGTGAATTCGGTTTTCGGTTCGGTTATCGGATATACCTTTTTTTAATCCGGTTTATTCGGTTTACTCAGTTGAATTCGGTTTATTCGGATATACTTTGTTTTTTAAATCGGTTTTGATTTATTCGGTTGAATTCAATTCAGTTAGAAACATTTCCAATTCGGTTCGGTTCGGTTAACGGATAAAAAAAATCAAAACCGAATAAACCGAACAAATGAACACCCCTAGAAACAACAAACTAAACTGGCTGGGTTGGATGAGTCAGTTGAACCGGTTGTTTTTACTAGTTTGACAGTCTTACGGTTCGATTTTAACGCTATAATAGTTTGAACATATTTTTTTTGAAATCATTATAATTTGTATGTATACTTTTTTTTTTGAAACGGTAACATATTTTTCAAGACTTCTAGTTCTAATTCGTGAACTGCATATCCAATTAAAGCCAAGGAAGGCCCAAAATTCAACCATCCGGCAGCCCTACTCACTTCGCTATATAATCCATCACTTCCTCCATCAACCACCATCGTCTATGCAGCTGTTCTTGTTTGTAGGGTTGCAACTTCAATCCATACGTGAGACCTCTGTTTACATATTTCAATTTTGCTTCCAATATCAAAATCAGTTTTTGATTTGAACATGATGAGAGTTATTGTCGCCCCAGTCTTACGAGCTCTGTAACATTGCATCGCTCGATGGTGATAGACATATTCATAATCTGATTCGGTTTAATTTGTTCATCAAGTTTGGAGTTGATCTGATTTGCAATTGATTGGCGTGATGATTTATTTACCCAATTATCTCTGCACTTTGAATGATGATCTATAATACATGCACTACCATCTGATCTTTCTATTGCAGTCAATCATCTCCAATCCATTTTCATTTTTATTTTAAATCTTTATAACATTTTTTTTATAATTTTAAATCTTTATAACAAACTCGGAGTGGTGGCCTGGAGCCGTGACCAACGTGGCCGTGACCAACGAGGACGTTGGCCCTTAAGGAGGGTCGATTGTTATGGACTGAAAACATTACAAGGAATGGGACTTGTCCCACATTAGTTGTATGTGCAACAAATGTGTGATTTATAACTCAAATGGTTCCCTCTCCCATCAGACTGGTCTTTTGAGCTTAGGGCCCCCGATTTTGAGAAGCTTGTTAATGGTATGCATCCACGTAAGTAAATTTTAGGGATTCATTGTTGTTTCATTACATATCAATGTAAATTCTTTCAATTTTCCATCTGAATCATTAGATTTCTGAACACGGTTTTTGTTTATGAATTATCTTGCTCATGATTGGGTAAATTTGCTGCTTTTTATTCTATTTGTGAACAATTCACTTCAAGATATTACGATGTTTGTGTTTCTTTTTAGATTAATAGCCAATTATTGATGAATTCTACATATGTGTTTGTTTAGGTTTTAACTGCTCTGGATCTGTTTGATTAAACGAGTCAATGTTTCTTCCGATGGAGGATGGTTTATGGATGGTAGATAATATATATGTTTAAAAAGATTATATTTTCCCATTAATTTGACTTTTTTTTCCCGATTTGCTAGTGTTTCTTCAAATTACAATGTTTCATCAAATTGCATTTTATCTTTATAAACTTTTTAGATGTTTAATTTATGGGTTGAAAGTAGTAATCTGATTTTAATATGAATGTGTGAACAAACTTTTTCTGTATCATTAACCATTATGTTGCAGTCACTTGGATCAAGGGGGTACAACTACTGGTCCGTAACATGTGAAGTCTGGTTCACTACTATGCAGATTGAGATTGGCTCAAACTGATAAAGATTACAAAATTTTAGCCTGCTTAGTTGTCTTCATGATCTTTTTGCATGGCTAGCATTGTTGAGTTCATGGCCATTTTCTTGTTCTTGTACATCACTATGTTAACTGTCATGGGTGTGGTCAAACCTCCCACCAAATAGAGCACTTAGGATATTCATAGTATTGCATGGGCTTTTGATGGAATAATCTTTGCCATTATCAATCATAATTATAAACAAGTATTAAAAATAAATTCATATTCATATTCAGTAAACAATTATATATTTTGTTATTAAAGAATTGACAATTTATCCTCTTTATAAACAGTAATGTAGTTGTTCTTCAAACACTTGGATTGTTTGTGATTTAATGATATACAATTTCTTGACACATTTAAAACATCATGAGATGTCATATGTTTTTGAAACCCCAATTTCTTGTTGATTATTGCAGAGTTGAAGGGCTGCAAAATGATCAAATGTATTGCCAGTTTCCATATTCATTCATCTATAGATATCAATTGCGGTATGTTCTGTTGGAATTTTTAGTGAAATTTTTTTATTTTCACAAACTTTGGACACAAATAATTACATTTATATATTAGTTATATAATTACTTATTTATGGGTTGTGTTCAATTATGTGACAGCTTCACAATTAAACAAACCGTGTCCAAACCGGAGCTAAGATGAATGAGATATCGATGCTCGATGTTAAGTGTTTTGAATGAACATTACTAATCTTGGGTTACTCTAATATAAACTTTGTTGCATCTTTTGATTAGATGCTATTAAATTTGTCATAAAGCCATATGAGTCTTTTAGTTCTTGAATCATATATCTTTTATTATAAAGGTATGATTAAGGTTTTTAATTTTATTTAATTTGACATTAACTTGTGGTTGGTTGGTCTTCGAAATTAAATTTATGGAGTTTTTTTATTAAATACATAATAAACTCATAAATATTTTCGAAATTAAATCTATGCAGCTGTTCCCGCCGTTTCCGGTTGCTTCTTCAATCAATTCGTTAGATCTCTGTTTATTTGTTTTCATATTTCAATTCTGCTTTCAAAATCAAAATCCGTTTTTCATTTGAACATGATGAGAGTTATTGTCGCCCCAGTCTTATGAGCTTTGTAACATTGCATAGCTCGATGGTGATAGACATATTCATAATCTGATTCGGTTTAATTTGTTCATCAAGTTTGGAGTTGATCTGATTTGCAATTGATTGGCGTGATGATTTATTTACCCAATTATCTCTGCACTTTGAATGATGATCTATAATACATGCACTACCATCTGATCTTTCTATTGCAGTCAATCATCTCCAATCCATTTTCATTCTATTCAAAAGTTTCAATCGATGATGCAATTAATTATTTACGCTGATGTTTATCTGTGATTAACATAAATTTATCACCATCTTTCGGCTGAGATTGCATATATTTTGTTTCAATTTTGAATCTAATTGTTGATGCCCATGGTATCTGATGTCTTGACTTAATCAATGTTTTAGGCATCTCGTTTTGACGAGCAGATAACGATGAAAACAGATTTTGCGACATAGTTTGCTCATACATTCTAAAGCTCACTGTTATTTATTACTGTTCACATTTTTTGTTTTCATACTTTTTTTTTATTACACAAGTTCTAAACTAGTTAAATAATTAAGTAAGGCCGATTACAATAAAGTGGCAGGTAAACGGGCAACAAGTTGCGTTGCAACCCCCTTTTGAATAGCAAAACCGATCCTACTAAAAACAAAGTTTTTGGTCTTAGGGGCCGAAATATTACCATGCACGACTCGTTGAACCCTGTTTAGGAATTCCACTACCTCCGGTGCTAGGAACCCAAAAGTATCAAAAGAAAAGTTCATACTTGATGATTTCACCCACGTTAATTTGATTCCTGTCAAATTGCTAATTTTGTGATTTTTCCTTATATGTTTCTTTCATTTTCAGGATTTTTATTTGATCTCACATGTAAAAACTGTTTCTACCTTGTAAAAGGAAATACATTTCTTATCCTGCTCTGTTCTTCTCAGGTGTCTTGATTTAAATAATCAATGGAGAACCGCTTACACTGTTATTTTTTTGGAACGTCAAATCTATCTTACTTTTACTACTAAACTGAATAACTGTCATCCAGTTGCGAAGCTTGAAGAAAAACACAGGGGGGACGGGATTCTTTTTTCCTATCAGGGGGGCCGGAATTATAAAATTTTCGACCGAATACATATAAATTAACACTACTAAGCGAAAAATTAGCCGAATACGTATAAATTAACACTACTGAGTGAAAAATCAGGCCCTCACTAAGCTTCGCCCATGCTGTCCATCAATCACATATTTCCATTTTCTGCCTTACATTTGAATCTAATTTAGGAGACAATGAGATTGGGTATGTAGAGTGGGTCTCCATATTTAAGTCACTTGTGTACTTATCCCTCTTTTGGGAATGTGATAGAGAATGAGATTGAGTGATGTTTAAAATCATTTAGAGATGGGTGTCAAATACAAATGCTGGCGAAGGAGTTTTGAGTGAATTTGGTTGGTTCACAATTTTTCAAAATTGTGAAATTGTTATGCAAGGAATTTTGAGTGAATTTATGTCTATTCGCATTGCATTCATTTCTCAACTAAACATGTTATCTTATTAATTCATATACCATTTCCATTGAATTATGTTTAATTCTAGCTACGGATGTCTACCCTTAGTTTGATCAAGATTCATGTCAAAGTGGTTTTTTACGATTCACATGTCCCTAACTGTCCTTTGCTTTCGCTTTCTAATTGAACCTCTCTGGTCTGGAAGTATATATTATAAAACCAAAAACAAAAATGACTTTTTTGCAAAATTTGGACATAAATAAATATATGTAACTGATGTAAAAATTATTATTTTCTCTCTTACATGAGACTTTTGCTAGGAAACAAACCGTGTTCAAAACGGAGCTACGATGAATGAAATATCGATGCTCAGTTTGGTATTTAGAGATAAAATAATTCAACTTTTCTTGAGTAGAAAACTAGGAAAAGTGATGAAACTTGTCTCGCATAGGTGAGATGAGAAACCTTTAAGTGGGTTATAAGATGGAACACTCTTTTAGGATTGTTACCTTATAAGAGATGTCACTCAGTGGAACCAGGAAAGTGCGGAGCGTAATGTGGGGTTTTTGATGGCGCACTTTGCACGTGAGAACCACCTTAGTTTTTTTGATCATATACGAGTTGTCCCGGTTCAGTACCCGTGCACATGGCCGGTGGTTGGCGCGGCATCCGGGCTTAGCGGCCGGCCTCTACGGCATGCGCGGATGGCGTCTGGATTCCGGGTACGCGCGGGTGTCCAAGTGGCAGCGTTGATATTGACCGTACAGTGTGTCCGACTAGCTTCCAAGTCGCAGCCCGAGTGCGTGAGTGGAACCCGGACCACGTGTCCGCGTGCCATGCAACGTGTCTAGAGATCCCGGTCTGCGCGGCGTATGCAGTCCGCGTGTTCATGTCTAGAGATCCCGGTCCGCGTGGCCTGGCGTATGGAGCTTGGTCTGCGTATCCATGTCTGGATATGACCGCACACGTCCTGCCGGGTGTATCAGCGTGGCGCTTCCGGATAAGCGCGGGTCCGCTTCCCACTGCAACAACAGTCTGTAACTACCGAACAATTTCCTTTTGACCAGCTCTTCAGAGTTAAGAATTTAACAGTTTCGACACATAATTCAAAAATCTAATAAAGAGCATTGAAGACGTTTAATTATCTTTATTTCGTTTTTAAATCTTTTACCTGTTACGATTCGTTTTCCTGTATAAATACCAACACAGGCTTGACATTTCAAGATACTGAAACCAACTCAAAAAAGTTTGCAAAAAATTCTGACTTCTACTCTCTTCTTCTCAAGGTATTCTTACAGGTCTAGAGTATTCCTCGGCTGTAAACATTCGAGACTCGGAATTTAATTTAAAAGACCCGTGTTAAATACGAAGCCTCGGTCACGAATTCTGTATTCGTTTTTCTGTTTTGTACTTTTCTTTATTTTCGTTGTAAAGGTATTGTAATTTACTGCTTTCTTTATTTTCTTGTATTGTAATTCGGTATTATACAAGTGTTAGTATTTTTGATTTTGGCGGACGGTTCCTACACTAGGTTGGTTAGTAATTGATGTCATATGCCCCCTATATTTATTTTCCCGGTTAGAGATATCCTGGATTTGCTCAAGGGATCTCTGGCCCAACCCAAAAGAATCGAAGTAATACAAGCTTTTATGTATACGGTGATATGGAGCCAGGGGCGGATTTACATAGGGCTGGGGGGTCACCGGACCCCCCGAGTTTCGAAATTATAGTAGAAAGCTATATAGAAAAACCGGGTGAACCCCTTAAAAAAATATAGGATAAACCTTTTAAAAAATTAAAACTAAAAAAAAAAGGAGAAGATGGAAGAAAAAAACAAAATCAAAGTTCTTTCGGGTTCGTCTGAAACCTGGTCTTGAAATGCAAAGAAGAAGAAGAAACGTGTGAAAAGAAAATATAAAAATAATTAGTTTATAAATAGCTATCTAAAAGGTTAAAAATATTTAAAATATTAAGAAAGGACTATCACTAATGTACTAATGAAAGTACCAACATTGGAGTATTCAATAATCTCAAATAAATTGTTATTATTATATTATTTATTATTTTCTTAAAATATTTTTATTAATTTTTTATACATTTATTTTATGTTACGAAAATTTATTTATTTTATAATAAATAAACTTATTTATTTATTTGAGTGTTTGACTGGTTTCATACTATTTTTAAACTTTTATTTTTTATTTTTTATTTAATATTTATTTCTATTTTCTAAGCGGCCCTAAATCTTTTACTATTTCGTCATCTATATATATTTTTTTCTTTCAACAAGTTTCAGTCGAAAATGTAATGCAACGATTTCAAAAAATGAAAAACTCGTAAAGAACAACTATGAGTAGTTTTTTTTAATTTGTAAAGACCATTTTATCTATATTATGGGTTTTTTAATTTCTAATAACGATGTTTTTTTATTATTGTATCGTATTTTTATTATATGATGAACCTTACCCTAGCACAAGCGAACCGAACCGAACCGAAATTTTTTATGTCCGACACTATGAAATTATAGGCGTCATTAGGCTGGACATTGATTGCTTTCACCTTTTCGTCTTTACCACAAGACTATGTATTGCACCGGCAACTATGTACACATTTACGTTAGCATGTACACACTAATTCCTAAAGAGATCATATCTGCCCCATATATAAAAACTCATTCTTACCCCATGACTAATGGTAATCTTGTTGGTTTTGAAGGCATCCTGTATGAATGATGAACTCGTGTTTTATGAGTGTTGAGATTGATGCTTGTGTGAAATATAGACACGGTGACGATTGAAAGAGATTTGAGAGACAATGCTTTTAAAATATTGATTTATATATATATATATATATATATGAGAAAGAACAATACAAGAAGAAGAAATGATCTAAGAATAAACCATTGATCTATTACTCTCACCCTCTCGAGGAACCCAAGAGGCAATACATCTTATCATTCATAGTGGATGTTGATATTTATATAGTCTATTTTCCTTATTATTAGAATGTACTTATTAGTATAAATTTTATTACTCTTAAAAACAAAGGTCTACCAATCACCCTCAACAACTTTGTGAAATGGCAATTCAACCCCCCAAGTTTGCGACTTTGTGTTATGACAAAACTGACCTCTTAACTTTGTAAAATGTCACTTTGACCCCTCAAGTTTTTAAAGTTTTAATTTTCCCTCTATAAATGTCAATTTGGTGTATCGTAGGTTATATCGACTGGCGATGACGTGCTGGTACCGTGCAAAATGAGATCAACATCAACTGAAAAACATAGGTACCGTTATATAACTGTCTTTTACCTATGTTTCGATCTCCACAACCGAGTCGCCAAAACTTTATACGTTTCTTTTATGTAGTTAACGACGTTTCTTTTGGTGCTTAGCCACGTTAATGTCACCGCCTCAAGCGTTTAAGTTTCGCTTCCCGACGCAGAGCGTCAGCATAATTTATTTTCTCGTATTCTAACAATAAGGAAGTTCCTTATTAGATATAGATTAATGGTTATTTGATCATCCAGTTACATTATTGCCGATGCACACTTTTGTAGATATCTTGTAGACATCTTCAAATACTCATCACACGTGTCTGAAACTGTCCCGTATTCTAGTTGACGTATTGCCGATGTAACTTTTGTAACGGGGTAAATGGCTGTTTGCCTCTAGCTTCCTATGCAACTCTAAAAACAGGTATTATCTTTCCATGTCAGCAACAGTTCGTAAAAATAATTCTCGCCGCATACAGAACCTTGTCTTAAAGGTCTCAGCGTCATATAGACAATTCTTGGAGAAATAATCTTCCACGAGATGTTCATGCGCACCCACACCATCTCTATCTTTATTTATTCTTGTACTTGGAGTAGCCGCATCATTAAAAAGATGGAAAAATATGTTGGAGTTTTGGGTGAAAAATGAGTTTTTTCACTAAGTTATAAAAATGACTTTTTACCAACTTTGGATAGAAATAAATATATGTAACTTATATTAATATTATTATTTCTTTCTTGTTTTGTGTTCTCTTACGTGAGACCTTCGCTAGGAAACAAACCGCGTCCAAAACGGAGTTAAGATGAATGAGATATCGATGCTCAAAGTTGGGTATTTAGAGCTGAAATAATTCAGCTTTTCTTGAGTAGAAAAGTGGGAAAAGTGGGGAAACTTGTGAGAACCAGGAGGGTGTCGCACCCAACGCGTTCGTGCCCGGGCACGGGCTCCGGACGAGGACGATAGGCGTAATGTGACGTTTTGATGGCGCACTATGCACGCTCGCATCGCCTGATTACAATAAAAGCTCTAACCCTAAAATGAGAATTTTGGGGACTATTAAAAAATTTTAATTGGTAACTTTGATTCATGCTTATAATACACACACATAACTACATATTTTAAAAATAAATAAATACATACATTAATAAAAGTTAAACGATCTATTCGGTTTACATGACCGGTTCCAAGTTCCAAACTTGACCGAACCGTTAGTCTCACATATCGTAAAAACCGAATCATGAACCAAACTGTTTAGATCCCAAACCGACCAACATGGCCGCCTAGCTTCGATTTAGACGATTCGACAGGTTTCAAAGTTTAAGAACACCCTAGCTAGGTGCAACAAGCTACATTTATCATTTCATTGTATTATCACCTAAAATCTTTATAACTTATTTCCAACCCAATAAAGTCATCTATTTTGCTACCTTTACATACGACCTATGTATGTAAACTTCAAACAACCTTTTGGATTAAGTGATAAGAAAACATAAGGTTCCTGAATTTAGCTTACCAACATTATCCACACAAGCTTGGTTACCTAATTAAATTAGGAAGATCCTTAAACAAATCCAATCCTCTTACATTTCAGAGTAGTTTGCCTACACCTTTACAGTTTCCAACCAACCACATAAAAGTCTTTGCAAACAACAATCTTTTTTTCTTTTGAAGTTATTTATCCACCAATTCATTCTCTATATATATATATTTACTTCTTTGTGCATTCTCACTCACAGTTCAATCAAGTTCAAGAGCCTAGTTAACAACTTGCAGTCATCCTACAATGGCTTCTACCTGCTACATTTACGTTTTCGCCCTTGCACTATTCTCCCTCACAAGCAATGAGATGTGTTATGCTTCACGCAATTTGCTGCAAGCTCAACCACAGATACCCACCATCCCGACACTCCCACAGCCACAGATACCCACCATCCCGACACTCCCACTACCACAGATGCCCAAAATCCCAACTATACCGACAATCCCTACATTCCCTAATATGCCCAAAGTGGCCTTGCCTCCATTGCCTTCTATGCCTACCATCCCAAACCTTCCAACAACTCTTCCGAGCATTCCTTTCTTTGCTCCACCACCATCCAAGAAGTAGACAAGTATTGGGCATTTGCTGCTATTCAGAAGCTTTCGTTGATCTACTATTTTTACATGATTCTTGAGTGTTCTTTCAAGTATTGTTTTTTTTCTTTTTTCGTAAATTTGGCTTGATATACTTTTTTGTAATATATGTTACTTTCAATTTGAAAAGTTCCATTATCTTAAAACTTCTAGTGTTAAAAGCCTTTTTACTTGATCGAGTTTGCAGGAGTAAGTGAGTAACCCCATTGAATATATTTGAATTAGTTGTTCCCGGTTAAGGAAGAAGTGCTCTAGAGAAATTAATAATAATATCGAAATCAAACGTTTATCTATATTTTTACGATGGACATCATTAGTTTTATAAAAACAATATCCAAACGTTTTACATAATAAAAAACGTTTATCTAATTACTTATTTTTTTAATAGTGGAGGCCCATGTTTAATTTGTAAAATTTTAACCCAATAACCATTATAGGCCCATGTCCATTTAGTTTATGTCATTTGTTTAACCTAAATAATAAAAGAAAAGGTCGTACATGATTGTTCCTATTCTAGTCGACGGTAACTGAAGAGACATGAGAATCATCACTCATGCTTTAGCAGTTCACGATGGACATGGTCTGAAGGCCGATCGTTTCTAAATCTCTGATCAATCGATTTTGATGATGGTCAACTAATCATAGTTCATATATGATTAACGATTCTGATTTATGTATTCTGATCAAAAACCTAGCCAAGGACAATTATTCGATTAAATCAAACATGAATAAAGTTAGTTATTCTTCAATATTTAATGTTAGTTATTCTTCAATCTTGAAATTAGACATGAATACATGATTAAAGTTGAAATTATGTGTGTTTATTATGTCACGTGAATACTTGATTAAAGTTATGTGATTTTGTTTACGTGATTGTTAAATTGTAGACTACTTAGTACTAGACTTGGTCAATTAATTACTGATTTTAATGATAGTATATGATACCTTATAGACCCGAGTATCGAAAATTTTATGTGATTCGACCCGACTCGACCCAATCCGAAAATTTTGACTCTGAGTGATTATAAACCCGAGTATCGAAAAAAAATGACACCATAGGAAAAAATTTCTAGTTCCGCCGCTGTTTCCTACGAAAGTTTATGGCCAGAAAAAAGTGTGTCGAAAATTCCGACAAAACTCCTATCCAATAAAAACCCTAACCTTAGTGACGAAATTCTAATGCTTTACATCGGAAAATCCTCGGTAATTTTCTGACAAGATTCTATCCGACCCAAAATGGTTAAATGTTATTATTATTATTAACGTACGAGGTCGCTAATTATATTAAAATGATTGGACATGTATTATATGTAAACCCTACGGATAAAGAATGCAGATTGGTATTAACATATTCTAAGGCCTACAACGAAATTTAAAATTGAGGTATTTTTGTGAAAGTTTTCTATTTTTTCATTTTTTAACAGCCAAGTGATCATATATTAAAAACCAAACAGGACCTCTCCGAGCAAGGAGCTCGAGCAGGCCCAAACAATACATCCAAAAAAAACAACATCAGTTCACATCAAAATCTAACCATGGATCTAAGGAAATTGAAAGCATGCCCACCCTGTGTTTCATACACATATAAGAATTTTCCTGAATGCCTTCCACCATTTTAGAGTTTGAAATAAAACAGCCATTAAGCACCTGGTCAGTTCTGACACCCTAGATCTTCCATAGCGACGTCATAAACACGTAAATCACTGCCTTTTTCCTCACCTTAGGGAGCCCTAGATCATAAGCAATGGCGAGAACTTCTTTGACAGACGAACACACCATGACAGCAAGGATGTTAAGCAAAGTGCTGATTAGCCACCAAATTTCTTTTGCAGCCGAACAAGACACCAAAATATGATCTGTAGACTCCTGCTCCTGGGCACAATTGAGATGCTAAGTGAATCCCTCTCTTGGAAATCTCAACTAGTGTCGGTAGCCTACCCTCCGCTGCTTTCCAAACAAGGGTATTAACCTTAGGGAAAGCCCAGTTGCACCACATCATAGAAAAGCCACCTTGGAGTGGATAAGCTGCCCGCCTAAGGTCTTCACGTACCTCCTTCACCACAAATGATAGTTCTTTATCCGACTTCTATTCACCTTGTTTGAATTTAAAATCCTTGAGTAATGCCATCAGTTCAATGTATTCAGCCCATGACTGATGGGATTGAGGGTGCATTACCCATTTCCAGTCCCAAACAATTAGGTCCCCCACCCTCCTATGGTTATCCCAATCCAAGTTCTCTTTTTAACTGTCATTCTAAACATAATCGGGAACACCTTGCTGAGAGGTTGGGGAGTAATCCAAATATCCTCCTAGAATCCGACTTCATCACCCTTTTTTTACTTCACAAATAAGTTTCTTACCAATGTGGATGCCATGTTTTGAGAATTCCCTTTCCACAAGGCTAATACATTTCCAAACTCCCGAACTAGATTTTAAAATAGGGATCAAGCTATTGTTCCATCTTCTACCGTGTAACGCCATTATTACCTAGGTCCACAGTTGGTCTTTGTTAGCTCTAAACCTCCACCGCCACTTAAGTAATAGATCATTATTGGCTTCTTTTAGACCCCCTATACCCAAACCACCCGATTTTTTGGAAGCCACCATCTTTCCCAAGCCACCCATCTAATTTTATTAATTGCATTAGCTCTTCCCTATACAAATTTCCGTCTAATGCCTTCAAGGGTCTTGATTACCTTCACCGGGGATTTATACAATGACATGTAATAAGTGGGAAGACTCCCCCAATACGGCTTTAGCAAGAGTCACTCTACCTGAAAACGACATACATCTTGCTTTCCAATTTGAGAGCCTAGCGTTGAATCTGTCAATAGCAGATTTCCAGTTCCTGTTAGCCACAACCAACATCCCAAGGTGTGGGAAGGGGAATGATCCTACTTTGCATCCGATTATGCAAGTTTTTAAAATGTAATTTTATAGAGTGTCAAAACGTATAATATTAACATTTAAGCCAAATGTTATTAAAGTAACCCAGTAAATAAATCTTCAATCATTTTGTTATCTCTTCTTATTTCTTTATAAAAATACAAAAATTGATGGATTGTACATATTTTCATCTTAGAAGAGAGTAAGGTAGGTTTTTCAACCTTTTGGGGCCCTTAAAACTTAAGAGTCTAAAGCGGTTGCTTTACTTGCTTATACTGTAGAGACATCCATGTGTTCCATGTTGGATAGACCAAGTTCAATGTAATATGTAATTCTAGAACGAGATGCTTTCTTGATGCACATGTATTTAAGAACCACTATTGCCACCACCTACCGGTGGCCGCAGATAAGGGTGTTAAAAAATCCGAATTCGAAACCGAGCTATCCGAATTATTTGAAAATTCGAATATCCGAATTTTGGATTCGGATATTAATATTGAAAAATTTCAGATATCCGAATCCGATTTTTTTTAATTATTTATTATATTTAGAGATCTTATTTATGTGAGAGTAATTTTGGAAAAAAAACTATGGCACATTATAAAAGTTGAAGGGTCAAAACTGCCAATTCTAAAACTCCAACTTAAAAACTGTCAAAGATGCATCTAGTTAAATTGCAAGTCGAGGGTGTGTGTGGGTTTGCGACGACAGCAATGGAGATCAAGGGGAGGGGAGGGGGGGGGGGCGGGGAATGAGAAATCGATTTGTAGTTTCTATTTTTTTATTTTTTGTAATGTATTTATAATTTCTTTATTTTTATAATAAATTTATGTTTTTCTAATTTCCAAACTTAAAAAATACATAAAAGAGACTTTATTTTGTTTATTTTATATATTTAATTTTTAATTAATTTTAAAAAATATATTTTGCCATATTAAACCAGTTTAAGCCTAAACCGGTTTCAAACCCAACCCAATCGGTTTGTACAGGTTTGGGTTTTCATCACCCGGAGCAGGTTTGACTCAACCGATGTTGACCTAATTGCCCTACACCGAAACCAGTTTGGTTTGAAAACCTGATTTTTGCACGTCTACTGTGAATTAGGAGAGAGAAGAGTGAATTTATGAATTTGATGGTAGATTCTAAACTTAATTTTTTTTATTAGATTTTCCCCTATCCTAATAAACTAATCACCTTTAATAAAAAATTAATTTTATTTAATTCTCATTATCTATGTTGATAATTCAGATTGGTTTTTCTTATTTTATTGGGCTCAATATTTCCTTTCTGGAGTTCTAATTAGTGGGCTATATATCTAATCCAAGTCCAAGTAAGGCCGAAAATAAGATTTACATATCCTTCAAAACCCTAAATCCAACCGTACGCAACCCTACTCAATTCGCTATATAATCCCGTCACATCCTCCATCAACAACCATCCCCAGTGCCGCCGTTCATCGTTGTAAGGTTACAGATCCCGGTCGTCTTCCCGCCGTTGCCGGTTGCTTCTTCAATCAATTCGTTAGATCTCTGTTTATTTGTTTTCATATTTCAATTCTGCTTTCAAAATCAAAATCCGTTTTTCATTTGAACATGATGAGAGTTATTGTCGCCCCAGTCTTATGAGCTTTGTAACATTGCATAGCTCGATGGTGATAGACATATTCATAATCTGATTCGGTTTAATTTGTTCATCAAGTTTGGAGTTGATCTGATTTGCAATTGATTGGCGTGATGATTTATTTACCCAATTATCTCTGCACTTTGAATGATGATCTATAATACATGCACTACCATCTGATCTTTCTATTGCAGTCAATCATCTCCAATCCATTTTCATTTTTATTTTAAATCTTTATAACATTTTTTTTATAATTTGTGCAGTCAGTGATGCAATTAATTATTTATACTGATGTTTATCTGTGATTAACATAATTTATCACCATCTTTCGGCTGAGATTGCATATAATTTGTTTAATTATTGATGCCCATGGTATCTGATGCCTTGACCTAATTAATGTTTTAGGCATCTCGTTTTGACGGGCAGATAGCTATGAAAACAGATTTTGCGACACAGTTGGCTGATTTTTCAAAAAGCTCACTGTTATTTATTACTGTTCATATTTTTATGTTTTAAAAATTACAATATTCTTTTTATATGTTTTTAATCTTGGTTTCTATATTTTTTTTACTGATTACAATAATTATTCTAATGAAAGGGCCGTGATGAAATACTTGAAAGTCATGCACCACTCTGATATTCACTGTGACTGACAAACTTTCTCATTACCCATATTTAATTTCTGAGCCCTTTGAGTTTTTGACTTGTAAACTTTTCTAATACACAAAAAATATCTAATTATTTGAATATTTAGAGTTATTAAATAGTTTCTACTTTTAATAGCAAATGAAATTGCAAGCATATTTTTTAGAACCGAAAATAAGGTGGCCCCGCCCTCCTAGAAGGAAACATTGCAAGCATATATAATTAATTATTTTCGATATATAAATTAAATTGAACAATGGACACTAAAAATCAAAAGTAAAATACTGTTTGAGTCCCTAGCTTTTAATAATTTTAACTATTTGAGTTCCTTATGTTTAAATCCGTCTTTTTTAACCATGTCGTTTCATTTTTTTCATCTTGTTGAGTCCAAATTGCAAGCTATATCCCCGAAAGTGTTGGGGTGGATGGATATTGACCGGATTACCCATGTGGTAACTCCCGTTGGTATGTTCGCCAATAACATTCCAAGAGCTCCGGCTAGCCCTCAAGCTACCGTTGTTGTGAACCCGAATCTCCCCCCTTGACAGTATGGTTTGGTAATTTGAGATTGGAGTTATAATTTTGTAATTTGAGATCAGAACGGTTGTAATTTTGTAATTTGATATTGGAGTTGGTAATTTTGTAATTTGAGATGATATCTCAACGGTTTTTGGAATTGAATAAGAAATTGAAATGGAAGGAAGGAGAGATGTGGAGCTAAGAAATACAAAGTGGTGGTGATGGTGGTGGTGAAGAAGAAGAAAAGAGGGTAACATTTTTAATGTTTTTAACTATTTGAGTCTTTAGGGGTATTTTGGCCATCTCAGATAAAAGGTAACTGTTAAATCTAATGATGTTAGTCGTTTGGATTCAAATAGATGCAAAAATAAAAAGTTAGGGTAAATAAGACGGATTTAAAAATAAGGGACTCAAATACTATTTGAGTCCCTAGGGGTATTTTGGTCGGTAACTGTTAAATCTAATGATAATAGTCATTTAGAATCAAATATATGCAAAAATGAAAAGTTAGGGTAAAAGAGACGGATTTAAACATTAGAGACTCAAATAGTTAAAATGGTCAAACGTCAGGGACTCAAATATTAATTTACTCAAAAATCAATTAAATTTCGGATAGTGGATTTCACTATCTGAATCCGTATCCGAATTTTCAGAGGATACGGATTCGGATAGTGTTTTGTATATTCAATATCTAGGGGAAAAAAATACGCTAAGTTTTGTTTGAATTTTGAATAAAAGAAAACTAGTTCTAACTTCCAGACAAGTTTCAACAAATACAAAGTTACAAACAAAAAAACAAGAAAGGTAAACAATAACATTTAAAACATTGATTCAATCTTTAAAATAAGAGCATTCAAAACATTGCTTCATTCTTGAAAAACAAGAACATTCCAAACATATATATGAGCTACAATGTATAACTATAGATTCTGAAAAATGATTAATTAAAAAACCAACTCTCTTACAAGTGGATGACAGTCCATTAACAATAAAATTTGATAATCACATAAAAAACAATTACATTCACAAACGATAATCAATTAAACAGATCTACAAATAAATTATAGAAAAAGCAATTCACAATTCCAGTAGAGGAATAGGTCGTGATGGTGAACTTATGGTCCTCGGGTAATCCTGGTAAAGAAGATCTGCATCACACAAGACATAGATTCAAAATCAACTTCATCGGATCCAAATATTCAACACTAAAACACGCATATATCCAAATAAATAATCGTTTATACATAAATCAAACTTTATCCAGTAAAGTTTATATATAAAAGTGAGAATCCGATAGCAAATTCTTCGATTTGCAGCAAAAAAAATTTTCAGTGACCTAACAAAAATCATTTCATGAACAAATTGAGCTTGACTAGATATGTGAAACCAATATCCATTTGCACATCGTTAGTTCCCAAAACCCTAGAACACCAGATTTATATTCTTATCTACTAACATCTGTTACACCAAATCACACATTAATAACTTGGAAGGATTCACACTTTCCAACTTACAATGGAGATGGGTAGATGTCGATGAACGGGTGAAGCCGGCGGACTGGTGGTCTTGTAGAAAGGCAACAGGCGGAGACGTGGACGGCGGAATCTAGAGAAGTTGTGAGGCGTGGAGGCTGGAGGCCTGGAGCGGGAGAAAGAAAACGACCAGGGAATAGGATTTAGGGTTTCTCATTCTCCATGCCTTATATATAGTATAATAAATAAATAATCAAAAAAATACAAAATTTAATATTTCGGATATCCGAAATATCCGAAAATTTTCAAAATCAATATTCGAATCCGAATTTTCGGATAATTCGGATTCGGTTTCGGATACGGATTTTTTTGAGCACCCCTACTAAAAATCAATTAGAGTTTGTTCTTCAATGAAATTTACTCAAATTACAAAAACAATGCAATGATGTGATTAAGAAGTTATTTTTCAAGCCGTTGATGAAACCCACGAAGGATCAGAACCACAAATAACCAATGAATTCGTCCGGAATAATTTCAACGTATTACTTCTCGTTTGATTTAAATCCTTTGTTTTAGCTTAGTGATCCTTGAAACTGAAGCGACTGTTCATCATTTGTCTCACCCGACCAAGTGGCCTCTTTCTACATAATTGAAGATGGTCTTTTCAGTCTTCTTGTCCAGATTTTTGATCATCACAAATCATGCCTTTTTTGTTCTTGAATACTTCCAATTCTTTCCAACGGCTATTGTCGTCCCTTGCAATCGCCCTACACCTAAAAAAACAATAATATAATTTTAATTTCATTTTACCAAAACACATATTTACAAAATACCATAATAAGAATGGAACAAATTGATGGAATGCAATGAAAATGGATGTTAAAAATATGATAAAATGTGCATAAAAATGCCCCCTAACACAAAAAAATTTATTGATTTCATCCTCGCCCAAACTAACCTGGAATGAACATCTTTGGAAACTTTGTGGTCGCACAACTTTTCAAGTCTTAAGTGTATTTTAAAATTGAGGTACTTCTATAAAACAAATTAAAATATTTTTTAGCGGTTTGAATTTAAAAATTAAATCATTTATATCTAAGAGTCAACAGACTAAGACATGACAACTTGTATTCAAATGTCCTAACCTACACTTCTAAGTAGTACTTTTCTTTTTACAAAAGTTAGGCCAATGTATGTCTAAATCAAGCTTCATGTCCAAAATATTGTCAACCACATTTATAAGGAGATTTGAAAACATTGTAAGAGATTGTTTGATAATTTCTGAACCAGTAAGTGTTGAATCAGTAAGAGGTATGAATAGTTAAGTGTGGTTTTTATCTGAACCATTAAGAGGCTTGCTGAAACATTAAGAGGTAGGCTTTTAACGAAACAAACACCATTTACCTCTGACCAATTCAGAGGTAGCCTCTTAATAGATTCATTAAGAGGCTACCAAACAATAGGGTTGTTCAAAAAGCTCGCAGCTCGTGGCTCGCTCGAAGTTCGCTCGAAAAAAGCTCGGCTTGAAAACGAGACGAGCCCGAGCCAGGGTAGGTTCGGCTTTCCATAATGTGCAAAAATATTATGTATATTGAAAATATTTTTTTTGTCTTTTATATATCAAAATGTGCAAAAAAATAAACGAGTTGGCTCGACGAGCCACTAGCTAGCTCGAGCTTATCACGAGCCGAGCTTGAGCTCAACTTTTCAGCTCGTTCAAATTTTCAAACCGAGCTAGCTCGGCTCGAAGTTTTCACGAGCCGAGCTTGGGCCCACCCTGGCTCGACTCAACTCGTCTCGTTTACAGCCCTACCAAACAACCCCTAAGACAACATTAGCACTAGGTCACCTTTTCATGTTATGGCTTGAATGCAAATCAATACATCGTTTGTAAGAATTTAGGTTACAAATATCTTGTTTATTGCAACGTTTTTCTTTATGAAAATGTAAAAACAAAGTGATTTGTATGTTTGAATTGGATTATAGAACTTCAAGTGACATCCATGAATGAATAAAGTCAAAAAGGAATAACAATAATAATTGAAGTTGAAATATCTAAGTGGTAAATAATTCAAACTACTGAATATTATATCGTGTTGCGACGGTGACATTGACGTTGTTAAGTATGTAAATAGAAGTGTATGAAGTTAAGGCAACTCGGTTTGAATATCGGAACGTACATAAAAAAAGAAACACAAAAACGAATTTTGAAAGAAAGTTAAAATTTACGTTATTATGAAGATGAGCGATGAACGGAAGAACATGAATTAAAAAAAGAACGTCGCAACGATACATTCAGAAGTTAAAAAAAAAGTAACGTTGGTTTTGATTTAAATTTACGTCGAAACGTAGATCAACTCAGTTTTAAATAAAATTTATATCTAATCGTAACATTTAAAATAAATTTATAAATAGATACATTTAATTTTTTATTGTTATTGGTTTTTTTTCCGAAAGTTGCTACATATAATAAGAGTATATATTGAAATCATTATTTTTTTTACTTAGTTAACCTTACATAAAAAGTTTTAAAACACTTTATGTATAATATATTTTTATATGTATTTAATTAAATTAATAAAAAAATCGCATAACCCTTTCTTATAATTTTATATGTGAATAAAAAAAAGAAAAAAAAATAATTGAATCTAAGGGTATCCGGTATACCTGGGTTTACAACGCCGTGATCCAACGTAGATGGTGATTCAGTGGGCACACCGCCCTCTCAATTCTTTTTTCACGCCATGCTCATCTCTCTTGAAATTTTTCACGCCAGTCATCACTTCATTTCAACAAAATTGATCCGTTGAACGGTAACTTTTATGACCGTTGGATTGACCCACCCACCGATGGCCGCTATCAACCACCGTGGAGAAGAAGAAACCGGCGACTCAGGACACTACTCCGGCTGCGACCTCGAATCATCTTTCAAATCGCGTCCGTCTGAATCATCTCGTTGCCTGAATTCGAGAGAAAAGTTGATAATATGCTCCGATCTGTTGTGGATTGGAGTGACGGAGGTCTCGCATAAATTAGGGTGGTGGTGGGTGGTGGTGAATTGGGAATTTGAGAGGGAGTAGGTGAGTGGGAAGATAAGTTACGTTTTATTTTTGTAGATGATTTGGATAGACTAATTTATGTTTTATTTCTTACTGTTTATTAAGTTTTATTTTATTTTTATTAATAAAATATTATGTTTTTATTTTATTTAAATGAAAATTAAAAATTAAGCATTTAATTATCACACCATCACAATCACACGGGTATACCACTTGTCAAGTGATGGGTGGTGTGATAATGAGGGTGGTGACGTGGCGCCACGTCACACAACACCACAATCACACGGGTATACCCCTTGCTCTAAAATAGGAGCAAGGGATGTTGAAAAAAACCAAGTGGTTTGCAGAGATTGGGACTTGAACCCATGTTCACATATTTTTGGAAGGCAACTTTCCATTGAAACAAAGTGACAATACCAAACCAAAGATAAACAACATGATAGAAAAACAGAACAGTGACAGAGCACACAATCTACAGCTGGCTATTGAAAGAACACTGATTATTCTAATCTAAAGAGACCAACTCAGCCCGATGTTTTATCCAAAGGAACCCCCAACGTTTTAATTTCTTCTATCACTTTGATAATTGAAATCGGGAGGCCTTCAAATATGAACTTGTTCCTAGCTTTCCATAACGCCCAACATGACAAAAGAATAATCGAGATGACCATACGTTGCTTGGTAGGTTCTAGCCCTCGTACCCCTGAGTATTAAACAGGTCCCTTACTGTGAAGGCAAAGAACGGAGGTAGCCTTCACCATGAAGAAATTTTTTTCCATAATACCGAGGCAACATAACACGATGTGAAGACATGATCCACCGACTAGTCCGCTTCGCCGCAGAAAACACACTCTAAAGATGGAATTTGGATATTTCGACGTTGAAGCGCCTTTCTTGTTGGGATTCTCTCCTCCACCAATCTCCACCCGAAGATGTTAATCTTCATCGGCAACCATGTATTCCACTCAAAAGAATGCCCCTGAATCTGCACCTTCTGCCTAGCTAAGAGTTCCCTGACTGATTTGACCGAAAACATGCCATCCGAGCTAGCCGACCAATACCGCTTATCCAACCGATCATGCATACGTACCTCTTTTAACATTTGTATACAACCATCTAATTCCTGCAAATCACACGGAAACAAAATATTTCTAATCCAAGACCAAGAAAAAGTTAGAGAACCACCCGATATTTGACACCGGTCCCGGACTAGACAAAATTTGCTAGATTCGATTCTGAACAAGGCCGGAAAGGAAACCATCAATGTAGCTGATCCACCCAAAACCTTATGTTTTCCCCATTTCCTAACGATCCCATTATCAAAAGTGGAATGTTAATATTCAAGTTAACAATCGACTTCCACGCCCCCAAAAAATCTGTTACACAGGATCACTTCCCAGGAGGCTAGATTACTATGAATGGCAATAATAACCCTTCTCCACGGCCTATCCCCTTCCACTTTATACCGCCACCACCATTTCACAAGTAACCCGAGATTGAGATCTTCAAGGGAGCCAAGACCGAGCCCTCCCCTTTCCTTAGGAGCAATAACCTGCTCCCACTTAAACCAATGGATTATAAATATATAAAAGAATCATTTATTGTCAAGTTAGAGTACAACATAAATTTTCAGTGAGACTTACATCACGAACAACATATTGAGAGATAGTCGGAAGGGGTCTCAAACTCCACGCACCCCTTTATTTATTCTTTTAATTTGCAAACCTCTTATGGCTCCCCTCAATATGAACGGGTCTTTGACTGCTTTTGTTGGACCTTACCCTCATAACCTAGGGCCACAAACAATAGATTTTGTCAACAAAAAAAAGTGAATTTGACCGGTTTTACCCTCCCCTGTCTAATTAACATTACAAAAGTAGTTTTCGCAAATTTCAAGGGTTTGAACCCGACGTTAGGGTCGATTGCCCTAGTTTTATAAGCAATTTGGTTTCGAATTGAATTTTGAATTTGTGAATTTAGATTCTATTCGAAATTCGAATTCAAATAATACATATACTTTTTTATTATTTTCTATATAACCATATCTATACTATATAATAAATAAAGGTTTTGGTGGGACAGTTGTCACTCTCCTATGCGTCCAAAACCTTTTTTTCCCGCCTCTCTCTGCTATTAATTATATAAATTTCTTTAATTGTTGTTATAATTTTTTGTTTTCCGTCTCTCTCTCCTATAAATAATAATGATTTCTATATTTTTTTAATAAAACCTTTTTTATTTAAAAAATAGGTTTGTTCATAAAACATTTTTATAAATTGAACATTTCTTTCATTCTTTTTATAAAACATTTTTAAAAAATAACTATATTACGTTCATAAAATTTGTATTAAAAAACTATGTAATATTTCATAAATATGTAATATCTAAATTTTTAATACTAAGTATATAACATTGCATTTATTCAACACGTGTAATACACGGGGCTTCTAACCTAGTTTAGTTATATATACATGAAAAATGAGTTTCTAACTTTGAGTTGTTTAATTTAATAGAGAGTAACAAATTATCAATTATCTATTTACCCAAGTATCCAACCATGATCCAATTAACAAATATCTAGAATATGAATCTCTAAATCATTTACAATTTGAAACAAACGCTCTCAACTTCAACAACCTCCAACTCCATTATCTCTAATATCAGTGAAGTATGAAACTCTAATATCAGTCAACAGCCACCACCATCCCACATTATTGATAGTCAATCATCGTCCCTCATTGCCACATTCCACTTGACACCTTATTTGAACTTTTTATCATTTCACTAGTTTGAAATAGTATTTTCGATGTTACAATTTATATTTTGGTTATATGACATTTGAATGTTTCAAGTTTGCGTAAATTTTGAAAATAAAATAAAATTAATTATTTTTTTAGTTGAATTCAAATCGAATAAACTTGAATTCAAATCGAATTCCAAATTTTACATGAATTCGAATTAGTTTATTTAAATCTATTTCAAATTCGAATCCAGATTCAAAATTCGAATAATTTGATTCGATGAACACTGCTACCTGGGGGTGATAACATCAACAACGTTATAGTAGAAGGGGCTCACTTTTTTAAGTGTATGACATAAATCAACAGTTGGCATTAACTTTGTTTTTTGGTTTGACAAAATGTTTATTAGAGTTGAAGATCACGATACCTCTTATTATTAGAAGTAACTCATCATTCCCACAAATCCTTGGAAGTACATTTTTCTATGATTTGCAAGTGATTAGACTATAAGAAATATAAAACCATGTTTTAATATGAGAATCAAGTGAAATTCAATCAACATTGGTAGGGCCTAATGTTGGACCAGTATGTATATGTTGTGTTTCTCGAGTAATATGACTTACTATTGTCAAGCACACGTCTTACTTCTTACTTTATGGTCTATCACTCATTAGACACACACACACAGCTCTAAAGGCATTCTACTTACGTCCCTAAGCTCAACCCTACTCAACACACAAATCACATAGGCATTCACACAATGTTTATCACATAACATAACACACTTGTCCATTATCTCATCTTATGGCATCCGATATATCTTACTTCCCACTAAACATCATATCACACCATATCAAAAACAGTTTAAGTTTAGATTATTAATAACTTAAATCTCTTAAACTATGGCTCTGATACCAACTTATCACACCCTGAAACTAGGGCGTGGCATTTTGTTGGATTTACTCACAAGACACAACGGAAAACTTTACCAACTTATATTGATTACAATTTAAAACCCCGTAACTTTAAACCCATTCCATGTCACTATAGATTGTCAATTGTCCTTGTTAGATAGCCTGAAGATGTCATGCCACATCCCACCTTAACTCACCCCGAAAACACGTACTAAAACGGGTAAGCTTACGGTGGTGAGTCTATAACTTTCAAAACATTACTTTCATTATCAAAACACCATTTAATATTTCTAAAAATTCTTTATAAAATGATTAAGTGTAGATAATCCCACCCATTGTACATATCACATTAATGTACAATAGATACATCACACTTACACACTCACATCACATCACATCACACTACATATTGTTCATTAATTACACTTCATTAACTCACACTTTACAAAACCAAATGTTAGATACACACGGGTATTGGATATAGTTGGGCTCGGACATACTATCAACGTGAGACTCACTAATTTGCCACAGTTATGGACTTCACACTAGTTTTTGCCACCGTTGTGGACTTCACACTAGTTTTTGCCACCGTTGTGGACTTCACACACTCACACATTAGTCAACACGTTTCCCATATTCACTAGCCACAATATCCCCCCATTCATTTTTAAAAGTCTTTAAAATACTTTTATCACACATTAGTTAAAACCTCTATTTAACTCGCATCACATATCCCACACTCTTGGTAACTAACTTACATAGATATGGTTATATAAGCTCATTCACGTCAATACTATCATGCATGCTCATTCATGTGAACTTTCTTATACAGACATCCTTACACAAAACAAATTTGTGTAACGTTATCTACACAAGTGTTGGGTCTAGTTTGAGAATGATGTTAATCAATTCAAACGATCACGAGATGTTTAGGTTCGCGTATGAAAATGGGTCTGAGAGTCGTAGCGACACTCTGAGAGTCGCTTGGCTGGTTTCAGCCGACTCTCTGAGAGTCGCTAGGTCATCTTCAGCCAATTCTCTGAGAGTCGCTAGGCTGGCTTCAACCGACTCTCTGAGAGTCGCTAGGCACGCCGACTCTCTCAGGTTTCTTATATATACCTGACCATTTTCATAGCTATGGGACCTTCTTTTACACCATTTTTCTCTGTTATTTTCATTTGTTTAGCTAGCTAGAGAGGGTTTTCGGTTTGTGTTCGTTCCACCACCACCATAGGGGAGCTCACCCATGGTGGATGGCGGTGGTAGATCATTGTAATCATTTCAGGAGTATATTGTAATCATACAAGTAGGATTATAATCAATTTTGTGGGTTTTTGTTATACTTTTTATGCTCTTTTTCTAGCTTTTCTATTGATTTCATAAATAACAGCTAATTTATAGCTGATTTGCTGATTAGGTCTTGACTAGAATCATTCTAGCACAAGGACCATATCATCAGGACCTACAACAAGTTTTGTAACACCTTAGGCAAATCTCATATCGTTCTGTTATGTTCTGTCCAAGAGAGAGATGTTGGGTTCATAAGGAATGTCCCGCCCAAATACCACAATGCGTTTTGGGGCTTAATGTAGTGGATGAGAGGAGAACTCCACAGTTAAGCGTGCTCGGGTGGGAGTAATCCAGGGTTGAGTGACCCCCTGGGAAGTTTTCACCCGAGCAACAAAAAACAAACTCGTGAGCTCTTAGGGGCAAAGTTCCTAGTGGGCAAAGCGGACAATATTGGTGGTATGAGAGGTCGGATGATACAAATGGTATAAGAGCCACTCCCGTTCTGTTCTGTTTATGATAGTGGGGCAAACCTCATCGAGGACGATTGGGGGGGGGTGTTGATGTGTGGGTAATCCGAGGTGCAAAAATGTTATATTATGAATGGATTTATATAGAAAACCTAGCATAGAAACTACCAATTTGTGTGTTATTTATGCAGGGCTCAAACATGGGATTACACAGGTGGAGGAAATAATAGAATGGAATAATGAAGGGTTATACCTAAGTTGCCATTATCATTCATATGCAAGAATACTTGTAATCTTGAACAAACCATACGCAAGTTCTAGATAGCAATTCACTTGAAGATTTCCCTCATGAAATGAATAAGACTGATTACAGATGTGACAGTCATGTATTGGCTGAAAATTCTCACTAGGGTTCAATAACAGACATCACTTTCACATAACAGAACATAGCTCATGACAGCCTAGTATTATAACTGCAGGATCTAACCGATTAATTGATATGCTTTTATTTCCACACACCTTGGCAATTGTCACGCAAGCTTCTTTTTCTTATGATAGATAATGAAACCAATTCACTTATATTAGGATGAGGAATCAAGCACTTCAAACTCCAGCTTAGCATTTAACACATGTAATGGTGAATTCAAGAGAGATTCGCCTACCAACACACCAAAATTTAATCATACTTTAGTCCCATATATTTATTATTCTTGTTTAAACTTTGACATATTAGTTTTCTATCATTTCTCATGCACTAACACTCTAACTCAGGGAATCATTGATCACTTTAAAACAAAAAATAATAATAATAATAATAACTTCCATCATCCTATTTTTTTTTTTTAATAAATATATGGTTTCTCCCCTTCCCCAACTTAGAGGTTCATTGTCCCAATGCACTATGAAAATTATGAGCATGAACCAAGATAACTGTAAGGATGGGAACAAGAAACAAACAAACACAAAAGCAACTAAATAAATAAAAATAAAAATGCAAACAGGTTGCCTCCCGTGTAGCGCTGCATTTAATGTCTACAGCCTGACCGTACCTGATTTCTTTAAGTGGTGTCATATGTTGGTGAATCTACAATAAAGTTCACCACATCCAATTGCCCTTCAGTATGGTCGACCATGGAGATGAATGGTTTTAACCGATGTCCATTTACCACTTGCCTTTGCTTACCACCATCTTGAGCTTCAATCTCTATTTCACCAAACTTCCCAATTCTTATGATGGTGAATGGTCCTAACCATTTGCTCTTCAATTTTCCCGGAAAGAATTTGACTTTAGAGTTGTAAAGCCATACCGTTTGTCCTTCTTGAAATGTCTTCTTTCTCAATTTAGCATCATGTACCGCCTTCATTCTAGATTTGTATGTGGAAGAACATTCATAAGCTTCATCACGTAACTCTTCAAGTTCACACAATTGCAACTTTCTCTCATGACCTGCATCATCATAATCAACATTCATAGCTTTCACCGCCCATAAAGCACGATGTGCAATCTCAACGGGAAGATGACATCCTTTTCCATAAACTAAGCGGTAAGGAGTTGTTCCAATAGGTGTTTTAAATGCGGTCCGATATGCCCACAAAGCATCATTTAACCTTAAAGACCAATCCTTTCGATCGGGTCGCACCGTTTTTTGTAAAATATTCTTGATTTGCCTATTAGAAACCTCAACTTGCCCACTTGTTTGTGGATGATAAGGAGTAGCAACACGGTGATGAACACCATACTGTTTAAGCAATTTGCTAAATTTGAAATGTTTGAAATGGGATCCACCATCACTAATGATTACCCGAGGGACTCCAAATCTAGTGAAAATGTTTTGTTGGACAAATTTGCAAACCACAGCATGATCATTTGTTTTAGTAGCGATTGCTTCAATCCATTTAGATACATAATCCACCGCTACTAAAACAAATAGATTTCCAAACGAATTCAGAAATGGGCCCATGAAATCAATGCCCCAAACATAAAAAATTTCAACTACAAGAATGGGTTTCATGGGCATCTCATCTCGTTTGGAAATACCACCAACTTGTTGACAATTAGGGCATTGTTTAGCATAATTAAAGGCATCACGAAATAAACTTGGCCAAAATAGACCACATGATAGAACCCGATGACCCGTCTTCTTTCCACTAAAATGCCCACCACATGCATAAGAATGCACATGTGCCAACACACTTTGAATTTCCTCATTTGGCACACATCGACGAATGATTTGGTCCGCTCCCACCTTAAAGAGATCCGGTTCATCCCAAATGTATTGCTTTGCTTGAGTTCTCAAATGTTTCACTTGCCTAAGTTGCCAAGATTCCGATGTTTTGCCTGTAGCCAAGAAATTAACAATATGAGCATACCAAGGTAAAGTAGAAACAGTAAATAAATGCTCATCGGGGAAGGATTCATTGATATCTCTTGAGTGATCCTCCTTTAGTGTCGGTATTCTTGACAAATGATACGCTACCACATTTTCACATCCTTTCTTGTCTCTTACTTCAAAATCAAACTCTTGCAATAAAAGGATCCACCTAATCAAACGTGGCTTGGCATCCTTTTTCTCCATCAAGTATCTCACTGCACTATGGTCAGAATAAATAATCACTTTACTACCCCAAATGTATGATCGGAACTTATCAAGTGCATAAACAACTGCTAGTAATTCTTTCTCGGTTGTTGTATAATTAAGTTGAGCTTCTGAAAGAGTTTTGCTAGCATAGTAAATGGCAACTGGCTTTTTATTCACCCTTTACCCTAGAACAGCCCCAACCGCGTGGTCACTTGCATCACACATTATTTCAAAAGATAATGACCAATCAGGTGATTGCAAGATAGAGGCTGCAACTAGATGTTGTTTAAGCACATTGAAAGCCTTAAGACATGCCTCATCAAATATAAATGGTGCATCTTTTATTAATAAATTGCACAATGGTTTTGAAATTGCACTAAAATCTTTGATGAAACGGCGATAGAAGCCGGCATGTCCCAAGAAGGATCGAACACCCTTCACATTGGATGGTGGGGGAAGAGTAGAAATGACTTGTACTTTGGCACGATCAACTTCAATTCCTCGATGAGAAATCGCATGCCCAAGTACAATTCCTTCTTGAACCATGAAATGGCTCTTCTCCCAACTTAGCACGAGATTTGTTTCGGTGCATCTTTTTAAAACTTTTTCCAACTCATCAAGACATATCTCAAAGGAATGACCAAAAATAGAGAAGTCGTCCATGAAAATCTCCAAAGACTCCCCGACCATATCGGAAAATATGCTCATCATGCACCTTTGGAAGGTGGCGGGGGCGTTACACAAACCAAATGGCATCCGCCTAAATGCGAAAGTACCATACGGACATGTGAACGTTGTCTTTTGTTGATCTTCCGGATGAATTGCTATTTGGTTATACCCGGAATACCCATCCAAGAAACAGTAGAACTTTTGACCTGCAAGTTTTTCAACAATTTGATCAATAAATGGCAATGGAAAATGATCTTTAGAAGTAGCAGAATTTAACTTCCTATAATCAATACAAACCCGCCACCCGGTTACCGGCCGGGTAGCAATTTGCTCACCGTTATCCCCATATACCACTTGAATACCTGCTTTCTTGGGAACAGTTTGGGTAGGACTCACCCACGTGCTATCAGAAATTGGGTAGACAATACCCGCATCGAGCCACTTCAAAACTTCTTTCTTGACCACCTCACGCATATTTGGATTCAATCGCCTTTGTGCATCTCGAGATGGCTTGACTCTCTCATCAGTGATGATCTTGTGCATCACTATGGAAGGGCTTATTCCCTTCAAATCCGTATGGTCCAACCAATAGCTGCCTTGTGCTTCTTCAACACCTTTATAAGGTCATCTTCTTGATTTGTTTTCAGATTTGATGCTATGATGACCGGCAATGTTTGCTTCTCACCTAGAAATGCATACTTTAGGTGTTTAGGAAGTTCTTTCAACTCGACCTTAGGAGGTTCTTCTAGAGATGGTTTCAACTTTGAATCAATGTGATCTGGCAAACTCTCCACTTGTAGTGTCCATGGTGGTCTCCCATTCGTGACTGCCATTGCTTCAACTTTGCATTCTTCTTCCATTAACTCTTTGATTTCCTCCAACATGTACATGTCATACAAAAAACACTTCTCCATGGTGGTGTCTTCATCCCCATGTGATATATGGGGAGGAACACACCCGTCAATAATGTCCGCCATGAAGCATTCATTATCAACTAGAGAATTAGATGAATTTGCAAAAACATTAAACCTCAATTTCCGGTTGCCAAAAGTCATATTAACCGTCTCATTTCCACAATTGATTTGGGTATTTGCAGTTCTTAAAAACGGTCGACCCAAAATGACATTTGGTTGCCTATCCTTACAATTAGATTCATAATCAAGCACAAGAAAATCAACTGGATAGTAAAAATCTTCCACTTTGACTATAACATCTGTCACCATCCCCCTAGGAAGTTTGAGAGATAAATCTGCCAACACAATGGTGGTGTCGACTGTTTGTAATGGACCAAAATCAGATTGGTCATAAAGACTTCCTGGGAGGATGCTCACACTTGCACCAAGATCTAGGAGTGCCCTATTGATTTTTAAATCACCCACTTGAATTGAAATTAAGGGTGGTGCTCCTGGATCAGACATCTTTGGTGGAAGAGTACCAGTTAAAATGGCATTCACATGTGTGGTTACATCAAGCTTTTTGGGAAGCTTAATTTGACGTTTTTGTGTGCACAATTCTTTCAAATATTTAGCATAAGATGAAATCTGTTTAATTGCATCAAGTAAAGGTAAGTTAATTTTAACTTGTTTGAATATCTCCCACATTTCCTTGGATTGTGGGATCTTTTTACTTGAGGATGCCTTCTTTGATGGTTCTACTAAAGCCAAAGGAAATGGTGTGGATTTGGACTCTACAACCTTCTCCTTAGCAATAATAGAATCACTTTTCAAAACATTTTCATTAATTGAATTTTCAAAAACTTGTTTTGTTTGGGTTTTGTTCACATTAGATTCCATCTCACTCTCAACATCTGAATCTTCCACCACACCTTCAACGAATTTTGGTGGATGATCAGGTGTTTGTAACACCTTACGCAAATCCCATATCGTTATGTTATGTTATGTCCACGGGAGAGATGTTGGGTTCATAAGGAATGCCCCGCCTCAAATACCATAACGCGTTTTGAGGTTTAATGTAGTGGATGAGAGGAGAACTCCACAGTTAAGCGTGCTCGGGTGGGAGTAATCCAGGGATGAGTGACCCCCTGGGAACTTTTCACACGGGCAACCAAAAACAAATCCGTGATCTCTTAGAGGGCAAAGCTTCTAGTGGGCAAAGCGCACAATATTGGTGGTATAAGGAGTCATATGTTACAAGTCTATTCACACCAACTAACTGGTATAACCAATTCACGACTCATATACAATACCAATTTTATCTAAGTTATTACAATCATTAGCACACAACTCACTGAACATACACTATCACACACACATATATATCATAATCAACACCAAAGATTATATCATGCAACAAGTCACTAAACATTCACTTATGGATTATATAACATAACCCAAACCCCACATCCAAACATCATTGTTTTCTCATGTTGACACATCACTGAAATATCCTAAAAATAAATACTAATATAAAAATAACTAATAATAATTAGGAATAAATTGCGAGTGTGGGTGAGTTTAGGGGTGTTCAAAACCGGATATCCGAAATTTCAGATATCCTGGATATCCGAAATTTTCGGATAATTGATTTCACTATCCGAATCCGTATCCGAAATTTCGGATATCTGAATTTTAGATACCTGAAATTTCGAATACGGATTCGGATAGTAAAACGGATATCCGAATTCAAACTCAAACCACAAAAACTTTCAATCAAGAAGGTTACCTGAAGCAGTTCTAAAAAAAAAGTAAGTTACCTGAAAGATTAAATCAAGTAGCTTTATTTGAAATTAAATTCACCACAATCTGATTCAGAAGCACCGCAACAATGTGTTCATCTGTTGAGAACAAATCTCTTAGTCCAAGTGTTGGATTATGTATATTCTTTAGCTTCATCAATATCTCATATAAAATTAGTCTTGCAAATCTGATTGCAACTGGGTTGGGGTTGGCCACTCATCAAGATGAAGGAGCAGCCTCCTTAATTGGACCTGGGACCAACTTAACAACAAAATATCAAATTAGAAAACTAATTAACCTAAACTGGAGTTGGAAGTCAGAAATTGAGGTGTTTCTTATTTGGTCTCGTGGAAGAACATAACACCGAAGTCAGGGGCGGCTTAGAGGGTGGTTCAGGTGGTGCCGCTGCACCGGGGCATGTTTACGAGTGAGGCATATTTTTTTTAAAATTTTTTTATATATATATTAATTTTTTTTTGTTTTGAAATAACATATAAAATCTATAAAATTTTATAAAATTTAGGGGCAATTTTTTTTAATTGAAATCCAACCCAATAGTACCCAAATTAATAGTTATACCCAACCCAATAATACTCAAATGGCCCTGTATATATACAAACTACATTTTGATATACGTGCATATTGAGGGGGGAACGGGGGCATTTTTCTTATGTCGAGCAGAATACTTAATTTCTCGGGGACGACCCTGACCGAAGTGATTTCACCCTGTCAGCAGGGAGCGGCGGCTGCGGCTGCAACGGTTGGCAGAGAACGGCATCGGCGGGAGCGATGGGCGGCAGGGAGCGGCGGGCAGCAGATTTGAAGATCCAGTGGAGGAGGCTGTGGTTGTGTACGCGAGAATGAGAGAATGGAGAATTAGGGCTGGGTTTTTGTGTGTCTTTCTGGATATATATTTAATTATAATAAATAATTAAAAAATAACTAAATTTAATATTTTGGATTCGGATATCCAAAATATCCAAAATTTTTCAATATCAATATCCGAATGCGAATTCGAAAATTCGGATATCCAAAATTTCGGATAATTCGGATTCGAAATTTCGAATAATTCGAATTCAGATTTTTTTGAACACCCTAGATGAGTTTGCCGTTAAAAAAGAAAATTAGAAGCATCTAGGGCATATGTCGGCCTAAGAAAATAGAAATATATAAATACATCAACGTTTCATTTATCAGCCGCACTATAAATTCAACTACACATCGTGTCTCCCAAGTCACAAATGTAAATCATCTCCTGCTGTTGCTGAACCGTGCAATAAACCGGCGACAACCCCGAGGCTTCAGATCTGACCGCTTCTCATCGTCCGTCAATTTGAGAAGAGGCCTATTTCGCGTTTGGGCGTGAATCTAACGATCCTTAATCGCATCGCACCAGCAGTAATCAGATCGTTGATTCGAGGTCGATGTATGAATCATACTGTTGACAGATTTGTTCGTTAGATTCACGCACAAACTCGTAACAGGTCTTTTCATTTGCAAAAAATTAAGAAGACGTCGCCGCCGGAATTCTTTAATTCCGGTTAGTTTTAACTTTTAAACGTTATCATGAATCTTGTATTTATGTGAATTTGTTTAAATTCAAATCTAACACTTCCAGATTTTGTTATTCATTTGCAATTTTAGATGTTGATTTGTGCGCGCAGGTTTTACGTTTGTGAAATTTTTAGGTATTTTTAGTTCGTAGTTGAATTAGGGTTTTCTGTTATTAATTTGGGGGGATCTGATAATTGGTTGTATGAACAGTGATTATTGAGTTGTTGGGAGTGGATTGCTCACCTCTTGTCCAGTTATTGTGTTCTGATATAGAAGTATACTTTTTGAGGGTGTTTGGGATTGTTTATCCAATCTGTTTATGAGCAGATAAACAGATTCAATTAGCAATCCCAAACACCCTCTGAAAACTCGACTTAAACGATTTATATGAAGACAGTTACTGAATCACAAACAATTCAACTTTGTTTCCTCAAGATTGGTGTTTTGTTTAGTCACACATGATTTATTTGTTTGTGTGTAATTGAGTTGTTATTCCGGTTACCATAAGAAGGAGATCTTTCCATAATATACACGCATACTGATCGATTGCTGTGTTTTGCATTTGTTAGTATACTTGATTCTTACCAATTTAGTAATTGTACTTTGAAAAATGTATTGTTATAACACTAAACAGGTTTCTTTTTTATGATGTGTTTCTAGGAATTGATGATAGAGGAAAGGTTTGCACTTATTTCACGCTACCGTACTAGTTTATGGGTGGGATTCTACTAGGTAAGTTCGTTTGTTTGTTTTTAGGAATTAATGATCTTTTCACCTCGTTTTCAAAGGTTAACTTTACTAAAACGAGCAGTTATTGTTTTGATATTATGTGATGCATTATGTAATTTTGAGATCCGATGACATGTTTATATATTTGTGCATTTGGGATATGAAGTTCTGCCCGACTGTTGAGATCTTCAATATCTTAATTGTTTGGTTTCTTGCTATGAGATCACTATGGAAGACGGACCTTATAGCAACTGGTAAGGTTGCTGTTTTGTGACCTTGAAGTCATGGGTTCGATTTGGCCCCTCCCGGCCTATCCAAATATCATCTAATAAGTAGTTGATCTTGACGAAATCTTGCTGATATGTTTAACATATTTTTTTGCAGTATGAAGACTTGGTGTGGTGTTGGTTTCTGGATATGTTTATGGCTTTGTTGCTTATGTGGTGTTGGTTTTGTGGTTCTGAATTTGTTTCCGTAGTGCAATAGTTTTTTTTTAACGGCTAATCTTATTCTAGTTCACTCCAAATTTACTCTATCTCAAGTGATTGCCACTAGACCAAGTTAGTGGTTGTCGTAATCTTGGTTAAAAAAAGCGCGAGGCGATGCGAAGCGTTTCGCTCCCAAAATCTGAGGCGCCACGCATCAAGCGCGAGACGAGGGTTTCACGTATATGAGGTGCTAAACTAAAAAAAATAATAAAAAACTAACATTTTTAAAACCTCCCACTAAATGTTGTTTCAATATAAAAACTCCTCGAGTAATTTCCTCTGGAACTTACAAAAAATATTCGTCCTATTGTTAGGATCTTGAGTTTCATATTTTCTAGATGGATCAGTTGATGTGGATCCTAAGTTAGCAGACTTGCTTGAACCAGAAACCATTATGCTATAACAAAAAACAAATTAAAAAACTGATTTAAGCAAAGAGAAACTGCAATTGGAACTCAGATTCATAACAAAAAAGTGAAAAAAAAACCCAAAAATACATGAAGTGCTGCCTCGCATCGCCTCGCGCTCCATGCCTGAGGCGGCGTCTCGGGCCGCTTCATGTATCTCTAGCGCCTCACCGAAACAAGGCGTTTTGTCTAGGGCCTCAAGCGCCTCGCAACGCTTTTTTAAACCAAGGTCGTAATGCAATAGTTTTACCGTTTGTTTTCCACCATGACATCAGATGATGTCATGTTTTTACTATCATGTCACTTGTTTATTTGTTTTCATATTTTTTTAACTATAAAATTTAAGTTATATTCATCCGTTTTGTTTGTTGTGAAATTCGTTTATAAATGTTAAGGTTTATTAAAATTAAGTGACTTAAATAGATTATATATAAAATCTGATTATTATTTAACTATTAATTTTTGCATGTTTGACTTAAATAAAATAATTATGAAATTTGGTTATATTATTTAGTGAATTCTTTTCTTCATAATTACATCTTACTTTAGGTTAATTAAAAAATCTCTAAATAATAATCAAATATCATATATATGTTTCATTAAGAAAATACTTTAAACATTTATAAAAAGTTCTACAACAGTAAAACAATATTAAAGTTTGAGTGGTTATTATTGTTAGAAAAAATGAATGACTATAATGAAACATTGAGTTATTCTCTTTAAAATAACATTTTTAAATTTGGAAACAAATATGAATATGTATGAGAAATTTAAGCTGATAAGAGATGTGAAAAGCATATATTTCTCAAAAAAACAGGGGTCGAATATGTAAAAAGAAAATAATAAATAAAAAAAAAGAAAAGGCATAATGTTGATAATTATAAAAATTATATAGTTATATTTGTTTAGAAAAAGGCTAAAAATACATAATTATCAATAAATTGTTTTTTTATAATTCTGTTCGTTATATAATTAAATGGTGTCCCGACCGATTGTTTCTGGATCCAAACCAAGTTTTGTACCATTACATTGTTCAAGTTTATATAATTACATCTATGTCAGCAAACCAATATGCTTTGAGATATAAACTAAACTAGAAGTTTTGAGTACTTAAGCGTATGTTTGAGAGAGCGGAGACATAAAATATGAAAACGCGTGCTTGAAAAACATAAGGAATACCAAAAGTACGAAATAAAGTAAACCCACAAAGATCTTTAAGTAACGTAAATCAGTGAAAAAAAATTAAGTAAAATGGGGAAAAATGGAGAAAAAAAAACAACCGGACTCGAACCTGGGTGGAAGGAAAGAAAGTCAGGCTGAAACAACTCTACTCAACCAATTGAACTAGACCTTCAATTGTGTTTTATAGCCGAAAAAGTTGGTATTTATCAATTAATTATTTCGAAAAAAACAAAAATGGTAATGTAGCTAAGAGGTTGCCTTTTAAAAGGATTAATAATTGTGTTAAAATATATACGGTATTTATAAAAAAATGATTTATGAAAATAAAGTGTAGCAAAAATTCAAATAACTTTTTATTAGTACTTGATGAAGAAGATGATGAACGATTGGTGTTGGTTGAAGGGGGGTGGTGTTGGTCGTCGAAATCCAAAGTTCTTGATCTGATGCCTAAAGCAGGAAAGATACCAGAAGTAGAGTCGAAGGGGGCGGTGTTTGTCGCCGGTTTGATCTGAAGCCATGACCGGTTTCAAGTCAACACATCTCAAATACAATCTTACTTCTACCTCCTCCACGCCTAGCTCAATAATTACAGGATAAGGAGAACATGAGGCAATAGTGTTTGTTGCATGTGGAGGCGACAACGAGGGTGGGTTGGTTCTTGAGTGAGTGAGTGAGTTGATTGAGACAATTGACAACTAAAGGGACTAAAAAAAATGAAATTGAAACTAATAAACTAAAATGATTATTTGGACCAAGTCATAGTAACTAAAACCAAAATTTACTATAAGTTTTATAAAGAGTAAACTTCGTTTTTCGTCTCTGATATTTGGTTAAAATCGTCACTTTCGTCCAACTTGAAAAGTTTTAACACGTTCGGTCATCGCACTTTCATTTTTTAACTGTTTTTGTCATAAATCGTGACATCGTCTAAAGAATCAGTTAACTTCTCCCCACTTGTCCCTCACGTGACGGTCATTTTTTTTCCTTTCAAGCTGGATCCCTCCATTTTTGATCACGTCCTTATATCTCTTCATTTCATCTAACAGCAGCACTCTATCTTCATTTCATCTTTTCCGCCCATCTACCTAAGACCACCGCCACCCCTCGCCTGAAAAATGACCACCGTCAATCTTCAGCAACCCTCCTAGCCGTTCATCCATCACCACTGAATTGTTAGCCCTTCACCATTGAACCCATTGAGATCCATCAAGCACCACTAAATCGTTGGCGCATTTTCCGGCCATCAAACCCATCAAGTACCACTGAATCATTGCACTTCACCATCGAATCGATGCCGGTAACGTAAGGTCTCGAAGCAGGTGACAACACCATACCTTTTTTTGCCGAAATATAGATCCGGAAGCGGTGTATCTCTTTCTTCGTCTATCACAAAACCCCCTTTTTCCAGCGGCTTCTATCCGACTCGTCTATCTCTATCCGGCAGTTGCCCCACCTTTGTGGTTTGATCGACTATCCCTTCCTAAATCCGTTTGGTTCCATTTCATTGTTCGTCTTTTACCCACTTCGGTTCACTTTCTCTCGATTGAAGGTTAGCCGCAAAACACCGCAACCTCTGCCGCCACAATAATTTCAAAGTATTTTCCGGGTACCCACCAACAAAAAATGGCATCATTTTCGGGTCTACACAAAATCAAACACAATGAGAAAGAGAGATCTGGATATAGAACTTGTTGCAATGGTTAATTAGTAGGCTTGCAGGTCAGTAGTGGTTGCCGGTGGTCATCGTTGGTGGCCAACAGAAGATGTGGCGGGAGACGTGGCCGAAGGCGATAAATGCTATGGTTTGGTGGGAGGGGTGGGTTTGAAGATGGTTGGAGAAGATGAAGTCAAACACAAAAATACATATATGGGGTTATTTTGTGTAGAAATCCAGTTTGAAAGGACAAAGATGCCACTCACATGAGGGGCAAGTGGTGAAGAGTTAACGGATTCACGGAGTTACGATTTATGACGAAAACAGTTAAAAAATGAAAGTGTGATGACCGAAAGTGTTAAAACTTTTCAGTTGGACGAAAGTGGGAATTTCGACCAAACGTGAGGGACGGAAAGTGAAGTTTACTCTTTTATAAAAAACTAGGTTAAAAACTCATATATTACACGGGTTGAATAAATTAAACTTGTTGTAAACCAACAGTTTCTATGAAGATTTGTATGTTGGATGCCATCAGTCATTGATGAAATAAGAAATACCGAAGATTTAAGAATTATAAATAACAAATAAAAGATTTAAAAATTATAAATAAAAATAATGAATATTTAAGAATTATAAAACTATTTTTTAAGATAAAATATAATTAATTTTTTTTATGATTTAATAAGTTATAATAAAATATTAGAATAAATTTTAGATATTTAATTATTTAAAATTATTATTATTTAAAATAAGAGAGAGGTACAAAAATATAGAATTTATCAACTCGTGTAAAATAAAGTTTATTATAAAATATGGATAGGAAAATTACGGATACATGGGCCCAAAACAAAGTCCACAATTTCTTCACCAACTTCGATAAGGCCCAAATTCAACTACCCCATTTCACTGTCCGCCATGGCTCTGTCACAGCTTCTCTTCGACGTCTTCCCCTTCTCTCCATATTTTCCTTTCATAAGGCGCCATGGATTTGGCGTTTTGTTCAAAACCCAATTGCTTTCATTCCCAACTACAAGGCTATCAGCAATCCATCATTTCACCTCTTTCTTCCTCTCAATTCAAAACCCTTCGCTCAACATCTCCGTTTGCCGCCAAAAAAACAAGGGTTGTTTCCCATCTTGATGCTAAGGTTAATGGCGCTCTTTCATCTGATCCTGACTCCAGTTTTCTTGACAGGGTATTTTCTGTAAACCTTTTTTTTATGTTTATTTGATCACCCAAATTGTGAATTTTAGCCCCTTCTACTTTATCCAAGATTTAGGGTTTCCTCAATGCCACGAGAAAGAAAATATTTCCATGGCTTGGATTAATCATAGAGTCATTTGATTGAAGTTAGGGTTAGTCTAGAAAGTTTTGTTTCATCAATACAAAACCAATTTTAAGTAGAGGTAGTGGATGTAAGATAATGAAAAGTAGTTGGAGAGGGAAAGAGAACCTTATGTAGTGCATTTAAAGCATTAGGTACAAACGAATTATGCGGTTGTTGCAGTTCTCTGCTTAAAATTGGTTGATCAATAGGTGCAAGCGCATTATGTGGTTCTTGCGGTTTTCTACTTAAAACCGGTTAATCAATAGGTGCAAGCACATTATGCTGTTCTTGCATTTCTCTGCTTAAAACTGGTTAATCAATAGGTGCAAGCGCATTATGCTGTTCTTGCATTTCTCTGCTTAAAATCGGTTTATCAATAGGTGCAAGCGCATTATGCGATTCTTGCAGGCTTTGCAGCTCTCTACTTAAAATTGGTTAAGCAATAGGTGCAAGCGCATTATGCGATTCTTGCAGTTATCTACTTAAATTTGGTTTAATCAATAGGTGCAAGCGCATTATGAGGTTCTTGCGGTTCTCTACTTAAAATTGGTTGTGTATTGGACGTCGCTCTAGTCTTATAATCATACATTATTACATTTGTTCTTGGTCATTAATTTTTTTCTGCTGCAACTTTTTAACTGCTTTTTCAAATCTGAATGTGTTGGCTCTAAAAAACTGGAATCATTTTCACTAAAAACTATGAAACTAATTACTGCTTTGCAGCATATCCAAACATCCCCTAAATTGCACTACCAACGATATGGATATCTAAAAAGGTGTATTTTGAACTTGATGGAGTGATGTTCAAGAAAACGCATGCTTTTAGCTGAACTTATAGAAACTCTATATGGTAGCATAACTTAAATTGAGTGTGCCCAAAATTGGCCTTAGTTTAACACTTACAGTATATGTTGGCTTCTAATTGATGTAAAATACTATGGTGCATGATGTATCAAACGGAGTTCTTTATTTGGCCCATCCGTTTTTATTAGATCCTTCTTTTATGTTTGGTTGATGAATATTTTGGTTCTGTATATTGAAATTATGGATATGGGTAGCAGGCAAGGGTTACTAAAATTTTGTATATAGCAATCGAATCAATAATTTTCAAAAGCTAGAGAATATGAATTTATTTAGGACTTCATTTTCCAAGTTTTGTTGACTTAGTAATGAGTGCATCCTTCTGTAAGCAGTAGTGGTGGCAAAGTGCAAGAAAGGGTGGCTGGGCAGGTTGTGTAACAGGTCAAAACGGGTTGGGTTGACCCTCTGTGCTTTTGTTTTAATATGTAGACTTTTATTAATTAAAATGTGTCAAATATGATTATAAAAATTATGATGCTTTCATAAAGCTTTAAGTCTGCATTAAAAATACACTTTGAGCGCCTTTTGGCCTAATTAACCGGTTTCCTTTATTGTTAACTTTTTTTTTAATATACCCGTTTGACCCATTGGAGACTTGGAGATAAATAAGCAAGCACAACATGCTATGTCTTACAAGACCTGTTCCTCGTTAAAATTGCATTATGCTTTACTCTTTGGAATTTAGTTACTAAATGATTCAAAATTACAATGTTGCCATTGCAGCAAAAAGCATTGGAAGCTGCAATGAATGATATTAACAATTCATTTGGGAAAGGAAGTGTGACGAGGCTTGGAAGTCTTGGTGGAGCTCTTGTGTAAGTTTCAATTTTATCATGATTTCAGAGAAATATATGGTTCCATTTTAAAAATGGCTAGAATTTTCTTTCATTCAGTCTCCAAGAGAACAAAGTTGTTATGCTTTTAAGAAGTAAAATAAGTTTAAAATCTTTTAAAACGAAAATAAGAACACTTTACACTCTTAAATCTCGTGGAATCAACTCTAATTAGACTTACAAATCACTTTATGAACTACTTTCTTCTTGTTGCAGTGAAACATTTCCATGTGGCTGTTTGTCCTTAGACCTTGCGTTAGGTGGTGGCCTGCCTAAAGGGAGAATTGTAGAAGTATTGACTTCCTTTTCTACTTATGCACTTTTTATTTATTTTTCATGTTATTTACAGGTAGAAAATTTGGCCCATATACGTATGAAGTAGTTGATTCAGGTTATGTTTTATTTTTAAAGGGCAAATGTTAAAATAAAAAAGTTAAGCCTAAAAGCAAAATGTTTCAAAAGGGTTGAAAGTCACTCAGAGTGTATTATTAATTCATACAACCCACTAAATTGCTTTACTTAAAGAATGTAGAATTGTAGATTTAATAATTATTTTTTCTACAATCATAATCAAGACACAAATTATTCATAAAAAAACGGACTTAAAAGTGTTTTAGGTCGACCTAACCCGTCTGACCCGCTCATATTGCCACCTTTACTGATATGTTAGTATGGGAACAACGCATATAAGTGAAGTGGGTGGAACTAACATGACCTATTTGTACCGTGGTTTGTTACCATAAAAACTAAAATATTTGCGTTTTTAGGCATTATTTCCTGTAAGGATCTGATAATCTTTAACTTTTTTTGTTTTAGATTTATGGACCCGAAAGTAGTGGAAAGACCACCTTGGCACTACATGCCATTGCAGAAGTGCAGGTTGACTTTGACTGCTTGTATGCTTTGCCAAGTCACTTCTTATGCCAAATTGTTTTTTATTGTGATTTATATATTTTATTTTTTTAACAAATCATGTAGAAGCTGGGAGGCAATGCAATGCTTGTTGACGCAGAACACGCATTTGATCCATCATATTCTAAAGCATTAGGAGTTGATGTGGAAAATTTAATTGTTTGCCAACCGGATAATGGAGAAATGGCACTTGAGAGTACTATTATTTTTTTTCTTCTGTAATTCTTATGCATGATCAGTTATGAATTGCATCATGACAAAATTATCTTTTTAATTTTCAAGATTGTGTGATGTATTAATAAGAAACTTTTTTTTCTCTAGTTGCGGACCGTATGTGTAGATCTGGTGCTGTTGATCTCATTTGCATCGACTCTGTTTCAGCTCTTACTCCACGAGCTGAAATCGAAGTACGTCATATGAATTTGAAGGCGGGTCGGGTAGCAGGTCAAAATGGGTTCACATCCGGATTTTATAAATAATTTATGTATTTATGGTTACAAAACTATACTTCTAAAGTAATAATCAATTAACTTTTGTGTAGGATGTGTTAAACATTTGACCCGTTTCAGCTAAGTTTTTAAATATTACCCATTGACTCATTTGAAATAAGATATTAACCCAAATTGACTAATTTCTAGGTCAAAATTGGCACTTCTTTTTACAGTTATATCATCTTATAAACAGATTTTCTAAATTTTCCAAGTTCTTTTTATTATTTAATTTGTTATACAGGGAGAAATTGGAATGCAGCAAATGGGTTTGCAAGCGCGACTTATGAGTCAAGCATTGCGTAAGATGTCGGGGAATGCATCTAAAGCTGGATGCACTCTTATCTTTCTTAACCAAATCAGATACAAGGTTTCCCTTTTATCATTTTTAATCTTTCTTGAAACAATAAAGACCAGTATTTTGTATGTTAATTGTTTTAACCAAATTGATGTTACGTGGGGAAACAATGCATGTATTTATCATTTTTGGTTTTGAAATCAGATTGGAGTATACTACGGAAATCCAGAAGTTACAAGTGGAGGTATTGCGTTGAAGTTTTTTGCATCTGTTCGACTTGAAATACGCCCAATTGGGAAGATCAAGTCTGTAAGCACATGCAATTCTAATGTCTCTCTCTCAATACAAACACACATATGCATACATACATATATATAATTTGGTCTGAAATTAATTTTTATGAGGTGGCTATTTGTTGGTTGTGTCACAGGTCAAGGGTGACGAGGACATTGGGCTTAAGGTTCGAGTAAGAGTTCAAAAGAGTAAGGTGCATAACGTTTGTTTTTACATCCCACCGAAAGGAAGTTATTTTGGGAACAAAAATATTAACTTTTAACTTTTTGGGAACTTTGTAACATTTTATAGGTTTCTAGACCATACAAGCAAGCAGAGTTTGAAATTATATTCGGAGAGGGGGCAAGCAAATTGGTTTGTTTTCCTAGCATTTTTTTGTGTCTATAATATATACCATTCGCATAACTTGGTTTAATTTTTATGTAGGGTTGTATATTGGATTGTGCTGAAATGATGGACATTGTTTTGAAGAAGGGCTCATGGTATAGCTATAGAGACCAAAGGTTTGTCCTCTATTCTTGCCATTTGCTTGAGTTGATTTGGGCTTTGTTTTATATCTAACGGGCCAAGTGTGTAAAATTTGAAAAAAAAGTAGGTTAAAAGGAAATGGGTCGAAAGCCATCCAAAGTATAATTGAATCACATAAAATTTCCTAAATCATTTTAAAGAAAGTTTGTGATAGGAACTGAAAATTGCAACTGGAATTCACTGTAAATAGGATGATAGTCAGCCCGATTCGAGAGGGGTGAGTCTCCGATTACAAAAGTAATACCAAAGTAAATTCAAATCTAGTCTGCCTAAAAACATGGAACCTAATAACATTTAAATAAGCTACTACTAATTAACTGCAACTAACTGCCCACTCAGCCACTAATCATGTTGTGCTCTTGACCAATTAACTTCTGCTAACTGCCACTCTTCCCCTGGATCTGCTTCTTGGGTTCAGCTGGGTGGGGTCTGATTCTGGGTTTTTATCAGTTTGATTACTATTGAAATATTATAGTTTTTGTTATCATATTTGACGCAATAATTATTTGTAAATACCAAAACTTTTTGGACAAAAATGTTTTGGGTCAACTTAACCTGACCCGTTTCTGTCTGTATAAAAATATTCATTTAAACCCGTTACCCCCATCCCTTTTGTGACCCGCTTCTAGGTAGAGAATATATATCCACACGACATGATGAAAGATATAAATATTTGGAAAGTAAACACCAACGTGATTAGGATACCTGTATGTAGATGGCAAGATCTCCTTAAAGAAAGAACTCATATAATAACTTTCTTTTGATGGTCTTTAATCATGATTATTGTACTATTATCAATCTTGGTTTTAAAAAGCGTGAGGTGCTCCGAGGCGTATAAATCCTGAAATCCCAGCGTTTATAATACACATGCACTATGTCTCTATGTCTATTCCTCCTCATGTTTTAGTATTTGTTTGATTATCATTAAGGTTGGGGCAAGGAAGAGACAGAGCATTGCAGTACTTGAGAGAAGACCTTCCACTTTGTGATGAAATAGAAAAGGTATGTTGATTGATTATATTATATTATATTTTATTTGGCAACATTATTAATTTCTTATCATATATTCAGCACTCATGATTTGATATATAGTTGAGTTTGTAAATAGGACAATTATCTATAGAAAAAATTATTATTTGTTTGTTAAAATACAGAGCTGGTCTGAAACGACATCACTTGACACGAAGTTAAATGGTTTAGGGTATAGGGTAAACAGATTTGGGTAACAAATGTGTCGACATCTTAATGACACGATAAAAACGTGTCTAAATGGTGTTTAAGAAGTCAACACGCCACGTTTAAGCCTAGACTCGACTAGTTTATAATTTTATAAATATTTAAATTCCATCCCTATGCTAAACCTAATTTAATACTTCCTACCTTCTTGTCTTCTTATAATATGCTTATTTGTTAATCATGTTAGGTGGGTCATGTCAATAATCGTGTTAAACAGGTTGTGCCATTCGTGTTATTGAACTATTTACATTTAAATGTGTTAAAAGAGTCGTGTTATGAACCTGTAATATTTAATCATGTTAAATGTTTCGTTTCGTGTGACCCGCTTATTAAACATGTTCATGTTAATGTTTAAGTAAATGATATGTTTAGTTAAATGTGTCGTGTTCGTACTTGGGCCGTGTGTTATTTATTGCATTCTTTGCATATGCAGCTTGTGAGGACAGCAATGATGGATGGAAGTGGGCAAGCGGTTACTTCTTATGCACGGCACTCAACACCATTTCAAGAAGACGATGAATTACTTGAAGAATTGCGATGAAAAAACCGTAGAAACTTGTGAAGTGTAGTCGACTTTTGATTTCGGAATCATACGAATTTGTTGTATATATTTTGGTTTGTTAACCTTTTTTTATTTTTATAGAAGAGTTGACAAACCAAATCCAAGTAAAATCATCAATTTTATCAAAACTTTTATTAGTTATTCAAATTAAAACAAGGATTACAAAGAGGCAATTTCTTAACTGAAAAAAGTGTAAATGTATAAATTCAAAACGGGCCAATTTTATATCACTAAACTTTAAGCAGGTCCACTCGACAATCTATTTAAAATTAGAATAAAAAGTTGTACAAATTTTACGTTTCATCATATCAACTCGTTAACTTATTTACACCAGCTGCCAACCCATTTGAATCGCTTATATAAACGGTTACACTGGTTGTGTTCAAGTTACATCGATTTGATGTTTTTTGAGAGCAGTGTTTGATTACATCAAATTTAACCCATCAAGCTAACACGACAAATTGGATGCTATATTCAATATATTTGATGGTACAAGTTTGTATTTTCTTATGTTTCATCAATGATGAAGTATAATTTATTTCAACTTAATGATAACTAATAATTGTGTCAACAATCATTACGTAGATGTTATGCAACAAACCTTCAAATGATAAAATATTAAGAGCATGTGGTATATCCAAGTGAGTGAGAGGTTAGTGAGGGGAAAAGTGGTCGCCACGTGTCGCCACGTCATTTTCTACAAATCTCACAAAACACTCATTTGGCAAAAGAAATATCCAAGTGAGTAAGTGGGGTGTAAGCATTAAATGCATATTGGGCATAGTAGGCATGTTTGGGACATACCCGGGTGACCCGAGCGGGTTTTGGTTAAAAGGTGGTGGTTGGGTGAACGCGTTTGGGTTTATCGGAGACCGTAGGTTGAACGCGTTTTGTTAAGACGCATAATGAAGCCAAAAATGGGGATCGTTAGGATTCATAACTTGGATACTTTTATAGAGACAAGATGGATTTTTTTATAAAATTGATAATGAAAAGATGAGAGTTTTTTAGTGTCTTTTATAAAATGGAGGAACCCAAAATTATAGCTTCAATATTCGTGATTCTTATAACCACCTTTAACTATAATATACATACTTTTTAAATATTGTCTAAAAAACAATTATTATAACTTTTTATTCAACAAAAAGCTTCGTGTTGAATTCCTTACTTTCCATGTAATCAATCTCTGAATTCATGTATATATCACACACTCACACACACACACACACACATAGGGGGAGGTTTCGCTAAGAAGTGAATTTTCGCTAAGAAACCTAAAAAACTGAGTCAAATGAACCCCGATTGAACTAATTCCAGCGGCGTTGGAACCGGCTCGTCTAAATAAAGTCTAGAGCTAAACCCTAAAGCTAAACCCAAAAACCTAACCAACCCACCCCCAACCCCCAAAAACCTAAATCCTCCAACCCCACCCCCAAAAACCTAAACCTACCCACCCCACCCCCCAAAAACCTAAACCTAGGTTTTTGGGGGGTGGGGGTAGGTGGGAGGTTTAGGTTTTTGGTGGGTGGGTGGGAGGGTGGGTTTAGGTTTTTGGGTGGGGGGTTTAGGTTTTTGGGTGGGGGTTAGACTTTTGGGTATGCAACACCTTTAATGAGTAGTTTTTTGGTTTTCTTATGAAAATAAGTTTTCTAGTGAACTCACCCCTATATATATATATAAATTATGATAAAAATAACTAAATAGTATAAACTATGTTATATATAAAATTATGATTATAAATAATAAACAATAAACCGGCAGTGCCCAGACCATGCTTGAAGTTGAAACGTAACTTACGAGCGAGCTTGAGCTTTTTAATAGAACTCGATACGAGTTGAAACAATTTGAAACCCTAATTCGAATCTATTTTAACTCGCAAGATAAGTACATTTTAATCTTTATATAACTTAAGTCACTTTGATTAAATGTTATGATTTGTAGAATATTAATAATAACATAACTTTAATTGAGAGTGTCGCGGCTAATGTAGTGGTGCACAAAAAAACCGGTTTTTTTTTAACCCGGTTCAAACCGGCAAACCGGTTTGGGTTAAACCGGTTTGGACCAAACCGGTTCGGGTTGCCCAAAAACCGCCGGTTTCAAACCGGTTTGAGGATTTCTGAAAAAAAATCGGGTTGGGACCGGTTTTGGCTAAACCGGGTTAGGAAACCGGTTTTCAAACCGGTTTGAACCGTTGGGCGAGTTCTAGCCGTTGGCCAACGGCTATATGGCAGGGTATTTCATCTGCGTTTTCTTTTAGTGGCAGGGTATTATCGATACGAAGGACTAGACTCACACCCCTAGCGATGGAAATGTGCATTTGTTTGAAGGACCATTTGGATGCGATGGATAGGATACAAGACCAAACTTCTCTCGAATATGAAATTCAAGCCGAAGAAGTCATACACAACAACGAGGTTGATCTTGGAATATCCGAACCAGTCACGGATGAAGAACTAGCCGAAGATGCAAGGCTACGAAGCTCTAGTTCCGAAGACAACGCACAAGAATAATCAATCAATATTCCAAAAAATAAAACGTTGAACTTAATGTTTTATATTTGTTATACTTTTTGTTATGTTTTACAATTTTATCTTGTTATGTTTTTTAATTTCCGAACTATCCAAATATTAATAAACGTTGAACTTTATGTTTTAATTTTGTTATATTTTATTTTGGATTTTATATTAAAAACATAAAATTTATTTGATTTTTTTTTTTAATAAAAACCGGTTTAAACCGGTTTAAGGGGCAAACCGGTTTAAAACCTACCCGAACCGGTTTGACCGGTTTACATATTTCCCTCTCTGAAACCGGTTTAACCCGAACCGGTTTGGGTCCAAACCGGTTCGGGTCGGTTTGAACTGGTTTGGGTTAAAAAACCGATTTGTGCACCTCTAGGCTAATGGGTAGCGGCCAACAAAACAAAAACTTTTGTCTTTTATATATTTGATATCTTATTGTTTAAATGCAAATCTTCCTTGGTGAGTTGATACAAGCTTTATACCTTAAGTTTCTCTTTGGTAAAAGGTCGCTAGTTCAATCAATCCCCTAACCACTGGCTTTGGTCCAGTGGTACAGGTGATGAAGATTCAACCTACGCAGGTTCGAATCCGAGCCGAACCGGGTTTTAGTCCGGAGTGCGTTACGCTAGCGGGGTTTGGCTCGTGTAGCGGCGCAACTGCTGTCAAATGGCAGCAGGCTCCATGGTTTCCCGGTGAAAGCCTAGCCTCTCGTTCTGAACCCGCGGGCCCGGTTCAGACAACGTAGTGGTCAGGTTGAGAGGTAACGGGTCTCCGACTTGTCGGAGATGCGACTGCCACTTAAAAAATGAAAGTCGTCTTTCAAAAAAAAAAATCATTCCCCTCGGCCAACTGTTTTTTAGTTTTTTTTTTCTTTTTACCCCTCAATTTTTAAACATACCCTTTGGCTTTATAAAGTTTCAACTTTACCCCCGAACTAAGTTCTCAACTCTTCCCTTCAAATTTCGAGAATATCAAGTTTACCCCTCAAATTCTTTTTTTTTTCCATTTACTTTTTTTTATAATCCTTTGTAAAAATTACTTTTTCCTATTTTAAATTTGTTTTTACCTTTTTATTAACTTATTTAATAAATTTGTCGTTTCCTTATTTTTTTTTCAATCTTAACTCCTATTTGCGTCTCAATTTATCAATTTTTCGATCTTCAGAACCGAGTCGGGGCAACTTCATATGTTTTGTTTATATACTCAGTCACGTTAATGTCAGCGTCGCAACACGCGTAACGAAGTTTCGCAAACGCCCCGCATCGCACGAGCCATTTTATCCCCTGTAGTATATATAATTTGATTTTTCCTTAATAAATTTCGTTCGTTAATTAAATTTTTTTTTACGTTTAAAACTATGTCGTATTCAATGTAGCGCATTTTTTATGTGTCGTGGGTTATATCGACTGAAAGTAACGTGAAGAATTAGATCGACACAACCGAGTCGTAGTAACTTTATACGTTTCTTCTATGTACTTAACCACGTTTCTTTTTGTGTTTAGCCACCTTAATGTCACCGCATCAACAGTTTAAGGTCCGCTTCGCGCCACGGGATGCGGGGGCCTCCCGTCACGGAGCGCGGGGCAAGTTTCTTAGTTTGTATCAAAATACTAGGAAGAACAGTAACGAATACTTTTTTTAGTATACAAGTATTTCAATTGAAGTATATCGATTCGAGTTAAAGATTTCTTATTTTCGTAGATTAGGTTGTATATTTTTTTCAATAAATTTAAATTTAAATTCAGAGCTTTAATTTATGAAAAAAAAATTCTGGCAAATTTAATTTTAATAATACAAACTATGATCTGTTGGTCGATAAAAATTCATACTAATAGTTTGGCTGTTGACAGTCCTAACTTGCACTTTTGTTGTCAATGACAGTCCCAGTAGCATAATGATCATAGATTTTCACTTGATTTACACTCGGTTCCCGCTCGATTTCGCATGTACATTTCTCTATTTCTTTCAAAATCATTATTTTGAGTGAAATCGAGTAGAAACCGAGTGTAAATCGATTATGATTATGATATTGATACTGTCATTGACAACAAAAGTGAAAGTTGAAACTGTTACCAGCCAAATTGTCATTATGAATTATTATCGACCAATGAGTTATACCTTAGATTATTAAAATCTCATTTACTAGTTTTTATTAACACACGTAAACTAGGATTAAAGAAAATTCATTTTTTCCAAAATCCAATGCAACTTTTTTTTTTATCATTACATGGGTGTATTTGATTTACCTCATACTTTAGTGAATTAGCAATTTTGTAAAGTTTAACTTTCGGCCCTCTTAAGTTTTTTAAGTTTCAAGTTTATCGCCTTAATATATATAATCTGAGTTTTCGTAGATAACTTTCACATTTGTTTGTTTATATATTTTTTTTTGACGTCCCAGTGTAAATGTTATTAAAAACGGAGTAGTATTCAAAATAGAGTATTTTTTAGGTATCGTGGGTTATATCGGCTGACAACCGTGAAGAATGAGACCGAGACCAACTGAAAAACATCGATACCGTTATCTAACTGTCTTTTATCTATGTTCCGACCTCCACAACCAAGTCGCCGTAATTTCATACGTTTCTTTTTGTGCTTAGCCACATTAATGTGACCGCCTCAACCGTTTATAGTCCGCCTCCCGCCACGGAGCAAAGTTTATTTAACCACGTTTCTTTTTGTGCTTAGCCACGTTAATGTCACTGTCTTAACTGTTTAAGATCCGATTACCATCGCAGAGCGTGGGTTACGGTTTCTAGCTGATCTTAAGCGAGGGACGATCACAATAATGAAGACAATAAAAATAGTAAAAGATTTGTGTTCACATGCATGTTGACTAGACAAAGATAATTGACTTTTGACGAGCTTCAAATTGAATTGCAAGTAGAATAATTCCGTATGGGTCCCATTCGTATACGTGTGTCCGCGGCACAAAGCCTTATAACTTATTATAACTATACCTCGACGACATCGTTTCTATGTTTGACATTTGTAGGATGTGATATGGATATTTGTAGGATTTATAGATCAACACTTATTTTTTAATAATAATAATACTTTACAGTTACAAACTTATAACCATTAGATTTATAAAATAATTATGTTTAAACTAAAAAATTGATACTCATTTCTTATTTTACTCTAAAATTTTAACATAAAATACCCGATTTTTTTTTGAAAGGCAACCTTATATATAACTGCACACCCGGTTAGCAAAGAGCTAAAACGGGCAAAAATACCCGATTAGTTTAAATTATAACATAACACATTTTAAAAAATAAGTATAAATCAAACGGGCCAACATGTTAAAAGTTGTTACTTTACTCGAATTTGATTATTTCTTAGAACTTAGAATGTTAGTTTGGATGTTACATTTTTATTTTAATTATTAAAACTTGAATCTTCATCTTTAAATAATAATCCTGAAAAAAAAATATTTGGATGATCTTTCGTTGAATTCTTTAGAACAAAAAGCAATAATACATCAGGCTCATGTGTATTAGTTTCATGATTGACGTTGATGTATATTTAAAAGTAAGTTTAAAGAGTGTGTGAATTAGCCATTTAAAAATTCTATATTGCTACCGTTTTCTTTTCAAATTTAACCCTATTTTGATATTATAGGTTTAGCTTAATCTTTACGGCAATTAAAAGGTTTAATAACAAATTAAAAAAAAAAATTTAAAGTGGAGTAAAATATGTTAGGTTGCTGGATTTATTAAAGAAACTTGGTTATTATAGTAATATACATTTATCAATTATGCGAATAGTGAAGTTTGTTACTTTTATAAATTAGTCATAAAAACTTACCATACATACCTTTCAAGTTTGATTTTTGTTTTTGTTTTTTCTTTTTTCCCTAGCCATATGATTGACATATGGTACCCTCACATTATTTTTGTTTTTTCTATAATAACTTTTTAAATATGATGTTTTATAAAATTTCGAATATACTGTTGTGAAGTGCTTATTTTTATATACGTTTCGGTGTAAGGTTTGTTCAAATCGAAGTTGTGCGCAATAATGTACAAGCCTTCGAAGCGTGACGAACAAGTCATCAAAGTTGACTCAAGGTTTCGTTTTTTACAATTTTTTTCTCTTATGACTGGCATGCCTATTTTTATCCACGTTTCACGTGAGTTTTTTTTTTCAGAACGAGTTGTGAGTGGGACATGCTTTTTTTATCCATGTTTCATTGTAGAGTGAGAACGAATGTACAAGTTATCAAAATCGAACCTTACAAATTTCTAGTGCATTGTCACACCCCGCCGAACGTGGAAACACGGAGGTGAGACGAGAGCGATGCATCGAACACTTAGGCGCAAGAGAATGCTAATGGGTACATTGCAAATTGCATAAAGAACCATTATTAAAACCAAAAGTTAAAGTATGTCATACAATATCCAAATTCAAACAACAAACTGAGGGGTCTATCATACAAACAAAGCCCAAAGTACAAAACATCTCATAATGAAACCACAAATTCTAAACAAAAGTTAGCCCCCATGAACCTTATCTTCAATTCTGTTTACCTGAAAACATGTTTCAAAAACGGGTCAACTATATAAATAGTTGGTGAGTTCGCAGGTTTTGCGACTCTATAAAAAGTTTATAAAAATTTAAAAATTAAGTATACATGTATTAGATAACACATTTCCATGAGCCGTAATCAAAGCCTTAACAAAATAAAACAAAATACCTCATGCAGAAGTCATATGCAAACAACCGCCTAAAAATCCGCTAATTCTGCGCCCAAGTGACCTTACAAGTCGGATTGGCGCGAACAACCATGGGCGGGGGTGTCGACCCAAGTAGTACTACCCAAAATTCCCAACGACTACGCTCAGCTAATTGATTACCCAAAATTGGGGACTTTTATGCATAAAATAAAAATAACTCATGTATTTCATGTATCCTATAACATGTGACTAAATAAAAATGAAACAGCTTTCCCCCAAAAACAGTAAAACAATAAGTAAAGAGGGGCCATGAAACTCACCTGAACGAAGCGGATGAGATGTGTGACGCGGTCGACAAACCAAGATGAAAATCGAGTCATGACCGGGTCCTACTAATCAAGTGGACATAACATAACATTTTAGGACTCCTAAAGTGTGTGACTAAGTAAGCCAAGCGAAAATGGCGATTCAATCTAATGTATACCAAAAACCCGTGCACACGCGTACGAACCGTTTAAAATTGTAAAACCGGCTTTTATATAAATTTGTGACTTTAAAACTTTAAATTTAATATCTCATTAAATTATATCAGAAGTCATAAAGTTTATTAGGTAAAATCCTAAGTCACGGTATTGCTTTGTACAAAAACGCGATTACCCGCGTAAAGTCCGGTTTACGGTCCGAAAATCCGATTTGTCCGAAATTAGGGTTTTAGTGTGATATTAGCACCCAATTTAAAAGTCATAAATTAATATTTTAATGAGATTATATTTCTGTCCAAAATCCCCTAGAACTTTTATAAAATCCATTTTATATAAAAATTTCCAAATTTAGTAACTTTTTATAAAATTTTAATGGACCATAATTCAAAAACCATATTTAGACAAAACTTTACTACTTGAAACTTATACCAAATGATCATATACATAAATAAAAATTTCTGACCAAATTTCATATTTTTCCAGTATCCAGATTATTTATTATGAATATAATATTATTAAAATTTAACAAATCCGGGAAAAATATTTAACTCATCAAAACTTTACCAAATGTTTACCAGATTCATTTTAGGTCCATATGAGATCCCATTCCAAGTTTCAAGTCCATAAGTTTTCCAGAAGTATGAAATCCCCAAATCAATTGTTAAAATTTTTTTTAAATACAAAACACCTAATTAAACAACTCTAATTTTCACTAAATTTGGACAGGAGTCTAAATTTATAATATCCTAACCACTGTCCAAATTCCAGAATTTTTCAATACTCAGAAGTATTTTTCTCAATTTTCATGTATTAAACTTGTGTGAATTTGAATTTTAATAAATAATATATAAAGATTTTGATCACCAAAATTTTTAGATATTTCTTTTAAAACATATCCTTTTGTATAAAAATAAATTTGGGTGTCAAATCAACCATTTTTAAAAATCCACCAAGAACATGGATGTTCTTGGCCATTCAAGCTAAATAACAAGTTTAAGCAAGAATATACCTCCCAATTTAGCAAATAGAGGTGGAATTTGATGCTTAGCTACTGTGATTTCCTTGATTTTTAACCTACAATCATAATGTGGTTCAATTCCATGATCAAAGACTAAAAAATCAACAAAATGCTCTTTTAATTCAAGAAGATTCAAGTATGAACACCAAGTGTTCATACACTTTGATCATTAATTCTTGCAAGATTTTCACTAGATAACTCATTATGGATGATTACAACTAGTTTTCATCCACAAATCCTTGTTAAAATCACAAGATTTAAAACTCTTAAAAACAATAAAACTTGAAAATCAAAATGAGTGTGTATAGTGTGTGTTCTTGGTGTTCTTGAGAACACATGCAATGATCAAAACAGAAATTTAAAGATGATACCTTCAAAATACTAAGAACAAGCTCATGAATCCATTGAAACCAAGAATCAAGCATGGAAATGGATGATTATGAGCCAGAATTCAAGTTTAGGGTGTGTTTGGGTGGGGGTGGAGAGGGTTTTCAACTAGAGCAAGGAGAGGGAAGGGGGAAAATAGGTGGGGAGCTGAGTATTTATAGGTGTAGAAGAGTTCTTGAGTTTTAAAAGGCCAAATGTATAAAAAAAATACCCACTTTTTATAAAAAATACACCCTTAACACTAAAATAAACATTTTTATCCAAACATAAAAATTTAGTATCTAAAATAATGAATTTTAGAAAATTTTAAAACACAAAAACTCAAAAAAATTTAAAAAGTTATACCGGGTTTTTAACGGAAGAACCACATGTGATCGTTAGTTTAATCAAGAATCACAAAAGTTAGCACATATAATGTTATAAAATATCATTCTTAACTAAAATATAAATATAAAAAATATTTTTGAGAAATTAATTTTTACCGTTTATTTAACGCGTTCGCAGTATACGCAGTGTATGCATTTAACAGGGTTTTCTAGTTCGGACCTTAGTGTTTGTCTAAGGTAGTATTCCTAGAATTCCTAGAAACACTTAATATATATAAAACCATAATATTTAAAAATATGACGTATAAAAAGTTGAGAAACGCTAAGGACCTGAAAAGCCGCGGTTGTCACATTATCCCCCAGTTGAAAGGAATTTCGTCCCGAAATTCAACTGGTATTATAATTTAAAGGTTCTTTTTTTTTAAAATTTGATTCAAGTATGATTCTCAAGAGAGATCTGGTTCCATAGAGATAGTAGGGAGGCTTAACAAATCGTGACTTAAGAATCATAGAGAATAGGTTACGAGTAGTTAGTCTCAAAAGACAACTGAATAACACGTGAGAGAGATCCTTCGAATTCCAAAGAATCCATAGATCATTGTTTCACAGGTTTAGTCAAAAGGTACACTGCTGGTGTTATTCGGAAGATTAAGAAATCCGCCATACGACTAATATGCACAGGTATACAAAGTTGGTACAAATCTAGAATGATATTATGTTACAAAATCCCGGTGATTTAGTATCCTTTTATAAGCAAGGAAAAGTATCATTCTGCTTGGTTCCATTAAGGAATACTATTATAAATAGTAACCATAAAATTATAGTATGAGAGGTGCTATCAAGATCCAAAGTGTCAGTAGTCTCACCATGACTCATTGGGAATAAAACGTGTCACAGTGATAACCAATACTATCGGTTATGAAGGATGATCATACCATGCATTTAGAATACAGAGAGATAGCACCTCATTAAAATGAAAGTTGTCGTCAATACGAACTTTCTTAGGTGGTATTACGGATTCATTGCCTAATTACTTATACGATAAGTATCGTATATACCATTAGGCTATTGAGGTAGTTTCGGTTTGTACACAACAAGACCAATCAAATGATTATTACCAACCTCTACACATAACAAAATGGTGATCAACATTTGAGTCAAAACAGAGCTTCCAATGGCGCTCATTTAATGCTAGTGTGATAGCTGTTAGTGTAAGGAAATTCGACCAAAGGTAAAAGAGTATCCAAATTACCACCAAATTCTATCACACAAGCCCTGAGCATACCCTCCAAGGTATGAATAGTTCATTCACTTAGACCGTCAGTTTGAGAATAGTAAGCGGTGCTCATATCTAAGCGTGTTCTCGAGGCTTTCTGTAGTAACTGCCAGAAATAGGATGTAAAGCGACTATCCCTATCAGAGATAAAGGAAACAGGCACTCCATGCCTTGCTACAATCTCACTACTATACAATAGAGCTAGCTTTATCATCTAGAAGTCCTCTCGGATAAGTAGGAAACGTGAAGAGTTCGTTAATTGGTTAACAATGTCCCAACATAAATCATAGCCATCCAATGTTCTAGGCAGGCCTAGTAACGAAATCTATTGAAATTTGTTCCCACACCCCTTTGTGGAATCTCGGGTTGTTGTATCTACGTATTGTTAGTAATAGTAATTACTCATAAAGGTCAGTACATTGTTGCGTCATAAGGCGACACAACATAGTTGGTGTGTATACAACATAACCGTAAAAGTAGATACAAGGGAATTTTGAAAATCACCATAACAAAAGGACGAGATTCACACTTCTTGTACTATAATTGAAGAGTGATGATTAGTCATTAGAGAATGAATTAATAACAAGTAATCTAAGCTTAAAGCTTTACAAAGCAAGTATATAATGAGTACCAATATGATTGTACCAAACTCGAGTCGTGAAACCGAAGATTAACAAACATAGGAGATTATACTAGGATTCTGTCGAGATAAATTTGCTAAGAGTCAAATTTACTCAATCCTATGAAGTGTTATAGCAAATGAGTCATCATCATAAAATAGATATCAGCGATGACCCGGTGCTATGTAACCTCACCACAAAGCATTAGGATTCATTACTAACTCACGTGTTAGTCTCGATATAATATAACCATGTTTGATGATTTTCAACTAAAGGTTCATATACATATTGCCCAAGGTTTGCAATGAGTTATACTAAAAAAAAATCACCACATGATCTAGATAGAGAAAGTGACTAAAAATCCGAAATGAACTAATCAAGTAATCTAGCTAAGAGACCAGATGCCAGTTCAATGATTGGACATTGAATTGACTATCACGACAAATTGAATTTGGGTATTGGTCAGAAATGGAATTCTGACACATAACAAGGAGTCTATAAAAAATGGTCTACTCATCACATCGAGTCGGCCAATTTTGATAGGATAACATTAGACGTCTACATCTTTCTGGATGTGTATTGAAATGATTTGGAAGTAATCCGTTATTTATCTAGATGAGGAAATAAACAGTCACGTTGTGGCAATAATCTCATAAAAATAGCATCCCCGAAAATGATTATGAGCTTGCTAACCCAAAAAATGGGTAGACTTCGATTTAATATCATTGTCAATTTAGCCTGGGTTTGATTCTCATAAAGTAGACGTCAGAAAATAGTAGAGGATCAAGTAAAACTTTAGTAATTTGCCAAATGTGAGGACGTCATGCTCTTAGGTCCCTTAAAGATAATGCAATCCCAAGAGGATCTTCAAGAGAGCAGATTCAACTATGATTCGTCCCTTGTTCCTCTTCCTGGTACCGTACAACTTTAATCAATTAAGAATCGTAGAACACAGAAATAAATTCAAAATTGCCCTCATTTGATTTTAGGACACATCTTTCAAATAATAAGGTTTTTAAAATTCAACTTAAGTCTTCGCTTTCCATTAAAGTCGGTGAAAATGGACCATAAGATTTTAGAGTTTGTCCTTAGATCTCGCATTGAAGAGAGTCGAATTGATTATCTACCAATAACTGGTAGTACAGTATGCCTGCAAGTTCCTTAGCTTTCGAACGGTGTTACTATGACTTACCATTTAGTATTTCACTAATATCGGTTATAGCCTTAAAGTCCTTTGCACAAGGGTTTAAGTCATAAAGTTGAGGAAATGAGGGTTTAAACGTCAGATATTCGTATTCCCTCAGGGCACGTGTTGAGAAGTCGTTTCTTAACCGTAGGTGCTCTAAGACTTTCTAACTATAGAAGACGAAGAGTAAGGGATGGGAATACGTCTCTACCTAGTTGGAAATAAGAAAGTCAATCAACAAAATGACCTTTGAGGGAGAGCAAGTACAAAAAGGATATGAGACTATCCTATTGGATAGTGTACACAGATTAACAAATAGGATAATCACCATAAATAAACTTTGAATGATGACTAATAAAATTTTCGATACACAAAGAATCATTCCAACATAAAGTTTCATTTTCTCCATCAAAATGGTTTTTAATAAGGCATCGAAGCACCAGCAGAAATCAAGATTTGCAAAACATACGTAGCAATATTCACAAAAAAGGGCATTAGTTTCATACTAAGCCATAGTTAGTTTCATACTAAGCCATAGTTATCCTAAAAATGATTTTTTTTTGTAAATCCAACCAAAAACTTGAGCACAAGCCGCTCAGTGATCATAGTAGAAATACAACATGATAGAAGTCAGCACGACAATGAACATCGTAAAGATGGCTCCTCCCAAGTAAACAATTCTCTCAGGTCAAGTTTCCACCATATGAATGTCGTGGTTAAGAGAATCGGGATTGAGTGTACCAAATTACCATAGTGAGTGCAAAGCAATCGCAATGGGAATTTCAAGTAGGTGTAAAAACTGAATTATTAAGAATATTTATCAGGAGTATAGTGAGAATGACAAACACCGAAATGAGGATTTACACGAACGATCATATAGAAAGGTTGTATTGCCCAAGAAAAGAATCTTAATTTGCTTTAAGGAAGTTCTCCATCCTATTGTTACTCCATCGATGTTAGAGTGCGACTGGATTATAAGATAAAATCCAAGATTATGCTGGGACCTCCAATGATACTCGCACACTTACTGCAAGTGTCGAGCGTTGTAAAGACCCATACTGAATTACGTGGCCAGTAAAATCTCAAGGGATATGATTTAGCAAGTAAAATAGATGAGAGAAAATCTTCGTTGCTCAAGATCCACTAAGGAGTTGACTAGCTCAAATTCGAATTTCTCTTGTTCCTTCAGAACTGCGAGAACGTTACACGAAGATCCATTAGGGGAATCAGAAATGTCGAGGTCTGATTCACGCTAGACCGAGAGTCGTTACATGCGTTGATAAACATATAACAAAATTGAAATGAGAAAATCTTTAGCTGGATCTCAAAGGTGAAGCAATACTTAACAAATAATTGACAAATCCGGTCCAAATACCAAGGTTAAATCAATTGAGAACATATCTCTTCCGTGTCTCGGTCTAAATTGTCATGCAAAAGAAAACTTGATAAGAGTTTTGGATCCATTACGATTCAGAGATAAAAAGAGACGATATAAATTCCCATGTCACCTGAGGTAGCCCATCGCATCATTCGATGTCTTCGGCTCAACCCTAAGGTTACGATAGTTTCGATCAATATTCGAATGAATCGGAATCAGGACTAGAAATACAGATTAATCATGAACATTAACTATGACAGTAAGACTCACTAGAGTTATCATGCACTGCAGACTATGATTAAATGTGCACCCGTAATGATTGTAATACCCAGGATTTCTCCGAACGTACCTTTTCAAAACCCTTGTATGGTTGTCGTTTAAAACTTAAATTCTTAGAACCTTATACTTGATATGTATATATATATATATATTCATATATACAACTTATTTGAAAGTATATATATATATATATATATACATTTTTCAAAAAAGGAATGAATCAAAAAAAAAAAAGAGAAAACATATAATTTTATTGTATAAATAATAAATTTCTTAAAATCTTATTAGTTAATTATAAGATAAACTTTATAAATTATTTTATAAGGTTATAAAATAACAAAACTTAGTTAGCTTTTATAAAAATAAAACACATTTATTTTTATAAAAATCCAGGGACTAAAACTGTCATTTATCAAACTTATTTTAAACTAAAACACATGGTTTAACATAAAGTGAAAATAGCCTCAAACTTCAGGGACCTGTTTTGACTTTTCCCCAAACTCCCTTTCTCCAGAACCGGTCATGGGTTCGAAACCCGCCCGGTTTTTCCCCCGATTTAGCCAAAACGCGAAATCCGGTCCCAATTCAATGAACCTCGAACTCGTCTCCCGCGTGCGACCCAACCCCAAGGAACTTCAATGCTCGGACACGGCTCGAGACCCGCGCAATTTCGAAATTGAACTCGACAACTCCACCCGTCGCCTCCCCACCTAATCAAGCATTTAATGCACGAATTCGCTATAAAAGTCGACCCATACACCTAAACGATATCACACTCCAACTCAGTAAACTCTCAATTTCTCCGATTATAACCGGCACTACCCGAATCCTCCCTCGCTACCGCCGGCGACAAGACCAACCCGTTCTCCTTCATCCCGGCATCTTTTCAGGTAATTCGAAATAGCATTAGTTTCGGTTTCATTCTAGGATCGATTGCCCTCTGTCAATTGCTAAAGACAGAGGGATCTACACGTCGAATTTGACGAGGTTCGTTTCTAGGGTTCATGTCAATTTGGGGGTAATCCGGGATGATATTCATGAAATTGATAATCCATGTTTTAACTTAACGAGCCCGTAGGCGGGATGGTCAGAGCGTGTGTGTATGCGGGTGAACCGGGCAGGGACCCGAGTTCGAACCCAGCAAACCGATTTTCGCATTTTTATTTTTTTTTCAGCCTATTTATCAGTTTTTAATACTTTTAATAATTTTTATAAATTCTGCTAAACTTTTATAAACTCAAAAATGATTTTTATTTATACTTTTAATTTCTGGAACTATTTTAATTATTTAAAACTTGTACTAAATAATCCTTTAAAAATAGTTCTAAACCCTTAAAATTATAAAAATATTTTTAAACTTTATAAAACTCATGTTCTAAACAGGAGGTACTTTATAAAAATTCGAAACTGGAAATTGTCATTATTTCCTAAATTATTTCGGTTTTGAAAACCTTAAAAATAAATAAATACTTTAAAATAGAAATAACTTTCATAAACTTTATAAAACCTAAAGTTAAAAGAAACTTATAATTTATAAACCCCCATGGATGTAGAATACATATAAGTTTATGATTTTAAACATAAACATTATTTAAATAGTTATAAACTTATAATTTAATACTTATTAAACTTATGGGTTCATTTAGACTTTAAGAATATTTAGACATCTTTTTCTCTTTTTAGATGTGAACTTTATAAGGAATTTTATAAACTTATAAATACGTATTATTTTTAAACATTATTAAATTTCAGTTATTTTGTAAGATAAATACCTAATTCTTAAATACTTTAAATCTTGAATGATTTCTACTTTTAAATAAAGCAATTATTCTTTTGGATAATTATTTATTCTTAGTAATTATTTATTCTTAAATAATTATTACTTATCCTTAATCACTAGTTAGTCTTTAAATACTTTGTATTTCATAATTATTTTACTTTTGAAATAATTATTATTTATCTTTAATCCTTATCTTAAATAATTATTTTAAACAATAATTATTTTAAACTATTAACTTATTTAAACTTTGAAAATCCAAGTCTAGCATGACTCATTCAAAATCTTATTAAAACTTGACTTAAACTTTATAAACACAATCATTCCCATCTCCCACTTGGAACCATAGTCAAATCTTGAAATCCTAGATCCTTACCATAGACTTATAGGATCATACTTAAATCTTTAAACTTGCATACTTAGGATTATCGTGAGGATATTCTCCCTCCAAGTCTTGCAAATACTTATCCGTGTCGGATACTATTCATCATCCATGTGAGTATACTTAGCCCCTTTTTCATTTCTATTCTTTTGGGGTGAAACATGTTCAAAACTTTAAACTTATACAATTCTTGTACAACTATGACTAGATGCTTATTCTTATGTTAAACTTGAGACTTGTATGCTTAGATTAAACTTAAAACTAGCATATTCATTAACTTTGATCAAGCCTATGGTAACAATGATAGATCTATTGCATTTGACTAATCCACCTTGATTGATTGACCCCTTCGGGGGGGGGGAGCCCTTGGTGATTGTTACTGAATTAAACTTTAAACTTGAGACTTGAGACTTATAAGGGTAACCTGCGGGTTATGCCTAAACTTGGTTAGAGGGTTGATGTGCACAATGTCTAACATACTTGTTTTCTCATACTTACATTATAGAATGCACAAATCATAGTGAATTGTAATACTTTTCAAATACTTGTTAAACTGTGTCAAAACCTTTATATCTCACCAACTATTTTGTAGTTGACAGATTCTTTCACATGTTTCAGGTTTACATCATGAGACTTATTCGTGATCACATAGGATGCTTTGGACCTAGACTACTTAAATTAAATGTTGTATTCGTATTATTCTTCCTTGTATTGAATCTTAAATTATTCATTAATGAAATATTAAAACTTTAATAGTCAACCTTGTGCTATTGAACAACTGCGTCCGCCCCGACGTATAATCCGCCGTCGGTTGGGGTGTGACAATGATAATTTACTTTGCATGGTCCCTACATTATTTCCTCTATCCCAAGCTCTCAGCTAAAAAAAAGGAACTGAAATTTTAATTGGATCACGTCATCGTGTTGTACTTTCGCGTAAAAGTGTGGATGTTCTATCTGATTACTTTTAATTATTTGTACAAATACTCATGGATCTGCAGACTAAGTTTGTTGTTAGATGGGGGTAATGATAGAGGGGCACAACCAGCGTCCTCTAATAAAAGAAAAAGTGTGTGGTGAAAATCAGGAAGTAATAATAGGGCAGAGATCCCCAAATCTGAGTCGAGCAAGTCATGCTACAAATTTGTACATATACGTGGATCCAATGACCCAACAAAACAAAAAAAATCAATGGGTCTCCTGACCCATAGAGTTCTCTCCCGTTTAGTCCTGCTTCTCCACCTCGGGTTCCCTTTAGATCGAGTAATTTTGTCCACCATAGCTTATGGAGAAAGTTCTAGCCATCCAATCCAGCAGATCACAAAAAGGAAGTATATACCGCACAAAGTAAAAACAATAGATGTCAACAAGAAATCCGACTCCACAGCTGAAGTAGATGCAGGTGTGGTGCAGGTACAGGTACAACTCGAGGTAACACCAAGACCGGTGACTGGTGATTACTACCGTCATCACCCGAGTTCAACTCATAACTCGATCCTCCATGCTTAATGTGTCAAATCTCCGTCATCCTTGGCTCGTAATCAGATTTGTGATATTTTACGGGGTCCTCCTTACTAGTAACCATGACCAAAAGCGACGGATATGGACTACCGCAAATATAACCAGAATCATCAAAAGAGTACGCGTAGTGCTGTGACGACGACATAATTATGACGAAGCAATGTGTAGTAGATAAGCAAAAGGTAGTATGCAATGCACACATAATTCCTAAGGTTCAATGCAATAAACTTAGAGTTATAGTCTAGGTCTAGTATCAAGTAAACCTGATTCTCTATAACTAGTGCTCTGATACCAAGTCTGACACACCCCGCCGAAGGCGGAAACATGGAGGTGAGACGAGAGCGATGCATCGAACACTTAGGCGCAAGAGAATGCTAATGGGTACATTGCAAATTGCATAAAGAACCATTACTAAAACCAAAAGTTAAAGTATGTCATACAATATCCAAATTCAAACAACAAACTGAGGGGTCTATCATACAAACAAAAGCCCAAAGTACAAAACATCCCATAATGAAACCACAAATTCTAAACAAAAGCTAGCCCCCATGAACCTTATCTTCAATTATGTTTACCTGAAAGCATGTTTCAAAAATGGGTCAACTATATAAATAGTTGGTGAGTTCGCAGGTTTTGCGACTCTATAAAAAGTTTATAAAAAATTAAAAATTAAGTACACATGTATTAGATAACACATTTCCATGAGCCGTAATCAAAGCCTTGATAAAATAAAACAAAGTACCCTATGCGAAAGTCATATGCAAACAACCGCCTAAAAATCCGCTAATTCTGTGCCTAAGTGTACGATGCATCGCTCTTGTCTCACCTCTGTGTTTCCGCCTTCAGCGGGGTATGACATGCATCAACGTCCCCACTACAACGTGCGGATTCGCCCGCTAGTTCTTTTCAAATTGGCAACTGGTAGATGTATTAATATAATCAGAAATAGAGTTAAGTGCTTTTTTATCCATGTGGTTTGCTAAAAATTGGCATTTGAATCCAAATGTTTAAATCTTGCCATTTGAATCCAAAGGTTTCATAAAAATTGCAATTTGAATCCATTTGACTACACCTAATTAACACCGTTAATATTTTCCGTTAAACCTTCTCCACTTGAGGGGTATTTAGTCAAAACAAATACAAAATAAAGGACCAACCCCACGTGAAGGGTTTTGTGCGTTCAATCTCTTTAGCAAGCCATATGGGGACCACATATCTCTACCATTTAATATCAACTATATGTTTATATACCTTCTTCCAAGTGTCCAGCCAACAAACCTGAGAGACCTAACTTTCAGGAATGCCAACCTTGATACCATGGACTGCCATGTTCCAGTAGACCGCCAATGCATGCTTACATGACATGCCAGTCAACTAGCCATAAGAAAGACTATGGACTCTTAAATCAGCTTCAACAAAATTCAATAATAACTCCCAACATATATAGCTAAAAAAAATCAGTACACAACCTCCTAAACATGATGAAAACAACAACGACAACATGACATCTAATAACATTAGTAATGATCTATATCAGTAGATTAAATTAGCAACAAAACTCTAGCAACAAAAAACTACAATATCACTTGGTAATATCAATACCAAGATCAGTGAACGATTATTCATAGTTACATAACTTTGCCCAAATAGTAGCGCAGAATCACAAAATCAAGAACAATGCACAATATGGCCAAAACACTAAATCAAACAACAGGGTCGATTACATTCGATAATGCAATGGTGATAGCGACTGTGATGGTGACGAACGAACTTACCGTAAAGCTCATGTGGATCGAAATCGTCAATAGGGCGGCCACGAACAAACCAAAGTTCTTCAAACATTACTTGCAATTGATTTTAGGGACGAAATTGCGATTACTGCGTTTTCTGTTATTGATTATGGGGACGAAAGAGATTGATTTTGGGGGTGGGAATTCGTTTTTTACGATTACATAAAGAGATTGAACGCATAAAACCCCTCATGTGGGGCTGGTTCTTTATTTTATAATTGTTTTGACTAAAATACCCCTCAAGTGGGGAAGGTTTAACGAAAAAGGTTAACGATGTTAATTAGGTGTAGTCAAATGGATTCAAATGGCAATTTTTATGAAACCTTTGGATTCAAATAGCAAGATTTAAACCTTTGGATTCAAATGATAATTTTTGTGAAACCACAAGGATGAAAAAAAACACTTAACTCTTAGAAATATGTATTATTACAATTTCAACCTTTTCAATTAGATAATTTACAACACTGCACTTTTTAATACACTTTATGCAAATGTTTATATTAATGATTATCATATTATAAAAAAAAAACAATCTAAACTAGTATATTTGTTACTAAAGGGCTTGCAGCTCAATTGTATTCGAGTGTGTGCATAGTGGTGTCCTTCCCTATGTGGTTGAGGTTCGAGTCTCATGATAGATAACGATGTAGATTAGGAGTAGGTTAGATAAGTGTGTGTTTTTCGTTCTTAAAAAAATAACATATTTTGTTGATGATTTAAAGGGAATCAATCGTTTTATTGTAATTAAAATTTACACTAGATAAAGAATCTTAAAGTTAAGATCTTACATGTTATAAGATACAAAATGTGTATTCGTATAAGTAAATCTAATCTTGGACCCAACGATGGTTAATAATGAAGTTTGTAATATATATCTTGAAGTTGTTGGTTTCATTTATGGAGTTGATGTAAACACCTTTTGAAAATTTCAGCTTTTGTAAAAGGTGATCACCTTAGACAACTTAGGGGTGTTTGATTTGTGAAATTCGTTGGAATTGAAATTGGAAATAGAATTTGAATGAATTTAAAGTATTCATTTGAAAATAAAAAAACGTGTTTGGTTGGTACACCTGTTATGGAATTGTAATGTAAAAATACATTAAAATACAAAATTACCCTTAAAATTAACAAATATAAAACAAACATTTATACTCAAAACCTTTATAAAAATTGTTTTAATAACATCACCCAACCCTCACCCTCCACCCATATGGCTGAGTAACGGTTTAAACCCGTCAGGAACCGGCCCTGCCCGGATCGGAACCGTACTCGCGAGTTTAGAAAAGTGTATGCATAATTCACATACACAGCAATATAGCATACACACACATGATATACACATACTAACACACATTAGTTCACACTTAGTAAAATGTTAAAGTACTTATTTAGCCATTATAAACACTTAGTAAAATGTTAATTTTTATAAAAGTGAACAACTTAGACATTTTCTTATAGATAATTTTTTTTTTCTTATAGACGAAAAAAAAAGTGCAACTTAACTAAACGGTTATAATACTACCATTTAACAAAGTGAAAAAAATCATGTGAGTGGAGGTGCATGATAAGGTGTAATTTTTTTAAGTTACAATTATACTATGTATAATATACGTATTTAACCTATTTAATTTTATACAAATTTTATTTTCTCTAATAACTTTCATTCTTAATTTTTTTATAAAAACTTAATGCGAGGCTGTATTTAATTCTTTTTCTCGACGTTCTGGTATAACTTTTGTTAAAAACGTAGTTTTTTTTTGGTATCGTACCGATGCTGTGACGAACGGAACCGATACCGATAGAACAACGGTACCGGAACCGATACCAGTATTCCTTTTTATGGTTTTCCATCTCTTTTTTTTCAAATATATAGTTTTATAAAATTCTGAGTATAATGTCTCGATATAAATTTTATTCAAAACCAAACGGCTATAACATGTGCCATAACCCACTAGTTGTAAATACATTTAGTAGTGTGAAGTAATTTTGCTAGTATATGAATTATGGAACATTTTGTTGTGATTTTAAAAATTACTTTTTTTACGGTAAATGTTATTCTTAGTATACTTTACACCAACAATTCTAAACTACTCCATTGTACATGTTTGAATCTCGGACCTCCCCTCTAAAAAGCATGTGCCTCTACCACGTAGGCTAGCCCCACGAATACAGGGCCGGCTCAACATATTTTGTGGCCTAAAGCGAACGTTGAAATTGAGGTCTTCTATAAAAGTTTTGTAAATATATAAAAAAAAATTAAAATGTAATTTAATGAAGCATCAAAACGTATAATGCTGACATAAAAGTTGCTGAAAACACAAAAGTTTATAATACAAATTAAAGTAATTTTTTAATTTTTGAACCCCTTCAAATTTGAGGGCTTAAAACTGTTCCTTTAGTTGGTTGTACTATAGAGGCACGGATATAATATTAATTCACAACGACTTTTCAGCCTTTGTGTTTATATTACGTAGTCACCACCGAGAGAAGACAACCCCCCGGCCCCGTTCCAGGAAGGAAGAAATCAACATCCTTGGCATTAATTCGTTGACTATACTCACCCCAATTAATATACCACCAACAAAGGGTTCCATCGCCCCAACTATTTCATCTTCATCTCCACCGCCAATCAGTACACTCATCAATCTCTAATCCAATCTCCCATCAACCAGTTTGTTTGTGAACAGATTATGGGTTGTTTCCCTTTCTTCTTCCGTCAGAGAACAGACCCACCAAACGAGTTTCCTGAATTTGAAGACGGTAAACCCTAATCCCATCATTCTTCTATTACTTTGCTAATGCACATGTATTTTAGTTGCTAATCTTTGTTAATTAATTGATCATAAACAGAGCTATCAGATGTTCAGAATCTCAAACTCTACTCCTACAAGGAACTAAGGATTGCTACAGATGATTTCAGCCCAGCCAACAAAATTGGGGAGGGCGGATTCGGTCCGGTTTATTGGGTAAGTATATATGATTTCGATATTTATGTTGAGAACCGCCAGAACTGTATTTATACATAGTGCGTATATTAGACCAGATATCTAATGTATTATACTAGGGTAGAAAAAGTAATATACAATCAATACAAACAACATATTTGTGGTCTATCTGCATAAAAGATAAGCAGAAGTAATGATTACATTCAAATCAATAGGTACAGATGCATTATTTCTAACATATTACTGGTTCTGAAATGAACGTCTGTTCCTTTTGTTATCATTCTTAATTTGTAATATTATTATGATCATCAGGGAAGACTAAGACATGGGAAATGTGCTGCTATAAAGGTTCTTGCTGCTGAATCAAAACAAGGAGCAAGAGAATTCTTGACCGAAATCAAAGTGATTTATGAAATTGAACACGAGAACTTAGCAAAGCTTCGAGGATGTTGTGTTGAAGGAAATCACAGGATTTTGGTATACGATTATGTCGAAAATAACAGCTTGGCTCAGACCCTTCTTGGTAATTTCACAATTGCACCTTTTTTGTTCATAAATGTCTTGTTTTTGTATTCAATTTTGCTAAAAAGATCGAATTTTTATGTAAAGGTGGAGGCCATAGTTCTATCCAGTTTAGTTGGAGAACAAGAACTAAGATTTGCATAGGAATTGCAAGAGGGCTTGCTTATCTTCACGAGGACGTGAGCCCGCACATAGTTCATAGGGATATCAAAGCAAGCAATATTCTTCTTGATAAAGATTTAACACCAAAGATTTCGGATTTTGGTCTAGCAAAGTTAATACCCGTGAATATGACGCATGTCAGCACGCGAGTGGCTGGAACAATGTAAGACCCGCGTCTTGAATTCCCCTTTCTGTTTAAGGAGTCACTTTCTGTCATTAAAGTTCACTAAATTTCTTATTTTTTTCATTGTGTCAGTGGTTATTTGGCACCAGAATATGCTATTAGAGGCCAGTTAACGCGTAGAGCTGATGTTTATAGTTTTGGTGTTCTTCTCATTGAAATTGTCACTGGGAGATGCAATACAAACTCATTATTGCCTCTTGAAGAACAATACATTCTTGAGAGGGTAAGTAGTTACCATTATGTATTTCACTTATTTTTATGCATTTTTAACTTGTTTTATCTAATTATCGCGTCTTCTAGTTGTAATAATCAGTTTTTAATGTTGGGTTAAACACTAAAAAGATAATCTTTGTGGACTTTTTTTATTTATATATATATTTTTTAATTTGATTCTTTGGTTTTAAACAGACTTGGAATCTTTATGAAAGAAACGAATTGGTAGTACTCGTAGATACAGCAATGCACGGCAATTTTGATGCAGAAGAAGCTTGCAAATACTTAAAAATCGGTCTTTTATGCACCCAAGACAGCCCGAAGCTTCGACCCATGATGTCAACCGTGGTGAAGATGTTATCGGGTCAAATAAAAATCGATGAACACAAGATCACAAAACCGGGCCTCATTTCAGATTTCATGGATCTCAAGATCAGAAGCAACCCAAATAAAACTGCCTGTGCTAATCATGACTCAAAAAAGTGCACATTCACTACTGTTTCTTCAGGTTCTGATAATTTAGAACATTCACTATCATCATCCAACACCACATCACAATCCACTATGACATTTACAGATGCATGGAATCAGACTCGTTGATGCAAAAGTCACATACATTATGTTAATGTGTAAACTTTTTTGTTTATTTTTTGTGATTTGCAGAGATGGGGTTTTGTTGTAGAGATTTTTTAGCTGTTTAAATGGAAAATTTAGTAGAGATATGGTTTTGTTTTTTATTCAATTTTGGGTTTTTTTTTTCAAAATTTTTGAGTGGTATTGATGTAAATATCCGGGAAATCATGCTAATTGAAGATTAATTTGTCTTGATGGGATTAAAAAATGTTGTGTTAAGGCTAGTGGGATTAATGTATTATAAGTTTAAATTGATGTTTTGTCGTTGGTTTTGTATTTTGGATGTATTTGGGTGGTGGGCGAGGGAATAAGTCACGTGATTGTCCACGTGACAAGTTCGGTATTATTGACTAGTATACGTTTCACCAGGTTGTTAGTTTGTATCATTGTTTTGGTTTCGTGTACGTTTAAATATCTAAGCTACGTGCAATGGAGGTGCTATGGGTCTTAAGGTGGCACTCTTATCAGGCCGACACACCGCCCTCCAGGCGTGATAGCCCAAAGTGTGGTGGTGATCACGGGTAAAGGAGCAAGAGAATTTTTTTTAAATTTTGACTACCAACCACAACACTACCCCTCGTCGTTTTTTTATCTCTATCACTAATCTATTACACACATTTATAGTTATCACAACTGTAGGGGTAACCCCGCCCATCACCAAAATGGAAAGAGATACCGACCAACAAGGAAGAAGGGACGGAACCCATCAAAGGGACTACACATTCATTAAGATGTGGCAAGACAACAAGCATTTAATGAAGCAAAGGAATGTCACATCAGTCTAATACATAGCCGAAAGTAATTAGCCAAGAAGAGGAAAAATATCATCTTGACCAACGGTTAATTACCGTTAACAGACGTGCCTAGGAAGGCGCCACCGACAGTATTACCGGCAAAGGTACAAGCATTACATGTTTGATAAGAAGACTCCCGCCAAGAAAAAAGGAAACTCAGGTACATGTATCCTCAAAACGGATCAAAGGGGATCACTCTCTCAACTCTTCACTCAACCACCTCTTGTGCTTAGTATTTTTACTCTCGTTCATTACTCTTTGGGCTCGAACGAATTCTTATCCTTACGCCGGAGGTTGGTCGCAGGGGACCCCGGGAGTGTTTCTATGACCAACCTCCGGCGTGAGGACACGAATTCGTTTTTTCCCCTGTCTACTTCCTTGTTAGGCAGTGAGTAATTTCAATAATATTTCTTTTTGTTCAAAAATAAATTTTAAAAAAACAAATCAATCAAACCATTATATCAAACAAAATCAATCTCCTTTTCTTAAAAAGTTACAAAAACATACATTTCAAACTTTCACTTTTAAGGTTTACTCCTTAATTGTTTCAATGCAATTCGTTCTTTTTTTTTGTTTTTTTTTAATTTTACTACTAAGTTTTGTTGTAATTACAAAAAATTAACTGCTTCTACTCTTCAAAAGATAAGTTATGATATACATCTCTTCACTACTCTTTAAATGCATCAACAATATAAATTTATACAATCTGGTATAAATAGATATACTTTATGAAGAGTGGAAAATTTTAATGTATTTATAAAATAAATATAAAATCGATCGATCAAAAAAGAACACAAAAAGAAATTACCAAATGATCATAATTCACACGTGTTAACGATCTTCTAAACGTCCATCCAATTCAACGATCATCATATAAATTTCAAAAATATAAACCATCTTATAACAACTATAATCAAGATTTTTAAGCACGTTTCTTGTACTTAATTTCTCTTAGATTATTCTTACCAAAAGATTTTCAAATTTTGACTTTTAATAACTTACTTTGCAATCAAATAATACAAAAATACAATTAAAATATTGAGAATAACTTTAAAATTTCCAATGTGACGGAAACATGGTTAAAAAAATGTAATTACATTGTTTTTATTAAACAATATATGATCTTTGAACCAAATTCATATTGGATTTCTCCTTTTTAAATGTTTTTTTTTTAATTTAATACTTAACATGAGGTTTATTATTCTTCGATTATGTCATGATGATGTTCAATGAATTGGGATCTCGACTGCCAAACTAATACCATCTATCACATGTTTGACAAAGAAACGTCGGTATGAAACGTGTTTAATATATAACTAAGTTTAATTAGAGAGGCATAAGAACCACATATACACTAAGAACCACATATACACTCGTAGTGTTTGACAGATATAATGTGAGTTAAACATAGAACGGCATAAGAGGTATTAGATCATGTTGTAATTAGCGATATTAGAATGCAGTATTATGTAAATATGGTTATTATATATAGCCCTCATGTAACCTTAATAACACACAATTGTCAATACAATTTTACAATTACACACACTTAAGGTTTTACTTGGTATCAGAGCCAAGAAAACCGGTTACATCACCATCGTCGATCACAACCGTGCTCTACTCTAGTCGTTGCTTCTACTCTAATCACAATCGTTATTCATCGCTGATTACAACTCAACCGCTCACCGTCGTTGTATTCGGTTCTCTTGACGCTTGCTGCTTACTTTCATCACAACCGCGGTCCAGCAAACACCGCTACTGCCTTTTCTGTTGCCGTAACAACCGCCCATTTTTGATAACCCTAATATGTGTTTAAAAGTTTCGTACGTGTCTTTTCTTTTTTTACACGAAACTTCACTTTCGTGCGCATCTTTCCATTCCACACGAAACTTACAACCATACGAAAGTTTATCCCTTTCGTGCAAAAGTTTTTCCTGCACGAATGTCCCTTAGTTCATACAAGTTTCATGCGAACATATACAAGCACAAGTTTCTTGTCTCGTACGAAAGTTTCCAAATTTCGTCCCAACGTTACAACCTGATGGCTCCCCTACCTGCCTTTACTTCCACAAAGAAGGTTGCTCACAATTCTCACAAATTTGCATTCACGCTATCACCTACAAATTATGGTTATTTGAAAACCATGTTTGAACCGTTCTTAGTTACCAATAATCTCTTTGGTTATGTTGATGGATTCATACCCTGTCCAGACTACATTTACCTCATCAATCGCATGCCTTCCCGAACATCCTCTCGTGTTTCACCTTTTGAACATTTGTTCAAACACTATCCCGACTACTCCTTTCTTCACGCATTCAGTTATTAATGCTTTCCTCATCTTTGACCATACAATCATCATAAGATGGATTTTCGCTCCACGCCTTGCATTTTTCTATGCTACAGTCCTTCACATCATGGTTATCGATGTCTTGATCAGTCCACAAATCGTATCTATATTTGTAGGATCGAAATCTTCAAGAATATAAACTCTGTTCTTAGATTGAAAGACGGAATCAAACAATCTAAGTATCAATTATGCAACTGGATGAACACAAACAATATAATCAAATGTCCAATTGTATTAATGTGAAAGTTCGTTACAAGAGAAATTGATAGTTACAAATACATATTCAATGAACTAACACTGACTAATTATAAGCAAACACAATTGATCGTATAACTAACTAACATTCTAGACTCTTCTAGTAACCAACCTGGCATACATAACCCTGACATACATAACTCAACTAACTCTTTAGTTGGTAGTTGTCTTCAAGAGTAACCCTTTGTTGAAGAAACACAATCTGGTCCGAAGAGATTATCTTCTACTACGAAGGAACAAAGTGTTCCTCCGGGGTAGATAGACTCTCCAGAGTACATGCCTTGTACTTGTCTTCATGTTCTTCTTTGTTCCAGAGCATATGCAGACTATCCGGACTAAGTCTCCTCTCCGGAGTAGACTTCTCATCCGGTGTAGCACTTGGACTTGTAAGATCTTCAGACAGTTTCCCTGGAGTACTCACCCCCGGAGTAAACTTCTCTTTCGGATTAGAACTTTGGTCTTCCGGAGTAAACCTTGTGATTTTTGAATATCAGCCTTTGTGTTTGACTCTACACTCAAGCTTGCCGTGCAATAGCCTTTTCTCTTTTCATTCTTTCCACATGGCTTTTCAGAGTCTCAATTTTCATATTTTTTACTTGCTTATTCTTAAAATCAATAGCCTTCAACCAAAACACCAATCTATCTCTTTCCAGTTCTTCTTTAATCATTTTAGACCTGATGCTATTCACATTTTCATTGTTAGCTATGTCAGTCATTAAGAAGATATCCTTCCATTTGTGCCCATGCTCTAAAAAATACACCATATTCTCAATACTTCTATCATACATATCTTCATCATCAAGATCTATATGGCTAAACAACTTCTTGTATTTCTTTGGATCAGGAGTAATAACTTCTTCACTCCTTGTGAAGTTCGATTTTGCAATTGATTTCTTCCTTGTTGAAGGAATGAGAGAATCTCTTACTTGAGAAGTAGGAGTCGGAGTCTCAAAAACTTGTTCTTGAATGCTTCTCTTAAGAGCTTTATCTTTTAATTATTTATCAAGAATTACTGCCAACCAAGAGGCTACAAGTCTACAACCTCTGTCATATTTTCTTCAACTTGGCACTTATATCTTGAAAATAAGCTTGAGTTTGCATTTCTAGAATAGTTCTTCTAAATAAGTGCTTTGTCAACTTCATAGATATCATCAATTTGATTTGGAATATGAACCTGATCTTCCTCATGTTGTTATTCCCTTACCCATGTCCATTACTGAAACACTAATAGACACATTAGAATGTTTAGAAGTTTCAACATTATGCTCACTTACATTTGTTGAATAATTGGAGAATGCTGATAGCCAGGTGAAAGACCATAATCAGCATTAAGATTTTCTTCTTCATTCTCAGCATGCATATTTTCTACACTCTTCTTCTCCCCCTGTCTTCCAGCATCTTCTGAATCAGAAGAGTTTGTAAGAAGGGACTCTCACAAGTCTTTTGAATGGCTTGGAAGATGAAGGTTGTGAATGAGAAATCCTTTTGTTCTTTAACTTGAATCTCTTTAGCTTGATTCTAAACTGTGGTTGATGTAGACGGACCGGACTCAAGAATTCATGCAGACGAGTCGGACTCAAGAATTCAAGAGGGACTTTGAAAGTTATTTTTATTCCTAATTTATCTTTAATTGACTTTGTTTGGCTTAAGTTTATCCTTTTAGTTTGTTAGCTATTTTATAGGATCTGGATGTTTATATTTTGGGGTTTGTTTTCTTTGAACGGTGGTATTTTATTTTTTCAATTAAGAAACTTTGAAGCTTTGGTTTTCATATTGTGATCTTCTGTCCCGACTTGATTGCTAAGAATCTGCATCAGTTGGTATCAGAGCACAGTTGATTATCAATGGCAGAACGTGGAAGGAATCCTCGTCAAAATCCCCGTAGAAACGCCGACAGAGGCAACGAGGATTACGGGAGAGACCCACGTGATATTGCGGAGATCGCAAGGCTGCAACAACAGGTCCGGGATCTACAGTTGCAACAGGAGGAACGATACGAGGAGACCGAAACTGACACCGTTATCTGGGATGACGATGGCGGTCACGGAAACCCTTTTGGTCGTCATAATCAGTATCGGGAACCATTTGAACAAGATCCTCTTCGAAACATGGGGGTCAAGTTCGATATTCCGGAGTTTGACGGCAGGGCACAACCGGATGATTTCATTGATTGGCTTAGCACAGTCGAACGTATTTTTGACCTACGGGACATCCCCGATAGGTATAAGGTAAAACTTGTTGCTATTAAGTTACGTAAATATGCTTCCTTGTGGTGGGATCACATAAAAAAGAAAAGGAATCAGGAGGGGCGGTCGAAAGTGGAGACATGGGATAAAATGAAAAAATTATTACGCGACAAATTTTTACCAGTAAATTATCCACAGGAGGCATTTTTAGAATATCACAACCTTTCTCAACGGACCTCAACCGTTGAGGACTTCATTGCTGAGTTTGACAGGCTGCGAATGAGATGTGGAGCGGAGGAACAAGAAGAACAATTAATCGCAAGGTTTTTAGGGGCATTGCGAACCGACATCTCAGATGTTGTTCAACTCCAACCATATTGGAATTTTAATGACGTTTGCAGGTTATCATTGAAGGTAGAGAAACAACTTAAAGCTAAAGGCAGAAGTACCCCATCTAAACTAGGCCCAATCAAAGCCGATGTTTCTCGTGTTCCTACAACTTCCTCACCGGGGGGCCGGATCAGCCCAATCAAAGCTGATGTCGCAGGGGGCTGGAATAATTCCGCCCCAACTACATCAAGGGTAACTCGGTGTTTCAAATGCCAAGGGTTAGGCCACTTTGCGAGAGATTGCCCCAATAAACATCTCGTCACCCTCACCGAAGATTCAATACCCGTATATGACACAGAAGATGAGAAGGAAGAAGAACCATGTGACGAAGTTATTTATCCGGATAAAGGGGTGTCGTTAGTCACCCAACGGGTTCTTAGCACAGCCCCAACCCCACCCATGGATGAAACCCGATGGCTCCGTAACAACATTTTTAGAACCAAATGTACGTGCAAAGGGAAAGTATGCAATGTTATCGTTGATGGGGGAAGCTGCGAGAACATGGTCGCAACGAGTATGGTGGAAAAACTTGGGCTAGAGGTGGAACCACACCCTGACCCATATCAATTAACTTGGTTAAAAAAAGGAAACGTCGTTAAAGTCCATCAACGATGTCTTGTACAATTCTCAATCGGCACTCGTTACTCGGATGAAGTGTGGTGTGAAGTCATTCCGATGGATGCATGTCATGTGTTATTGGGCCGACCGTGGCAATATGATAGACACACCAAACATGATGGGTTTAAAAATACTTATTCTTTCCGGAAGGATGGCTCCAACATCACGTTGGCCCCACTCGACACCCGTGCATCAGGAACAGAAGCCTTCATTCTCACCAAATCAGCCTTCCTTGATTTCACAAAACACACCACGCCACCATTTCTTTATACGCTAGTGGTTGTTGAGCAAAATACACCTGGAGAAGCACCGAATGAAGTACAACCACTCCTTGAGGAGTTCGCAGATGTGTTTCCCACGGACATACCAGCCGGACTTCCTCTCACCCGGGAGATCCAACATTGCATCGACTTTATTCCGGGTTCCGTTATTCCTAATAAACCGGCCTACCGTATGAACCCAAAAGAATTTGAAGAATTACACCGGCAAGTTACCGAACTCCTTGACAAAGGGCTTATTCGCGAAAGCATGAGCCCGTGCGCCGTTCCGGCACTGCTAGTACCAAAACCCGGAGGGGCTTACCGTATGTGTATTGACAGTCGGGCCGTCAACAAAATTACCATTAAATATCGATTCCCTATTCCGAGGTTCGAGGACCTACTTGACCAATTGTACGGGTCGGCGATTTTCTCCAAAATCGATTTACGAAGTGGGTATCACCAAATCCGGATGCGACCCGGTGATGAATGGAAAACGGCGTTTAAAACACGTGACGGCCTCTACGAGTGGATGGTAATGCCCTTTGGTCTTTCAAATGCCCCGAGCACGTTTATGCGATTGATGAATCATATTTTTAAAACCCTTATTGGTCGTTGTGTTGTCGTTTATTTCGATGACATTTTGGTGTTCAGTCAAGACGTACAACAACATCTTTGTCACCTTCGGCAGGTTTTCACTATTCTCCGAGATCAAAAATTATATGCTAATCGCACCAAGTGCCATTTTTTTTCACAGGAGGTTCTTTTTTTGGGGTACCATATTTCCGGGATGGGTATACGCATGGACGAGTCCAAGGTCGCCGCAATCACAACTTGGCCCACACCAACCTCCATTCACGAGGTCCGGAGTTTCCATGGATTAGCTTCCTTTTATCGACGTTTTATTCGGAATTTCAGCTCACTTGTAGCCCCCATAACTGACTGTCTTAAGGGAAATACTTTTGCTTGGACGACGGCAGCCAATATCGCTTTTGAGGAGTTAAAAAAACGAGTCACCCAAGCCCCGGTACTTGCATTACCTAATTTCCAAATTGCTTTTCAGGTTGAGTGCGATGCTTCCGGGTGTGGCGTTGGAGGCGTTCTAAGTCAAGAGGGCAGACCCATAGCGTTTTTTAGCGAAAAATTGTGTGACGCGAAACAAAAATATAGCACATACGACAAGGAGTTTTATGCTATTATTCGTAGTCTTACATATTGGCGTCACTACTTATTACCAAGCGAATTCGTTTTGTATTCTGACCATCAGGCCCTAAGGTTCATTAATGGCCAACAAAAGTTGAACCAACGTCATGCTAAGTGGGTTGAGTACTTGCAGGAATTTTCTTTTGTCATCAAACATAAAGCAGGCGCCAATAACACCGTCGCCGATGCCTTAAGCCGACGCTGTTCACTCCTTACTTCGCTACAGATTCAAATCGAGAGCTTTGATGTTTTTCGTGGTCTTTATCCGGATGATCCCGACTTTTCGGCAGTGGGAAAGTTGCCAAGTCGCGCCTACTAAGGATTATTCAATTCAAGATGGCTTTTTATTTCGGGGGATTAAACTATGTGTCCCGAAGTGTTCCTTGAGGGACGCCATCATTCTGGAAAGCCATCAAGGTGGATTAGCAGGTCATTTTGGCAGGGATAAGACGTGTAAGTTGGTACAGGAGCGTTTTTTTTTGCCTAAACTAGCTGCTGATGTTGCCCGGATCATTGAGCAGTGCCGACAGTGTCACATAGCTAAGTCTCAACACTCCAATGCCGGTCTTTATACCCCTCTACCAGTTCCTGATGGTCCTTGGGAAGACGTTAGTCTCGACTTTGTTGTCGGCCTTCCTCGTACTCAACGCCAGAAAGATTCAATCATGGTCGTGGTTGATCGTTTCTCTAAAATGGCGCATTTTGTCCCATGTGCTAAAACTTATGATGCAAGTCAAATTGCCCGTCTGTATTTCACTGAAATTGTGAAGCTACATGGTGTTCCTAAATCGTTAACCTCTGATCGGGATGTAAAGTTTGTTGGCCACTTCTGGAGGACTTTGTGGAAGTGGTTAGGTTCTCGCCTCCATTTCAGTAGCGCTCACCACCCTCAGAGTGACGGTCAAACTGAGGTTACCAACCGGAGCCTTGGAAATCTTCTGCGGAGTCTTATCGGTAATAATCCTCGACAATGGGATGTCATGCTTCCTCAAGCGGAGTTCGCCTATAACCGATCTTCACATCGGTCTACAGGTATGAGTCCCTTTTTGGTTGTCTATGGCCGTAACCCGTTCACACCATTGGATCTCGCCCCGTTACCTGCGACTGACCACTTTAGTGCTGAAGGGGAGGAGAGGTCAGCCCAAATAAAGCTGATTCACGAACAGGTACGCAAACAAATCGAGAACAATAACATCATTTATCAACGACGTGCTAATGTACATCGGAAGCGGGTCATTTTTAACGAGGGTGATCTCGTGTGGATCCATTTGAGTAAGGAACGTTTTCCGAGAGGGCGTTTTGGTAAGCTCCAACCCCGTGCAGATGGTCCATTCAGGATCCTAAAACGCATCAATGATAATGCCTATAAGATCGATCTACCGGGGCACTACAACGTCTCTGCCACGTTCAATGTTGCTGATTTATTACCTTTTGTCCCTGAAGATGATGACCCGTTTGACTCGAGGACGAGTCCTTTCGAAGGGGAGGAGAATGATGCAGACGGACCGGACTCAAGAATTCATGCAGACGAGTCGGACTCAAGAATTCAAGAGGGACTTTGAAAGTTATTTTTATTCCTAATTTATCTTTAATTGACTTTGTTTGGCTTAAGTTTATCCTTTTAGTTTGTTAGTTATTTTATAGGATCTGGATGTTTATATTTTGGGGTTTGTTTTCTTTGAACGGTGGTATTTTATTTTTTCAATTAAGAAACTTTGAAGCTTTGGTTTTCATATTGTGATCTTCTGTCCCGACTTGATTGCTAAGAATCTGCATCAGTGGTAGTAACCAATGAGGTTAACTCCTTAACTGGAGAGCAGAGTTCTGTTCTTGAAGGATCAATGCCTAAGATGGCATAGTTTCTGAAGTGCTTGGTGGTGGGGATGGCACTCTTTCAGTGTGTGAGGAGATGGGGAGCCTTGAGTAGTATGCAATTCTTCATGCTCAAAGATAGACAGTGAAGGATTATATGGCACAAGTATCTCCAATTGTACGTGAGCATACTTTTTAGAATTGTTGTATGAATAAATTGGCCCTCATATCCCATTCTTTTAAAAGTTTGAAGGACCAGCAATATTTGGTTTCAAACCGATAACCGAAACCGTTTAAAACCAAATCGAATTACATATTTGGTTTTCGGTCAGGTTCAAACTGAAAACCGAATATGTAATTTGGTTTTGGTTTGGTTTAGGTGTTAAGATTTTGAATTCGATTGGAACCGAAAAAACCGAATTGGGTTATACCACTATTTTAATCCATATTTTATAGTTAACCAAATTCATTTATAGCAATAACCAAAACCCATATATGGATTATAAATCATTAATTTTAGTCGTGTTATTTGAACCGAACTTGTTATTAGATGAAGGTATCTTTTATTTAGACTTTCCTAAAATGTTGTGTTGTTTAAACCGAACTTGTTATGGCTACTCAAAAGAAAAGAAAAAATGTCTTTTTTTCAAGTTAATTCAGTTTGTTAGGTTCAAACCGAAAACCAAACCGAATTATAAAGTGGTTTTAGGTTCGGATTAGGTTTCCACGAATTAGGTTCGGTTCGAATTGTGGTTCGAACAAAAAAAATCAACCCAAAAAACCCAAATTGAATAAACCGAAAAAACCGTTACCTGAACTGATGAACACCCCTAGCTTAGAAGATAAAATAGTGGGATCATCCTCAACATCTTCTCAATGCAAATGAGTACGAATTGTAGCTTCATTTATAAACACGACCCGATTGTCGACTTGATCTCGAATGGTGGAGACTCCATCCATTATAACCATCTATACAGTTGACCAGAAATCATGCACATGCCTCTCATAAATCATTGGATCAATCATGAGAGCAAAATATCGACGAGAATGTCGGAGAAAACGAATTAACTCATGATAATCATTTGAATGAGGAGCTGTAAGGTCTAAACGTGCACATACGTTGTGCTCTGCTTTGAACACGGGATTTGCCATTGAAAAACACTTGAAACACTTGAGTAATCACACACACTTGAATAAAGTTTATGGAAGTTTGAAAGGTTTGGGAAGGGAGTGAAATTGGAAATTTGAGAACCTAATATATTTTTTTTAAATGTTAACAACTTTTCAGTCCAGAGAACTAAAGTCTACTCCGGAGAAGAAGAGTAATCCGGAGTAAGTATTGGTTTTGCTGAGAAACATAAGAAAGAATCAAAAGGCACGGCACATTTAATCCGGAGGACAAAAGTAGTCCAGAGCACAAACAACACACTATCTGCAGCCAAACACACTCTCCGTAGTAAAAACATTGACTCCGTAGTAACACACTTAGCACTTTCTAACTCACACTCAGTAGTAAACACAACAAATTTTGTTCCAGAGTAAAATTTTCTCTCCGTAGTACAAATAACTCCTCCGGAGTAAAACACTGGTAAAATGAAACAAAGAATCAAACTCAGTCAAGATCATACTAAACAAGAAATCCTCATAAAACTTCATTTAGCATACATACATTAGTATGTTAAGACGCATGTTGAACTTCATTTAGCATACATACATCTTGCAGATTGACCATTAGCAGTCATTGAATAAAACTTCATTTTGAAATAAGGTACAACTCCAGTATAATTAAGGTATGATATGATGCATAAGCAATACATCTCAAATGATAATGGGTATGAATGCAAAATAAATTAGGGAGTAATATGTTTGAAAATCTCTAGATCTTTGCTTTCACAAAACATAAGAGATCCCATACGGAGTTATGAAGTCTCTCTAGGTCTTTGCTTTTACAAAACATAAGAGAACTTACATTCTAGTTTGAAGTCTTAAGATCAAGGTACTATGGTGTGTTGCACTCAATTGAAGGGTCTCAACATTTTAAACCATAGACTAGAGATGGGTAAGCCATATATGCATGAGAGAATTCAATTTGCCACACATATACCGTCTTTCAAATATATATTGAGTCAGTTAACATAACATACAAAACACTACCTATTTCTTCTAATCCGTTCCATGTATAAAAACATTCAAGATAGTTTCTATCATTTCTTGAGCTAAGTAATCATTTTCTAAGATAATTTTCCCACAATATTCACATACTATAACACATCATATGTACACACCAGAAACTATTTACAACACATACATATACACAACATCAAAACACAAAAGATAAAATCTTTTTGAACACATAAAACTAAAAGAAAAATCTTTATGAAATTTGTGAAGATAAAATAAAATTTTCTTTTTGGAATTTGTCACACAACATCTTCTTCTCCTCAATTTCTATCTCTTATCTTATGTTTATATACTCAACAAGATTATTGACTTTTAGATGGCAAAATGGTAAATGAAGAGGATGAATTTGACCTATGGCTTCAAGAATCACTTTGGACCGCTTCAAGCTGTTGCAGAAGTTGGGCCTGTTCGCCCCCATGGTCACACTAGGAACCCCTCCTGGGCCCTCTAGCATAGATCTTCTTTCTCGCTGCAGTTAGTACCCAAGCCCGGGAAAGCTCGAGAGTGCCGGACACGGACTGACCCGAAAACAAGGCCCGACCCAGATTATGATTTTTGTATCAAAACATTTATAATCGATTTGGGAATGTGCTATTCAGTGAAATTTGTAAAAGAGGGATAAAAAGCCTAACGAGTCAAAGCAGATCAAACGGATCGACTTTTTTTGGAATTTGATTTTTAACATTATTCCTTAAACATGGCAGAGTATATTGTGGATTTAATTATGGGCGAGTTTAATATGAAGATTGGCTTACAATTTAAAATTTAATTATTGACAAAGTAATATTTGGTTCGTAACATTTTATGGTATTTAAAATTGGAATAACAGGAATTTGTGTAATTGGTGATGAAATGTGGAATTTCAAATGTCATAAAATCGAAATCATTTCATATGATAAGTGCTTTAAAAATCTTTCTATATTCAATATTTTTAATTTAATTTATAATCGTATTTTAATTTAAATTTAGTAATGTATTTAAACTTAATATTAATTTATTTTTATAACAACTTACAAATATTTGTTAAGTAATGATACGAGTAAGTAACATCATCACATAATAAAGATATACCGTGGTTCAGATGGATATTAACGAATCCACTTTACGTAAAGTTTTTCAAAAATTTATCTTCAACGCCCGTCATCTATATATAAATATATTATTAAAAATGATAAAATTACAAAGTTAATGTGGCCCGACCCCACCTTGGCTTTTTTTTCAAATTAGCTAATTTGACATTCTTTTTTTAAAAGGTCCAATTGGCCAAATTTGCCACTAGATTATTATTTATTATTACTACTTTTAGACTTTGTGTTTCACGCTTTCATTTAGAGTTGTAACTTGTAGTATATATAGTATTAAAAGGTAACTAGATGGTTATACCAGCGCTTCGCGACGGATATCAGGCTAATCGTTAATAAAATATAAATGAAAACGTAGGCGCAACGGTAAAAATAATATTAATAAAAGAGAAACATAAAACTAAATAATAAAAAAAGAAAAAAACAAAATAAAAAAATTACCTGTTCGGGTCGTCGAAAACCATAAAAGTGAATACCGATACGGGTTAAGAAAATACGAATACCGACAATGATGTTGTTCGCTCAGAATAGTTTCGGCTCGTCACGGTACCACAACGGTAACGGCACTCGCTATAGGCAACGATACAAAAAAAACTCGATTTTGAATACACCTCCGTTTTCAAAAAAAATTATATCGGAACGTTGACAAAAAAAAATTAAAACAGCCGCGCCCTACGTATTTTGGAAAAAGTTAACGAACGAAAGTTATTAAAAGAAAACGAAATTAATAGAAAATGAAACGGGCTAAAAGTGTATATTATATATAATATAAGGGTTGAAACTGAAAATGTAAAAAAAAAATAAAAAAAAAGTACATGTCAATCACCGAATGGAAGCGGCACTATTCATGTGGGTTATCTTTTAATCTTATGGTCCATTGACTTGCATTTTGACCCTTCTTTGCAGGCCATGATTGTTCACCCTACCCTGATAAAACCATGGGAATATCTACTAAGGGTGTAACCGAGCCCAAGCTTGTTTAAGCTCAAATAAAAATCAACCATTCATAAATAAACGGGTCAAAATTGCCAATCAAAATTAACATGGTTGGGATGGAAAGAACTTAGAGAAGCAAGTCATGCAAATATCCATGGGATTTAGATGGCAAAATGGTAAATGTAGAGGATGAATTTGACCTATGGCTTTAAGAACCACTTTGACCCGCTTCAAGCTGTTGCAGAAGGTGGACCTGTGCGCCCCCATATGGTCACACTAGGAAACATAGGCAACTCAATGTGAAATTATCATGTAAAACTGAAAAATCATCGGAAGAGGTATAACATGGATACAAATACCCACATACCCGACCCGGCTCCATAAATGTCATTATCAAGGCGGTTAAGACACGTGGCAGGTGGATAGGCTCCCAATGGGATGTCCACCAATAGGAAAGAGAGAAGGATAAAGGCATGACATACTGGGCCCTAGAAATGGGCCCACGCTAACAGAAAAGGGTATATATAGTGGAATGAAAGGTAAATGCATCATCTCTTTGGGGTTTTTCAATCATTCTCTCTCTCTCTCACTTTATCTTCTCCTTCATACTCATATCCGATTACTTACGCCGGAAGGTTACTACAGGGATTATTCCCTTCCCGTGATGTCCTAACGGTTTGTTAACTGTGCAGAATACTCTAAGTATCAACCAGAGGAAATAGTATTAGAAGAACTAAGGTCTGCTCTTATTGCCGGTCAGAGGAACAAACATTGACGTTAGAACTCGAATCCTTGACCCGCTCGAGTTTACATCAACAATGGTGTCATCCGTGGGACATTTACAAAACATGGAAATATCCTGTTTGGGTTCTGAGGCCGTAGCCTCAAGGACCAACCTCCGACAGCCAAATCAGCATCGTATATAGACATGTATGCGTATATGATCAATGTATATAAATAAAGAAGGGTGCAATATAAAGAGTTTTTGAGGAAATGCGGATCTTGAAGAGGGACGAGGAAAAATCATGAGAGGGAGAGGAGGAAGAGTATGAAGGGAGCAAAGCTTTGGAAGGTTTTGCCCGGGATCATTTAGATATTGATATCATTTAGGACGAACAATTGAATTTGGGTTCTTCGCAAACTTGTGCAGAGAGCCCGTGAGAACCAAAATGAAGGGAAGTTAAATTTGCATGATTTAAAGAAACTTAAATTTGGACGATTCTTGAAGAAAAGAAATTCTAGGGTTGAAGTTTTAAAGAAATAAGGTTACATGTTACAAGTAAATTTTTAATAATTCATAATCTGATCCCAGTTACAAAACGCTGGATGCCAGCAAAATCCGGTATGATCTTGAGATCATAGAAGCTGTTTTTATGAACAGATTCCATATGATCTACGAGAAACCTGCATTGATCTTCACCGTTCGTCTGCAGCCATGAAACACAAATAAGATGGTAAATATGGTGTTAAAAGCATCAGACAGGACAATCTTGATTGCTGGCCTAGAGATGGCAAGACGAGCAGGTCAGGTAACGGGTCAAAATGGGTAAATTTGGGTTGACATACTAATACTTTAAACCCTTTTCTACATAATATTATTCCAATAGCGAATAACGATTTTTGAGGTTGTATGCTTTAAAAAAAGTGACAACTCGTTTGACCATTTGACCCATTCCACTTTTAGCTAAACTTTTGGATTTGACAAATCCGACACATTTGACTAAAAACCCAACCCAAAACGATATTTTGTATATAAACGAACTGCACATCTTTACATGGCATTAAAATTGGTATCTATAGCATTACCTCAAAGGCGAAAAATCCACCAGGTTTTAGCATAAAGGCAGCACCATTGCAAAGATGCAGAAGGTCAGACATACCATCTTTACCACCATCTAATGCCAGTATTGGTTCATGTCTACCAACTTCAGCCTGGAGCCCATTAATGTGTCCACTTGGTATGTAGGGTGGATTGCTTACAAGGCCTGCCACTCGGCCTTTAAACTCGGTCAACGGGTCAAACCATGACCCTTGCTTTACAGAAATTTTATCCTGATATTGAATAATGAGTCTTTTTGTTAACTTGTATTTGATCAAAAGTACAATCAATGAAAAGTAGTAAACAAAATCCTATTATATTGCAAATCAAACTATTGTAAAAGAAATAATGCAGGGTGGATAATCCACATGAACCTCTTAAATTTTCTGGAATAATTTTAAATTTAGAATCCAAAAGAATACAATATGGCAAAAAACCAAAGGATCAAAACTAAGCAGTATTAGATGAAATATATTAGCTAGGGTTTATTGTAATTATCTTTAACATAATTAGAAAATATCATTTGATTAGGTTTTCTTTATAAATATGCTCAGGGTATTACTATATATAGTTGATTATTAATCCCGTAAGGGGTTTTCAGTATTCTATATGATATGGTTCTTATCTTTTTCTTTTCTCTCCCTCATATCCCTCTCCACCACTACCCAAAAATATCTTGGTTGTTTGTCGGCCATCTTCCCCATATTCCCACTTATGTAACAACTTTCTTTCTCTTCTTCTCTCTTGTCCTACCTTAGGGATGCATTTTACATATATATAGATAATAGCCTTGCGTCCATCAAGGCACTCAAGCAAGGATTCCAGCCAAAACTAGTCTGAAACATATAAAAACTTTCTGAAACATCTAAAAATGGCCTGGAACATGCTAGGCCAACCTAAAACATGTCTAAAACTCCTAAAAATGGCTTTTTATATTGCTCTTCTTGCTTAAAAAAGCCTTCGCTTTTAAGCGGCTTGCGCCTAGGCCCAAGGCTCACCCTTTGCGCCTTGAGCCTTAAACTACTATGATATAGATTAGGTTTTATTTATTTTTCTCTTGTCTTCGTGCCGCCACAGTCGCAGCCCGTGTCATCACAGTCGTAGCTCCAGTCACAATAGCCCTACAACCGTGCCTCTTTGCCGGCGCCGCTATGGCCTTAGATCCATCACCATCGTTAGCTGCCATCGAGTTTTCTTACAGTATGTTTCTATAGGTGTTTTTTTGTATGTTCTTATACTAATACTAACATGTTCATTATTTCCACCTCGCACTGCACAGGAGTATTAGATAGAAGATGTTAGTTAGGTTTTATTGTAATTATCTTTACCATAGTTAGGAGATACAATTTGATTAGGTTTCCTTTATAGTTATCCCCTTTGTATTTCTATATAAGATTGATTAATAATACATAATACCTTACGGGTTTTCATTATCCTACATAGAGCTATTTTCTATCTAAAAACAACCCAAGTGAGAACTCATAAGTTAGCATATCAAAGCATTGAAAGCACCCAAATTACCTGCAAATTATACCTTTTCACATTGAACAAAGCAACTTGAACAGCAATAGGACTAACATCAATTGCAATGACTCTCCCAGCATCCCCTAAAATCCTTCCAATTCCAATAGCCAATGCACCACTCCCAGTTCCAAGATCAACCCACAAACCACCCTTCAGATCTCCATTCTCCTTAATCACATCACAAACCAAATCAACCATCAATTCAGTTTCAGGCCGCGGAATCAATACCCCTTCTTCAACACTCAACACCAAATCCCTCCAATGCTCACACCCTACTATATACTGAAACGGCCTCCTCATTTCAATCCGTTGCTTCCATAATGTGTAAAGATCACCCAAATCAGCTCTTAATTGCAGAGTACTCTCGGATTCAAATTCGCTGCGAGTTCGTAACGATTTAGGGTTTTCTAGAGCGTCTTCGATGAGCCAATTGAGTTCTCTGTGCAAAATTTCCGAGTCTGGGCCGTTATCTGATTCCGTGAAGGATGAACCGACTGATGAGGCTAGGGTTTTGGCCCAATTCTGCCATTTTTGGAGGTCGGATAGGGTTGCGGTGAAGATGGGTGGCCGGAGAAATAGTGGGGTTTTAGGGTTTATAGAATTGGGTGCGTAGGAGACTGAGGAACAGGCAATGGAGCGATGGAGGGTTCTTGATGCGAATGCGGTTGAGAGAGAAGAGGCTCGCGCCAAAATGGAAAGATTCATCTCATCTGCTCAAAGAAATGTTATTGTTGATGGCCTATACTAACTTTATAGAAAAGATTGTTTTTCTAAAAAAAAAGAAACAAAATTATGTGTGTGATAAATATGTAATTTGTAGGGGGGGCTATTTTGGGCTTATAATATAAAAGGTTTGGGTCAGATTCGGTCCGTAGGGTTTTTCTAGAGGTTAAATTGGGTTCAAAACAAATAAAGTTAGTGTCGGGTTAGATTGGGTGATTAGAAAAGCACGCGCGGGTCAAATTGGGTGTTTCTGCTCTGGCGAAGATTGGGCGATTGACTTCAAGAGCTTCGTTTCAAATTGGGTGACTTTTCTAATTCATCGCATCATCTTCTTCGTGCTCCCCGTTCGTCTTCCAAGCTGCATCGACTTCGAATTAGGGATGCCTTTCTTGAGTTCATCGCTTCATATTAGAACCAAAATATGTTCACAGACTGTTATGGAATCAAATGTGAAATGAGTATGTGTAAATATGTTCAGAGACTGTTGTACATGTGTACGTGTAAATATAATAATTAGTGAAGTCTTCAACTTAAGTTCATTGACTACTGTACATATGAGCTTCAATATAAATTGAAATTTGGACCAAATTCCCTGTATGCGAAAGAATAGCTATAACTGAGAAGGAGCAGAAAATTAGATATGTGGAGATGGTGGTCTAAATCTTCTTGTTTTGAGTTGATTTTTTTCATGACAATATGGCATTAGTCATTGATCCTAGTGATACAATTTGTTTTGAGGCAATCACTCTAGGACTTCAAATTGGAACCAAAACAGAATCATTGAGTTAAGATATGCAGGACTTCAGATTAATAATTTGTGGGTTTTTGATTCTTGCTTAATAATTTGTGGGTTTTTGATTTCTTGCTTAATAATTTGTGGTTTTTTATTTTTGGATTTTGCTTGAGGGGTTTTTGATTTTTTGGATTTCTAGGGTTTGTATTAACCATTTGTAGATCTGAGCTTTAGTTTATGTTTTTTTATTAACTTAATAATTAAAGACAAGTATCTCTGTTGATGTAACTTGTTTGTGTCTTGAAGGAATATTTGATAAATATGTCGAACAACACTGATTTTGAGGATGAAGTTAGTTCATTTAGTTCGAGTAAACATCGTTCTTACGTTTGGGACTATTTTGATCGACTACTGGTTGGACCCGATGGGGTTAAGAAAGTAAGCTATAATGGTTGTGGAAAGTTGTATAGTGACAATCCAAATACGGGAACATCTAATATGAAACGGCATATTCCTAAGTGTTTTGACTTAGATGAGCCTGGTCCACCAAAAAAACGTGCCCATTTAGATCAAACAACATATAGGGAGAAATTGGCAATTTCTATCATCAAACACAACTACCCGATAAGCTATGTTGAGCATGAGGGTACAAGAGATTTGCATAAGTTTTTACATCATGATGTGAAGACCATAACAAGAAACACTGCAAAGGCGGATATCTTAAAAATATATAACAGAGAGAAGGCAATTCTTAAAGATAAGTTACAGAAAATAACTAGTAGAATATGTTTGACTTCAGATTTATGGAGTTCTATCACAACAGATGGATCTATGGCATTGACGGCTCACTATGTTGATGAGAATTGAGTTCTAAGAAAAAAGTGTTAAAATTTAGAGTTATACCGTATCCACACGGTGGTTCTATTTTAGCACAACATTTGATCGATTTTTAGTAGATTGGGGCATTGAGAAAAAGATTTTTACTATCACACTAGATAATGCTAGATATAATGATATTTTAGTAGATCGTTTAAGAACTCATTTGCTTTTGAATGATGTGTTAGTGTGTGATGGAGATTTTACTCATGTGCGTTGTTCAGCACATGTGTTAAATCTTATTGTTCAAGCCGGACTAAAAGTAATTGGAGGAGCTATTGAGAAGGTGCGAGAGTCAGTGAAGTATGTTAGAGGAAGTGCTGCCAGAAAGTGTATGTTCGCGAAATGCATTCAACAACTTTCACTAAAATGTGGGAAACATGTGCGTCAAGATATCGTAGCGAGATGGAATTCTACGTACCTTATGCTTCAAAGTGCGTTGGCTTATCGCCGGGCTTATGCTCAGCTAGCACTAGTTGATTCAAATTACAAGACTTTGCCATCAGTAGAGGAATGGACAAGGGTGGAAAGAATCACATCATTTTTTAAACCTTTTTATGACATCACGACTTTGTTTTCTGGAAGTTCATATCCTACTTCCAATTTATATTTTCATCAAGTGTGGAAAATTCAATTTTATATTGAATAGGAGATTAACAATGCAGATAAGGTTATAAGTGGCATGGCACAAGACATGAAAACTAAGTTTGATAAATACTGGCAAAGTTATAGCATGGTCTTGTCTTTTACGATTATTTTAGATCCATGATATAAGATTAAGCTTGTTGATTATTGTTTTTCAAAACATAACATGAGAGATGAAGTACTTAAAGAGAAATTGAATAGTATTTATGATGGTATGCATAAGTTATATGATAAGGAGTATGGTATTCATTCACAGACAATTCATGATTCTTCAATAGTCGGTAGTTCAAATGTTGCTGTCGATACATCAAACTAGTTGGATGGATTTGAGTCATTTGAAAGCCAATTTAAAAATGTTGAGAGAGAAAAGTCACAACTCACATTATATTTGGAGGAACCTCAACTTGATAGAAAACTAGAACTTGATGTTTTACAATATTGGAAGGAAAATCAAGGAAGATATCCATAGTTGGCTCTAATGGATCGGGATATATTGAGCATCCCAATAACTACCGTTGCTTCTGAATCATCTTTAAGTATAGGGGGTCGGGTTATAAGCAAGTATCGAACTTCACTACTATCATCAAATGTTGAAGCGTTGTTATGCACTCGTGATTGGTTGTTTGATTTAGAAGGTATTAGTATCATTCTCTTTGCAACTTAATTTTATGTGCTTTCATGTTTGTATATAATAAATAATAATACATCTTTTACTCTTTTTATATATTCAGATGAAAGCGAGAACGAGATGGAGGAAGGACTTGTAGAAGATATTGAAGCATTGATTACGACTTAAGGTAACGTCAAATTTCTTCAACTTTGATTATGGGTCTTTTATGTTTCATTTGATTATGGATCTTTTACTTATTTAAAACTTCCATTTACAAACAATCAGTGTCCTCGTGCCTCAGGCGCGCCTTTTCTCTCATTAGCATCACTTTGAATCTAGGCAGCACTTGAATTTAGGCTTGTGGGACACTGCTGGTAAACCTTCTTAAATGTTATTAATCACTTTTGTGTTGGTTATGTTTGCTATACTTATTTTTAAGTGTGTTGAACAGGACAGGAGGATTATAACAGATTGAGACCATTGAGTTATCGTGGAGCTGATGTTTTCATTTTGTCATTTTCTCTCATTAGCAGGACAGGAGGATTATTAAAGATTGAGACCATTGAGTTATTTTGTGCTTTGGAATTGTGTTGATTTAGAGTATTTTAGTTTCATTTAATGTTGTTCTAAATCTTAAAAGTTGCAGGGTTTGTTAGTAGGAACGTATGATCACAAGCAGCTGCAGTTTCATTTTGATCTTTTATGTTTCATTTGCAATTGCGTAACAGTAGGTGTAATTTTTGGTATAGAGACAAAGTTAATTCATAATTTGATTCATGTTTCCAGTTTATTTATTCATAATTTTTGTTTATTATGTATTTTGATGCAGCTAATTCATTGTTTAAAACAACCCGTTTTGACCCGAACCCGTTCTGACCCGAACCCGTTCTGACCCGAACCAAAATATCATTTTTTTTCTAAAATAAACCGTTTTGACCCGTGACCCGAACCCGCCTAGTTTGTCAGGCCTGGTAATTTGTTATTAACTAGAAGGACACGCCACGCTCAGCGGCGGTGCCCTAACCCGCAGTAATGTTAACAAAATGGAGCGTTGAAATTTATAATGTAAAAATAAGTAAAAGATAAGGTGATTAAAAACTGGAAAAAAATGAAACAAAATTTCAATAAAAAGCAAAAAAAAAATACATGTACCCGTGCTACGCGGCGGGGTAGTAAAAAAAAAGTTAAAATGGACTAAAAAAAGAGAAAAAAAAATCTGCCAAAAAAAAGTAAAAAAACTGTTATAAAAAAAGCCACCCCCAGGGTTCGAACCCGGGTGGAAAGTGTAAAGGATATCTTAAGGGATGCACGTTTAACCGGCGGGATACTGGCCCTTCATGTTAACTATCCCCATTTACAATCTCAAAAGCTAAAGAAAATTTGGTGAAGGTAAAAAAATCACCACTCAAGTAATGCCACGTGGCATTGCCGCCCATCTCAACCAATCATGTTTTACTACCGTTTACGACTTTACGCATTCTTAAAATGTATAGGGTAGAGAATAGGAAATCATGTACTTATTTCACTATCAAATAGTAAATTGTTTTATGGTATAAATACCCTTTCAATGTAGATGAGAAAACTTGCACCTCTTGTATATATTCTTATAAGTTATGCATTTCTATTTTTTTCTTACAATTCTCTCTATAAATTCTCAAGATATATACTTAATCTTATGCTAGTTATAGTTATATTATAACACGTTATCAGTACGAGAGTTCTTATATCTTAATTAAGAAAATTAATAAAGTACAAAGACATTCATCATAAAAAGGGTAAACATTTCATTAATAAGAATATGTAATATACATTGAGAATATAAGTACTATGATAGATGAATTAAGTAAATATGCCATCTTATTATGAACATTTAACTATGGGACTACTAACGATATAACTATTATTTATGCAATTAACCTTTCTTTATATGTCAATCTAACTTTTAATTATGCAACTAACATTTTTTTATGTTAGCTAATTTTTAATTATGTTTACTAATATTTATGTATTCATACTAACATTTTTATTCTTTCTCTCAATTGTGTGCATACTAATTTTTTATTCTTATGTCTTATCTTATAATTCATGTCACATTTATTCTTTTTCTTTTATTTACAAAAATCATTTTCAATATAGAGAGACACACACACACAACGGTAATATAATCGTTTGTAAACAGATATAAGTTTTTTGCTATAAATTAACAATCTCTTTTCTTTTACAATAAACATATTATCTAGTTTTCTCAAATTTACCCAGGATAATTTTTAAAGATGATTCACCCTGCTTTATTGTTAGCTACCATAATGCTCGTCTTACTTTGTATCCCTTTGTTAAACCATCACCTGAAGAATGTAAACTTTTCTTATTAATGTATTTGTTTATAACTCTACCACTATATTATATCTCAATTCATATTTATTTTTTCGGTTTTACCAACTGGTCTTGAATTTTTTTGGAATATTTTTTTTATTAACTAATAATTAATTGATTATTACACGTTTTGGCCTAAACTTTTTGGGTTACATTATTTATTAGTTTCTTATAAAATACTTAGCATTCAAAAAATAAATATTATAATCCATAAATTCAATAACAAATATAAATCTTAATATACTATTAATACAAACTTGTGTAACACATATATTCATGCACACAATATATTATAAAATTTTATATGTATATACGTTCGGTTTTTTCATTTTTCAAAAAATACAAAACCGAAACCGAACCATAATTTTTGGTTTTCAAAAAGTACAAAACGAAATCGTTGGTTTTTAGTTTGGGTCGCTTTTTTCGGTGCGGTTTTTCGATACTCACCCCTACCCAGCGTAGCCTACGCCCAATGGGCGTAGAGTACGCCCCCCTAACAGGACTACAAACCATTTTTGAGATTTGTGAGTCAATTCCAATGTGTACACCTTGCATATACTTTCTACATATCAAGGATTCATATAATATAAGTCTATAACCATTCTTATTTACTTTGTTAACCTTATCTATATAACCCTCTGCCATACCCCCAATATTATACATCAAATATGTATATAAAATCACCAATGAGTCAAGATAACATGTTAAATCAAAGATAGTAACATATGGTTCATACTTCAACATAGTAACATCATTTACATCGTATAGATCATGTGTAACACCCAAAATTTAACATTTAATACGCATTGCGGAATAGGTCCCGTTTAAAACTTTTCAACGAGTGAAGAAGTAACATGTCAATCCCAACGTAACAACACCATAAGGGTGATTATATTTACACCAAAATATAAGTTTAAAACCCTCGCGAGGAAGTTTAACCAAAACAACACAAAAACATGTTTAACTTCAAGTGAGAAATCCAATCCACACGACTTGCGATCCCGAGCTTAGGTCGTACCTTTCCCTACACCAAATACACCCTAAATATCAAGTTATTAATGGTATAAATATGTCATAAGACCCAGAAGGGCATAAACAAAGAAATACCCAAAAATATCCAAAGTGGCATAGGCAGGGGCGTAACACAGAACCCCCCGGGCATAGGCCTACGCCCTAGGCATAGCCTACTGTCACACCCCGCCCCAGGCACCCCCTGTACGTGTGCGACAATCGATTGGTATCACCTGGTTTGATTTCAGAGTTTTTATAAAACACAGCGGAAGTCTTTTCAAAAGGATCGTTCCTCATTCTTTCAACCTCAGGGGTTGTGTTTGTAAATATCAAAACTCAGTTGAAAAACAAAAGCCTTGTATTTACTTCATAAATACAGGGAATTAAATACCCTTTTTATTTTTATTACAAAACAGAGTTTGAAATCAAATACATTTCTTGTCTCTTATGGACAAGTCAAGCCACGGGAAATAGTACTATCCAAGGTTGATCAGTCTCTCGGTCCTATCTCCTCTTTATTTAGGATTTCCTATGCACGAGGCCTGAGAATCCAACGTGCCAATTATCCTTTTCACAGGCCAAATCTGATGTCTGCCTCCCATATTTTTTTTTCTTGGGTAAGATATTATGTCTGCCCATAACCCAATTTCATCACATTTTTATTCGTTACCTGAAAAATATTTTGAAAATAAAACGTCAGCGCGAACGCCGGTGAATACAATTATCTTGACATAAAATTTTTTTTGGCAAAAACAAGCATTAGTTCATAATCACAGCTTTATGTTTAATCCACACATTCAGCAGGCCCGTCATGTTCAATCGCACCACAGTATACACTGGCGTCATAGCTTATAACAACGGACAGGTTAATACCTCTGATATTGTTATAAGATAAGCACCAGCCGTAATCCGGGAATTTCACCCGAGACCCGTGTATCACTTGCAAGTTTTATGTATACCTATGGCCTGAATGCTTTCACGTAGAGGAACGTTGAGCATTACTCCCTTAACCTTATTTAGCCATTTTCGTAAACATAAATGTTTGACACAAGATTTTGAAAGAGATAAAGTATTCACCTTGTTTAGTGGAATGAGCCTCTAGAGTTGAAAGCTTATAGTCTAGCTTCTAAACTTGATTTCTCTAGCGTAACAGCACTTCTACGAGCTTTTCTTCTTAGTCCGGGAACTACGATGAGCGGGAGTTGGACCGGAATCGTCGGGACCGTCTTAGGGATTGTCTGGAACAAGATTTAAGAGTGGAATTCGTGTTTGGGATGAGAAAATCGATCGAACTTGTCAAACTATTTATAGGCTGTGATTTGGGTCCATGTCGGACCGTTATCAAAGGGACGTCGGTCCGACATCCAGTCATGTATGAGTCAGCCCTAAACGTCAACGTCTGATTGGACCGCACATATTTTTGTGTTCATATCGGACCGACATCGCGCCACGCGTCAGATTCTAGGGCTGAGTCATAGGACACGTGTCAGCACCACAAAATTGCGGTTGAGAGGAGGTTTGCGGACCGTTATGGTTTGATGTCGGTCCGATAACCGACCTATCCTTCCATTGCGGACCATTATGAAAATGGACATCGGTCCGATATCTGACTGAGTTTCGCCTCGGTCCGATATCAACAACCTTATTCACGTCGGACCGATATGAAGGTGACGTCGGTTCGATATCTAGCTATTTTCACAAATTTTCACTTTTAACCCTAGATTTTGGTACTTTAGATACACAAGTCCTTATAGGTTCTAACCTTAATATTTATTGGACATTTTTGTGGCAGGTGTTACATCCTCCCCACCTTGTTTAAATCTCGTCCTCGAGATTATTCGAACAATTGATAATATTTCTTTTCATTTTGGACTCCAATTCCCACGTGTACTCAGGTCCATGTCTGGAGTTATATTTCACTTTCACAATTATCAATTTCTTCCTTTTCAATTTCTTTTCCTACCAGTCCTCGATTTGCAAAGGTTGTTCCACAAATTTCAAATTTTCATCTACTTCAGACCAACAAATTGGAGTTTGACATTTACGACCGTATAAGGCTTCAAAAGGAGCGGCATGTATACTTGTATGATAGCTATTATTGTAGGAGAATTCCATTAGAGGTAAGTGGTCATCCCAACTTCCTCCAAGATCAATAACACAAGCCCTTAACATATCTTCAAGAGTTTGAATTGTTCTTTCGCTTTGTCTATCCGTTTGAGGATGATAGGCAGTGCTAAGATTCAACTTTGTACCCAGGGCTTTTTGAAAGCTTTGCCAGAATCGAGAAGTAAATCTACTATCTCTATCTGACATAATAGATAGTGGCACACCGTGTAATGACACGATTTTATTAACATATAATTGTGCCAACTTATCCATACTGAAAGTTTCTTTCATGGGAAATAAATGAGCAGACTTAGTAAGCCTGTAAATAATAACCCAGATTGTATCATTCCCTCGACTGGTTCGGGGAAGTTTAGTAATGAAATCCATGGTTATCATTTCCCATTTCCAGATAGGAATTTCAAGTTTGTTGTGTAATATCCAGTTAGTTTCCGACGTACCACTGTTTGGTTAAAAAGAAAATTTCCAGCTGTAAACCGTACATTTTGAGAAAGGATAAACATATTTGGTGGATTTAAATCTTAATAAAACAAATATGCAAATTTGTGAATTTAAATCTTATTTAGAATCTATTTTTCCCTTTTTGCTAATAAATGCTAATTGTTTTGAAATACATTACGTATATATATACCTTATAAAAATGGCAACACTTTATAGAGTTTATAATTTCGGTTATGTAAACAATATAGTTTACGAACTTTATTATTAATGTGTAAATGTCATAAATTATTTTATAGAAATTATAAAATAATAAAAACTTATAAAACTCTTCTCATTTTATATAAATATATATATATATATATATATATATATACATTTAGATCATTTTATAAACTTCAGGGACTGAAACTGTCATCCTTAAAACCGATTTCAAACCAAAAATCCAAGTTTTAATATAAAATAATAAAAACTGAAACTTCAGGGGCCTGTTAGCAATAAGCCGAAACTTCCAAACCCAGATTTTCAGTCGTGGGTTCGAGTCCCGCGACGCCCGGTTTTCTCCCCCTTTCGCCCGAAATCGCGATTTTCGACCAGGTTCACTGAACCTCGGGTTCGTCCCTCGCGTGCAACCAGTCCCCAAGGCACCATGATGATCAACCTCGATCGAGGCGTGGCGTGGAGTGTGAATTACCTCCGAACGGCCCAACCACCCGCCTCGACTCGTTCACGCAATTAATGCCAAAATTGGCTATAAATAACGACTCCCTCTGCTCCTAAACATCATCCCTAACCTCCCTCCACTACCCATTTCATCCATCCAAAGCTGCACTGACCGGAATTGAAGTCGCGACCGCCGACTCCAAGCCGAACCCAATCTCTCTCAAATCGACACCAAATCAGGTAATACTTGTGCCCATTGTCGTGAAAGGATCAAAAGCCCTCTGTTTAATCTCATAAACTGAGGGTAATCCGAGTCGAATTTGGGGATTGAAATATTAGGGTTCATACGGATTGGGGGGGGGGGGCGTTTGGGTTTGTGTTTAAGGATTTTGTTTTCCGTATTAAAACACAAACAAGTCCCTGGTCTAGCGGTGGTGCGTGTGTGCAGATCCCGACCCGGAGCAGGTCGGGTGTTCGAAACCAGCAGCCCGTTTTTCTGATTTCGAATTCTTTTATACATTTTTAATCAGTTTTAAAAATTCCCTTTACTTTTATAAAATATGTGGAACATATATAAACTAAAAAAATCGATTTTTATTTTTGTCTTCCTTATTGGAAAACATTTCAACCAAATAAAAACCAAATTTAAAAACTATAAAAAAATATATATAATGTTTAACATTAGTTTTAAATTTCTAAAATCTATAAAACAACCCCAAACTGTTACAAACTTAATACTTGACAGAAAATAATTTATAAATTATTAGTTTGGTTTATAAACAAAGACTATCTATAATTTTGAATAATAATTACAACTTTCGTTTATATATAAAAAAAAAGAGAAAGTTTATTCATTTATACTTCCCTTTAAAATTTATTAAATTGTACATGTTTAAAAACTAAATACTCTACTTGATAAATACATGGGATAATTGTAACCTTGAAGGTTTATGAAAATATTAAAAGGGTTTTATAAAACATAATTAATACTTGTATATTTAATACTTATTTAAAATGTAGTCAATAATTTAAATATTATTTAGCAAAATTATAAATGGTGATACTTTCTTAAATGGATAATTATTTTAGAAAGTTATGTATCTATTTAAAAATAGGTATTTCCCCTCTTAGATAATTAATAAATTACACTAATAGTAAAGCTACAAGAAACTTAATATCTCTTATAAGTATCATCCTGTAAAACATTTTTTAAAACTTACTAAGTAATTCCCACAATTAAATACTTGTTTACTATTTAACTTCAATACTTGAGAAAAACTATTTAAAAGTCTTGATATGATATATGAGTATTCATTTAAACTTCAAATGTAACGATTGGTTATGAAGCTAAACTTTGTAACACGACTACTCCCACTTCCCAAACCAAGAACCCTAGTCAATCCCAAATCTCGAAATCCTTGTTCTAGAATTTCTATGAATAAACTTTAAACTTATCGTTTAGGCTTGTGGTGAGGATATCTTTCCTCAAAACTTCACTACATATAACCCTTGTTTGGATACTCTTACATCCGCTACAAGGTGAGTATACTTAGCCCCTTTTTGTTTTCATTTTTGCTTTTAAACTTGGGGTGGAACATGTTTATACTTTTTAGACTTATACAATTCAAACTTAACTATGATTATATGCTTTCTTCGTGTTAAATGCTTTTGAGACTTGTATGTTAAATTAAACTTAATTCTAGCATGTTCATTAACTTTGGCCGAGCCTATAGTAACAAAGATAGATCTATTGCATTTGATCAATCCACCCTGATTGATTGACCCTTCGGGGGGAGCCCTTGGTGTTTGTTACTGAATAAAACTTATACTTGAAACTTACAAGGGTAACCTTCGGGTTATGCCTAAACTTGGTTGGAGGTTTGACGTGCACAATGTTTAACTTACTTGTTTTTCTCACATTTATGCTTAGATACATTAATCATGGTGAATTGTAAAACTTTTAAAAGACTTTGTAAAAATGGTGTCAAAACCTTTGTATCTCACCAACTATTTTTAGTTGACAGTTACTCAACATGTTTCAGGTGCACAAGAGTGAGGCTTATCTATGAAAACGTAGGACGCTTGGACTTAGAAAGACAATCAAGAATTAATCTTATGTTTATTTCTCTGTTGAACAATATGTTATTTTTGCCATGTTAAACTCTTTAAATTATTAATGGAATATTTCAATATCATTAGTCAACCTTGTGCTTTTGAACAACCGTGTCCGCCCCGACGTATAATCCGCCGTCGGTTGGGGTGTGACAGATTGGTATCAGAGCCTTGGTTATAGGGAATTAGGTTATTAGACACATGACCTAGACTATAACTTAGGATTCCCCATGACATGAGTCGTCTCATGTACTTATTAGGAATCAATCCTCTATTCTACCCTCTAAACCCTACACATATTTATACTTGAAAAACTTACTACTACATCAAGTCTATATACTTAGGTTTCCAAACTAACTCTCATCAAAAGTAGTTGAGTTCCAAATAACGTATGAGAACTTGTGTGGACCGAAAGGGTGGATGCCTGTATTCTAGGAAATTCTGTCAAGGAAAGCATTTCGTACAAATCCAGATCAACCGTTGGACCCGTATGCTTTCCTGGGAATTCTTGGGATGAGTGTCCACTTATAGGAATGCGCGACTTCTCTAACGTTTGAGAATTTAAATTACCTTTGATGTGTCAAGGTACCTGTTTAGTAACATGAACTGAGTAGGCACCATCTAAAATCCTTATACTTCATAACCTCATCCTATGATCCTTACCCTATTATTCTTATGTCCAAACTTTTTCATTTTATAGTATGCTTCCCCATCGTAGCCGAAGCAGAGTCATGGCAACCCTCATCGCTCAACAAATAGTTGAGATCCTACCTACCCTAGTTACTCAACTAAACCAAGCAGCAGCCAGCAACAGTGCCAACTCTGGATCTCTCCAATCAGGTTCAAACCCTCCGTGCACTTTCAAGCATTTCAACTCCTGCAACCCCGCCAAATTCTTTGGGACTGAGGGAGCCACTGGCCTCCTCCAATGGTTTGAAAGCATGGAAAGCACATTTCTGAACAGTGACTGCCCAGATAACATCAGGGTTCGTCATGCGTCAAGTGTCTTACAAAAGAGGGCATTAACCTGGTGGAACGGAGAGAAACGAAACAGAGGTGCTGACACTGCTATGTCACTGACCTGGGAAGAATTCAAGGAGCTAATGATCGAAGAATTTTGCCCGAGAAATGAGATGAAGAAACTCGAGGCTGAATTCTGGGATCTTGCCCAGGACAGTGGAGAAAATCTGGTGTATACAACCCGTTTCCATGAACTGAGTCTGCTAGTGCCCCATATGGTTACCCCTCTGTCTCGGTGTATCGAAAAGTATATCAGTGGGCTACCAATGAAGATTCAGGACACGGTGTGGGGACGAAACCATGCCACCCTGGAAGATGCTATCCGTCTCTCTGCTACCTTGACGGATAATCACGTGAAAGCTGGAACCCTATCCAAGAAAAGCTCCAAAAAGCCCGTTGACACCTCTATTCCCGAGCCTCTCAAAGCAGCTAAGACTGATCCCTCGTTCAATAAAAAGCGAAAGGTCAGGAACTATGCGGTGGTCACACCGGCAACTCCTTTGGCACAGGTTGATCCTGTTAAGAAGCCCTATGGGGGAGCACATCCCCAATGTAACACCTGCAAGTTCCATCATCCGACCACCTTGCCATGCCGATTGTGCACCCTTTGTGGTCGCTATGGGCATTTGCCCACTACCTGCTTCGCCAACAAACCTCCAATGGCTCAGGGAAATCGTCCCAATGTCCCGGCACTACCAGCTTTGGCAAATGGTCGAGCATGTTTTGGATGTGGTGATCCAACCCACTTCCGTAACCAATGCCCAAGGCTCGCAAATCCAAACCCGGGAGCACGAGGACGTGCCTTTAACATCAACGCTAATGAAGCTCATGCCAATGCAGAAGTGGTCAACGGTACGTTTCTAGTAAATCAACAATATGCTTCCATTTTATTTGATACCGGTGCCGATAAAAGTTTCGTTTCTTTGGAATTTGAGACATTGCTTGCCAAAAACCGCTCTAAATTAGAGAAATCCATTACGGTAGAAGTAGCTGATGGAAGTCCTGTAACTATTGACTATGTTATCCGTGACTGCGTTCTTAACCTTAACGATCACAACTTTCAAATTAACCTCATCCCGATGCGTCTTGGAAGCTTCGACGTAATAATAGGCATGGATTGGTTAGCCGAACATCATGCAGAAATCATATGCTTTGAAAAATGCATCCGTATTCCCTTATCATCCGGAAACACGTTGCAAATCTATGGTGAAAAACCATCAAGCGGTCTAAAACTCATGTCTTGTACCACAGCCCGTAAGTATCTACGGAAGAATTACGTGGCATTTCTAGCAAACGTCGTGGAAAAGAAAGGGAAGGGAAAGAACATCCAAGACATCCCTGTCATCCGTGAGTTCCCCGAAGTGTTTCCTGAAGACTTACCAGGCCTTCCTCCCATACGACAAGTTGAATTCAGGATCGACCTCATCCCAGGGGCAAATCCTGTAGCAAAATCACCATATCGCCTTGCACCTTCGGAAATGCAAGAGTTAGCAAGCCAACTTCAAGAGCTTTCCGAAAAAGGGTTCATTCGTCCTAGCGTCTCCCCTTGAGGAGCACCTGTCCTGTTCGTCAAGAAGAAGGATGGATCATTTCGTATGTGCATCGATTATCATGAGCTTAATAAGCTTACCGTAAAAAATCGTTACCCATTACCCATAATTGACGACCTTTTTGATCAACTCCAAGGTTCTGCATGCTTTTCCAAAATCGACCTCCGTTCTGGCTACCATCAACTTCGTGTCCTTGAGGAGGATATCCCAAAAACAGCCTTTCGTACAAGATATGGCCACTATGAATTCATGGTTATGCCTTTCGGCTTAACTAATGCACCCGCGGTATTCATGGACTTAATGAACCGTGTGTGTAGGCCGTACCTGGACAAATTCGTAATTTTTTTCATTGACGACATCTTGATCTACTCAAAAACAAAAAAAGATCATGAGGAACATCTACGGTTGGTGTTAGACCTCTTAAAGAAGGAGACCTTGTTCGCCAAATTTTCCAAGTGTGAGTTTTGGCTAAATGAAGTCCAATTCTTAGGTCATATAGTCAATGAGAAAGGAATTCATGTAGATCCTGCGAAGATAGAAGCAGTGAAAAACTGGAAAGCTCCAAAGACCCCTACTGAAATCCGTTCATTCCATGGACTAGCTGGCTACTACCGACGTTTCATTTCTAACTTCTCGAAAGTTGCGGTGCCCCTCACAGCCTTAACCCATAAAGGAAAGCCTTACGAGTGGGGACCAAAACAAGAAGAAGCCTTTTAAACTCTCAAGCAAAAGCTTTGTGACGCTCCAATCTTGACCCTTCCCGAGGGTAACGATGATTTCGTGGTTTACTGTGATGCATCCAACCAAGGTCTCGGTTGTGTCCTTATGCAACGAGGCAAGGTTATTGCTTACGCGTCAAGGCAACTTAAAATTCATGAAAAGAATTACACAACGCATGACCTCGAGTTAGGTGCAGTTGTCTTCGCTCTCAAATCTGGCGACACTACCTCTATGGTACAAAGTGTGTGGTTTTCACGGACCACAAAAGCCTTCAGCATATTTTTAATCAAAAAGAACTCAACATGAGGCAACGTCGTTGGGTAGAACTACTTAACGACTACGACTGCGACATTCGTTATCACCCTGGAAAGGCAAATGTTGTAGCCTATGCCTTGAGTCGGAAGGAACACACCATGCTACATTGTGTGAGAGTTCAAAACGACATCCAAATCCGCATCCTCGAAGCACAACACCTTTCGGTCACCGAAGGGAAGATGTACGAAGAAATGGCGTGCGGAGCTGAGCTCCAATTAGAGACTAAGCCCAACGACTTACTCTATTTTCTGAACCGTATCTGGATTCCTGATCGTGATGACTTTCGTACTATCATTATGAACGAAGCTCATAAAACCCGCTATTCGGTCCATCCCGGTGCAGACAAAATGCACAAGGATCTCCGCCACCAATATTGGTGGCCTGGTATGAAGAAAGACATTGCATTATACGTAGCAAAGTGCCTCACTTGCTCCAAGGTTAAAGCCGAGCACCAACGTCCGTCTGGCCTTCTAGAACAACCCGAGATTCCCGTATGGAAGTGGGAGTGTATAGCTAGGGACTTCATTACCAAACTACCCCGTACCACGCACGGTCATGACAACATCTGGGTAATCGTTGACCGACTAACTAAATCCGCACACTTCTTGCCTATCCGTGAGGATTATGGAGTCGAGAAGTTAGCTCGAATTTACATTAATGAAATAGTTAGTCGTCACGGTGTACCTCTCAACATTATCTCTGATCGTGACGGTCGTTTCACTTCCCGTTTCTGGCAATCCTTACAACCTGCTCTTGGCACTCAACTAAATCTCAGCACAGCTTACCACCCTCAAACCGATGGTCAATCCGAAAGAACCATACAGACTTTGGAGGACATGCTTAGGGCATGCGTCATTGACTTCGGTGGTAACTGGGATTCACATCTACCATTGGTTGAATTCTCTTACAACAATAGTTACCATACTAGCATCAACATGGCACCTTTTGAAGCCCTTTATGGTCGTAAGTGTCGTTCCCCTGTTTGTTGGAACGAGATTGGTGAATCACAAATCACTGGACCTGAACTAATCCAAGAGACATCAGACAAGGTCCTTCGTATTCGTGATAATCTCCTAGCAGCCAGAAGTCGACAAAAGAGTTACGCCGACAAGCGTCGAAAGCCTCAAGAGTTTCAAGTCGGTGATCTCGTACTCCTCAAGGTATCACCTTGGAAAGGAGTAGTTCGTTTCGGAAAGAAAGGAAAGCTAGCCCCTCGTTTTGTGGGCCCTTTTAAAATTCTCGAAAGGATCGGAAAGGTGGCCTACAAACTTGAACTACCCGAAAGCCTTAGCAACGTTCATCCAACTTTCCACATCTCTAACCTCAACAAATGTCTTGCCGATGAGAACCTTCACATACCTCTCGACGAAGTACGCATTGACGACACTATGCACCTTGTAGAGAAACCCGTGGAGATCATGGATCGTGAAGTCAAGCAGCTCAAGCGTAGTCGTATTCCTATAGTCAAAGTGCGTTGGGAGTCTAAACGTGGCCCAGAGTTTACTTGGGAACGTGAAGACCAGATGAAAGTCAAGTACCCGAAATTTTTCTCTGAACCCTCCTCTTAAATTTCGGGACGAAATTTCCTAAAGTAGGGGAGACTGTAATATCCAGTTAGTTTCCGACGTACCACTGTTTGGTTAAAAAGAAAATTTCCAGCTGTAAACCGTACATTTTGAGAAAGGATAAACATATTTGGTGGATTTAAATCTTAATAAAACAAATATGCAAATTTGTGAATTTAAATCTTATTTAGAATCTATTTTTCCCTTTTTGCTAATAAATGCTAATTGTTTTGAAATACATTACGTATATATATACCTTATAAAAATGGCAACACTTTATAGAGTTTATAATTTCGGTTATGTAAACAATATAGTTTACGAACTTTATTATTAATGTGTAAATGTCATAAATTATTTTATAGAAATTATAAAATAATAAAAACTTATAAAACTCTTCTCATTTTATATAATATATATATATATATATATATATATATACATTTAGATCGTTTTATAAACTTCAGGGACTGAAACTGTCATCCTTAAAACCGATTTCAAACCAAAAATCCAAGTTTTAATATAAAATAATAAAAACTGAAACTTCAGGGGCCTGTTTGCAATAAGCCGAAACTTCCAAACCCAGATTTTCAGTCGTGGGTTCGAGTCCCGCGACGCCCGGTTTTCTCCCCCTTTCGCCCGAAATCGCGATTTTCGACCAGGTTCACTGAACCTCGGGTTCGTCCCTCGCGTGCGACCAGTCCCCAAGGCACCATGATGATCAACCTCGATCGAGGCGTGTCGTGGAGTGTGAATTACCTCTGAACGGCCCAACCACCCGCCTCGACTCGTTCACGCAATTAATGCCAAAATTGGCTATAAATAGCGACTCCCTCTGCTCCTAAACATCATCCCTAACCTCCCTCCACTACCCATTTCATCCATCCAAAGCTGCACTGACCGGAATTGAAGTCGCGACCGCCGACTCCAAGCCGAACCCAATCTCTCTCAAATCGACACCAAATCAGGTAATACTTGTGCCCATTGTCGTGAAAGGATCAAAAGCCCTCTGTTTAATCTCATAAACAGAGGGTAATCCGAGTCGAATTTGGGGATTGAAATATTAGGGTTCATACGGATTGGGGGGGGGGGGCGTTTGGGTTTGTGTTTAAGGATTTTGTTTTCCGTATTAAAACACAAACAAGTCCCTGGTCCAGCGGTGGTGCGTGTGTGCAGATCCCGACCCGGAGCAGGTCGGGTGTTCGAACCCAGCAACACGTTTTTCTGATTTCGAATTCTTTTATACATTTTTAATCAGTTTTAAAAATTCCCTTTACTTTTATAAAATACGTGGAACATATATAAACTAAAAAAATTGATTTTTATTTTTGTCTTCCTTATTGGAAAACATTTCAACCAAATAAAAACCAAATTTAAAAACTATAAAAAAAATATATATAATGTTTAACATTAGTTTTAAATTCCTAAAATCTATAAAACAACCCCAAACTGTTACAAACTTAATACTTGACAGAAAATAATTTATAAATTATTAGTTTGGTTTATAAACAAAGACTATCTATAATTTTGAATAATAATTACAACTTTCGTTTATATATATAAAAAAAGAGAAAGTTTATTCATTTATACTTCCCTTTAAAATTTATTAAATTGTACATGTTTAAAAACTAAATACTCTACTTGGTAAATACATGGGATAATTGTAACCTTGAAGGTTTATGAAAATATTAAAAGGGTTTTATAAAACATAATTAATACTTGTATATTTAATACTTATTTAAAATGTAGTCAATAATTTAAATATTATTTAGCAAAATTATAAATGGTGATACTTTCTTAAATGGATAATTATTTTAGAAAGTTATGTATCTATTTAAAAATGGGTATTTCCCCTCTTAGATAATTAATAAATTACACTAATAGTAAAGCTCCAAGAAACTTAATATCTCTTATAAGTATCATCCTGTAAAACATTTTTTAAAACTTACTAAGTAATTCCCACAATTAAATACTTGTTTACTATTTAACTTCAATACTTGAGAAAAACTATTTAAAAGTCTTGATATGATATATGAGTATTCATTTAAACTTCAAATGTAACGATTGGTTATGAAGCTAAACTTTGTAACACGACTACTCCCACTTCCCAAACCAAGAACCCTAGTCAATCCCAAATCTCGAAATCCTTGTTCTAGAATTTCTATGAATAAACTTTAAACTTTAAACTTATCGTTTAGGCTTGTGGTGAGGATATCTTTCCTCAAAACTTCACTACATATAACCCTTGTTTGGATACTCTTACATCCGCTACAAGGTGAGTATACTTAGCCCCTTTTTGTTTTCATTTTTGCTTTTAAACTTGGGGTGGAACATGTTTATACTTTTTAGACTTATACAATTCAAACTTAACTATGATTATATGCTTTCTTCGTGTTAAATGCTTTTGAGACTTGTATGTTAAATTAAACTTAATTCTAGCATGTTCATTAACTTTGGCCGAGCCTATAGTAACAAAGATAGATCTATTGCATTTGACCAATCCACCCTGATTGATTGACCCTTCGGGGGGAGCCCTTGGTGTTTGTTACTGAATAAAACTTATACTTGAAACTTACAAGGGTAACCTTCGGGTTATGCCTAAACTTGGTTGGAGGTTTGACGTGCACAATGTTTAACTTACTTGTTTTTCTCACATTTATGCTTAGATACATTAATCATGGTGAATTGTAAAACTTTTAAAAGACTTTGTAAAAATGGTGTCAAAACATTTGTATCTCACCAACTATTTTTAGTTGACAGTTACTCAACATGTTTCAGGTGCACAAGAGTGAGGCTTATCTATGAAAACGTAGGACGCTTGGACTTAGAAAGACAATCAAGAATTAATCTTATGTTTATTTCTCTGTTGAACAATATATTATTTTTGCCATGTTAAACTCTTTAAATTATTAATGGAATATTTCAATATCATTAGTCAACCTTGTGCTTTTGAACAACCGTGTCCGCCCCGACGTATAATCCGCCGTCGGTTGGGGTGTGACATGTTGTAACAAGCCAGACGGCTTTTGATGTTCAACTTTAACTTGAGAACAAGTTAAGCACTTTGCAATGTAGATAGCGATATGTTTCTTTATTCCTATCCACCAGTAATTGGCTTTTAGGTTTTTATACATTTTATTGCTTCCAGGATGCATCGTATATTTAGATTTATGAGCTTATTCAAGAATCTCTTCTCGTATGTTTCCGTAGATAGGAACCCAGATTCTCTTATTCATTCTAAGAATATCAGCATCATCTTTAACCAGTTGTTCGATCATGCCTTCCAAACCTTTTTTCTCTAGGTTGGGTTCTTTTAAAGCCATCTGTTGAGATTCCTTAATACGAGTAATAAGATTGATTTGAAGATCGAGTCTTAAAGCATGAACTCATTTAGGTTTCTCATGTTCTTTTCTACTCAAGGCATCAACTACAACATTGGCTTTGCCTTCACGAAAACATATTTCACAATCGTAATCATTCAGGACTTCCATCCAACGCCTTTGCCTCATATTCAATTCTTTCTGACTGAATATATACTTTAGGCTTTTACGATCAGTGAAGATAGTGAATTTGACTCCATATAGATAATGCCTCCATAATTTCAATGCGAATATTGTGGCGCCCAATTCTAAATCATGAGTCGTATAACTCTTTTCATGAGTTTTCAATTTATGAGAAGCATAAGCAATAACTTTGCTTCCCTGCATTAACACACAACCAAATCTGGTGTGTGAAGCATCACAGTAAACTAAAAAGCCTTTGTTTCCATCTTGCAAAGCCAGTATGGGTGCTTGAGTTAGTTTCTGTTTTAGAGTTTCGAAAGCTTGAAATTGCTTAGGTCCCTATTCATACTTAACTGATTTGCGAGTTAGAGAAGTTAATGGAACAACAATTCGAGAGAAGTCTTGGATAAATCTCCGATAATAACCGGCTAAACTGAGGAAACTTCAAATTTCAGTTGGTGACTTCGGGATTTCCCATTTGGATATTGCTTTAATTTTAACAGGATCAACTTGGATGCCATCAGCGTTAATGACATGTCCAAGGAATTGAACTTCTGACAACCAGAATTCACATTTTGAGAACTTAGCATATAGCTTTTCGTTTCTCAGGAGTTCAAGCAAAATTCTCAAATGATCGACGTGATCTTCTTTACTTTTGGAATAAATAAGGATATCGTCAATGAATACGATAACAAATTTATCCAAGTAAGGTTTACAGACTCGATTCATCATGTCCATGAATGCTGCTGGTGCATTAGTAAGTCCGAACAACATTACCATGAACTCATAATGACCATACCGAGTTCTGAAAGCAATTTTGGGAATGTCTTCTTCCTGGAATTTTAATTGGTGATAGCCAGAACGAAGATCGATTTTTGAGAAACAATGAGCTCCTTGAAGTTGATCAAAAAGATCATCAATTCTAGGAAGCGGAAAACGGTTCTTTATCGTAACTTTATTCAGTTCACGATAATCAATACACATACGCATTGAACCGTCTTTCTTTTTAACGAATAGGACCGGAGCTCCCCAAGGCGATGAGCTTGAACTAATGAATCCTTTCTCTAGCAATTCATCTAATTGCTTCTTCAGTTCTGCCATCTCAGTTGGAGCTAATCTGTACGGGGCTTTAGCAATTGGTGTCGTACCTGGTACAAGATTAATTCTGAACTCCACTTCTCTCTCAGGTGGAATTCCAGGCAGTTTGTCAGGAAAAACATCAGGAATTCAGCCATAACCGGCACTTCTTCAATCTTCTTTTTGGTGTCAGTGGTTATAGTTACAAGGTATGCTAAGCATCCTTTTCGTAAATATTTTGTGGCTTTCAACATGAAAATTATTCCAACAGAGTTGGATAATTTATCACCATTTATAGTAAGAATATCGCTTTTTGGCGAACGAAGTTCGATAGCTTTCTTATCACACAGAATGCAGACTTGGTTATAGGCTAACCAATCCATTCCTAGGACAATGTCAAAACCCGCCAAAGTCATTGGCAACAGTTTTGCAGGTATAACATGTCCTGAGAGTGTGATATAGCAATTATTTAAGATTTCAGAGATTTGGACGAGGTCACCGTTGGCAGTCTCTACCACATATTTCTTGTCTAATTTAGCTGGAGTTTTATTTAAAAGTCTATAGAATCTATGATCTATAAAACTTTGGTTTGCACCAGAGTCAAATAAAACTCGAGCATAAATATCATTGACAAGAAATGTACCCGTAATGACATCGGACATATCTGCTGCTTCATGAGTATTGAGAACGAATGCTCGTGCATTCTTCTGTACTTCACCTGCAGGGACAGTCCCATCGGGCTTCTTCAATTTGGGGCAATAGGTTTTGTTGATGCACTTTCCTGTGACAACACTCTGGATAGAGTCTAGGTGTGTATGTCTAATGTCTGTATTTTGTCTTTGTATGTAAGAGTCATTATGTAAAAGTTTATCGAGTTGTATTTACTTTTACTTAATGTTTTGTTGATTTCTTCCAAGTGTTTTGCGCACTTGTATGTGCGCAGGAGAAAGCTCCTGCGTACTTATCAAGTACGCAAGAAGACCTATGCGTACTTGCTAAGTACGCAAGAGCATTTGGTCCTGCGCACTTGCTAAGTGCGCAGGCTTCAGGTCTGTATAAATAGGATAGGTTGACAGATGATAAGTACGCAGAACCAGTCGAACTCAGTTTTGCTAAGTACGCACATTCTGTAACCGTCGAGTGTTTATAATACAAAGAACGTTTGTTGTGACTCTTGTGTTCGGTTTACTTTGTTTAGTAAGACTCTCCACCTAGTCACGGGTATTCCGCACCCGGTTTGACTAGTAGACCACTTGCATGTGACGATCCGATACACGCGAAGGGACCTACAAGTGGTATCAGAGCACTTGCTCTTGAATTCGAGTGTTGTAAGTGAGTTTGGAGACGTTTTTACTGAGTTTTACAAGCAAAGAGAAGTCATTTTGTTGATTTTTGTGATAAAAAAGGGGTAGCTCTTGAGCACTTTTTTAGAAGCAAAAATCTCTCAAAAAAACCGATTTTTGTTGTGTATTTGTGTGTTCTGAGCATCATAGGTTGGTTAGAAACTTGTTTCTGATCCTTTGGCTCAATTGCATTGATCATCAGACCATTTTTTACCATCTCCGGTGAGTTTCAGGTCACCGGAAAAGTTTGGTGAGAGTTGCTGGAAAGGTGTCCTGCGTACTTACCATTTTTGGCAAAAAGTACAGTTTTCTACGAACTTGCTAAATACGCAAGAGTTATCTCCTGCGTACTTACAAGTGCGCAAGACTGAACTGCGAACTTAAGACTTATCCTGCGTACTTAACAATTTACTCCTGCGTACTTACAAGTACGCAAGGGCAAATATTAAATACGCAAGACCATTCATAAGTGCGCAAGGCCAATACTAAATGCGCAATAGCTACTGACTCTTCTGATTTTTGACCAAGTGTTCACCATGTCAAATCTTCAGAATCTTAGCAGTATGTTAAATTATGATAATGAAATCGGTACTCCACAAAAACCTCCCAAGTTGCTCAATGTAAACGATTATTCCAATTGGAAAGCCCGCTTTGAGCACTATATTTCATACACCGATTCATCGTTATGGATACCTATTCTTGAGGGATATAAGCATCCAACACACTTGTATCTTGATGAAAACGTACCTAAGCCTATCTCTAAGCTGGATGCAGAAGAAAAGAAAATTTATGATCGAGAGAAGAAGGCATTGGGTTCAATCATTATGTCATTAACTCGGGATTTGTTCCACAGTTTCCGAGGATATGAATCTTCTAAGGATCTTTGGAAAGCTTTACAGAAAAGATTCGAAGGAAATAGTGACATCAAGAAAAGCAAGAGGGATCTGCTCCGGAAGCAATACGAGTGCTTCAGATTTATAGAAAATGAATCTTTAGATGATCTTATCTCTAGATTCTATCACCTACAAACGGAGTTGAAATCGTTTGAGCTTAAATATCCAGAAGAGGAAATGGTGGAAAAGTTTTTGGATGCTCTGCCACCGAGATATGAGATGTATACAACCCTGATGAGGGAAAGTTCAAAGTTCTACGAGATGACAGTAGATGAGGCAGTCGGTAAGATTCAGGCTCATAACATGAATCTTATAAAAAGGGAGAATTCTGGAAGACCTCAGATACAGGACCCTTCCATGTATCACGGGACGACTTCCACGTCAATGTCTTCCGGCTCTGGGATTGCACTCTATACTGGGAAATCCATTGAAGAAGACCACTCTATTGGTTGTGGTGGTCATGCATGTTATGCATCAGGATCAGGGTTTGGATCTCATCAACAAAACTCAAAGACTCCTCAGAATACGTGCTCAGCCAACCAGTCAGCTATTGCCAAGATAGCTGAAGATCATGTAGCACTATTCTCATCTTGCATGCTGGCATATGAGAATTTCATTGGTGGAAAGCTAACGGATCCTGAGACTATTGAAGAGGACTTCAATCAAGTGGATCCTGATGATATTGAAGACATGGATATTCAGTGGAATATGGCCATGTTACTGAGGAGGGCCAAGCGTTTCCTGAACAGAACCGGAAGAAAGTATATTGGCGGGCATTCTAATGCCAAGGTTGGATTTGACAAATCCAAGGCCAAGTGCTACAAGTGTCAAAACTATGGACACTTTGCTCGTGAATGTCAAAAGGACAGAGCACCGGCCTCTGGTTTCACCAGACCTAGCCAGGGAAACAGCCATGGCCAAAACAACCAAAGCCACCACAATCATACCCAAAGTAATCAGTCCAATGCACTGGTCGCACAGAATGACGAAAATTTTGATTGGGGTGTGCATCTAGAAGACGCCATCATTGCTCAAGCACAGGTTGGTCTCATGGCAGAAATCATGGAGCTGATGGAGGCCGAGAGGAAGAAAGCTGAAGAAGAGGAATCTTCTGAATCTGAAGGAGCGGAATCTTCTGAATCTGAAGAAGAGGAAGCTTCTGTAGCTGATGAAAAGGAGTCTACCACTGCTGTCGCTCTCATGGCAATTGGAGAAGGACAAAGTTCATCATCTGAGGTAGATTCTAACCCTTTCTCCGTTGCTTCTTGTTCTAAATGTCTAGGGCTAAAAAATGAAATTTCTGATCTCCAAGACATAATTGAACCCCTAAAGTTGGCAGCTAAAAATTACAAAATGAATGAATCACGTTTTAAAGAATCAGTTGAAATGCTACAGAACGAAAAACAAGACTATTCTTTAAAAATAAGCGACCAACAGGTTCATTTGGACATTGCGTATAGGGCTTTGGAAAAGAAGAACAATGAAATTAACAAACTGCAAAATGAGATCTTGCAGCTCAAATGCACTAACGAGAAATTGAAGAACTCTCGCTTCGTGGTGGAACACTACGAATCCGTGGTGAGAAAAATGAATGGCCTAGGACTTGGTACCAATGCCATTCCTCCACCAATAAGTGGGCAGTTTGTCAATAGCTTGATAGACATTGATCTCACTTGTCTAGATGAGCCCTCCGATAAGGATGATTCCCCTAAAAAGGATGAATCCTCAAGTAAGGATAACTCCACATCTAGTGAGGAGTATGTTACTGCTTCTGAGGATGGGTCGGTTAACACGTGCCCTGAAGGAGTAGTATCTAAGGAGTTGTTGACTGAACAGAAAGTCCAGAAAAACATTATCACTAATGGTGATAATTGCATTTTAACTGAACCTGATATCATTGAAACAAATGATAAACTTAAGGGAATGCTTTACCAAGGTTTTAAAAATATTAACCAAGCTAAGAAAGAGGCTTTTTCAAATCATTATGGGCTTGGTTACAAAGAAAATTTGCAAAAGTATTATACCCCCAAACCTCAAACTGTAAATGTTCAGACTTCTGTTCATAAACCTACTCTTCCTTCTCATAATGGTGAGTTTTCTAAGGTCAGAACTAAAGAGCCTTACAAGAGAACTTATGTAGACAGGAGGAACTGTTTTCACTGTGGCGTGGTTGGTCACATTGTAGTGAACTGTCCTTCTAAGAACCAAGGGAAACGACATGTTGTTTCACAGCCTGCTGTTATCCCCAGGTCGCCACCAGTGAAACCATCTGCCAAAAGTCCTAAGCAAAATGTGGTGAAACCACCAGTGCAACCGATAGCTAAGCCAAAGATCAAATCTGAGGCCAAGCCATCTGTTGTAAGAAAGGTAAAGCAACCTGCTGTACCTCGTGTGTCTACATCTAGTAGTACACGCACTGGTGAGAAACCTGTGGCTAGACTCTCTAAGCCACAGAGAAGAAGAAGGAATAAGAGGTTGAAAAAGCTGGAACAACTTACTAAAGCTCAATCGGGTGAAGCTTCCACAAGTTCACCGGCTGTGATTGAACCAAAGTCTCCTGTTCTGGTTAAGATTCAAAAGAGATCCTGGAACAAGAAAGTTAAAAATTCTGAATCTCCTGTTCCCAATTCCTCCAAAGATTCACCAACTTTGGACAGTCATCATGACTGTGAGTTGAAAGAAGTAGTTTATTTTGAGAAGGATGGACGACCCAAGACCACAATGGCTTGGGTCTCCAAATCTAACTAATTCTTTTGTTACTCGTGCAGGGACGTCCGAAGGGTACTATCTCTAACCGCTGGTATGTAGATAGTGGATGCTCCCGGCACATGACAGGAAACATGGCCTTGCTTCAAGACGTTAAACCATTTAGAGGCGGCTATGTGGCCTTTGCCGGAGAAAAAGGCGGCAGTATCACGTGTCAAGGCGTGGTTTCGAACGGTTGTGTTAGCTTTGACAATGTCAACTTCTGCGAGCAGCTGAAGCATAACCTGTTGAGTGTCTCACAAATGTGTGACAAGGAGTACTCAGTGATGTTTGACAAGTCAGAATGTCTGATTCTCAAACCCGGTTTCAAAGTTCCTGATGACTGGATTCTGATGAGAGCACCAAGAACAAACGACACTTATCAGATTGATATGAGCGTGGCAAAAACCACCTCATCAGTTGCTACTTGTTTGCTTACAAAAGCGACAGAGCTTGACTCCATCTTGTGGCATAGGAAACTCGGACATATTTCTTATCGTAAAATGAATCATCTTGTCCGAAACGGTTTGGTAACCGGGGTTCCTAAGCTGAGATTTACCGTTGCAGATGACTGTATGCCTTGTAAAAAGGGCAAACAGCAACGGAAGTCTCACAAGCCCAAGCTCCAAAACTCTATCGATACCCCTTTGGAGCTATTACACATGGATCTGTTTGGCCCCATAAGTATCAGGAGTATTGGAGGTAAGTCGTTCTGTCTAGTTGTAACTGATGATTTCTCACGTTTTTCTTGGGTGCATTTTTTAGGTACAAAAGATGAGACTGCTGATATTCTTCAATACTTGATCCTGAGCTTGGAATCTCTTTGCAAGCTGAAAGTTAGAAGAATAAGGAGTGACAACGGAACTGAGTTCAAGAATAATTTGATGGAACTTTTCTGTCTCAAGAAAGGGATCCGTCACGAATTCAGCGCGCCGTACACGCCTCAGCAGAATGGAGTTGCTGAACGGAAGAACAGAACACTGATTGAGACTGCAAGGACTATGCTGTCGGATGCAAAGCTTCCTGTCACATTCTGGGCAGAAGCAGTTAATACAGCTTGTCACGTCTTAAACAGAGTTTTGGTGGTGAAAAGACACAACAAGACTTGTTACGAGTTGATCAACAATCGACTTCCCAATCTTGATTACCTAGTTCCTTTTGGTAGTCCTTGTTCCTTGTTGCTACAGTACAAAGATCGCCAGTCTAAGTTTCATGCAAAAGCGGTGGAAGGCATTTTCTTAGGATATGTTGCCAACTCGCCTTGCAAGAGAGTGTACAACATAGGAACTCGTACTGTCGAGGAATGGTTCGAAGTGGATTGTAGTAAACACAGCATTCCACCAGAACCAAAAGGTCCAGCTTGGGGTTTTGATTATGATGCGCTATTCAAGTCATTCAATCTTCCTGATTTATCTGCAGAAGACGCCACAAATGTTTATAATCTACTGAATGGCGGCAGTTTTTCGACTCGTGCTACTGTACCAATTATAACTCCGGATTCCAATGTTGCATCTGCATCTGGAACTCATGACAGTGATAACAGTGAAAGTGTTCATGTTGTTGGAGATGACGCTGAAACCAATCCTAACACAACTGTAGGAAATGAAGCTCCAGCTAATCCAATTAACATTGAATCTTCCTCTGCTGAAACACAGGAAATGGGGGAGTTAAGCACAAATCTAGATCCAGAAATTCAAGAACCAATTGTACCGGAGACGAGAGTGCATAGAAATCATCCAATCGACAACATTATTGGTGATCCTTATGCCGGTGTTCAGACTCGTCATAGAACCATCACAGAGAACACCAGTCTTTACACAGAGATATTTGACACTGGTGTCATGGAAACATGTCTGCATGCTGCATTCGTGTCCCAGATAGAGCCGAAGAATGTGAAGGAGGCTCTCACTGACAACTGCTGGATTGAGGCTATGCAAGATGAATTGTTACAATTCCAAAAGTTGCATGTATGGGATTTGGTTGACTTGCCAAAAGGCTTTCAGCCAATTGGAACTAGATGGGTGTTCAAATGCAAGACGGATGATCGTCATGTAGTTGTGAAGAACAAGGCAAGATTGGTTGTTCAGGGTTTTTATCAACAAGAGGGCTTGGATTACACGGAAGTATATGCCCCAGTTGCTAGAATTGAGGCCATTCGACTGTTCTTGGCTTATGCCACATATGTCGGCTTCAAGGTCTACCAACTTGATGTGAAGAGTGCTTTCCTTTATGGTAAAGTTCATGAAGAAGTCTATGTCACTCAACCTCCCGGTTTTGAAGATCCGCATAATATCAATAAAGTGTACAAGCTCGACAAAGCACTTTATGGTCTTCATCAAGCACCGCGGGCATGGTATGAGACACTATCAAAGCATTTACTGTCTAATGGTTTCGACCGTGGACAGATTGACTCGACTCTCTTCATAAGGAAAGCAGGAGGTGACATTCTTCTTGTGCAAGTATATGTCGACGACATCATTTTCGGGTCGACCAATGAAGGGATGTGTAGGGAATTCGAGAAGGTGATGAAGTCCAAGTTTGAAATGAGCAATATGGGTGAACTGTCGTTCTTCCTGGGTCTGCAAGTCAGTCAAAGAGAGGATGGCATTTATCTACATCAAACTAAGTACGTGCAGGACATCTTGTCAAAATACAAGATGAGTGATAGCACTACTTATGGCACACCAATCCCAGTCAATCATGGTTTGCATCCTGACAAAGATGGGAAGGATGTAGACAGCAGGTTGTACCGTGGGATGATCGGATCACTTATGTATCTCACAGCTTCAAGACCCGATATTATGTTTGCTGTATGCTTGTGCTCAAGGTTTCAGTCTCAACCGAAGGAGTCACATATGATAGCCGTGAAGAGGATTTTCAGATACCTGAAAGGGAAACCCCGATTAGGTCTTTGGTACTCTAAGCAGCAGTCATTTGACTTCAAAGCCTACACTGATTCAGATTATGGCGGTTGTAACCTTGACAGAAAGTCAACTTCTGGCGGATGTCAATTCTTGGGAGACAGACTGGTCTCCTGGCAGTGCAAGAAGCAGTCAACGGTTTCTGTCTCAACTTGTGAAGCAGAATACATTGCTGCAGCTAGCGGTTGTTCTCAGATATTGTGGATTCAGCAGCAATTGCGAGACTACGGCTTGAACTTCGCTGGAACTCCTTTATTCATTGACAGCAATGCCACCATGTCCATCACAAATAACCCGGTGAAACATTCCAAAACTAAGCATATTGAAATTCGCCATCATTTCATCCGTGATTGTGCTGAAAAGCATTTAATTGAACTTGTAAAGGTTCACACGGATGACAATCTTGCTGACCTTTTCACAAAGGCGTTTGATCGGTCCCGTTTTGAGCATCTTGTCAACTTGATAGGAATGTTCAATCCCGAGTGAAAATTAATTTTCTTAAATCAATTCAATTCATGGAAGTTAAAAAGGTTTATTTCTTTTAAATTTTCTGTATAGTTCTCTTAGTTTAAAATAGTTTACAAAAACCAAAAACAAAATAGAAAATGGAGAAAATTTCAAAAGAATCACTTGAGAAACGAGGATATGATAGTACATCTGAAATGATTTAACCATCATAGATTGCTCATATGGGAAATGATTGCGTCATGTTTACTTAATTGCTTTTAAATTATTATGTTTTTAATCTGTTTATTTACAAGTAATTTGAATTGTCAGTAGGCTGTACGCGTCTTTGAATCACTAGTAGTGTGGAAACTAAATCTAAATTACAACTGTGATTTGAACCCATGTTTGCAAGTGTGTGTGTGTAAAAGAATAGAAAAGATCATTATCAGATAAAAGATGTTAGATTTTGACAATAATTTTCTTTTGAGATCAGTTTCGGGTTATGTTGTTAGCACAATTAATGCGGTTCATCTCACTGCCCATACTCACAAGTATGCAAGGAGAGATTGAATCAAGACATGTCTCTACATCAACCGTTGAGCATGTATTCACCCTTGAATCATTCCTGGTTCATTGAAATCAAATCCAGATAAAAGTTGGATCCCCTTACCTTATAATCAAACACCATATTCCTTATCCCGAATCATCATACCGATATTCAAAGAAGAAAATCATATGAAACCAAGACAATTGAATCACTCGATTCTGAATCTTATGATTCTTGATAATCCTCGTGGATTCTGCTTGATTTTTCTGTGCTAATTGATGTAACTTCATTCTGAAAATTAAGAATATCATTGGAAAAATCTTAGATGCCTTGAGATAGTGCAAAATATCATAGCATTTATGTGGGGTACACGTTGTATATTTTATAATTAATAACTTAATACACAAGAACATGATACAAAGATGCGTATAGTTTAAAATCTTATAATATTGTCAACTTGATTTACTTGTTTATGTGCTTATTACGTAAGACTAAAGAGTAATACATGACATGATCCCATATTCTTTGATGTTTATATTGTATCGTTTTTGCTATAAGTTAGCCTGATATGATCCTCTGCTCGTGTCTTTGATAAAAAAAAAAAAAAAATAGCTTGTGTGAATAGTTGTACATATCTATTTTGAAAAGAACAAAAAGATTTTAAGTTTATGCATTGTTTAAGTTTAATTCAGAAAAGGCCAAAAATATTTTATGTTTAACCTTCATGAATTGTATTTGAATCCTCCCGATTGAATATTTTTATCTTGTTCGTCATTTGACTTGAAAATCTTCACAATTCTGAGTTGAAAATTGCGCACTTAAAGTTTCTGCGCACTTGTCAAGTACGCACGAAGTAAGACTTGCGCACTTAGCAAGTACGCAAGAAGTTAATTCCTGCGTACTTGTTAAGTACGCAAGAGTTAATTCGTGCGCACTTAGCAAGTACGCACGAACATTATCAGTGGGGTATAAGTTCAACACTTAGAAAAATTTTCAGGTTTACTCATTCAAACCGAAATTTTCCCCCTGTGATTATTCTCTCAAAATCGAGTGTGTTCAAACCCGTTTTTCATCCCGTCCACTTTATCATCTTCGTATATTTTCCCTTTGGTCATCGATTGATCCGACGGGTTGAAGTTGAAACGTCAGTGGGTCGTTCGACGACCTAGGTCAAAAATTGATCGTGTCTTAGTGGTTAATGGTGTTGTTAATGGTACCATAGGTTCGAATCCCTGATTCCGACCTAGTGGCTACCTAATCAACCCGTATTTTGAACGAATTTAAATCTTTGAAATTTCTGCTAAGGGTTGTTCTTGCGCACTTAGCAAGTACGCAAGAAGTAATTCCTGCGTACTTGTTAAGTACGCAAAAGTAAAATCCTGCGCACTTGCTAAGTGCGCAGGACCAACACTTAGAAAATTTTTCAAAGTCTGAAATTTTTTTACAAAGTGTTACTACTATTCTAAGTCATGTGAGTCTACTTCCATTGTTATTAATTGATCTAATCATGTTTCCTGTGTGTGTTTGCAGATAATGGCTCGTGCATTCACTGACGAATTCAATCTGTTGGCGCACACTGAACCAGAATGGAAAGGGGCAGCCTTACAATATAGAGAGATTGTGGACTTTTTGAACAGATCCAAAATAAGTTATGCAATCTCGGCTAATCCAACAGTCTCAAGACCATACTTAGAACAATTCTGGGAGACTGCAGAGCACGATTGCACAGTATCCCCTAACGTCATAAGGGCTACTGTTGATGGTCGGGCTATTGCAATCTCTGAAGAGACAATCAGACGAGTACTGCAGTTCAGAGACCTTGCCACCGACCCGACATCCTATCCAGATTACTACGTGGATGGGTGTTGGAGGCAGAGAATGGGATATGTCGGGGCAAGGGACTATGCTTCTTACAAGAAGATGTGGGTATTAGATCAGTGGCGCTACTTTGCCCACGTCATGATCATGTGCATCTCGTCCAGGAAAGCAGGGAAAGATGCCATGGGTCATGACCTTGCAGCAGCCATGGTGGGCTTGTCTCTCAATAGGGGCTACAACTTCTCCCGCTTCATTTTCAAAGCAATCAATGATCAGATCAATACAGCGGAGAGGTTTAGGTTCCTTTTATACCCGAGGTTTGTGCAACTTTTGATCGATGATGCGTTGCCAAACCTGCGTGCGATCGGGGAGAGACTGCAAGTGAAGAGGGTGGACAAGAGAGTTTTTGCACAGTTTCTAAAGCCAGTCAGTGTAGATCCTACCCCTGAGCACACTGAACTCTTTGGCCACCTATTGAATGAAGCATACGTCGCTCCGGAGGACTGGAACTGGTATAGTCCCAACTCGGGACCAGAGATGAGTGATCACTCTGATGAAGAACAAGATGAAGAGAATGAGGATGATGAAGGTAATGATGAGGGTAATGATGAAGGTGGTGTTGGTGGTGCTGAGGAATCCGATTCGGAGGCTACAGAATCAGATTCTTCTGATTCCGATGATGCACCATCACAGGCACATCCGAGGAGACAGGCACAGGTAACCCAGCCTGCGTCGTCTTCAAAAAGAAAGAGACAAAGCTCCAGCAGCGAATATGAACCGGATTCCGACTCCGACGCTGCTTTACAAAGACAGAGGCATGAGAGCACCAACAAGAAAAGGGGCGATAGGCAAGAGGTTGCCATCCCCAGGGTTGAAGAGATTCCAACTGTGCAACCAGTACAAGTTGAGGCTGCCATTCCAGAATCTACCATGCCAGCACGGCAACTGTTTCGCAGGAGGAGAAGGCCACTGGTACAAGCAGATGTGGCAGTCACGGCGGTCACAGAGGTGATTCCTGTGACGGTGACCCTCCCTATTCCAACCGTCCAGGTGACGGTGACTGCTCCACTTCTCACGGAGTCAGTCACAGTCACCCCAACCATAACACCCACTCACATCATACCATCCCCAACCCCAACACCCACCAAAGAGCCGTCCGGTCAACCCTTCAACTACGGTGATTTCTCACAGGGGTTCGACTTTGACACAATCTTCTCTTCCCCCATCCAAAACGCCGAAGCATCATCATCTAGGCATCCGGATCCAAATGAAGCTAGGATCGATGTGCTAGAAACCCAAGTTGCTGGCTTGTTGAAGACTATTCAAACGTCAAAGGAGGAGTCTGATGCTCAACAAGCACAGATTAATTCCCTGGCCGATGAAGTTAGGATTCTCCACAGCCAGAGAACAGGGACAAATGAGCAATTGAAGAATGTCATGGCACAGAATGAACTGTTAATGAAGACTAACGAAATGATTCTAGGCCACAGAACTTCACTTGAGCTGAGGATGGACTTGCAGAGAAAGGAGCACGCAGCGATGGTCAAATTAGTTGGTGAACTGACCGCGAAGCTAGGTGCTCAGGGGGAGAAGGAGAAACAGAAAGACAAAGAAAAGAAATCCACCGGTGCCGAGTCTTGTCATCCAGTCGATCTGACTAAGGATGATGATAAAGACAAGGATCCTGAAGTCGGTCCTAGTGGAGGTGAGCACCTAGCTTTGGCGATTGTGCCCATCTCTTCTGTTCCATTGGCTGAGGGGGAGTCTACTCAAGAAGAGGGTGGTGATACCTCAGGTGGTGGTGGCGGAGATAAAGGGAAGTCAGCGGCTGACGTGCTCAAGGACTTATCTGATGATGAGATCCTTTATTTAGAGCCTGACTATTCCAAAGAGGCACAGATCGATGCTCTCCTTAATCTGGAAGAAGGAGAGATCGACTCTGGTGATGATTGGAATGATGATGATGATGATGTGATAATCGAGATTCCCAAGGGCGACGGGGATCTAGAGTATGAGTTAGAGGATGGTGAGATCTTTGAAATACCATCGCTCGAATCTCTGCTCGAAACAGACACAGGCTCAGTTGATACAACAAGTAATGTTGAAGCTACAACTGATGCCCCCGGTCGACCCTATACCTGTGGACCCCGAGGCACAAAAAGAGAAAGACATGCCTTCTGCATCTACAAAAGGTCCAGCTCCAGTATGGCAAAAGACGTCTATCAAAGACAAGTATGGAGCGACAGGTATGATCTTAGCTGTCAGGTTTGAGGAGGACAAGCAGTTGTTCGCCATCAAAAGATCTGGAGGGGTTCAATACTTGAAACCAACCAGTGAGGCATTCAACTCTTTGCCCAGGTACGACCTAGTTAACCTTGCAAACCGCGACCTGCTGAATCATTCGAATCATGCAGTAGCAATGGGTTTGTGGAGTATACTACAGCGTGAAGCAAGATCGGGAAAGTATGAGTATCTCAAGCCTCAGGTGCCCAGAAGAGTCAAGGATAAGCACGTTGTGCATCCTGTGACTAAGAAGCCGTTAAAGAGATTGGTATACAAGCCAGTGCGATGTGAAACTAAGATTCCCCTGAGCAAGTTACCTCAGGATATTCTTGGTGACATGTGGTACTGGTACGTTGATCCAAAAACGGGCGAGGCTGTGATCATGGGTAAAGGTAAGTCAGATAGTGGAAACATAGTGCCAAAGGAAGTGATCAGGGTTTTTGATGAAGTCTGCTTCATCAATTTCTCTGTGAACGATCTGGAGGTACTAGCAGACAAATTCTGCATCCACACTGACGAATGGACAAAGCTTCTCTCGGCCAAATACGATAAGTTAATCAAGTTCTGTCTTGATTACAAAAAGAAGATGGAAGCTAAGGAAGCAGTGCTGTGAAGACAGAAGATTGAAGACTGAAGACGATGAAGATCCCGAGCTGTTGTCAAGGGGGAGTTTGTTGATGCACTTTCCTGTGACAACACTCTGGATAGAGTCTAGGTGTGTATGTCTAATGTCTGTATTTTGTCTTTGTATGTAAGAGTCATTATGTAAAAGTTTATCGAGTTGTATTTACTTTTACTTAATGTTTTGTTGATTTCTTCCAAGTGTTTTGCGCACTTGTATGTGCGCAGGAGAAAGCTCCTGCGTACTTATCAAGTACGCAAGAAGACCTATGCGTACTTGCTAAGTACGCAAGAGCATTTGGTCCTGCGCACTTGCTAAGTGCGCAGGCTTCAGGTCTGTATAAATATGATAGGTTGACAGATGATAAGTACGCAGAACCAGTAGTTGAGTCGAACTCAGTTTTGCTAAGTACGCACATTCTGTAACCGTCGAGTGTTTATAATACAAAGAACGTTTGTTGTGACTCTTGTGTTCGGTTTACTTTGTTTAGTAAGACTCTCCACCTAGTCACGGGTATTCCGCACCCGGTTTGACTAGTAGACCACTTGCATGTGACGATCCGACACACGCGAAGGGACCTACAGGTTTTGATATGGCCAGCCTCTCCACACTAAAAACAGATCGTTGGCTTCTTTTTTAAGCAATTCTCTATTTTGTGACCGGACATCTTGCAAAAGTTGCAAAAAAGTCCAGCACGGCATTGTCCTAAGTGCCTCTTCTTGCACTTTGGACACTCAGGAATAGAAGAGTTATTGTTTCGGGAAGTAAAATTTGATTTCTTTATTCCACTTGGACCTTGCCCATATTCCCTCTTCTTCCTCCCTTCCTCCTGGTTCCTAATCAGGCTACTGGTTAATGATGCTCCCAAATCCATAGCATCATCAAGATATTCACAATTTGCGACCTTGACCATGTCACGGATTTCACCAATCAAACCCCAAATATAACGCTTTATCAGATTTGACTCGGGTGTAGCAAGGTGTGAAACGATTCGGGCATATTCCAGGAGTTTGGTAGCATATTCCTGATGATTGGTTCCAATCATCTTCAAACTTAGAAATTTCCCCTCAATCTGTTCCCTCTCATTTTGGGGAACGTACTTCTTTTCAACTCTTGATTTAAAAGCACTCCAACCTATTGCATAGGCCGCGTCTCTTCCTTTGGCAGCAACAATGTTGTTCCACCATTCTAAAGCTTGATCTTTAAATAGATTGGAGGCATACAGAACCTTGTCTTCCTCCGCACATTTGCTAATTGCGAGTACAGACTCAGTCTTTTCTATCCATCTCAAAGTAGCTATCCCTCATTCTCTTCCAGAAAAATTAAAGGGGTGCAATCCTGGAACATTTTATAAGTACATCCAATCATCTTCCTCTTCTTTTCTATATGGCCGTAACTATTACCTATTCCTTCATTTGCAGATGAATTATGGTAATATTTCTCCCTTTCAGTTTTCCTGGTTGGATGGGTAGCAGAACCCTCTGGTTTGAGAGTAATGGCTTTGGATTGAGTTATGGTTCGGGTATGCTGTATCAATGGTTGAGAATGGACAGAATTTGGAATTGAGGGTTGAGCAGATAGCTTATCTGCTTGTCTCTTTTCCATTTCAGTAAAAATCATCGGGAGAGAATTATTGATTCCTTCCGTTATCATTTTCTGCAGTTCTTTACGGGAATCAGGCACTTCAGTAGCATTTTCAATTACTGCTTGTTTCCTTTTTTCTCTTGTATTATAAGAAGGTCCTGTTTAGACATGCTATAACAGAATTAAGATAGGAATAAAAAACAAAACTTATTATTGATGGAATACATATATATAAGAAAAGTACATATTGTTTCTAGAAATTTCTAAAATTCTTTTCTTCAAGGGCTTGAACCAACAAAGCATTCCTGGTTTCAACTTCAGCTTTTTCTCGTTCCAATTGAGCTATTCGGTTCAGCAACATTTGTTCCCTCTCACTTCCCGATGCATTCTCATTTATATGAGGAGCAGGGATGAGAATTGTCTCATAGTACGAAACGTAAGGTATATTAGAGTCAGCACGTTCTTCTTCTTCAGGATTATTTTCATAAGGCATTTCGGCATATCCCTCATGAAAATTTTGGGAATATATTGGAGTGAGTTGTAACTTCCAGCGGTAGGAGCAGAATGAAAACTTACAGAAGGATTATAGGAAACATTTGGGTTTCCTATTTCTCCGAGGCTTCTGAAAGTTGAACTTTCAGTTTCCTCATTACTTTTTATTGTAGTTTCATTCGTTTTATGTTCGAAAAATTTAGCTGGAGCGTATTTACGAAGAAAACTAGAACCTTTTCCCTTTCCCACCATTCTGTAACAAAATAAACAAAACGAGATTTATTATAAAATATATTACAAGGGAACACAATACAATATAGATTTTAATCTTTCATCAGTTCTTCTCTAAGGGTCATTAGGCTTTCTCCATATTCATAGACCTGTTGTCCATAAAATTTGGTTCTTGCCTTGTCCATGATTTTCTTTCATGTCACTTCGTCTGTTTGGCGCAACAAACGATCTAGGCACTCAATAGGAGAAGAAGGCATACTATGTTCATAACCGTATTTTGGTGGAGGTTCACGAAGTCCAACCATAATATCGTTATAAGCATTTTGGTATCCCTGAGGATCTTGGAAATAGGTTTCAAAAGGACCATGGTAAACTGGTTCAGGAAACATATAAGGATCATATAGGACTGGGGATTCAGAATTTCCTAAAGTATTAAAGAATGGGTAATCTTCGGGATTTTCGGAAGCGGGTTCATAATGACGAGATTATTCAGATGGATCTTCTTCTGCTGATATGTTATACTGAGTATGACTAGATTCAGCTACAGCAGTATTCCAATTACTGAAATCTGATCCAGCATCCATCCATTGACTAGAAGAGTTCTAGGGCTGAGGATGGTATTCAGGAATAGGATTACCTGGAAGAATGGCAAATGGATCGTCGCTATAGTAAGGTGATGATATAGGATTCATTTGGGAACCCAGTGATGGTATTTCGGGGATTCTTGTTTAATCGGACGATTAGGATCATAATAAACAAGAATGGAATTATCTCCAGACATCTGCAATCTTAAAATATTAGTACTTATCAGAGATACTAGGGCCAATATTCTTATTTTAACTAAAGCTCTATAAGGATAGTTATCTTTCCAGAGTAGTACCTCTAACAGAGATGTTCCCAGGTAAGAGCGACAGGTCTAGGAGAGATTTATACACCGCTCTTTCCTTAGACAGAACATTCCATTTGTCAGATAACTACATACCGGTCAGAAGATTACCTTGTCTTCTTATCTTAAAAGCATTAATGGTTGAAGCCTAGATACTACTTCCAAGTATCTAATTCGCTAAAACTTGTGGCTCTAATACCAACCATTTCACACCCCGCCCCAGGAACCCCCCCTGGAGGTGTGCAACAATCGATTGGTACCACCTGGTTTGATTTCAGAGTTTTTATAAAACACAGCGGAAGTCTTTTCAAAAGGATCGTTCCTCATTCTTTCAACCTCAGGGGTTGTGTTTGTAAATATCAAAACTCAGTTGGAAAACAAAAGCCTTATATTTACTTCATAAATATAGGGAATTAAATACCCTTTTTATTTTGATTACAAAATAGAGTTTGAAATCAAATACATTTCTTGTCTCTTATGGACAAGTTCAAGCCACGGGAAATAGTACTATCCAAGGTTGATCAGTCCCCCAGTCCTATCTCCTCTTTATTTAGGATTTCCTATGCACGAGGCCTGAGAATCCAACGTGTCAGTTATTCTTTTCACAGGCCAGATCTGATGTCTGCCTCCCACATTTTCTTTTCTTAGGTCAGATCTTATGTCTGCCCATAACCTAATTTCATCACATTTTTATTCGTTACCTGAAAAACATTTTGAAAATAAAACATCAGCGTGAACGGCGGTGAATACAATTATCTTGACATAAAAATCATTTTGGCACAAACAAGCATTAGTTCATAATCACAACTTTATGTTCAATCCACACATTCAGCAGGCCTGTCCTGTTCAATCGCACCACAGTATACACTGGCGTCATAGCTTATAACAACGGACAGGTTAATACCTTTGATATTGTTATAAGATAAGCACCAGCCGCAATCCGGGAATTTCACCCGAGACCCGTGTATCCCTTGCAAGTTTTACGCATACCTATTGTAATATCCAAGATTTTTCGGCCATATTTTTTATTATTTTATTTAGTTACTTATTTTATACAACAATAATACTACACCTAAACCTTAAGCTTATCCGACATGTTATGCTACATTAATTATTATTGTTAACAGGTATAAATTTGAAATGTTTTAACCTTGTTTTACATATTATCCCTTTATCACACACACACACACACACACATATATATATATATATATATATATATATATATAACACGTGTAAACATATTTACATAGGTATATAAGTAAACATTTAGTTACAATAAATGTATATAAACGAAACATGTGAGTTTTAACCAAAGATTTACACCCCTCATTTTTTATATATACATTGTAAGAATGTATATAAGCAAATATATTTGGATACCGAATAAACCAAACGTACAACTCTTAGATTTATAAAAGTAAAAACCTACGAGTTTAACTCATGAATTCACATTTTATTAATTATGAATAAATGTGTAATTGTATGTACGCTTTGGATTTTTTTTGCAAGATAAACCATTTTAGTAATTTGATGTGAATAATATTACCCCTTTTATATATGCATTTATAACCAAACAAATAATAATTTGAGTTTTATAAAATTTATAAGAACACTTTTATAAACAAATAAAATGAGTTAGAATGAATTGGAACAAGTAGGGAAAGCCATGAACCCCCCCCCTATAGGTTTGAATCCCCTCCATTTATTTTGAACCTTCACTTGAGCCCTCCCCCATTTATATGAACCCTAGATTGAACAAGACCAAATTTTGACTTTCTGAAAGTCAAACAAAACGCGAATGCATTCCAATCGTTTAGATTAGAAGCTGTTACTGCTTGGTAATCGCACACAAACAATACTCGACTGAATACCAACGGTCATGACAAGTTAATTTGATCATAAACAAGGGTTTAATCCCATTTAAACCCATTTTGTAACATTCCTAAAATAAAACGACAGTTATAATAACGGGTTAGAATGCGAGAACGAACGGAATAAATGAACGAGGCATGACGGGCCAGGCCTCCCCTATAAATAGCCTAAGTCACCACCCGTTCTCTCATTTGGAACATCTAGAGAGAGAAATCGTAGAGAGAGAAAGTTGGTGGATCGACCCTAGATTCCAGCAAAGTGTTGCTCCATAGCTCGTGAGAAGAACCTCCGAATCAGAAGCTCAATACAGGTAATGATCTGGGCTAGATCTGAGTTTTTGTTCGTTTTGGGGTTTTTCGGGTTTTGGATGAAAAGGTAACGTTTTTACGGATGAAACTTGAAAATGAACATAGATCTAGCATCTAGAAGGAAAAAACGAACGTTTTGAACAAAAAAGTCAGGATCTTGACGTGATCAGATCTGCGTGCAAAAAAAGTTAGGGTTTTTACAGGAAGAAGGTCCTGCGTACTTATCAAGTACGCACGAAGCAGGTCCTGCGTACTTATCAAGTACGCATGAAGCGAAGTCTGCGCACTTACTAAGTACGCAAGAACAAGGCCCTGCGCACTTGCTAAGTATGCAGGCATCAGGCTGGTTAGTAAAGTCAGTATGTTTGACTAAAATAGAATGAGTAAACCGTTAGAGTCGGGATTGGGTCTGATGTATATTTAACTAATCAATTCAGATCGAGAGTGACATTGTTGGACCTTTGTTTAGGATAACTGAGACTAACTTACCAGGTGAGTTCTAGAAGCCCTTCTTTAAATGTTTTAATTAAATGTTTTTAGGCTGGTATGCATACATACGGAATGATGTTTATAAAATGAGGTTTACGAAATGATGTTTACGAGATGATGTTTACGAGATGATGTTTACGAGATGATGTTTACGAAATGATGTTTACGAAATGATGTTTATGAGATGATGTTTAAGAAATGATGTTAACGAGATGATGTTTACGAGATGATGTTTATGAAATGTTTTGCCAAATAAAGTTTACGAAATGTTTACGAAAGAGGTGATGTTTTGTTTAATAAAACGTACGAATTCTCTAACTAAAATGAGGTAAAGGTTTTATGAAAAGTCACGAATGAACGAATATGCCACGAGTTCCTACGGGAGCTAAGGTATGTATGTATGTATTGGCCTCACTCTTACGAGGGGCGTTTGTGGCTGGCTAACGGTTGTACAACTGGTTGATGATGGGGTGACGACGATCACCCATGGTATTTCCGGGATCCCGATGGAAGGTACTATTCCTTGCGAGGAAATAGTACCTATGTTATGTTTTGTCTTCCTAGAGGTAACGAGCCTCAGGAGACATATGTTTGGTCCACCTAGAGGTAACGAGCCTTAGGATACCTGGTGACGGATGACTTAGAGGTAACGAGCCTTAAGTTCATCCGCTGGTATGCAATGTATGGAATTGACGGTTACGAGAAGGCGCAGATTCAATTCACGTTGACTTATGTTATGATGCTATGTACGATGTTTTGATGATGTTAAGTTATTGCATGCTTTACGTACACTTTTGTTAAACAAATGTATGTTATGTTTTTGGCAAAATGTTTATGTTAAGGTTTTATGTAAAGCTAGAACTCATCAGCGTAGCTGACTTTTTAGTATGCACATTCAGGTTAAGGCAGGTTATGATGATGGACGGTGATGCTGGGCCGCTTGATGAGTTACCCGGATGATATGAAGAATGGCATCCCGTTATGATTAGCTTATGTTATGTTTATGTATTAGACTATGTTACGCTTCCGCATGTTGAACAATGTTATGATTATATTTTAATGAAATTTTCCACTGCTTTATTTTGATATTCAAGTCTAAGAACTGTTTGTGAATGAGTAAATCCAACAAGTGAGGCCTCCCGGGTTTGGGGCCTTACACATTTAATCGCATTCAAATCACGTAATCTCGATCGATTGAAGTGTGTAACGTATGTGTTAATCGTACCTCAAGGTCCCTAAATCATATGGCAATGAATCCTACTCGAAAAACCCATTCCTCTCGTCTCATTTTCTCTCTCGGATCGCGACAGCAAGGAGGAACGAAAACCTCACCTTTTTCGACGATTCGAAGGTCAATCTCAGGTAATCAACATCCCTTCTTGCTCGATTTCCATTCCCGCTCGAAGACCCTATGGTTACGGCCCATTTTGTGTTCCAATTTGGGGGATTGGGTTAGGGATTGCTTGATTTGGGGAAGAAGATGAGTCTGGGCTCTTGCCTTTAAAATTGTTTTCAAATACTTTACCATGGCAACAGCCCAGATCGACTGGTTAGAACACACAGCAAACACAGCGCAGGTCACGGGTTCAAGACCCGGCCCTGCCCATATTTTTGTGTTCCTTGTTCCCTTGTTGTACCCTTATATCCTTTCACTCTCTTGAATATATACATATATGTACATATTTTTTTCATACATGCATAAACAAAAATAAAAAAAGGGGCAAACATACATTTATATATATATATATATAGAAAACATATACAAATAAAATCTTAACATCTATACCTTGTTCCTATAAACTTTTATGAGTATGTGATCATACATATATAGACGTAATGTGTATATCAATTATCGTTATCTTTTTACGAATGATCAAGAGTTTACAAATTGACGTTCCTTTCAAATAAAAGATATATATAATTATGACTATGTCTAAATCATTATTATCACGAACGTATAAATACGTGAGCATTATTATTTTCTAACACATGTATTTCCTCGCCTCCCTTACATGTTAATTTGAACGCTTTGGGTTATAAAACATTTTAGTGACATAAAAGAAAAAAAAAATTCTTTTGTGTTGTAGATCAATAAACCCCTTTTATTAATATATATATATATATCCCATAATATTTTAAAAGAAATTTGTACATTGTTAATTAAATAAAATATATTTGGCACTTAATTAATTTATAAACCCTCTATCTTGTAAAGAGACTTGACAATCTTTTATACATTCTGTTCTTTTATAAAACACTAAAATAAAATTTCATGCTTTTAAGTAATAACTAATTATGGTTCAAAAATAATTATTAAATTACAACATCATATTTCAAAATTCGGTTTAACTATTAATAAATTAAATTGGTATTCTTAACACTTATTTTGCACAAAAACCAAACTAAAATAAGCAAAAAGGGTTTTTATCTATTTATATCGTTAAACTATTTACTTACTCGAACTATTTATCCTCTTATATATCCTTTCATTATTTAACCTATACAAACAAATGGAATACTACTTATTTACTAATGAAAATAATTACAAGAGAACTTTAACAACCCATTAATACATTTATCATTTGTTGTGACACATGTACTTCTTACAAAGAATTTCATAAGCTCCATTTGAAACTCAAACAAGCATCTTCTTACATAATCAAGGACCCCTCATCAATCCCTTATACATTAGGACCTCCTTTGTTCATTCGAACTCATCATTGATACAATTACATCGTTAAATCATAGGTTAACCTTGTGGTTATCTATTCACTTGTGCAACAACTTGATCATGCGATTTCCAAGCTACATATTACATGTGAGTTTACATAGCCCATTTTTACTACTTTTACTTTTGGGGTGAAACATGTTTACGAATGCTTTACTTACACAATTCAATACCTTTGTTCTTATGATATGGTCTTTATGCTTTATGTCTTAAACTACTTGGTGACCATTACATGTGTTCATGTCAGTGCAATCATTAACCTGCTACCTAGGCCTAAGGTAGTACCTAACATGATCATTTATAGGGGAATCCGATTCATACATAACAAAGAACCTTGACGGGTTTTTGTGTATACATCTTACTACTTTTTTCAAAATGGCAATCAGTGGGATTGCGTAACTAGTTTTCCATTTACACGGCTTGATTGTACGCTTGGAACCTTGTATGTTTTCACATCTATGCTTTAGACATGCTCTGAACATATTGAATTGTAAACCTATACATATCTTTGTTTGGTGTCAAAACCTATGTTACTCACCATCTACTTGTAGTTGACATTTACTCACATATTTCAGGTGCAACAATTTGAGGATACTACATGATCACTTAGGACTTTGGACCTAGCTTTAATAAAGATTAAATTCAACTTATGTTACGTTTGAACTCTTTGTTTTCCATTTCTATTTGTAACGGATGCTTTAGTTATGTTGAATAAATATTATCACTTATTAATAGATGATCATGTGCTTATGAACAATCGCGTCAGCCCCGACGTATAATCCGTCGCCGGCCGAGGTGTGACACCTATGGCCTGAATGCTTTCACGTAGAGGAACGTTAAGCATTACTCCCTTAACCTTATTTGGCCATTTTCGTAAACATAAATGTTTGACACAAGCTTTTGAAAGAGATAAAGTATTCACCTTGTTTAGTGGAATGAGCCTCTAGAGTTGAAAGCTTATAGTCTAGCTTCTAAACTTGATTTATCTAGTGTAACAGCACTTCTACGAGCTTTTCTTCTTAGTCCGGGCACTACGATGAGCGGGAGTTGGACCGGAATCGTCGGGACCGTCATAGGGATTGTTTGGAACAAAATTTAAGAGTGGGATTCGTGTTTGGGATGAGAAAATCAACCGAACTTGTCCAACTATTCATAAGCTGTGATTTGGGTCCATGTTGGACCGTTATCAAAGGGACGTCGGTCCGACATCCAGTCATGTATGCGTCAGCCCTAAACGTCAACGTCTGATTGGACCGCACATATTTTTGTGTTCATATCGGACCATGTCGGTCCGATATCGCGCCACGCGTCAGATTCTAGGTCTGAGTCATAGGACACATGTCAGCACCACAAAATTGCGGCTGAGAGGAGGTTTACGGACCGTTATGGTTTGATGTCGGTCCGATAACCGACCTATCCTTCCATTGCGGACCGTTATGAAAATCTACATCGGTCCGATATCTGACTAAGTTTCGCCTCGGTCCGATATCAACAACCTTATTCATGTCGGACCGATATGAAGGTGACGTCGGTCCGATATCTAGCTATTTTCACAAATTTTCACTTTTAAACCTAGATTTTGGTACTTTAGATACACAAGTCCTTATAGGTTCTAACCTTGACATTTCTTGGACATTTGTAATGATGCATACAATTCATGTGTAAACCCCAAATCGGATGTTAAAACCATGTAAACTACCACCCATTAACATTAATAAAGCTAGGTTAATACTTCTAATCAAGAATTTAACATTTTAATCCACCCAATTCAGTCAAATAAGGTTCTTTACCCAAAACCCACAAAGAACACCTACAATGGAGGTTTAGAGAAGAAAATGAACTTACTTGAAGCTTTGGAAGAAGATGTACACCTCAAAATCAAAAGATTTCACCTACAATGGAGGTTTAGAGAAGAAAATGAACTTACTTGAAATATTTCACAACCAAATTGTAAGTCCTTAGCTTCGTCCCCCCGTTTCTCCTTATTTCTGTCGACACAAACACACACACACACACTAGAGTGTGTGTCGACACCCCCTCCCCTATTGTAATCAGATTTTTCAATTTTGCATAATAGCCCATACACTTTCATTTTTGGCCTATTTTTCCAAAAAATGTCTAAAATGCACACTTGGAAATGAACCCTGAAGTTTTATTTGATTTATTTTACACCCACATAATATGATTTAACATATTATATAATAAATCTTGTAAGTTGGTTCATTACATCATCGATCTCCCTTCATTCATGGAAGGCTGCGAGACTCGCCGGAGAAGGTTTGGCCATGGCGATGGTTCTCAACAAGGAAGAAGAGGGGCGTGTGGGGGGGGGGAGGGGGGGTGTTTGACTGTTTGGGTTTTTTTATGTTATTTTATTAGATGCGGTTCTCACCTTTTAATATATTACATTTAATGTTTTTATAAAAAATCTTTTAATAGCAAGGGGTATAATGGTCATTAAAAAAATTAACAGAAAACTTAACGCCCATCCAAACTGAGGACCACGCGAGAACTTTTGGGCATACTTAGGGACCATTTGGAGTGTTTTTCAAAAGTCGGGAGCGTACGTGCAAAAGGGGTAAACCACATGGACAATCCGTATAACTAACTCTATTTTTTTATTAAACAATAATATTTTGGTCATTTCATACAAAACTAATAGAAAAATCTAAACGGGTTAGTGTTAGGGACTGCAATGGTTATAAATTTAAACCATAGTGACTCAAAAGGTTAAAATATACTTTTTTGGACTGAAAGGGTTAGAAATGCCAAACCTCAAGGACGAAAAACGTAATCTACTCTTATAAATATATAATAGGGTTATAAAAATACTAGACTTGTTAATTTCTCTATTTTTATTAAGTTGTGTTTTCATATTTATTTGAGGTGAAACACAAGTTAAATAAACTTCATAATGAGATATTTTGATGGTATACTGGTGTATTTTTCAACCAAATGATTGTGAGTTCAAATCATGTAAATTACATATATGGTAATTTTGTCAATGAGTCCTAGATCAACTGGTTTGGCAGGAGGCACCCCCATGGCATTCCAATATGAAAGTCATGGGTTCGAGTCTCACTTGGTGCAATATGCTCAGGTGTGCTATGGGTTTTTCCACAGTGGGTTTTCGGAGTAAAGTAGTTATAAAATAAAGAAAATGTATTTATCTATAAAAAAATAATAAATGAAAAAGCTGACTTTATTGGAAAAGAGAAAAGTCAAAAAGATAGGATTTCGATACGTTAGGTGTGTTGTACCAACATGCGATACTAAAAGTCGAAATCGACCGTTAAATTGACCTTTCTTTTTGAACTATATTTAACATTGATTAACATTTTTTGGTTGATGAATTATTGACCCCATATAATATTCTTTTAAAAACATCTTTATTAATGTAGGGCTAGTTATTTAATAGTCAATTAAAGATGAATATATAAAATTTGTAGAAATATAAGATTATTAGCAACATGGACGAACCTATACCTATTTTATAGAGATATATTTTTTTTAAAAACAATTTTATTAATGTAGGGCTAGTTATTTAATAGTCAATTAAAGATGAATATATAAAATTTGTAGAAATATAATATTATTAGCAACATGGACGAACCTATCTTGGCACATTTGAGTAACATCATATAAAGGATTATACCTATAAGAAAGTTGATTATCACGCTTTAACACAATCGTATACATTTTATAAAAAATTAATTGAAAGAAATTCATTAGTGAGAATATGAAGAAAAGGGTTAAGTTTATTCAATAAGAATATATATTTTACTTTTGTGTGATGGTGCATGTATCAAATGTATGGTGATCGACGAAAGAACAAGTAAAAAATAATTAATTAATATAAATTTTCAAATTTCGTTTCGTTATGCTACATAGACTCTTAAATTTTGTTCTATTATGTTATACTAGTTTAGAACCCGTGTACATACGAGGTGAAAAATATCAATACATAAATTTTTTAAATCTTTCTGCATATATTTTGCAGATGTAAAAATGTATTACATATACTAATGATAGAAAACAAAATTCAAAATATGTAAAAATTAATATATAATTGGGTTTTAAAAATACGTTAATTACTATTTAATGTAATTTGACTTTCATTTACTATTGATTGAAAATAAAAGTTACATAATTAGATTTCAAAGTTTCTTATAATAAGGGATAAATTAAAATAAATGTGTTTTATTAGTATAATTAGTATATTTTATTTAAAAATATATTATTATTAAAAGATAGATGTGTATTTAATAAGAGATAGAAGCGAGAAAAAAATGATGAGAATGAATATGGAGGCGACACGTGCCATGAAAAACCTTTATTTATTATATAGTATAGATATAGATTATGTTATATATGATGATTGATTACCGAAATAACACGTAAAAAATAATTAATTGACATAAACTTCCAAATTTTGTTTCCCTATGCTACATAAAATCTTAAATTTTGTTCCACTATGCTACATAAACTCACATTTTGTTCCATTATGTTGCATAAACTTTCAAATTGTTCCATTTTCGTAAAGGATTCTCCACAAAAATGAATCATCGATAATGAGAGTATCAAACTGTTAGACCATTAGCATGGTGTGGCGAATCGTTTAACCTGAGCAAATGACGATAGCTATGCGTAGCGTTACATAATCATTTGCTCTGACGACGTTGTTCAAAAGAACCAAAGAATGTTGGTATACAGACCTCTGATTCACCGTCTCAATCGATACGTCATAAAGTTTATACTTTTTAGGTCAGAAAAAAATATTTAAATAAAAAATAAAAACATGATACTATTAATGAAATTACAAATATAGACTTATGTTTTGAATTAAGGGGGTGTTTGGGATTACTTTTCAAAACAACTTATTAACTTATTATCTTTTGAAATAAGGTAATAAGTTATAAGTTTGTTTGATAAATTCAAAATAAGATGGAAGATGTGAGAAGGAGAAGTCAAAATTCAAAAGTAAAAAATTCTTACTTTTAAAAATAACTTTTGAAAAAGTAATAAGTAGCTCAAATAACTAATCGCAAACACCCCCTAAATCTTTTGAAATAACTTCTTTTGCAGGCTGATTGGATTCTATCCACCTACTCGAACACACTTTTATTTTATAATTAAACACACGCGGTCCCTCTCTTTCTGGTTGTTCATCTGTATTCAAGGTTGTAAAAGTTGTCTTTTTGTAGATCCATCTTTCATCGTTCTTGTTCATGTTACACATACTATTTTCAACCAAAAAGATTTCATCTTTACACTATTCCATAAAATGGGTACCTGTTATTCAACCACCGGAGCCCGCCGGCGAGACAGAAAAGACGCCGGTGTTGAAGATGATGAAAGAGATAGCTGGTGGAAGTCCAACCGTAAATCCGCTGATTCAAAGTTCAAGTTTGGTGGCGGCGGCGGCGGCAAGGGTCCGACGGCGGAGGAACGGGCGCTGCACCAGATTCCCGGCAGGCTTTATGGTAATGGGTCGAGTGGCATCGCCAGTTTGTACACGCAGCAGGGGAAGAAAGGGACAAATCAAGATGCCATGATTGTTTGGGAGGTTTGTTATTATTCATTGCACACATTCAATTTGTATTGTAATATTTCAATTTGAAAAGGGTTTATTGATTAGGTTAGAAATAACTCAAATTGGGGAAATTTTGTGGTGATTAATATAAGGATTGAAATAATTAGGGGTTGTTTGTCATTTTGATTTTTTGCAAGGATTTTGTGATATAATTTGATATCCAAATTACCAAAATTAGTCACTAGAACATGATAATTAGAAAGGGGATCAGCTAAAGAAACACCACATACATACTATCCTGACTTACACCACATACATACTATCCTGACTTGTCATACGGGCCATATGATCAGGCGAAAGTTGGTCTTATGGGTTGTATGACCAGACGGAAGTTGGTCATATAGGCCGTATGAACAGGCGAAAGTTGGTCTTACGAGTCGTATGAAAGGGGTTTTCGCACATGTTATATGTGGGTTACAAGGTTATACGGGCCGACAGGCCGTATGACATGGGTGTTCGCACAATCATACGGCTTGTATGAAGTGACTGCTGTGACCACTGACAAGGCCATACGACCTGTATGCCCATTTTTCGCCTTCCATACGGCATGCAGTGTATCTATAGTAGGACCCATCATAAAATCATTTTCAAAATACAATGCCAAACACCCCCATTAGTCACAATTGCCTCTATGTTCCAAATCTTGATCTTTATTTTTGAGTAATATTCATGAATCAGAAATTCAGTTCGACAAATGAGGCAGTATTTTGCGGGGTATTTGACGGGCATGGTCCTTATGGGCATATGGTTGCAAGGAAAGTTAGGGACTATCTTCCGGTTCTATTGTCGACCCATTGGAAAACCAATTCTGATAGTGAAAATGGGCCAAATGGTAATATGAATGGAAGTTTACACGAGGAAGAAGAAGATAATTTGGGTGAAGAATTTGAAGTTGGTGAGAAAGAACGAGTTCCTGAGAAATATATTCCACTTAAAAGGTCAATATTAAAAGCTTTCAGGTTAATGGACATGGAATTGAAGACACATCCATCCATTGACTGTTTCTGCAGCGGGTCAACTGCGGTTACTTTGATCAAACAGGTGCATTTCATGAATTTTTTTGAAGTTGCTTAAAATTGATGTGTTTTGAAAATTATTTTTAGTTTTGCAAACGCGTTTTTATATCACAAGTTGCTATTATGGTAGGTGCAGCAAAAATGCAAAATTGAAATCGTAGCTAATGTTAAGAGGTTGTAGTTTCGATCCATTTAGTTATGAATGGGTCAAATTGGATTATGTTTGATCTCTAACGGGTTAAACATATAAAATGGAAATATAGCTCAAAGGAAAAGGGCCAAATGGGTTAAACGGGTCGAAAGTTACCCTATGTGTAATTTCAATGCAAAACATTCTAAGTAATTTATATTCATAATATTCGATCTTTATTGCAATATAATTGTTTCAATCATATTTGATACTAACTGTTTATACAAAAATGTAAAATTTTGGACAAAAAGTGTTCGAGGTTGACCGAAACCAACTCGTTTCGATCCATACAAAAATATCTGTTTGATCTGTTACTCAACTCGTTTTACCCACCCATTTCCCATCTCTAACTAAAATCCTGAAATTGTTATTGAAGCAAATCCTTGATTTCAAGTGATTTACATTAGAAACAAAATAGGAAAAAAAAACCTGTAAAATCTTGAGATTTGGGAACTTTGAGATCGAGTCCCCCAAACAATAGAATTCGGGCCAAGACGGTTGTGCCAAATGGAAAAACCCTTTTGCTCAGGCCTGCAACTCTAAAGTTACAAAAGTTTTCCCACATGTATACAATTTTTCTACTGTTCCATGAATGATTTTACTAATAACTCTATTTGTCTAGGTATTTTCATGGTGAAGTTTGAAACCGTGAAACCACCCAAACTGGTCACTGGTTTGGTTTCGCGGTTTTTCAAAAATTTTGGTTTACGGTTTATAGTCGAAACCCATCGGAAAAATCAAACCGTACCATAGGATTTTGGGATATATATCTTTTGATACACCTGAGCCTTTAGCTATTTTAAGTTGGACTATACACATGATTGGACTTTGCTTAACAATACAATATAGGGAGTGAGTCTTTTAAATTTTATTTGTTGGAACATTATTGTTTCTTGATTTTGAATCTTTGATCGTATTTCATGTTTTTTTTTGTTATAAAGACTCAATAAGCTGAAACCGTGAAACTAAACTGAAGCCTAACTGTTGGTATTTTGGTTTGTTCGGTTTTAATTTTCAACTGTTTGGATTGATTTACAACGGTCAAAATAACGGTTTGACCTAAAAATCGTTAAAACTGGACCATTAGCACCCTTATTTGTTGTTATGCATCATTTAAACGAACTATCTATCAATAAACCACTCATTGTTTCAGTCTCAAGATCTCATAATTGGTAATCTTGGGGACTCGAGAGCAGTGCTGGCAACCAGAGACGATAACAACGGTTTAATCGCGGTCCAATTAACCGTTGATTTAAAACCCAATCTCCCAAGTAACCATCTCTCCCTATCTAATTACTTGTTCAAGGAAACTATGGTTTGTTGAAAGTTGATGTTATAAATTATACATTTCTATTTCTTTTTTCAGGAGAAGCAGCTAGGATTCAGCTGTTCAAAGGACGGGTTTTTGCATTACAAGATGAGCCCGAGGTTGCACGTGTCTGGTTACCCAATAGTGATTCCCCCGGTTTAGCAATGGCTAGAGCTTTTGGTGACTTCTGTCTAAAGGATTTTGGTTTAATTTCTGTACCGGATATTTATTACCACCATATCACCGATAAAGACAAGTTTGTAGTTCTTGCAACCGACGGGGTACCATTTCCTCCCACCATTATTTCTTGAGTTGGCAAAACGGGTGGGTCAGTTGGGCAACATGTTAAAACGGGTCGGACTGACCGGCATACACCTCTTCTCATCTAAATTTTGTGAAATTTAAAAAAAAATGTGGAATATGATCAAAGGAACTGTGTTATTACACACATTTTTCTCCCTCCATTATTTCTAAAGGTAGCAAAATGGGTGGATTGGGTGAAAGGTTAAAATGGGCAATTTTTTGTAAGAATCAAAATGGGCCAGACCGACCCACAATTTACTCTTGTATCCAACATTTTTGAATTTTACAATTATTTAGTGTGTAAAATATGATTACAAAAACTATACTATTACACTAATAATATAACTTGTTTTAGTAAAAAGCTACTTGGGACTTGGGAGGTTTTATACATTTGAGTACACTTTAAATAATTTCAACATGTTTGACCTGTTCAACCCGTTTAATTAGTTTTCTTTTTTAGTTAAATCTTTAGTTCAACCCATTTGATATAAATGGATTGAAGTTGCCAATAAGCAAATTTCTAAAAGTTATGTTATTTTGCAACAGGTATGGGATGTCCTTTCAAACAAAGAAGCTGTGGACATTGTGGCTGCAGCTCCTAGCCGGTCAACCGCAGCCCGAGCTCTTGTTGACTGTGCTACACGGGCCTGGCGGCTCAAATACCCCACATCAAAAAACGACGATTGTGCAGCTGTTTGCTTATTTCTTGACCCAAAACCCACACCCGCTTCACCCAAGAAAGAAGCAAAAGAACCAGATACGTCTGTTGTTGAGCAATCAGAAACCGTTAGAGAATCAAGTGAGATTGTGCCATGTGTCGAGCCAGATGACAATAAGTTACCTGAAAAGGGTGTTGAGGCGGCATCTAAAAGGAGTTTAGCCGAGTGCATATCGAATTCTGAAGATGAAGAATGGTCAGCACTTGAAGGGGTGACTCGGGTCAATAGTTTGCTAAGCATTCCAAGGTTCTTGTCTGGTGATAAAAGATCAACCAGTTCAAGAAAATCTGTTATCAAGATCTGATTGAGGTTGATGCAGCTTTTCTTGTTCTTTTTCGTTCGTGTTTTATGATAATGTGTATATGCGCAAAGTTTTAGCTGTTGAATGAACAAATTTTGATCAGTTATGGTATTGTTTAAGATACTGTTTTTGTGCTGTTTACTTAAAGAAATATATGGAAATCATTTGATATTTATTTAAGCAACTTTAGTGCAAATTCAGTATAAAAGTTGAACCCTATGATAAGGGTCATATCTGAACAAGACCGGTCTATACAGGATGTGTTTGCGGGTTGACGGGTCAAACACGACACTGGCTTGAAAATTGTGTTAGACAATGAAGCTGAACACAACACCCTTTCTTTTTTTTCTTTTTTTTTTTACATTTTAATACTCTAAAGTATAAAAAATACAAATGGATATAAAATAATTATATTTAAACTATAAAACTTGATACTCATTTCTATTTTATTTTTAAACTTTGTTATAAAATACCAATCAGTTTAAGCAATGACATAAAACACATTTTAAAAACAAGTATAGAATTAAATGGTTTAAACTGGCCAACTCGTGAACGAGCCAAGTCGACCGGATCACATCCCGTTTAGCTAAACGTGTGTGTTCGACTTGAAACTAACACAAATTTTTTTAGTCTGAGCTCAAACAATCAAACCCGTGAATTTCATATTAAATGTTCTCATATGCTTTCGGAATAACAACAAATATATTATATTGAAAATAAACTTGATGATTTTTAAAACAATTTATAATAAATAAATCCTGCTCCGGTGAAATGGGTTCGGTTGGTTTGACTCGAACCCGGCCCAAACTCCAAAGAAAATCTGGTTAATAATGTATGGTGATGATCAGTCAAAGAAACCCCCTTTCTTCCAGCACCAGCAAGATGAGCAAGCTAACCACATCAAGCTCCGAGTTAGACCTAGATCGCCCCAACATCGAAGATTACCTACCTACTGATTCCATTCCACAACCTCACGCCAAGCTTCGTTTGTAGTTCTCTATCTATTAATCGTTTCTCCAAATCGACCTATTGATCTGACTGATTCTACGTTGTTGTTTCGATTTACTGATCGATTGATTCAAAATTGTATGCAGGCGCGATTTGCTGGACATATCGCCGACCTTAACGGAGGCAGCTGGCGCCATTGTTGATGTAATCGTTCTTTTACTTGTTCGTGTTTGTTATGAATTCAACTGTATGCTTGCGAATTGGTTGTTTCTGTTTTGTTAGTTGATAAATTGTGTCCTGATATACTTTTTGCAATTGCATGTGAAAACTAAATGATAACCAGAATTTGGATTTTAATTGTGTTTTTGTATTGTAATTGTATATTCCTGAGAAGGATGGGAGATTGGGGAAAGAGGATAGGACTTTGAATCAAAATCATAGTAGTCACTTTATGGTTTGAACTATACAAAGATGACATAGGTATTTGTTTTCTTTTTCTTTTTGTCGAACATAGATCTATTTTTAGGTATTTCTCATGGTTCCTTTAGCTAAATGGTTGGAAATCTCATGTCTGAACTCCAAAGTTTAACCTAATAGTTTTAATATTAGCCATAGTAGTCAAAGGATCAAGGTGCAAAGGGCGAGCTTCTTGCCTAGGTGCAAGGCTCTTAAAATAGAGGGCTTTTTTAAGCAAGGTGCACAGTATAAACAGGCCATCTTTAGGGGTTTTAGACCAGTTTTAGCTGTTTCAGACCGGTTTTTAAGAGAATTTGGCTGGAATTTGAGCCTGCCTGCCTTGATGGATGCAAGGTGATTTGGTTGCACCTCACCTGGTGAGTAGTCTTTGACTACTATGATATTAACATACTTTATCTTTAGAGTAAACTAACATAGTAACATTGTCTTTCCATGTGATCGCTTCCCAATCCCCAGTATGTTGTCGTTTATTGGCTCGATTTTGGGGGCATGTCAGTTCATTGTGTTACAAAGTCAAAGAGAGCTGGGAGCATAAAAGGAAGATAAAATGAGACCCGTATCTGTTAGAAGTGCAACAAACAATTGTCTTTTTGGAACAGACAGAAATCTTATTTACAGTTCATGTTGTGTATCGCCGCTATGCCAGTTTCTGTTTTTGTTAGACATTTTCGTAAAAATGCTAGCAGTTATTTTGTTGCATGCAGAATCTAGCTTCGCAACTTCTGAACTTCTCATGTATATTTGTTTTTATTTAAGTTGGCTTCTGCATATGAATACATTTGTCAATAGTAATGAAGAAGTAACAATCTTAGAACATCAGTATGCTTATCTTATATTCATATCTATATGTAATGATCAAAAAGTTGGAAGGACAATTTAGGAGAGTAAAAGTTCAAAAACAATAGGAAGAACATTCGTTGCGTTGGTGAACATAACTCTACCCATGTCATGTTATCACCAACTGATACTTGGACAACACATGGATACGCCATTATGATCCATGTGTTATTTATCCATATTAAATGGTTTAGGCGTGTAATTTATGTTCATTCTGATCTTATCATCCTCTTAATCTTGGCTGTGAAATATCTTCCTTTTTAGTTTGCATGGTAAAATGTTGTTCATTCTATAAAGTATAAATCTACCATAATTTCTTCATGCATGAGCAGGACTCTTTCACGCGATGTTTCAAATCAAATCCTCCAGAGCCTTGGAACTGGAATATATATTTATTCCCATTGTGGTGTTTGGGAGTTGTAGTTAGATATGGTATTCTTTTCCCAGGGAGGTAAGTGTTTGTGCTATTTAACTATTTTATTGCATTTACTTGGATTTTTGTAAGTTGATTCCCAACAAAAGCAGGAAGAAGAATAGTGGAACTTTGATGGCGAAGGAGCTTTAGATTCTGTAAAATTAACTGGATTTGACTAAAATCTGAATGCTGTGTAATTACAATGGAGGGCAACCCTAAATATATAGGAGAGAAACCCTAAGAAAACTTATCTTGGGCCCGTGGGCTAAACACAACTAAACCCCCAATAATAAACTAGTAATAATTATAATTAACCGATTCTAGTCGAGTATATATTTTCGTTTATTTGAACAATGATTAGCATTTTGAGCCAATTGTATTTGAACTTCATTTTTAAGCAACCAAAATTCTAAATGTTATTTACTTATCTAGTAACCATGTCTAGAGATTGTATAATATCTCTTGGTTTCAGTTTATGACTATTTAGTCCTTTTCCACTTATTCAAACTGCAGGGTTCTTATTCTGACAATAGGATGGATAATATTCCTGTCATGTTACATTCCTGTGCATGTGCTATTAAAAGGGCATGATAAGTTGAGGAAAAGGTTAGAGGTATGAATAGATTTCTGACATATTTTTACATCTTTGCTAAGGAGCCGGGGGTCTCATTGGGAGCAGCCTCTCTATCCCCTGGGATAGAGGAAAGGTTTGCCCTCACCACACCCTCCCCAGACCCTACCAATAGCTATTGCTATGAGTGGGATTTTTACTGGGTACGTTTGTTTGTTTTACATCTTTGCTAACTTACCGTTAAAATATCCATGCATCCTTGGGGGTATTTGGATGGAGGGTTTGGGTATGAGGGAATGGCACTGAAAATTATAGATGCTGTTTGGTTATATTGTATATGTTTTAAAATTAGGAATCATATTCATAAAAAGGAGGTAGGTTTAGAAACTGATTCCCATTCCACCATGCTAACCCATGCCCATAGTGAATTCTTATTGCAACCAAACACCACCTTGGGTCTGGTGATAGATGGTTCTATAGATATGATGTAATTTACTTTTGGCCAAATACTTGCATCACCATTTTAAACATGGTTAATCTCAAAACGTTTCTATGGGTGGCAGCGGGCTCTGGTGGAGTTAATTTGCAGCTTCTTCGTTGCATCATGGACAGGGGTTGTCAAGTATCATGGCCCCCGGCCATGTGCAAGGCCTAAACAGGTAAATTTGAATTATTTTATTTTAGTTCTCACATTTGACTGCTTAATCTAAGTATCTGATTAATTGTTGAACAGGTGTTTGTGGCTAATCATACATCTATGATTGATTTCATCGTTTTAGAACAGATGACTGCATTTGCAGTTATCATGCAGAAACACCCTGGATGGGTTGGTAAGTGCACATATTCTGTTTTGGTACTTAAAATAAAATGCTAAATGCCTAAATAACTATCTTAATGGGTTTTTTCCTCATGTAGGACTTCTGCAAAGTACTATTTTGGAAAGTGTGGGGTGTATATGGTTTAACCGTTCAGAAGCAAAGGATCGTGAAATTGTAGCAAGAAAGTATGTTCAGTGCAAGCTTTGTCCCTTTTATATAACTTTTTAAGTTTATAAATATTGTAACATGAGCTGGCAATCCAGGTTGAGGGAACATGTTGAAGGATATGACAACAATCCTCTTCTTATATTTCCTGAAGGAACTTGTGTGAATAATCATTACACTGTTATGTTCAAAAAGGTACATTTGTTGATGCATGTTGAAAAAATGATTTTACTTTATAATTATATTAATTTGCTGGTAATCTGTCTTTTAGGGTGCATTTGAACTTGGGGCTACTGTTTGTCCAATTGCAATCAAGTACAACAAAATATTTGTCGACGCCTTTTGGAATAGCAGAAAGCAAGAAATTTTGATCCAAATTTTGTGTTAATTTCATATTCTTTTCTTGGATTATCTTTTGTAAAAATAATTAGTTTCATTTTGCAGACAGTCCTTCACAACCCACCTACTGCAGCTGATGACATCATGGGCTGTGGTTTGTGATGTTTGGTATTTGGAGCCCCAAAATATGAAGCCTGGAGAAACAGCTATTGCGTTTGCAGAGAGGTTCGACTCGTCCCTCTTAACTCAAATACCATAAATGCCCCTAGTTTCTAAAGTTATTTCATGTTTCACCCTTTTTTGCAGGGTGAGGGGCATCATCTCTGCTCGTGCAGGTCTTAAGATGGTTCCTTGGGATGGCTACTTGAAATACTCTCGTCCTAGCCCTAAACACAGGGAAAGCAAGTAAGTTGTAGTTCTTTCAAGTTTACAATTGTGTTAACGAGAATTTTGATATATATATATAGGGGAAGGTTCCACTAAGAAGTGGTTTTTCGCTAGGAAACGCTAAGAAGTGGGTCAAACGAACTCCGATTGAGCTCATTCCAGAGGCGTTGGAACCGTCTCATCGAACTCTAATCCGGACCCAAAAACCTAAACCCCCCTCCACCCGCACCCCCAAAAACCTAAACCTCCCCTCCAACCCCACCCCAAAAAGCCTAAAACCACCACCCCCACCCCCTAAAAACCTAAACCCCCCAACCCCACCCCCCCAAAAACCTAAACCCACCCCCAAAAACCTAAACCCCCCCACCCCCACCCCCCAAAAAAACCTAAACCATAAAATCTAAACCCTAAAAGCTAAACCCTAAGGCTAAACCATAAGGCTAAAACCCTAAAATTCAAACGTAAAATCTAAACCTTAAAAGCTAAGATGATAGAGTTCGACGAGACGGTTCCAACGCCGCTGAAATGAGCTCAATCGGAGTTCGTTTGATATCGTTTCTAAGCGTTTTGGTCATTTCTTAGAGTTATTAGCGAAAACATACTTCTTATTTGATCCTCCCCCTATATATATATATATATAGGGAGAGGATAAAGAGAAAACTCATCCTTGGTGAGAAAACTAGAAAACTCCTCCCCCTCAATTTTAAACCTTAATAACCTTTTCATACATTATCATTTTTTACACCATAAAATCGAACATTTTTTTTATTTGAGTATAATTAATTACAAAATCGCCACCATGTTAATCTTAGCTATTGAATTGATCTGATATTCTGATCAATGATCAATGGCCCAAATTATTTCCTAAACTTTTCAAGAAAAAATGACTTTTTATTTGATCCACCCCATATATATATAACCAAATTGGATCAAGTTTCATCATCTCTTGGGAGCTCTATAATTTGTGTTTGCAATGTTGTGTAGGCAGAAAAGTTTTGCAGAGTCAGTATTGCTTCGGTTGGAGGAAAAATAGAGGTCAGAATTGTAATTTCAGAGTCTTACTATTAAATTATTATTGTAATTTGTTTTTGAAGATTATTGACTGTAGCTTTGCTGCAAAGATAGATGTCAATTATAGGATGAACAAACAAGACTGCAGTGTGTGTGGGTATGTATTTTGACTTTTTTTTTTTTTTTTTTTTTATGATCTGATGCTTCTACTGGCCTTGATTTGTTTAGCAAGAAAGTAGAATGTTGTATGCATATTAAGGTAGAATATCAGTTGTATTTCTTTCAACTCATAAATGCCGGTATTTAGTTCAGTGACGTTGCTCTCGAAAACCAAAGTCAAAATTTGGTTTATTCAAACCGAAACTAATATGTTTAGTAAAGTCTCATGAACTACAAAGATGTTTGATCATGTGTTTCTTCTTCCTAATCTCCCCACCATCAGCAGGAATCGACGTTTGTATCACCCCAGTCCTTATTTGTGACCACACAGAGCCATTGCTCTTTAAGCTCCTCCCCCTGTTTCTGTTGTGTTAATTCTGATTAAAAAAAAGCAGCGGTTGATTTTGACCTTGTGTTTAAGTTTATTTTAGGTTAAAAGTTTATCTAGGATTTATTTAGGAGATTTAAGGATATTGAGTCAATATATGGTTTCCTATTTAAAGGTTTTAGAAGTCTTGGTAATTAAGTTATTGGTTTTAGTATAAATAGAGGTGTAGGGTCAATGTAACGTTTTTTATATTTATAAAAGAAGAGTCGTGGGTTGTGTTTTCTCACAAAATTTGTGTGGTGTTCTTAAGCTTATCGATTCAATATTCCAACAATTGGTATCAGGGCGGTGATCAGGGCGGTGATCAAGGCATGTGGAAGACAAGATCAATAACCACCATCAAGGAGAAGAACATGCGAGCGGTTCAAACAGTTGCGAGAACTGCGATTGTCCAGAAGATCTGTGCTAGACGGATTTAAGTCTTGAGATACGACTGGTGTGGGTTAGTTGTGCGATACAATCAAGACAGAGGAGAGTTGTGCGAGGCAACTGTTGAAGACAGACTTGAGTGATCCAGGTTGTGATCGGATTGTCTATCGAATTTCGAAGGCTGATGCTGATTTGATTGAAGGGGTTGTGAAGCTTCCAGGTTAGTTTGTGCAGAAAACCGATTGTGTGAAACCATCAAATCGAGAAGAGAAGAAAACAAACCGAGTGATTCTAGTAATCATCTGTGAGAATGTGTGAACTTTTGGAGGCATGTGAAGGCCCTCAAGAAACCTGTGTGATACATGTTATAAAGGTGTGATAGCATGTGAAGTTTCTGATCCATGAAGGATTGATAAGAATCTGGGACGAATCGTGACAGATTAGTGTGATACGAACTCGGCTGCAATCAAGGAAGGAGAGAACAACCAGGATACTGTGTGAGGCAGAATTGAGATCAGTGATTGATCACGATGGAGGAAGAAAAGATCGCGTGAGACGATTAAAAAAAACCGTGTGATACGGATCTGTATGGAAGAGATCCATAAAGGATCAAGGAGATTAGGGTCGAGTGAATCAAAGCTTGTGGAGAATCGGTGATCGGTAAATCTGGGGAGCCATGAAGGTGATCAGGGTGACTAAAGAACTTGTGTGACTAAGGTCGGTGTGACTAGACCTGATAGATTTAGATCAGAGACCGCGCGAAGCGGTTAGTCCAGATTGAGAAGGAAGAAAGCAGTGGGGAAGCCAAGCCATGGAAGAGGAGATGATCATGATTGTGATTTTCATATATTGGTTAGGATATCGAGTCAATATACGATTTCCTATTTAAAGGTTTGAGGAGTCTGGTAATTAAATTATTGGTTTTAGTATAAATAAAGGTGTAGGGGTCATTGTAATGTGTGGTTTTTGATATTAATAAAAGAAAAGAGCCGTGGGTATGTTTTCCCACAAAATTCGTCTAATATTATCCAATATTCCAACAATAGTTTCTTTAATCTCAAAGACGGCATAAATCCATATTACTTGTAGAAAAACCAAGCAATGAGGCTAAATGGGTAGCTACCCTGTAATCGTTTTCTCATCGGACAGGAACCGGAGAAGGGTGGTACGGAAGGAAGGAGGGCATGAGGAAGGGAGTGATTGTGTTACTTATATATTTTCTAACTTTTTTTTTGTTTTTCTAAACTAGTGGGCCTGAACCCTCGCGTTGCAGCGGGACACATGGTAAGTTGGCTCGGTTTCGAACATAAAATTGTTGACAAAAAAAATCTAGTGATGGGCAAATCACAAAAAAATCACGTTGTATGGATGAAAACAAAACGAAAACAAATAAAAAATTTGTTTAATGAAAAGATAAAACCGTGTAAAACTGTCGCGAAAAAAGAAAAACCATAAAAATAAAACCGGACAAAAGAAGTTATAAAGAAAACGTTAAAGAAAAAACTAAAATTAAAAAACGACATGTGTTTTACATCGATCGAAAACAATAAAAACAAATAGCAACGTGGGTTCCAATATTACCGATAACCGTACCGATGTCCGTTAGCTATCGGTTCGGTTCGTAAATGCACCGAGACTCGCTATAATTTACGATAGAAAAAAAAATTATTTGTGATGATTTTGTCATAAATGTTGTACGGTATAACCCAAAAAATAAAGCCGTGCTTTACATCGACCGAAAACCATAAAAACGAACACCGACACCGGTTCTGATAATACCAATACCGGAAACGATATTGTTCAGTCATTATCGGTTCGGTTTGTCACGGTTCCGAAATGGTAACGGTGCTCGCTATAGCTTACGATATAAAAAAAATATTCGATTTTGAATATAGCTCCATTTTCAAAAAAAATTATATCGGAATGTTGAAAATAAAAAAAAAAACTAAAGATTGTTGTGTATTCTGTTTTTTTAAGTTAACCAACGAAAGATTACAGGAAAACGAAATAAGTAGAAAATTAAACAGGTTAAATGCGTATATTATATATAGTATAAGGGGTAAAAAAAATAAAAATAAAAAACTCACCGCTTCTGCTGTTCATCAACGTTTTCTAGTCATTTATTCTAATAAATGATTCCAAAGAATGTCACGTATCATCACTATAATTTTTCTCACCAAAATCTTCTAATTTTTTCTATTTTAAGTAAGTTTGAATTTTAAAATTTAATTATGTTAATGTTTTTATTTTTCAAAAAAGATAATATAAAATTTGAATTCTAATTATTACTTAAGTAAGAAAACAAAGAATTTTATTATTGTTTTACACATTACTTTAAATTTTTTTACACATTATTGTAATTTCAATTTTCTATTAAACAATCTCATATAATAATGGGTATATAACCTAGTATATAATATATGATTACAGGGGCTATTAGGATGGTCCGAAAGGGATTTGGGGGACATGAAGAGGATTTGGTAATTTATATATTTTTTTAAACTTTTAAATATAAGAACATTTGAGCATAGGCTTTAGTTATACACAACTCCCCCTCTCCCCGCCCTCTCATGTTGTAATTGCGTCGCATACGATTCCAAAAAAAGACTCTATTCCAACATTTTAGGGGTCCGAAAGGGATTTGGTGTACGTATGATTCCAAAAAAGTCAAATCAAGCAATGTTACGGGTAGTATGGTACAATACGACTGAGGACATACGGTTCGTATGATACAATACAACATGTATGTCCTATATCTTTTAATTTTTATTTTCTAATTTATTGTGAACTCAATAAAACTAGATAGATAAATAATGAAAAAATTACAAATTAGCAGCAACTATTGGATTTTTTTATTATGTTTTTGTATTAGTTCTTGTAGTTCTATTACTGTCTGCATTCAATTAAAGACTCCATTCCAACATTTTAGGCCTCCACACGATATCATCTTCCGACCTCCATACCCTTCGACCACCGACAATCATCGTTTGAATGTCGGATACGTATTTGTTAACTTCACGACATGTGAATAGACTGATCGAGGTTCAGTGGTAAAGGTGATAAAGTGTATGTATGTGAAGTGTATCAAATTCTGTGAAAAGTTATTCTACATCGTCAAATAAATTTGAATATTTTTTTTACATGTAGATTGGTCGAACACCAATAAGTCAAATACCATGTTTTCTTGATGTGTGAACATAATAAAGTCAAACTCTTGCACTCCATTTGCTATCACAAACTTCCTTCAACCGTCACCAAAAGATAAGAGTCACTGTAAAAGTTGAGAATGAAAAGGAAGGAATTATTAAAGAGTCACTGTACCTTCTGTATCTTTACTGACCTTCTGCGTGGTTTTAATTCAAGCTTCATGGGTATGTGATGCTTGGTACTTTGGTCACAAATGGCAGCAGCCTCATTCCTTTTTGGTTCCACATTTTCACTTCAATCATCCGTTTACCCATAAAAAAGAATCTGACTTCTTACAAGTAACAAACAAACATTATACGCACACCCCACCTGTTATATGTAAACCTTTCACATGTAGATTGGTCGAACACCAAACAGTCAAACACCATGTAACTTTTACATCGTCAAATAAATTTGGATATTGTCTTTTACATGTAAACTGGTCGAATACCAACAAGTGAGATGTTCTTCTACCTCTTCTGGTTTCACCTTCTCTACCATTCATGATGTATTACCTTTAACAAAGAGTTGGTGGCCCGAATGGGATAAACGTACAAAACTCAATTGCTTATAAACTGTTTATAGGAATGCAAGAATAACAAATTGGATCCGGAAGACTCTAGAGAAATGTAGTGATAATCCTTGAAAATTACTAATACAAAACTTAAGGGAAGCATTTAATAACTTGGTAAAAGGGTAAAATTGTCATTGTACTAAACACTAAATAAAAGCTGCAATAGTTACGATAAATCATGGTTTTAAAGTGTGATATTTTATAAGAAAGATGAAAGCTACCTTTAAATATTTGCAATTGTTTATAATTACGATGCCTACGTAAATGAAGAAATTAGTAGGGATTCTGTGAGAGGTTTTTCTACATCGTCAAATAAATTTGGATATTGTCTTTCAAATGTAGATTAGTCGAATACCAAACAGTCAAACACCATGTTTCCTTGATGTGTGACCATAAGAATGTACATCATAAACTAATTTACACAAAGATAACCCATCTGTCGGTAATGTGCACCGACCATTTGTGATGCCCTTGTCTCAGTATTGTTGTCACTATAAAGTTGGAATTCAAATATTTAGCATCAAATTAGTCAAACTCCTTGCACTTCATTATTTATCATAAACTTCCTCCAAAAGATAAGAGACATTGTAAAGTTGAAAATGAAAAGGAAGGAATTCTTGAAGAGTCACTGTAAAGTTGAGAATGAAAAGGAAGGAATTCTCTACCTTTACTGAATTTAGTAGGGATTTTAGTGTAAACGAAGAAATTAGTAGAGACTTTAACGTAAACAAAGATATGTCACGCAAGAAATCCACTATTATTAAAGTAGAGAAAATAACTAAATTCCAACTTTACCGTCATAGCAATACTGAGACGGAGGCATCATTTTTTGATCGTCTTGACTGGCTTGTCATTTGATAATTGGTTATTAGTGAATGACAATGTTTGAAATTGAACCGTCAAAACGATCGGTTTACACATAAATCTGTTTTGAATGACCGTTTTGAATGAAGAAACGAGAAAAAGAGAGGTCATGATGTAAGGCCCCGTTCCCGGGTAACCTCACTTGTTGGAATTACTCATAAACATAGTCATAAATACTGAACTTCAATTAAAAACATTCAGAAGTAGCGAAAGCAAACATCATTCGAATACATAACATAACAGCGAAAGTCTTAACAAATAAAAACATAACATTGTCTTAACATATATAAAAGTGGGATGTCAGTCTCGTGCCAGGTAACCATCACGCCTTCGCACGACCCTTCCTTTCTTTACCTGAAATGTATACTAAAAGTCAGCTAACGCTGGTGAGTTCTAGTTTAAAAACAATCATATATAGCATTTATCTTATCATTAAGTATTATATATATATATATATATATAATATACGTGCTTTTGCATATTCTTTGTTTTACTGTTCTCACATAACATTCATACTGAGTATATACATGTGTACATACTTACTTTGGGGAGAACATTCATTGGTCATACACATATGGGTGATCAACCCGTCATAATTGCCGCGTGAGTCACAAAGACAAACGCCGTAAAAACTATCGTAGTAGTCCTTTTCATAAACCGTCCGGCCCTAGAAACCGTCCTTCATAACATAAATCCGTCCGGCAACCTTTGTCCGTCCGCCAAAACCCGTCCTACCGTCGTAGTCCGTTCATTCGCCCGTCTGCCAAAAGGCATCTGTTTCCCACGCGGCTATTATGTATGCAACCGTTCTACATGTAATAAGGCATTTGCTTCGACCGTCCATGAGTGCCTTTTATACGCCCTAGGTTGTGAAGAAACGTTTTTGTCCCGGTTGCAAAATAGTCACGTGGTCGTCCGTCTACCAAAGTAGCCGTCATTCACGAAGCGTCCATAACATATACATACATTCATGACAGACAATATATAAAATATAAAGCAAGATTTCATTCATTCACGTTATGTCCTTCTTTCATTCATTCTTTATAATCACACGTTTCATTCTTTATTCATCATTCATTTTGATACATATATGTATATATCACGTATGATCACATTGACATTCATAACATTTATTCATTTAGCGTATACACTTCAGCCCCAAAACATTTAATAAGGTTTGCACATAACATAGAGGGGGCACATAGAACTCACCTGATGAGCCAGTCTCGTCCTGTCCTAACAGCGGTCCGATGAGCGCCACACACGATCTGGATTGGTTAATTACACATACATCAGACCTAATCCCGACTCTAACGGGTAAACCATTCTGAATTAGGCGACTATACTGACTTTACTAACCGACCTGTTGCCTGCACACTTAGCAAGTGTGCAGGGCCTTGTTCTTGCGTACTTAATAAGTGCGCAGACTTTGCTTCATGTGTACTTAATAAGTACGCAGGACACTCTTCATGCGTACTTGATAAGTACGCAGGATCTGCTTCCCCGCAAAAACCCTAACTTTGGCATTCGGGTCTGATCACGTCAAGATCCCGAACTTGTTTACATTCAAAAAGTTTGCTTTTCATTAAGGAACTCAAATCTATGTTTTTCTTCCAGTTTCATCCGTAAAAACGTTACCTTTTCATCTAAAACCCGAAAAACCCCAAAACGAACAAAAACTCAGTTTATGGTCGAATCGTTACCTGGATTGGGATTCAGATTCGGAGGTTTTGCTCACGAGCTATGGAGCAACACTTTGCTGAAATCTCGGGTCGATCCGCCAACTTTCTCTCTCTACGGTTTCTCTCTCTAGATGTTGCAAATGAGAGAGTTGAGGCTGTCTTGGCCCTTATATACATGGGTTTTCCCTCGGCCCATTGGAGTCGAGCCCAAGCCCATCCATTTTCCTTTCATTTTTTACGATTAATTCTCGATCGCGTTATTATTTATTTATTTACTATTTTTGGGATGTTACAGATGATGAAGAATTATAAATTAAAGATGAAGGCAATAATTGATGCAAAACCCCTGGAGGCTTGAACCCATAAAGCTTGAATCAAGACTTCCAAGCTTCCATTTTTTACAGTTTCACAAACAGGACAAACATCAGTAGACAAGCACGACAACAACAGAGATGCCTACAAGATAACAATAGGACGCACGAGCTTCTCATGTGACAGAAAAGCTATGAAGGTATAATGGTCATGCTCTTTCATTTGTTTGTTTGTAACATCAAAACAGAAACATGGCGAAGAAATTAACGTAAACGGAAAAATTAGTAGTAGTTATTTTATCGTATGATGAAAAATTACAAGTGAAATAGCCTGCATAAAGTACAACTGCGCTTTTGATCTTAGTTATTCCTGGTATTAGAAAAGGTAGATAAATAAACAAGCAACAAACAGAAAACACCATGAAAGACATTGTTAGGCTCATTATTTTGATTTTTTGGTTTCGTGCCTTCAAATAATTTCAAAAAAATAAAAATTCACCAATTACTCAACAACAATACGGGTCTTAAGGTGCTATATGATCCGTATGTTACATAGACAAACGGATCGTATTGCGTCATACGGCCCGTATAACATTGGACCGTATTGTTTTATACGGCCCGTATGGGGAGATGAATGACTGGTGTCAGGTGCGGCAGCTTATGTCGTTTGACTAAGGGGAATACAGGCCGTATGGTACAATACAACCCGTATTGGTTTTGTGCCAACAACAAGTTCGTGTGTATCTATAACAGCCACCTTGAACGTAATGGTCAATTTAAAAAATTTAACCCAAAAAATAAACGGCATCCACCTCAATGACCAAAATTGTTACGGTTGATTGAAAAGGTGAAACTAAAAGTGACACCTTAATGACCAAAATTGTTACGGCTCACTGAAAAGGTGGAACTAAAAGTGACCAAAACTATAATCTGAAATTACCACAGACGATTCGTGTAATTTAGTAAAAAAGACCAACGTGTTAAAAGGTCGAAAAACTCCAACTACGCCTGTAATTTCTGAAAAGAAATGATCAAAACCACAATATTTTCGTACCACCATCAATGTAATTCATCATACAAATGCTTTTAAACTTCTAAATCCATTCATCAAACTACTTTGATATAATCTAACAGTATAATTATTATAACTACTATAATATATTAATTATTCATATAACTAAAAAAGCTAGCCCTGCATCGACGGGTTAACCCAATTTCAACAGTATTGAAAACTTCAACCCGTTCATTTTGCCACCTCTAAAGATTGAAAACAAACTCCCCGTTTTTGATTTCTCATATTAGTTTCTTGCAATCAAGCTACATTCTGTTTGGTCTGAATGCCTGTTCTGCTGGGTTTTCATGCCTTAAGCATCATAACTGAAAAAGATTTGCTTCATAAAAGATGTGCATCAGTTGACCATATTACAAATCATACATTATGAGCATGATACTGCATTAAACAACAATGGTTAACGTTAATCGTCAAAAACTTACCTTATATGCGACTGTAGCACTGACCAACTAACATGAAATGGGAGAATTCAGCATCAAAACTCATGAAATTGCCACCCATCATGACATCCCACCTCACAACCATCTTTGCAAATAGTCAACCATTGTCTTTCTCCACAAATTTCATCAAATCCATCATCTCCTACGCGATTTAATCTGGTCCCTCCAATTCCAATCCATTGTAAACCACGAAACAAAGGCTTCTTCAGAAACTGAAAAGATTTACCAGATAATGCAGTGCAATTATATAGATCAAGCCTTCGTACCCTTCCCTTGAAAGCCAAAGCCATCACAGATGCATCTGTAACATGATAACAGTTCCTGATGGTCAGTTCTGTAAGCCCTACACAAGCATCAGCAATGGTGGTGATCGAGTTATCTGTCACTCCTTGCATATGTCCAAGATCAAGAGACGATAAAGTCTTCCTGATTTTACTTTCACTTCCTAACAAAGATATGATTCCTTCATCACTAACCCTCCTGCAACCTCTTAGAGAAAGGCATGAAATTTGAGTGTTCCCTTTACCTAAAACAGCCATACCTACATCGGTTACATCTGCACAACCTAAGTTTAAGGTTGTCAACAATGTAAGACGTGAAATGTTGTGAAGACAAGAATCTGCAACACTTTTGCAGCCAAACAAATCAAGAACCTCTAATGAGCTACATGTTGCCAGTTCACTCACTGCTTCACTGGTTACAGAATTGCATGACACCAGCTTGACCTCTACAAGGGATCGAGGAAACTTACTGAAATCTTGGAATGCCAAATCCGTCAAAAGAAAAGCATTTTGAATCTCAAACTTGTTCAAACTTGAACATGAATTGAGAATTGAAGCGAAGCCTGCATCGCTAACCTTGGAAAACCCACCGAACCGAACCGAGTCTAGTCTGTTGCAGCCCTCTGAAAGCAAAAACATGCCCATATCAGTTGTTCTTTTGAACAAAGAAGCAATACATTGCCGACTTCGCACAAGAGAAAGGCTTGTCAGATGCTTACAGTTAACTAGTGACTGAATCCCTAAGTTGGATAGGTCCTCAACTCGTAAAGATGTTGGATTGTCTTTAAGATCCAATTCAACCAACTGAGGGAGACAGTGTGCAATAGTGTGGAGAAGGGTGTCAGTAATGATATCTATAACTAATGATATGTGAGTCAAGGTTTGTCCAAAAGTCATAGGAGCAAGTGGGACCAGCGAATTGGCATATGTAAATGTTTTCAAGAAAACAATAGTCTCCAATGCACTAGCTGGTTGAAGTTTAAGAAGCTTTATGGTATGGGGCAGCTCATGGTAGATTCCAAGCAACAGAAAGCCATAATCATTGAAATCACCTCCACGAATTTTAATTCTTAGGGACTGTATATGCAAAAGAATCAACGGGGCTCAGTAGGAAGTATGCTTAGCATGATACTAAATATAAATATGGGTCAAAATAAGTAATGACACTTACCTCCAAGCGTTGACAACTTAAAAGTGAGCCTTGGCGAACCAAATCAAAAAGTGCAGACTTGTGAACAGAGACTGAAAACTCCAGTGTGAGTACCCTGAATACAAACAAAGAAACACTGTAACCATATTGTTATGAAATACAAATCTTGGTTTTAGAAAGCAGGCGCGTGAGACGATCAGGAAAGCGCCTCAGGGGCTTGAGGTGGGGCTTCATGCACATCTAAATCAAAATTGGTCAAAACTCAAAAGTAGAGGCTGATATGTAAAAACAACCATAGGATTGAAGAAATTATGAATGGTTTACTTGATAAAAAGGCTGATATGTAATTATGTAAAAGAGATGAGACAGATGCAACTTTTGGTTGTACATAGCGCAACGCCTTGCGTACGCGAAGCTCTTGCCTCACGCCTCCGCTTTCAGAACCTAAACGCCTAGGAGCGCCTTGCGCTTATTTTACATAACTTATCTAGACTACACATAGCTGTGATGTATATGTAAAAGAGATGGGACAAATACAACTTTTGGTTGTTCATAAAGCTTATTTGATTATACATAGAGCAACGCCTCGCGTTCGTGAAGCTCTTGCCTCACGGCTCACGCCTCCGCTTTCAGAACCTAAATGCCTAGGAACGCATTGCGCTTATTTTACATAACTTATCTACACATAACTGTGATGTATCAAACCAGTACCAAGTGTAGTTTTAGATCATTGCTTATCGTCAATTCACTAATGAATTAACAGTTAAAACCAGTAGAATGAAAATGCCAATTTGTACCTTAAATTTGGACAAATATTCCCAATGCTAGAAAGAAGTCTGTAAGAGACTGAAGAACATTTCAACAAAACTAATTCTTCAATATCAGGTCCTAAAAAGCTTCTGATTGAGGAATCATTGAGACGGAGGCAATCCAAGGTGATCTTCTTGAGTTTTCCAAAACTTCTTATAACTTCATCAAATGTTTGTGAATCTAGGGAAAATGCCTACCACAAAATTCAGATCCAGTTGTAAATATTTAGGGTTTAAAAATTCACAGATTGGATCAACAGAGATACAATTAAGCGATAAACGATATTGAACTCACGGAGAGATCGACGGATGAGAACGATGATAGAGCTTTGTTGACGGTTGATTGTAGGGTTCGTGAAACGCATGCCAGAGAACAAAGCGTCGTTAGTGTCTCCGGTTCCAACATTAAGAAGATTTCATTGAGGATGCTTTCAGGTATCTTCTCCAGTAAGCTATCGCCAGCTACGGAGGCGGAAGTGGTGTCGGTGTCGGTGTCGCCGCTGCTTTTCTTATGAGCCATCACTGACCGTTTTGCCCTTCGCCCGGTCTCTTTGTCCTCCATGGTTTTCAGTTAGCATCCTTCTACTTTGAAAAATATCCGTTTATGGGGTTGCTCTTTGATCGAATTTTCATTTAAAAAAAGATTTCATTTTGTTACATATCACAGATTTGGATTTGCAATTGAAATATGAAGTTTTGAAAGAAAACAATCCATTAAACCAATTGAAATTTATGATGCATTTGATTTAAAAAAAAATCATGAACTAATTGGAATTTATCATCTACCACCATCGCACTGGTGATGGCGAAAGGATTGGTAGATGGTGGCGGTGGTGACCAGTAAGCGGTAGTTGTAAAGTAATGGGTAGACCAGGGTCGGAGGTCGTTAAAATTATGTCATCAACGTTAAGCAGTAGATAGGCCATCTGGCGCCATGACGATATACGAACAGTGATGCATCATTGTCGGTGCTACATAATCCGTAGGAGGTAATGTAGGTGGCGAACCGGTGATACCATGCCCACAGGGCCTGTTTAAGGCCATAGAGAAATTTTTTAAGAAGACAGACATGTTGTGGGTTGTCCCGATCTGCAAACCCCGGAGATTGAAACATGTAGACTATTTCATTTAGCTCGTCATGTAAAAAGTGTTCTTTACATCTAGTTGATGTATTGGCCAAGATTGAGAGACAGTCAGAGAAAGAACAATACGTATTGTGGCGGGTTTAACTACATGGTTGAACGTCTCGTCACAATCGATCCCTACATGTTGGCACTTACCGTTCACCACTCGAAGATAACTTTGTGTCTTGGTACCATAACCTAAAGAAAGTCATCAAAAGTAGCAAGAGAATGCATATCCTGGTACCATAGAAGCCACCTATTGATGCAGATGATTTTGTCAGGAATGCCTGGATGAAATTCAATGATGAGGCATTGTTTGCATCAATTACTATGGAGATTCGAAATGATTTAAAGAGCCGCACAATATATGGTATGGTCAGGTAATTGAAAGAGGAATATAGTCACATATGTTCACCGGATCCCTATGTTGAATTACTGGAGTTCATATCATATTATGCAAAGGTGGATCACCGGGATGCTTGGATCATGTGATGCCAAGTAAACAATCTTGAGCACTCATGTATCCCATTTGATGATGATCTAATTATAGATCTGTTCAACAACGATACCTACAAGAAAGTTTTAAGATTGAAGGGAAAGAAACATCAAGAAATAGTTAAGGCAAGTGATAAGGGCAAGGCTATTGGTATTACCAAGAAGCAGATCTCCAAGTCAAATTGTCGAAAGAAGTAGTTGCCCATGATAGCTGAGGATTTTGAATGCTCTGGGAGTATCCATATAAGGTATCCTTGCAACAAAACTCTAAATCTTTTTCCTATTAAAAGTACTAACTTTGGCAACTGGTTTGCAAGGACTAAGAAGAAAAGAGGAAAGTTGGAATACGAGGACTTGAAGTATACTTCACAGTGAAATCATAGAGATGAACTATTGTTTAAAACAATATTATTTCTCGATTATCTTTTCACATAAATAAATGTTACATTGGTTTAATGTTTGTTGCTTATTTAAAAAGTTTTATTGCAAAATGGAACTATGATTTCAAATTTCTATATCACATAAAGACAATTGGTAAAATATCAAAATTGACCCTACCATCAATGAAAGTATTGAGAATCTTGCTAAGTCTGAAAATGATTGACATGACACTAGGAGGTCTCGAAATTAAAAAGATACCAGGCCATGTTTCAGAAGTCAAAAGGTTTGACAAATTCTAGAACAAGACAAATAATAAAACCATATGATATGATCAGAATGGAACTATTAAAACCAGCTATGACTATGCGAAGGAGTTATCACAACAAACTTCAATTGGTATTAACCAATTGATACCCCTTAGTCATACGTCATAATTGTCAATCCTGAAAAAATGCTAAACTAGGATCTTTTTAAAACGGGTATAAAACATATAAGATATGGTGTGGAAGAAATCCCATACAACATTCATGGTACAAAGATATATTTATCTTTTGAAAGTTCGCTCTAATCACCAAACAAAAAGGGTTCGTGAAACAACCCTAAAAGATCACATTCCTTTGAAAAGAGTTTCAAGTCTATGGATATGATCCAATAATCAAATGTGGTATTACCCACATAAGAACCTGTTAAACAGCAAGGAGTTGCTGACTCTAATACTGAGAGTATTTGGAGACTAGTCATTACGCACATGTATATTGGAGTCAAGTAGAACTTAGTAATGATCTGAAAGATGCAAGTATTTATGATCATAGACACAAAATAAGATTTGAAAATTCTACAAAACAACTAGACATAAATAACAAAGAATTTGTAATTTGAACCCATAAACATATTAGATGCACCCATGAAAGTTGAGTCAATGTCAAATTTAGACTCATAAGATATACTGATCTTATTTAGCATATCATAGATGAAGGATTACATACTTTGCAGAACTTTTCATTCAAACATCAAATGTTGATTTAAGAATACAAGTCAAGATACTGAAACAGGAACTGAAATGTCAAAACCAAACAGAAAAAAAATGGTTAGGAACCAATTTGAAGTTTAGTGAGAGTTGTACGTAGTCAAGATAGGATTTGTTCCCTTACTAACGTAAGAGACTGACTTATCTGGGGCCCTCGTTGGTTCAATCTAGTATAAATGCATGGTCGTGCTCAAACTAAGAGTTTGTTAGACCACTTTGAATCTCGATCGAGAAAGTGACTGTTGAACACTATATGAGAACGAAAGAACTGATCCATGTCTCATGTTCAACGAGATGTTTACTAGAGAAAGGATAACTGATAAATAACAGTGGCTATTGCGAATAGTAAAGTAAGGGTACTTGGACTAATCGAGAACAGTTGACATCTTGTAAAGCGTTATACCTTGATAGGGTCAGTGAGATGTAGGTAAACGTCCAACACAGTCTATGTTGACATATGATCTTATGGAAGTGGAAGTCTGTTGGACTAGTATGCCTAAATAACGACATTTGACAACATTGTTATCGAGTACGATCAAAAGAGTTACACCACGAGCAACGAACAAATTAATGAGACACTTAAAGTGTTAAACGGTCCGACACGAAATGGCAACAAGTTTTAATTATTTGAGATATAATTAATTACAAGGTATTAAAGAGTTAATAATCAATTGTAAATTTTTTGAATTACGAATTAGTTATTTAATTATCAAAATAAGTTTGATAATTACTAGATAATTAAAATGATTGATTAAAATTTTTAGAGTAAATTACATGAAAGCTTCCTATGGTTTGTCAATATTTTGGATTGGCTCTCCAAGTATGAGAAACTACATCTATGCTCCCCGTGGTATGATAACGGATAACACAAAAGGTCCCTCGAGCGAATGTCTGTTAAATTTTCTGTCAACTTTTTTAAAAATAACCAAAATACCCTAAGGTTAAAAAATAAAAAAAACATTAAAAATAAAATTGAAAGAATTACATATGAAAATATGAGACCCACTTCTAATAAGGTATCAAAAAATACCCCTATCCCACTATGTCTTTCTCGTTGAGAACAAGTCCCCAACCCACACCATCTTCAACCTTTATCTTCACCACCACCATCATCTCCCGGCAACCACCATCATCTCCGACCACCACCACTGTGGATCCTTTCCGTTTTCAAGTTTAAACCACAAATCGATTCATCACTTGAATAATTACACGATGAGAAAACAAATCAAATGGGACCCACCCATCTACCTCATCGGGCAACCAGCCTTTCTTCTTCTTCTTCTTCTTCACATATTTCAACCCTATATCACCACCCATCTGCCTCACCGGCAACCACCCCAATCATCGCTCTCCAACACCCACTTGCAACCCATCTACCTCACCGGCAACGACTCTTCCCGGTTGGAGTACCACCCTCGTTTCCTCTGACCGCCGCACATAGTGCTGGCCACCCTCAATCTCCTGGCGTCGGTTCTTTCTCTACTATCATTCCGACGATGAGGCTACAATTTTAACCGAGGAAGAATATTAAAAGGTTCCAAGACCTTGTCGGCGACTCCATTCGAATCCCTAATTTTCAAGAAGACCACCGCGAAATCGCGAATACCACTGATGTTTAAGCGACCGTTCTGGCGATTTTGACCGGAGAACCATCAACATTGTTGATGCCCTCCATAATCTTTCTCCGGTGATGCAAATATATTTTGCTTCTGTTCTACAAATAAAAAACCCCTTCAACCTTTTCTTTGATTCTCACAGAGATGTATTTTCAGGGATGGTTTTAGGGTTTATTAACCAAGAAAGAAGAAATGTGAATATGTGGGTCATCATTTAATAATTTATTTTAAATGTGTTAGATATATCCAAAGGGGTAATTTGGTCATTTTATAGGCACTTAATAGAGAAGATAGACGGTCATCCAATCTGGGGACCATTTATGTTAGAAGTTAACATACCACGAGGAGGAAACATGTAGTTTCACATATTTGGGGAACAAATCCAAAACAATGACAAACCACAGGGACCTTTCATGTAATTTACTCAAATTTTTAATTAATTAGATTTAATTAAAACCCTAACTTGTTTCCTAAGTTTCTAGGAAACTATAAATAGGGAGTTAGAGGTGAGATTAAATACACCATCTTTTGCTATCAAAGAATTAGCAAAAACCCTAGTCCCACTCCATACCAAAAGTCATCGTCGCCGCTGTCGGGTGAGCCGCGAACGAGAAGGAAGACCGAAAGGGTTCAGGTCTCAGTTGTTTTCATGATTACCATATCTAGCAACTGGTTTCATTGTTTCGGGGTGTCTCAGTTTTACTCAACTACTCAAGTCTGAAAGTACAACCCTGATTTGATATGTGACGTGTTTTGTTTCTATTTTGGTTTGGTTTGCATCTGGACTCCTGATGGGGGGATTAAAGTTCTGGTTTGATCCGGCTCGTACACACGCTTCGTCTATTATGTTTGACAAAAGATTTTAAAACCTATGTACGAAACCCAACAAAATTTAGTACGGAAATTAGGTTTTTAATAATATGTGTAGTATAGAGCACATTGTTAAGGTGTAGGGGGGTGGTTGAGGGTTGTATGACCGGATCCAAGTATTAGTACTTTGTTATCGTTTTTGACAAGAATAGAGGTAATGAATCAACCGGAGAACGTGCATAAATATTACCTTGATTTGTCGTGAGGTGGGATGAGGCCCCGGTGTCCATGTACCACTTATTATCACCGGGTTCTAAATTCATAGCCTAAAAAGCATTATTGATATCCGTAGGGTTGAGTGCGTCATACTGAGTCATGCGTGTCTGCGGGTGTGTCGGTGGTCCACCCGAACGGTTTCTGGTGTGTCGATTGGGTCTGGCCCATGGAGCCGCCCACCCCTGTTGCAACGGATAGGGTGATGGCGGCGGTTGCATGTTCCACCACATTGCCCAAGGTGGTGCTGATTGGGTCCACTAGCCGTGATTCCCCCTATTTCTCGACGGTCCTCGATTGTTACGCTCCCGGTTTCCTAACTGTCCTCGGTTCCTATTGTCCCGGCGGTTCTATTGCGATGCGGTTCGTACATATGCTTCGTCTATTATTGTGACTCCCGGAAAATTCAGGTTAATATCCATACCCGACTATTACTTGAATTCACATGATTTCAGTTGCATCATACTTAATTATAGAGTAATTAAGTACATATTTCGTATAACAAGTCCATTCATTTCATTTCATTACATGCATCGGTAATCGGACAGATTACCGGGACACACACGCGTCCTATCACATGAACGTTGGTGAATTTTAGAAATAATACTTAGACATATGATTGGTGTGCAAAATATATATGTAATACTGTGATTTAATATTTCATGCTAATATGAATTTTTTCAGAATTTTTAGAGCAACTTTTAAATTAATGTTTTTTTAAGCGGATACGCGATATGTGCCAACAACACTAAATTAGTTTTTTATAAAAATGATGGTCTTATACTTGGGCTTAAATAATTCAGCTCTTTTAATTATTAATCCATATTAGAGCCCATTCTTTATTTAAAAAGCCTTAAAAGAATGTAAAAGCCTAAACCCATCCACTTACGACACCCCTAAACACCTCATTTTACCCTAACCCTAGCTCACACACTCTCTCTCCCTTCTCTAACTTTCGGCCGCCACTTGTGGCTAGCCCCCACCCCCATTCAAAATTTACTCTAGCCATTACAAGTTCAATCCAAGGTGATTTCAAGAGGATTAGTGGTGATTCAAGCTATTACAAGACTATACTAACATCATATCTCGGTTTTGTAAGCATCCCTTTCCATTTTTATTCATTATTTTCGGCCTTATGGTGGTACCCATCTATCCAAACAATTTTCATTGTTAAAAGTGTTATAATACTTGTTTTTAACCAAGAGTTTTCATAAAATGGAGTTGTTGACACATATTTGCACTTTTTATTATTCGAAATGTTCATTTAGGTTGTTATTTGCTCGTTTTTATTTATAGAAACTTTGTTGGATGAGATTTTGCATAAATGAATGTATGATATGTTTGATAGTTTAAATGATGCTCATAATAGTAGAATAAGTAGGAAATATAAATTTTTTGGTTGAAATGTTGTTTTACTCTATGTCAGGGTCGACTTACTATGTAAGGAAACTTTAATTTTGCATATTTTGTGTTATGATGTTCTATTGGATAAAAACTTGATAATATAGTTCTATAACATATATTAAAGTAGTATAAAGAGTTATTTGAAGTTACACATGTGCAAAAGGGTCGTTTGGACCACTTTCCTAAATCTTGAATTTTGACTTTAAAAAGTCAATTAGAATGAGTTTGGGCTAATTACATAATTAGTCCTTGTAGTTTGAGTTTGGAAATAGACAGAATTAGTTCTTGTGGTTTGAGTTAAGTAAATTAGGTTAGGATTTAACTAGATTTGCTAACTGAGTTAACCGGAAAAGTCCGGATTGTCACATCATCCCCTAGTTGAAAGAATTTTCGTCCCAAAAATTAGAATAGTACCTTAAGAGTTTGACATGGATTGCTTGAACAGATGAGGATACTTGCGCATCATCTGATCCTCGCGCTCCCATGTGAATTCCGGTCCGCGTTTCGAGTTCCAACGAACTCTGACAATAAGGATTTTACTACGTTTGAGCGTTTTGATTTCCCTATCCATGATTTCTACTGTTTCTTCAATGAACCGCAGTTGTTCATCGATGTGTAGTTCCTCAAGAGAAACCGTGAGTGTCTCGTCTGCTAGACGTTTCTTCAAGTTCGAGACATGAAAGACATCATGTACACCACTAAGTCCTTCAGGTAGCTCCAGTTGATACACTACTGGGCCAATTCTCTTCACTATCTTGAATGGTCCAACATAACGAGGATTTAGTTTGCCTCGTTTCCCGAAGAGAATTACACCTTTCCAAGGTGAGACTTTCAGAAGAACCATGTCGCCTACTTGAAACTCTAACGGTTTACGACGCTTATCGGCGTAGCTCTTTTGACGATCACTAGCTGCCGCCATACAGTTTCGAATTTGAACGATCTTTTCAGAGGTTTCGAATACAAGTTCGGCACCTGTAAGTTGGCTATCTCCAACTTCAGCCCAACAGATAAGAGATCGGCATTTACGTCCGTACAATGCCTCGAATGATGCTGCCTTGATATTAGTGTGATAACTGTTATTGTGGGAGAACTCCACTAAAGGTAAGTGAGACTCCCAAGTGTTACCGAAATCGATCACACAAGCTCGTAGCATGTCCTCTAAGGTTTGAATTGTACGTTCCGTTTGACCATCAGTTTGAGGGTGATACGCCGTACTCATGTCGAGACGCGTACCTAAACCTTTTTGTAGAGATTGCCAAAAATGTGATGTGAATTGAGTGTCTCGATCCGAAATGATAGAAATTGGAATTCCGTGTCGAGAGACTACTTCTTTTAAATAAAGACGTGTAAGTTTCTCCATTTTGTCAGTAGCTTTCATTGCTAAGAAGTGAGCAGATTTTGTCAAACGATCGAAAATTACCCAGATGCTGTCACATCAGCTAGGAGTTCGGGGTAGTATAGTGATAAAATCAATATAAATTTGCTCCCATTTCCACATAGGAATCTCTGGTTACTGCAGTAAGCCAGAAGGCTTTTGGTATTCTATCTTGACCTTCGCGCAAGTCAGGCACTTACTCACTTAGGTGGCTATATCGGCCTTCATCTTTGGCCACCAATATAGTACCTTTAGGTCATGATACATCTTGCCAGAACCTGGATGAATAGAGTATCGAGATTTATGAGCTTCATTCATAACCAGTTCTCTTAGATTTCCGTACACTGGAACCCATATTCGCTCCGCGAAATAGCGAATGCCGTCTGATTTAACCCCGAGTTGTTCTTCCATACCATGTGGCTTCTAACGATAGGTTCTCCTCTTTAAGAGCACCACGGATTTTGTCAGGTAATCCGGTGTGAATAGTAAGCTGTAATTCTCGAACTTGTTTGGGTTTGGTGTCCTTACGGCTTAGGGCATCGACTATCACATTAGCCTTCCCTGGATGATATCTGATTGCACAGTCATAGTCGTTTAAGAGTTTGACCCAACGACGTTGTCGTATGTTCAACTCTTTCTGCTTAATGATATGCTAAAGACTCTTGTGATCGGTATAGATAGTGCATTAGGTACCGTACAATTAATGTCTCCATATCTTTAGTGCAATTACCACGACTCTCAACTCTAAATCATGAGCCGTGTAGTTTTTCTCGTGGTCAGTTGACGAGAAGCGTATGCGATCACTTTCTCGCGTTGCATCAGTACACAACCAAGACCTTGAATGGATAATACACTACAAAGTCATATGTTCCCTCTGGAAGAGATATAGTGGGTGCACTGCAGAGTTTCTGCTTAAGCAGTTGGAATGCTGACTCCCGGGTGTCACCCCAGTTATAGGTTTTACTCTTTTGAGTCAGGGTAGTGAGAGGTTGGGCAAACTTGGAGAATCCCTCTATGAAAAGATGGTAATAGCCAGCCAATCCCAGAAATTGTCGCACCTCCGTCGGGGTTGTCGGTGCTGCCTAATTCTTGATTGCTTCTACCTTAGCTGGATCGACATGTATTCCTTTCTCGTTGTCTACATGTCCTAAGAATTGCACTTCACGAATCCAGAATTCGCACTATGAAAATTTTGCGTACTATTGTTCTTGCTTTATCAATTCTAGAATCAAACGTAGCTGTTTCTCATGTTCATCCCGATTCTTGGAATAGATGAGGGTGTCATCAATGAAGACGATAACGAATTGGTCGAGGTACGGTTTACACACTCGGTTCATGAGATCCGAGGACACTGCGGGTGCGTTGGTCAGTCCAAATGGCATGACCATGAATTCGTAGTGACCATACATAGTTTTGAAAGTGGGCTTAGAGACGTTTTCATCTCGGACTCTCAACTGATGATAACCGAATCTAAGGTCGATCTTGGAATTGAAACTTGATCCTTGGAGTTGATCAAATAGATCATCAATGCGGGGTAGGGGATAACGGTTTTAGATAGTTACTTTGTTTAGCTCACGGTAATCGATGCACATGCGGAAAATCCCATCCTTTTTTTTGACAAATAGGACTAGAGCTCCCCATGGTGATGAGCTAGGTCGGATGGAACCTTTATCCAACAACTCTTGCAGTTGTGTAGATGGTTCTTGCAATTCACTAGGTGCAAGTATGTAGGGTGTCCGAGCGATAGGCGCTGCTCTGGGTGCTAGATCAATTTGAAATTCGACTTGACGATGTGGTGGAAGACCAGGCAGGTCTTCGGAAAATACCTCCGGATAATCACGAACGATTGGTATGTCGTCAATCTTCTTCTCCTCTGATGGCTGCTCGGCGACGAGAGCCAGAATGGCAGTATGACCTTTACGTAGACACTTTTGTGCTTTTACGAAAGATATGATGCCAATGACTGCACCACTCCTTTCGCCTTAGACAGAAAGGGTTTCTCCACCCAGGAGAGGAAGGTGAACAGTTTTCTCATGACAAATAATCCTGGCTTGGTTCTTAGATAACCAATCCATTCCGACAATTACGTCGAATCTGCCATGTGTGACTGGCTTGAGGTCAATGTTAAGCTTATGACCAACTAGTTCAAGTTTACAACTTTTAAGAATGTGGGTTGCTTCTATTATCTGTCCATCAACTATTTCTATGGTGTATCTAGCTTCTAGTAAGGTTGGAGTACGACCGCACCAGTAAGAAATTTGTGAAGTCATGCTGAGACTTATAGCGAGACACGTGCTTATAAGGTAAGCGTCAGTCAATGCAAAGGCTAAGGGAAGAGGTTCACATGTAGGAAAATTTTTAATGAGATATAGATTTATCTGAGTACAAGGGATGGGATGTCTGTTTAAGTAATCGCGTTCAACTGATGGCCAGTTGGATTAAATCCCCATTTTCTAATTTCATCGGAACAACGGGATCATTTAGAAAAGTCTGCTTACAGAGTTGGATATCCGGGGGTATAAATCAAACTAGACCAAGGATTTCTCAAATTCTGCTTAGAAAGGCTTAGTCATCAACCACAAGTTGATTAACTAGGACTTATGTCAGGATGAGTAGTCGGAAATCGTTTGATCCGAGTATTCACTCGAGTTGAAACATAATACGAGAGTCCAATCCAGTGGATTATAGCTGGGAACATGCATATGAAATGCGACTTCGAGAAGTGAAACTAGTTCATGAATGTGTTATTGGAAGAGGCAAGTAGCCGTCCTTCCTACTGAGTCGGGATAGGGTTTGAGTATGCAATGAGCAAGGTGTTCTCAACCTTGTGTTCAGTCTTTCTTCAAAAGAATATCGACCAAAGCGCGAGCCCATGGCTCGGGAAAGTGATGACATCTACATATCAGTGGATTATGCAATAATGCGTGCAACAGTCTGCCTTCACAAGTCGTATTGTTGCTAGTGGGTACAGTGGGGACTCGCCTCCGACGATCCCAACTCCCAAAGAGACATGTGCTACTGCTGAGTGTCGTCCATAACATGGACCTGAGAAAGTCCACCATACCCGACAGATGATGGTGGTGTGAGAGAATCCTCCGAAGGCTTCGTCTCGCTGCCGACGGACGGGAGTGGTTGTTGTTTTGGTGATTCCCCGAGTGTCTCCACTGGGAATGATGATGTAATGCGAATGACGTGTTCCTCGTCAGTAGAGGGTAATATGAATGATGTCAACATGCCTGCAATGCAACGCATGTTTAGATGCTACGTGTAGCATGTATGCGTGTCTGTGTCGTGTAACTAATGTGTGTGGGTTATAGTGTAGTATGCAATCCTAGTTCTCTATAACCAGTGGCTCTGATACCAATCTGTCACACCCCCAAATTCCACTAACGGAGTTTTACCGTTTGGAAGGTGACACACCAGGATCTCAGTCATTAGTTACATCAAACGACACTATATGGGACTTAAAATGTCATAGCATAAAAGTTCAGAGTTAATGTGGAAGCGTAAACATTAATATGAAATCAAGAGTAATTACACGCAACAAGAGTCAATCAATGTAAATAAGTAAAATGTTTAAAATGCTTGAAATGAATGATATGACAGTAGGACTCCATGCATGTCCTAAGTGTGCAACCTGTGCCAAAGCGACCTGAGAAACATGTAAGAAAAATGTCAACACGAGGTTGGTGAGTTCACAAGTTTCAAGTTTGCAATGAGAGTGTTTGCCAGATTATGTACATTCAATATGCATATCTATAGGTAGCTAGCCTATGTTCATGTCTTACTAAAGCGCTCGCAACCGAAGCTGACAGTGATGTTTGTTTGTTTGCCTCCAGCCAGATCTATCAACTCTGACTAATGTGTTAAGGTCAATATTTCACCCGTTCGATCTACAATCGAGTTAGCGCAACTAACGAGGGTGGGGTTTGTCAAACCCAGTAGTACTACCAAAATTACCTCGTTAATTCCATATTAACGGCCCGAAGTGTGTGAGGACTTTCATGATAGTGTGTTACGCTTAGCCTCAACAGTGATATCATATGAAGTACCATAATCAAAATAGTGTGCGTCATGTTTTCTCCCCCAACGGGAAAAACATGTAAAATGATGTTTGTTTGCGTACCTGTTTCTCCCCCACGGGAAAACAAGTAAAAGTATGATGTTTTGTGTACATGTTTCTCCCCCAACAGGAAAACAAGTAAAAAAGGGGCCGTGAAACTCACCTGGATAAAGTAGTGGATGTGATCACACGAAAGAAAGGTTGGAACCACAAGTGTAAGTCTCAGACGACTTACGTATGCCCTAAAATTATAAACACATAAGTTAGGGACGTATGGGATTTTGTGACGACGACACGAAAGATTAGGGTTTAAGAATGGACAAATGTGCATACGGGAAAATAGATTTCTTAATATAATAATTAAGATTAATGCGTTACGTGTCGAACGTTAATAATGAATAATATTAAGTAAATCATTAAATTCGTACGTTTGCCATTTAAAATGGTTAGGAAAATAATATAACTATATATATTATTTTTAAGTTCGTAGGTTTAACCAAATAATCTTTTATGTGTCAAAAATAATAAATATATTATTTTTAATCGATATAATAAACGAGAGTAAATAATATAAACAATTATATTATTAATTAGTTTAAAAAAAAAGTCACACGAGTTAATTAAACGAGGCGAAATAATATAAATTATATATTATTTTATAACATGAGTCACGGGTTGAAAATAATATAAACATATTAATTTATACGAGGTTACGGTTTAAAATAATATAAATAAATTATTTTTAAAAGTGAGAATAATAATAAAAATAGGTTATGAAACCAAACCCGAGCCTACGGGTTGTTTCCCGGGCTAAAACACTTTAATATAATAATATAGGAAAATGTTTTATAATTAAATAATGCTTAGAAAATAATTAAAAACAAAACAGGGGTGGGGAGACCCGAACCCGGGTCTCCTCCTCACCAGCACACACACTTAACCACTCCACCCGCTAGGGCTATCGCAAACAAAACCGGATCAGTAAGCTTTTAATCAAAAGCTTTCCTGTGTTCTTCCCCCCCTGTGTGAACCGAAGCCAAAACCATCCCTAAACCCATTGATTTCGATTCTGATTAAACAACAAGGCATATGGGTTTTGTGGTTTAGGGTATTGCGAAACTGATGATACAAACAATTGTAAAAATGGTTGAGAATTGAGTTGTTAATTTTTATTTAAAAGAGTCAAAAACCCTAGGTTAAGAACACAGACCAAATTGGTGAATTTCGATATTGGAATTAGTTGAAAACATAGGGCTTTTACTAAACGAATGATTGCAAATCTGATCATGTGGTTTAATTTCATTTATGTTGTGTTCAAGATCAAAAGCCCCAATTTGTTTTATGAACGAACCCTAGTTTCTGGATTATGAAGAATTCGATGTTATAATTTCAAATTAGCAAGGGGCTTTCATTAAGCAGAGGATAACGAATCGAATGGTATAAATCAATTGAATTTAAACAGAGTCTAGGGTAGGGTTCGATCAAACCAGTTTCATATGAACCCTAGATTCTGAATTTCGATCCAATCGATGATATAAGCCCAATTAAGCATGGGGCTTTTACTCTACAGATAAAAACGAAGCTATGGGTGAAAGTAGTTACCAGAATTGGGTTTGAATTGAAGGTGTTCGACTAAAACCGATGCCGACTGTGACTGAGTTTGTCTCTTGCGACTCCTGCGGTGTTCCCGGTCACTATGATGCGTACAAAAGTTTCAATGGAGTTCGTTTGTCGAGTGCAGAGGGTTCAATTGTGGGATTTACGCAGGATTTAGATGAATTTGATGACCATATGATCGTGGTCGACGGTTTCGTTTTAATTACCCATAATTGGGTTTAATTCGTGCAATCATGATGTTTAATCCGGTAGTTAAGGCCGTTAATGTCCGAAATCGTGTAGTTTCAGTTTCGATTTCAACAAGAACGGTTGTGGGATTCGAATTCGATCAAGGTATTACGGTTTGACTATCAAAAGTCAAACCAAATCAACAATGGGTAAATTTCATGTTTAGCCCCTGCAGTTTCATGTTTATAAGTTTGGGAATTGGCATAATTAACCCTTATGGTTTGAATTGAGGTTAGAAAGTTGATTAGTTGACTTTCAAAAGTCAACATGAACCTAAATCTTGGATTTTGACTTTAACAAGTCAATTAGAATGAGTTTGGGCTAATTACACAATTAGTCCTTGTAGTTTGAGTTTGGAAATAGACAGAATTAGTCCCTGTGGTTTGAGTTAAGTAAATTAGGTTAGGATTTAACTGGATTTGCTAACTGAGTTACCCGGAAAAGTCCGGATTGTCACATATAATAAGTAGGAAATATATTTTTTTTTGGTTGAAATGTTGTTTTACTCTATGTTAGGGTCGACTTACTATGTAAGGAAACTTTAATTTTGCATATTTTGTGTTATGAGGTTCTAATGGATAAAAACTTGATAATATAGTTCTATAACATATATTAAAGTCGTAGAAAGAGTTATTTGAAGTTACACATGTGCAAAAGGGTCGTTTGGACCACTTTCCTAAAAAGGAAACTTTAATTGTTCATATTTTGTATGTGTAGGTTATAAATGTTTAAAATGAGTTATATGGCTTTATTACTATATGAATAGATGACTTATGCAAAAATATGTAATTTGGAATGTTTTGGAGGAAATTTCTAAATAAGGAAACTTTGTTATTTTGTGAACTTCACCTTTGCTTAGAATAGAAAGTTTATGTGTAGAATCATGTTTATGATATGTTACTAGTATAAATTCATGTATAACTTGTTTAGTTGAGTCATGACACTTAAAGTACATTAAAACCCTAATTTCTTAAAAGGGGAAACTTTGCCATGCTAATGACCATAATATAGGAATGACATGTTATGTTACTTGTTCAAATAAGTGGAAATAATGTTAATAGGTTATTAATACAATGACATAACTTGTGTGTATGAATGGTTAACATGTATGAAATATACCATGAATATGTACAAGTGCCATGTTACTTGTCACATGTTAATTACTTATGCAACTAATTGAAACATGTATGTTATGTCACAAAGTATGACTCATATGTTACTTAAGTAGTACTTAGACGTTACTTAAGTATTACTTGTATGTTACTTATGTGTTACATATGTACTACTTATATGTTACTTATGTGCTATTTGTACATGACTTCAACATTAGTCAACATTGGTCAACATTAGTCAACATTGGTCAACATTAGTCAAACTTGGTCAAATTTGGTCAAACCTTGGCCAAAGTTGGTCAAACCTTGGTCAAACCTCGGTCAACTTTGGTTAAACCTTTTCAAAACGTCAATGTAACCTTTCAACGTTGAGTCGTTTGGATGAATGTGGTTACATAAACCATATTTACTTTCATAGACCTTATAGCCTTACTATTCCTAGGGCTCGGTTAGGCCAGTATTCCATATTTGCTAGATTCCACTTGTTGCTTTCATTCTTCATTCCCCGTATTACCAGGTGAGTTTTCACGGCCCCATTTTACTTACTTTTCCATTTGGGGGAGATACATGCTAAACCATTTTCTTACTTAGTCGTATGCTGATTACTTTGATTTCGCTTTAACATATATAAGTGGGTGCATTTCCCGCACATAAAGTCCTCTCATATTCGAACCGTTAATTATTACACAAAGCGAGGTGATTCATGAATAGTACTATTAGGTTTAACAACCCCCACCCGGGTTAGTCGCGCTAACTCTGACTGGGAGTCAAACGGGTGCATAATTGACCTAATCCATTGCGTGCCGGGCACGTAAGAGGTAAAATGCTAGTTTCTGCATTCCTTCGTTGAGCTTCGGTTTCGGTGTTGCTTATATAGTTATTGTTTATTGTATGATCAACAATCGAATCACTAGTATACATACATACTATTACACTGTTTTCATTTTTGTTTCTATTACTTAAACCTGTGAACTCACCAACCCTGTGTTGACACTTTTAAGCATGTTTATCTCAGGTCTCTAAGCATTCACGCATGGACTAGGATTGCATGTCTGGAGTCGCATTTCATGTTTTCATTTAGAATCTAGGTTTATGTGAACCTAATTTATTATGCTTCTGTATTTTGCTACATTACTTATGCTTCCGCACTTTACTTTCCGCATTTTCAAACTCTGTATTACTTATTTATTTTTGTATGATGTTCAAACGGAAAGTCTTTTCGAAAACCATTTAGAGGTCGTTCGAAATGACCGGGACTGATGATCCTTGACAGTCACAACCCGCGGGTAACCCGCTGTGGAATTTCAGGGTGTGACAATTATGTTTGACGAAAGATTTTAAAACCGGTGTACGAAACTCAACAAAATTTAGTACATAAATTAGGTTTTTAATAATATGTGGAGTATATAGGACATTGTTAAGGAGTTGGGGTTTATTTGGGTGGTTGAGGTTTGTATGACCGGATCCAAGTATTTGGTATAATTTTGTTATCGTTTCTGACAAGAATATAGGTAATAGAATTAACAGGAGAATGTGTAGAAATATTACCTTGATTTACCGTGTGACAGGATGAGGCCCCGGTGTCCATGTACCACTGATTATCACCGCATTCTAAATTCATAGCCTGAAAATCATTACTGATATCCGTAGGGTTGGGTGCGTCATACAGAGTCATGCGTGTCTGCGGGTGTGTCGGTTGGGTCTGGCCCATGGAGCTGCCCACCCCTGTTGTGACGGACAGGGTGATGGCAACGGTTTCATGCTCCACCACATTGGCCAAGGTGGTGCTGATTAGGTCCACTAGCTGCGATTCCCCTTATTTCCCGACGACCCTCGATTGTTACGCTCCCGGTTTCCTAATTGTCCTTAGTTCCTATTGTCCCGGCGGTTGTGTTAGTCCCGTAAAGGTCCTCCCCGGTTTTGGTAGTCTCAGCGAGGAGGTGATGAATCTCCCCGGTTTTGGTAATCACGTCGGGGAGGAGCGTTGGGTGGTGCCGAGTCATGCGGGGTAATACCTAGTGTCAGAGAGTCACGAGCCGACCGACGCATTTTCTCAAGTTGTAGCATGCTACAAGTAGTATTCCACGTGGGGAGGCTTTGGTTGATAAAAGAAGCAATTGTATCAAATTTAGCCGATAGGCCACGTACCGGTTGAACTGTCGGTTGCTTCTCGGTGATAGGGCTGTCAAACTACTAACAGTTGATCAGCAAGTTCTTTAAGTTTCTGATAGTAAGCATCTAAATATGGCATGGCTCGTAGAGTGAGATTGGTAAATTCATGTTCTAGGACAGCAGCCCGGGAACCTTTGTTACTAAGAAAAATATTTTTAACACTATTCCAGGCTTCAATAGTAGTGGAGTCGGGTTCAAGAACATGAACCAAGAGTTCATCTGACGGTGTTCCGTAGATCCACTATAAGACAATAGCATCAATCTTAGATTAGGAGACGTATTCCATGCCGTCTTGTGTGGGAGTTGGGGTTCCATCAATGTGGCGAAGGACTTTGTATCCATGTGCATGAAGCTGAAACAACTTCACCCATGAGGAGCAAGAGACCTTCGTTCCATCTAACACACGTACTTTGTGTTATATGTCCATAACTCGTGTAGACTGAGTGTAGGGGTGTAGGTTTAGCGGCGACAACATCGGTCTCTGTCTTGTCGGTTTTGTCAGCTATCGGATGAGAGGGGCTGTGATAGAAAAGAAATTGAGGGCCAGAGATGGGATTGACAAGGCTGGAATCGGCAAAGGAATGTGACCGTGGTCACATCCAACAGCCAAACACGTGTACATGATGGCGGTGGCTAGGGTTTGATAATATCTCTGATACCATGTAAAGTAATGGAATGTGAATAGATGCCTTATCATTAACGTAAAAGGGATTTAAATACAAAAAGAGGAAACCCTATAAGGGTAATACAACAAATACATATTAAGAATCTAAATATATACAAAGATACTATAATATCTTCTTCTAATAGTAGCGAGGCGGTAGGGGTAATTGTAGGGGTGGCGGAGGTGACAACGATTCTAGAGTCGAAGATTTCAATCCTTTTAGTTGAATTCCTTCACAATTTGAAAAGAATGTTAAATGAACAACTTTGTGAGAATTAATTCAATTTATTTCGTTACTTAACCAAACATGTTATCTTTGAAATTCATATTCCAATGGACCAATTCTAATAAATGTTGCAAGCCAAACATATTAGAAATTGAATTAAGATTCAAATTCAATTGAGTCCATAGAACCAAATGTTCCATTAGGTTCTCGTACTTAAGCTATGTATTATGGGTCAGTGAGTGTGAAAAAAAATGACGCTACATAAGCAGTGGGTGTGGTCACATTCACATTCACTATCATGTGTAATATGTGTAATGGTGTTTGTGTGAAGTGTGAATATGAGACTTAATTAAAAAAGAGATTATAAGTGTAGTGTTGTGGTTGACGGATGAAAAAAAAAATCAAAAGTCTTTCCCTTGTCCCACGTTCGTGAGCAGCCTCACGAAGGCGGCCTCACTCACGCCCCGGAGGGCTGGTGTTCCCTCTTGTGACAGGCTGAGCTAGCAGCTCATGCCAAATTCTATAAAACTCGTTGATATCCCCTATGCAACATCGAAAACAGTCCAATATTAGATAAATAATTATTTTTACTTTTAATATTGATTTATAATAATTAGACACGATATTTCAGTATATAATCATTTAATTGCTAAAAGTATCCCTCTCTAAATTTTATACATGCATATAAATGAAACGAAAAAATATAAAACAAAGGCTTGATTGTGTTTATTTATTTAACTTTAATTAAAACACAAACACTTATATGAACGGAAATTTTTGTTTATGTTCGTCGTTAAGAAAATTAACGTGTTTGTATCCGTTCGTGTTCTTTCATTAATATTATAAACGAACAGTTCACAAACATAAGAGAGTTCAAACAAACCCAAACGAACGAACACCAATTAAAAACAAACTTGAATATACAAATTAAAGTCTAAAATAGTATCATTTTTAAAATCTAGCTTTTTCGCAAATAAGCTAGAAACAAAAGGTTTTAAAATTAGAAAATCAAATTGATTAATTAATATTAGTAATAATAAATAAATTTAAATAGATATTCAAGCGAACAAACATAATTGAACGGATATAAAAGGACGAATATAAACAAACATTCACGAACGTAAATGAACGAACGATACATATGTCCATGTGTTCGTTTAACTAATTAAACAAAAAATTATGCCCATGTGACATGTTATAAACAAACTTACCATCAAAAGGTTCACGAACATTTCGTTTAACGTCCGGTTCGTTTACAAACCTAATTTATAGGTTTGTTTCAAATAGAACTCGAATCCACAGTATTATTTAAGATGAAGGAACACCTTAGATAAACATTTTTTTATACCATCGACCCCATTAACCAGAATTGTTATTCCTATTTGACCCAAACGGCCAAAACTAATAACCCGAGTCCCAGTCCATCCACGTAGAATCCTCGAATCTTATTAAAATTTTAAGAAAAGTATAAAATAAAACAAATTACTAAACACTTTCCAGTTTGTAGAGTCCAGAATTCACGGACTTTTTTTTAAGGCAAATTTCTTAATTCCTGTCGGGAGTGGGACTTGAACCCAGAATTCACGGACTTGATAGCACAAAACTGCTAACCATTTCACAAAGACAACTCATTTTTCGACACAAGGATCCCATCACTATCCGCATACAACCACTCCCCATCATGGATCAAGGTTCCACCAATATGAACCGCCACATTCTTCTCACCAACACCTCTTTTATTCGACTTTTGAGGATGCGAAGCCAACGCTCGAACCCCAATATCGCATCCATTGATCTCATCCACATCACGGATACAACCATTGACCACGATCCCAGCCCACCCATTGTTCTGAGCCAACTGGCCAAGATTGCCACCCACGAGTGCGCATCTCATGCTTCCTTCACCGTCAATCACTAGAACCCTTCCTTCCCCTCTGGTTTCCAGATGGTCCCTAACCAGCACATTGTCTTCAAACACCTTGAGTGTGACCACAGGCCCCGAGAAAGCTCGACATTGACCGTAGATCTTGAACACCGGCTCCAGTGCCCGTAGATCACCGTTGGCGAGGTGGGATGCGTGTGCATCACAAACTTCAGCTGTAGCAAAGGAAGACATGATCTTCTTTCCTGACATAAATACAAACATCTTCCATTAGTTGTAAGGAGTAATATATTGTAGAAACAATGCTTCTAAAAGTCACAATTTGGATCTAAAACCGAAAGACTGTTTCTAAAAGGAACATCACCGACACACTATACAGACACCGCTGACATGATATACGGGCCGTTTGGTCATACATGCCGTATGATATGGCGAAAATAGTCACACTAAACGTATAACATGTTAGACTAATACATCATACGAGCAATAATTTTTTTATATGGGCGATGTATGATCTCGTAAAAATGACTGATGTGACCACTGAACAAAATTATACGACCCTTTATCAACATTTTCACCGTATCAGACAGCCCGACTGATGACGTTAACGGATGTCTTCTGAAAATCCATAAAAGTCCGATTTTGGAGGTGGTAATCAACCGAACATAGATTAATTAACCATCATTATGTTTTGATTTGATTTGACTGAAATCGGAATAGTTACAAGTTTGATTGATGGCAATCGAATCGAACGAAACCCTAGAAAAGCAAAACAAGAACAGTAGGCTCATAATTGAAATTGAAATTGAAATTGAAATTGAAATTGAAATTGAAATCGGAAAAAGGGGGCTAGTTTTACCTTTAGCAAGTTAGCTGAAACTGTAGAGAATCAAAGGAGTGAAACAGATTTGACAATGGAGATTGATGATTTGATTACAGCCTTATTCGATGACCAAAAGTCAAAAGCGGACAATTGGTGTCGTCTGTAATGCCCTTTTTGGGTATTTCTAAGGAAGGAGATGAGACGACTTTGATGAAATTGGTGGGTGGACACAAGGCTTTATCTTCTTGGAATGTGTGCATTGTCATCATCTTTCTACATACCACTATTATTTTGCCATAATATACCCCCGCGTGTTTGCCGTCAATTCCGTCACGATCCCAAATATCAAAACGTGTATAACGGAATCTTAAAAAAAAATCAGTAGGCTATATGCTAGCTTCAGCCGCCTGCTTGACTATTCATGAAAGTTGATGTTTCATATAGTTAGTAATCCAATAGGCAACTGTCACGTGTCCTAGTGGTCCAATTAGAAAAAGGAATTGTTTCTAAGAGTTCTCTAATCGTATAGATATATAATGGAGGTTAATAGTGTTTAAAATATATGAAACTAGGTATTTCTTTTTTAACATGATATGACGGGAAGCTTGTTTGTTATAAAATAAAAAAATTTATTTATAACAGTATTATAGTTAATTATAAGTCTCGTGTAATTAAAGCATAAAACTATAACATGTCCTAAAAGATATCGTAACAATAAATAATATATAAAATAATAATAAAAGAGTTCTTAATCTGTCATGTCATTATGAAAAAGAGTTCTTAATCTGTCATGTCATTAGTCTACGAAAATAATAATAATAAAACAAAAATAATAAAGGCCTTAAATAATAATAATAAAGCCAAAACAAATAAAACATAAAAATAGTAATAGTAACAATATATAATATATAAAATAATAATAAATAAATAAAATGGTAACAAAAAATTAATAATAAAAATGATAATAGTAATAAATAATAATTAAAATAATAATAAATAATTTTTAAAATATTGATAACAAAAAGATAGAAAGATGCAAGGGGTGGGGGTCGAACCCCAACTCCTCTATGGAGGGATGGTAGCATAGTACTAGCTGGGCCCGTTAACATTTCTTATACATACGTGCCGGACATATATACACGTGTCAAAAAGTTAATGGTGAAAACATTTAATCGAAAACATACTGTTATAAACAGTCTAATATATCATATTTAAAATAATAATTATATAGATTTATATGATTTTAATAGCTTTTTATTTAAAATTAGTTTTATATTAAATATTTCTCACCGGAAAAAATAGTGTCTTTTACTAATCATTTCTAGATTTTTAGTCAAGAATATTGTCTTTTGTTGTATGTTGCATGGTTTGTGTTTTTAACACTATTATGTGTCAATGTTTTTTTTAAATAAAAGATCAATATGCCTTTATTTAATAAATCTTTCTTGTTTTGTAAATAATTCATTGTTAGGGTGGTGGAAGTGGTACCTCTAACCCAAAGTACCCTCCTAAATTATACCAATCAGAAGATTTCATCTCACTTAGCTTAACTACCCTCTTAAAGTACTCTTTATGGTGGGAGTGGTACCTTCCAAATACCCTCCAACCCTCTTATTTTTTATTTTTTTTTAAATTAAAACAAATTAATAACCAAATTAAAAAACTAAAAAATTAATTAATTAATTAAAAATACATAACAATAAATAAAAAGATAATACAAAAAGTAATTAATAAAAAAAAATCATCTAGTCTTCGTCTTCGTCCAAATTCGGGGTGTTTCTCGCAACATGTTCCACTAAATCAAATCGAAGTCTACTATGTGTAGCTACATCGTGCAACTCCGAAAGGACGTTATCGTCAATAACTGGTTCGACTGGAGGATCCCTTATGTAGACCGATTATATTGCATTCCCGTCATCTTTTAAGATCATATTGTGTAATATCATGCACGTATATACCTCGTTCATAATCTTCGCCAATTTTAAATGCCGGTTTGGTTGACGAAGTATACCCCATTTCGCTTTTAACACACCGAAAGCTCTCTCGACATCCTTTCTTGCCGACTCTTACACCTTCTTGAATGCCTTTTCCTTACGGATTGTTGAAAATGGGAACGATTTAACAAACGTAGACCAAGTAGGGTAGATCCTGTTCGTAAGATAGTATCAACGTTTGTATAGTTGAGCATTAACTTCAAATGGACACTTAGGTGCGGTTTCAAGCTCCTCGTTGGTAAAAAGTGGCGATTGTTGAAGAACATTGATGTCGTTGTTAGAGCCGGGTGTACCACAAAACCCATGCCAAAACCACAAATCATTTGAAGCCACCGCATCTAACATGATCGTCGGGTAGAGGTGCACAAACCGGATTTTTTGAACCGAACCGGTTCCAAACCGGCCCGGACCGGTTTGCGTTGACCAAACCTTAAACCGGTTTTGACTAAACCGGTTCGGGTTAAACCGGTTTATTTAATATAAAAAAAAATTAAACCGGTTCAGTTCGGTTCAGTTCGGTTCTGGACCGGTTCGGGTTGGTGAACCGGTTTAAACCGGATTTATTAAAAAAAAATTAAAAATAAATATTTAACAAATAAAAACATAAAGTTCAACGTTTATTCATATTTTAGGAGTTCGGAAATCACAAAACATTACAAAATTAAACATTACAATTCGACAAAAAGAAAAATATATTTTTTTTTTTTGAGTTTTTTTGTTTAATTTTCGCCGTCATTCTCGGAGTTACTAGTGGATCCTCGTAGTCTATCATCTTTGGCGAGTTCTTCATTTGTAAGTGGGCTCGCCAATCCTTGGTTGACCTCAGATTCATGTATGAATTCTTCAACTTCAATTTCTTCTTCAAACGAACTCCTATCTTGTCTCCTATCTACCGCATCCAAATGGTCTTTCAAGCAAATGCACATTTCCATTGCCGCGGGAGTGAGTCTAGTTCTTCGAATAGATAAAACCCTGCCACTAAGAGAAAAAACGGATTCCGATGCTACCGTGGAAGCTTGGACGGTTAGTAAATCACGGGTCATGGCGGAAAGGACCGGAAAAGTAGATTCGTTTCCTTTCCACCAAGCCAAAATATCAAAGTCCTCAAAAACATCCGGACTCATAAATGATAAAATGTTTGTTCTCGTATACCTTCCAAGTTCGCTACTCGGGGTGGACCCTCTAGCCCGTTTAGTATATTCATTTCTCATTTCGTTATACAAATTTAAGTTCACATTCCTCGAGCTGCTACTTGATGCGCCCGCGCCCATCGTATCATGTGGGGTTTGTGTTGTACCATATTTATGTAAATAAATATCAAACAAATCTTGCAAACATTTGTTAAAATAAGTTTTTGTTACGGTTGAAAAATGAATATCTTCGTCATTCAAATCCAAATCGTAAGTTATTTTATCAATCAATGTTTCAACACCGTAAACATTAATTGTAGGGTTTAATGCGGCGGCACAAGTTATAACCGGAGGCATTTCTTTAAAATATTTAACAAATTTTCTTTCATCGGTTTTATCATTCTCGTAAAAAGAGTATTTTTATTTTCAAGTTCGGCTAATTTGTTACACATTAGAAATATTTGTTTAAAAGCCAAGGGACTTGTGGGGTAATAAACCCCGGATAAAAAAGTAGTGGCGGTTTTGAAAACTTCGAGCAATTCGGTTATATTTTCAAGAATGTCCCAACTCGTAGACGGAAAATTATGAATTTTACGACGCGGTTTTGAGGAAAGCATATCATGAAAAAAATTTAAAGTATCTTTTTGACGTATAGCACTATGAAACATTTTATAAGTTGAATTTCATCTTGTTGGGAGGTCCCAATTGGGACCTAAGCAAATCAAACCCGTATCGTTACATAATCTAATATATTCATGGTATCTTTTTTTACTACTACTAAAAACGTCTTTAAGCATGACTCGAAATGCATTACTTAATTCAATAACGGGTTCAACCGCAAGCCCGTCTTGCACGGCTAAGTTGATGATGTGTGCAATACATCGACTATGGAAAAAAGCGTCGTTGCAAATCAGATTATATTTTAATATTAATTTTTGAACCGCATTTGTATTATTTGAGGCATTATCAAAAGATATTGAAAATAATTTATTTTGTAATTTAAAATCGGTTATCACACATCTAAAATGTGAAATAAATTTTGACCCGTGTGCGGATATTCAAACATCTCAAACGCGATTGTACATTTCATCATTTGCCACGTATTGGGATCAACCCAATGAGCGGTAACGCAAATATATGAGTCGGGAATACCATGTGGAGCCGACCAAACGTCGGTGGTTAAGTTCACACCGGTTTCCAATTTTTCAAAACCTAAAATTAATTCTTTTTTTGCTTTTTTTCACATTTTTAGACAATCACGTCTAAGAGTACTACGACTTACTTGATGATAACGTGGTTGAAGGGCTTCTTGAATCATCTTCGTCACGAGCGGGTTGTCGAAGTGGTTGAACGCCAAACCTCTTTAAATAATTAATTTCGCCATTCTATCTCAAACAATATTTGGATCGAAGTTCCAAATTCCACCCTCGCTTGTCATAGATGTTTGACCCTCACCCGGAATTTTCTTCAAACTCGGGCACGATTTTTCCAAATGAGTTTTTAGAGTAGAATTTGATTCATTTTAAAAAAAACCACCACAATTTTTGCAACGAGCACGTTACAACCCGTTAGACAACTCACATAGATCGTAGTTTGACCAAATTGCGGGGTTCCTCGTTGTTGGTATGATTTTCACAACGCTAACTTCGTTAGAGGAAACACCAAAACTTGAATCTGCCATAGCGTTTTTTTCAGAGTTTTTTTTTGCGTTTTTTAAGCGTTTTTTTATAAACGAGAGTGTAGAGAGCGGGTTTGAGAAGTGTGATTTAACCAAAACACCCACTACATATTTATAATGTGTTTGGGGGTTAAAATTGGTGAAAAACACTGTCAAAAAAAGGGTCTAACGGTCAAAAACGGCTATATAGCCGTTATCCCAACGGTTAGTTTTCGAAAGTTACCGTTAAACCGGTTTAAACCGGTTTGGCAAACCGGTTAAAAAAAACCGGTCCTAAACCGGTAAATCGTATGTATAAGTAAACCGGTTCAAAACCGCCAGTTCAAACCAGTTTGAAACCGGTTCCCACTAAACCGGTTTGAAGTCGGGTCGGGTTTCGGTTATCCAAACCGGTTTTTTTGCCCACCTCTATCGTCGGGTATTGGAGATCGCCTCTCATATATTGCCCGCACAATCTGGTCGGACAATTTCGCCAAACAAAATGTGTACAATCGATGCTACCGACCATACCCGGAATGCCATGTTTTTCTTCATGTGCGATGTACAAAAGTGTAAGGTCGTGACTTGTCGGTCTACGTAAGAACTCTGCCCCGTATAACTGTATTATGACATTACAAAATACTCTATGCATTCACTTGAGGTTCTCCTGGCCATACTTAAATAATCGTCGAATTCGTCGGAAGGATTACCGGTTGCGAGTTGTTTAATCATCGATGTGCATTTCTGTAACGTAATGAAACTTTTCTTGTTCCTAGCGTCTTCACCTTCTTGAAAATATTCAAACCTAGCTTCTACATCGTCAACTATTTTTAAAAATAACCTCTTCGACATCCTAAACCTATCTCGAAACGTCGCTTCTCTGTGTGTTGGGTTTTCGTCGAAATAATCTTTTTTTAGATTCTATAGAGCATGTTCACGATCACGACGTACATATGTCCTTGATGATGTAGCTGTGTCTTCCTCTTCGGCTTGGGTGGCAATATCACATAGAAATTGCATACTATCGCCGCTGAACACGAAGTCGAGCGCATCTTTCGATAAATTGGGAGAGGAAGTATAACGTACGATTTATATTTTAGGTGGGGGTGGGTACCAAAAAAATGGTTTATATATCAATGGTATGAGATATATTTAGAAACAATGTATTTTTTTGTGTATTGAGTAGGATAATTGGTTATGTATTTATAGGGGTTAAAGGTTTATTTAAAAAATTATTATTATTTTTTAACTTTCAACGGCTCTTTTAGCCGTTCAACGGTCAAATTTGTTCTCCTTTCAGCGGTTTTAGATACCGGCAACCTCTACCCGCCCCTACCCTTGCGGCGGTGTACCCGCCTCCCCGTTGGCTACCCGCCAACCACTCCCAGTACCCTTAGTTGCTGTAAAGCAAGACACTCGTAAAGTAAAGAATTAAACACAAGACTTAATTTCGCTTTTCATCATTGAGGTTTATAATATAACTACACATTCCCTGAGTTTTATCTTGTGAGTACACATTCTCATATTTTTGCAATTTATGGCCTAATGTTCCATTTTCTTAACCTTTTGAGATCTTTTGGCCAACACCGTTAGAATTTTTCGTCCATTCATTTTTCCTGGGACTATTTTTGTAATACTTTAAAAAAAAGAAAAACATATTTAAATTTAGATCTAGTCTCTCTACCATCGCCGACACCCACCACAGCTCTCACACCACCGAATAATCGGAGACCACCCCGATCTCCACCATCGCCACCATAACCCTAATTATCTCGAATTAGGGTTATTAAGAAGCATTGTGTGAGTCAGATGGTTCAAATTGAGTATGAATTAGTGGGTTTAGGAATACTACTTGCATAATTTTGACATTAGTTAAACTCTTTAGGTTAGAAGAGGATGTATGGAAACAAGGTCAAGAAGACGAGTGGTGGGTGTTTTTCAGTGATATATGACTAAAGCTTTGTATAAAGATTAGGATCGTGAATTCTACGGCTAATAGTCAATCAAATTCAGTCGTAAGACCACAGTTTCCTGAAACAAAGTCAAAGTCTAAATTCATTACTAACGAAGATCCAAAACTTTGTTTACCAATTCGGAATTCTCACAATTTCAACAATTTTCTCAACCATTTTTCTAAAGTTGGGCATATGGAAATACACCCAAAAATGTAAGAAGGCGTATTAATATGTTAATATACTAGATTAGAACCCGTGTAATACACACGTGATGAAAAATATCAATACATAAAATTTTTAAATCTTTATATATATATATATATATATATATATATTTATATATATATATATATTTTTATTGGTGTAAAAATGAATTACATATATTAAAGATATAAAACAAAATTCAAAATATGTAAAAATTAATAATATAATTAGGTTTCGAAAATACGTTAATTACTATTTAATTTAATTTGAATTTCATATACTATTTTATTGAAAACAAAAGTTACATAGTTTGATTTCAAATTTTATTATTATAAGGGATAATTTAAAATAATTGTGTTTTATTAGTATTTTCTTTAAAAATATATTATTATTAAAAGATAGTGATGTATTTAATAAAAGAGAGAGACGGAAAAAAAATGATGAGAATGAATATTAAGAGGACACGTGGTATGAAAAAACCTTTATTTATTATATAGTATAGATTTCGAAGTTTGAGTGTGGATTTTGTATTATACTTTATTTTGGTTTATATTAATATATTTCGTAGTTTGAGTGTGTAGTCTTACTTTGCTTTATTAAAGTATAACAAAAATGACGATTAGAACTAGTTTAATTTTACAATGCTTAATTTTTTAAAGTTAGTTTATGTAATATTTTATTGTTTGAATTTCAAATTTTAAAATTTCTCCCTGGTTTTATAACATATAAAATATTTTATTACATTATTAAATATATTTTATTATGTTAAATAATATGAAATTAACAAATAAATAGCTTATTATAATAAACTAGTGGGTAAGCTCGCGCTTCGCGGCAGTTGTGAAATCCGACCACATTACTCTTGGGTTTATTAGTCAAATATTTACTTATTTTCTTTCATTTGTGTTTTCAAGTTCTTATATATTTAAATAATGGTCACTGTATAGAAATAACTCAAGAAATCAAATAAAAAACATCTAAACTTCAATGACAAATGTGCACTACCCATCCATAGCAAATTCAAATGAAATTCAAAATGTTTGATTCTCATTTTCTCATCATTTAGGATCAAAATGATTAGTCAACTAATTATCTAATTGCCAAAGAGGTTGTGATGTAGTGATTGAGGTAAGGCCCAGAGTCCTAAGGGACCGGGTTCGATCCCTGCCACCACCATTAATATCCGCGGTATCGCAAATAGGGTTTTACCAACGCCGATCCAGGGTTCGAGCCTCGGCTCTCCCTCAAGCCGGGAAGGGGCCGTATTGGGTGGGGTTTTTCCTTGAAAGCTCTCCAACTCTGACGCCAAGTGGGCCCGGTTAAGACAACATACTGGCCGGAGTTGGACGAGACTCTCCCATGTGACGGGGGATGCGACGTCACAAGATTCAATGTTCGTCATTAAAAAAAACTAATTATCTAATTCCGATTCTTCAAGTTGTCATAACCAGTTTGTAAAGCTACTCATTATACTATTTTAATAATAATCCAGGGGCGGTTCTATTAAGGAGGGAGGGGTAACACCAGCTACCCCTCAACTTCTCCGACAAAGTGGAATTTTTTTTTACGTTTTATGTATTACGTTACCCATGAAAATATATTTGGCTACCCTTCAGTATTTTTTTTAAAATGTCAAAACTAATTACTGATTAAAACTCTAAAGCTCAAGTTTATAAAACTAAAAGCCCAAGTTAATTAAAAGATTTAAAACCCAAAAGCCCAAATTAATTTAAACCTAAAGCCTAACCCAAAATAAACCCATCTAACAATTAACAAAATAAAAAAAATCGGGACTTTCAATTCACTACACAGCGCACGAACAACCCCACCCACTCACCCAACGCTCCTGCCTCCCAGCCACCCACCCAACACCTGTCACCACTCACAGCCGCCCGCCGGAGTCACCGGTCTCCGCTGCAAATTAAATGTCTCTTTGTAGACTGCAAATTAAAACTGACGGTTTCGGTTTTATAATTTTTGAAAACCAAAAAAATTGAACCGAACCGAACGTATACATAAACTTAATTATACATTGTGTGCATACACGTTTCTTAATATATATTATATTGTGTTGTGTGCTTGTATGTTAAAAGTGTATACAAATTTGTGTTATACGTATTTGCATTAATAGTAGGTTATTATTTATATTTATTGAATTTATGAATTATAATGTTTATTTTTTATGTTGAGTATTTTTTTTAAAACTAATAATTTTTGTAGCCCAAAATATTTAAGCCAAAATATGTGATAATCATTCGTTATTAAAAACAATTTAGGCTAAAATTTCAAACCCATGTTCATTATTTTGGGCAATTTTTCTTTTACCCAAAAAAATTCAAGCCTAATTGGTTTTAAAACCGAAAAAACCGAAACAGAACCCATTGTCAAAACCAAAAACTGAAAAAACCGAAACCGAAAAGTTTTAAAAAACCCAAAACCGAACTTTTGGTTTTGGGTTTGGTTTTACCCCAAAACCGACCCATACACACCCCTACCCAAAACAAAGATAAAATTGATCCAAGCACGAGCTTAACTGATATTTTGATGTGGGGTTTGTATGTTTGGTTGAATAAAATCTTGGTAAAACAAAAAAACAAAAGTTCACCGTATTAAATTTAATTCAATAACTTAATAATAACTATAATCAAGAATAAAATTGAATTGACAAGTATTAAAGGAAGATTTGAATTATCTGCAAATAGATAAGTTTGACCTTAGTAGTATGTTGTTTATACACTTTGCTAATAAGATTATTAAACGTACATTCCTGTATTGGAGTTAATGAAAGTCATGTCTGTTAATTTTCTGTTGCATTCATAATTCTACCCCTAAGAGCATCCGGTATACTCTCCTTTTTAGTGGCGTGATCCGACGTGGAAGATCCAATCACGCCGTGAAAAAAATGGAACACCGCCCCCTCAATTTTTTAATCACGCCGTGATCCACATGCGTGATATTTTTCATGGCTGAAAATTGGAAGGAGACGTTGAACGTTTGGTAAATGGGGCATTGTGAATGTTTCTTTTTGGGCCTTATGAATTTTCATGGCGAGAATATTATATTTATACCTATTTTTTAATTATTAAATCATGTGACAAGAAAGTAATAGAGCTATTATATTATGATTAATATTAATAAGTTTATTCCATATTCTTGATTAGGGGCGTTTAGTGTTTGGTTTTAAACAGATTAAACCGATAATCAAATAGAAATCGAAACCGTTTAAAATAAAACCGAATTACATATTTGGTTTTCGGTTTGGTTCAAACCAAAAAATGAATATATAATTTGGTTTTTGGTTTGGTTTAGGTTTCAAGATTTTTAATCGAAAAAAAACAAAAGGAGATCAATGAACGTCATGATATACCGTAGTTTGATTTATGTATTTTTTTAGTAATTTGATTAATGTATTTTTTTGGTAATTTGATTAATGTGTTTTTATTTTTATTAATAAAATATTATGTTTTATTATTTAAATGAATATTAAAAAAAACTTGTCACACCACCTCAATCACTTAGGTATTTCCCTTGCCAAATGATGAGTGTTGTGATAATGAAGGGTGTGGCGCCCTTTTTCCATCACTTGAGACTCTCATCACTTGGGTATACCCCCATCACTTATGTATACCCCTTGCTCTAACCGTTCATAAAAATGCTTGGCTAGGTGGAGCTCAATTAGGTGTACACCATAGTGTTTATCATCAATGGGTTTTCAGTGAAAGAACAATCTGAATTAATTGGCTGATAAACACGTGTTCATTATGAAATTGGCTGATGATTTATGTGAAAGAACATTTTTGGGTGCTGCATTTTGGAGATGTTGATAGGTGTACAACCGTGGTTTGGTAAAGCTGTTGGTTAGATATATAACTCCATTATGGTAAAGCAAGAAAAACTACAGTTTCCAAATGGTCTATCTCCTGCTGTTGAAAATGTTCTTAATGGCTGTTTTGAGTATGATCTTCGTAATAGACCGCTGTGCATTTGAAAGGTTGTCTCTATATGTTTGTTTGTTTGTTTTGCATGGGTTGATTTGTGTTTTGTTTTACCTTAATCGTTTTATTTAAAGATTTAGATTATATTGTAATAAATATGATTTTCTAATCATAAACAAAACATTAATGATTAATAAAGAAAATGGGCAAAAGGTATTTGCGGGTCAACCCGACCCGTACAGAGATGACACATTTCAATCTGACATGTTTTGACCCATTACCCAAACTGTTCAACCCGTCCATCTTACCACCTCTGTTTTTGATTAATACTAGTATACAACAGAAAAAGAAGTACTACTGTTTGTTTGTTGGTTAACATATTCATTATAAGAAATTGAAATTGCAGTTCACGTGATGGAGAGTGGATTGGTCTAGGAAGCAGAATATCACTTGGAGGTAGCAGCTACCCCACATGGTTTCTCACAAAAGATCATCTGCAAGCAGAATTATATCGTTTGCAATATAGACGGGCTTTTAATATACATATCGTTTATTGTGTCATAAATTATTTAAGAATTATATTGTTTGTAATATACAACCCGTGTAACACTCGGGTTTAAAGCTAGTATACACACACACACACTAGGTTAAGCTCGTGTTTTACACGTGTTGAATAAATGAAATATTAAATAATTAGTAATGAAAACTTATGAATTGTATAAGAATATTAAATAGTAATTAAAAATTAAGAATTAATAAAGGAAACATTAAATAATTGGTAAGAAAATATTAAATAGTTAGTAATGAAGAAAAAATAAGTAGAAAAAAAATCTTGGACTCATAGGATTATAACAAATAAGTAAATGACGCAACCAGTTATTTATTTATTAAGTATATATGTGTGTTGTGTATTGAATCATAGTGTAAACGGGAATGAGGGGCTGCCCTGGTGGTAAGCGCGTTGCACGTGACGCAGGTACGACCCCCCGGTTGTCTGTTTTTTTTTCTTTTGCTTTTTTTTACTTCTTTTATTATTTAAAAAAATATATATGACTATAATTTTTTAAATGCTTTATTTTTTATTATTTTAGTTTTTATAATTAACAAGATGTTAAGAACCAAGAGTCCAAGATCATTGACCATGTACATTTTTTTTCTTCAAATGTTAGGTTCACACCCACTTTCATAATTACGATTTACCAACTTGAAAATGATTTTTTTTTTGTCTATTAATCAAATATTCAAATGTTTAAGATAATTTAAACTAAAAGTTTGTCCCCGCACGCGTTGCGCTGCGAATATAGTCACATTCCCAAATATCAAAATGCGTATACCAAAACCATAAGACATCAATGAACAAACAAAACTCAATTCTTAATTAAATGGAAAACAATTTCAAAAAAGCAATAAATAAATTAAAAAAGAAAAATTAAAAAAATTAAAAATCAAAGAGACGGAAGGGTTGACCAGGTTCGAACCCAGGTCACCATGGGGAGAGGTGAGACCTGCGCAGTTTTACCATCTCCACCAAGACATAATTTATTTAAATGTGCAAACAAACGTATTTATCAAGCAACAAAATGTATTTAGCAAGAAAAAAAAACAATCGTCAATTGCCACGTGTCACGACGATCCAATAAGATTTAAGAACTGTTCCTATCAGTTTTCTTTTAATATAGGTGTATAATTTTAGGTCTCTATATAAATTTTAACCCGCCACAAAGAGTGAGGTAAACTCGCTAGTTGTATCTTAATAATGTACGTATATATAGATCACCTCCTTAAAATGTTATGTTCCTTTTACTTCTGAACTAAAGGCTAACCCATCATGCTAATTGAAAAAGTATGTGTAACAAAAACACAATAAAAAATAGAGGATTCTAGGCGTTATTCACTTTGGGGCCAGTTGAGTGGGTTCCGAATCCGATCCACATCAATGAGGTCCGTTATAGTTTTGGCCTACATTTATTGGTAGTTTAGTACAAGTGTAAAACTTAACCAAAATTTATTTTGCATTTAATTTTTTTTGTGTTGGATATTTACACTAATGTAGTGTAGCCTAGACGGTTAATGTGTGCCTCCATAACCTTCACACAACCCATTCACCTAGGTTCAAAACTTAGGGTGTTTTTTTTACCTTTTTTTGTTATTTTTTAATGTATGTTTTTTTCTTTTTTTTTTTCCGTACGTTTTGTTTTAGTGTGCAATACGTGCCCGGCGCGTAGCGAGGCAATTTCTTTTGTTTCTTTTTTTTAGTTTTCTTTTTTTTAGGTTTTTTTTTGTTTCTTTTTCAATTTATTTATAGGTTTATTTTCTTTGTTTTTTTGTATGCGAGAACACGTTATTTTTCTTTTATATTTACGTTAAAAATTTTAACACCCCCGTTTTGTCAACGTAATTAATCCAAGCTCATGCAATAGTGGATTATGGAATGCGAGCGCCACCAACTTTTGGATTTATTTTCATAAAATGAAAGCGATGTGCCAAAAGATTTCAAAAACTTATAAATGCTTGCTTATAGAAGTACCTATCACCCTATATTGACAGTTTCGACCTTACCGACACCCCTAAGATGAGAACCCACACGATATCCTGAATTAATTATTTAATTAAACCTAGATACTCTATCAGGATATTTAAGCTCTTCAAAGTTGGTTGGGCCTACCAAAACGTTACAAATCAGACATGTTTGATTATCATTATTATTCAATTAATTCTACACGCAAAGTTCCCGATTGTACTATCATTTTCCATTTAATTGCAAAAATCTAATCCAAAGACATTTTTGAAAATTTTTAAATTTTTATGGCTTTTTGATTTTATGACTCAAAATACAGACCTAGACTAAGGTCTCCCCTCCCCACACTTAAACTCGACATTGTCCTCAATGTAGCAAGAGCGACTCTAAAATGAAAGAACATTTACAAAAATAAAGAAAACTTAGATGGATGTGCGATCGTATAGCATTCCATTCGCGATCGTGCTCCACGGATACAAACGGGTTGCTTTGTACAAAAGAATTAATCGAAAGTCAGACTATCGTCCCCCGAATGGAGATTGATTACGGGAAATTCAAATCCAAACCTGCAAAATAAGCTTGAAACAAACCCACAAGCATCATATCGACTCAACATAATGACTCAAATAAAAATAAAAATAAAAGACCCGACGGACTCGAACGACTCAAATAAAAAAAAAATATTTGCAAAAATTGGGGTTTCAGGGGGGCTTTGCGTGTCGCGAAATCCGGGGAGGAATCCTTCGCGTGCCGCGAAGGACAAAAATTTGTCCGGCCCCTTGGTTTGTTCTTCGCGTGTTGCGAAGATGGGCCACCAACTCTTCGCGTGGCGTGAAGAGACTTCCTTCACAGAAAGTTTAGAAAATTTTTCAATTTTTGCCTTAGAATTTTTTTTCACCTCTTAAAACTCAAATTTTTCAACTTCTTCAAAAACTCATTCCAACACTTAGATTATATTGACACATACCTAGTATGTCTTTCCTGATGATTTTTAACACACAAATTTCCACGAAACCCTGCAAAAACTTAGAAAAGACACAAAACTATACCGAAAACCGAAAAACTAAAAATTTTGTACAAACTCTACAACGGCATCCTACCCCCCACGGGTTTATGTATTGCCCTCAATCACACTCTATCCAACCATGATCTCCCAAGAGACGTCCCCACACTTGGCCAATTGCAAACAATTAACTAAAATAAAGAAATGACAACCTAACTCACTTTCGTAGGAATCACGGAGGCATTTAGCATATGCAACAAGCCTTTAAACCCCTCGGTAGCCCGAGTGGACGAGTTTAGTCTCGTGAGGGTTTTTAGAGAACACACCCACAACGTTCATTTAACTAGACATGAAAATAAAGTTAACTAACCTTAGGTTGCCTCCTAAGAGCGCTAAGTTTAACATCTTCAGCCAGACGCGGTGTACCTCATTATAGTTAAGGATTCTTCAAGACACTCCATGACTCTTCAATGAAATTGATATCCGCTGCTTCCAGGTATGGTTTCAACCTGTGGCCATTGACTATCTGCTTCAGATGATCGTCGAAGTCTTCAATCTCAATGTCCCCGTAGTTACCTACTCGTGTAATCAGGTACGGGCCCATCCACTTGATTTTTAACTTTCCTGGAAACAACTTGAGCCTAGAGTTGTAGAGCCAAACTTTCTGCCCCACTTCAAACGTCATCTTCTTCAACTTAGCATCATGCACTTTCTTCATCCGATCTTTATAAGCAGAAGCACACTCATACGCTGCATCCCGTAACTCTTCCAGCTCATTCAATTGTAACTTCCTTTCCATACCCGCAACATCATAGTCAAGGTTAATCTCTTTGACTGCCCACAATGCCCTATGTGCAATCTCAACCGGCAAGTGGCAACCCTTGCCATACACCAATATGTACGGTGTATTGCCGATTAGAGTTTTATAAGCGGTGCGGTAAGCCCACAAGGCATCATCAAGCTTTCCTGACCAATCTTTCCTATCTGACCGCACTGTCTTCTGCAGAATCTCTTTGATCTGTCGGTTGGAAACTTCGACCTGCCCACTGGTCTGTGGGTGATATGGGGTGGCTATTCTGTGATCTATGCCATACCTTTTAAGTAATCTCCCAAATTGGAAGTTCTTGAAATATGAGCCCCCATCACTTATAATTGCACGAGGGATTCCAAATCGGGAGAAAATATTGGTTTGCACAAATTTGCACACCACTGCATGGTCGTTTGTCTTTGTTGCTATAGCCTCTACCCACTTGGACACGTAATCCATAGCCACTAGAATATAGAGATACCCCCAAGAGTTCGAAAATAGCCCCATAACATCTATGCCCCATACATCAAACAAATCCACAACCAAGATTGGCTGCAGTGGCATCTCGTTCCTCTTTGAAGTACTGCCCATCTTCTGGCAGTTCACACAGTTCTTAGCGAACTCAAAAGCATCCTAAAAGATGGATGGCCAAAATAGGTCTGCTTTGAATACCTTTCGCCGTGTGTTTTGCCCACTGAAATGTCCTCCACACGCAGATGCATGTACTAGAATTAACACACATTGAATCTCTGACTCTGGTATACATCTTCTAACCAGTTGATGTGCGCCCACTTTAAATAAGTCTGGTTCATCCCAGATGTACTGGTGCGCCTGTGCAATGAACTGGTCCCGCTTCTTCTTAGACCAATGTTTCGAAATTGCACCTGTAGCCAAATAGTTAACAATGTTAGCAAACCAAGGAGTAGTAGAAACTGATAGTAATTGTTCATCAGGGAATGTTTCATTAATCTCTCCCTCAGAATCACTTTCATCCTGCACAATGCGTGACAAATGATCTGCCACGATATTCTCACTCCCCTTCTTGTCGCGGACCTCTAAGTTAAATTCCTGCAATAACAAGATCCAACGGATCAACCGGGGCTTGGCATCCTTCTTTGCCATGAGGTACCTGACTGCACTATGATCAGAATAGACAATAACTTTACTGCCCCAGATATATGATCTAAACTTATCCAATGCATATACTACCGCTAGTAGCTCCTTCTCAGTTGTTGTGTAATTAAGCTGAGCATCAGAAAGAGTCTTACTTGCATAGTATATCACCACGGGTTTCTTATCTACCCGTTGTCCCAACACTGCTCCCACAACATAGTCACTTGCATCACACATTATTTCAAAGGGTAACAACCAATCCGGTGATTTTAAAATAGGGGCCTCCACCAATTTTTGTTTAATTAACTCAAATGAATCTAAACATTCGTTATAAAAAACAAAAGGGACATCTTTAAGTAGTAGATTACACAATGGTTTGGTTATGGCACTAAAACCTTTAATGAACCTTCTGTAAAACCCGACGTGTCCTAAGAAAGAATGAACGCCTTTGACACTGTTTGGTGGAGGTAGAGTTGAAATGACCCGGATTTTTGCATGGTCGACCTCAATACCCTTACTAGAGATAACATGACCCAAAACCACCCCTTCTTGAACCATGAAGTGGCTTTTTTCCCAACTGAGTACCAGAATAGTTTCAACACATATTTTTAATACCTTAGTTAATTGATTCAAACAAGTTTCAAAAGTTGTGCCAAATATTGAAAAATCATCCATAAAGACTTCCCTGGACTCCCCGATCATATCTGAAAAGATACTCATCATGCACCGTTGAAAGGTGGCGGGGCGTTGCACAAGCCGAAAGGCATTCGCCTAAATGCAAAGGTGTCATACGGACAAGTGATCGTGGTCTTTTGTTGGTCCTCTGGATGTATTGCAATTTGATTATAACCCGAGTACCCATCTAAGAAACAATAAAACTTCTGACTTGCAAGTTTCTCGATGATTTGATCAATGAAAGGAAGAGGGAAGTCGTCTTTTGATGTTGCAGCATTTAATTTCCTGTAATCGATGCAGATTCGCCACCCGGTTACCCGCCGAGTGGCAATCTCTTCCCCACTCTCTCCCTTTATTACCTGAATGCCAGCTTTCTTGGGCACTGTCTGAGTAGGGCTCACCTAACTGCTGTTAGAGATGGGGTAGATGATACCTGCATCTAACCACTTGAGCACCTCCTTCTTTACCACTTCACACATGTTAGGATTCAACCTTCGTTGAGCATCCCGAGCAGGTTTCGCTCCTTCTTCTATGACGATCTTATGCATAACAATTGTTGGGCTGATCCTTTTTATATCTGCGGTATTGTCGGTTCATGGACGTGAGTCATGGGGGCATTGACAAGGTACTCGTTGTTTCATGGACTTGAGCCATGGGGGCGGTACAGTATGTGACAAGTGAATTGACGATTAAGCAGTAGTGTCGGTTCATGGCCGTTGGCCATGGGGGCATTGACCAAGTACTTGTCGGTTCATGGCCGAGAGTCATGAGGGCAGTACAGTGTAAAGGAATTGACGGTTTATCATATGTTTTTAAAATTGTTTTGAAAAGTAAAGTATGAAAAGTTTTGCCTAAAGGGCAGTATGTATGTATTAGTAAATCGTTTATATAATTGATTTAAAGTAAACGTTAGAACTCACTCAGCGTTGCTGATTTTTAGTATGCATATCAGTTAAGTGTAGGTGGCCTTGGATGGATGTGGATGCTTGGCTTGGCTTAGCTTGGCTAGAAGAGTTACCCGAAAATCAGCATCTGGCATCCCATTTATGTCTATGTTTATGTTTCAGTTGTTTAGGACAAGTTTCCTTTCGTATTAGACAAGTTATGTTTAGACATGTTATGTATTTCCTCTGTGAATGTTAATGATTAAATCGTTTCCGCTACTAAGTAATGAATGTCTTATGTTTATGAGCTATGTGTTGATGAGTAAAATCCAATAACTGAGGCCTCCCAGGTTGGGGCCTTATAGTGTCCACGCGTCTTTATCCGGCTAAAATGTAGCCGTTAACTCAACCAACGGCTTCACCCTAGCCGACCAAATCAATGACGAATGAAATGATGCCACATATCAGAAAAAAAAACTAGCGGCTACAACATAAACAGGAGTGTCACAACCCATTCGGCGGCGGAATCACCTAACGTGACGTGTAGGATTGTTCAAAGACATCGTGGCACTATTGTTGAAATATAAATTTAACCGATTTCATTAAACTAAGAATTTCAAATACAATTGTTTCAATTAAAGGAAATACGTTGATAAACAAAAGACAAAAATATTTAAATTTGATATCTAAGGCAAAGCCCCTAGATTCCATTTCCATGGTAGCATCAAACATCTCCTGAAAACATGTAAAATAATATTTGATCAACAATAAAGTTGGTGAGTTCATACAAGTTTCATACATATAATAATCATGTTTAAAGCAACAATTCACATGCATAGACATACTTTACTAATGTTCATACAATTTGTAATGATATAGTTCAAACCTATTGTTGACATAGCATACCTAGCATCCAAAGAATACTAGTCGAATAAATAGCATAACAAGATCGGGGGCTCCATAAAGGTAACGAAAATCCGACGGGTGTCAATCCTATAGCGCTACACTTGTTAAGTGCGATTTTGCAAGAATTAATGAACTATTGTATTAACAAGTTGTATTTAAGCATGTAGTCAAGTTGTTGTCACATGAGCATGTTAATGAATTGTGTTTGAATAAAGTGTGAATCTTGTAGTGTATGTGTTTTGAATATGTACATGTTTTCAAGTCCCAAAGTGCAAAAATGTAAAAGGGGCAAGTATGAAACTCACGGTTTGGCGTGGTAACGAAAGGATGAACGGGAAGGTGAAGAGTCGGGAATGCCGGTTAACCTAAAAGGTAACGTAGGCATAAGTTCGGTGGAGAAGAAATAATAAATAATATATATGTATAATAGTATCAAGTTGGTCATACATCGCCGACGGCGGACCGAAACACAAACCCCTAACTTAGTTAGGAATTCGGATGGTCAAAAGTTAGTATAGTTAGTAATATACCACTTGAAGTGGCCAAGAGAAAGGTTGGGAAATCCACAAACCTTGTTAGATTTATTTATAATATTTATGTATAGGATTTGAACACCTTGTGGCTATTGGATGTCTTATGGTAGATGAACCTATGTTCATCTACTTCATCCAAATACCTTATCACAAGGCTTCCATCATAGAATTTTGATGGAGGCTTGGTTTGGTTTTACCACAACTAGATGTAAAATATCCAAACAAGAACATGAAAAAGAAGAAATGTTAGTTGAAAGACCACAACTTGGACCTCAAATGGTGACTTATCTTAGATGTTTACCAAGGTAAACAAATGATAAGATCCTAGAGGTTTATCCAAGAGGGTGAAGGAAGAATTGTTAAGAAAAAAAAAGGAAGAAACTTGAAGAAAAATAAGGTTTTTACCTTATAAAATTCTGTCAAAAATCTTGGAAGAAATGGAGCACTTGGAGAGATTTGTGAGAGAATTTGGAGGGTGTAAGGGTGGAGGAGTGAAAGGGAGTGGGTATTTATAAGTGTGGATTAAGGTTTGGGGTATTAAATGAGTTAGTTGGGAGTTGGTGGTTGAAAGGGAGGTGATTCTTTTTTTAAAAAGAAAAAAATGAAATAATAATAATAATAGTACTAATGATAATAATGATAATAATACTACTACTACTAATAATAATAATAAACCGAGCGTGTATGGACGTGAAACGAGAATATTAATGTAAAAAAAGTGAAATGCGTGTTTGTAATATATAATTTTGTAATATTGCACGTATGATGTTGTCTTGGATATGTATAAATGTAATGTATGTTGTAAACATGTAATTGAATAAATCCAATAAATTCATTGATCATAAGTCTCGGGTTACAATGGATTCAAAAATGAAAGTATAAGGGTACAAAATGTAAATAAACGATGATGTGGAAAGTACGGATATTACAAGGAGGCTAACATATAGCTGTCAAATTTTATTAAAAATTAAAATTGACGGCTATATGTTAACCTCCCGTCTATGTTGTAGCCCCCATATTTAAAACAAAGGGCTATTCAATTACACGTGACATCATTTCATTGGTTTTGATTTAGCCGGCTAGGGTGAAGATGTTACCAGAGATACGAGCTACAATTTAGCTGGCAAAATATACGTGGACATGCTCCATGATTGACACGTGGCCGACTATATTGGAGCCTTTAAATTAGTTTTTTACTTACGTGTCAGTTTTCCATTAGTTGATTGTGGATATTGTTATATGTAACATCCCAAATTTCTAAAATAAGTAAATATAAACGAGGTCGGGACTTAATCGAAGATTTGAATAAAAAGAAAAAGGAAGGGGAACGGGCTTGGGCTCGACTCCAATGGGCCGATGGGATCCCAAGTATATAAAGGCATAATCAACACCCCATTCCCCATTTCCACATTTTTCGTAAACTTCTAGAGAGAGAAAGAGAATCAGGTTTAGAGAGAAAACGCTCGGGAGTCGGCTCAAAAGCTCGAGAACCGTCTCTCATCATCACAGCAACGCGAGGCAACATAAATCGGACCCAAATCAGGTAAACTTCTAGCTCAAACTGGAACTTTTATAGTTTTGGGTAAAGTTCGTGAAAAGAGACGATTTTTTATGTATGGAATTGAAAACAAACCATAGATCTGGGTTCATGGATGGAAATAGAACAATTGTAACGTAAAAAGTTCGAAGCTTGATCGACTAAAAATCACGGATCGGATCTAGGGTTTCTTGGTGGGAAAGATGATCGCGTAGGCGAACTTATGGCACCATTCCAGCAAACTTAACTTAACAGGTTCGGTATAGCATGTTTTCCTACACTAAGGGGCGAACTTACTGTATGTTCGCCTAAGACAATGTTAGCGAACTTACCATATGTTCGCCTAATGTCCAAGTAGCGAACTTATTATGTTCGCCTAAGCTCAATGTGGCGAACTTATTATGTTATCCTAAGCTCAATGTGGCGAACTTATTATGTTCGCCTAAGCTTAATGTGGCGAACTTATCAGATCTTCGCCTAAGATCCATGAAACGAACTTATCATGTTCACTAAGCTCAGATATGGCGAACTTACCCAAGTTCGCCTAGCTCAAAGGAGCGAACTTGCTATGTTCGCTTAAGCCAAAAGTGGCGAACTTACCTAAGTTCGCCAAACCCTAAGAGTAGAACCGTCTAGTGTCATTTAAGTTCATTATCTTATCTTGTATGACTTGATTATACAGATTATGTGTGACCTTAGTGATGCTCATTGACCAACTAGTATACTACATGAAACCGCTCATCAGGTGAGTTCTATGTGCCCCCTTTGTGTTATATACAAATGTTTACCAATGTTTTGGGGCCGGAGAGTATACATGCAAATGAATGAATGTTATGAATGCTAATATGACATACATGTTATATGAAAGTAATGATGAACAAAGAATGAAACCAATGTTTACAAAGAATGAAATGAATGAATGACATTACGTAAATGAATGAAATCCTGTTTTATATTTATATATATTGCATGTTATGAATGTATACGTTATGGACGGTAATATGGACTACTTCGGTAGGACGGTACGATGATGACGGCTACTACGGTAGACGGACGACCATGCGACTATTATGTAGACGGTATGTTAAAGTCTAGAAAGGTAGACTAAATACGGACTACTACGCTAGGAAGGAGGCCCTTATTCGAAGCACGAATGCATAAATAGTTTGCATGAGAAACGGATGCCTTAGGGCAGACGGGCGAAAGGACGGACTACAACGGTAGACACGGTAGACGGACGACCAAAGGTTGCAGACGGTAATGAAGGATTTAAGTGCTCCGGCCGAGCCGGAAACTTAAAAGAAAATGAATATGTGGTTGTGTTTATTTTTTTCAACTCAACATTTCAGTCCTGAGGATTTAACAGAACCACAGAAACCAGGGCCGGTCCTGAGGATTTAAGTGCTCCAGCCGAGCCGGAAAAAAAAAGGCCCATACGAACAAAATATATAAACTAATTTTTTTTAAACGACGATTAACATTATAGCAATAAACATAGATAAAATATAAAGATTAAACGGATTAGGGCCCAACCATTACATTATAAAGATTAAAGAGGGTCTAACCATTATAAAAATTAAAGAGGGCCCAAACATTATAAAAAGAGCCCAATATGTTTTTAAGTTTTTTGTAAAAAGGTCCCAATATATAAAATGGGTATATAAAATTTTAGACTCCCTAAAAAAATGGGCCTTGACCGGAGGTCCAGCTCGACCTACCCCATGGCCGGCCCTGATAGAAACTTTAATTAAAGTTACCACTTACATTCTAGACTAGACTTTTTTGTTTGTTTTTTTTCTTTTATTAACCCGGTTGCGACATGTGGCCACTCACAATTGTATCTTAATTTATTTTTTCTCTTTTTAACTTTTAAAATATGTTGTTTTAAAAAATTCTGAAATGTACTCTTGCGAGGAGCTTATTTTATCTATGTTTCGATGTAGTTTTATTCAAATCGAGTTGTGTGTAATAATGTACAAGTCACTGATGCACAAACCTACAAGCCAGCAAAAGCTACTTTGAGGTTTCCTTTTTAACAATTTTTTTTTTGTTTTTACTCTTGCAACCTTTAAAATACGATGTTTTATAAATTCAGTTTTTGCCGTTGCGACGTACTTATTTTTAAACGTTTCGATGTGACTTTTTTTTCACGATTTCATTTTTATATAAAGTTCTGAATATTATCAACTTCCGCGTTGTAACGCGCGGGTTTACGTCATAATTTCATTTTTTTTTATATAAAGTTCTTAATATTATCAACGCCGTCGATGCAACACGCGGGTTTACGTCTACTATATATATACAAAAGGCAAATGGTGAATAGTGCCATCTCACATTTTTTCTTCTTGTATGTATAGGTGTAAGTTCTGTATGTATAGCTTTTTTTTTTCAATTTCATCTCTAATACTATATATGATATACGACTTTAATCCATTTAATTTTTTACTAATTTGATATTTCTCTGATAACTTTCGTTCGTTAACTTAAAAGAAAATGAATACGTGGTTGTGTTTATTTTTTTCAACTCAACATTTCGGTATAAATTTTGTTGAAAATAGAGTTGTATTCGAAATATGATATTTTTTTAGTGTCGTAAGCTGTATAGAGTGCCAGCACTATACCGGTAGCGTGATGAATGAAATCGATACCGACCAAACAACATCGGTACCGGTATCGGTATTATCGGAACTGGTACCAATATTCATTTTTAAGGTTTTCGATCGATGTAAACATGACTTTATTTTTTGGATTACATCAGACAACTTTTTTGTGTAGTGAAAAAGTTGTAAATAAACTTTTTTTTGTATCGTAAACATTACTGAGTATCAGTACCGTAACGAACCGAACGGATACCGCCTAAACAATAGCGGTACCAGTATTAATTTTTACGGTTTTTGGTTTTGATACCATTCAGTTTCGATATTTTTTCACTACCCGTACCAACTTTGTAACTCGCAACTTTATGTTTATAACTTATTTGGTTATGACGATACTATTGTAAAGTTTATTTTATGTTTTTGCATATACGGAATTCCCGCCGTAGCGCGGGGAATCACATTATAATAATCAGATTTATTTAATTAAATACTTATATGACTCATCCCTAAAATTAATACTTATCTCCTAAGTAGAATTAAAATAATAATAATTAGAGTTAAATACGGTTTTAGTCCATGTGGTTGACCAAAATTGAAATTACGGCTACATCAGTTTTTCTCACATTAATATGTTTAACTTATTTATGATGTGGAAATAATTTTGATGTGATATTGATAATATATATAAATAATATTTAAATTTAATTATTTTATTATTATATTTAGTTTTAAAATTATTTTGTTTTTTTCTCTATAACTTTTAAAATATGATGTTTTATAAAATTTTGAATCTGTCATTAGACTGAACATAATGCAAGGGTGAAGACTGGGGCGTGGTGCCACCTCACCCACCACGGGCGCGGAACACCACACCGGGTGGGGGTGAGGGCAGGCGTGGAGGGGGCCGGGTGGTGGTGTTCACCGGCGTGAGAGGGGTTGGGCATTTACTTTTTTGACCGTTGCATTTATTTTGTTACCGTTTGATTGATTTAAAAAAAATTAATTTTATTTACTCTATATAAATACTAACCTAAACAACTAAATTTCTACACAATATTTTTTCATTATTCTCTCTATATTTTAAAAAAAATTTCAAAAATGTTTCCATGGCAATTTGTAAAACAACCCGAACAACCCTATGGGGGGTGCGTTCCACAACCCCCGAAGGCAAACCCGTTGTTAACGTTTGCAAATTAGAGTCATTACCCGCCTCATTTCTCGACTTCAAATCCGTCTACACCCACAACTGATTTTTTATCCGACTATATGCAAGACTGCGTAACCCCACAACCGTCTCCCGACATTGTACCCGAGACTCAACCGTCACCCGACATTGAACCCGAAACTCAACCGCCACCACAAACAAAAAGAACACATAAAAAGAAAGCCACTACTTCTACACCCGAAGCGGGTACGGTTAAAGGGCGTTCCGAAAAGTGGTCGCCTGATGAGGAGCTAGCTTTAGTGAAAGCGTGGATCAACGTGTCGGAGGATCCAATAGTTGGTACGTATTGTTATTATAGAAGTATTATTATTTTTGTAATTTTTTTTTTATTAAATGGTATATTATTTAATTTTATAAGACGTAACCAAAAAGTCAGAATTTTTTGGAAAAAAAATATATGAACAATTTTGTGAAGCAATGGGTAAAGACGGATACCGTACGGAGTACATGGTAAGTGGCAAGTGGAGGGATATCCGGTTGAAGTTTGACAAGTTTTCTAGAAACTACAAAAACAAGCTAAACAACCGCCGGAGTGGTCAAAGTGACCTTGATATCTTTCAAGACGCGTTAGAAGCGTATAAAGAAGATAATAATGGGTCGGTGTTTAAAATGGTTCCACTTTGGGAACTGTGCACGAAGTTTGAACCAGTCTCGTTAATGAGACAATCATCGTCTAAACGATCAAAAAGCTCATCCGGCCATGATGTTAGCCAATCTAATTCGGATAGGCGTAGCATTAATCTCAACGACTCGGGCGATGAGCTTGAGTTTCCGGAAGAAGTCATCCGCCCTATCGGAAGAGACAAAGCAAAACGAGTCGCATCATCGTCATCAACCCAAACCAACGAGTACAAGGAGAGTTTAGACACTATATCCGAACGGATGACTAAGTTCAACGAGATATCCGAGAGGAAGCTCAAAATAAAGGAGGAAAAACAAAAGGCGAACGATATGAGACTTTATTTTATGAACATCGATCATTTGGTCGGTGACGAGCGAGAGAAATTCCTTAAATTGAAGAAAAATATAATATATAGTTTAGTAGTTTTTTAGTATTATGTTGTTTTTTTCTTTTTAATATTATGTTGTTGTTTTTTAGTATTATGTTTTTTTTAGTATTATGTTTTTTTTAATATTATGTTGTTTTTTAAATGTTATATTGTTTTTTTTATAATACGTTTTAATTATTACAAAATTGGCCACCTTCACCCACCATTACACACCTGGGTGAAGGTGATGGTGAGTTCTGGTACTGTCTATGTGACGCCTACGTGGCACAGGGTGTGCTCTCACCTTCACCCTAGCATTACTCATAGTCTTACGACGTTCTTATTTTTATCTATGTTTCGGTGTAAATTTCATTTGAAACGGAATTTGGCGTAATAATGTACAAGTCATTAAATCACAAACACTAAACGTACGAGTTATCAAAGCTGCTTCAAGGTTTCATTTTTTTCATAGTTTCTTTTTTTGTTTTCCATTTACAACTTTTAAAATATGATGTTTTATAAAATTTCGAATTTGACATTGCGTCGTGCCTACTTTTATCTACGTTTCTACGTGAATTTTCGTAATGTCATTTTTAAACCGATCATTTGTTTTACATGTTTTTTTTAAACCGTTTTGTTTTTTTAAACCATTCAATGCTCATCTTCAAATGTACCGTTGCGGGGTTCCTCTTTTTTATTTTATCTACGTTATCCGTCGCATCATGGTCCGTATGAACAGTAACTTGATTTATTTTATTCTACTTTTTATTTTTAGTTAAATGCAATTTCTTTCATAAAAAGAAACAAATAGCGTCCCTGGCCCAGTGATTCACGTACCTACACGTACTACAACCCCATCCGTATCTACATTTCGAACCCGCCTCGGAATGCATCATTTTAATAAAAAAATGAAATGATTTACTCTTACAACTTTTAAACTATGATGTTTTTTAAAATTTTGAATTTGACATTGCGACGTACCTATTTTTATTTACGTTTCGACGTGAATTTTCGTAACATTATTTTCAAACCAACCGGTTGTTTTAAACGTTTTTTAAACCGTCTGGCGCCCATCTCAAAATACACCATTGCGACATTTTTTTATCTACGTTTAAACCGACCCGCCGTAATGCGCCGCCGACGTGCTTATTTTTATCTACGTTTCGGTGTAATTTTTTTTCGAATAAATTCACTTTCGTTTTTTCATTACTATCGCATATAACGCTGCAACATGTTTTTTTTAACGTCACATAGAATGTACCGTCGTGATTTTGCTATTTTTATCAACGTTTCAAACCCATCGCTAAGCGCGGGTGGTAACCCACTAGTTAAGTACAATTTGGCTTCTCCTTCCTTGGTGGCTTTCTAGAGTTTTTCTGTCTTTAATATTTTAATGCCACGGCACATTAATTGTACTTTAATCAGTCATCTTATAATTTCAATAAAACTTTGATATATGTAAATAGCTTGAAATTATTTCTCATATCTTGATATGCATAAATAGAAATAAATAAAACTTCAAAAAATAATATGAATCTATACATATATTTTTTCTCATGCTTTTTTTTATCTTTAGCATTTTTAAGTCTTTTTAAATAAATAAAAAAATATTGTGAATTTTTATTAAAGTTGTAAAGTCAAATGTCTAATAAGCTATCGTGGTAAAGCAAGTGTGATGTATCATTTCTTAAAAAAAATATATGAATGATAACAAGGATTTTCTTGTCCGTGTATAAGAACGCCATTAATTTCTTATCTCAACGACTAATTTTAACCACATAGGATAATTATTGGGTTTTTGGGTGATGGGCTTCGAGTAACTTCTAATCACATAAGATTATAGACATCCATAATACCTGACATGGGTAACGAGTAACGGGAAACAGTAATTACCAAAACACGTCTCATACCCGAACCATTTACATCCTAAATTTAAACAAATAAACCATAAACTAAAAACAAAAGTTATTGGATCATATGAAATGTTCTCAACATTTACGTTTGTTTTATTAACAGTGCAACACGACTATAGGTGCATAAAACCGGATTGGTTTTGAAACAGGCTCAGATCGAGTCAAAGAAAGTCAAAACCAAACCGGGTCGGTCCAAACCAGTTCGGATTAGAAACTGGTTTATAAGGGGGCAAAATCGGTTCGGTGCTACCGGTTTCAAACAGGCAGATCGAATCGGATTGAGACTGGTTGCACCCAAACCGATTTCCCGCGATTTGTTAAACCACAAATCGTTCGTAAAATTAATATTATTGGGCTGATAGTAAGAACTGGGCCAGGCCTAATATAATAAATATCTGACTCGTGTATCCCCTTTTCAAAGGGCAAGGCAACTATCAAAAAGTCAAAAAACGGCATCTTCAGTGTTTGGTATACCTAAAATATTTTAATTTATTAAATTTTAACCACGTCTTTCCCTTCTTTCATAAATTCTAATTTATAAAAAAATGTTTACCAGCATGTGTGTTCCATGCACGACAATGTTTTCTATGTATCCAATTTTTGTTTGCATGTACAATGAATCTAGAAATTTCTAGTGTGAGTCAGATCACTTATGAGCTAACTCAAGATTAACTCGCTAAAAACTCGAATCGAATAGAGTATAAATGAGCTTGAGCTTATATTGAGGCTTATTTAATAAACGAGCTTAAACTCAAGCTTATATTGGGGCTCATTTAATAAACGAGCTAATGCCTAAGCTTCATATATCGAGCTTAAATACGCTCACAAGCTTAAACGAGTATTTTCGTTTACGTAAAATTTATTTAGTAATTAAATATATTTACATAATAATTAGTATGGTGAATTGCATATCTTCCATTGTAAACTTCATTAGTTGTATATTACATAACCCAAAATCAAAATTGCACATATCCCCTCTTTCAATGAAAAAAATGTTTAATTTACCTATTTTGATTTTTTATAATCTTTATTATAATAAATGAATAATTTTATCTGCCATATGTCGATTTCTGGTAAAGTCTAAATTTTTGTTTCCTGATTCTTTCTCTTATTAAATAACTCTCTCCCCTAGTAAATAAAAATGATTTTAAATAATTAAATATTTAAAATTTATTCTAATATTTTATTAAAACTTACTAAATCATAAAAATATTTCAATTATATCTTATGTTAAAATATAATTTTATAGTTCTTAAATCATCATTATTTGTTATTTATAATTTCTTAAATGTTCATTATTTTTTATTTCACCATTGGCTGATAACATCCAACATACAAATATTCATAGAAACTGTAGGTTTACAATAAGTTGAATTTATTCAACCCGTGTAATACATGAGTTTTAAACCTAGTTATATAATAATTATTTTACCCTTATTTTTACTAAAACTTTAAAATTTCTCAAATTTTCACATTTACCCATTTTTAACTTTTTTTTCTTTTTTACAATTTTTTGTTTTTTCGTATTTCGCTAATGACTTTATTTTTTGCGTATTTACTAAGTTCTTTTTTATTTGCGTTTTTACATTATTTTCTTTCGTCTGTTTTTAATCTATTCTCCTTTGTCACGATCTTTAAGAGTAACAATCATAAAAAATACAAGTGACAATCATCAAAATGAAAACAAATACCAAAGTTTTAATCTATTACAGTACAGAAGAAAATCATACCAAAAAACAATCATCAAAAATCGATGTAACAATCTCCAAAATGCAAAAAAATAAATGTCAATGTTTTAACTCATTACGGTACCAAAAAAATCAATTAGTCGACTTTGATTAGTTACTTTTACGAGTTTTTATAGTCTTTCCTCGTCTCCTTTTACTTGTTGATTAGAACCTTGAGACGTCGGATTATAACCTTCAAAAAAACTCATTAGCGAAATATAAAAAAATAAAAAAAAATTGTAAAAAAGACAAAAAAAATTAATACGGGTAAATGTGAAATTTTGGAAATTTAAAAGTTTTAGTAAAATTAAGGGTAAAATAGTTATTCTATAATTTATTTTTAATAAAAAAAAATCAAAATTAGTAAATTTGATGTTTTTTTCATTAGGCTTTGGGATATATGCAATTTTGGTTTTAGGTTTGGTAAATATACAATTATTAAAGTTTACAAGTGGTATATGAAATTTTGATTTTTAGTTGGATAAATATAGAATTAATGAAGTTTACAAAGGATATATACAATTCTTCCTAATTAGTATATGTCAAATCATGATAAAAATAATATATAAAATATATTATGCGGATATAAAATTACAATTATAAATAATCATATATATATATATATATATAATAAACGATCCAAGCCGAGCCCGTGCCAAACTTAGCTCAAACTTGAAAAACTACGAACGAGTTGAACTCGATTTATAAATAGAGCTCTAAAAAACAGAACTAGAGCTCGAGCTTTAGAAACTTAACTCTAAACTAGTTGGAGTTACCCCTCGGAATGTTGAGAAAAACAAATTAAAAATCATTGAAGTTGGCCCGCGCGATGCGGCGGGAATTTTGTACATCTATATCTATAATATAAAAATACTTTATTTTGAATAAAATTCCGTTTTCAATAAAATTTATAAAAATATAAATGTTTATGAAATTTATATCGGAATGTTGAGAGAGAGAAAAAATTAAACATAAGCGTGCATTTAGAATTTTTTTTAAAGAAATAGTGAAGAAAAAATATTAAAGAAAAATAAAATTTAATGGGTTAAAGATGTTTATTATTTATAGTATAAGGGGTGAAACTTAAAAAAAAGTTGTCAAAATCTTAATGGTTTAGGTACTATTAAGGGAAACATCGTTCTAATATATATGTAATGAGTCAAACTCGAGCTCGAGCCTCTTAAATTAAATTAGTCTAGCTCAAGCTTAGATAAATTTAAACTCGACTCATTTACGGCCGTAATTTTCGTTAGTGTTGAAAATGGATCGTGTAAAAAACAAACCAGATCAAAAATGTCTATACAATCATCTACATTAAAGTACAACATAATTAAATTTTTTGAGAGCACTACTAATAAATTTCCAAGTTTTAGAACATACTAATATAATCACACTAGTATATAACATAATTTTTAAAGAAAAAGAAATAATTTTTCTACTGTTAAAACAAAGTACGATCGTCCTAAATACGTTGGGAATTTATAACAACTAGTGGGTGTTAGCCTAGGCATTGTGGTGGGACACGTGTTAAGTCGGCTCAATTTCGAACATAAAAACGTTGACAAAAAAAGCATCTAGCAACGATATATTTGAAAATCACGCTGTATAAATGAAAAAAAAAACGAAAAAAATAAAAAAAGTTGTTTAACAAAAAATAAAACCATGTGAAACTGTCGCGAACGAAAAACCATAAAAATAAAAATCAATACAAAAAAGTTATAAAGGAAAATATAAATAAAAAAATAAAATTAAAAAACGACATGTGTTTTACATCGATCGAAAACAATAAAAAATAGCAACGTGGGTTCCAATAATACTGATAACGGTACCGATGTTGTCCATTAGCTATCGGTTATGTTCGTGAATGCACCGAGACTGGGTGTAGATTACGACTTTTCGATAGAAAAAAAAGTTCGATAAAAAAACTATCAGATTGTCGATAAAAAAAACTAAAAATAGATCCGTATTCCGTTTTAAAAAAATAACAAACAAAAGTTATTAAAGAATAATTAAATAAGTAGAAAATTAAACTGGCTAAAAGTATATATATTATATAATATAAGGTGTTAAAATAAAATAAAAAAAAATAATTTTACTGTCCATTAGAGCTGTTCTTTTATATAGATTATAATTACTTTAAACTTTCGGTCGTTCTAATATTGAACAACATTTGCTCAAAAAGATATAAAATTACTAGAAGATTTTATCTGGTAATTATATTAAAAAAAAATACACGCATATGTAACGAGTATGTTTGATAAAAGTAAATGAAACTAAGCAACTTCTTTTAGAAGCATTAAAATGATAATCGTCAAATAAAAAAGTTTCTATATGAATTTATTTTTTTTAGCTCGCTCATCACCATCCTCCCACACGTGTGCCATATTTTATTAAAAAACTTACGTGGGTGTGCTTGTGAATATTTGATATATACCCGTGATTAAGGTGAATATATATAGAATATACATAAATAAATAAAATGTCAAAAAAGGTAGCCAAGGTGGGTCCCACGGAACAATCAGCCTTGTTTCTTTGCGGAAATCCCGCGCTTATTATATTCGATTTACGTTTTAAAAGATTTCCCAAAATCACACTCATCATTTCATCTTTCAACGTAAAAATCAAGCTTTGCTTTTATTTTATGTTTGTTTTTTAATCTTTTTCATTCATATTATACTTATACTACTCGTTCCCTTCTCTTTTTCTTTACCATGATTTCCAAATAATAATAAAAAAGAAAAGCTAATAAAGTATGTATTTTAAAGAAGAAAAAAACCCTATTTTTAAGTAACTCGAATCCCATGATGAAGAATTAACCCGAAAGGATGACCCGAGATATTGTAGTTTATGAGATATAAACTTAAAAGAAGAATTTTAAAATCATTAGTGGGTCACTGGTTTATAGGATGGATCAATTCTTGTAATCGGGATTAAGAAGATGACATGGATGATCGTAATTCAAGAAGATGATTACTACATGGACAACCGAGATTAAAAAGATGATGGTCACAGGGACGATCATAGTAGGGTAATTAGAGTCAATACGGTTTAAGGGGATAGGGGAATAATTAAGGGTTTAAAATATTGATAAAACAAATAAATATATAAAAAGACCTAAATACCTATCATTTAACGTTAAAATATGGATGAAGTTAATTGACTAAATGAAAATGACAAGTTTTGTAAACCACGAGAATACACAGAAGAAAAATAAACTTTTTGGATAAAACTGACAAAAGTGACTAAACAACATGAACGAAAATGGCAGTTTACACTTGATAAAATAAAGAAATATATAAAAAGACCTAAATACCCCTCCTTTAACGTTAAAATATGGATAGAGTTAATGTAGAATTCGAGATTGTTCTTCCTGGATATCTCTGAGAATCGTGTTTTACTTTCAGATTGAAGCAATTCGATGGTACTCTTGAATTTTCAATCGTATAAGACTCAGAGAGAAAAACAAGAACGAATATGATTTTTTTTATCTTGTAATTACCAAATTCGCAAGCATATATAGGGAAAACAGATACAGTGGAACGTCATGACGGTTATTGGTTGAAAACCGTCACAACCATCAATTCATAACTGCTGAGTTATTCTACCCTGGAGAGGCAATCCACTCCAGAGAGACAATCTTACTCAGGAGAGCAAACTTACTCAGGAGGAATAATCTTTACTCCGGAGGAGTAAATTGGTCAGCATGACTAAACTGGTCCGAAGGACCATCCTTCAGCAGTTCTCACTTTCAAACTCAGTTTTTCATACATAACTAAACATGGAAAATAATTTTTTTCCAAGCTGACCCCAACAATGAGTGTTGCCCCTTGGACCCCACTAGGAGTTGCCGCTCCTAGGACCCCTGCGGACCCCCGTTGTTCAGTGGGCTTCGCCCCTTTGACACAACAGGGTCTTTAGCACCAGAAGTCATAAGATTATCAAACAAGTGTGCACTCTACACTTACCAACTTGTTTGATGTTTCAATATGACTTCTCATTTGATCACCAAGTAAATCCAAATACACTAAATAGCTTGATGACACTAAAATCACCAACAGTTAATTGATTGGTTGAAAATGACAAATTTTGTAAACCACGAGTATACACAGGAGAAAAATAAATTTTTGAATGAAACTGATAAAAATGACTAAAACACATGGATGAAAATAACAGTTTACTGAAAAAAAAAACCTATTTTTAAGTAACTCGAATCGCATGATAAAGAATTAACTTAAAAGGATGACCCGAGATATTGTAGTTTATGAGATATAAACTTAAAAGAAGAATTCTAAAATCATTAGTGGGTCACTGGTTTAAAAGATATATGGATCAATTTTTGCAGCATATGAAAGACAACTTTATCAAAACAATCCAAGTAGTCATCTCTTTCTATTTCCCCGTTAACTTGAGAGTTGAGACATATTCATTGAGAATAATATTATGATGTTTAGCGTATTTGAACATATCAGTAAATAAAATTTATTTAAAATGCTCTATTTGTATATACCGAATAAAATACATTCTGCTAATCCTTTTTAAAAACTATTCAACATATCTAAATTGATGTTGCTGTAGCTTGGACTCTAGAAAGGAACAAAATCACCTATCTAATATTGTTTTAGATTTGATTACTTTAACAGTGTTATAGATATGAAAATTCAATAGTTTGGTGCTCGATTTAATGTGGTTAACATGAAATTACTTACAAATATGGCACCGTTGAGCCCGGTGACTCATTCTCTAGCTTTAACGCATCAAAGTTACTCATGTTGAACAAGTTGCATCCATATGGTTTTAATGATAGTGAAAGATTACACTTAAACATCAACTTGCAACGTGTGGTCATAATGTGTTGGAAGATAATTTTCTGTTAACTTGAATGGTATCGTCAATCTTGATAAGGTAACGATGGAAACAATGCATCCACAATAGTTGAGAGATGGCTTTTAGCAATTAAACGTGTAAAGTCGTGTTTAGGCAATCGTATCAGTGATGATTTTTCAAACACTTGCATAACTTATGTAGTGGAAAAAGATTGATCAACTAATGTTACTAGTAAAGATGTAATTCAACTTTTTTTTTCAAACATGAAAACACATAAATGATAGTTGTAAGATGTAAGTTGTTCTATCATATTTAATAAATTATACTTTTAAGTTATATTAAATTATTTCACATTATTTTATAATCATTTATTTTCTTTAACTCGACCTAGATTTTAATCCCTCCTAACGAATATTCATGTCTTTGCCACTGTCTATAGCCTCACTAGGATTTTACGTTTGGTCTGAGGCAGGAGTTTGGACTAAAACCCATATATGCGCTGTAAGATACCTTATCACGAACATTAGATGATCCTATCCATCATAGCATCAACAAGTTTTCATAATTACACTTTCTTTTTTAGAAAAAAAAAATGACAACTTAAATGGCTACTTATATTCTTATTTAATTATAATGTGATGTATGCTAACTAGAGCTGACATAACATGTCAGACACGACACGATAAGACACGACACGATAACATGTTGTGTTAATCACGCACACGACACGATAATTAATCGTGTCATTGACCTGTTTAGAAACAGGTCACATGTTAAGGAACCTGTTTAAAGAGAGAATAAATATAACATAGGTAATGAAATAAAAAATGCCAAAACTTCATAAAAATTTAAAAATTCGACTCATAACATCCATTATCATAATAAATCTTAAACATTTTTAAAACAAAAACTTATAAAAATCAAATCAAAACATCCATTAAAGACAATTCCAAGTTCCGACGGATCTTTCTTCTCCTATCTTCAATTTCAAATATGCACACAATTGCTCGAAACATGCACACAGTTGCGCAAACCTGCACAAAAAAAAAGTGTTTGGGCTTTGGCTTGGGATGGGTAAATACTAAATATGATCTTAATTGTTAATTGTTAACATGTCCCTAACGGGTCTTAACAGGTTAACATGTCTTTAACCTGTTTAGACACGAATTTAACATGTCCCTAACGTGTCGACCTGTTTAAGACACGAAATCTGTTAAGATCAAACACGGGATATGTTAATTACATGTCGTGTCGTGTTAGCATGTCCGTGTCAAAAATTGTCAGCCCTAATGCTAACCCATGCTTTTATTGGTATGAGAAGCAAGTATTTGTCGGTGGAATAAATGAGATAAAATACTAATTATTATAATATAAATTCCAAGTGTTGGTGGGGTGGGATCGGAATACCAAAGTCATGAGCTCCGTGCCCCGCCACCTCGTGCATCAAACTTGATAAATAGGATGGTGCTGCTCTACACCCTACAAAAACCCCTCAAACCACACACAAACATGATTTTGTACCTCTACACGACTTCACCCATACCATACAATCATAACTTTCCACAATTCACATGCTTTACTCCATTTATTAGTAGTCTTCTAATATATAAAATCCATTGCAAAATTATAGCATTGAGAGATCTAAATGATGATATCGATTAAAAAAAATTATATGTTATATGCATCTGGTATTCGAGTGATACGATATATTTTCACATGATAACACAGTATGTCAAAAGAAAAGTGAAGGAAAAGGATTTTTAAAATTGTTTTATGAAGCCCAGGTACCAAACTCACGTAAACTCCGTTACGTATTTCATTAATTAACTTGCAAAGAACTTTTAAATAGACCATAACTTACTGATTCTACTAGGACTCAATGACGTAGTAGATAATCCAAACAACTCTTGGATTTATCTCTAACTCTATTAGATAAAAATCACACTAATAAATAAATACTAACTTATCTAGGACTTTAACTAACGCATTTATTTAATTTAATTAAAACAAAGACTCCTAATTATCTAAAACTTGCGATCCAAAGACTAAGAAACTTTCAAACAAACATAAACTTAAACTTTTAGAACTGAACTATTTGTTTCCAAATACTCTAAAACAACCATTGAACTTTCTCATATGAACTAAACAAAGATTAAGTCCAACAATCACCCCCATAATCTTTGTGTTCACAATCACCTTCTTTTTTTTCTCTTTGTCTTTCCACTTGGTCGTGTTCTCTTACTCACGAACTCATACTATCGCTTTCTTACATGTGTTCTCTATCATTCTTACTTTTTTGCTTATTTTCTTACTGCGTTTTTCTTTCTCAAACTTGCTCTTACTCTTGCTTGCTTTTCTTTCTTTGTCTTGCACTTGCTTTTACTTGTTTATTTGTTTTGCTTACTTACTTACTTTTCTTTCTTTCTTTCACACGGATTCAAGGATTGAACCCTACTTACTTTGTTGCACATTCTATAAAGTTTACTGAACATGAAAACTTGCTACTGCTCCTGATTACTTGCTCACTTTCGAAGACATCTTTCTTTATCCTACAATTCTTGGCCAAAACAAACATACCGAGACACAACTTCTTGTTGCTGCTGTGTTATTTTCGGTTAGAGAGGGAAACCGAAACCACGGTACTTGTTGTTGCTATCGATCCAAGCATCAAGAGCCCTTGCTTTGATACTAATTGAAGCCCGGGTACCAAACTCACGTAAACTCCATTCTAGATTACATTAATTAACATGTAATACAAAGACCTTTTAAATAGACCTTAACTTACTAATTTTACTAGGACTCAACAACCTACTAGACAGTCCAAACAACCCTTGGATTTATCTCTAACTCTACTAGATAAATACCACACTAATAAATAAATACGAACTTATCTAGGATTCTAACTAACTCATTTATTTAATTCAAATAAAACAAAGACTCCTAATGATCTAAAACTTGCGATCCAATTCAATTCAAAGATCAACAAACTTTCAATCTAACACAAACTCAAACTTTCAGAACTGAACCATTTGTTTTCAAATACTCCAAAACAACCCCTTGAACTTTTTCACATATGAACTAAACAAAGATTAAGTCCAGCATTTTAGAACTTTTAGCATGATTTGAATCGCGACGTTGTTTATTTGATTATTAACATGTGTATTTCTTAATCTCATAATAGACATGATTATTAGAACTTTTGACGAATGTTTAGTTAATTTCCATGACCCGATCCAACCTGCTAAAAGAATTTCTTTAAACATCTGAAAATTAAAACATAATAACACAAATAAAAAAAAAAAGATTTTTTTATCCATCCCTGTGACTACACTCATTGTATTGCTTATTATAGCACACATTCTCTTTTTACATAAATCAAGTATGTTTGTGGCCCATGTAAAAGTATTTTTACTATTGGCAATGAAAATTCAAACTTGTTGAATTCATAGAAAAAATATGATTTAATATTATACAATGATATATTCAAATTATGGTTTACTATCTTACAAAAAATGGCACGTACGGCGTCTACATCAACTTTCAACAACTAGTAGAATTAAAAAATAGATAATGCTTAATTTAAAATCAAGGCTTAACAAACGTCTTAATTAATTTATTGTTATTCTTATTATTATTATAATACATTACAGTAGGTTATGTCACATCACCCTTATGTCATTGTTGGGGGCGGGTTATGATTGTTGAAATTTCAAGGAGTAAATTTCATAATTGGTCCCTATAGTTTGTTAGTAGTTATGAAATTAGGGTTTAAGGTCATGTGTTATGCGGTTACGCCTTCTAAGTGGAGGCGTAAGCCACTTACGATGCGTAACATAGTGCCGCACCATCATGACCGGGGAACGAGGGAGGAGTCGTGAGCAGCCTCACATTCGTGAGGCAAACTTCTCCTTTACTTCAACCAATCCCTAACATCCACATGCCTGTTTCCTTTTTGATTTTTTATATAAAACTTTATTTAACATTTAATTTATTTTTTCTTAAATAACTTATACACGTTAGTTTAAAAAAAATATATGCAGTCCTTGTTAATTTTTTTATCTGAACATTCCAATATAAATTTAAAGGAAAACGGATTTATTTTCAAAAAAAGTTATTTTTTGTCTCGTAAATGGGTTTGACATAGCCCGAACCCGATATTGTTCCCGAAACAAAGTTTGGATATTTAGGAACAAATATAGCATGTAATAATTTTAAGAAATTAATTATTTAATGTTAAGTGTGTGTATATACGACAATGATTAGCTAGTAATTATAAAAAAAGACTCACACTCACTAACAATAACACATGTTTAGTGAGTGTGATTGTGGAAACAACCACTGCCACATGATGCTTACGTGGCAACATTTTTTGGCTAACGTTCGCTAACTACACTAGGGATGAAAACAGTACCGTACCGGTACCAACTTTATGTAAAAGTGGGTACCGAATTTAACCGGTACCCGTTATAAAATGTTCATCTCTAAGTGGTATCGATACCGTACCGGTACCGAAAATACCGGTACCAAATTTATTAGATAACACATCGTCTAAGTATTTGAAATTACAAATATTTTTACTAATATTATAAAGACTTAAAACTAGTTGTTCTGAAGCTTCTTAAAATACACAGGCATTTAATAGGGTTTTTAACTTTCTTTTTTCTAAAATAATCATTTTATTCTTTTAATAAATAGTATTTATAGTACTTAATTAATTTTCTCATATGTTATCATATCATTAGTTGTTTTTATATTTTATACTTTTACTATTATTACACAATTTATTATATAATTGGTTGTTTTTAAATAAAGATATGATTATTGGATTTTAATAATCCCACCTTTTACCAGTTGGGCAATAATAATCCCAACTGAGAATATTCTTACCAGCATTCCCTACTTTCAAACTATTTTCTTACATTGCACCCCCGTTAAAAAAACTTAACGCTGTTAGATTTTATATGACGTGGACATCTGCAAACCCTCGGAACCTTAGCCACCGCCTTCGCCGGAGGGGTGGTCTGCAAACCCTAGTCTGTCACCGTCTTCACCGTTAAACACAACCGGTGTCTCCGTTTGGACTTGCCGGAAAAACGAGACCCGTTAAAAACCACCAGAGCCAATGTCAAAACCCACCTCGAGACCACTGCTAGCTTGGCTCGACTTTTCGGCAGTTTGCAGATGTCCACGTCATATAAAATCTAACGGCATTAAGTTTTTTTAACGGGGGTTCCAATGTAAGAAAATAGTTTGAAAGTAGGGACTGTTGGTAAAAATATTCTCAGTTGAGATTATTATTGGCAAATTGGTAAAATATGTGATTATTAAAATTCAATTTCCTTAAAAAAAATTATGAGATGTTTAAAACTAATTGTACTAACAACAACAATAATAATATTATAGTAATGATAATAATAATACATAAAAAAGTAACCAATTATATCATAAGGGTTAGGTTATAGTAAAAAGAGTTTTAAAAATAAGAAGTGTAAGAAGGATTTTGGGTCTGACATGTGTTCTTTTATTGTTTTTAAAGGGAGGGCATATTGGTCATTGTGTAAAATATGTCAGGTCTGGTAATTATGTAATGTCAGATCTGGTCATTGTGTCAAATATTTTTTATCATTGTGTTATATATATTCATCATTGTGTTATATATATTCATCATTGTGTTTTACATTCTAGATAATTTCGTGTTATTTTTGTCACTGGTTTTTATGTATTATATATAACATAGTGATGAAAAATATTTGACACAATGATCTAACATTAGACACATTGACCAGACCTGACATTACACAATAATGTCAGGTCTGATCATTGTGTAATGTCAAAAATAACACGAAATTATCTAAAACGTAAAACACAATGACGAAAACGAGCATTTTTTATCTTTAAAACGAGTATAGTGTCGTTATATAAAAAAAATTACGTTTTCCAGCTCATTGTGTAATTTGCTCGTCATTGTGTATAATGTCAGGTCTGGTCATATTGGTCATTTGTGTCAAATATGCCAGGTCATTGTGTAATGTCAGGTCTGGTCATTGTGTCTAATGTCAGGTCATTGTGTCAATTATTTTTCATCACTATGTTATATATAATACATAAAAAACATTGACAAAAATAACACGAAATTATCTAAAACGTAAAACACAATGATTAATATATATAACACAATGATAAAAAATATTAGACACAATGACCAGACCTGACATTAATGACTTGACATATTTGAGACAATGACCAATATGCCCTCCATTCAAAAACAATAAAAGGATACATGTCAAGCTCATAATTCTTTTTAACCTTCTTATTTTTAAAACCCTTTTTACCATAACCTAAGCCTTAGAGATCATATTAAAAAAAACATAATAATTCTATTAGAAACCATCTATTTCATGGAATCTAATATGACAAACTTTAGTCTCAAGGGGGAATTATATATATCCATTTATTTTAAAACCTAATTACATATCTACGAAATTCAAAACTTAAATTAAATATATCCTCTTATTTTAAAACATAACCTATACTATATAATAAATAAAGTTTTTTCATACCACGTGTTGACTCCATATTCATTCTCATCATTTTTTTCCGCATCCCCCTCTTATTAAATACACTTTTATCTTTTAAAGAAAATACTAATTACACTAATAAAACACATTTATTTTAAGTTATCCATTATTATAAGAAACTTTGAAATCTAATTATATAACTTTTATTTTCAATCAAATAGTAAATGAAAGTCAAATTACATTAAATACTAATTAACATATTTTCGAAACCCAATTATATATTAATTTTTACATATTTTGAATTTTGTTTTCTATCCGTAGTAAATGTAATACATTTTTACACCTGTAAAATATATACATAAAGATTTAAGAATTTTATGTATTGATATTTTTCACCCCGTGTGTATTACACGGGTTCTAAGCTAGTTACATATATACCCAACTCAAAACTTCATATATTGTTTTTTGACATGTTTTTTGGTACCATAATGGGTTAAAACTTTAGCATTTGTCTTGTATGTTTTGTTGATTGTCAAAAAAAAGTAAAAAAAACCGATAAAAAAGACAAAAAACACTAAAAAAAAAGTAAAAATAGAAAAAGGAAAAAAAAAACTGAAAAAAGAAGTAAAAAACGAAAAAAAGGTTAAAAAAAACTACCTAAAAAAGGTAAATTTGAAAATTTTAAGTTTTAGTAAAAAAAGTTAAAATATCATTTTATATTTTATTTTTAATAAAAAAAAAAAAAAAATATATTTGATATTTTTAGTTTTAAGGAAATAGATATATATAATTTATATTTTAAGTTGTGTATATATGTAATTTATGAAGTTTATAAGAAAATAGATATATATAATTTATATTTTAAGTTGTGTATATATATGTAATTTATGAAGTTTATATGGGATATATGAAATTGTCCTAATATTAATAACAATATTTATACTTTTAGATAAAGATAAAATTCGTACCTTTTCTATAAATCTTAATGACCATTTATGTAATTTACTCCATTTTTATCATGTTTGAATTGCAGCCTAAATTTGTGGAAAATCATGAAATGTTATATAAGCCAAAGACGACCCTTTTTGAACTAGTATTTGTATGTCAAACCATATCTAATCCATATCCAACTACTACACAAGACAAATAGATTATATTTTTTTAACAGTAGTTTTTTACATAAAAAAAACATATAACCTTACCCTCATAAAAATTTAAACTCACACAATTTTTATAAAAAAACGTCACCATAATAGACCACGAGATCATGCATACAAATAGATTAGATACAAGAGTAAACTGCCATTTTCGTCCCTGTGGTTTGGTCAAAATTGCCACTTTCATCCAATAGTTTGTTTTTTTGTATCTGGGTCCTCATGGTTTTAAAATATTGCCATTTTCATCCTCGTGGTTTTAAAATATTGCCACTTTCATCCAGTCAGCTAACACCGTCCGTTTTTCTCAGTTAAATGAGGGGTATTTCAGTCCTTTTACTTATTTGTTTTATTTTTTCATCTTTTTTACTCTCACTTTTTAATCATCCCCAATTTAACCTCTAATTTAATCATCCACCTGCTGGCCTTCTTCCTCTTTTACTGACCAGTTTCCGACGAGCACCACTGGAACACCTCCGTCGCTTGTTTCTATGATTAAAAAGTGAGAGTAAAAAAGATGAAGAAATAAAACAAATATGTAAAAGGACTGAAATACCCCTCATTTAATTGAGAAAAACGGACGGTGTTAGCTGACTGGATGAAAGTGGCAATATTTTAAAACCACGAGGATGAAAATGGCAATATTTTAAAACCACGAGGACCCAGATACAAAAAAACAAACTATTGGATGAAAGTGGCAATTTTGACCAAACCACATGGACGAAAATGGCAGTTTACTCTAGATACAAATATATTCTCCTTCTCTTGCAAAATAAATATCTAGATAAAGATGTACAATCTTGAAAGTATATAATTAAAGTATTTCTTTTAGATAGTAAAATATCAATTTTAGTTTTTTAAAGTACCCGGTTTAAGAAAATGTGCAATTAATGTAGTTTTGTGAAATATATATATATATATATATATATATATATATATATAATTAAGGGTGGACTTGCAATTTTTTTAACAGCTAACTACTAGTCCTGTGAAGGTTACTCACAAAATTCTCTTCGTCAGGATTCGAACACATTACCTCCCTTTAAGGAAACCCTTTACAGGAAAACAACTGACCACCAGACCTGATGACAGACTTGCAATCTAATAAAGTATAAATAAACGACTATGTGAACAGGTGAAAATATAAAAAAAACAAGATAAAAACATGTTCATTACTCTAAAAAAACATCTTTAAGAAAATGTATGTGACTGAAACTACCATTCTAGAGGAGCCTCCACCATTGCCCTAAATATGTTAGAGATGCCTGTGTGGTAATAGTTTTATTATTCAGTTGCTTGCTCTAACACCCGACTTTAAGGGTTATTAATTTTTAACTAATTAAATTAAAATTAGTTAATTATGAGTGTGTGTTTCATACGTGAAACATGTGAATTTGTGAAGTGTGTGTGTGCCGTATGTAAGTTTTTAGTTAATATATTGGTTGCTTTAACCAAACTTAATGTTTAGCTTACTAAAATAACATACAAATAGAAGGTCACTAGTTTAGATCCCGTGTACACACGGGGTGAAACTGAAAAATATCAATATATAAATTTTTTAAATCTTTATGTATATATTTTACAGGTATAAAAATATATTACATATACTAAGGATATAAACAAACTCAAAATATGTAAAAATTAATATATAATTGGGTTTTAAAATACGTTAATTACTATTTAATATTATTTTACTTTCATTACTATTTGATTGAAATAAAAGTTACATAATTAAATTTTAAAGTTTTTTATAATAAGGGACAATTTAAAATAAATGTGTTTTATTAGTATAATTAATATTTTCATTGAATATATTATTATTAAAAAATAGAAGTGCATTAAATAAGATAGAGAGGCGGGAAAAAAATGGTGAGAATGAATATGGAGACGACACGTGACACTAAAAAACCTTTATTTATTATATAATATAGATTTGTAATGTTTAGGACAAAATTTTTCATATTATAATAATCTTTTTTTCATTAATTTTTTTGTCTAAACGTTTCTTAGAAACTATCTACCATTCTTTTCGCTTCCTTTTTCACCACAATATAAATAAATTATATACAAATAAACATTTATTTTATAAAATTTAAAATAATAATGTAAAATATTTACTTTATAATAAATTCATAAAATACTTATCTATTCAAAAGAGAGTAGTCCTACACGTTATAGATTAGAATCGTGAAATTTCATATTTGTTGGAATTGACATATTAATTGGCACATGCAAACACCTTATTAATAACAATAAATTAAATATATAAATTATATTATGTTTGAAAAGGAAATAAAATAAATAAATAAATAAATGTTGTAATAACGGTTTATTAAATAAGAAAGGGGGAGTTGGGTGCACTCAATACACAGTGGTGGAGTGTATTTCTTTTACAACAATGCACACTTTTGTTGAAAGCTTAATGCCACCTAAAAAAGCCACACTTTGTAATTTATTCCAAAAAATTGAAAAAAAACCAAGACGTGGTCCTATTTGGTTGAGGGACATAAAGAAGAAAATAAATATAATTAAATCCAAAGTTTGACTCCCCCCACCCCTAAAAAACATCCCCTTGTTTTGTGAAAGCAAAAGTTATCTATTAGTTTTTATAACATAAAAACAAATATTTGTTTACAAAATAAATAAGCAATAGATAAAAATATATCATCATATAACCACAATAATATATAATAATAGTGATTTAGATGAGTATTAACATATCTATCATACATTCAATCATAGCCTTTAACAAAAGTTGATTTTCAATAAGTTTCTCTTTAAAAAGGTAGAGATCATCTGTATACAATCTCTTCTCTAAGACGGTAGAGATCACCGGGACCTCTCTTTAGTATAGTAGAAATCACCGCAAGTTCTCCATAATAATAAAATGAAAGAATTGTGCATCGACCGTGAGTGGTCTGAGACCATTCTCTCTCACAAAATTATGCGTTATAATAAGTTAAAAACCGAGTTTTAGAAGAAGGAAAGAACCTTTGCAACTGCTCAATGAAGTTAGCATGACACTGTTAAACCAAATTGCTATGCAATTTTATAGGTTAGATATAATTGTTGTGAATATTAACAATATCTTGTAATTAGTTGTAGATATGGATAAAGGCAAATCTTGTTTTTAGTATACATAGTTATTGTTCTAATGTAAATCAACAGGGTGTGAGACATGATGAATTGAAGTTTATTATTGAATTCTTGTGTTTCTGTGTTCTTGAATTCATACGAGTTAATTGCTTAATTGATAATACTTTCTGTTAATACATATATTGATTCAAGTCATTCAAGTACTATCTAGATCATGACAAGTTGACTCGTCCACGAAGCGCCTCTAGATGTTCATTGACGGTGCGATGGAATGGGTATGGATCTCCACTTTTCAGGTAAGTCCGGGGGTTGGATGTGTGTCGCACATAGTAATCAAAAGTGCACAAGGCGCACGCCTAGGTGCTTAGGCGAGGTGAGGCACAACTTAAGCGCCTAAAACACACTCAGGCATAAAAAAAGCCATGAATCGGCAAAAAAAAAGTATGGACTCGTCCTAACTAAACAAAAATAGTCTGAATCAGACTAAAACCTTGCAAAGCTGAGCATATTGGGTAGAAAGGAGATACTCATTGAGTAAAGTTGCCTAGGAGTAGAGTTACATGGAGGGAAAGTGAAATGAGATAAAGTTAAAGAGGCTAAATTTTTTCTTTTATGTGTAAAAAGAATAAAAGGGTTGACGGGATGCAACACTGCTCATGAAAAGTTAATATTGTTGTGTGTAGATAGGTCAAATAATATAAAACAACATGACATAAGTGTTATATTGTCAAAATGCATAATACATTTTTAATCTTATTTAGAAAGTATAAAAAGTTTATTACTCTATACATTTAAAAATGGTTTATAGTTAGATTACTAAATGTTTATTACTAGAATTCATAATTTTTTGCGTCTATTATATATAAATGACATAGTTTTACCGAGTTTGAATCGAGCTTGTTCAAGTACAAAATCAAACTCTAAAGACATAACCGGTCAAACTCGAGTTTACAAAACCTCAACTCAAATTCTATCAAGCTCCATATTATGTATATGCTAATTGACATATTACATATATGTAACCGAGAACATACGAAAATCACGTATCTACCAAGTTGTTTGAACTCGATCTCGGCTCGTGCTTGTTTGAGTTGAACTTGATCAAACTCATTTACATCCACATGCCTAAACATATACGAAACTGGAATCATGGATAATAACATGTGAAGTATTAATAGTTAATACACGTACATCTAGAGCCCACAACTGTTCTCCGACCCGTTTCTGTTCAAATTCATTTATGTCACTCTGAACATAGTATCCAACGAAACAAACTCCGAAATTCGGCTTTTTTAAGGTTTTCTTTATATTTTCTTTCACCAAATAAATGTCACCCGACCACCACTCATACACCTACACCTGTGTATTCCCTCCTCCCTCCCCCCCCCCCCCCCCCCCAAACTTTTCTTTTTTCGTTTTACTAAAGGACCACCATCTTTATCTCTCTCCCCCTATTCATTTGCATGCCATGAGAGATGAACTCAGACCTTCAAAACATATATTTGTTCATTCATCACTAAAACAAAAGGCCTTGATTCTGTTAATTACCTCATAAGATCATGAAGTTTTGCTTTCTGCTTTCTTTTCTGGGCTTTGCTTTCTTGGTTACTAGTCAAGAAGATGATGCTTTTAAACTACTATCTTTCAAGAAATCATCAGTTGATTCTGACCCGAATGGGTTGTTATCGGATTGGAAGCTTTCTGCACCGTCGTCGAACCAGTGTTCATGGCGAGGTGTCATCTGTTCCAACGATAACCGTGTCACCGCTGTGAATCTCACCAACACATACCTTACTGGTACTCTTTATCTTTCTGATCTTATGTTGATATCTACTCTTACTGATGTTACTCTCTCCGGGAACTATTTTTCCGGCAACCTTTCCTTCTCTTCTCCTTCTTGCCCCTTTCAAACGCTTAATCTCTCCGGCAACAAACTCGCCGGGAATCTTCCGACCTCGCTCTCTTCTTGCAAGTATCTCATGTCTCTAGACCTCTCCGACAACCTTCTGAAAGGTGATATACCTACCGGTTTTATACCGGGGTTCGGTCTAAAAGTTCTTGATCTTTCCGGCAATAACCTCACCGGAAAATTCCAAAACCTTGACTTTGGAGCCTGCCAGAATCTTACCGTGATCAATCTCTCGAGAAACGACCTTGCCGGAACTGGGTTTCCGGTGAGTCTGACAAACTGCCACCTTCTTGAAAGCCTTGACATCAGCCACAATGCTCTCCGGATGAAGATTCCGGGAGCTATGTTGGGAGATTTCAAGAACTTGAAAAGCCTGTCGTTAGCTTACAACCAGTTTTTTGGGCAGATTCCACCGGAAGTCGGAAATGCTTGCAGCACCCTGGAGGAGCTTGATCTTTCCAGCAACCAGTTAACCGGCGGACTTCCGGCGACTTTCACCTCGTGTGCTTCCCTTTCCAGCCTCAATCTTGGTCACAATTATCTCTCCGGGGACTTTTTAACGACGGTTGTGAGTTCCATGTCGAGTTTGAAGTATCTTTCGGCGGCATTTAACAACATCACCGGGAAGTTACCTTTGACTTTATCCAATTGCAGTCAACTTCAAGTGATGGACTTGAGTTCTAATGAATTTACAGGGGAGATACCCTCTGAATTCTGTTCTTCAAGTTCTTCACTTGAGAAGTTACTTTTGGCCAACAATTACTTATCCGGGTTCATACCGGATAACCTGGGAAGCTGCAAAAGCCTGCAAACGGTTGATCTTAGTTTCAACAGTCTAACCGGTGCTATACCGTTAGAAATATGGTATCTTCCACAGATTTTGGATGTTGTAATGTGGGCTAATAACCTCACTGGTGATATCCCAGAAGGGATTTGTGTGAAAGGAGGAAACCTTCAGACTTTGATCCTCAACAACAACCTTATTACAGGAACAATCCCGATGTCGATCGCCAGCTGCACGAATCTGATTTGGGTTTCGGTTTCTAACAACAAACTGAGAGGCGAAATCCCGGAGGGGGTTGGGAATCTTGTGAATCTTGCTATTCTTCAACTCGGGAACAATTCGCTCACTGGTGGTGTTCCTTTAGGTCTTGGCAAATGTAAAAGCCTCATTTGGCTGGATCTGAATAGTAATTTACTAAACGGGCCGCTCCCGAAAGAGCTTGCGGATTCAGCCGGGCTTGTTTCCCCTGGGCCCGTTTCCGGGAAACAGTTTGCATTTGTGAGGAATGAGGGTGGGACAGCTTGTAGATTTGCTGGTGGGCTTGTTGAGTTTGAGGGGATAAGGAAGGAGAGACTTGAAGGGTTCTTGAATTACCATTTTTGCCCCTCGACCCGAATCTATTCGGGCGTGACAATGTACAATTATGAAAGCAATGGCAGTATGATCTACCTTGATCTGTCTTACAATTCTTTAACAGGAAGCATTCCTCAAAGCTATGGTTCCTTAAGCTACTTGCAGGTTTTAAACTTGGGATACAATAATCTTACTGGCGATATCCCGTTTAGTCTCGGTAATTTGAAAACCGCTTTGCTTCTTGATCTTTCTCATAATGCTCTAACGGGCTTCATCCCGGGATCACTAGGAAGTCTCTCGTTTCTCAACGACTTCGATGTGTCGAATAATAACCTCACAGGCCCGATCCCTTCAGGCGGGCAGCTTACTACTTTCCCAACATCCAAATACGAGAACAATGCGGGCCTTTGTGGGGTGCCTTTGGATCCCTGCGGGTCAGGAAACGGACGGGCCGGGGTCAAACATAAAGGAAAGAGGACAAGCTCAATGGCCACCGGGGTGGTTGTCGGGATATTAGTATCACTTCTTTGCATCATCATCCTCACATTCATTCTTTTCAGAATGAAAAGATATCAAAAGAAAGTTGAAACCAGAGACAAATACATCGAAAGCCTATCGACTTCTGGAAGCAGCAGCTGGAAACTATCGGGTGTGCCCGAGCCTTTAAGCATTAACATCGCCACCTTCGAGAAGCCGTTAAGAAAGCTTACCTTCGGGCATTTACTCGAAGCCACTAACGGGTTCAGCGCAGACACGCTAATCGGTTCTGGCGGGTTCGGTGATGTATACAAAGCACAGTTAAAAGATGGGAGTATAGTTGCAATCAAGAAACTTATCCACGTCACCAGTCAAGGGGACAGAGAGTTCATGGCTGAAATGGAAACCATAGGCAAGATCAAACACCGTAACCTCGTACCACTGTTGGGATACTGCAAAATCGGTGAAGAACGGCTTCTTGTATACGAGTACATGAAATGGGGAAGCTTAGAAGCGGTTTTACATGATCGTGTCAAAGGCGGAAACTGTGTTCCAAGGCTAGATTGGTCAGCAAGAAAGAAAATAGCAGTTGGATCAGCAAGAGGGCTAGCATTTCTTCACCATAGTTGTATACCACACATCATTCACCGCGATATGAAGTCAAGTAATGTACTTTTAGATGAAGATTTTGAAGCCCGAGTGTCGGATTTCGGGATGGCTAGACTAGTAAACGCACTCGAAACTCATCTTAGTGTGAGTACGTTAGCCGGGACCCCCGGGTATGTGCCGCCAGAATACTACCAAAGTTTCAGGTGCACTGCGAAAGGCGATGTATACAGCTATGGAGTGGTGTTGTTAGAGCTTTTATCTGGGAAGAAACCGATCGATACAATGGAGTTCGGGGATGACAATAATCTTGTTGGATGGGCTAAACAGTTGCAGAGAGAGAGACGAATTCGTGACATTTTGGATCCCGAATTGCTATTCGATATATCATGTGAACCCGAATTGTTTCATTGTTTGAAAATTGCATTTCAGTGTGTTGATGACAAGTCTTGGAAAAGGCCTACAATGATTCAAGTAATGGCCATGTTTAAGGAGCTGCAAGAAGATTCAGGAAGTGATATTCTTGATGGGATGTCAATGAAAAGCTCAGTGATTGATGAATCTCAAGAAAAAGAACCTCTGGGTGATCACAGTTGAGACCGATCTCGTGCTGTATATATCAGAATATGAGACCCCGAACGTCCAGATTAAAGACCGCATAACTTTCATCGGGTCGTTTTACTCGAAACATTTGGAATCTGTGTTCATTTTCCTATTCTGCATCTTTTTTCTGTCAAAATTTTGGTAATTTATGAAATGTTTCAATTTGGTTTCTTTAGTTGTTATGTGAATATTAACTTCTGGATTTTTATTCTTTTTAAAATTGTTAAGGATTCAGCAAGAGAACTTGTCAGAACACGTTGGTGGTATTTGAGGTCCGGTATTCCTTATTAACTTACCATCTCTCTTATCCATAGTTGATATGAGATGAGTGCTACTTACGTAGACCATCTGACGTCGTCATACGGGCTGTCATTGAAAAATTGTCATACGGGCCATATGACTTTGTCAATGGTTTGTGTCATCACACCAGTCACTTCTATGTCAGTATAACACATCATACGTCCGTATGGTTTGAACGAACCCCAACTCATATGGCCCATATAACCATTTTTCGCCTAGTCATGCGACCCGTATGACACGTCAGTGGTGTGTGGATCATTTGCAGTATGTAGACGATGCTTTTGATGTTTAGGTTTATCTTGGATCAAGAGAAATCTTACTTTAACTGTTTTATGTCAATAATTTTTGGCATGTTTAATCATCATTGCACCTTGTTGTATCAGACTGCATTGTCTCAGATTCAAGATGTGTTTTTGAACTTTTGATTGATTATATTCTACCTGTTGTAGCACTATGCCCTTTAATCCTGTTTAGCTAATCATATTACATGTTTGACCAAAATTCTATTGGAGCAGTGGACCCTTCCCCTTTTCTAAAGACTAAAGATCTCTACTATTTAAAGATGACCTCACACATGGGCCGAGCTATCAGTAAAATTTTCTGTCCTCAGTGGTATCCAACGTTGTCGATTTCTTATAGTTTGACCCTAATGTTGTCACTAAATTAGTTGAAATTGTTGTAAAAATATTTCTATCGCGACCCGAGTGTAATATTTGTCTTCCTAGTTACTTGAGGCCCAAGGAGTAAAATTTGTGGGAGAATTTAGGAAGGTGGTGGTGGTGGGTGGTGGGTGGTGGTGATGATTGAGCATCATATTTGAAATCCCTTTAATGGTAGTGGGTTTTGGTCTTTAACTTTTATAGATTTCACCTATGCCAGAAAAGCATTTCAGCTTTTTGGGAAAATATCTTTTATGTTATAAAGGAAGGAACAAATTTATTTGAAAAATCTAATCTTTAAAGTAGCAGTTTCAAGATAACTACAGAATGAGAAAAACTTAAAAAAAAAGGTCAGTTATGACTTTTTAGTGTACAAGTTTTTGGAATAAGGAATTGTTAAAAGAGGTATTTGGCATGCTAAAAAGCAGGTCTTATTATTCAGCCTGGACTGTTTAGCAAGCACATAAAGCAGCATCTCTCTTTGTCATCCAGCATTTAGATTGGTCAAAAACTGGTCAAACTATCTTTGTTGACTATGTTGATCCAAAGAATAAAGCAAGAAAAAAGTTGAAACATTTGAGGATGTAAAGTGGTCATAGGTGCATTGGTGAGAATGATATGTTCAATACTTTCTTTCTTAAATTGCTTTTCATTTGCAATCAATAAGAAAGAATATTGTATGTGTGTATACATATATGTGTGAGACGCAGAGCGAAAGCAAATAAAAGAGAATAATCTCAAAGAGTAAAATTGATGTATTATTGAATGCTCAAACCATTACATCAACCTAAATAAATGTGTGAAATACTCAAATCAAATATTCACGGGTTTTACATAGAAAAAGAAATAAATAAAAATTATGAAAATTGGGGAAAACCTTTGTGTTGAAATTGGGGCTCCAGATGATGGAATTCGAGTCCTGCCAGTTAGGACAAACGCCTATGGTCGTTTGCGAAATGATCCAACCTGTCGAGACATTTTCGTCCATTACTTATGGGCCCGTAACACCAGACGTAGCCCAGGTTATGATCTTTTTAAATTGGGTCACTTGCTGCTCGTTTGCCTCTGTTTAGTTGGTCCAAGTTGTTGAAACACGGATTTAAAACGAGGCTTTACTACAATTCCACTTCTATTTATATTTGGGCTATGTGAATCTAGCGAAATGCCACAATCAATTTTCAGAAATCTTGGGTGATACAGAGAGTAATTTGAGCAAGAAAGTGACGTTTTGGAGACGTTGGAAATTCTCACAAATTAATTGCATGTAAGCATGTCTGGTTTCATAATTAACATTCCTAATTGGGTTCTTGGCTCGATTTTGGTAAATGCCGATATCAAGCCATATAACTCAACATTAGATCTAGGGTTGTTTAAAATGAGCAACATTAGATCTAGGGTTGTTTAAAATGAGCAACATTAGATCTAGGGTTGTTTAAAATGAGCGGGTTTAAGACCTCGCCAACTCGGCCTCTACTCAGTAAAAACAACCAAGCAAGAAATTGAGCTCGTATTCAGTAAAAACACTTGATTTCCATCTTTCGGCTCGCTTCTAACTTGAGCGGCTCGTGACTTGACAAGTTGGCTCGTTTTTCTCAGTTTTAAAGATTTTGTATGTCTCCTTTTATAAAAACCTTAAATTAACGACAAACTCAAATTATAATAGTCTCAAATAATACAATATTACAACATCAAACTACCAATACACAAGGAAGAGAGTTTATTTATACAAGTCCGCAAGCGATTTACTAGAACCAAATCAACTCGAGTTTTATACAAGTGAGTTACCTTCCACTCGAACTCGGTTCAAACATTTGTCATATTTATACAAGCCAGCAAGCTCGAGCCACATCAGATCGAGACAAATCAGCTCAAGTTTTAACAAGCTAATTTATACGACCTACGAGTCACAAGCTACCTAATTTAAAATGGGTATAACTTTTGCTCCTTTTAAAGTTACAGGGCCCATAGGTGGTTGCTCCAACTGTAGGACCCGAATTCCGTCGTCTAGAGCCCCAATTTTTACGTTGACGTTTTTCCCTAATTTAAACAACTTTTAATTGTAAAAACACGTTAATCATTGAATGCATAAGTTTGCGTGCTTATTTACTACCTAAATTTCATTAATCAGCTGTCCATTTTAAATTTCAATATTTGTCAAATTTAAAATTTCTCTAAAGTTGGATGCATTAGTTTTTGTATCAATTTCCCCCATCAATAGCAGGGCCAGGGCCTTAATCTATGTTTCCCTTTTGCGTCAGTTTAAGTCACTAATTTTCGTACCAAGTTGTTCAAAAATATTTAAATGTCGATATCCAGCTTTTATTCAATAAAATCAGCATTGACCAATTTCGGTTCTTTGTTAATTGGTCTCTTTGTTTCATGGCTTCATGCTGTCACAGGGAATCTTTTGGGTCTGATTCTTGGAATGTTTTAGGTGGGCAATTATTTGGGCTTCTTTTCATTTAAATGTGACCATAGTTTTAGCCCAAGTAGTTGATTTAGTTTCCAATAGTTAGTTGATTGCAGTAGTGCCATTGGGGTGATACGTAGAGGTGCACAAAAAAACCGGTTTTTTTTTAACCCGGTCTAAACCGGCAAACCGGTTTGGGTTAAACCGGTTTGGACCAAACCGGTTCGGGTTACCCAAAAACTGTCGGTTTGAAACCGGTTTGATGCTTTATGGATGAGATCGGGTTAGGGACCGGTTCAAACAAACCGGTTTGATAAACCGGTTTTTAAACCGGTTTAAACCGGTTTTCGAGCTGGGTAAAAAAATAACCGTTAGGTTTGAGATCTTGTTCCCTACAAGCACAATTGAAATTTAAATGCAATAAATAAAATAAAAGCATAAATAGGCAGTGAACATTATGAATTTAGTACAAAGAGAAAACACTTGTAGATCATACATAAAAAACTGAAAAGTTGTTGTGTATGGATGATCAAATTAATAGGTAAATGCATAACAAAGTAACAAACACAGGAACAAAAAACAAAATTCATACTTTTGAAGGCATTTTAACAGAAAATCCTTTGCATAAGCAGAAAGAGGGTAGCATAGGTGGATGAGCTTTTGTTGTCCCTATATAGAAGATAGCATCAACCTAAAGGAAACATAGATGTTTAGTACATTACTGCTAGAGAAAAAAAATCATAATTGATTAATCCATGATCCATATCGTCTGCTTGAATATGAATCAACCCATTTCTGAAATATATATAATGTAATAAATAATGAGCAGCAACAAAATATGGAAGCTTATACTACCATGACATCAATTTTGGTGGGCTAAAATGCCATTTCTGACATGAGATCGTAGACCACAGGATTCTCCTCAATACCTTCCATTTTCATTCCAACACCAACCTAAGAGAACACAACATCAGAGTAAAAGAAAGATTTAAATAATTATAGAAAATTATAATTATTGAACATTTTTATTTGATGGACGTAAAAACAAGAGCTAAAATAAAACAACTTTATTTACCATTGTTGAGTTCTCACTAACTTGGGCTTCAACAGGTCCAAATCCTTCAGACATCTGGGGAAAAGTGAAGAACATGACCTACGTATACCCTTGTCTACGAATGTATTGCTCGTGGTCAACATCACCTGTGTACGGCCTTCAAATACAAACAGGAAGAAATGAGGGAATATTCAACATCATGTGTTGCACATATGAATAGTCTGCACCCCCTGCAACCATCTCTATTATTATCTAAAACAATATAACATCGTTAATTCCTAATCATGTCATTGATCCAGTAATATCTTATGGTGAGCAGCAACACTCTAGTTTCTCAATAATAAGGGGCATAAGAACCACCTGCAGTAGTCAAACACAATATAAATTATAATATTCTTTAAAAGCAAATCCCACAAGCAAAACAATGCTCATTGTATATTTCAAAGAAATGGCCCATCCAACGACCTCGGGGCCCAAATGTTTTCTCATGCTTGAAAAATATTTCATTGTACCTCCTGAAAGATCGAGCAACATTTGCTCCCAGACCTAATAAAAGATAGAGTTATTGGCTTCTTCTACAGTAGTTATCTGCAATTTACAAAGGTAAAAAAGTCTTACAATGTTAATAAGCTATTTATATTTTATAATGACACGCTGCTCTTTTGTTTTTATTGGATATAAACAGTAATACATGTATAAAGGAGACCAAAGAAGGGTTGTAGAACCTGCAATCAAAGAGGATGTTAATGAAAACTAAAGAGAATTTCATGAAACTTAACACTCAAGTATATAAAACATACATCACAATTGTCTGAAGAAGGAACAATATCTTCAAGTTTCTTTCTGCAGAAAAAATCAGTTGCAAAAAAGAGACATTTAGCATGACCATGCTTTCCTGTCTTTGAAGTTGAGACTTCCACAACCTCCAAAAAGAATTTATACAGTTAACACATAAAGGAGAGTAATTAGCACTAATTCTTGTTAGAAACACAAACTACAATAACATAATTTGCTTTCATCTTCTAATTCCAACATAATACTGCTTTCAAAAATTTTCTAACATTCTCAAAGAGTCAATATGCAGGTTGTATGGGTCAAAAGAACTCTCTGGTCAACGTTTGACAACATCCTCAAAGAATCAATATGCATGTTGTATGGGTCAAAAGAACTCTTTGGTCAACGTTTCGAATATAGCTGCACAAAAGATACAAATTATGTTAACACATAATTCATGTTGCTAGTAATTTCAAGTAACTGAATGATTAACCCCAAATTCTTTCTCAAATCACATGAATCATACAGAATCTACCGCAAATACATGCATGAATTCATATGCAGAGAACTCACAATCACGAAACACGATGTTATCGCCTCTCTACGATAATACAAAGGACTGCGAGATCATCGTAAATAACCAATTCTCCTTCCCGATTTAACTGGTTCTGGAAGAAACGGAAAATAAACTTCGATTAGAACTAAATCAACTGTGATTTGAACAAATCTCATCTGCTACAACCATCAATTTTGTTATGTAGTCATACTTTTTTTTTCATTTACTATTAGTGTTTGCGTCTTTGGCTTGACCCTCCGATCATCGTCTCAGGTTGCTCATTTCTTCGATGTAGAAAGCAAAATTGCAGAGAGAATTGAGGGAGAGTGGGTAGCTAGAATGAAAAAATCGAAACAAAAGGAAGGATTAGAAGTTTGTGTCAGGCGTAGGTTACATGCGACGTGGGTACCGATCGCGGAGGAACAGAGGAGGGAACATGTATCATCTCACGCGGGAATAGTATGGTAACCGACCGGGAAAAACGTAACCGTCTAGTTATTCCGGCTGAGATTTCATCTCAGCCTGATCCGACGATCAGTTTCAAACCCTAACCGTTCAAACATTCGCCGACAATAATATAGAGAAATTTCCCCTTCTTTTAACGCCTAGACTTGTAATCCCACCATCGTCTTCTCAAATCCCAAAATTAGGGTTCACCATCCCCTTTTGTTTCAAGCAAAATTTGAAGCTTCAATTGTTTTTTGTTGGTGTGGGAAAGAAGAGATCGTCGTAGCATCATGGACACATCGCAACCAGGTCGTCGGTTTTATGCATGTCCAGACAAGGTACACCACGGTTACTCTCATCTGAGTACCAAATTCCTTGCATAATTTATTTTTGTTTCCACGGATAGGGATCGAAATGTCGATTTATTGGATGGTTTGATCCGAAAATGTATCAAAGATCGATGGACACCATCCCTGGTCTAATTAAATCAAAGAACAATCTTGAGGAGGAGGTGAAATCAAGTCAAGCTGAAGCAAGGAAATTCAAGACGCTTCTGATTATTTATAAAAGCATGTTTTTGTAACTATAGATAAAATTCTATATATCGGTGTACTTAGCTAGTACGCATGAGGGTGTTCCTGCATACTTAGCTTGTACACCAGATTGGTGTTGCGTACTTAGTAAGTACGCATGGCTTTTGCCCTGCGTACTTATAAAGTATGCATGACCAATGACCTACGTACTTAGCCAAGTACACAAGTATTGTTCCAACCCCTATAAATTGAGATGATGGACTTATTTGTAGGTGGAAGTTCTAGAACAAGGTTGAGAGGTGTCCTGGCGGGATGAGCTCTCCCGCCCCTGGACCGTGAGTGTCACACCCCGCCCCAGGCACTCCCTGGACGTGTGCGAGCCCGATTTGTATCACCTTTGAACTTTGATTTTAGAGTTTTTATAAATACAGCGGAAGTCTTTTTTCAAAAGGATCGTTTCATCATTTGTTTCAACCCCAAGGGTTGTATTTTGTAGATATCAAGACTTAGTTGGAAAAAAAAAGTCTCGTATTTATTTTATAAACATAGGGATTTAAATACCCTTTTCATTTTGATTACAAAATAGAGCTTGAAATCAAATACAATTACAGCCATGAGAAATAGTACTATCAAGGGTTGATCAATTCCCCGGTCCTATCTTCTCTTTTCTTTTGTTTAGGATTTTCTATACACGAGGCCTGAGAATCCAACGTGCAAGTTATCCTTTTTCATAGGTTAGATCTCATGTCTGCCTCTCACATTTTTCAATCTTGGGTCAGATTTGATGTCTGCCCATACCCCATTCTTATATCAATTTATTCATTTCCTAAAAACATTTTGAAAATAAAAACGTCAGCGCGAACGCGGGTGAATACAATTATCTGGACGATAAAATCATTTGGCACAAACAAGTATTAATTTCATAATCACAACTTTATGTTCAATCCACACATTCAGCAGCCCCGTCCTGTTCGATCACACCAAAGTATACACTAGCGTCATGTCTTATAACAATGGACGGGTTTGCCTCCGAAGTTGTTATAAGACAAGTACCAACCGCAGTCCGAGAATTTCACCCGAGACCCGTGTATCTCTTGCAAGTTTTACGCATACCTATGGCCTGAATGCTTTGTTTTGTTCGTAGAAGAACGTTGAGCATTATTCCCTTTAACATTTATTTGGCCATTTTCGTAAATAAAATGTTTGACACAAGTTTTTAGAGAGATAAAGTATTCACCTTGGTTTATAGGAATGAGCCTCTAAGTCGAAAACTTATAGACTATCATCTTAACTGGATTTCTCTAGCGTATCAGTACCTTTACGAGCGTTTCTTCTTAAACCGGGCACTATAACAAGCGGGAACCGAACCGGGAGCGTCAGGAGCGAGCTAGATGGTCTCTAGAACAAGAAATGGAAGTGAAGATTGATGTTGGCGTGAGAAAATCGAATGAGCTCGACCATCTATTTATAGGGCAATTCCTGAGACCGTGACGGACCGTTACGGGTGGTGACTGTCACCAGACTAGGGTTCGCGACTCATCAGACACGTGTCATCGCCTGGTCAAATTATGGCGTGACGGTCCGTTACGGAGTGATACGTGGCGCACCAGGGTGAATCTGGGGTTGCGACGGACCGTTCTCAGGCGTGACGGTCCGTTATAGGGTTTCCACGCGTCAGAATTCATTCCTTAGTCACCGGACAAGTGGCGCGTCATCAGGGTTTTTATGCCTAGCCCGTAACGGACCGTTACCGTCTGTGACGGTCCGTTACCGTTGGATTTTCAAGTTTTCTACTTTTTGAACCTTGATCTTTGGTATATTTACACATATAGTCCTTGTAGTTTGTACCTTAGTAAAATATTGGACATTTTTGTGGCAGGTGTTACATCCTCACTACCTTGTTTTAATCTCGTCCTTGAGATTATTCGAACAAGTGAGGATATTTATTTTTTATTTCTGACTCCAGTTCCCATGTATACTCAGGACCACGTCTGGAGTTCCATTTTTACTTTCACTATAATCAATTTCTTTCTTTTCAATTTCTTTTCCTGCCTGTCCTCGATTTGCAAAGGTTTTTCCACAAATCTTAATTTCTCATCTACCTCTACATCTTGTAGGGGCATTACCAGAGATTCATCTGCCAAACACTTGCGTAGATTCGATACATGGAATACATCGTGTACTCCATTCATCTCTTCTGGTAATTCGAGTTGATAGGCCACATGCCCAACTCTTTTCAAGATTTTGAATGGTCCTACGAATCTAGGACTCAATTTTCCTTTCTTCCTAAATCTTACAACGCCTTTCCATGGTGAAACTTTCAACAGAACGTTATCACCGACGTTGAATTTTAATGGCTTTCGTCTCTTATTAGCATAACTCTTTTGACGATCACAAGCTGCTTTCAATCTATCTTTTATTTGGATAACTTTATCAGTTGTTTCTAGGACTATCTCAGGTCCGGATAACTGATTTTCTCCTATTTCAGACCAACAGATCGGAGTTCGACATTTACGACCGTATAAGGCTTCAAAAGGAGCGGCTTGTATACTCGTATGATAGCTATTATTGTAGGAGAATTCTATTAGAGGTAAGTGGTCATCCAAGCTTCCTCCAAGATCAAACATGTCTTGGTTCTTTCACTCTACCCGTCCGTTTGAGGATGGTAGGCAGTGCTAAGATTCAATTTTGTACCTAGAGCTTTTTGGAAACTTTGCCAGAATCGAGAAGTAAATCTACTATCTCTATCTGATACGATAGATAATGGCACACCGTGTAATGATACAATTTCATTAACGTACAATTGTGTCAGTTTATCCATGCTGAATGTTTCTTTCATGGGAAGAAAATGAGTAGACTTAGTAAGTCTATCAATAATAACCCAGATTGTATCATTCCCACGACTGGTTCAGGGAAGTTTAGTAATGAAATCCATGGTTATCATCTCCCATTTCCACACAGGAATTTCAAGTTGCTGCAACAAGCCAGACGGCTTTTGATGTTCAAATTTAACTTGAGAACATGTTAAACATTTTGCAACATAGATGGCGATATGTTTCTTCATTCCTATCCACCAATAATTGGCTTTTAGGTTTTTGTACATTTTATCGCTTCCAGGATGCATGGTGTATTTAGATTTGTGGGCTTCTTCAAGAATTTCTTCACGTACGTTTCCATAGATAGGAACCCAAATTCTTTTATTCATTCTAAGAATTTCATCATTACCCTTGACCAATCGGTCGATCATTCTTCCCAATCTTTCCTTCTCAAGGTTGGGTTCTTGTAAAGCAAGTTTCTGAGATTCCTTAATACGAGTGATAAAAGCACGAACTCGTTTAGGTTTCCATGTTCTTTTCTACTTAAGGCATCAGCTACAACATTAGTTTTTCCTTCATGATAACAGATTTCACAGTCGTAATCATTTAGGACTTCCATCCAACGTCTTTGCCTCATATTCAGTTCTTTCTGACTGAATATATACTTTAGGATTTTATGATCAGTGAATACGGTGAATTTGACTCCATATAGATCATGTCTCCATAATTTCAGTGCGAAGATTATGGCGCCTAATTCTAAATCATCAGTCGTATAATTCTTTTCATGAGTTTTTAATTGTCGAGAGGCATAAGCAATAACTTTGCTTCCTTTCATTAACACACAACCAAAGCCGGTGTGTTAAGCATCACAGTATACTGAAAAGTCTTCATTTCCATCTGGCAAGGCCAGTATGGGTGCTTGTGTCAGTTTCTGTTTCAGAGTTTCAAAAGCTTCAGATTGTTTCAGACCCTATTCATACTTAACTGACTTACGAGTCAGAGAAGTTAATGGTACAACAATTCGGGAGGAATTTTGGATAAATCTCCGATACTAGCTAATCCGAGGAAACTACGAACTTCTGTTGGAGACTTCGGGATTTCCCATTTAGATATAGCCTCAATTTTGACCGGGTCAACTTGAATACCATTAGTGTTAATGATATGTCCAAGGAACTGAACTTCTGATAACCAGAATTCGCATTTTGAGAATTTAGCATAAAGCTTTTCATTTCTCAAGAGTTCAAGAAATATTTTCAAATGATTAGCATGATCTTCCTTACTTTTGGAGTAGATAAGGATATCTTCAATAAATACGATAATGAATTTGTCTAAGTAAGGTTTGCAAACTCGATTCATCATATCCATGAAAGTTGCTGGTGCGTTAATAAGTCCAAACGGCATTACCGTGAACTCATAATGACCATACCGAGTTCTGAAGGCAGTTTTGGGAATGTCTTCTTCCTGGACTCTCAATTGATGATAGCCAGAACGAAGGTCGAGTTTTGAAATGCATCGAGCTCCCTTGAGTTGATCGATGAGATCATCGATTCTGGGGAGTGGATAACGGTTCTTAATCGTGACTTTATTCAGTTCACGATAGTCGATACACATGCGCATCGAATCGTCTTTCTTTTTAACGAACAAGACCGGAGCTCCCCAAGGCGACGAGCTTGGTCTTATGAATCCTTTTTTGAGTAATTTATTCAACTGTTTCTTTAATTCTGCCATCTCCGTTAGAGCTAATCTGTACGGGCTTTGGCAATTGGTGCCGTACCGGGTACTAGATTGATTCTGAATTCCACTTCTCTTTCAGATGGAATTCTAGGCAGTTCATCGGGAAAAATATCAGGAAACTCAGCTACAACCGGCACATCTTCGATCTTCTTTCTACTGTCGGTGGTTATAGATACGAGGTATGCTAAGTATCCATTTCGTAAATACTTTGTGGCTTTTAACATGGAAATTATTCCAACAGAGTTGGATAATTTATCACCATGTATAGTTAAGATATTGCCTTTTGAACGAAGTTCTATAGCTTTCTTATCACATAGGATACGGGCTTGGTTAGAGGCTAACCAACCCATTCCTAGAACAATGTCAAAACCTGCCAAAGTCATTGGCAACAGTTTTGCAGGGATAACATGTCCTGATAGTGTGATATTACAATCGTTTAAAATTTCAGAGATTTAGACCAGGTCACCGTTGGAAGTATCTACCACGTATTTCTTGTGTAATTTAGCTAGAGTTTTATTTAACAGTCTACAGAATCTATGATCTATAAAACTTTGGTTTGCACCAGAGTCAAACAAAACTCGAGCGTAAATATCATTGACAAGAAATGTACCGGTAATGACATCGGGCATACCTGCTGCTTCATGAGTATGGAGAACGAATGCTCGTGCATTCTTCTTTACTCCATCTACAAGTTTTGGACCAGTCCCATCAGGTTTATTTAGCTTGGGACAATTGATTTTGATGTGGTCGGTTTCACCACATTTAAAACAAGTGATTTGCTTCTTCTTGAAACAATTCTCTGTTTTGTGACCGGACATCTTGCAAAAGTTGTAGAAAAGTCCAGTACGACATTGTCCTAAGTGCCTATTTCTGCACTTGGGACATTCCGGAATGGAAGAGTTGTTGTTTCGGGGAGTAAAATTGGATTTCTTTGATCCACTCGGGCCTTGCCCAGATTCCTTCTTCTTCTTTTCCTCCTCCTGATTTCTAATCAAACTGTTGGTTAGTGATGCTCCTAGATCCATAACATCATCAAGATTTTCACAATTTGCGACTTTAACCATGTCGCGAATTTCTCCGATTAAACGCCAAATATAACGCTTTATCAGATTTGACTCAGGGGTAGCAAGATGTGGAACGATTCGGGCATATTCCAAGAGTTTGGTAGTATATTCCTGATGATTTGTCCCCATCATCTTTAAACTTAGAAATTTCCCTTCAATATGTTCCCTCTCATTTTGGGGAACGTACTTCTTTTCAACTCTTGCTTTAAAAGCACTCCAGCCTATTGCATAGGCTGCATCTCTTCCTTTGGCAGCAACAATATTGTTCCACCATTCTAATGCTTGGTCTTTGAATAAGTTCGATGCATAAAGAACCTTGTCTTTTTCAGCACATTTGCTGATAGCCAGTACGGATTCAGTCTTTTCTATCCACCTTAATGTGGCAATTCCTCCTTCTCTCCCATAGAAGTTATATGGTTTGCAGTCCTAAAACATCTTGTAAGTACAACCAACTACTTCTCTCTTCTTTTCTATATGACCATAGTTATTACCCATACTCTCATCTTCCGAAGAGCCATGGTAATATTTTTCTTTCCTAGTCTTCTCAGTCTTATGAGTTGCGGAACTTTTGGGTTTCAGAGTAATTGGTTGGGAATGAGTGATAGTTCGGGTAAGTTGAGAATGGATAGATTTTAGATTTGATAGATGTGCAGATAGCCTATCGGCTTGTCTCTTTTCCAACTCGGTAAAGATCATTGGAAGAGAGTCTTTGATCCCTTCCGTGATCATTGGAGATCCTTACGAGAAATAGGATTTTCAGCAGTGTTTTCAATTGCTATTTGTTTCCTTTTTCCTCTCGTGTTTTGAGAATGTTAGGTATTTTTTGACATTCTATAAAAGAAATAGGATTAGAATCAAAACAAAACCTTTTTATTGATAAGAGTATATTACAGAAGATGATACATATAGAAATTATTGTTCCTAGAAATTTCTAAAATTCTTTTCTTTAAGAGCTTGTATTAGCAAAGCATTCCGAGTTTCAACTTCAGCTTTCTCTCATTCCAATTCAGCTATTCTGTTTAGCAACATTCGTTCCCTTTCACTTCCCGACGCATTCTCATTTATATGAGGAGCAGGGGTGGGAATCGTCTCATAGTATAGAATGTAAGGTATATTAGAGTCAGCACGTTCTTCTTTTTCAGGATTATTTTCATAAGGTATATCGGCATATCCCTCATGAAAATTTCGGGAATATAATGGGGTGACATTATAACTTCTAGCGGTAGGAGCAGAATGAAAACTTATAGAAGGATTATAGGGAACACTAGGGTTTCCTATTTCTCCGAGGCTTCTAAAAGTTGAACTTTCAGTTTCCTCATTATATTCTGTAGTTGTTTAATTGGTTTTTCGTTCATGATAACTAGCTGGAGCAAATTTACGAATAAAGCTAGGACCCTTGCCTTTTCCGACCATTCTGTAAAATAAACAAAAACGATATTTTATTATTATAGAAATATTTTACAAAATACAACAAAAATGATTCTAATCTTTCATAAGTTCTTTTCCAAGAGTCATCAAGTCCTCTCCATATTCGTATACTTGTTTCCCATAAAATTTGGTTCTTGCTTTGTCCATTATCTTCTTTCTTGTTACTTCATCCGTTTGGCGCAACGAACGATCTAAACATTCAATAGGTGAAGAGGGCTTACTTTCTGCATAACCACATTTAGGTGGGGGCTTACAGAGTCCTACCATAATATCATTATAGGCATTTTGTTATTCCGGAGAAGCTTGGGAATATTCTTTGAAAGGGCCATCGTATGGAGGTTCAGGAAACATATAGGGATCATACAAGACTGGGGATTCAGAGTTGTACGATTGATAGTCAGAACTATTTGAAATAGGATTATTGAACGGATAATCTTCACGGTTTTCAGAAGCAGGTTCATATTGATGGGATTCCTCAGATGGATCCTCTTTTGTTGAATTATTCTGCTGGATATAACATGATTCAGCTTTATTGTTTCCTTGTAGTTGTTGGTTATTTGTATTCCAGTTGCTGAAGTTAGAACCAGCCTCCATCCATTGACTAGAAGAATTATAAGATTGAGAGTGGTATTCGGGAGAGTTGCTATTAGGGAGAATGGCAAATGGATCGTCGTTATAATAGGGCGAAGAGATAGGGTTCATTCGAGATCCTAAAGGATGATACTCAGGTGATTCTTGTTTAATCGGACGATTGGGGTCATAATAAACACGTACAAAATTATCTCCAGACATCTGCAATATTAAAATATTAGTACTTATCTTATTTTGGTCAAGACTTAGATACTAACGCCAGTATCTTTATCTTAACTAAAGCTTTACAAGGATGGTTATCTTTCCAGATTAGTACCTCCAACAGATATGTTCTTAGGTAAGAGCGACGGGTCTAGGAGAGATTTATACACCGCTCTTTCCTTAGACAGAACATTCCGTTTGTCAGATAACTACATACCGGTCAGAATGTTACCTTGTTTTCTTATCTTAATTTTAAAACATTAATGGTTGAAGCCTCGATAGTAGATCCAAGTATCTAATTCACTAAAACCTGTGGCTCTGATACCAACATGTTACACCCCGCCCCAGGCACCCCCTGGACGTGTGCGAGCCCGATTGGTATCACCTTTGAACTATGATTTCAGAGTTTTTATAAATACAGCGGAAGTCTTTTTTTTCAAAAGGATCGTTTCATCATTTGTTTCAACCCCAAGGGTTGTATTTTGTAAATATCAAGACTTAGTTGGAAAACAAAAGTCTCGTATTTATTTTATAAACATAGGGATTTAAATACCCTTTTCATTTTGATTACAAAACAGAGCTTGAAATCAAATACAATTACAGCCACGAGAAATATTACTATCCATGGTTGATCAATTCCCCGGTCCTATCTCCTATTTTCTTTTGTTTAGGATTTTCTATACACGAGGCCTGAGAATCCAATGTGCAAGTTATCCTTTTTCATAGGTCAGATCTGATGTCTGTCTCTCATATTTTCCACTCTTGGGTCAGATATGATGTCTGCCCATACCCCATTCTTATTTCAATTTATTCATTTCCTGAAAACATTTAAAAATAAAACGTCAGCGCGAACGCCGGTGAATACAATTATCTGGACGATAAAATCATTTGGCACAAACAAGTATTAATTTCATAATCACAACTTTATGTTCAATCCACACATTTAGCAAGCCCGTCCTGTTCGATCGCACCTCAATATACACTGGCTCATGTCTTATAACAATGGACAGGTTTGCCTCCGAAGTTGTTATAAGACAAGCACCAGCCGCAGTCCGGGAATTTCACCCGAGACCCGTGTATCTCTTGCAAGTTTTACGCATACCTATGGCCTGAATGCTTTGTTCGTAGAAGAACGTTGAGCATTATACCCTTTAACTTTTATTTGGCCATTTTCGTAAATAAAATGTTTGACACAAGTTTTTAAAGAGATAAAGTATTCACCTTGGTTTATAGGAATGAGCCTCTAAGTCGAAAACTTATAGACTATCGTCTTAACTGGATTTCTCTAGCGTATCAGCACCTTTACGAGCGTTTCTTCTTAAACCGGGCACTACAACGAGCGGGAACCAAACCGGGAGCGTCGGGAGCGAGCTAGATGGTCTCTGGAACAAGAAATGGAAGTGAAGATTGATGTTGGTGTGAGAAAATCGAATGACCTTGACCATCTATTTACAGGGCAATTCCTGAGACCGTGACGGACTGTTACGGGTGGTGACGGTCCGTCACCAGACTAGGGTTCGCGAGTCATCTGACACGTGTCATCGTCTGGTCAAATTGTGGCATTACGGACCGTTACCAGGCGTGACGGTCCGTTACGAAGTGATACGTGGCGCACTAGGGTGAATCTGGGGTTGTGACGGACCGTTACCAGACATGACGGTCCGTTATAGGGTTTCCACGCGTCAGAATTCATTCCTTAGTCACCGGACACGTGGCGCGTCATCAGGGTTCGCGTGCCTAGCACGTAACGGACCGTTACCGTCCGTGACGGTCCGTTACCGTTGGATTTTCAAGTTTTCTACGTTTTGAACTTTGATCTTTGGTATATTTACACTTATAGTCCTTGTGGTTTGTAGCTTAGTCAAATCTTGAACATTTTTATGGCAGGTGTTACAGTGAGCGTAGACGAGAGATGTGTACTTCTTCGGTATGTAATGTGAGATGACTTCTTTGTTATGGATTACGTATCGTTTTTGTGTTGATTCTCTTGTTTGTTGTTCGTATTTTTCTCTGCCTTGTCTCCTTCGTTCCCACACGAATCAACGACCAGATCTTTGTTTTTCCGCTGCGCGACGAGGCTCAAGGGACCTACATTATTAGTTTGATCGGTTTCATCATCTGTGTAGTTTATGTTAAGAAAAACTAATCGCAAAAGTTGTAATCTTTAGTTGTTATGATGCAATGGTATTATCCCAACAATTGTAATCTTTAGTTTATGTTAAGAAAAACTAATCGAAAGGTGCAAATACTGCACATTTTTGTACCATATTTTTGGTTAGTTATTTGGCACCATAATTAGCATTTTGGTTGGTTATCTTGTTCCCCATCTTTGGTTAAAATTTTGACACAATATGGCATATACTGAACCATTTTGACAGCAGCATACACAAACCATTATTTTTTTTTGCAGCATACACAAACATTTTGACATCATACACAAACCATTTTTACAGCAACACTAGGGGTGAGCATTTGGTACCGACTACTGGTACCGGTACCGATAGATTCGATACCCAATTTTTCATAAATTTGGTACTAGTATTTTCGGTACGGTACCGATACCATATAGAGTTGAACATTTGGTAACGAGTACCAGTACCATACCGATAAATTCGGTACCGGTACCCACTTTTCCATAAATTCGGTACTGGTACGATACCGATCTCATCCCTAAGCAACACACACAAACCATTTTTTTGGTACAACAACATCATATAGAATAACCATTTTGGTACACAGGAGAATACACAAACCATACAAAGAGTTAAACCAACCATTTTCATTGTATAAACACATTACAATGTTACGTTAAAAGCAAGCGTACTAAACAGACAAAATGGTACAATTAGAATGTTTCAAACCATTACTATAATAGGCTGCAAATAGGAGAAACCATTTTGGTACACAAACAACATGCATAGAAAGAGTTAAACCAACCTTTGTCATTGTATTAACAGAGTACCATAAATATAAGCAAACCTAAACAAACATTCCATATGTTCCAAAACATAGTACACATAAGCAAACTTAAACAAACACCAAACATACTACATATACTAAACAGACATAATACATAAAAACCTAAGGTTAACAAAGTTTCAAAAGAGTTTGCATATGGACCCAAGGTTTCAAAAGAGAGTGCACTAAGCAAACCACAATCAGTTTTGCTCCTGCCTTTGATGTCCTTTGATTATGGCCCTTCTTTCCACACTTCCCACATATTACTCTTTGTGATGTCTTCCATTTCAACTATTGTTCTCTTCCTAGCCTTTTTTAGTCTTCGTGCTTGTTTGTGATGATTTGGTGGTGTTAGGATTGTAGGAACTTGGGATTTTGGCGAAAAAGACATGCCATTGATTGGGTTAATCCTGAAACTATAAACATGTCTCCACCTATCCATACTGTAGATTGGATGTACCCAACTTTCTTATACCCCAGACTTTTGACCATTGGTAGCCATGAACCAAAATGTTGCCACCTCATGTTTGCATGACATACTTGTGATTTCCCATCTCCTGCAAGCACAAACTTTCCTACCCATATCCACAACACATTGATCACTCTTTGGACTACTGACTTGATACTTTTCAAAAACTTTGATGAAAATAAATGGAGAAATACCAACCCACAAGACCGAACGACCTAACATGTGCAGTTTTACAAAAAAAAACATTATGTTACCACCTCTTAGTGTATATATATATATATTTTCATTGTTCAATATAGGGTTGTGATTATTTAAAGCATATTTGCTAAGTTGAAGCATGTGAAATGTTTAATAGCTGGTTTTTTAAAGTCTAGAGTTTTGTTCGATGAAGACTAATTGGTATTAATGATTCAAGATCAATAGCTTTGGTCCTTTTGGAGATCAATATCAGTGATCGTGTTACGAGATTAAACTAATTATATTATTCATGTAACGATTGTTTTTTCGTAAAGGACGTATGAACTCAATCTTTTTTTGGGCTCTTTTGGTAGGCACATAATTGGAAGAGTTTTCATGGTATTAGACAAACATATGTATCACACTATTGCGTGCAAAATGCAACAAATAATTTCCACATAAATCAAAACAATTGAAAGGTTTAATATATTGGAATTGTTTGAAAAGGAATTGCCTAGCTTTTACACCAAGCTATTTAAAAAAGGTCTAAATATAATACATTAATACTTGAGTGGAAATTAAAGTCCTTGAACTAATTCAAAGGCAATTAACATGTTCTTTTCCTTTTCGATGATTGTAGTAGGGTGTTTCAAGGTAGTGGATATTAAAGTTTTAAAATATAAACAAAGTTTTTCTTATAACATGGGTTATCTTTTTCCTGTTCTCAAATAAATAAATATATACTTATAATCATATAAAAAACTAAAGATAAATAACTTTTATATAATTATAAATAAATTTTATAGAATTATCAAATCGACTTGCTTTACCCATTAAGAATTGTAATGCACGTTAAGAAGTGCGATAATTACATAAACACGTACATGTTATTTTGAATGTGATATATAATATTGTTATGTGACTATATAAAGTGTGATGTTATTTTGAATGTGATATATAATATGGTTATGTGACTATATAATCCACTTGTTTTTTTTTTCTATTATACCTAGTTAACATTAAGTAATTATCTAATTATCTCGATTCTTTTTAAAACTGTCTATGTATTAAAATTAAATAAACCTTGGGAACGTGATAAGCAAGCTCATTTTTTTAATTTTATAAAAATAATTTGTTATTTTATGAATTTGTTTTTTACGGCTTTTCATGCTCCTATGCTGATTAGATGTAGACTTTTTCTTTAAATTTGATGCTATGATTGGTAATATGATTTCTATATAACTGGTGTGAAATAAAATTTCACACGAATTTGTCATATAATGGTTTTAAGTGAGGTTAAATGGTTAATCATGATTTGTGCACAATAAGTCAATTACTAGCAAAGGTGGAGCGTTAATAATTAGAATTTTCAGGTTTTGAATTTTGTATTAGTTTAATGAGTTGGTGAATTGGTTTTGAGTTTTATAAATTATAATAATAATAATAATAATAATAGTAATAATACCAATTCGGGCTTCAATGAGGGTTATATTAAGTAACTAGGTTAAAATCTCGTTTATTACTCGGGTTGAATAAATATAATGTTATATAATTAGTATAATAAAAAAATTTATTTCTTTAAAAACCCGTGTATTACACGGGTTAAATAAAATATTACGTGACTGTTATAAATTCTGTTAAGTTAATTTTTAAAACATTTTTTAGATGAGTACTAATTTTGTTTATGTAACTGATAAGTGTTAATTCATATTAAACTTTAGAAACCCGGTGTATTATACGGGTTGAATAAATGCAATGTTATATATAGTTAGTAATAAAGATTTACATATTACATATTTATGACATATTACATAGTTTTTTAATCCAAATTCTAGAAACGTTATATAGTTATTTTTTTTAAATGTCTTATAAAAAAACAAAAGAAATGTTTAATTTATAAAAATGTTTTATGAACAAACTTATTTTTTTTTAAATAAAAAATGTTTTATAAAAAGAATTATAGAAATCATTATTATTTAATAGAGGAGAGAGGCGGGAAACAAAAAATTATAAAAACAATTAAAAAAATTTATATAATTAATAGGAGAGAGACTGGAAAACAAAGTTGAGAATGCATAAAAAGGTGACAAATGTCCCACCAAAACCTTTATTTATTATATAGTATAGATATGGTCCCGAGAAAATCCGAACCGTATTAATACAATACGAGTCGTACTCATTACCGATAAAATACACCATCTTTGACCAATTCGAGCCGTATTAATTTATAATACTTGTCGTGTCAATAGTTGAGACTTCACAAATTATATTAGCCAACTTTAAGCGATATATATTGTGCCCTTTAGTTTCCAAAATTACAATTGAAGCTTCAAAAACGTCAAATGAAATCTTCTGTGAGTAAACTTTAAAAAATTATAATTTTATTATGTTAAGTTTTAAGATTTAAAAGTAAAATGGATAGGTGATAATTGGAAAATTTTCAGCCACGTGTTATCCAGTAGCTCACGAATTGAAGATAATCTATAGGTTTTTAAATTTAATAAGTTTTTTTTGAAAGGCAAATTTAATAAGTCAATTTTTAAAGTTTAGTATTGTAAATGGCGGATTAGAAGACCACGTGTTTGAACTTGCATATAGATATCCTTTCTATCACTGATCTTCATTCCAAATGGTTAAGATAAGGTATCCAAGACTTTATTAAAATAGGTTTTAGATTCAAGTCCCACTTGTTATAACAAAAAAAAAAAGATTCTAGGTTGGGCCATTGAGTTTTCTCACTTATAGTAGGTTTCTTCCTGAGGATGGTGAAGATGATCGGATGAATAAGTGGCCCGTCAGTGATCCAAACTGATGTTAGAAAAAAAAAACCTATCCTTTCATTTTAACCGACTCTTAGAGTTATAAGTAGAAGCTTCCAAACTCAATTCACTTCACTTTGCAATTTAGAAGCTCCACAAAGATAATAAGAAGTCACCGAAAGTAAGTTTTAAATAATTATTTTAATTATTTTAAGAATTTAAGTGTAATAATTATTTTAGAAATTAATTAAGGATAATTATCTATACTACTATATAAAGCATATATAGTAGGTAAAGTTGTAATTTTATTAAAATTTTAAGACACTTAGGAAAAAAAAAGTTGTTGCATTTGATACAAGTGTTGATGCATAGAAGTTTTAAGAAAAAAGAGTTGTTGCATTTAGTCCCTCAAAGAAATTTCATAGTATCACACATCGTCTGGTTAAGAAATTTTGCAAGGGAAGTGTGGTTATAAAAAGAGAACACACATCAAACTTTCAGTTAACTTATTTATGTTGCTTAATCGATCCATTGGCCCGTATGATCGAGAGATGTTCACTACGAGTTTTAAAAGGAGTTCGTGACATTAAAGCGTGAATAGTAGGGTTTTTGAGGAACCGTCGGCCAAATGTGTGATTATCAAAGTATAATCGTGATTATCAAAGTATAATCATGTGAGTTACTGTAAACATATTTTAAAATGGATACATACCACAAAGTTGATTTGTGAAAAAGAGTTATCTTGATATTTTATGAAACACCCTACTTATTTTACTATTATTTTATCAAAGTTTAGTGCGGAAAATGGTCCCAGATTGACAAAAACCTTGCCATGAATGGCTAAGGTATATTTTTCATTATTATCGTTTTACAAAAGATAATATCCTTATACATAGGATCTCTAACTCCGACTGCTCTGTCCTCAGAAAGCTTCATTCCATGTGATTCTTTCCTACAGTGTTTGAAAAACATTTTTGAATTAGCTTTCGCTAAATAAGTACACTGCATCTTTTCATTTCCTTATGAACCCTTAGGTTCTTATTATTGTTCATGTTTTCTCGGGCTCTCGTTGCCCCCGTGACCATCTTCGAACGTACCTCTGATCACGGTATTTGTATATTTTATAAGTGTGCTAACCCCCTCGCAACCATCTTAGGCCGTACCTCCGGTCCGAGTATTGACAAGGTTCTTATACTCGTTAGTATATACCCCTTGCATTTGTCACGAATACTTATTCATTCCTCACCCTCGTAGGCTTGGAATCTTTTACTCTTTCCGCCCCGTAGGCCTAGAGTTTCCTTTTCTTTTCCCCAGCCTCGTAAGCTTGGAGTCTTTTTAGTTCTCTTCTTTATTATTTATAGAGATCCACCTCACAGGCCGGGTATCTCATTTCATTTGGGACCTTGAGTATCTTTGACTCACAGCCTCCCAATTGTATCAAGCATTTGTTTTCATTTCATGTATATGCTTGATTTACTTCCCAACCAGTCCTCACCTTAAAACTTCGTAACGATTTCTCCACGATGTATTAAAAGGGTTTATATATAGGAAGTACCAGCGGCGTATCCACCACCCCTTTAACATTTCGTGAGTACTCCGTTATTCCATTTTAGGGCTTAGACTCGTTCCATCATACTCATTCATATTTGCACGTATCATCATGCATTCACGTATTCATCATGCATTTCACATATTCATATTCATCATGTATTCATATTTATTATGCAAGATATATTCCCGTACTCATGTATTTTCATCACATATTCATACTCGTCATATATTGTAAACTGGGGCGATTATCCTTCCAGAGTAGTACCTTCAACAGAGATGTTCCCAGGAAAGAATGACGGGTCTAGGAGAGATTTATACATCACTCTTTCCTTAGACAGACAATTCTGTTTGTCAGATAACTCCATACCGGTTGGAAGTTCTCCCGTACGTTTACTATATTCTTATTTCTGTCTTTTAGTCTATACCCCTAAACATTCATAATGGTTTCATCACGAAGTATCAAAGAGATTTATATATAAGAAGTACCAGCGGCGTATCCACCACCCCTTTGATACGTCGTGATTACTCCATTATTCCTGTTTAGTGTTTAGATTAATCCGTCATTACCCCGTACCCTCGTCATATCACATTTCACATAACTCATATCATTTTAAGCACGTATTTCACATAATCGTGTCTAGGGTACGGGTCCAGTGTTCTTACTTTATCCTCAGGTAGTTCCTAAGTTCGTTCATCGCTTTAAACGTTTCTCTGAACTTGAACCGTACTCGTAGCGTACCGCACTCGTAACGCACCGTACTCGTAACCACCACGCTCGTAACCGTCGTGCTATCCTTGCCTCGGTTTGCATGTGTGTGTGTGTGATGATAATGGTGAAGTTTTTGTTGTTGTTTCCATTTTGAATGGCAAATGAACCTATTTATGGGGCTGATGTACCACCGGTGGCGGACCGCTAAGCAAGGGGGTAGCGGTCCGCTACCGCCCCTTGCCAGCTGTTCTGCGTGCTCACCACGTAGCGGACCGTTACGCCCGATACCCAGTCCTGCTCAGTGAGTCACCATACACGTGTCGCCTTCTCGTTGTTTGGGCCAAATTGCGGCTGGCGGATCGTTACCTGTTCGGTGGCGGTTCGCCATAGGGCTGAGTCACCCGACACGTACCTGCCACGTTTCATTCTCTCATTATTACTTTCCCCGCTACATAGCGGACCGCCAAAGACTTGGTAGCGGTCCGCTACCACCTGAAATCTTAAATTCTTTTATTTTGAACCCCTAGACTTTGCGTTAATTACATATCAACCCCTGGACTTTTATTTCCTTTAAGAATTGGGGTGTTACAACTCTCCCCCTCCTTAAATTAGGTTTCGTCATCGAAACCTGTTAATCCTTGAATAATTGAGGATAACTTTTTCTCATTTCATCCTCACTTTCCCACGTCATTTCTGACCCCTTTCTGTGCCTCCATTGCACTAATACTTGTTTGATCGTTTTGTGGCATAGCTGCTTTTCTTTTGTGTCTAGAATTTTGATAGGTTCCTCGACATAAGTTAGTTTATCGTCGACCTCTATTTCTTGAAGAAGAACATGTGCAGTCTCATCCGCCAAACTCTTTCTTAAATAAGATATATGAAATGAGTTGTGTATCTTATTCAATTCTTCTGGTAGCTCTAACTGATAAGCTACCTTTCCGACTCTTTTGGTGATTTTGAAAGGACCAATGAATCATGGACTTAACTTTCCATGTTTCTTGAATCGAATTAGAACTTTCCAAGGAGATACTTTCAACAAGACATAATCTTCTTCTTGAAATTCTATTGGTCTACGTCTCTTGTCTGCGTATGATTTCTGTCTATCATGTGCAGCTTTTAAACGTGCCTTGATTAAGTCAAGCTTTTCTGACGTGGCTTGAACTATTTCTTTGTTGCTCAACTCTTTCAGCCCAATTTCTCCCCAACATACAGGAGTCCTACATCTTCTACCATATAGCATCTCATATGGTGGCATACCAATACTGGAATGGTAGCTGTTATTGTATGAAAATTCTGCTAATGGCAGATGGCTATCCCAACTTCCTCCGAAATCAATTATACATGCATGCAACATATCTTCAAGAGTTTGTATCGTCCTCTCACTTTGATCGCCTGTCTGAGGATGATATGCCGTGCATATCAATAATCTAGTTCCCATCTCCTCATGGAACTTTTTCCAAAAACGTGAAGTGAAACGAGTATCTCGATCAGAGACAATCGAGACTGGCACTCCATGTCTGGAAACAATCTCTTTGATGAACAAATCGGCTAACTTTTCTGAAGAGTATGTTTCACGTATTGCTAAGAAATGAGCACTTTTAGTTAGTCGATCTACAACCACCCAAATGGTATCATAACCTCTAGCTGTCTTTGGTAGCTTGGTTATGAAGTCCATAGTGAGATTTTCCCACTTTCATTCTGGGATTTCTAATGGTTGTAATCTCCCATACGGTTTCTGATGTTCTGCTTTAACTTGAAGACAAGTTAAGCATTTTGCTACATATTTCATGATATCAAATTTCATTCCGGGCCACCAGTAATCCTTGTGCAGATCTTGGTACATTTTTGTAGTACCCGGATGAATAGAATATCATGACTTATGAGCTTCATCGAGAATCGTAAGTCTAAACTCACCTGATCGTGGTATCCACATACGACCAAATCGAGTTTTGACTGTATACTCATTCTCTTCTAGAAACTTCTCCTGGCCAGCAATTCTTTCTTTCTTAATGTGACAACCCGACTTTTCAGGTTAGCTCGGTTAGTAAATTCCGTTAACTTCCTGTTAAAAACCTAACTTCGGGGACTTGTTCTACCTATTCCTGAATCTGTATTCATGAAAATAGAAGGGCTAAGCATGCAATTATCTCATTCTCAATTTCTGTTTGACTTTAGGAAGTCAAATCCGAATTAGGAAGTCAAACCCGAATCTTCAATCCTAGGATTCGTTTTTTATGAGATTGTAACGGAATTCTCAGACTAATCGCATTTCCGCTCATCAATAAGTGTTTAATCACATCATTGATTCGTAATCAAGCTCAATAATGGGTAATTATCTCGTAACCGTCGACTTCATGTCAAATACAATCAAATTCACCATTTACCGTATACCAATTCACGAATTGAAGCTCTACACATGATAGACGCAACTCCCTGGAGCGTTTCCACACATTAATTCCACTGTAATCGAAGCCGGAGTCGCAAGAGAGCAACCGTGCGTGAAGTCGGAGCCGTCCTAGTCAATCTCGGTCGATTCGCAACTATTTCTGGTAATTGAACACACACTCCTCTTAGTTTTTGCTTCCTGATGAAAAGCCCTATGAAACCTAGGGCTTATAACATCGATTCGATCGAAATCAAGAAATTAGGGTTCATGCGTTTCTGTTTAATTGAACCCTATCAATTCGATAGTTAATACTGAAATTGATCATGTCTAAAGACTCGCCTCTGTGTCTAGATCGAAAGCCCTATGCATTTAAGGGCTTACAATATTGAATTAATCGAAACCCAGAATCTAGGGTTCATATGAAACCCGATTTGGGGATTTTGATTCTAGACTTGCTTTCAATTCAATCAAATCATGCCAGTAGTTTCGGAATTCCTTACTAATTAAAAACCCTATGCTAATTCAAACTTATAACATCAAATTGTTTGAGATCACTAACCTAGGGTTCTTACGAATTCGATTTGGGGCTTTTGATATTAGACACTGTTTTAATCAAATTAAACTTCATGATAAGATTCTTAACCTCTCGTTTAATAAAAACCCTATTATTTCAATCCAAATCAATATCGAATTCGATTAGATTAATCTCGTGTTCTTGGGCTAGGGTTCGGCCCTCCTTTTCGTAATTTAACGATTTTAAACTTAATAACTGAAATTAATCACTCTTCCAGACTCGCCTATACCCGATTATCAAAACCCCTTTACTGGATTGATCGATTATTGTCAAATGGAATGAGTTTGGGGTGAGGGTCTATCGCGGTTGGGATTGGAAAGGGGGAGCACTGGAAGTTTTGATTAAAAACATCTCGATCTGACTTCTGTTGCGATAGCCTAGCGGCCGGGACTGGTTAAGTGTGTGTGCTTGTGTGGGAGAGACCCGGGTTCGAGTCTCTCCACACTGTTTTTATTTATAAATCGTTTTTTAACATTTATTTAAGTTTCTAAAATCTTTCCTATATTATTATTATGTTATATAAATGTATTTTAACCCGGAAAACAACCCGTAGGCTCGGGTTTTATTTATTAAAACATTTCCATATTATTTTCCACTTTTAAAACAAATATATTTATGTTGTTATCAAATAAGAAATAATACATTATTATTTTTTATAACATAAATAGTTATCATGTTGCGAGTTTAAAGATAATATAATAATATTATTTTTCTAGATCAATACTTAATGACGGAGGCGATTAAATGTATTTAATAATTTTTGTAATTATTGTTTTTCGTCGCGTATCGTATATATCCTAATCTAAGAATTCTTATTTCCGTGGACGCGCTCGTCTACTCTGGATCATTAGAGCGTTTCTTTAGGATGTTCTAACTTCCGTGTCGTCGTCACAAATCCCAACTTGTCCCTAATTTATGTGCTTATAATTTTAGGGTATACGTAAGTCGTCTGAGACTTACACTTGTGGTTTCAACTCATCTCTTGTGTGATCTAATCCACTACTAGCTCAGGTGAGTTTCACGGCCCCTTTTTACTGTTTTAAGTTGGGGGAGAAAACATGCTTAACTACTTTTGAGATTTTGTATTTCGTATGATATCAATGTTAAAGCTAAGTGTAACACGCTATCACAGAAAGTCCTCATCTTATATCGAACCGTTAATATGGATCTTAGCGAGGTAATATTTAGTATTACTACTGGGTTTGACAAATCCCACCCGCGTTAGTCGCGCTAACTCGATTGGATATCGAACGGGTGAAATCTTAGCCTACTCACATCGCCAGTATTGATAGACCTGGCAGGAGGCAATAAACAAACAGTCAGCTTCGGTTGCGAGCACTTGAGTTAAACATGAACATAGGTTAGCTACCTATAGATATGCATATTGAATGATCATAAATCTGGTAAACGCTTACGTATTTATTTGAAACCTGTGAACTCACCAACCTTGTGTTGACACTTTTTCTTACATGTTTTCTCAGGTCGCTAAGATAAGACACAAGGTGCACGTTAGGGCATGCATGGGATTCAACTATTTTACTTATGATATATTTTATGACTTCCTTGTATTGTATTTTGGTTGGTTGGATATTTTGGACTTTGGTTTGGGCGCGTGTGTTTTGCGCATTTACTTTTCGTTACGCTTCCGCATTGAACTTTGATTATAATGGTATTTTCATTTGAGTCCCATATAGAGTCGTTCAAAGTAACTAATGTCTGAGATCCTGGTTAGTCACTTCCCAAAACGGTAAAACTCCGTTAGTTGAAATTTGGGGGTGTGACAGATTGGTATCAGAGCCATTGGTTATAGAGAACTAGGATTGCATACTAGACTATAGCCTTACACATTAGTTACATGTTATTTGGATGTTTGGCACTTATACATACTGTTGCAGGATCATGTTATCAACCCCACCTCCATCACCTAAAGCATCAGGGCATAAGGCACCTGTACTCTCATCCCTGGAACCCAAAAGGCGCCGGACTACTTCGAGTAACCATTCAGTCGACCAAGGCGAACCGAGTAACGCACGATCGTTAGATTATGCTCTCAATTGGGACGTATACCCATATATGATCCAAAGATGGATCGAAATGGGAGATGTTTCATCACCTTACTTTGGATCCGCATCTTCATCATCTACACTACCTAGCTTACCATGCACCATGGAACAAGCTTTCGCAGCATTCGTATCTTATATGTCGAAGGAATTGAGTATTGTACAAGATGCCATCGAGGAGATACCTAAACTTCTGAAGAATGGATCCCAAATAGAAGAGAATAAGCTAGGAATAGAACTCTTGACTACCGAACTAGCTGCAACGGACCATGTTCATAACCTTTTAGTGGATCGTGTGGCACATCTAGAGACGAGGGCCGACACTATGGATGATGATATGGAAGGAGTTCTGGAGAGATTAGCTTCTATGGAAGCTTAGCTACATGTGGCAAACCACACTGCTGAAGGTCTTCAAGAGAGGGTAACCCACTTGGAAGCCCAACTACAAGCCGCTTTATTTCCTGAGGAGATTCCACATTCTGATGGCGAGGAGGAACCTTTTGAAGAAGAACCCTTCGAGGAGGAGCCCTTTGAGGAGGAGCCCTTGGAGGAGGAACCAGTGGAGATAGACGATGCACAATCGTATGTTTCTTCCGATGACGAAGATGCTTGTTGATCTTCCTATTCTATCTTCCTTTTCATGTTTGTTTTTGCTTATGTTATTTCTCTTTTCAAACCTAGATGGGTAAGGTTGTTCCCATCCAATAAAAGCATGAGAAGTTTAATATTTGAGTTATTTATTTTGTAGCCTTACAATTTATTTAATTTTCAAAATATTAGATGTTGTATCTCCTTACTCGTACCTGAATAATGTTTAATATGCGATATATTTCTCATTGTTTTTCATTTGTGATTGTGAAGAATCATGTCTGGGAGAGGACGCGGAGGCCGCGCCCGTGGTCGTGGTACCATTAACATGACGGCAGCAGAGCTAGCAACACCGGTAAATGATAGTGTGGCAGAGGCTCTAGCAGCACAGAATGTTGCAGGTAAATGCTTTAGCTATTGACAAATGGTGTCAATCCTTCTTCTAAAGACATCTTTCTGAACTCTATAATTCCAATTTTATTTGTATTTCTAAATCCAGGTCAGCAAAATCAGCAAAACCAACAACCAGCCTGTACTTTCAAGGCATTCATGGATTGCAAGCCCCACACCTTTAGTGGAGCTGAAGGAGCCGTTGGATTGCTTCGCTGGTTCGAGAAGGTAGAATCAGTAATAGCCATGTGCAACTGCCCCGTGGCTAACCAAGTGAAGTTTGATGCTGGAACTTTAGAAGGCCCGGCCCTAACATGGTGGAATGCCCAAGTTCAAATGTTGGGTCTGGCAATGGCAAATGGACTCCCGTGGGAGGAATTTAAAGCAATGATGAAGGAAGAATACTGTCTACGCGATGAAATTCAAAAGTTAGAGGGAGAGTTCTGGAACCTTAAGATGGAGGGTTCGGAAATTGAACTCTACACCACTCGTTCGCACGAACTTGCTACTATGTGCCTGCATATGGTAACTCCTGACTATAAAAGAATCGAACTTTACATTGGAGGTCTAGTGCCTCAAATACAAAGTATGGTTACTTCATCCAATCCTGCCACTATTCAACAAACCATTCGACTTGCGCATAAGTTAACCGACCAAGCGGTGACACAAGGAACCCTACCACCGAGAGGTTCAGTTGCTAAACCCACCGACAGTCACAAACGCAAGTTCGATCACCATTCCAACACCCACAACCACTCCAACTCCTACTCCAAAGGACCTCAACCCAACCAACCCCAGTTTAACCAACCGCAGCAACAACGTAGGTTTGAGCCTACTAAAAACTTCAGCCAGTCGACCTCTTCAGGTCAAAACCAGGGTGGTTATGCGGGGAAGTCCCCCAAGTGTAACAAGTGTAACTTTCACCACTTTGGTTTCTGCAATTGTTGCCAGAGGTGCGGTAAAATAGGTCACGCTGCTAAGGACTGCAGGGGTGAGTTACAAAATAAACAACCTTTTCAACAACCGGGATCCACAAAGGGTTGCTTTGAGTGCGGAAAAGAAGGGCATATCCAAAAGAACTGTCCTCAGTTGAAGAAAGGGGGTAATGGAAACCCCAACCCCAACCAGAATAACAATGGAAATGGTGATAACAATGGAAATGGTGGAGGAAATGGTGCGAAGGGACGAGCCTTCATACTAGGATCTGGAGAAGCCCGTTACGACCATAATGTGGTCATCGGTAAGTTCCTCATAAATAATTACTTGGCTTCTGTCCTTTTTGACACCGGTGCTGATAGAAGTTTTATATCTAAGAAATTTAGTAATATGATAAAAGGAACTTCATCTCTATTAGAAGATAAGTATACAATAGAGATAGCTGACGGCCAAATAATTGAGGCAACTCACATACTTAAAGGATGTAAACTTGAGCTAGCTACACATACATTTGATATCGACCTTATGCCGGTCATACTTGGTAGTTTTGATATAATCGTTGGCATGGATTGGTTATCTAAAAACCAAGCCGAAATTATCTGTTGTGAGAAGATTGTACGTATACTTCTCTCGAATGGAGAAACCCTTTCCGTCCAAGGCGAAAGAGTTGGTGCAGTCATGGGCATCATATCTTTCATGAAAGCACAAAAATGTCTTCGAAAGGGGCATACGGCTATTTTGGCTCTTGTTGCTGAGCAGTCCTCCTAAGAGAAGAAAATTGAAGATATTCCCGTCGTGCGTGAATTTTTGGAAGTGTTTCCCGAGGATCTGCCCGGTCTGCCACCGTCAAGTGGAATTCCAAATTGATTTTGCACCCGGAGCAGCATCGATTGCTCGGGCACCTTACAGACTGGCACCCAGTGAATTACAAGAGTTGTCCACTCAACTGCAAGATTTGTTGGATAAAGGTTTTATCCGACCTAGTTCATCACCGTGGGGAGCTCCGGTACTATTTGTCAAGAAGAAGGACGGAACCTTCCGTATGTGTATTGACTACCGGGAGCTGAATAAAGTCACAATCAAGAACCGGTACCCTTTGCCTCGCATAGATAACCTTTTTGATCAACTCCAAGGATCAAGTTTCTATTCTAAAATAGATCTTAGGTCCGGTTACCATCAGTTAAGAGTCCGAGAAGAGGATATCTCAAAGACTGCATTCAGAACGAGGTACGGCCATTACGAATTTATGGTCATGCCTTTCGGGTTAACCAATGCACCTGCGGTATTCATGGATCTCATGAACCGTGTGTGTAAGCCTTACCTTGACCAGTTCGTTATCGTTTTCATCGACGACATCCTCATCTATTCCAAGAACAAGGAGGAACATGGGGAACATCTATGCTTAATTTTGGAACTACTGAAGCGAGAACAACTGTATGCTAAGTTTTCCAAGTGTGAATTTTGGATCCGGGAAGTCTAGTTCTTAGGGCATGTGGTTAACGAGAAAGGAATACATGTCGACCCATCCAAAATAGAAGCCATCAAGAATTGGGCAGCACCGACGACTCCGACTGAGGTGCGACAATTTCTGGGATTGGCTGGGTATTACCGTCGATTCATCGAAGGATTTTCCAAAATTGCTCAACCCCTCACTGCTTTAACTCAAAAGGGTAAAGCCTATAATTGGGGCGATAACCAAGAATCAGCTTTCCAACACCTCAAACAGAAACTTTGCAGTGCACCTATTTTAGCTCTTCCAGAAGGAACCGATGATTTTGTAGTGTATTGTGATGCATCCATTCAAGGCCTGGGTTGTGTCTTAATGCAACGCGAAAAGGTGATCGCATACGCTTCACGTCAGTTAAAGATTCATGAGAAAAACTACACCACTCATGATCTAGAGTTGGGAGCAGTATTTTTTGCACTTAAGATATGAAGACATTACTTGTACGGTACCAAAATGCACCATCTACACCGATCACAAGAGTCTTCAGCATATCTTCGAGCAGAAAGAGTTGAACATGCGACAACGTCGTTGGGTAGAACTTTTAAATGATTACGACTGTGCAATCCGGTATCATCCAGGTAAAGCTAACATTGTGGCTGATGCACTAAGCCGAAAGGAAACGAAACCCAAACGAGTTCGAGCGTTACAACTTACTATTCACCCTGGATTGCCTGACAGAATTCGTAGTGCTCAACTCGAAGCCCTAAAGGAAGAAAACCTACCGCTGGAAGGTACACGCGGCCTGGAAGCACAACTTGAAGTCAAATCTGACGGTATTCGCTACTTTGCCGAATGGATATGGGTTCCAGTATTTGGAAACCTAAGAGAACTATCTATGGACGAGTCTCATAAATCTCGTTACTCTATTCATCCGGGTTCCGATAAAATGTACCATGATTTAAAGACACTATATTGGTGGCCAAAGATGAAGGCCGATATAGCTATTTATGTGAGCAAATGTCTGACATGCGTAAAAGTTAAAGTTGAATACCAAAAGCCTTCTGGTCTTCTGCAACAACCAGAAATTCCCATGTGGAAATGGGAACAAATATCCATAGACTTCATCACCAAATTACCACGAACCCCTACCGGATGTGATACTATTTGGGTAATTGTTGATCGATTAACAAAGTCCGCTCACTTCTTAGCAATCAAAGAGACCGACAAAATGGATAAACTTACTCGTACTTACCTGAAAGAAATAGTCTCTCGGCACGGGGTGCCAATCTCCATTATTTCGGATCGTGATGCACGATTCACTTCTCGTTTCTGGCAGTCGTTACATAAGGCCTTAGGAACGCGTCTAGATATGAGCACAGCATACCATCCTCAAACTGATGGCCAAACAGAACGTACAATCCAAACTCTGGAGGACATGCTACGAGCTTGTGTGATTGATTTCGGTAACACTTGGGAGTCTCACCTACCGTTGGTGGAGTTCTCCTATAACAACAGCTATCACACTAGCATCAAGGCAGCTCCATTTGAAGCACTGTATGGACGAAAATGTCGTTCTCCCATTTGTTGGACCGAGGTTGGAGATAGCCAACTCACAGGTCCTGAACTTGTATTTGAAACTTCCGAAAAGATCGTTCAAATTAGAAATCGTATGGCGGCAGCTCGTGATCGTCAAAAGAGCTATGCCGACAAGCATCGTAAACCTTTGGAATTTCAAATAAGTGACATGGTCTTACTCAAAGTCTCACCTTGGAAAGGTGTCATTCGTTTTGGGAAACGAGGCCAACTGAATCCTCGTTATGTTGGACCATTCAAAATAATGAAGAGAATCGGACCAGTCGCGTATCAACTGGACCTACCTGAAAGACTTAGTGGTGTGTACAACGTCTTTCACGTCTCAAATTTAAAGAAATGTCTGGCAGACGAATCACTCGCAGTTCCTCTGGAGGAACTACATGTTGATGAACAGTTACGCTTCGTCAAAGAACCTATGGAAATTATGGATAGGGAAGTTAAAACATTAAAGCACAGTAAGATCCCTATTGTCAGAGTTCGTTGGAACTCGAAACGCGGACCGGAACTCACGTGGGAGCGCGAGGATTAGATGATGCGCAAATATCCTAGTCTGTTCAAGCACTCCACGTCAAACTCTTAAGGTACTATTCTAATTTTCGGGACGAAAATTCTTTTAAATAGTGGATGATGTGACATCCAGAAAAAAAATTTTATTTCATTAATTTTCTGGACGAAAATTCTTTTAACTAGGGGATGATGTGACAACCCGACTTTTCAGGTTAGCTCGGTTAGTAAATTCCGTTAACTTCCTGTTAAAAACCTAACTTCGGGGACTTGTTCTACCGATTCCTGAATTTGTATTCATGAAAATAGAAGGACTAAGCATGCAATTATCTCATTCTCAATTTCTGTTTGACTTTAGGAAGTCAAACCCGAATTAGGAAGTCAAACCCGAATCTTCAATCCTAGGATTCGTTTGTTATGAGATTGTAACGGAATTCTCAGACTAATCGCATTTCCGCTCATCAATAAGTGTTTAATCACATCATTGATTAGTAATCAAGCTCAATAATGGGTAATTATCTCGTAACTGTCGACTTCATGTCAAATACAATCAAATTCACCATTTACCGTATACCAATTCACGAATTGAAGCTCTACACATGATAGACGCAACTCCCTGGAGCGTTTCCACACATCAATTCCACTGTAATCGAAGCTGGAGTTGCGAGAGAGCAACCGTGCGCGAAGTCGGAGCCGTCCTAGTCAATCTCGGTCGATTCGCAACTATTTCTGGTAATTGAACATACACTCCTCTTAGTTTTTGCTTCCTGATGAAAAGCCCTATGAAACCTAGGGCTTATAACATCGATTCGATCGAAATCAAGAAATTAGGGTTCATGCGTTTCTGTTTAATTGAACCCTATCAATTCGATAGTTAATACTTAAATTGATCATGTCTAAAGACTCGCCTCTGTGTCTAGATCGAAAGCCCTATGCTTTTAAGGGCTTACAATATTGAATTAATCGAAACCCAGAATCTAGGGTTCATATGAAACCCGATTTGGGGATTTTGATTCTAGACTTGCTTTCAATTCAATTAAATCATGCCAGTAGTTTCGGAATTCCTTACAAATTGAAAACCCTATGCTAATTCAAACTTATAACATCAAATTGTTTGAGATCACTAACCTAGGGTTCTTACGAATTCGATTTGGGGCTTTTGATATTAGACACTGTTTTAATCAAATTAAACTTCATGATAAGATTCTTAACCTCTCGTTTAATAAAAACCCTATTATTTCAATCCAAATCAATATCGAATTCGATTAGATTAATCTCGTGTTCTTGGGCTAGGGTTCGGCCCTCCTTTTCATAATTTAACGATTTTAAACTTAATAACTTTGAAATTAATCACTCTTCCAGACTCGCCTATACCCGATAATCAAAACCCCTTTACTGGATTAATCGATTATTGTCAAATGGAATGAGTTTGGGGTGAGGGTCGATCGCGGTTGGGATTGGAAAGGGGGAGCACTGGAAGTTTTGATTAAAAACATCTCGATCCGACTTCTGTTGCGATAGCCTAGTGGCCGGGACTGGTTAAGTGTGTGTGCATGTGTGGGAGAGACCCGGGTTCGAGTCTCTCCACACTGTTTTTATTTATAAATCGTTTTTAACATTTATTTAAGTTTCTAAAATCTTTCCTATATTATTATTATGTTATATAAATGTATTTTAACCCGGAAAACAACCCGTAGGCTCGGGTTTGATTTATTAAAACATTTCCATATTATTTTCCACTTTTAAAACAAATATATTTATGTTGTTATCAAATAAGAAATAATACATTATTATTTTTTATAACATAAATAGTTATCATGTTGCGAGTTTAAAGATAATATAATAATATTATTTTTCTTGATCAATACTTAATGACGGAGACGATTAAATGTATTTAATAATTTTTGTAATTATTGTTTTTCGTCGCGTATCGTATATATCCTAATCCAAGAATTCTTATTTCCGTGGACGCGCTCGTCTACTCTGGATCATTAGAGCGTTTCTTTAGGATGTTCTAACTTCCGTGTCGTCGTCACAAATCCCAACTTGTCCCTAATTTATGTGCTTATAATTTTAGGGCATACGTAAGTCGTCTGAGACTTACACTTGTGGTTTCAACTCATCTCTTGTGTGATCCAATCCACTACTCCAGCTCAGGTGAGTTTCACGGCCCCTTTTTACTGTTTTAAGTTGGGGGAGAAAACATGCTTAACTACTTTTGAGATTTTGTATTTCGTATGTTATCAATGTTATAGCTAAGTGTAACACGCTATCACAGAAAGTCCTCATCTTATATCGAACCGTTAATATGGATCTTAGCGAGGTAATATTTAGTAGTACTACTGGGTTTGACAAATCCCACTCGCGTTAGTCGCGCTAACTCGATTGGATATCGAACGGGTGAAATATTAGCCTACTCACATCGCCAGTATTGATAGACCTGGCAGGAGGCAATAAACAAACAGTCAGCTTCGGTTGCGAGCACTTGAGTTAAACATGAACATAGGTTAGCTACCTATAGATATGCATATTGAATGATCATAAATCTGGTAAACGCTTACGTATTTATTTGAAACCTGTGAACTCACCAACCTTGTGTTGACACTTTTTCTTACATGTTTTCTCAGGTCGCTAAGATAAGACACAAGGTGCACGTTAGGGCATGCATGGGATTCAACTATTTTACTTATGATATATTTTATGACTTCCTTGTATTGTATTTTGGTTGGTTGGATATTTTGGACTTTTTGGACTTCGGTTTGGGCGCGTGTGTTTTGCGCATTTACTTTTCGTTACGCTTCCACATTGAACTTTTATGATAATGGTATTTTCATTTGAGTCCCATGTAGAGTCGTTCAAAGTAACTAATGTCTGAGATCCTGGTTAGTCACTTCCCAAAACGGTAAAACTCCGTTAGTTGAAATTTGGGGGTGTGACACTTAATATTCTCACTTTTTAATGCTTCGATTTGTGCATCTCGAAGCTGGCTCATGAGATCGGGAGTTATCACTAACTTATATGCTTTCACCCGAATAGGATGATGCTCTTCCTTGCGGCTTAGAGCATCGGCTACCACGTTATCCTCTCCGGGATGATACAATATCTCACAATTATAATCCTTGACTAGTTCTACCCATCGTCGTTGCCTCATGTTTAAGTCCTTTTGGTTAAAGAAATACCTAAGACTTTTGTGGTCAGTGTAAATCATACACCTTGTTTCGTACAAGTAATGCCTCCAGATCTTTAGTGCAAACACTATCGCAGCTAATTCCAGATCATGGGTGGGATAGTTTGCTTCATGTGTCTTTAGCTGTCGAGAGACATAGGCAATCACCTTTCCTCTTTGCATCATAACTCATCCTAACCCAAGTTTTGAGGCATCAGAATACACCACAAAGTCTTCTACTCTTTCTGGAAATGCCATAACTGGAGCTTGTGTCAATCTTTCTTTCAATATCTAGAATGCCTTCTCTTGTGTCGCATTCCATTCGTATTTCGAGTTCTTTCGAGTTAGCTTATTCAATTCACGGTAGTCTATACACATCCTCATACTTCCGTCTTTCTTCTTCACGAACATGATTGGTGCACCCCAAGGGGATACACTTGGACGTATAAATCCCTTGTCTAACAACTTTTGTAGTTGTCACGTTAATTCCTTCATCTCTGTTGGTGGTAATCGGTATGGAGCCTTAGCTACTGGTTTAGCTTCAAGAATTAAATTGATTTTAAATTCGATCTCTCTCTCAGGTGGAGTACCTGGAAGATCGTCTGGGAATACTTCTGGTAATTCTTTTACTACTGGAACTTGATCCAGTTCTTTCCATTTCCTCTTTACATCAGCTACGTAGGCTAAGAAGGCTTGATTATCTTGTCTCACGAAGCTACTTATTTTTGCCATTGTACATATCGTGATCTGGTTTCGTCGTTCACCAATGACATTAACTTCCTTTCCTGTAGGCGTCATGAATTGTACAATCTTCTGATTGCATATAATTGTCGCAGCATGCGAAGATAACCAATCCATTCCAATGATCACGTCGAATTTTTGCATCGGCATCGGGATTAAGTCGACGAAATATTCTTCGTCTTCTATCAGTAGTCGGCAATCTTGGCATATTTCAGTTACTACGCAGTTTCGATGACTCGCGATTTCAACTTCTAATGCCTTAGCCAACTTACTTTTATTGAGTTTTCTAGAGTTTGCGTATTTTAAAGAAACAAACGATCGCCTAGCTCCTGTATAGAATAAAACACAAGCAGGTAGGGAATTCAAGAGGAATGTACCTGATACAACGTCAGGAACATCTTTCGCTTCCTCTGTAGTGATATGAAAAGCCCTACCCTTCGTCTTCGGAGCTTCGATTCTCTTGACTTCATTCTCTGCCACTCTAGATCCTTCCGCGGTCTTCTCTGTTCGAGATTTCAGCTCAGGACACTCCCTGCTAAAATGTCCTGGCTTATAACAGTTGTAGCACAAACGGGTGCCACTCATACACTACAATGCAGTGTGTCCTACCTTTCCACACTTGTTAAAAGTAGTAAACCTGGATCTGCACTCTCTTGGGTGATTTCTTCCACAAGTCATGCAATTTTGAATACTTTTCTTTGGGGAGGAACCGCCTCTCGGTTTATTGAACTTAAACCTCCTAAGAGGCATAAAAGAAGGATAACTTTCTCCTTTCCTCTTCCTGTCTCTCTCAGTCTGCCTCTAAAGCTCAGTCTCGTGTTCCCGAGCCCAATCAATCGTTTCCTCCAAGTTCGCGCACTTGGATGGATGGATAAACTCTCTAATCTGTGTTTTAAAAACGAGATGGTATCTCGTCATCCACATCTCAGGGGTTGTTAACAAAGCCAGACAGAATCTGGCCTTGTTAAAGAAGATCCCTGTGATCTCATCCATCGTTTCTGTTGTTTGACGGAGTTGAAGAAACTCCTCAGTGATTCTTTCGATTGCCGCTCAAGGGAAATAGTGTTTTACGAAGAGATCTTTGAACTCCTCCCACCTCATCTCCTTGATTCTCTCTCTACCTTTCTCTCTCTTTAACACGCCCCACCAATCGTCGGCTCTTTCTTTCAGTTGGTTGGTGGCGAAGGTAACCTCATCTTCTTTTTCGCAGTGACATGTATCAAAAGTTGTTTCTATTGAAGCAATCCACCTTTGACTTTCTAAGGGATTAACAGCTCCCTTAAACTCCTTCGGTTTGCATGTCATGAAATCCTTGTATGTACAACGAGTTGACTTCATATCAACTTTTGGATTTCCTCCTTCTCCATTATGAGTAACCTCTTTATGGTCTTTCTAATGAGTTCTTTAGATCTGCTTGTAAGATCGGGAAATTTGCATCGAATGCCTTTCCTACTTCTATTGCAATTTGTCTCCGGATATTTTTTAGGACTTGCTCGACTTCGTTCTCATCATGATGTGGAGATTCAGCACTCCTGTGGCTTCCCTCGTCATGTCACACCCCGCCCCAGACACCCCCTTGACGTGTGCGAGCCCTATTGGTTTCATCTTTGAACTTTGATTTTAGAGTTTTTATAAACGCAGTGAAAGTATTTTTTAAAATGATCGTTTCAACATTCTTTCATCCTCAAGGATTGAATTTGTAAATATCAAAACTCAGTTGGAAGACAACAGTTTTCTATTTACTTTATAAACATAGGGATTTGAATACCCTTTTCATTTTGATTACAAAACAGAGTTTGAAATCAAATACATTCACAACCACCAGAAATAGTACTATCCAGGGTTGATCAATCCCCCGCTCCTATCTCCTTTTGTTTAGGATTTTCTATACACGAGGCCTAAGAATCCAACGTGCAAGTTATCGTTTTTCAAAGGTCAGATCTGATGTCTGTCTCTCATATTTTCCACTCTTGGGTCAGATATGATGTCTGCCCATACCCCATTCTTATTTCAATTTATTCATTTCCTGAAAACATTTAAAAATAAAACGTCAGCGCGAACGCCGGTGAATACAATTATCTGGACGATAAAATCATTTGGCACAAACAAGTATTAATTTCATAATCACAACTTTATGTTCAATCCACACATTTAGCAGGCCCGTCCTGTTCGATCGCACCTCAATATACACTGGCTCATGTCTTATAACAATGGACAGGTTTGCCTCCGAAGTTGTTATAAGACAAGCACCGGCCGCAGTCCAAGAATTTCACCCGAGACCCGTGTATCCCTTACAAGTTTTACGCATACCTATGGCCTGAATGCTTTGTTCGTAGAAGAACGTTGAGCATTATTCCCTTAACCTTTATTTAGCCATTTTATTAAATAAAATGTTTGACACAAGTTTTTAGAGAGATAAAGTATTCACCTTGGTTTATAGGAATGAGCCTCAAAGTTGAAAGCTTATAGACTATCTTCTTAACTTGATTTCTCTAGCGTATCGACTATTCTATGAGCGTTTCTTCCAACATCGGGCAGTACAACGAGCGGGAACCGAACCGGGAGCGTCGGGAGCGAGCTAGATGGTCTCTAGAACAAGAAATGCAAGTGAATATTGATGTTGGTGTGAGAAAATCGAATGAGCTCAATCATCTATTTAAAGGGCAATTCCTGAGACCGTGACAGACCGTTACGGGTGGTGACGGTCCATCACCAGACTAGGGTTCGTGAGTCATCAGACGTGTGTCACCCTCTGGTCAATTTGTGTCGTAACGGAAAGTTACCAGGCGTGACGGTCCGTTACAGAGTTGATACGTGGCGCACCAGGGTGAATCTGGGGCTGTGACGAACCGTTACCAGGTGTGACGGTCCGTTATAGGGTTTCCACGCGTCAAAATTTGACCCTAAGTCACCGGACACGTGGCACGTCATCACGGTTCGCGTGCCCAGCCCGTAACGGACCGTTACCATCCGTGACGGTCCGTTACCGTCTGTGACGGTCCGTTACCGTACGTGACGGTCTGTTGCCGTTGAATTTTCATGTTTTCTACTTTTTGAACATTGATATGTAGGTTATTTACACTTATAGTCCTTGTGGTTTGTACCTTAGTCAAATTTTGGACAATTTTGTGGCAGGTGTTACATCATCCCCAACTTGTTTTTATCTCATCCTCGAGATCATTCGAAAAAGTGAGGATATTTCTTTTTCATTTCAGACTCCAGTTCCCACGTGTACTCAGGGACACGTCTAGAGTTCCATTACACTTTCACGATCATTAATTTATTTCTTTTCAATTTCTTTTCCTACCTGTGCTCGATTTGCCGAGGTTGTTCCACGAATCTTAATTTTTCATCTACCTCTACATCTTGTAGGGGCATTACTAGAGATTCATCTGCCAAACATTTGCGTAGATTTGACAGATAGAATACATCGTGTATCCCATTCATTTCTTCTGGTAATTCTAGTTGATAGGCCACAGGTCCAACTCTCTTTAAGATTTTGAAGGGTCCTACGAATCTAGGACTTAATTTCCCTTTCTTCCCAAATCTTACAATGCCTTTCCATGGTGAAACTTTCAACAGAAATTTATCACCGACGTTGAATTCTAACGGCTTTCGTCTCTTATCAGCATAACTCTTTTGACGATCACGAGCCGCTTTCAATCTATCTTTTATTTGAGTAACTTTCTCAGTCGTTTCCAGGACTATTTCATGTCCGGATAACTGATTTTCTCCTATTCCGGACCAACATATCGGAGTTCGACATTTACGACCGTATAAGGCTTCAAAAGGAGCGGCATGTATACTCGTATGATAGCTATTATTGTAGGAGAATTTCATTAGAGGTAAGTGGCCATCCCAGCTTCCTCCAAGATCAATAACATAAAATCTTAACATGTCTTCAAGAGTTTGAATGGTTCTTTCACTCTGCCCTTCCGTTTGAGGATGGTAGTCAGTGCTAAGATTCAATTTTGTACCTAGAGCTTTTTGAAAACTTTGCCAGAATCGAGAAGTAAAACTACTATCTCTATCTGACACGATAGATAGTGGCAACGTTAACATATAACTGTGCCAGCTTATCCATGCTGAATGTTTCTTTTATAGGAAGAAAATGAGCAGACTTAGTAAGTCTGTCAACAATAACCCAGATTGTATCATTCTCACGAATGGTTCGGGGAAGTTTAGTAATGAAATCCATGGTTATCATCTCCCATTTCCAGACAAGAATTTCAAGTTGCCAGACGACTTTTGATGTTCAGCTTTAACTTGAGAACAGGTTAAACATTTTGCAACGTAGATAGCGATATGTTTCTTCATTCCTATCCACCAATAATTGGTTTTTAGGTTTTTGTACATTTTATCGCTTCCAGGATGCATGGTGTATTTGGATTTGTGGGCTTCTTCAAGAATTTCTTCACGTACGTTTCCATATATAGGAACCCAAATTCTTTTATTCATTCTAAAATTTTCATTATTACCCTTGACCAATTGGTCGATCATTCCTCCCAATCCTTCCTTCTCAAGGTTACGTTCTTGAAAAGTAAGTTTCTGAGATTCCTTAATACGAGTGATAAGATCGATTTGAAGATCGAGTCTTACAGCACGAACTCATTTAGGTTTCTCATGTTCTTTTCTACTTAAGGCGTCAGCTACAACATTAGTCTTTCCTTCATCATAACAAATTTCATAATCGTAATCATTTAGGACTTCCATCCAATGCCTTTGTCTCATATTCAGTTCTTTCTGGCTGAATATATACCTTAGGCTTTTATGATCAGTTAATACAGTAAATTTGACTCCATATAGATAGTGCCTCCATAATTTCAATGCGAATATTATGGCTCCCAATTCTAAATCATGAGTCGTATAATTCTTTTCATGAGTTTTCAATTGACGGGAAGCATAAGCAATAACTTTGCTTCCTTGCATTAACACACAACCAAAGCCGATGTGTGAAGCATCACCGTATACTGAAAAGCCTTCGTTTCCATCTAGCAAAGCCAGTATGGGTGCTTGAGTCAGTTTCTGTTTCAGAGTTTTGAAAGCTTCGAATTGCTTAGGTCCCCATTCATACTTAACTGATTTGTGAGTCAGAGAAGTTAATGGAACAGCAATTCGAGAAAAATCTTGGATAAATCTTCGATAGTAACCAGCCAATTCGACAAAACTACGAATTTCAGTTGGTGACTTTGGGATTTCCCATTTAGATACAACCTCAATTTTAATTGGGTCAACTTGGATGCCATCAGCGTTAATGACATGTCCAAGGAAGTGAACTTCTGATAACCAGAACTCGCATTTTGAGAATTTAGCATAAAAATTTTCGTTTCTCAAGAGTTCAAGCAAGATTTTCAGATGATTAGCATGATCTTCCTTACTCATGGAGTAGATAAGGATATCGTCAATAAATACGATAATGAATTTGTCTAAGTAAGGTTTGCAAACTCGATTCATCATATCCATGAAAGCTGCTGGTGCATTAGTAAGTCCAAACGACATTACCGTGAACTCATAATGACCATACCGAGTTCTAAAGGCAGTTTTGGGAATATCTTCTTCCTGAACTTTCAATTGATGATAGCTAGAACGAAGGTTGATCTTTGAAAAGCATCGAGCTCCCTGGAGTTGATCAAAGAGATCATCGATTCTGGGGGAGTGGATAACGGTTCTTAATCGTGACTTTATTCAATTCATGATAGTCGATACACATGCGCATCGAACCGTCTTTCTTTTTAACGAACAAGACCGGAGCTCCCCAAGGCGATGGGCTGGGTCTTATGAATCCTTTTTCGAGCAATTCATCCAACTGTTTCTTTAATTCTACCATCTCCGTTGGAGCTAATCTGTACGAGGCTTTGGCAATTGGTGCAGTACCGGGTACTAGATTAATTCTGAATTCTACTTCTCTTTCAGGTGGAATTCCAGGCAGTTCATCGGGAAAAACATCAGGAAACTCAGCTACAACCGGCACATCTTCGATCTTCTTTCCAGTGTCGGTGGTTACAGATACGAGGTATGCTAAGCATCCTTTTCGTAAATACTTTGTGGCTTTTAACGTGGAAATTATTCCAACAGAGTTGGATAATTTATCGCCATGTATAGTCAAGATATTGCCTTTTGAACGAAGTTCTATATCTTTCTTATCACATATGATACGGGCTTCATTAGAGGCTAATCAATCCATTCCTAGAACAATATCAAAACCTACCAAAGTCATTGGTAACAGTTGTGCAGGAATAACATGTCCTGATAGTGTGATATTACAATCGTTTAGGATTTCAGAGATTTGGACTAGGTCCCCGTTGGTAGTTTCCACCACGTATTTCTTGTCTAATTTAGCTAGAGTTTTATTTAACAGTCTACAGAATCTATGATCTATAAAACTTTGGTTTACACCAGAGTCAAACAAAACTTGAGCGTAAATATCATTGACAAGAAATGTACCCATAATGACATCGGGCATACCTGCTGCTTCATTAGTACGGAGAACGAATGCTCGCACATTCTTCTTTACTACATATGTAGGTTTTGGACCAGTCCCATCAGGTTTCTTCAATTTGGGACAATTGATTTTGATGTGGCCGGTTTCACCACACTCAAAGCAAGTGATTTGCTTCTTCTTGAAACAACTCTCTGTTTTGTGACCGGTCATCTTGCAAAATATGCAGAAAAGTCTAGTACGACATTGTACTAAGTACCTCTTTCTGCACTTGGGACATTCTGAAAGGGAAGAGTTGTTTCGAGGAGTAAAGTTGGATTTCTTTGATCTACTTGGGCCTTGCCCATATTCCTTCCTCTTCTTTCCTTCTTCTTGGTTCCTGATCAGACTGCTGGTTAATGATACTCCCAAATCCATAGCATCATCAAGATTTTCACATTTTGCGACTTTGACCATGTCGTGAATTTCTCCAATCAAGTCCCAAATATAACGCATTATCAGGTTTGATTCAGGGGTAGAAAGATGTGGAACTATTCTAGCATATTCAAAGAGTTTGGTGGAATACGCCTGATAATTTGTTCCTATCATCTTAAGACTCAAGAATTTTCCTTCTATCAATTCCCTCTCATTCTGGGGAACGTACTTCTTTTCTACTCAGGCTTTGAAAGCACTCCATGCTATTGCATAGGCTGTTTCTCTTCCTTTGGCAGCAACAATATTGTTCCACCATTCTAATGCTTGGTCTTTGAACAAGTTTTAGGCATAAAGGACCTTGTCTTTTTCAGCACATTTGCTGATAGCTAGTACGGATTCAGTCTTTTCTATCCACCTCAACGTGGAAATTCCTCCTTCTCTCCGAGAGAAGTTATATGGTTTGCAGTCCTGAAACATCTTGTAAGTACAACCAACTAATTTTCTCTTCTTTTCTATATGACCATAGTTATTACCTATACTCTCATCTTTAGAAGAGTTATGGTTCCTGGTCTTCTCAGTCTTATGAGTTGCGGAACTTTCGGGTTTCAGAGTAATTGGTTGGGACTGCGTGATAGTTCGGGTATGCTGAGAATGGATAGATTTTAGATTTGATGGCTGTGTAGATAGCCTATCGGCTTATCACTTTTCTAATTCAGTAAAGATCATTGGTAGAGAGTCCTTGATCCCTTCCGTGGTCATCTTTTGGAGTTCCTTTCGGGATTCAGTAACAGTATTTTCAACTGTTGTTTGTTTCTTCTTTCCCCTGGTGTGATGTGAAGGTCCGATATTTTCGACATACTATATAGAAATGAGATTGAAATCAAAACAAAACCTTTTTTATTGATAATAATATATTACAGAAGATGATACATATATAACTTATTGTTCCAAGAAATTTTTAAAATTCTTTTCTTTAAGGGCTTTTAGTAACAAAGCATTCCGAGTTTCAACTTCAGCTTTCTCTTGTTTCAATTCAGCTATTCTGTTCAGCAACATCTGTTCCCTTTCACTTCCCGATGCATTCTCATTTATATGAGGAGCAGGGATGGGAATCGTTTCATAGTATGGAATGTAAGGTATAATAGAGTCAGCACGTTCTTCTTTTTCAGGATTATTTTCATAAGGCATATCGACATATCCATCATGAAAATTTCGGGAATATATAGGAGTGACATTATAACTTCCAGCGGTAGGAGCGGAATGAAGACTTCTAGAAGGATTATAGGGAACACTAGGATTTCCTATTTCTCTGAGGCTTTTAAAAGTTGTACTTTCAGTTTCCTCATTATTTTCTTTAGTTGTTTCATTAGTTTTTCGTTCATAATAACTAGCTGGAGCAAATTTACGAATAAAGCTAGGACCCTTGCCTTTTCCGACCATTCTGAAAAATAAACAAAACGATATTTTATTATTATAGAAATATATTACAAAATACAATAAAAACGATTCTAATCTTTCATAAGCTCTTTTCTAAGAGTCATCAAGTCCTCTCCATACTCGTAGACTTGTTTTCCATAGAATTTAGTTCTTGCTTTGTCCATTATCTTCTTTCTTGTTACTTCATCTGTTTGGCGCAACGAACGGTTTAAACATTAATAGGTGAAGAGGGCATACTTTCTGCATAACCATATTTAGGAGGGGGCTTACGGAGTCCCATCATAATATCGTTATAAGCATTTTGGTATTCCGGAGGAGCATGGAAATACTCTTTGAAAGGGCCATCATATGGAGGTTCAGGAAACATATAGGGGTCATATAAAATAGGAGTTTCAGAATTATAATATTGATAGTCAAAACTATTTGAAATGGGATTATTGAACGGATAGTCTTCCGGGTTTTCAAAAGCAGGTTCATATTAGTGGGATTCCTCAGATGGATCCTCTTCTGTTGAATTATTCTGTTGGATATAACTTTATTCAGCTTCATTATTTCCTTGAAGTTGTTGGTTATTTGTATTCTAGTTGCTAAGGTTAGAACCAGCCTCCATCCATTGACTAGAAGAGTTATAAAATTGAGGGTGGTATTCGGGAGGGTTGTTATTAGGGAGAGTGGCAAACGGATCGTCGTTATAATAGGGCGAAGAGATAGGGTTCATTTGAGATCCTAAAGGATGATACTCAGGTGATTCTTGTTTAATCAAACGATTGGGGTCATAATAAATAAGTACAGAATATCTCCAGACGTCTGCAATCTTACAATATTAGTACTTATCTTATTTTGGTCAAGACTTAGATACTAAGGCAATTATCTTTATCTTAACTAAAGCTCTACAAGGATGGTTATCTTTCCAGAGTAGTACCTCCAACAGATATGTTCCCAGGTAAGAGCGACAAGTCTAGGAGAGATTTATACACCGCTCTTTCCTTAGACAGAACATTCCGTTTGTCAGATAACTACATACCGGTCAGAATGTTACCTTGTTTTCTTATCTTAGTTTTTAAGTAATAGATAAAATTATGGTTAAAGCCTAGATACCATATCCAAGTATCTAATTCGCTAAAACCTGTGGCTCTGATACCAACCTTGTCACACCCCGCCCCAGGCACCCCCTGGACGTGTGCGAGCCCGATTGGTATCATCTTTGAACTTTGATTTTAGAGTTTTTATAAATGCAGCGGAAGTCTTTTTCAAAAGGATCATTTCAACATTCTTTCAACCTCAAGGGTTGTATTTGTAAATATCCAAACTCAGTTGGAAGACAAAAGTTTTATATTTACTTTATAAACATAGGAATTTGAATACCCTTTTCATTTTGATTACAAAACAGAGATTGAAATCAAATACATTAACAGCCACCAGAAATAGTACTTTCCAGGGTTGTTCAATCCCTGGTCCTATCTCCTCTTTTTCTTTTGTTTAGGATTTTCTATACACGAGGCCTGAGAACGTTGAGCATTATATTATTTAGCCATTTTATTAAATAAAATGTTTGACACAAGTTTTTAGAGAGATAAAGTATTCACCTTGGTTTATAGGAATGAGCCTCTAAGTTGAAAGCTTATAGACTATCTTCTTAACTTGATTTCTCTAGCGTATCGACTATTCTATGCGCGTTTCTTCCAACATCGGGCACTACAACGAGCGGGAACCGAACTGAGAGCGTCGGGAGCGAGCTAGATGGTCTCTAGAACAAGAAATGGAAGTGAATATTGATGTTGGTGTGAGAAAATCGAATGAGCTCAATCATCTATTTATAGGGCAATTCCTGAGACCGTGACGGACTGTTACGGGTGGTGACAGTCCGTCACCAGACTAGGGTTCGTGAGTCATCAAACACGTGTCACCCTCTGGTCAATTTGTGTCGTAACGGACCATTACCAGGCATGACGGTCCGTTACAAAGTTGATATGTGGCGCACTAGGGTGAATCTGGGGCTGTGACGGACTGTTACCAGGCGTGACGGTCCGTTATAGGGTTTCCACGCGTCAGAATTTGATCCTTAGTCACCGGACACGTGGCGCGTCATCAGGGTTCGCGTGCCCAGCCCGTAACGGACCGTTACCGTCCGTGACGGTCCGTTACCGTACGTGACAGTCTGTTACCATTGAATTTTCATTTTTTCTACTCTTTGAACCTTGATCTATAGGTTATTTACACTTATAGTCCTTGTGGTGTACCTTAGTCAAATTTTGGACATTTTTATTGCAGGTGTTACATGTAACGTACTTCGTCATTTTGATGTTCAGCCATTTGCTGAAACATGATGTCGTTTAATCTCTCATTCGTTTACCCTAATCATAGTCTAGGGTTTTATACTACAGGCCTTTTATCAGTTTAACCCTATTCACGTATAAGGCTCCATCTATGCATTTACACATATGGACATTTATTAATGCATTTTAATCATACATAATCACATTCCCGGCTTACTATCTACTGAAATAAGTTATCATATGATGTTTGCGACATCATGATGGTCCCATGCATTAGCTCCAATACTGGCCAGGCATAAGGCAATGTATGTTATGTATCATGATACTCCCAATTATCACATGGAGCTTATCTCATACAAATTTCTTCCCATGCATACTCACACATCTCTGTTTAAGCACTGGAATTTAGACATACCTGCTTCCTAGGACGACCTCAGATTGAATCCCTATTTATATCATGAGCACTTATGGTTTGAGTTTAAGAATCCTTTCGATACTGAAATCCCTCAAACCGTGCTCTGATACCAACCTGAAACACCCTACTTACTTTACTATTATTTTACCAAAGTTTAGTGCGGAAAATGGTCCCAGATTGATAAAAACCTTGCCATGAATGGCTAAGGTATATTTTTCATTATTATCGTTTTACAAAAGATAATATCTTTATACATAGGGATCTCTAACTCCGATTGCTTTGTCCTAAGGAAGCTTCATTCCATGTGCTTCTTTCCTACAGTGTTTGAAAAACATTTTTGAATTAGCTTTCGCTAAGTAAGTACACTGCATCTTTTCATTTCAATATGAACCCTTTAGGTTCTTATTATTGTTCACGTTTTCTCGGGCTCTTGGTTTCCACATGACCATCTTCGGACGTACCCCCGATCACGGTATTTGTATATTTTGTGGGAGTGCTAACCCCCTCGCAACCATCTTAGTCGTACCTCCGGTCCGAGTATTGGCATTGTTCTTATACTCGTCAGTATAGACCCATCGCATTTGTCAAGAAGACTTATTCATTCCTCAGCCCCGTAGGCTTGGAATCTTTTACTCTTTCAGCCCCGTAGGCCTAGAGTTTCCTTTTCTTTTCCCTAGCTTCGTAGGCTTGGAGTCTTTTTAGTTCTCTTCTTTATTATTATAGAGATCCACCTAACAGGCCGGGTATCTCATTTCATTTGGGACCTTGAGTATCTTTGACTCACAACCTCCCAATTGTATCAAGCATTTGTTTTCATTTCATGTATATGCTTGATTTACTTCCCAACCAGTCCTCAACTTAAAACTTCGTAACAGTTTCTCCACAATATATTAAAAGGGTTTATATATAGGAAGTACCAGCGGCGTATCCACCACCCCTTTAACATTTCGTGAGTACTCAGTTATTCCATTTTAGGGCTTAGACTCGTTCCATCATACTCATTCATATTTGCACGTATCATCATACATTCACGTATTCATCATGCATTTCACATATTCATATTCATCATGTATTCATATTTATTATGCATGATATATTCCCGTACTCATGTATTTTCATCACATATTCGTACTCGTCATATATTGTAAACTGGGGCGATTATCCTTCCAGAGTAGTACCTTAAACAGAGATGTTCCCAGGAAAGAATGACGGATCTAGGAGAGATATATACACCACTCTTTCCTTATACAAAACATTCTGTTTGTCAGATAACTACATACCGGTTGGAAGTTCTCCCATACGTTTACTATAATCTTATTTATGTCTTTTAGTCTATACCCCTAAACATTCATAAAGGTTTCATCACGAAGTATCAAAGAGATTTATATATAGGAAGTACGAGCGGCGTATCCACCACCCCTTTGATACGTCGTGATTAATCCATTATTCTTGTTTAGTATTTAGATTAATCCGTCATTACCCCGTACCCTCGTCATATCACATATCACATAACTCATATCATTTTAAGCACGTATTTCACATAATCGTTTCTAGGGTACGGGTCCAGTGTACTTAATTTATCCTCAGGTAGTTCCTAAGTTCGTTCCTCGCTTTAAACGTTTCTTCGAACTCGAACCGTACACGTAGCGTACCGCACTTGTAACGCACCGTACTCGTATCCACCACGCTCGTAACCGTCGAGCTATCCTTGCCTCGGTTTGTGTGTGTGTGATGATAGTGGTGTAGTTTTTGTTGTTGTTTTCATTTTGAACGGCAAATGAACCTATTTATAGGGCTGATGTACCCCCGGTGGTGGACCGCTAAGCAAGGGGGTAGCGGTCTGCTACCGCCCCTTGCCAGCTGTTCTGCGTGCTCACCACGTAGCGGACCGTTACGTCTTGGGTAGCGGTCCGCTACCCAATCCTGCTCAGCGAGTCACCATACATGTGTCGCCTTATCGTTTTTCAGGACAAATTGCAACTGGCGGACCGTTACCTGCCTGGTGGCGGTCCGCCATAGGGTTGAGTCACCCGACACGTACCTGCCTCATGTCATTATCTCATTATTACTTTCCCCGCTACGTAGCGGACCGCCAAAGACTTGGTAGTGTCCGCTACCACCTGAAATCTCAAATTCTTTTATTTTGAACCCTTAAACTTTGGGTTAATTACATATCAACCCCTGGACTTTTATTTCCTTTAAGAATTGGGGTGTTACATGTTACATGCATGCATATATATCATTCGGTTTTATACATTGGTATATCGGTGTCGGTATATTCACTTCGATGGAATGGGGGTATAAGTAGTCGTTGAACGTAAAATTGGGGCATTAGTGACGGATCCATACTTTTTTGTTACGTGGAACAAAAAAATGGGTCAAGTCAAAATTGGTCGGGTTAAAACCCTCGTTGAATAAAAATGAGAAAACCCAAAACACTAATAAATAAATTGACTAATCAAACAACAAAACACATCATTTGTGTAACATCCCAAAACTCCTAAATATAAGTTGGGACACGTGTCGGTTGAGAAACGTGGCCTAAGAACCCAACCGAGTATGAAACGGGAACACTATTCGCCCGTAAATAGACCAAAACTTCTCATAAGCATATCTCGAGCTAGAAAATGAGTTACGGGAGCCATACTATATGAAAATGGGGTGTTTCGACGAGAAGAATCTGAAAATGAGGTATGTCGGACCGATATCATAAGCATAACGGTTCGACATGTGTTCCCGAAGCAATTCACGAGGCTTTGATAGGTTTTATGATGAATCAGCACCCACGTCGGACCGATATGCTTTACACGTCGGTCCGACAAGTGGATGTCGGACCGATATGACTTACACGTCGGTCCGATATGGGTATGTCAGACCGATATGAATTACACGTCGGTCCGATATGTGCTGCAGAAGCAAAAAAAGAGGTTTTGACGCATGTCACCGACTTCAGCCGAAGTCGGACCGACTTGGCATGACATGTCGGTCTGACTTGGGTCCCAATTCAGCCTATAAATAGATTCTTGAAGCCGTTCAAATGAGAAAACAAACACACAACACACACACACTCTGAAAAGGACTAGAAGACCTGGTGCGGCGCGTTTAAGTGCGAGTGCGGTACGCTACGAGTGCGGTTCGAGTTCAGAGAAACGTTTATACGAGAAACGAACTTAGGAACTACCCGAGGATAATGTAAGTACACTGGACTTGTACCTTAGATAAATGTTTATGTGAATTATGTGATTATGTGTTATGTGCTATATGTGGAACTAAGGTACGGGGAAATAAAAGAAAGGTAATGGGGATTAGTCTAAACACTAAACGGGAATAATGGAATAGCCACAACGTATCTAAGGGGTGGTGGATACACCGTTGGTACTTCCTATATATTGTAACATCCCGGTTTTTATAAAACTAACGAGATTAGTGTATATATGTATATTTTGTACATAGCGGATGGAAGCTCAACGAGAACTTAACAAGTTATATATGAAGACGTGGAAGCAGGGTTGTGAGTAAACATAGAGAATTAACGTGCAAATGCCGAGACTTTGACGGGTTATGTCTAGTTGCGTAAAAAGAATAAACTCGAAGGACCCTTTATGTGCGTTGGCTAAACCCGGCCCACATGTGGTGACCTAAATGCAACGCAAGAAGGGTAAACCCCATTCTTGTGGTTTACGGCAGCCGAGAGAGCAAAGGAGAGGAGGGGAGAGCCATTATCGCGATTCCGATTCGGATTAAGGTGTTTTCTCGATCCTTGATCATTCGTGTTATGTTTCGATTAGTTTACCGGGTGGTTTAACACGTTTGTGATGCTAGGGTTGCGCAAGAAGTGACTCTCGAAGAAGACGGTTCAATCGGGGGTTCGACTAGCATGAATCGTCGGGTTCAAAGGTATAAACTCGTAAACCTAACTCGATTGTTATTGTTTTTTGTTTTTGTGAGTGTTTACGGAAAAGGAGGGGTCCGGCCGAACCCTTAGGGGTGGCCGACGATGTGGTGTAGTAAGGTAGAATGGTGCGGCTAAGGCTGGGCATCGAACCCGTGAAGCCGGAAGGTTGGGAACAGGCTCGAGGGGCTGATGTGGTGCCGAGGGAAGCTCGACAGCAGCGGACGGAGGACGTAGGTGGTCGCGCAAGGCCGTTCATGGCTATGTAGGTTAGCGGGGGCTGCTCGAAGCCAACGGGAACCTGGGGAAGGGTTGGTTTGGGCTAGCAACACATGGTGAGAGCCAGAATCAAGAATCAAGGTGCGGGGGAAGTTAGTTCCTAAACCCGATGACTTGAGGAAAGGTGTTTGCGTGATTGGAGTCTTGGGGACGTAAGCGTATAATCACGTAATGCATGGGGACCATGCGTGGTGATGTACATGTGCGGGTGGCCATGCATGGCATCGTGCTAGTCGGGAGAGTGATGGAGTGTACGTCGAGTCACGTATTGACTCGTGTGTTTATCGTATTGTAGGTACAAATTCGAAAGACGAGCACGAAAGGTTAACGAGTTCTAGTGATCAAGGTGTGTCGAGAAAAGGTGAGTTTCTAATCCCCTCTTTTTAAATGTTTTGCTGTTTTACGGCTATCGTACATACTCGTATGTTTTATTAAACGAACGTATTACGAGTTATGAGTTAAACTTGAAGTGTTTTATGAGATCGTTATGTAATAATGAAGCTAAGGGTCGTTTTGGGGTCCTTAGGGTGGGTGAACAAGAGTGAGATGATCTGGGTGTGTCATCTTATGAGTTAGTCGGGACGAGTCGGGAATTTAGCTAAACTTGTGATGGTTATATAAGGAGAGTTAGCATGGGAACCCGTACGTGGTTCATTAACGAGTCAAGTAGGTGCTAGTGTTTTGTCAAGCGTCGTGTGCTTGATGCTGTGTGTATTGTGTCGTTGTCCTCATGACACGACTTGTATCGTGTTTGCATGAGTCTATGCGGTGTCCATAGTATGTATGGGCTAGAAGTCAGTATGGTGTTTGTGTGTCGTATAACTTCCTATTCGGAAAGTGTTGGGTAATGTGTCTAGACATTATGAGGATACGTCTAAGTAATCATTGGATTACACACGTAAGTGATCCGTAAATGGTGGTGAGTCGTATTACATGTCCAAGTAGTGTCATGTGTATATATGTGTTGCTTTGTGTGCTTGAATTGTTGTCCGTGTATACGGCTAATAGTGATGTGGAGGACGGAGTCCTTCGGGGTCATCATTGTACGTGTGATGTGTCAGTCACCATATGGTAGATGATATTGTCACCGTGTGGTGGCTGGGTAGCCATCATAGATGACGAGTGTGTCGCTATGTTTAGCGGCGGGGCCCCGACGGGGATAACCCTGACGAGGGTGCAGTGATGAGGTATGTATTAGTGTGCTTATATATGTGTTAAATTGGTGATGAGTTATATTAATTGTGTATGAGATGGTGTTGAGGTGATAAATAAATGGAATTAATGTGGTGTATCGAGTTAGATTGACCGTTATGTCGAACTGAGTACATTGTGTACAACTGTTGAGTTAATTGGTTTATGAGAGTCCTGGTTAGGACTGGTAAGTAGGTGTTTAGAGTTTGGTTGAGTTAACCAATGTATGGTGTATATATATGTTAAATTGTGAGTTATAAGGGTAGTAAGCTCGATCCATGTCGGAGAGACTTACTAGGTTTAAATGACGGGCAAATTCTGGGGTGGTGAATCCTTGTGGGATATTATAAGATAACAAGGGTTATCTATATGATAGAAGTTTAATAAAGTATTTTTATAAAAACCTAAGGGTCTTTAGTGGAAATAAATATGAAACAGAGACGAGTTGGCTTTTGTTAAATTAAACTATTAGAACTCACTCAGCGTAGCTGACTTTGTATGTATGTTAGATTGTTTTGCAGGTGAGTCTGCTAGATGAGGTATCTTGGCTTGGGAGCCGGGCTACTCGGGTTGGTACGCATGCATTCGTCAGGTAATGCTATCAAAGTTAACGAGTTTAAAGATAATATTATTTTGAGAAAGACTTTCGCTGTTTATGTAAATGAAAGTTAGATGTTTTTAAAGAATTTAACCAGATTTGAGAACCAACTGTAGGGTGCCTGGTTTGGGGCCTTACAAGTTGATATCAGAGCTGTGGTTAAAGAAAAAACTTGTGTTTTTAAGCAAATAAAATGCCTTAACTTAAATTGAAAATGGGACGAGGGTGAAATGAATGCCACCACGAGTAACCGCGAGCTAAGAGGTACGTCTTTCGAGTTGAGCAGTCATTATTATTTACCATTTGTGTAGTGTTACGCTAGGTAAAGCGATTGTTGTGAGTATGTGATTTATGGTTCCGTGTGGGATCATGATGTGTGCTAAGTGTTGTAGTAGTATGTAGAACTACGTGAAGTTATGTGGTGTGATTAAATGAGACCATTATGTGAGTTGAGTAATGTGGAGTAGCATTAATTGTAACTATGTGAGATAGTTTAGTGTGTCGATACGATTTAGTAATTTTGTGTGTAACCTTGGATGGTGTGAAATTGTGATAAACATGATGACTTGTTAGATTATTGTGTGGGATGCACGTGCATCCGGGGTTTGTGAAAGATAGAAAGCTAGTGTAAATATAATGGGGAAGGTTTAGAATCCGAGTAGTAATGTGGACCATCAAATTGCATTTGATCACCGTGATTTGGCAGTCTATGATTACTCTCATATTCTGAATTTGATGCCCAGAGTAATCACTCCAACGTTCTATCTTGAGTAGGATTATGTGGCTAAGACAAAGCGTACAAAATTGGACAAGCATGGAACTCTTACTAAGAGGAATGCAGAACGATCAATCAAGACAACGACTGTTGCGGATGAAACTGCTAGTGAGAAGGGAGGAGTGTTGGAGCTTCTCATTCCAAGTGTGACTAGAGCTTCGGTCGGTGACATACCTCGTGGAGCATTGATTGGAAAGACGGGATGGAAAGGGAGAGTAGTGCCAGTTGTACGCGATTTTCCTCCAGGATGTGGACTTGCATGGTTGAGAGACCAACCACTTGTGGCGGTTAAGAGAGCTCTATTTCAGGAGGAACCAGAGAAGGACACGCCAGATACACCTGAGGTGGTCCTATAGTAATTTTGTGGGCGTTATTTGAGACATTGGACTTCCAGATGACTTTTGGATGTGACGGTTGTCACGAGAGATCGTGGGGTGATTTAACGTTTTGATTTATTAGGCGTTTACGTGGTGTGATGTTTATTTCAAATATTGACTATTTGATTTTGACATTGATTGCGAATTATACCGCGGGATGATTTGGGTATGATTAATGATAGTTGTGCTTATGATAGCGTACTACTGTGGGTACAGTGTTAAATTTAGTGTCAGTTATGTGTGATTATGTGATTACCTTTTGAACAACGTGAGTTCATACTAAATGTAATCTTTGATGTGATGTTAGAGCTTGGTTGATTATACTGTATGAGTAGACCTGCGTAGACATGAGTTTTGATTAATTGTGTGTGTTTACGGTCTTAAGATAGTGTCACCTATGTGTGATGTTTAGGTGATGTTTGAAGAGTAAGGGGGTGTGTTGCACCTTGTGTAACTGTTCAAGACGAGGTCCTGTGTGAAATCTTGAGTATACATCTTTAGTATGTATAAATGTTCAGGACGAGGTCCTGTGGGAAAATATAGTTACATACCTTATGTCTAGGTATACATGTTTTGGACCAGATCCTGTGGGGAAATAAGATAATTTATATCTTGTGTGTATGAATGTTTAGGGTGATGTTTTATGTCTAGACTGAGTAGTGTGTCGTCTTGAAGTATGGGTACGACCGAGTAAACTCTGTGTGAGTATATGATGACGTGTGGCAGGGGCTACCGTTGTAGTGAGTAAGAGATAAGGTTCATGAGTTTGTGTGTCTATAAATGACGAGGTCATATTGTATCCACGTAGATTTACTCAGATCTAGCTAGTTGTGTATCATGTGCAAGTTAGAAGGTTGAGTTACTGTTACATGTGTAGAACAATGTGTGTTCTGTGGTTATGTGTGTCGGTGTGTGTGTCTTGTAGTACACGCTTAGCCGTGCATAGAATGGATGGTCAGTGCGCTCGAGTATAGTATTTCTATCTTGACGATTTTCTCGACGTTGATACATCGAGGTGATGCGAGAAGCTTCGACGTCTTTCTAGACGATAGGTGAGGTGCTCTTACGAGATGCCTATGCTCATATCTCGGGAATTCGGAGCACGAAGCCAATGGGTGGAGATGTAGAGTTAGTGATGAAAGCGATTACGTGGGCGCTGGACCAGAGATACCCATGACGACTGAAGATTTCAGCACGGAGTCAACAAGATGACGAAGAGCCTTCATGAAACACATTCTATATGAAGAATTCAGTCAATGTGAGACATCAGATGAATAGGGATGCTTTCCCTGGACGAGACAACGAATAGTTGAGGCTTGTCAGCAGACGGACATCATGTTCATACGTGATTAATGAGACGCGGTCGGTGATTGCTTAGTAATGATAGAGCTACCATGAGTAAGGTAAAACTCAAGAAGGGTATGTGCATGATTGCACACAAATAACTGGAAAGGAAATGCTCATGCTGGTAAGCATGTGACTGGCTTAAAGTGAGCTCATGTGGAGCATTCAAGTAAGGCAAGTGGTTAGTTGTCATATCAGACATGACATCGATAAGTGATCTTTTGAAAAACAATGAGAGCTGATGAAGATGACCCTAGTGTTGGGTGTATGCACATACTTAAAGTGTCGTATTGAACCCATGATAATGAAGTGAAGAAGTACCTCGGTGGAGGAACGTGTGATTATAGAAACGAGAGGAGTTTTGCACAAGCTCCTGGAGATCATCAGGATTATACGAGAGACAAAGGCAACGTAGAGGAATTCTTTGAACACCTGGGAGGGTGGTCGTATTGCAAGGCAATGTAATGAAAACATGTAGTGTGAAGGTGGATGCTTGACACCATATTGACTTGGTGCACAAGCGAGAATAGAAGGATAAGTCATGTTGGTTCATACCGACGCAGGATTCGAGGACGAATCCTCTTTTAAGAGGGGAAGACTTGTAACATCCAGGTTTTTATAGAACTAACGAGATTAGTGTATATATGTATATTTTGTACATAGTGGATGGAAGCTCAACGAGAACTTAACAAGTTATATCTGAAGACGTGGAAGCAGGGTTGTGAGTAAACATAGAGAATTAACGTGCAAATGTCGAGACTTTGACGGGTTATGTCTAGTTACGTAAAAAGAACAAACTCGAAGGACCCTTTATGTGTGTGGGCTAAACCCAGCCCACTTGTGGTGACCAAAATGCGACGCAAGGAGGGGTAAACCCCATTCTTGTGGTTTATGGCAACCGAGAGAGCAAGGGAGAGGATGGGAGAGCCATTATCGTGATTCCGACTGGGATTAAGGTGTTTTCTCGATCCTTGATCATTCGTGTTATGTTTCGATTAGTTGATCAGGTGGTTTAACACGTTTGTGATGCTAGGGTTGCGCAAGAAGTGACTCTCGAAGAAGACGGTTCAATTGGGGGTTTGACTAGCACGAATCGTCCGGTTCAAAGGTATAAACAGGTAAACCTAACTAGATTGCTATTGTTTTTGTTTTTGTGAGTGTTTACGGGAAAGGAGGGGTCCGGCCGAACCCTTAGGGGTGGCCGACGGTGTGGTGTAGTAAGGTAGAAGGGTGCGGCTAAGGCTCAGAATCGAACCCGTGAAGCCAGAAGGCCGGGAACTGGCTCGAGGGACTGATGTGGTGCCAGGGGAAGCACGACAGAAGTGGCCGGAGGACGTAGGTGGTCGCGCAAGGCCGTTCACGGCTATGTAAGTTAGCGGGGGGGCTGCTCGAAGCTAACCGAAACCCGGGGAAGGGTTGGTTTGGGCTAGCAACGCATGGTGAGAGCCGGAAGCAAGAATCGAGGTGCGGGGGATGTCAGTTCGTAAACCCGATGACTTGAGGAAAGGTGTTTGTGTGATTGGAGTCTTGGGGACGTGAGAGTATAATCACGTAATGCATGGGGACCATGCGTGGTGATGTACATGTACGGGTGGCCATGCATGGCATCGTGCTAGTCGGGAGAGTGATGGAGTGTACGTCGAGTCACATATTGACTCGTGTGTTTATCGTATTGTAGGTACGAAGTCAAAAGACGAGCATGGAAGGTTAAAGAGTTCTAGTAACCGAGGTGTGTTGAGCAAAGGTGAGTTTCTAATCCCCTCTTTTTAAACGTTTTGCTGTTTTGGGGCTATCGTACATACTCGCATGTTTTATTAAACGAACGTATTACGAGTTATGAGTTAAACTTGAAGTGTTTTATGAGATCGTTATGTAATAATGAAGCTAAGGGTCGTTATGGGGTCCTTAGGGTGGGTGAACAAGTGTGAGATGATCTAGGTGTGTCATCTTATGAGTTAGTCGGGGCGAGTCGGGAATTTAGCTAAACTTGTGATGGTCATATAAGGAGAGTTAGCATGGGAACCCGTACGTGGTTCATTAACGAGTCAAGTAGGTGCTAGTATGTTGTCATGCGTCGTGTGCTTGATGCTGTGTGTATTGTGTCGTTGTCCTCGTGACACGATGGGTATCGTGTTTGAATGAGTCTACGTGGTGTCTATAGTATGTATGGGATAGAAGTCAGTATGGTGTTTGTGTGTCGTATAACTTCCTATTCAGAAAGAGTTAAGTAATGTGTCTAGACGTTATGAGGATATGTCTAAGCAATCGTTGGATTACACACGTAAGTGATCTGTAAATGGTGGTGAGTCGTAGTACATGTCCAAGTAGTGTCATATGTATATATGTGTTGCTTTGTGTGCTTGCATTGTTGTCCGTGTATACGGCTAATAGTGATGTGGAGGACGGAGTTCTTCGGGGTCATCATTGTATGTGTGATGTGTCAGTCACCGTATGGTAGATGATATAGTCACCGTGTGGTGGCTGGGTAGTCATCATAGATGACGAGTGTCGCTATGTTTAGCGGCAGGGCCCTATAACAAGGATGGAGCTGAGCTTATGACGAGTATCCCGACGGGGATAACCCTGGCGAGTGTGCAGTGATGAGGTATGTATTTGTGTGCTTATATATGTGTTAAATTGCATGCAAGTTATGAGTTATATTAATTGTGTATGAGATGATATTGATGTGATAAATAGATGGAATCAATTTGGTGTATCGAGTTAGATTGACCGTTGTGTCGAGCTGAGTACATTGTGTACAACTGTTGAGTTATTTGGTTTATGAGAGTCCTGGTTAGGACTGGTAAGTCGGTGTCTAGAGGTTGGTTAAGTTAACCAGTGTATGGTGTATATATATATATATATGTTAAATTGTGAGTTATCAGGGTAGTAAGCTCGATCCATGTCGGAGAGACTTACTAGGTTTAAATGACGGGCAGAGTCTGGGGTGGTGAATCCTTGTGGGATATTATAAGATAACAGGGGTTATCTATATAATAGAAGTTTAATAAAGTATTTTTATAAAGACCTAAGGGTCTTGAGTGGAAATAAATATGAAACAGAGACGAGTTGGCTTTTGTTAAATTAAACTATTAGAACTCACTCAGCGTAGCTGATGTCGCCCAGACGGTCTATTGAAATTATAACAAAACCTAACCAAGACTCCTAAATAATAAAAGGAGTACCTTCAACTAAACCGCACTGACATGCAAGTGTACCTATCGAGTGTAGCACAGCTTGACGGTAAACCGAGTTATCGAACCCTAGAGACACTGAATACTAATACTAGACTCTCACACGGACTAAAGATTAATTTGGTTTTGGGGGGGGGGGGGTTTACTACACCACTGAATTAAACTAAGGATGCAACAAACTAGAACGACTCAACTATCAAGATGAAAGTACTAAAGGTGAAATCAGGAATGGGAAGAATATCACCTAGGTTGGAATCCTACTTGCAAAGCACAACTTCTACCGGTTATGGAAACTATAATGGATCCGGGTTTTTAAAGATAACAATTAAAAACTACCTAGTGGATCCCTAATCACTCTCAGGGTGTCACCAACTGAGCTACCTGAAATGTACTAACTCACCAGATTGTGGGATCACTTCTCAGGTATTTCCAACTATGATAAAGTACCCGAATAGACAGATTACCTCTCAGTCTCACTGTCCACCATACATCGAAGATGCACGGGGTAATCTCAAGATAATAACTATGACACAGAATAGCAACAATCACTAGATACCTAATATCAGCTTCCTCTCAGACATCTAACACTCGGATTCCTAATGACGAAGACTAAACAACTAATTCTCACCTCTCGGGTATTGAACAAGGATACATTTAATTCTAATCAGCAATCAAAGACAACTCCTATGGCTACTACGTCTAGCAAACCACCCTAATCACAAACCCTAAGATCTATGACCAAGATACACAGATCAAACTGGCAGACAACCACAATCAACGCAAGGAATTGAAATCAAACACAAGATCAGATCTAAACATGCAATAACATCGCAATAATCAACTCAAGATTTTTTACAAAATCATAAACCCATTACTTAAAATCCAAAAACCGATAAAAATACAAACTTTAACAAGTATTCATCAATTGACCAAGGCAATATCAAAGTTCTAGCCTAGGATCATGTTTAAACAACCAAAACAGAAGTAATAAACAAGATTCATGGTTTCAAATTGCAATCCTAGAACGTAAAACTACGAACCCGGATTCAAAAGCTTCAAACTTTAATTCCACTTGACCTCCAATCACACAAAATCTCCCTGATGCTCTCTCTGGATGGCAAAAATACGAACCCCCTCATAATGGCAATCAAAATCTTTTTAATTTGAAAATATAGGGTTTTGCGGAATTACGGTTTCTCGCGTACCGTGAGACATTTGGGTTGGGTTCCTCGCGTACCGCGAGAAACAAAATAGTCGCGGCCACTTCTGGATTCCCTCGCGTACCGCGAGGTTCTTGGTTTCCACTCTTCGCGTACCGCGAAGGACCTATTTTCTTCATTTTTCACTTTTGATCCCTGGACTTTCTTCCGGATTCATTCTCTTGCTCGGTTTCTTCATATATTCACTTGTAATTCATACGAGGACCTGCAAACAAGACAAAGACTCAAATGTACATCAAAACGACTCAAAACAAACACAAAACTAAGTAAAACGCACAAAACACTAGGAATAAAGATGTGTGCTTTGCACTACATCAAACATCCCTACACTTAACCTTTTTTCGTCCTCGAAAAAGCTGCAAATAGAATCATAGCTCAGATCTAACTTAACAAACATCAATTACCAATTGGGAAAATATACTCACGCGTTAAAAAGCAACAATTAGTATTTATGTCCGATTAAACCCAACCACACACTTTCAAGCCCCCGTTACGTGTTCTAATTTCAATTTACCAAGCATATCAATCAATCTATGGGACTCACACTTAAAAGTTATAGCTCTACCTAATCTCGTCTCACGGTTATATCTAGACACGGATCAAACCATATAGATTTACCCTACCACGTTAAACTAAGATTTACAGGTTTTTTAGAAATCAAGATGATCAATGAATGAATGGATGAAATATGAGCATTATTAAACAAATTAACTTTCATCTAGAGGCGTTTCAACCAAGTCACTATCCCGAAAGGTAACACAAAGACTAAGTCATAATCATGAAGCATATAAAAATCAACCCAGTGGTGTTTCAATCAGGCTGGAACCCAACATGTGACACATAGGCGAAACTTAGATTTCAATTAAATAAGCTAAAGAATTATGGAATATGGATGCGGGCGCCACCGAAACTCGGATTTATTCTCATAAAAAGAGAGTGGTGTGCCATTAAATTTCAAAAACCTCTAAATTTTAACTTAACGTGGTACCTATCACCCTGTGTTGACAGTTTCAGTATTACCAATTATTCTAAGATGAATACCCACAGAATATCATGAATTAATTCAATTACTAATCTTATTGAACAAAAACAGGATATTTAAGCTATCAAATCGGCTGGGTCTACCAAAACATCACTAATTAAACAGGTTTTCTATTATTTAACCATTTAAACTCAACAAGTATATCAAGTTGCACTATCATTTTCCGAGTATATGCAATAACTTTTGATTTCAAAGAACATTTTTCAAAAATTTTCAATTTTTTTGTATTTTTGTATTTTTATAAAGACACAAACTAACACTAAACAAACTAAACACTCACATCTCCACACTTGAAAGACACATTGTCCTCAATGTGAAGCAAAACACGACTAAAAATAAAAATGCAAAAATAAAACAAATAGGAAGCGACTTAGCTCGTAATGTGATGCAACAAATGTGCAGCTTCGTTCTTCCATGTGTGCACCGTATAGCATTTTGGTCGCGGTTGCACAGACTGCTAGGTTGCCTTTACAAACTTCATATAAGTGATAATCGATCCCGCCCCAATGGAGATTGAGTACGGGCAGGATGATAAAACCTGCAAAATAAACCTCACAACAAACCCGCGGCATTAAACTGACTCAAATAAAAAATAAAGACTCGACTGACTCAAACTGACTCACTAAGAATTAAAGACTCAAGATAGATGGATGCAGAAAAAACATACTCGATGGGTAGCAAACACATTGACATGATTTCCACAGTAAGGTAGGTCATCGGTCACGAACGGTTTCAATTTCCCCATGGTCAGTGGTCGGATGGTATGAATGATATGGTGATATTGGATGATGAATGATGTGTGATAAATGATGATGGATGGATTACGACAGAGGTGGTATGATGGATAGAGGATAGAGGTGTGATTGATGGTTAATGGTAATGGATGGTAAACGGTGAGGGATGGTGGTGGAGTCGGTGAGGGTGAATGATGGTGGTGATGGTGGTAGTGGTGGAAAACTATGGGAAACAGGGGAAAAACGGCAAATCCAGAAGGGCCCCGCGTACCGCGAAAGAACAGGCGGCCACTCCTCGCGTACCGCGAGGGAGTGGCATTTAAGTCGTCTTTGTCTTTTGTCTCTCGCGTACCGCGAAAGACCATAGACCAATCCTCACGTACCGCGAGGGACCCCTGGTGACAGAAAGTTAAGGTGGTTTTATACTTAGAAAAATTTTCACCCCTTAACTTCTTCTCACCCAAATTCCAATAGAAACCTATTCCAAGAATAAAAACCATTGTAAAAATACCTGGAACTTCATTCCTGATGATTTTTCTCACCGAATCAAGCGTGAATTCCTGCAAAACACGATACAAACAAAACACACATACCCAAAAACACAAAAATTGACACGGATTCAACCCAAGTAATGCAAACAAAATCTACATCCCGGGCACTTGCCCGAGATTCACGCCAGCCTATCAGGAGGCTTCTCCTTGATCCTAAGAGGTACCGCCTTCATCCTACGCGATCTACCGATCCTCCATAACCTTATCAAGCTCCTACTTCTATCAAACTCTAAATGTATATCATATGCACCAATCTAGTCTTTCCACCACAACTTAACTCTACTAGGTCCAAAGATCACCTGGTACAAGTAGTTCAGCAAACTGTCACCTCTAAACATCCCCACACTTGGGGTTTTCACTCTCCCTAGAGCAACAACCTCACTCAACTCTCGAAGTTTCTTACGGGGCGGCCTAGATTTAGGGGTACTAGAATTATGACTCGGCTCAGGAGTTTTCCCCTAAGAATGAGCAACTATGGTGGCCAAAGGCTCGGGTAAGGGTGTTTCTAAGGATGTGACTTCTAAACCTCCACCGGGATCTCCGGGATCCTCTACAACCTCCACCAACTTCCCCACACTTGGGGTTTTACCTATGATTTCTTCGAATTCTGCCATCATCTCCAGCAGATCATCAGGCACCTCATCGCCGTAATCGTCCGGCTCATCTAACAATCCTTCTAACTCTACCGCCCACTCAGATGGTTCTTCTAAATTAGGGGTGGGTTCACCTACTTCTATTTCTGGATCAGAGTCCCAATGGTTGTACGTGATGGCCTCAAGCATGCACACGGAGTGGCTATGCTTACCAACATCCCTCTCGGACTTAGCAGTATCGAATGTGATCATCCCATCCCCCACACGGAGTGTGAGTTTTCCGTCAAAGACATCGATCATCGCCTTGGCGGTACGTAGGAACGGGCGTCCTAGGATGAGTGGAACTCTATCATCCACTTCCATGTCCAGAATGATGAAATCCACGGAGAAGACAAACTTACCTACTTTCAGTAACAGATTCTCCACAATTCCCCGTGGAGACTTGACTAAGCGGTTAGCCAAGGAAATGCTCATGCTCGTCGGCTATAGTTCACCTAGTTCCAACTGTTTATAAATAGAATATGGCATCATATTGATGCTAGCACCTAGGTCGGCCAACGCGTGGTGCGAGGGCAAACTGCCTAGGAGACATGGGATCGTGAAACGACCCGAATCTCCTAATTTCTCAGGCAACTTGTTCTGCACCACAGTAGAACATTGCTCACTAAGTGAGACTTCAGAGATCCCTCCTAGTTTCTTCTTGTTGGAAAGAAGATCCTTGAGGAACTTGCCATACTTAGGCATATGCTGGAGGACCTCTATGAATGAGAGATTGACCTTGAGTTGTCTAAACATATCAAGGAAAGTACCGTATTCCCTAGCGTTCTTATATGGCAGTAAGCGTGCTGGGTAAGGAATACGACTCAAGTCAACCCCGGGGGACTTCATCTCCACCCCCTTCTTCTTCTCTACTGCCCTCTCGGCAGGCTTCTCCATCTTTATCGCTTCATACACCGGCTCTTCTTCTTCTATCACCGGTGGGCTCTCCTTTTCTTCGGCCATCTTAGCATCGATTGCAGTAAATCGAGCTCTCCAATCTACCTTCTTAACTTCCTCTACTGAAGGTATGCCATACTCAATGGAGTGGGAGTCATCCTCTACAACCTCTTTCTTCTCCACACTCCTGACTGACACGACCATCACTGAAGCGTTGGAGATTGAAGATGGACCTCCTTGTCGATCTTTCAAGCTCTGAGCGATGTCTCCTACCATGCGTTGCAAATCCTGGAATGCCGACTGCTGATTCTTCAATAGAGTGTCGTGTCTATCCAGTTTTTGCCGAGCATCCCTATCATTTTGCACTAACTGAGCAAGCAACTGTGTCTGATTCTCTATCATCTCCTCAATCTTCCTTGTGTTGACACTGCTTCCTGAACTTGCTCCTCCTTCAGCTCCTCCATACTGATACTGGCGGGCATTAAACCCACATGGGTTGTTACCAGATCTCCATCCCGAGCCAAAAGAATTGTAGTTGTTGTACCCTCGGTTCTGGTTGCCTGCAAAGCTCACATGCTCCTGATTATTTACAGGGCAATCTCGGGTGTCGTGGCCTCCCCTGCACACTTGACACCGCTGAGCACTCAGCTCCTTAATCTCGTTAGCCATTGAGGCGAGTGCAGCAGCCATGCTAGTCTCATGAGTGACCTGATGCACACCTCTAGGAGAAGAGGCGGGTGCTCTAGCAGTAGGAATGGAATTCCTAACATAATGTGGATGCTGTTGTTCGGCTTGAGCGAAGCTCTCGAACATTTCCCCACACTCATCAGGCTCGAGTCTCTCTATGATATGACCTCCCGCAGCTGTGTTGAACATTTGTTGCTTCTCGAAGGTGAGGCTGTCACACCCCAACCGACGGCGGAATCATCGGGGCGGGACATGTAGACTGTTCATGAGCACAAGGTTGACTAAATTGTAATATATTAAACATCAGTTTCATTTCAAATAATCCAAAGACAACCAAATCCAAGAAAGAACATAATTGAAGTACATAGAATTCTTTATTCAAATTAACTAAGTCCCAAGGCCTATGTGTAGCATATCTTGATCAAATCACACGTTAGTACCTGAAACATGAATAAAATAAGGTCAACTAAAAAGTTGGTGAGCATACACAGGTTTATACGTAGATAACATATAGATTGTACATAACAAATCCTTACAAGTCATGATAAATAAGTCATTTATGGGGAGCAGCTATTGTGTAACCAAGTACAATCAAACCTTTGTAACTAGCATGCAAAATTGTGTTGTCGGTAACAATCACCCCAATCTGGGTGGGTTTGTCAGACTCAATAGATCTATCATTGTAAACCGTCGGCTTGAATAGTTAATGATTGCACATAAATCGCACACAAAAGTTAGCACAACTAGCACTCGGGCATAAAGATCAAATTGCACACATGAATGTAAAGGGGATTTGTATTTGTGTAGTTTGTGTATATGTAAACAATAGTATTGTATAATGTTCATGTTCCACCCCAAAAGTGTAAAAGAGTAAAAGGGGCTATGTAATACTCACTTGATTTGAAGGCGTAGCTAACACGATATACTAGATAGTAACGAGGTCCTCGTAATGCACAACGTTAACCTAGAGTGTAATATGTATTGAATCAATAGTGTGCACAATAGTCTATGTCTAAGTCTAAGGTTAAATTGGATGTGTGTATAGGGAATTTGAAGTTGTAGGTGTTAGTGGTTTGTACTTGAATGGTGTTGTATAAAATTTGAGTTTGGAATAACTAAATAATAAAATTATTATTTGTTTACTTAGTTATAAAAATAATGTAAGTACTAGGGGTGATTAAGTATAACCTAAACAATTAGTTCTTGTTTAAATGTAAATTAAATAAATAATTTCTACTTTATTTATTTATTTATAAAATATGTAACTTAGTCATTTAGTTATAAAAAGTGTATTGAGTGTTTTATATTAAATAAAATTTCTTTACTTTATTTTCATAAAGAGGTGTAAATAAATTGTGTAACTAACATTTAAGTATAGGGTTTAATAAATAAGTATAAATTTAATTTTTAAATAAATAACTCCTATTTATTTTAGGATTAAGAATTTGATCTTTTTAAATAAAGTTAATGTATATCTTTATAAAATCAATTGTTTTTATTTGAAAATTAATATGAATCACTTATTGTTTTTAAAACATAAAAATAATTATTCTGCTAAGATTTTTCTCACACACGACCGTGCCTGGGACAGGGCACGATCGTGCTAGAACCACGGGCGCGACCGTGCTAGTCAGGGACGCGACCATGTTGACTAAACAGAATGCATAATTAGGATGTTCACTAGGCACGCTCATGTCTTGGGCCAGGCACGACCGTGTCTAGGGTTTTGAGGCATGACCAAGTCTAGCCAAGGGCATGACCGGGTCTGAGTGTGTGAGGCACGACCGCGCTGTTATTTGGCGCGACTGTGTCTCATGAAGCACGACCGCGCTAGAATGCTAGCGCGACCGTGTCTGTTCCAAAACAGAATCGATTTGACCAATTCTTATATTGTTAATGTTGGAATTCATAGGGTTTTCATCTGTAGGGTTATTACTAGTCTATTGGAATATATTAATTGTATTTAAAACGTGTTCAAAGCAGGGTTCGATTAAACCATTTTAGAACGAACCCTAGATTCGGGTTCGTGTTAATTTCGCTATTGTAAGCCCACATTAGTTTGGGGCTTTTGATCTATAGACTAAATCGAAAGTGTGGAAGGTTTCAATTACCCGGAAAGATGATGAATCGATGGCGTACGGACAGAACGAGTTCCGGCAATGACGGGCTTGATCAACGGCGTCTTCTACTGCAATTTCGGCTAAATAAGTGTGTCCAGCGGCTTTAGAGAGGATCGATAGTACGTTGGCTTGGGAGAATTGCAAATCAAAATGGTGAATTTGATGGTTTCGTGAGAGAATTAGGTGTTTGTGAGATAATTCGACGAAATTAAGTTCATTTGTTGTAATGGTGATGATTAAAGGGTTTAATTGAGTTCGTTAATGATGAAAACGTGTAGAACGGTTATGAAATCGAACGTCCCTGTGATTAAAGGCTGCATTTACGTTTCAACTTCTGAGAGGCGCGACCGTGCCCATATGAGGCGCGACCGTGCCAAGGCACCGGGCGCGACAGTTCTAAAGCAAGGCGCGTGACCGTGCCATAGCACTTGGCGCGACCGTGCCTATTAGGGTTTCTTGTTAATTTATAAAAATCAGTCCTTGCAAGTTTCAGTATTGACAGATTTGTATAAATATGGACTTATGTATAGTTTAATAGGGTATACTCGTGTAAAATTTGTAACATGGTATTTAATTGTTGGTACAAATAGAACAAGTCGGTGTACTAGAATTTGGTTTGAAATGTATCACATTGAATTGAAACATAGATAGTGAAAATCAGAAATGTTACAGTATCCCCATGTTGAGGGAATTTCGTCCCAAAATTTAGCTAGTGGAAGCGACGGCATCGGTGAAGAGATGGGGGTACTTGAGTTTCATTTGGTCCTCTCATTCCCAAGTGAACTCAGGACCACGTTTAGATTCCCAACGAACCTTGACAATAGGGATACGGCTTCGCTTGAGCTGCTTGACCTCACGATCCATGATTTCTACCGGTCTCTCAACGAAGTGCATCGTTTCATCAATGTGCACGTCGTCAAGAGGTATGTGGAGATTCTCATCAGCAAGGCATTTCTTCAGATTAGACACGTGAAATGTAGGATGCACATTGCCAAGTGATGGAGGTAACTCGAGTTTGTAAGCCACTTTCCCAATCCTTTCAAGGATCTTGAATGGACCCACATAGCGAGGTGATAATTTGCCTTTCTTTCCAAAACGGATCACACCCTTCCACGGAGACACCTTTAGAAGAACAAGGTCACCGACTTGAAATTCCAAGTGTTTTCGTCGTTTGTCGGCATAACTCTTTTGCCGACTTCTCGCTACTCGAATGTTGTCACGGATTTGGGTAATCTTGTCGGATATTTCTTGAATTAGCTCGGGACTGGTGTATTGAAATTATAACAAAACCTAACCTAGACTCCTAAATAATAAAAGGAGTAACTTCAACTAAACCGCACTGACATGCAAGTGTACCTATCGAGTGTAGCACAGCTTGACGGTAAACCGAGTTATCGAACCCTAGAGACACTGAATACTAATACTAGACTCTGACACGGACTAAAGATTAATTTGGTTTTTTTTTGGGGGGGGGGGTTTACTACACCACTGAATTAAACTAAGGATGCAGCAAACTAGAACGACCCAACTATCAAGATGAAAGTACTAAAGGTGAAATCAGGAATGGGAAGAATATCACCTAGGTTGGAATCCTACTTACAAAGCACAACTTTTACCGGTTATGGAAACTATAATGGATCCGGGTTTCTAAAGATAACAACTAAAAATTACCTAGTGGATCCCTAATCACTCTCAATGTGTCACCAACTAAGCTACCTGAAATGTACTAACTCACCAGATTATGGGATCACTTCTCTTGTATTTCCAACTATGATAAAGTACCCGAATAGACAGATTACCTCTCAGTCTCACTGTCCACCATACATCGAAGATGCACGGGGTAATCTCAAGATAATAACTATAACACAGAATAGCAACAATCACTAGATACCTAATACCAACTTCCTCTCAGACAGCTGACACTCAGATTCCTAATGACGAAGACTAAACAACTAATTCTCACCTCTCGGGTATTGAACTAGGATACACATTTAATTCTAATCAGCAATCAAAGACAACTCCTATGGCTACTACGTCTAGCAAACCACCCTAATCACAAACCTTAAGATCTATGACCAAGATACGCAGATCAAACTGGCAGACAACCACAATCAACGCAAGGAATTGAAATCAAACACAAGATCAGATCTAAACATGCAATAACATCACAATAATCAACTCAAGATTTTTTACAAAATCATAAACCCATTACTTAAAATCCAAAAACCGATAAAAATCCAAACTTTAACAAGTATTCATCAATTGACCTAGGCAATATCAAAGTTCTAGCCTATGATCATGTTTAAACAACCAAAACAGAAGTAATAAACAAGATTCATGGTTTCAAACAAAGCAAACAAAGATAAAAATCAAATCTTGCAATCCTAGAACGTAAAACTACGAACCCGGATTCAAAAGCTTCAAACTTTAACTCCACTTGACCTCCAATCACCCAAAATCGCCCTAATGCTCTCTCTGGATGGCAAAAATACGAACCCCCCTCATAATGGCAGTCAAAATCTTTTTAATTTGAAAATCTAGGGTTTTGTGGAATTACGGTTTCTCGCGTACCGCGAGACATTTGGGTTGGGTTCCTCGAGTACCGCGAGAAACAAAATAGTCGCGACCACTTCTGGATTCCCTCGCGTACCGCGAGGTTCTTGGTTTCCACTCTTCGTGTACTGCGAAGGACCTATTTTCTTCATTTTTCACTTTTGATCCCTAGACTTTCTTCCGGATTCGTTCTCTTGCTCGGTTTCTTCATATATTCACTTGTAATTCATACGAGCACCTACAAACAAGACAAAGACTCAAATGTACATTAAAACGACTCAAAACAAACACAAACTAAGTAAAACGCACAAAACACTAGGAATAAAGATGTGTGTTTTGCACTACATCAAACATCCCCACACTTAACCTTTTTTCGTCCTTTAAAAAGCTGCAAATGGAATCGTAGCTCAGATCTAACTTAACAAACATCAATTACCAATTAGGAATATATACTCACGCGTTAAAAAGCAACAATTAGTATTTTTGTCCGATTAAACCCAACCACCCACTTTCAAGCCCTCGTTACGTGTTCTAATTTCAATTTACCAAGCATATCAATCAATCTATGGGACTCACACTTAAAAGTTACAGCTCTACCTAATCTCGTCTCATGGTTATATCTAGGCATGGATCAAACCATATAGATTTACCCTACGACGTTAAACTAAGATTTACAGGTTTTTTAGAAATCAAGATGATCAATGAATGAATGGATGAAATATGAGCATTATTAAGCAAATTAACTTTCATCTAGAGACGTTTCAACCAAGTCATTATCCCGAAAGGTAACACATAGACTAAGTCATAATCATGAAGCATATAAGAATCAACCCAGTGGTGTTTCAATCAGGCTGGAACCCGACATGTGACACATAGGCGAAACTTAGATTTCAATTAAAAAGCTCAAGAATTATGGAATATGTATGCGGGCGCCACTGAAACTCGGATTTATTCTCATAAAAAGAGAGTGATGTGCCATGAAATTTCAAAAACCTCTAAAATTTAACTTAACGTGGTACCTATCACCCTGTGTTGACAGTTTCAGTATTACCTATTATTCTAAGATGAATACCTACAAAATATCATGAATTAATTCAATTACTAATCTTATTTAACACAAACAAGATATTTAAGCTATCAAATCGGCTGGGTCTACCAAAACATCACTAATTAAACATGTTTTCTATTATTTAACCATTTAAACTCAACAAGTAGATCAAGTTGTACTATCATTTTCCAAGTATATGCAATAACTTTTGATTTCAAATGACATTTTTCAAAATTTTTCATTTTTTTTTGTATTTTTGTATTTTTATAAAGACACAAACTAAAACTAAACAAACTAAACAATAACATCTCCACACTTGAAAGACACATTGTCCTCAATGTGAAGCAAAACACAACTAAAAATAAAAATGCAAAAATAAAACAAATAGGAAGCGACTTAGCTAGTAATGTGATGCAACAAATGTGCAGCTTCGATCTTCCATGTGTGCACCGTATAGCATTTTGGTCGCGGTTGCACAGACTACTGGGTTGCCTTTACAAACTTCATATAAGTGATAATTGATCCCGCCAAAATGGAGATTGAGTACGGGCGGGATGATAAAACTTGCAAAATAAACCTCACAACAAACCCGCAGCATTAAACTGACTCAAATAAAAAATAAAGTCTCGACTGACTCAAACTGACTCACTAAGAATTAAAGACTCAAGATAGATGGATGCAGAAAAAACATACTCGATGGGTAGCAAACACACAGACATGATTGCCACAGTAAGGTAGGTCATCGGTCACGAACAGTTTCAATTTCCCCATGGTCAGTGGTCGGATGGTATGAATGATATGGTGATATTGGATGAATGATGTGTGATAAACGATGATGGATGGATTACGACAGAGGTGGTATGATGGATAGAGGATAGAGGTGTGAATGATGGTTAATGGTAATGGATGGTAAACAGTGAGGGATGGTGGTGGAGTCGGTGAGGGTGAATGATAGCAGTGATGGTGGTAGTGGTGGAAAACTATGGGAAATAGGGGAAAATGGCAAATCCAGAAAGGCCCCGCGTACCGCGAAAGAACAGGCGGCCACTCCTCGCGTACCACGAGGGAGTGGCATTTAAGCCGGCCTTGTCTTTTATCTCTCGCGTACCGCGAAAGACCATAGACCAATCCTCGCGTACCGCGAGGGACCCTTGGTGACAGAAAGTTAAGGGGGTTTTTATACTTAGAAAATTTTTCACCCCTTAACTTATTCTCACCCAAATTCCAATAGAAACCTATTCCAAGAATAAAAACCAATGTAAAAATACCTGGAACTTCATTCCTGATGATTTTCCTCACCGAATCAAGCACGAATTCCTGCAAAACACGATACAAACAAAACACACATACCCAAAAACACAAAAATTGACACGGATTCAACCCAAGTAATGCAAACAAACTCTACATCCCGGGCACTTGCCCGAGATTCACGCCAGCCTATCAGGAGGCTTCTCCTTGATCCTAACCGGTACCGCCTTCATCCTACGCGGTCTACCGATCCTCCACAACCTCATCAAGCTCCTACTTCTATCAAAATCTAAATGTATATCATATGCACCAATCCAGTCTTTCCACCATAACATCAATTACCAATTAGCAAAATATATATAAGAGTAAAAAGATCGTTATTCAAATTTTTTTAATAAATGTATTACTAAAATTTGATTTATTAATTTTTAGGTGATTTTTATTTGATACTTCCACGTACGTATACACACTACTTTTAATTGTGTATAAACTACTTGTTCAAATGCGAAAGTCCAGTAAATTATTTAAATATAAATTTAAAGAGCTCTTAAATTTTTAGTTATTAGCATATTATTTGTTTAAGAAGATAGAGTTTGATTTAAGAGAGAATTTAATGAATATCCAATTTATCATCAAATACTTATAAAGATTTTGTTTGATATGATTAAATACTACTACGAGAATATGCATGCTATGCTCAATCTCACCAATGTCGCCAAGTTATATTATTTTTCATAAGATTTATAACTTCTGATAAAATTACATCACTTTTTGACAAATTTTTAAGGTCCAAATAATTATTATTTTTAAATATTTTAGATGTGGTTATAAAATTTTTCTTTATATCAAAGACAACTTTTAGCATATAAATAAACAATTTAACAAGTTAAATGCAATTTATGATATATATCTTTATACTAATAAATAAAAATCTTAGGGTACATGTGTCAATTTCTGGTGCATCCTCAGCATGTTTTTTTCGTCTCTCTATCCTATTAAATAATGTTATTAAAAAACATATATTTTTAAATATTTAATATAAATCTAATTATGAATAATTATTATATTATTAATCATATGAATTAATATTTATCAATTAAATAAAAAAGAAATTAATACCCGGTTGAAAAAAAATATTTTAAAAATTAACTTAATAAAGTTTATAACTGTCTAGAAGACATATTTTGACGAGTGTATATGTTAACATATTTTAATCAAGCCGTGTAATACACGAGATTTTAACCTAGTATATGTATATATATATATATATACATATATATATATATATATATAGGGTTGGGTTCCAGAGAAAACCAATTGTTAGGCGAAAACTGAGAAAACCACTAAAAAACCAATTTTAACCAATACTAAAATAATATTTATTTTTTATTTTATTTTATTTTTATTTTTTTATAAGAGTATCAATGTAATATTACAAATCTTTACCAAAAAATTATTTAAATACTGGCTTACATATACGTAACCCATAGTGTTACGTATACGTAAACAGAAAACAAAAAAATTCAAAAAAAATGCGGTTACGTATACGTAACCCATAGTATTACACATTGTTTTAGTGGTTTTCTCGGTTTTCGCCTAACTTTGTGGTTTTCTCTTGATCCCTCCCCCATATATATATATATATATATAGGGGAGGGATCAAGAGAAAACCACAAAGTTAGGCGAAAACCGAGAAAACCACTAAAACAATGAGTAATACTATAGGTTACGTATACGTAAACATAATTTTTTTGATTTTTTTGTTTTTTGTTTACGTATACGTAACACTATAGGTTACGTATACGTAAGCCAATATTTAAATGATTTTTTGGTAAAAATTTGTAATATTACATTGATACTCTTATAAAAAAATAAAAATAAAATAAAAAATAAATATTATTATATTATTGTTTAAAATTTGTTTTTTTAGTAGTTTTCTTGGTTTTTCGCCTAACTATTTGTTTTCTCTGGAACCCACCCATATATATATATATATATATATATATATATATATATATATATATATATATATATATATATATATATATATATATATATAGCTTAGAACCCTTGTCTACACACGGGGTGGAAAATATTAACACAAAATTTTAAATCTTTATGTATATATTCATAAAAATACATTAATTACTATTTAATATAATTTGACTTTCATTTACTATTTAATTGAAAATAAAAGTTACATAATTAGATTTTAAAATTTTTTATAATAAGAGATAATTTAAAATAAATGTGTTTTATTAATATAATTAGTATTCTCTTTAAAAATATATATTATTATTAAAAGATAGAAGTGTATTTAATAAGAGAGAGATGCGAAAAAAAAATTAATAATAATTAATATGGAGGCGACACGTGACGTTAAAACCCTTTATTTGTTATATAGTATAAATTATCTTTATTATAGCTACTATTACTACAAAATATTTATAACAATAAATTTGATTAGCAAAATCTAACTATGTTGACTAATTTAATGATACACAACAAGTCAAGATTTAACTAATATCTAGAATTTCTTCTGATTTAATTTTCTTTATGTTCAATTATTTCTATTTTCTAAGCAAATCTAATATTTTACACTTGGAGAAACTTTTATCTCACACTTACCTATTCGATACTCAAGATATACATTATTCACATGTATTAAAATATACGTTTTTTTTAAGACAAATTTTTTTATTCTTGTAGGAGTGAGACTTGAACTCATGACTTTTTCAAACGTTGGTGTTCTTAAAAGATTTTTGTATATCACTGGGACACCAACCCGATGACAAATATACGTTTTAAATACTTCTTACAATATCAAATATATTTTAAATAGTATACCAAGTTGAACATAAACATTTTTATAATTTTTTTTGGATTACTTTTTAGATAATATATTTAATTAGTTTTTAATAAATTACTAGGAATAAATAAATACTTTAATAAAAAAACTAAAAGTGAAAATAAAAGAAAAAAGAAATTAATTTTCAGTCTGTGGAAGACCCTTAAAATTCCAACCATTTCGGGTCCATCCCCAACAAACCGTACATTAATTTATTTATAAATCGATGAGGTGGGAAAATTACCAAATATTTCTGTCAACAAATTACTTGTTTAATCGAATGGAAGCCTCCTGTTAATCATCAACTAATCTCTTCGACTGTTTATGTGCTTTCATCAGGTTCGTAATCACTTCTTCAATTCATGTACACAGATCTTTGATTTGAATCAATCCTCATCGATTTTGGTTTGCGATTGGAAATTTGGGGGAAATCCATGAGAAATTGTGATAATGGAGTATATGTAATTTTCCATTATTGCGGTTGTTTTAGAACCAGAATCAGAAGTAGAAGTGTGGGCTCGATTTGAATTATTTTTGGTCGATTGATTTACCAAAAGTGGAAATTAAATAATTAGGTTTGTTATTTGTTTGTTGTTATTCTGTAATTATTTTTTTGTACATAAAATATAATCATTACTGTTATGAGTCTAGGGATTCTTTTTGTTTGCTATGCTATGCTATACTGTATACATACGGTCATATGACTGTGTTAGTGGTCACATTAGTCATTTTAATTATGATTTTGTGAACACCTCCTCATACGGGTTGTATGGCCATTTTTTGTCTCGTCATGCGTGTTGTATGGCCATTGGTGTCTGGATAGTATATATGTGGTGTTTCTTTAGCTCTTACCTTGCATAAATCGACCAAAATATTATGATGTCCGAGCTGCATTTTTAATATGTGTCATTGAATATATATGATGTATTTTTAGTTGAAGTAGTTGTTAGCTGATATTCAAGGAAGGAGCTTTGGATTTTGATGGGTGGATTTGATGACCATGGTAGGATAATTGGAGATTGGATGCCACCTAGCCCTAACGCGCAATCTTTTTTCTCGGCTATGTTGGGTGATGGTACGGGCTCACGGTCAGGACCAGTGTCTGCAAAGCATGATAACAGTAATGATGGTGGGTTCACCTTTCCTGGACCAGATAGACAAACCGTGTTGGAAAACAATGATGGGAATCAAAGAGGACAAACAGTTGATCAAGTGATGAAAACGGGTCCGCGGGCTGGTCTTGTTGAAAGGATGGCAGCTAGAGCTGGTCATAATGCTCCTAGGTTGAATACTAACATCATTAAACCTGCAGATGGTTCACAAAACCAACACGCTCAGTCGGCATACTTGACAATTTCACCTAATCTCAGCCCAGCTGCTTTTCTGGATTCACCTGTTTTTCTGTCAAACTCATTGGTAAGCCCGTCAGAATCTTTTTTAAAAGTATAGAAATTTATACATGCTTAAGGGTATGTGGATGTGTGTTTTGAAAGTTGTTATATGTTATTGAATTATTAGAACATACAGTAGTGTATTGTATAAATACACTACTAATCACTTTTGAGGGTGTTGAGTGCTTGGCAATTTCTGATTATGCTAGTCTTTTTACTTTACCTTTCGATATATTATTTATTGCAACAATTATCAGAAATTGATCATTTTATCTCTTAATGATCATATAGTCATAAGATGCAAGTTACTCACTGATTATTGCTACCTGTGGTATTTACTTCCAAATGCACATGCAAACACCCCCTTAGTGTTGTATTTATGTTCATGTGTATATATACGCGTGTGTGTGTAGTATGTATTATTGTTTTCAGGTTCTCATTTGTATTTAGAAATGTTTGAAGATGAATAATTTTGAGGCTTTTGTTTTTTTTATCATGCCAAACGATTTTAGTTTGTTCTTCTATAGGTTCAACCATCTCCAACAACTGGGAAGTTCCAATTTGCCCCAAATGACAACAGCATTGGTAATAGGAGTAAAGATAATTTCTTTGAGGAATCTAATAACACATCATTTGCCTTCAAACCTTTTCCAGATTCGGCTCCCTTATCCCATGACCATGTAAGCGAAGTAGCATACAACTAAAAACATTAGTCTTATATTTTATGCAGAGGTGGCAATTTTGCCACATTTTATTATTCACAGTCAATTTTGGTTGTGTTTTAACTTTTATCTCAATGGGTCAAATCAACAATTTTAGCTGAAAGGGTAATGGGTCAATCAGGTTGAAGCCTAAAGGTCATCCAACTTATATTTTTGATGCATAGTATAAAACCTCTTAAATTGTTATATTAAAAATTTGTATTGTTATTGTAATAAAATTTTATTGTTATCCTAGTCATAGTCACAGGAAACGCTAGAGTATCCGCGTACCGCGATCCAGATCGTTCGTACCGGATTCGGGTACAAAGTCGTACCGATCGCCTTTGGTACGCGATCCGGATCGGTAAAATCAAGCGATCCCGATTGAATAACAATTCGAACCCTTATCAGCCAATTCACGATCCTGATCCCGTTGGTACGCGATCCGGAACGTTCCAAAACGCGTACCGGAATCTCAAGAGCCATTTCAACCTTTTTTTTAACGAATTTAATGTATGGGTATCTCAAGGGTCTCTTTGAACTGCTCCTTTTTGAAATAATTGAATATTTACTCTATAAATACATGTCTAGAAATAATTTTCTGTTATGATTATGAAATGTGTCATTTTAAATTGAAATTTTATGAAAAAATCTATTTTAAAATGTTTTGTATATGATACAATGTACCGGACTATATGGTACACTGTACCACGTACCGAATTGGCGTTCCGAATGAACCTACCCCCTTCGTACCAATTTTAAAAATGCACGTACCGTGTACCAGTTTTTGTTCCGTGTACCGGAACGTACCGCGATCCATGTGACTATGATCCTAGTTAACTCATAGTTTTTGTGATTTATAAAATAAAATATGGACAAAAAGTGTTTGCGGGTCAATCCAGATCATTTTGATCCGTATTAGAGATGGTCTATTTCAACTCGAACCCGTTTTAACTCATTACAAGACTCGCCTTTCACTCTCATTTTTGGGTCACATCTATATTTTCTGTATTAAATTTGTTAGATAAGTTATCTACCTTAAGTTCTTCAAATGCTAATGATTGATTCCTCCTGATCATTTAGGTCAATCCACCCTTTATGTCTGCACAATCTTTTCAAAGTAATGAAGCTGCAATTCAATCTGAGAAACAATTCCCACCTCAAAAGATTGAACCGGCCCAAAATTATTCAGACTTCACCGAAAAGAATAACTTTTCTTTACAAACGAGTATGACTCCATTTCAAGCTCTTAATGGCAATTCAGATCGATCTCAACAGCATCATGAAGAACAGCATCATGATGATAATGATGCATACCAGAGGATAAATGGAGATATTACTAATGCTAACAGTGCATCATCTGACGATGGATATAATTGGAGAAAATATGGACAGAAGCAAGTGAAAGGAAGTGAGTATCCTAGAAGCTATTATAAATGTACTCACTCAAATTGTTCTGTGAAAAAGAAAGTTGAGCGTTCTCACGAGGGTCATATTACTGAGATTATATACAAGGGGGCCCACAATCACCCGAAACTTGCTCCTAACCGTAGATCAGGAATCGGGTCCTCGAATGCGTTGAGTGATATGCAAGGTGGTAATGAACAAAATGGGAATGGAAATGGGGTTGATGGAGGTCCGGTTTGGGGAACAAATATGCAACCGGGTCACTGGGGGCAAGAAAGTAATTTTGAGGTGACATCGTGGGGGATGGCTATGCAGGGTCAGAATGGCCAATTCGAATCTAGTGATGCTGTTGATGGGTCATCTACCTTTTCAAATGATGAAGAAGAAGATGATCTTGCGACACATTGTAGTGTTTCAGTCGGCAATGACGGCGAAGGAGATGAATCTGAGTCAAAACGGAGGTTTGACCATCTTTTTTGCGTTTTTTCTTTCTTAAAGTAATTATAATTGGTTTCTAGTGCTTGTGTAACTTGCTTTTTCTTATGTTTATCTAACCATATAAGGATCAAATAACTTTTGAATAATCAGTTCGACTCTAGTTGCAACAAAACAGGTGTTTTTTTTTGCAGGCTGAAACTGGTCAGGTTGACCAGATACACTTCTTGTCCAAAATGTTTAATTTTTTAATCAATAATTAGCGGGCCAAATTAAACAATTTCACTGATAAAATGAATGAATGTCTATGCATTAAAAATACAGTCTTGACGACTTTTGCCTGTTTCTTTTGAAGTTCTTATTTCATTTTATTCCACCTGTTTCATTTTATTCTTAAGTCTTGTTTGATATTCCAGAAAAGTTGAAGCGTATGCAGCTGATGTAAGTGGGGCCACCAGAGCCATCAGGGAACCTAGAGTTGTCGTTCAAACAACCAGTGAGGTGGATATCCTGGATGACGGGTATCGCTGGCGCAAGTATGGACAGAAGGTCGTGAAAGGAAACCCCAACCCAAGGTTATCATTTTGTGTTGTGTTATGTCGATGTCACTTAAAACTTGATGTGAATTGGTTAAATGGTTAGAATTAGCAAAATGGGTGGGTTGTGTAACGGGTCAAATGGGTCTGGGTCAAAGTTAGGAATTTTTTAATACCAGCCAAATCAGGTTAGGTCATCCCTTTTGAGTATGCTTTGGGCAAGTTTCGACCCTTTTATTTTATGGAGTTTTAGAAGTTTGCCCATTTTTCTGCACCGTGTCTGTCATTTATTCAATCTTGATAAATTGTTTAGGTATTGCAAAAATGGACGGGCCAAGTAAAGGGTTAAAATGGGCATGGGTCAAACGTCGGTCAGCAGATATACACCTTTTTCCCCTTTAAAAAATCAAATATATAGTGGATTAAATACGAAAAAATTATACAATCAGAATAAAAAGATAATTTTGGACACTTGGGTGATTGTTGATCTATTTGACCTCTTATATATTTAGCTAAGTTTTTAAACCGTACCCATTTGACCCATTGGATAAACTCATAACCAGAATTGACTTACTTTTAGGTAAACGGGTCGTGTTTTTAAACCGTACCCATTTGACCCATTGGACAACCTCATAACCCAAATTGACATATATCCGGTTAAACGGGTCGTTTTTTGAAATAAAGATCATTTTTTTATGGGCAGGAGTTACTACAAGTGCACAAGCGCAGGCTGCACAGTGAGAAAACATGTGGAAAGGGCATCACATGACCTAAGATCAGTTATAACAACATATGAAGGAAAACACAACCATGATGTGCCTGCCCATAAAAACAGCCATAATAACACCATTGCTGCTGCACAAGCTTTATCAATCCAGCCTCAGGTTCACATGCCTGAGCCATCACGAATTCAAAACACCATGGCTAGGTTCGAAAGATCTCCCTATGGTTTACCCGCTGGTCAGCAGCTGGGTGCCACTACGACCCATGGCTATGGTTACCCAATGCGCCAACAAGCGCCAGGAGGGCTATCTCATATGGCTATGGCTATGACTAAACAAGGGACGGTGCCTGTTCATCATTATTTGAATCAACCACAACAAATGAATGAAATGGGATTCATGGTGCCAAAAAGTGAGCCGAAGGTGGAGCCCGTGTCGGATGCTGGTCTGAACCTAGCCAATGGTGCACTGAACTACCAGCAGATGATGAACCGGTTACCGCTTGGGCCGCAGATGTAAATTTTGATCAAAATAAGCTTTCCGCCTTAAAGGGTTTTTGGGAGGGTAGAAATATTTAAACTTGGTATTACATTTATCTTTTTTTTTTGTTGTTACAACTTTGAGGGGTTTTCTTGTTTTTAAGTACTTATTTTCAAGAATCTGAAGTTACATTGGAAAAGGTTTTTTTATCATTTATACAACAGTTTTAATTTGTTAAAACTTATATTTATATGGCAGTTTTAGATAAACCTGTTATATGTAAATAAGTATAAGTTTTTAGCTTTCAAAAGGAAGAGTTTATTTTTATACTTGGCACTTATTTATCTAAAAACACATCACATATTATATAGCCAATCCGATGAACATATTAAATTATTAAGGGTGTTGGGGGCACTTCCTATAGCTATGACTGGAACCCCTATACGTCAGTTTTTACTCCGGTCGAGCCTATCTAAAAAAAATTATGGTCTAGCTAGTTATCACTTCTCCCCTTATAGTTATAGCAATACCAGGGAATTCCTCTATCTTCTTTGAATGAGGAGAGAGAGTACTCATTACTCTCCTTCGGTAACCCTCACCCAAAAAAACTACTCTAACAAAATAGTGAAATACCTAATGAGGGTTCTATGCCACCTCATTTTTACTCAAATTCAACCCTAATACCTTAAAGTGTTGAGGGCATTAAAAGAAATTTTTTTTTTTAATTATTTTTTTTTAAAACTAAAACAAATAAAATTAATAAAAAACTTCATTAATTAAAAAAAAGGTACATAAATAATAAATAAAAAAAATACAATAAATAAAAAAGGGGTACCCACTTCTTGTTTGATCAAGATTGTGAATTAATGGAAACTTAATACATGAAATAAACAATAACAAAAAAAACGTAAAAAAAGAAAAAGAAAATAAAAAGAAGAAATGGTCTAAGTTCACTAGAATATATATTCTTAAGAAAGATAAGGACGATTACAATAAATTGGCTGGTAAACGGGCAACAAAAACAAACCCTCAGCAAGTCTCCATTTCCACGGCTTCAAAATTCTCTCATACGGATACATATACCCGAAGTGGACTACCCGAACCATTGGCGGCGGTGTACCCGTGGTACCCGCAGGGACTATCCGTGGAATGCCCCCAACACCCTAATATCTGTTACCAAAACGGTAAACGCTACTAATTAAAAAAAGTTTTGGTCAATGATGGACATAAATGCATAAAGCATCTTAAATGGTTAACCGTCATCGTTATTGATCCACAGGTTGGTTAAAGCAGATGAAAATGGGTCGGTAAAACGGGTCAAAACCGGGTAGCAAAGTGAAGAGAACTTAAAGTACAGTCATACTCTTTACAACTAAGATGCCATGTTAAGAATTAAGGTATAGGTACACTGTAACCACCATTTAATTTTTAAACTTTAATAATTTTTTCATACGTTATCATTTAAAAAAATTTACACCATAAAATCGAACATTTTTTATCTTTAATTTGAGTATAATATTGTTATATTAAAAAAAATATTTAACGTGTCGGATTTATTCGATACTATATATACTGAATATATGCAGTATCACCATATTGCATATATGCAGTATCATCATGGAGTCATCATACTTCATATATTGCATATATGCAGTATCATCATGCAGTACGGTGATACTACATATACGCAGTATCAAAAAAGTTCTAACGTGTTAATTTTTTGTTTTTTATATAGCAACATTATATTCAAATTAAAGATAAAAAAATGCTTAATTTATTGGTGTAAAAAAGTTATTATTGTTTAAAAATTTAGGGGAAGAGTTTTCTACTTTTTTCTCATAAAAATGAGTTTTCACATACACACACACTTACTTAGAGCAAAGGGTATACCCGTGTGATTGTGGTGTGATGTGATAATAAAGTGCACGTCACTACTTTCATTATCACACCACCCATCACTTGGCAAGGGGTATACCCGTGTGATTGTGGTGGTGTGATAATTAAATGTTTTTTTTATTTTTATTTAAATAAAATAAAACATAATATTCCATTAATAAAAATTAAATAAAACATAACAAATAATATTTCATTAATAATTAAAAAAAATTACTTTACTAAAAAAAATTACCTAATGATTTGAATTTTCGTAAACATACTCAATCAAGTACGCCTTTAGTATGTTATGAATTTCTCGATTGTCGGTTTACTCGCTTTTGATTTTCATCAATTTATTCGTGCGTAGGCTCATCCTCATTTGGACATATAATTTTTTTTTTAATAACATGAAACTTAATAATGTTACTAAAAGGGTAGAGGGTGGTAATATTAAATAGTTAATTATTTTCTTTGCAATTCTTTCTCCTTGAAATCTTAGTGAAAATAGATCAATAAATAAAATAAAAGTTAAAATGTGTTGCTATTATCCTTTTGTTGGTTTTTATTTCTTCAACATTTGCCGTGAAAATTATCACGTACAAGAACAACGCCGTGAAATTTTTTTTGAGGGGATGGTGATTCATGCTCCCACGTCGGATCACGTCTGATTTTACGGGTGTATACCGGATACTCTTACATAAGCTCAAGTGTCTTCAAAATAATATATTTTTCTCTAATTAACAACAAACCTAAACAATGTCATACTTGTTTACTCGAAAACGTCTTCTTTTATAATTGGGATACAAATCAAATTGTATAAATTACAACATTATATGCATGATATTAATTTTTTACATTTTGTAAACACAAAGTTTGATTTTATATAATTTTAATTTTAATAAAAACAGAAAGAATTTTAAAGGTAAATAATTTCTATTGATACCTACCATTAACAAAAAGAAAAAGTAATGATAACTATAAATGTGAAGCAGGAGGTGTATTTATGTAGTTAATAAGTACTCTATCTATCCCTTTTGTGTGCTTTTTGTGATGACGTGATTAAATCTACCGAACACATTTTCGTCTCTTATCGGTTTGGAATTACATATCTACCTGGTGTAAACTTTCGTCGGTGTTTGCCTTTGGTATTAGAGACCTATTGGATGCGCATAACTCTCTCAGTGGCTCCAAGAAATAGAGAAAAGCTATTCACTCGGTTATGTTAACTGCTATTTAGTGTCTTTGAAAGTCTCGTAATGAGTTGATTTTCAATCAACGACGAACATCTCTTACTTTGATTATGGAATAAATTAAGTCCTCGGATTTCTTTGGTTGAAGGCTCGGTCAAGGGATACAAGTTTGTCTTGGGTTCAATGGTGTAACTTGTCTATGTACTAATTTGGTGTTTTTGTCATAAGTCTGGATGAATGTAATTGATGGGTCTAGTTTCCGCTAGTACCCTTTGTATATATATATAATGTTTTGTTGGCCATTCCAAAAAAAAAATAAGTAATATTTTAATGGTAAATAATTTCCACTAAAAACTACTAGTAGGATCTTCCTTCTTTCAAGACCAATGTTTTAAAAACCAGACCGAACAGAGAACCAGATGCTTTACCGGTCCACTGGTAGGACCGTATTACGAACCGGACGGCGTCTTAAAAAATATAAAAATACGCGTAACAATCCAAGTATCCAACAAACAAATTCAAACTTAAAAATTTCATCCAACTTAAAAAATGCACGTAACAGTTCTTTTTTAGGAACACAGAGCCAAACTTTTCTTCCAAGTATCCAACAAACATAATTCAAACTTAAAATTCCAACAAATATAATCAAAGTGGGGACTTTTCAAACGTGAAAAACCGAAAAACAAAAAAGATTTTTTTTTAATAAAAAACCGGTCCACCGGTTCAACCGGAAAATCTCGCTGACCGACCAGTTATTTAACAACTCATTTTAAGCTATTAACCGGACCGCTACAATGACCGAAGCCCGGTCGGTCCGGTTTTTAGAACATTTTTCAAGACACAAACACCATCACATGGGTTCGTCTCCCCAAAATTTTCATTTGTCAAGACACAAACACCAACACCCCCCATTTCCCATCTTTATCTTCATCTCTCTTTTTCGAACAAATGTATCTTTATCTTCATCTTTCTTTTTCAGACAACGATATCTTTATCTACCACGATTTCAATGTGATTTCAAGCGATTAGGTTAGAATTCCATTTTGGTAGGTGCTTATAAATAAAATGAATGGTGTCTTATCTTTTTTTAGTTTAATTTCTAAAAGAGTTTACACTTGCAAACTTTTATTGAGTGGGTGTCTTCTCACCCCTGGGCGTAAGGTAAATCTGCCTCTAACCATTGAAACCGATTAAACCGAAGCAAAACTTCGGCTCAACTAGTTTGAGATTTATATGATTTAGTTCATGGTTTAAAAAACTGGGTTAAACAGTTTGATTTAAAGTTTAGAATTTGGAACCAACTATGTAAACTAAACCTATAGTTTACCTTTATTATTTATTTTTTTATTTTCATTTCTAGAATATAAACTCATGCTCATGCATATGTATAATACTCATGAACTATCTTTATTATTTTTTAAAAATTAATTCAAAACTAACAATTTTAGAAGAAAAAAAAGTTTCAAACCACCAAACAAATCATTTAGTCGGTCTCACCAACCCAACCAACCTAGCCGTCTTGGTTTTGCTGATGTTTTAAAACGTAGTTAACTGTTCAAGCCTAAATTTTCATCAAACTCGGTCGACTCGAAACGAACCGTAAAAACACCCTACTAAGAACCACTTTCTTTCTTTCTTTCTTTCGTCAAAATATTATGGTACTAATCTAAAAAAAAGCTACTTGTTTAAAAAGCCGACACCCGTCGAATACAATAAACTATCATATGTTCTCCTATAGCTATGACTAATTCTATAGTCAGGAACGGGGTATAACAAGCAATACCACCTTCGCTCATCCATTTTAACTCCAAAACTCAGTGCATCAAGAAACCATACCATGTTGTCATTACCTTCAATAACTAATTAACTACCCATCGGAAACAGTCTTCCCTTCAACATGCTCTTTGGTCATCCCTGTTCCCTTGCGATTTATCTCCTCTCTGCACCACAATGTCAATAATGAACCTTTAGACAGTTTTGAAACGGGCCATCCTTTTTATCAAGTTTCATCCATACATATCACCAAGAAAACCGAAAAGTTATCATTAAACTACACGTAGTTAGTTAGTTCACACTTTAACGCGCACTTGGTTTGAGGGTATGGGTTTTCATAAGTTTTTTTTGGTAAGCGTGAGAATCTGTTACGCGCAAACTCACGAAACCCCATCAATAGCTTGCTAACCACTGGGATCGTGTAAAATGCAGCTTACGCTAGGCATGTAGCCTTCAAGGGGTTTAAAGGCAGAAAACATTTGGAAGCTGGATTCGAACCTGAAACCTCTGCTAGAGGGACTCAAGCACCTACCAATACGTCACCCCTTGAAGGTTGGTTTGATAAGTTGATACCCATAATATTGGGAACCCTCCATACCACTTCAAGGGTTGGGTTTAGAAATGTATATTGATTCCCAGTCCCACTCCACCCTGGTATCAAACCCATACCCATGGAAATTGATTCCTGACTGCAAACCAACCACCAAATAATGAAAGAGTTTTTAGTTGTAACCTGAGACAGCTCCAGATTGAATGGTAATAAAGAATGCCAACAATCTTGCGTTTTCTTTCACCTTGAAAAACAAGCGAACGTTGTACCACAGGCAGTTGTTTTATTTCTCTGGCCTCCATTAATTTTTTAGCAGTTGCCAAATCAGTATCAGGATAACAAGTTATAAGTCCACGCTTTAGCCCTTGGTAAGTTATCCCACGGGTGCAAATGGAAGAAACAGAAGACTCGTTCAACTGCAAAAATATTTAGTTTAATCACATTATAAAAGGTAATGGATATGTGCATGCAATCATGCATGTGTCACCAACATTTAACATACATCTGAAGTTGATGAACCAGTTTCTGAGGATTCATCGGCGATCTTGAAAATGCTTCTTCTAATGTCACTATAAGTCAAAATTCCTTCTAAATGATCTTCAGGGTCAACAATAAGGACACAACTTTGTTTGTTCTCATCCATGCATTTTGCAGCCTCTTTAACAGTTGATGATAATAGGACTTTTGGATAGTTGTTTGACATAGCCTGAGAGACCTGATTATTTTTAAAAAAATGAAGACTTTATAAGAATATATCAGGATTTGGGTACATTTTAAACTGCTTTTTTTTAAAATAAAAATGAAGACTTCTAAGTACCTTCAAATCTTCCAGAATAATATCCTCATCAACCGTGTCATGGTTATCACCAGGTCCCATTATGCAAAGTTCCAAATCATCTTCACCATTTTGTGTCAAATCGTCAATTTTGTCATCAACTGGTGAAATAACCGAATAACCTCTTGATGAACTCCTTGTATCTGATCCTTCACCCTTATTACACTGGTTTGCAACAGATGGGACCCATATTGCTAATCCAACAGCTCCCTGATTGCAACATTGAAGACAAAAAAAGTATTCTTACCAAATCCAGAAATCAAACTTACAGTTAAGAAAAATTTAAAAGAAATCAAGGATTAATAAAAAGATCTTTTTCAAGCAAAAATTTACCATGAGAGGAAGCAAGATTCTATAATCTTTTGTCAACTCAAATAAAAGTAGAACTGAAGTCAAGGGTACAGAACAAACTGAAGCCAAGGTAGCAGCCATTCCAACCTGTAGTGTAAAATGGAAGTCAAAACTAATAGTAGAGAGCAAAAAGTTAACATGTGAAAGCTGGAATTAGAGGTAGCAATTTAACCCATTTAAGTAAGAATGGGTCGATTCAGGTTATGTTTTATCTCCAACAGGAGAAACAGGTAAAAAAGATTAGCTTACAATAAATGGTCAAACGGGTCAAAAGTCGACAATCAAAGTCTATTTTTAATGCATACAACCTCCTAAATCATTTTATTCAAATAGTTTGATTATCATAATAATAATATTGATTTTGCAATCACAATTAATGCATTATTACATATAATTCCTATTCTAAACGGAAAAAATAGTATTTCATGCCAACCAGATCTCACCCGTTTCAACCTGTACTAAAAATGACCTGTGCAGGCGTACAACCACTTAAATCATTTTTTTCCAAAAATTTAGATTAATTTATTTTTGTAATTAACACATTAGTAATTTATACTGAAATACTAAAAATGGACACAAGGTGTTTTCAGGTCAATGCAACCGGCTACAGCCCGTTTTGACCGATATTAAAACCAACCCCTATCCATAACCCAGCCCACTGGAATGATTGCATGAACATAAAAGCATTACTAAAGCATACGCCTGTGGCTCAGCAATAGCAGAATTTCCGGGTATGGCTGAGTTGATTAGTTCCATTGCTGAACCACCAAAAACAGCACCAACGGCAGCACCAATCATCAAACTTGGTGCATACAAGCCACCAACAAGCCCTGAACTTTTGCAAAGAGCAGTAGCCACAACTTTAGCTGCAGCTAATTGGGCTAATAGCCAAATTCCTGGAGCTGAAGCCGTCTTCCCGGTATGTAAAATTTCATCAACATTAGTGAATCCCCAATAAAGAACTCCAGGATATTTAAGAGCTATTAATCCTGCCATTAGACCACCTAAAGCTGGAGAAACAATGGCGGGCAGTCCAAACTTTTCTTTGATATATATAAATGCTTTTTCGAGCCAAGCTACCAGTCGAGTAAACAACACACTAACCACACCGCATAGCATACCCAGAATCAAGTAGAGGGGTAGTTCTGTAATTAACACAAAAACTATGTGTATAATAACGTTAAGAGGGGCTAAAATGGGTGGTTATAATGGATCAAAACGGATAAACTAGTGCAGGTCGATACAGGTTGGGTGGATTGACCTGCAAAAGCTATTTTGTGCACCTTTTTAGGTTTTATTTGTAAACAGCTAATGAGTTAAATATATTGCAACGTTTATTATTACAAAAACAATCTAAATGTTTGATTAAATCAATTTAGGAGATTGTATGCTTTATAAATACACACTCGGAGACCTTCAACCCGTCCAACCCATTCAAATAACTGTGGGATGAAGTATGATATGGATCACCGATTTCAAATCACATGAATGTATTTTACAGCAAAGTTAACTGAACCAGAATGAGACAAAATACCAGCAACAGATTTCAAATCATATGTCGGCACTGTGAAAGCCTGTTTTTCTCCAAGTATAACACTTGAGGTGGTTGATGAAATAACTGATGCTAATATTATCATTGCAGTTGTGAACGGGGGAGAGTTTTCAGCACGAAGAGGCCTTAACACAGTCTCAATAGCAAAGAAACAACCAGCAACTGCTGCATTAAAACCTGAAAAAAAAAAAGCAAAAACCAAACCAAATAATTGAGAGATTATAATAAAAGCAAGAATTAAAACCCTAAAAAGCAAAAATCAAACCAAAGAAGTCAAACCTGAAGATATGCCAGCAGCTGCCCCAGCTGCAATAAGAGCTATCCTTTGTTCCTTATTGTTTTCCATCATTAATGAGCATCCATTAGCACATGATTTCCCAATATCCACACTAGGTCCTTCAGGACCCAAAGAACATCCAGTACCTAAAGTTACAGCAGCTTGGATAGCTTTCACAGTTGGAAAGATTCCAGAAAGTAGGTTAAAGTCATGTCCAGGAGTTGACTTTTTTATCTGATCAATGATTTCAAGTAAACCATGAAACACCCCTACAATGATTCCTCCAGTTACTGGTATCAGAAGTATTCTATGCCATGTGTCAGCAAGTCTCTGCAAACGTAGCCAAGCAGCACCTTCGTTTGGAATTCCAGCCCAAGACCATTCATGTATTACATGCACCTGTATCGATTACCTTGCTGTCAGCCAATCTGAAAGATTTCATTCTAAACAGGCAAATTGGATTTTAACAATCCAAATTAATCCATACCGGCAATTTGTCCAATGACACTCCTAACTTTCACTTTTGTTACCAAGGGTAATCTCGGTAGCATAATCAATATAGATTTACACTCGATTTCGCTTGTACGTTTGTCCATATCGTTCATAATCATCCCTGTGAGCGAAATCGAGTGAAAATCAAGTGTAAATCTATGATGCTTAGGGGATTATCGGCCAATTGGTCATATTTTGGGTTACAAAAATCCAATTTGACTTCTAAAAAGGAGGTTTAATGGCAACTAGATATAGTTTGAATATCAATTTGATGTGGAATTTCAAATAGAAAATTAGGTTTAATTTCGTATATTATTCAAAATTTGGGGAGAAAACTTCCACTAACCAACAGATTAAAGGCAGCAACACAGAGACCTGTAGCAAGGCCAAGAAGGCATCCAATAAGCAGCAGCGCCCATTCCGGAGGAGCGCCATCTGCAAGGGACTCATCACCTCCGTTACTACTAGCCGTGTCATGATTACAATCCGACCGGTTTGCCCTAGGCAATCGGTGTTTGATACTGAGACGTCCACCGGAATTCCAAATATTATTCACGCGTTTACTACCTCTTGCAGATGACACCTGGCCTTCCAAATCGTCGCCTGAAGAAGAATCCGATCGCAACGGTATACCGTGATCGGTGTGATTACCACCAGACATTTTTAAACCCTAACTTACACATACACTGATCGGATTACACCCTAACTTACACAATTTCTGCCCATCGTTGCTTCACCAACAACTCTGATTTGATCATCTCAAGCTTCGGATCTGTCACATTAAAGCGATTGCGTAGCGAAAACGCTAATCCGTTATCAGGCGAAAAATGTCGATCAAAAATTTACCTTCTCCAATTTCTATGGCGAACGCCAGTGATGGTCTTTTGCCGGTTACCGGAGCAAATAAAAAAAAAGTCGGAAACGAAGTGACGATGAAATCGAATTTTCTGGTATCACTCCATTACAAAATGGGAATCTGGTAGGATTCACGCATAAATCCGTGGACTTGGAACGTTGACTTGGACAACGTGCAATTTTGAAATATTATTAAACTTTTTTTTTTGAACGGCGAACATTATTAAATATTATTATTGTCATTGGGTTAACAATAACCTCATGAACCTGCTCTTTTATCCAATTAAAATATGATATATCATTCTTATCTTCTTAAACTCTTTCTAACCTTAAGAGGAGGGTTTGAAACCAATAAGCTAAAGAATTTTTTTATTAAAATAATATTTCATTGAAAAAACACATCTCATTTAATGAAAATACAATTAATAAAAAAGATACAATCAATAAAAAATTATAAAAAAAGTACAATTAATAAAACGTCCTCGCAAAATTTTGGATTCTCAAAAAAGTAATCTGCCATTAGAATTTCATATGTTTGGACACGATCACGTTCCACATGTCGGCGAGTCGATCTTGCAATGTCTTCAACCTCGGCTGATTGAACAACGAGGTTTAAAAATTCCAGACTACTCGAGTCGGACGACGACGAACTATTAGATGATTCCGGGATGTAAATAGCGCGCTTAAACATTTTGAATTTTGTGGGATTTGAGATATATTTGATGTTTTGAGAAGAGGTTATTGTAGGTGGAAGATATTCGTTAGGTAAATATATTTGATTTTTATTTATAGGAGATTTTTTTTTATTGAAATCGCCCCCCCCCCCCAAACGTTCAAATCCAACGGTAACATCCACGGCTTCCAACGGGTTAAAATACCCGTGCCATCCAACCCGTGACAAACCCGCAATGGTTGCGGCGGTGTTACCCGTCCAACCCGTGAAACCCGTCGTTAACCCGTGCCTCCACTCCGTCCCCCTTAGAGGAAAATCCTTCAGTAAATTCAAGGTTTGAGAAGGTAATCGGTTCAAGTCCTACTCCCACGGGAATAAAGAAATTTGTCTTTCAAAAAAATTAAATATTATTATTTTTTACCGGTGAACACACATGACCTATTCACTCTTAAAATCACTACACTCCTTATGATTTGATTCCACAACCATTTGGTTAGAGAGTACATCAATTTACCACCAAAATGTCCCATTAATGCACAAGGAGTCATCCTGATTTCCTCACTTTCCTCGCATGCCACATTAGTGTCACCTAATCATTTTCCTCATTTTTGAGGGGATACCTTCCCATTTACCCCACATTGTCATATGTACAAGTTTTAACGCATAAAACACAAGTCAAGAAGGTTAGGTTGAATCGGTGGTGTTCAATGAAAATTCACCAGATTTGAGTTAAGAAAAAACCCCATTTTCCGGGGGGTGGTGTTCCCATCCTGGAAATCATTTCACCGGACCAGGGAGCGCTTTTTCTGACTCTCACTCGGCATGCCTTAGGGACAAATATTAGTTGTTTGAAACTACAATTTTAAGAAATTATATGAAATTAAACATATTTAATGTTTTAATTAAATCACTTAATTTTTTTTAAATAAAACAAGTTTTAATATTGTTTTGTTAAAATCACTCAACTTTTTTTTTCTAAAAAAACAAGTTTTAATATTTTTTATTATTATGAAACATTTTTATAAATATTATACTTTATTAAAAAGTAAGTGACCTAAATTAAACATTCAATAATTATTATTATTTTCAGTATAACCTAAAGTATATGTAATTATAAAGAAAAAATTCATAAAATAATAAACAAGTTTCATAATTATTCTATTTAAGTTAAGTTAAAAAAAATCACTAAATAGTAATCAAGTTTAGTTTGAGTTTAACTATAAAAAATTTAGACAATTATGAAAATAATTTAACAACAATTGAACAATAAATAAAACATGAGTGGTTTTTATACTTAAAAAAATGCATGAGTGATTTATTGAAACAATGTTAAAGCTTGATTATTATTTTATAATTCTATTCAATATTATAATACGCTCTTTTAAAGAATAAAACTACACCTTTCGTCCTTTAGGCATATATCAACTTAAGCCTTTCGTCTTTAATCTTCATTAATTACGCTAATCATCCTTTACGTATATGCTTTGTCACATATTTCGTCCATTACACTAACTGGCGTTAGAAATTTAGTTCATTTTTTTTTGTAGAATGACTAAATTACCCTAAGTTATAAAAAACAAAAAGAAAATAAAATCAAAAGAATTATGGGCGTGCTTGAAAATAAAGACGCTAGACACTCTCTGTTGTTAAAGTGCATAGAATTGGTTTTGTCAACACACTTGGGACACACTGAGGAAGTTGTAATTGAGCTATTTCACATAATTAACATCTTCAAAACTGATTGAGCCATTTGAGACTGTTTCAAGACCGGTAATCTTACCTCCTTATGGATTTCCTCAAAATGCAACAATTCCTTCATCAATATGTTGAAAATCAAGTAAGATTGAATTATTGTCTGTCATGTGCCTTGAACAACCACTATCAATATGCCATATATTGATAGTCCTTCCTGGTTGATTCTACACATTCAAGGAATTCAGTTAGACATAGGGACCAAACCATTGTGGTCTTGAGTCTTCCAAAGGAATTAAGATACTTTACTTCCTGGTAAACTAAATCTTTGACATCATCAAAAGTACTACCAGAAGCATTGGCCTCAGAATCCTGTTTTCTTACCCATGTTAGTTTTGATTTAGGTAAAACAGGTTTCTTCAAAATTTCAAGCACTTTTGGTTTATTTTTAATTTTAGGTGGCAAATTATTTACCTCTCTCATGCTATTAACATGCTTCTTTGACATATTATTCAATGGATTATAAGCACAATCAATAGCTATATGTGACTCACCATGACAGATAAAGCAAGCTTTAACTTTCTTAGGTGAAGCTTCAACAAGTTGACTCACAACCTTAGGAATAGATCCTTGGCTAGTCCTCTTGGTAGAATCCTTCAAAATGGGTTTCTCTGTTTGTTATTTATTATTCAATGCATTTGACTTAGTTTTATCTTTTGAAATCCATTTTGAATGAGAATTTGGAACAGAATTGACATAAGTATTCTTTTTGTTGTTCAAAAGCTTTTCATTAGTTTACTCACACAGAGATTTAGAACTTTGACTTGAAGATGAGACATTCAATCCAAACACTTTGGACTTTCCAAGTTTATATTCAAAAGCTTCATCTTCATTAGTAAAAATGAAATGCTCAGCTTTATTAGAATTCTTAACAACTGTGTACTTGTACATATCTGACATATCAACATAACCAACATCACCATTCTCATCTACATCAAAATCTCCTGAATTATCATCTACATCAAAATCTCCTGAATTATCATCTACATCATAATCTCTTAAAACAAACTCTCCTGCATCCTCACTAATGCTCTTTCCTTTCTCAGTCTCACCATTACTTGTCTTCCCGCTCTAACTAGCAATCGCATCTAGATCTGCACTTAAGGAAACAATAGGAATGAGAGATGTATCAATTTTAGGAGTAGGCATATAAGTATAATTACCATTAAATGGATGAGCAACCTTATGGTAACCTAAACCACTCTTGAATTTCTCATGAACGTGTTTTTCTTGCATATTTTCTAAGGCTTTAGAAGAAAACTCATACTTATCAATGTGCACCTTAGCTACAGCTAGCTCAGACTTAGCAGATGAGAGCTTAACTAGAAGATCCTCTTGTTAGATTTATAAAATGTTCTTTTGGTCTGTTATTTCATAAATATCCTTGTTAAAAGCATCAATGTTTTTTCATAATTTTTAACTCTTGATTTATTTCCAAAGATAGCTTAATTCATTAACAATGGTCTGGTTATGCTTCTTTTAAAATGAAATCATGTCAGCACATTCAGAAGAACACGATTTATCAACTACATTCTCAGGAACCTCATTGATATATGCCATTAGAACTTGATTAGGTTGGTTCTTCACAACTTCCTTTTTATGAGCACTCCAATCATAGTTCTCACTCACATGCTTTATTGTGACATTAATGCAGCTGGTTTTGAGGTTGAAGCTTGAGATTGGTTGCTAGAGGATCATTGACCATGTTGAAATCATGTCTTGAAGGTGGAGGACACTTTAGGAGCATTGCATTCCCTAGCAAAATGACCTTTATTATTGAAGTTGTAGCATTTTACTTTGCTTTTGTCCAATCCTACCTTGTTCTTTGGAAGAGCTTCAAAATTCTCTATCCCAGTCCTTTTGAAGAACCTCTTTGCTCTGACAGTTATCATGGTCATCTGCCATTGTAAGTCCATTTCCTCCAAATCATCAGGATTGATTTTCTTCAAATCCTATCGTATCAAGTTTGTTGCAGTAAGTTAACCAGCCAGAAATGCTTCATAACTGGACATAAAAGCTTAGTACAAAGTCAAATTTTCATTTTTGGCTTGTGAAGCAACATGACTTTGAGAGTGTGATTCACAAGACTAATGTGAACATTTAGAGCACACTGTTTAAACCTGTAACATTTGTAAAATTTTCGTGCCAAATAAAATAAAAATAAAAAGTACAGGGACTATAAGTGTAAATATATAATAGATTAAGGACCAAAAGTTTAAAAACATGAAAATCAGACAGTAACAGACTGTCATGGTCCGTAACGGTCCGTTACGGGTTGGCCACGCGAGTCATGATGACAAGCCATGTGGAATGACACGTGTAACCCTATGACGAATCGTCACGGCCCGTCACGCCGCAATTCAACCGGACGCTTCGCAACCCTAGAGCGGTGACGGACCGTCACCATCGGTAACGGTCCGTTACGATCCAAGCGGTGATGAACCGTCACCACCCGTAACGGTCCGTCATAGCCGCAATTTGCCTCTATAAATAGAAAGGTCGAGTTCTGGTCATTCCTCACACAATAACTCGATTTCTTGAGTTAAAATCAGTATTCCACTACCCCTAAAACCATTCATGTTTGTACGTTTAAGTTCCTGAGGTGCCGGTTCGCTTTAGAAAAAGCCGAGAAGCTAGGAATTGCTCATTTCGAGAATCCAAGTTAGATGACTAAGCAGAGACACTGCCCACTAGGACACTCATTCTAGAAGACTCTTAAGTCCAACCTCTGTCAAGGTGAATACTTGTATTTTTATAAAATGATTTCAAAACTGAAAATAGTTTTGATTGTGATCTGACTTGAATGAACTAATACAACCATTGGTCGCATAAGGTGATTTACTATATAGCAGTCAGCCCATAGAGTCACGTATATATACACGTGTTACAGATGAGACATTGTAACAGGGCTAGGGGTTGAACCCTTGGTTGTTATAAAAAGCCCATCGCTTGAGGCGTAAGGCAGAATATTGAACGTAAAAAGATATCCAAGGTACCTGGTGTGGCTGGTGGTTAGTCCGTTGACTGTGAAAATTGACTAGAAACTATGGGCAAATTGTTCTATTTATTCACGCTTGTCAGATTATGATTTCAAATATACTTGTATTCACCAGTTTATGCTGATAAAATATTTTCAAACGTTTTACAGGTAACCAAGGATGATTTTGTATGATATAGCCATGTGATGATAAAGAAATAAATATGTCATGAAAAAGGTAACGTCCACCCTAGACATCTGCTTAAAAGAAATGTCTCATGTAACCTTGGTTTTGTAAAATAAATGTTTGTGTAAAATATCAGGGTTTATCCCTGTTTATGAAATGAAATGAAACGGGAGATTCCACGTCTTTTGAAAAGATCCTGAGTTATGAAAATATTCCGATGTGTTTATAAATCACTAATGAGATAAAATAAGAAACAGGTACCAATTGTTGGTCGCACGCCCGGGTAGGCTAAATCCGGGGTGTGACAGGTTGGCATCAGATCCATTTGTTTCAGCATATTAGATACTAGAGATTAGTATCTAAGCTGTAACTTAATTATGATATTATTTGGTTTTAGCAATTAAGATACTCAGGTAAGGTATCTAAGTTTAAACCAGTATAGACTGCCTACTAAGTAAAAGTAGGTAGAGCTCAATACTGATTAAGTGATAAATATACAAAAGTCAGGAGATAATTATTATACCTATATTTTCGGTTAAACCGGACAAGAAAGGTATCACCCTACAAGATCAAGAGAAGAACTTGTAGTTATTTCTGACAATGAACGTAATGAAGTGATCTTCATCTCTGATGATGAATCAATGCCACAAGCTAACTCTAAGAACCTTAATGGTTCAAGCTAGGGGTGTTCACCATTCGATTTAGACGGTTTTTAGGTCAAACCGTGAGCCAAACCGTTAATAACAGTTTTTTACTATTGAAAATCAAAACCGAACCGTTGAAATTTAAAACCGAACCGTTACTAACAGTTTGGTTCCGGTTTGGTTTCACGGTTTAGGCTTATTGGGCCTTTATACAAGTTGTCCAAAATAAGACATGCAATATTGATGTCTCCCAGACGGTCTATAAAAACTAATCCTAAGTAATAAATGGAGTACCTATGAACTAAACCTCACTAACAGACAAGTGTACCTATCAAGTGTAGCACAGCTTAACGGTAAACCGGATTATCGAACCCTAGAGACACTGAACAACTAAACTAGACTCTGACTCGGACTAAAGATTGATTTGGATTGGGGGTTTTCTACACTACTGATTATACTAGCAAATGCAGAACTAACGATCGACTCAACTATCAAGACAAGAACTTTAGGGGAATATCAAGAATGGGAAGAATACCACCTAGGTCGGAATCCTACTTGCAAAGCTCAACTTCTACCGATTATGGAAACTATGATGGATCTGGGTTTCTAAGTATAACAGCTCTAGACAACCTAGTGGATCCCTAATCACTGTCAGGGTGTCACCAACTATGGAACCTAAAGTGTACTAAACTCACCAGATGGTCAGATTACCTTTCAGTCTCTCCAACAATGACAAAGTACCCAAAAGACAGATCACCTTTCAGTCTCACTATCCACAATACATCGAAGATGCACGGGGTAATCTCAGGATAACAACTATGACTCGGAATAGCAACAAATACTAAGACAAAATAAGGGAAACTTCCTTTCAGACAGATTTCACTCAGGATCCTAATATCGAAGACTAACTGATTACCTCACTTTTCGGGTAATGAGATAAGACACACACTTAGATCTAATGAACACTCAATCACAATCCTATGGTTACTATGTCTAGCAAACCACACAAACAACCACAAACCTAAGTTTATGATCTAGATATGCAAATCAAGTTGGAAGACATCCACAATTAACACACGGAATTGAAATCAAACATAGATCAGATTAAAGCATGCAGAAACATCATATTCATTAAACCAAGATTGTTTACAAAATCATTCAACCAACAAACAAATCCAAATCGATAAAAATCAAAACTTTAACAAGCAATCATCATAAACCTAGGCAGTATCAAGTGTTTAGCCAAGAATCATGCTCAAAATATCCATAACAGAAGTAAAATACAGAAACATGGTTCAAAACAATCAAATCAAAGATAAATATTCAAGCTTGCAAACCAAATACGCCACTATAACAAACCCGGATCTTAAAGCCGTCAACTTCTCACTCTGATTGACTTCCTAACTCTCAAAATCGCCCAAAAGTTGCTCCAGACGGCTGAATTGCGAACTCCTTACCTAATTGCAATCCCAATCTTTTAATTCATCAATTTGGGTTTTTTGCGGATTTACGAGTCTCTCGCGTACCGCGAGGGACAAATTAGTCGCGCCCGGATTTAGAAGTCCTCGCGTACCGTGAGACATTGTATTCTCCTCCCTTGCGTACCGCGAGGGACTTATTTTCACACTTTTTTCATTCTTTCCTCCGGGCTTCTTCTCTTGCTCATTTTTCTCGAGATTTGACTTGTATTCCACACGAGCTCCTGTAAACATGACAACGACTCAATACAAAACAAAAACAAGTAAAAACATATACAAAACTATCTAAAAATTCACGAATACAAAGGAATAAAGATGTGTGTTTTGCACTACATCAAGCATCCCCACACTTAACCTTTTTTCGTCCTCGAAAAAGCTGCAATGGAATCATAACTGGACATACTTTAACAAACTCAATTATTCAATAAGCAAAACATACTCACGCGTTAAAAAGAAACAATTAGTATTTCTGTCTGATTAAACCCAACCACCAACTTTCAAGCCCCCCGTTCATGTGTTCTAACTCATATTACCAAGCTATCAATCAATCTATTTGACTCATACTTAAAAGTTACAGATCTACCTAATCCCGTCTCACGGTCATGTCTAGGCACTGATTAAACCATATAGATTTCACCCACCACGTTAAACTAAAATTTGCAGGTTTTTAGAAATCGAGATGATCAATGAATGAAATGAAATATGAGCATTATTAAGCAAATTAACTTTCGTCTAGAGGCGTTTCAACCAAGTCACTATCCTGGAAGGTAACACATAGACTACAGTCTAAACAATGAAGCACATAAGAATTACTTAGTGGTGTTTTCTCCAAGTGGCCATCCCGAAGGGTAACACATAAGCAAGACTTAGGATTCTAATCAAATAAGCTCAAGTATAATGGAATATGGATGCGGGCACCACCGAAACTCGGATTTATTCTCATAAAAAGATAGTGGTGTGCCAAGAAAATTTCAAAAACCTCTAAATTTTAACTTAACGTAGTACCTATCACCCTATGTTGATAGTTTCAGTATTACCGATACCATAAGATGAATACCCACAAGATATCATGATTTTAAATCAATTAATTCCTAAACAACACAAACAAGCTATTTAAGCTCTACTAGCTAGCTGGATCTACCAAAACATCATTGATTAAACGCGGTTTCAATTATTTATTTCTTTTAAAACTCAACAAGCAGCTCCAGTTGTACTATCATTTTCCATTTATTATGCAAAACTTATACTTTCAAAGGACATTTTTTTCAAAAATTTTCAATTTTTTTTGTATTTTTGAATTTTTATAAAATAAAACAAACCTAAACATTAGACTCACTAGATGCAGTCTCATCCCCACACTTGAAACAAACATTGTCCCCAATATGAACTGAGACACAACTAAAAATAAAAAAAATGCAAAAATAAACAGGAAGGTAATATAGCAATGAATGGTCTAGCTTCACTCTTCCTCTTGTGCACCGTATAGCATTTCGGTCGCGGTTGCACAATCGACTGTCTGGTTGCCTTTATGGAGATTGAATACGGACAAAGTGATCAATACCTGCACAGATAAAACTCAAACAAACCCACAACATTAAACTGACACAAGTTACAGACTGAAAGTAAAATAAAAGACTCGACTGAATCACTAAGACTCAAGATAGATTGCAGAGAAACGTACTCGATGAGTGGCAAACACATAGACATTAATGCCAAAAGCAAGGTAGATCATCAGTTACAAACGGTTCTAAGTTTCCCATGGTCGTGGTCGGTGGATATGGTATGGATGATGTGTGGTGGATGATAATAATGGTGGTAAAATGATGGATGATGAAGGATGGTGATGGTGAATGGTAATCGGTAGGGGAAACCATGGGAAACAAAGGAAAAAGGCAAATCTAGGGGTCCCCCGCGTACCGTGAAAGAACAGGAAGCACTCCTCGCGTACCGCGAGGAGGCACAAATTAAGCCGGCCAAAATACTTGTCCCTCGCATACCGCGAGGGAGTTTTCTTATTGCTTCGCGTACCACGGGACACCCATGGTGACAGAAAGTTAAGAGGTTTTTTTTATACTTAGAAAAATTTTGACCCCTTAAAACCTTTTCACCTAAATCCAATTAAAACCGTTCCAATGATAAAAACCAATGTAAAACATACCTGGAACTTCGTTACTGATGATTTTACTCACATAATCAAGCGCGAATCCCTGCAAGACATGACATAAACAAGGCACGCACACCGAAAAACACAAAATTGACACGGAAATAGAAACACGAAATCTACAAACTATACATCCCGGGAACTTGCCCGAGACTCAATCAAGCCTATCAGGAGGCTTCTCTTTAATCCTAAACGGAACCGCAATCATATGATGCGGTATTCCAACTCTCTTCAGCACCAAATCACTAGCAAGCATTGAACCTTTATTACATTTATCAATTAGATCCTTCCACCACAACTTAAATCTACCCGGTCCGAATGTAAGATGATTCAAATATCCCAACAAGTTGTCACCCCTAAATATCCCCACACTTGGGGTTTACACTACCCTCAAACTAGATGAATCTTTCAAAGCACGGGTTCTTTTATGGGTCGGCCTAGACCTAGGGGCTTTAAAACCAGGGGTCGGCTCAGCAATTCCCCTCTCAGACTGAACAATGGTGATAGGCTTAGGAATATGTATCCCTAATGGTGTGACCTTTAAACCTTCATAAGGATCATCAAGATCCTCTTCTTTCTCTAACTTCCCCACATTGGGGTTGTGCCTATGATTCCTTCTAACCCTGCCATCATCTCTAGTAGATCATCAGGCACATCATCACCATAATCATCCGGTGCATCCAACAACTCCTCTAGCTCTACCGCCCACTTAAATGGTTCTTCTAAATCAGGGGCGGGTTCATCAACAACTACCTCAATCGGATCAGAGTCTCGATAATAGTCCATGAAGGCATCAATCATGCACACAGAGTGGCTCTGCTCACCAGTCTCCTTCATGGACTTTACAGCATTGAATATGACAGACTTATCCCCCACACGAAGTATGAGCTTTCCATCAAAGACATCAACCAATGCCTTGGCGGTCCGTAGGAATGGGCGTCCTAGGATGAGTGGGACTCTATCATCCACATCCATATCTAGAATAAGAAAATCCACGGGGAAGTCGAATTTGTCTACTTTCACTAACAGGTTCTCCACTATTCCCCGTGGATGCTTGACTAAACGGTCAGCCAAGGAGATGCTCATGCGCGTCGGCTTCGGGTCATCTAGATCTAGCTGCTTATAGATAGAATATGGCATCAGATTGATGCTAGCACCTAGGTCAGGTAACGCGTGGTTCAAAGGTAAACCGCCTAGTAGACACGGGATCGTGAAGTGACCCGGATCTGCCAGTTTCTTTGGCAGTTTGTTCTGAACCACCGTAGAACATTGCTCACTAAGTGAGACTTTAGAGACCTCCTCTGGCATCTTCTTTTTGGAAAGAAGATCTTTTAGGAACTTGCTATACTTAGGCATATGCTGGAGGACCTCTATAAATGAGAGATTGACCTTGAGTTGTTTAAACATATCAAGGAATTGACCGTATACCCTAGCATACTTATGTGGCAGCAAGCGCGTTGGGTAGGGAACACGACTCAATTCAATCTCGGGGGTCTTCATCTCCACCCCTTCTTCTTCTCCTATGCCTTCTCGGCAGGCTTCTCTACTACTATATCCTCATCCACCGGCTCTTCTTCATCTACCGGTGGCTCCACTTCCATCCTAGCATCGATCGCAGCAAACTGGGCTCTCCAATCTATCTTCCTCACCTATTCCTGTGACGGAATATGACGAGCAGTGTTGTGAGAGACTTCCTCTACAGTAGGAATCAATGTATTAATAACAGTCTCCACTGCTTCTTCCTCCTCCTCTGTTTTTCGACTCCTAATCGACATGGTCATCACTGAAGCATTAGGGCCTGAAGACAGACCTACCTGTCTATCCTTCAAGCTCTTAGCGATGTCTCTTACTATGCGCTGCAGATCCATGAATGTCGATTGCTGATTCTTCAGTAAGGTATCGTGCATATCCAGTCGCTGCTGAGTCTCCTTATCCTTCACCACCAGGTGAGCGAGCATCTGTGTCTGGTTCTCTAGCATCTCTTCTATCTTCTTAGCTCTAACACTGCTCCCAGAACTCACTCCTGCTTCACCTCCTCCATACTAGTTTGAGCGAGCATTAAACCTAGGTGGGTTGTTTCCAGATCTCCATCCCTAGCCAAAAGAGTTATTATAGTTGTTATACCCTCGGTTCTAGTTGTCCACAAAGCTCACCTGCTCCTGCTGACTGACGGGGCAGTCCCAGGTGTCGTGGCCTCCTCTACACACCTAACACCGTTGAGCACTCAGCTTCAGTTCCTTGATCTCATTCGCCATCGCTGCGAGTGCAGCTGATATGCCCTAAATTATACATGTTTTGCATGCATAATAATCCCCATATTATGGTAGTAATTGACTAATAACCTTGCAAATGATACTTAAAGCGATTATATTTTACAATTGCAGGTTATTCGGTGCCTCAAGATAAACAGAGCAAAAACCAGCTTAAAACATGAAGAAATCAAGCTTTTGGAGGACCAAACCCGAGCATTGACCCCGAAGAAGTCAAACCAGGTCAAAGGAAGTCAACACAAGCAGCTAAAAGACAAAACATGAGGTAAGAAGGGGATGCGCAGCCGTGCATCCCATTGCACGACCGTGCAATGCCCAACTTGCTCTCCAAGGGTCTAGTACACTATCCCATGTACCCTGTTTGATTCCCGAGGTGTTTGCACGCCCGTGCATTGCTCATTTTGAGGCCTATAAATAGATGGATTGGGTTCTTTATTCCACACACCTCAATACACCATTCCATACCTCAAGATAGAGAGAATAGTTCGTTTCTAGTAGTATTAGAGTAGTAGTAGTGGGTAGAGGGGCTCTTCCTCCTTGTTCCACAATAGGGGAGCCTACGAAACTCACTGTTACGCTAGCTAGTATGGCCATTCGTGGCTAAAATTCTTGTATTGCTAGGGTCAAGATGAAGTTTGGTGCATGTTAATGTTTGACATATTAATCTAGTGGTATGTTTATGTCTTTAGTTATTCGTCCTTGAAACCACCATTTGGTGGGCTTTTATTATTGTCTAAATCCGTCTTTATATTTGTGAGTGTTCTTGATTTTAAAGCGTAAGATCGTAAAACCTTTTTAATCAAACTTCTTTTGAAACCTGTACGTCTTTATACAAGCATAGATTGATAAGCCAAGGCTTGGTTAACATTATTAAGGTCGTACGTCTTTATACGAACTTATTATGTGACCAAGAATTGGTGAACTCATGTTGGAAACGGTACGTCTTTATACTCGGTCCCATTGTTACACCGCCTCCTGGTGAACAAAATATAATCACCTATTTAACCTTAATACAAAGCATTTACGTTCGATGTCTCAAACCAACCTGGAGATGACCATTCGAAGGGTTGAGGGTAACTATTGTCCCTAACGGGGGTACTACTATTTTAATTTAAAGATTTTAATTCGCGAATCAAATGTCGTGAGGACGAGGCTCTAGCGGTGACCCGGGTCACAAGTTTGTAGTAGTCATATCACTGGATTAGTCAACTTAACATTATCACGTACCAAGCGGATTCGAAGCCCAAAGCAATACTCTTTGTGATCTGATCATTTCCGAGATATTTACTTTCTTGCTATTTACTATTTTGTTTATTACATTCTGTTACACACATCACGCACGTTTTTACTTTTCTGTTATTTACTTTTATGTAATTTACTTTTCTGTGTCACAAGCACACAAAACTCACTCACTAATTAATCCGGCTAAACGATAACAAAAATTGAGTATTGGAACTCGACTGTGTCCATTGGTTCGATACTTGGTTCTTACCTAAACTCTATTTCGCTGCGATAGGTATACTTGCTTATTGTGTGTGTTTTAAGTTAAAGTAATTATCATTTTATAAATTTAAAACCTGATCTCGTGAAACCAATATCTCTGAATATTAGTATATTATTATATTAGTATTTACTTATAAACAACACGCATCAGCAGTAGCCATGCTAGTATCAAGGTTGACCTTATGCACACCTCTAGGAGAAGAGGCTGGTGCCCTAGCACTAGGAATGGAAGTCCTAGTAGATGGCCGTTGTTGTTCCGCTAGAGAGAAGCTCTCGAACATCTCTTCACACTCATGGCTCCAGCTTGTCCATGATATGGCCTCCCGCAGCTGTGTTGAACATTTGCTGCTTCTCGAAGGTGAGACCATTGTAGAACTTCTCCACTATCGCCCAGTCAGAAAGACCATGCTGGGGACAACGGCTCAACAGCGCATTGAACCGCTCCCAGGACAAGTGATAAGGCTCGTTAGGGTCCATCCGGAACGAATGGATCTGGTCCCTAAGGCGAGCGGCGCTAGAAGGTGGATAGCACTTTTTTAGAAACTTGGCTTGCAAGTCCTCCCATGTGGTAATAGAATTGTCGGGGAGGGTGTCAAGCCAAGTAGAAGCACGCCTTGAGAGCGAAAATGGAAAGAGGCGCAAGTAGATTGCGTCCGTAGATACACCCGTGATATTAAAGGTATCACATATGCGCACGAAGCTGGACAGATGTCCGGGTGCATCCTTATCCTCGAGGCCATGGTACTGAGTAGAATGAGTGATCGTACTCATGACATGTGATGGGACCTACCAAGTATTGGCATTAGGAATAGCGGGGTGGGCCATCGATGATCTCACCCCGAGGACCCCATCACTTGCTCTCTGGTGCACGGTATGCCTCGCTCGTGGGTCAGCGTCGCCCATATTAGGAAAAGGAATTGTGCTAGTAGGATGTACCTTGTTTTTGCACAACTCTTTCTAACGCTCCCTGAAGTCGCGGGTGCGCTCGTGAAACTCTCGTTCGGGCTCTTCGTAAGCTGAATATAGTGGCGATCCCAGCGAACGAGTACGTTGCATAAACTAACACAAACATCAAAAGAAACAAAAAAAAAGACTCAAAAACAGAAAGACTCAATCCTATGTTAGATACTCAGATAGGACACACAAGTAGCATATAAGACAAAGAAACACAATTAAGACTCACAAATAAAGAAAGAAACAAACCAAAAATCACAAAAAGAACTAGTCAAAGCTAATGTTGCTATTGCCAAGTGTCCCCGGAAACGGCGCGAAAAACTTGATGTCACCCAGTCGGTCTATAAAAACTAACAAATAAACTTAACCTAAACTCCTAAGTAATAAATTGAGTACCTATGAACTATACCGCACTGTCACGCAAGTGTACCTATCGAGCATAGCACAGCTTAACGGTAAATCGGATTATCGAACCCTAGGGACACTAAACAGCTAAACTAGACTCTGACTCGGACTAATGATTGATTTGGCCCAGCTCATTCAACAACTCTTCTAAGTCCAACGCCCAATTGGATAACTCTCCTAATCGAGGGGCGGTTTCACCAGCTACATTCTCTACTAGATCAGAGTCGCTATGGTAGTCCATGAAGGCATCAATCATGCACACAGAATGGCTCTGCTCATTAGCCCCCTTCACGGACTTCACATCATCAAAGATAATAGACTCATCCCCCACACGAAGTGTAAGCTTCCCGTCAAAGACATCGATCAATGCCTTGGCGGTACGTAGGAACGAGCGTCCTAGGATGAGCGGGACTCTATCATCTACATCCATGTCGAGAATGACAAAATCCACGGGGAAGACAAATTTGTTTACTTTCACTAAAAGATTCTCCACTATTCCCTGTGGATACTTGACTGAACGGTCAGCCAAGGATATGCTCATGCGCGTTGGCTGTTATGGAATATGGCATCAGATTGATGCTAGCACTTAGGTCGGCTAACGCGTGGTTCAAGGGCAAACCGCCAAGCAGACACGGGATCGTGAAGTGGCCCGGATCTGCCAGTTTCTCTGGTAGTTTGTTCTGAACCACCGCAGAACATCGCACACTTAGTGAGCCTTTAGAGACCTCCTCTAGCTTCTTCTTGTTGGAAAGAAGATCTTTTAAGAACTTGTCATACTTAGGCATATGCTGGAGGACTTCTATGAATGGGAGATTGACCTTAAGTTGTTTGAACATCTTAAGGAAGTTACCGTATTCACTAGCATAGTTATGTGGCAGCAAGCGCGCTGGGTAGGGAACACGGCTAAGGTCAATCTGGGGGGTCTTCATCTCCACCCCCTTCTTCTTCTCCTCTGCCTTCTCGGCATGCTTCTCAACCACTATCTCCTCATCCACCGGCTCTTCCTCTTCTACCGGTGGCTCCTCTACCATCCTAGCGTCGATCTCAATAAAGTAGGCTCTCCAATCTATCTTCCTCACCTCTTCCTACGACGGAATGTGACGAACAGTGCTGTGGGAGACTTCCTCTATAGTAGGAATCAATGTATCAGTAACAGTCTCCACTACTTCTTCCTCCTCCTCTATTCTTCGACTCCCAGTCGACACGACCATCACTGAAGCATTCGGGCCTGAATACGGACCTCCCTGTCTATCCTTCAAGCTCTTAGCGATGTCTCCCACCGTGCGCTACAGGTCCTAGAACGCAGAATACTGATTCCTCAATAAGGTGTCGTGCGCATCGAGTCGTTGCTGACTCTCCTTATCTTTCTGCACTAAATGAGCGAGCATCTGAGTCTGGTTCTCTAGCATCTCTTCTATCTTCTTATCTCTAGCACTGCTCGCAGAACTTGCTCCTGTTTCACCTCCTCCATACTGATTGGAGCGGACATTAAACCCAGGTAGATTGTTTCCAGATCTCTATCCCGAGCCAAAAGAATTACTATAATTATTATTGTACCCTCGGTTCTGGTTGCCCGTAAAGCTCACCTGCTCCTGCTGACTGATGGGGCAGTCCCTGGTGTCGTGGACTCCTCTGTACACCTCACACCTTTGAGCACTCAACTTTAGCCCTTTTATCTCATTCGCCATCGCTGCGAGTGCAGCAGCCACGCTAGTATTAGGGTTGACCTGATGCACACCTCTATGAGAGGAGGTGGGTGCTTTAGCACTAGGAATGGAAGTCCTAGTAGATGGCCGTTGTTGCTCAGCGAGAGCGAAGCTCTCGAACATCTTATCGCATTCAGCAAGTTCCAACTTGTCCATGATATGGCCTCCCGCAGCTGTGTTGAATATTTGCTGCTTCTCGAAGATAAGGCCATTATAGAACTTCTCCAGAATCGCCCAATCAGAAAGACCATGATGGGGACATCGGCTCAACAGCGCATTAAACCGCTCCCAGGCCAAGTGATAAGGCTCATCAGGGTCCATCCGGAAGGAGTGGATTTGGTCCCTAAGGCGAGCGGCCCTGGAAGGTGGATGGCACTTTTTCAGAAACTTGGCTTGCAAGTCCTACTATGTGGTAATAGAATTATCGGGGAGGGTGTCAAGCCAAGTGGAAGCACGCCTAGAGAACGAGAATGGAAAGAGACGCAAGTAGATTTCGTCCTTAGATACACCCGTGATATTAAAGGTATCACATATGCGCACAAAGCGGGACAGATGTCCGGGTGCATCCTCATCATCGAGGCCATGGTACTGAGTAGAATGAGTTATCATACTCATGACATGTGATGGGACCTGCCAAGTATTGGTATTAGGGATAGCGGGGCGAGTGATCTAAGATCTCGCCCCGAGGACCCCATCACAGGCTCCCCTGTGTAAGGTACGCCTCGCTGGTGGGTCAGCGTCGCCCATGTTAGGAAAAGGAACTGGGCTAGTGGGACGTACCTAGTTTTTGCACAACTCTTTCAAACACTCCTGGAAGTCGTGGGTGCGCTCGTGAAGCTCTCTTTCGGGCTCTAAGAAATCAGAATACATTGGTGATCCCTGCGAACGAGTGTGGTGCATAAACTGAAAGACACAAAGAAAAATAAGAAAGACCTAAAAAATAGAAAAACCCGATCCTATGTTAGACACTCAGATAGGACACACAAGTAGCAGATAAGACAAAGACACACAATTAAGACTCACAAATAAAAGAAACAAAACAAACCAAAAATCACAAAAAGAACTAGTCAAAGCTAATGTTTATATTGCCAAGTGTCCCCGGCAACGGCGCCAAAAACTTGGTGTCGCCTAGACGGTCTATAAAAACTAACACATAAACCTAACCTAGACTCCTAAGTAATAAATGGAGTACCTATGAACTAAACCGCACTGACAGGAAAGTGTACCTATCGAGTGTAGCACAGCTTAAAGGTAAACCGGATCGAAGCCTAGAGACACTGAACAGCTAAACTAGACTTTGACTCGGACTAGAGATGATTTGGTTGGGGGGTTTCTACACTACTGATTATACTAACGAATGCAGAACTAACAATCTACTCTAACTATCAGACACAAAACTCAGGGAAATACCAAGAATGGGAAGAATACCACATAGGTCAAAATCCTACTTGCAAAGCTCAACTTCTACTAGTTATGGAAACTATGATGGATCTAGGTATCTAAGGATAACAGCTCTAGACCACCTAGTGGATCCCTAATCACTCTCAGGGTGTCACCAACTAAGAAACCTAAAGAAGTACAAAACTCGCTAGATTGTCGGATTACCTATCAGTCTCTCCAACAATGATAAAGCACCCAAAAGACAGCTCACATTTCAGTCTCACTGTCCACAATACATCTAAGATGCATGGGGTAATCTCAGAACAAAACATTATGACACGGAATAGCAACGAATACTAGAACCCTAAGGGAAACTTCCTCTCAGACAGTTTACACTCAGAATCCTAACATAGAGGACTAACCGACAATCTCTCACCTTTCGGGTATCGAGATAGGAAGAACACTCAGATCTAACCTACTCTCAATAAGAATTCCTATGGAATACTACGTCTAGCAAACAATCAAACTACCACAAACACACAGTCTATGATCTAGCTATACTACTCAAACTGAAAGGCATTCACAAGCAGCATATAGAACTATAATCAATTGCAAATCAGGTTCAAAGCATGCATAACATCATAATTATTAAACCAAGATTGTTACAAAACCATTAATCCATTCAAAATAACCAAAAACTGATAAAAATCATAACTTTAGCAAGTATTCATCATTAGACCTAGGCAGTACCAATGTTTTAGCCAACTATCATATTCAAAACATCCATAACAGAAGCAATAAAGCATAAACTTGGTTCAAACACAACAATAAAAGATAAAGATTCGAACTTTAAAACCGAATAAGCTAATCTAAACAGACCCGGAATCCAAAGCTTCGATCTTGCACTTCAAACACCTTCTCCAGCCCCAAAATTGCCTCCTAGATCTCTCGAGGCGGCTAAAACTCGAACTCTCAAAGAATAACTATCACAATTCTATTTAATTTCAAATTAGGGCTTTTGCAGAATTATCAGGCCCTCGCGTACCGCTTGAGTTCCTCGCGTACCGCGAGGGACAAATTAGTCAGGCCCGATTCTGGCTTTCCTCGCGTACCGCGAGACATTTTCACTCCTCCCTCACGTACCGCGAGGAACCAAATTCCAACTTTTTCATTATTTCTTTTGGGCTTCATTCTCTTGCTCGTTTTCCTCTGAATTTGACTTGTTATTCACACGAGCTCCTGTAAACACAACAAAGACTCAATAGGAAACAAAAACGACCTAAAATGAATACAAAACTATCTAAAAACGCATGAAAATAATAGGAATAAAGATGTGTGCTTTATACTACATTAGGCATTGCGGAGGATATCAGAGATATGGTCAAGGCTACTATGCCTCAGGCCGTTGCATCTGCCGTACAGCTAGGAGGAATCCTAACTGAAGGTATGATTAGAAAGCAAGAAGAAGGGAAAGCAAGAGAGTTAGCTTACCGAAAATCAGAAGAATAATTGTCCTTGGAAGAAAAGAAATCAACCTGCCAAAGGAGGATTTAATTCTTCCATCCCCGAATGCAAAATTTGCAAGAAGAGACATACTGGAGAATGCTTCTTCAAGAAAATTTATTGTCACTTTTGCACACAGACCGGGCATGTGTTTGAGAACTGTCCAAAGAAAAAGAACATATCCTGTTTCAATTGTGGAGAGACTGGCCATTTTAAATCAACATGCCCAAAGCTTAATCAAGCAAGATCTAGTGGGACAAAGGCCAATGAGGGAAACAGAAAGAATGTACGAGCTTTCGTACTTAATACTCCTAATGCTACAGCTATTCCAGATGCAGTCACTGGTACATTCAACATTGATAATATTTATGCTAGAGTATTATTTGACTCTGGTGAAAATTTAAGTTTTATAGATTATAAATTTTGTAATCTATTAAACAAGCTCTTCGTTCCGCTAGATAAGATTTATGAAGTAGAAACGGTCGAAAGAAATCTCATCAAAATCTTCGAATCTCTAGATGATTGTACTATCACAATATCTGGACAAGTCATACATGTACGATTAATGCCCATGACATTTGCAGGATTTGATGTTGTCTTAGGAATGGACTGGTTAACCAATAATCAAGCCCATATCCTTTGTGATAAAAAAGCCATAGAAATCCAAATTCCTTCTAGAAAACTTTTAACAATCTATGGCGACAAACAAAATTGACCTCTAGGAATCATCTCAATGCTGAAAGCAACTAAATGCCTTCAGAAGGGATGCATTGTATACTTGGTTCAGATTTCTACCAGTACAAAGGAAAAGAAGATTGAAGATGTATCGGTAGTAACTGACTATGCAGATGTATTTCCAGATGAATTACCTTGTATACCACCTAAAAGAGAAGTAGAATTCAAAATCAATCTTGTACCAGGAACGACTCCCGTTGCTAAAGCTCCATATCGTTTAGCCCCAACAGAAATGAAAGAATAAAAGAAGCAATTTGATGAATTACTTGAGAAAGGATTCATTCGCCCAAGTTCATCTCCTTAGGCTGCTCCAGTTCTCTCCGTTAAAAAGAAATATGGTACAATGTGGATGTGCATTGATTACCGGGAGCTAAACAAAGTAACGATTAAGAATCGTTATCCTCTTCCTAGAATCGATGATCTATTTGATCAATTACAAGGCACTTGCTATTTTTCTAAAATAGATCTTCGATCAGGATATCATCAACTGAAAGTTCAAGAAGAAGATATTCCTAAGACAACGTTCTGAACCAGATATGGACATTATGAGTTCACGGTTATGCCGTTTGTACTTACTGCAAATGTCATGAGGCACTTGCTATTTGATCAATCCTAAATTCAACTAACGGAGTTTTACCGTAGGGCGTGTAACAAACCAGGATCTCAGTCATTAGTTACGTCAAATGACACTATATGAGTTTAAACAAAACCATAAATATTCAGAGTAAATGCGGGTAGCGATAAACAAAGTATTTAATGCGCAAAACAAACACGCCCAAAGTCAATGAAATAAAAGCAGATAAATTGTTCAAATGTTAAAAGACTCTAATGCATGTCCTAAATGTGCACCTGTGCTTAGCGACCTGAGAAAACATGTATGAAAAGTGTCAACACTAGGTTGGTGAGTTCACAGGTTTCAGTTTCATAATAATGTTTTCCAGATCTTGTACATTCAATATATATCAATAGGTATCTAACCTATTTTCATGTTTACTAAAGCACTCGTAACCGAAGCTGACTGTTTGTAATGTTTGAATGCCTTCCACCATGTCTATCAACAGTGGTGATGTGTTTAGATCAATATTACACCCGTTCGACCTCCAATCGAGTTAGCGCGACTAACGCAGGTGGGGTTTGTAAACCCAGTAGTACTACTCAAGATTACCTCGCTAAGTTCATATTAAACGATTCGATGTGTAAGGACTTTCATGATAGAGTGTTACGCTTGGTCTTAACAAGTGATAATATAAGAATTACATAAATCATATGTTTGCGTCATGTTTTCTCCCCCAAATTTAAAAACACTAAAGGGGCCGTGAAACTCACCTGAGTTGTGTAAAGCGTAGTAATTAGCACCACACAAGGATGCAACAAAAACCACAATGGATGGCACGTGGACAATCTACAAATGCCCTAACACATAGGATTTTTATGACAACGATATGGGATAGGTCGGATGTCCTAAAACATACTTAGGAATAGTAAATAGACGCTTGTCATCGGGATTAGAGAATCCCTAGTTCGGTATTAAATACGAATGTGGTATACGTGAAAAACATTACCAAACGCGAGTTAATAATATATTATATACATTCGTGGGTTTTTATGAATTAAATAATAGTTTAGGAAATAATATAAATAATTATATTATTTTTAAAATGTAAATAATACTTAAAATGTATTATAAATTCAATCTCGAGCCTACAGGTATTTTCCGGTGTCAAAACGTATTAATATATTATTGTAATAATATAGGGAATAATTTTTATAAAAGATATTCAAGGAAAAAGGCCCCAAAAAAATGTTGCAGGAGACCGGACGCGAACCCGGGTCTCCTGCGTGTAAGTCCAAAGTTTTAACCATCTCCGCCCGCTAGGGTCTCGCGTACACAACCGGATCGAATGAGTTTTAGTCTTTAACACCCCTGTGTTCTTCCCCCTATCGAAACGAGCCAAGAACCAGTCCCAAAACCCCCCAAATCGACCGGGACAGCTCTTGGAAACATGGGGGTTTTGATAATTGGGGTATTGCGAATCTGTGGATAAGTTTAATTGCAAAATCATTTGGTCTAAGGTCGTTAATTCTAGTTTTGAAAACCAAAAACCCTAGGTTTGAACTTAGGATTGATTTGATTAAATTCGATAATGTTTGAAGTTGGAATCATGGGCTTTTACTGATTAGGATATTGCGAAACTACTCATATAGTTTAATTTGATTGAGGTCGTGTCTAGACCAGTATTCGATTAAACCAGAATTCATATGAACACTAGAATCGGTTCATGATCGATTTGATATTATGAGACTGAATTAGCATAGGGATTTTGATCTATGCATGAAAAAGAACCTAAGGAAGTGTTTGATTACCAGAATGGGGTTCGAATTGTTGGTGCTCGGCTAGAACTCAGTTCCGACTATGCGTGCTTGCTCTCCGGTGACTCCGGCCTCGTCTCCGGTCGAATTGGTGTGTGTAATAGCCTCTGAGGAGTTCGTTCAAGGTGCGCAGGTGCTTAATTGTGAGAATAACAGACGAATCGTGCGAATTTGATAGTGATCAATGGTAGGGTCGACGGTTACGGTTTGGGGTTACAATTCACAATCATTAACGATGATGAACGGTTAGAAACAGATCAATGATGTTCGAAATCATCAATGCCATACGTTACAACTTCGAATTCGATCAGTTTTGCAGTTAAAGATGCAAATTTTGATCAAGAACAATTTGAGTTTGACTTTTAAAAGTCAACAGAACCAATTTCACTCAATTTTGACTTTATAAAGTCAACATAATTGAGTTTGAGTTAATTACACAACTAGTCCTTGTAGTTTAAGTGTATTAGAGTTTGAATTATGACTAATTTAGTCCCTGAGGTTTGTAATAGAGTTAACGGAGTTAACATGGATTTGTCGGGTGTCACACTTACTAATGCTCCTGCCGCATTTATGGATATGATGAATTGTATCTGTAAACCCTACCTAGATAAATTTTGTAACACCCCGCCGAAGGCGGAAACACTGAGGTGAGACGAGAGTGGTGCATCGAACACTTAGGCGCAAGAGAATGCTAATGGGTACACTGAATATTTCAAAGAACCACTACATTCTTACCCAAAAATTTAAAGTGTCATACAAACCACATAAACCAAAATGCAAATCCAGATTGCCTACATAATCCAACATCCCAAATACAAAATACAAAACCAACAACCAAGTCATAATCCAAAAGAAAGTCCCCAAAAGCAATTCACCAAACTAGTCATTTGCTTCAATTCTGTTTACCTGAAAATCATGTTTCAAAAACTGTTAACTATAAAAATAGTCGGTGAGCACGCAGGTTTTGCGACTCGATAAAAGTAAGTAAATAAATTTTAAAATGTAAAAGTAACCATCCGCAGATGATCAAGTACACGTGTTAAGATTTAATTACCCTGAGCCACAATCAAAACCATCAGACTAGTTGTTGCCCATGTATCCAGGTGTCGGATGTGAACACCTACTATGGCTAATTATGCGCCCAAATGACCCTACAAGTCTGGTTGGCGCGACCAACCCTGGGCGGGGGTGTCAACCCAAATAGTACTATACATAATTCCCACCAGTTATCCAAGCTAATTGATTGATTTAAAATGGGGACTTAATACATCCATAAGTAAACCCAGGTAACCTTAATTCCAAGTAACAACGTGCAGTGTGAAACAACTTTTCCCCCGTAAAACAGTATAAATTTAAAAGTGGGGCCGCGAAACTCACCTGAGTGTGAAAAACGTAAAAGTGCGGTAAAATAGTGAAACTACCAACGGTGGTATCCTAACCGAGTCCTACTAACAAGTAGACATGAAATGTATTTAGGAAACCTAATATGTGTGGCTAAGTCAACAAAATCCAAAAGTGGCTATGCAATCAACTGCATACCCAAAACCCGTGCACACGCGTACGAACCATTAAAAATTGTAAAACCGACTTTTATATAAATTCATGACCTTAAAACTTTAAGTTTTAGATTTTAATAAATAACTTCAGTAGTTAAAAAGTCATATAAGATAAAATCTCAAGTCACGGTTTCGTTTGATCAAAAACGCGGTTACACGCGTAAAGTCTCATTTACGGTTTGAAAATCCGATTCGTCCAAAATTAGGGTTTTAGTGTGATATTGTTACCTACAATCACAATGTGGTTCAATTCCAAGATTAAAGACTCCAAATTCAACAAAAATGCTCTTTGATTTCAAGAAATGCAAGTATAAACACCCAAGTGTTCATACACTTTGATCATCAAATCTTGCAAGTTTTTCACTAGATAACTCATTGTGGATGATTATAACAAGATTCCATCCACAAATCCTTGTTAAAAATGCAAGATTCATGCTTAAAACTCTTAAAAACAACAAAACTTGAAAATTAAAGTGAGTGTGTGTGTTCTTGAGAACACATGCAAGATCAAAACAGAAATTTTAAAGATGAAATCATGTTAAAATACATTCAAAACACTAATAACAAGCTCATGAATCCATTAGAACCAAGAATCAAGCTTGGAATTGGATGATTTTGAGCTTGGATGAAGATTTTGGAGGGTTTGGATGTAGTGGTGGTGGGTTTCACGAATTTTGTGAGGGAGAAGAAGAGAAAAGGAGATGGTGGGGGTTGGTATTTATAGGTGGAGAATTGTCCCACTTTTTATAAAAATTACACCTCTAAACACTTTAATAAATATTTTTATCCAAACATAAAAATCTAGTATCCAAAATAATGAATTTTGAAAAATTTTAAAACATAAAAACTCAAAAAATTTTAAAAATTTATACCGGGTATTTACCGGAAGAACCACCTGTGATCGTTAGTTTAATCAAGAATCACAAAAGTTAGCACATATAATGTTATAAAATATCATTCTTAACTAAAATTTAAATATAAAAATTATTTTTAAGAATTTAAATTTTACCGTTTATTTAACGCGTTTTCACTCACACTCATGTGAGTATACTGTTTGCTTTTACTATAACACATTTTAAGTAAAGATTGATAACAACATATGAAAATTTATATCTATTGTTTTAAATGTAATATATAGGACATTTTTTAATCATATCTCCTTCTCCTTTTTACTCTATGTGACTATCTTTCAAATATTACGTACAAATGGTTATATGATTCTCGCGTTTCTACTTAAAAATGGTTATATATAACACCTTATTTTATTAATTGAAGTTTGACATGATAGTATTAATAACGTTTGAATGTATATCATGTGTTATTGACTTTCAAATTGATGAATAATAGGGATTATAAAATGCTATAGCTTGTGCATGAGAGAAAAGAAATAATAAAATAAAGAAATGAAAGAAAATTCAGGACAAGTAAAATATAAAAATTAAGAAAGATAGTAGACACGGCAACAATGATCACCCATTTGAATAGGTTCTTAAAAATATTCTATAATTCTCCACACTCATCCATAGTATGTGGAACCATGATAGACAAGATCACATGTAGATATTGGAAAATCCACCATGAATGTCACCTCAATGGTGGAATCCATGGTATAAAAAGTCTTGACTTTTATAAACTTTCATGAGAATGGCTCCAAGAAAACATATTTCCTCGTTTTTTTTGGAATGTTTTTTGAAATTTGGTGTTGAGCAATCTCATATGAAATTTGAATGTTAACATGTAAGTATACATATCCCATTATTGGTTTAGCAAAAAAAAAAACTTTTTGAGATTTTTATAGAGTTAATTACATGGATAGTGTATGTGGTTTATGAAAAATAACAGGTATGAGTACTAAAAGTTTCAAGTTGCAAATATTGGTATTATGTTTAGATTTTGTAATAATATTGGATATTAAGACTAACTTTTGTTAGTTTTTCTATAGGACTGGTTGTGTAACTTAATAGTTTGATGAGGAACCCTTTTATAACCAAAGTTTACCCACATGGACCATTATGAATTAACCCACCCCCTCCGTAGTCTCCTTCATCTCTTTGTGTAATTAACCCCCACCATCGGTCGCCACCTCTTCCCGTGCACCAACCATAAGTCAAACCATCCCCACCCCGCCCAACGTTCCTCACTACCCTAGAACTCAGGCTCCCAAAAATCTGAAATCGATCTATCAGCTTTTCCCACCATCAAAACCTAAAATCGCTGGCCGCCGCTTCTTTTTCGATTACAGGGACTGACGCTTATGTTATCCCTGTATGATTTTTACCAGTAGGGTTAAAATCTCTTCCACCCTTCACTAGAACTAAACATCACTATCACGATAGGGCTTTCATTTGCGGTGACGTACCAGAAATCAACCACGACGAATACAGAAACTAGCAATTTCTTTAGCCACCGCCCAAGGAGTGTTGCCCGGAAACGCGCGAATCAAATAACAAGATACAAGATCGAGGAGTGTTGTGGCAAAAGTCATATCTTGAAATCGATTTTCCGGGGACCCCAACTTCTCCAACACGTGATGGGGCGGGGTGAGGGGCTTTCAAAAACGTGTTTAGATTTAACGAGGAGAGTGGTGTGGTGGCAGTGGCGGAGTTCTGACGAGGCGGTGGTGGCTGGTGGTAATGGGGCAACGGAAATGGTGTGGTTGTCGGAGTTCTGACGATAGGGGTGGTGTGGTGGCAGTGGTTGTTGGGTGCCGATGATTGTGATTGGGTAGAGGAGATGGAGACGGCAGTGGTGGCCTATGGTGGTGGTGGCGGTGGTGGCCGATGGTGGGGGTTAATTGAAACACAATATCCATACTTGTAACTTGAAACCCTTAGTATCATAACTGTTACTTTTTACAAACCACATGTACTATCCATGTAATAAACTCTTTTTTATATCTTGTGATTCTATCGTACAATAGTATTTTTTCCTTACAGATTTACTGCGATCGTGTTCTTAGTTAGGGTTTTAGATATTTTCCTTGTATGAGTAAAATTACAAGATTTCTTTTGCTATACGAAGCATTTTCAACTTCTTTTTACATGTTGTATACTTGTAAAGAAAGAGAGGACTTGCATACAAAATTGTGAATTATAGGTGTATGTAAAAAACATTTAACTTAAAATGTGACATGTCAAATAAAATTTAGGGGCCGTTTGGTAAAATCTGAACCATTAAGTGCTGAACCATTAAGAGGTCTGAATGGTTCAACATGGTTCCAAAGCTGAACCATTAAGAGGTGGGCTTTTAGCGAAACAAACACCCTTACCTCTTACTGATTCAGAGCTAAGTCTTTTAATGAAATCATTAAGAAGCTACCAAACAACCCCTTAGACTAGTTTCATCACTTTTAACCTCAAAACTACAAGTTTAATACGCCTTTTTTTTAATCTGAAAACATAATATTTGGATTTAAGGCAAAGGCCAACACCAAATATAAGCCTATCATTATTTGTTTACGGGTCTTCTTTGATTTATCTAAACTATCTAATAAAGAAATAACTAGGGTGTCACACAGTGACGGATCCAGAAGTTTTTGTGAGCGGGTACACAAAGTAGGTCTGATCAGAGCGAGTTTGGTCAAAACAAATCGGTTCAAAATCGGCCGGGTAAAAACAAATACTTATTTACATAACGATATAATAAAAATATTTATACCTATTTACTTAAAGATATTAATATAAAACTATTCATACTTATTACTTAAAAACGTGTACAGCTAACTGATTAAACACAAGAATATGTCACAAATAAGACAAAAACACTTGTAAACCATAAATAAGAAGAAAAAAATATACTTATAAACCAAAAGTAAAAAATACAAAAAAAAGCTAATAAATCAATTGAATAATCAATAATAAAACATATTATTTATCTACAAAATTTAATTTGTTATGATTAATGTCTATTTTTTAGATGTTTAATATAAGACTATTAAAAAATCAAATGATAATAAAAGGTTTAATGTGTAAATTTAGTTGTATTACAAGGGTTAATATGAAATTTTTATTTATTTATTTTAATTATCAACAAACACTTTGGATTTCCCACTTTCCCATGTCATTTCTTTATCTTCTTCTTCTCTCTAATATTTTTTCTCCATTAAAGCTTTTATGGTTTTTTATAGAATAAATTATCATCTTTACTTAAAATTATCAGCAACCTCTTTGGTTTCTTTCCCTCTTGGTTTGTTGAAAATCGGATGACGGGTGACTCTTAGCATATTTAAGAAGGTGCCTACTAAGAGAGATAAAAAATTTCTCACTACGCAGATGAATCTCATCGGGTGCCTCGCCACCCACTGAACCCTACATGAATTCGCCCCTAGTGTCACATGACACAATTCTAGCCCTCACCAGCCTTTTCTTTTCGCAACTCTATCATATTAAATAATGATATTAAAAAAATATATTTTTAAATATTTAATATAAATTTAATTATGGATAGTTATTATATCATTAACTAAGTTAATTTAATAGGAAATTAATTATGGATGGTTATAATTTATGACGTTTCTTATCAAATTTCGAAAAATAAATTTGTATAGTGGATAGTTATTATATCATCAGATTGTTTTTACATTTTAATCAACTTCATTATTTTATGCAACTAAATTAATAATTCGTTTCAATTTTTATCTAAAAGTTTTGTTTATCATCAATTATATTGTTCAATCATATTTTTATGAATTCTATAAACTGAAAACGACCTTATAGCAAGGTATGATCCAATAAAAAAAACCTTCGATCATAGTTACATATTCAAAGATCTAATATTTGTTATGGTTTGTTGAATCTCATTGTATTTTTTGTCATATCATTATAGCCAAAATATTTCAAGCAATTTATTTCCTTTTATTCTCATTTTGATTGATTTATTAAATTAAGTTTCATAAAAAATGTTTTAAAATATAATTAATTTTTCGTCATAATTCTATAAAGTTATATCAGTTATTAACAACACATGAACCCCTCTATTGAATCGGTGAATTGCTCTCGTCTCTCTCACTATCGATTTATGTTTTGGCGGAACTTCCTACCGCCGATGCAGAATGACCTCATATGTGACGCGTCTGTCGTTGTGCAACCGCTGACTGTCGCAACCCTCCTCAACCAGCATGACCCGTGGAGCACTACAACGATTCTTAGTGGTGTGTCTGTTCGCATTCCAAGGTAACAACCTATCTTCATATCCTTCTTAAATAGCAGCCGCATATACAGTCGTATTCACCTTAGGATCGAATAAGATTTATGTATCTAAATAGGTTTTCGGTGAATGTAATTAAATGAAGAAAACGACTCACTTTCTTTTCTTCTTTTTTTTGTTGTTTTGTTTTCTTGCACATCGTGATTCTAGGCCACAATTTCTATATTATGCATATGCATGTGAATGTAATCTTATTTCTTTATTAACTAAAATATGTATTTTGATAAATAATTTGAAAATTTGAAGTTTCTTTATTTTGATTTTCAGGTGAGCTATCATTTAATTTTAATTTATGGTGGTGATGTCAAAAGCAAATGAATTGGGTTATCTTCTATTACTAATGTGTCAAAAGAGTAAAACAAACAATTCTCCTTTTTCATATATGCAAATTAGAGGGTCATTTTTGACCCATTATGTAAAAAATGTATCAGTTTGGATTATGTTCCATTACTAACGAGTCAAAAGGATAAAGTAGAAAATTTATCAAATGAACAAAAAATTTGTTTCTCTAAACGGCATTTGAATCAAAAGATGCTTACTTGAGAGCCATTGGTTACCAAGAAGAAAATGGAAAGCTTGAAAATAATGATAATCATGTAGAAAGATTAACCTAAAAAATAAAACTCTACGAGGTTTTAATTCATGTTTTCTCTCTAACAATTGATCATTTTTATTATAAGTAGAAATTCTTTATATACCGACTACTTAAATTAATAAAAATCCATTTTTTAATTTAATCTTTTAGATTGAATTTAACAGTATTCGAAATCTATGTGGAATTGAAGAGGGTTGGAAATGGTTTGCTAGGTTTTTAAATACTCTACCATCAAATATATACACCTTAGTGACACTTGAGACTTTCCTTGAAGTGAGTTTATATCATGACTTATTTTAGATTTTTGCATATGTTTATATATGTTTTGTAGAAGTGACAACTTCGACACATTTTCTTATTAATGGGTCGATTTGAGTTCTGTTTTATCTATAGCGGGTAAAACAGTTAAAAATTAAATAAAAGTAGTCTAAATGAGAAGGCAAGCCGGTTGAAAGTCGCCATAAGTTTAAATCTCATACAAATAATTATACTCAAATTGTTATATTATAATGATAATAGTATAATTTTTTAGTCATATTGACACTAAACTATACCTGATAAATAATTAAGTGGTGTTTGGGATTACTTATTTAAAACTACTTTTGACTTCTTCTAAAAGTTAGAATTTTCTACTTTTCAAAAATGACTTTTCATCTGTTTTAAAAATGACTTTTTTATCATTTATCCAAATGAACTTTTGACTTATTACCTTTTTGGAAAAGGTAATAAGTTAATAAGTAGTTTGAAAAGTAAATCCAAAAACCCCCTTAATTGGTCGCGTCACAAGTCATAATTCTATGATCCTAGTATTTTTTTTCCGCTTATTTTTCTCAGTTATTTAATATTTTATTTATTTAATATTTTCTTTCTCATCTATTTTCAATTATTACTAATTATTTAATATTTATTTTATTCGAGTTTCTAACCTAATATCTAGTATTAAATCCAAGCCCATGATTAATATGTTTGCTAATGAGCTGGTGGTGGAGTGGTAAGGGAGAGACCTGATATTACTAATGACACAGGTTCAATCTCTGCCCTCCACATTAGTTTCTGCGTCATGCAAATGAGGCCTAGCTCTTAGGCTGACGCACCTGGGTTTTACCCATGTTGATCCAGGGTTCGAGCCTCGGCTCTCCCTCAAGCCCGGAAGGGGCCGTATTGGGTGAGATTTTTCCTTGGATGCTCTACAACTCTGAAGCCAAGTGGGCCCGGTTAAGACAACATATTGACCGGAGTTGGACGAGGCTCTCCCATATGACGGGAGGTGTGTTAAAAAAAAATTAATATGTTTGTTTTGTTTCTTTTGAAGAAATCCCTTTTATTTTTAATCTTGTGAAAAATAGCCTCCATTAAAATATCCGACCAAACACACACTATTATAGATGGTCCGTTTCTCTCTCCGCCGTGTCAATGGCGATCGGAGCTTTACCCCTTGCGTTCACCGCCGTTTAATTTAACTCCTCACCCCCAAAAATCGCAACCTACCGCCTGACCTCCACTGGACCCCATGCTGCAAATAATTTCCCCTAATTTTCCTCAAACCACCACAGGTACGTCAACGACTTTTCTCATAGTAGTTTGTGTCCGAAGAAGTCAGCTTTTAAGTCCCCCAATTTATCTCTTTCTCTCTGTTTCAATTAAACGATCTGAGATCCATAGCATTCGTTGAATTCGATTTAGTAATTGAGTTGTTTTATGCGTTTGTATACTCAACTGCTTACACATTTACGTGTTTGTTTTAATTTATTAGGATTCTGTTGACTATAAATTGCCAAGCGTAGTCTCCCTCTGTTTTTAGGGTTACATAATCAGACAGTCATGCAAAGGCATCGTAATCCTGCGAATGGATATAGGTCTAATCCTATCGGAATAGGAGGAGGTGGTGGTGGTATAGCTGCCGGTGGTCCTGGTTACCGGAACTACAATCGCGGTGGTTTCAGCAGAGGCCAGCCCCCTCCGCCTCGCCGGATTGATGTGTTTATGGAAGCAGGGAAATTGGCAACTGAGTATTTAGTTTCTAAGGGTTTACTTCCGCCGAATTCGCTTAATGGTAAATGGCAAAACAGTAATTTGAAGAATCAAATCGGTGGTGGAGATGGTGTTTCTGATGCAGTTTCAGGTACTGGTAGTGGTAGAAGAAGGTTTGCTGATGAGTACAGTAGTGCAACAGGTTCAAGAGATGGAATTAGGGCTAGGAGAACGATGGGATCTTTTAAAAACCCTGTGCTTGAATTGAATCGGGAAGTTAACCGGAGTTCTTCGTTGTCTGAAAAGGTTGAAGGTGTGTTGGATAAACAAGGAGACGGGGATTCCTTTTCTGGATCTATGGAAGAACAAAAATCTGGGAAAGATGGTGCCGGTGAGGACCAGAAATCAGTATCTGGTGATTTAGAATCAAAAAGTTATGATGCAGGTAACCTAGATGCAACGATTACAAACCAACAAAAACAATCACCTGATGAAAGTGCAGGCATCAAGACCCCGATTTCAGAGGAAAGAAACGACAGCTTGAAGAACATAAACATGAGTACAGATGATGTGGCGATGGATGATGGTAACCAGGAGTCTGAGAAACCAATTGTTAGAGAAGATCCACCTGAGGAGGATAACAACAAAACTCCAAACAATAACAGTAGTGATTTGCTAACACTAATCAGGTTTAACAAAATACCCACCAGAACGCGTTCTTCTGTGACTCTTAAGGGCTCAAAAAGTGACCCAGTGTTGGTTTCTGGAGTTGAAAACAGGAACAAACAGGATGATGAAAATCAAGGATTAAACCATGAACTGGAACTGAAGATTGAACAAGTCCCTTCTGAAGGTGATCATAAATATGAATTTGGACAAGGATTACCCTCACGATCTCTATCTTTTCCTCAAAGATCTTCCGTTTCTGATCAAGAACTAAGTGAAGGACCACATGGATATACTAGAAGCCGCTCTGCTTTATTGGGTGGAGGCGAGAAAAGACCATTGCAAATCAATGATAGCACAGAAGCAGCCAAGAAACCTAGAGATTGGGCCTCTGCAGATCCTCAAGCAGATGATTACTTGCATATTTCCAGCTTAAGGGACCGATCATCTTCTGAAGAAGGTACGCCAGGAATCACTCAACCATGCAACTCTTATGCTGAAGAGAAACAGCTTTTTCCTAGTTCTTTTAAGATTTGTGACCTCAATTTAATGGGAGTTTCTGATGTACGTGATAATCATAATACGAATTCAGTCATTGGCTTTTCATCAGCTGGACAAGCAAAGCAAGAACCGGTGTCTGTTGACTTTGATTTGACCATGAATAGTAGTTGTGATATAACTGATAGACATGGCAAAGGGGTTGAGGTCATTGATTTGGATTGTGATTCCATGCAAGAGGACGACGACAATGACAACGACAACGACAACAATAACTCGGAGCGGAGGCAAGTTCATGTATTTTTTTTTTTACAGAAATTAATTTTATTTTGTTGGTATATTAGGTAAATGGCATTGCATTATCTTTGTTCTTTAAATTATGTATTAACAAAATGTGGATATTTTCAAATATTTAGGGAGGAAGCTATATTTACAGGTCTTGAGAGCTTTCCAGACAGTATGCAGAGGGTCAGTGACATGCCTGGAGATGGTTATGGGCTTATGATTTCTGAGTTGTTAGCGGCTGACATTCCTAATTCTTCTGTATCAACGGGTGTTAATTCTTTGCATAATGAAATGAGCCTCCCAACCGAAGAGGCATGTCCTTATTTTCTTTATTAACATGAATATACATTGATGTTTTTTGTTTAATATGGTATAAATTATTGATTTGTTGACTCTTTAGGATGTTATTAAATTTCTTTGTGGAGAAATCAATCCCTTAAAGCTTATTGTCAAGATATATGTGTCAATCAATGGTTATGGGATCAAGTTATTTACCGATAGTTTTCAGTATGCATGTTTAATTTTATAATCTTGGTTCTCATTTTTGTGAACTGCTAAAATACTTGTGTTGATGATTTTTTTCAGGGGATGCTTGGTGATGATGAGTCGATATATATGTCATTGGGAGAAATACCGATAAGTATGCCAAAACTCTAATTTTATTGGTAATATTGTTTGTTTATCTACTTATTGAGCTGTTGCTATGTGTTCATATGCACAACACCATATCCATTATCCATTTCATGATGTTGTTACGCCTTAGAAAAGTTTGATCTTTTGTCATGCTTATTGTGGTTGGATAGGACCCGGACAAAAATACATTGACTATGATGGAAAAAAAATGAACAAACTAGTAATAAAGTATCTAAATGAACAGAATAACACCTATATTCAAGAGAAGCTAAATCTCCTTAAAATCTGTTTCAATTTGAACATACTAATATCCTATATTTAGAGCTACTTACTTAGAATACATCATTTCCTTGTTATATAGGGAATAATTCAATTCATTATTAAATTGAGTTTGATATGAGCACAATTCTGATATTGCATGATGTTTCGATAATGTAGACTAAAGGAGGCTGTTGAACCATTTATTTAATAACCGGTCATTTTGGGTTATGTTTTAGAGTTGATTACACAAATAGTGCATGTGGTTTGCGGAAAGTAACAAGTTTGGGTATTAAGGGTTTAAAGTAATAGGTTTGGGTTTTATGCTTTTAATTTTGTAACGAGTTTGGGTGTTAAGGCTAACTTCCGTTAAATTTTCTGTTAATTTTGGGTAAAATGACTAAAATACCCTTTTCGGAAAGTAACAGGTTTGGGTACTAAGGGTTTAAAGTAAAAGGGTATTTTGGTCATTTCACCCCAAGTTAACAGAAAAGTTAACGGAAGTTTGTCTTAATACCCAAACTTGTTACAAAATTGAAAGCATAAAACCCAGATCTGTTACTTTAAACCCTTAGTAACTAAACATGTTACTTTTCGCAAACCACAAGGACTATCGGTGTAATTAACTCTATATTTTATTGATAACAAGTCAAACTGGTAAAATCTAAAAAATAGCTGTAAAGGGGAACAATTTGGAATTGACAGAAAGTTTACTCCCAAGTGTTTTAAGGATTCTAAATTTTTAATACTATGTGTATACTTATGTTTTTTTTCGTGGTGACCATTAGATCCCGGTAAACTCACGGGACCCGCCAATACCCTGCAAACCAACGGATGCACTTATAATTTGCTTGGTGTGTGCCAGGTTTCGTGCCAGTCTGGGATCAGCAGCCTTCACAGGGATATGATAAGCGTTATTAAAATGGCCTGAGATATTTCAGTGTGTAACGTGGTATGTTCATCTGCTAAAATATTGCCATTTTAGTCGGTTTTTTTAATCTCCAGACTATTTTATGCTTTTGCTTAGTTTCAAATATATAGAACGTCGCTCGTAATCATGATTGTTATACAAGACAGCCTGTAAGCACAAACCATTAATGTTTTCGGTTCTTCCTACTGTTTGATCTCTACAGTACACCCTCATTTATTTATAAATGTATCCATGGTTTTTAACCCCACTGGTAAGCCCACCACAGTTTATAAACCAATTTAAGTTGACCCGTCTTTTTAAGTTATTTGGTAGCTGGAATTTGGATGATAGTAGGTTTTGTGCATCTTGGCGTTTCGTCTATAGATGATATAAGCACATGGTTGATTGTAAATGAATGGTTGGATTTGTAGCATGTGTTAAAGTGTTGGTATCTGTTGCGAGTGTTTCCTCTTGTGTGCTGCTCTTATACACTGCATGCTTCTCAACATAGCATGTCGTTGATCCGTGTGCTCAGCTTCTAGCCTATGTCATATGCTGACACGTGGAGTTGACTTTGTTAGAGTTAGTTGTAGGGAGTTGCTAGAGTTACCCTTCACATCAACTTCTGCAATGAACTTGAATCACTCTTCTGCACCGCCATTCTGGTTCACTCCAGTCACCGACCCAAACTCTAATTTTGGCCACAATTTTCGAGTTGGCAAAGGAGGATGGAAAAGTATGACTAACTGAAGTGGCCAGAATCATCACCCTGGTACTGGTAGTAGTCATACTGGTGGTGCAAAATGGTGGTCGTATATGATTGTGTCTAGTGTAACTGTCCCAACGAATGGTGGATAGGCTGTCACCGAGGATGGTGGTGGTGGTTGTTCTCCCATGCCATTAATGTAAGCAAGTGAATAGCCGAATCAAGAGCGAGAAGACAAGCCTTGTGGGAGGCTGCACCATGTCAGGTGTTGAGCGCGCGTCGGAAGGGCTGGATCTTCTGGGTTCCGGTGGGTTATGGCGGGATATTAGGTTTTGTTGGCCGTGGTTAGTCATCACATCTATGACTGACTTTGGTGAAGTTATAAGATGTTGCATAGTTGTGTTGAAATTATTGAATTAATATCTAAATAACAAAGGTGAATTGATATAAGTATTTGTGTTTCATGAATTTATTTTATTCCTTTTTAAGAGCATTTCAAATGTTTACCATGAATAATTTAATTATATAATTAGGGATGAAAAAAGAACACATATCTGATAGGAAAACATGAAACATTTGAGACAAGTATTCAAGTATGGGACTAGTTTTAAAGTTTTTCGTGGGTTTCATATGTGTATGATGCAGTCTGATTGCCTAAACCCATTTACCCGTATCAAAATTGAGTATACTAATATATTATATAATCTTAAAAAAATATAATAAATAGTATGTTGAAGCTCTAAGACAGTTGAATTTTTTATATTTATGAGTGATTATAGAAGTGTATTTGAATATTTAATATTATAAGTCGTTTTTTAAGGTGAGTTTAAATCGGGTAATGAGTATCACATGTAATTTTTAACTACATAAGACCATAAACCCGACGAAACATGTGTAATGTATTTACTTATCTACACGTGAACATCTTGGTCTTTCGCCCTATTTCTTGTGGTGTTAGGATACAAATTGGTAATCAAGCATTAAGAGCTAAACGTTGGTGAAGAAGGAGATTACACTCAAATTCATTAGCGGCCATTCTCATTCATCGACCGGTTATTTAAGTACAATTGGACTTGTTCACAATAACCACTATACTACTCTACAATTACACTTCAGGTCCCTCTATTATTTATCATCTAACAATGCTCCCCCCATAAAAGATTCTTGACCCCAAGAATCAAAATAAGAAAAAAAAATGTAATTTTGCATGTAGTAGCAGCTTTGTTGCAGTTTGCTTCACAACCTCTTGAATCTGTATATTTGGTGCGCCACAACTCACCTTCAGAGCTAGTGAAACTTATTCCATTCCCATCCATAAAGCCTTCCCACTAATGTTAATGTCATAGTGTGCCTTTAGCCACCTGAGATCTGTGATATAAAACGGCCATGCAATGCTTGGAGTTTATGAGAAACAAAGTGGTCCTTAAAATTCCTATGTTCTAGTTGATCAAATTTGCTCCACTCAAAAGCATAAAGATCACCAGAAGAGGAAACAGAGATTGTATGCCTCCAACCACAACCATAAAGATCATCAACTTCAGTTATAGCCACTGTAGCAGTGACCATTTTCACATTTATACCTTGGAAAGCTTCAATCTTCTGTGGGACAAGAGAGTCCTCAGTTGTGCCTAAACCAAGTTGTTCATTTTGGTTCCAGCCCCAACTCTGCACCTCGTGTTCCATGGTGACCGCCAAATAATGACTATCCCCACTAGCAATTTGTCTTATCCGTATCCCCTGTAAAGCTTTTATTGACTAGGAAATAAAGAAATCAGTGGAGTTGCCCTGTCCATCCTCTCCCCTTCCCCATGAACAAACAATATTTCCCAAAATTAAAACATAGTTACCGCAGCCATGTATAATTACAATGAAAAACATCAATTTAGCTTTCCATCTGCGCCACAAGTACTTCCCAACCAACACTTTATATTTCCATTTGAGCCATATGTATATCTTCATATTTAAACAACCCCCATTCAGAATGAAAACCAATTGTAAATAAGGTTCTAAAACATCATAGTAAATTCTGCACACTTCAGGGTTGCCTTCTGCACCAAAAACATCCAGTTGTTATGAAACCCAACCTTGGAAGTTATCAGGAAGCTACCAAATTTCACAGCTACCAACCTAGTGTTGTGGGTCCAAATTTTATCAGCATTCACATTAAACCATGGCACCATCCAAATTACATAACCATTGAATTGGACAACTAAATTTGGTTGCATCCAAATTATGAAATCATTTATTTCTGAATTGGTAGGAAGATACCAAGATGGTTTCACATTTAACCCAAAATTACTCATCAAGATCAACACATTCTTAAATTTCCATTTATGCCATCTATGCACCTTTCTGGTTAATAATTCCTGCTGGATCATATGATTCTTTTTATAAATCTTGTTGCCCAAATCTTCAATTACAATAGCCTTCTTTATCCCCTTGTAATTCCCTGTCGTATCAAGTATTTTAGCAACCTTAACAAAACTAATAGGGATCATATCATCATGTTCTAAAGATTTGTCTTTTAAAAGCTCCCATACTAAACTATCTTTAGCACCTTCACCATTGCAAACAATCTGAATAGTCTGACTTGTGGTGTAGATCAAATGTCTTGCCAGATGTATAGCTTCACAATTACCATGCCAACAGTCACTATTTTTATTCATTAAACCACCATCAATATACATATTTAGAAGGTAACCATAATCAACATGAGCATCTTGATAAAGGGTAACTTCTGTCATAAAACTCCCAACACCTTTGAATGCCTTTAACTGCAAATGGTTGGTATATGCTTTTGAATACACCTGCTTTAAAAACAACTTCCCTATACGTTTATCACCACTTTTCCAAACCATTTTAAACTCAATGGTCTCACTATCTTTACAAGTCCAACCTGTGTCCTTCCAAAACTGGGCATTTAAATGTATATCCTTTATGATCCCATGGTAAACCACTTTGAATTGGTCACTCATACCATCATCATCATTAAGAACAATCAAAGAAAGTGACACATTCTTTATTTCCATTTGATTTAATCGCTTCAAATCATAGCCTACAATGTACATTGCAATTTACACCATCCAAAATGATCAAATGAACTAATCCACTGTTGAGTACTAATTGATTTCCTTGTTCTTCCCCATGGTCTATTATCTTTCTTATTTACTATGTCTTGATTTATTTCCACTTTGTTTTCATTTTTCTTTGAATCATCTATTTCACTTTTCTTTGACTCGTCATCATTAACTACTTCTTGAACTTCATTCCTAATTCCATATTCAATACTTGGTTCTAGAATCTGATTCCTATTTTCATATTCATATTCGTGATTAATGGGTTCTTGAATATCATTTCTAACCCTTTTAGGCATTTCCTCAAACACTTGGTGGGCAGATTCCACTTTTGTGAATTGAGAAGAATAGGGTGATTCAAGAATTTGTTCATTATCACTAAAGATATCATGACTACTTGTTTGGTGTGGATCGAATGTACTTACCTCAAAGTCTGATGATCCTTCTTGAATTGACCCGTGAACTAAAACCCAATTAGGAATCCTTTCTTGTAATCTAGCCACATACATCGCCATCTCTAGACTTAAACCTCTTTCCAAATTATGATACGCCAAAAGCATATCACCAATTCCTGGTTTAAGACCGAAAATTAAGCAATACACCGCATAATCTTCAAAAATTTCTTCCGAAATTCTGACCTTATTAAGCAAGAACTTGAATTCATCACAATATTCATCAACTGTACCTTCTTGGCTCAATGACATAAACTCGTCCATGGTAATCTGTCCTTTTGATTTGTTGTCGCTGTTGTGAATCTTGATTGACCCTAAATTCTTGAATCGTTGATGCTGATCGTTGTTGTTACTGTCACTGCCCTAACCCACGGTCAGAGGAAAGAATGCCCCGATACCATTGTTAGGATACAAAATCAAGCATTAAGAGCTAAACATTGAAGAAGAAGAAGAATCCAGAGAAGAAGGAGATTACTCTCAATTTCATTTCGACCATTCTCATTCATCGACCGGTTGTTTAAGTACAATTGGACTTGTTCACAATATCCCCTATACTACTCTACAATTACACTTCAGGTCCCTCTATTATTTATCATCTAACACGTGGTTAAACACCCATCTTTCATGTGGTTAAAATGTGTCATTAGAGATGAATGTGATTATGGGTCTAATCAAGTAGGTTTGCCCTTTCGGTTCCTTGAGAGTTGAACTTATATCATCATGATCAAGTTTTCTAGTGTCTTCGGTTTAATCAATTGGGATGGATTGAAGGAGTGTGCTCTGTTTAGTTTAGTTTTTTTGCAAATTGGCGGTCGGGATCGGGATCAGACTTGTTTATTAAATGAACTTCATCCTAAGCTCGAGCTTGTTTAAACTCTGTTCGATTCGAGCTTTTAGCTAGCAATCTTGAGTAGCTTACAAACGGCTCGACTCATTTACAACTTCATGTAAGAAAACATAAACAAAATAAATGATTTGATTTAACAACTCTCGATACACAATATTCATTAGATGTTTTAGAAGCACATATGCTCTTGGACTCACTAACACAAGCATGTATTCAATCTAGTTAGGAATTAATCAAACCCTAATTTCAAAGAGGTAGAGAGAAGATAGAGAAAAGCTAGAGAGAGTAAAAGTATCTGAAATGAACCTCTTTCTCAAACCCAACAATATCTAATCTCATAGTACATAGTCTAGGGTTATTAAGATATGTACATAATGGTATTCATTCTCAAGTGACTGAGGGTTCTAGTCTCATGGTGAACAAAGATGTAGATTTAGAAGTAAGAATGTAGGATTACTTGGTGTGTGAGTTCGTCGTTCTAAAAAGAAAAAAATAATCTAATCTCTTAGTATCCGAAAGAGCAGCCATGGTCCTTCATCTTCTTGGATGTGTTTCCAAATATTCATCTAGTGTGTGTTAAAGAAGGTTTTTTTGGATGTAAACATTCGTTATGTCGGAGGATTATGGGTGTGGATGGAATTCAAGAACGTATCGATTTGTAACTAGTTAAAAAAAATAGGACATGAGTTGCTACTTTAGAGAACTAAAACTGCTCTCCAAATCCTTTATGTCCTCTTCTCCCAACCCGTAGATGAATCAGATGATGAGAGGTCTACTTCACAAAATTCTGAAAGTGAAGATATGGAGATGTTTGAGAAACAAGAATTCATGCACGGGTTGAGAGAAGAGGACACTATTGAAAGGATATATGAAGGAATTAAAGAAATTGAGGAAGGGGAAATACATGAACTACCTTTAATACATGCAGATGAGGTAGTGATGGAAAGTGAGGGTAAAGAAACACCTTGTGGAGACCAAGATTAAAACAGTGACTCGTCAATCTCCAAACCGCCGGGTTTTGGAGGATTAAAGTTTTCTAATGTGGGATTCGACGGAAATGGTGGGGGACCGGAACCACGCTCATGAATCTTTCTCCTCCTCCTCCTCCTCCTCCTCATCCTTGGGTAAGTGTAAAACAAAAGGGATCCTTGATAGTTGACTTATCTCGGTTTATTGATACGGGGAAGCTAATGGGTTTTGATATGGAGGGGTGTGAAACAACACTTCAAAAGATAATTTCTGGTATGGTCCGAATGGGGTGGATCCATAAATGTATGTGGGGTCTGTGATAGAAAATCCAATGCTTGTTACAGATTATCGGGCAATTAGTTTGATCTCCATGCAATATAAGATTATTGTCAAAGTTTTAGCTAATCGTATAGCAAAAGTGATAGGTTCGATGGTTAGTGTGTAACGGTCGGCGTATATTCAAGGTTGACAAATATTGGACGGGCCTCTTATTGTGAATGAAGTTATAGATTGGTACAAAAAAAAGTTAATGCTTTTGAAGATAAACTTTGAGAAATCCTTTGATTCGTTGAATTGGGATTACTTGGAGAAACTTTTGGGTTTCATGGGGTTTGGCCGAAAATGGGTGTCATGGATTCGAGCATTTTTATCTTCAGTTAGATTTTCGGTTTTGGTTAATGGTAGCCCTTCTGAGCAATTCCAATTAGAGAGAGGGTTAAGACAAGGCGATCCTCTATCTCCATTCTTATTTATTTTAGCTATGGAGGGCTTACACATTATGATTAAAGATTCACTGGAGGCGGGTATTTTTCGAGGGGCGAAGATTGGCGGCGAAGGTATGGTTATCTCTCATTTATTCTTTGCGGTGATACTCTAGCGGTAGGTGAATGGTCTTATAATAACATTGAAACATGGTTATTGTTGAATTGTTTTTTCTTAGCCTCGGGGTTAAAAATTAATATGCACAAATCTACTTTGATCAGGGTGGGAGTGGATTTCCATGAGGTGGGCGCATATGCGACCTTGGTAGGGTGCAGGGCAGAAAAAATTCCTTTAATGTATTTAGGTGTTTCGGTTGGAGTTAATATGGCTAGGTCCCAAGGTTGGAGTATAATCATGGATAAGTTTAAAAAAGAGGCTTTCCAGATGGAAAGCTAATATGTTGTTTATTGGAGGTCGGCTGGTCCTTATTTCGTCAGTTCTTGGTTCGATTGGAATCTATTATATGTCGTTGTTTTTTATGCCAAAGAAGGTTGCTAAAGATTTGTAAGCCTTGCATTCGAGTTTTTTTGGGGCGCGAATGGGAGCTCGTGAAAACTTCATTGGGTTAATTGGGATTTGGTTTCGGCTTCAAAGGAGAGTGGGGGTCTAGGAATCGGTTCTTTATACGCTTTTAAGCATGCTATTTTGTTAAAGTGGGGAGACGCTATTTGGGTAACCAACAAAGTCTTTGGGCTTCTATGATTCACGCTATTCATGGGAGTAAAGTGGGTGTTTTTGAAAGAGGGATGTCGCAAGGGGGAAATGAGGTTTGGAATAGGATTGTCAAGGCTTTTGACTCTCTTCATGATAGAGGTGTCATCCTATATTCGTTTTTGAGAAGAAAGGTGGGTAATGGGACTTCTATTTTATTTTGGATATACATTTGGGTGGGTGATGTCTGTCTCAGATAGCTTTTTCCCATATTATTTGCTTTGGAAAATTATAAAGAATGCAAGTTGGTGGACCGATGGAATAATGTTTTGGGCTCTTGGTTGTGGCGTAGGGACATTCGGGGGTGGTATTGAGGCGGATCAACTTGAGGAGTTGTACCATATTCTACAAAGTGTCTCACTAAATCTAGAAGACGATTCTTGGTTTTGCAAGTTAGTGAAAGATGAGCCTTTCTCAGTGAGATCGATTCATCTGTGGATTGATCATTGTATTCTCTCGGTTGGGCCTCGCCCCACCTCATGGAATAGATGTATTCATAGAAAGGTTAATATTTTGGCTTGGAGAATTTTGTTGAATATGATCCCTACTCATGTTAATTTGGATAAAAAGGAGATAGACGTTCCATCAATCCTATGCCCTTTGTGTGACGAGGAACAGGAAACTACAGATCATGTCTTAGGTGATTGCTTCTAAAATGTGGAGGGCTATCTCAAAATGGTTAGATATCTCTCTTCTCGTTTCAAAAAAGCCGGCTGATATCATGAACTTCATCGAGTCGTATAAAGGCAAAAAGAGCAGGAAGGAGTTGCTGGAAGCGATCATGTTCTCTTCTTGGTGGGTTCTATGGAGATTTAGAAATGATAAAGTATTTAATTCCAACAGCAACTGGGAAGTGGCGATTTTCGACTCTATTATTAATTATTCTTATGTTTGGATTGTTCATAGGAATAGAAAGCTAAACATGAAGTATGTCGAGTGGTTGAAAAACCCCCTATGTTCGTGTAACTTTTTTGTTCTCCGGTTAACAGTTTGCTAGCCGGTTTAGTTTTTATATACTCTCTTGCTAGTAAAAAAAAATAGATAGTTATAGCTAAACAAAAGGAAAGCAAAAGAGGAAAAAAAGGAGAGATGTAGTACTCGAACTCATGACCAAAACAGGGTGAGATGTTTAAGGTAGGGAACTTTTTTTTCGAACGGCTAACAACTACACATGTTGAGGGTACTGGTAAAATTTCCCTCAGAATTTAAACCCATAACCTCTATAGAAGGAAATCCTTTAAAAGAAAAACCACTTGATCACCGGACCTGAATCCTATTGACTTAAACAAAAGTTGACTCTTTTGTTTTATTTTCAAATCATTTGTATTTACACATTTTCCATTTAATAAAAAAGTAATATTTTACCGTCCAATAGCATACATTTTAATATAGTTTATAACTAGTATTTGTACCCGCGCTTCGCGGCGGGAGCGCGGTCGTTTTTCAAACGCATTATGCGTGAGAAGTTTGGTCGTTATCAGTTCGGCTCGTCGAAAACCATAAAAGTGAGCACCGATACCGGTTACGATAACACCAAAACATCGGCAACGATGTTGTTCGCTCATAAGCGTAGGGGTTTGTCACGGCAACACAACGTTAGTGTCGCTCACTATAGCGTACGATAAAAAATATATATACTCGGTTTCGAATAAAACTCTGTTTAAAAAAAATTATACCGGGACATAAAATAAATAAAAAATTAGCCCCGCATTCCGTTTTTTTTTATGTTAACTAACGAAAGTTATTATAGGAAAACGAAATTAATAAAAAATGAAACTGGTTAAAAACGTATATTATATATAGTATAATAGTTAAAAAAAATAATAAAAAAATTAGTCGTGGCCTACTGCCATGTGAACCAATCATACGACAACACTGTTCATCCCATTTGCTTTTGTATAGGATACATAATTGGTATAACTTCTAGATGAACTGTTTGGCTTAGATGTTCTAAATATTATTTTACATTTTTTTTAGTTTTATTGTACGTGCATTTAAGATGACAATAATAAGATACAACTCAGAAAACGTGTTGTTTGTATTAATCTATATTTTAATTCCTTCTTTTAATAAGGGTATGATGACCGGTCAAATCTTTTTATTTTTACTTCTCTCTATTTTTCATGTGTTATAATAGCATAATTAAAAAAAATAGTAGTTAAACCACTTAGGGGTGTTTGGGATTACTTTTCAAACTAACTTATTAACTTATTACCTTTTGAAATAAGATAATAAGTTATAAGTTTGTTTGGACAATTCAAAATAAGTTAAAAAATATGAGATGGAGAAATTGAAATCCAAAAGTTAAAAATTCTTACTTTTGAAAATAAGTCAAAAGTAGTTTTGAAAAGTAATCCCAAACACCCCCTTAAACTCAAAACGTAGTATATAACATTTTTAAAAGTCATATTTTTATACAACATGATAAATTGTATTCAATTACTTACAAAAAAAAACCATAGAGGTAATCATCATTCATAAGTTATAAATAATTAATCCATATTCATTTTTGTCTTTTTCTCTCCCTCTAAAAAAGATACCCTAACAATCAATGCTAAATTTCTTCAGATGATCTCATGCCTTCCACTTCTTTATTCAAGATTTGTTTTCCTCTATTGCATATAATACAAGTTGCTAACATCATCATTACTTCACCGTTAACTTTCTTCTCTTTTTTATGATTTTTTCATTCCTGTGTGTTCTATTTTTTTTATTATTATTATTATCTATAGTATATAATAAAGGAAAACCATAAGCGACACATGTTATTCTCTGGTTACTCCTTAACTTTATTTTCTCGCCTCTCTCTTATTAAATATTAATTTTTCATCTTTCTCTCTCCTATTAAATAATAATATCAAATAATAATTTTTATATTAATAAATAAAATTTTATAGACACGTGTCACTTTCTGATTCATTTGTATCATTTTTTCCCGCCTCTCTCTTTCATATTGAATAATGATATTAAAAGAATTTATTTTTAGATTTTTAAGATAAATCTAATTACAGATAGTTATTATTTAATTATAAATAGTTCAACCGATGTAATATACTGGTTTATTAAACCCATGTATTACACGAGTTTTTAAAAATATAAAACTTTTATTACTAAGTATATAACATTTTATTTATTCAACCCGTGTAATACACGAGATTTTAACCTAGTTATATTAATAAAGAAATAATTTTACTTTTATCGATGAATGTCTTATTTTGAAACTTAACTTTTTCAAATTTATTCTTATTTGTAGTGTTTTCCTATTTATATTCTATAATAATTTATATTATATACTAATTTACCTGCTCACTAAGAGTTATTGTTTTTCTGTTTTTACTCCTTTTTTTATATCGATTTTTTTCCCTTTTTAATCCTTTTGTTTTCTAAACTTTTAAAATGCAAACTTTTATATTTTAATGTGTCAAATAAAAAAAACTCAGTTGCTTTTTATATTTTAATTCTTTTATAATTTAGGTAAATAATTTTATTTTCGTTTAATATTTTAATTACTTACAATATTTAACTTACTATATTTTGAAATGTTAATTATTTTTTCTTTCTTTTTAAAAAAAATCCTACTTTTTTTAACGGTTACGTTTTTTTATAAAGTTTTTTGAATATTACTGACTGTTTCACTGCAACACGTGGGTTTACGTAAATGTTTTGTTTTTTATATAAAATTCCAAGTAAGTATATTTATTTCGTAAACGAAAACTTTTTTAAAAGTTTCATTTTTCAATGGCTTTATTTTATAAGCTTTCAAGTACGTTAATTTCTTATGTGGTTTAAAACGCCGCAACGCTCGGGCACATTTCTAGTTACTTACAAAAGCCAAATTGCCAACTACATATGCACAATTTACAAGTCTTTTATGCAAGTATTAGTTATCCAAATTGCCAACTACATATGCACAATTTACAAGTCAACTATGCATGCATTAGTTTTTATTATAAATGATTATTTTACTATTCTAATTAATTTTTAAGTTTTTTTGTTTTTTCTCTATAACTTTTAAAATATGACGTTTTATAAAATTTTGAATATACGGTTACAACGCGCTTATTTTTATCAACGTTTCGGTGTAAATTTCATTCGAAACAGAGTTGAGCGTAATAATGTAAAAGTCATCAAATCACAAACATTACACGTACGAGTTATCAAAGCTGCCTTTCAATTTTTTCATAGTTTTTTTTTTGTTTTTACAACTTTAAAATATGATGTTTATAAAATTTTGAATTTGACGTTGCGACGTGTCTGCTTTTATCTACGTTTCGATGTGAATTTTCGTAACGTCATTTTCAAACCGATCAATTGTTTTAAACGTTTTTTTAAACTGTTTGGTTTTTTAAACCATCTGATTTTTCAAACCATTCAATGCCTCCAAATATACCGTTGCGATGTTCCTCTATTTTATTTTATCTACGTTACCCGTCGTAATGTTTACAATTTCTTTCATAAAAATAAACAAATAATGTCCCTGCCCAGTGATTCACGTACGTACACGTACTACAACCCCATCCGTATCTACATTTTGAACCCACCGTGGAATGCGCCATTTTAATAAAAAAAGGAAATAATTTACTCTTACAACTTTTAAACTATTTACGTTTTGACGTGAATTTTCATAACATTATTTTTAAACCGACCCGTTGTTTTAAACGTTTTTTAAACCGTCTCACACCCATCTCAAAATAAACCGTTGTGACGTTTTTTATCTACGTTTAAACCGACCCGCCGTAATGCGTCGTCGGCGTGCTTATTTTTATCTACGTTTCTGTGCAACTTTTTTTCGAATAACTTCATTTTCGTATACAACAAGGTAACTTTTTTTTACTATCGAATATAGCGCTGTAACATGTTTTTTTAACGTCACGTTGAATGTACTGTCGGGATTTGCTTATTTTTATCTACGTTTTGAACCCGCCGCGGAGCGCGGATGGTAACCTAGTTGATAACATTTAACATAATAATTAACAGTATTAAATTAGAAACTGAATCGCAATAAATGAACTTTCTGATATTAAATTATTGACATTACACCTACGAATTGAAGATTAGAGTATGGACAAAGGCTTTAATTTTGATAAATAAACAAAAAATAATACCATCTAAGGGGAAGGGGGCGTGCTGGGTAAACGCATACGGGTATGCGGGTATCCGCGGGTACACCGCCGCCGACCTACTACCCGATACAATTTGGGGACTTTTGCGGGTATAAGTACCCGAATGGAAATCAAACAAAAAACGGCTATAATGCCGTTGGGCATTAAATATAAAAAAAAAAAATTTTTACCATTATAAATACCATACAACTAAACAATATTTTTCATACCAAAAATATTTCTTTCATCTCTTTTTCTACTCAATATACACTATAATGGATCGCGAATTATTGATTCCTCCTGAATCATCCGGTGACTACGAGTTGCTATTTCCTCACGATAGCGGGTCTAGTCTCCAATTTTTGACGAATATTGTCGCCCAAGCCGAACAAGAAGACACGACAACCTCTAAAAAAAAAATATGTGCCACGTGATCGTGAACAAGCCCTTGAAACTCTAATGAACGATTATTTCGTCGACGAAAATCCAAAATTTGATGAAGGTACGTTTCGTGAAAGATTTCGGCTGTCAAAACGTTTATTTTTAAAAATTGTTGCGGGTATAGAATCAAAATTTGAATGGTTCCAAGAGGACTTAGACGGGAGGATGAAAAAGAGTTTCGTGGTGTTACAAAAATGCACATCTGCGGTCAAACAACTCGCAACCGGTAATCCTCTCGACGAATACGATGAGTATTTAAGTATGGCTTGTAGGACCTCACGTGAATGCCTAGAATATTTTTGTAATGACATAGTTATACTATATGGTAAAGAGTTCTTACGCAGACCGACAAACCACGATGTTACACTTTTGTACAACGCACATGAAGAAAAACATGGCATTCCGGGTATGCTCGGTAGCATCGATTGCACACATTTCGTTTGGAGAATGTGTCCGACAAGGCTACGTATTATCAGTTGTAGATCTGAGTTTCTCTGACAAAACACGTTGAGTTAATGATCAGATTTTGCTAGGTTGAGTGAATATGCCTTTGTAGGGAGTTCTTTGTGTTATCATCTTTCTTGATGATTTTCATGTCTTGATGTTTGAGTTCAGATCTGAATACTTTGTGTTGCAATATGTTCTTGACATTTATACAAGTTTGATTTTAAAGTTTTAACAAGGCGATCTCTATATGACTTTATAGACGAGGTTGAACTTGTTGGAAAAATTGTAAAAATGATTTCATAATATTGAGAAAATGTTTTTTTTTTCTCAAATCTAGACAGAAATAACTATATGTAACTGTTGTTAATATGCTTATTTCTTTATGTATTTGTATTCTATTGAAAGGACCCAAACTAGGAGCCTATCATAGTTGGCACAAAACAGTAAAACATAGTTTTTAAACTTCGAATCATTAATTAATGAGATATCATAAGAGCGAAAGTCTTAAAGTTACAATCATCCATTCTAATTAATAACATAAATTTTTTAGTGTTTAAATATCGGGAATGCCAGTCTTCATCGATTACCAGCTCGCAAAAGTCCATGCATCCCGAGCCCTCACGGCTCCATTCATTCACTATCTTCATTTACCTGAGGTGCATGCTAAACGTCAGATATATTGAGTGAGTTCTATTTTACTTTAATAAATAAACACTTCATCGTTTCCTTTTAAATATATAAATAGTAAAAAGATTTTTCTTTAAAACGTTTTCTTTCTTTTCAAACATTCTAATTCCCAAAAGGGAATCCATTCATTCATTAAACCTTTTAGAAACATTCGTGCTAGCTTTCTTTTCAAAACATTCACATTTACAATTAACATTCATGCTAGCCTTTACATTCATTCTTTCATTCATACATTCATTCTTCCATTCACATTCTTATCATTGAGTGAACTAGCACTCGAATGATACCATTCCATCTTAACCGTCCCAATTCTTGGAGGCTTGGAACGTTGTGCTTGCGCAAATGCAAGACTCCTCTGTTTCTTATCACAAAGATAAGACTCCTATGTTTGCTCGTACGAAGACAAGTCTTCCACTGTTGCTTGCACAAGACTTTCTGTTCATTCTTTCGCCCCAGGGTAACATGCACAAATAGTCACACACACATATACACGCTACCACACAATTAAAACACTTTAACACTTTCATAAACAATTACATATATTATAAACTAGGTCAGTAACAAATAATTGTCATAAATGTTTGATAAAACATTATTCTTTCTTTTCATTCATAAGTATGCACTTCAGCCCAAAACTTTAAAAAAGGAAAATGGGCAATAGAAACTCACCAGTTCTGCTCTTAATATACGACTCCTTAACTGTTCGGGCTAGGCGGGATGCTAGAAATCTGTAGTAAATCAATGAGTGAAAAACTATTAACATTTGCTAGTGTTGCCAGTTAGTGTCGTTGGAGAATTAGTATCGTTCAAACACTCAGTGTCGTCGAACAGTGTTGCCTGGTGATAGTGTCGCCAGGGTCAGTGTCTGTAAGGCCCAAACCAGGTACCCTACAATTGGGTCACATCACAGTGTACTGTTTTAAAAATACTTAACTCTTTATAAAACATGCAGCAGAAATCTTGATTCAAAACAGTATTTGTATTTTAAAATTGTTGTTATTATTTACATTACCATACGAATGCCCTCACACTCACACGAGTAGTCCCGCTCCAAAAGCCAAGATACATCGCCACACGAACTCGTCTGTAAAACAATCTAACGTACATACAAAGTCAGCTACGTTGAGTGAGTTCTAACATTTTATCTTAAACAAAAAAACCTTCTCGTCTCAAACGTCATTTATTTAAACTCAAAATTGTCACGTTGGTTATAAAATAGTTCTCCATTTATTGACATATTGGTAACCCAAGTTACCTAAAACATTTCAACTCCCTTGAGGGTCCAACAACCCACGGCTCAACCCATAACCATAACCCGTAAGTCTCACCAATTTAGATCGAACTTACTACACTTCCAACTTGTGACCTACCACACCTATCAACACGAAGACCGGTTAACACAACTGACCCCTAAACATAGACCTGATAAGCCCTAGACAAGATTCTCACAATGTCTACCAACACACCCATCGTAAACACAACATCACAATAATCAATACCAAGCACACATGCTAATATTACTTACACATCATTGCCTCATCACTAAGGCCTATCAAGATTTAACATACAATAAATCAAACACATAACACATACCTTCGAAGGATTTCACCGGTCTCATCACATTCACCCTAGTCAGGGTACTCATAACTCCACGAGCACCCCACTGGTGTGACACCTACCCAATTTTCAGGTTCATAGTCTATACATTATTCATATACCTAATCAATCTTTGTGCATCCAATAATACTTAGTTAACATGAAACTAGGTCAACAAACTATGTCTACCATCTATTCTACACCAATTCCATGAAAACATGAGAGTTCAAGACTCTAATCTAGAAACTATGACATAAAATCACCTATATTAGGTCAAACTATGTCCAATCCTACATTAATTACTTAATTATACACTAATCATAGTGTAATTAGCTTAATTAAGTCTAATCTCACACTAATTACCCTAATTATACCTTAGTCTTGGTCTAATTAATCAAACTATGTCTAATTACTACACTAATCTCATTAAACTTGGTAATATTACCCAAACTATGTCCATCTATATTTTATAAGACTATATCATGTGTACATGATTTAGAAATCCTAATTCAATCAATTCCATGTCATATTTATATAAATACTTATATAAATCATTTCTATAAATCTTTCTTACATAATTATATAAATACATCTCATCTATTTTATATAACACTTATATATTTACACACACACTTATGAAAGACTAGAATTCTCATCACATTTATAAAACACCATCATTTTTATAAAAATCTACCATTCCATGAACTTTTGTACAAAACCCACCTACAAAAACACCATCATTCCAATCACTTACAAAAATCACCTACACACTCCACCCCCATCCCCCATTTTCGGCCAAGAATCCCAAACACTCCACCTCCCATTCTTTTCTTACAACTCTATCTCAATGTAATCTAAAGAATCAATATTTTAATACATAAACCATGCTCTTGTTTCCCTATAAATACAAGACCAAATCCTCCCATTTTCACTTGCACCTTTCACAAACTCTCTCACTCTTTCTTTCCCTCTAAAATCTCGGCTCAAGGGAGGTGCAAGACCAACTCTCAAAGCCTTGAATCATTCAAACTTGTAAGCATTCTTTCATCTAAAGTTTCTATCTTTCTTTCCTTCTTTCATTTATTCTAGATCATGATCCTTGATAACTAAAAGGTTTATGGGTTTTATGATACCATATACTTGTGATAACAAGTGGTAATCTATGACTAAGGTCAAACTATAAACACACCTTCAAAGATCAAAGAACTAGTCCATGTATTCATGTCTTTACTTTATATTCTTTTTTTTCTAGAGCTTGGTCTTTGATAACTAAAAGGTTTATGGGTTTTATGATACCATATACTTGTGATAACAAGTGGTAATCTATGACTAAGGTCAAACCATAAACACACCTTCAAAGATCAAAGAACTAGTCCAAATACTTTATGTTTTTGCTTTACTTTTCTCTAGATCTTGATCTTGATAACAAAAAGGTTTATGGGTGTTATGATACCATCATACTTGTGTAAACAAGTGGTAATCTATGACTAGAGCCAAACCATAAACATACCTTCAACACTCAAGAACTAGTCCATTTAAATCCTTGTATTTACTTATTATGCACTTTATTTTTCATGTTTTTACACTATTAACAATACTTATGGACATAATATAGTTTGGGTAAACACCAAAATCAAGTCTTTTAATTTATTATAACACAATATTTAAAAGGGTGGATGAGTTAAATAGGTTTAATATAGTTACATACAACTTAAACAAGAATAAACACCGTTTAAAAACCCGGTTTTTAACCCAAAAATATGATTTTAACTTCTCGACCTCCAAAAATTCCCATATTTTGGAAACAACTCTGACCTACTATAAAAAGGCTCCATAATAAATTTCATGATTTTCGGAGTTAGTTAGCTATATTAATAAAATAAATCTTACGGAAACAAATGTCGTTTTTATACTTAGACTTTTTATAAAATTCTCAAATTTTTACCAAGTAACCTACTGGTCATAAGGTTATTATAAAATAATAATAATAATTTTTGGACATAAATAGCTATCCTTTCAAAATTAGTCTATCCTAAATGATTTTTGGAAAAATACTAAACTATTTCAAATGAGTTTACAAAAATTCCAGTAAATTTATAATATTTTATCAAGTCTATAAACCAAATTTCATAAGGATTGGAGATGGATAGCTATACTTTCAAAATTTTAACTTATTTTGAGCAATTACGACCGAAACGATTAATAAAAATATCTTTAAACACACATTATTGACTCGACCAACTTTTGGAACTCTTCTTGTAAATAAAATGAGTCCATGTGAGTCATCAAACTACTATTTTTATCAAGAATCATGACCATGGTATTTTTGTAAGATTAATCCATCGAAAAACCGTCGTGAAACGACTAGTTTTTAAGAATAATATTCTTCAAGAATATTTGAGGGTTTAAAACCTTATAAAAACTTAAAACATATACTTTTATTATAAAGTATGAGTTTTGCTAAGTTTAACCATCAAAACGATAAATCTATTATTAAAACGGTTTGTGAAATTTCAAGAATGAAACCTTTAAAAGAACTCTTTAAACATATGTGACATCTACTTATTTTCATCCATCCTATATTTCTAAAACCCTAGTGAGAGTTTGACATTTTTTTTCTAAACCTCGTTACCATTACAAGTTAATCTTATATGTCTTGGCAATTGCCGCCGTAAATCCAAGCGTGTAAAATACAAGAAAACAAGAACTAACATTTATACAAAATGACACCTTAATCCAATATAAAGTTCATAAAACTCATAGAGTCCCACCATTGTAGGACCCGAGTAGAACGTACTTCGACCGCAAGAACGCAAATTCACCAACACTAGGTGAGTCTTCGTAGCCCCTTTTTCTCTTAAACTTTTGGGGGAAAAATATGCTCTATCTATTTTCACTATTTACTATATTGATTATTCGCTTGTCTATTTGACTATATAACTTGAGCTGAACTAGAATTATTATCACTTCTCAAGTCCCCTTTTTCAAGAAACGTAACTAGTTAACTTTACTAAGCCGACGGTTAAATATTGATAGATCTATCGGGGTGACGCCCCATTCATCCTTCTGACTGACGCGTTTAAAACAGCAGAAAACGTGGTGAATGTTTATTTCCGATTCTAGAAACAAGAATTAATGCTCCGTGATAAGGCATTAAGCAGGGGCAAACATACTAGGTCATCAGGTTTAGTTGCGAGCTCAATGTTTATAGTATCTTATTCTCATACACATCTAGTCAATATACCGTAACAACTATTCATTTGAAATTGTTGTTCAAATATCTATACTTCTACCTTATACTTAAACCTACGAACTCACCAGCTTTATAGCTGACCACTTTTAGCATATTTTTCAGGTAATCTATGAAGGAACTAGAAGTGCATGGCATACAAATACAAGGAGATTTTAGGAAAAACAATCTTTTGTTAGGATGGCTTTTGTTAGAAAATATCAATTTGTATTTTGAAACTAAATGTCATGTAAACTATATATTTTGGAAATGATGAATGCGTAGTAAGTTTCTCTTATTAAACAATGTGTTCTTGATTTTCATACAACTGTCATAACCCGTGTTTCCGCCTTAGACGGGGTGTGACAGAAGTTGGTATCAGAGCCATTGGTTATAGGGAATTAGGTTATTAGAAAACCTAGACTATAACTTTAAGCTCTAAACTATAGTGTGCATTGCATGTAGAACTTAGTACATATATATAATTCACACTCACATTTCTTCTTATATTTTAGCCACCTCAACCATGACTATGTACGAGAACGGATTCCTACCGACAGAAAGCAGCGATGAAGAACCCTCTGAGATCCCCGAGTCACCACCTAACATCCAAGAGATCTCTGACCCAAGGGGAAGCCATGTGCGGATGTCAGGCTATGAGCCGAGTAGTGATAACACTCACCCAGTGACCGGATACTCTGTTGAGCTATCTGACGACGCCTCTTCCCAAAAGAAGCCGATACCACCTACCATGAGGGACCGCAACCCGGAGACACCACGTCGAGGCACTAGGGTAATGGCCTGAAAAACTACCTGGCTAGGGAAAAGAGTGAAGTTCGAAGATTGCCGCGTAGTGTTTCCATCATCCCTCCGTGAGTCTGGAGAACCCTCACGTAGAGTTGAGGCGCCTGCAGACTACTTAGAGGAGTATCAGCTGTGGAAGGCTAGACAAGAAGAGGAGCGTCAGGAGTTGTCGGATCGGATAGCGACTGTTTGGGGTCACGTGACGGAACATAACTACTCTATCTTAGGGATCATCGAGTCTACGGATCTGCTGGAGCAGGACAGGATGGCTGACAAGGATCAGCTCATGGCAGCACGAGAAGAAGCACAAGAGGCACGGGACCAGAACCGCAAATGGGGCACAATCATGACGCTGATGGTGTTCGTTTCCCTGATTCTAAATTACCTCACTTAAAGGAGGTGATCTTTGACTAGCCACTACTACTCTATCTAGAACTATGTACTAGACGATAAGCATATATGCTCTCGTCTATAATAGGACCCTCTGTATTTCAAGAATTATGTACTATGTATTTCAAGAATTATGCACTATGTATTTCAAGAATCATGTACTATGTATTTCAAGAATTAAGCACTATGTATTTCAAGAATCAGGTATGAACTATGAAACTTCAAGGACTACGTGTTGTATTTTTATGATTACATGTTATGATAACTAATATTATAGCATATTTATAATTGCCTATAATACTTGCGTATTAATGTGAATCTAGAAAATGCCTCCAAGACGAGAAACACGCAACACCACCGATAAAAACAACGAGAACCCTACCGTGGCGCAAATCTTTGCCCAACAACTTAATGACGCGCTACCCAACATAGTTACTCAAGTCAGCAATGCCATACGCAATGGAAATACTTCCAACGGAACTGATAGCGAAAGGAGCCATCGAAACGAGGGAGAAGGAGGTACTGGAAACGGATCTAGAAGGGGATGTTCCTACAAAGCCTTTAGTGCCTGTAAGCCAAAAGAGTTCCATGGACATGAAGGAGCCCTTGGAATACTTAAATAGATTGAAAAGATGGAATCAGTCATCAACATCAGTGAATGCGCTGACAACCAGAAAGTGAAGTACGCTGTTTGTTCTCTCTATGGCAAAGCTCTAACATGGTGGAATACCCAAGTTCAAGCAAGGGGTACTGAAGCAATTGGACAAATGTCTTGGGTGGAATTGAAAGCTTTACTGCTAGAAGAATACTGTCCTAAGAACGAGATGCAGCGATTGGAGTCTGAATTCTGGAACTTAACCATGGAAGGTGCCGAACATCAAGCATACACTAACAGATTCCATGAATTAACTTGCCTAGTACCACACATGGTACCCACTGAAGAAAAGAAGATTGACCGCTATATCTGGGGCCTTGCTCCTCAGATACGTGGGATGGTTACCTCAAATGAACCAACCACTTTGAAGGCTGCAATTCTTCTAGCTGGCCAATTGACTGATGAGATGGTGAGATCTGGAGTTCTGGTGAAGAAAGGTTCCTCTAGGAAGAGAGAGTGGGCTGAGAAGAAGTTCAGTGCTGACAAAAAGCCCAAAACTGCCAAAGCTTTTTTGGCGATTGTTCCTGAAAGAAGGACTTACACTGGACCTTTGCCCAGGTGCAACAAGTGTCCCCTACACCACAATGGAGCTTGTACTCAATGCACCAAGTGCAAAAGGTTTGGTCATCTGGCTAATGTCTGCAAATTCACCGGTACCAGGGCATGCTACGAATGTGGTAGCACAAATCACATGAGGAACACCTGCCCCACAAAAACAGGGAAATGCTGGGAATCGAACTCAAGGACGAGCATTTGTGTTAGCAGCTAATGAGGCCCGACAAGACCCGAACGTCGTAACGGGTACGTTTCTTGTTAACCACCAATATGCATCTATTTTGTTCGACACGGGGGCTGATAAGTCTTTTGTATCCACTGATTTTTCACCATTACTCGAACTACCTACTAGTAACTTACAAAGTACCTATACCATAGAATTAGCTAACGGTAAACTCCTCGAAGCTAAGAATATAATCCAGGGTTGTACCCTAACTCTTGAGAACCACCCATTCGTTTTAGACTTACTCCCTATCGAACTCGGAAGTTTTGATATCGTTATCGGTATGGATTGGCTCTCACATCACCAAGCCGAAATAGTGTGTCACCAGAAAACTATTCGGATTCCGTTACCAAATGGCGAGACGCTTATCATCCAAGGAGAGCGACCCGGGAAGGAATTAAGGATCATATCATGCATAAAGGCTCGAAAATGCCTGAAGAAGCAGTGCTACGCCTTTCTAGCTCATGTAGTAGAAAAGAAGCGGGAAGAAAACCGTATCCAAGACATTCCTATTGTTAGGAATTACCCGGATGTATTCCCTGAAGATTTACCGGGACTTCCTCCAGTACGACAAATCGAATTCCAAATCGACTTGATCCCTGGAGCTGCACCAGTTGCTAAATCTCCCTATCGATTAGCACCATCAGAGATGCAAGGACTATCAAGTCAACTACAAGAACTGTTGGAGAAAAGATTTATCCGACCAAGTTTCTCACCCTGGGGAGCACCGGTCCTATTCGTCAAGAAGAAAGATGGACCGTTTCGAATGTGCATTGACTACCGAGAGCTTAATAAGCTAACCATCAAAAATCGGTACCCTCTTCCGAGGATCGACGATCTTTTCGACCAACTACAAGGGTCTACTTATTTCTCAAAAATTGATCTCAGATCCGGGTATCATCAACTAAGGATTCAAGAGAATGACATACCAAAGACTGCTTTCAGAACAAGGTATGGGCATTATGAGTTCTTAGTAATGCCCTTCGGATTAACCAATGCACCAACAGTTTTCATGAACCTGATGAATCGTGTTTGCAAACCTTATTTAGATAAGTTCGTGATAGTATTCATTGATGATATTCTAATCTACTCAAGGAACCAAGAAGATCACGAACAACATCTCATGATGATCTTAGAGCTACTCACAAAAGAAAAACTATATGCAAAGCTTTCAAAATGTGAGTTCTGGTTGAAAGAAGTACAGTTCCTTGGCCACATAATTAATGAAAAGGGTATTCATGTTGATCGAAGCAAGATTGAAGCAGTGAAGCAATGGGAAGCTCCAAAGACGCCCACTGAGATCCGACAATTTCTGGAATTAGCAGGGTATTATCGGAGGTTTATCGAAAACTTCTCAAAAATTGCCCAACCTTTAACTATGCTAACCCAAAAGGATAGAAAATTTGATTGGGGGCAAACGCAAGAAGAAGCTTTCACTCTACTAAAACAGAAGTTGTGTCACACACCTATTCTAGCTTTACCCGCAGGTACTGAAAATTTCATAGTATACTGCGATGCATCCCATCAGGGCCTTGGATGTGTATTGATGCAGAAAGATAAAGTAATCGCTTATGCTTCACGACAACTCAAGATTCATGAAAAGAACTACACCACTCATGACCTAGAACTAGGAGCGGTGGTTTTTGCATTGAAAATTTGGAGACACTACCTTTATGGTACAAAGTGTTTAATCTACACCGATCATAAGAGTCTCCAACATATATTTGATCAAAAGGAGTTGAATATACGCCAGCGAAGATGGGTAGAATTGTTGAATGACTACGACTGTGAAATACGATATCATCCAGGGAAGGCCAACGTTGTGGCCGACGCTCTAAGTCGCAAGGAAAGAGTGAAACCTATCCGAGTACGGGCACTAGGGATGATAGTTCAAACCAGCTTAAAGGCACAAATCCTTGAAGCACAACAAGAAATCGTACAAATGGGTGATCTAAAGAACGAACTTCTTTGGGGTGCCGAGAAACATTTGGAATCAAAGTCCGATAAAATTCTTTACTTTAAGGATAGAATGTGGATTCCATAATCTGATGAGCTAAGAAAATTAATACTGGATGAAGCTCATAAGTCCAAATACTCAATTCACCCAGGAGCCGACAAGATGTATAAAGATCTCAAAGAGTTCTATTGGTGGCCAGGTATGAAGAAAGACATTGCTGTGTATGTTAACAAATGTCTAACCTGCCTAAAAGTCAAGGCTGAACACCAAAAACCATCTGGATTGCTAACTCAACCAGAGATTCCCCAATGGAAGTGGGAGCAAATATCTATGGACTTCATAACAAAACTGCCAAGAACATCCAGTGGTCACGGTTCCATCTGGGTCATTGTAGATAGACTAACCAAATCAGCTCATTTCCTAGCTATCCGTGAAGATTACAAAATGGAGAAACTAGCCAAGTTATATATCAATGAAGTGGTGACAAGACATGGAGTGCCTATCTCCATTATCTCTGATAGAGATGGACGATTCACTTCAAGATTCTGGCAGTCATTACAAAAATCACTCGGAACTAGACTCGATCTAAGCACAGCATATCATCCCCAAACCGACGGGCAAAGCGAAAGAACAATTCAGACTCTAGAAGATATGCTTCGGGCTTGCGTGGTAGACTTTGGTGGAAGCTGGGACTCCCACCTACCCTTAATTGAATTTTCATATAACAATAGTTACCACACAAGTATCAAGTGTGCACCTTTTGAAGCTCTTTATGGAAGAAAGTGCCGATCTCCTATCTGCTGGACCGAAATTGGCGACAGTCAGATAACAGGACCAGAGGTTATACAGGAGACTACTGACAAGGTCGCCCTCATAAAAGAGAGAATTAAAGCTGCCAGAGATCGCCAGAAAAGCTATGCTGACAATCGTCGAAAGCCTCTAGAATTTAACGTAGGTGACAAGGTCATGTTGAAAGTATCACCATGGAAAGGAGTGTTCCGATTTGGTAAAAAGGGCAAGCTTGCACCGCGTTATATCGGACCCTTCGAAATCATCAATAGGATTGGCCCTGTGGCCTACAAACTTAAACTGCCACAAGGACTCAACGGTGTACATAATACATTCCATGTATCGAACCTCAAGAAATGCTTAGCAGATGAGTCCTTGCACATTCCTTTGGATGAAGTTCAGATTGATGACAAGTTACGTTTCATCGAAGAACCAATGGAGATTATGGATCGAGAAGTAAAAACGCTCAAACGAAGCCGAATTCCGATAGTCATGGTAAGATGGAACTCCAAACAAGGTCCAGAATATACATGGGAACGAGAGGACAATATGAAGCTCAAATACCCGCACTTGTTCAAAGACGAATCAGTCAAAGAAAGTACCAGTTGAATTTCGGGCCGAAATTCTCTTAACTGGGGGAGACTGTGACACCTACCCAATTTTCAGGTTCATAGTCTGTACATTATTCATATACCTAATCAATCTTTGTGCATCCAATAATACTTAGTTAACATGAAACTAGGTCAACAAACTATGTATACCATCTATTCTACACCAATTCCATGAAAACATGAGAGTTCAAGACTCTAATCTAGAAACTATGACATAAAATCACCTATATTAGGTCAAACTATGTCTAATCCTACATTAATTACTTAATTATACACTAATCATAGTGTAATTAGCTTAATTAAGTCTAATCTCACACTAATTACCCTAATTATACCTTAATCTTGGTCTAATTAATCAAAATATGTCTAATTACTACACTAATCTCATTAAACTTGGTAATATTACCCAAACTATGTCCATCTATATTTTATAAGACTATATCATGTGTACATGATTTAGAAATCCTAATTCAATCAATTCCATGTCATATTTGTATAAATACTTATATAAATCATTTCTATAAATCTTTCTTACATAATTATATAAATACATCTCATCTATTTTATATAACACTTATATATTTACACACACACACTTATGAAAGACTAGAATTCTCATCACATTTATAAAACACCATCATTTTTATAAAAATCTACCATTCCATGAACTTTTGTACAAAACCCACCTACAAAAACACCATCATTCCAATCACTTACAAAAATCACCTACACACTCCACCCCCATCCCCCATTTTCGGCCAAGAATCCCAAACACTCCACCTCCCATTCTTTTCTTACAACTCTATCTCAATGTAATCTAAAGAATCAATATTTTAATACATAAACCATGCTCTTGTTTCCCTATAAATACAAGACCAAATCCTCCCATTTTCACTTGCACCTTTCACAAACTCTCTCACTCTTTCTTTCCCTCTAAAATCTCGGCTCAAGGGAGGTGCAAGACCAACTCTCAAAGCCTTGAATCATTCAAGCTTGTAAGCATTCTTTCATCTAAAGTTTCTATCTTTCTTTCCTTCTTTCATTTATTCTAGATCATGATCTTTGATAACTAAAAGGTTTATGGGTTTTATGATACCATATACTTGTGATAACAAGTGGTAATCTATGACTAAGGTCAAACCATAAACACACCTTCAAAGATCAAAGAACTAGTCCATGTATTCATGTCTTTACTTTATATTTTTTTTTTCTAGAGCTTGGTCTTTGATAACTAAAAGGTTTATGGGTTTTATGATACCATATACTTGTGATAACAAGTGGTAATCTATGACTAAGGTCAAACCATAAACACACCTTCAAAGATCAAAGAACTAGTCCAAATACTTTATGTTTTTGCTTTACTTTTCTCTAGATCTTGATCTTGATAACAAAAAGGTTTATGGGTGTTATGATACCATCATACTTGTGTAAACAAGTGGTAATCTATGACTAGAGCCAAACCATAATACCTTCAACACTCAAGAACTAGTCCATTTAAATCCTTGTATTTACTTATTATACACTTTATTTTTCATGTTCTTACACTATTAACAATACTTATGGACATAATATAGTTTGGGTAAACACCAAAATCAAGTCTTTTAAGTTATTATAACACAATATTTAAAAGGGTGGATGAGTTAAATAGGTTTAATATAGTCACATACAACTTAAACAAGAATAAACATCGTTTAAAAACCCGGTTTTTAACCCAAAAATATGATTTTAACTTCTCGACATCCAAAAATTCCCATATTTTGGAAACAACTCCGACCTACTATAAAAAGGCTCCATATTAAATTTCATGATTTTCGGAGTTAGTTAGCTATATTAATAAAATAAATCTTACGGAAACAAAGGTCGTTTTTATACTTAGACTTTTTATAAAATTCTCAAATTTTTACCAAGTGACCTACCGATCATAAGGTTATTATAAAATAATAATAATAATTTTTGGACATAAATAGCTATCCTTTCAAAATTAGTCTATCTCAAATGATTTTTGGAAAAATACTAAACTATTTCAAATGAGTTTACAAAAATTCCAGTAAATTTATAATATTTTATCAAGTCCATAAACCAAATTTCATAAGGATTGGAGATGGATAGCTATACTTTCAAAATTTTAACTTATTTTGAGCAATTACGACCGAAACGATTAATAAAAATATCTTTAAACACACATTATTGACTCGACCAACTTTTGAAACTCTTCTTGTAAATAAAATGAGTCCATGTGAGTCATCAAACTACTATTTTTATCAAGAATCATGACCATGGTATTTTTGTAAGATTAATTTATCGAAAAACCGTCGTGAAACGACTAGTTTTTAAGAATAATATTCTTCAAGAATATTTGAGGGTTTAAAACCTTATAAAAACTTAAAACATATACTTTTATTATAAAGTATGAGTTTTGCTAAGTTTAACCATCAAAACGATAAATCTATTATTAAAACGGTTTGTGAAATTTCAAGAATGAAACCTTTAAAAGAACTCTTTAAACATATGTGACATCTACTTATTTTCATCCATCCTATATTTCTAAAACCCTAGTGAGAGTTTGACATTTTTTTTCTAAACCTCGTTACCATTACAAGTTAATCTTATATGTCTTGGCAATTGCCGCCGTAAATCCAAGCGTGTAAAATACAAGAAAACAAGAACTAACATTTATACAAAATGACACCTTAATCCAATATAAAGTCCATAAAACTCATAGAGTCCCACCATTGTAGGACCCGAGTAGGACGTACTTCGACCGCAAGAACGCAAATTCACCAACACTAGGTGAGTCTTCGTAGCCCCTTTTTCTCTTAAACTTTTGGGGGAAAAATATGCTCTATCTATTTTCACTATTTACTATATTGATTATTCGCTTGTCTATTTGACTATATAACTTGAGCTGAACTAGAATTATTATCACTTCTCAAGTCCCCTTTTTCAAGAAACGCAACTAGTTAACTTTACTAAGCCGACGGTTAAATATTGATAGATCTATCAGGGTGACGCCCCATTCATCCTTCTGACTGACGCGTTTAAAACAGCAGAAAACGTGGTGAATGTTTATTTCCGATTCTAGAAACAAGAATTAATGCTCTGTGATAAGGCATTAAGCAGGGGCAAACATACTAGGTCATCAGGTTTAGTTGCGGGCTCAATGTTTATAGTATCTTATTCTCATACACATCTAGTCAATATACCGTAACAACTATTCATTTGAAATTGTTGTTCAAATATCTATACTTCTACCTTATACTTAAACCTACGAACTCACCAGCTTTATAGCTGACCACTTTTAGCATATTTTTCAGGTAATCCATGAAGGAACTAGAAGTGCATGGCATACAAATACAAGGAGATTTTAGGAAAAACAATCTTTTGTTAGGATGACTTTTGTTAGAAAATCTCAATTTGTATTTTGAAACTAAATGTCATGTAAACTATATATTTTGGAAATGATGAATGCGTAGTAAGTTTCTCTTATTAAACAATGTGTTCTTGATTTTCATACAACTGTCATAACCCGTGTTTCCGCCTTAGACGGGGTGTGACAACTGGGTCTCAACTCTGCCCCCACAGGGCCTCGTCACATCACACAGTGACTACCACCTCATCCACACGATGACTGCCACGTCACCCTCATGGTGACAACTCCGAAGGACCGAATCCTTCACATCACCATTGGTCGTATTACGCGTACAACGATGCTAGAACACAAAAAAACAAGTTATACACACATGACATTACACATGTATGTCAATTCCTGACCCGACCTGAACACGACACGAAAATAATCAGGTTTTGGGTTGGCCATTTCAACCCGTTTTAAAAAACGGGTCTTGTTCGGGTTGACCCGTTTAATAAACGAGTTGGGTTCGGATTGACCCATTTAAAAATGGGTTGACCCGTTAACCCGTTTACGTTACAAAATATATATTTTTTCACATTATAGAAACGACTGTTCATTTACTTTTTTATTTAGTGTTTACCATAAAGGAACTGAATTATACCAAAACTTTTCTTTTTTTTCCTTTCTAGAGATAATTAATCAATTAATTTTTGGTTTACTTTAAATGAATTAGATTTTGGATTTAGTACTTTATGATTTTGATTTAGATAAATGGGTTAAACGGGTCAGGTTCGGGTTGACCCGAATTTAAGTGTATCCATGTTAAGGTTGAAATTTTTGACACGAATAAGAATATGGGTCGGGTTCGGGTTACATAATTCAACATGTTAACCCGTCAACCCAACATGATTGACACCCCTAACATTACACAAACATGTACTACAACTCACCGTCCTTACACGAACCATTTATGTGTGTAACCAAACACATACCCTAGACGTACCCACATAACGTCTAGACACAACACTTGACTTATCCCAAATGAGTCATTATACGACACACCAGTGTCATACCAACTTTTAACCCACACTACCTAAGGACACCACATTGACCCTTAGATTCGTTTAAAAATATAGTTAACTCGTAAAACTCGACATGTTTAACCCATTTCTCGTAACACATTAAATTATACGATAAAACGTGTAAGTATGTACGATATCCCCAAAAACAAGTAAAAAGTGGATTAGAAACTCACTGGTTATGAAGATCCAACTCCCATGCTAAAACCCGTCCCTTCACGCTCAAAACCGAACCTGTTAAACATATAATCACATGATCATATTACGTTCTAATCGTACGTCGGATAACGTATAAAATATAAACCCCACACTTCGTCTCAACTACTCGTCATTCCCATCACTGAATCCAAGCTCCATGAATAGACGGGTCGGATCGTTTACGACCCACTTAGAACACGTGTACCCGAGCAGGGTTTCCATTCATACACTTATCCCATGCAAACCCTAATCGGCCGACATTTTCATCCTCCGTCTCCTCCACCGTGCATCACCATGCATGTCGTCATCGTCTTCCTCATCGTGACAAAACCCTAGCCGAGCCCTACCCGGCTAAAACCACCACTACCAACACCGATGGCCTCCACCCGAGCCACCCCACTTGCCGGAGACACCATCGTCTCTTGTCACACCCCAACCGACGGCTGAATACGTCGGGGCGGACGTGTAGACTGTTCATAAGCACATGATCAACTAAAATTCATATTGTTTATTAAATCAAGATTTCATTGCATAAGTTCAATCAACAACCAAAATCAAATACATCAACATGTTAAATTTCTTTATTCACTAAGTCCAAATCCTATATGTAGCATCTTGCATATGATCTCATACACTAGTACCTGAAACATAATGAAAACAGGGTCAACTAAAAATAGTTGGTGAGCATACATAGGTTTCGACACCACAAGTAAAGTTCAAATGTTTTGTGTACAAATCATATGATACATGGTTTATAAAGCATTTATGGAGAATCTAAGTTAAGCTAGTTGCACAAATGTAACTTTGTAACTGAAGGGTATAACAACACATGTTATCCTGATGTAAATGTAGGGCATAAGAACACATGTTATCCTGATGTAAATGTAGGGCATAACAACACATGTTATCCTGATGTAAATGTAGGGCATAACAACACATGTTATCCTGATGTAAATGTAGGGCATAATAACACATGTTATCCTGATGTAGGGCATAACAATCAAATGTTATCATGATGTAATGTATTAATGATTACACGAGTATGTCATGTATATGTAGCCTTAATAGTTAGCATTCAAGCACAAAGCACAAATAAAAAAATGTGATCATATTGTAGAATTGTACGTATGTAATTGTAAATAGTGTGTTATTGAGTAATCATGTTTCACCCCAAAAATGTACAAAAAGGAAAAGGGGCTATGTAAACTCACCTGAGTTGTGTAATGCGTAGTAATTAGCACCCCACAAGGATTCAACAAACCACAAATGGATCATACGTGGATAGTCTACGAATGCCCTAGAATATGTTTACGATTGTTAGGAACACAAAGATTTTGTGACGACGACATGGGAAATACCGGAAGTGCTAAATATGCTTTTGAAAAACGACTACACAATCTTGTCATCGGGATTAAAGAAACCCTAGTTTGGTTTCTAACACGGATGTGGTATATGAAAAACACTACCAAAGTCGACAAAAAATATTTAATATTAATCTATGTGATATTGTGAACGAAACAATTGTTTAAACGAAAATAATAAATATATTATTTTTAAAATGAAAATAACATTTAGAATTAATTAGAAATTCAATCCAGAGTACACGGGTGTTTTCCGGTAACGAATGGAACTAATTATAATATTATAATAGCATAGAATGCATTCTGCTCAAAAGACTAAAGGGACACACGACCGTGCCAGGGTATGGGCATGACCGTGCCAGGGTATGGACATGACCGTGCTTAGGCATGGGCCGTGACCATGCCTAGCCAGGAGGCACAACCATGCCTGGTCACGAGGCACGACCATGCTAATCGATTAGCACGACCGTGTCTGAACTTTTCCAGAAAACAAATTGATTAAGTCTTGTAAGAGTAACTGTTGGAATCATGGGGCTTTCACTGAGTGGGTGTTTGCGAATCTAACCATGCAAATTAATTGGATTGAGATCGTGTCTAGACCTAGGTTCGATTAAACCAAAAACGTGATGAACCCTAGGTCTGATTCGAGTTTAATTCGATGATATAAGCCTTGAATAGGTTAGGGCTTTCACTCAAGGGATTGAAATGAGTCTGAGGATGTGTTTAGTTACCTTAAACGCTATCGAATCGACAGAGCTTGACCAAATGGAGTCCCGACTTGATCTCTGGCGACTCTGGCTTCTTCTCCGGCCAAATTAGAGTGTGCAAAGGCTTCACAGATGTTCGTACAAGGTGTGTGGTTTGTTTGCGCAGAGGTTATCACAAATGATCAAATTCAAAGGATTTGATAATGGGATCGACGGTTATGAGTTTAAGGACCATAATGGAGTTTAATTTGATCATTACGATGTTATGAGTTTAAGGACCATAATGGAGTTTAATTTGATCACAGATGTTCGTACAAGGTGTGTGGTTTGTTTGCGCAGAGGTTATCAAAAATGATCAAATTCAAAGGATTTGATAATGGGATCGACGGTTATGAGTTTAAGGACCATAATGGAGTTTAATTTGATCATTACGAGTGTTTATTCGCAAGATAATGGCTCAATGATGATCGCCATTAACCAGGTTACATTACAATTTCATATTCAAACAGTTTGGGACGTTATTGAATCGATTTGTGTCTTGACTGCACGAGGCGCGACCGTGTTCGCACACCTAGCGCGACCGTGCTCGTGCACTGGCGCGACCGTGCCAACTTGGGTTTTGGTTAAATACAGAAAAAGTCCTTGTAGTTTGTTGTCGGTTTGAAATTTGACAGGTTTGGTCCTTGTAGTTTGTGAGATAACGGAGTTTAGGTTAACGGGGTTAACCGTAATTTGTCGGGTGTCACATCATCCCCTAGTTGAAAGAATTTTTGTCCCAAAAATTAAATAACGTAGTTAATAAAACAAAAAGAAAATATTTCAGACGTCTCATGTTAAAATAATAAACAATGTGGTAAGTACGGGATTGAAATAGAGTGTTATTATTGTACAAAATAAATAAAAATAAGGCAAGAAAAATATTGGATGCTACAGTATCCCCAAGTTGAGAGAATTTCATCCCGAAATTCAACCAGTGGAGGTTACTGATTTAGGAACGAGATGTAGGTACTTAAGCTTTATTTGTTCCTCGGATTCCCAAGTGAGCTCTGAGTCATGTTTGGATTTTCAATGAACTTTAAAAAAACTTGGTTTGAGGAGTATAATTGATGACAAGGTTCAGGTCTGATACTCGAATTCATGAGTGATGATAGTAAATTATGGTTTGGAAAGAGTTAAGGAGAGAATCGTCGAAGAGTATTCTAGACGTCAATGATGAAATGTATCCATTGAAATGAGAACGATGGGAATTTGATGATCGAAACTTGTTTAGGATGTAGCCTAATATGTTCAAGATTCGTTACTGGTCAAGAGATTTCACAAACACTGGTCAAGGTCAAAATAACATAAAATTTTCACGTGACATGAGCAACGCTACTTCTGACAATATGACAGTAACACTTATATATAGGAAGTACCAGCGGCGTATCCACCATGCCCTTATCATAACTCATTAGTTTCGTCACTATATATCACGATAGGTTTCATGTTATAACACACGACAGAATTCACTATGTTTTCCATGCGCTGACTTTTATAATTACGTGTGCACCCGTAATTACTCGAATCGTCGCATGGTCCGTATAGATCCTTCCGTTGTGTGCGGGTCAAGAGAGGACACATAATCACTTAGTCTATATCTATTGTTTTCACGTATGTGTTGCTAATGAATAACTGTGCCCCTATACAGTAAGGTCAATCAGAAAGCTTAAGAGTAGTAATGTGCCATAACTTAGGGTTCCATAGTTTCCTCGTGTTTGAACAAGAATACGTCAAATCTCGAGTAGCTTAAAATTTTGTAGTTTTCAACCTTCATGGATAAAGTGAATTATCATGCCTTGTTCCATCAATTGCAACTATTGTACCCAATCTAGTTCCGTGTATAATGTAAACATCTAAGTTTCATGTTTAATTTAGTATCATGTACATTGTAAACAAATAAGTTTCACGTATAATGTGGACAACTTAGTATCATGTATATTGTAAGCAAATAAGTCTCATGTATAATGTGATCAATTTAGTATCATGTATATTGTAAACAACCAAGTATCATGTATCATGTGATCAATCTAGTATTATGTATATTGTATTCAACCATGTATCAGGTATCATGTATCATGTGATCAATCTATTATTATGTATATTGTATTCAACCATGTATCATGTATCACGTGATCAATCTAGTATTATGTATATTGTATTCAACCATGTATCATGTGATCAATCTAGTATTATGCATATTGTATTCAACCATGTATCATGTGATCAATCTAGTATTATGTCTATTGTATTCAACCACGTATCATGTATCATGTGATCAATCTAGTATTATGTATATTGTATACAACCACGTATCATGTATCATGTGATCAATCTAGTATTATGTATATTGTATTCAACCATGTATCATGTATCATGTGATCAATCTAGTATTATGTATATTGTATTCAACCACGTATCATGTATCATGTGATCAATCTAGTATTATGTATATTGTATCCAACCATGTATCATGTGATCAATCTAATATTATGTATATTGTATTCAACCACGTATCATGTATCATGTGATCAATCTAGTATTATGTATATTGTATTCAACCATGTATCATGTGACTAATCTAGTATTATGTATATTGTATCCAACCATGTATCATGCATCATATGAACAATCTAGTATTGTGTATATTGAATTTAACCATGTATCATGTATCACGTGATCAATCTAGTATTATGTATATTGTATTCAACCATGTATCATGTATCATGTGATCAATATAATATTATGTATATTGTATTTAACCATGTATCATGTATCATGTGATCAATCTAGTATTATGTATATTGTATCCAACCATGTATCATGTATCATGTAAAAAATCTATTATTGTGTATATTGAATTTAACCATTTACCATGTGATCAATCTAGTATTATGTATATTGCAAACAAACAAGTTTCATGTATCATGTGATAAATCCAATGTTATATATCATGTGAATGCTCATATGTAAGTTACTGAATCTCATGAGTAACGTAAACTATCGAATTTTGTAGGAGGTCGAGTGTTGCGGACAAGCGTGCTGCTTGACGTTCATGTATAATGTGGGTAGTTGGGTTTTAAATTCTCAATCTTCTTGAGGTTTATATGGATGGTTAATGCCTACGCGAAAGAATTCATCTCCTTGAAGTGCCTAGTATGCTCATATATTTTCGAAGGTGCAAGATAACGAGAAGGTTTTGTAGGTGTTTAGAGTGATATGCTTATAAATAACTGATTTGTGCTTTTTGTTGGTAAATAAACAAGTAATTGTAATTTATTATTGTTTGTAAATTAATAAGATAGTGAAAATAATAAGTTGGATAACTAGGTAAACGGATGAATAAATAAAACCTTTTATTTAATTTTAATTATCATAAAGAGAATGTTTCAAAGGAAAATAATGGCTAAATCATTTAATAATTAGGTCAAGATTTAATAATAATTAATTTAACGAAGTAAAATTCATAAATAAATTATTAATTAAGATAATGCATAAAAACAGTTGTATTAAATTTCCTTACAAGGTGAAAAAGTTTATAGAAAAATTTTATTCCACATAATATTTGTAAACTAAAGGTTTGATAAAGGTTTTGCTTGAACGAGAAAATGATGTTAATAAAATAGTTAGTTTACAAAGGAATGTTTAGGTATGTGTACTAAATTGCAATAAATAAAATGATGGTGTTTAGATTGCACTCATTCGGTATCATAACCAAATGGATACTTTGAAAAATCAATTGATTCAAATTCTTATACTTTCAAGAAGACATGCTTTAGCCTATAGGTGAACACTCACTTCGGGAATTCCCAGGAAGGCATATGGATCCCTCGGTTGATTTGGATTTATATGAAATGCCTTCCTAGACAGAAGACCCAAAGTACAGGCATTTACCCTTCCGGATTGCACATGTTCTTTACTAATTTTCAGAATTCAAAACTTTGACGAGATTTTAAAATTTTAATAGGCTTTTAGGCCTAAGAGTTTAAATTTTGTTGACAAATGATGATGGCGACATAAATTTCAATGTGTAAAAGTGAAGATGTATAAAGACTTAGATATGAATAAATGTGTGATGAGACTTAGGGTAGCATGTAATGGGGTCAAATAGGTAGCAGGTAATTAAACAGTGTGGTAAGCAAAGTATTACATAGATAACATATTTATAAGCATGTGAATTATCAAGTAGTGTAGCACATAGAATATTATGTATTGTATCATGCAGTGTAATACCTAGGATATCATGTAAGATAATCATACAAAGTATTAAACATGTAGCATTTAGTAATGTGGCAAATACCATATAACATAGAGCATGTCATAAGATGGGTGTCATAAGATGGGTGTCCTAAGGTTATAGTCTAGGTCATGTGTGTCTAATAACCTAATTCCCTATAACCATGGCTTTGATACTAATCTGTCACACCCAAACCGACGGCGGAATACGTCGGGGCGGACGTGTAGACTGTTCATAAGCACATGATCAACTAAAATTCATATTGTTTATTAAATCAATATTTCATTGCATAAGTTCAATCAACAACCAAAATCAAATACATCAACATGTTAAATTTCTTTGTTCACTAAGTCCAAATCCTATATGTAGCATCTAGCATATGATCTCATACACTAGTACCTGAAACATGATGAAAACAGAATCAACTAAAAATAGTTGGTGAGCATACATAGGTTTCGACACCACAAGTAAAGTTCAAATGTTTTGTGTACAAATCGCATGGTCCATGGTTTATAAAGCATTTATGGAGAATATAAGTTAAGCTAGTTACACAAATGTAACTTTGTAACTGAAGGGTATAACAACACATGTTATCCTGATGTAAATGTAGGGCATAACAACACATGTTATCCTGATGTAAATGTAGGGCATAACAACATATGTTATCCTGATGTAAATGTAGGGCATAACAACACATGTTATCCTGATGTAAATGTAGTGCATAACAACACATGTTATGCTAATTTAGGGCATAACAATAAAATGTTATCATGATGTAATGTATTAATGATTACACGAGTATGTCATGTATTTGTAGCCTTAACAGTTAGCATTCAAGCACAAAGCACAAATAAACAAATGTGGTCATATTGTAGAATTGTATGTATGTAATTGTAAATAGTGTGTTATTGAGTAATCATGTTTCACCTCAAAAATGTACAAAAAGAAAAGGGGTTATGTAAACTCACCTGAGTTGTGTAATGCGTAGTAATTAGCACCCCCACAAGGATACAACAAAACCACAAATGGATCATACGTGGACAGTATACGAATGCCCTAGAATATGTTTACGATTGTTAGGAACACAAAGATTTTGTGATGACGACATGGGAAAGACCGGAAGTGCTAAATATGCTTTTGAACAACGACTACACAATCTTGTGATCGGGATTAAAGAAACCCTAGTTTGGTTTCTAGCACGGATGTGGTATGTGAAAAACACTACCAAACTCGACATAAAATATTTAATATTAATCTGTGTGATATTGTGAACGAAAGAATTGTTTAAATGAAAATAATAAATATATTATTTTTAAAATGAAAATAACATTTAGAATTAATTAAAAATTCAATCCCGGGTACACGGGTGTTTTCCGGTAACGAAAGGAACTAATTATAATATTATAATAGCATAGAATGTATTCTGTTCAAAAGACCAAAGAGACACACGACCGTGCCAGGGTATGGGCACGACCGTGCTTAGGCATGGGCCGCGACCATGCCTAGCCAGGAGGCACAACCTTGCCTGGTCATGAGGCACGACCGTGCTAATCGATTAGCACGACCGTGTCTGGACTTTTCCAGAAAACAAATTGTTTAAATCTTGTAAGATTAACTGTTGGAATCTTGGTGCTTTCACTGAGTGGGTGTTTGCGAATCTAACCATGCAAATTAATTGGATTGAGATCGTGTCTAGACCAGGGTTAGATTAAACCAAAAACGTGATGAACCCTAGGTCTGATTTGAGTTTAATTTGATGATATAAGCCTTGAATAGGTTAGGGATTTTACTCAAGGGATTGAAATGAGTCTGAGGATGTGTTTAGTTACCTTAAACGCTATCGAATCGATAGAGCTCGACCAAATGGAGTCCCGACTTGATCTCCGGCGACTCCGGCTTCTTCTCCGGCCAAATTAGAGTGTGTAAAGTCTTCACAGATGTTCGTACAAGGTGTGTGTGTGGTTTGTTTGCGTAGAGGTGATTCCAAATGATCGAATTCGAAGGATTTGATAATGGGATCGACGGTTATGAGATTAAGGACCATAATGGAGTTTAATTTGATCATTACGTGTGTTTATTCGCAAGATAATGGCTCAATGATGATCTCCATTAACCAGGTTACGTTACAATTTCATATTCAAACGGTTTGGGACGTTACTGAATTGATTTGCGTCCTGACTACACGAGGCGCGACCGTGTTCGCACACCTAGCGCGGCCGTGCTCATGCATTAGCCGTGCTCGTGCATTAGCACCACTGTGCCAACTTGGGTTTTGGTTAAATACAGAAATAGTCCTTGTAGTTTGGTGTTGGTTTGAGATTTGACAGGTTTGGTCCTTGTAGTTTGTGAGATAACGGAGTTTAGGTTAACGGGGTTAACCGGAATTTATCGGGTGTCACATCTCCGTCCTCCGTCGTTTTCCAGCGTGGTGCACCACCACAGCAGTCGCCTCCACATCACCCTACCGAGTCGGTTTCCCATGCATGCACGTATCCCATGCAAACCCTAGCCGGCCACCATTTTCGTCCTCCGTTTCCTGCACCGTGCATCACCATGTATGTTGTCATCGTCTTCCTCATCGTGATAAAACCCTAGCCGAGCCCTACCCGGCTAACACCACCACTACCAACACCGATGGCCTCTACCCGAGCTACCCCACTTGCCGGAGACACCATCGTCTCCGTCCTCCGCCGTTCTCCACTTTGGTGCACCACCACAGTAGCCGTCCATAGCCGCCTCCACATCACACCACTGTAGGTCGTCCCCCCTCTCTCCCTCTTCGGCCGCTGATCACCATACCAATCGGGTTATGCCCATCGGTCACCACCGTGCCCCTTCTTACCGTCGGTCACCATCACCACCACTACCTAGCCACTGCCGTCATCACCTACAGCCGATAACCATCTCTCTCTCTCTCTCTCTCATCTCGGATCCATACCTACCATCCAAACAAAACCCTACTCTAGTTCTACGTAAAAACGAACGAAAACAATGTAATCAAAGTAAAACGGGATTACAGTTTCATGTTCCGGAAGTCACACCTCGTAAGCTATTGTCGGGCCACCTCCCGCCATTGTCTTCCTCCCTTCTCCGTCGTCAGCTCTCTCTTTTTCTCACTCTCTTTCTGTTCTCGGCCATCGCACACCCTAGGTCAACAAAGACCTAGGGTTTTCCCATAAAGGGATATTTAAACCCTTTAATCTTTCGTCCGGGTCCCTCCATTTCCATCTTGTGTGTTTCGATCTTGATTTAACTCTTTAAACGACTAACCGTGTCTTTTATTTTTAGAAACCCAACTTATGTGACAAACCTTGCTAATCATTTTATTTAATAGAGACTCGGGTCATTCACTAACCCGAACAATTATCTTTCGAATTTTCGGGATGTTAAAGTGTCGCCTGAACTTTCGTTCTGGACTTAGTGTCGTTCAGGTGCATGGCGACACTATTAGTGTCGCCAACTTAGTGTCACCAATGGAATGACATGTGTCCCAAGCATTGGAAACCTTGGGGACGATGCCACACTTTAGTGTCGCCACACGTTAGTGTCGTCCCATTGGGCTTCATCATCTTCAAGTGGCCGCAATTAGTGTCGCCACATGAAATATTGTCACCTATTAGTGTTGCCACTTGAAGATCGTCCTATTCAGGCCCGTTTTTAACCAAAGTTCATTACTTTTTACGTTCAAATCATTTGTTTAACTTCTATGAAGCTAGATCTAAGCTTATTTCATTGTTTAACACGTAAAAAACCTATGATTTGAGTTCAAAAGCCTAGTTTTACCCCAAAACCCATTTAAACTAAAAATCAGAGGTTTTAGGTTCGATTCTTACCTAAAAATGTTGGTTTCTTCGTGGATTCTTCTTCTCCTACGGTGGAGAAACGGATTAGGAGCACTTGAGCAACAATGGTGGAAATTTTTGGAGCTTTCTCTCTCTAGACTCTATCTTTCTATCTCTACGAAAATGAAGCTTGAAGGTGAATGGGGGCTGGGTTAGGGTTCCCCATCTGATGTAATAGGGTTCTAAGGTCTACATGGGCTAAGCCCATGACCTTTGGCCTAACATTCTTTATTCTTTCTTCTCATTTAGTCATTAGAGATTATCGGGTTTTGCGGGTGTTACATCTATTATTGTGAAACTTTGGTGATTGTAGTAGGAAATTGTTGTAATTTCTATGTTAATCTTTGTCATAACGCAATATGGATGTTTTATTTTTGACTCTTAAATCTTTTTCATGACTCATTATGGAGATTTTGACGATGGCTCATAATTTTATTTATTTTGACGTTAATATGGCAAGAATCAAATGAATGTTTTCTTTTGAGTAATAAATTTCTCATAATTGTGTTTAAATAAATAAATAAATATGAAGTTTTGGTATTAGTATAAAATAAACCTTATGATTCATTTTTCAAGAGATGAAAAAGAGAAAAATTAGACAAATCATTTTGTCAACTAGTTCAATAGAATTTAGAGAGGAGCACTATCTAATTCTTACACCATCGCCAACTTCAACCATTTTATTTTTCCATAAAATGAAAACAAATTAACCCGGTGTAACCTCGGTTGCAAGAGCCATCTCCAGCGGTACATTGTTCCGGTTGTTGTACCGTAGGAGACAGACGCGTTCGTCTAAGAGGAGGCGCGAAATCTGTTTTAAGGGAAACGTATTAAATACGTGCCTCAACCAAAACCGTCAACGATTAGTTTGCTAGCTCATTGTTGAAGTCAAGGACAAAATTGAAGATTCGATGTGTTGAAGACTCGAGTCAAGAATACTCTAAAAAGTTTTGTCGAAGTATCCTCTAAAGACACCGATTCGAATCAAGTTAGAACTCCTAATTATGATTATTCTAATCAATTTATCTTGTTTTAGTAAGACTCCAAGACTAAGAAAATTAGGTAACAAACTATTGTAATTAATTAATAATAAATCCTATCATCGCCATCTTGGTAAAGCTTTGAGCGAGAAGTCCCTTCTGATAGAATTAGGGGTGTAAACAAGCTGAGTTGCTCTTATGTTACTTGAGATTATAAAAACTCGAACCATATTGAGTTTAAACGATGTAACGCAAGTTTCATATAAGAAGTTTGACTAGGCTCGGGAACTTAAACGAACGTTTATTTATTTAATGTATTAAGTATATATTGTATAGTAATTATTATATATAAAGTAAGGATAAAAGTAATTAAATAATATACATTATGTTATATATCCAAATTATAATTATAAATATATATATATATAACTAGTTTAGAACCCGTGTAATACATACGTGTTGAAAAATATCAATACATAAAATTATTAAATCTTTATGTATATATTTTACAGTAAATGTATTACATATACTAATGACAGAAAATAAAATTCAAAATATATAAAAATTAATATATAATTGGGTTTCGAAAATACGTTAATTATTGTTTAAAATAATTTGACTTTCATTTACTATTTGATTGAAAATAAAAGTTAAATAATTAGATTTTAAAGTTTATTATAATAATGGATAATTTAAAATAAATGTATTTTATTAGTATAATTAGTATTTTCTTTAAAAATATATTAGTATTAAAAGATAGAGGTGTATCTAATAAGAGAGGGTTAAGAAAAAAATAATGAAAATGAATATGGAGGCGACACATGACATAAAAAAACCTTATTTATTATATAGTATAGAAATAGATTAGGTAATTAATAATTTTTTTATCAAAATTAACAGTTCTTTTATGAATAGTTATAGAGGTAAACTAATAATATAAGATATAACTAATTTAAATTATATTAAAATATATATGTATTTATGAAGATGAGTAAAAATGATTAAATTTTTATTTGTGAAATAATAATAAATCAAAATAAATAAGAACTTTTAAATCTTATTATTAATTAATTATCAATGAAAAACAACTAGCTACATGATGATCTTCTAGAAATTAGATGATGAGAATTCTAGAATCCTTTTGTAATTACGTTGTAATAAAAAATAATAATGTTTTTAAAACAATCTCTTTTAGTGAGCGATAATCTTTTTAGTAAATATATTAATTAACTAAATCCATCAAATTATATACTTAAACGTTCTGAAAGTTGACAATGAATACCGAACCAGAACCTTTTAGTCAGATAGTCGTCATAAGGCTCTTTTCTCTACCGACTACATCTGAAGGTCCAACTCATGTTTTTCTTTTTATAAAAAAATATAAAGTGAACAATTTCTGGTGATTTCGACAAGGTCAATAGACCCTCTTGATCCTCTCGCCCATGATATCAAAAGTATATTAAATAAATATTCATTAAACTTAAAAATAGAATGAAATACTGTGACCTACTTTCTTTTTTTTTAAATAATAATTCCAATTCAAACAAAAACGTACCACACGTTTCAATTTTCTTTATATTCTGTCCTCAGAATCTACCCGATTCACACTACATGAAATATCACGCGTTTGTATTTGGTAAGCGGATAGCGATCACAAACAATGGTTTTCCACTGAAGCTCACAGTTATTTAATGTGTTATGTTCAATATTTCTGAGAAAAATCGTTTATTTACGATACTTTAAAATGTGCCAAAAAGTTTGTATTTATAAACTTTACTAGCTTAGAACTCGTGTAATATACACAATATGAAAAATATCAATACATAAAATTCTTAAATCTTTATATATATATATATATATATATATATATATTACATGTGTATAAATGTATTACACATACCAAGGATAGAAAACAAAATTCAAAATATGTAAAAATTAATATGTAATTGAGTTTCAAAAATACGTTAATTACTATCTAATATAATTTGACTTTCATTTACTATTTGATTGAAAATAAAAGTTACATAATTAGATGTCAAAGTTTCTTATAATAAAGAATAATTTAAAATAAATGTGTTTTATTATTATAATTTGTATTTTCTTTAAAAATATATTATTATTAAAGTATAGAGTTGTATTTAATAAGAGAGAGAGGCGGAAAAAAATGATGAGAATGAATATGGAGACGACACGTGGCATGAAAAATCTTTATTTATTAGATAGTATAGATATAGATTAGAATTGAAGTTTGATGGTTTTGGTAGCTAACTAGTGGGTTACACCCGCGTTCCACGGCGGGGTGGGGGCGATTTTTAACAAAGTTTAAATGGAAACGTACACATTGGCAGATCCATGGTGAGCCCATGGAGGGCAGCCGCCCTCCACGAAAACAATTTTTTTAGTGTTACATACGCGTTAAAATCTCGATCGGCCCCCGTCACCCCATGAAAAGTTTTTAGTGTTATACAAACATTATATATCGCTAGTCAATCGACATCAAAAAATTTCGACCCTCATGAAAAAAAATTGGGTCTGGTACTGAACGAAGATAGAAATAAGCACGTCTCAACGATATATTTGGAAATTAAAAAAGCATTAAGTATTTAATAAAACAATAAAATAAAAAAGAGGGAAAAAGGTGTGAAACCGAGCAATGGTGGGGGGATTGTGGGACTCGAACCCAGGTCTCTTCCCTGTGGTGTAGGGGTGCGACCACTACGCTGAAAGCATCACTTGTTCCATAATCCATTTCACACAAATATATACTAAAATAAAAAACGTTAAGTTTTAAAAAGAAAACCAGGACCCGACACTTGGCAGGCCCTGATTAGGTCACCTCTTATTGTTCACCCCCTCACAATACATTGGCTAAATGTTATATATGATATGTTTATTCCTTTATATGAAAATATTATAAGCCACTCAATGCGCTAACCTCCGACCAACTATTACACGAGTTTGACGGACTTTACAATATCTGAATAATGCAATCTACAATCATGACGCATTGTCATACGCATCCAGGTTAACACACTTGAATTAAAAATATAACAAAATATAGCAATACTATTATCAAATTAAAGATAAAAGATCCTTAATTTTAAATGACATATAAAAAGTTATTTACGTTTAAAAATATGAAGAACTAGATAAAAGTCAACAATTGTGGTTTTTTTTTTCTATTTGCCCCTCCTAACCTTATATCTCGTTGATTTTTAAGAACATGATTTATCATCAAGAACCATCGATTCGAAATATTTTTGCAAGGTTCCATCGATTTCTTCAAGATTTTTTTCAAGGTTCAATCGATTTCTTCAATCCTACGATGAACTAGAAACTTGAAATCGAATAATATGAAGAACAAGGGGGGATTTCTCATCAAGAACTAGAAATCGATTCTATCGAAGAACATCAAGTCTAGACCTTCCAAGGCATATGCAACTCTTGATTACATATATGTAACTATGTTATTACATATATGTAACTATGTTATTACATATATGTAATTTTGCTATTACATATATGTAGCTATGTTATTACATATATGTAGTTATGTTAGTACATATATGTAATTCTATTATTACATATATGTTATTTTGGTCAAGCAATAGAATGTCAGAATTTTGCAACGAAGATCAAGACAAAGAAGAAATCATGTGAAGATAAAAACGAAGAACCAAAAATTGATTGATGAAGGACAAAGAAGAATTCGGATGAAGTTGACCATTTACCTATATGCAAATGTTCTACAAATGTCTATGTTCTTATTTTTAAGAGTTGCAGTTAGTCAACTGTGTCTTTTTGTTTTGATTTACATATACGTAAATGTACTTCATATGTTAAATGTCATTTTTATTATTCGTTTTTAAACTCATTTAAGAAATATTCATGGAATCGAACTTTTTAGAATATATATGTGTTAGGGAAACCAAAAACCGATAGATATGGGAGAGAAAAGAGTAATTTTATGGTTTTTCTTCTAGTAAAGGGTGGTTTCCAAAATAATAAAATGTGATTTTCTTATTCTACCTTTAATAACTAAAAATAATTCACCAAATTTTCCGTTAATTTCGATCATGCCATTGATTGATCATAGTCATTGATCAATTATGATCAATGGTTGATATAAGTTTTCTTAGTTTTCTTAAAAAAATGATTTTAGGTTTTACATCGTATTACATATATGTAACTTCTATGGCCTACAAATATGTAACTTGTATGAGCTAGATATAGAAATTACATATAGTTTTCTTCTCCCTCCTTGATTTTCTTCTTTAACCGATGAAAATGGTGATTTTTGGGGTTTGATTATGAAGAACGATGAAAAGGGTAATGACCCATGAGATTGGAGAGAGAAAAGAAGAGACAGAACATAGAGAAAATGTAAAAAATATTAGGGATTCATTAATTGATTTTCAAATAATTTCGTATTCTACCTTTTACTATAATTAATAAATCCTAAAACTTTCTTATTATTAAAAAAATATCATTAAATGATTATAATCATTGATCAAACATGATCACCTGGTTTTCTCATAAAACTGAATTTTCTCATCATCACTCCCCTATACACACACACACACACATATATGGAGAAGTTTATTACAGAACACTAAATTACCGCGAGAATAAAAAGAACAACCAAAATCGTTTAATTTTTTTATCCATGGTTTATATTTTTAAAATTTTGTACTTCTTACATAAAAATATGTATGTGTGTGTTCATAAAAAACCATTAAACTAACTTTTTTTCATATGTTTTTATATATTTAAAAGTTTACCTACACATGTATAGATAAATAATCTATATATGAATTGCACATGTATAGATTATATAAATAAACGAAATTTGTTCATATATATATATATATATATATATATTTCATGATAGATAAATAAACATTGAATTTCTATCATTTTCTTATATTTAAAAAAAATTGAGATTGAAAAAATGAAGGAATAATTTTGTTTTTGTAATATTTAGTGTTCTACATAGAACCCTCCCATATATATATATATATATATGTATGTATATATATATATATATAGGGTAAGGATCCTTTGTTAACTCACTGTTATTGTGTTAACCCAATTAACTTCGCCAAAATCAATCCAAACCATTTTTTAATAACATTATCACACCAATAAACGTTATGTTATTTTTTGCATTTTTGTAAATTCGCAAGTGTAAGGAGAGTTTAGGGTGGGTTGTGGAGTTGTAGTATGAGCCAAATGATTGGGCTGTGGAGGTGGAGTAAGGGCCGATTTGGTGGTTGGGATGGTTGAAGGAAAGGAACATGAAGGAAATGGGATGTCATATAGGAATGAATAATCATTTATGGGTGTGGTAGTATAAGGAAAGGTTGTGTCATCGAACACGGCGTGTCAAGAAATTAGGAGTTTGCAGGTGGAGGGGTCATACCACTGATATCCACGACGATTGGGCGGGTATCCTAGGAAGATGCATAGAACAAAACGGGGTTGGAGTTTATGTGTGGCGATGGCAGATGTGTTAGGGTAACAAGCGTACCCGACCACACGTAAATGGTCATAGGTGGGGTGTCTAAGGTATAAGGCGAAGTGGGGTGTTGAGAAGTTAAGACGTTTGATAGGAAGGATGTTGTGGAGATAGGTAGCGGTATGCAAGGCGTTTACCCAAAATATGGGGGTAAATGGGCATGTATAAGTAAGGTACGAGTGATGTCATTGATTCGTCGCATCATATGTTCCGACCAGCCATTTTGTTGAGATGTTTGAGGACAGTAAAAACGGAAAACGAGGCCATGGGTTTGGGCAAAAGATTTGAAGTCATTATTTTCAAATTCCCCACCTAGGTCACACTAAAAGGTTTTTATTTTTCAATTAAATTGGGTGGCAATAAATTGATGGAATTTTGTAAAATCTGGGAATGCTTCAGATTTAAATTTAATAGGATAAACCCGTACGAAGTTTGTAAAGTTATCAATTAAAACCATATAATATTTAAAACCGGATTTACTTGTGATGGGAGAGGTCCAAATGTCATAGTGTATAATATCAAATGGTGCATAAGTAATGGAAACATAATCATAAAACGACAAACGTTTATTTTTAGATAATTGACACGAGTGACATAAAGGAAAAGCAGAAGTTCGATTACAATTAATTGAAAAACGAGTACGAAGTAAATCTAGGATAATATCGCCCGGGTGTCCTAAGTGGTTGTGCCAATTATCTGTGTTGGAAGCAACAAGTGCAGTAGGTTGAGTTGGTGGTGAGAATGGATAAAGCTCGCCCGTGCTATTGTGAAGTGAAAGGATGGCCCGAGTCTTTAGATCATTCACAGAAAAACCAAAGGGGTTAAATTCAACAGAGGTCTAGTTATCAATAGTGAATTTATGTACAGATAAAAGGTTTTTAATGATGTCGGGTGTGAGAATGATATTGCTTAAATGATAGGCTTGGTTTGGGATGTTGTGGGTGGTGTGACCCGATCCAAGTATTGGCATATGATTGCCATTACCCACGAAAACAATTTGTTTAGGAATGTAAGATAAGTGAGTGGAAATTTTACCTGGGTCCTTTGTGAAATGAGACGAGGCTCCAGAGTCCGTATACCAATTTGAGTCGCCAGATGCTAGGTTAACATGTTGCATTGCCTAGGCTAAGTCGTTTTGTGTATAGTCACTGAACCCCGCAAGCTTTAGACTTGGGCTGGACTAGGGCGTTGGATAACAGGTAGGCCCAACTGGACTGAACATATTAGCAGGCCCATCAGGATTGTATGGACCGTGGGCTGCACCTGCGAAGTGCGCTCCCTGATGTGCAAGCAGTGGAGCAGGCCCAACCAGTTGGTACAGTAGTCCAGCGATTGCCTTGGAATGGTTGAGCATGCCCATTAGATGGGTAAGGGGACGGTAGAGGGGTCCAAGTGTTGTAGATACCAATTCCAGTTCTTCGGGAATGCTCTATTTTGAGAATCCCGAGCTTGAAATACCCTTTTGGGTGTTACAAGCAAGTCGTTTTTGGAGTAAGGTACGGGGAAACTCTACATCAACGTGTTGTAGATAGTTTTTCGGTAAGTCCTCTCCCTTAGTTAGGAATGGGTAGCCTCGAGGGTTAGCGCGGGCATAAGGGAAATGCCCAATAAGTGCCAACTAGTAAAGGCTATACCCAAAGGGTTGGCATGGGCATGGGGAAATGCCTGAATAATGCCAAACATAGATAAGTATTAGGGCAGGGATGACGAAGCCTCCCTGAGGGGGATTATATTATATAAGATATAGACTAAAATAGTATTGTATTTCCATAGGATCGTGTGATTAATAGAGCTATTACCATATCTGCTCGATTATAAAAGTAGAGACGTTGATGATGTGAGTTCTATGAGTCCCTTTTTAAATGTTTTACTTTAAATGTTTTGGGCAGGTATGCATGCTAGAACGATTTACATAAATGCTATATACCTTAATTTAATTATTTGGGATAGCATTCATGTTGCAAGAGGTTATGTATAAATGATATCTAAATCTTAAAACTAAGTAATGGAGTATTCATGAGATATTAAAGAAGTGTTGGGTAACCATCCGACCGGTATGTAGTTATCTGACAAACAGAATGTTCTGTCTAAGGAAAGAGTGGTGTATAAATCCCTCCTTGACCCGTCATTCTTTCCTGGAAACATCCCTATTGGAGGTACTACTCTTGAAGGATAACCATCTTATCTTCTTTAATATACCATGAAGAAACCTTTACGAGGATTTAGGATAAAGATTGATTTTGAAAGGGAGAAAGAAAGAAAGAAATGGATCCTTGCCTTTTAGAAGGATTTCATAAGGTAAATGTCTTGAGAAAGAAAATGGTTTTGACACGTAAACCATTTTAGAACTTATCATGGTGTGCCCAGATAAGTAATGGTAGAGAAGCCATGGTTTTACCTTGATTTGTAGAGATCTTGACAATTATTGTCTTGACAAAGAGTAAAGAGAAAGTCATAGAGTTTTGGCATGTTTTTCCATGTCAAATATTTGGACCATATTGGTCTGTAACGAAAGAGAATATTTTGCCACGTCTGGCCAAATGCCACATAATATCTTACAACTCAGATAGACGCAGAAATGTATTGCATTCCTTCATGGAATGTAGTATAGACACCTTGTTCAAGGGTATGTATTAGTGGTGATGACTGCTTGGAGGTTAACGTGACTTCAGAAGGCAAGTGTGTAAGTATAAAGTATTATGTTTGGGCAAGAAGTTAATGTAATGTTTTACTATGTGTCATATAAATCCATTTATGTATGAGACAGAGGTCCAAGATATTTTGACTAAAACTTAGAACTCACCAGCATAAGCTGACATATGTTTAAGCATGTGTATCAGGTAAAGATGTAGCTTCCTACAGTAAAAGTAAGGGGCTAGAGTAGAGGCATCTGGTGGGTTATTTGGCATTCTCTATCAGACTGGCAATAGAATAGACGTATTTGTACTTTCTTTAGAATGTACATTCAGACAAGTTTTATGAAATAAAAATAGTATTTTAAAGTCTTTCGCTATGTATGATCTCTGTTTACTATATGTTTATGAGTAAATCCGACAAATGGCCGGCATCTAGGGTGATCCGGGATGTGGGTGTCACAAGGAAACAAGAACAAGAAAGGCATGCCCCTCACCAAGATCAAGAAACACGGTTCCAGAGTCTTGAAATCGAGAAGAGAGTCCTCGAAATAAGGTTTGTTGCTAAGTTCTTGAATATTAACTTTCTTTTAAACTTAATTGCAGTTTCATGTTTATAGGGGTTTTATTTATTTTTTATTTTTATTAAAGAATGATGGCTTTTTTTTATACACAGAAATTAAATAAAATGGAAAAAATGGTTAACGAGATCGAACAAAGGTGTCGGGATCTTAGGCGTGAATCTGAAGTAAAAGAAAATGTTGAAGATGACAACTTCTCTGAGGTAAAAACAAGTAAAATTAATTATTGCATTGGATATATTATAAGAATACTATATAAATAATTAAAATAAGATTGTACTATGATATTTTGGGTAAATAAACTTAGAAGATTTAAAGTAGTTTTAGGTGAAAAATCACCTGTACGTCAAAACTATTTTTATTTGTTTGTTTAGTTAAGGTTTTAAATCTTACTCGTTTAATTAAAAAAATAAATGTGATTACATAAATGTCTTCTCCGATTGATCTGTTTCTTAAGCTTAAAGCCCATGCGCATATGTTTATGTAAACTGTCTTTGTTTTAGTTTGATTTACAAGAGGTATTAATTTTGTTCATGTGTATATGCATACGTTGACAATTAAATTTTGGTATTGGTTTTTTTAGTTTGATTTACAAGAGATTAATTTTTACATATGTGTATTTTGATTTTACACATGTGTCTTTTTTTCATTTACACATGTGTAAAGAGTGTTTACTCATGTGTGTTTACTCATGCTTGTTTTTATGATGTTTATGATATTTAGATGGTATAGACAAGCACATGACAGATCGAAGATCTTGGTTCAAGCACATGTGTCATGAGTTCCTTATTTGGCTCATGAGTTTCTTGTTTGCTTAATTGATTTTGTTTTGATATAATCTCAGATTGACATGTTATCAAAGGTGAACCATAATTGAATTTTTTCAATTCTTAGATTTTTCAGTTGTATGTGTTTTGATTTTGGTTTGGGTTTTAGTTTTTAATTCAGATCTCAAAATAAAGTTCTTACACAGATTTGGAAAACCCAGATTTAAATTGACACTTGTGCGTTTTTGGGTTACTACACATGTGTAACCCAATTTTAAAATACACATGTTTAAATTGAATTTACACATGTGTAAACTAAATTTACACAAGTGTAAAGAGTTGTTATTCATGTGTTTTTATGTTGATTCTGATCTAAACATGTAAAATTGTCTTTGTACAAATTTGGGAAGCCCCAATTTTAATTTACACATGTTTAAATTGATGTTACACATGTGTAAATTGAATTTACACATGTGTAAACTGAATTTACGCAAGTGTAAAGAGTTGTTATTCATGTGCTATTATGTTGATTCTGATCTGAACATGTATGAAATTGTCTTTGTTGATATGTATATACATATGTAAATTGTCTTTGATCATGTGAATTGATTTTTGTATATGGGTTTTAGATGGGGTAGCAAGCACATGAGGTGTCGAAGATCTTGGTTCAAGACGGTGTAAAAGTCGGCTTCCTTGTGTATATGTTTTTATTTTGTAAAAATATTTTTGTATTTTTGATGTAATTTTCTGATTTGTAAGTATGTGTAAATTAGTTTTACACCTGAGTTCTTTAAAAATAATATTGATCTGTATATTGATTGATAAGAGAGAGTGTATGTTTACCAAGATTTAATAAAAAAAGGAAAAAAGTGTATTTATCTTTTTACCCCTGTATTAAATCTAGATCACATGTTTTTTTAATTTAAATTAAAAAAACTCACATTCAATTACAACCACATAATATAATAAGTAATTTTGAATGGGTGGTTGTGGTTGAGTTTAAGAGTTTTCATAACAACTCAGGGTTTACAACCGATACGTCCCCTATATATATATATATATATATATATATATATATATATATATATATATATATATATATATATATATATATATATGGAATGGATCATTTGAGAACTCCTAAATATTTTGAGAACTCATCAAAAAACCAATCAAAACCATTTTTTTTTGTTTTTACTATTTTTTTGTTAGAATACAACATAAAAAAATGAACTTACATATGTTAATTTACATGTCTTCATATATTAAAAAAAATATACACTTGTGTAAGTTTACCACTTACACATGTTTAAGTGTTTACCATTTACACATGTATATAAATTTTTTTAAGGATAATTTAGAGAGAATAGATGAACTAATTGAAGAGATAAATCATTTTTTATGTTATATTTTAATACTAAAGATAGTAAAAATAAAAAAATAGTTTTAATTGGTTTTTTGACGAGTTCTCGTGAGTTCTAAAGTTTTTATGAGTTCTCATTTGATCCTAACCCTATATACATATATATATATATATATATATATATATATATATATGTATATATATATATATGTGTGTATATATATAGGGGGAGGATCAAATAAGAAGTAGTTTTTCGCTAAGAAATCTAAGAAATGACAAAAACCTTAGGAAATGATATCAAACGAGCTCCGATTGAGCTAATTTTAGCGGCGTTGGAACCGTCTCGTCGAATACCATCGTAGCTTTTAGGGTATAGCTTTTAAGGTTTAGATTTTACGTTTGAATTTTAGGGTTTTAGCCTTATGGTTTAGCCTTAGGGTTTAGATTTTATGGTTTAGGGTTTTTATTTTTTGGTGGGGTTGGGGGGTTTAGGTTTTTAGGGGTGGGTTTAGGTTTTTTTTTGGGGGGGGGTGGGGTGGGGGGTGAGGTGGGGGGTTTAGGTTTTAGGGGCGGGTGGGGGTGGTAGTTTTAGGCTTTTCGAGGTAAGGTTGGAGGGGGGTTTAGGTTTTTTTGGGTGCAGTGGAGGGGGGTTTAGGTTTTTGGGTCCAGGTTAGGGTTCGATGAGATGGTTCCAACGGCGCTGAAATGAGCTCAATCGGAGTTCGTTTGACCAACTTCTTAGGATTTTTTTACGAAAAACCACTTTTTAGTGGAACTGTCCCCTATATAGGGGATGGCTAGAATAAATCCTAAGAAGTGGGTCAGTTCCACTAAAAATTGATTTGACCAACTTCTTAGGATTTTTTTGGTTTTTCAAACCATCCCCTATATAGGGGACGGTTCCACTAAAAATGGGTTTTTCGCTAATAAATCCTAAGAAGTGGGTCAAACGAACTCCGATTGAGCTCATTCCAGCGGTGTTGGAACCGTCTTATCGAACCCTAACCAAGACCCAAAAACCTAAACCCCCTCCACCCGCACCCGTAAAAACCTAAACCCCCCTTCTACCCCACCCCGAAAAGGCTAAAACCACCACCCCCCAAAAACCTAAACCTCCCCACCCACCCCCCCCCCTAAAAAAACCTAAACCCACCCACACCCACCCCCAAAAACCTAAACCCCCCCACCCCCACCCCTAAAAAAACCTAAACCATAAAATCTAAACCCTAAGGCTAAACCATAAAGCTAAAACCCTAAAATTCAAACGTAAAATTTAAACCTTAAGAGCTAAACCCTAAAAGCTAAGATGGTAGAGTTCGACGAGAGGGTTCCAACGCCGCTGAAATTAGCTCAATCGGGGTTCGTTTGATATCGTTTCTTAAGGTTTTTGTCATTTCTTAGTTTTCTTAGCAAAAAACTACTTCTTATTTGAACCTCCCCCTATGTCACACCCCAACCGACGGCGGATTATACGTCGGGGCGGACGCGGTTGTTCAATAGCACAAGGTTGACTATTAAAGTTTCGATATTTCATTAATTAATAATTTAAGATTCAATACAAGGAAGAATAATACGAATACAACATTTAATTTAAGTAGTCTAGGTCCAAAGCATCCTATGTGATCACGAATAAGTCTCATGATGTAAACCTGAAACATGTGAAAGAATCTGTCAACTACAAAATAGTTGGTGAGATACAAAGGTTTTGACACAGTTTAACAAGTATTTGAAAAGTATTACAATTCACTATGATTTGTGCATTCTATAATGTAAGTATGAGAAAACAAGTATCTTAAACATTGTGCACATCAACCCTCCAACCAAGTTTAGGCATAACCCGCAGGTTACCCTTATAAGTCTCAAGTTTAAAGTTTAATGTAGTAACAAACACCAAGGGCTCCCCCCCGAAGGGGTCAATCAATCAAGGTGGATTGGTCAAATGCAATAGATCTATCATTGTTACTATCGGCTTGATCAAAGCTAATGAATGTGCTAGTTTTAAGTTTAATCTAAGCATACAAGTCTCAAGTTTAACATAAGAATAAACACGTAGTCATAGTTGTACAAGAATTGTATAAGTTTAAGAGTTGTGAACATGTTTCACCCCAAAAGCATAAAAGGAAAAAGGGGCTAAGTATACTCACTTGGATGATGAAGAGTATCCGGTACGAGTAAGTGTTTGCAAGACTTTGAGGAAGAATATTCTCACAATAAGCCTAAGAATATAAGTCTAAAGATTTAAGTTTACTTCTACAAGTCTAAGGCAAAGGATCTAGGATTCAAGATTTGACTAGGGTTCCAAATGGGAGAACGGGCATGATTGAGTTTTTTTGTAAAATTTAAACAGAAGTTTCAAATGAAAGTTTTGAATGAATGACATCAAAGTGTAATAAGTTTATTTGTTTAGAACCATTATTAAAAAGTCCCACAAAGATAAGTAATAAAGTTTTCTAGGTATTTATAAATAAACTAAGTGTAAGACTAGATAATTATTAATGATATAATAATTATTTAAAGGATAATTAATTATCAAAGGATAATAATTATCTAGCGGTTAAATAATATTCAAAGGTTAATAATAATCTTTTCCTAAAGACTAAATAGTGGTTACGGGTTAATAACTATTATTTCGAGAATAAAATATTTATCAAGGATAAATAATTATTTAATTGAAAATAATAACTATAAACCATTTATGATTAAAGTATCCAAGTAATTAGTATTGATTGAATTTACTTGTAGTTAAAAATAATGTAACAAAAAGGTTTTCATAAGTTTAAGTATAGTTATAAGTTTAATAAAATCTCAAATAGCATTTCTTATAAAGTTTTATATTTTAATTTATGAGTCTTTAAAGTGTACAAGTTTACAAGGTTTACAGTTTCTTATTAAATCTTTTAAATTTTGAAATCAAATACTAAATTAAGTTTACTCATTTATTATATAGTTTCGGTGTAGATATAACTTTTATAAAAGTTTAGAAGCATTTCTATAGTTTTCATGTATTTAAAATTGTTTTTAAAGTATTAAATATTATAAGTTTTAACTAGTTTAAATTAATTAAAATGGTTCGGGAATATAAAAGTGTAAATAAAAATCCAGTTTAAGTTTATACAAGTATTAGAATGTTTATGAAAATTATTAAAAGTATTAAAAACTGATTAAAAGGCTAAAAAGAATAAAAAGGGCGAAAAATCGGTTTAGCCGGATCGAACCCAAGACCTCTCCGGGTTATACACACACAGAGAACTTAACCATCCCGGCTACGGGGCTCGCTGTCATTATACCCGAAAGAAAAAGTTTAAGCAAGATCTCTAATCGTTCCCTATTTCCCATATGAACCCTAGATTTTCGATCCCCAAATACACATCGAATTCGCCTCTGTCATTGTAAATGGACAGAGGGCTTTCGATCCTTGGGTAAAAACGACGCATGTGGATACACGAATTACCTGATTTGATGAAGGAGCGAGTGAGAACGAGTTGGGTCTTGTTCGTCGGATGTCGCAGCTTCAATCGTGCAATGTAAGTGATGAACGACTGATTTGAGAGTTTGGAGAGTTGAGGGGTGAGGTTTATGAGGTTTCTAACTCGATATTTATAGCGAATTCCAGTGTTAAATGCTTGGTTAGGTGGCGGGTTAACGGTTGAGCTTGAATGAGTTTGAATTCAAAATGCGCGTTGTTAGGCTCGATGTTGAGCATTGAATACGGTTAGGTTACGATCGCACGCTCGAGTCGAGACTCGAGGTACATTGAATTTGGCCGGAATCGCGATTTCGCACAAAAAGGCTGAAAAATCGGGGCTGGGGAGGTTCGAACCTGAGACTGTTTTGGTTTCAGGGAATTTGGTCAAATTGCAGAACAGGTCCCTGATGTTTGAGGTGTTTATCATTTCATGTATAAACTCAAGTTTTAGTTTAAACCAAGTTTTGATATTGACAGTTTTGGTCCCTTGACTCTATAAAAACGAAATATGTTTTATTTTTATAAAACTACCTAAGTTTTATAGGTTTTATTATTTTATAATTTTTATAAAATAATTAATAAGATTTAGAGCTTACATGTTTAAGTATAAAAAAATAAGTTTATAAATTATTTGATTTATCTAATTATTAACTTATAAATTTTTAAGAATTTCAAACATTTTTATTTATAAGGTACATCTATATATATATTTGTCATATATATATATATATATACCAAGTATAACTGTTTTTTTTTTGCTAATTGAATTAATATTTAATATTAAAAAAAATGTATTTTTAATAAGTTTCTAAGATTTGAATGCTCAATACGTGCACGGGTTTAGGGAAAGATACATCGGAAAAATCCTGGATATTACAGTCTCCCCTACTTTAGGAAATTTCGTCCCGAAATTCAAGTAGAAGGGTCTAGTTCAGGATTTAAGTTTATAGCGCGTACAAGATAATGAGAGAAAATACTTTACGTTTCCAAGTAAAGTCCTGGGTTACGTTTAGAATCTAAATTGGATTGTAATGATAGGGACAAGATTACGCTCGAGTTTCTAAGTTTTCGAAGTATAAGGTTGTCAAGAGCTTCCCTAAGAAGCATATAGTTTCTTTAAAATACATGACAATTTGTTTTCAGGAATGTATTTTGAGAGAATAACTGATGAACTTCCATTCGAGATTTAAAGTGAGATGCATTACTTGGGATGGATTCGATAATAGTGTAATGATTTTTGAGTTCGTAGTCTAATATGTCTAAGAATTGCTACGGTACCTAAGTTCCGTGGCTACCTTTTACGATAAGTCTCAGATCATAGCACACGACAGAGTTCACCATGTCTTCCCATACGTTGATCTTCATACTTACGTGTGCACCCGCAAGCATTTAAATCGTCGCATAGTCCGCATAGGTCCTTCCGTTTGTGTGTGGATCAAGAAAGAGTATAAGAATTTGTTTAACACACGATTAAAGTTTCCACATGAGAGTGATCATTGATTAACGAGTCCCTTAGAGAGTAGCGTCATTCAATAATTAAAGAGAAGAATGTGACAAGATTTAGAGTTTCAAAGTTTCCTCGTGATTGATTAAGAATACTTCAATCATCGAGTAGTTTAAAGTCTTTACACTTTCCTCGGGTTTGATCAAGAATACATCAAACCTTGAGTAGTTTAAAAGTCTTATACGTTCATCATGTTTGAATAAGCATACGTCAAACATGGAATAGTTTAAAGTCTTATACGTCCATCGTGTTTGAACAAGCATACGTCAAACATGGAGTAGCTTAAAGTCTTATACGTCCATCGTGTTTGAACGAGCATACGTCAAACATGGAGTAGCTTAAAGTCTTATACGTCCATCGTGTTTGAACAAGCATACGTCAAACATGGAGTAGCTTAAAGTCTTATACGTCCATCGGGTTTGAACAAGCATACGTCAAACATGGAGTAGCTTAAAGTCTCATACGTTCATCATGTTTGAACAAGCATACGTCAAACATGGGGTAGTTTAAAGTCTCATACGTTCGTCATGTTTGAACAAGAATACGTCAAACATGGGGTAGTTTAAAGTCTCATACGTTCATCATGTTTGAACAAGAATACGTCAAACATGGAGTAGTTTAAATTGTGTTTGAACAAGAATACGTCAACATAGAATAGTTTAAATTGTGTTTGATCAAGAATACGTCAAACATAGAATAGTTTAAATTGTGTTTGATCAAGAATACGTCAAACATAGAATAGTTTAAATTGTGTTTGAACAAAAATACGTCAAACATAGAATAGTTTAAATTGTGTTTGAACAAGAATACGTCAAATATAGAATAGTTTAAATTGTGTTTGAACAAGAATACGTCAAACATAGAATAGTTTAAATTGTGTTTGAACAAGAATACGTCAAATATAGAATAGCCTTAAAGTCTCTTAGTTTAGCTTCAGTGTATAGAAGTATACGATTACGTTTTGAGTATAAAGTGGTTATCTAAATACTCTAGTTTTTAAGAGAGGTGTGGGACAGCGTTTGGAACATGATTAACCGTTATATGCTTTTTCACAGAAGATTCGAGTTGTCCAGAAGATTAGTGGATCCCGATGTTTGATTTAGATAGGAGTCAGGGGATGTACTCTGCTAAAGAGAGTAATGTCCTCCTTCCTGCTAGTGTCTAGTATCAAGAGTGAAGTTTTCTCGTATATATGGAATGTACGTTTATCAAGTCTTATAGGGTTTGGTTAAGATGGACACACAAAGTTTTCAAAACTAAGAATCCAAGTATAAGTTTGAAAATAGGATAAGTCAGTTGAGTTTCAAGTTTCAGTATTAAGCTTTACATGATCCTTTATTGATCATGTTTAGTTTTAAGAACACGGGATTGAGTATTTGTACAAGTTTTACATAGCTCAAAAGTCTCTAACCTCATAGTTGCGTATACGAAGTTTAATGTTTTATCAACGTGTATTTAAGCTTTTAGTCCCCGTTGTGATTTTTAGTAAGTCTTTTACGTGACAAGAGTTAAATGAGGAAAGTCTCCAAGCATAGGGTGACGGGAAAAGTTTCGATAAGGTTTATGATAGTGTGTTTACGAATGATTTATCTTGATTCATAACAGAAGGTATAGTTTTCTTTTGTATAGAATGTAATTAAGATGTTCAAAAACGACGAGTTAGGCATCGATAAGTAGTACGAGTAAGATTTATAAAAGATAGGTGTGATTGTCAAGCGAAAAGTTGGTCAAGTTTACAAGTGTTAAGTCTATACAAGAAGTAAGGGTCATGGTTGTTTGGGGTAATGATTCGTAAGTCGGGTTGTTTTTTGAAAATGTGCTTACGAGTTAGAAGATTTGTTCAAGATTTATTCCTCAGGTACACGTGTCACTTAGGATTTTTATAATTTAATGCAACGTTGTTGATTATTTCAAGTACTAACGTAAGTTGCTTTTGAAGAAAGTGTTTGGGTAGGTGTGTTAAGTTTATAATGATGAAAGGAAAGTTAAACTAGTAAATGATGACAAGATGAAATTTCAAAATAGTTTCCATTTAGGTGTTTCAAAATTGGGACTTCTAGCCCTTGCAATTTAAACGGGAAATTAAAGTATGTAAGTAAGTTGATTAAATATGTTCAAAAGGTTTTTATTCATAATACTGGGTTATCACAGTAATATTTTCAAAAATAGTTTTTAATTGGAAGTTGATGGGCTAACGAAGAGAATTCTTGGAAGAAGGGGTGGTCATGAGGACTCACTTATGTACCCTATTTCCCTAGCCAGAACTTCCTCATGGGCCTACAACTTCTCTCAGTTGTTCTCACCGATGTTTGGGTCTTATGGTACTATGTCAAGGTTCATTGTGGGTTTAGAGTCTTAAACGTGGAACTTGTTTATTCTATAGTAGGCTTCTTCCCTTGCGGGAAAATGATTAGGTTACTAACCCCTTTGTTAATGTACTTTAGGTTTAGAAGACGTTAAGTTTTGTTTACAAGAAACGGTGATGTGTAAGTTTTAAGGATGTAATGAAAGTTTTGAGATATATAAATGTGTAACAAAGTTTGAGTAGATCATCAAATGAAGTTTTGAGTGATAAAATGAATACACAAGAGTTTCTCCTTAGGTGTCAAGTTTACAAAGTAATGAAGTTTGTAACAGGACTTGTAGGGTAATACATGGTTTTAAATGTGCTGGTATTACAAGGGTCATGAAGTTTAAGGACGTATGAAAGTTTTGAGATGTATAAAAGTGTAACAAAAGTTTTGAGTTAGTTATCAAATGAAACTTGGTTAAGTGTCAAGGAGGTAAGGTAAGAATACAAGGGTTACCTCTTAGGTGTCATATTTATAAAATAATGAAGCTTTATAGGAGGATTTGTAGAGTAATACATAGTTTTAAGGGTTGTATTACAACGATCACGAAGTTTATTGGGTAGTATCTATAAATATAAGTTTATGTATGTAGTTTTTAAGTATAATCTCGTAAGAATTTCTCCTTGAAGGTAACTCCTTCAGGTTATGACGAGTAAGCATGCTGTCATGTGACAAGACGGGACTTAAGAATCATAGAATAAAGGTTACAGAGGAAAGTTTTTGAATCATGAATTTATGAAGTGCATAGTATTTGAGATGGTACTCATTTAGTGCATATCACTAAGTGAGTACTTTGACATATCAAGAGAAATTTGAGCTCACTAATGTTTAGAGAAGTCGTGCATTCCTATAAGTGGTTACTCATCCCAAGGATTCCCAGGAAAGCATACGGGTCCAACGGTTGATTTGGATTTATACGAAATGCTTTCCTTGACAGAATTTCCCAGAATACAGGTATCCACCCTTCCGGTCCGCACAAGTTCTCACACATTATCTAGAACTTAAATATTCTTGACGAGAGTTTAGTGGTGGATTAGACTTAAAGCCTAAGAACGTGTCCTCGATGTAGTAGCCTCTTGTAGCACGTAGGTAAGTAAGAACGTAGAATCTCCAAGCGTTCACGTATAAGAATTAAGAATAGAGTGATGAGAGAATTTTTCCTAGTAAAGGACATGAGATGACTCATGTTTGGGTCTCCTAAGTTATAGTCTAAGTCATGTGTCTAATAACCTAATTCCCTATAACCAAGGCTCTGATACCAATCTGTCACACCCCAACCGATGGCGGATTATACGTCGGGGCGGACGCGGTTGTTCAATAGCACAAGGTTGACTATTAAAGTTTTGATATTTCATTAATAAATAATTTAAGATTCAATACAAGGAAGAATAATACGAATACAACATTTAATTTAAGTAGTCTAGGTCCAAATCATCCTATGTGATCACGAATAAGTCTCATGATGTAAACCTGAAACATGTGAAAGAATCTGTCAACTACAAAATAGTTGGTGAGCTACAAAGGTTTTGACACAGTTTAACAAGTATTTGAAAAGTATTACAATTCACTATGATTTGTGCATTCTATAATGTAAGTATGAGAAAACAAGTATCTTAAACATTGTGCACATCAACCCTCCAACCAAGTTTAGGCATAACCCGCAGGTTACCCTTATAAGTCTCAAGTTTAAAGTTTAATGTAGTAACAAACACCAAGGGCTCCCCCCCGAAGGGGTCAATCAATCAAGGTGGATTGGTCAAATGCAATAGATCTATCATTGTTACTATCGGCTTGATCAAAGCTAATGAATGTGCTAGTTTTAAGTTTAATCTAAGCATACAAGTCTCAAGTTTAACATAAGAATAAACACGTAGTCATAGTTGTACAAGAATTGTATAAGTTTAAGAGTTGTGAACATGTTTCACCCCAAAAGCATAAAAGGAAAAAGGGGCTAAGTATACTCACTTGGATGATGAAGAGTATCCGGTACGAGTAAGTGTTTGCAAGACTTTGAGGGAGAATATTCTCACAATAAGCCTAAAAATATAAGTCTAAAGATTTAAGTTTACTTCTACAAGTCTAAGGCAAAGGATCTAGGATTCAAGATTTGACTAGGGTTCCAAATGGGAGAACGGGCATGATTGAGTTTTTTTGTAAAATTTAAACAGAAGTTTCAAATGAAAGTTTTGAATGAATGACATCAAAGTGTAATAAGTTTATTTGTTTAGAACCATTATTAAAAAGTCCCACAAAGATAAGTAATAAAGTTTTCTATGTATTTATAAATAAACTAAGTGTAAGACTAGATAATTATTAATGATATAATAATTATTTAAAGGATAATTAATTATCAAAGGATAATAATTATCTAGCGGTTAAATAATATTCAAAGGTTAATAATAATCTTTTCCTAAAGACTAAATAGTGGTTACGGGTTAATAACTATTATTTCGAGAATAAAATATTTATCAAGGATAAATAATTATTTAATTGAAAATAATAACTATAAACCATTTATGATTAAAGTATCCAAGTAATTAGTATTGATTGAATTTACTTGTAGTTAAAAATAATGTAACAAAAAGGTTTTCATAAGTTTAAGTATAGTTATAAGTTTAATAAAATCTCAAATAGCATTTCTTATAAAGTTTTATATTTTAATTTATGAGTCTTTAAAGTGTACAAGTTTACAAGGTTTACAGTTTCTTATTAAATCTTTTAAATTTTGAAATCAAATACTAAATTAAGTTTACTCATTTATTATATAGTTTCGGTGTAGATATAACTTTTATAAAAGTTTAGAAGCATTTCTATAGTTTTCATGTATTTAAAATTGTTTTTAAAGTATTAAATATTATAAGTTTTAACTAGTTTAAATTAATTAAAATGGTTCGGGAATATAAAAGTGTAAATAAAAATCCAGTTTAAGTTTATACAAGTATTAGAATGTTTATGAAAATTATTAAAAGTATTAAAAACTGATTAAAAGGCTAAAAAGAATAAAAAGGGCGAAAAATCGGTTTAGCCGGATCGAACCCAAGACCTCTCCGGGTTATACACACACAGAGAACTTAACCATCCCGGCTACGGGGCTCGCTGTCATTATACCCGAAAGAAAAAGTTTAAGCAAGATCTCTAATCGTTCCCTATTTCCCATATGAACCCTAGATTTTCGATCCCCAAATACACATCGAATTCGCCTCTGTCATTGTAAATGGACAGAGGGCTTTCGATCCTTGGGTAAAAACGACGCATGTGGATACACGAATTACCTGATTTGATGAAGGAACGAGTGAGAACGAGTTGTGTCTTGTTCGTCGGCTGTCGCAGCTTCAATCGTGCAATGTAAGTGATGAACGACTGATTTGAGAGTTTGGAGAGTTGAGGGGTGAGGTTTATGAGGTTTCTAACTCGATATTTATAGCGAATTCCAGTGTTAAATGCTTGGTTAGGTGGCGGGTTAACGGTTGAGCTTGAATGAGTTTGAATTCAAAATGCGCGTTGTTAGGCTCGATGTTGAGCATTGAATACGGTTAGGTTACGATCGCACGCTCGAGTCGAGACTCGAGGTACATTGAATTTGGCCGGAATCGCGATTTCGCGCAAAAAGGCTGAAAAATCGGGGCTGGGGAGGTTCGAACCTGTGACTGTTTTGGTTTCAGGGAATTTGGTCAAATTGCAGAACAGGTCCCTGATGTTTGAGGTGTTTATCATTTCATGTATAAACTCAAGTTTTAGTTTAAACCAAGTTTTGATATTGACAGTTTTGGTCCCTTGACTCTATAAAAACGAAATATGTTTTATTTTTATAAAACTACCTAAGTTTTATAGGTTTTATTATTTTATAATTTTTATAAAATAATTAATAAGATTTAGAGCTTACATGTTTAAGTATAAAAAAATAAGTTTATAAATTATTTGATTTATATAATTATAAACTTATAAAGTTTTAAGAATTTCAAATATTTTTATTTGTAAGGTACATCTATATATATATTTGTCATATATATATATATATATATATATATATATACCAAGTATAACTGTTTTTTTTTTGCTAATTGAATTAATATTTAATATTTAAAAAAATGTATTTTTAATAAGTTTCTAAGATTTGAATGCTCAATACGTGCACGGGTTTAGGGAAAGATACATCGGAAAAATCCTGGATATTACACCCTATATATGTATATAGGGGAAGGATTAAGAGAAAACCATTAAGTTAGGCTAAAACCGAAAAAATCACTAAAAGCCAATCAAATAATTTATAGATTTTTATTTTTTTTAATTCATTTCTAAGTGTATTAATATAATATTGAACAATTTACCAAAAAATCATTAACGTATTGTGTTTTACGTATACGTAACCGTAATTTTTTTTGTTTTCTGTTTACGTATACGTAACACTATGTGTTACGTCTACGTAAGCCAATACTTGAATGGTTTTTTGGTAAAAATGTGTAATATTACATTGATACTCTTATAAATAAATAAAAATAAATAAATAAAAAACAAATATTATTACATTGATACTCTCAAACTAACCATAGTTCTAACTCCATTCAAACTCTAGGGACCAATTATGTCTACTTCAAAACTTCAAACCAGAAACCACAGGGATTGAAACTGTAATTTATCAATTATGATTTCTGTTGACTTTCAGAAAGTCAACACAGCCGATTCTTGGCTCAAATTCGTGCGCTACAACTGAAATTCGTCCGAGTTTGTAACTGTTATACACGATCAGTCCATTAACGAACCTAATTAAGGCTTTAATCATCGCCATTACGTCGAATTAATCCTAATTATGGGTAATCAAACCAGAACCGTCGAGACCCACCTTCATTTCAGTCGAATTCGATCATTCCATCTGTTATCCTCGCAATCAGTCACCTACGCATCTCAAACGAGCCCCTTTAAGTCTTTTGCACACATCAATTTCGCCGGCGACACAGCAGGAGACACCGGGGACCAACTCACGGGAATCGCGACTGTGAACTACTCGAAAGCCATCAATTCGAACTAGATTCAGGTACCTAATCGCACCTACAGCTTCGTTTTCATCCCTAGATTGAAAGCCCTATGCTATTTGGGGCTGATAACATGAAATCGATCACGAACCAATTCTAGGGTTCATATGAATTTCGGTTAAATCGAACCCTGATACAGACTTCACCTCAATCAAATTAAACTACAGGGTTAGTTTCGCAAACATCAACTCTGTAGGATCGGTGAATACAAGATGGTTCTATTCTAGTTGAGATTGGCGGAAACAATCACTAAGCAATGTAAACAAGTAAACAAGAAGAATACTGATAAATGCAATTTTATTAAGCTTCAAAGATTACAAGACTACAGAGAAAACTCTTAAGAAAAAGCACACTTATACAATGATTCTAAGTACTACTTATATCGTAACTTAGAATAAAGACAGACCCTTGATTCTAAGGATCAGATTTAACACAAGTCGTTGATCTTGTATTGAAGCTATTCTACATGTAACGACAACAAATACTACAAAAGTTATCTTTACTCAAACGTCTTCTTAGGCATCATTGCTTGAGTCCTTGGAAGAAGAGCATCATTGTCTTTTATTGTCTTGCACCAGTAACATTCTTTCTGCATGGAGTGTGTCAGTGTTGCAGCAGAAAGTTGTCAGTGGTAATGGTTGCTTTATCGAAGCCAGTCAGCTACAACTTTTGATCTTCAGAGGGAATGGCTATCAGCAACAATGTTGTTGATCAGCAGCAAGACACAACTGTCCACAGCTGCTGATGATTTGCCTATCAGCAGCAACTTTGGTCTTCAGCAGATAAGGCTATCCGCAGAAGATTTGTTCTTTAGCAGAAGAACAAGTATCCGCAGCAGATAAGCTTATTCGCAGCAGTTTGTCGATCTGCAGGAAACTCTGAGGTCCACAGCGGTTGTACATAGAGAATTTTGTAGCCATCAGTCTTTATTTCTACAAACTCCCCCTAGACTGATGCTACCAAAACTCTCTTACTTCTTTTGCTGCTGAAGCTTTTCCATGTTACAGACTATCCTTTCTACCTCATAGCCTCTTGGGTCCTGGCTGGGATTGTTTAGAGGAAGCTCAGATAGAGTCTTTATGTCTTTTCTTGGCATTTTGAAGATGGCCTTGCTTGAACATATCATCTTCTGTCCTTTAACATCAATCAAGATAAACTCGTTGGTATCAGCCTTGAAGGACCAACTGGTGAATAGAGAATGGGATTGAAGAGGTTTGGCATCAATGATTACATCTTTACTAGGGTTGAAGTGATGTTTGATTGCTAGCAAAATATGTCTCCCACCTTCATTCTCTGGCTTATGGGCTTCACCCAACTCCAATATTCTTCTTAGATCTGAGTCTGGGAGTTGTAGTACCTCATCAACAGATTTATAGATAGATCTTTTCAGTTTTTCCTTTCCCCTGAAGACTTCAAACCATTTGTCTTGAGTGTTGTAGAACCATACAACTATTTCTCTTGAGTCTTCTGGTGTGATGGTAGGTTTGGTTTTCTTCTTGGAAGGCTGCTGATGAGGAGGAGCTGGGTGGAGGGATTTGGACTTTGTGGGAAGAGAGGAATGAGGTCTAGGCTGGAGAGTGGAAGTATGGTGGGAGGAGGAAGTAGTGGATGAGGAAGAAGGCTTGGGTTTTTTTGATTTTTGTTCAACAGTTTGAGTTATCACCCTTTTCTTGGAGCCTGTCTTCCCCAATCTTTCTTCCTCTTCCTTCTTGACTTTGGAGTACAAGGCTTGCAAGTTCATGAAACTCATGGGGCCTAGCCTTTTTCCACTTTCTCCTCTGGCCTTCACGAAGTCAGTCATGACCTTCCTTTCTTCATGGGTCCTTATGTGGAATGCAATGGTCTTCTTGGATTTTTGCTTGGCTTTTTCTTCTTCTTCATCCCTTTTCTTATTTGCCAATTGACCTTGCTAACCCATGAAGGCTCTGTAGATTTCTTTATTTGATAGTTTCTCAAGGTAGTCTGCATCCTCACCTTGAGAAATCAGAGCCGCTATCCATTCTTCTCTCATTTCTTTGGCTAGTTCAGAATCAGTTATTCTAAACTTAGCCTCTTCCCTTTTCTTCTTCTCCCTTTCTTCTTCTTCTTCTTCTTTATTAAACTGTTCTTGCAGCTGAAGAGCTAGGGCCTCATCTTCTTGTAATTGAGAAGCTGTAGGAAATCTGGCTTTGAGATCATCCAGTTGTTTAGCATACAGCTGGATTTGTTGTTCTCTGAAGAGCATGGCAACTTTTCTTTCTTGAATTTTTCTTAGCTCTGCCATCTCCTCTTCTTCTCTTCTTCTTCTTTCCTCCCTTTGCTCTTTCATCAGTCTCTCTTCCACCTCTTCAGTCATTACTCCCTTCCCCTTGGCTTTGGTTGATGCCTCTGCTTCAGCTTCATGGATCACAACAGCAGATGTTTTAGATATTGTTGGGATCTCTGCTTCAGCTTCATTGGTAGTTTGGAGTGGATGGGGGAAGGTTTCTTGCTTCATCTTCTTCCCATTCACACCCAGTTACTTCCTTCCAACTTTTCCTTACATCCTCCAACTCTGTTCTTCTAGATTCTATTGCAGTGTTCAGAGTGGCGGTTGGTGAGGAGAGAAAAGAGAAATCTGAGTCAGAGGAGGCATCTTCTGCAAGATGTCCCCCCTTTTCAAGACGAGCTTTGATAGTCTTGATCATTGCTTGGCTCTCTAAGGAGTTGACATTGCAGATATGTGTTCTGAGCTCAAAAATGTTGTATAGGAAGTCTGAGTTGAGGAGTAGGATCTCATTGATGTGGTTGAAGAAGACAGATGATCCATCACTCAGAAATAAGGTGAAGCCAGAGGGCCCAGTGCACGACCATCCTAGCACTGCCAGTCCCCTGACCATCTCATTGTGTATGAAGCTTCTCCAGCAAACAGTTTCTTCGTCAGTTAAAGTACTGCTCCTGATCAGGTCAAGTCTACTTGGAGCCAGTCTTTGTGCTGCTGCTGTAGAAGATTCTACGCGGTCTTTAGGATATGCCACCCTGTTTGCTTCTTCTAATAGTGCTTCAAACCAGGGCAGATTTTCCTCCATTAAGTCTTGAAACCTGCAGATTACAAGTTTTGCTGAGAGATCTGAAGAGGTGTTGATGCAGCTGGATAAATACAGTTCAAGCACTTGAAGAAGATTTAGTGCATCCCAGTAAAGCTCTTCTACTCCGCTGAACTCTTTCCCAATCCAGAATGTCTCAGATTGACCATCATACCCCCAAGCTAGTATGGAGTCAAAATCTAGCTTGTCTGCAGTCAGTGTGAATTTAGGGGCAGTGGTTAGACTTATTATGGCCGCTGCTTCAGGATGAATGCTGACTGATGGAGGTGTGTCTTCATGGTGACTTGTATTTGTCAACACCTCATCACAGGCTCGAACAACCAACTTCCAATCCTCAGTGATTTCTTCCTCTTCATCTACTGAGTCTGTCAAGTCATGAACTTGAACAAAGACAGGTTTGAATAAGGAACTTTGAAATGCAGCCTGATCTTATATCCAGTACTCAAGGCTATCAGCATCATCTTCTACTGCGACTATCTCCCCCTTTTTGGTTGCATCAGTGTAAAGGGTTCCATCTGTTTGAGTTCCCACTGATACAAGGGAAGGAGTAGGCACAGTTGGGCATTGATGGGCTTCATGCATAGAGACTTGGTGCCTCAGTTTGGACACTTCAGCCTCTAGCATAGCCACCCTGGCCGTCAATTCCATATTTTAGAGTTTCAGACTGTCATCATCCACAGTTGTGGAATCCTTGGAGCTGGATGGGGTCTTAGGCCTAGCCTCTGCGTCCCCATCACCCTGGTTTTCTTGGCACCTGGGGTTCCTCTCAGTGGAGAGTGTTTCAAAGGAAACATCCTCACTGTGAGTTGCCGTGGTTAGGGTCTTAGTGATGTTATCATTGTCCTCCTTGTTAGTTGATGTACCAGGAGTAGTGACAGCCCTTTCCACATTCACTCTATCAGTACTCCCAGAGTGAACCTTCTTGGGTGATGAACTTGGGTTAGGTGCACTAGCAGCCAAGTCAATAATACCTTCGAGATAGTGGTTGTTTGAGAAGGTATATCATCTTGACAAGGTGCCTCTGCACTTAATTTCATAGAAGAAAAATAATGGAATGGCTCAATGGGTTGTTCTACGGATCCGGGATGTGATCCTGATCCTAATAGAGAAGCTTCCAAAGAAGTCTCTCTAATGATGTGGCTATCCCTTTTGATATTCTCCTCAGAATTTTGGGATTCTGAATGAGGGCTTTTAGGTTGGGATTGAGCCTTTGAGACAAGAAGAAAAGGAGTCTTCTTGATCCTTTTCTAGTATATTTTGCCGCAACTGGGGCCCTTTGTTCCAGTTGAACGATAACATCCAAAACATGTATAAGTAATTTCTGTGCTTATGCATCCTTAGTAGTATGCATAGGGGTTCGAACAGTGGAAGCAGATTGTTGTTAAGGATGTGAAGAGGAGGGTGTGGGATCAGTATCAGCTGGGATTGTTGAACTGTCACCCTGGGTACTTTGTATGTTCATCATTGTAGATAACAATGGAACATTGACCCCTGAGAACTTTTTGAAAACAGTTCTCATACTTTGAAAAATGTTTAGTCAATTCGATTCTTGATTTAGAGAATTTTGTAGCCATCAGTCTTTATTTCTACAAACTCTATAAAAGCCCCATGAATCCAACCTGACACACTATATAATTTAGTCAATTCGATTCTTGATCAAATGTAGGGTTTTTAAATTAACGATCTAGACTCGATGTTTTTGCAGTTAAACCTGATCACAGATTCGTAATGCACCGATTAACAAAAACCCTATGATCCCTAGGTCAATTGTGATCGAAATCGATGGATTTTGGGACTAGTTTGGATTCGGTTTAAAAGGGGGGGAGAACACAGGGGTGTTAGGTGTTAAAACCAAACCGATCTGGGTCTGTTTGCGATACCCTAGCTGGTTGCGATGGTAAGACACTTGACTGTGGGGGAGGAGATCCGGGTTCGAGTCCCTCCACGCCCTTTTCTTTTTAAAACCATTTTTAATTAATAGTTTCAATATAAAAATCGTCCCACTATTATTATAATAATATACTAATGTATTTTAGCCCCGGAAATAACCCGTAGGCTCGGCTTTGGTTTTATAACTCATAATTAATATTATTTCCACTTTTAAAAATAATATATTTATATTATTTTCAAACCACGACTTTGAATAAAATAATATGTTTATATTTTTTTCAACCCGTGACTCCTATTATAAAATAATATATATTTTTATATTATTTTGTCTCGTTTATTAATCTCGTGTAACGTTCCAAAACTAATTAATTATTTATATTATTTACTCACGCTTATAATCTCGAATAAAAATAATATATTTATTATTTTTGCCAATTAAGCGATTATCGTATATTTTCTACGAATTCAAAAATAATATATTAGTTATATTATTTTCTTAGATCATTACTAAATGATACAAACACACGAGTCTATTTATTTATTCAATATTATTCGTTATTAACGTTCGACACGTAACGCATTTATCTTAATTATTACATTAAGAAATCTATATTCTCGTAGACACGTTCGTCTACTCTTTAATCCCTAGAATGCATTAAGACGTTCTAACCTTCCGTGTCGTCGTCACAAATCCCAACTTGTCCCTAATTACTATGTTTATAATTATAGGGCATACGTAAGCCATGCAGGCTAACACTTGAGGTTCCAAATCTCTTTCTTGTGAGATTCAATCTACCACTCAATCCACTTGAGGTCATACGTAAGCCGTGCAGGGCCCTTTTTACTTGTTTTCCTATTGGGGAGAAACATGCATATACACAAACAAATAGTATTTTACTTGTTTTCCCGTTGGAGAGAAACATGCATACAAATGAGCATCATTTTACTTGTTTTCCCGTTGGGGAGAAACACGCATACAAACGAGCATCATTTTACTTGTTTTTCTGCTGGGGAGAAACATGCATACAAACGAGCATCATTTTACTTGTTTTCCCGTTGGGGAGAAACATGCATACAAACGAGCATTATTTTACTTGTTTTCCCGTCGGGGAGAAACATGCATACAAACAAGCATCATTTTTACTTATTTTCCCCGTTGTGGAGAAACATGCGTACAAACAGACATCCGTTACTTGTCTTCCCGCCGGGGAGAGACATACACACAAACGGACATGGATCACATAGTATTTCACTACCACTTGTGTACTTAAGCGTAACACACTATCATTGAAAGTCCTCACACACATCGAACCTTTAATATGGATTTAGCGAGGTAATGTTTGGTAGTACTACTAGGTTTGACAAACCCCACCTGGGCTAGTCGTCTAGTTCGATTAGAGGTCGAACGGGTGTAATATTGACCTAATCACATTAGCCAGGGTTGATAGACCTGACTGGAGGCAAACAAACAAACACATCAGTCAGCTTCGGTTGCGAGCGCTTAGAGTAACTTGTACATTGTCTAGCTAACAATAGGTGTGACTTACGTATGTGGATCCAGCAACACTCAAACAGTTTATTTACATACAAACCTGTGAACTCACCAACCTCGTGTTGACGTTTTTTCTTACATGTTTCTCAGGTCGCTTTGGCACAGGTTGCACACTTAGGACATGCATGGAGTTCTACTGTCATATCATTCATTTCAAATATTTTAAACACTTTCCTTATTTACATTAATTGACGCTCGTTACGTGTAATTACTTTTGATTATTAACGTTTACGCTTCCACATTTAACTCTGAACATTTAATGGTTTTGTTTAAACTCATATAGTGTCGTTTGACGTAACTAATGACTGAGATCCTGGTTTGTCACACGCCTAACGATAAAACACTGTTAGTGGATTTTGGGGTGTGACAGACGACCCTTTCAATGGGGCATCCATCCGCCTTGTCCACATGGTTGTCCACGTCTTCATCCGCTTTTAAATGATGGTTGATGTGGATGCTCTTAGCTCTTGTCAGAGGGATAGTAACTACAAATTCACATGATCATTTTGATGTGGACTAGGGGTGTGCATTTTACCTGAAACCCGAATACCAAACCCGACCTGAATCAATCCGAACCCGACTAAGATGGAACCCGAACAACCCAAATCCGATTAAGATGGAACCCGAATCCAAATATAGTATTTGGTTTGGTAATTGGGTTAAAAAGGTTAATCGGGTTAACCCACCCGAATAATAATAAAAATGTATTTTTATTATTAATATTTATGTGTAATCTTAGCTCGATCTATATCTAACCATTTTTAGTGTTTTATTTATTTGACTTTATTTTAATATAGGATTAGAAACGGACGAACGAACATTAATGTGAGAATTTGAAAAGTGATGACTGTTAAGAAGTTTATTGGTTGATATGATTTGATGTTTTATTTTTAGTTTATACGATCGATTGATACGGTTTTATTTTATGCTTATTTCATTTGATTTTTATTAGTATATATATGTGTTTACTGCATGAGTTTGAACGAAAAATCATATTAAGAGTGTTTTTATTTGACATTTAGAATTTATTAGTTAATGAATATCATGTTAAGTTCAATTGTTAAGTATGCATTGCAACTTGTACCTAGAAACCCGAATACCCATTAACCTGACCCGAATAAACCCGAAACCGAATAACCTGAAACTGATTAACTCAAATCTTATTTGGGTCGGTAAACGGGTAGAATTACTGTAACAAAAAACTCGAATAACCGGAAACCCGATGAACAACCGATCGGGATTCACTTGCCAAAAGAAAATAGATAGAAGCCAGAAGAATTTTAGTGAGAAATTGAGACAAATTTTCATTCATTTCATTCATAAACTTAAACAAGACATATGACTACTTTTATACATATTAAAAAAGAACTATCCACTCCTTCTGACTTACCCATTACAAACAAGTAAAGAAAATAACTAACCAGTACTCATTATTAAAAAAACTACCTAGCACTAACAACTACTAAAATGAAATGAAAACTCCACGTGATATTTGGGAATATTGCATGGGTTGCTTAGGATGTTGCATGGACTTCCATTCCACACATTTTGGGCATTTAGAGTAATTCAATTCCGTTCGTGTAGTAATTTTGCATGCTTTATCTAGTTAGTTATTAACTGATTTGCGTGATATTATTTGTAATTTCATAGATTTGCAAATACAATGCGAGACAATTTGCACGACATATACAGGGCAAGATTCCCCGGCCCATAGCAGTAGCATGGATTATGCTATTTATTATACATTTTTGGAATTTATCACAACCAAATTCTTTTATTGTTTGAGGTGTCACCTTAACTAAAAACTCTTCATTGTCTACACTCTACCCCATTTACTACAACATTATTATAACTTCTACAAGGTTGTGTTAAGAACGAACTTTTGCAAACCGATTGAAAATAGGAAAATAGTTTGTGTTGTTTAAATAAAACATAATTAGATTATTATCACCATTCATTTATTTTGTGTTTGTGTTAAAAATTAAAAAGATGCACTATAAAGTTATTAGGTAAGATGATATTCATTTATCACACAAGAAATTTCATCATCCATTTTAACTCCATAATATTTGTGAATAAAGTTTATACAATAAGAAAATCAAACTATATAAAGACTATATGTAGTCTGTAGAAAATGGGTTCTTTTTTATAAAAATTAATAACGATAATCTTATTATTCTAAGAAATAATCTAGTAAACCGTAATACAAAACGAATTACAAAACATGAAAAAGAACGTTACATAAACATAAAATGATTCAAACCAATGTCTTCAACGAGTAGTCTTCGGCTTTGTTTTTTACTGCAACATTTGAACAAACTAAGACGTTAGCGATGGTTAAAGATTTGTGTTCAACAAAGTTCCCTTAAAACAGATTTCGCGTATTCTCTTAGACAAACGCGTCTGTCTCCCGGTGTACAACAACTGACACTGTATGTGTACTGCTAGAGATGGCTCACACGTCCAAGGTATCACTGGATTAATCATGTTTCATGTATATAGAAAAAGAAGAAGAATAAGAAATGGTGATGAAATGAAGAGTTAGATAGTGCTTCTCTCTATTTTTTTGTGAAAGATTTCTCAGAATTTTTATTTAAACAAGGGTAACTTGTTTTTCTCATACACAAAAATGAATTCTCAAGCCCATATTTTAATCACAACAATTCCAAATCGAAACCGATTAGGGTGAAGTGCAAAGTGAGTCATTAAAGCGTCACATTGCATCAATTGCCCACGCCATGCAAGTGCGATTTTGGGTGCGAAGGATCGACACTTGTGTCTCCTTACTTCTAAGGGTGAAGAGGGCACCATACTCGGCTTGGACCGAGTAGGAGAGAGGGACGCCGGGTAAACGGGGAACACCGCCCCCATCAAATCGAGTAGGCTCTCCGGGTTAAAAGGCCGAGTCTTTTTACTCGGGTGTGGAGTGGGTTGGTGGATCAAATCCCAACGGCTATAATGCCGTTATACACATAAAAAAATTATTTTTTTAAAACTCTCTCTATATATATCTCATTCTTCCCTTTTAAAACAAATCACTCTTTTCCACCTATATATTTTTTAAAAACACTAATTTTTTTTAACAAAATGTCTTCATCTGATTCTAGCATTCTTGGTTTGCCTTCGGGGTTATCCTATTCTAGAGGTTTTGATGATTTTCTTTCCGACTCTTCCGAATCAATTGGCATTGAGTTTTTGTCCAAAGTTGCCGCTGCGGCTAGCGAGCTTGAGGTTACGGTAAAATCAAAGAAAAAATGTGTACATCGTGATCGTCAAGTTGCTAACACAGTTCTGTTGAATTATTGCTTCGTCAAACACCCCAAGTACGACGCATATACGTTTAGAGAGAGATTTCGCTTACCGAAAGATTTGTTTTTAAGCATTATCAGAGATATAAGTATGTAACAATTAATATGTAATTGGGTTTCGAAAATACGTCAATTACTATTTAATATAATTTGACTTTCATTTACTATTTGATTGAAAATAAAAGTTAAATAATTATATTTCAAAGTTTCTTATAATAAGGGATAATTTAAAATAAATATGTTTTATTAGTATAATAAGTATTTTCTTTACAAATATATTATTATTAAAAAATACAGGTATATTTAATAAGAGAGAGAGACGGGAAAAAATGATGAGAATGAATATAAAGGTGACACGTGACATGAAAAACCTTTATTTATTAGATAGTATAGATATAGATATAGATTTTTGGAATTTATCACAACCAAATTCTTTTATTGTTTGAGGTGTTACCTTAACTAAAAACTCTTCAATGTCTACACTCTACACAATTTACTACAACATTATTATAACTTCTACAAGGTTGTGTTAAGAAAGAACTTTTGCAAACCGATTGAAAATAGGAAAATAGTTTGTGTTGTTTAAATAAAACATAATTAGATTATTATCACCATTCAATTATTTTGTGTTTGTGTTAAAAAATTTAAAATGTGCATTATAAAGTTATTAGGTAAGATGATATTCATTTATCAATGTAAAACACAAGATATTTCACCATCCATTTTAACTCCATAATATTTGTGAATAAAGTTTATACAATAAGAAAATCAAACTATATAAAGACTATATGTAGGTAAGATGATATTCATTTATCAATGGGTTCTTTTTTATAAAAACAAGAAAGCTTGCCTGCAATCCACGGCGGCAGGCGAAACTTAAACGCTTGATGCGGTGACAATAACATGGCTAAGCAAAAACAGAAACGCGGTTAAATACATACAAAAAAGGTATAAAGTTATGATAACTCGGGTTAGCCCGGCGCTCCGTGGTGGGACGCGGACATATTTTTTAGAATATTTAAACGGTTGAGGCAGTGAAATTAACGCGGCTAAGCACAAAAAAGAACTTATAAAATTCACAGTGTAGGTCCCTGGAGCCTCGTCGCGCAGCGGAAATACAATGATCTGCTCGTCGATTCGTGTGGGAACAATGAAGAACGAGACAGGGAGAAACATGAACATAAAGAAGAGAATCAACACAATAACGATACGTAATCCATAACAAAGAAGTCATCTGACATTACATACTGAAGAAGTACACATCTCTCAGATATGCTCACGGTTCAGGGGCGGGAGAGCTCATCCCGCCCGGACACCTCTCAACCTAGTTTCCAAAAGTTCCACCTATAAATGAGGCCATCATCTCAATTTATAGGTGAAGGAACAATACCTACGTACTTGGGTAAGTACGCAGGGCATTGGTCATGCGTACTTACTAAGTACGCAGGACCAACTAGTGAACAAGCTAAGTACGCAAGAACACCCTCCTGCGTACTAGCTAAGTACATCGATACATAGAATTTAATCTATAGTTGCTAAAACATGCTTCTACAGACTCCCTCTTAACTATAGCATCAAATTCTATCTATCACTAACACTGATAATCATCAGTTTACAAAGAATGTCCTAACAGACTCCCTCTAAACTGATAACATCACGTGTCTTCTGGCGAGACTTAATCTTCTGGCATTCCACTTGAGATCTTCAAATCTTCAAACTTCAGTCTTCAGCTGCCTAGTGATCTAACAAGCCCGACTCCCTCTTAACTGTAGCTTTCATTATAGACCAAACCAAGTGCTTCAATAAGAACCAACTAACCCAACGCAACTCATTGTAGTTCATCCTCTCAGCAGTAGCTTCCTCCAACTTGACTTAGGAATCTGAGTCTGACCGCGTCTTCCTCGCAAGGTAACATCATTAGACTAAGACATCTCCAAATCAACTGGCATATGATAGAGAGTTTGAATTTCCAATAACCTGCATCAAACCAATCAGATCCCATAGGAATTCCAGTAAGATAAACTTAAGTCTTCACACCAGATGTGTCCAACTCTATCCTGTATCTTCACGAGTCAACCAAATTCTCGAAGATGTTCATTTCCAATTTCCCCTTTCAATGTAAGTTTCTCCTGACTAGACCAGAAACAAGGGAACGTTTCCTATCCCGTCGGCAAATGATAAAAGGTTCCATCTTCAACTAATAATCCAACGAATATCCAGCTTCATCTTGAAAACACATGATATAATCAAACATAAAATCATGCTCGGTAGTGATCATCCTGAATCCAAAGTCCAACATTCTTCAATTAGATCTTCATTCCTGGTTAACACCTCCTAATCTGTATACATTCACCATGGCGTGAAGTTCCATAACTAGGTTGTCTATCTGGCATTCTGCCCAGATCCCAAATGAGAAATCCAATCATAACTAAATCACATCAAATCTTGAACACAGACTTGACCAACGAGCACGAAAAATATAGTTTACACGAGAAATCATAGTTGAGATCCATGTTACGTCAAAGAGGTATATATATATATATATAGGAAGTACCAACGGCTTTTCCACCACCTCTTTAATGTCCCATGAATACTAGATTTTTATCCCCCTCATTTCTCTGTAAACTATGACCAGCTTCATCACCGCTTCACTCAAGTCCTTCAAAACCACAACTAGTCAAATCTAGGATTTTATTCCTTTTTTTTATTCCTTTGCAAAGATCCAAAACATCAAATCATTGGGTTCAAGTTGTTCCAGTATTCATCCCTTATTAAAGAAGTATCATAAATACTCGTAGCCCACATATTCAAGTTTGAATATCTAAACAATATGATTCTTTTTGCAAAGACCCAAAGCAGCAACATCTTCACAAATAAAACGAGACCTTTAGCTAATAACGACCCAGTTGCTCAACTTGATTCAGCATTCATTCCCTATTAAAGAAGTATCTCGGATACTCGTAGCCCACATTTTCAGGTTTGAACACTTAAACAATGTATGACAATTGGTATCATCCAAGAAAAATCTCGTCCTTGTTTCGCCAAGCCACATCAAATTTCAGTCCCGAAAAACCAAAATCATTATCTTCTCAAAATTGGCCCGAAACAAGCTTACAAACGATCCGACAAAATTTTGGCCAAGAAAGGTTTTTTCGCCAAAAAACTCATTTTTTTAATCCTAGAAGCTAGTTCATGCGTACTTAATAAATACGCAGATATAGGGTGTTCCTGTGTACTTAGTAAGTTCACAAAGCCAAGTCTACATGTGTACTTGATAAGTTCACAAACCCAAATGCCCATGCGTACATGCTAAGTTCGCAGAGCCAAATACTCATGCATACTTAGCAAGTACGCAGGACAACTACTCATGCGTACATAGTAAGTACGCAGGGCAAAACCCATGCGTACTTAGTAAGTACGCAGAAAAGCTGAATTTGCGTACTTATCAAAAAGTAGCAACGTTCTTGACGGATCTTGAGGAGAATGCTCGAAAAGTGTTGGATCTGAGAAATAGATGTTTCCAAAAGCTTAGAAATCATCTTCTAACAAACCCTCAGCCTTCCAAACACCAAATGAAGTGATAACGAACTTGAATTTAAGGATTTTTGGTCTGAAAAAGGTACGAACCGTATGAACTCAGATCTATGAAAAACCTTAAAAAATCGAATCTAGAACACAAATCAACGAACACCGATGCTCTGATACCAGTTGTAGGTCCCTGGAGCCTCGTCGCGCGGCGGAAATATAACGATCTGCTCGTCGATTGGTGTGGGAACAAAGAAGAACGAGACAGAGAAAAACACGAACATAAAGAAGAGAATCAACACAACAACGATACGTAATCCATAACAACGAAGTCATTTCACATTACATACCGAAGAAGTACACATCTCTCGTCTACGCTCACGGTCCAAGGGCGGGAGAGCTTATCCCGCCCGGACATTTCTCGACCTAGTTCCCAAAATTTTTCACCTACAAATGAGGACATCATCTCAATTTATAGGTGAAGGAACAATACCAACGTACTTGGGTAAGCACGCAGGGCATTGGTCATGCGTACTTGCTAAGTACGTAAGGCAAAAGCCTTGCGTACTTACTAAGTACGCAGGACCAACTGGTGAACAAGCTAAGTACGCAAGAACACCATCCTGCGTACTAGCTAAGTACACTGATACATAGAATTTAATCTATAGTTACTAAAATATGCTTCTACACACGTTGTGAAAGCAAACTCAGAAAAATTATAACGAACCAACATGGAGGTGACATGTGGCGTGGCGGTGGAGAAACACACCAATTTTTGACATTTTACAAATTTGCGGGAAGAGTTGTGGGTTCGGGGGCAAAGGCCACCGACACTTGTAAATGAGTATGACAAAATTTATATCTGGACGCCAAGAAAAAAAATACTAAACACAACCACACTAATTATTTAAAAAAAATTAGCGAACGAAAATTGTTGAGAAAAAAAAATTGTATATATTAAAGAGAGTAAAATCAAAACTTTATAAACTTGAGGGAGTGGTTTTTAAAATAGTCAAAAGTAGTTATGTATTAAAACCCAACTTGAAGGGTGGTTTTGTAAAATAACAAACTTGAGTAGAGGTGGATTATGACAATTTATTAAAGTGTAAGGGGGGAGTATGTAGGTGGCAAAAAGCCACCGACTTTGCTTATTAAGTAATACTATAATTAATAACGATAGTCTTATTATTCTAAGAAATAATCTAGTAAACCGTAATACAAAACGAATTACAAAACATGAAAAAGAACGTTACATAAACATAAAATGATTCAAACCATTGTCTTCAACGAGTGGTCTTCGGCTTTATTTTTTACGGCAACATTTGAACAAACTAAGACGTTAGCGATGGTTAAAGATTCGTGTTCAACAAAGTTCCCTTAAAACAGATTTCACGTATTCTCTTAGACAAACGCGTCTGTCTCCCGGTGTACAACAACTGACACTGTATGTGTACTGCTAGAGATGGCTCACACGTCCAAGGTATCACTGGATTAATCATGTTTCATGTATGTAGAAAAAGAAGAAGAATAAGAAATGGTGATGAAATGAAGAGTTAGATAGTGCTTCTCTCTAATTTTTTGAGAAGGATTTCTCGGAATTTTTATTTAAACAAGGGTAACTTGTTTTTCTCATACACAAAAATGAATTCTTGATGTAAGGTCAAATATCCCGTGTATAAGAGTCTAAGTATAGAGTTTTAAACATTTAGATTTGTATATCGAGTTTGCTTTATGTGCATTTGGTGTTTGTGAGAGTTGCAGGTTTAAGATGCGTATTAAGTGGGAGATATCAAAGTTTAAATCAAGAGTATAGCAGCTTACACGGGCCCCGGAGAAGTAAAAGTCAACAAAAGTCAAAATTGTGGAAATCAGGATCTTCGCGCCACGCGAAGATCAAAGGAGGATTGGTCGCGACACGCGAGGGCTTTGAAAGCTCACCCGACTAATTTGTTCTTCGCGTGGCGCGAAGAACAAGAATCCAAAGTTCGCGACACGCGAAGAAGTGTAATTTTGGCAAATTAAACCTAATTCCAATTATAAGCCATTAAGGAGTCCATATTCGAATTAACTTCTCCACAGCCGTTCCAGAGCATTGCTAAGGCAATTTTCATAGGAAAAGTTCAAGTCTTTTCAGGTTTTTGATGCTAGATCAAGCTACACCAACCATTGAAGAATCGATGATGATGTCGATGAGCGGTTAATTTCTCCGTGTCGTTTCCGGGTGTAGGATCTGCTTGTAAGTGATAGACTAAGGTTCATACTTGATTTGGTTTGCTATTCTTGTAATCGTATGATTGTTTGAATGCATGATTTTTAGATTTGTTTGAAACAATTTGGTTTTTATTCAATTTAAAACATTCATCAATTTTCGGCTTTCTATCGTGAATCATTGAATATTTAGATCTGATCTTCTAAGTTGTTAATTAATTATTGAGTTATTTATCTGTGTCAAGTACCCGGTTTGGTAATCGTTGCTCAACACAGTCATTATCTTGGTTGTTAATTGTTTATCAACTCTTATGAATGAGTTATGTCTATGTAACTTCCAATATGTACAAACCAGTCATCACAACACTTGCAATCTGAACCTTGAAGCGATCCGTTTTCTCTAAAATAGTTTTTACAAAGTTAAAGTTAATTGCTTTTTGATTCAAATTCGAATAGTTTTCTTAAACAACATTGTCCACCAATTCCCTGTGGATACGACACCCTACTTCACTATACTATAGTTTAAGGTAGCTAGGGATTAGATATAATAATTTTTTTTATTAGCCTTGACATAGCAATCAAAATGGCGCCGTTGCTGGGGAATACATGCGCTTAGTGTTTTAGTTTAAATTGTTTTGTTCGGAGCTACTAATAGTTTGTTTATTTGTGCAGTTTATAGGTTTATGCAAACTCGTAATTCAGGAAGAAAATCACCACTGCTGTTTAACCCAGAAATTGAAAAGGCAGCAAAAGCCAATAGAAAGCTTCAAGGAAAAGTTCAAACCATCCTAGAAAAGCTTGATAGTCCAAAGGTAAGGATGTCGCAGGGACAACCAGCAAATCCAAATCCAGACCCTAATCATGGTGGGGGACCAAACCCACCCATATCACCACTTCCAGATCTTCTGTTCCCAAACCATCCATAAAACCAACAACCACCCGCAAAACAACCTCCATAAAATCAACCACTCCCACAAAATCAACCACTCCACAAAATCAACAACAACCACTACCACCTTTCCATGACCACCAATACCAACCTTATGACGGTTACCCGAGCTACTCAGAGTTTGGGGATGATGAGCATTTGTCACCTGGACGAAGCCACAGACCACAACATGGTTCTCAGCATGAGAACTGTGATGAAGGAGAAGAGTAGTATGATATGAACCACCAGGAGGCATTCCCTCCTAGAGATCAAACGTTTGATGGAGTGGACGGTTGGGTGCAACCACCACCAAGGGCAGACTATGGGTACCAACCAAGGAATGGCCACCAGAATAATCAGGGTAATTTTGAGAGAGAGAACAGGTACAGGCAGCCTCTGCAGAACTGACAGAATTACAGAGAGGAACAACCTTGGAACAGGAACTTCCAGAGGCATAAACAAGGGGTCGAAAGCCATTTCCGTCCTGCCTTAGCCCTAAATGCTTCCCCCGTAATTCCACCAGTCTATAGGGGTAATGCATTTGAGATCCGACCAGGTTGTTTAGCGATTCTCCCACACTTCTTTGGGAGAGCTACTTAGGAGCCTTATACACATTTATCAGAATACGAGGCTACTTGTGGGACCATCGGTGGTCAGGGATTCACCATAGACGAGGTGAAACTGGTACTCTTCCAGTTTTCACTAAAGGACAGCGTAAAACAATGGTTCCTTTCTTTACCATCTGCTAGTATTGCCACCTTGGCAGAGCTTCAGCAACAGTTTTTGGATGAGTACTTCCCACCACATAAGACTAATGAGGCTAGAACTGCAATCAGAGATTTCAGGCAACAGTCAGGGGAGCCATTCTATGAAGCCTTCAAGAGGTTTAAAGAGCTACTGAGAAATTGCCCACATCATGGTATAGAAAAGTGGGAACTGATCCAGGCATTCTATGATGGTCTGTTGCCCGAGGATGTAAGGGATGTGAACGTAACTGGTCCTTCTTCTCTAACCATGTGGATGATGGTTGGGATATACTAGAGAGGATGAGTATGACATCAAAGAGGCAAGCTCATGCGAGTAGGAGAGCAAAGACAAGTGTTTCTTCAAAGTTGGTAGATTATGAGACACAGAAGAGGTTGGATGCCATGGAAATCCAGATGGCACGTCTTGGTAAGTCAAGTGGTAAGGAGGTGGCAAATGTGTCACAAATGTATCTGGTATGTGACGGATGCAACGACATAGGGCATATGGTTGCTGATTTCCCAAGGGAGCAGAGGAAGGCTGAGGAAGTGAATCAGCTAGGCGTAGAGCGAAAGCAACCAGAGATGATTGCTACCCACTACCATCTCTAAGGTATGGTAATGCTTCTAACCAATTGAATCCTAACTTTCAGGGTTCTAATGTGCAGGGTGGAGGACAACCACAACAGCAGCAGTACCAGAATCGCCAGCAAGGGTACAATCAAGGCGGATATCAAAGGAACCAAGGAAATCAAGGTGGTTATCAGCAAGGATATCAAAGAAATTATCAACAGCAAAATCAGCAGAGTGGAACTGCGGGTAGTGATGACTTGGGGAGTAATCAGTTCAATGCCCTGATGGATGCAATAAAAGGGTTGAAGAAGGAAAATGAAGATGCATTCAAGGAGTTAAGGAAGGATAATGAGGTCCGGGATAAGATGGTGGATGCATTATCTAAGCAAGTGGGTCAAATGGCTGAAGAATGGACGAGAAGAGAACAGGGCAAACTACCAAGCAATACTCAAACCAACCCGTAACACCAAGGGTCGGGATCAAGGAATGCTCATGTAAGCCAGGTAAGTGTTTTAAGAAGTGGTAAGGTTTATGACAAAAAAATTGTCCCTCCACGACCGCTAGTAGAAGGGTTGGTGGAGGATGTGAATGAGGAGAGTGATGACGAGCAGGTAATTGTGGCCTCTCAACCTAAGAGACCGGTAATTTCTGAAAAACCAAACAATTCTAAAGCATCCACTAGTACTCAAGGGACGTGTGTGGAGAATAATACCATCCCGTTTCCAAGGGCACTGGTTGATCCATCTAAAGCGGTAAATAAAAGGGGCCCACAACAAGATGAAATGTGGGAAATTTTTAAACAAATAAAAAATTAATCTCCCCTTGATAGATGCCATCAAACAAGTACCGGCTTATGCCAGGTATTTGAAAGATTTGTGTACTCAAAAGAGGAATCATAAGATGCCCAAGAAGCTTGATCTAACTGATAATGTGAGTGCAGTTCTATCTTGTATTCTTCCACCTAAGTTCCAAGATCCAGGGGCGCCTTTAATTCAAATTCAAATAGGAGATTTCAAAATTGATAAGGCACTTCTGGATTGGGAGCTAGTGTTAGTATTCTGCCGGGAAGCTTGTATGACCAATATGATTTTGGTCCTCTACAAAAAGCTGATACCACCGTGGTGTTAGCGAATTTAACTCTTAAGCTTCCCCGCGGGATATTAACAGATGTGATTGTCAAGGTGGAAGACTTTTATTACCCGGTCGATTTTTAGTGCTTGACTATGCAGCCCCTATTAAAGGGAGCCAACCTAATGTTATTTTGGGAAGGCCATTTTTGAAAACCGCTCAATGTGTTATAAACTGCAAGTCGACATGGCTTTTGGTAATAGAAAAATGCGTTTAAATGTTTTTTTCCTGTACATTTAATGCTCCGATCAATGATGAATGCTTTAGTGCAGAGATCGTTGATGGGTGTACTCTTCATGAAAATGAGGATGAGCCCAAGGAGCCGTGTGTTTTGTGTAACAGGACGGAAGCAGAGTATGAGAGTAAGCTAAAAACTGAAGAGGAACAATGAGAAGTGTGTGCCATCAAAGAAGGAAGACCTACATGGAAACTTCAGGTAGAAAGTTTGCCAGACATCATATACACACATCTGAAACCATCATTGGAATCAACACCTCAAGTGGAGTTGAAGGAGCTACCAAAAAACCTGAAGTATGCCTTTGTGGGAGAGAATGAACCTCTCCCAGTCATAATTGCATCTGACTTGACCAAGGCACAAGAAAAGGCATTAATGGAGGTATTAGTTGCTCATAAAGCAACAATTCGGTGGACGATAGCATATCTGAAGGGGATTAGTCCTTCAATTGTGATGCACAAGATCATCACCGAACCGGATGCTAAACTGGCAAGAGATGCACAAAGAAGGCTAAACCCGAACATGAGGGAAGTAGTGAAGAAAGAAGTCTTAAACTGGTTGGATGCCGGGATCATCTATCCCATATCCGATAGCACTTGGGTGAGCCCAACACAGACCGTGCCCAAGAAGGCAAGCATCCAGATCATAAAGGATGAACAGGGAGAGTAGGTAGCCACCTGACCCGTAAAGGGGTGGAGGGTATGTATTGATTATAGGAAGTTGAACATAGCCACTTCCAAGGATCACTTTCCTTTACCTTTCATTGACCAAATTATTGAGAAACTATCAGGTCAGAAATTTTATTGCTTTCTAGATGGGTACTCAGGTTATAATCAAATTGATATTCATCCTGATGATCAACAGAAGACTACTTTTACCTGCCCATATGGTACTTTTGCATTCAAGCGAATTCCATTTGGGTTGTGTAATGCCCCATCCACATTTCAAAGGTGTATGATGAGTATCTTTTCAGATATGATTGGAGACTCTCTGGAAATCTTCATGGATGACTTTTCAATCTTTGGTCAGTCTTTTGAAACATGTTTAGCTCAATTAACCAAAGATCGAAACAAACCTGGTTTTAAGTTAGGAGAAGAGTCACTTTACGGTGCAGGAGGGGATTGTTTTGGGGCACATAGTGTCGAGTAAGGGGGTGGAGGTGGATCGTGCCAAAATCAGAGTAATTTCAACCTTACCTCCCCCCACCAATGTCAGAGGGGTAAGATCATTCTTAGGGCATGCAGGATTTTACCACCGGTTTATTAAGGGTTTTAGCACCATCACAAAACCACTTTGCAATTTACCCTTAAAAGATGTCCCATTTGTTTTTGATAAGGAATGTTTAAAAGCATTTAATATTTTAAAAGAAAAATTGGTAGATACCCTGATCTTGCAAGCACCTAATTGGTCACTACCTTTTGAAATCATGTGTGATGCAAGTGACTTTGCAATCGGGGCAGTCTTGGGGCAAAGGGTGGATAAAAAACCAGTGGCAATTTACTATGCCAGCAAGACCCTGGATGGGGCACAATTGAACTATACTACTACTGAAAAAGAGTTACTTGCAGTTGTGTATGCTCTTGATAAGTTCAGGTCTTACATCTGGGGAAGCAAGGTGATTGTATATTCGGATCACAGTAGTGAAGTATCTGATGGAGAAGAAGGATGCAAAGCCTAGGTTGATCAGATGGGTACTATTGTTGCAGGAATTCAACCTAGAGATCCGAAATAAGAAAGGAACTGAGAATGTGGTGGCAGATCACCTATCACGGGTTTTGAATACAGAAAATGATTCTACTGAAAGAATAGGGGAGACATTCCCAGATGAGCAAATTTTATATGTTTCTACTGACCCATGGTATGCTAACATTGTTAATTATTTGGCTGCAGGTAAAGTTCAAGAGCATTGGGCTAAGAAAAAGAAACAACACTTCATGTCTCAAGTAAAGCAGTACATCTGGGATGAACCAGATTTGTTTGAAGTAGGGGCAGATCAAATGATCTGGCGTTGTGTGCCCGAAAACGAAGTCCAGTACCTATTGGAACATGCCCATTCATATGCTTGTGGAGGGCACTTCAGTGGACAGAAAACAGGACATAGGGTCCTAACTTGTGAGTTCTTCTGGCCTACAATTTTCAAGGATGCAGCAGAATTTGTGAAGAACTGTGTACGGTGTCAACAACTAAGGAGCATCACTAAGCGGGATGAGATGCCAATGCGGCCTATTATGGTCGTCAATATATTTGATGTTTGGGGAATCGATTTCATGGGCCCTTTCCCTAATTCTATGGGGCACCTGTATATTTTAGTGGTGGTTGATTATGTTTCTAAATGGGTTTAAGCAATCGCCACTAAGAAAAATGATCATACGGTGGTATGCAAGTTCGTGCAGAGTAACATCTTTTCCAGGTTTGGTGTCCCTCGTGTGATCATCAGTGATGGGGGTTCACATTTTAAGAATTTTAAGTTTGGTAAATTGTTAAAACGGTATGGTGTGAACCATCGGATCGCCACTCCATATCACCCACAAACAAGTGGACAAGTGGAGGTGTCGAACAGACAAATAAAGGAGATTTAACAAAAGACGGTACGGCCTGATCGGAAGGATTGGTCAACAAAACTTAACGATGCTTTATGGGCCTACCGAACAGCTTACAAAACTCTGATTGGTACCACACCCTACGGACTAGTTTATGGAAAAAGATGTCATCTGCCGGTTGAAATAGCTCATCGTGCATTATGGGCAGTTAAATCTGTTAATCTTGAGTATGACAATGCAGGTAAAGAGCGAAAGTTGCAATTATGTGATTTGGAGGAGCTGAGGGGCTTATGAGTGTGCATCTTCATACAAGGCAAAAATGAAAGATGTGCACGATTCCAAGTTGAAGAAGAAGGTTTTTGAGGTAGGCTAGAAGGTATGGCTATACAATTCAAGGCTGAAACTATTCCCTGGGAAGCTGAAGAGTAAATGGATGGGTCCATTGATCTCGTCCAGACGGTCTATAAAAACTAACAAATAAACCTAACCTAGACTCCTAAGTAATAATAGGAATACTTATGAACTAAACCGCACTGACAGGCAAGTGAACCTATCGAGTGTAGCACAGCTTAACGGCAAACCGAGTTATCGAACCCTAGAGACACTATGTAACAATACTAGACTCTGACTCGGACTAAAGATTGATTTGGTTTGGGGGGTTTACTACACTAAATATTAAACTAATGAATGCAGCAAACTAATGTCGACTCAACTAACAAGACAAAGGACAAAGGTAATATTAAGAATGGGAAGAATATCACCTAGGTCGGAATCCTACTTGCAAAGCACAACTTCTATCAGTTATGAAAACTATAATGGATCTGGGTTTCTAAGGAAACAACTCTAGACAGCCTAGTGGATCCCTAATCACTCTCAGGGTGTCACCAACTAAGGAACCTAAAGATGTACTAACTCACCAGATTATTGGATCACTTCTCAGGTATTTCCAACTATGATAAAGTACCCTAATAGACAGATTACCTCTCAGTCTCTCTGTCCACCAATACACTCGAAGAATGCACGGGGTAATCTCAAGATAACAACTATGACACGAATAACAACAATCACTAGACACCTAATACCGGCTTCCTCTCAGACAGCTGACTCTCGAATTCCTAATGACGAAGACTAAACGACTAATTCTCACCTCTCGGGTATTTAACTAGGATACACACTCAACTCTAATCAGTAATCAAAGACAACTCCTATGGCTACTACGTCTAGCAAACCACCCTAATCACAAACCCTAAGATCTATGACCAAGATACGCTAATCAAACTTGCAGACAACCACAATCAACGCAAGGAATTGAAATCAAACACAAGATCAGATCTAAACATGCAATAACATCACAATTATCAACTCAAGATCTTTTACAAAATCATAAACCCATTAATTGAATCCAAAAAATGATAAAAATCCAAACTTTAACAAGTATTCATCATTAACCTGGGAAATATCAAAGTTTTAGCCTGTAGGTCCCCGGGTGTCTCGGATCGTTACGTGTGGTTGTGTGACTAGTCGGACCGGGTGCGGAATGCCTATTTATACTAGACCTGATCTCTGAGCACTTAACAAGTGCGCAAGGCAAGTTGTTCCTGCGTACTTAACAAGTACGCAGAGTATTCTTGCGTACTTGCTAAGTCCGCAGGAAGTAATTCCTGCGCACATGCTAAATGCGCAAAACACTTAGAGAAAACAAACGACTAGTACATACATTAGTAATTACAACTCGATAACTAATAAATACAGACACTAACATACAAAGACTAATACATACAAGACAAGAACAAAAGCTAAGACAATATCCAGAGTGTTTGTCACACAAAGGTGCTTCAACATAGCCTAGGATCATGCTTAAACAACTAAAACAGAAGTAGAAAACAAGATTCATGGTTTCAAACACACAAATTAAAGATAAAGTTTCAATCTTGCAAACCTAGAAGTCTAAACAACGAACCCGGAATCCAAAGCTTTCACCTTTAGCCTTCAATCGACTTCTTATTCCTCAAAATCGCCCTCAAACCTTCTCTGGACGGCAAAAAGTTGAACTCCCCAAATAATGGGCATAAAAATCTATTTAAAATCGAAATATAGGGTTTTGCGGAAATTAGAGCTCCGGCGTACCGCGAGACATTTGGGTTGGGTTCCTCGCGTACCGCGAGGAACAAAATAGTCACGGCCGGTTTCTGGTTTCCTCACGTACCGCGAAAACTTTCCTTCTCCTCTCTCGCATAACGCGAGAGGCATAAATTTCCCATTTTCTTCTTTTGAATTCCCGACTTCATTCTCGTGCTTGGTTTCTTCACGTATTCATTTGTAATCTTCACGAGCACCTACAAATATACAATAGAGTCAAATACAGACTTAAACGAATAAAAACAAACACAAAACTAACCAGAAACGCACAAAACACTAGAAATAAAGATGTGTGCTTTGCACTACATCAAACATCCCCACACTTAACCTTTTTTCATCCTCGAAAAAGCTGCAAATGGAATCATAACTCAGATCTAACTTAACAAACATCAATTACCAATTAGCAAAATATACTCACGCGTTAAAAAGCAACAATCAGTATTTTTGTCCGATTAAACCCAACACCAACTTTCAAGCCCCCGTTACGTGTTCTAATATTACATTACCAAGCATATCAATCCATCTATGTGACTCACACTTAACAGTTACAGCTCTACCTAATCCCGTCTCATGGTCATGTTTAGGCACGGATCAAACCATATAGATTTACCCTACCACGTTAAACTAAAATTTACAGGTTTTTAGAAATCAAATGAAATATGAATGAATGGATGATAATGAGCATTAATAAGCAAATTAAACTTCATCTACAGGCGTTTCAACCAAGTCACTATCTCGGAAGGTAACACATAGACTAAGTCATAACAATGAAGCACATAAGAATCAACCTAGTGGTGTTTCAATCAGACTCGAACCCGACTTGTGACACGTAGGCAAAACTTAGATTTCAATTAAATAAGCTCAAGAACTATGGAATATGGATGCGGACGCCACCAAACTCGGATTTATTCTCATAAAAAGAGAGTGGTGTGCCAAGAAATTTCAAAAACCTCTAAATTTTTACTTAACGTGGTACCTATCACCCTGTGTTGACAGTTTCAGTATTACCGACTACCCTAAGATAAGTACCCACAAGATTTCATGATTTAATTCAGTGATTAATCCTAAGTAACACTCACAGGCTATTTAAGCTATTCAAACTGGCTGGGTCTACCAAAACATCACTAATTAGACGTGTTTTCTATTATTTGGATCAATTAAAACCAACAAGTAGATCCATTTATACTATCATTTTCCATTTATTATGCAAAACTTTTGATTTCAAAGGATATTTTTCAATTTTTTTGTTTTTGAATTTTTTTATAAACAAAACAAACTAGACTCTCACATCCCCACACTTGAAAGACACATTGTCCTCAATGTGAAGTAAGACACAACTAAAAATTAAAAATGCAAAAATAAAAGGAATCGACTTAGCTGGTAATGTAGCATGAATGGTCCAGCATTACTCTTCCACGTGTGCACCGTATAGCATTCCGGTCGCGGTTGCACAGACTATTAAGTTGTCTTTACAAACTTCATATAAGTGATAATCAATCACGCCCGAATGGAGATTGAGTACGGGTGGGATGATAAAATCTGCAAAATAAACCTCACACAAACCCGCAACATTAAACTGACACAAGTTACAGACTCAAAGTAAAAAATTAAAGACCCGGATGATTCACTAAGAACTTAAAAGACTCAAGATATATAGCATAGAAACATACTCGGTGTCGGATGGTGAACGAAAGTGATAATGGATGTTGTGATAATGGATATATAGGTGGGAATGATAGTGGTGGTCGATGCGGGTGAACGGTGAACGAAACTATGTGAAAACAAGGAAGAAGGGTGAAACCAGCTAGCTCCCGCGTACCGCGAGAGAATCAGGCCCTCTCCTCGCGTATCGCGGGGAGATGAAATTTAGGCCGTAATTTGGTTTGTCCTTTGCGTACCACGAGATGACTCCCCAAAGGTCTCGCGTACCGCGAGAGCATGCTGGTTACAGAAAGTTTAGAGATTTTTCCAACTTTTATACTTAAAAAATTTTTTATCATTTAAAATTATTTTCACCCAAATTCCATAAAAACCTATTCCAAGCATAAAAACATATGTAAAAATACCTGGAACTTCATTCTAGATGATTTTCCTTGCCGAATCAAGCGCGAATCCCTGCAAAACATGATACAAACAAAACACACACCGAAAAACATAAAAAAATGACATGAACTCAAACCAAGTAGTGCACACAAACTCTACATCTCAGGCACTTGCCCGAGACTCAAACAAGCCTATCAGGAGGCTTCTCCTTGATTCTAATCAGTACCGCCTTCATCCTTCGCGGTCTACCGGTTCTCCACATCACACGACTACCAACTAACCTCAACCATCTACTAACACTCTCTATCAAATCGGTCCACCAGCACTTAAACCAACCAGGTCCAAAGATAATATGATTCAAATAACCAAGTAGCTTATCACCCGTAAACCTCCCCACACTTGGGGTTTGCTCTATCCTCACATCACAAGACTCTATCAAAGCGCGGGTTCTCTTTCGGGGTGGCCTAGACCTAGGAACACTAGAACTAGGGGTTGGGTCAACGGTTCTCCCCTCAGAAAGCTTAATGGTGATGGGTAATGGTTCAGAAATGGGATTTTCTATATGTGGGACATCTAAACCTTCCCCAAGATCTCTGGGATCCTCTAAACTCTCCTCAGTCATCCCCACACTTGGGGTTTTGCCTATGATCTCATCAAATTTTGTCATCATCTCTAGCAGATCATCAGGCACCTCATCGTCGTATTCATCCGGCTCATCTAACAATTTCTCTAACTCTACTGCCCACTCAGATGGTTCTTCTAAATCACCAACTTCTATCTCACACGGATTAGAGTCCTGATGGTCACCTATGAAGGCATCAAGCATGCACACGGAGTGGCTATGCACGCCAACATCCTCCACGGGTTTCATAGCATCGAAAGTAATAGACTCATCCCCCACACGAAGTGTGAGTTTCCTGCCGAAGACATCGATCATTGCCTTGGTGGTCCATAGGAACGGGCGTCCTAGGATGAGTGGGACTTTGTTATCCACCTCCATATCCAGGATAACGAAATCCACGGGGAATACAAACTTACCGACTTTCACTAAAAGATTCTCCATAATTCCCTGTGGATACTTGACTGAGCGGTCAGCCAAGGAAATGCTCATATGCGTCGGTTGCAGTTCACCTAGGTCTAGCTGCTTATAAACAGAATATGGCATCAGATTGATGCTAGCACCCAGATCAGCCAACGCGTGGTTTAGATGCAAACCGCCAAACAGACACGGGATCATGAACCGACCCAAATCCGCCATCTTCTCCGGCAGTTTGTTCTGCACCATAGCAGAACATTGCTCACTAAGTGAGACTTCAGAGATCCCCCCTAGCTTCTTCTTGTTGGAAAGAAGATCTTTGAGAAACTTGCCATACTTAGGCATGTGCTGGAGGACCTCTATAAATGGAAGATTGACCTTGAGTTGTTTAAACATATCAAGGAAGGTACCGTATTCCCTAGTATTCTTATATGGCAGTACGCGCGCTGGGTAAGGAATACGACTCAAGTCAACCTCGGGGGACTTCATCTCTACCCCCCTTCTTCTTCTCTACTGCCCTCTCGGCAGACTTCTCCATCTCTATCTCTTCGTCCACTTGCTCTTCTTCTTCTACAATCGGTGGGGCTTCCTTCTCTTCTGCCCTATGACTTCTTGTCGACACAGCTTTTGACTCAGACTCCTCTAGCATCCTAGCATCGATCTCATCAAATCGAGCTCTCCAGTCTACCTTTTTCACTTCCTCTACCGAATGTATGCCATACTCAATGGAGTGGGAGTCATCCTCTACAACCTCTTTCTTCTCCACACTCCTAACTAACACGGCCATCACTGAAGCATTTGAGCCTGAAGATGGGCCTCCTTGTCTACCCTTCAGGCTCTGAGTGATGTCTCCTACCGTGTGTTGCAAATCGTGGAATGCCGACTGTTGATTCTTCAATAGAGTGTCATGGCTATCCAGTCTTTGACGAGCATCCCTAAAATTTTGCACTAACTGAGCAAGAAACTATGTCTGATTCTCTATCATCTCCTCAATCTTCCTTGTGTTGACACTGCTTCCTGAACTTGCTCCCCCTTCAGCTCCTCCATACTACTGCTGGCGACCATCAAACCCAGGCGGGTTATTTCCAGATCTCCATCCCGAGCCAAAAGAATTATAGTTGTTGTATCCACGGTTCTGGTTCTGGTTGCCAGCATAGCTCACGTGCTCCTGATTATTTACGGGCCAATCTCGAGTGTCGTGGCCTCCTCTTCACACTTGACACCGCTGAGCACTTAGCTTTAGCACCTTAATCTCATTACCCATTGAGGCGAGTGCAGCAGCCACGCTAGTCTCAGGAGTGACCTGATGCACACCTCTAGGAGAAGAGGCGGGTGCTCTAGCACTAGGAATGGAAGTCCTAGTAGATGGACACTGCTGTTCGGCTTGAGCGAAGCTCTCGAACATTTCCTCACACTCATCAGGCTCGAGTCTCTCTATGATATGGCCTCCCGCAGCAGTAATGAACATTTGCTGCTTCTCGAAGGTGAGACCATTGTAGAACTTCTCCACTAGCGCCAGTCGAAAAGACCGTGCTGGGTACATCGGCTCAACAGTGTGCTGAACCACTCCCAGGCCAAGTGATAGGGCTCGTCAGGATCCATCCGGAAGGAGTGGATCTGATCCCTAAGGAGAGCGGCGGCCCTGGAAGGTGGATAATACTTCTTGAAGAACTTGGCTTCGAGATCATCCCATGTGGTGATTGAGTTGTCTGGGAGAGTGTCGAACCAAGTAGATGCACGACCAGACAGGCAGAATGGGAAAAGACACAAGTAGATTGTGTCCTTAGATACACCCATGAGATTGAAAGTATCACATATGCGTGCAAAGCGGGACACATGTCCGAGTGTATCCTCATCCTCGAGGCCATGGAATTGGGAGGCATGAGTGATAGTACTCATGACATGTGATGGGATCTGCCAAGAATTGGTGTTCGGTATAGTGGGGCGTGTGATCAAAGATCTCGCATCCGTGACCCCAACACTGGCCCTCTAGTGTACTTTATGCCTCGCTGGTGGGTTAGTGTCACCCATTTGTGGAAAGGAGATTGGGCTAGTAGGGCGTACCTGGGTGCTGTACAATGCTTTCAAACACTCCCGGAAGTCGCGGGTGCGCTCGTGTAGCTCTCGCTCGGGCTCTAGGAAAGCTGAATAAGGTGGTGATCCCTACGAGCGAGTATGGTGCATAAACAGAAAGACTCAAGAAGGAAATAGAACAAAGACTCAAAGACACACAGAAAGACTCGATTCTAAATTAGACACTCGGATAAGAGTCACTAGTAGCACACAAGACGTAAAAGAAATCAAAACAAACCAAAAATCACTAAAATAACTAGTCAAAGCTAATATTGCTATTGCCAAGTGTCCTCAGCAACGGCGCCAAAAACTTGATGTCGTCCAGACGGTCTATAAAAAGTAACAAATAAACCTAACCTAGACTCCTAAGTAATAATAGGAATACCTATGAACTAAACCGCACTTACAGACAAGTGTACCTATCGAGTGTAGCACAGATTAACGGTAAACCGGGTTATCGAACCCTAAAGACATTATGTAACAATACTAGACTCTGACTCGGACTAAAGATTGATTTGGTTTCGGGGGTTTACTACACTAAATATTAAACTAATGAATGCAGCAAACTAATGTCGACTCAACTAACAAGACAAAGGACAAAGGTAATATCAAGAATGGGAAGAATATCACCTAGGTCGGAATCCTACTTGCAAAGCACAACTTCTACCGGTTATGGAAACTATAATGGATATGGGTATCTAAGGAAACAATTCTAGACAGCCTAGTGGATATCACTCTCAGGGTGTCACCAACTAAGGAACCTAAAGATGTACTAACTCACCAGATTGTTGGATCACTTCTCAGGTATTTCCAATTATAAAAAAGTACCCTAATAGACAGATTACCTCTCAGTCTCTCCGTCCACCAGTACACTCGAAGAATGCACGAGGTAATCTCAAGATAACAACTATGACACGAATAGCAACAATCACTAGACACCTAATACCCACTTCCTCTCAGACAGCTGACACTCGAATTCCTAATGACGTAGACTAAACGACTAATTCTCACCTCTCGGATATTGAACTAGGATACACACTCAACTCTAATCAGTAATCAAAGAAAACTCCTATGGCTACTACGTCTAGCAAACCACCCTAATCACAAACCCTAAGATGTATGACCAATATACGCTAATCAAACTAGCAGACAACCACAATCAATGCAAACACAAGACCAGATCTAAACATGTAATAACATCATAATTATCAACTCAAGATCTTTTACAAAATCATAAACCCATTAATTGAATCCAAAAACCAATAAAAATCCAAACTTTAACAAGTATTCATCATTAACCTAGGCAATATCAAAGTTTTAGCCTAGGATCATGCTTAAACAACTAAAACAAAAGTAGAAAACAAGATTCATGGTTTCAAACACACAAATTAAATATAAAGTTACAATCTTGCAAACCTAGAACGTCTAAACAACGAACCCGGAATCCAAAGCTTTCACCTTTAGCCTTCAATAGACTTCCTACTCCTCAAAATCACCCTCAAACCTTCTCCGGACGGCCAAAAGTCGAACTCCCCAAAGAATGGGCATAAAAATCTATTTAAAATCAAAATCTAGGGTTTTGCGGAAATTAGAGCTCTCGCGTACCGCGAGACATTTGGGTTGGTTCCTCGCGTACCGCGAGGAACAAAATAGTCGCGGTCGGTTTCTTGTTTCCTCGCGTACCGCGAGAACTTTCCTACTCCTCTCTCGCGTACCGCGAGAGGCATAAATTTCCCATTTTCTTCTTTTGAATTCCCGGCTTCATTCTCGTGCTCGGTTTTTCATGTATTCACTTGTAATATTCACGAGCACGTGCAAATATACAATAGACTCAAATACATACTTAAACGAATAAAAACAAACACAAAACTAATCAATAACGCATAAAACACTAGGAATAAAGATGTGTGCTTTGCACTACATCATCCATACTTGGTGATCAGGGTAGGATAATTTGGAGAGGTAGAGATCGAAGACTTTGACGATCACCTCAGGCAAGTTGTGAATGGGCATAGATTGAAGCCCTACTTAGAGACGGATGAAATCAATGACACCAAGGAAGAATCCGTCATCTTTTCCATGCATGCATCTGCATATGAATAACCGAAGTAAGGTACACTTCATATGGCTGAAGACGTTAAACTTAGCGCTCTGGGGAGGCAACTAAGTTTTAATTTATTATCTAGTTAAATGAACGTTGTGGGTGTGTTCTCTAGAAATCCTCACGAGACTAAACTCGTCCACTCGGGCAACCGAGGGGTTTAAAAGGCTTGTTGCATACGCTAAATGCATCCATGATTCCTACGAAAGTGAGTTAGGTTTTTGTGTCGTTTTTGTGCTTTCAATCTGGAAAAGCCCAAGTGTGGGGACGTTCTGGGAACGTTGAGGCTTATAGTAATGCAACGGGGGCCATGCATCATTCTCTGGGGGTAGGATACCGTGTGTAAAGTTTGTAGAGTCGGGAGTCTTCAGTTTTAATGTTTTCGGTATGTTTCTGTGTATTTTTAAAAGTTTCCCGGGGATTTGGGCCATTCGAGCATGAAAAATCATCACAAATCACGTTCCAGGTATATACGAACTTAATTGGAGAGTTGGAATGATTTTAAAAAAGTTAAAAATTTTAACTTGAAAAACTCAAAAAAAATTTCTAAGGCAAAAAGTTGGAAAATCGTCTAATCTTTCTGTGATGGAGGTGTCTTCGCGCCACGCGAAGATCCAAGAAGAATTCTTACAAACAATAAGACCGGCTGAATTTTTGTCCCTCGCGCCACGCGAGGGTTTGGTCCCAAGTCTTCGCGACACGCGAAGACCCTGAAATTAGGGTTAAATTTTGTAATTTTTTTATTTTTGTAATTTTGAGTCGTGTCAGTCCGTAGGGTCTTTTTATTTTTATTTGAGTTTTATTAATGAGTCGATATGATGCTGTGGGTTTTGTTTCAAGCTTATTTTTGCAGGTTTTGATTGATCCGCCTGTACTCAATCTCCATTCGGGTGGTGATTTCCGACTTTTGATCAATTCTCTTGTACAAAGCAGCCCGCTTGTATCTGTGGAGCACGATCGCGAATGAAATGTTATACGATCTCATATCTAGCAAAGTTTTTCTTTTATTTTTGTATTTTCTTTCGTTTTTGAGTCGCTCTTCCTACATTGAGTACAATGTCGAGTTTAAGTGTGAGGAGGGGAGACCTTGTTCAGGTCTGTATTTGAGTTTGTATTTTGAGTCATAAAAATCAGAAAAATCATAAAAATTTAAAATTTTTCAAAAATGTCCCTGGATTATAGGTTTTCTGACAAATGGAAGATGATAGGTACAATCGGGAATTTGTGTGTGGAATTTAAATGAATAATAATGATAATCAAATATATCTAATTTGTAACGTTTTGGTAGGCTCAACCGACTTAAGAGCTTAAACATCCTGATAGTGTTTTGAAGTTAAAGTTGAATAATTAATTCAGGATATCTTGTGTGTTCTCATCTTAGGGGTGTCGGTAAGGTCGAAACTGTCAATATAGGGTGATAGGTACCTCTATAAGCAATATTTTATAAGTTTTTGAAATCTTTGGCACACCGCTTTATTTTTATGAAAATAAATCCAAAAGTTGGTGGCGCATTCCATAATCTGCATCATTCATGAGCCTGAATTAATTAAATTGAGAACTTGAGTTTTGTCTACGTGTTACCCTCCGGGTTACAAGCTTGGTTGAAACGCCCATGGGCAGGCTTTTGTGATCAATCATAGATGACTGATTTGACTTATGTGTTACCTTCTGGGATAGTGACCTGGTCGAAACGCCTCTAAGTTGAGTTATGTTCTTCATTGTTTAGAAACTAAATCCTACGTGTCACACGTCGAGTTCCAGCTTGTTTGAAACACCACTGGGTTAGGTTTATTCATAGAACATTAATAAAAGCTCGATCATTCATCCATCATTCCATAATTCACCTGATTTTGAAAACTTATAGATTAGTGTTTATAGTGGTGGGAAAATCTCTACGGTTTTAACCCATGCCTAAACATGACCTTGAGGTGAGAGTAGTCTGAGTCGTAGCTTTCTAAGTGTGAGACCCATAGATAGACTGACTGTTCGGTAAAGTATAATATTATCACAGAATTGGGGGCTCTAGAGTCGGTGGTTGGATTTAATCAGATCGAAATACCGATTGTTACAATTAACGTATTATGAGAATCTGTGATGTATTTAATGAAAGTGTAAGTTGCAATTTTTCCGATTATGATTCCATTGTATTATTCTTTTTCGGGATGCAAAAGATTAAGTGTGGGGATGCAATGTAAGGTCAAATATCCCGTGTATAAGAGTCTAAGTATAGAGTTTTAAACGTTTAGCTTTGTATATCGAGTCTGCTTTATGTGCATTTGGTGTTTGTGGAGTTACAGGTTTAATATGCGTATTGAGTGGGAGATATCAAAGTTTAAATCAAGAGGATAGCAGCATACACGGGCACCGGAGAAGTAAAAGTCAACAAAAGTCAAAATTGTGGAAATCAGGATCTTCGCGCCACCGAATATCGGAGGAGGATTGTTTGCGACACGCGAGGGCTTTGAAAGCTCAACGCGAAGAACAGGAATCCAAAGTTCGCGACACGCGAAGAAGTGTAATTTCGGCAAATTAAACCTAATTCCAATTATAAGCCATTAAGGAGTCCATATTCGAATTAACTTCTCCCCAGCAATCCTAAGGCGATTTTCAGAGGAAAAGTTCAAGTCTTTTCAGGTTTTTGATGCTAGATCAAGCTACACCAACCATTGAAGAATCGATGATGATGTTGATGAGCGGCTAATTTCTCCGTGTCGTTTTCGGGTGTAGGATCGCTTGTAAGTGATAGACTAAGGTTCATACTTGATTTGGTTTGCTATTCTTGTATTCGTATGATTGTTTGAATGCATGGTTTTTAGATTTGTTTGAAACAATTTGGTTTTTATTCAATTTAATACATTCATCAATTTTCGGTTTTCTATTGTGAATCATTGAATATTTAGATCTGATCTTCTAAGTTGTTAATTAACTATCGAATTATTTGTCTGTGTCTAGTACCCGGTTTGGTAATCGTTGCTTAACACAATCATTATCTTGGTTGTTAATTGTTTATCAATTCTAATGAATAAGTTATGTCTATGTAACTTTCAATAAAATTTTGATGGTAATGCCTCCAAGAACTTATCATTAATTTCCCCAGTTTCATACACCACAGACGCACTCGTCATCACAACACTTGCAATCTGAACCTGGAAGCGATCCGTTTTCTCTAAAATAGTTTTTACAAAGTTAAAGTTAATTGCTTTTTGATTCAAATTCGAACAGTTTTCTTAAACAACACTGTCCACCAATTCCCTGTGGATACGACACTCTACTTCACGATACTATAGTTTAAGGTAGCTAGGGATTAGATATAATATTATTTTTTATTAGCCTTGACAAAGCGATCAATTCTCAAGCCCATATTTTAATCACAACAATTACAAATACCAACCGATCAGTATGAAGTGCAAAGTGCGTCATTAAAGCGTCACATTGCATCAATCACACACGCCATGCGAGTGCGATTTTGTGTACGAAGGATCCACACTTGTGTCTCCTTACTTCTAAGGGTGAAGGGGGCACCATACTCGGCTTGGGCCGAGTAGGAGAGAGGGACGCCGGGTAAACGGGGAACACCGCCCCCATCTAGTCGAGTAGGCTCTCCGGGTTAAATGGCCGAGTCTTTTTACTCAGGTGTGGAGTGGGTTGGTGAATCAAATCCCAACGGCTATAATGCCGTTATACACATAAAAAAAATATTTTTTTTAAAACTCTCTATATATATATCTCACTCTTCCCCTTTAAAACAAATCACTATTTTCCACCTATATTTTTTTTTAAAACTCTAATTTTTTTAACAAAATGTCTTCATCCGATTCTAGCATTCTTGGTTTGCCTTCGGGGTTATCCGATTCTAGTGGTTTTGATGATTTTCTTTCTGACTCTTCCGAATCAAGTGGCATTGAGTTTTTGTCTAAAGTTGCCGCTGCGGCAAGCGAGCTTGAGGTTACGGCAAAATCAAATAAAAAATGTGTGCATCGTGATCGTCAAGTTGCTAACACAGTTCTGTTGAAGGATTACTTCGTAGTACAACGCAGATACGTTTAGAGGGAGATTTCGCTTACCGAAAGATTTGTTTTTAAGCATTGTCAGAGATATAAGTATGGATTCAAGGTTTTCTTGGTTTCACGAAGGGTATGACGAGAGGTTAAAGAAAAGCTTCACGTCGATTCAGAAATGCAGTTCTGCTATTCGTCAACAAGCTATTAGTAACCCTCCTGATGAATATGATGAATATTTATCTATATACGCTAGGACTGCTCGTGAATGTTTAGAATACTTTTGCAATTCTAATATTATGTTATACGACAAAGAGTTTTTACGTAGAACTACAAGCCACGACATTGCACGTTTGTATAATGCGCATGAAACTAGATGGGGCCTTCCAGGGATGATCGGTAGCATCGATTGTACGAATGTCGTTTGGAGGATGCAATCTCACCCAGCTACGTGTTGGACCCTCCAACCAATGAAGTAGTAGACGGTGTAATTAATGAATTGCGTGATCAAGAGACACACTTTATACTACGATATAATCTTGTTGAACATTTTGCTACACTACCAGAGTGGGCCAGCAGCGATTCGGAAGACGATTATGTTTAATTTCTAGTTTTTTTTTAACTTGTAACTTGTTATTGTATTTTGTTATTTTTAGTTGACTTTTGTATTTTTAATTAATAAAAAAATATGTTTTTTTATTTAAATGTTATTTTTTTTAAAGTTGGTGAGTAAATGAGTAAGGTGTTTCTAGGGGTGCAAACGAACCGAGCCGAGCCCGAGCTTGACTAGGCTCGAGCTCGGCTCGTTTAACTTACTGTGAGCTCGAGCTCGAGCTCGGCTCGATTCGAGCTCTAATTTTGAAGCTCGGGCTCGGCTCGTTGGTAGCTTTACAAGCTCGAGCTCGGCTCGGGCTCGGCTAGTTTATTATATATTAATTAATTTATATATATTTATAATTATTTTTATATAAATTTTATTATAGTTTTTATATATAACATAATACATATTATTTAATTATATTTATCTTAATTTTATATATACTAATTATTATTATTATTTTATAAATATATATTAAAAACATTATATAAATAAAAGGCTCGTTAAGGCTCGCGAGCCGGCTCGAGCTCGATAAGTGAAGCTCGGGCTCGGGCTCGTTTAATAAACAAGCTTATTCTTAGGCTCGAGCTCGGCTCGTTTCAAGCTTTTTAACGAGCCGATCTCGAGTAGCTCGCGAGCAGCTCGGCTCGTTTGCACCCCTAGGTGTTTCCAATGAAATCTGAGTAAATGAATAGTTTAAGTAGTTTTGAGGTGCCAGAATTTTATTGGGCAGTTTGGTGAGTAAATTTTTTTGGTGAGTAGGGGGCCCCTTCACCCAAAGGAAACAATCTCTAACGATAGGTTCCTACTTATAAACCACTCCAAGTTTTATCCACCTACCTATGTGAGACAAGTTTCATTTTCTTTCAATTTTCACAGCTTTGGTTATTCCAACCATCCAACTTTGGGAATCGATATCTCATTTATCTTAGATTCGTTTTGGACACGATTTGATTTATTGAGAAGCTCTCACATAGTTGAACACAAAGTTATAAATAATTTATTATATAATCTATATATAAATATAATTGTTCATGTTAAAAAAATAATTAAAAAAAAACCATTATTTCACTATATTTTTTTTTGCCTTAACACTTACATACATATGATCAAACTCACAAAACTCTTAGGCTATGTGTAGTGGGTTTGTGAGAGTGATCATACTTACTAAACCATTACAAACTATTTTTTGCTCACACTGCTTACGTGACGTCTACATGACACCACATTTTTTCTCACACTCACTAACCACTACACATAGCCTCAGTGACAGAGGTATTATGGTGGGTTCGGGGTCAACCGACCCTAGTGAATTTCAAATTTTATATAGCAGGTAGGTTATGTGTTTGCCGATCGACCCCAATCTTTTTTTCATGGTTGACCCCATTGATTTAAATATATATATATATATATATATATATATATATATATATATATATATATATATATATATATATATATATATATATAGGGTGGGATAATGAAAACCATATGTTACATATGTAAAAGTTTAAAACGTAGGTAAAATATTTTTTTAGTTTTTTAGGATAACTTCTATATTTAATTTCATCACCTTTAGTAAAAAACAAAAAAACACCAAGTACTTTTTTTTATAAAAAGTTTACGTATATGTAACATCCTGTGTATAAACTTTGAACTCAATAATAAAATATTGTTTAATAATTAGTAGTTTATTTTGTTTAAAAATAAAAAGAGTTAAATACGATTTTAGTCCATGTGGTTTGACCAAAATAATAATTTTATTCCAAAAGTTTAAATTTAAACTTTTTAGTCTAATAATTTCTTTTTTGTCTCAATTACACTCTTGCGATTTAACCGTCATCCAATTTTTATGTTAAGTTGTAAAAAAACAAAAATATCCTTGGATTAAAATGGTTACTCTAAAAACCTTATTAATTATTTTATTTATTTATAATTATGAAAATTTAAATACAATCACCATTCTCTCACTTTCTCTTCTCTCTAATCTCTCGCTGCCCTAGATCTAGAACCTCTCCCCCCGTCGTCGGCATTTGCCAGCCAACCACCATCCACCGCAGGCCTGACCGCCACCGTGAAAAAACCCTCCGCCTCTACTGCCGATCATCTCCGACCCGAACAACCTCCACGCAGCCGTAATTTCCGACCCACCTTCTTCCCTTCTCTTCATTTCCGGCAACCTGCAACAACTTTCAACCGACCACCACCACCACCTGAAGACCGTGGTGTAAACCTAATCGAAAAACTGATTTTGAAGCAAATAAAGGGGGCAAAGAATCAAGGTCGGGTTTCTCCGGCTAGGGTACCTTAGTGCCGACTTCAGAATTATAAGCATACTTCTCAATGGTCGCGTGAAAATCCTCAACAGTGAAGGCGACGCCTTCATAAGGGGCGGTACGGAAGCCTTGGTTGTGAACTCTTCAGGGTTTGGGCGTGCTTTCTCCGGCTAACCTTAATCTGGTCGCCACCTCCGATGAGGGTTTTTGTGGTGGACCAGATGAGGGTTTTTGTGGTGGTGGTGGTCCGGCCGCCACCTCATATGAGTCAGCAAACCCTAATTTGGGGATTTTGTGGGGGCCAAAAACGTGGTGAGGGTGGTGGTCTTGTTCCTGCCAAATCAAGATTTGGTTCAATTTGCTCTCAATTGACATAGGGGGATGATGATGGTTGAGGAGGCCAGCTAGGTTTTTGAAGGTGGACACCGGTGGTCGAGGTGGCCGGAAATTTGTTTGGTGAAAGGGGTGGGTTGGGTAGAGAGAAGGGGAAAAGAGAACATAGAGAAAGAGTGTAAAAGGGTGTATTTTTGGGTAAATTTATATTTTAATTTTGTAATAGAAGGCACTTTTGTCATTTATAAATATTTAACAGAAAAAAATGGATGTCGTTAGTGGACCAGACTATAATTGTAACAAAAAAGAAACTATCAGACTACAAAGGTTAAATTTAAAATTTTTGACTAAAATGGTTATTTTGATCAAGCCATAGCGACTAAAACCGTATTTAACTCAAATAAAAATGTGAAACTTAAATTGTATTATTATTTGAGTACGCTCAAAACAAACTAGACTCATTTAATTATTCATTCTAATGAGTCGAAGAATAAAATCCAAATTAACTTATTTTAGTAAGCACATTAGTATATAACCATTAACTCAAATACTCAGATTCTTTTAATTTAAACCTAATTCTAAAATTTAAAAAAAAACTAATCGACACTTTAGGAGAATCGATGTACGTACATGCGATTTGAGAACCTGGTAAATTGAGAACCCCCAAACATCGATTATGCAACTGAATTAACCACTACAATAACAGAAATCAACCTCCAAACATCGATTATGCAACAACAAGGTTAGTTTCCCTTTTTTTTTCCTTTAGAGTTAAAAATTGAATCCAAACTTGAAATTTTATGTATTAAGGATTCTTATACTTGAATGTTTAGTGGTTTTAGGGATTATTGATTCTTAATCATGATCCTTGAATGATTAGTGCTTTTAAGGATTATTGATGTCTATGCATGTGAAACTTGAATAGTTGAATTTTTATATGATACTTGATTTTAGTCGTAATTCAAGACGTTTTCGTCATGAGTGGTTTAAAAAATATGGAATATGGTTAGAGTATAATGTAAAAATTGATAGAACATGTATTGTTACTTGTTTAAGAAAAATGAATAAAATATGCATTTAATGAAAATTGGTTAAAAAACGAATAGAGCAGATTTACTTTTATTATCGTATCGTGTTTTATTATATGACAGACGCAACCCGATCAATTGAACCGAACCAACTTAAAAAAAAAAATCATATGTAAGCTTGTTAGAAATTGAAGTATCAAAAATAACGATCTCACATAAAAAAAAAAAAAAAAACTCATGGCTTAGCTCACTAGCAAGTTTCTTGTTGTATTTTGGTAAAAAAGTCATTGGAATGCTTACTTTTTAACATGTAGAGTTAATCGTATTAGTGGAAAAGAATTATTTAAAAAACAATAAAATATAGTTTGAATTGTGATGATTTGAATGTGGACAATTTTGAGGTCGGGGGTCTTGTCCTTGAGTGGAGGATTTTCATGCGTAAATTGTTATGAAAAGAGGGGCACAATTGGCAATTCACTAACCATGATAAATAATATCCGCAATAAAGAAATTAAAGAAAATTATGTGAGATGTACAAAATAGGACGGCTTTGTAGAGTACCAAAACATCTCTCTTTCTTTTTTTTTATCTCTCTCTCACACACACACAAAGAAACACGCATATTCATAGATGGAAGGTGAATCAATGGTGTTAATCCTTTAATTTTGCTTATAGAGAAGAACCAGATGCCTGTTCTTGATGTGTGAGTGGGTGGTGCTGCTGCTGCTGTGCTACTCCTGCCCTAATCTTCTTCCCAAATTTGTGTTCATCTTGTTCTTCATCTTATCTTTTAATTTCCCCTCTTTATATTCTCTCATTTCCCCAACTCACCCAGAAACAGAAGTTCAGAAAGATAAGGTTTGCTTAGTTGATAATTTCATGATTTCTTCAAGTTGGTTCTTTTGATCATTAGGGTTAATTCTGTGTGTGAATCTTTGCTTCTTGTGGGGTGTTTCAATATTCTTGAAAGTTGTTCTTTTTTGGCCAATTCTTTGTGTGGATGATGTGATTTCATCTTCAAGATTTGTTTTTGATTCTGTGAAAATGAAAAAAAAACTTGATTTTCAATCCTTTGAAGTGGTAAAGATTGAAGCTTTTGTGTTTGTGATTTTATGATCATTTCAACTTGATTATGTGTTTTTTTTCATGAAATTAGGGGAATCATAAACCCAAATTGGGCTCTCTCTCTAGTTTTATTTTCAGATTTTTATGTGGTCATGCTCTACTACTGTTCACTAACTAGACCCAAAGATCTGACTTTAAATGTGATCTTTGAGTATTCTCGACCTGTTTTTATATTTCATATGTTTATTCTTATAATTATATTAAAAAACACTACTTTTTCTATTTTTTATCTTTATTTTTCTCTCTTTTACTTATCATTATAATTATACTAAATACCACTACTTTTATCTTCATATTTATAAAAATGTTATATCTTTTATCTCTTCTTCACTCACAATCAATTTAAACCACTCCATATAATATACAAACCTCACTCACATAATTTTAAATAACATAATTTTAAATAACGGGTTGTGAATGCTCTTAAGTTCTTAATCCTCTTTCCAACACCTATAATTAGATGTTGGTGTAGGGATCTTGACTCTTGTGGTTGTATAATCACATGGATTGTTTCTTGATTTCAAACTTGTCAAAGTTTCTTGGACAAAAGTTCAAATCTTTGAAAAACCCATCTGGATTCAAGGCTTGAATTTGTGTTTCCTTTGTTGTAAGATGAAGTTGGTGTTGGTAAATAATCTTTTTCAAGCTTTCTTTTATGCATTTGTGAGTTGATTTCTTTGAGATATTGCAGTTACAACCCACATAAAATAACACTTATTGAAGTTGCTTTTTCATATCTATAACTTCAATCTTTGCTTGTGGGTCTGGTACTATGCCAACTAATTTGGTTCTTTTCTTGTTCAATTGGATTCTTTAAAAAGAAAGTTGTTATTTTGATGCTTCAAAGATCACATAAAATATGGTCTTATTTTGCAGGTCTGTGATCATGAAACCATGTGTATAACTTGAGTTTATTTGATGATCATCTCTCACCAAGCATGCTTTCAAGAAGATAAGTATGGGGCTTTCATTTTGAATTTCTAGAGAGAGAAAGGTACTAGTGTCTTGTTATATATGCTGAAGGCCAAGTGTGAAGGGGCAGTTGTTGAGAAGAAGAGTTCTTGTGACTGTTTATACAGCACAAGGAAACATAACATTATTAGCAGCAGATGATATCCATTGATGATCATGCACCATCAGATCCCTCATCATCTCATCATCATCAACATCAACAACAAGACTCTCATGATCTCAAGGTTTCTGATATAGATCTGAAGTCTACAGATGCTGCTGATCTTGATGACACCAACAGCCCACTGCCAAATTTCTCTATAAGGTAGATAAAATCAAGATACCCACTTTCTTGATTCTTAATTCCTCCACTTTCATGACTCTATTTATTAAAGATTTGATTTTTTTACCGAGTCAGATCCGATGTTATGCCCCAACTCAGTGTTTGCAGTCTATCTTGACCAGTGGGGACTCAGTACTTGGCTCAGATTTCATGAAAAGATCAAATTATGTTTTATGTTTTATCTTTTCACCAATTTCAGGCTATTACTTATAAGTATTGGATTTAATTGTTGATTACTGTTCTGGATTCATGGATTTTTTCTTTGTGTTGGCATGTGATGGTGTTTTTAATTTTTAATCAAAATGGTGTGACATGGTTATCAAATCTTGAATCTTTTTAGGCTGAAGTTTGGTTTAACTGTCTTGTAGGGATTATGTTTTCGGTTTAAGGAGCAAGGATATTGCTTGTAACTGGCCTTTTTCGTCTACAAGTTTGCAACTTTGTTTGAAACATGGAGTCAAGAATTTGTTGCCACCTTTCCAGTCTCTTGATTGTTTAAGAAATAACTCATCTTTGACCAAATGCGGTGTTAAAAATCGTTTGACCAATGAAGAACTTATAAGCAGTTTTGATGGCAAGCCTGCCAACGATCAATTAAAATCAAACAAAAAGTTAGTAAGTACAAGTCCAAGCAGTTCAAAAGGAGATAAAGAGTCTCAGTTTCGCCTTCAAGGACAATCGGCTCAAACAAGGTCAAAGGAGAAACCACCTTCTCCTTCTCAAAAACCTGAAAATGCTTCTGTTAACATCATTACTAAAAAGAGTAGATTTGTTGTGAAAGTGAATTCGGGTGTTGAACACGTTGCTCCAATCTCTGAAACCATGGCATCTAAAGTTTGTCCGGTTTGCAAGATCTTCACATCTTCTTCAAACACGACCCTGAATGCTCACATTGACCAGTGTTTGACCGGGGAGGGGACTATGAAATGGACTGACAATCCCAAAGTTATAGTCAAACATAAAGTCAAACCTCGGAAGATGAGGTTGATGATAGATATATACAAAACAGCTCCACATTGCACGATTGAGGAACTCGATAGAAGAAATGGTACAAGTTGGGCTACAAATTCGTGTTTTCCAGCTCAAGAATTCCAATTTCATGGGGAAGAAGAGGAAGAGAAAGAAGAGCCTCGGTTGACTAAAGTCAACCCTGAGGTTGCTGATAATGAAGGTGATGTTTATATTGACACTAATGGCACAAAAGTTCGGATCTTATCGGTTCCCAAAACCTGCCCATCTAATAATCTTGAAGAAAGAAGGTTACCCAAAGGAGTAAAGGGAAGTAAACTTATCATGGGCAAGAAAAACAATCTTTTTAAGAAGAAACATCACAAAAAGTATCTGAAACTTTCCACTAATGCCAGAAAATTATGCTCAATAAAGCCTAAGGTACATTCTTTTTGGATCTTAATTTTATGCAATGAGTTTGTATGATGTATTTGATGATTTTTTTTTTTAAATTTAGATTGTTGATGACCCGGAAAAGCTGGGTCAGGAAGATGTTATGGCTGAAAATTGCAGCAAAGATGAACGCGGTAAAGAGATTATGAAAGTGGTTGATTTGGGTATTTCAAGGCCACCATGGGCATGTTCAAAGCGAACGGGTCTTTCTAAAAAGTTCAATGGCAAGAATCGGAAGGTGGAACTAAAATGTCATAAAATGAAAGATCTGGTTGTTGAACATAGTGATAAATCTTTTTCAGGAAGTGATTTATCTTCTTCACAAAGTAGGAAGAAAATGATAATTCCATTATCGTTAATTAATAGAGTGGCTGAGTTCAGAAAGGAAGCTACTCTTATGCATGATGATGATGACGATGATGATGGTGGTGGTGACGGTGAGGATGATGATGGTTCTCCAGATGCATGCCCATCTCAACATTCTGATGATGATGATGATGACGACGACGATGATGACGACGATGACAGTGATGATTGTGAGGGTACTCCAGATGATGATAATAGATCAAAGGTTAGCAAGTTTTCATCTTTAAGCCGGAATCTAACATTCCCAGCCTCCAATTTCAGTTTCAAAAGGAAATTTTCAGCTGTGGAGAAATCGCGTGTCAAATCTGTTGACGGATCTCAAGATTCTTCGAAAGAACAATCTAGAATGGAAGAACACACAGCTATTAATAAGAAACAAGAAACAAGATCTATTACTTCAAAAAATTCAAATGAAGAATCTTCTGTGGGGATTCAAACTGTTAATGGGAATGAATTAGAATCTGTTAGAAATGGGACATTATTATCAATTCGGGCCCCCAGTTTTATGGGTTTGAGCACCTCTTTTGATCCCGAGTTTTCAAACCAGGAATGCATTGAGCTGTATCAAGATCAAATATGTTCAACCAACCGTGCTCCAAATGATGTTGAAAAGCAAGAAAATTACTTCCAAGAAGTCGACCCGATACAGATTCCTGGGCCACCCGGGTCATTCTTGCCCGCTAGCCCGGGTGGAGAAATGGTTTCTGAAGAACACATTCAAGAAACTAGGGTTCATTCAAGTGAAAACCCGCATCATCATGATAATTTGGATCGTGATTCCATGTCCAATTCTCCAGTTTCAACTGTCTCTAATTCAAGATCTAGTTGTGGAAGAGATGATACGTATGTAAAACCGTATTTTAATAGTGACACGCGATTTACAGAAACGGGTCAATCTCAAAGTAGTTTCAAGAATGATCAGCCTTGCTGCTGCTCGAGAAAGGAGGCTGCTTTAAACTATCAAGATTCGTATATTTTAAGGAAACAAGAGACTGAATCAAAGAACTTCAAATCTGTCATTGATTCTACTGCTAGTCCTTCAAAACCTGTTCTCAGGTTAATGGGAAAAAACTTAACTGTGGTTGAGACAGATGAAGATGAATTTAGACCTCCACAGTCAAGTCAACAACATCCTCAACGACCCGCGACCTTTGGCCCATATCAAAACGGGTTCGAGCCTCAACATTTCAATGGCCATCCATCAAGAAGTCATGTTGACTTCGGGCCCATTCATCGTGGCTTCACAGCACCTATGGATTGTTATGGTAATGGCGGTCCTTACCTGGGCCCGTTAAGGTCCCACTATGTTCATAACGTTCCCGACTCTCAACCAGTAGGTGGGAGGAATGCTTATAATGCTGCCTCGATCTCCAGGCCCGTTAAGGAGTTCGTCATCATCGATGACTCCCCTGAAAAGGAAGATGATGATCATACTACGCGAAACAGATTTAGGAAAGGAAATCAAGGGCAGGTGAATCCATTATACACAGCGTACCCGCCATACGCTGGCAGTGGTGGTGGTGGTTCATCGGTGTTTCACGGCGGTAGTTTTCAAACTTCTTTGGATAATGGAAATGTTGGTGGCAAGTGGAATATAGGATCTTCAACAGCATACCATCCTCCTAGCTAGCTATCCTTAATGGGTTGATGCTTACTATATTACAGATGAGTTTTTCAATCGATATCTTTTTTAAATATTTGTTTTCTTTTAATTTGTCAGTTTTAGAGTTTTAAAAACAGTATTTTGAGGCTTCTGTACACAGCCTTAAACTCCTGCCGGAATAATAAGCCTTCTCTCTTTAACTATAATCACTATTTTATGTGTTTCTTGAAATCTAGGCTTAAAATCAAGAAACCAAAAAGATACCATTTTTATGCATCTTTTTAACCATTTCTTTGATGTTGTTGGAAAAAAAACATGCAACCCATGCATACATACATGCATGTATGTACATGCATGAAGTATAGCCATTTCAACATCATTAGGTGAGTTGAAACCAAACACTACCACTATATGAAAAAAGTGAAAGAAAATGAAAACATTTGAGATTAAAGTTTGGGTTATAATATAAAAGCATGAATAATGTATTAATTGAATGTTTAAGTGTGTGTTTGTTAACGTTGTAAGAAGGGACCCCACATGAAATAACATGTAGAGTGTAGACGACGCCATTTATGTACGTTATGGGGTTTGATGGGAACGTGTATGGTGGTGTTTGCATGGTGAAAGGGGGACACTTTTATTTATTTCAATTTTCAAATGACTAAAAAGGGCTTGATGCTTGTGGGCCCATCCTCCACATTATTCCATCAAAAATATTTAATTATTAGTACACCGCTTGTCTTCAACGGATCTTTAGTAGGGATGAGATCGGTATCGAAAATACTGGTACCGAATTTATAGAAAAGTGGATACCGGTACTGAATTTATCGGTACGGTACCGGTTCGGTACAGTATGGGTACTCGTTACAAAATTTTCATCTCTAGATGGTATCGGTACCGAAAATACCGGTACCGAATTTATGAAAAAATGGGTACTGGTACCGAATCTATCGGTACCGGCACTCGGTACCAAATGCCCATTCCTACTCTTCAACCATTATACTCATCCTTGAATCCAAAACCAATTTCAGAACAAGACAAATATGAGATTTATCTATATTTTTAATGCATTAGGTAAAACCAATTTCATTCCTATTCAGCGCGTCCTATCTTTATTACATACATTTATACGATTCTTGCAAATCTTTACTTATAGTTATGTATTTAAGCAACTTGTTTTTACTATTTTAGTGGAAATACTTGTATTTATATGTAGTTGTCTACTTGTTAAAAAACCTAAAGTGACATTTATATGTTCACTGTTATTATTAAATAGGTTTTTTTAATCAATTATCATATTTGTTATCTTATATATTTTTAAAATTTAATTTAATTATTTTCAAATTTTCAAGTATCATCCAATAACATTATTTTTTTTTGAACGGGCAATAACATTATTTATATATAGTAAAAACCAAATTTGATGAATAATAACTCATTCCCTGAAATTGTCACCTGTGAAATATATACTTATACTATTTGAAACAAAGTGTACGCAAAAGTTGATCCCTGGCTCAATGGTAAAACACAACACGCCTAACATGGCGGCCACCCATACCTAGAGATGAGTGTTTGGTACCGAGTACCGGTATCCAATTTTTCATAAATTCGTTACCGGTACGGTACCGATACCATCTAGAGATGAACATTTTGTAACGAGTACCGGTATCGTACCGATAGATTCGGTATCGGTACCCACTTTTCTATAAATTCGGTACGGTACCGATCTCATCCCTATCCATACCCAACGTCCCAACATGTACGTCAAGGGTTCTATCCCGGCTAACAGCGGCATTTGAGGGTTTTTTTCCAGATATAAATTATCAGTTTTTTAATTTCCCGAATATGAAATATTTGCTAATTTTATTAAACTAGAAAATTTGCCCCGCGCTTCGCGGCGGGAAGTGGACTACGTGGCTTAACACAAAAAAAACGTGATTAAATAAATTTTGCCGCGCGTTCAGCGATGGGAGGCAGACCGTAAGCGGTTGAATTAATGACATTAACGTGACTAAATACAAAAAGAATCGTAGTTAAATACATAAAAGAAACGTATGAAGTTACGACGAGTTGGTTGTGGATATCGAAACATAGATAAATAACAATTAAATAACGGTACCGATACTTTTCAGTCGATGTTGGTCTCGGTGCTAGCACGTCGCCGTCAGTCGATATAACCACGATACCTAAAAAATACACTATTTTGAATATGACTCAGTTTAAAAAAAATTATACCGGGACGTCAAGAAAAAAAAACAAACGTGAAAATTGTTAAGGAAAAATTAGATTATATATACTATAGGAGGTAATTTTGAAACTTTAGAAATTTGGAGGTGACTTTTACCATTTCACCAAAGTTGAGGGGTTGTCACCGACACTTGTAAATGAGATAGTATATAATTTGACCGTAAATCATCATAAAATATTGTTTTTTTTTTCAAAATACAAATTATTTGCTAATTTTAGTTAGCTTTGACTGTAAGCGTTGCGACATGTTTATTTTTATTAACATTTCGATATAAGTTTTAATCAAAACTAAGCCGAGTCAAATATAATTGATTTTTATTTCTTTATTTTTAATACAATTTTGTTTTTTCCTTTATAACTTTTCATATGCAATGTTTTATAAAATCATGAATATAGCGTTGCGACGTTCTAATTTATATTTACGTTTCGATAAAAAATTTATTTAAAGTTGGTTCATTTCCCACACTTTTACAGTGGACGTCACAAGTTCGAGTCTTTCTCACGACACTTTCCCCTGTTTTGTAAGTTATCGAAAGCCGTCAACGCAACTTCAACGTTTATTCTTTTATAGTGAAAACTCATATTACATCTTTGTCGCACCGCGCGGATAAATCCCTCATTTTAATTAGATTACAATGACCCATTGAACAAGGTTAGAATAGGAAAATGTTTGAATGTTTAATCCTCTAATCCACTCAACTAGCGGCATAAAAGGTCAACGGACTTAAATTCACTTTCAAACCACACTTCTTCGTCAACAATTAAAAGACCTTGACACCAAATGAGTTTGATGATGTTGACTGTATTTTACCTGGTTATATATATCTCAGAGATATATGATTACTTATTATTCGGCGGGTTCATGGGTTTTCTCACTGGTATCGGGATCGTCGTTCATGAGCTTATGTGGTTAAAAGTTAACTCCTAAGATTTCCATTAGCCAAAATATCATATCAAACTTGCCTGAAAGCTAACTTATAATATCAAATACTAACGTAAAATTCTAATAATTTCAAAATACTATTAGTTATATTTTATTAGATTATATAATATGCTAATATTTTTTTTGTTTTTGATGCCGGTAAACAAGTATCAGACACGTATCATATAATGATATACCGGTTCCAGACTTGTGAAAAAATTGATAATTAATCTTATACCTGATCTCGTACTCGAATACTCACGGGCATTGAGGGTAAGTGTGCGTGCGTGTGTTTGTATATGTATATGTGGATAGTAAAACCATTATACCCCTTAGTGATCCGGGGCGTGACTGCCCTCCTACTGACGTGACGGGGCGTCTTTCACTTTTTAGTAAAACCATTACACATGGTCTTAATTCATGCTAATCATTTAAGGTTAGTGGCTGATTATTTGTCAACCATCCTAGACAATAGAACTGTCCAAGGTGTTTTTCACACCGACTCATTAATATATATCAATGCATGAAGACTTTAAAAGTTCATGCAAATAATTACCCACATGTCCCACACTTACCATTGAGTGATGGTGGGTGATGGACGCGGTGGTGGGCGGTTGTGTGGGGGGTGGCGGTGGCGGGGGGTAGGAGGTGGTGGTGGTAGTGGGTGGTGGAGGCGACAGTGGTGGTGGTGGTGGGAGGTGGTGGTGGGTGGTGGTGACGGTGGCGGTGGTGGGTGGTGGCGGTAGGTGGTGGTGACGGTGGTGGTGGGAGGTGGCGGTGGCTGGTGGCGGCGGTGGGAGGTGGGAGGTGGGGGGTGGGTGGTGGCGGTGGGTGGCGGTGGTGTGGTTGTGGGTGGCGGTGGTGGGTGGTGGCGGTAGGTGGTGGTGACGGTGGTGGTGGTGGGAGGTGGCGGTGGCTGGTGGCGGCGGTGGGAGGTGGCGGCGGGGGTGGCGGTGGGTGGCGGTGGTGTGGTTGTGGGTGGCGGTGGTGGTGGCGGCGAGAGATGGATGTGGGTGTGGGTGGTGGTGGTAGGAGGGTGTGGTGGTGATAAAGGGTGAAAGAGGGGATGGAATGAAAAAAACGTGGGTGGATGGAATAAATTTGAGGGATTTAGAGGAAATGACATTACTTGTGGAATGGGTGATTCTATTCTATCGTCCAACCAAGCACCATTTTTTCATTCCCTCGTAATCGTCCATTCCACCTCGCATTCCTACATACCAAACGCTACCTAAATACTAAGTGTCTTTTCCCACTGATAACTAAAGAAATCAAGCACTTCAATCAAAGTAAGTTCAAATTAACGAATATAATTTCATAACTATTTCTGGGTTTGTTTAAAAGTTAAAGGTCAGTGTATGGAGTACAACAATCCTTATGAGATTTAACAAATATTTCAAATAAGTGATTTCATATAATGAAGAATTCAAGAATAACAAACAAACATACCCAGTAAAAATCTCACTTAAAGAGTAGGGTCTGGAAGGGTGAGATGAGAGCAAACCTTACCTCTATCATTTGGGGTAGAGATGTTGCATCCAGAGAGACCTCTGACTCGGAATACATACAAAGCATGCATGTAGTAGATAGCAAACATGGGCGAAGGATAGTGAGGGCCCGGGGGGCCCGTCCCCCCCCCCCCCCATTTTTAGCCCAAAAGTGTTAATATATAAGTATTTGGCCGATTTTTCGCTCAGTAGTGTTAATTTATACGTATTCAGCTGAAAATTTTATAGTTCCGATCCCCTGATAGGAAAAAAAACCCCACCCCAGCATTTTTCTTCAAGCTCCGCCACTAATAGCAAATATCCAGTATGAAAAGCTTATATAAGAACAAGATATAGAAGTTCTTATAATAAGCATACAGAAAGAGCAGAAAGAGAAGCAGACATAATAGTCCCTAAATCTAAAGCGGTGAGGCATACAGAAAGCATACAAGAACTACATGTACCAAGAATCAAGTAGTCATAACAGATACATAAATAATAAGGCATACAAATTTATGTCATAACCATATAGAAAGATCACTATGACATACAAGTTCATAAGGCTAAAGTAAATAAAAATAAAAGTACTATAAGACTAAAGATCTACGTGCAACTAAGGGCAAACCTAACACCTACATTAAAGGCAAGCTAAAGATAGATTTAAATTTGTAATGAAGAATTCAAGAATATGATTAAAAATACATTTCTAAAACTTTATTTATCACTCGAAATGTCAATTCAAACACGCATTAAAGCCACTTACGAGATCAAAAATATTTTTTTTAAATAATTCCGTTATCGTTAAAATTTATACCAGAATATACAGAAAAAAAAAATTAACAAGACTACGTAGTTAATTTTTTTTAATAAAATTACCAAACACAAGTTATTTAAGAAAAATCAAATTAAGTCTTAAATTAAATATTGTAATAAAAAATAAAAAATAAATTGATGATGTGTCGATCATTGATTGGCCCAAGTAAATGGTACTGGTATTGGCATTGTTGGAACCGGTATCGGTGTTTGGTTTTATGGTTTTCGATCGATGTAAAATATGACTTTGTTTTTTTTTTGTTGTATAAGACAACTTTTGAGTGATAAAACAAATGTATATTTTTTTTATCATAACGTAACAAACTGAACTGAAACCGATCGAGCAACATCAGTACCGGTATAGGTATTATCGGTATTTGCTTTTATGGTTCTCGACCATCGTAAAACATGTGTCACACCATTTTGAGTATATCACGACTTTATTTTTTTATATAATGTTTCAAAGGTTAACGTCCTTGCCGTTGCATCGTGTTTATCATTCTCAATTCTTAAACGTTAACTTTTTTAACGTTTTGTTTTTTTATATAAGATTTCAAATATTATCAACGCTCTCGCAAAGGTTCGAAGAGGCTGAACTTTGTTGGCGGTAAAAATCTAAGCCGACTTCACAAGTCGGTGAAGTTGGCAAAAGAGGAGGAGGCGAAGAGGCTTACTCCTAAAGTCAAGGAATATCTTTAATAATTAGATTGGGATTGTTAAAGATAAAACAAGCCGGTCATATCTTGGAGTTTTAAATTAATCTTATCTCTGGTATGTAGATTAGATTTGGATTCAATTTGTAATGCTTTGCACGGCAAGCATAGCTACTTAGGTAGTCTATAAATACCGAGTAGGGTTATTTATTGTAATTCAGTTTTTGAGTAGTTTTCTATATAAAATCAAAGTAATAGTTAGTTACTAAATACCGATTCCTAGATTTGAATTGGTATCAGAGCCATTCAAGGTTCAAACCCACAATATTGATACCGTCAATCAAGAAACAACATGCAATCAAGAACCTGTGATTTCCACGGTTTATTAAAAACCTGCAGAAAATTTCTTCTGCTCGTTTACTTCATGGAGTCTGTTTTGATTCAAGAGCCGAAATCAACAACAAGTAGTACTGGATCAAGGTGAGCGGACCACGATCACCTACAGCCGACGAAAATCAAGAATGGTGGATCAGGGAGAGAACCAACCTATCCCACCAAAGGAAACTAACACTACATCGTTGCAGCGTCTGATGCTAACTGCCTCCAACTACACTATCTGGTCCATGCGATTAAGGGTTATTCTCAATGTCCATGGGGTTTGGGATCAAATCGAACCAGGAACCACGAGTGACGCCAAAAAGAATCACATGGAAATAGCCTTGCTATTCCAGTCTATACCCGAGGATCACGTTCTTCAGATTGGAAACCTTTTAACCGCGAAAGAGATGTGGGAAGCAATAAAGTCCCAACATCTTGGAGCCGATCGAGTCCGAGAGGCAAGACTTCAAACTCTAATGTCTGAGTTTGCAGGGTTGAAGATGAAGGACTCAAGCTCAATTGATAAATACTCCATAAAGATTGTCGGACTAGCGTCAAAAGTAGCCTCTCTAGGCCAGGTCATTGAAGAACAAAAACACGTCAAAAGGTTTCTTCATGGCCTGCCAAGACATTTTATTCACATGGTAGCTTCGCTAGAACAAGTTGTGGATCTAAAAACTGTAGGCTTTGATGACATGGTTGGTTGGCTTAAGGCTTATGAAGAAAGGGTAAAAGACGAGTTGGATCAGTTGGATAATCAGAACAAATTAATGTTCAATAGGGCTGAGACGTCAAAGTTTAGATCCAATGATTATTCAAGAGGACGAGGCAAGGGAAGTCAAGGGACTCGTGGTCGTAGAAGAGGGCGGGAGACGAGCCAGGGACGAGGCACAAGCAACACAACTCAAAAAAAGAACGTGACTGCTGTGTCATCATTTATACATGTTTTTCATGCATAATAATCCCCATATTATGGTACTAGTTGAATAATAACCTTGCAATTGATACTTAAAACGTTTATATTTTATAATTGCAGGTTATTCGGTGTTTTGAAGATAAACAAAGATAAAACCTATCAAAAGCACCAAGAAACCAAGCTTCTAGAAGGATCATTCTCGAGCTTTGACCCACAAGAAGTCAACAAAGGTCAACAAAAGTCAACCAGTAGCTAAAAGACAAAAATGGGCAGCAGGGAGGGGATGCACGGCCGTGGATCCCAATACACGGGCGTGCATTTTCCCTCCTTGCTCCCCACGGATCCCAGTACACTGTCACTCGTACCCTATGATTCCATAGGTGTTTGCACGCCCGTGCAATTCAATGCACGGCCGTGCATTGCTCATTCTGAGGCCTATAAATATGAAGCTTAGGTTCTTCATTCCACACACCTCAAGAACCATCAATACGCTATCCAGAGAGAGAACTTCATAGTTAGAGTAGAGAGGCTCCTCCTCTTTGTCCGTAATAGGGGAGCCTACGAAACTCAGCGTTACACTAGTTAGTATGGCCATTCGTGGCTAAACTTCTTTGTATTGCTAAGGTGAAGATGAAGTTTGGTGTATGTTAATGTTTAACGTATTGATCTAGTGGTATGTATGTCTTTAATTACTCTCTCTTAAAACCACCTTCTAAGTGGGCTTTTTATTATTATCTAAATCTGTCTTTACACTTGTGAGTGTTCTTGATTTTTAAAGCGTAAGACCGTAAAACTTTTTTAATCAAACCTCTCTTGATGCTTGTACGTCTTTATACAAGTGGATTTTGATAAGCCAAGGCTTGGTTAATACTAATAAGGTCGTACGTCTTTATACGAACTTGTTATGAGACCAAGAATTGGTGAACTCGTGTTGGGAACGGTGCGTCTTTATAAATGGTCCCATTGTTACACCGCATCCTAGTGAACAAAGTTTAATCACTCTTTTAATAATAACTAAGCACTTAAGTTTGATGTCCTAAACCAACTCGGAGATAACACCAAAAAGTTGAGGGTAACGATGTCCCTAGCTGGGAGTCCTACCATTTTATTATTAAAGATCATAATTCGTGAACCAAATGTTGTGAGAATGAGGCTCTAGCAGTGTACCGTTCACACATTTGTATTAGTCATACCACCAGATTAGTCAACTTAACATTATCATATACTAAGCGGATTCGAAGCCCAAAGCAATACTCTTCGTGACCTGATGATAAGTGACCAAAGTTTCATGTATTAAAAGGTGCAATATGTTATATTTATGCAATTTGATATGTGGAATACAAAAGTTTTGTGTAGCTATGCATGTGCAAGTGTTGAAAGCTTAAAGTATGATTTTGGAAGATATTAGGTGAGAGATGCAAGAGTCGGAAGAGACACGGAGAAAACGGGGCAGAAACTCAGGACCTGGCGTAAGCCTACTCTACCTGGCGTAAGCCTACTCCACCAGCGTAAGTCCAGCGTAGGCCTACTCCACAGCGTAAGCCCAGCGTAAGCCTACTCCACAGCGTAAGCCCAGCGTAAGCCTACTCCACAGCGTAGGCCCAGCGTAGGCCTACTCCACAGCGTAAGCCCAACGTAAGCCTACTCCACAACGTAAGCCTACTCCACAGCGTAAGCCCAGCGTAAGCCTACTCCACAGCGTAGGCCCAGCGTAGGCCTACTCCACAGCGTAAGCCCAGCGTAGGCCTACGCCTAAACATTTTCTTCACAGCAGGCTTCAGCTCCACAGCGTAAGCCTACGCCCTCCCAGCGTAAGCTTACGCTGGTTACGTCTTTTTGACGCGGATTCTCGGGAAACTGCCGATTTTGAGAGTTTAAGTGGGGGTTTCTTCCCCAAATTCAGATCTATCTTTTTGACCACACTCCTAGGGCGATTTTGGAGCTCGTGGAGGCTAAAGAACACGATTCCAACTTGCAAGTGAAGATGGATAGTCGAAAGCTCGAAAGATTGAAGATGATCTCCTTCACCATGAGTGGTTAATTCACTTGTGCTTCCTCCAGGCGGACGGTTCGTATAGGTTTCATGTTTTGATTCAGTTTATTTATGTTTTCGGATCTATTTAGTTTCTGAAAATAACTGAGTAGATTGATGTATTAGTTATGTTAAACAGTTTATTTGAGTGCTTTGAGTTTGCTTGCTTTACGATCTTGTTCGGTTGATGACAAAACCTAGTAGTAGGGTCGGGTGACTAAAGGGGGTAACTTGGCATTCATAAATTGGGTGATTGAATTATACTGGTTTGTGACGGAACTGGTTGTATAGGTTGCTGACAACAGCCTGTCTTCAATTACTATTTTAACTGATTTTCCAACACTATGTCTATGTGGTGTCCAATTAAATAACTGAGTTTTATGCATAAACCTAGAATCTGAAGTTTGGAGGAAGTTACATATTTATTTTATCTGTGTCTTCATTCTAACTATCAAACTAAGCAATTCCACTAACCACTGATTCCTCGTGGATACGATACTCTTCTTACCCTTACTAGTTAAGTGTTTAAGGATTGTTTTTGACCGACCTAACGACATCGATCACCTGATCATTTCCGTGATATTTACTTTTCTGCTATTTACTATTCTGCTATTTACATTTCTGTTACACACTTCACGCACATTTTTACTTTTTTGTCATTTACTTTACTGTCATTTATTTTTCTGTCATTTACTTTTCTACTTCACAAGCACACAAAACTCACTCACTAATTAAACCGGCTAAATAATAACAAAAGTTGATTATTGGAACTTGATTGTTTCCATTGGTTCGATACTTGGTTCTTACATAAACTATATTACGCTGTGATATGTACACTTACCTATTGTGTGTGCTTTAAGTTTAAAGTAATTATCATTTTATTTTATAAATTTAAAACCTGGTCTCGTGAAACCATTTCTAAAACAAATATATATTTATATATATTTTATCTATATATCACACACGCTATAAGTGACCAAAAAAATGAGAAAAAGGGTAAGTCATAAGTATAGTGCTACCGTTGTGATAAATCCGATCACTACATTTTAGCATGTCCGGAGTTGAAACAAAAGACACAAGAATCCAACTTACCAAAAAAGAAAAGTTGGACCCAGCCTTGTTCATGATTAAAGAAAATAAGAAAACCGTTTTTTTAACGAGGAAAGAGTATTCCTAAGGTGGTTTGAAAGCGAGTCATTAGAGGTGGATACGTGGTACCTAGACAATGGCGTGTCAAACCACATGACAGGGATTAAAACATATTTTTTCGAGCTTAATGAACAAGTAACATGGAAGGTAAAGTTCGGGGATGACTCACGAGTGGATATAAAAGGAAAAGGGTCGATTATGTTCAAAAGCAAAACAGGTGAACATCGACTGCTAACTGATGTGTATTACATACCGAGCCTCAAAAGTAATATCATCAGTCTCGGGCAAGTAACAAAAGCGGGATGCAAGGTGTCAATGGAAGATAATCTTCTACTTGTATATGATAACACAAGAAAGCTTATGATGAGGATTTTTCGATCAAAGAACCTACTCTACAAGATTCAGCTAACTGTTGGAACTCCGGTTTGCCTACTCTCTAACCTTGATGATCCAAATTGGTTGTGGCATGCTCGTTTAGGGCATCTCAACTTCGAGTCCCTAAAGAAACTTAGCACCGAAGAGTTGGTACGTGGTATTCCTAAGATTACTCATCCCACTAATGTTTGTGACTCTTGTGTAATAGGTAAACAAGCTCGACAATCGTACCCTGATAACGCAACTTTTCGGGCAACTAGACCACTCGAGTTGATCCATGGAGACTTATGTAGCCCTATTACACCAAATACACCAGTCGGGAATAGATTCATCTTCCTGATTGTAGACGACTACTCTCAGTATACGTGGTGTTTCTTGCTCAAAACAAAAGACCAAGCCTTTGAGTTTTTCAAGAAGTACAAGACTTTGGTAGAAGCCGAGATGGGTTACAAAGTGGGTACTTTCAGAACTAATCATGGAGGTGAGTTCACGTCCAAAGAATTCAATATTTGGAATGAAGAACAAGGAATAAAAAGGCATCTCATGGCCCCCTATTATCCACAACAAAACAGGGTCGTCGAGAGATGAAACTGAACCATGTTAGGATGGTAAGATGCATGCTAAAGACAATGTATGTACCACAATGATTTTGGAGGGAAGCAGCAAAGCATGGAGTCTATTTATTAAATCACTCTCCAACAAGAGCATTGGCCTCCAAAACTCCGTACGAAGCATTACTTGGTCGAAGACCAGCCGTGGAACATCTGAAAGTATTTGGATTTGTAGGTTTTTTTCATAAACACTACCCCAAATCAGAAAAAGCTTGATGATCGTAGTCATATGATGGTATACTTCGGAACCGAACCTGGAACAAAAGCCCATCGTATGCTCAATCCAACTTCAGGTAAGGTTCAAATAAGCAGAGACGTGAGGTTCGAAGGAAAAAGAGGGTGGAACTGGGGAAAAGGAAAAGAAACACCCGAACCTGCTGAATTCAGAATCGAAACAGTTGTTTTGACCATCCAGAAACCATGGAACCCGACGGAGATGATTTTGAAGACTCAAGCAGACCAAACTCCCCCTCCTCGGCTGACTATTCAGACCCCGTCAACCCCGACTCAGACTTCTGGCTCAAGTTTTTCTTCAGCCACGAATAGGCAGCCGACCCAGTCACACACACACTCGGCTACAAAAGAAACCAAGCGGGGTGAAGACACACAAAGCGATACATGTGAAGCAACTTTAGGAAGATCATCCAGAACTCATGCAATTCCAAACATGTTTAAGGATTTTGTGATAGAGGACATAATCAATCGAGAAGGAGCCGAGAACTTGTTGTTCCTAGTAGACAACAAACCAATGAATTATTCTCAAGCTAAAGAAAGTAAGTTTTGGATACAAGCAATGCAAGTAGAATTAGACTCCATAGAAAAGAACAAAACATGGCGTCTAACTGATCTCCCTAGAGGTCACAAACCAATTGGTCTCAAATGGGTATTCAAGCTTAAGAAAGACGCGACGTGTAAGATTATGAAGTATAAAGCAAGGCTCGTTGCTAAAGGTTACGTCTAGCTATATGGAATTGATTTTGATGAGTTTTTCGCGCCGGTATCGCGAATGGAGACAGTCCGTATGACACTTGCCTTAGCTGCTCAACAAGGGTGGTAAGTCCATCATTTAGACGTGAAATCGGCGTTCCTTCACGGTGAATTAAAATAGGTCATTTTTGTGTCACAACCTGAAGGATTTGTAAAAAAAGGCAAGGAAGACAAATTATTCAAGTTATCAAAAGCATATACGGTCTACGGCAAGCCCCTCGAGTTTGGAATCTCAAGCTCGATGGGACACTAAAAACACTCGGGGTACCGAAGGTATCTTCAAGAACAAGCGGTTTACATGAAGAATGTCGGTAATAATCTCATAATAACCGGAGTATATGTAGATGATCTCATAGTCACCGGTACATGTCTATAAGAGATTGCAAATTTCAAAAAACAAATGGAGAAGCATTTTGAGATGAGCGATCTGGGTAGACTAACATACTACCTCGGTATTAAAGTTACTCAGGATAATGGTGGCATCTCAATTAAGCAAGAGGGATACGCAAAAAAATTCTTGAAGGAAGCAGGATTGTTAGATTGCAACCCTCAAAGTGTCCAATGGAACGCGGACTCAAGTTATTTAAAGACGACTCAGGCATTGATGTGGATCCAGCCGGGTTTAGATGACTCATTGTATGTCTCAGGTACTTATTACACACCAGACCTGATCTAAGCTTTGCTGTGGGGCTCATTAGCAGATACATGAAAAAGCCTAAGGAGTCTCACATGATGGCAATTAAACAAGTACTAAGGTATATAAAAGGAACCACAAACTATGGGATTAGATATGGAAAAGGTGTTGATCGGGTTTTAAGGGGATGCAGTGACATCAGTCATAATGTGGACAAAGACGATGGTCGATGTACGACAGGTCACGTATTCTATCTTGGCAAAGCACCAATCACATGGTGTTAACAAAAGCAGAACACAGTTGCACTTTCTTCGTGTGAGGCGGAATTCATGGCTGCTACAGCTGCAGCTTGCCAAGCTCTATGTGTCAGACCCCCAATTTCAACTAACGGAGTTTTACCATTTGGGAAGTGACAAACCAGGATCTCAGTCATTAGTTACATTGAACGACACTATATGGGACTAAAATGAAAATATATCATAAATGATCAAAGTAAGTGCGGAAGCGTAAAACGAAAATAAATGCGCAAAACAAACGCGCCCAAGATAAGTCCCAAAGATAAAGTACAAGAAATTCAACAATATTATTTTATAAATAAATCATAAGACTCCATGCATGTCCTATGCGTGCACCTGTGCCTTATCTTAAGCGACCTGAGAAAACATGTAAGAAAATGTCAACACTAGGTTGGTGAGTTCACAGGTTTCAGTTTGCAAGAAAGTTCAATATGTTAATGTACATTCAATATATAAATCATAAGGTAGCTAACCCATAAGCATGTTAACTAATGCGCTCGCAACCGACATCTGACTGTTTATGTTTTTCCTCCCACCAGGCCTATCAACCATGGTGCATGTTTAGGTCAAGACTGCACCCGTTAGACATCCAGTCGGGTTAGCGCGACTAACGCGGGTGAGGTGTCGAACGGGTGTAGTCTTGACCTAAACATGCACCATGGTTGATAGGCCTGGTGGGAGGCAAAACATAAACAATCAGCTGTCGGTTTCGAGCGCATTAGTTAACATGCTTATGGGTTAGCTACCTTATGATTTATATATTGAATGTACATTAACCTATTGAACTTTGTTGCAAACTGAAACCAGTGAACTCACCAACCTAGTGTTGACATTTTCTTACATGTTTTCTCAGGTCGCTTAAGATAAGGCACATGTGCACGCATAGGACATGCATGGAGTCTTATGATTTATTTATAAAATAATATTGTTGAATTGCTTGTACTTTATCTTTGGACTTTGTTTGGACTGAACACTTTGGGACTTTTCTTGGGCGCGTTTATTTTGCGCATTTATTTTCGTTTTACACTTCCGCACTTACTTTGATCATTTATGATATATTTTCATTTTAGTCCCATATAGTGTCGTTCAATGTAACAAAAGACTGAGATCTTGGTTTGTCACTTCCCAAACGGTAAAACTCCGTTAGTTGAAATTGAGGGTGTGACAGATTGGTATCAGAGCCATTGGTTATAGAGAACTAGGATTGCATACTAGACTATAACCTCACACATTAGTTACACATCATAAGCGTTATATATTGGCACTTATGTATTACATTACATGATCATGTCGTCAACCCCACCACCATCACCTAAGGCACCTATCTTATCATCCCCGGAGCCCAAAAGGCACCAGACTAGTTCTAGTGACAACTCGGTGGAACAGGGTGAACCTAGTAATGCACGAGCAAGGAACACGACGCTTAATTGGGGTGCATATCCGAAGATGATCCAAGGTGGATCGAGATGGGAAACGTTCCATCACCTTACTTTGGTTCCACTTCCTCATCCGCTACTTTACCTAGCTTGCCATGCACCATGGAGCAAGATTTTGCAGCTTTTGTGTTTATCATAACTAAGGAGTTAAAGGAGATGAAGGAGTCCACTGATGAGATACCCGACATTCTAGAACGAGAGCCACAAATGGAAGAAAACAAGGAGCAAATAGAATATCTGACCGTTGAACTAGCAGCAATGGATCAGGTCCATAACCTTTTGGTGGATCGGGTTACACATTTGGAGACGAGGGTGGACACCTCGGACCATGATGTAGGAAGAATTCTGGAGAGAGTGGCTAATCTGGAAGCCCAGCTGCAAGTAGCAGATCATGTTGCTGAAGGACTTCGGGAGAGGGTGACTCACTTAGAAGCCCAACTGCAAGCAGCCCTATTTTCGGAGGATATTTCACTTTTGGACGACGAGGAGGAGCCCTTCGAGGATGAGCCCTTAGAGGAGGAGCCACCCGAGGAGGAACCGGTGGATATCGATGATGCACAATCATACGTTTCTTCCGATGACGAGGATGTTTGATAATCTTTCTATTCTATCTTTCCTTTTCATTCATGTTTCGCTTATGTTATTTCTCTTTTCAAACCTAGATGGATAATGTTGTTCCCATTCAATAAAAGCATGAGAAGTTTAATGTTTGAGTTATTTATTTTGTAGCCTTACAATTTATTTAATTTTCAAAATGTTAGATGTTGTATTTCCTTACTTGTACATAAATAGTGTTTAATATGCAATATATTTCTCATTGTTTTGTATTTGTGAATGTGAAGAATCATGTCGGGAAGAGGACGTGGAGGTCGTGCTGGTGGCCGAGGTACCATCAACATGACAGCAGCTGAGCTGGCGACACTAATCAACGATAGCATGGCTAAGGCTCTAGCAGCATAGAACGCTGCAGGTAAATGCTTTAACTAGTTGACTAGTGAGGTCAATTCACCTCTCAAAGCGCCTTTCCCAAGCTTTATAATCTCGATCCTATGCTATGTTTCTAAATCCAGGTCTGTAGAATCAGCAACCAGTCTGCACCTTCAAAACATTTATGGACTGTAAGCCCCACGCCTTTAGTGGAGCTGAAGGAGCTGTCGGACTGCTCCGTTGGTTTGAAAAAGTAGAATCGGTATTTGCCATGTGCAACTGCCCATTGGCCAATCAGGTCAAGTTCGCTTCTGGAACTTTGGAGGGCCCGTCTCTCACTTGGTGGAATGCACAGGTCCATATGTTGGGTTTGGCTATGGCCAATGCACTGCCGTGGGAGGAGTTTAAGACAATGATTAAGGAGGAGTACTGTCCTCGGGATGAAATTCAAAAGTTGGAAGGATAATTCTGGAACCTAAAGATGGAAGGTTCAGAAATTGAGCTTTACACCACTCGTTCGCATAAGCTTGCTACCATGTGCCCACACATGGTGACTCCGGATTACATGAGGATAGAACTGTACATTGGAGGCTTAGTGCCTCAGATTCAGAGTATGGTCACCTCATTCAACCCCACTACCATCCAGCAGACTATCAGACTTGCCCACAAGTTAACTGACCAGGCGGTAACCCAAGGGACTCTACCCTCGAGGGGTTCGGTTTCTAAAGCTACCGACAATCATAAGTGCAAGTTTGATCACAACTCCAACTCTCACTCCAATTCCAAGGGATCTCAGGTTAATCAACCTCAGCAACAGCAGCAGCATCGTAAGTTTGATCCTACTAAGAACTTTAATCAGACGACCTCTTCAAGTCAAAATCAAGGTGGTTATGTGGGAAGAGCCCCCAAGTGCAACAAGTGCAATTACCACCATGTCGGTGCTTGTAACCGTTGTCAGCGGTGTGGCAAGATGGGCCACGCTGCAAAGGATTGTAGAGTTGATCTTCAGAACAAGCAAGCATTCCGATCGCAAGGGTCCACAAGAGGATGTTTTCATTGCGGTAAGGAGGGACATATTCAGAGGGACTGTCCTCAGTCGAAGAGGGGTGGTAATGGAAATGGTAACGGTAATGGCACTAATCAAGGCAACAACAATGGTAGCAACTACAATCAAGGCAACAACAATGGTGGCAATAATCCCAATAATGGAGGGAATACTGCGAAAGGACGAGCCTTTGTACTAGGATCTGGAGAAGCTCGTTATGATCATAATGTGGTCACTGGTAAGTTTCTCTTAAACAATTACTTTGCTTCTGTCCTTTTTGACACTGGTGTTGATAGGAGTTTTATATCTAAGAAACTTAGTTATATGATAAAAGGAACTCCAACTCTGTTAGAAGCTAAGTATGTAATAGAGATAGCTGATGGTAAAATAATTGAAGCAACCCACATTCTTAAGGGATGTAAGCTTGGACTAGTTAGTCATATACTTGATATCGACCTTATGCCGGTCACACTTGGTAATTTTGATGTAATTGTTGGTATGGATTGGTTATGTAAAAACCAAGCTAAAATTGTCTGTTGTGAGAAAATTGTTTCCTCTCCCTAGTGGAGAAATCCTTTCCGTTCAAGGCGAAAAGAGTGGTGCAGTCGTGGGCATCATATCATTCATGAAAGTGCAGAAGTGCCTGCGTAAAGGTCATACTGCTATTCTGGCACTCGTTGCTGAACGACCATCGGAAGAGAAGAAAATTGATGATATTCCCATCGTTCGTGATTTTTTGGAAGTATTTCTCGAAAATTTGTCTGGTCTGCCACCTCACCGTCAAGTTGAATTCCAAATTGATCTAGCACCCGGAGCGGCACCGATCGCTCGGGAACCTTATAGACTAGCACCTAGTGATTGCAAGAGTTGTCCACATAGTTACAGGAATTGTTGGATAAAGGTTTCATCCGACCTAACTCATCGCCATGGGGAGCTCCGGTCCTGTTTGTCAAGAAGAAGGATGGGACTTTCCGTATGTGTATCGACTATCGTGAACTGAATAAAGTCACAATCAAGAATCGTTATCCTTTGTCTCGTATAGATGATCTCTTTGATCAACTCCAAGGATCAAGTTTCTATTCCAAGATAGACCTTAGGTCCGGTTACCATCAATTGAGAGTCTGAGATGAAGATATCTCTAAGATTGCTTTCAAGACAAGATACGACCTCTACGAGTTTATGGTCATGCCTTTCGGGTTAACCAACGCACCTGCGGTATTCATGGACCTCATGAACTGTGTGTGTAAACCATACCTTGATCAATTTGTCATCGTTTTCATCGGCGACATTCTCATTTATTCCAAGAACAAGAGGAGCATGAAGAACACCTACGCCTAATTCTGGAACTACTTAAGCAGGAGCAGCTATATGCTAAGTTTTCCAAGTGTGAATTCTGGATCCGGGAAGTTCAATTCTTAGGACATGTGGTTAACGAGAAAAGAATACATGTCGATCCATCAAAGATAGAAGCCATCAAGAATTGGGCAGCACCGACGACTCCGACGGAGGTGCGACAATTTCTAGGATTGGCTGGATATTACCATCGATTCATCGAGGGATTTTCAAAGATTGCACAACCTCTCACTGCCTTAACTCAAAAGGGTAAAGCCTATAACTGGGGCGATAACCAAGAGTCAGTATTCCAACATCTTAAGCAGAAACATTGCAGTGCACCTATCCTAGCTCTTCCGGAGGGTACGGATGATTTTGTGGTGTATTGTGATGCATCCATTCAGGGTTTGGGTTGTGTATTAATGCAACGAGAAAAGGTGATCGCATACGCTTCACGTCAACTAAAGATTCATGAGAAAAACTACACTACACATGATCTAGAGTTGGGAGCCGTAGTATTCGCATTTAAGATATGGAGACACTACTTGTACGGTACCAAGTGCACTATCTACACCGATCACAAGAGTCTTCAGCATATCTTCGAACAGAAAGAGCTGAACATGAGACAGCGTCGTTGGGTCGAGCTCTTGAACGATTATGACTGTGTGATCCGGTATCATCCGGGTAAGGCTAATGTTGTAGTTGATGCCCTAAATAGAAAGGAAACCAAGCCCAAATGAGTTCGAGCACTACAGCTTACTATTCACCCCAGATTACCTGACAAAATCCGTAGTGCTCAACTTGAAGCCCTGAAAGAGGAAAACCTACCGCTGGAAGGTACACGCGGTATGGAAGCACAACTCGAGGTCAAATCTGACGGTATTCTCTACTTCGCCGAGCGAATATGGGTTCCAATATTCGGGAACTTAAGGGAACTAGTCATGGACGAAGCTCATAAATCTCGTTACTCTATTCATCCAGGTTCCGACAAGATGTATCATGACCTAAAGGTGCTGTATTGGTGACCAAATATGAAGGCCGATATAGCCACCTATGTGAGCAAGTGCTTGACTTGCGTGAAGGTCAAAGTTGAATATCAAAATCCTTCCGGTCTTCTCCAACAACCAGAGATTCCCATGGGGAAATGGGAACAGATATCCATGGACTTTATCACAAAATTAACGCAAACTCCTACCGGAAGTGATACCATCTTGGTAATCATTGATCGTTTAACAAAGTCCGCTCACTTCTTAGCAATCAAGGAAACCGACAAGATGGAAAAACTTACTCGTAATATACTTGAAAGAAGTAGTATCTCGGCACGGGGTGCCAATCTCTATCATTTCGGATCGTGATGCACGATTCACCTCTCGTTTCTGGCAATCGTTACATAAAGCTTTAGGCACGCGTCTAGATATGAACATAGCATACCATCCTCAAACTGATGTCCAGACAGAGCGTACTATTTAAACTCTGGAGGATATGCTATGAGCTTGTGTGATTGACATCGGTAACACCTGGGAGTCTCACCTACCGTTGCTGGAGTTCTCCTACAACAACAGCTATCACACTAGTATCAAGGCAGCTCCATTTGAAGCATTATATGGACGGAAATGCCGTTCTCCTATTTGTTGGGCCTAGGTTGGGGATAGTCAACTTACAGGTCCTGAACTCGTACTTGAAACTTCTGAGAAAATCGTTCAGATTAGAAACCGTATGACAGCAGCTCGTGATCATCAAAAGAGCTATGCCGATAAGCGTCGTAAACCGTTAGAATTTCAAGTAGGGGATATGGTCTTATTAAAAGTCTCACCTTGGAAGGGTGTCATTCGTTTTGGGAAACGAGGCAAGCTGAATCCTCGTTATGTTGGACCATTCAAGATAGTGAAGAGAATCGGGCCAGTAGCCTATCAACTGGAGCTACCTGAAGGACTTAGTGGTGTACACAACGTCTTTCACGTCTCAAACTTGAAGAAATGTCGGGCAGACGAGTCACTCACGGTTCCTCTTGAGGAACTACACATCGATGAACAGTTGCGTTTCATCGAAGAACCCGTGGAAATTATGGATAGGGAAGTCAAAACGCTAAAACGCAGTAAAATCCCTATTGTCAGAGTCCGTTGGAACTCGAAACGTGGACCGAAATTCACGTGGGAGCGTGAGGATCAGATGATGCGCAAATATTCAATCTGTTCAAGCACTCCACGTCAAATTCTTAAGGTAAAATTTTAATTTTCGGGACGAAAATTATTTCAACTAGGGGATGATGTGACACTCATAAATTTTTTTTATTTTAATTTTCAGGACGAAAAATTCTTAACTTATTTAACAAAATTAAACCCCAAGTACTAATACTGTCAATATCTGGATTCAAACTTCAGGGATCAAATTCGTAATTAACCCAAACTCATTCTATTGACTTCTGTAGTCAAAATTGAATAGAATTGTGTCTTGTTGACTTATGAAAGTCAAAAATCACAACCTATTGATTCGAATTCAACTTCCACAATCAATTCCCGTTCGATTTCGTAACTGAAAAAGTATGTGATATCATTATCGACCATCATTGATACCTTAATCACAGCTTTAATCCGATATCAATCCCAATTATTACACATTAACTCATAACCATCGACACCCGCTATGAATTAATCAAATTCGTCGAATGCTCGTATTATTTCCACAAATCAAACTCTCACACACTTCATTCGCATCCATTAGAAGTTGTAACACGCATCAATAGGGCCGGAATCGTAGCAGAAGTCGCCGGGAACCAACCCGCAAGCCGTTGGCACTCGTCTTAGTCGAACCCCATCAATCCGACATCCATTCTGGTAATTGATCCCATCATTAGTTTCGTATTAACCTGATAATCAAAAGCCCTAACCTAATTAGGGTTCACATCATCAGATTTAACTCGATCGAATAACTAGGGTTCATAGTATTTCGTTTTAGTCGAACCCTAACAATTCGACATCAAATATTGAAATTGAGCACATCCTTAGCTTCGTCTCAATGCATAGATTGAAAGCCCTATCATAATCGCGGCTTTCAACACTGAATTGAACACGATTGGGTTCTAATGTTCATATCTATTCGGGTTTAATCGAACCCTAACCTAGACGAGGTCGTAGTCTAATTAAATTGGGTGGTTAGAATCGCAATCTCTCACTCATTGAAAGCCCCATCCTAATTTGAACCTATATCATCGATTTCATAGCAAACTAATAACTAGAGTTCTTCATATAAACTGTTTAATCGAACACTACTCTAAGCACGATCTCAATTCAATTAAACTAGACGATCAGGTTCGCAAACACCTACCCTTTGAAAGCCCTATGATTCAGCAAACAATCTTATCAAATTTACTCAATTTGAATTTGTGTTCTAAACTAGGGTTATCAGCTTTTGAAACTAAAATTGACAATTCAAAACTCAACAATTTTTACAATTAATTGCATCCCAGACTCGTAATCAATCGACGAACAAAAGCCCTATGAATCCTTGTCCTGTCACGATCGAATGGAGACTGGTTTTTGGTCTCGGTTCTCTAGGAAAGAGGATCACAGGGGAAATACGCATTAAAAGCAATTGAATCCGGTTGATATCACGATACCCTAGCGGGCGAGTGTGGTTAAGGCTGTGTGTATAGGTGGGAGAGACCCGTGTTTGAGTCTCTCCACACCCATTTCTTTTTAAATCAGTTTTTAATTAACATTTTAATATAAAAACATTATCCCATATTATTGTATTTATAAATTGATCGGTTTTAACCCGGAAAATCACCCGTAGATTTGGGTTTAGTCTCGTATCTCGTATTCGTGATTTAAATTGTAACTATAAAATAATATATATTTTAAACTCGTAGTCTAAAGTAAAAGAAAATATAAATATATATATATATGCTATTATCATTTCGTTTATAGGTTTTTGCGTAACGATTTAAACTTATAAATAATATAATTACCTATATTATTTACACTTATTTATATCCTCGAATAAAAATAATAAATTTATTATTTTTGTCACGCAATTTAATTATTTATGTTACTTCGCTAACCTTAAAAATAATATAATAAATTATATTATTTTCCAAGACTACTATTTAATGACAAAACGCTCGAATATATTTATTATATATTATTTGTCATCCATCGCGAAACGCATTCATCCGAACTTAGAAATCCTTATTCCCGTAGACACGTTCGTCTACTCGTAAATCTTAAGTATGTTAGGACGTTCAAACTTCCGTGTCGTCGTCACATATTCCATTTTATCCCTAATAATTATGTTGTAATTCTAGGGCATTCGTGAGTCGTGTCGGGCTAACGCTTGAGATTCCAATCTCATACTTGTGTGATTACTACCTACGCAATCAGGTGAGTTTTCACGGCCCCTTTTACTGTTTTACATTTTGACAAAAGAGGAGGAGGCGAGGAGGCTTACTCCTAAAGTCAAGGAATATCTTTAATAATGAGATTGAGATTGTAAAGATAAAACTAGTTGCTGTATCTAGGAGTTTTAAATTAATCTTATCTCTAGTAAGTAGATTAGAGTTGGATTAAATTTGTAATGCCTTGCACGACAAGCATATCTACTTAGCTAGTCTATAAATATCGACTAGGGTTATTTATTGTAATTCAATTTTTGAGTAGTTTTCTGAATAAAATCAAAGTGAGAGTTACTCATTAAATACCGATTCTTAGACTTAAAACTTTTTCACAGTTTTGCGCACCATAAGGTTCGCTATTTTATACCTAGTTTAATATGTATTTCAAGAATGATAGTAAAATCACAAAACAAAATAGAAAGGTAAACCTACAAATTCCATTTCTTTGTATTTCAATATTATATTTGAAATCTATACTATATAATAAATAAAAAATTTTTCATGCCACGTGTCGCCTCCACATTCATTCTTATTAGGGGTGAGCAGTTCGCGGTTCGGAACCGTTAGAACCGTAGAACCGGACCAACTGGAACCGGAACTGACCCGCGAAATACTAAACTGGTCCGGTCCTCGGTTCTTCATATGGTTATTAAACGGTTCACGGTTCGGTTCGGTTAATAACCCGACGGTTCCGGTTAGGACCCGTTAGAACCGTTTGTGGAGTATTTTTGGTTTGTTTTTTGTTTTGTGGAGTTGGAACTTTATTTTGCAGGAAACATAATTTGGTATAATGAAAGTGGAACTTTATCTTAATCGGTTCGGTCCAACAATTAAACGGTTCCGACCCGTTTAATACGGTTCCGGTCCGAACCGTTTATATACGGTCCGGTCCTCGGTTAACATATTTCCATCCAAACGGTTCGCGATTCCGGTCCGGTTTGGCCTGGTTCGGTCCGGTTCGAACCGAATGCTCAGCCCTAATTCTCATTATTTTTCCCCACTTCTCTCTCTTATTAAATACACATCTATCTTTTAATAATAATATATTTTTAAAGAAAATACTAATTATACTAATAAAACACATTTATTTTAAATTATCACTTATTATAAGAAACTTTAAAATCTAATTATGTAACTTTTATTTTCAATCAAATAGTAAATGAAAGTCAAATTATATTAAATAGTAATTAACATATTTTTGAAACCCAATTATTTATTACTTTTTATATATTTTGAATTTTGTTTTCTATACTTAGTATATGTAATATATTTTTACATCTATAAAATATATATACATAAAAATTTAAGAGTTTTTTTATATTGATATTATTTACCACGTGTGTAGTACACGGGTTCTAAACTAGTTTTATAATTTATACAACTCATCTTATTTAAGCAGCCACAAAATCATCAAATATCATATCATAGTTTACGTCAGCTAAAAGTTAAATAATAAAACCATAGTTTAATATATAACCAGTTCAACTCGTAAACTATTGTGTATATTAGAACGAAATTTAAAAGTTAAATGGTCATGTTACGATTTGGCTATCATTTTGGATTTTTGAACATGCATAATTGTATAAGGTTTAGGTTTCGATTGTGAGAGTAAACCCATTTATGTTTATGATGAAGAAAAAAATTTGTATAATGACTATATCATAATTTTATTTAAATAAATACATAGTACCATAAATATAATGGTGGAAGGGGGGCTCGGGTTGGGACGGCTTCACAATAACACCGTCGCAAGTCCCATAGGTTGGGCTACGGGTTTGGGAAGCCGTAGAATTGTGACCGTTGGGGGAGGGAGACGTTGGGGATTTAAAATAATAATAATTATTTTATTACTATAAAAACAATACCATTCAACCTAAATTTTACACCATTTTCATTCTATCCTTCTGCTATTTCTTTTAACATCAACTTTTTTTCAACAAAATGAGACGCAATGTTACTATTTCCTCATCATCGTCAACTAGTTCCGATTCCGAATCTAGCGATGTTCAATTTCTAACCAGCGATGCCGCCGCTGCATCCGAAATTGGAGATACGACATATTTTAAAAAAAAAGATATGTGCATCGTGATCATGCAAAGGTTCATAAAATTCTTATGAAAGATTACTTTGTCGATAATCTAAAATACGATGACGATACGTGTAGATCGAGATTTCGGATGTCGAATGGTTTATTTTTAAAAATTGGTGCGGATATACGCGGTAATTTTGAATGGTTTTGAGGAGGCCTTGACGCGAGGATGAAAGAAAGTTTTACGTCATTACAAAAATACACATCGGCGATTCGTCAACTCTCTTCCCGTAATTTTCCCAAGAATACGATGAATATTTAGCTATGTCTGCTAGGACCTCGCATGAATGCCTATAATATTTTTGCAATGTTGTTGTTAATTTAGATGGCAAAGAATTTTTACGTGAACCAAATAGCCACGACATTACTCTTTTGTACGATGCACATGAAAATAAACATGACATTTCAGGGATGCTCGATATCATCGACTATACGCATTAGGTTTGGAGAAATTGTCCAACACGTTTGCGGGGCCAATATCACCAAGGTGTTCACCAATACCCAACGTTCATACTCGAAGCGGCAGCGTCACATGATTTATGGTTTTGGAATGCGTAATTTGGTGTTGTCGGTTCGAACAACGACATCAATATTCTTAAACAATCTCCATTGTGTAGGTCCAGATTTCGCTTGAAATCACTAATTTGATCGATTACGCACACACACAAGCGGAAACTGTGTGTATGGTGGTGAAGCAGATGATAGAAACAGTGTTGGTGAAGATAACAGGCTAACCACACTATGAATCAACACGCAAATGGTATGAAAATGTAAGAACACAGTGAATAAACAACTGCAAATTGTATTGATTCAAGAACAATGTGAAAGAGAAGGTTCAGGGTTACAGCCGCTACTCACACCCTAAACATTCTCAAACTAGACTATTTATAGTAGTGACAGGTATCGAAACTATGTTCAATCAAAACTACTAGTTTCGATTGACCATTTACATGGTGATACACAGACTGTCGAAACTACCATCTATCGAAACTACTAGTTTCGATTGAACAAACTCAATCGAAACTAAGTAGTTTCGATGGCCCAGACTTGGAAATAAAAACAGTAAATTATAGAAAACTGAAATTACATTTAATGAAATGACAGAAAGTAAACTAGTCTAAAACTGTTTAAACAAACAATAAATGACAACAGCTTATACATAAGATATGACTCTACAATCTCCCCCTAAGTTGTTGCATTACCGTCTTCAGCTCTTCATCAAGCAGCTGGTCCTTCAGTTGTCCTCGGTATAAAAGGTTTAACATGGAGAGATACAACCCGTTGGTAGGCCTTAGCATCAGCTTCATCTTCATCACTGTATGCCTGAATGTGATTCTGAAAAAGGATTTCCAGATCTTCATGATGAAATTTCAACAGCTCCATGGGCTTAAAGATGGTGATGTCTTCCTTGCCCTCACACTCTATTACTGCATTGCCAATGATTGGGTCATAGTATCAATTTCTGAAAGTTTGTAGCTGGACAGGTACAGATTTTGGAATGGTGATGGTCTTGTGTGTTTGGGCAGGCTTGTACCTTAAGAACACATATGGCTTGTTAGTCTTAGGATGAAACCTAGTCTTTGAGATTTTCTTTTGAGTTTTCCTAGGCTTCATTCCCTTGAAATCATTATTGACTTGAGAATGCATAAATTTCTCAAAGTCATAAGCCATCATGACCTTCCCAAGGTTTTGAAGGGGAAGTTTGGCTAAATCCCTGAGGTCATAGAAAGGAAGGGTTTGAAAGTCAGTCATATTTTTAAAGTGCTGAACTCCCCCTCTATATCTTCTTATAATAAAGAGCTTCCTTTCAGCATCATACTTCCAGCCAATTGGAGGCCTTTTTAGTTCCTGATGCTCTGCTATCCATTAATATGTTTTAGGAATTTCCTCCTGAATTATTTTCTTAAACCAAGACTTTCTTGAAATTGGAGGTTTAGGAGCAACAGAAGGTGGATCCTGTGCTGGAATGGATTCGGAGACTGTAGTGGTTGGTTCAGGAGTGACTGTTTTGATAAGATTAATATGAACATCTTCTTCACCTTTTTCTTCGTCAGATAAGGTTTGAATTTCATCTCCGTCTTCTGTAAAGTATCTAGTTCTCTCAGTCTCTTTTTCTTCAGTGGTCAGGATTTCTGGATAAAGATCATTATACCTATAGTTTTCAATGTCATCTAAAAGGGCATTCAGCTCATCATCAGATGGGATGTCTTTTTCATCCAGAATCACAGTCTCAATTTCAGTAGAAGTCCATTTCCCTTTCTTTCTAGCATCTCTTCTCTCACTTGCTGAGGGAAGATTTAGTTCTGGTTTTTCAATCTTGACTTCAACTGTCTCTTTTGACTTTTCAGCATGGCCAGCAAAGATAGTTAGTGCAGACTCTGGATTAGTCACAAGATCAGGAGATGAGGGTTCAACTACAGATGTGGTCTCCCCCTGAGCTGTTGAAGTGGTTGATTGTTGTTGCACAGGTTTTACCATTGAGGCTTTGAGCTGTTCCACCACTTCAGCTAAAGCCTTGAATTCTTCTTTTTGTTCTGAGATTAGTTTCTGTTGTGTTTCAAGTTGAGTTTGTTGGACCTCAATCTGGGTATGTAAACCCCCAACTTCCAGCTTCAGGTCTTTAACCTCTTCCTGGACATCATGCAAATTAGTTTTTAAGCCTTCAATTTCTTCATCTTTCTTTTGAATCGTATCCTGCATTTTCTTCAGTTCAAGGCTTAAAGTTTTAACTCTTGGTACAGGAGAAGTTGAATCATGAGTTGGTGATGTGGGAGTAGTATGGATGGGTGATTGTTGTGGAGATGGTAGTGGAGTTTGTTGTGGAGTGGGTTGTGGAGTAAATAGAGAATCTGATGAGGATGACAAATCTTCCAATCCGGTTTTAATTTTCTTTGCCCTAGGCTCTTCTTCCTCAAAATCAGAACCTGACTTTACTTGCCGTTTGGAGGAAGAAGCAAGATGCTTTGTTCTATCATCTGAATCAGACTTGTAGTAGTCAGATCCATAAATTCCTGCATCCAGAGTTCCACTTGATTCTGCAACTTCCTCCTCAACTTCATGCATACCAGCTTCAACATTAACTACTGGCTCTTGAATTATCTGAATTTGTTCAACAAAAGGAGCCTCTATCACAGGCTCAATGATGGGTTGTTCTTGTTCTTGAACAATAGGGACGTTTATCTCAATTTCAGCTTCATCAATAGGTGGATTACCTTGATCTTGCTCAACTTCCATTTCTTCTTCTTCAGATGTTGAGTTCTCTTCTTCAAGATCAGGGTCAATATCAGGGATAAATTCTTCTTCTTCACCAATAATATGACCAAACAGGGGAACGTCAGCTATAGCCCTGTTGGTTCTCTTGTTAGTACTTCTCATATAGCTGAGAGTCTTGGCAATCATATGGTCGAACACAAAGATGTTCCCACCTTGTTGCAGCTCGGGATGAAGATGATTGATGATAATTTGTAAAAATCTTGGATATGCCAGAAATTTCTCCTTCACGGCTCTTGTTAGATTGTCCTTTAACTGCCTGAAGATGAAGCCAGAAAAATTGTAATCTCTTCCCTTGATTATCCCTAAAATTGCTGAGCCCAGAGTGCTGTTTGCTGAATCAAACCCTCCTTTTCTGATTGATAGGCAGTGAATAAACACATGCACTATGTATCTCCAATGACTTGGTAAGGAGTTCTTGATTATCTGGCCACTTTTGAATTCATCTGGATGACCTAATCTTCTGAAACATTCTTTAACATAGAAGATTGGAAATTCAATGGGTGCATCTGGATTGTCATTAAACTGCAGTACTTCTCTAACTGTAGCTTCAGAAAGTAAGACTTCTTGGCCAAGCACAGTTGCTCTAATGTGCTCTACATTCTCAATTGTGATGATTTCTGCAGTCTCCCAAAATTCTCTTATAGATGTCTCAAACACCGGCAGATTGTTGCTGATGGCAAAGCTAATGTTGGAGTTAGCCAGGAAGTTTAAGACAGGAATGAACTCTTCAGCTTTTGGATCATTGGCATTAAGGAATGCACAGACATTGTGTCTTTTTACAAATAAGAGATCCATACCTGTAAAATTCATCAATTTTGCACAATAAGTAAGATTTCTAAAAATACTTAATCGAAACAAGGTATATCAACACTTAGAAAAATTTTGAAGTCCTAACTGTCGAAACAACTAGTTTCGATTTGAGATGAACTTGGTTAATTTAACAAACAGCTTTATCGAAACAAGTAGTTTCGATAGAGGCTATAAGCTTTGATCAACACTTAGAAAAATTTTAAATCAACACTGTCGAAACAACTAGTTTCGATGGAAATCAACACTGTCGAAACAACTAGTTTCAATGGAAATCAACACTGTCGAAACAACTAGTTTCGATGGAAATCAACACTGTCGAAACAACTAGTTTCGATGGAAATGAACTTATCGAAACTATCTAGTTTCGATCAGAGATACTAGGGCAAGTTTGGGTGTCGAAACTAGTAGTTTCGATTGAAAACCTTTTAAGATAATTTTGAAAGTGTTGAACCCCTTTATCGAAACTACTTGGTTTTGAAACCCAAACCCCATTGATTCATGATACTCAGACTAATATAAATAATTTTAAAGAAGGGTTTAGAGTGGCCTGTAAGTGACGGAACTTCATCTTACCAAATGTGAGACTGTTTTCTGCAAGAATATACAAAATTGTGAGTTCTAAGATGATAGAGATGTTTGCAATCACAGATAAGCACAAAAAACGACTGTTATTATGAAGATTTAGTCGAACAAATTTTTAAACTTTGAAATCCTAGGTCTGCCGATTTGCGAAAATCATCCAAAATGAAGTAGTGAGACGTCACCTGATGATGAAGACGATAGAGACAACGGGGGAAATCAGCTGATATCTTGCAACTCAGACCGACGGTTTGAGAGATTTTGTGAATGACGGAGAAGGCGAAGAGGTTTAGAAAAAGACGAGTAAGAATCAGTATGAAGGGAGGGATTGCTTATGAAGGCTTTTAATTCTCGTGAGACAAAAGACAAAATTGCCCCTGTCGAAACAACTAGTTTCGATAGGACAAACTAGTTTCGATATGCACAAAGTAGTTTCGATATGTCAAAGTAGTTTCAATATGCACAAAGTAGTTTCGATAGTTCAAATTAGTTTTGATATGTACAACTAGTTTCGATAGTTCAAAGTAGTTTCGATATGTACAACTAGTTTTGATAGTTCAAATAGCAGAAACAAAACTAACATATAGAAATGAAATTGTACACAAGATATTTACACTTATCTTCTTGAAAAAGATCCAACATGAGATCAGATCTGGTCAGTCTCGTGAAACACTTCCTTTTGCAATTAACTACTGTGAGTCCCTGAAGATAGCTGTTATTTGTGCAAAGTAAACCCGAACATTTGTTTGTACAAAGATTTCATGTGATTAGAAGGTACCATTTAAGCAATATACAAGGTGTACCCCACATATTAAAATAAAATGATTTTGAAAACCTATCAATCCTTAAGAAGTACCCATCTTCATCCTATCATCTCTTTCTGATTAACCAAGGTACCGTCTTAGTAATGTCAAAGTACCACCAAAATAAAATAAGATATCCAAGTGGATTTAGAAAATTAAAATAAAATATATCCAAGTAGATATTAAAAAAGTACGAGCATTCTAGATCTTTGAGTAAGCAAAACATAAGAAGTCGTAAAATTATCCAAGCGGATAGAAAAATGTTGAACACTCGAGATCTTTGCGTAAGCAAAACATACGGGGTCATCGGTGGTAAATATCGTTATATTGACGGTCACTTGGCATATGAATAGGAATCCAATACGTAAGCCTGTATCTGATTGAATCGGTTTTCTTAGATATAAAAATGGGTTAGATGTTTCAATAATGGATTCAAACACACAAGTATGAGATATATATTAGGTTTTCACACTACTTACAAGTTTTAACCATATGTCGGGCCTACCAGCAATACCTCAGTAAACACCATCGCTTTTGGTCTATTCCATGTCCAAGAGATGAGATCAGACAATATCATTTCTCAAAGGTCAGATTCAATTTTTCTTGCAACTTGTAAGATTATATACACAGCAATTCTTTTCAACATTAAAATATTATATTTCTCCCCCAAAAGATTTGCGTGGATACTGTACAAAAAAATAAAATCTTTTTGGAATTTTCTTAGACAATTTAAACAGAATTAAAAAAAATACTATTTACACAATTTACTGAAAGTTGATCATTCCAAGCATCTCCACCAGTTGGGCAAATCTGGTAGAGTCAAAAGCCTTTGTGAAGATGTCTGCGGTTTGTTTATTAGTTTTGACTTCAACAATTTGAATATGCTTCTTTTCAACACAATCACGGATAAAATGATGTTTGATTTCAATGTGTTTTGTTTTGGAATGCTGAACGGGGTTTTTAGTGATATGGGGAACAACAGTGTTGTCACACAGAATGGGTGTCTCATGGAATGTGATCTCATAGTCAAGCATCTGATGGTGTATCCATCTGACTTGGGAACAACAGAGGGCTGCGGCAATGTATTCGGCTTCGGCGGTGAATTGGGAAACGGTGGATTGTTTCTTACATTGCCATGAGACAAGGCGGTTGCCAAGGAATTGACAACCTCCAGAAGTGGATTTTCGGTCTAAGTTGCAACCCCCGTAGTCTGAATCTGAATAAGCCACAAGATCAAACAAGTCACTTTTAGGATACCACAGGCCCAATTTTGGCTTATACCTTAAGTATCTTAAAATACGTTTGACAGCAGATAAATGAGAGAGTTTAGGATTAGCCTGAAAACGTGCACACAAGCACACTGCAAACATGATGTCGAGTCTGCTGGCTGTGAGATACATGAGAGATCCTATCATAGAGCGACATAGATGCGGATCAACGCTTTCCCCATCCACATCAGGAGTCAAACAATGTCGAACTTCCACAGGAGTTTTTACTGGATGGGAATCAGCCATTTTGAACTTGGTCAAGATTTCTTTTACGTATTTTTCTTGATGGATAAGGATTCCCGACTCAGACTGATCAACTTGTAGTCCCAAAAAGAACTTCATTTCCCCCATGGAGCTCATTTCAAACTTAGATCGCATCACTTCTTCAAATTCTTTGCAGAGACGGGGATTTGTAGATCCAAAAATGATATCATCCACATAAATTTGCACCATGATTGTATCCTTTTCATCCTTCCGTTTGAACAAAGTTTGGTCAATTGCTCCTCGTGTGAAACCATTCTCAAGCAGATGCTTTGATAAACGCACGAGGTGCTTGGTGAAGACCGTACAATGCTTTGTCTAACTTGTAAACACGGTCTGGAAAATTAGGATCAATGAAACCCGGAGGCTGCTTGACATATACTTCCTCTTGAACTTTGCCATAAAAAATGCGCTTTTGACATCCATTTGATGGACAGTGAAGTCCATGTAGGCTGCATAGGCGAGAAACATTCTGATGGCTTCCAAGCGAGCCACTGGTGCAAAGACTTCCTCATAGTCAATCCCTTCTTCTTGATAGAAACCTTGAACCACCAGACGAGCTTTATTTCGAATCACAGTGCCGCCTTCATCCTTTTTGTTGCAAAAAACCCAACGAGTGCCGATTGGAACTTTGTTCTTGGGAAGATCTACCAAATTCCACACATGCAGCTTTGAGAATTGCTGTAGCTCTTCCTGCATTGCTTCCACCCAGCTATTTTCTAGTAGAGCTGCTTTGATGTTCTTTGGTTCAGTTTGAGAAATGAAGCAAGAAAACATGCTGTTTTCAAATGCTTCACAGGCACTTCGGGTACTAACACCCACATTGAGTGGTCCAATGATGTTAGTGGTGGGATGAATCTTGTGAATTCGCAGTTGAGGAATTTCATCTTCTTCCACGACTTCTTCCAAATTGGTAAGATTTTCAGCAGGAGGATTGGCAATATCATTAATAGGATCTTCAGCAGGTGATTGTGGTGCAACATCTACTATTGGAATGGAGTTGTCTTCAACAGTTTCACTTGTTGCACCAGAACCGGAAGACTCCATATCAGATTCAGCATTAGCAACCATAGGAATTTCAACCTGAGCAGATGAGGAAGAGCCTTGATCATTTATGTTCCCTAGATTGGTCACAGAGAAGTAAGGATTAGCATGAGTTGATTCAATAGAGAAATCAGGAAGATTAAATGACTTAAAAACTGAATCGACGTCAAAGAGCCAATTGGGACCGTCTCCTGCGTCCGTATTATTGTTTTCATGCCAGTTGATATCAATGGACTCCATCACTATCCTTTTATTCTTATGGTAGACACGAAAAGCACGTTGATTGGATGAGTAACCAACAAAATAGCATTCATCAGCTTTGGCTTCAAACTTGTTGAGCTGATCTGAAGAGTTCAGCATTGTGCACACACACCCAAATTTTCTGAAGAAATCAATAACTGGCTTGCGCTTGTACATGATCTCATAAGGTGTCTTGTTGCAACTTTTAGTGATAAGAACCCGATTTTGCACAAAACATGCAGTGTTGAGCGCCTCAGCCCAGAAAGTCACGGGAAGCTTAGAGTCAACAATCATAGTTCGTGCAGCTTCAATTAAAGTGTGGTTTCTTCTTTCAGCTACACTGTTTTGTTGAGGAGTACGAGGTGCACTAAATTGTCGAGAAATTCCTTTGCTTTCACAGAAGGAATCAAGAGTTGCATTTTTGAATTCTGTTCCATGATCGCTGCGGATAGTCTTCACACTTAGATTGAAGAGGTTCTCAATTTGAAGCAGATAGTTTTTTTAAAATCTTTGGCGTCTCATCTTGTAAGGCCCCTTTCCCGGGTGACCTCACTTGGTGGATTTACTCATAAACATAGCCATAAATACTGAACTTAAATTTAAAACATTCTTCATTCAATTACATTACATAACAGCGGAAGTCTTAATAATTAAAAACACAACATTGTCTTAACAAACAAAAGTGGGATGTCAGTCTTGTGCCGGGTAACCTTCACGCCATCGCACGACCTTTTCTTCCTTTACCTGAAATGTATACTAAAAGTCAGCTAACGCTGGTGAGTTCTAGTTTAATGCAATTTGCTGTAAAAATTCTTTTCTTTATAGGTAAAAGTATGCATTACTGTATAATCATTCATATAAATACGTATTCATAACTTTTGCCTTTCTTTCTTCTTTCTTTTCTGTATTTTCTTTTCTGTATTTTCTTTTCTGTATTTTTGTGATTTCATATATATATATATATATATATATATATATATGCATTCACCCTTTTCTTTTCTTTTCTTTCTTTCTTTAATTTCATGGGTCATACTATATAAGGGTGATCAACCCGTCATTTGTTTACGAATGTCACAAAGACAATCGCCGTGGTCCATCGTCATGGCCCACCTATACTTACAACCGTCCGGCAACAAGTGCCGTCCGTCATTTTATTCTTACAACCGTCCGGCAACCTTTGTCCGTCCGTCATGACTTACAACCGTCCTACCGTCGTAGGCCGTAATTCGCCCGTCTACCCGAAGGTATCCGTTTCCCATGCGACTATTATTTATACAACCGTTCTACTATAATATGCCAATTGCTTCGACCGTCCTTTAATGGCATTCGTACGTCCTAGCTGATGAAGGAACGCACTTGTCCCGGTTGTAAAATAGTCACATGGTCGTCCGTCTACCGAAGTAGCCGTTATCATTGAAGCGTCCATAACATTTTCTGTACTTTGCAAGCAATATATACATGGATATAAAGCAAGATTTCATTCTTATATGTTATGACATTCATTCATTTCATTCTTTGCAAGCAATATATACATGGATATAAAGCAGGATTTCATTCTTTCATTTTGTGTTATACTTTCGTTCATTCTTTATAATCATGCTTTTCATTCTTTATTCATAATTTCTCTTTCGTGTATAGGTATATATATATATACTTGTATAACACATATGATCACATTAACATTCATAAACTTTATTCACTTAGTGTATACACTTCAGCCCCAAAACATTTGAAAACATTTGCACATAACATAAAAAGGGGCACATAGAACTCACCTGATGAGTAGTTTCTGAGATACACTTAGCTGGTTACTGAGCATCACTAATGTCACTCACGATCTGTATAATAAAGTCATACACGTAAGGTAGTGCTCCTAGATGACACTAGACATTACTATGCTTGAACCTAGTAGTTCGATGGGTGTACTTATATCGAAACTTGTAGTTTCGATAGGTTGCTTCTGTCGAAACTTATAGTTTCGACAGGTAACTTAGGTGTAACTTAGCTTCGGATCGTGGCTCATATCGAAACTATGGTAGTTTCGATACATCAGTTTTCCTTCCCAAACAATCCCAATCCCTAAAGAGGGCGTCCATATTTAAAATATATACTTCTTTAATCCTAATAAAATTGGGCGGAGTCTCGTTTGTTTTTTTATCTAAAACCCGACAATATAACTTGTCTATTTCCATTACCAAAGCATAAATTATAATCCATAACGAATCGTGTTTCAACTTCTAGCTTCGATATCTTTCTATACTTAACTTATAAAAATAATAAATCTTTTTTGTCGGTTATCGTTTTATCAAATAAATTATCTCCACGTGTTCTCCTTAAATACGATATTCGGAATACGAACTAAAAATGACAATTAGTATTCTACGAGTTATAAAGGATATACCTTCCCGAACACGATCCTGAAATATAACCGAGACCCGACCCGAACCGTATCCATTTTTATCATTATGTAATCATCATCATCATCATCTTACCATTATTATCATATCGAAACTACCATATCACATTACCATCATCGAAACTTCTATCATCATATCGAAACTACTCAGATTACCATCATCGAAACTTCTCATGAACACCATCATCGAAACTTCTCATGAACCCCATCATCGAAACTACATCATCGAAACTTCTGCTGCCATCAACACGCCACCATCTACGACCACCTTTATCACCCTCTTCTTTTCCTTCACGTGAGTCACTATTAACTGCCGTGAACCACCGATAACCACCCTTTACCCGAAAATACTATCATCACCCGAAACTACCGTTGCGGACACCACCCCTCGAAACTACCATTATCAGCCACTGCCGTGAACCGCCTTGTCGCTGCCATTACCATCACCCATCGTGAGCTTCCTGTTTGGCCATCATCACTGCTGTCAACCACCACTCGGACCATCACCATCCACCCAAATCAGCGAGTACTCGCCGGACCTGAGACAAACCACCATCTGTCGTCCCCGGCGACGAACCACCACTTCCAACACCATTTCCATCCTCTCGTAACCTCCATTGCCGCCGTGATCCTCCACCTAGCTCCCTTACCTCCGTCTCCTCCGGAAGACCCATACCTCATCATCACCGTGAAGCTTTAAACAACCCCCATTGCGCCACAAGTACTCATGGCTGCCACCGTGAGGTCACCATGTAGACCAACATCACCATCTCCGTCTTGACCTGATGTATACAAGCTCTCTCTGCTGCTGCCGGAGTTATGGCAGCAGCTCACGTATTCACTGTCATCGTCCTTTGTGATTTGAAATGGAGCCGAGCTTTCCCGTGTGAAACGAGCAGGTTAAGAAGGAAATTGGTCGGACTAGTGTTTCCTGGTGGCGATGTCGTGTGGAGTTGCAGGCGCAAGAAAAATGAAGTAGGATAAATGTTGAGGTTGGCGGCTGTAAGCGATGGAACAGATTTTAGGTTTTAAGGAATTTTCATTTAAGGCCCCTCATCTTTTAAAAGAACTTACACTTTCACCCCTTTTTGTTTTAATTTGTTGTTGAACCATTGTAACGCACTTTAGTTCTTTGGCACCCATAATCCTAATAGAAATCCCGTGTTTTATGTTGTAGAGAATTTTGGGATGTTACAAGTCTACCCTCCTTATAAGAATTTCGTCCTCGAAATTCGGTGTTTCTCGTAACAAAATTTACTCTTTGCATCACATGACTGAGTAACCACTTAGGTTCTTGTAAATTGGCATGTCTCGTGTTATGGTGATCATTCAATGCCATTCCTAGACTGCATGTAATTAGGGTTTTCATGTCCCTACTACCTCTTCTTCTCTGTAACTAACATCTCGAATGTTAGGGTGAATAGTTTAACCTACTTTACTCTTGAGCGTGTCTCATGGGCGGACTTAACTCGGATCCACCAAGCACTTACGTGAATTTAACATGTTAAGCAAGTCATGGATTACTCTCAACACTCGGAAGTGTCTCTTTGGTAGCCTGGGATCTAGTTTAAATTGTCTACATCGTGCCTTAGACAGTTGTTATCATTCACTTTCTAAACCGCTTTAGCTATTACGTGTACCTCATAAATTATCCTCCGTGCATTCGCCCATGAAGGGCCATACCATGTTGTTCCCGAATGAATCCCATCATCTTGTTCCCGAAGGAACCATATCAGTTTGTTCCCGAAGGAACCTTGTCATTTCGTTCCCGAAGGAACCGTCTCATTGCGTCCCCAAAGGAACGTTTCGTTCACGAAGGAACCATTAGAAGCATTACTCTATCATACTTAACTTCCAGAGAAGGTATTCATTCAGACGGAATACTAGATAGGCAATCCTTACATTCATACTCCTGTACACGTAACTCCCTTCTTGCCTTTCTTTAAAACATAATCGTCATGGTTTCACATTTCTCATAATTAGTCTATTATGCACTATCTGTTCTTTGTACCATTGAATAGTCTTAGGGATTGGCATCCCTTATGACCAAAATATACATTTTCTACTTTTCGTGATCGTTAAAATTTTCTGTATGTGATTCCTTTAGAATTACGTTCCTAGGTTTCATTACAAATAGATGACACGTGCGGTGATACTCGATCATTCCTTTCATTTCTAGTCTCATTGTGTTCCTTATTGGCTTTTCAATTTGAGTAGTCACTTTCTATTGTCTTGTCTTAATCAATGTAGAGTGCTTTCTGACTCTTGAGTCCTTGCTAGTACTCATTTCTTTCTTCACATATTTGTTCGGAACTTGAACTTCACATTTATTCTAAACATTCAAACCCTAGGTTGGATCTGTTTTCATTTGGTTTTGCCTGCACACCCTTATTAGCATCGTGGTTCCAGTCATTTGTTGTCGTTGATATATCTATTTTCTCATCTGAGTGAATACTCTTAGTAGTTTATCTAGGATTGTATTCTTCATGGAAAAATGTCATTTGTGCATTCTAGTACTCGTATTTTCTTTGAACATATACTTTTATGGTTATTTCCTTCACTTTTATGTACACTTGACCGTAGGTCCACGGTCATTTATCGCATCGCGTTTGCGTTAAGCATTGACAATTCATGTTCAGAAGTAGTTTCTAAACGTATGTTCATCTAACATATGTAGTACTCACATCTCGTGCTAACTTGTGATCCTTGACAGCTACTTTCTCGATTTGAATCAAACAAGTGTCGAGTTCTTCAAATTCTACTTAATCAGTCTCGTCGTTCGCGGTTTGTCATGCGAAGAAATTTTCTCACTGGGCTCCGTAGGCTCTCATATCATCATCAAACTAATTCTCTTCTTTGAAATCTCTTCGTTCCTTTATCTTTGCTTGATTTACTGCTCTCATCACTGTTGCATCAGGTTCCAGACCAGGTTTCATTAGTCTTTCTAAACTTGTTCCTTAGTTTTAGTCGATTTCAGCGAACTTCATTCACGTTCTCATTTCTTCTCATTCCACCTTTGGTATGCAGTTGTTGTCATCATTCGTCTTACTAATTTATTACAATCATTATTACTTAAGTGACTAATCTCATAGTCCTGCTTGGAGTGATTTAATTGTTTTTGGTGACATGTGTATTAATCCACATGATAAGGTTCATCAGTATGCACAAGCACATGTAAATTTACAATTACGTGGATCCTGACGTAATTGCCAACTTACCTTACTTGTGAATTCCTGACTCGTCTTATAATGCTTCATAATTTAAATGTCTTCTATAAACGGTGATTAATCCATGTATCCTTCTTCTCTTTCCGAACTCCTTGTTGAAGAAAGTCATTCATGAATATTCGTTACTAATCTACTCGGACCGTTGATATTTTGTCATCTTTCTTTCTTTATGGTTTATCGAACTTCTGCTCGTTGTTTGTGATTCACCTAACATGGATCTCACCATTATTATAATTTGTGTGCATTTCGTAGTATTAGACTAACATCTCTTTCACTCTTTATGGTGGGTACATACGACGGATGGCAAATCGAGACACACTTACACGGTAGATGATTGATAACAGTAGCTACGTGTTATTATTAATCATTTACTGTACTCATGTGCTCAAATTGTCTACCATCTTATGTCCTATGTGTAACTATTTATATCAATAGTGATATTGGTAACTAAGGCATGTGTCCTATGCTAAGACATCTACCCTGAGTTATATATATTGACATTGATACTTACTTACTTGTTTTGGCGTTGGCGTTGGCTACCCGTACTGACATCCTTGTGTTGGTCCCATTATCAGCTTGAGTCTAGACATTTAGAGATGTCTAAATCTCTCAAACTATTGCTCTGATACCAACTTGTAAGGCCCCTTTCCCGGGTGACCTCACTTGTTGGATTTACTCATAAACATAGCCATAAATACTGAACTTAAATTTAAAACATTCTTCATTCAATTACATTACATAACAGCGGAAGTCTTAATAATTAAAAACACAACATTGTCTTAACAAACAAAAGTGGGATGTCAGTCTTGTGTCGGGTAACCTTCACGCCATCGCACGACCTTTTCTTCCTTTACCTGAAATGTATACTAAAAGTCAGCTAACGCTGGTGAGTTCTAGTTTAATGCAATTTGCTGTAAAAATTCTTTTCTTTATAGGTAAAAGTATGCATTACTGTATAATCATTCATATAAATACGTATTCATAACTTTTGCCTTTCTTTCTTCTTTCTTTTCTGTATTTTCTTTTCTGTATTTTCTTTTCTGTATTTTTGTGATTTCATATATATATATATATATATATATATATATATATATATATATATGCATTCACCCTTTTCTTTTCTTTTCTTTCTTTCTTTAATTTCATGGGTCATACTATATAAGGGTGATCAACCCGTCATTTGTTTACGAATGTCACAAAGACAATCGCCGTGGTCCATCGTCATGGCCCACCTATACTTACAACCGTCCGGCAACAAGTGCCGTCCGTCATTTTATTCTTACAACCGTCCGGCAACCTTTGTCCGTCCGTCATGACTTACAACCGTCCTACCGTCGTAGGCCGTAATTCGCCCGTCTACCCGAAGGTATCCGTTTCCCATGCGACTATTATTTATACAACCGTTCTACTATAATATGCCAATTGCTTCGACCGTCCTTTAATGGCATTCGTACGTCCTAGCTGATGAAGGAACGCACTTGTCCCGGTTGTAAAATAGTCACATGGTCGTCCGTCTACCGAAGTAGCCGTTATCATTGAAGCGTCCATAACATTTTCTGTACTTTGCAAGCAATATATACATGGATATAAAGCAAGATTTCATTCTTATATGTTATGACATTCATTCATTTCATTCTTTGCAAGCAATATATACATGGATATAAAGCAGGATTTCATTCTTTCATTTTGTGTTATACTTTCGTTCATTCTTTATAATCATGCTTTTCATTCTTTATTCATAATTTCTCTTTCGTGTATAGGTATATATATATATACTTGTATAACACATATGATCACATTAACATTCATAAACTTTATTCACTTAGTGTATACACTTCAGCCCCAAAACATTTGAAAACATTTGCACATAACATAAAAAGGGGCACATAGAACTCACCTGATGAGTAGTTTCTGAGATACACTTAGCTGGTTACTGAGCATCACTAATGTCACTCACGATCTGTATAATAAAGTCATACACGTAAGGTAGTGCTCCTAGATGACACTAGACATTACTATGCTTGAACCTAGTAGTTCGATGGGTGTACTTATATCGAAACTTGTAGTTTCGATAGGTTGCTTCTGTCGAAACTTATAGTTTCGACAGGTAACTTAGGTGTAACTTAGCTTCGGATCGTGGCTCATATCGAAACTATGGTAGTTTCGATACATCAGTTTTCCTTCCCAAACAATCCCAATCCCTAAAGAGGGCGTCCATATTTAAAATATATACTTCTTTAATCCTAATAAAATTGGGCGGAGTCTCGTTTGTTTTTTTATCTAAAACCCGACAATATAACTTGTCTATTTCCATTACCAAAGCATAAATTATAATCCATAACGAATCGTGTTTCAACTTCTAGCTTCGATATCTTTCTATACTTAACTTATAAAAATAATAAATCTTTTTTGTCGGTTATCGTTTTATCAAATAAATTATCTCCACGTGTTCTCCTTAAATACGATATTCGGAATACGAACTAAAAATGACAATTAGTATTCTACGAGTTATAAAGGATATACCTTCCCGAACACGATCCTGAAATATAACCGAGACCCGACCCGAACCGTATCCATTTTTATCATTATGTAATCATCATCATCATCATCTTACCATTATTATCATATCGAAACTACCATATCACATTACCATCATCGAAACTTCTATCATCATATCGAAACTACTCAGATTACCATCATCGAATCTTCTCATGAACACCATCATCGAAACTTCTCATGAACCCCATCATCGAAACTACATCATCGAAACTTCTGCTGCCATCAACACGCCACCATCTACGACCACCTTTATCACCCTCTTCTTTTCCTTCACGTGAGTCACTATTAACTGCCGTGAACCACCGATAACCACCCTTTACCCGAAAATACTATCATCACCCGAAACTACCGTTGCGGACACCACCCCTCGAAACTACCATTATCAGCCACTGCCGTGAACCGCCTTGTCGCTGCCATTACCATCACCCATCGTGAGCTTCCTGTTTGGCCATCATCACTGCTGTCAACCACCACTCGGACCATCACCATCCACCCAAATCAGCGAGTACTCGCCGGACCTGAGACAAACCACCATCTGTCGTCCCCGGCGACGAACCACCACTTCCAACACCATTTCCATCCTCTCGTAACCTCCATTGCCGCCGTGATCCTCCACCTAGCTCCCTTACCTCCGTCTCCTCCGGAAGACCCATACCTCATCATCACCGTGAAGCTTTAAACAACCCCCATTGCGCCACAAGTACTCATGGCTGCCACCGTGAGGTCACCATGTAGACCAACATCACCATCTCCGTCTTGACCTGATGTATACAAGCTCTCTCTGCTGCTGCCGGAGTTATGGCAGCAGCTCACGTATTCACTGTCATCGTCCTTTGTGATTTGAAATGGAGCCGAGCTTTCCCGTGTGAAACGAGCAGGTTAAGAAGGAAATTGGTCGGACTAGTGTTTCCTGGTGGCGATGTCGTGTGGAGTTGCAGGCGCAAGAAAAATGAAGTAGGATAAATGTTGAGGTTGGCGGCTGTAAGCGATGGAACAGATTTTAGGTTTTAAGGAATTTTCATTTAAGGCCCCTCATCTTTTAAAAGAACTTACACTTTCACCCCTTTTTGTTTTAATTTGTTGTTGAACCATTGTAACGCACTTTAGTTCTTTGGCACCCATAATCCTAATAGAAATCCCGTGTTTTATGTTGTAGAGAATTTTGGGATGTTACACATCTTTCGTGGCTAAGAAAAACACTCAAGTGAATCGAGAAAAATCATCTGTTACTACCAGACAGTATGACTTTCGTCCAAGACTCATGACACTCACCGGACCAAAAAGATCCATGTGAAGCAATTGGAGAGGAGAGTTAATGGAATTGGTGGTTTTAGGCTTATGTGAAGATTTGTGCTGTTTTCCTTTGGAACATGAGATGCAGTGTTCCATAGGAGTGAAATCTTTGAGAGGTAATCCAGTGACTAGGTTGCCTCGAACAAGTCGATTCATTGTTTTGAAATTGACATGTCCCAACCTCTTATGGCACAGGAAAGATTCATCTTCAGAAGCCTTTGAGAGAAAACACGATTCAAAGCCCGATGAGTTGTTCATATCCAAGCTATATGTGTTGTATCTTCTGGGAGCACGCATGAGAATAAGTTCTTCCGGAATCACCACTCCTGGCTTCAAGATATGACATTCTTTTGAATTGAATAAGGCACAAAAGTCCTTATCACAAATCTGTGAGACACTCATCAGATTGTATTTCAACTGAGGAACAAAGTTGACAAATTCCAGACTATTTACTCCATTTGATACTGTTCCTTGTCCTTCAATCTTTCCTCCTCTTGGGTTTCCAGCAAAAGCAACATACTCTCCATCAATTTGATGATAATCTTACAGCAAGTTAAAGTGCCCAGTCATATGTCTTGAACATCCACTATCTACATGCCAGATGTTATCGCCGGTTCTTCTTGATTGTCCCTATACACAACGAACCATTTATACGTTTTGACCAAAATTGTTTCAATCAAGAGATCTTAGTGTTAGGATATGACATCTCATTGGAATCAGAATTACAACCATCCTTTGAAGAAGCACGGTTATCGAATAGAACATTATTTTTAATTTTCCACGTTCGTTTTAAATAATTTTAGCATTTTTAATTCTTTTACGCCTAGATTTTCTACTGTGAGAAGACTTAGGCAACACGTATGAATTTAATGAACTTTTGGAAGGCGATTCTTCATTAGAATTTGTAGTTGTCAATTTACAACTTTTTGAAACATGGTTTGAGGAACCACAACTAAAACAAACGTTTTCACAAGATATCTTAGCCTGATAATAGTCATCACAATATGAAGATGATTGTGATGTTGAGGAATCTGAACATGAGACAGTTCTCTCATCAATAACTTTGTCTTGAAGACGATGTGCTTCGTTTAATCTGAAAAATTCCATGTTGCTCATGGTTTCACGTGGTACATCATTCACAATAATTCATGCACTTTTAAATTTGGTAACACATGGCATAACATTCAAAGAATTAGGAACAAAAGGCAAATCATTTTTAAATTTAGAAACATCACATCCCAAACCCGTATGCTCAGCAGGCATCGAATCAAAATACAAGTTTTTAACGTGTTCACACATATTTGGTTTTGACACGGACATATTATTACATTCATCTGACTCAAGTTCTTTTAAAATAGTTCTATCATTAGCACTCTTATCAAAATCATCTTCGAAATTTACACAATTTGATTCTGCACAAGAAGCAAAACTGTCAGAATCGGAGGACGTAATATAAGCATCAGGAGATAATGTACAAACAAAAGGTGTGGAAACATGTGGAGTTGGCATATCAGCAAATCTCCCTGATTTAGAATAAGGAGGTGGATGAGAGTTATACCCAAGACCTTCTGTGCTTTTTCTATTAAATTGTTTATCAATTATTCCAAACAGAATTTTCTGATCCATATCCATGTGGCCAACCTGTAATTTGGCTTTTTCTGTATTTTGGACTCTTTCAGTTAAAATTGTATTATTAATGGTTTGAGTATTGAGTTGCACAATTAAGGAGCGATTTTCACCAGAAATATCACGAATTTTCTTTAAGTAAAGTTTCTCATTTTTGGCCACAGAGTCATACATCACCTTAATGTGATTTCGTTCATCAATCAAGGCTTGATTGATGAATCTGTATTTTTGAATTTCATTCAAGCAAGATCTCGAATTACACAGTTTAGAAATAACCTCAGCAGACACAGTAGTGAGATCCTCAGCAGGTTCAATCATGACACACTTGCCCATGTCCTCCACATCAGCCATCAAGGCTTTATCAGCAGCTTCCTCAGCTTGGTCTCCCCAATGATAATGTCTATCAGCTTGACACACAAGAGCTGTGGAACTTGAAGATGTGTTTGTCTTTGGAGAATTGGTAGCTTGTTTTCCAGAGGAAATCTTCTTTTCTTGCTGATCCTTGGAGGACGGCTCCTTGCAGTTTCTGGCAAAGTGACCCAGCTGATCACAATTGTAGCATCTCACCTTCTTGATATCAAACCCAAGTGTCTTTCCCTGCTTGAATCTGTCTATGCCAGTTCTTTTGATGAATCTTTTGGCTCTTAAGGTCAACATGGCCATGCACCAATCAATGTCCATTTTCTCCAAATCATCAGGATTAATCTGCTCCAAGTCATCAAGTTGAAAGCTAACCGGTGTTAGATTTCCAGAGATCAGTGCATCATAGCACGACATGAAAGCAGTCATGATTGAGACATAATCATCAGGTATCATGGTGACAGTCTTTTGAGGAGCTGAGGAGCTGGTAGAATTAATTGCAGCAGCTGAAGGAGGGACATCAGTCTGAAAGTATGGGCTACCGGATGAGCTTGATCCAGCAATAAGAGCTGTGTTTCCAGACTGATTTGACGGGGTGATTGCTCCCTTCTTAATCTCAATTTCATAAGATTCAAGAATGCTATAGACTTCCTGTTGAGACAGAGCACTCAGATTCTCAGTCTTTTTGATCATGATTCGATACATATTCCATTCCTCAGTAAGAGAATCTAGGAGTTTCTTGTTTAGATCAAGAGTAGGGTACTCAACTCCCATTACCTTCAACCTTGATACAATGCTTGAGAAACGGTTGATCAAATCAGATATTGATTCTCCCCTTACACTGCTGAACATCGCATATTGTTTCTTGATCAGATCTCTTTTGCTTTCCCTGACATCCTCACTTCCCTCATATCTTGTGCACAAAGCAGCCCATAAGTCTTTGGCAGTTGTGTACTCGGCAAAGATGTTGAAAATATCCATAGGAAGAGCCATGGCAATAGTCCCGTAGGCCTTGTTGTCTCGGGCAATCAAGGCAAGATCTTTCTCATCATACTCAGATACTAACTTAGGACGTTGAACATCAGCAATGGTAGTTACGGGCTTGTGGGGGCCATCGCTGATAGAACTCAACAATGTATAATCGTGAAATTGAAAGAAAAGCTTCATCTTTTTAGTCCAGTCATCAAATTCTCTTGTGGACACAAGAGCAGGTGGTCTATTTCCCCCAGAATGTTCTGTTGAACTTGAAGTGGCCATGATATTCAGAATCGAAACTAAAACAGTAACTAGTTTCGATAGAACAACTTCTATCGAAACAACTAGTTTCGATAGAACAACTTTTATCGAAACAACTAGTTTCGATACTGAAAATTTTCCAGGCAAGTTTCGATAACCACAGTTTCGATAGAGATAAGACAAAAATCTAGTTTCGATAGTACCTTCTCCCGACAAAATGTAGACAAGAAGTTTCGATGATCAACAGAAATCAGAAACTGTCCCCAGTAGTTTCGATGCCTTCTTCTCCAAGCTCAGAAATACTCCATTAATGATAATCTCCAGAAATCAATAGTGCAGAAATGACAAATCAATCCAACAAAAACCTTCGTCTAACACTCCTGATCACTAATCCAACCTTCGATTCTTGAAATCACGAACAAAAATCCTTGAAAACGATGAAACAGTACGTCTGAGATGTTATGTGCAGATTTCAACAAAAACCTCAAAATACCTCACAAATCACCTAGAATCGATCACAAAACATGATAACACTCAAAAACACTAGAGCATAATGCTCTGATACCAATTGTAGGTCCAGATTTCGCTTGAAATCACTAATTTGATCGATTACGCACACAAACAGGCGGAAACTGTGTGTATGGTGGTGAAGCAGATGATAGAAACAGTGTTGGTGAAGATAACAGGCTAACCACACTATGAATCAACACGCAAATGGTATGAAAATGTAAGAACACAGTGAATAAACAACTGCAAATTGTATTGATTCAAGAACAATGTGAAAGAGAAGGTTCAGGGTTACAGCCGCTACTCACACCCTAAACATTCTCAAACTAGACTATTTATAGTAGTGACAGGTATCGAAACTATGTTCAATCGAAACTACTAGTTTCGATTGACCATTTACATGGTGATACACAGACTGTCGAAACTACCATCTATCGAAACTACTAGTTTCGATTGAACAAACTCAATCGAAACTAAGTAGTTTCGATGGCCCAGACTTGGAAATAAAAACAGTAAATTACAGAAAACTGAAATTACATTTAATGAAATGACAGAAAGTAAACTAGTCTAAAACTGTTTAAACAAACAATAAATGACAACAGCTTATACATAAGATATGACTCTACACATTGTTTATTAACGAAACGCATGGAACCGCTCCAAGGTGTCCATTTCAAGTTAACGGTCAACAAAACATGCATGGTTATTATATGACCGATGAGATATTCCATTCTTAGTTAACTTTTGTGAAATATTTTTCTTATCCAAACGACACCAAGGAAAACAAATTTAAAAAGGTGCAAGAGTCCGCAAGAAAAGATGTCGAACGAGCTTTTGGTGTTTTAAAAGCTAAATGGGCTATAATTCAACGACCGACCAGTCCGATGAAGCGCTAGATGATACGAAATCAGATGTGCGTATGTCTTATATTGCACAATATGATTTTAAAAGATGACTGGAATGCCATATCACCGATGTACATTGAGGATCCTCCGACCGATGCAGTGGTTGACGATAATATCATTTCGGAGCTGCGGGATCAAAGCACATATTTTAGACTTAAATTTGATCTTATGTAACATGTTGCAACAAACTTGGACATCCCGGTTTCGGACGACGAGTAGCTTAATAATTTTTTTTCAAGCTTTTTTATTTTTTCTGTTATTTATGTATTTTATAATTAATGAATTTTATGTTTTTTTTATTTTAGTGTTTTTTAATTTTAATATTTATATTTATTTAAATATATAATTTAAATTTTATTTAAAATAAAGGCTATGGTAGTTTAGGGTTTCATCCCTTGTGTTTAAAGTAGTTTAGGGTTCCACCCCTTGTGTTTAGAGCACTCCTAGCCCAATCTCCATATCTATTATTCTATATTTTTGTAAGTGGTAGAAAGAGAAAAAATAATAAAAAAATATTTTTTAATTAAATAGATAGATATGGAGAATGGGATGTGAGATTTTAAAAAAATGATAGGTAAATTTAGAAAATGTTGTTTTTTAGTTAAATTATGGGGATGCGGAATGGACCTTGTGAAATGCTCTTAGGGTAGTTTAAGGTAAAAATGACATGTCATGACATGATATGTTTTGATTGGATAACTTTTAGGGTACTTTTGGATTCAAGGGGTTCCACCCCCTCCACCCTGTCTGTTTGGTATGAGGTAATGAAATGAACGAGGGAATTGAATGGAGTAGTAAATGGAATGGACAAGAGAAATAAATTGATCATTACCATTTCATTGTCTTATTTGGTTACCCTATTAGAATGAAATAAATAATTACTTCGTGCTGTTTGATGGACAGGAAAATATTTTATGAAAAATAAAATATTTTTAACTAATAAATTTATATACTACGCGTCGTGTTTCGGGTCATGGGACGTGTCATGGGTCAGGGCATGGGTCGAGTCATGGTTCGGGTCATGGATCCGGACATGGCTCGAGTCTTGAGCCGGGCCATGGGTTGTGTCATGGGTCGGACCATTGTTGATGTCATTAATTAAACAAAATCATTCCATTATTTGAAGGAATGAATGAAAATCATTAGAAGAGAATAATCGCATTCCCTATGTAATGGTCTATTACATTTCTATGTGATTAACAAATATGTTTTTTTTATTAGTATAATTACTCATTCTATTTCATCATACATTCATGCATAACAAACTCTACCGTAGATTTTAAGTATTTTAAATAAGTATATTTAATATTTATAATATTAAATAAAAACTAGTCTTTACTTTCCAACAAATAGTGCAAACTGCAAAGTTATACCGGCAGCGAGTGATGCATAGCACGTTACCAAGTACCTTTTATTCGTTACGGTCAAACACCAGTCAAACAATACGACGATGCAGTCTCCGACGACCACCACCACCACCTACACTACCATTCCGATCTCCGGAACTGACGTCATTTTCCGATCGTTTCAGAACCTATTCTCTTTCTTATCCCTCTGCCGACCCTGGCCGGAATTTATCTCTAACGCCGGCTCATTCGACTGGCCGGACTCACTCACCGTCGCCACTACCAGAATTCGCGTCAACTCGAAGTATTTCGGAGTAAACTATGGCATCATCATCACCGCCTGCGCCGCCGTATCCTTAATCGGGGATCCGACGACGCTATTAGCCTTCGCTTCGGTATTCACCTTGTGGCTTGTACTTCACGTTTTTCGTGAAGATCCGATGGTTGTGTGCGGACACCACGTTCATGATCACCTCGTTACTCTCTGTCTCGTTTTGGTCACCGGAATTGCTATTTGGAAATTAGGTTTTGTTAGCAATCTCCTTATCGGAGTCGCCGTTGGGGTTTTGATCTCGGTTGTTCATGAGGTTTTCAGAAACCCTCAGGGAGTTTACCTTGATGAAAGTGATGCTGCCTCTGAAGGATTGGTCTCATCCCATGAGTAATACAACATATTTATTTTTTTCCAATAATTCTGACAGTGATTTGTATTTGTGTTGATAGTGTTTAATTGATTGAATTTGGGAATTTTGGATTGTTGTGAGGCTTGTTTGTTATTATATACTAGTAGACAAATACTGAGAGTTTCTCTTTTTACTTGTTTGATTTGTGATTGTTACTTGTGCTGTTATGGATATCATCAATTTTATCATATTTCTACTGTGCTTTTAGGTAAGTGTTCTTTGTTCTGGTGAATGGTGATCATACTATGTGAACTCATTGAATCTGAACTCTTTAGATATAAGCTTGAATTTGACTCAAATACATGTCCAATTTCTTACTGGCATCTTGTCATTCAGTATGAATAATCAAACCCTTTCGGTTACAAAAAGGGGGCTGCTATTGGAACACCAATCTCAAAAGTGTACATCAGCCCCCTGTCACATCATGCGGGTTGTATTGGTCATACGAGCCGTATGATTTGGCGAGAAACGGTCACACAGGCCGTATTACTTTGTCAGTGGTCAAATTAGTCATTTCAATGCCAATCAATCACATCATATTGGCCGTATGATTTGGCGAACACCAACTCATGCAGGCTGTATAAAGGTATCATACAGGCCGTATGACCATTTTTGCCATATCATACAGGTGGTATGACCTCTGGTGTCTGTATGTCAGTGATGTTTTAATCTTGGTTCAAGAATGTTTATGCTATGCTGATCAAGTGTCATATAATGTAAATTGGTTAAACTCAATTACTCAAACAACATAGTAGATTATATTTTGGGAAAACTGATCTACTAATTGATGTATCAAAAGCTAATCCAGATTTAAATCTTGCTACTCATTCTAACTAATTTTGCTAATGTTTCTTGAGCAGCTAAAGTTTGAGCATGATTATGGCCAAGCATCACTGTCCTGATACTAATACATGTCCTGCACAATTCTTCCCCATTATCAAAATGGCCACCTCTCAACAGCAATTTAGCTCTTGTTTCCAGCAATGTAGCCTTCAAAAGTGTCACATCTTGCCAGACATATTCATCAATTCTCTGGTGCGAATTCATCTTGTTCTTCCAGCAAAGTGATCCATGACACCAATCTTGTATTTGGGAAACAAACGATTTCTCCACTTCTTCAAGAACATTTGTGCAGACTTTTAGTAGCTCCAAAGATGAATTACATCTTGAAAATGTGGTAAATGCCCTGATTGCTAATGGGAGAGCGGTTTTCTTGATGAAAAGAACCATGTCATGGGCTTTTAATTGGACTACCGGTGGCTCGGATTTGTACCCGAATACAAGAAAGGCAGAAGCCCAAAGATGGTCCAAGTTTGAAACCAAGTTTCCTAGTTTTCTTATGCCTTGAATCGTTGCTTTGGCTGTAAGTAAACCCCCTTTCAGTTTTGCAAAAAATTGAGTAATCGGGTGAAGTAAAATGTAACATCCAGGATGTCGATTTGCTCTTCTTGCAAGCCCTAATTTGACTAACACAAGAGCTGAATCTTCTTCACTTTTAGAAGTTTGACTTTGTAGAAACCCTGAACAACAAAATAAAGTCATGTTTGCACACTTGGCCCATTTCTTGAACCGGTTGGTCGAACCGGTTATGCTGGTTGCAGCCGCGGCTAGTAAGTTTGCTGAAACGGGCAATGGAGCAAACCAAGCCCCGACTAGAAGCATCTTTGAGGCAAGAGCATTTCTAGTCCCGTTATCTTCTTGCAAAATAGTCATGCAAAAGATCAAAACTTTGAGTAAAAACTTATTATTCCCCCAAAATACTTCATCAAAATGAGATGAAATTTCCTCCAAACGGATATGATTTATGGCTTCAAAAAGAGTTGAAGGCGCGATTGCAAGTTCAGAAAGTAACGACCCAATTACCGACAACCCGAAACTCGATCTCCCCAAATTCTCATCAAATTTTGCAAGAATTTCGATATCTTGAGCCGGGTATTCTTTCTTCCGCCTTCCTTTCATTAACAAGATTGCATCTTTTAATGCCAATGGTTGAAGTTGCATCAGATCAAAGCTCATAACTCTTGGTAACCTAGTTGTGATAATAACATGTGATCCACCTGTATTTCTTGGTATCAAATCATGTAAATCCTTCCCTTCCCACCAATCTTTTTCTGTTTCAAGATTATCGATTATCAGTAAATATGGCATATCGCGAAACAGTTCCCGTTTTACCCTTTTGAAAGCTTCAGTTTCTTGCTCATCAAAGCTCCTAATCCTCCCTCTTTCTTTCTCTTCATCTGCACTTATATCTAACCCTAGATTTAATGACAAATTAAATATATTCTGCCTGAAATACCTAGCTTCCCCACCTACCCACAAAACCATTTTGTATCTTTGAGAATATCTGTGTGCAAACTCTAATGCAAGCTCTGTTTTCCCCATTCCTGGACCTCCATTGATGCACACAATGCTACTTCCAAGATTCTTGTATTTCCCACTCTTTGTTTTCTTGTATTTTGGTCTTTTTAACAAATTTCTCCCAATAACCGGTTCAACCCAAGCTTCTAATTTCGGTTCTTTACACTTTCCCACTTCTAAATTTATAAACTTTCCATTTCTACCCTCATCACCTTCACTTTCTTCATCTGCAAGCCCTTCTGATGTTCCTGGTGTTCTATCTTTACCAACATTAACAGCATTTTCGTTTTCAAATTCCCGACAACCGAAAAAAGCAGTTTCAATTTCCGCCAGCTCCTTTTCTCGACCTACAAAAAACCGGTTTTTTGTAAACTGGATTTCGTCAATGTTTTCAATTTCTTTCTCAGCTACACTCATTCTTCCAAGTTTGCCCCTTAAGATCCCAGCTGTTTTCGACACACATAACCGCCAGTTACCATCGTTTGCTTCCAGTTTAAACTCGTGTGACTTCGTTAACCCATCGATCGCTTCTTTGCCTTCTTTACTGTCTGGATTCTGACCCAAAAGATTTACAACTTCATTTAAGTCGGTATCGAAGAACAATGGGATCAGATTCTTTTTCTGAGCAAAGAATCTAATTTCTTCCAGACTTAGATAACTCCGCAGGCTATCTTTAGTGACAACCACAACCCCAAATGTGACAGAACAAATGACTCTGTCAGCAACCTCATGACTTTGAGAATCTGAGTATTTTGCTCTGTCAGCAACAAAGCATGCAATGCCTTGAAGCTCAAGCTCCGATTTGAGCCATTTACAGAACCGGATCAAGTTCGGGTTTTGCCCGTGGTATCCTATGTAAACATCACAGCTTCTTAGTTTAGCATTAGCTGGAGACACAGACCCTTTCTGGAAGGAAACCCTAGGGATAGGGAATGAGAACGAGACACGTGGCGCTGCTGTGTTATTAGAATTCGTGCTAGTGTCGGAAGAAGGTACCGGGAACGGGATACAGTTGACGATCTTGAGCTTTGTGTCGTCGGAAAAATCGTATCTTTCGGATGGGGGAGTGTGGGAAGTGCTTGGGATATCATCGGACCCGTAGTAGGATAGAGGAGTGGATGGGTGAGTGAATGTAGTTGGTGTGGTGGCCGCCGTGGCGGTTTCGTTTTCTTGAGGGTGATTTGTGTCATCTCTGGTGGCTCTAGGAGATATGTAAGGGGATTGCAGGGCGGAGACAAAGGCGGAAGATGGTGGTGAGATTAGAGAGGGAGAGTTGTATGGAGATGATGAAATTGATGTTGCTGGAACAATGTTGGTTAAGATCTCTTTTCTTGGTTTTTGGGCGGAGTTTGATATTTTGATGGTGAGGTTAGTGGTGGCTGAGGGTGGTGGTGGTGGTGGTGGTGGAGGTCGTTCTTGATTCATATTGAAAGAATATTTTCAAGAAATCTAGTAAAGACTGGATTTTTATTCAAGAATCACAACCACACCAAAAGGGTATGTCAAAATCATTCAAGAAAACATTTTTTTTTATCAAGATTGAAAGTGGGTATACAGTAATCAATCAAAAACAGAAGTTAGATTCCAGTTTGCTCAAATTTATGCTGACAGAATAAGTCAAAAAAGGATTCAAATCTGTGGTGGTGATTGTGACTGTGATTCAGAAACTGTGATGAATGCAACAGTAGACTTTATGAGCAGGAAGAAGGGGTTACATACATACATGTGAAATAATACTTGAGCTTCTTTCATTTGTGGGCCTTCACTAGTCAGAACTCACAAGTACCACCAAACCCTACAAAAAACAGTTTCTTGATATGAATTGATTGAAGTACAACATCAAAAGCTGAAGGTGCAAGTTTACCTAAAGAACACCATCTCTGTATCAAGAAGATGTGCAGGAGGTAAGACCAAATGGGTTAGATCTACAATGTTTTGATTATATAAAATATTTGTTTAAATGGCTTAAAAAGAAGCTGAGTGGGTGTGTTATGGTGTAAACAAACCATTTTCATTGGGGTTTGGCAATTTCTTTTTGTTTTATGTGCTGTCTAGTTAACAATTCAAAATCTTGGGAAATTACTAAACTAGACACAGGTTTTGACTGGAATCTAACATGTGGTTTTGCCAAGATTGGTCAGAAAAGTAATTTTTGAAGAGGAAAGAGGCTTTTGGAGATGAAAGCTCAGAACATATTGGTAAATGGGGTGATCTTTAACTAATTCTTGATAATAAAATAGTAGTCTTAAATTGAGTTATTAATATGTATGATTCCTTAGCCAGCCAGGGAGGTCCAGGGTAAATGTTAAAATTTGCTCCCCTTTGTCTGACATGTATGATGGCAACGGTGTTTCTAAATTTGATTATTAACCAATTGCAAAAAAATAAAAAAAATAAAGTTTCATTAGAAATTTTATTTTGGGTATTCAATAATTGTTTTTCTTACCTTAAAAATTTTAAGTTTAAGGTGTTATACATGTTAGGTATGTAAACATCAGTGTTTTGAAACCCGGACCTGCCGGTCAGACCGGGAACCAGTGGTCTGACCGGTCCGGTTACATATGTTTAAACGGTCCTGCAGCGACCCGGCGGTCGGACCGGAAAATCGGTGGTCGGACCAGTTTTTTTTTTTATCTCTTTTAAGTTTCTTGGATTCATATTTCAAAACTAATTGTTACTTTAAAAGTATTGGAATTGACTTGTTGGTGATTTTTGAAGGATTAATGGTTGTTTGATTGATTTATTTTTATAATGTTTATGATGTCGTCCGGTTCTTAAATCCGGTCCGACTGGTCCGACCAGTGGACCGGTTCGATGTCCGGTTTTGAAAACGGATCACATTACATATGAATTGGTGGTTGCATTCTTAAACCATCTTTGCTCTATCAATGCCTTTTCTGTTAAAAATCATATCCACTCATTTTACACATCAACAATTCTTCGTTAAAGCAATCCATCCATCTTTCACTCATCTTCTTCTTTTTCACATCATCATCATCACTTTTACATTTATTTTATATAACAAATTAATTTATTATAACATGCTGTTTAGTTTTCCGCATAGTATAAATAAATATAATAAATTATGCTTAAATATTATAAGATTAAAAATGAAAAGTATAATAAAATAATATATAATTTTCAGAAAATTTTTAAATTTTGAAATAATGAGAGGAAATTTGACTGTTTGAAATTTATTAAAAGTGTAAAAATTCTTATATTTCACAAATTCTTAAATTTTACATATTCTTAACTTTTATTAAAATCTTTTAAAAAATTCTTAAATTTTATAAAGTTTGCATTTTTTTACAAGTATAAATATTTTACAAACTTTAAATTTTTAATAAAAACATAAATTATTTTTTTACAAGAAAAAAAAAATTTAATTAAATATCGAAAGGCACCCACGCTAACATTTGTCGTTCATCCGTTGACACAGATGTCCCTCACACAAACGTCCATGGATGTAGTCACTACGTACGTAGGCTTGTCCGTCTTCACGTCTAGTCGGTTGGTTTTGGTCATTTGTGAATCTCACGTTGCGGGTGATCTCATAAAAAAGATTGAAAATTAAGTTTTTTTATAAAACATAAATTTTTATTAACACTATTTTAAAATCAAACACATGTGTGTGAAGTTTCTTCTACAAAACTTATACACTCATTAATTAGTTAAATAATTTGCTGAGTAATTAGACGTAGAGGTGCACAAATCGGTTTTTTCTAACCGAACCGGTTTGAACCGACCCGAACCGGGTTGGTCAACAATTGGCCAAAACCGGTTTGGCCCTAAACCGGTTCGGGTTAAACCAGTTTTCAAACGAGAAAACCCCAACCCTATCAAACCGGTTAGGGTAGGGTTTGAACCGGTTTGAATGGTAAACCGGTTTTTTAATTAAAAATTCAATTTAATTAAATAAAATTAAATCAGGGGTATTTATAATTACTATGTTTTTTAAAATTCATTTTAAGGTTTTTAATTAAATCCTTTCCAATTTTAGATATATATACGTTTGTAAACCCCTAATAAGGAATGTAAAATTACTTAATTCTTAATTTATGTATTATTTTAAGAATGCTATTTAAATCCTTTTCAATTCTTAATTTAATTAAATCCTTTCCAATTTTTAATTATATCCTTTCCAATTTTGTATATATCCGTAGATGGAAATAAACACAAATAAGGTATGTCATAATATTAAATTCTTTAATTAATTTTGTATTATTTTAATAAATGCTATTTAATCATTTCTAATTCTTAATTTAATTAAATCCTTTCCAATTTTAGATATATCCGTAGATGGAAATGAACCCAAATAAGGTATGTCATAATATTTAATTATTTAATTAATTATGTATTATTTTAATAAATGCTAGTTAATCCATTCTAATTTTATAATATACGTTTAAATTCAACCCCAAAATTGTAAACCGGTTAAAAACCAGTTTTGATAAACCGGTTTGGATAAACCGGTCTTCAACCCGATGGACCCCTGAATGCTTTAAACCGGTTATAAACCGGCGGTTTATACGTAACCCGAACCGGTTTGCCTTGAACCGGTTAGCGCTTAACCGGTTTGCCGATTTGAAAAACCAAACCGGTTTTTTTGTGCACCACTAATTAGACGAATGGTCTGTGTTTAAATAATAACTAACCACCACAAAGTCGTGTGGCGATAAGGACGCTTGGGCTCTCTAAAGGAGACCCGGGTTTGATCATCCCCGGGTAAACACTTTGAGTGGCCAGCCCACAACGATGATCGGGGAATGCCAGGTCAGGGTTTGAGTGTAGTGCGATTGTGGGGCAGAGATAGCAGTTCGAACCCCACCCCTTGGCATGGTTTAGATCTGTGAGTCGGTTGCCTCCTGCAACGTTCTGGGGTGAGGGTGCCGCAGGCCGGTTTGCAAGTCCAGTAATACTCGTTTAAATAATAGCTAGATTTTATATATTTAAATAAAAATAGAGCACTTTTAGAATGAATATCTAACAAATCATAAAGTTTCTTCACGATTTTAAGGATTGTTTTATAAATTTATATCTTGTTATATATATTGGTATTATTGTATAGGATTAGGTTCAAATAAAAAGACTTTTAAATCTAAAAAGGGTGAGAATGATTTAGTGCCATTAGATATATTTTTATTGATTGAGATCAATTTGTAGAAAAAAAGTTGTTGTAAAGATATTTTAGTCATGACCACTTTTGTTGACTTTTTATTAAGCCCCCCTCCCCCCTTAAACGTTCATAAATTTTGCATACGGCATTATTTTTTTTAAAAATTACACCATAAAAACGAGCGTCTTTTATCTTTAAAACGAGTATAGTGTCGTGATATACAAAAACGAAAAAAATTATGTTTTCCAGTTCATTGTAATTATTGTTCGTCATTGTGTCTAATGTTTGGTCATTGTGTCTAATGTTAAGTCATTGTGTCAAATATTTTTTATCATTGTGTCTAATGTCAAATATTTTTCTAATGCCAGGTCATTGTGTCTAGTGTCAAGTCATTGTGTCAAATATTTTTTATCATTGTGTCTTGTAGGATCGTGAAAGTACAAGATGGTTCTGTTCTTAGTTGAAATTGGCGGAAACAATAACAACTACACAAGTATAATCGAGTAAACAGAAATAATACTTTTAAGAACACTGTTGTATTAAGCTTTTGCAAATAAACGATTACAAATGAAACTCAATCAAAAAGCACACTTACAATGAAGTGTTTACACAGTATTTATACTTACTTAGAGTCAAGACAGACCCTTGATTCTAAGGATCAGATCTAACACAGACCGTTGATCTTTTGTATATAGCTAACTATTACACGTTTAGTCTAAAACTAGTTAACTTTATTGAAGCGTCTTCTTTATGCATTATTGCTTGCATGCTTGGAGAAGAGCATTGTTGTCTTTCATTGGTTGTGCCATTGAGGTTCCTTCTTCTTTGAGTGTGTCAGTTGCTTTTGCAGAAAGTTGTCAGTGACGCTTGACATGGATAGTCAGCTGTAACGATTTGTCTTCAAGGCACACATCTGTCAGCAGCAAAGATGAGGATCAGTAGCAAGATGTGACCATCCAAAGCTGCTGATGATTTGCCTGTCAGCAGCATCAAGTGTTGATGCTGCTGAGAAGCCTATCCGCAGCAACTTTGGTCTTCAGCAGATAAGGCTATCCGCAGCAGATTTGTTCTTCAGCAGGAGAACAAGTATCCGCAGCAGTTAAGCTTGTCTGCAGCAGTTTGTTGGTCAACGACAAACTCTAAGATCAACAGCATTTGTACTTAGAGAATTTTGTAGCCATCAGTCTTTATTTCTACAAACTCCCCCTAGACTGATGCTACCAAAATTCTCTTACTGCCTTTGTTGCTGAAGCTTTTGCATGTTTCTAACTATCCTTTCAACCTCATATCCTCTCTGGTCCATGCTGGGATTGTTAAGATGAAGCTCAGATAGAGTCTTGATGTCTTTGCTTGCCATTTTGAAGATAGCTTTGCTTGAATACCTCATCTTCTGTCCTTTAACATCTGTCAGAGTGAATTCATTCTTCTCAGCATTGTAGGACCAGCTGATGAATGGAGAGTGGGATTGAAGAGGTTTGGCATCAATGATTTCATTTTTGCTGGGGTTGAAGTAATGTCTGATTTCCAGCAATAGATGTCTCCCACCTTCATTCTCAGGCTCAGAGGATTCACCCAGCTCCATCATTCTTCTTAGATCAGAATCTGGAAGCTGCAGTACCTCATCAACAGATATATAGATTGATCTTTTAGGTTCTGTCCTCCCCCTAAACACTTCAAACCATTGGTCTTGAGGGCTGTATGACCATCTGATTATTTCTCTTGAGTCTTCTGGTTTGGAAGTGAGTTTGTTTTTCTTTTTGGGAGGTTGTTGATGAGTAGGAGCTGGGTGTGAGGATTTGGACTTTGAAGGAGGAGAGGAGGGAGGTCTAGGAAGGAGAGTGGAAGGTTGTTGGATTGAGGAAGTGTTGGGTGAGAGAGAAGGATTGGGTTTCTTTGATTTTCTTTCTTCTTCTTAAATGTTTATCCTTTTCTTGGAGCCTTTCTTCTCCAATCTTTCTTCCTCGTCCTTCTTTACTTTAAAATAGAGGGCTTGCAGGTTCATAAAATTCATGGGACCTAGCCTCTTTCCACTCTCTCCTCTAGCCTTAAAGAAGTCAATCATGATCTTCCTTTCTTCATGGGTCCTTTTATTAAAGGCAATGGTCTTTTTAGACTTTTGTTTGGCTTTTTCTTCTTCTTCAGCCTTCTTCTTTTTTGCCAATTGACCCTGCTGACCCATGAAGGCTCTGTAAATCTCTTTGTTTGATAGTTTCTCAAGGTAGTCTGCATCCTCACCTTGAGAAACTAGAGCCTTTACCCACTCCTCTCTCATTTCTTTGGCTAGTTCAGAATCAGTTATTCTGAACTTAGCCTCTTCCTTCTTCTTCTTCTCTAGTTCTTCTTCTTCCTTGTCAAATTGTTCCTGTAGTTGAAGAGCAAGAGCTTCATCTTCTTCAATCTGATAAACTGCAGGAATCTTTACTTTGAGCTCATCCAGTTGTTTTGCATACAGCTGGATTTGTTGTTCTCCGAGGAGAATGGCTGTGAGTCTATCTTCAGCTTTCTTTGTTTCAGCCATCTCCTCTTCTTCTTTTTCTTTCTTCTTTCTCTTTCTTTTCTCTTTGCAACCTCTCTTCGTCTTCTTCGGTCATAATTCCCTTTCCCTTATCTTTGTTGGATGCCTCTGCTTTGGCTTCACTGATCACAACAGCAGATGATGGTGCTACTGTTGGAATCTCAGCTTCAGCTTCATTGGCAATTTGGGGAATGGATAAGGTAGGGGAACTGACTTCATCTTCTTCCCATTCCATACCTGTCACATCCTTCCATACCTCTTTCATCTTTTCCTCTTCTCTTCTTTTTGATTCTTCTTCTGTGTTCAGTCTGACTGTTGGAGAAGAGAGAAAGGATAGGTCTGAGTCAGATCCAGATTCCTCCTTGTACAAAGAAGCCTTGATGATCTTGATCATTTCTTGACTTTCTAAGGAGTTGACATTGAAGATGAGTGATCTGAGCTCAAAGACCTTGTGCAGGAAGGCTGAAGGTAGGAGCAAGATCTCCTTGATGTTGACTGTTAGAGAAGATCCATTGCTCAGGAAGAAGGTAAAGTCATGGGAGTCAGTGCTTGTCCATCCTTGCACTTCGACATCCCTGACCATTCTATTGTACAGGAATCTTCTCCAGCACAGAACTTCTTCTTTTGTGAGAAGACTGCTCCTTATTATTTCAAGTCTTCTAGGAGACAGTCTTCTTTCTGCTGCTGTTGAAGATTCAGGATAGGCTACCCTTTTTGCTGCTTGTATTTGTCTTTGAAAGTTTGGTAGATTATCCTCCATCGAGTCATAGAACCTACCAATGGCAAGTTCTGCTGAGAGGTCTGTTGAGTTGTTGATGCATTGTAGATGGTATAGGTGAAGGACTTGGATGCTGTTGAGAAAGTCCCAGTTTAGCTCTTCTACTCCGCCAAACTCCCAACCAATCCAGAACCTCTCAGACTTTCCATCATACCCCCACGCTAGTATTGTTTCAAACTCTAGCTGTGTTGAAGTCAGTGGAAATTGGGGGGCAGTGGAGTGACTTATGATGGCTGCTACTTCAGGGATGATGCTGAAAGATGTATATGTTTGTTCTGTGTCTTCGGCATCATTCAGCATCTCATCAACAGCCCTGACGACTAACTTCCAGTCTTCAGATGTCCCTTCTTCTTCGTTATCTGAAGCTGTCAAGTCATGAACCTGTACAAAAGCTGGCTTGAAAAGTGTGCTTTGAAATACAGCCTGCTCTTGAATCCAGTCGTCAAGACTGTCTGAGTCTTCCTCCATTGGGACCATCTCCCCCTTTTTGGTTGCATCAGTGGACAAATAAGCATCAGTTTGGGTGCCCACTGATACAAGGGAGGGAGTAGGTACAGTTGGGCATTGATGGGCTTCATGCATAGAGACTTGGTGTCTTAGTTTGGACACTTCAGCCTCTATCGTAGCCACCCTGGCCGTCAATTACAAGATATGAAGTTGCAGTCTGTCCTCATCCACAGTTGTGGAATCCTTGGATCCAGATGGGGCCTTAGGCCTAGCCTCTTCATCCCCATCACCCATGGTTTCTTGGCACTTGGGATTCCTCTCAGTGAGGGGAGTTTCCAAGGAAGCATACTCACTGTGAGTTGCCGTGGTTGAGGTCTTAGCAATGTTGTCACTGTCCTCCTGGTCATTTGATGGACCAGCAGTAGTGACAGCCTCTTCCACATCCACTCTTTCATAACTCCTAGAGTGGACCTTCAGGGTAGAAGAACTTGGGTTGGGTGTGTTGGAAGCAAGATCAATCAGTACCTCCAAGATAGTGGTAGTTGGAGAAGGTACATCATCTTGATCAGGTTCCTCAACACTTAAGTTCAGAAGAGAAAGGAAAGGCTCAGGGGGCTGTTCTATGGATCTGGGAAGTGATCCTGATCCTAATAGAGAGACATCCAAAGGAAGAGAAGAAGGAGTTCTCTTGCCCCTTTTCCTAGTATATGTCGTTGCAACCGGGGCCCTCTGTTCCGGTTGAACGATATCATCCAAAAGAGGTGTAAGTAATTTTTGTGCCTGTGCATCCTTAGTAGTATGCACAGGGGTTCGAATGATAGAAGCAGACTGTTGTTCAGGATGTGAGGTGGAGGGTGTGGGATCAGTATCAGCTGGGATTGCTGAACTGTCACCCGGGGTACTCTGTATGTTCAGCATTGTAGATAACAATGGAACATTGACCCCTGAGAACTTTTTGGAAACAGCTCTCATGCTTTGAAAAATATTATTTTTATGTCCCAACATGATGTAGATTCTTGCAGGTTTTGAAAGTTCTTTTAGTTCTTGATTGAAAACTTCCTGCAAGAATCTTGGGTACATAAAAAATTGTTGCTTTGCACCCTCTTAAAGGTTATATCTCAAACCCTCAAAGATGAGGTGTGCAAAGTTGAAGCCTTGGTTAGTGACCATACCATGGAAGGCGGAGGCAAGTGCGGAGCTCACCTGATGCCATCCACTCCTCTTCTGGGATATGCATTGGAGAAGAGTGTGGCAAAGATACTTCCATAGAGGGCCCATCAGCGCCTTCTCGATCGTATACTCTGTCTGATTTCCAGTGTATCCAATGGATACAAAGGTCCTCATGTATTCATCCTTCGAGTATGAGATGGCTGCTCCCTCATCTTGAAACTTAAGATGTTTTCTGAGTGTGGCTTCCAAGATGGTGATATCCTTGCCGTCTACTTTGGCTTTAATTTGGGGAATCCCCTGTTCGGTTGAGTAGACGGCAGTACTCCAAAAAATCCTCCATATGAGGGATATATATGGTAGGGTTGGTTGTGAGGGCAAAGTAGATTTTTGATCGACATAAGAAATCGATCATATCATTAAATCTTTCGGATTTCTTTCCCTTGGTTAGGTATGCTGTAAGGTTATGGTAAGGGGAGAACTTATCGTCAGGGTTATTGATGCCTGCCATTGTTGTATGATTTGGAAGGAAGGTTTGAAGGTTGGTGGGGACTTGAGAGAAAGTGATGTGGGTTTAGGATGAAATTGAAGGTGAAGTGGTGGTAAGGAAATTTGATTTGTTCTTATAACGGCAGAGGGAAAAAGCAAAATGACTTGTACAGTACAACCTAATCACCTTTTACTGTTACAGCTGTAATACACCGAGGCAGTCATGGTAAAGACTGACGTTGATTTTTACAGCGGTTAAAAGTTAATTTGGACTTAAATTTACCCATCAGCAGCAAACTTGGTTGCTGTGGATGAGGAAGCCTGTCCGCTGCAACCTTGGTTGCTGCGGAAGTTAAGTCTGTCAGCAGCAACTCATCTGCTGCTGATGGATTTAGTAATCCGCAGCAAGGATGTTGCTGCTGACAGTCTTAAAGAAATCCGCGGGAAACCTGTTCCTGCTGATAACTTAAAGCAGTTAGCTGCAAATCTTTGCTGCTAAAGATCAGACCTGTCAGCAGCCAAAAAAGATGCTGCTGACTTATAACTTTTATTTACAAAAAAGGACAGACATATTTACAACAAAGGATAGACGCATTCAACTGAACCAATGATGATGCTTGGTGGTTTCTTTGCCTTCCATTGTTGAGTTGGTGGTTTTCCAGCTCTCTTTGCCTTTTCAGCAACAGAAGCTGCATCTGAGGACTTTGACTTATCAGCAGCAGATTTTGTTGCTGCTGATGGTTTTACTTGAGCAGCTGCAGACTTTGTTGCTGCTGAAGGCTTTCCTTTTGGTTGCTTGGGCTTTACTCGATCAGCAGCAGTTTTGTTGGCTGCTGAAGGTTTAAGAACAGACGTATGCCTATCCTTCTTCACCTTACTGATAGGCTTTTGTATAATTAGGGTTGGAAGAAGAATCTGATTGAAATGATTAAACTTACAATTTGCAGCAAAGTGGTCTGATTCACCACAGATGATGCAAGATTGTTGAGGTTTTGACAACTGCTCCCTTGGTGGAGAAAGAGAGTTTCTGAATTGAGTTGTCTTGGCTTCAAACCTTCTTACCTGTTTGTTCTTCTTTGTCTTCTCAAAAGCATGTTGCTTGAGTTTCTTTGCTGCTGAAGGTAGTAGAAGCAGGTGCTGGCAGTGTGGTTGTATTTTCCACAGACAAAGCATGATTTGGCTAGTTTGTCCCTTGAAAGGTAAACATAGTCCTTTCTTTTGAATAGGTCTTTAAAGTTCCATGGTTGAGCTTTGTTGTGCTCAAAGATGGCTTCTTCCAATGTCTTTTGAGCATGTGGAACTCTTTCTCCAGGCGCATGACATATGTCAAACACCTTTCTCTGAGGCTTTGAGGTTGAAGACTGCCCCTTTTCAACATTTAGCTTTCTTCCGTCTGGAGGATAACTAATTTTGATTTGGTTAAAGGAACATGAGAACTTGTTTGAATGACTTCAAGAACAGGCGGTTCTGGTACTTGTACTGGTGATGAGACCTCCTCAGTTTTATTGGACTCTGAGCAAGTTGACTCAGATTCTGACGAGGTAGTGTATTCTTGCACCAGTGGTTCATGTCTTGAAGGATCAACATCTCGGTTGGCCTTTTCAAGATTTGAGAGATTGAAGCTTGGTTCATGGATGGTAACGTAGTCAGCAGGAGGTGCAACGGCTTGATATTGTTCAGCATGATACGCCAGACCAGTTTTTACCTTTTCATGAATTTGACCATCCAAAAGTCTTTGCAGCTTTTTGGATGCAAATTCATATTTGTCAACATGAACTTTCTGTTCTGCCAGTTCAGCTCTAGTAGCTTTTAGTTTGACCAGTAGATCATCAATCTGAGTTTCAAGATTAGTTTGTTCGTGTTTTAGCGATGAAATCTCTTTCTTAAGACAGTTAATCTTTTCTTTATAAGTATTTTCAACCTTTTTGAACTCAGATTTCATCTGATGAAACTCTTCATTTTGATCTATAAGGTTTTGGTTATGCTTTCTATAACCCAAAACTTTATCAATACAGGCTTGAGAGCAAAGATGTTCAAATACCTGAGGTGGTATCTCTGTAGTGTCTGCCATTAGAGCTTGATTGTTGACAGGCAGTTCTTCATACTGGAAGCTCCAGTCGAACTCAGAAGTTCCAACAATTGCACAGGCTACAGTTTGAACTGGAGGAGTAGCTTGTTGTTGTTGTTGTCTGGGTTGGGCTTGGTGAGATTGTCTTGACTGAGGAGTAGCTGGATTTGCTCTTGGTGCCTTGCATTCTCTAGCAAAGTGACCCAGTACGTTACAATTGTAACATCTTAGTTTGCTTTTATCCAAGCCAACTCTGGTGTTGGAGTTGTTACTTGGAATAGGTCTTCCGGTACTAGAGTAGAACCTTTTTTCTCTTATAGAGAGCATGGCATACGAGTGTTGTATGTCCATTTCTTCTAAATCATCTGGATGAAAGCATTCCAGATCCTCCTTGATAAAGGACATGTTGCTTGAGTTTTCAGAAACAAAAGCAGCAGAGGTTGATGTTTGAGGAGAAGCTTCTAGGAGAAATGGTGAGCTGTTTGTTTGAGAGGTAGGAGTTTGTGGATGGGTGACAATGGGAGGATAGTAGTTGCTTGAACTAGGAACTGAGTGGTCGGAGTGAAGCGCAGATGAGATGCTGGAGGAAGAAGATGTTGATTGATGATTGGAGCTCCTTTCCTTGGCTTGAATCATTTCTAATTCATATGTTTTCAGCATGCCAAAGAGCTCTGTCATCTGGAGAGTTTTTAAATTCTCCGTTCTTCTTATAGACACTGTGTATAGTGTCCAGCAGCTTGGGAGAGATCTGATAAACTTTTTGAGAATATCTTCATTCTCTAGCTTTACTTTGGAGCACTGCAGTTCTCCTACCAGGTAAGTGTACCTGTTATACAAAACGGTTAGTGACTCACCTTCCTTCCATATGAAGTTTTCGTATTGCTGTTTCAGGACGTCTCTTCTGTTTTCTTTGACTTCCTCAGAGCCAGCAAACATCTTCTCAAGAGCCTCCCAGAGCTCTTTAGCAGTTTTGTAACTTCTGAAGTTATGAAAAACTTCATTTGGAAGGCACATTTGGATAGCTCCTAGTGCCTTGAAGTCCACTTCCATCTTCTTTATGTCCTCTTCTGAGTACTTGGAGGGCTCCTTTGGAACTGGTGGTCCTCCAGAGTCAGCAGAGGCCACCATGGGAGTGTAGGGTCCATCCCTGATGGATTTCCACATTCCGTACTCCTGATAACAGAAAAAGCTTTCCATGCGATTCTTCCACATGTCGTAGTCTTCCCCAGATACCAATCTTGGTGGTCGGTTGATGCTGCCGATGTCTTCAAATCCATTGCTCTGTGCCATCTTTGTTTTTGTGGTGACTTGATGAAAGAGAGAGTTTAGAATAGAACCAGAAGTGATTAAACAAGTGTGAGTTTGTTTAATCTGAGTCAAAGCTCTGATACCACTTTGTAGGATCGTGAAAGTACAAGATGGTTCTGTTCTTAGTTGAAATTGGCGGAAACAATAACAACTACACAAGTATAATCGAGTAAACAGAAAGAATACTTTTAAGAACACTGTTGTATTAAGCTTTTGCAAATAAACGATTACAAATGAAACTCAATCAAAAAGCACACTTACAATGAAGTGTTTACACAGTATTTATACTCACTTAGAGTCAAGACAGACCCTTGATTCTAAGGATCAGATCTAACACAGACCGTTGATCTTTTGTATATAGCTAACTATTACACGTTTTGTCTAAAACTAGTTAACTTTATTGAAGCGTCTTCTTTATGCATTATTGCTTGCATGCTTGGAGAAGAGCATTGTTGTCTTTCATTGGTTGTGCCATTGAGGTTCCTTCTGCTTTGAGTGTGTTAGTTGCTTTTGCAGAAAGTTGTCAGTGACGCTTGGCATGGATAGTCAGCTGTAACGATTTATCTTCAAGGCACACGACTGTCAGCAGCAAGATGTGACCATCCAAAGCTGCTGATGATTTGTCTGTCAGCAGCATCAAGTGTTGATACTGCTGAGAAGCCTATCCGCAGCAACTTTGGTCTTCAGTGGATAAGGCTATCCACAGCAGATTTGTTCTTCAGCAAGAGAACAAGTATCCGCATCAGTTAAGCTTGTCTGCAGCAGTTTGTTGGTCAGCAGTAAACTCTGAGATCAGCAGCATTTGTACTTAGAGAATTTTGTAGCCATCAGTCTTTATTTCTACATGTCTAATGTCAAATATTTTTCTAATGTCAGGTCATTGTGTCTAATGTCAGTTCACTGCGTCAAATATTTTTCATCACTGTGTTATATATAATACATAAAAAAAGTGACAAAAATAACACGAAATTATCTAAAATGTAAAACACAATGATAAAAAATATTTGACACAATGACCTGACATTAGACACAAGATATTAGACACAATGACATGACGTATTTGACACAATGACCAATATGCCCTCTCTTTAAAAAAATAAAATGACACATGTCAAGCACAGAATCCTTTTTACCCTTTTTAGATTAATACCATTTTTACTATAACTCAACCCTTATGGTATAATATAATGTTAATTACTAAACTTATTATTTTCTCGGTCTTTAATGGTGTTTAAAGTCGTATAACACCATTATTTTTAGTAATTGCCACAATCTTGAATTATTAATTAACGAGCTTTTAATAGTGTATTATGTTGTTTGCTCATTATGAATTTAGTTTTTAGTTGTTGAATTACTCTTAGTAGCTTGTCCCTAACTTCTCGAAATTATTTAATACCGTTATATTTAATCTCCCTCTTCATAAGTTTGAAAACACAACTCATGGGTTTCATTTTAACTTTATTTCGTGTTCAAAGTTTTCATAAATACAATATAAGTTCAAGCATTTTTCTAAAAGGAAATTATATTTATGTTTTAAAAAAAATCTAAAAGCAGTTATTGATTGGATAACAAAACTAAGTATTTTAAAAACTATATTCATAGATCTTGGACTCATAACATTATTATGCACCTGTTGGACCCGAATAAGTAGCTTCACGGCATCAGGCGAAAGGAAACCAAAAGTATCAAATGCAACTGGAATAAACATATGTTGGTGGTCAAAACACGCTTTCTCGTATTTGGTCACTTTGCATGAAGCAGCTTTTAAACCAGCCTGACCTACCGGTGAAGCACTACTCCCCACGCCCGCAAGAGGGAAAACCCCTGTTAGATCCACACACACGTGTTTCCCTCCTATCCATCCATTCATTCGTTCATTTCATTACCTTATATTAAACAAGCCCTTATTAAGATTGCCTCTTGATTCCTTGATATAATCTCTAGTTTTGATTGAATATTCAATTTACCTTTCTCCATCCCAATATAAAGCTAGGTAGGTCTTCAAAATTTCTATCTAATTCACAAATTACTTTCAAAGAAGTTTTGTTTTATAAAGTTGGTCTAAATGAGCTAGACCATATAATCTCTAGTTTTGATTGAATATTCAATTTACCTTTCTCCATCCTAATATAAAGCTAGGTAAACCTTCAAAATTCCTATCTAATTCACACATTACTTTCAAAGAAGTTGATAGTTTTATAAAGTTGGTCTAAATGAGCTAGAGGGTATTCTTTTTATCAAATAAAAAATATAGATTAAGGTTCTTGAAAGACAAACATGTAATATCCGTACTTTCCACATCATCGTTTATTTACATTTTGTACCCCTGTACTTTCATTTTTGAATCCATTGTAACCCGAGACTTATGATCAATTAATTTATTGGATTTATTCAATTACATGTTTACAACATACATTACATTTATACATATGCAAGACAACATCATACGTGCAATATTACAAAATTATATATTACAAACACGCGTTTCACTTTTTTTACATTTATATTCTCGTTTCATGTCCATACACGCTCGGTTTATTATTATAATTATTAGTAGTAGTATTATTATCATTATTATCATTAGTACTATTATTATTATTATTTCATTTTTTTCTTTTTTTAAAAAAAAAAAGAATCACCTCCCTTTCAACCACCAACTCCCAACTAACTCATTTAATACCCCAAACCCTAATCCACACTTATAAATACCCACTCCCTTTCACTCCTCCACCCTTACACCCTCCAAATTCTCTCATAAATCTCTCCAAGTGCTCCACTTCTTCCAATATTTTTTGGCAGAATTTTATAAGGTAAAAACCTTATTTTTCTTCAAGTTTCTTCCTTTTTTTTTTCCTTAATAATTCTTCCTTCACCCTTTTGAATAAACCTCTAGGATCTTATCATTTGTTTACCTTGGTAAACATCTAAGATAGGTCACAATTTGAGGTCCAAGTTGTGGTCTTTCAACTAACATTTCTCCTTCTTCATGTTCTTGTTTGGATATTTTACATCTAGTTGTGGTAAAACCAAACCAAGCCTCCATCAAAATTCTATGATGGAAGCCTTGTGCTAAGGTATTTGGATGAAGTAGATGAACATAGGTTCATCTACCATAAGACATCCAATAGCCACAAGGTGTTCAAATCCTATACATAAATATTATAAATAAATCTAACAAGGTTTGTGGATTTCCTAACCTTTCTCTTGGCCAATTCAAGTGGTATATTACTAACTATACTAACTTTTTACCATCCGAATTCCTAACTAAGTTAGGGGTTTGTGTTTCGGTCCGCCGTCGGCGATGCATGACCAACTTGATACTATTATACATATATATTATTTATTATTTCTTCTCCACCGAACTTATGCCTACGTTACCTTTTAGGTTAACCGGCATTCCCGACTCTTCACCTTCCCGTTCATCCTTTCGTTACCACGCCAAACCGTGAGTTTCATACTTGCCCCTTTTACATTTTTGCACTTTGGGACTTGAAAACATGTACATATTCAAAACACATACACTACAAGATTCACACTTTATTCAAACACAATTCATTAACATGCTCATGTGACAACAACTTGACTACATGCTTAAATACAACTTGTTAATACAATAGTTCATTAATTCTTGCAAAACCGCACTTAACAAGTGTAGCGCTATAGGATTGACACCCGTCGGCTTTTCGTTACCTTTATGGAGCCCCCGATCTTGTTATGTTATTTTTTTTTTCGACTAGTATTCTTTGGATGCTAGGTATGCTATGTCAACAATAGATTTGAACTATATCATTACAAATTGTATGAACATTAGTAAAGTATGTCTATGCATGTGAATTGTTGTTTTAAACATGATTATTATATGTATGAAACTTGTATGAACTCACCAACTTTATTGTTGATCAAATATTATTTTACATGTTTTCAGGAGGTGTTTGATGCTACCATGGAAATGGAATCTAGGGACTTTGCCTTAGATATCAAATTTAAATATTTTTGTCTTTTGTTTATCAATGTATTTCCTTTAATTGAAACAATTGTATTTGAAATTCTTAGTTTAATGAAATCGGTTAAATTTATATTTCAACAATAGTGTCACGATGCCTTTGAACAATCCTACACGTCACGTTCGGTGATTCCGCCGCCGAATGGGTTGTGACAGATTGGTATCAGAGACGTGGTTATAGGGAATTAGGAAAATTGCTTATTTGACCTAGCCTATAACTAAGGACCCGTTTTAGACCATTCCTTATGACTCTTAATACGCTTGTTCTACCACATTTGCTTCTTACTTATTCTTTGGACTAAATACACCGTCATGGATTTCAAGACATCAAGACACTCATATTTCACCAAAGAAACGAACTCACCAAAAGAGGGTAATTCCTCATTCGGTGATAAGTTTCACTCCGCCTAAGACTTAGGAATTTACCATCAAGTTAGGTGTGAAAACCTCACCTTGACGATAAAAGAATTCCACTCACAAACGCTCTTGGGAAACCTTACCGTTAAAGTTAGGAGTGATTTCCTATCTCAAACGGTTAAGGCACCAACCCTATACAAAACGGAACAACACCACCAAACTAGGAGTGAAATCCACAATTTGGTGATTAGTTCCACTCTTAAAATTTTCAATCTCGCCAAAGTCTCGGCTTTGCTATTGACTAGGGACACGTAGTAACCGGAAGGGTAAAATACCGTTAACCGAATTACCGGCGAGAGTATTTTATCTATTAGGCCAAAACGTGTTTCCCGAACTCAATAGAAGGTTTGACCACTTGGGTTAGTCGACGTTTTCGTTAGTTCAAGAGCCGAGCTAACGAGACACTCCAACTTTTTACAAACAAGCCTCTCTTTTATATATAAACTATTTTCACTACTATTATTATACTAACTTGGTTCGATCACGTGGACGCTCGCTTTTCGCTACTCGCCTTACTAACTTCAAAACGCTAATACATTCGAGAACCAATTAAATTTATGCTCTTTCATCGTCACATGTTTGTTATATACACTATTTCCATACATGATTCACATGACCAAACGTGCTATTACATGAAATTACTTGATTACTTGTTCCATACGTGAAATTTACATACTCATATGACATCAATTTTTATGCAAAACCATTGATCTAAGTCTCACAACCCCCTTTTGTAGATGTCTTCATCTCGCCACTCTGCTACCGCCAGGAACAACAAGAGGGACAAGCGTTTAGCCGCACTCGTGGCCAAGCAAATGGACCAAGTCATCCCTGGCCTCATCCAGAACCTCACCCCCAACGGATCGGTCGAATCCAACACCGAAACTCCCAACTCCCACGCCCAACACTACCGAACCTTCCTTGCTTGTCGTCCCGAATCTTTCACGGGACTCGAAGGTGCAACCAAGCTCCTTAGCTGGTTTGCGAGCATGGAAAACACCTTCTCGGTAAGCGAGACCCCGGACCACCTCCGGACTCGCTACGTCGCTAGCCTCTTCAAAGAGCAAGCTCTTGCTTGGTGGGATAGCGAGAAGGAGCTCGACGAGAAGATCGTCACCCTGTCTTGGAAGGAACTCAAAGCGTTTATGCGCGAGGAGTACTGCCCTCCCCACGAGTTGCAAGCACTCTAGGAGGAGTTTTTCACCCTCAAACAGGACAGCGGTGACAATGCTGCCTACAACCTCCGCTTCCAACAACTCTCCGTCCTTGCGCCTCGCCAAGTTGACACCATAGAGCGATCCGTGGCCAAGTACATACAAGGCCTCCCGTCCGTCATCAAGGACACGGTCGCCGCCGCCGAACCCACCAACCTCGCCAAGGCCATGCGCCTTGCGGCCGCTTTCTCCCGAAACCGTGTTCAGGATGGTACTTTACCATTCGGGGCACCAAGAAGCACGCCACCCAAGCCACCGTTGAGCCCACCGAACCCAAAGTCACCGAACCAAAACCCGCCAAAACCCCTACTCACCAAAACAACAAAAAGCGCAAGTCCCAAGCCCGGAACTATGCGGTTGTCACCCCCGTTAACCAAGTGCCGATGAACCAAGACCCGACACCCCAAAAGAAACCGTATGGTGGATCTTACCCATTATGCAACACTTGCCAATACCACCACCCAAACAACCTCCCATGCTGAAAATGCACCTCGTGTGGCAAATTCGGACACCTTGCCAACCTATGCCGCAAACCACAACAACCCCAAAACACCCAAGCTCCCCCACCAAACCGAAACCCACCGGCCATCACAAATGGTTGGGCTTGCTACCGTTGTGGTGATCCAAACCACATGAGCCCACAATGCCCACAAAACCAAAACCAACACCACCACAACAACAACCCCACCAACAACCGCAACCAACCACCCAACCAAAACCAACCCATAAACCCAAGAGGCCGTGCTTACAACATCAATGCGGCGCAGGCACAAACTGATAACGACGTGGTGAACGGTATGTTTCCTATCAATGGTCGGTATGCTTCTGTTTTATTTGATACCGGTGCGGATAAAAGTTTCGTATCGCTAGAATTTGAACTTATGTTAGCTAAGACCCGATCTAAGTTAGAGAACTCCTTCACTGTCGAAATCGCGGACGGAAAATCCACCTTTTGTGACACGATTATCCTCGATTGTACTCTCGACCTTAATGGTCATCCCTTCTCGATCGATCTCATACCCATGCAATTGGGGAGTTTTGATGTCATAGTAGGCACGGATTGGCTTGCCAAGAACCATGCCGAAGTCGTTTGCTTTGATAAATTCATCCGTATTCCCCTTCCATCCGGTCAAGTTTTGCAAATCCATGGCGAAAGGCCATCCGGTGGACTCAAACTCATGTCTTGCACCAAAGCCCAAAAATATTTATTAAAGAACTACGTGGCCTTTTTGGCCCAAGTAGTGAAAAAGGAAGAAAAGGGTAAAGGTGTAAAAGACATTCCCATCATTTGCGATTTCCCCGAAGTCTTTCCCGAGGACCTACCCGGTCTTCCTCCATCCCGTGAGGTCGAATTCCGAATTGATCTCATGCCCGGTACGACTCCGATTGCTAAAGCTCCTTACCGCCTTGCACCCTCCGAGATGCAAGAACTTGCCGGTCAACTTCAAGAGTTAGCCGACAAGGGTTTCATTCGTCCGAGTTCATCCCCGTGGGGCGCTCCCATTTTATTCGTTAAAAAGAAAGACGAATCGTTCCGCATGTGCATCGATTATTGTGAGCTTAACAAACTCACTATCAAGAATCGGTATCCTTTGCCTCGCATCGACGATCTTTTCGACCAACTCTAAGGTGCGTCTTGTTTTTCCAAGATCGATCTTCGTTCGGGATATCATCAACTTCGTGTTCATGAGGACGACATTCCCAAAACCGCATTTCGAACCCGATACGGACACTACGAATTTATGGTGATGCCTTTCGGGCTAACCAATGCACCCGCGGTTTTCATGGATCTCATGAACAGAGTGTGCAAACCGTATTTGGACAAAGGCGTAATCGTCTTCATTGATGACATTCTCATCTATTCCAAATCCCGATCCGCCCACGAGGAACACCTTCGCTTAATATAGGAGTTACTAAGAAAAGAACAACTTTACGCCAAATTCTCCAAGTGTAAATTTTGGCTTAAGGAAGTCCAATTTTTGGGACACATTATTAGTGATAAGGGTATCCATGTGGATCCAGCCAAAATCGAAGCAGTCAAGAACTGGATTGCTCCGAAATCTGCTACCGAAGTCCGCTCATTCCTTGGTCTTGCGGGCTATTACCGTCGTTTCATCGCCGACTTTTCCAAGATCTCCGTTCCTCTCACCACATTAACTCAAAAAGGGAAACCCTACGAGTGGGGCCCTAATGAAGAGGAAGCTTTCCAAACACTTAAGGATAAGCTTTGCAATGCTCCGATCCTTACTCTTCCCGACGGAAATGATGACTTCGTGGTGTATTGCGACGCCTCTAACATTGGTCTCGGTTGTGTTCTCATGCAACGAGGCAAGGTCATCGCTTACGCATCTCGTCAACTCAAGATCCATGAGAAGAATTACACGACTCGTGATCTTGAACTCACCGCCGTCGTCTTTGCTCTCAAGCTTTGGAGACACTACCTTTACGGTACCAAATGCGTGGTCTTCACAGATCACAAGAGTCTCCAACATCTTCATAACCAAAAGGATCTAAACATGCACCAACGCCAAGGGATTGAAACAATCAAAGATTACGAATGCGAAATTCGCTACCATCCCGGTAAAGCGAACGTCGTTGCGGATGCCCTCAGCCGAAAGCACCATGTGAAGTTCCTTTGTGCTCGTATGCAACCCGACATCCATGTCCGTATTTGTGAAGCCCAACATCTTTCGGTCACCGAAGGAGACATGTACAACGAAATGTCTTGTGGTGCCGAACTCCAACTCGAGACCAAACCCAACGGTTTACTTTATTTCATGAATCGTGTTTGGGTTCCCAATCGTTCCGATCTTCGTTCTTCCATCATGCATGAGGCTCACAAGTCTCGGTATTCGGTCCACCCTGGTACAGACAAAATGTACAGGGATCTGCGTTCTATCTACTGGTGGCCCGGTATGAAAAAGGATATCGCGCTCTATGTGTCAAAGTGTAATACTTGCGCTAGAGTGAAAGCCGAGCACCAACGCCCATCTGGTTTGCTCGTGCAACCGGAGATTCCAGTTTGGAAATGGGAGAGCATTGCTATGGATTTCATTACCAAACTCCCATTGACATCCTCTCGTCATGATTCCGTTTGGGTTATCATCGATCGTCTCACCAAATCTGCTCACTTCATTCCCATCCGCGAGAGCTACCCCGTTGCAAGGCTAGCTCAAATCTACTTCGCGGAAATCGTTAGTCGTCATGGTGTTCCTTTGGACATCATATCCGATCGTGACAGTCGTTTCACCTCCCGTTTTTGGGAACCCTTCAATGAAGCCATGAGTACTCAAATTAATCTTAGTACGGCTTACCACCCTCAGACGGATGGTCAGACTGAACATACTATCCAAACTCTCGAGGATATGCTTCGATCGTGTGTCATTGATTTTGGTGGTAATTGGGACGTGCACTTGCCTTTGATCGAGTTCTCTTACAACAATAGTTACCATACCAGCATCGGCATGGCTCCATTTGAGGCACTTTATGGTCGAAAATGTCGGTCACCCGTTTGTTAGACCGAGATCGGCGAAACACAAATTACCGGACCCGAGTTAATCCAAGAGACCACAGACAAGATCCTCAAAATTCGCGACAACCTACGTACCGCTCGGAGTCGACAAAAGAGTTACGCCGACCGAAAGCGCAAAGCGGTTACTTTCGAAGTTGGAGATTTCGTTTTCCTTAAGGTTTCACCTAGGAAAGGAGTCTTTCGCTTCGGGAAGCGAGGAAAACTATCCCCACGTTATGCATACAAACTTAATCTCCCTACCGAGCTTAGCAACATCCACCCCACCTTCCACGTCTCTAACTTGAGAAAGTGCTTATCAAATGAAGATCTCCAAGTTCCACTTGAAGACGTTCAGATCGACCCAACAATGCACTTTGTCGAGAAACCTGTTGAGATAATGGATCGTGAAGTCAAACAACTCAAGCGTAGTCGTATTCCAATCATTAAGGTACGTTGGGAAGGAAAACGTGGTGCAGAATTCACTTGGGAACGTGAAGACCAAATGAAAGCCATGTACCCGCATCTTTTTTTCAGAGTCTTCCTCATGAAAGAAATTTCGGGACGAAATTTTCTAAAGTCGGGGAGACTGTAATATCCATACTTTCCACATCATCGTTTATTTACATTTTGTACCCTTGTACTTTCATTTTTGAATCCATTGTAACCCGAGACTTATGATCAATTAATTTATTAAATTTATTCAATTACATGTTTACAACATACATTACATTTATACATATGCAAGACAACATCATACGTGCAATATTACAAAATTATATATTACAAACACGCGTTTCACTTTTTTTACATTTATATTCTCGTTTCACGTCCATACACGCTCGGTTTATTATTATAATTATTAGTAGTAGTATTATTATCATTATTATCATTAGTACTATTATTATTATTATTATTATTTCATTTTTTTCTTTTTAAAAAAAAAAGAATCACCTCCCTTTCAACCACCAACTCCCAACTAACTCATTTAATACCCCAAACCCTAATCCACACTTATAAATACCCACTCCCTTTCACTCCTCCACCCTTACACCCTCCAAATTCTCTCATAAATCTCTCCAAGTGCTCCACTTCTTCCAATATTTTTTGGCAGAATTTTATAAGGTAAAAACCTTATTTTTCTTCAAGTTTCTTCCTTTTTTTTTCCTTAATAATTCTTCCTTCACCCTCTTGGATAAACCTCTAGGATCTTATCATTTGTTTACCTTGGTAAACATCTAAGATAGGTCACAATTTGAGGTCCAAGTTGTGGTCTTTCAACTAACATTTCTCCTTCTTCATGTTCTTGTTTGGATATTTTACATCTAGTTGTGGTAAAACCAAACCAAGCCTCCATCAAAATTCTATGATGGAAGCCTTGTGCTAAGGTATTTGGATGAAGTAGATGAACATAGGTTCATCTACCATAAGACATTCAATAGCCACAAGGTGTTCAAATCCTATACATAAATATTATAAATAAATCTAACAAGGTTTGTGGATTTCCTAACCTTTCTCTTGGCCACTTCAAGTGGTATATTACTAACTATACTAACTTTTTACCATCCGAATTCCTAACTAAGTTAGGGGTTTGTGTTTCGGTCCGTCGTCGGCGATGCATGACCAACTTGATACTATTATACATATATATTATTTATTATTTCTTCTCCACCGAACTTATGCCTACGTTACCTTTTAGGTTAACCGGCATTCCCGACTCTTCACCTTCCCGTTCATCCTTTCGTTACCACGCCAAACCGTGAGTTTCATACTTGCCCCTTTTACATTTTTGCACTTTGGGACTTGAAAACATGTACATATTCAAAACACATACACTACAAGATTCACACTTTATTCAAACACAATTTATTAACATGCTCATGTGACAACAACTTGACTACATGCTTAAATACAACTTGTTAATACAATAGTTCATTAATTCTTGCAAAACCGCACTTAACAAGTGTAGCGCTATAGGATTGACACCCGTCGGCTTTTCGTTACCTTTATGGAGCCCCCGATCTTGTTATGTTATTTTTTTTTCGACTAGTATTCTTTGGATGCTAGGTATGCTATGTCAACAATAGGTTTGAACTATATCATTACAAATTGTATGAACATTAGTAAAGTATGTCTATGCATGTGAATTGTTGCTTTAAACATGATTATTATATGTATGAAACTTGTATGAACTCACCAACTTTATTGTTGATCAAATATTATTTTACATGTTTTCAGGAGATGTTTGATGCTACCATGGAAATGGAATCTAGGGACTTTGCCTTAGATATCAAATTTAAATATTTTTGTCTTTTGTTTATCAATGTATTTCCTTTAATTGAAACAATTGTATTTGAAATTCTTAGTTTAATGAAATCGGTTAAATTTATATTTCAACAATAGTGCCACGATGCCTTTGAACAATCCTACACGTCACGTTCGGTGATTCCGCCGCCGAATGGGTTGTGACAAAACCAAAGCCTGTAAGGGTTACTAATGTGACTATTGTACTATGTTTGAAATTGATCAATCATAATACATAACATTTTATGAGATTTTCAATCTACCTGATATCATAATCTTAGAGTTCTTGTTTTCACCACTGTTTTCACCTCTCCTTTGATGTCGGCGGACCACAGTTGGTCGTTGTCCCTCCAAAGTGAGTACTTTTTTTCCCTTTTCATTTCTTTATTGTCTTGCCACGATGACTCGTTGTAAATATACACTGGTTTTATTTGTTTTCTTTTGTCTTTGTAGTAGTCTTGTTGTTGTGCCTTTTATTTTCACTTTCTTGTTGTGGCGTCACTTGTTACCATAGTCATAGCTCTTATTGCTCTTGCACTGCGACGTACCTCTTCACTGTCATAAATTATACATATTTTACATGCACAATTATCACCATATTCATCACAATTATAGACAAAATGATGAGAATTGATACTTAATCTATTCAATTGTGTTACAACAGGATAATTGACCTTGGTTTGCAAAAACATGAAGAAATCACTCAAAATCAAGGGAAAATCAGCACCCAAAAGTCAATTGAACGAACCTTGACCCAAGAAGTCAAAGCGGGAGGTCAAAAAGTCAACAGGGAGCAAAAGAGGGCAATGCACGGCCATGCAAACCTCCTTTTTCCTCCCTGTACTCCCCAAAGCTGCCAGATTCCGCACGTGAAAGAAAAGGGAACTTTGCACGGTCGTGTAATCCAATGCACGGTCGTGCTTTGCTCAAATCTCAGTCAATAAATAGCAAGCTCATTCTGAGCATTTAGGTGTCCAGATTTGAAGGTTGTGAAGGACCTAGTGCTCTGCTAGGGCCGAAACTCTCTCGGTCTTGGTCCATTTTTAGCTTTTCTTTGTTTATTTTAACTTTTTAGTATTGTAATATTAAATGATTCTTTTTATTCAAGTAATAAGAAGCAACCTATACCCACTTTCCCTTGGTGTTGGATCACTTTCACACATGATCTAAGGGTTAGTGGAGTCACTTGTATGGTTATTCGTGGCTAGTCTTCTTTTGTTACTTAGGTTGATTGAACTTTATCTAATTAATGAAGTATTTTAGTATGTTATGTTCTCGAAGTCTTTCTTTTAATCTATCTTAAAAAGACAAGAATAAGTAATCTTTAAACCAACTTAATAACCTTAAATCTTGTGAGTTACTTAAGCAAGACTTATTATTTTGGAAGCTTATTCGAGTTTGTACGGTCTATATACAAATCTTGGTGCTACCAAGGGCCCGATCAGTATAGGTTTAACATTATGGGTTAATTGGAGGTTTGGGTATTCAACGAGTCATTTGAGTCTTAGCTTGATCTTGTGGTTCATGTCGGTATTTCTTTACTTCTCTTGTGTTAGCTTGCAGAGGACTTCTAGCGGGAGCCATGAGGCTTGATCTTGAGAATGAAAGTTATATTTATTTAAAATATTATTATAAGTAAAGACAACTATTTTAAGAATATAAATTGTTAGGTCCGATCGTTTATAAAGTAGCTTTGGAGGGAGTTGCGCATTCCAACTTTCCAAAGAAGTTACACGACTTGATGTACGCCAATCGACAGGATAATCTTAGTCCGGATAATAATTCACGGACAGCCGACGGACTTGAGACCCCGTTAGGATCCCGGGAATTATTAGGAACAGTTGGCCGACCATATCCACTGTTCCGTTACGAAATGCTAACTCCCCCATCGAAAGGGTTAGTATTATTAACTTTGACCAACCTTATTAGAATACAACGCTAATTGTTAAGTAATAACAACCCGAGTCACACCTTGAAATAAGATGACATTACTAATTAATTTTCTTTTCCTTTTTCTTTATTTAAAACAAAACCCCATTTTCAACTTATTATCTTAGTCAGACAATAGCGAGGATTGAGTAAGGAATCCGTGTCCATGGTTCGATACTTGGTTCTTACTCATACTATATTACGCTGCGATAGGTACAATTGCCTATTGTGTGTGTTTTAAGTTGAAGTAACTATCATTTTTATTTATAAATTTAAAACCTGATTTTGTGTAACTCTAAACCAACCATCAAGAAAAGTATATGTACATGTATAAATTATACCTCTTGCATTTGACATCAAGTCTTTGGTGCCATTACGAGGAATGTATATTTATATATATATATATATAAAACACACGCTATCAGCCACCGTAAAGTTTTACTACATTAAAGTAGTTTGTTTCTCATTTCTCTTTCCCATTTGTCTTCATTGTTTTTTCCCTTTGGTATGAACATTCGATCTCTTCACATTTCATCTAAGATTAGATCTATCGTAACACCTTAACATGAAATAACCAATAGAAATTAAATACGTGGCAGCGGAAATATGCCCCGACTTTTTCATTTGAAAACAACCTCTTATATAGTTTATAAAACAAACATTAAAACTTGAACAATTTATAACAACATATAATCCGACTTCGAGATGTGTTGTTGCAACACCCAAAAGTTTCAACCAATTTTTAACTTTAAAAACACTGCAGATTTAGGTCCCATAACATACTTTAGTAAACATCACGTGTTTTATTTTAATATCAACCGTCCAAGGACTTACTACAAAACAGGTTTCAATACTTCAAAAGTCAACTATGAAAGTTGGACTTAACCTTAGTTAGACGTTTACAAGTTCAAAATATAAGTTCTACTATTTCACTACATTCATTTAAACATTCAAAGGGTTTAAACACTCCTAAGGAGGCTTAAGCATGCAACCGATGCACCAAAAGTTCATCCAATGAGAATCCAAGACTTGAACCTCGACCCGAGACTAGACTGGAGCTTTCCCTACATAAAACACCCAAACAAAACAAACGTTAGTAATGATAGACACCACATAGGTCCCTTTACAAGTTAACACCTTAGCCTTGGCCCAAAAATGTCATTTCCACTTTTTACCGGCGCAAATCAGTGGAATTTCAGCGCAATTTGCGCCGGCTGCAGATCCGCCAGCAAAATATGTGCTGGTACCAGCGCAATTTGCGCCCCCTACAGGTCAACAATACCAATTTTTAAATTCCTCACGTCGAGGCACCCCAAATTCATATATTATGGGTTTCGTAGTTCAATTTCTAACCTGAGATATATTTATTTGAAGTTTTTGGGCTTTTTCCGACAACATGTAATGACACCTTACATGTCAAATCCCGACCCGTTTGCATGTTTAAACTATTAACAATTATAAACTTATATTTTAACCACATATAAGTTTACCCACATATACTAACATCATATGGTTAGTAATCCACCCTAAAACCCGACCATACTCCTTTGTGAGATTCTAAAGACCTCAAACACCATATCATAATTGTGTGGTTCTTTGACCACAAACTCAAACCATCCTTGTGAGATTCTTAGATCCCAATTACCAAAATTCTTGTGAGGTTCTTTGACCTCAATTCCCAACCGGCGTTGTGAAGTTTGTGACTTCAAACAATATCAACACATGTGAGATTCTTAAACCTCAATACTAACCTATAGAATACATCAAAGCACATAAACACACAAGATACATAACCCATATTCTATATTTGACATGTGAGATTCAAAGATCCCAAACCACCCATTTGATTGTGAAGTTCAATACTTCAAACTCCTATTATAATACATAGCTACCACATGTGAGGTTCTTAGACCTCAAACAACAACCTTAATCATACAACAAGTGCACACACACAAATTACTAGCTCAATCCTATAACCCATACAACATAGTCATACATTTATTCTACTTAAACACATAAGCAATTCAATGGTTTTAAGTCACCATACAACATGGTGAGGTTCATGGACCTCAAGCACCTTAAACACCCTCCCTTACATACATTCCCCATATGCAATTTACCACAACCACATACACATAATTACACACATGATAATCAACAAATGAACATGTATAACAAATATGTGCGTCTACTACAACCTATCATTACTAAGTAAGTGCAAAACACTTACCTTTTGCTAAAGATGACCCCGTTTGATCCTCCAAGCTAGCTTCCTTACCAATTGATCACCTATACGACCCATTTACAATTAGTAATCCATTGATCACCAATTGACACCCAACACACCTTTATGATCTAAAGATCAATATTCTAACTTAGATTAGTTAACATAACCTTAACCAAACCCTCAACACACAATAACCACATTTCAACCCACTTTGACCCGTTTGACCCATAAAAGTCAAACTCCCAAATTCACCAATTTTACCATTCACTAATTTACCATAAAAATTAGAGATTTATGGTTAATTATGTGTCTATCAACCCCTTAGACACTTACTCAACCTTAATTCAACCTTCAAACATCCCCAAATCAAAACCCCCTAATTTGATCATCAAGAACCCTAATTTTCAAATCATAAAATTGGATGTTAATAACAAGAATTGGTCAATCATCTAGCTTTAGATAAGTTAGACTAACACTTCTAAACAAAAAATTACACACTATCATCCCCAATTTCGACCACTTAGGTTTCACCAACCCAAACCCACCAAGAACACATCAATGGTGAATCAAAAGTTGAAATGGAGGTTTACTTGATGCTTAGAAGATGATGAGCATATCAACACCTTTAGATTTCGCATGCAACAACTTGAATTCGTGATCTCAGCCCCTCATTCTCTGATCCTCTTCTTTGCAAACTCAAGAACACACACTTGAGTGTGTGAAAATCCCAGCCCCTCTTTACAGATCTGACTTTTCAAATATTACAGTTTAGCCCCTGAACTTTCAATTTTAACTTCTTATCTCCAAACTACAAGATTAAACATATGTAACAAGACTCCAACTTTCCTTTATATTTTTATTTACACCCATATAATATAATTATATTATATTATAATAATAACTCGAAAGTTGGTTCGTTACAGTTGTCCAAGCCACTCCGAGAACTTGATCTTTAAGTAAGGAGTCCCAAAAGCTTAATCTCCAACATATTTTCGTCACATCGATGGACTCTACCTAAGGTGTTTCCAACACCACAAGTTAGTGCTAGTAATATATAAGATAATGCATCAAAAGAACAAGCAAGATTGAACAACATAACTTCAAGAAATGAGAATGGAAAAATAAACGAACATGGTTGTGTTCCTCTAAACACGGTTGTGTTCCTCCAGAACACGGTTGTGTTCCTCTGAACACGGTTGTGTTCCCCTGAACTTGGCCATGTTAGAATCTTCATATCAAGTTATAGTCTTTCCTACAAATTCAACATTTCTACAACCAACACACTATGAAGAAATTAGTTAATCCACCATTAATTCAACTTATGCACAACCATCTAAACACTTCACTACTTATGAATTACGATTACAACACAATACGATTACAACCTATTGAATCTCAACTTATGAATTTCAATTTATCAAAATTACATTTCTTTAGTCAACTTAACCACAAAACTTTAAACACATTCATGAGTATCACCATACTATAACCAAATTAAACTTGTAACACTTATAGATCTATATATATCATTAAATTAGACTAATAAATCACTCAGCTTTGCTCGTAGGATTGTTCGTTTTCTTGATCTGCTTTCACTAATCTGTTAACTCCATGAAGTCAACTAACACCATGTCAATTTATCAAAAACCGACATAAATTCACATTGCACACATAAGGGTCATTTCAACTCAATTAGTCTTCTTGTATTATTGATTACCGCCATATAACTTACTTGGCTCCATGTACTACCATTATATTCTTCTATATCGTGAATTAAACTCAACATATATCATTATTCATTATCCAACCCATATTGACCCGTTCGGTGTTTCATTTATCTAAACTCACCCATTTCAAGTTATTACTTCTTGTCATAATACAAAACTTGATTCCCAATAGATTTATGATTTCTACAAGACCCTTTTAACATGGAATTCATTCAAAACTCATTAAATTCATATTTGAGGCATTTTATTAAACACCTTAGGGTGGTGGGAGTGGTACCCTCCAACCCAAAGTACCCTCCCAAATTAAACCAATTAGAAGATGCCACCTCACTTAGCCAAACTACCCTCCCAAAGTATCCTCCATGGTGGGAGTGGTACCCTCCCCAAAAAACGTTCAAATTGGACTTCTTTCGACGGGTTTTCAAAGCCGCTGATGATACCCACACCTCCTTACCCGCTTGAACCCGTTTTAGTGGGAGTGGTACCCGCTTTACCTGCATGGTACCCGCAAGAGTACCCGCCTCCCACTCCCAGTACCCTTATGTGCACATAAGTTTCTATAACTCAAATCTCATCATGTTGGCATACTAATCCATCACTATCCTTTAAATCACAACACACGAACCATTTCAATATATTATACCTTTCAAAGATGAATTATACCATTTAAAATCAAAGGCTCTAAACTTATGAGTTATTCCAATAAGTACACATAGTCATCTTCTACAATTTGACCTAAATTACCAACCATCAAGGATAAGCATTATTATATATCAATATAATGATTATAATATATGAACATCAATATTGTATCAATAGAATCCAGAAAATAGCCATGAATTTATTAAGTATAAAAACTCAACATGAACACATATCTAACAACAATGGAGTTTTAGATATTCTTGAGACTTTTAACTATAAAACAACAAATTAAACCCAATTTCAACCATGATTTCCATATTATAAATATCATTTCAACACAAACCATCTTCACTTAAATCTTTATAGGGTTCTAGATTTCAAGAAGGATTTACCACTTGTTCATACATAATTGGAGATGAATGTTAACTTGAATTCTTGCTTCAAACTTCAAAAATCGAAAACCCCCAATTGTTCAGTTGTTGTCGTCACACTCACACAAAATGAAGATATGTGTTTTTCCCTTGCATTTTACACCCAATTAGTATCTTTCAACAATTGCACTTTAGTCCCTCTAATTTCAAAACCCCTTAAGTTAGATTTCAATCTTTGGCATTTAAACCCCTCAACTTTATTTCAAGTAAACCATATCCAAAAACTGTTTAATTAAACACCAACATCTCAGCTCATTTAAGTGTCTTATAAACCTTTAATGCCATTAAAACCATTAACTTATATTTAATATTTTTATAATTGATATACCCGAAATTGGGATGTTACATCTATCGAATAGACATGCTCAACCCTATAATATATAGACATGTATTGACTCTTTAGGAGTTTTTTTAAGGGAAAAATGTCAAAATGGACATAGTTCTTTAAAAAATATTAAAATGAACATTTAGCCAGTACTAAGCCGGCTAAGCCTTTGAATTTAGCCAGCTTTAATTTCCGTGGACAAAATGTCCATTTTGCTATTTTCTCTTTTTTTAATGTAATATTTGTATAATATTTATAATATTACATGTATTTTCCCTATTAATATTTACAAATATAAATACTTAGTGATGGACTTTAAAAGCGTCAACAGGTAAATGATCATTTACAAATATACACAATCTCGATGTAATACCAAACCAAACCAAACGAAACGTACCCAGTATAATCCCACACATAGCTAACGCTATTAGTAGGGTCTGGGGAGGGTGTGATGAGGGCAAACCTTACCCCTATCCCAAGGGATAGAGAGGCTGCTCCCGTTTAGACCCCCGGCTCCATGGGAAAGAAAAAGATAAAAATATAAATAAAATTAATGAGTAATAAAGTAAAATAAATCTAACAGTAATCTAACAATTAGCAGTGTATGACTAGAGTATATTAGTCACAAGAAACACAACACACCTACAAGAAACAAGACATACGCAAAATCTTTGCTAAACAACTCTACTCTCCAACACAACGGGCCACTCATCCTAAAACCCTAATACGACGTCTCCATGAAATCCTATCATTGATCATGTCCTCTGAGAGGTGTAAATCTAGCAAATCAAGCCTAATCATCTCATCTCACGTTAATTTCGGTCTCCCCCTGCTCCTTTTCCCCTCTACAACGAGAGTTTCCACCGTTCTCACTGGATCTGTGCTCTGTCTCCTCTTGACATGTCCAAACCATCTCAATCTTCCTTCTCTTATCTTATCTGAGATACATGTGACTCCCAATCTCTTCCGAACAACTTCATTTCTTATTCGGTCCTTTCTTGTGTGTCCACACATCCACCTCAACATCCTCATCTCAGCTACATCCATTTTTCGAGCTTGTGTCTTCTTGATAGCCCAACAATCGGTTCCATATAGCATCGCTGGGCGAACTGCTACACAATCTCGATGTAATAATGACACCAAATTATTAAATTAATAAGCTTGTTTTTTTTCTATACAATTTGCTCTTTGACTATTCAAGATTAAGACTTTTGTTTTTATATTTTATAAACTACTTCTGTTTACCAAGTCAAGATTTAGAACTAATTATACGGATGGTTCTTATGATATGCATTGATTATGGTTTTGGTCTCAAAGTTTAAAATTACCCCATTTAAACTAATAGTTTGTACAAATATAACATGTTTGGTCTATAAAATAGATGAGGTTAATTTTTCTCTCAAGTATTTTAAAAATGATATAAAAAAATACTCTTAGGTTAAAAAAACTCAAAGATATTGGCTCTATCTCTTTTTTATTAAATATAAAAATGTATAATATATTAAATTAAAAAACAGATCCCTCACCTCATCCACTTTATACGTTCTCCACCACCAACTCCTACCACACCATCATCACCACAAAAATGATCTATCCCTCCCTCCCTCCCTCCCTCCCTCATCCCCTGTTTTGTAAGGCAGATTGAGAGAGAAGGGGCACGATGGTGGAGGTAGGGCGGGGGTTCTACGACGGTGCTCGTTTCCGGCACATCCTCACAGGGGCGGACTTACGTATGCCGGAGGGGGTTCACAGGAACCCTCGAGTTTTGAAATTTTAGTGGAACGTTAGGTAAAAAAACTGGGGTGAACCCCTTAAAAAATTATAGGGTGAACCCCCTTACAAAGTTTAACAAGTGGTGTAGTGATTTAGGCTTAGCATTATAAGATGGAGGTTGTGGGTTCGAATCCCTTCCCTAATATTTTTTAAAACCTTTTTTTAGCTAATTTCGTATGTGCCTTATCTCACTCTCAACTGGTGGGCCTTTTTAAGTGTTTCTTGTTTTTGTTGGGCTCTTCACTTAATCACTTGGGCTGCTAGTATTTGGGCTGGTAGTATAACAAAGAAAAAAAATCACAGATTGAGGAACTAGGGAAATAAAAGAACCAGCGCAGCTCCTGCCCTCCTCTCCACCGCTGTCGCCAGACTGCTACTGAGTTGCTCCCCTGCCGGCTGCCGGCTGCCGCCGGCCACCGGCCCACCGCTGACCGCACTATCCACGGCTCCACCACAGTCCACAGGTTAGTAATTAGTTACTTTTTATTCCCACTTACTTGTTTAGTTGTTTTTTGTTTACTTGTTTGAAAAATAAAATCTAGGATTAATTTTAATGTTAATTTGAATGTTAGTTTAGATGTTAATTTAGATTTTAGATGTTAATTTGAATTTTAGATGTTACTTAGATTTTAGATGTTAATTTGAATTTGATTCCTAGTACTATTAATCTATTATGAATTTTAGATGTTAATTCATATTTTTGTTATGTGTTGAACTTTACCCGACTCGAACCATCGAACCGACCCAAACAGCGCAGAGACAATCTGGGTGCTTCTTCTAAGGTATTTGTTTCTAGATGGAATTCATTGGATCAAATGAGTGAAATTGTTTTCTGTCCTATAATGTTTGTCTGATAACAATGTGTGTGGTTCGGGATTGTTTTTGTATGTTTTGGCAGGGGAGGCTTTGAGATCATGATTTGTGTTTGTTGATTGATTCCATTGATGCTTGTATTTTGGCAGGGGGTGCTTGCAAGGACCAAGATGCTTGTATTTTGGCAGGGGGTGCTTGCAAGGACCAAGATGCTTGTATTTTGCAACTCAATCTTTCAATATGTTCAAGGCATTAATTTATCATTCAATCAACTTAATCTTTTAACTGTGATTTGTTTTGATATGCTCATTTAGATTAATGCGTGGTTTGGTCATTTAAATTTAAGTGTGATTTGCTTATTTAGAGGACGGTTTTTAGCGTGACTTTTGGAAAAAAAAAGGCCTTAGTTTTTTAGTTCGCTTGGGGCCATCAAATACGTTGAGTCGCCCCTGATTGTATCATATTTTTGTTATGTGATGAACCTTACCCGACCCGAACCATTGAACCGACCCAAAAAATTTTATGTCCGACCCTATAAATTTGGAACATCTAAAAACAGTGAACCCCTTGAAAAAAATTCATGGATCCGCCACTGCATCCTCATCATTGCCGGAAAACAATGAGGATGAGGGTGGTGGACAACCAAGTCGATAAGGGTGGGGGTGCATTTTAGTTTTTCAGGCGAATGCGGGTTTCATGTTTTCAAGCAAGGGGGACGGTAGCCGGCGAAAGTCAATTTCATGATGCCGGTGGCAGTTTTTGATCAATGGTGGTTGGGTGCACAACACTAAATTTGGAGAACACGTAAAACAAAATCAATCATTGATATTTTTAATATATTTTTTTGAGTAAAAGAAAATGATAAAAGTGCAATGTGTATTTGTCATTCTTGAAGTTTTAAAAAAAATATATGAATACATTTTGCTTATATATATAACGTACACATATATAGGTAAACAGTTATAAATTTTAAAACATATAAAAAATTAGTTTGATGGTTTTTATGTATATAAACATACGTTTTTGTATGTAGGAAATATATTATTCTAAAAAATATGAACTATTTATAAAAAATAAAAATAAATAAACGATTTAGATTTGTTATTTTTGTTCTCGTAGTAATTTAATTTTCCGTAATAAAACTCAATATAATATATATATATGAGAATGGATCATTTGAAAACTCTTAAATATTTTGAGAACTCGTCAAAAAACCAATCAAAACCATTTTTTTTATTTTTACTACCTTTATTATTAGAATGCAACATAAAAAAATGAATTTATGTATGTAAATTTACATGTATTTATTTATTAAAAAAAATCTACACATGTAAGTTTACCACTTACACGTGTGTAAGTGTTAACCATTTATATATGTGTTTAAATTTTTTTAAGAATAATTTAGAAAGAAGAGATGAATTAATTGGAGAGATAAATCATTTTTTATGTTGTATTTTAATAATAAAGGTAGTGAAAACAAAGAAAAATAGTTTTAATTGATATTTTGACGAGTTCTCAAGTATTTATAAGTTCTCATTTGATACTAACCCATATATATATATATATATATATATATATATATATATATATATATATATATATATATATATATATATATATATATATAATTAAAAATAAGATGCGACCAAGAGTATTTATTACTTTTATTTTTTTAATTTTCAACGGTATGTTTATCATTTAACATCCATTTTAAAGAACAAACATGTTATCTTTGTCCAAACTATAGGTTTAAATATGTAACTTTTTAATCTTGTGAACCAAAACCATAATTATCGTATACCAATTACACAGAGACGTCAAAGAGGTGTGGTGTAGTGGTTGAGGTGAGGACTGAAGTCCCAAGGGACCCGGGTTCAATCCCTGTCACCACCATAAATTTCTGAGGCATGCAAATGAGGCCTAGTTCTTAGGCTGATGCACCAGGGTTTTACCCACGTCGATCCAGGGTTCGAGACTCGGCTCTCCCTCAAGCTCGGAAGGGGCCGTATTGGGTGAGATTTTTCCTTGGATGCTCTCCAACTCTGACGTCAAGTGGGCCCGATTAAGACAACACATTAACCGAAGTTGGACGAGCCTCTCCCATATAACGAAGGGTGCGACGTCACAACATTCAGTGTTCGCCGTTCAAAAAAATCACAGAGACAATCCGTGTAGTTTTTTTTTTTTTGAACGGCGAACATTGAATGTTGTGACGTCGCACCCCCGTCACATGGGAGAGCCTCGTCCAACTTCGGCAATATGTTGTCTTAACCGGGCCCACTTGGCGTCAGCGTTGGAAAGCATCCAAGGAAAAATCCCACCCAATACGGCCCCTTCCGGACTTGAGGGAGAGCCGAGGCTCGAACCCTGAATCGGCGTGTAGTTAGTTCCAAGATTTAAGACAAACAAAAGTACTGCTAACAATGCAAGAGGTACAAGTAGGAACTTGCATCACTGTATCATCCATGTGCCCGTTGTACTTTCTCCACACAAATTTATTCCAATTCCATAATTACTTTTCTTTTATTATTATTATTTTTTCATAAATTACATCGCTATAAACTTCCACATCCTTCTGCAACATAGGGTTTTCTGATTCTTCGATCCGACCAAGCATCACCATATTTCCCCCCATTCAATATGAACTCTAAGGTACGTTGTTAGCATCCATTCACTCCAAATTTACATTTCGAATCTTCTATTGATCCACTTCCGTAATTCGAATCGAAGGTTTTTGTGGTTGAAATTGAAAACAGAAGTGATCGAATCAAATCAGATCGATATTCAAATTCAATTTCTTCAGATCCTTTTTCGAGATTCAGTTTCCGTAATTTGATCTTAATTTGTGTTCGTGAGTCTGGTGTCGGTCGGTTAATTTGTGAATTTTTAGGCGAACAGTAGATTTTAGTTATGGATTTGGAAAGTGATACTAAAGTGAAAGATAACGGCAAGTGTGATGCTAAATTAACGGACGCCGTAGAAGTTGAAGGTACCGTGGGGAAGACGCCGTCGCCGGCGCCGGCCACCAAAGGGAGGGGGCTGAGGAAGTGGCGGAGAATTCATAGGGAATCGGGTAGGGAAACTTATAATACTTTTGATAGTAATAGAAAAAGAGGTATGATTGCTTTACCTGTTGGGATTAAACAGAGTGAAGGATCTAGTTCATCGACAAATGCTATGTCGAATGTTCTCGGTAATGCTTTAGATCATATTTCTGTTTATGGAGATTTGAGTTCAAGAAAGGGGCCTGATTTTGCATCTAGGGCAGATTCTGATAACAGTGAGGATCAAAACAGCAGGTCTTCAACAGCAGCTAGTGCTCCAAGAATAGATGTTAATTTGATTGGGAAGAATTCAGGTGTTGTGGTACAAGTTGGTGATCAGCAGGAGAAAGGTCCAAATGTAAAAAAGAAGCCTAGAGGGGTCAAAATCAAGAAGGAAAACTCGATTTCCAGTATGGAATCTGACTCCAGAAGCTCGAATTTTGTGTTCTTGCAGGCTGCTAACTCTATGACAAACAATGGTAGATCGAATGGCTGGTCAGGAAACTATGATGAAGATGATAGTGATGATGCGCAGAATGGTGACACTTTAAACTATGCATCTCAAGCTACATTCAGCAAAAATGAGGCTGATTATGAAGATTTAGCAGGTGAGAATTCTTGGGAGGTTAAGGAAGAAAAGGTTGATCATGTGGGGTCTGGGGATCCGGATCCTTTGGTTGATTCGATCATACCACTTCATTTGGCCCAAGAAGCACTCGAAGGAGGTAGTGTTCGTTTCATTCTCTATGTTATATATTAGTTATTGTTATTTTATATTAATTATGGTTATTTCTTAGCAGAAGTTCAGAAGTTGAGGAATGTTGGTAAAGACGATATCTTATCCTCTGATGACGTGTTCAAGCCCAATGACGCACATTTGCAAAGCAAGCTTGAGGAAGCTTTAATTATGCTTGAGCTCAAGGACACCAAGATCTCTGAGCTTGAATCCACCTTAAATTCTTCAAAAATAAAGACCGAGTATGAAGAACTCTTGACACGAAGAATCGCAGCTGAGGTGGAATATCTGGTAATATCAAAAACGATCGAAAACTTGAAGGCGGGTCACATGGGTCGAATCGATCTTACAGTAGAACAAAAGAATGTATCAGCAACAGCAGCAGAACATGAGCAAGAAGATGCTAAGAAACTGGGAAACAGGGTATGGAGATATGCTTGTTCTTTTATAATTCAGTTGATTTTGCTGCTTGTAGTCTTTTACATCTTTGTTTTGAAGTTTTCATCCAAAACTGTGGAGGTTATACCCACTTGATTTGATCTGGGTATGTTTTTGTATCATTATGTAACTTCCACTTGTTTAGATATCGATAGATTATAGATCGGTTGGCTGTTATCTTCTGTTTGTAAACGACTTCTGTAGCTGGAATTTATATATCAATTTGTTTATCAAGTTGTGTTTGAAGGGCTTCTCGGATGATATTTATTTGAAGAATTGTTGAAATCCTGAAAGACATAAAACAGAGGTGATATTCTGATAAGGTTATCACCTGATTTCAGGGGCGGATCTATGTCTAGGGCAGGGGTACCCTCAACTTTCGGCGCGCAGTGAGATTTTTTTTTTTTTACCATTTTGTGTTTCCCGATACCCCTAAACGAAATTTTAGATACCCCTAAAATTTTCTTACAAATCTCAACACAAACTTAAAATTTTATTAAAGTCATAAAACTTTATAAAAACCCAAGAAATTTTAATAAAAACAGTATTTAACTAATTAAACTTGACATTTGAGCTTTAATCTAATACCCAAATGTTTAAATGAAAGATTTTAATTATAGCCCAAAAGCCTAATACCCAAATTCTTGATCCAAATACTCAATCCATATCCATTTACACCTTCCATCGGCCTAATTTTTGGGTCGCTGAACGATGAAGGCCAGAAGCAGACGTTTAGAGACGCACCACAAGGGCCATCTGTAGGGTCGCACACCATCGCCATCCGCCGTACACCGCTATTCCCATCAATTCATCAATCCTCATTAAGGTATTCTACTAATTTTGATTTAGGGTTTATTTGCAATTTTTTATTTAGGGTTTATATGTGCAATTGGGTGTGGACTTTAGAATAAAGTTTAGTTGTTTTTTTAGTTGTTATAACAACTTGTTATTGTGTATTTGATATTTTGATTATAGGGAAGATGAAGCCACCTATTGCTAGTTATCACCCTAATTAAGTAGATGAAGTACGGAAAAAAATTCATTTACTTGAATGTACGGAAAAAAAATTTGTTTCATTTATTTGAATGTACGAAAAAAAAATTCTTTCATTTACTTCAATACCATTTTTTTTTCTTTTTCATTTACTTGAATGTACGAAAAAAAAAATGGACCGATACCCCTGAATTTTTTTCCTAGATCTGTCACTGCCTGATTTGTTACAAGTTTATTCTTGAAGAGGCAAAGGGAAACTTCCCTCAAGTGGATAAGATGTCATGCTCAATATTAGTATATATAATAATAAATAATGAAGAGAGAAGGCATGTAAGAGTTTGTAAGATTATTAGGGCTCCTTCTTAATGTGTGAGCCCTGGAATTCCTTTTGAGTGTTCTTCTATCTTTTCCATTGTTATCAATCACCGAATCATCAATAAAAATCGTTCCATCTTTTATACTTTTCATCTTATTTTGTATCAGATCTCTATCATTGGTCTGACCAGCTTGTGACCTGCCGTTTTCTTCTGTTCGATCATGGTAACCCGAGCTCAGAATTCTCGATTGGATGCTTAGGAACAACAGATCAAACAACTCCAAGTTGATGTCGCTGAAATTAAATCCTCGTTGAAAGCCTTGGACGAGGATCAGATGGAGTCCGACGATTTTCGTAAGTTTGTTTTGGCGTGGATGAAACAACAGGAGAAGCGACCATCGGATGGGGCGTCGGGCTCGGCTCCTTCCTCTGGGATTTTCTCTTCGCTCCGTTCTTCTCCTCTGAACGGTGGGCCGTCTACCGGGTTGCCCTATGCCGTGAAGAAAGTGAAGTTACCTGAATTTAGTGGGTTTGATCCTCAAGGTTGGATTCAGAAGGCGGATCTCTATTGCGACATCACTGAAACACCGGACGACCTTCGTCTCCAATTGGCTCAGTCGAGCATGGTCGGCGTAGCTCAACATTGGTTCACCGTCATCTCTCAGGTACACGATTCCCTGTCATGGGGAGATTTTCAGGCATAATTACTCCAACGTTTCAGTGGTTTGATGATTCTGAATCCTTCTGTGCATTTCACTGAAGATCACACCGATTTACACTCCTCTTAGGCTATGCACATGATAGTTGTTAATCCGATTCACTCTGATCCGAGTGACTTTCACACGTTTGATTCGGCTTCGCAATTGTGTGATGAGTCTAACCTAGGGCTCATGAATGATGTCACTCTGATTGCAAGTTCAATCGAATATGATATTGAGGTTGTTACTACTCACCCGGGTGTTGTTCTGTTGGATCCACACGCTATCGATCCAATCGGTTCAGATTTGGATTATGATACCACTGAGTATCAAACTAATTTCCCAAAATTTTTGTGTTGCGATCGTTTCATTTAGCAACTTCGGCTCTCGGGATCGCTCCAGCTTCTAGCATCGATACCCCTATTCCGATCATGTACTTACCTTCACTGAATCTTGTTCCGGTTTATACTAATCGAATCACACTTGATATTACTCATTTGTCGATTCCTAAACTGGATGAGGAATTGGACCGTTTTACCTTCTTTATTTTTGATTCTAGTCCATATTTTCTCAACATGTCTTATCATCTGAGTAAATCTGGTTCAGTTCTAGTTCTTTATACTCGGATCCTAGATATTGATTCAATTTCGGATACCGAAATTGACGTGCATTCAAGAGCTCTTCGTGAGTCATTCGGAGTACAGGAGGCTCACATGGATATGTTGAATTACATTTTTGTGCTAGCAGGGGTCGTTGTCGAGAGTGCTAACATTTGGCTGTTCAACACAGATTCAAGAGTTATTCCAAACTTTGGATGCAAACCTGGTTGACTGTGTGAAAATCTTGAGGTCAAGACTTTATCGAAAGGGGGAAGTAGTGATAAGGTTATCACCTGATTTGTTACAAGTTTATTCTTGAAGGGGCAAAGGAAAACTTCCCTCAAGTGGATAACAGATTGCATGCTCAATATTAGTATATATAGTAATAAATAATGAAGAGAGAATGCATGTAAGAGTTTGTGAGATTATTAGGGCTCCTGCTTAATGTGTGCAGAGACGGCATAGCCATGAAATTCCTTTTGAGTGTTCTTCTATCTTTTCCATTGTTCTCAATCACCGAATCATCAATAAGAATCGTTCCATCTTTTATACTTTTCATCTTATTTTGTATCAGATCTCTATCATATTCACACCACACTTAGTGATAGGAATTGTAACGGGTCTGAGACGGGGTTTTGATAATAACATGAAAAATGCGTCGGGTCAAAATCCTTTTTTCATGTTTAAGAAACGCTCAATTATATCTTCATATTTGCAAATCCATCTTTTTTTTAGAATTACATAAGAATTAAGTCCACATAATAAAATCGGCAGAATATCACAATGAGGCTAGTCATTGGACTTTATACATGAAATAAAATCCGTTTATGCCTACCTTTTTATATTTCTAGTCCCGCTGAAATAATCATTCTTATTATTTTTTTGTACGGAAATCAAAGGGCAATAGAAAGTAAAGTGGGATTAAAGAAACAGACTAAGGGAGAAAGGGGCACCACACGGGTACCACTTCGGGTATGGCGGGTAGATCGGCTACACGACCGCAAGCACTTCGGGTATTTAGATCGGGTATTACTACCGCAAGCACTTCGGGTATTTAGATCGGGTATTACTACCCATGCACTCTTTCCACAATGTAGCCATAGGATTTGGGTAAAAAGGCTTAGTGTATTTAGGGTAGTGCCCCCACATAAGAAGGGTATTTGGGGTTGGATTTTAATAAAAATGAGGTGTCACTCTCTTATTGGGTATTTTCTTAGGGTACTTTAAAATGTTAGGATAGTGTCCCTTGCACCCTAACAGAGACCAAGTTAATAACGATACTTAAATAACGCTTGAACTAAAAAAAAGATAAAACCTTATATAATCATAAGGACAAATGAATTATCAATCTTTTAATATCTTTTTTTTAGCATTGGGAGTTTTACTAGAATAGAAAATTCTACAAGAAGCTAGAAAATAGGTTACAAAACTGTGAGTTGTACAAATTGCAATAAAGTTTATATAATTGTAAGGACAAATGGCGCTACTAGAAAACAACCGGATTTTCGACAAAGAAGCTTTTTGTTGGAAATTCCAACAAAATTCCATCAAACGGTGAACCCTAAATTTAGCGATGAATCCCCGACAAGATACCCACCGAAATTGGGTCAATTGTTAAACCTATTTTTCGACAAGATTCCAACAAAAAGCTTTATCAGAAATCAGACACTTTTCTAATAGTGTGAATCAGTAGTGATTTTTTTTAGCCATTGTGAGGCTAGCTTACATGGTAGAGGCAAAATGCCTCTTAGGTGGAGGTCATGGGTTCAATCCTTGGCAATGGTGTTCTGGTGTAATTTAAGAGTAGAATTAGTAGGTGTGTGTTCGGTACCGGTACCCACTTTTACATAAATTCGGTACCGGTACGGTATCGATACTTATAGAGATGAACATTTTGTAACAAATACCGGTACCGTATCGAACCGGTACTGTACCGACAAATTCGGTACCGGTACTGGTACCCACTTTTCCACAAATTCGGTACCGTTATTTTCGGTACCGGTATGATACCGATCTCATCCTTAGTCACAGCCTCCTCCACCACCTTGAACAACCATCCCATCCCATCCCTCTTCCAATTCAATTGCAACACTACATATGAATTCGAACCCCTCTTAATGCAACTGGTAGGGCTGGGAATTTATGACACGATTAGTTAACACGACACGCCTTCGCACAAAGTTGAGCGGGTTAACTAGGGTTTGAGTTAAACTGGTTCGAGTCATAAACGGGTCAAATGACATGGTCGTTAAAAACGTGTCTAAATGAGTTCAACCCGTCTAAGTACTTGTTTATGACACGATTAACCCATTTAACTAATCGTGTTAAATGGGTTAACATATCTACAAGACACGTTTTTAACCCATTTATCAAAACTATAAAATTTTATAATTTTTTTAAATAATCAGATATATGTTATATCCTAAAAAGAATAAACTCTTAAACCCTAATTGTTTTAAGCTGGGTTTCAAAAATCTTTTATGGTATTATATTTGGTTTAGGGTTTAAAGTATGCTAGAACACCACCCCATCCATCACCAACGATGACCTTCCCTTAATTTTGGCAGAGAATCCACCCGTAAAAAACGCCACTCCATGGCAGTCATGTCGTTGAACAAACCACCACCCTGAGAGAGCTATGGTTTACGGTGGCCTATTCATCGGACGTGGGTGGCGGATAGTCAAACGGCTTTTAGTATAAAAAATTGGTATTGATAGAAATTTATATAAAAATTTCTAAAAATAATTATATAAAAATCATGTGTTTGTAAAGGGTTTTACCCGACGGGAGCTTTTAGTGACAGTTGAAACACATCAAGTTACCATCGTCATCGGCACAGGGCCGAATGAGTCGACTACTTTTACCCTCCTTTATATTCATATTCAACAATAATCTGTAAAATCAATAACACTTTAATCTGATCAACGGATGATTAATTAATTATTAATTAAACAAGGGTTGTTAGTTTGAAAGAAAAGATTACCAACAGTCAGGTGAAGAAATAATTAACACACCGAGTATCGCAATGCGTTCTTCTAGGGTTTTCCGATGACGTGGGGTCGAAGGTGGTGTTAGGCATTAATTGAGATATATAATATATAGGATGGCGGTTTGTATATAACGGTAATATTCTCTCCTACTCCAATTAGGCTTTCGTTTTGATTTCGAATCCTTATACCGGATATATATATTTGGATCATTATCTTTTCTTTGTTTTTTACGAATCTACCCTTCAAACCACTAATACTAATTACCTATTCTCTCAATTTGCAACGACCGACTCATTTTAACCCTTCAACTTTGCTCTAATTACAATCTAAACCCTTCACTTCCTAAAAGTTTTATTTGACCCATGTACTATATATAATATATGCTTTTAACCCCATTAGTTTGTTTACTAAATTTTATTTTCTCCAATAACTTTCGTTCGTTAACTTTTTTTTTAAATCGTTAAATATATTTTTTAGGTATCGTTAGTTATATCAATTGGCGGTAACATGCTGGTACCTAGAACAATGAGATTGACACCGACTAAAGAACATTGGTACCGTTCTAAAATTGTCTTTGTTAATAAATGTTTTAACAAGTTTGTCGTTTCAATGTTAGGTCATGTTTACGTCGCAACATTAATTTTATACGTTTCTTTTTGTGCTTAATCACGTTAATAAGACGTCTGGTTTAAGAATAACCCTTCAGTTTTCTCCATTTTCATATACTACCCTTAAATTTCTCAAATTTCTAAACTTTCAAGTTTACCCTCAAATTTCGTTTCTTTTTTTCTTTTACTTTTTCTTTATGTTCTTCTTTAATTAATTTGTCGTTTCAATGTTAACTTCTATTCGCGACGCAATTTATCTATTTTTCGATCTCCAGAACCAAGTCGTGACAACTTCTTACGTTTCTTTTATGTACTTAACACGTTATTGTCTTCGCCGCGACACACATAACGAGGTTCGCAAACCCGTCGCATCGCAGAGGCTTTAGTTATGTACTTAAACATATTAATGTCACCGTACAGCCCCGTCGTAACACGCGGGGTCATATTTTCTAGTTTAATAACTAAAAACAAATATAACCAATTTTTAAAAAATGCACCTTACATCAAACCATTGATATATCCGGATTTAAAATTTGATGATATCATAGATAATAAAACACACACACACAATATATATATATATATATATATATATATATATATATATATATATATATATATATATATATATATATATATCAGTGTTGTAAAACTCGGCCTAGGCGGTCTTGTACTCGACGAGTACAGTACTCAGTAGGGTGCCGAGGAGTTTTTCTTTAACTCGGTCAACATTACTCGGAATAGGTCCAACTCGGGCCAACTCGGTCCAACTCGGGTCAACTCGGTCCAACTCGGATTTTCGCTGCTTTTCACCGTTTTTCGCTAATAGGTCCAACTCGGGCCAACTCGGTCCAAAACGGTCCAACTCGGGTCAACTCGGTCCAACTCGGATTTTCGCTGCTTTTCACCGTTTTTCGCTGTTTTTCACCGATTTTCGTTGTTTTTCACGGAGATACATTGGAAGATGAGAATTAAATGATTATTATGTCTATAATATTAAAGATTGAATATCAATTTTTAAAATACTTTAGTATTTGAACATGTATCTTTTTTATTTATATTGATATTTACGTATTTTGTTATAAATTTTAGTACACTTATGTTATTTGACATATATATAATTTATCAAAAAATAACTCGGATTTTCGCTGCTTTTCACCGTTTTTCGCTGTTTTTCACCGATTTTCGTTGGATTTTCGTTGTTTTTCACGGAGATACATTGGAAGACGAGAATTAAATGATTATTATGTTTATAATATTAAAGATTGAATATCAATTTTTAAAATACTTTAGTATTTGAACATGTATCTTTTTTATTTATATTGATATTTACGTATTTTGTTATAAATATTAGTACACTTATGTTATTTGACATATATATAATTTATCAAAAAATAACTCGGATTTTCGCTGCTTTTCACCGTTTTTCGCTGTTTTTCACCGATTTTCGTTGGATTTTCGTTGTTTTTCACGGAGATACATTGGAAGACGAGAATTAAATGATTATTATGTCTATAATATTAAAGATTGAATATCAATTTTTAAAATACTTTAGTATTTGAACATGTATCTTTTTTATTTATATTGATATTTACGTATTTTGTTATAAATATTAGTACACTTATGTTATTTGACATATATATAATTTATCAAAAAATAACTCGGATTTTCGCTGCTTTTCACCATTTTTCGCTGTTTTTCACCGATTTTCGTTGGATTTTCGTTGTTTTTCACGGAGATACATTGGAAGACGAGAATTAAATGATTATTATGTCTATAATATTAAAGATTGAATATCAATTTTTAAAATACTTTAGTATTTGAACATGTATCTTTTTTATTTATATTGATATTTACGTATTTTGCTAGCGGCGCCGCTCGTTGATCGTTTACCTTCTATTTTGATGTAAAAGTTCTTCAAGTTTTAATGAATCTTCATTTAATTTAAAATAAAATATGATGTATGGAGTACTAAATAAGATTTTAAATGGAAAAGGTGACGAAAACAAATTGAAATCCTATATGATATACACATTAATTTATAAAATCAATAAAATAATTCAGATACATTCATTGATATAATATAATCGGATAATTAAAGTTGTACTATGAAAAACAAAATCCTCATAATTGTCAACCAAATCTTAGAAGATTAGCAAATTTACAAATATTGTTTTGCCCTAATTTTGCTTTCGTTATGTTAGCATCAATCACTTGTAACGATTGAAATAGATTAATAGAACGTTAATTTAATATTTTAATCATTTATTTTACATCAAGGAATCAAGCTGAATTTGATGGCATCATGCTGGAGATTGATGGAACTCCAAACAAGTCTAAACTTGGAGCGAATGCAATACTTGGAGTATCCCTCAGTGTATGCATACCATTGTACAAGCACATTCAAGAGATATCAGGAACAAAAGTGTTTCATCCGGTACGGCAGGAGGAAGACGGCTGCAGACGAAGGTGCAGCAGGTACGGCAGGAGGGAGGGGGAAAGTGAAGGGGGAGGAGAGGTCAAGACCTTTGGCTCTATGATACCATGTGAGAAAGTAACTTCCCTTGCCTTCAATGGAAGAGCAAGGTTCTTTAAATACACAAATAAGTAAGATATGATATAATCGGATAATGTAAGGTTGTATGATTTATACTATGAAAAACAAAATCTTCATAATTGCCAATCAAATCTGACAAAATCTTCTTGACTTCATGCCTTATATTCTTCCATCCAAAATACGTCTAACATTTTTATTTTAGATAGTTACTAAAGTGTTTTTTTTTCAAAATTATATGTTAATTTATTTTTTTAGTTTCTTTGATTATCAAACATATGTCAAAAAATTTCACCTAATTGTACGTAAAATCAAATTTATGAAAAGAATATTACTCCTTTATTTTGAATAGTTGGGAGCCATGTTTATTAATTATTTAAGGATTACTACGACATAAAAAAAGGCTTTGGGTTAGCTAAGAGCGTAACAAGACCCGTTTAGTAAAAATATTAATATGAACATGACCCGTTTGAAAAATGAGTTGAGTTGTAAACACATTTAAGGTTTTTATAAAAAGTTAGTGTCCATATTTAGGGATAAAAAATATTAATATTTAAAGTTACATGTTTTGATTTTTAATTTTTAATCTAACTATTAATTTTTAAAACTGAAATTAAATTTTCCTTTTAAACCATTTCATAACTCTTACATTTTCAATAATTTTATTTTATTGTTTTTTGAACCATTTCATCATGTATGACTTATACTATGAAAAAAAATACATTCATAATGGCCAATCAAATATGAGAATATTGATTCGATTTTCAATTGCAAAAATTTCGAGTTTTTTTTCTTAAATTAGTGTTTTGGAAAACTTATTCATCAAAATGGATGATTTGAAATATTTACCAAAATAAGTGTCTTTTGAAAATATTATTTTTCACACTCATAATCTTATTGGATACAAAACTTTTAGAGTAAATTTCGGTTTTAGTCCCTATGATTTTCTCAAAATAATGATTTGAGCCTAATAGTTTTAATTTCACTTTTTGATTCCTTATGGTTTGACTTCCGTTTCAATTAAGCCCATACCTCTAACATTATCCGTTAATTTTGTTAAATAATGTGTAAAAAGACAAAAGCACCCTTATTACTAAAAAACAAAATAGTTAAAAAAAATCCAACAAAACAATTTCTCACCCCTCTTTCTTCTCCATGGCCTAACCCGCATTACATCTAGCCCACCCTAACCACATCACCCCCACCTCTCAACCTCCAACCATAACCCCCATTACATTCCGTCTCGTTGAACACCTCGTTTGCAAACAATTTGTTGTCATAGATCTCCTTCAAGCGCCTCTTTAAAACATGGACTTTTCTTGCTACGCCCCTGGCGTAATCTGGGATGTGGAAGGCTCTCCCAAAATAGCTTCTTGTTTTTTGTTTGGATGCGTGGAGGACGTACATATCGACATTGTCCGATACAAAAAAAAAGTGACCATAAGAGACAAACTATTAGGGATTGTCTTGAATACATAATATCAGGGACTGATTTGTCAGTTACTGATAATAATGGAGACTAATTTTTATGCGATTTCTGTTAGTCCCAGATATTTTTCCACCTTATTTGATACTATATTTCAGTCACTAATTTTTCCAACAATACACACTCGTTTAAAATTAAAATAGATTTTTGGCACCAAGGAACCTTGAGGCTTCATGGGGGAGGTGCCCCCTTGGTGGGAGTTTAGGAGCAGAGCTCTTAGTAAAAAATATTATTTTTACGTTATTGAAATACTACTAGAAGTTGCTTCGGATCTGCATAAGTGATAGAAAGTTGAATGGAAACTGGTTGTCAGTAGTAACTGATTATCATTGGTAATCATTAGTAGTAAGTTTCTATTGATCAGTAGCAACTTGGTCCATCAATAACAAATGGTCATTAGCAACAATTTTGTCAACAGTAGCAATTATTGGGCGAGCAGTGATAACTGGTCGTCAGCATTAGCGGAATTACCGCTGACAGAGTTTCTGATGATTACTTTCCACTTGTATAACCGCCTAACTGTCAACCACGAACTGAATGGTGTGATGGTTCATCCAAAACTGTGGAGATTATACCCACTTGATTTGATCTGGGATATGTTTTTGTATCATTATATGACTTCCACTTGTTTAGATATCGATAGATTATAGATCGGTTGGTTGTTATCGTTGGTTTGTAAACGACTTCTATAGCTGGAATTTATATATCAGTTTTGTTAATCAAGTTGTGTTTGAAGGGTTTCTTGGATTACATTTATTTGAAGAATTGTTGAAATCCTGAAAGTAATAAAACAGAGGTGATATTCAATTTGATAATAACATGAAACAATTCTATATATTTTTTTATATTTTTAAGTTTCTAACAACTTCAACATTCTCTTTGTTATATTTTTTTTACCTTACATAATGTATTAACATATTTGTTTCCGATGCTGAGTAAACGGATTCGGGAAATCAAACCAGTATCATTTGATCTCATATACGTCTCAAACCCGTAAAAGATTTTTATAGTTAAAGCTTATACATGGTTTCATACTTAAACGCATGGTCTGCATGTTTTGGGTTTCTTTTTCTATTGGGTGACTACACGGTGTTGGTTGTCGGTAGTCACCGGAAACTTCTTTGCACAATGTTTTCGTTCTTTACCATAGTCATTCTTGTGGATTTACCATTTTACCTCAAAGGATTATTTTAATGACAAATAAATTGTACTTCACATCTGAACTAGTTTCAACAAATAATATTTTTTAAAATATTAATTAAAATATAATTATATACTTATATACCAAATCTCGATTCAGACAGTCAGTGTATAAAAAACGAAGACTAAAATTAAAAAGGAGTAACAACTACGAAACTAAATCTCGATTCAGACAGTCAGGTGCATAAAAAACGAAGACAAAAATTAAAAAGGAGTAACAACTACGAAACTAAATCTCGATTCAGACAGTCAGGTGCATAAAAAACGAAGACAAAAATTAAAAAGGAGTAACAACTACGAAAGTTAAATACTTAAATAAAAGTTACAATTATACAACACATACAAATGCTAAGTCAATGTAGACCCTTCTTAATGAAATTGGTAGAGCTGGCAATTTATGACACGACTTCACACGAAGTTAAGCGGGTTAGAGTTTGAATTAAACGGGGGTCGGCATGTTAATGACACGATTAAAAACGTGTCTAAATGGGTCAACCTGTCTATCCAGTTTATGAGACAGTTAACCTATTTAACTTATAATCGTGATAAATGGTTAACAGGTCTACATGACAAGTTTAAACCCGGTTATCAAAACTATATAATTTTATAAATTTTTTTAAAATAATTTAGTATATAATATATCCCAAAAGGAATACTCTTAAACCCTAATTGTTTTAAACTGGTCATGTTGTGTTATACTTGTTACTTAAACGAACCGTGCCCTGTAACCCGTTTATTAAACATGTTCATGTTTGTGTTTAAGAAAACGACACGTTTAGTTAATCTTGCCATGTTCGGATTTAATACCTATATATGTTAATTGTGCTATGTTGTGTCTACTGTCTAACCCGTTTAGTAGAACACAACACGTTTTGCCAGCCCTAGAAATTAGTTTCAAAAATCTTTTATCGTATTATAAATTTATGATTTATATTTGATTTAAAGCTGTATATACTATAACACCACTCCATCACCAACGCCAAACGATGACCTGAACCCTTTTGACATAGAACCCGCATCAAAAACCATTAAAATTTATATAAATATAAGATTGTTCTAAAATCAAATTAGAATATATAAGGTTAAATATAGCAAAATATGTATTTGATCATTTTAAATATATTATTGACATTAAATTAAGAAAAAGACGCTAGCCATGTGACTTTTTACATGAAATAAATTTATGTAATTGTAAGAACAAATGAATCAGTAGTGTTTGTTTTTAAAATCAAATAATATAAAAAAGTTGACACTATATAATGTTGCAGTCGTAATAATATTACGTGTGAAAATTTGTATTAAAATTTATATAAATAATACTCCATGGCAGTACTCAAACATAACCACCCTGGGAGAGCCATGGTTTACGGCGGAGGGTTTTTAGTATAAAAAATTAATTGGTATTAAAATTTATATAAATAAATTCTAAAAATAGTTATACAAAAATCATTGTGGAAACATGCATGTAATGTATGTAGAAGATCAACAAATATTGCTGAAACAAATCATCTTTTATTTAAAAAAAAAATATGATTAAGTCTTCCCAAAATAAAACAACAAATTAAAATATGAACACCTAATTAATCTCAAGTGATTGTAACAATGAATATCATCCTATCCTATCATCATCTTCAGTCTTCAGTAGTTATCACCACTGGATCGTTGTTGAGGTCAAAATCAAACACCACCTTACCACCGTCTCCCATCGCTTCCGGTAAAACTCCGTCGTTCTTGGAGTCGGCTACCTTGATTTTCTTTGCCGACGAAACCACCAAATCTGATCGGCGTCGTTTGTTTCTCGCTTGGCCGGTAGCATTCCATTCAGGTAGAAACTTGATCAAATCAGCATCATGTGTGGAACATTCTTGTTCGTTGATCGTCAGATCTGAAGACTGGTCGGAATCGGTTGGTATTGGAGTAGATAGTGTGTAGCGGACAATGACGGTGCTGCAGTTTATGAGTTTTTTGGGTTCCGGCATGACGTTCTCCCACTCCGAATAACATGGCTTACTTCTCATATGTTTATAAAGGGTTTTACCCGACGGGAGAGACCGGCGGCAGATAAAACACATAAAGTTACCATCGTCGTTGGCACACGGCAGAATAAGGCGACTACTTTTACTCTCCTCCATTTTCAACTTCAAGAATCAGTAACCAAATTGGGTTTTCCGGCGATGTTGCCGTGAAAGTGAAAAATCTCCGATATGATGGCTTGGGGTTGAAGGTGATGGGTGGGTAGATATATATGTATAACGGTATTATTCTGTTTTACTCCCGGCCCATTACGCTTTCGTTTTAATTTCAAATGCAATCCTTATTTGTATCTTTATCTTTACTATCTTTACAAATTTACCCTTCAAACAACTAATACAAAATTTAATAACTAAAGACAGTATATATATATATTAATATGTTAAGTCTATTTAAGTATTTGGTGATTAAAATTTAAAAAGAATCTCGAACTCAAGGTTGATTTTTGATTGACAACCAAATTTTAAAAACAGTACCGTACGTCGAACTAGTCGTTTTATTGGTCGAACCGGATTTGAATACATAACACCACCTTTAAAAAAAACATATTTTATAGTTTTTATAATTTCGTTATATGATTACTTTTTAAAGACGTTTTGTAAAAAAATAAAATACTAATTAGAAAAGGTGTTTTTAAATACGTATTAATTTATTTTATCGGTTGTGGCGGACGGTGGTTGTGGGTCAGGGATTGTAGCAGTGCAGGTTAGCGGCGATAGGTGTGTTCAGCGGTTTGGTTTTCTGTTTTTTCGGTTTTTTTAGGCCTATTTATTAATCGAACAGAACCTTATTGTGAATTTGTCTAACCAAACCAAATTCAGCCGAATAAACCGAATTCAATAAAATGTATAAAACCAAATTCAACTTATATACTTATCACTTATTCGGTTAACGAATAAGCCGAATAAAAAAATGTATATCCGTTAACGAAACCGAAAACTGAATTCACAATTTGGTTTAGTTTTTCCGGTTACGGATACGGTTCGGTTTTCGGTTTTTTTGCACACCCTTAAGCGGTGAGTAGCGTTCGTTGGTAGGTCGAACTTGGTAGTGCGGTTGTGGTGGACTTACGGTGATTTTAGGTCGAACTTGGTAGCAGAGTTTTTTTTTAAACATTTTTTTATCGTTTTTATAAAAATGTTATATGATTATTTTTTAAGACGTTTTATAAAAAAATAAAATACGAGTTATAAATTTTTAAAAATACCTTTAATATATTATACAGAAACTGCTTTTTATATGTGAAAAAACTTTTTAAAGATAATAATTTTTTGAAGAGGTAAAATGACAAGTTTTAAAGTTATTTTTCATAGGGGATACAACAAGTAAGGGAGAGGGTACGTATAGTTTAACTGTTTAACCCAATAGTAAATAATACAAAAGCTATATGAAGGAGTCAGGTGGCTGATAGATTTATTTAATGCTATAGTCAGAAACTAATAAGATACCAGGTCAGTGTAGGAGTAGTGTCTTAGTCCCCATATACAAGAACAAAGGTGATGCCCAATGTTGTGGCAACTACAGAGAGATCAACCTTTCGTGTTAAACGATTAAACTATGGGAAAGGGTGATCGAAGCAGGGATGAGAAGAGAGGCCTAGGTTACTGTGAACCAATTTGGTTTCATGCCTGAGAGGTCAACTACGGAGGCGACACATATTCTTAGGAGGATGATGGAAAAATAATCGACCTCGAAAAAGACATATGATAGTGTGCCCTGTTGGGTGATTTAATATACTTTAGAGAAGCGAGAGATCCATAGGAAGTATATAGAGCTAATCAGGGATATGTATGTTAGTGCTAAGACAAGTGTTCGGGCGCCAATGAGGGATATGTATTTTTTCCCGGTGGAGGTGGGACTCCACCAAGGATCAACATTGAGTTTGTTCCTATTTGCAGTATTAGTGGACTAATTGTCGAGGTCGAACCAGGAGGTCGTACCATAATGCATGCTCTTTGCAGATGACATTGTGTTAGTGGCGGAAAACAAGTAGGAAGTGAATGAGATATTGGAGGAGTTGCAAGCAGCCTTGATGCAGGAACGGACGCAATCAAATGGCTCAAAAAATACTCACGGATTCAAAAGCCAGAAAAAGCCTAAGGTTTCTTGACAAATAAAATTCAATCTTCAAAAAAAACACCCTTAAACATTCACGAGACAACATTATTTATAGTAGACCCTAACAACCTTAGAGATAAACATGAACAAACCAAATTAATAAAAGATATGATAACTATTAATAAAAACTCAATAATTAAGGAATTAAATATATTCAAATCTCCGGATAATCTTCAATCTGGATCCCATTGGATCCCATTCCAGAATGGGTTCATCTCATGGGTCTTCGTCTGCATCATTCTCCCCGTCTTCGAAAAAGAGTCGTCCTTAGGTCTTGAGAACTTTGAGCAGACCATCGGCCTTTAAATTAAATTTCTCCCTGCTGGCTACGTGGAAGTTTCTTGGACTACCTAAATTTGAAGATGCAAACGGAATTGAACACGTTAGAGGCATCGAACCAAATTGAATGTTAGGGACACTAGCTTTTTCTCATGGACTGAACTTTGTTGTGGTAGGTCCAATAGGTTACTCATTTGCTTTTTGGGCTTGTGCTAGCCCATCGATGTAAGCAGCCCATCTTCCTTAAATACTGGGCCAATAGTCTTTTTTTACCCATCATACTCTACTTCATTCCTTTGTAATGTGCCATCATCTGTGACTTTATTTCTTTACGATGGCCTAATAGGCCCCAATTCTTCCATTTTTTTTGATAGGTAACTTTCATTTTTTAAGTGTCGGTTACATCTCCAAATTGGAGATCCTACCTCTCAACCTGACCACTACGTTGTCTGAACCGGACCCGCGGGTTCAGAACGAGAGGCTAAGGCTATCATCGGGAAACCATGAAGCCTGCTGCCACTTGACAACAGTTGCGCCGCTACACGGGCCAAACCCGCTAGCGTAACGCACTCCGGACTAAGCTGCATTAATTCCACCTTTATCCTCAACTAAATCATGTATTTTATTAACCGATTCACCATTCTTATCACTTTACAAACTTATCGATTCAAAATTCAAAGTTTCCTCCATTATCGGTTTGTTAGTTTGACTTTTCCAAAGCCACATGATCTTCACCAAAGAATTTCCTCTCACTTATGGCAACAGGAACACCTTCCGTAACCACTGTAGATTCACCATTAACACCCGAACAGACCATCAAAAATTCAACAAAAATAGTGGTGGACGTTCTCGCATGTTCCGACATCTCCCGTTTCAAAGACTTCCCATTCAAACCCATAATTTATTTCGTCGCACCACGATCGGATCTGGACAAAAAAATAATAATAATCCTCTGCAACAGTTCGCCCCCTTGAATGACAACCCCATTCAATGCTTTTGTAACCAATAAATATTCTTCTTTGCTCATCTCTTCATTCGTATAATTATCAAAAGAAGGAGGTGAATGATAAATAATGTCGCCGTCTTCACGATGCTCCTCTCTCCTAACGTTCTCATCCCAAATGACAACCTTTGGGCCAGTTTCCATAATTTTGCGACCTTGTGAATCGAACACAACTTGACCACCGCATTTGCCGGCGAATCTGCAGTTAAGAAGATAATCCTCTCCATAAGTAGCCATTTGATACACCCAAGAGCTTTGATATCAAATGATGCAGGAACGGAAGCAATCAAATGGCTAAAAAAATACTCAAGGATTCAAAAGCCAAAAAAACCTATATTGATAGATTTATCAAAATTCAAACCTACCTTATCGATTGATGTATTCAAACCTTCCACAATTATCGGTAGTAGGAATGGAGTTTCCAAACCAACACCACCAGCCGATGTGGTCGTTCATGGTCACCGGTAACGACCACATCGGCGACATTATCCATTACAACACCACCATTATTGGCCGCTGCATCCCTTAGAACTTCATCAAAAATACCTACAGATGTCTTCATGTATTCCGTCATTTCATTAGCAAGATATTTTCCATTCAAACCTTCGGGTTCCATCGATCCACACGGATATGAACCCCACCAAAAACTACCGATATTTTTTGAGCCGATGTGAGTTGTTCGGTGTTCTTCTTGCTCCTCTCCTTTTCCATCTCAAGATCTTGGATTCTTTGATGGAGAACCACAGGGGCGGATCTATGAAGAGGCAAGGGGTACCTGATGGTACCCCTCAACTTTCGACGCGTAGTAGAAATTTTCGACGCGCATCGGGAATTTTTTTTTTTACCGTTTTATGTATCCAGATACCCCTGAACGAAATTTTAGATACTCCTGGATTTTTTTCCTAGATCCGCCACCGAAGAACCAACCGTAAGATATGAATGGATTGAAGTGTGATTCACATCATCAACACACTCAACATTCCACAATCCATGTCCCCATCCATCTCTTGTTGATTGTTCGTCTGATTAGGGTTTAAACGACTGAATGTAGATAGAGTGTTTTGAAAAAAAAGGGGGATAAAGGGGATTAAAGAAAATGGTTAAAAGAAGGATTTTTTAAAAGATCAAATTGCCTATGATTTAATGTTAAAACGTATACGGAGTTAGTCAGGTGGATGAAAAATGACTAGATTTTGTAAAGTCAGGGACGAAAAAGCTAAAAAAATAGTTTTTGGTTAAAAGTTGCTAAAATGACCAAACCACAGGAACGAAAATGACACTTTACTTAAAAGTGAAAGACTGATAATGTATTACGTAATAGTTGTAAGGACGAATATAATTATAAAAATACAATTATACTATAGATTAAAAGGATGTGTGGTTGAACAATGACAAGTCGATTCAAAATGTGACACGTCAAATTTTTTTTACATAGTCATTTTCACCTCTTATATTATATATACGCTTTTAACTCGTTTTATTTTATATTAAGTTCGTTTTCCTTTAATAACTTTCACTCCTTAGTTTTTTTTAAATGGAGTGCGTGGCTGTTTTCAGTTTTTTTGTCAACGTTCCGATATAAATTTTTTAAATAGAGTTGCATTCAAAATCGAGTTTTTTATTTGTATCGTTGTCTATAGCAAGTGTCGTTACCGTTGTGGTACCATGGCGAGCCGAATCTATTATGAGCGAACAACATCATTGCCGATATTGGTATTATCGGAACTGGTCTCGGTACTCGCTTTTATGGTTTTCACCGACCCGAACTGGTAATTTTTTTATTTTGTTTTGTTTTTCCTTTTTAGTTATTTAGTTTTATGTTTCTTTTTTATTAACATTATTTTTACCGTTCCACCTACATTTTCATTTAAGTTTTATTAACGATCGTCCCAACACCCGTCGCGGAGCGCGGGTATAACTAGCTACTTATAACAAAAGTATAAAATTGTAAACCAAAATGATTTATTTACATGCAAATTGAAGTTGGGCCAATTAAGAAAACGGAGATGCTAAGGCCCATTTAAACTAGGGTTTCTCCACCTATATATTCGAATCATTCCGTCTTCATTCCATATTTCGCCCAACAGAAACTCCGAGAGATCACACCAACATTCAACCAAGATGCGTGCCAAGGTAAACTAATCTTCATCTTTTTATCATTTTGAGTTTTTGTTTTGATTGATTGGAATATATGCCAAATCTAACTAACGTATCATCTGAAATTTGATCAATACTTTTTTAAAACTAATCTTCAATTATTTCTCCGTTCGCTTTGTGCTTGTTCTGATTTTGTGCTTTTTGTTTATATTTTGTTCATAATATCTGTTTATGTTATTTTTTTTAAATCAAATTTGCATTCTATGTTTAAATACTATTTTGATAAATATTATGGTTTTTGATGAAATTAAAAATGAATTTTCTTCATCAAGTAACTATACATAATAGCTTTAAATCAGTTGAATGCAAGTAAATTGTTATATTAATACTTCAACTAGTGTAGTCAACTGTTTGATTATGATTATAGATAAAAGATCCAAACAAGAAAAATATAGAAAACAAATTTGCATTTTGTGTTCAAATCCTATTTAGATGAAGATTATGGTTTTTTATTTAAACTAACAATGAATGAATTTTCTTTATCAACTAACTTAAGTTTCTCTAAATGAGTTAGATCATTTTTCAGTTTCAAGTTTATGCAGATTTTTTGATCTTTTTATTTGAAGTAATTGTTAAAGATCATGGATTTTTTTGAATTTAACAATCGATTTCTTTCAAATAAGAGCTTTGGTTTTGGCTCATCAATTTCGTCGTTTGTGATTCACTCAAATAGATGCAGCAATTTGCGAAAAGGGACTCTGCTATAGGTATAGTAGATTGTAAATGATCTCTGCAAGAGACAATTGCTTTTTAATCGTAAAATACCTTGCGCAGATAGCTATATCAAATAGGAATTGTCTTTATATGATTTCCGATAAGATAATAAAAGAAGTTGAAAGGAATCCACCGGTTAAACATATTAACATAGTTGCCCGGAGTAGCATAGCCATCTTCAGTATTTTTGAATCAGCTAGATGCAAGTGAATTGTTATGCTTTCTAAGCCAATCTTTTTGTTTTCCTTTGCTTAATTGCAAATTTATGAAAGTTATATAATCTTTTTTATTTTAATTAATTGTTGGATCTTATGTTTTTGCAGTGGAAGAAGAAGAGAATGAGGAGATTGAAGAGAAAGCGCCGAAAGATGCGACAAAGATCAAAGTAGAGACTGAAGATTAGCCTGCAGTGTGGCTTCTTCCAATCTTTCTTCATGCACATCATCTCTATGGAGTTTGTATGTAAAATATGGATCTTTGGGTTGAAGCTGTTCATGGTCTAGGTAGTAGTTTCTACTTGTTGAATTAAGTTTCTTGTTTTTCTGAGATTAACTCTTGTTTAAGTTGCTTTTTAATTTTAACTTTTATGAGTGTTTACAGTAACTCCTTTTTATTTATAGTGTGTTTTGTTATGGAAATAAGCAGCTTGAAGTAGTTTTTAAATAGTTTATCTTTTTTTTAACGGCAAAGAAGGAAAATATTATTAAGAAGAGAGAATATTACATAGATACATTACACAACTAATCTAATCGAATACACTAAAATTACATGAATCATTTCATTGTATTTATTTTAAATTTTTCCTATTTTTAACCCACAAAAACGTCTTGGCTTTGGTTTAATCCATTACTTTTCCTTTATTTCAACACACCCTAATAAAAATTGCCTAATTCTTTGATCTCCAAATGAACCACATGGTTGTTAGCATAGTCACGTATATCGTTTCCTTGTGTAGCATATTCCATCTAAGGTCTTTTGAGAAGCCCCATGTTTCTCTAACTGAATGTTTTGCCATCCTGGTGATCTTGCATCACTTTCAGATTCTACTCCACATTTGAGACGCCTAATTATAGTTTAGTAACAAGTGATCCGCTGATCCGGCAGAATCCCACACTTCGCGCACATGGAGTCAACTTGTATGATTCTCGTTAATAAGGCCGCCCGAGTAGGAATTCTTTCCATCTCGGCTCTTCATATAAAGAAATTAATCGTGATTGGTAACCATTTTGACCACTCAAATATTCGATTATCTTGTTTTGCCACCCTCCAATTCACTCAGTGATCTAGTGAATTGAAAACATACCCGAGGGGTGACCTTTCCAAATCCATTTATCTTTAGACTTGTGTGCCTTGATCATCGATTCACATCTCTCCTTATCTTCCTTTTCGCCCTCTCTTGCACTTGTAGCAGAATTTGTCCACTTTATTTTTGATTAATTATTTTCCTCCGCTAGTCTTTTCACATACTAAAGCCTCTTTGTTCTGCTCCATCTTGTAAAGGTTAGGAAAAAAGTCTTTTAGTATTCCATTTTCAAGCCAGTTATCACACCAAAACATTGTCTTTTCTCCATTACCCGTAGAACATTTAAAAAGATGAAAAATATCAATTCTAGTATCTTTTAGCTCCATTGCGGCCTTATGAACTGAGCTCCTAAACACCGATGATAGTTTTTTTTTACCGGAAATGATTACGGCCTTCTTCTCCTGTGAAAGAAATTGATGAATGATACCCATTTAGCCTCTGGAATTGATTAATGATACCCATTTAGCCTCTGGATTATCTTATAGCTCTAAAACCGTTTGGAGAGAATGGCTAAGATCATAGATTGTATACCCCTAATTCCCAAGCCACCCATTTTCTTGGGAGCTATTAGCCTCTATATTTACCTTACACAACCATTTTTTTAGATTCATTCGAAGAGCCCCATAAAAATATCTTCTAATGCTTTCCAACTTCTTGATTACCTATGTTTGGGCTTTAAAGAGCGACAAATGATATACGGGTAAGTTCCCTAACACGGATTTAATGAGTGTAACTTTGCTCCCAACCTATAATGTTTTAGATTTCCATGTTGATATTTTTTTTCTAAATTTCTCCAATATTATGTCTTAGTTTTTTATTCTGTTCATGTTTGCTCCAATCGTTAACCCCAAATATATGAATGGTATTGACCCAAATTGGCATCCAATTTGATGTGCTAAGTCCGCCCCTTCTTCTTTTGATACCCATACTCCATATAGTTTTGTTTTCTATAAATTTACTTTTAGACCTGATGCTAGGTGGAAGCATCTTAAAATTCGGCTATGTTCAGACCGTTTGTCATTGACCGTTCTCCTGTTAACACCACACCATCCACGAAAAACATGTGTGATAAGACTGGACCTTTGCTTTCTGTTTTTATCCCGTGAAATATTCCCATATTACAGGTCGATTCTGTTGAACACATGTTATGCTTCCATTGCTAAAATAAAAAGAAATGGCTATAGTAGATCGCCCTGTCTCACCCCTCTTTGAACATCGAACACCTTTGATGGTGCTCCATTGATTAAGATTGATGTGGAGGCTGAACTTTGACACCCTCTAATCCAGCCTCTCCACATATTAGGAAAACCCATTTGATTCATAACATTGTCCAAAAAATCCCAGTTTCTGGTGTCAAAAGCTTTTTTGAAATCGATTTCGAGTATCATTGCTTTTCTTTTTACCTTTCTAAGCCAAGAGACTGCTTCATTAATAATCAATGGACCATCCAAAATGCTCTGATTAACAACTAAAGCATTTTGTAGGTCACTCACCACCGACCCGATTACTCTTTTAAACCTGTTGGCCAAAACCTTTGATAAAACTTTGTAAACACAACCGATTAAATTGATTGGCCGAAAATCAAGAAGAATAATAGGGTCCACAATTTTGGGAATAAGAGTTATGAATGAAGTATTTATACCTTTGTTGATGAGCCTTGAAGCAGTTTATGTTAGACTATTTATTTGCTTAATTTTATTTATAACTTGATAAAATAAGTTATATTTTTTTAAAGTAGGAGGTATTAATTGTGCTTTTATGAAGCAATCCCAATATTAAGTGCATTATGGAAATATATGTTTTGATTAATCACATAAAGCATTCAATAGTGTTATTTAATATGGGGTTAGTGTTTTTTATTAGGGAAACTAGATTTTAATAATTCAAAGTATGATCCGTTATTGATAATAATCCATACAGATTCATGATGTTTTGATTGCAAGGACAAGGAGAGTTATCTTTTCGATTTACAGGCGGGTCTAACTCACAGTTTACTGAAAACACAGTTTTTACAAAGGAAAATCCAACCGATAATTATTGGTATTGGGCTGGTGATGAGATTGTTAATAATATAAAAATGGGACTTTAATGCCTTGTTATAGCATCAAAACTTTTTATATCACTGCAATACTTTTTGTATCAAGACGAATTATATTACTGAATCACACATAAGTATGACACATCATTACAATGAGCTAAGCACGTTCTTCTAATGAGTTAGAAACATCGTTATATATTGTATGTAAAAACTTATACCAATAATGAATCAAACCATAGGAGTTAAACATGCTATTTCAATTGTTTAGACCCACAATTAATTTACATTCATGCGTGTCAAAACTTGTTACAACAATAAATTAAACCTTATAATAAAGATTGCAATGGGCAAGGTATGAGACGTCTTTTGGTAATCTCGAACTCATCCAGATTCTCTCAGCTAATTGTTACTCATTACCCATCTAGTTCGCGAGCATATCCCTTTATGATCTTATACTTTTAAAAATTATTTGTTGATATGCTCATTACTTAAAATCTGATCTTCAACTAACCTTAAAAACCAACTTAAAATATCAAATACTCAACTATATTTTTAAAGTTTCTTTTAGTTTTAAGAATTCCAAATTTATAACAAAATTTTAATGTATTATTTATTATATTTTTTTAAAATTATATAATATATTTATTACATTGTTCAAGTGGACCCCACAAAATACTTTCCGTTGATGGAGTTGAGTTTTTTGTTAAGTGTATGTAAAAAGACTAAAATATCTTTTAATAAAAAAATAAAAAATAAAATAAAAACACTAAATATTTATCGGGTCCACTTGAACAAATAAAAAAATATCAAAGTAGTTGTGGGATCCTTCGCCCTTCTCCCTCACTCGCCGGCCGACCCTCCCTTCGTTTTTCCTGTCATCTTCTCCGGCAACCTGCAACTTCTGACGGACACATAAAATTACAAGATTTGCACTCAATCACACCTAATGAAAATACAAAAAGCAGTTTTGCAATGTTGAATTGGATGGATGCAATGTTGAAAACATTAACATCAGTTGGGGTGATATGGTGGTTGTTTATGGTGCGTGTATATGCTTCCAGAGATGGGTCTGATGCAGGGGGTGTAACTGTGAGGTGGATGGCTTCTTCGGCTACAGAAACATCATGGAAACACAAAGAGTGGCTGATATGATGATAGCCGTTGCTAATTTCTTGATTCCAATCGAACTACTCTACTTTGTTAGATTCGTAAACGTGCGGTACTCTTCGAATTCATAGCCTTCATTGTTCTTTGTGGGATGACCCATTTGTTGAACTGGTGGACCTAAGAACCACAACCGTTAAAGAACAGAAATGGGGTTTGGGGTTTTAGAATGAGAAATAAAAATTGGAGGGTTTGTTTTAGAGAGCAGAAAACGAGGTGACGGCAGTTTTGAAGATGGTGGGTGGTGGAGGTGGGGGTTTAAGATCTATAATTGAAAGATGAGGGGAGTGGGGTTAGGGTTAAAATATTTAAAAAAAAGAAGTGAATTAATTTTTTTTTTATTAGAAGTGGGTCTCACCTTTTAATATATATTTTTTTATTATTTAGTTTTATTTAATGCTAAATGTAATTTGGTCTTTTCATAGCTACTTATCACAAAAAGTTAACCTTCATCCATGTCAGGGACCATCAGTGCAACAAAATCAAAGTATGCTAGGACCAAACCTATAACTTCTCAAAATTAGGGACTATATCCGTGATTTGGCCAAAACACAGGGACCATCCGTGTAATTAAGTCAAAAGTATTAGAACCACAACGACCTACGTGTTCATCGGTTAGGGTTTTGAATTTTGGTTAATTTGTTTTCTAAAACCAACCGTTTAAAACCAAAACAAAAACGTACAAAATCCGTGAATTTTGGTAAACTCTTTTTTCTAAAACCGGCCATTTAAAACCATGCCGGTTAATTCTGTTAGGGTTCTGAATATTGGTTAATTCTTTTTATAAAACCAACCGTTTAAAACCAAAACAAAACGTACCAAATCCAAATTTTGATTCGTTTTCTAATACCAACCATTTAAAACCAAAACAATACATACAAAATCCGAATTTTGATTAACGAAAACCCAACCATTTAAAACCAAAACAAAACATACAAAATACTAAATTTTGATTAACTGATTGTGCCAAAACAAAACATACAAAATACTAAATTTTGATTAAATGATTGTGTGTCTACTGTTTGATACATTGACCGGACCGCATAAAATTAATGCGACAACACCAACCCCATGACCACATAAAATAAATGCGACAACACCGACCCATTATTACAGAGGTTAATCCTATGAAGAATTCCCATGTTACATCCTTTGTTGGTGCCCTATTGTTGATCACCGACGTTTTTGCCAATGATAAACAACTTCTAATCCATGTGAATCATAATTTAACGAAAGCTTTTTCAAAATCTATTTAAAAAAACACCCCTTTCCCTTTTTGAATGTTTGAGCCAAGAAATGGTTTCATTATTGATAAAAGTGTACCATCCACAATAAACCTATAGGCAATAAAGGCTGATTGAACATTATTAACCACCGAGCCGATAACCTTTCTTATGTGATTTACCTTATAAATTTAAATGAGAAGATTAATAGGCCTATAATCTGAAAGAAAGAGAAGTGTCTTAACTCTTAAGCACCAAAGTTATGAAAAAAGAGTTGCAACCATGAGAGATTCTGTCTGAGTTGTAGAAATTCTTCAAAATATTTTTGAAATCCATCTCAAAAAGATGCCAAAATTTTTTAAACTTTTTAATAAATCAGTTCGGACCAGGAGCCTTGTCACTTCCACATCTCTATACCGCATATTCGATCTCTATCAAACCTTAAAACCTCTCTCTTTCTCTTCTCTTCCTTTCTCTCCATAAAAAAACACCAATTTTCCCTACTTCCTTCTAAATATTCTCTTCCCTCCTTAAATGAAATTCGGGAACAAAGCGTAACTGTTTGATTAAAAACTTTTTATCTGCTTTTAAATTTTATTAAAAGCCGACTTCTATTCAAAACAAAATATGTATTTTATTTAATGAAACCTAGACAATACTTGATTTGAATACAACTTACTAGATAAAACATTGTATCTAGATTTTCTTTTATATTTCAAACTGAAAATTGAAAATAAAATGAATTCTGAAAGATGAATTATTTGTTGAGTACAGAACCAATCATGTGTAAATACCTTTTTTAAAAGCAACTACTTTTACGAAAAATTGTAGCTATCTTTATTACAAAACTTAATTAAAATCCCGTTTATTACACGAGTTGAATAAATATAATATTATATATTAAGTAATAAAAAATTTATTTTTCAAAAACTCGTGTTTTACACAGGTTGAATAAAATCTGTTAACGCATACACTCGTCAAAATATGTCAGAAGATTTATTAATACAAAGATTAGTATTTTCTTTAAAAATATATTATTATTAAAAGATATAGATTTATTTAAAAAGAGAGAAGCGAGAAAAATTTGATGAGAATGAATATGGAGACGACACGTGACATGAAAACCTTTATTTATTATATAGTATATAGATATAGATATATTAATGATGATAGACCTTAATTATAATTAGTTTCAAAACGAAATATAAAAAATAACTATCATTTTGATTGTTTGATTTTAGATATTCTTTTAAAAGATATTTAAAAAAAACTGTACAATGTAGAAAGAATAAAAATCATTATATTTTAAATGATTTTTTTTAAAAGGTTTAAGAACTATAAAAAAAACATTTTATAAAAAAATTAAAGAAACGTTTTAGAAAAAAGAAAAAAAACTTTATGTAAAAAAATTATAATGTTTTTTAAAGGGTAAATAAAAAACATTTTTTTAAATAAAAATAGAAACTTATTATAAAATATCAAACTTAGTATTTAACACTTAAAATATCGTGATTAAAGTATTTGAAAGAAGAAAAAATGACATTAAGGTAAATTTTCTGAAGGAGCCCAGCAGTAGGCAATCTTCATTTAGAGACGACATTTATGTTATTCTCATCATGTAGTAGGATTGTTCAAGCTCTTATAGATAAATTCTATCAAATTTGATAGGGATCAGAAGTCGCAATTCAACATAAATGTTTAAATAGACATTACATAAAGCCTGGCCTGGCATACCTAGCCTATATATTTGTAATATTTAAAGAAGTAAAAGGGTCCCTGACTCACCAGAACACAAAAACCCAACAGAAAATATAACTGTAAAAGTACTAATTCCATGGTGAAATATGCAAAAATAAACAAAAATCAGTTCTGAAATTCTAAAACAAAAAGAGGATTTATTTGAAAAACTTTGCAGGTAATCCTATCCTTCCCATCTCCTTGAATATCAATGACGAAGGAACTCAAAACCCTATACACATTTCTAACCTTCTAAATCCTCATTACTACAAGGATGGATCAGCATGACATTAGAGCAACAAAATAAGCTCCTACTTCCACCCCCAAACAAAACACAAGTCACACAACTAAGTTTCATCATAAAACACAAAGACGTAAACATATAAAGATTGTAATAAAAGAAGCAAACTTACTTTCTAACATCAACTGCGCGCGTCCCTTGACTCTTTGACCCAAGTCAAAGTGCACATTGTATCACCCACAACACAGTTCATTACTTTGTATTCTTTTGTCTTATTCATCAGTCAGCCCAATATCATATCTTGATTCACTGTACCTGACTACATCAAGTGCCACCATTTCCTGCACCACTGCTATTCATTCCAAGAACAGGCATGGACCGTTGAGCAAAATCCAATAACAGCTTCTTTTGGTTTTCATTTGTATGAGGAAGGCTGGCGCGCAAGAGTTCAATGGGCATTTCCCTACTAATAGCTTTTGCAGCATCTGACCCAATAACCGCCATGTCAGATGGACCACACCCCTGAGTCAGCAACGACTGGACAACGGTGTCATATTTACTAAAACAGTATTTAGTGAGAAGCCCAAAAAACGAATCAAAAGAAGCCTGCCAAAAAGCCCGATTCGCCGGGCTGCAGTTAGTGGCAGCATTTGGGCCGGTTAAAAGCGCGGTTCCTCTTTCTAGTATAGATTTTAACACAACAGAAGCCCCATCCCCTGCAGGACTTCCAATGGGACGAAGTGGAGGGTGCTCTGGAGAACAAACAACAGATGCAAGACAGGTGGCAAGTGATCTAAGCTCCATACCGTGAACTGAAGACGAAACGGTAACTACAAGTTTATTAATAGTTTCTGTTGCTTGTGGGTCAACCGGAAGAACTCCAAATAAAAACCTTAAATGACGGAAAATCGTCATGCAAACCACACGAGTCAACTCACTTCCCGGGTCAAGATGTTTGAGGTAACTCGAGAGAAGCTTCCGTCCCTTTGAAAGAGAAACTAGCCGTAAAAAGATGAGATCAGCCTTCGGATCCAACTCAACCGTTTGACTGTTCTTGCTTAACGGGTCAACAAGTTGAAGCGACGTTGCTAAACCATCTAGAAGGACTTGTCGCCTTTGCCTTAATTGGGCCCCACCATCCTGGAGCTGATTAAACTGTAGGAAACGGTCAATATCATCGACATCTAGCAGAAGACAAATACCGTCTTCAATAGTGACTCTAGCTGCAAGCATAGGTTCTTGTTCCAATGGTTTGTCCAGCATTTTCTGATCAGTGATCCCACTAGAGGTTGACTTTGGCGGGTCAACTTCAAGAAGTGGGCGGGGACGGCGTATGGAAGAAAAAGAAACCCTGCCCAAAGCATCAACTTGAAGAAATGCATGTGGTTCGTTAGCAGCACGGGCTCTGGGGGAGCAATCCCTTAATTGGGTTGGGCAAAAATGGTGTCTTAATTTTGCACCACTAGATTTGTTGGCTAAACAAGCTTGGTGATAGTAATCGTCTACATAAGGATCATTACTGTGTGTAGCAGCAAGTTGCATTCTGAGAATATTTTCAATCTCATCAGATGTCATGTATTTTGATTTGAACTGTGGCCATCCGCTGGTGTCAAAGCCCGATTGAAAATATCTCGGGCCCTGGCCCGGTCTACCTTTGGGCAATGACTTGGGTCTCAAATCTCTTGAACCCATCCCAAGGGGTTCAAAATTGTTCATTAGAGGCGGATGGTGGTTCATTAGTGGCTGCAACCCGGATAAATGACCACCAAAAGATGGCTGATATTGAGGGTGCCTGTGTTGTTGAGACGGCAACTGTGGAGGTAGTAAACTGTTATTGTGAGAGAAATGTTGTTGCATCATACCATTTGAAAGATCAGGCAAATTCCCGCCAAATTGGTTTTGTAGCCGGTTATTGACAGCTGGAGCAGGAGGACGAAATTGAGGCAGATTCAAATTCCCGCCAAATTGTGACCCATGTGGCATCCCACCCATCTGAAGCTGTGGAGATATACTCGAAAACGACGGTCCCATCTGGGGTCCAGTGGCATGATACAGAGGGTTAAGATGACGTATTTGATGATTTGGTGAAAATTGGGGAGATCCGCTGCCACCTGGCGGTGGGTATGAAATGAAGGAAGATTTGGGAACAGGAACCGGTTCACTAGAGAAATGCAAATGCTGACTAAGGTGATGTTGTTGCTGCTGTTCAGGGTAAGATGATGTTCTATGGAGATTCTTTGATTCATCTATCAAGTGTTGATTAAGGTTGTGTTGTTGATGTTGCTCGGGGTACGACGATGTTCTGTGAAGATATTGGTTTGATTCATAGGATGTTCTGTGAAGAAGCATTGATGGATCTTGAAGAGGAAACGAGGAGTTTGACCATTTGTTGGATTGTTGGCCACTTTCTGCTTCAAAACCATCTTGATCAAGCACCCGGTTGGTATATTCTCCTCGCTGTGCCCAGGCAGCTGCAGATGAAGCTAAAACAGAAGCAACAGAAAAAATAATAATTCCTCATGTTAATACAATGCAAAAGAAAAAAAAAAGCCCACAGTGAATAAAAATGCCCCTGACTAAGAGTAGGTACAGTGGTGCACTCACTTTCTCTGGATCCTTGGTCACCAAAAACACCGACACTTGATCCGACGACATCTTTGTTGAGCTGCAGAAAAAAATGAAAAAACCAAATATCAGATGACCCGAAAAACACGTGAAAGTAAGTGTATGCGAATAATTTATCATGTTAAGCACCCTACCAGTCAAAGCAGATTATTACTCTACAAATAAGAATCAAGATTCAATGCTTGTTTGCTACAATATTTAGGTATAATTACTTCTCTATATGATCAGTTCATTACTCCAGTAATACGATCACACTAAAAGTAAAAATTAAGGGTTTAATACAAGATTAGTATTTAATAGTAAGTACATTAAATTACATAAACATGATGGATATAGAAATTAATGGAGCTTGCCCCCTCCATGCCATGGTGCAACAAATCTGTTTGGGAAGCTGTACCTTGGATATTGAGGGATATTTTGTAGGTATTTGACAAGTAATAAATATTTTCCAAAAACTTCCTTATGTCAAACTTCAATTTAAAAAAAACAAGATTTGAATTACTAAAACAAAAGCTGTCATTTTCTGGGAACATGGAAGAAATATTTACTCCATCCTGCTAGAGGTAAGATTGAAATGACATATGTTCATGTCAATAACTACTCATTTCAGTAAAGCTAACCTTTGAAAATGTGGTCGATAGATCGTCAATTCCTAGAAACACACCCTGCAACATAAAACAATATCATTTCCCATGTTCACACATACCCCAAAATCCAGATATTACAGCAATTAGCTCAAATAAGCAAAAAAAATGTATGTTTAGGGGGGAAAGGAAGGCATGCTACAAAGAAATGTTGTGCATAAATATAGAAAAAAAAATACCTATCTAAATTAATCCAGTGCATCAAGCAAATCTTTTAGTTAACAAATATGACTAAGAGGCAATTACTGACTCTCTATTCCTTGAAAATACTGCACAAATATGAATATTAGAGAAAATGCCACAACTGAATAAGTGTCAGCTAACTGACAAAGTGTATCAAGAAAATCTCTGCCGCATTCTTATAGTAACTGATGTTGAAGATGCTATGGAATATGGATCAATTATTAGACCAACAACCCAATGGGCCTGGATGGTTTATAGCAGAAGGAAGTTAAGCGAGGGAATAACATATGCAGTTCAGGAGGGTAAGAAAAGAGTCAGAGAGTTTCTTGTTGAGCGTTTTGGCTATAAAGCTTGGAATAGGCTCTGTTGAGCTTGGGCATAGAAGAATTATATCCGATTGCTATCTACTGATTTCTTTATCCTGTAACTTCTGTTTAAGCTTTCCATTATATCATATCCTATGTCTTCCATGGCAAGTTGTTCTTCAGAAATTCCTTGGATTAGTGTTGTTCTTATCAAATTGGTTCCATTGTTGGGAAATCAAAGAAAATGGTGCAGCCAGAGGTAAGTACATACTACAAAGTTGCAATCAAGGATTGATACACACAAGATGAAAAAACGGAGAAAATGGGTAATGCGCCACCTAAACCCCCAAAATACTCATACATTTCTATGCTTTTGCCACCTTCCCACTCAACTACGGTTAACCACACAAATTTCACTGCACCCGTGTTATTTCCATCACCCAAATTTGTTCCCACATAACAGAACCCACCAATAGCCCAAATATAGAAAACAAACAAACATACCCAGTAAAATCCACATATAAAGTAGAGGGTATGGGGACGGTGAGATGAGGGCAAACCTTACCTCTATCTCAGGAGATAAAGTTGCTCCCAAAGAGACCCCAAACTCAAAAAATCCATTTAAAAAAAAGAATACAAGTAGCATAAAGTATTTACTAGTAGTAGAAGAGAAAAGAAGAGGACAGACTAGGGATCACGAATCACCTAGATAGTAACTACTACCAAAAAAGGCATGTATACCACAATTGTTTAACAATCCATGCTAAAACCATTAACGTCTACGGAGAACATTTGATTTGTAGTGTTAGGTATTATGGATCGCAAATCACAATCAAACAATCAAACGCACAAACACATAAATCAAACGGAGAAAACGGAACACGAGATTTACGTGGTTCAATCGGTGCGACCCACGTCCACGAGCTGCAACTAGCGATATATTATTAATCAGGTGCTCAAGGAATTACAAGTACATCAATCAGTATGTATAATTAACTAATTAGGGTTTAGGAGATTAATCTAGGGCCAGCTAAATTCTGCCACAATATGGGCCGAAACGAATAGGGTCGGCTGACAAGCCTGACATCCTGTCGAGCCTCCACCATAACGCCCAACAATCTCCCACTTGGAAGCTCAAATTGCGCCCCATTGACTTCAATATCTCGTACCTCTTGTAATCTTCCTCCACCGCTAGTTGCAACGGCCTTCTCATCAGTTAACCTGAAGGCCCATTGAAGCTCCCCCGAGCTTCAACTCATCAGTCACGACCTCGTCTGCCAGTGGCTCGTTCTTCCTCTGCAAGCTGTAACGCATATGTTACTCCGCTGGCATCTGAGACAAACTGGGAACCCACACTCTCCAAACCAAACAATAATCACCAGGAGAGACTTTCACAGGCGGTTTACTGGTTCTCCTAACCCACTGTGGACCTAAAAATGCAACTGAAACACGATTCACCCATGTGCTCCCACTGTTGCGAAATCCTCCACCTCTGACTGTTTTTACTAAACCTCTCCGTGCTAACCGTTCATTCTGAATTTGTTCTCTTGCTCTGGGTGTCTCCTTTGCAAAGGTAACCCTCTTCTGCACACGAGATTCTCTGAACCGGAATTTTCCTGGCGGTATCTCGACCATATATAACGATCCCCTCTTCTTGCCACGAGCAACAATCAGATTTTCCTTGACTGCCTTCCACTGTCCACCAAATTTAACATCAAGAACTTGATGCTGTCTAATCAAAAACACCTTGTTAAGCGCCGAGGGTTTTTCATAAATGTTCGAGTGTTCGACAAAGCTTTCATCAATCCACACGTAGTCGTCTCATTCAAGATGTTGAGACGCACAAACACAGAAATCAAACGAGAAAACGGAATCGGTTAGGAACCAGTTCGATCCGTGAAAACAGGGGAAACGGTGAGCCTGATACCAGTTGTTAGGTATTGTGGATCACAATCAAACAATCACACGCACAAAAACAGAAATCAAACGGAGAAAACAGACATGAGATTTACGTGGTTCGGTCGGTGTGACCTACGTCCACGAGCTGCAACTAGTTGTATAATATTAATCAGGTGCTCAAGGAATTACAAGTACATCAATCAGTATTTATAATTACCTATGTAGGGTTTAGGAGATTAATCTAGGGCTGGCTAATTTTCTGCCACAATATGGGTCGAACCCATTAGGTCGGCTCACATCCTGTCGAGCCTCCACCATAACGCCCAACAGGCAAAACCATTCAACCAGATTTAGGTGGGGGTCGACTTTGACATTCTTGTATGATATTTGGTGTCATAGCCAATCAGCAACATGTATGACACAAATGATTGAGAAATATATCCCTAGGTTTCTTGAGAATATTGGGCTAGTTGTGGGTGCTCTTGATTTGGTCATTCCACCGTCAACTCATGCCACAAAAGCAAGTGTCTCCAAGTTTATGCTAAATTGGTTACTTCAACATGAATATTGACAGCGGTGGGCTGCAATTTAGTCATCTCAAGTGGCTTGCATGTGATTGATCACAAAAATAAATTCCAAAACATTGATGAACTTCTTGAGATTGCATATACAAGCAAAGGCACTCTAGTTAAGAGAGGCTTGTGGAGTTGCTTTAGGTTATTCAAGACAAAATCTTACACGTTTCAAGCAAGAGATGACTCCCATTTGAATAAAGAAACTTACAATATGCATGAAATTGATTTACTTGGAACGATTGTAACAGCAGTAGAGCTTTCAACTCATCATCCACATCTATCCCAACAGATTCTAATCTCGGCAAAATTGAATTGAATTTATTAACATGATTGTCACCAAGCTCCCTTCTTTCATTCTTGTTGTCAACAACTCGGTTTATCCCTCGTTAGTACCACATCCAAGTTCTTTTGACAAACCAGCCAACCAAAATCCGATCCGTCAAACCTTTCGATCACAACCATCCAGTCTTCAGCTATAAGCCTATAACAATAGGAAACATATCGAAATAGTGAAAACAGAGACAGCAATGGCATAGGCCTGAACTTGATGATTGTTCTACTGAACACTGTCAATAAACCGATCTGCTCCTGCAATAACCCGATAATCAAAAACAAACTGCAAACAGTTACCTGATGATCTCCTGCAGACAAATCTTCACCCGAATGCTGAATTTTCACATCACCCGTTTGCCCATTTGACGGTTGATAATAAACCGTCAAAACCCTAACTTGAAACACAAAAACCCTAACCTTCACCCGATGAATCCAAGAGTTTTTTTAACCAAACCTTAATCGGCGGCTTCAAAGAGTTTCAACATGGTACCTGGTCTCGATCAAACCTCCTGCCCCAAACAGTTGATCACCTTTTTCGCATGGTTGGAAAAATCGCTAGGCGCTAGTCGGGCGGTGGGGTGGGGCCTAGGCCTAGGCGGGATTAATCGGGGCCTAAGCGGGATTAATCGGATTGGAAATTTTACTTGTAATTTTTAGTTTTTTATATATAAACACACATTTTTATAAGTGATTTTTATAAAAATGTTCATTTTTATAAGTGGTTTTTATAAAAAAATGTTCATTTTTAAATATTTATAGGCTAGAATTTGAAGGGGTTGGCTGGAAAATCCAAGGTTTTTCCGGAAAATCCATCATTTTTCCGGAAAATCCATGGTTTTTCTAGAAAATCCAAGGCTTTCGCCGGAATTTGGCCAAAAATTTCAGGTTTTTGACGGAATTTTCATCGGAATCTGGCCGCCTAGGCCTGCCTAGGACCGCCTAGACCCGCCTAGGACCGCCTAGGCCCGATTCCGATTAATGGTCAGCCTAGCTCAAAATTACAAGTTAAATGGCCGCCTAGGCCCGATTTTTACAACACTGCTTTCTCGACCCAACCTAGCGACTCACAAGGGTTTCTCGTCCAAACCCTAATTGCAACTTTTTTGACCCAAAGGCTATGCTCCTTCCTTCAATCAGAAGTATCACGACTCCAACAGTTGTATTCCAAAAACAAGATCCGACAATTTCCAAGAGTTTCCGGCGATTCAGTTAGCTATCGCAGCCGCCAGCACCCAAACCCTAAATCGCAAACTTCGATCTTGACGGCGATTCGAGAAAAGAAACAGACGGCGATTCCAAGGGTTGCAAAACCCTAATCACGAACAAGGTAGACGTCTTCAGTGCAATTGAACAGTGTTCACGAACCGTACTAATTACAGCGATTATTCAAGGATTTATAACCCTGCTGTCAAAACCCTAATCGCAATCTTCAAAAAATCAGGGGAAGAAAGAACGGTACTTACGAGCATGAAGCTCTGATACCACTTGTTAGGTAGCAATCAAAGTCGGTACGCAGCGGAAAACAAACACAAACGCACAAACGAAAGAAAAATAAACGACACAAGAATTAATGTGATTTGGTCAAGGTGACCTACATCCACGGGTGCAACCAGGGATCTCTCTTTATTAGGTGCTAAAAAGATTACAATTACATCATAGGTATTTATAAGATAAATAACTTAGGAGAATAAGAAAACGCATTTCAGGCAACAAGCCTAAAATAACCCATTAGGGTTAGGGCCGGCTAAAAGCCTCCACAAACCCAACAACTACCGGCAAGAGTCTGAAGGATAAGGGCTAGCAAAAGGAACTTGCATACATAAATCTTTTAAAACAAGTACTTGTATACATATGGCTACCTAGAAAAGAACTTCTGTCAAAAAGAATGTACAAGAACAAGACCTAATATGTCTGCCATTTGTATTTGGCAATACTTAACCATAGTTGAATTCTCCCTATTAGACAGTTATGTTATATTTTAGTATTAAAAGGATGTAAAGTGTAATTATGTTTCTTATTTATATCCTATGTAATCTCCACATTATAATATACAATAACATAATACAATTACCAAGTTTATCTTGGTATCAGAGCAAGATACAACCCTAATTGCCGCCACCTTTTCACGGCAGAATCATTCTTTTTTTTTCTGGTTAGCTTTTTTTTCCGATCAGCTCTTTCTCGGCTAACAATGGCCTTGGTAGCTTTCTCTACAATTAACAAGACTTCCCACAACTCTCACAAATTCGGTTTTACATTGTCTCCATCCAACTATGGTTTTTGGAAGACAATGATTCATCCCTTTCTTGTAACAAATAACCTAATCGGTTATATCGATGGTTCAATACCATGTCCCCCACCTCTGATCGAACAGCCTGCTTCATCAGACAAGAATGCTGCTGTCCGATTACCACAATCGAATACAAGCTTTGTCGCATGGATAGCCAATGATGCCCACGTGCGTATGCTTCTTATCTCTACTATCTCAGAGGCTTCTTTCCCACATGTTCAGGGTACAACATCTCGGGAACTGTGGCTTTCTTTGGAACGTGTGTATGCTCCTCATACGTCTTCTCGAGAATACACCCTGAAATCCCAGCTTTTAAAGATCCAGATGAAAGGTGATGAAACATCTTCTGCATATCTCAACCGAGCAAAGGAGTATGCTGATGCTCTCTCGAATATTGATGAACCATTCAAAGAGAAGGATCTTGTCATGCTTGTAATCTCAGGTTTGCATGATGAATATAATGGTTTAAAATCTAACCTTCTTGCTCGACAAGTTCCGACAGCGTTTAATGAGCTTCATGGTCTACTCTCTGACCACGATTACATGGTCAGGCAGTCTGCTCCTGTTGTCCCCTCTCCACAGGCTTTTGCCGCCAATTCTGGTGGATCTTTACAGCCTACAGGATCTGTACAACAGGACCCCTTACAGATTTTGACTCAACTTGCCTCACAACTTGGCTTGCAATGACAGCCCACAAAGCAGCAACAACAACAGGCCTTTTATACATCTTATTCTCAGAATCGTGGCCATGGTCGTGCCTCACACAATCGTGGTCGAGGCTGTGGACGTGGTTCTTACTCCGGGGGACAGCGTAGCCAATTCAACTGGGTATCAAATCAGAATACCGTATATGGTACGTGTAATAGGTGTGGCATTGGGCATTTGCCTTCCGACTGTCCCAATCGTGACCCTGCTACTATTCAGTCCCGCCCACAACATTCAGCCAATCATGCTGAATACCGCTCGCAAGCATCCTCATGGCTTCCTGACACGGGCTCCAATAGCCATGTAGCCCAAGATCTTTCAAGCACCGGCACTGTCGAACCTTACTACGGGGAGGATGCTCTTCATGTTGGCGATGGTAAGGGTTTACCTATTCTCCATATTAGTTCCACCCGCTTTTATTCACCTGCCAAAACTTTTTCCTTATCTAATATCCTTCATGTACCACAAATAAAAAAAAAATCTACTTTCTGTTCACAAATTGTCATGATAATGGTGTCTTTTTTGAATTTCATGCTTTCTTTTTTGCTGTGAAGGACAAGTATACACGCACTACCCTCCTCACGGGTCCAAGTGAACATGGGCTCTACTCAATCCGACTTCCCCAAATTCAACAAATTTCCTAAGTCGCCTTCACAGTTGTTCGTGCTTCTATCCCCAAATGGCATCAACGGCTCAGCCATCCTCATCCACAACTTTTACATTCTATGTTATCTAAATTTTATCTTCATGTTTTAAATAAGAGTTCGAATTCTCCTTGTAATGCATGCTATATAGGAAAATCATCGAAACTTCATTTGTCATCTTCCAATTTTAAAAACACTTGTATTTTGGATTTATTGTTTTGTGATGTTTGGGGGCCCGCTCCTGTTTCTTCTTATGATGGCCACAATTATTTTTTACTTTGTGTTGATCACTTTACTCGATACATGAAGATATTTCCTTTGAAACAAAAATCGGATGTATATGCTGTTTTTAAACATTTCTTGCCATGGTTGAACGACGTTTTCAAACTAAACTGAAATCCGTCCAAACGGATTGGGGCGGAGAATTCAGAAACCTCTCTAATTTTCTCTCCCCTTGGCATCATTCACCGTCGCTCGTGTCCCCACACTTGCGAGCAAAACGGGTTTCTTGAACGTCGCCATAGACATGTGGTGGAAACGGGCCTCACTCTACTTGCCCAATCTGGTGTTCCACCACGTTTTTGGCACTTTGCTTATGACACCGTTGTTTATTTAATAAATAGAATGTCGTCTCGCACCTCATCGAATGTCTCTCCATTTGAGCATGTTTTTTTCTCAAAAACCAGATCTATCCTTTTTACGTGTGTTGGGGTGTTAATGCTACCCTCATCTTCGTCCATATAATAAACATAAAACGGATTTCCGTTCAATTTCATGTGTGTTCCTAGGGTACAGCCCCGTTCACCATGGTAATCGGTGCTTTGACCCGACATCCGACCGCATCTTTATTGATTGTCATGTTCGTTTTAACGAAGAACACTTTCCCTTTTCTACAACCATCCTCTACTCAGCCTACACCCCCTTCCCCATCCGATCCTTATGCTTCTTCTTTTCCTTCACCCACCATCCCCCCACCGCTGCCTCCCCAGATTCCCCACCAAATACTCCACCTCCCACTCCTTGATCAACTTCCCCCACTTCTGTCCAAACTGACCAGCCCTCCCCTCCCCTACGGACATACAGCCGTCGCCCTAAACCAACTCAGTCACAGCAGCCACCCACACTTGTTACCCAGCCCCCCTCTAACGCTGCTGCCCTTTCTGTACCAGCCCCTTCGGAAACCAGGCCTGCTAATCTTCGCCCACAACCTAAACAAACCGTTCCCTACAATAAATCAGCCTTTACTGCCTCTACCAGCCCTTCCGAAACCGAACCTGCCTTCTTTACTATTGCCAACAAATCTCCAGAATGGAGGACTGCCATGGCTGAAGAATATGCAGCCCTTATTCGAAATACAACTTGGTCTCTTGTACCACCCGTCCCTAACACAAATGTGGTTGACTTAAAATGGGTGTACAAACTTAAACGGGATCAAACCGGTGTTATTACTCGTCACAAAGCACGCCTAGTGGCCAAAGATTTTAATCAACAACAGGGAATTGACTACCATGAAACATTTAGTCATGTTGTAAAGTCCACTATCATTCGCACGGTTCTTTCCCTTGCCGTAACACAAAAGTGGACTCTCCGCCAATTGGATGTTCAAAATGAATTTTTGCACGAGGAATTGAATGAGACAGTTTATTTGAGACGGCCACCGGGTTATCCACAGAAACTAGATCACGTGTGTCTGCTTCACAAATCTCTCTATAGTCTAAAGCAGGCTCCGCGTGCATGGTTTGACCGTCTCACCATGGCCTTACAGTCCCTTGGTTTTAGTGGATCCAAAACCGATCCCTCTCTTTTTATTTACTCTAACCAGGGGACCCTTCTATATATGCTTGTTTATGTTGATGATATAATTCTTACAGGCAACAACTCAGGTGCAATTGATCACATCATCAAGAGTTTGAGTCACATTTGCCATTCAAGACTTGAGATCCCTTTCATACTTTTTAGGCATAGAGATTCTTTCTCAAGGGTTGGATATGATTCTGTCTCAAAAGAAATACATCTTGGAATTGCTTCAACGGGCGGGTCTCTCCCAAGCTAAATCGGTTTCCTCTCCGATTACCACCACTGCAAATTTGTCACTTGGTGACAACCCCTTGTTTGATAATCCGGTTCACTACCGCCAGGTTGTTGGTGCTTTGCAATATGTCACCTTATCTAGGCCTGATATTACCTATGTGGTAAACAAAGTATGTCAGTTCATGCACTCTCCGACTGAATACCATTGGGTTGCGGTTAAAAGGATTCTCCGGTATCTTCAGGGTACATCTCATTATGATCTCTTAATCAAGCAAGCCTCCGGATCAACCCTTCATGCCTACACTGATGCCCACAATTCATCTCTCACAGCCTTCTCGGATGCAGACTGGGTTGGTTGCCCGGATAACCGTCGATCCACCGGGGGATTTGCCATCTATCTTGGCTCCAATCTTATCTCATGGTCTGCTAGAAAACAACGAACTGTCTCTCGGTCATCCACCGAATCTGAGTATAAGGTCTTAGCCGATATGGTAGCTGAACTTACTCGGCTTGAAGCCCTTCTTCGAGAACTTAAGGCTCCTATGACATCAGTTCCTGTCCTATGGTGTGATAACTTGGGTGCCACATACTTATCAGCGAATCCTGTTCTCCATGCTCGCACAAAACATGTCAAGGTTGATTTCCACTTTGTCAGAAATAAGATTGCTGCAAGAAAACTCTCTGTCCAGTTCATTTCTACAAATGATCAGATAGCAGACATCTTTACAAAGCCATTATCATCTCAACGATTTGATGATCTTAGAGCCAAGCTACAGGTCATTACCCGGCCTTAGCTTGCGGGGGAATATTAGACAGTTATGTTATATTTTAGTATTAGAAGGATGTAAAGTGTAATTATGTTTCTTACTTATATCATATGTAATCTCCTCATTATAATATACAATAACAGAATACAATTACCAAGTTTATCTCTCCTGAAGAAAATGGTTATCAAATGTTTAGACCAAAGTATGATTGTGAAAGCTACTTTTCGATGTTATCAACTGACGCAACTCTGCAATAGTGCTTTCAAAAAAACCACATTACTTGGTACGTCATCACACATTATGAATATAAAGATTTTAAAAAAATCACTACTTGTTTATTTCCATGTCTACTGTCTGACATGGTTTAAAAAAACGGCCGAGGCGTACGCCTCGAGGCGAGGCGGTAGAAAATCGTACCTGAGGCGACGCCTCAGTTGGGGTTTTAACACGTACGCCTCTAGCTCCGAGGCGGTTCGAAAAAACGTATGAGGCGGTTCGAATGCTGAGGCGGTCGTTTTTTTTTAGGGCAACTTTTGGGCGGGAAAATAAGCCAGGAGGGAGAAAAAAATAAGCGCCATTTTCTCTCTTTCTCCTTTTAGGGCAACTTTATCAGACACACACACGTATCTCTCATTTTCTCCCCATCGCTGCTGTCTTCTCTTCTCCCCATCGCTGCTGTCATCTCTTCTCCTGTCTCTTGCGAAGCTGCTGACAGCATATAAACCATCGCTGCTGGTCTTTTTTTTTTAATTTACATCTCCGACCTGTATTTATTTGTTTGACTTCATGACTGCTTTCAGTTTTCTTTTGTGTTCAGTTAATCAGTTTCATTCTGGATTTATAGTTAATTTTGTATTAATTGAATTCATTTGTATTAATTTTCATTTATGTTCAGTTTGTGTTCAGATTCATTTGCTTTTGTGTTGTTTAAATTTGATTACAAACTTCATGTGTGTTTTTGATGTGTGTTTTTTTATGTTCTAGACTTTATGTGTCATGTCCAAACATTTAGTATTTTATTTTTTATAAGATATATAATTTTTATATTTATTTTTTAATTCCGCCTCGGGCTTACGCCTCGTTTCGCCTCGAGGCTTACGCCTCGTGAGGCGAAGGGAAAACGCCTCGAGGCGCGATTCCGTTCTTTTAAACCTTGCTGTCTGATAATAATAGAATTTTCAGTGAGAGGCCCAACAACACAATATTTATTGTTCGTCAAGAAATAATCAATTATTTTCACCATGCTCCCTTTACATACATGCTTGTGTGAAACACCCCATAATTAGCCTAACTTGTTGAGATCCAATGTAATAAACCAAAGCATAACCAACTCATGAGCTTTCAGTACCAATCAGTTAAGACCCATGTACTGAATCATGTTAAAGGGAGAATGAAAATGACTTCAAGACAAGGAAATCAAGACACAAGCATAAAGTTCTGATAAAAAAAGAATACATACTGAAAATGTATACCTCTTCTTGCTCCAACAGATAGTCATCATCCTCAAATTTAGCAGCTGGAAGGTCTTCTTCCTCCAGACCTCCCAACTCAACTTCTTCAAGAACTTCATTACCAAAGAATGCATACTGTGATGCATCAAATACAGCACCACCTGCATGGCAAGTAAGTTCCTGTTGAATATTGCTGCATAAACAGTATGAAATCCCTACAGATTCAAATTGGAGCTAGAGCTGACACAAAAAAAGACACTAAGACCAAAGTGAGAACTCAGAACTCCATGTGTTTAGTAAACTTTGCAAATAGGTACAATTCTAAGAGTGCTTACAAATCACAAGCAAGGACCCTATTTCAGCAGTTAAAGAAGTGAGGCAGGCTCAGAAACCCCCCAACTAAAACCAATTAAGACAAATGAATCTAAGTGAACGTTCAATTTCATAATCACACAAAAATACCAAACCATCTGCTCTTTTTCTTCATGAACCCCCTACTTGCAATTAATTTAACATCACCGTTCTAAAATTTAAACATGTGAAATTGAATATCAATAAAAAAAATTCAAATCAACACATGGATACGAGATCTATATAGAATCAATGTAGTCTAAACCCTAAATAATAAATCTGAAGCACGCTACAATAAGATCGAAAGCTAAGCGTAGGAAAAAACCTGAGGAATTCGAACCAGGCTGTTGATTAGGAGCCTGAAGATCAAGGAGTTGTTGAGTATCACCACCACCGCCTCCGCCACCGAATCGTTCCATGTTCCAAGTCTTCCACTACGAATTCAGAAACACGAGACGAAATACCGAATTGATTTAAAAAATTCTGAATTGTAAATAATCTCTAAACCCTAAAAGGAACAAGATGACGATAGATATGATTAATTAAGAGAAACGAGTATACGAAAGAAACCCTGGAGCGGTGAATCTTAGGGTTTGTGATGAAGAATTAGGGGAAAGCAAATGAAGATTTGTTGGATAACGATTTAGAAGAGTACAAGTGGTTTATAAATAGAGGATGGTGAACGACCTAAAGGTCGAACGGAAAAGCCTTCATTTTCAACGATCATAGATCTGCTCCTAAGAACCTGACTAGAAATTAAGCCCGCCCGATGCGCCGGGTTTGCGAACTTCTTTACGCGTGTTACCGCGGTGATATTAACGCGACTACATAAAAGAAAGCGCAAATGCTATAAAAAACCAATATACTTTGTGGTTTTTCTCACAAAAGTCATTCAACAGTTTTTTATACATAAAAAAATCAACATGCTCTTTTTTTTCTCACAAAAGTCTTTCAACAAATTTATGTGAATAAAAAACCAACATACTTTTTGTTTTTCTCATCAAAGTCCCTTTGACAACTATAATCATGTTAATTTTACATTATTTGGCTACCTTTTACTCATTCATTTGCTATAGTAAATTACTTGTTAAGGGATTTTTATAAGAAAACCAGAAAGTTTGTTGTTTTTATGTGCAAAAATTTACTGAGCGACTTTTGTGAGAAAAAGAGAGTATGATGATTTTTATATGCAAGAAATTGTTGTGGGACTTTTGTGAGAAAAATTAGAAAGTATATTGGTTTTTATTAGTGTTTGCCCTAAAAGAAACGTATGAAGTTACAGAGCGGAGGCGTAGACTTGTGAGAAAAAACCAACGTTGAAACGTTAAGAGCCATGCATTGCAGTGTAGTCGTACGATGCCATTAACGTGGCTAAGGGCGTGTTTGCGAACTTCGTTACACGCGTTTTGGGGGTGACATTAACGTGGTTAAGTAAATAAAAAAAACATGAAATTGAGGGGGTCGGTTTTGAAGATCAAAATATAGATAGAAAAAGTATTATGTCTCGTACATTACGGCCTAATAATTTAAAAAAAAGTACCCTAAACTAAAAAAAGAAAGAAAACTAAAAGCGAAAAAAAAGAGGCAAAACCCCACAAAAACAAATTTGTAGAGCGCAAGGTTAGAACGTGTCCCGGGTTAAGCGACTCAAGAACCAAAACCAACTCCTCTAGCTTCATCTTTGAGTAAAAATTAAAAAAATATATATCTAACACTTACAAAAGTAAAAAGTAAAAAGCAAAAAAAAGGGAACCACTCATGACGCGCGGCCAAACCCTCCTACCTTTGTTTTTAAAGGTTAGTAAATTTGCTTAATTATATTCAAATAAAATTATAATATTTATAAAATAAAATTATATAAACTAGCAACTTTCACCCTCGCAATGCGGCAGAAGTCTGATTGTTATCAGTTCGGCTCGTTTGCATAGATAAAACTTACGTCGAAACACAAACTCGCTATAGCGTACGATACCAAAAAAAAATACTAGAATTTGAATAAAACTATGTTTTCAATAAAAGTTGTACCGAAACGTTCACAACAAAAAACTAAAGAAAACCGTGCATTCTGTTTTTTTTTTAAATTAACGAACGAAAGTTATCATGTAACACCCAAAAATTGAAACCAATAAAAACATTTATTTTATGCGGAAGATGGTCCCATTAGAACTTTCAAAACATGTTTGAATCAAAACAATTAAACATCCCCTTGATAATAAAAGTCAAAGTTGACATAACATCCTAAATGAAACATTTACTATTCCTTTACAACCAGAAGACTAGTTTATAAGAATACTCATAAGATGCATAATCAACACCAAAAAGAAACACAAGTTTAAGGATGTGTGTCTTCATGAGAATTCCAAACCGAAGCAACTCAAATCCCGTGGCTTATATCGGAGCTTTACCTACATCAAAACACCCCATAATTCACCATTAGTGATGATACAAATATGTCCTAAAACCCCATGGGTATTAACAAAGAATACCCAAAAATGAAAATTCTGAAAAAACAAAAGTTTCTAACATGATCATGTGCAGAATGGACATGGCCATGGCCATGTCCGCCTGAGAAATAAAAGTTTCTGACATGGTCATGTCCACCTAACAGCACATTAGGTTACCATGTATAAACTCCTACACATGTCTCACCCGAACCAAAACAAATCCCAAATGTAACACACAACAATTAAAGGGATTTAAGTCACCTATAATGCATGTATAAAACTCCTTATACATGTCCTATCAAAACCAAAGATAAATCCCAATGCAAACACACAACATTTAAGGGATTTTAATCATAATCACACAAATGAGAACAAGTCTCAAAGCACACATGAGAACATAGTCTTAAGAAATCACCCATGAGGTCAAGCCTCAAGAGACACCCATGAAGATCATTCCCTTAAAACACCCATGAGGGACATGTCTCCATGTAATTAGCCATGAGGTCAAGCCTCAATATATACCCATAAATGTAACATCCCAAAAACAAAACGACAGTTATAATAATAAGTTAGAATGCGAGGACTAACGGAATAAACGAACGAAGCGTGATGGGCCGGGCCGGGAGGGGCCTGGCTAGATTAAGTGGCGAAGATAAAGGAGTCTCCCCCGATAAATAGCCTAAGCCACCATCTTTTCTCTCATTTGCAAGTTCTAGAGAGAGAAACCGTAGAGAGAGAAAGTTGGCGGATCGACCCGAGATTGAGGAAGCGTGTTACTACATAGCTTGTGAGCAAGACCTCCGAATCAGAAGCTCGATTCAGGTAACAGCTCGTTCCAGATCTGAGTTTTTGGTTTATGTTGGGTTTTCGGGTAATTTCATGAAAAGGTTGGGTTTTTATGAACCAAACGAGAAAAAGGTTATACATTTGTAATCAAGAATGAAAACTAAAAGTTTTGAACGTAAAAAGTTGGTAACTTGAACGTAATCAGATCTGGCCGCCATTAACATGCAAACTTAGGGTTTTGGGGAAGGTGACAGCCCTGCAGGCGACTTGTCAAGTTTGTCTGGGGAGGATTAAGCGAACTTAATATGTTCGCTGGATGTGGGTTTAAGCGAACCTAGGAAAGTTCGCTAGTGTATGTTCGCCTAATGGCAAGTAGAAGCGAACTTGGTAAGTTCGTTGGACATGTTCGCCTAATGATAAAGGGCGAACTTAAGGTATGTTCGCTAGGTTAGTAAGAGGCAAACTTAGCCTTAAGTTCGCCTAATTCAGTATGGTTAACCCGTTCTAGTAGGGATTAGGTCTGATGTGTATTTAACTACTCAATCCAGATCGTACGTGACGTTGTTGGGCCTTTGTTTAGAACAACGAGACTAGCTTATCAGGTGAGTTCTAGAAGCCCTTATTTAAATGTTTTAAATAAATGTTTTTGGGCTGGTGTGCTTACGTAACGACGTGGCTGTTTTATAAAACGATGTTTATGAATGATGTATGTGACGTTTTATGAAATGATGTTTATGAATGATGTTTTGAATGGAAAGGTTATGAAAGAAGTGTTTATGAAATATTTTGCCAAAAGAAGTTTACGAAGTGTTTACGAATGAATGAATGAATGATTTTTAATAAAACCTACGAATGTTTTAACTGAAGTTTTGAAGTAAAAGAAGTGAATGTTTATGAAAGTCACAAACGAACGAATCTACCATGATTCCTATGGGTTTGAGATGTATGTTATGGGCCTTACCTTTTAGGGGCCTATGTGGCTGGCCAACTGTTGTACAACTGGGGTGATGACGGTCACCAAGGGGATTACCGTGATCCTTGAAGTTGGTACGATTTACCTCGCGGGGTAATCGTGCTTGAAGTTTGGTACGTGTCATCCTCGTGATGTCGTGCTTGAAGTTTGGTGGAGTGGTCTAGAGGTAACGAGCCTTAGATTTCTCCACTTGTATGTATGTTTGGTCTTCCTAAAGGTAACGAGCCTTAGGAGACCTAGGTGACGGATGGCCTAGAGGTAACGAGCCTTAGGCTCCTCCGCCGGTATGCGATGGATGGAATTGGCGATTACGAGAAGACGCAGATTCGGTTCATGTTGACTTATGTTATGTTGTTATGTTATGAGGTTATGTTATGTTATGTTCTCGTACACTTTTATTAAATGAAGTTGAATGTTATGTTTTTGGCAAATATTTGAAGTTAATGTTTTATGTTAAAACTAGAACTCACCAACGTAGCTGACTTTTAGTATGCACATTCAGGTTAAGGCAGGTAATGATGATGGACGGTGATGCTGGGCGGCTTGATGAGTTACCCGGATGATACAAAGACTCGCATCTTGTTACGATTTGTTTATGTTACGTTTATGTATTAGGCAATGTTTACGCTTCCGCATGTTTGACAAATATTGATGTTACATTTGAAATGAAAGTTTTCCCGTTGCGTTATTTGATATTCAATTTTAAGAACTATTTGTGAATGAGTAAATCCAACAAGTGAGGCCTCCCGGGTTTGGGGCCTTACAAGTTGGTATCAGAGCAATAGTGATGCGCACTAAATTAGTCATATATTTCATATCAATTGCGTCCCGATTATTGTCGATTTCTTTGCATATTGATTAGATTTGTTGCACATTTAGCTTGAATTGTATTTTCAGGAAATATTTGGCCTAGAACGAGCAAACAAGCAAAAAAACGAAGAAAAGTGAAAGAAATAAACAAAGAATGAAGTGGCACGACCCTGCGACAGTCAGAACTTGTTTTTCACTTTTCCGCTTCGTTACAACTCGGAATTGAGCCTCGTTTTTGCCCTCGGATCCTATTTTCAGTCCTCTAAATGTTTATGGAAAAAGGGGTGAAGCACGGGTCGTGATCAACTATGCACAGGGCCGTGCTTCCTTCCAAGCGTTTAGAAATCAGCTTTTTCGAAGTCGGGGTCGTGTCCCACGAAACACGGGGTCGTGCCCCACCCAAGCACGGCCCGTGCCCCACTAGGCATGCCCCCGTGGTCAACTTAAATGAAGTACTGTTGTACCATTGTCTCCCGACCAGGTGCAACACGGGGTCGTGCCCCACTATGCACGCCCCCGTGTCCGGTACATGTGCAGTACAATCGCGACAAAAGACAAAACCGGTTACATTGTGGTCCAAGCACGGGGTCGTGCCCTACTAGGCACAGGCTGTGCTCAGCTTCCCAGACAGCCTATAAAAGGCCATTAACTTGTTTATTTGAGGGGGGTTCTTGAGAGGAAATACCCACTATCTACTATCGGGAACCAGACATTTGAAGGCATTTGGAAGGCTTAGAAGGTCCATTCATCACAAAGAAGAAGTTCTTGCACCATTAGACGTTCCTAGCTTGGACTTTTGGTGAGATCTTTAGGTTTTATCATGAGTTCCTTGCTAGTTTGCTACTTTGTTGTAATGTGCAAGCTCATTTTGAGATAAACTCCTTTATCATCCTAGTTTTGATGAATCTTTACTAATTGATGATGAAATTTTGAATCTTGGCAAATATTATGTTAATGTTATGATAATATGATGGTAATCTCTCGATGGATATGCATGCTTGAATGTTTGATGGAGTAATTAATGGTTTATAAATGTGAAATCATATCATGTTGGAAAACTTATGAGATTAACATTTATTCATGATTTTATAACCTCAAGTTTAACGTCATGGCTAAGTATTAGGAATAATATTTGAAAGCATAATTAATTAAATCTACACTTAAGCATGCATCCTGTTGACTCATGTTTGGAAAAACTACGATATCTGTTATAATATTTCTTTGACAAAGTTTATGTTAATTAAAGTATTGATGACTCGAGCTTATGATTTTCATAAATTTATCTTAGAATTTTATAAGTCAAGAGAATACATAATATTTATCTATTTAAACTAGCTTGAGGCGGATGTTATGTAAAATACTCATCAATATCTTTCCTAATAGCTATGGAGTTAGTGACCTTACCAGGAATCTAATTCGACCTCTTAAACGAACATTAATATAATTATAAAATTGTCATTCATATGTTTCATCGTAATTGGTAAAGTGGATTCCAAACTAGGATGATAGTTTCCCTTATCTTGCTATTTCAAACATTTTAATTACGTGTTTTAAGTTGCTAATTATCACTCAAGTTAAGTTTCCAAAACCAAAACAAAAATCTATTTTAACTCACTTGGCTTAATTAATCACAAGGATCAAATAGTGAAATCGTGTCCACGGATTGATACTCGGTTCTTATCAACTCTATACTACCACTCGATAGGTACACTCGCCTTTGTGTGTGTAGTCTAGTTTAGGTGAAAACCATTTTAAAACTCATATTTGTGTGAAAATCTCTATTAAAAACATATATAGTTCACGCACATCAAATAGTTTGAGAGATTGGGACACTCCCAGTGTCTGAACTTAAAATGTGAATGGGACCGAGAGCGGATGCCAGTACGGGTAACTCGAGCCACAACATCAGGTTTAAAAGTAATGTACGAATAGTATGCCTTAGAACGTGTTAGGGTAGGACTTTTGCTCTGATGAAATCACAAAGGTAGTCAAATAGAAGTCAAGGGTAGTGTAATGGTTAATTACAGATGGCCAGTGTATATTAACATCTTACAGTACTTGTTGAATTCTATTTGTTAACTAGCGTGATGACATTGGATTCCTTGTCTTATAGAACAAAATGACGAGAAGAGGAAACGAAAGGCGTGGTGGGGGCTGTACCGGTGGCCGAGGTAGGACTCCTCCTCGACATGAGTACAACGAAGAGGGAAGTGTCCACACGGAACCGGAAGTTAGTGTGCATGAGACTGAACAGACTCATGATGAGGGACAACATTTTATTTTCGAACCGAAAGTGAAGGCGGCTCTGGCACGCGAATTTACTGAGATGATGAAGTCTTCTTTGCCAGAACTGCTGGCAGAAGCATTGAGGAAGGTTAATGAAGCGGGCGGGTCTAACCCGGCAGCTAATGCCCAGATCATCGAGGCAGCTAACGCGCCGCTTCGGTTGCGACTATAAGTCCTTCAAGGCACGTGACCCACCGATTCTGACTGGGAAGAAAGACGCGGTGGCTACTTTTGACTGGGTGATCCGAATGGAAGCCGCCATTCATCTGAGTGAATGCCGAGGGAATCAAGTTGTGATGTTTGCTGCTAACTCTTTGAGGGAGGAAACATCTCATTGGTGGGAAGGTGTACGTCAATCCAAGGGGGAAGAGGCTATTGACGCAATGATGTGGAATGATTTGAAAACTCTAGTGATCAAGAATTTCTGCCCGAGGAATGAGATAGAGAAGGTATAGGGGGAATTTCTAGGATTAAAAGTCGGGAGCATGACGCACCGAAAGTACACCACTCGGTTCAATGAACTGGCACATCTGGTGCCACACCTTGTCACGACTAAGGAAAGGAAGATTGCTTACTACATTCAGGGATTGCCGGACAAGGTCCGCACCTATGTTAAGGCAAACACCCCTACTACTTATGATTCGGTAATAGAACTGAGTGGCGTGGTATTTGATGATCTGGCGCTGAATATCGTTGCCATTGATGAGCCCAAAAAGAAGTCGAGTTTCTTTACCAAGCTAGCGGGTGGGAAGTTATTTGGGGCTTGGGACAAACAGGCCAGGGTAGGCGAGATAGCGGTCTATGGGAAATGTGGACGAAGGCATGCTGGTGAATGCAAGCTAAGGTCAAATATGTGCTACAAGTGTGGTATGACCGGGCACTACTCCCGGGAATGCACCCAGGGCTTTAAGTGTTATAATTGTGGCGAGAGTGGCCACATGAGCCGGGAATGCACTAAACCAAGGATGGGTGAAGCGGGGAAATGGAAAGGCCCTGAAAAAAAGAGAGAGGCCCCAAGCGAAGACTCGAGCGTACGCACTGACGCAAGAACAGGCTAGGGTGGACCCCGATGTGGCGTCAGGTACGTTTATCCTCGACAACACTTTTGTTTCTTTGTTATTTGATTCGGGTGCCAGTAGGAGCTTTATATCTGCTACTTTTTTGTAAACGAGTGAAATACACAGTCAGTAACTAGAAAGAGCCTTTAGTGTAGAAACCGCTGAGGGTAGGACCGCAAGGGTGACTGATGTAGTTGATAATTCCACCATAAAAATAGAAGGCCATAGATTCCATGTCCGCTTGTTTTTTTTATGATTTTGGGAGGGTTTGATGTCGTTCTGGGTATGGATTGGTTAACTGCCAACGAAGCACAAATTATATGCAAACGAAAGATAATCCGACTCAAGGCTCCGTATGGTAGCGAAGTTGAAGTCTTCGGGGATCGCGACGCCCCGGTGCCTAACGCCATCTCGATGATTAAGGCAACAGATTACCTGAGGCGCGGATGCGAGGCTTATCTGGTGTACGTGATTGACAAGTGTAAGGAAGTGAAGCAGCTAGACGATGTACCCGTGGTACGTGAGTACCCGAAGGTGTTCATAGAAGACCTGCCTGGAATACCACCCGAACGAGAGATTGAGTTCCGAATCGACTTAGTACCAGATGCTCAACCCATAGCCAAGGCTCCATATCGACTAGCACCAATGGAGATGAAAGAACTAATGACACAACTACACAAATTACTTGAGAAAGGATTTATCCAACCGAGCATCTCGCCTTGGGGTGCTCCGGTGTTGTTTGTGAAGAAGAAAGACGGTTCGATAAGAATGTGTATTGATTATCGTGAGTTGAACAAACGAATGGTGAAGAACAAGTACCCTTTACCAAGGATCGACGACCTGTTTGATCAATTACCGGGCGCAAGTTGGTTCTCAAAAATCGACCTTCGATCCGGGGACCATCAGTTGAAGGTGAGGAAAGAAGACATACCGAAAACCACGTTTCACAAGCGTTATGGACATTTTGAGTTCCGCGTGATGTCCTTCGGATTGACGAACGCCCCCGCAGCGTTCATGGATTTGATGAATAGGGTGTGTCTACCGATGCTGGACCGATCGGTAATTATGTTCATTGATGATATCCTCATCTACTCCAAGAATGAGGGTGATCACGCATGTCACTCGATTGAGGTGTTGGAAGCTCTGAAGAAGGAAAAGTTGTATGCTAAGTTCTCCAAATGCGTGTTCTTGCCTAGGGAAGTCCAATTCCTAGGTCACGTCATTAACCTAAATGACATTATGGTTGACCCAGCAAAGATAATGAGGGTAAGAGATTGGGACATTCCTAAGATGCCAACTGAAATCCGCAGTTTCTTAGGATTGGCGGGTTACTATCGGAGATTCATTCAAGATTTCTCAAAAATAGCTTCGTCGTTGACATGGTTGACTTGGAAGGAGGTGAAGTACGAATGGGGTGCGGCCCAGGATGAAGCGTTTAAGGAATTGAAGGAGAAGCTAACCCAAGCTCCCGTCTTGGCCCTTCTCGAAGGCAATGAAGACTTGGTGGTATACTCTGACGCTTCGGGTCAGGGATTTGGGTGCATGCTGATGCAACGCGGGAGACTGATCGCGTATGCGTCACGACAGATGAAAGTTCACGAAGTCAATTATCCGACTCATGATTTGGAACTTGCTGCTGTTGTGTTTGCATTAAAAATTTGGAGGCACTACCTTTACGGGGTGAAGTTTACCATATACTCCGATCATAAAAGTTTGAAGTACTTCTTCGAACAAAAGGAGCTGAATATGAGGCAGAGGCGATGGTTGGAAATTTTGAAGGATTATGATTGCGAAATCATATACCATCCTGGAAAGGCGAATGTCACACCCCAACCGACGACGGATTATACGTCGGGGCGGACGCGGTTGTTCAATAGCACAAGGTTGACTATTAAAGTTTCGATATCTCATTAAATAATAATTTAAGATTTGATACAAGGAACATAACAAGAAATACAACGTTTAATTTATAAGTAGTCTAGGTCCAAAGCATCCTATGTGATCACAGATAAGTCTCATGATGTAGAACCTGAAACATGTGAAAGAATCTGTCAACTACAAAATAGTTGGTGAGATACAAAGGTTTTGACACAGTTTAACAAGTATTTGAGAAGAATTTACAATTCACTATGATATATGCATTCTATAATGTAAGTATGAGAAAACAAGTATCTTAAACATTGTGCACTTCAAAACTCCAACCAAGTTTAGGCATAACCCGCAGGTTACCATTATAAGTCTCAAGTTTAAAGTTTAGTTTAGTAACAATCACCAAGGGCTCCCCCCCCCCCCCCGAAGGGGTCAATCAATCAAGGTGGATTGGTCAAATACAATAGATCTATCATTGTTACTATCGGCTTGATCAAAGCTAATGAATGTGCTAGTTTTAAGTTTAATCTAAGCATACAAGTCTCAAGTTTAACATAAGAATAAGCATCTAGTCATAGTTGTACAAGAATTGTATAAGTTTAAAGTTTGAACACGTTTCACCCCAAAAGTATAGAAAGGAAAAAAGGGGCTAAGTATACTCACTTGGATGATGAATAGTATCCGACACGGATAAGTATTTGCAAGAGTTGGAGGGAGAATATCCTCACGATAAGCCTAAGTATGCAAGTTTAAAGATTTAAGTATGATCCTATATGTCTATGGTAAGGATCTAGGATTTCAAGATTGACTAGGGTTCCAAATGGGAGACGGGAATGATTGTGTTTATAAAGTTTAAGTCAAGTTTTAATAAGGTTTTGAATGAGTCATACTAGGCTTGGATTTCAAAGTTTAAATAAGTTAATAGTTTAAAATAGTTATTGTTTAAAATAATTATTTAAGATAAGGATTAAAGATAAATAATAATTATTTCAAAAGTAGAATAATTATTAAATACAAAGTATTTAAAGACTAAATAGTGATTAAGGATAAATAATAATTATTTAAGAATAAATAATTACGAAGGACAAATAATTATCCAAAAGAATAATTACTTTATCTAAAAATATAAATCACTCAAGATTTAAAGTATTTAAGAATTAAGTATTTACCTTAAAAATGTGGTTATAAGTTTAAATAGTAATAAGCATTTATAAGTTTATAAAATGTTAAATAGAACTTCTTATAAAGTTTAAATTATAAGTTTAAAGTTTAAATAAAATTATAAGTTTATAGATGTCTTAAATAAAGCTTCTTATAAGTATTTTAAATAAAGCTTACAAGTGTTTTAAAGTTTATACTTTATTTTATAAAGTTTATAAGTTTATAAACATTTAAAAAAATAAGTAAGGTATATTTATTCCTCCTGTTTTAAATTTATATAAACAAATAAGTTTATGTTTATATAAAATATAAGTTTTATAAAATGTATAAGTAGGTAGTTCATTAATTCTAAGTTTATGTTTTTATAAGTTTATAACTTTCTAATCTTAATAACAATGTATATTTATTTCTTGTTTTAAATAAATAAATAAACAAGTCTCGATTTAAATAGATAAAATGTAAAAATGCACAACTTTATAAGTTCCTGTTTTCTAAATAATATATAAGTTTTATAAAAGTTTTAAAAGGTTTTTTTTATAGTTTTTATGAATTTAAAACCATAATTAAAGTTTTAATTAATTATAGGTTTTAACTAAGTTTTCCATTTAATTAAAAATATTCCAGAAGTAAAAGTGTAACTAAAGATTGGATTTAAGTTTATAAGTGTATAACATAATTTATAAAAATTATAAAAGTTTAAAAACTGTTTTTAAAAAGGCTAAAACAATTAAAGTGGGCAAAATCGGTTCCCCCGGATTCGAACTCGGGTCTGGGACCGGGTCGCAACCACACACACACTCCCAGCCATCCCGCCTACGGGTCTCGGTGGGAGTATAACTGAAAATAAAATACTTAAACAGAATCCCAAACCTCCCCCAATTCCCGTATGAACCCTAGAATTTGAATCCTCAAATACGTATCGATTTGCCCTCTGTTAATGAAATTAAACAGAGGGCTTTTGATCTATAGAGTAAAACGAACAAGATGGTTATTCAGATTACCTGGATTGGTTAACCAGTTTGGAGTTTTACGCTTTGACACCGCGATCATGGAGTCCTCCTACCAGGCCACCAGCCTAAACAAGTCCCTGGATGTTTAGGCTAATGACAGAATAGTCCCTAGCCTTTTTATAAAATGAATATGTTTTATTTATATTTTTTTTATAAAAAAAAACTGATAGGTTTTATAAGATTTGTCATCTTTTATTATCTTATAGTTTTATAAAATGATTTATAGTATTTATAGTTTACATGTTTAAGTATTTGAAGTAAGTTTATTAATTATATTATTTATATCGTTATAAATCTATAATATAATTATAAATCTATAATGTTTTAAGAATTTAATACCCTTTATCCATAGGATACATATACATATACATACATATATATATATATATATATATATATATTAAAATAAGCCTCAATTATAATTTCATAAGCATAATTATATAAATTAGATAAATATAAGTTCTAAATGTTTATATTTATAACGGATTTAGAAAAGGTATTTCGTCGGAAATCTTGGATATTACAGCGAATGTGGTGGCCGACGCTCTAAGTCGGAAGGATGCTACTCCTATTAGAGTGAAAGCTTGCGAGTTGATGATGACACCGGATGTGATGAGAGAAATCGAAAAGGCTCAAGATGAGGCACTTAAAGAAGTGAACATAAAGAAAGACATAATGGTTGGCCAGTAGGACAAGTTGGAATATAACACCCTTGGTGTTAGGACACGTTTTGGACGGGTATGGATACCTATAGGTGGCGAGCTTAGAACCAAAATCCTGGATGAGGCTCATAAGTCTCGGTACTCTGTCCATCCCGGTACCAACAAAATGTACCAAGATCTGAGAAAGGAATACTGGTGGCCTGGAATGAAATATGAGGTGACGAAATATGTAAGCAAGTGCTTGACTTGCTTACAAGTGAAGGCCGAACACTAGAAACCGTACGGGAAGATTCAACCTTTTGATATACCGGAATGGAAGTGGGAACACATTACCATGGACTTTATAACCAAGCTACCTCGCACAGCTAAAGTTCATGACACCATTTGGGTAATTGTGGACCGTTTAACGAAGAGTGCTCATTTCCTACCTATTTGCGAGACGTTCTCGTCGGAAAGGTTAGCATGAGTATTTATTAATGAGGTAGTGGTGCGGCATGGGATGCCTTTGACGATTGTATCTGACCGGGACACACGATTCACATCGAGGTTCTGGAAGAGATTTCACGAGGCGATGGGCACGAGGCTTAATATAAGTACGGCATACCACCCGCAGATGGATGGTCAGTCCGAAAGGACCATTCAAACGTTGGAGGATATGCTCCGTACTTGTATTATTGATTTCGGCAGTAGTTGGGACAGTAATCTACGGTTAGCCGAATTCTCCTACAACAACAGTTATCACACGACGATAGGTATGCCGCCTTACGAAATATTGTATGGGAGAAGATGCAGGACCCCGGTTTGTTGAGGTGAGATTGGACAAAAGGAATTAGGAAGTCTTGAAGTCGTAAGAGAAACGTCGGAAAGGTTTTGTCACACCCCCAAATTCCACTAATGGAGTTTTACCATTTTGGGAGGTGACACACCAGGATCTCAGTCATTAGTTACGTCAAACGACACTATATGAGTTTAAACAAAACCATTAAATGTTCAGAGTTAATTGCGAAAGCATAAACGTTAAAATGAAATCAAAAGTAATTACACGCAACAAAGCGTCAATTAATGTAAGTAAGTAACTGTTAAAATGTTTGAAATGGATGCCATGATAGGAGGACTCCATGATCGCGGTATCAAGGTCAATCAAAAACATTTATAAAAACTACTACTTATCTACCTTAGACTGTAGACAGGGAAGTAGGGTTGTCGAATCCACAGGGAATCAGTGGAAAGTTCAATTGTTTAGATTAACAAATTAGAATAAAAACACACAGATCAAATAAAGATGCAACCTCCTCCAAACTTCAGATTCTAGGTTTATGCAAAATTCAGTTGTTCAATTGGACACCACATAGACATAGTGTTGGAAAATTAGTTGAAACAGTAATTGAAGACAGATTCTTTGTCAGAAAACCTATACAACTAGTTTCGTCACAAACCAGTATAATTCAATCACCCAATTTATGAATACCAAGTTACCCTCTTTAGTCACCCAACCCTGCTACTAGGCTTTGTCATCAACCGAACAAGATCGTAAAGCAAGCAAACTCAAAGCATAATCATAAACTGTTTAAATCAACTAATACATCAATCTCTCAAATTATTGTCAGAAACTAACAAGATCCAAACATGAATAATCTGAATCAAATACAAAAACCTATACGAACCGTCCGCCTGGAGGAAGCCACAAGTGAATCACCCGCTCATGGTGAGGGAGATCATCTTCAATCTTCAAGTGGGTGTGTCAATCCTCTCAAAATCGCCTCCAAGTGTGGTGTAAGAGATGGCCCTCCATTTGGGGAAGAAACCCCCAATAAAACCAAAAAATCGGCTGTTTCCCCGAAGTTCCGCGTCTGAAACGTACCCAGCGTAGGCTTACGCTGGGGTGGCGTAGGCTTACGCTGGGGGCCTGAAGGCTGCTGTGAGGAAAACACTCAGGCGTAGGCCTACGCTGATGGGGCGTAGGCTTACGCTGGATCTGTATTTTGCCCCGTTTTCTCCGTGTCTCTTCTGATTCTTTCATCTCTCATCTAATATCTTCCAAACTCATACTTTAAGCGTCCAAAACCTGCACATGCACAGCTACACAAAACCTTTGTATTCCACATATTAATTTGCATAAATATAACATATTGCACCTTTTAATATTTGAAACTTTGGCCACTTATCATATCCCAACACTTACTCTTTTGCGTCCCGAAAAAGAATTATGCAATGGAATCATAATTGAAACCTGCTCTCATAATCTCATACAATTAAAACATACTCACGCATTGACTGTAACAATTGGTATTTCTATCCGATTAAACCCAACCACCGATCTATTGAGCCCCCGATTATGTGATCTACTATCCTATTTATTACCAAGCAACAGTTTCTATATGGGTCTCACATTCAGGAAGCTACAACTTAGTCTAATCCCATCTCAAAGTCATGTTTAGGCACGGGTTAAACCTTATAGATTTCCCACCACTATAAACACTAATTTACGAGTTTTTGAAAATTATGGGAATATGGATCGATGGATGCATGTTTTTGAGCTTTTTATATTATTTTATGAATGAACCTAACCCAGTGGTGTTTCAATCACGCTGGAACACGATATATGACACGTAGGCTGCAGTTCTTAAGCCATGAAGTACATAAGCTTCGGAGCATGGGTGTATTCTTCAAGTCACCATCCCGAAGGGAAACACGTACTCCTAACTTAGTCATCCAATATTGATCACTTAAGTCCCGCCCATGGGTGTATCCTTCAAGTCACCATCCCGAAGGGAAACACGTAGGCTGAACTCAAGCTCTCAATTTTGTTTAATTAAGCTCATGCAAGATGGATTATGGATTGTGGGCGTCACCAATTTTCGGATTTATTTTCATAAAAAGAAAGTGGTGTGCCAAGTAATTTTTAAAAACTTATAAATTTTTGCTTATAGTGGTACCTATCACCCTATGATGACAGTTTCAACCTTGCCGAAGCCCCTAAGATAAGAACCCACAAGACATCCTGAATTGATTGTCAATTAACCTTAGATACAATATCAGGATGTTTAAGCTCTTTAGATCGGTTGGGCCTACCAAAACATTACAAATCAAACGCGTTTTCTATTTATTATTGTTTTTAATCACAAAAGCATAGTTTCCAATTATATCTATCATTTTCCATTTAGTTACAAAAATTCTGATCCAAGGACATTTTTGAAAATTTTTACATTTTTATGGATTTTTCAATTTATATATATATATACTTTTTTTCTATACACACTCAGTCTCCCATCCCCACACTTAAACTCTACATTGTCCCCAATGTAGGATGAGAGACGATGAAAATAAATATGCAAAAATAAAACTATATACAGAATTGGAAAGCACGCACACTCACTTGACAACCCATGAAAATTCCCCACACTTGGCCGGCTCACACACAAAACAAAGAAAACAAAGAAATGATTTCCTAACTCACTTTCGTAGGAATCACGGATGCATTTAGCATATGCATCAAGCCTTTTAAACCCCTCGGTAGCCCGAGTGGACGAGTTGAGTCTCGTGAGGGTTTCTATTGAACACACCCGCAAAGTTCATTTAACTAGACATGAATGTAAAACATACCTTAGGCTACCTCCTAAGAGTGCTAAGTTTAACGTCCTCCGCCAGACGCAGTGTACCTTGCTTGCATCATGGTGGTCGGGTGGGATGTTTGCAGTCCTCCTTCCCTGCACTTAAGTTCCTCTCATCATCATATGTTCTCCAAGCCTTCATAAACAGAGAAAAAAATTCTTGATCTACATCATGAACTCGCGGTTTCTTCCCTTTCCGCTTTCTCTTTCTGACCCTTTTCTTCCCATTGTCTGGAGTCTCACCATTCTTCATCTCAGCTGACCTGTCAAACACAACACAAGCATTCTTGACTGTGTGATTCACCTTTTCAGGTGATCCACATTTGTTAGCTTTCGGGGTTGGCAAGTTTGAAAATATTTTAAGACTCATTTTCTGAGCCCCAAACCTCATCCTTATCATTCCCTCAGCACAATTAATATTTGCCTGAGCAGTGGCCAAGAATGGTCTACCCAAAATGATAGTTGGTTCTGTGTTCTTCACACAATCCAACACCAAGAAATCCACTGGGTAATAAAACTCTCCTACCTTCACAATCACATCCTTTACAATCCCCCGAGGATGTGCGGGAGTCTGATAAGCCAACACCACGGTGGTGTTAACTCTCTGTAATGAACCAAATTCATGATGATCATACAGACTCCCTGGAATTATGCTCACAGGAGGACTGATGTGAACAGCGAGGCTTACCTACTTCCTTGATGAGTGACCCGACAATCCCAGATAGGTTGGCAACTAGATCTACCAAAGCTTGATGAGCTTTGTCCTGGCTCTCCTGTTGCTGCGCCACTGCTTGTATCATCTTGGCCATCTCCTTCATATCTGACCGGATGACATCCAGTTCAGATTGATAGTTGTCTTGTTCAGGTGGCCTGCTTGGGTGGTAGTCTTGGTTGTAATCGTCCTGATAGTTTGGGTACTCAGGACCACCACCATATTGATTGTATCTTGGGCAATCTTATGCCCAGTGGCCAGTGATGCCACAGTTACTGCATGGTTCATAGTAATACTGGTTATCATGATAATTTCTGTCCATGCTGACCTGCACAAGTAGCACACCCAAGTAGTTCTTAACGATAAAAATAAAACAAAATAAACAAAAAAATAAAATAAAAACAAAAGTAAAGAATATCTTTTTGGGTGTTTGATAAGAATTAAAATCAACTAAAGATAATAAAATAAAGCAATAGAACTAAGCGCACCGATTCCCCGGCAACGGCGCCATTTTGATCGCGGTGTCAAGGTCAATCAAAAACATTTATAAAAACTACTACTTATCTACCTTAGACTGTAGACAGGGAAGTAGGGTTGTCGAATCCACAGGGAATCAGTGGAAAGTTCAATTGTTTAGATTAACAAATTAGAATAAAAACACACAGATCAAATAAAGATGCAACCTCCTCCAAACTTCAGATTCTAGGTTTATGCAAAATTCAGTTGTTCAATTGGACACCACATAGACATAGTGTTGGAAAATTAGTTGAAACAGTAATTGAAGACAGATTCTTTGTCAGAAAACCTATACAACTAGTTTCGTCACAAACCAGTATAATTCAATCACCCAATTTATGAATACCAAGTTACCCTCTTTAGTCACCCAACCCTGCTACTAGGCTTTGTCATCAACCGAACAAGATCGTAAAGCAAGCAAACTCAAAGCATAATCATAAACTGTTTAAATCAACTAATACATCAATCTCTCAAATTATTGTCAGAAACTAACAAGATCCAAACATGAATAATCTGAATCAAATACAAAAACCTATACGAACCGTCCGCCTGGAGGAAGCCACAAGTGAATCACCCGCTCATGGTGAGGGAGATCATCTTCAATCTTCAAGTGGGTGTGTCAATCCTCTCAAAATCGCCTCCAAGTGTGGTGTAAGAGATGGCCCTCCATTTGGGGAAGAAACCCCCAATAAAACCTAAAAATCGGCTGTTTCCCCGAAGTTCCGCGTCTGAATAGTACCCAGCGTAGGCTTACGCTGGGGTGGCGTAGTGTAAGGCCCCAAACCCGGGAGGCCCCACTTGTTGGATTTACTCATTCACGAACAGTTCTTAAACATGAATATCAAATAACGCAGCGGAAAATTTCATTCAAACATAACGTCATCGTTGTTCTTACATGCGGAAGCGTAAACAATGTTTAAAACATAATTACATCATAACTAAACATAACGGGATGCCAGTCTTCATGATCAACCGGGTAACTCTTCTCGCTTGCCAAGCATCACCGTCCATCATCCATACCTGCCTTAACCTGAATGTGCACACTTAAAAACGTCAGCTACGCTGGTGAGTTCTAGTTTTAACATAAAACCTTAACTTCAAATAAGTTGCCAAAAACATAACTTCGTACTTCATTTAATAAAAAGCGTACGTAAAATAATGCAATAACAAAACATAACACTTCATAAACATAAGTCAACGAACATATCGAATCTGCGCCTTCTCGTAACCGTCAAATCCATATGTTACATACTGGTTGAATAATCTAAGGATCACCACCACTAGGCCCATCATCACCGTACTGTCCTTCGGGTGAGGAACTCCTAGGGCCCGATACTTAGGTTATCCAACCCTTCAAGCACGGCGTCCCAAAGGATAGCGTGTACCAAACTTCAAGCACTGCACCCCGTAGGGCGCAAGTACCAAACTTCAAGCACGACTACCCCGTAAGGTAAATCGTACCAAACTTCAAGGATCACGATAATCCCCTTGACGACCGTCATCGCCCCAGTTGTACAACAGTTGGCCAGCCACATAGGCCCCTAAAAGGTAAAGGCCCATACTTCCCATCCCTTAACCTTCATTCCCTAAGGAATATTGGCAGATTCGTTCGTTTGTGACTTTCATAAACCTTCACTTCTTTTACTTCAAAAACTTCAGTTAAAGCATTCGTACGTTTTATTAAAATCTTTCATTCATAAACACTTCGTAAACTTCATAAACTTCTTTTGACAAAATATTTCATAAACACTTCCTTCAAAACCTTTCCTTCTAAAACATCCTTCATAAACATCATTTTATAAAACATTACATACAACCTTCATAAACATCGTTTTATAAAATCGTCACATCGTTACGTATGCACACCAGCCCAAAAACATTATTAAAACATTTAAAAGAGGGCTTCTAGAACTCACCTTATAAGCTAGTTTCGGTTGTCCTAAACAAAGGTCCAACAACTTCACTTCCGATCTGAATTGATTAGTTAAATACACATCAGACCAATACCGACTCTAATGGTTTAACCCTTCTAAACATACTGACTTCACTTAACCAGTTCTGATGGCTGCGCACTTGGCAAGTGCGCAGACCCTGCTGCCTGCGCACTTAGTAAGTGCGCAGACCATGCTTCCTGCGCACTTAGCAAGTGCGCAGGTCCTTCCTCCTGCGCACTTAGCAAGTGCGCAGGTCCCTCCTCCTGCGCACTTAGCAAGTGCGCAGGACCTGCTCCGTGCGCACTTAGCAAGTGCGCACGACCTGTTCTTCGCGAAAAACCCTAACTTTCGCATTCGGTCTGATCATGTCAAGATCCCGAGCCCCTTTGCATTCAAAACGTTCGTTTTCCCTTAGGGATCTCAAATCTATGATTATTTATCAGATTCATCCGTTCAAACCTTGCCTTTTCACCCAAAACCCGAAAAACCCAAAAACGAACTAAAAACTCAGATTTAGGTCGGATCGTTACCTGAATCGAGCTTCTGATCCGGAGGTTCTTCTCACGAGTGCAAGAGACACGAGCGGGTGCAATCTTGTGCGATTCCGACACTTTCTCTCTCTACAGTTTTCTCTCTCTAGAATTGCAAATGAGAGAAACATGTGGTGACCCTGGCTATTTATAGGGGAGACCTCCCCAAGCCCAGTTCGCGACTGACCCGGCCCGACTTCGGCCCGCTTGAACTCGTTAACTTTATTTCTCGACATTTTGGGATGTTACAAGTCTACCCCCCTTATAATAGGTTTCGTCCCCGAAACCTATCACAAGTCAAATAATTGAGGGTACGACTCCCTCATCTCCGCCTCCGTTTCCCATGTAGCCTCCGATCCCTTTCGGTGCCTCCATTGGACTTTAACCAATTGGATCACTTTGTTACGCAAACGCTTCTCCTTTCGGTCCAGGATAGCCACGGGTTCTTCGATGTAATTAAGGCTGTTGTCGACCTCGATGTCAGTAAGTGGTACGTGAGCCGATTCATCCGCCAAACACTTTCGCAAGTGTGATACATGGAAGGTAGGATGAATCCCACTTAACTCGTCAGGCAACTCCAACCGATAAGCGACTTCCCCAACCCGCGCCATTATCCTGAACGGTCCGACAAACCTCGGACTTAACTTTCCTCTCTTTCTGAATCGAATGATTCCCTTCCAGGGAGACACTTTCAACATTACCCTGTCCCCAACATCAAACTCAATAGGCCTTCGTCGTCTATCCGCATAGGACTTCTGACGATCTTGTGCGGCCTTCATTCGCGCTTTGATCTGATCAAACCTTTCCGACGTCTCTCTTACGACTTCGAGACTTCCTAATTCCTTCTGTCCAATCTCACCCCAACAAACCGGGGTCCTACACCTTCTCCCATACAACATTTCGTAAGGCGGCATGCCTATCGTCGTGTGATGACTATTGTTGTAGGAGAATTCAGCTAACGGCAGATGGCTGTCCCAACTGCCACCGAAATCGATAATACAAGCACGGAGCATATCCTCCAACGTCTGAATAGTCCTTTCGGACTGACCATCCGTTTGCGGGTGGTATGCTGTGCTGATATTAAGCCTCGTGCCCATCGCCTCGTGAAATCTTTTCCAGAACCTCGATGTGAATCGGGTGTCCCGGTCAGATACAATCGTCAGAGGCATCCCATGCCGTGCTACTACTTCATTAATAAACACTTCCGCTAACCTTTCCGACGAGAACGTCTCGCGAAGAGGTAGGAAATGAGCACTCTTCGTCAATCGGTCCACAATTACCCAAATGGTGTCATGACCTTTAGCTGTGCGAGGTAGCTTGGTTATGAAGTCCATGGTAATGTGTTCCCACTTCCATTCTGGTATGTCAAGTGGTTGAATCTTTCCATACGGTTTCTGGTGTTCAGCCTTTACTTGCGAGCAAGTCAAACACTTGCTTACATACTTCGTCACATCACATTTCATTCCAGGCCACCAGTAGTCCTTCTTCAGATCTTGGTACATTTTATTGGTACCAGGATGGATAGAGTAACGAGACTTATGAGCCTCATCCAAGATCTTGGTTCTAAGCTCGCCACCCATAGGTATCCATACCCGTCCAAAACGTGTCCTAACACCAAGAGTGTTATATTCCAACTTGTCCTGTTGGCCAACCATCCTTTCCTTCTTTATGTTTTCTTCTTTAAGTGCCTCATCTTGAGCTCTTTCGATTTCGCTCATCACATCCGATGTTACCACCAACTGGCAAGCTTTCACTCTAATAGGAGTAGGCACATCCTTTCGGCTTAGAGCGTCAGCCACCACGTTTGCCTTTCCAGGATGGTACATTATTTCACAGTCATAGTCCTTCAGGAGTTCCAACCATCTCCTCTGCCTCATATTAAGCTCCTTTTGTTCGAAGAAGTACTTCAAACTTTTGTGGTCGGAGTAAATAGTAAACTTTACCCCGTACAGGTAGTGCCTCCAGATTTTTAATGCAAATACGACAGCAGCAAGTTCCAAATCGTGAGTCGGATAGTTGACTTCGTGAACTTTCAACTGCCGCGACGCATATGCAATCACTCTACCACGCTGCATCAACACACACCCCAATCCCTGACCCGAAGCGTCAGAGTATACCACCAAATCTTCACTGCCCTCGGGAAGGGCCAAGACTGGAGCTTGTGTTAGTTTCTCTTTCAATTCCTTAAACGCCCCATCCTGGGTCGAACCCCATTCGTACTTTACTTCTTTCCGAGTCAACTTTGTCAATGGCGAAGCTATTTTCGAGAAATCCTGGATGAATATCCGATAGTAGCCCGCCAATCCCAAGAAACTGCGGATTTCAGTTGGCGTCTTAGGAATGTCCCATTCACTTACCGTTACTATCTTTGCTGGGTCAACCATAATGCCGTTCGGGCCAATGACGTGACCTAGGAATTGGACTTCTCTAAGCCAGAACGCACATTTGGAGAACTTAGCATACAACTTCTCCTTCTTCAGAGCTTCCAACACTTCCTTCAAGTGACACGCGTGATCACCCTCATTCTTGGAGTAGATAAGGATGTCATCGATGAACACTATTACCGATCTATCCAACATCGGTCGACACACCCTATTCATCAAATCCATGAACGCTGCAGGGGCATTCGTCAATCCAAAAGACATTACGCGGAACTCAAAGTGTCCATAACGTGTGCGAAATGCCGTTTTCGGTATGTCTTCTTCCCTCACCTTCAACTGATGGTACCCGGATCGAAGGTCGATCTTTGAGAACCAACTTGTGCCTTGTAATTGATCAAACATGTCGTCGATCCTTGGTAACGGGTACTTGTTCTTCACGGTACGTTTGTTCAACTCGCGATAATCAATACACATTCTCATCGAACCGTCTTTCTTCTTTACGAACAACACCGGAGCACCCCACGGCGAGATGCTCGGTTGGATAAATCCTTTCTCAAGTAACTCGTCTAGTTGAACCATAAGTTCCTTCATTTCCACTGGTGCTAGTCGATATAGAGCCTTAGCCACGGGCTGGGCATCTGGTACTAAGTCGATTCGGAACTCAATCTCTCTGTCGGGTGGTATCCCAGGCAAATCCTCTGGAAACACCTCCGGGTACTCGCGTACCACGGGTACATCGTCTAGTTCCTTCACTTCCTTACACTTGTCAATCACATACACCAGATAAGCCTCGCATCCGCGCCTCAAGTAATTTGTTGCCTTAATCATCGAGATGACGTTTGGCATCAGGGCGTCACGATCTCCAAAGACCTCGACTTTGCTACCATCCGGAGCCTTGATTCGGATTATCTTTCGTTTACATATAATTTGCGCTTCATTGGCAGTTAGCCAATCCATGCCTAACACGACATCGAACCCTCCCAAAACCATAACAAACAATCTGACAGGGAACCTATGACCTTCTATTTTTATCGTGGAGTTTTCAACTACATCGGTTACTCTTGCAGTTCTACCCTCAGCGGTTTCTACGCTAAAGGCCCTTTCTAGCTTACTCACATTGTACTTCACTCGTTTACAAAAAGTCGCAGATATAAAACTCTTACTGGCACCCGAATCAAATAACACAGAAACAAGAGTGTTGTCAAGGATGAACGTACCTGACGCCACGTCGGGGTCCGCCCTGGCCTGTTCCTGTGTCAGCGCATAGGCGCGAGTCTTTGCTCGGGGTCTCTCTTCTTTCTTCTCCGGGCCTTTCCCTTTCCCGGCTTGACCCATTCTGGGCTTGGTGCATTCCCGACTCATATGACCATTTTCCCCACAATTGTAGCATTTGTAGCCTTGCGGGCATTCACGGGAGTAATGTCCGGTCTTGCCGCATTTAAAGCATAGATTCGATCCTAACCGACATTCACCCGCGTGTCTTACCCCACATTTCCCACAGACAGTCATCTCGCCTACCCTGGCCTGCTTGTCCCGAGCCCCAAACAACTTCCCACCCGATCGTTTAGCGGGAAAACTCAGCTTCTTCTTGGGCTCTTCAATGGCAACAACATTCAGCGCCAGATCATCAAATACCACGCCGCTCAGTTCTACTACCGAATCATAAGTAGTAGGGGCATTTGCCTTAACATAGGTGCGGACCTGGTCCGGCAACCCTTGAATATAACATGAAATCTTTCTTTCCTCCGTTGTGACAAGATGTGGCACCAGACGTGCCAGTTCATTGAATCGGGTTGTGTTTTGCCGGTGCGTCATGCTCCCGGCCTTCAAACCCATAAATTCTCTCTCCACCTTCTCAATCTCGTTCCTTGGGCAAAAATTCTTAATAACTAAAGTTTTCAAGTCAGCCCACATCATCGCATCCACAATCTCACTCCCTTTTGCCTGACGTACACCTTCCCACCAATGGGATGCTTCTTCCCTCAAGGAGTTAGCAGCAAATTTTACAACTTGATCCGCTCGGCATTCGCTGAGACGGATGGCAGCCTCCATACGGATTATCCAGTCAAACGTAGCTACCGCGTCTTTCTTTCCAGTCAGGACTGGCGGGTCACATGCCTTGAAGGACATATAGTCGCATCCGCGAGCAGGCGGTGCGTTGATTGCCTCAGTGTTCGGGGTATCAACCGTCGGGTTAGACCCACCCGTCTCGTTAACCTTCTTCATCACTTCAGCTAACAGACCTGGCAGAGAAGCCTTCATCAACTCGGAGAACTCTCGAGCTATAGCTGCCCTCACTTCTGGTTCAAAAGTGAAAGGTTGTTCTTCAACCTGTGTCTGCTCAGCTTCATGCACACTAACCGCCGGTTCAGTGTGAACACTTCCTTCTTCACTATACTCTTGGCGCGCGGGGATCCTGCCACGCCCACCATTTCGACCGCCGGTACGACCACCGGTACGGCCACCACGTCTTTCGTTCCCTCTTCTTGCCATTTTGTTCTATAAGACAAGAATCCAATGTTATCACGCTAGTTAACAAATAAAATTCAATAGGTACTATAAGATGTTAATATACACTGGCCATCTGCAATTAACCATTACACTACCTTTCGATTTCTATTTGACCACCTTTGTGATTCCATCAGAAGACAAGTCCTTACCTAACCCTTTCTAAGGCATACTATATACGTAAATATATATACTACCTTCTTACCTGATGCTGTGGCTCGAGTTACCCGTACTGGCATCCGCTTTCGGTCCCATTCAAAGTTTAAGTTCAGACAATGGGAGTGTCTGAATCTCTCAAACTATTGCTCTGATACCAACTTGTAAGGCCCCAAACCCGGGAGGCCCCACTTGTTGGATTTACTCATTCACGAACAGTTCTTAAACATGAATATCAAATAACGCAGCGGAAAATTTCATTCAAACATAACGTCATCGTTGTTCTTACATGCGGAAGCGTAAACAATGTTTAAAACATAATTACATCATAACTAAACATAACGGGATGCCAGTCTTCATGATCAACCGGGTAACTCTTCTCGCTTGCCAAGCATCACCGTCCATCATCCATACCTGCCTTAACCTGAATGTGCACACTTAAAAACGTCAGCTACGCTGGTGAGTTCTAGTTTTAACATAAAACCTTAACTTCAAATAAGTTGCCAAAAACATAACTTCGTACTTCATTTAATAAAAAGCGTACGTAAAATAATGCAATAACAAAACATAACACTTCATAAACATAAGTCAACGAACATATCGAATCTGCGCCTTCTCGTAACCGTCAAATCCATACGTTACATACTGGTTGAATAATCTATGGATCACCACCACTAGGCCCATCATCACCGTACTGTCCTTCGGGTGAGGAACTCCTAGGGCCCGATACTTAGGTTATCCAACCCTTCAAGCACGGCGTCCCAAAGGATAGCGCGTACCAAACTTCAAGCACTGCACCCCGTAGGGCGCAAGTACCAAACTTCAAGCACGACTACCCCGTAAGGTAAATCGTACCAAACTTCAAGGATCACGATAATCCCCTTGACGACCGTCATCGCCCCAGTTGTACAACAGTTGGCCAGCCACATAGGCCCCTAAAAGGTAAAGGCCCATACTTCCCATCCCTTAACCTTCATTCCCTAAGGAATATTGGCAGATTCGTTCGTTTGTGACTTTCATAAACCTTCGCTTCTTTTACTTCAAAAACTTCAGTTAAAGCATTCGTATGTTTTATTAAAATCATTCATTCATTCATTCATAAACACTTCGTAAACTTCGTAAACTTCATAAACTTCTTTTGACAAAATATTTCATAAACACTTCCTTCAAAACCTTTCCTTCTAAAACATCCTTCATAAACATCATTTTATAAAACATTACATACAACCTTCATAAAAATCGTTTTATAAAATCGTCACATCGTTACGTATGCACACCAGCCCAAAAACATTATTAAAACATTTAAAAGAGGGCTTCTAGAACTCACCTTATAAGCTAGTTTCGGTTGTCCTAAACAAAGGTCCAACAACTTCACTTCCGATCTGAATTGATTAGTTAAATACACATCAGACCAATACCGACTCTAATGGTTTAACCCTTCTAAACATACTGACTTCACTTAACCAGTTCTGATGGCTGCGCACTTGGCAAGTGCGCAGACCCTGCTGCCTGCGCACTTAGTAAGTGCGCAGACCATGCTTCCTGCGCACTTAGCAAGTGCGCAGGTCCTTCCTCCTACGCACTTCCTCCTGCGCACTTAGCAAGTGCGCAGGACCTGCTCCGTGCGCACTTAGCAAGTGCGCACGACCTGTTCTTCGCGAAAAACCCTAACTTTCTCATTCGGTCTGATCATGTCAAGATCCCGAACCCCTTTGCATTCAAAACGTTCGTTTTCCCTTAGGGATCTCAAATCTATGATTATTTATCAGATTCATCCGTTCAAACCTTGCCTTTTCACCCAAAACCCGAAAAACCCAAAAACGAACTAAAAACTCAGATTTAGGTCGGATCGTTACCTGAATCGAGCTTCTGATCCGGAGGTTCTTCTCACGAGTGCAAGAGACACGAGCGGGTGCAATCTTGTGCGATTCCGACACTTTCTCTCTCTACGGTTTTCTCTCTCTAGAATTGCAAATGAGAGAAACATGTGGTGACCCTGGCTATTTATAGGGGAGACCTCCCCAAGCCCGGTTCGCGACTGACCCGGCCCGGCTTCGGCCCACTTGAACTCGTTAACTTTATTTCTCAACATTTTGGGATGTTACACGTAGGCTTACGCTGGGGGCCTGAAGGCTGCTGTGAGGAAAACACTCAGGCGTAGGCCTACGCTGATGAGGCGTAGGCCTACGCTGATGAGGCGTAAGCTTACGCTGGTGGCGTAGGCTTACGCCAGTTGGCGTAGGCTTACGCTGGATCTGTATTTTGCCTCGTTTTCTCCGTGTCTCTTCCGATTCTTTCATCTCTCGTCTAATATCTTCCAAACTCATACTTTAAGCGTCCAAAACCTGCACATGCACAACTACACAAACCTTTGTATTCCACATATTAATTTGCATAAATATAACATATTGCACCTTTTAATATATGAAACTTTGGCCACTTATCACTCCATGCATGTCCTAAGTGTGCAATCTGTGCCAATGCGACCTGAGAAACATGTAAGAAAAGTGTCAACACGAGGTTGGTGAGTTCACAGGTTTGTATGTAAATAAATTGTTTGAGTGTTGCTGGATCCACATACGTAAGTCACACCTATTGCTAGCTAGACAATGTACAAGTTACTCTAAGCGCTCGCAACCGTAGACTGACAGTTTATGTTTGAATGCCTTCCACCAGGTCTATCAACCATGGTGCATGTTTTAGGTCAATATTACACCCGTTCGACCTCCAATCAAGTTAGCGCGACTAACGCGGGTGGGGTTTGTCAAACCCAGTAGTACTACTCAACATACCTCACTATTCTTCATATTTAAATGGTTCGATGTGAGGACTTTCATGATAGAGTTTACGCTTAAGTACACAAGTGGTAGTGAAATACTATGTGATCCATGTCCGTTTGTGTGTGTCTCTCCCTGGCTGGAAGACAAGTAACGGATGTCTGTTCGTACGCATGTTTCTCCCCAACGGGAAAACAAGTAAAATGATGTTTATTTGTACACATGTTTCTCCCCAACGGGAAAACAAGTAAAATGATATTCGTTTGTATGTATGTTTCTCCCCTACGGGAAAACAAGTAAAATACCGTTTGTGTGTATGCATGTTTCTCCCCAATGGGAAAACAAGTAAAATAATGTTTGTGAGTATGCATGTTTCTCCTCAACAGGAAAACAAGTAAAATGATGTTTGTGTGTAAGCATGTTTCTCCCCCAATAGGAAAACAAGTAAAAAGGGGCCGTAAAACTCACCTGTGTCGTGTAGTAGGTAGTATCACACAGGTATGAGATTTAGAACCTCAAGTGTTAGCCTGCATGACATACATATGCCCTAGAATCATAAACACATAAGTTAGGGACACATTGGGATTTGTGACGACGACACAGAAGGTTAGAATGTCTTAACGTATTCTAAGGATCCATGAGTAGACAAACATGTCTACGGGAATATAGGTTTCTTAATATAATAATTAAGATAAAAGCGTTACGCGTCGAACGTTAATAATGAATAATAAATAAATAAATAAAATCGTACGTTAGAGTCGTTTTCAAAAGTTAGGAAAATAATATAATTTAATATATTATTTTTAGGTTCGTAGGATTAACCAAATAATCATTTGTGTGAAAAAAATAATAAATATATTATTTTTAATCGAATATATAAACGTGGGTAAACAATATAACAAATTATATTATTTATAATTTTAAAACGTTTCACAGTGTTTACAAATGTGGCAAAAATAATATATATATATATATGTATATATATTATTTTTAATTGAGTTACGGGGTTGGAAATAATATAAATTTATTATTTTGTTTGTAGTGGTGGTTTGAAAATAATATAATTATATATTATTTTAAAAGAGAAGTTAACTTTTAAATAAATGATTTAATTTCAAAATCGAGCCTATGGGTGGTTAATGGATTAAAAACATATTAATATGTTAATATAATAACATGGAAACTATTTTTATAAATTAAATATAATGGAAAAAGTCCCAAAAAAAGAATGCAGGAGACAGGTTTCGAACCCGGGTCTCCTGCCTATGGATCAAGCGTGTTACCAAGTCAGCCCGCTAGGGTGTCGCGAGAGAATCCGGTTCCGCCAGTTTTTATCACGCAAGCCCACCTGTTTCACTCATGTACGCACAGTTAAACGAAACCAGTCCCAAAACCATCGAATTTGATCGCGATCAATTAAAGGGTTATAGGGGTTTCGTTAATCGGGGTGATGGCGAGTCTGTAGGTTCGTGGAATTTGAAAATCATCGGGTTTATGATCGTTAATTTACAGAAAAGGGGTCGTAACCCTAGTTTATGAACACAAAATCGATTCGAAGGATTTAGATGATGAGGGTTGTCAAAACCATAAGGCTTTTACTAAGTGGGTGATCATGAGACTAACCATGTAGTTTAATTTGATTGAAAATGAGTTTAAGATCAAAACCCCCAATTTAGTTTTCGAATAAACCCTAGTTACCGGATCATGATCAATTCGATGATATGCGTTCAAATTGATAGAGGGCTTTTATTCAGTAGATGATTACGAGTCTAATGGTGTGAATTAATTGGATTTATACAGAGTCAAAGGTATAGTTCGATTAAAACGGTTTCACATGAACCCTAGGATTTGGTTCATGCAAGATTCGATAATGAAAGCCCCAATTAACATAGGGCTTTGGTTCTAGATGTTGAATGAAGCTAGAGGTAGGGTCAATTACCAGAATGGAGTGTGGATTGATGGTGTTCGACCAAAACAGGTACCGACTGTGAATGGTTCAATCCCTGGCGACTTCTGTTGCAATTCCGATCAAATTGGTGTGTGCAGAGACTTCTCAGGGGTTCGCTTATCGTGTACAGATGATCAGTTTGCGAGTATGATACAAAAAGTTGTCGAATTCGATGGGTATGATATGATGGTCGACGGTTATGACATGATCATTCATAATCAGGATTGATTGCTCGTAATGGCGATGTTTAATGGCTTAATGATAAGCGTAATGATCATGTTCGTGCAACAGCCGTTACAATTCGAACGAAATTCAGTTATCGGTTGAATTTGGATCCAAGGAATTGCGAATTTTGACTTCCAGAAGTCAAAATAGCCAAGTATGGCTTAATTACAAAACTAGTCCTTCAGGTTTCATGCTTTAAAGTTAAGAATTGGCAGAAATGGTCCCTAGGTTTTAGAATTAGGTTAACTAGGTTAGATATTTGGTTAGTTTGACTATCAAAAAGTCAACATGAGTCAACTTTAGATAAATTACATATTTGGTCCCTCTAATTTCATGCATTTAAGTTTGAATGCAAGCAGGATTAGTCCCTAGGGTTTGAGATTTGAGAATTGACAATTCTAGTCCCTGGAGTTTGTGAGTAGTTAGGATCTAACTGGATTTACTAACTGAGTTAACCCTAAATTGCCGGATGTCACATGTTTGATCAGATCAAAGCACGAATGAAGGCCGCCCAAGATCGTTAGAAATCCTACGCAGATAAACGATGAAGGCCTATTGAGTTTGATGTAGGGGACATAGTAATGTTGAAAGTGTCGCCCTGGAAAAGAATTATACGATTCAGAAAGAGAGGAAAGTTAAGTCCGAGGTTTGTTGGACCATTCAGAATAATGGCACGGGTTGGTGAAGTCGCTTATCGGTTGGAATTGCCTGATGAGTTAAGTGGGATTCATCCTACGTTCCATGTATCACACTTGCGAAAGTGTTTGGCGGATGAAACGGCTCACATACCACTTACCGACATCGAGGTGGACAACAGCCTTAACTATATCGAAGAACCCGTAGCCATCTTAGACAGGAAGGAGAAACGTTTACGTAATAAAGTTATTCTATTAGTTAAAGTCCAATGGAAGCACCGGAAGGAATCAGAATCTACTAGGGAAACGGAGGCGGAAATGAGGGAGTCGTACAACTATTTGACTTATGATAGGTTTCGGGGTTATTGTAAGGGGGATAGACTTGTAACATCCCAAAAATAAAACGACAGTTATAATAATAAGTTAGAATGCGAGGACGAACGAAATAAACGAACGAAGCGTGATGGGCCGGGCTAGGAGGGGCCTGGCGAGCTTAAGTGGGGAAGATAGGGGAGTCTCCCCCTATAAATAGCCTAAGCCATCATCTTTTCTCTCATTTGCAAGTTGTAGAGAGAGAAACCGTAGAGAGAGAAAGTTGCCGGATCGACCCGAGATTGAGGAAGGGTGTTACTACATAGCTTGTGAGCAAGACCTCCGAATCAGAAGCTCGATTCAGGTAACAACTCGTTCCAGATCTGATTTTTTGGTTTATGTTGGGTTTTCGGGTAATTTCATGAAAAGGTTGGGTTTTTATGAACCAAACGAGGAAAAGGTTGGGTTTTTATGAACCAAACGAGAAAAAGGTTATAGATATGTAATCAAGAATGAAAACTACAAGTTTTGAACGTAAAAAGTTGGTAACTTGAACGTAATCAGATCTGGCCGCCGTTAACATGCAAACTTAGGGTTTTGGGGAAGGTGACAGCCCCGCAGGCGGACTTGTCAAGTTCGCCTGGGGAAGATTAAGCAAACTTAATATGTTCGCTGGATGTGGGTTTAAGCGAACCTAGGAAAGTTCGCTAGTGTATGTTCGCCTGATGGCAAGTAGAAGCGAACTTGGTTAGTTTGCTGGACATGTTCACCTAATGACAAAGGGCGAACTTAACCTTAAGTTCGCCTGTACCATGAAATAATAACGTATGAAAAAGTTATTAAGGTTTAAAAACTGAGGGGGATGTTTTTTTTGTTTTATCATGAAAATGAGTTTTCTCATGAACCTAACATATATATATATATATATATTGTGGATGGATCAAACAAGAATTCTTAAATATTATGAGATCGTGAAAAACAATCAAATCATTCATTTATCTAAAAACACTAACATTACTATTAAAATACAACATATGTAAATTTACATATAGTTGTATATTATAAAATTACACATGTGTAAGTTTTTATCATTTACACATGTATACAAACCTGCTAAGAATGATTTAGAGAGAAGAGAAGGAAAATTAATTAATTAACTAGAGAGGTAACTCACTTAATACTTTACATTTATACACTTTTCATAATAAATAATGTTTTTGATTGTCTTTCGCGAGTTCTCGCAATATTTAGAGTTCTCAATTTATCTCTCCCCTATATATAATACTCGTTTAACAAACACAAATATATTTACAGATCAAAACTTATACAACCCATAACTACAATATATAATGACTATAGCTCTGGAGTCGGCACATATTAACCAATATCATAAACTAATTTATGAAGAGACAAGTTGCATGTATTCTTTGTGAAGATGAACGTGAAGACGAGATGAGAAGAAGAGTCTGAGAGCCTAAATCCAAGAAGCCTCTGCCAACCCAACGTGGTCACGAATGTGAGGCTAAATAATCAGTAACCATAAGGCCGTGGGGAGTACCCCCGTGAAACTCACCGTGGAGGTGAGGTGGCAGCCGTGAAAACGTGGAACACCACGCCCCCTTGGCGTGGTCCACGATCGTGGAGGGCCGGCGTGAAGATCTCCACCGGCGTGGAAAGGGAGGGGTGAAGGAGGTGGGGTCAAGACCAATGATATTTAGACACGTGTATTTTTCAGGTGGGTGGAAAGTGGAACACCACGCCCCCCATATGTGGATACCGTGTGAAAATGATGTGGCACTGACGTGGAAGGGTGTGGAGGTGTGTAAATTTGTGGGTACTCCCCTTAGCCTAAGGCTATGTGTAGTGGGAACGCCCCCACCCTATATTCTCATTGGTCCACCTCACACATACACAGACAAGCTTCACCCACGCTCGTGACCACACTCACAGCATCGCCTCACGCTCTCTGTCACGGAGGGGCGACGCGATGTTCTTCACCCCTCACGCCGCCACGTCAATCCACGCCCCCTCTCACGGAGACCAGTACACATAGCCTAATATGCTCATCAAAGTCCTTTTATAAGAAACATATACTCATAATGACATATCAAGCCCTTCACCTTTCATTTTGTCTTGATGAGCCCCTCTATTTACCATTTATCCAAAGCAGAACCATCCACAATTTATCTTGAAACTTTAAACGGTTCAAGTTAAATTCTATTTATTCACAATTTTCCATAAATGAATTGACATACATTCAACAAAAAAATTCAAAAAGAAAATAAATATTAAAATTGAATATATATTTTGTTCATTTGCCAGTCGTGTATTATATATTAATTTAGGGTCAAAACCCTTTATAATTTAAACTATGCGAGACAACCTTTGCAAACAAACTTTTTAAAGACACCAATAACTTTTGAAGTATCTTAAAGAGAAATTGCAACTATTAATAAAGTAGTCATCTTAAACATAGGGGGTGTTTGGGATTACTTTTCAAACCTACTTATTGACTTATTATTTTCTTCAAGAAGTCAAGAAGTTAAAAGTTTGTTTGGGTAAGGGTGAAAAAGTTATTTTTAAAGGGTGAAAAAGTTATAAGTTAAAAGTAAGTGAGTACTTACTTTTCAAAAAAGTTATAAATTGTTTTCAATAAGTTAATCCAAACACCCCCATATTCATTCCTGAGGATTCAACACCTAGATTTACCTTACCCTAGCTACACTCCTACACGATTAGGTAAACATGCCTCGTGTGTGTTATAGTTCACAATTGTGATATTTTCAATTAGTTTTATTTTAATTTAACTAATTTTCGAACATCAAATAATATACTACTAACAAAAAAAAACAATTGTATATAGACTTCTTTTTACAGTGGTTAGATAGAATAGAGTTGTTTGTTGTGCCCGTAAATACTATCATCATTTTGTCATCATGATTATTTTCTGTAAAACTTAGAATTGAGTCATTTCTTCTTTTCTGTCCTTTTATATATAGTCATTGATAATTTTTAATAACTTATTTATTTTTTAATAATTATCACTAGGGGTGTGCAAATTAGAACCGACCTAAACCGGACTAAACCACCCTATAATAGTTTGGTCTTCAATCGTTAATGTCATTAAAAACTGGTTTCCTAGGACCATCCAAAGCAGTTTTCGGTCTGACCCAATCTAAAACTTGAAAACGTGTCAAAAACCGGAAACGAACCGGCCTAAAGATTGCTTGCAATCACTCTTTGTATTACAAATTTACAAATTACAAGTGTGCATCATGACTCATGAGTGTTTTAATGAGGTATCTAGTGTTGGGCCTAGAAGTATCAAATATTGTTCATTTAATAAAGCTACAAGTACACGGGCCCAAACAGAAAAAGGAGATATTACAATTGCTTTGTTTGATACTTTGATCCACAAGCGGTTTTCCTAATGACCCGGCTGAAAATAACCGGCTCAAGTCTAGTCCATCTATAACCGGGCCGGTCAATTTTGAATTTTGAATTAGGATTTATATATTAAACTATAATGGGCTCGTTGTTTTTAATAGTATGGGTTTCATAAACTTAATAGAGACTTTATTACCAAGCCAGAAGAAGTAGCAAATAAACAGAACATAGCAAACAGAACAAAAAACAAAAAGAACCCCTTTAGAAATTAAAGGTACACCATTTCTCCCAATCTAATACCCCAATTTCTCTTCTATTTTTCACCCACAAGTAGCTGGAGCATTTTATATATTCACATAATCTTCTAACCGATGCTCGTTTACCCTCAATGACCACTTCATTCCTTGTTTTCAAGATTTGTTTATTAAATTATAGATGTCATTATCTAATATTTGGTGTGTATATATATTAAGTTTATTTATATAAATAATTACCATTGGCCATTTGGTGCAATGGTAGCCCTAACACTTCCCATAGTGGAGGTCTTGGGTTCGAATCCTGGCCACAACAAAAAAAGGGTCTGTGGCCAGGTCAGGGGGTACCCAGTTGGAGGGTTCCTCCTGAGTGGGCTGCCTTGGATGTTCTAGGTGTTGCCCGAGGAAACCCAATTATCCTAGAATATCTAGGTGTTGTCGTTAAAAAAAGAAATTTGTATAAATAATTAATGAAGAGTCAAATGAGAACATTATCGCATGACCATTCACATATGATGATATGAACATATTAATTAACAGATGATCTTATGATATTACGAATGTCAAATATATGAATAAACCTTGATTATAATTAATAATATTTAATTTGTCGGTTTAATATTGGGGTAACTTTATAACCACTAGTTTAGCCTAGTGGCAAAGTTGTATATCCAAGACTTTACTAAAATAGGGAGGTCTTGGGTTCAACCTGTGACAAAAAAAAGGGGGGGTCCAGGTTGGGCCAGGGGGTTTTCTCACCTATGGTGGGTTTCCTCCTAAGGATGGTGGAGAAGATCGGGTGAGTCAGTGGCCCGTCAGTGATCCAAATTGCCTTTCAAAAAAAATATTGGGGTAACTTTACACAATAGTAACCAAGTTTCTCAAGTGTTCCATTTAAGTCACTCAAAGTTTTTTTGTTCATCTAAAGTCGCTCAACTTTCAGTAGGTGTTCTAATCCTATGTAATATTTTTATAAATGTTCAATTTTTTTAAAATTGAATGAGATAAATGAAACATAAATGAATCTTGTTTACTATTTAACAATTTTTTTTTCCAATTCGACTTATATATAACAATTTTGAAACTTGTTTATTATTTGGTAAAAAAAATTTCTTCACTATTACCTCCTATTTTAAATTAATTGGAATAAAATTTTCACTTATTGGTAAATAATATTCATATATATTTCATTTGGCTCATTCAATTTTAAAAAATTTAAACATTTATAAAAGTATTACATAAGATTGGAACACTTAGTGAAAGTTGAGTGACTTTAAAAGAACAAAAAAACTTTGAGTGACTTATATGGAACACTTGGTTACTATTGGGTCGGAATGAAAGTCATTACATAAAATATAATATATATATATATATATATATATATATATATATATATATATATAGGGTTCGGTTATTGTACAAAGGGTTTTAGCGTACGAAGGCACCAGCATGCGACACGTGTTCAGTGGGCGAGGGGTAAATGCGTCCGCGTTATAATAACGCATGTTTTATAATAACACATGACCATAATCACGTATGTTCATAATAACGCATGACCATAATCACGTATTTTTATAGTAACACATGACCATATTCACGCAATCACGCATAGTTTATAATAACGTATGACCATAATCACGCATGTTATACATATGACCATAATCACGTAATCACATAATCACGCATGGTATACGCACAACACATCGACATTTTAAAAAAAAGTCATTTTTTATAAAAGTATAGCAAGACTATACTCAAATTAAAGAGAATAAAATTCTCGATCTTATGGTGTATTTTTTTAAAAATAATATCGTATAAAAAAGTTATGCTTGTTTTAAAAAAATGGGAAACTTGTAAAAAGTCAACAAATGTATATATATATATATATAGGAAGTTTTAAATACAAAGAGGCTTTATGGTGCGAATGGTACAAAGGATTATTGATCATTGATCTCCCAATTCAAGGATTGAGATGAAATATGTGTCTAGTCAGTTTGTTTTTAAGTGTGAAAAGAGACTGAAATGGTAGAATGGGTATAGCCTACATTTGTTGGCTTTTTTCAAGTTTCCTCATTTTTTAAAACACGTATAACTTTTTTATACAACATTATTTTTAAAAAAAAATTACACCATAAAATCGAGCATTTTATTATCTTTAATTTGAGTATAGTTTTGCTATATTTTTATTTAAAAAAAAACCGATTTAAAAAAAAATGTCGATGTGCTGTGCGTATAACATGCGTGATTATGGTAATGCGTTATTATAAAACATGCATGATTGTGTGTATAACATGCGTGATTATGAGTATAACATGCGTGATTATGGTAATGTGTTACTATAAAACATACGTGATTATGCTTATCGTTATTATAAAACATGCGTAATTATCATTTTAAACAAACGTTATTATTATTTTAAGAATGCGTTTATTATCATTTTGCACATGCGTTATTATAAAACATGCATTATTATTATGATGCAGACGCATTTACCCCTGACTCACTGAACACGTGTCGCATGCTGGTGCCTTCGTACGCTAAAAGCCAATTGTTAAATAATCGGACGCTATATACATATATATATATATATATATATAAGTTTTTTAAATATATATTAAAATAAATAAAAAAAGTCTCTTGACGTACTTAACCAAGTATATATTTATTTCAATAAAACGCATTCCTTTCAACTCTTCAATATCTATTCATGATAATTAATACATAAGTAAGGTTTGGGTCATTTTCCACCCATTCATGGCATCTAATTATAGTTTAACACAAAATCCCCAATTCCACCATATTAGATCAAAACCTCAAATTCTTAAAGGCTTGATATTGATAAAATAACCATGTTCTACCATTTCTACAAGTTTATATGCATCAAAGGGAATGTATTTAGCTCAAAAGTACCACATTTTATCTATTAAATTTTGATAATCAATATAACCCACTTTATACCCAAAACTTCAAAACATGTGATGAGCCATCATTTATACATATTTTTTTATGTGACATATTTGATTGATTTATGGACAATTGCATTGAAATTAGGACTAATTTGGTTCATTTGAAATAATTGCAGGTTACTTGTGTGACACCCGACATTTCCATGTCAATATCTGTACTTAACATAAACGTGTTTGCATTCCCAAGTTTCTCGATTGACTTAATTGCATGAATTATGTCCTAAAGTCTAGCAATAGCCATGCATTAATTTGTTCCTTATTTTGATAATTTTAGGAATTACCGGGTCACATATACACATAACCCAACTAATACGAATGTTGGTGACAAACCTAAAGGTCCAAAATAATGTCCAAAAATCCATAACACATGAAATATATGTTTATACATTCAAATACATATTTTAAAGTTCACATTTCATAAAACGATTCGTAACGACGTAAATCGAAGTTTACACCGCCTACCGTCAACCCTAAACATAACTACACACAATAAAATATATCTACAACCTATACAATACATGAATTAAGTGTTTTTCACTAAACTAGACATAAACTAGTTAACTTTAGTTTAAAATGTCATCAAAGAATCAAAAACCGCATTAAATTACTGTTTCGAGCCCTAACCGCGATTAATGCACCCAATGACCTAAATATCTACACTAACTAACCATCTAACCACTTAAACTACCCCACCCGCTCCCCTTGACCATTCTTGGCCAAATCCATGTAGGGTCCACCCCACACCCCATTTTCTTCCTACTTGATTTGTTTTAGGTACAAGTCCATACCCATTCATCCTTTATAACACTCAAGCCACTTAGACACTCCTCATTTCACATCACTCAACTCATTTAAAGATCACACTACTTCCCCATTTTCTCCCTCTCTTTCTACGACCAAACACCCACTCCCAACTTCAAGTTCTTTGTTCAAAGTTATCATCCAAAAATCAAGTGCTTTCAAGAATATCAAGAGGTGTAGCAAGGTTTTTGGGCTTGAAACTTCCTTCTAAATCTGTCTTTCCTACTTGTTGTGAGTTACCTAGAATATATATCTTCATCCTCTTCATTTTACTAGCAACTCAAGTAGTGGTCATGTATAAAAACTTCATCCAAAAGAATAACACTAAAAAACTAGCTTAAAACATGATTTACATCTTTTAAACAAGAGGTTCTTTTAAAACTCATGATCAAGCTTTATGAACCTATTAAACATCTTAAACAAGAACTAAAATATAGTACCTGCATGTTTTTATATAAAAAGATGGTTAAGAATATGTTTAGTTGGTGAATTGGTGCATACATGTAAAAATCATGCATATATGACTTTTAAAAACAAGTCTTTAAGTTTTAGCTTGTTGGAACTTTGACTTAAAACTCATGGATCAAGTGTTTAGAATGAACAAATCTGGACTATGGACTTTAGAACATGTCATATCTAACTTAAACATCAACCATTTGGTAAACAAGAGTCAAAACAAGTACAAAATTGGAATAGTTGTTGAAATTGAGTGTTATAGAACCAAAACAGTGAGCTGGCAGAATTTTAAACCGACTTTACCATGCCATAAATCGGTCCATTCTCACCCAAACTTGTCGAATATTTGGTCTAAAATCAAGTATAAACAGTCACTAATCCAACCCAATTGGTTTCGTAAAATTTCATTGAGCTTTGATGCCCCAAAATGGTCCTACGAGAAATGGTATCAAGGCTGTCATTTTCGACAGAAATTTCGTGTCACTTTTGAAGGTGATAACTTAGTCATAACAAGTCCAAATAAGTTGATTCCACTTCCTAAAGTCAGTATGTTAAGTATAAAACAAAAGTTGTAGGGTCTCAGGTCATGAAAATGGGCTTAAGTTAGTCAACTAAAAAGAAATTCCCAATGTACTCCAGAAAAGAACACTACCGACCTATCATATCCAAATGAATTTTAAAAAATACTTAAACACATCATAAATTGGTGATTCGTACATCCCTGTAACCCTAATACATGTAGGTATCTTGGTATTAAATTTTGTGACTAAACGAGTCCGTTTGATTAATCAAAAGGACAACGCACGAACAACCTAAAATTCTGGAAATTTCAACAAACTAAGGTTAACTTGATAACACGGTATAAGAGAAATTCATATCAAAACCCTAACACAAGATATATATAACAACTTTTGGACACATATTTATACATGTAACATCAAACTTGTATATATTTCATGATTAAACACGTATACCTGTCATGAAACTCAAAGTCAAATCACCAACGGTTCGTCGAGTCACATTTTTCTAAACATAACACTTACGTTTTTTAATCTAACATGATGGATGGACTTTGTACATGACCGACTTGTATGTTAACACTAAATGTAAAGGTCATAAGATAACCGTCACTATTTAGGTCACGGTTAGAAAGGTCTTGCTTCCACTTGGACTATTTGCTAGCACATTCATAACGAAAGCTCACAAGGTGAGTTCACTACCCCCTTTTTACTTTTAAATGTTTTAGAAACATCGGGGGAGAAACATACTTGCTTAACAGGCTTGAAAACATGAAACATCTTTGTTTGACATATTTGGAAACATCATTATTTGATACATTTGGAAACATCATTGTTTGATACATTTGGAAGCATCATTACTTGGTACATTTGAGAAACAAATGAAACAAACTTGCTTTATACGTTAGAAACAAGGAATCGTGTCCTACCATTTATGTTTAATGAGACATTCGTTGAGAGCTTGTAAAGTCCCCTACGTGAACAGTTTATTAACCATTAACTTTAACAGCCGGGATAATGTGAATAGTACTATTGGGATTGACACTCCCAGTCATGGTTAGTAGCGCTAACCGGGGGTCCGTATGGCCCAATGGCTGCATTTTATCTTAACTCGTGAGCCCGTGGGGAATGGGTGAAGGGCGAAACACATGTGTTTGGTTTGGTTAACACTCATGTAAAATAAACTTCATATGCCTAGCTAGCTATGATGGGTCAACTTGATAGGTCAAACTTGATACGATTACATGGTTTCATTTAATGTATACTTGAAATCGTTTTTGTGCACATGCATATACTTGATACTTGAAAACGTTTTTGTGCACAGGAAAACGTGAATACTTGAATCTTGGATACTTGAAACTTGAATACTTGAGATCATTTTCATGCAAATTGGTTTTGCCAATCGTTTATATACAAATGGTTTTGCCATTCATTCAAGTGCAAATGTTTTAGTCAGTGTTTTCAAGAAAAAAACTGTTTCATATTATGGCCGTGTACGCATTTTAAATGTTTTCGAGGAAAAGCGTTTCATATTATGGCCACATGCATTTTATCAATGTTTTCAAGGAAACCACTTTACATTGAGACAATTAAACCTGTGAACTCACCAACCTTTGTGTTGACATTTTTAAGTATGTTTTTCAGGAAATTCATAGCGACGACATGGTTGGAATAGGTTAACCATCCAGATTAAACCATAGAAGTTGAAGACGTATGAAACCTCAAGTCGATTTTGATATATATGGATTTAGATCAATGTACTAATTCATGTTAGTATTGTAATGGTGTTCAACACCTTAGTTGTCTTTGTTTTAGCTTCCGCTATTGTGTAAAGTTACCAATCGTTACAATCTTAATTTATTTATTTATTAAGTGAATAAATTTGGGGGTGTGACAACTTGGCTTCCCGTGCTAAAAGTAAGAAGAAGTCAAAGATCTATGAAAGTTAGCCGTGCATGGCCATGAACGAATGTGCCCCCCTTGGAACCAGTTAGGAATATTCTAGAAACCCAATCAATGGACGGTCAACTAAGGCATGCCCATGCATCCCTGCAACTTTGTAGAAAAAGCTGACTCCGTACAAAAGGTGATTCGCATGAACAAAGGTACACATGCCCGTGCGTACGTACGGAGGCACGCCCATGCCTCCCCCTGATGTCGCCTATAAATAGAGGCTCTAGCCTCCTCATTCAATAAGCAACATTTGGGGAGAGTTCCTACAAGTTTCTTCCACTAGAATAGCAGAAAAAGAGAGAGAGAGAGAGATAGAGAGAGAGAGAGTTAGTCATTTCACCCAAGATCAAGAAGCATTTCATAATCACTACACTTGTATTTGGTTTGATTACTTGTTTTCATTCCATGATCTATATATCAACAAGTGTTTGTGTATTCATTTGTATGGCCACTAGTGGCTAGTCTTCTTGTATCATTTGGGTGAATATGAAACTTGATGTAAATTAATATTTTGATTTAGTAAAATTGTGTGTTTATGTTTCTTGGGTATTCTTGACTATGATCATCCTTTATGGATGTGAGTACTTGATTTTTAGTCACTAAAATCTTAAATCTTGTTGGTGTCTTAAGCAATACATGTTATTTAAACATTCATTCAAAATTGTACGTTTTTATACAAGTCTTTGATTTGGGTACTCAAGCAAAGCATTTTGAGTTTTAGCTAAACCTTGTTTTTGTGTAGGAATTTCTTCCATTTTCTTGTTTTTGGCTCGCAGAGGACTTCTAATAGGAGCCATGGAGTTCAAAGCTTGAGGCAGCAGACATATTTATGTAAAGTATGTTGTAGTCAAGATGTCTTTGATTCGGCCTTGCAGTTGCTAGCATGTCTTATCATTCTAGCTTTTCAATAGGTTGAGGGTCGGGGAAACCCTAGTTGGGAGCCTTTCCATTTTATTACTAAAAATATAAACTAGTCAATTTCAGTATTAAGTTATTCATATAGTGGCTTTGAGGTGGTTGCGTATTCTAACTTTCCAATGAGTCATATGGCATGGTAACCCTAGCTAGGAGCCACGTCAACTAAATAATCTTAGTCCGAATAGTAGCCAGAGGAAGCGTTGGCACTTGCGGGAGCCTGTTAGCCTTTTAACCGGTTATTAAGAACGGTAACCCGACCAAGGAGACGTTTACCCCTTTACTAACTTTGACCACACAATTGGCCTATTTCTAAACCATTTATCTACTACCAAGTAGATTTTAGCCTAAGTGATATGCTGTTGATATGATTATCTTTCAATCCTCTGTTTCGTTTTGTTGCCTCACTTGTCATTACATTTTTATTATAAAAACCAATATATTTATTATTAGATTAAACAATGATAACAGTTGAGTACTGAAAGCCACCGTGTCCATTGGTACAATACTTGGTTCTTACCTAAACTATATTACGTCGCGATAAATTCACTTGCGTATTGTGTGTAGTTAGTTAAAGTATTAATCATTTTATAAATTTAAAACATGATAATTATGTTAAAATAAATCCTAAAAACATATATTATTACATATACTAACACTACACCACTATCAACATGCATCAACATTTAACCATCATCCATGGAGTTTAAGAACCTTATTATTACCGTACACAACAAATAGATCATTCCCATCCCGAAATAAATATGAATCCCCAAGTTATACCCATAATCTCATTTCTAACTCAAGAACACATCAACATTCTAGGGTTTTGGTTAAAATCTCACTTGCCAATCTTTCTTCTTACAAGTGGGTGTTGACTACAACTTAGATTCTTGATACTTCACCACAAACTGTTACATTACAAGCCCTTCTTGATTTTTCTTTGTATCTCTTGTCGTTTATATCTCCCAATACACAATAGGCGACCCAATTGTGACTAACTTAAAGTCCTCCCGACTAGATTTAATTATCTACCACCATTTTAATATTCAGTCCCTCAAGTTCCAAGTGTGTTAGATGATTACCCAGACTTAATGTCCATCATTAAATTATTTAAATTAACACATGTGAAAACATTAATCCTTATCATCATAATAATAAACATACATAAATAATTTAATCAATGTAAACAAAACCGTCCTAATGAATTTAAATATTTTATAAATTATACCTAAAAACGGGATGTTACATGTATGTTAAATACCGAAGGGCATGTAGCCCAGTGGTATCAAGATGTGTTGAAAATGTGTCCCTCCCCATGAGGTTGAGGATTCTAGTCTCATGATGGACATACGCGTAGATTTAAGAGTAGAATCCAGAGGGTGTGCCGAATTCGAAAACCCCTTCGGCCTTATTATCATGGATAATTCGTTAGGGATGGTTAAAAATAAGAAGATGATTCTTGAAGTTATTGTTTACACGATTTGGTGGAATATTTGGAAGCATAGGAACGACGTCATCTTTTCTCCCTCTACTAAGAAGAATGACTATTTATTCGATTCCATTGTTTCTTTTTCTTTTTTATGGTTTTCAAATAAGAACCGTAAAGCGAGTATTAGTTGGGTGTTGTCTACAAAACCCCCTTTTGACATTGTAATGTTTTTTTCTTTCCCTGTCTAGTTACTTGCTAGTCAGTGGTTTTTTATATACTACCGTTCAAAAAAAAAAAAGAATCCAGAGGGTATGTGTTTTAGTCGTTATAAAAAAACATGTATGTTAAATACATTCTGGCCATATATTATTATCGGTCTAATATACCATGGGACCCGTGGATTGTGCTTGGTATGCTTTGGCAATATGGATACGCTCTTGGGATTTTTTTTTGTCTATGTACATTGAATTTGGGATTTGTATAACCAAGATATGTTTTATTTTGAATAATATCCTGGTGAAACCTTGAAGGTCAGGCTCACTTTATTACATGTCCGTACATTTTAGATGGGATTATTATTATTATTTTTTTTGAACGGCAACACCTATATATTCTAGGATAATTGGGTTTACCCGGGGCAACACCTAGAATATCCAGGACAACCCACACCAGGAGGAACCCCCAACTAGGTAAACCCCTTAACCTGGCCACAAACCCTTTTTTTGTTGTGGCCCGGATTCGAAATCAATACCTCCACTATGAAAAGTATTGGATCTACCATTGCACCAAATGGCCGAGCTATATAGATGGGATTAAATGGACAGTGAAGGATGAACATGAATACAAGTTAGTGGGCCCCAAAAACTAAGGGACCAAGCATACGGAGGAAACCGAAGGTGAGAAAGATAGAACACTAGAGAAAGAGCCCACTGAGCATGAGCCACAAGCTACATCCTCCCACCCTATACGACTGGAAAGGTTCATAAACGCTATAGTTGTCCTCATTCGTGACCAACTTCTATGTTTTACGAAGACAGTCTACTGATAATGTTAACGGTAACACATGATTCCCATTCGCCTATATCCTTGAGACTTCACCGGGCTCATCGAGTCACTATAGTGTTTAACTCTTTAGGGTCTACTCTGACCACACTAGCTACTACACTATTAATATCACGAGTTGTAGCACATGTTACCAAATCACCCATCATGCCTACCACACATCCCTTTTATGACACCTCATGACCTTGATTTGCCCATCCATCAACAAATCATTTTCTTTATTCAGATGATTGTATCGGGGGTGTTCATACACTGTTAAAATTGAATGAACGTTCAAACAAAGCAACTCGGCAGGTTTGGTGGTTTACTGGTTCGGTTACTGTTTGGTTTTGGCGATTTAATGATTCGGCCATCAGTTTGAAACTTGGAACCGACATTGTATTAATGAACCATCAATATTATTAAAAAAAATTATAAACTAACATTTTTGAAAAAGGTTAAAAAAAACTTATTCAAACCGTCAAAACCTTACCGTTTTGATTGGTTTGGGTTGTTTTTCAAAACCGTAATTGAAGATCTGACCCAAAATCATTGATACAACATGTCGAATCAAACATGAACACTAGTAGATTGTCCTCATATTCTGTACTTACACTGCGTTTGATCTGGTTATGTTTTATTTTCTCATACTGTAAAAATCATGTTACATCAGTTATGTGATAAGGTTTTAGTAGTATGCATAGTCCCTCGCAATCAATTCTCAAATTAAACTCCAACCTGGCTAGTGATGTTTTATACAACTCGACGTCATTTTCCTTCTTTCCTACTTGCTTTGTTTTTCTTTTAACACATTGATTACAATATAAAGTTCAAGTATAGGGACGGGACGGGACGAGATAAATAAATTGAGCTTTTTTCTTTAACTCTATTATTTTGCTCTAGACTTCTAGAGTACCCCCTATGATGGTTTAAAGTATTCCAAAATCTTCATTTTGGCTATAAATCTATTTTTGATCATTATGCATCCTAGTCTTCAAAAATGTGTAGAAAGTTATGTTTTAAAACATCATCAAATCGAACTCTTCTTAGCTAAATATGTATTCCACATCTATTAATGCATGCATGCATACATACATAACATATATACATACATGGGTTTAAAAAAGCCCGATTCACATCCATGTTTTTAGTCAACTTAAACTAATCATATCATTGTTCTTCTTGCTTTTATAAACGTGACTAGCGATCATATGTGACACGTCAAACATAAACCTCCAAAACAAAGGAAAAGCTCCCCGACATATATAGTGCCTGTGCATCATCACACAATTTTATAGACATATACATGTTCTATTTTGTAGTGTAGTAATGCTAAATGATAAAAATCAAACCGGTCGGTCAAACTGCATCAATTAGTTTGCTTCGGATTTATATGGTTTTACGTGCTTAAATATATATTTTATTAAAAAGCGAGTGGTTGTATTATTGATAAGAATGCGTAAAAACAACAATCATAGTCAACAACAATAATAAATTAATCATTCTAATGTTAAGTTGTAGAGTGTGATCGTAGCTAGACGATTAAGTTGTTGCTACGGTGTGGGATCGAGTCTTAGGGCACCTAAGCAACAACAACATATCCATTGTCTATAACTACAACTTTCATGTAATCTTAAACTGTAAAACCAGATCAATGATGCCGACTTGCTAATATTGTTGTGGATGTAACGCGCCACCCTTTTGACCAAGTCATCTAAATCTTGTGTTTTTCATGCTTGTTTACCTTTGGTTGCCGTGTTACACCCTAACATGATTAATCATGTAACCATACGCCTTTCACCTATATATAATAAAAAATACTGCTTCAGGACTATAGCTTAGCCAACTTAAACTAAATTTAACTGGTTAATTTATAACACTTAGATGTTACATGTTTATTTGTTTGTTATAGTTTGAAATCAAATACGACTTTTGGATTTGCGGTCCTAGCCAACAATATCAAATGAAATCAAATCGTTCTCAACTAAACTTTTAAACAAAACTTGAAAACGATATAACTTTGACGAATTAGTTAAATATATTATATTTTCTTTAGATAAATCAAAATATAAATGTTTATTTTTCTTTTATAGAGAAGTAACATAACATGTTACAATCTGTGTTCTTATTTGTCTAGTTGTGCTTGGAAGCTTCCCATGCTTTGAAATTAGACCACATGCATACATCCATACTCAAGAGTCAAGACCTTTGTGTGGTAGGGGCTACTACATTGGATTTCTCTCAATATTTGTACAATTGCTCATAATAAATAACAACATTATTTGTGGCCTACTACTCTAAATCTTTATGGGGCATTCATAATTTTTGGAGATTTTAAATATATTTGTTTCCATCTGCTTACATTTTTTTGTAGGGTAACCCATTTCCGTTAAATAAGAAACAATATATTCTTTGAAAAACTAACTAATTTTGAAACATGAATTCATACTTTTTAAATACACTTAAATAAGTAAAATTATGAATCAAAGATACAAAATTTAATGAATTAATTTGCTTAGCACGCATGTTTTTCATGTGTATTTTGATAGAAAATAATCATAAGTTGTTACTTTGTGTTAAAACTTAACCCACGGCCTCTTAATTAATGGGGGATATTAATGAATATTAAGACTCCCACGTCACATATCTCAAATATTATATGATAAAGAAATTGGATGAAAACATAATTAAAGTCAAAATATTATCATTCTAATTTATTTTTATAGGCGAACACACACTCTACTTTACACACTTTACTCTTAAAATCATCACATCTGCACTCTGCAAGATTTGAACCCATAATCATTTGGTTGGGAGTACATCACTTTACCACCAAGATGTCCCCTGGCTAATATGGTATGGTCCTCGATTCACTGCGGAGGGGCTTAGGTGCAGTGGTGGACCCAAATTTTTTTTTATGGGGGTCGGAAATTTTTGGGGTTAGTTGAATAGCGATATATAACGTGTATATGATACTAAAAACTTTTCACGGGGGCAATCGGGGGGCGATTACAAATTTTTATGGGGGGCGATCGAGATTTTAACGCGTATATAACACTAAATTTTTTTTAATGAAGGGCGGCTGCCCCCCATTCTCAATACATAGGTACGCCTATGCTTAGGTGGAGGGAGGGGCTGCCGGGGAACACCACCCCCTCCTAGTGGCGCTGCCCACAATTGTCTTTAGCGTAGAGAAGCCCACGTCCAAATCACCGCCTGTAACATCCAAAAATCCTACATAAATAAAAGTTAAAGTTTTATTACAAGGTATCCAAAGAGGGAAGGGGCGAATGGTATTTTTCCAATAGTAGGCAAGCCTCTTGCATAACCCTAGCCCTCCCCACAGCAGCAAACTTCACCTCATTTGCACCATTCTTCACGTAAACTTGGAGAGCAAAGAGAGAAGGTTCACGACCATAAGGAAAGGAAGAGCAAGGATCGATCTTTAACTGCTTTTGTGCATCTAAGCTGTCAAGGGTTGAGAAAGGGTCATAAACAAGGAAAACTATACAAGCTTTCGGGTAAGAAGAGATCTTAAACCTACGGTTTTAGTTGTTTTCGGATTTATGGGAATAATGGGACTTTAATAAAAAAAAAAAGATCGAGTTTTTACGTTTGAAATAAGATAAAGGCTATAGATTTGACATCATGGTTGATAAACTAATGTTTTGAACATATAAAGTTTGGATCTTGATGCCATAATCAAACCAAATCCGAGTTCATGCAAAAATAGGGTTTTGGGTGAGTAAATGAAGTTCTCGACACAAGTTCACGCCCCTAGTTCTTGGGCAAGGTTCTCGCAGGAGCCTAAGCCGAGAACATGAAGTTCCTGACCACCATGGTTGCGCGAACTTCGAGTTCTTGCGTAACTTCTCGTAAGCGTGTACATAGATAAGAACCTCAAGTTCTCGGGATTCATGTTACGAGAACTTCCATGGACGAGAACCTCAAGTTCTTGGGATTCATGTTGCGAGGACTTCCAAGTTCTTGTTATAAGGAATAGAACGAGTGCTAGTATGAGAAACTAAGTTCTTTAGGATGTATATGCACATGTTAAAAGACCTATAGAGATTTTTGACCGTGCCTAGGCCTGAAACACCTAATACGTATCCCATGTGAGTTCTAGAAGCCCTATTTTAAAATGTTTGTAATGTTAGGGCTGATGTGCATACATAACGAAATTAAGTTTACGAAACGAAGTTTATGAAAAGAAGTTTATGAATGATGTTTAAAAGTGATGTTATGAAACTATGTTTATGGAATGTTTTGCCAAAGAAGTTTATGAGGTGTTTATAAATGAGAAGTTATTTAATAAAACGTACAAATGCTTTAACTGAAGTAAAAGAAGTAATTTTTTTCGAAAGTCACGATATGAACGAATCTGCCATGGTTCCTTCGGGAATCGAATTGAAGTATGTTATGTATGGCAATACCTTTATAGAGGCCTTTGTGGCTGGCCAACTGTTGTACAACTGGGGGTGACGATGATCATCATGGGGATTAACATGATCCTTGAAGTTTTGTACATGCTATCCTTTGGGACGCCGTGCTTGAAGTTTGGTGTGTGTACTCTATGAAGTACCATGCTTAAAGTTTGGTACGTGTTACCCTTCGGAGTGTCGTGCTTGAAGTTGAAATTAACGGTTACAAGAAGGCGCAGATTGGATATGCATGTTGACTTATGTTTTATTATGTTATTACATGTTTATGTACGCTTTTATTATAGATGTTCAAATGTTATGTTTTGGCAAAATATTAAGTTAATGTTTTATGTTAAAGCTAGAACTCACTCATGTAACGTCCGAAAAAAGGTGTTCTTAACCCCAACGGCTGCTATAATCAGGCACATTTTCAACAAAAGCTTCAAAATCGTCTAGAGAGAGGGAGAGAATTCTAGAGTGAGAAAGTCAAGAAATTGGGTGTTTTGCTTCAAGATGTGCTCCAAAGCCTTTCTCCAGTGTTAGGAAGAAGATTACACGAAGAAACGTCCGATTTAAGGTAAGAATCGAACCTAAAACCTCTTATTTTCAGTTTAAATTGGTTTTGGGGTAAAACTATGATTTTCATCTTAAAGTAAGGAATTTTACGTGTAATATGGGGTTTAAAGACCCGATCTAGCTTCATGGGAGTTAAACAAACATTTTGGACGTAAAAAGTTTCAAACTTGGATTGAAAACGGGTCTTTACGAGATTCGTGTTCATCAGGCGACACTAAGGAGTGTCGCCACCTTCAAGTGGCGACACTTGTCGGGGAAGAAAGCGTGGGAGTGGCGTAGTGCCTAATATTTCCAATGATTGGGGTACGTGTCATTCCCTGGTGACACTAAGCGTGTCGCCAATGATATTTGGCGACACTAAGGTGGGCGACATTTAAGTCCACGACACTAAGTCCAGAACGCAAGTTCTGGCGACTCTGAGAGTGTGCCTGGTGACACTAGCCTGGAGACACTGATCAGGTGCCGACGACACTGATCATGTCCCGGCAACACTGTTAGACGACACTAGCATAAAACGATAGAATTCGCGTGTTGACTTGTGTGCAGATCGGTTTGCGCGTCAGCACTAGATAGACGTCCAACTCAGGTTTAATTTCAAACGATCGGGTGAGTCAAGATTCCTAATTTACTTGTTTCTTTGCATACTCAAATGAAATGTTTATGAAATGACGAATGTATGAAATGAAATGATCACGAATAAACGTTTATGAAAGAAATGTTTTACGAAAGAAAGATGTTTGCGAAATGAAATGATTATGAATGAACGTTTATGAAAAGAATGTTTTATGAAACAAGAATGTTAATGAAATGAAAGGTTTATGAAAGGAATGTTTACGAAATGAAATGTTTATAAATGAATGGTTTGTAAATGAAAGAAAGGGTTTACAAATGAATGAAATGTTTTAATAAAAGAAAAGGGCAAATGTTTTAAAGAAGTCATTACATGTCTAATCTGTTAAATGAACGAATTGACGAAAGAAGTCTGGGAATGTACTTCCCACCCTTGTGGCAGCTTTTGGGAAACCCATAGTGCCATAAGTATAATAGGGGTAGTGCCTATGTGGCCTGCCAATGGTAGATTACAGTTGTACAGTTGGCGAAGGTAGTGGCGACAGTCACTCGCAGTTAACGTGACCCGTGACGGATTATTACCTTATTGACCAATGAGTCGTAAGGGAGATGTTATTACCTTATTGACCTATGAGTAGTAAGGGTGATGTTATTACCTCATTGAACTATGAGTCGTAAGGGCGATGTTATTACCTTATATGAGTCGTAAGGGCGATGTTATTACCTTATTGACCTATGGGTCATAAGAGCGATGAAAGAACTAGAAACGAAATGAAATGAACGAAAAGAATGATGACATAGATTTAGACGATAAACGTATGACTTAAATGAATGTTAAATGATGAATGAATGTTTGAACGAATGAATAATGAATGATAAGCCATGTTTAATTATGAATGATTTAAACCCTATGAAATGAACGAATGATGAAACCATTTTCCTAAAACGAATGAAAGACTTGAACTCACCAGCGTTAGCTGACTTTTAGTATGCATGTCGGGTTAAGGATTTGAAGGATGATGAGTGGATGCTGCTTAGCTATTGTCACAACCCCGGGCTACCCCTGCCCGGGCGTCGCGAGATAATGCTGGTATCTGAATGAGGTCCCATAAATTTGGACAGCGGAAGTCTTTGTTTTTACTTGATGCCTTTTTGTAATGAAATGTAATGTAAATAACCTCAAGGGTTAATTCTGTACTTTTTGTCAAAACTTGGGATCCACGTCCCTTTTCATTTCATGATAATAGATCTTCAAAAGTCTATTATATAATGTACAGTGATTGAAATAATTTACATAATACAAGCCATTCAAAATGTCTAGGATCTACGTCCGTTCCAACATTTGGTCTTGTATTAGTCTGCCACAGGGATTTTGATATGCCTAAAGATCTTGTCTTTACTGCATCACCCTGAATTTAATGATTTCTTTCATTACCTGTGAAAAACGTTTTGAAAATGAACATCAGCATAAAGCTGGTGAATCACATTTAACTGACACGAAAATGATTTCTAACATAAACCAAATTAAAGCCTTTAAGCACGTTTTTGTATGGTAAATCTACACATTCAGCAGTCTATTTCACCTGAAGTATATACCACCTACATACACTGGGTTAACTGCCATGGGGTCAACTGGCTGAGCGCTATGTCTCAGACTGATAGCCTATTCCCAGGGTGATGATGCTAAGAACCTTGTTCTTAGTCTTACATGATACTCAGGAACTCGTCCCTCGTATAATCTGCTAAGGAAACCCATCCTTAGTCTTATGATTTCCCATTACATGATCTGTACCCAGCCACGGACCGGACTTTCACCCGTCACATGTATACCATTTGATCAAATCTACGTATGCTTATGGCCTGAATGCTATCACGTAGATTACCCTTATGATTAAAGCATTTAATTTGTTTCATGCCGTTTTCGTAAATAAAATGGTTTTATCGTTTGAAAAGCGTTAAACGTGTTCACCTTGATTTTGATGGCTGGTAGGGTTGTAGGCTTCGGAATTTGAGCAGAACCTCGACACGTTTCTTCCTAGGGAAGACACGATTAACGAGAATATATATGAGAGAATATATATATAATTGCGGCTATATATATATGAATAGTTTTAACGATACCTACTTCGCGGGATTTGGACGAAACTTCGGCTGGTGCAGGATTTCGTTTGGACTCTTGGATAGCACTTCGGGATGTCGTGGAGCTTGAAAGAACGGGGTTTGTGTGAAACGAACGTTTGGAAACTGTACAGAATTCAATCCCCTTTGAAGGCCTTTTATAGGCTGGAATTCCGGTCCCTCGCGTACCGCGAGGCCGGCCAAGGAAATCCCTCGCGTACCGCGAGGGGATGACAAGTCGCGAATCGAGGTGAGTCAGCATGACACGTGGCAGCAGGTGGCAAGTGTACATGACACGTGTTTTCTGGCCCTGACGCGTGTACTATTCCCTCGCGTACCGCGAGACTTCATCGAAGATCTTCTCGCGTACCGCGAGAAGGTGATTTTCTAGCGCATAAGCAGTCCCCTCGCGTACCGCGAGGTTTTGTCAAAATCTCCCTCGCGTACCGCGAGGGAGTGAAATTTTGAATTTTTCTTTTCTTTTTATTTTTGGGTGTTACATCCTCCCCTCCTTTAGAATAATCTCGTCCTCGAGATTCATTGAAAGAGATGTGGATACTTTTTGCGCATTTCTGACTCAAGTTCCCAGGTATATTCTGGGCCACGTCTGGAATCCCATCTTACTTTGACCAACACCAATTGTTTCCGTTTAAGCTTTTTGATTTGTCGGTCTTCAATTTGTAACGGTCGTTCAATGAATTTGAGCTTTTCATTTACTTCCACATCTTGTAAAGGCATAAGCAAGGATTCATCAGCTAAACACTTACGTAGGTTTGATACATGGAATATATCGTGTATCCCACCCATCTCTACTGGTAGTTCAAGCTGATAGGCAACAGATCCGATTCGTTTAATGATTTTGAAAGGTCCAACAAAACGTGGACTTAACTTTCCTTTCTTTCCGAAACGAATAACACCTTTCCAAGGTGAAACTTTTAATAACACCTTGTCACCGAATTGGAATTCTAACGGCTTTCTTCGTTTATCTGCATAACTTTTCTGTCGATCTCGAGCCGCTTTTAAACGTTCACGTATTTGTAATACTTTATCAGTGGTTTCTTGGACTATCTCTGGTCCTGATAACTGATTTTCTCCGATATCTGACCAACATACAGGCGTTCGACATTTCCGTCCGTACAATGCTTCAAATGGTGCGGCCTGAATACTTGTGTGATAACTATTGTTGTATGAGAATTCCATTAGAGGTAAATGATCATCCCAATTACCTCCAAAGTCTATCACACAGGCTCGGAGCATATCTTCTAGGGTTTGTATGGTTCTTTCGCTCTGCCCATCAGTTTGTGGATGATAAGCAGTGCTAAGATTCAATCGAGTTCCTAGAGCTGTTTGAAAACTTTGCCAGAATCGAGATGTGAAGCGACTATCTCTATCTGACACTATGGATAGAGGCACACCATGTAACGTTACAATTTCATTAACGTAAATTTGCGCCATTTTGTCCATACTCATGGTGTCCTTGATAGATAGAAAGTGAGCTGATTTGGTTAAACGGTCAATGATAACCCAGATTGCATTATTTCCACGAGTGGTTCGAGGAAGTTTTGTAATAAAGTCCATAGTTATCAGTTCCCATTTCCAAACTGGTAATTCTAACTGTTGCAATAATCCAGCTGGCTTTTGGTGTTCGGCTTTGACTTTGGAACAAGTCAAACATTTTGCTATGTAGATAGCAATGTTCTTTTTCATACCAATCCACCAGTAACTTTCTTTGAGGTTCTTGTACATTTTATCACTTCCTGGGTGCATGGTGTATTTGGACTTGTGTGCTTCTTCGAGGATTCGCTCTCGAAGATCACCTGTAACTGGTACCCAAATACGTTTATTCATGCGAAGGATATTATCTTCTCCTTTGATCAGTAAATCAAGCATTCCTTTCATTCCTTCTTTTTCAAAGTTACCTTCCTTCAAAGCTAACTCTTGTGCCTCTTTTAACTGACTTACAAGATCAATTTGTAGTTCAAGTCTGAGAGAACGTACTCTCTTTGGCTTGACATTTTCTTTTCGGCTCAAGGCATCTGCTACTACATTTGCTTTTCCTTCATGATAACAAATTTCACAATCATAATCATTCAGGATTTCCATCCATCTTCTTCGTCTCATATTTAACTCCTTCTGGCTAAATATGTACTTGAGACTTTTATGATCAGTGTAGATTGTGAACTTAACCCCATAGAGATAGTGTCGCCATAATTTCAAAGCAAAGATTATAGCGCCCAACTCTAGATCGTGGGTTGAGTAGTTTTTCTCATGAATTTTCAACTGACGAGATGCATAAGCAATGACTTTCTTGCGTTGCATTAATACGCAACCTAAACCAGTATGTGAGGTGTCGCAGTAAACTACGAAGTCTTCAATACCATCTGGTAAAGATAGAATAGGTGCGTTTGTCAGTTTTTGTTTCAAAGTTTCAAAAGATTCAGATTGTTTGGGTCCCCATTCGTATTTTACAGATTTCCGAGTTAGGGATGTGAGTGGGATTGCTATACGAGAAAAATTTTGAATGAATCGGCGGTAATATCCCGCTAATCCCAGAAAACTACGAATTTCGGTGGGTGACTTGGGAATTTCCCATTTGGATATAGCTTCAATTTTGGAAGGATCTACTTGAATTCCGTTCACGTTGATGACATGACCAAGAAATTGTACTTCCGTTAACCAAAATTCGCATTTGGAAAACTTAGCATATAATTTCTCTTTTCGAAGAAGTTCAAGTATGGTTCGAAGATGAGTTTCGTGTTCAACTTGGGTTTTGGAATAAATAAGTATGTCATCAATAAAAACTATGACAAACTTATCCAAGTAAGGTTTGCAGACACGATTCATCATGTCCATGAATGCGGCAGGAGCATTTGTAAGTCCAAATGGCATAACCGTGAACTCGAAATGTCCATACCGTGTTCGAAATGCAGTTTTCGAGATATCGTTATCATGCACTTTCAACTGATGATAACCTGAACGAAGATCGATCTTTGAAAAATGACAAGCTCCTTGGAGTTGATCGAATAAATCGTCAATCCGTGGAAGCGGGTATCGGTTTTTGATGGTAACTTTATTCAGTTCCCGATAATCAATACACATGCGCATTGATCCGTCTTTCTTCTTAACAAAGAGAATTGGAGCTCCCCAGGGTGAAGAACTTGGTTGGATAAAACCTTTCTCAAGAAGTTCATCCAATTGTTTCTTGAGTTCTGCCATTTCTGTGGGTGCCAGTCTGTACGGGGATTTGGCAATTGGAGTTGCACCAGGTACAAGGTTGATTCGAAATTCTACCTCTCGTTCTGGTGGTAATCCAGGCAGTTCTTCAGGAAAAATGTCTGGAAATTCAGATACTACATGTACTGATTCTATCTTCTTCTCCTTTTCCAAGGCAGTAATTGATACCAGACATGCCAGATATCCTTTTCTTAAGCACTTGGTTGCTTTAAGTATGGAGATTATCTGGATAGGTTTTGTGGGTTTATCACCTTGGATAGTTAGAGTTTTGTTTGTTGGTGTAACGAGTTTTACAACTTGTTGATTACAAAGGATTTCGGCTTGGTTATTGGATAACCAATCCATCCCCAAAACAATGTCAAAGCCAGTTATTGACATTGGTAACAATTGTACTGGGATAGTGAAACCAGCCAATGTAATGTAACAATTGTTCAGTGATTGGGATATTTTTATCAAATCACCGTTCGCTGTTTCTACTTCATATGTTTCAGCTAAGGGACTTAATGGTTCGTTTAATAGATTACAGAAATTATAATCTATAAAACTCCGGTTCGCACCTGAGTCAAATAAGACCTTAGCATAAACATTATTAAGAAGAAACGTACCGGTAATTACGTCCGGCGTTCTCTCAGCTTGATTAGCATTCATGACAAATGCTCGCACGATCTTTTTGGTTTCTGGAGTTATCTTAACTCCTGATCCTCCAGCTCCTCTGGTCTTTGCAAACTTAGGGCAATTCGTTCTGATGTGCCCTGGCTCTCCACAATTGAAACAAGTAATCATTCCCTTTCTCTTGAAGCAATTCTCAGTAGTGTGACCTGAGACCTTGCAATGATTACAGAATGGAGTTTCAAAAACACACTTTCCACTATGCCTGCGTCCGCACGTTTTGCATGGTGGATTGTTAAATGGAAATCCTTTTTGCCCAAAGCTTTTGCTAAATCTTTTGGCTTCGGGTTTTGTTTTTGTAGAGGATTCCATTTTCTTTCTCTCTTCTAGGTTTCTGATCAATCCAGCCGTCATGGTACCGGTCAGCTCTACGGTGGACTCAATGGTTTTTGGTGAGACAACCTTCACCAAATCACGGATCTCTGGAACTAAACCGTAAATATATCGAGTTATGAGAACCGACTCGGGTTTAGCCAGGTGAGGTGCCAAACGGGCATATTCAAAAAATTTGGTAGTATACTCTCGATCATTGGTACCCACCATCCTGTGATCCAAAAATTTCCTTTCAGCTTGTTCTTTCTCATTCTTGGGGCAAAATTTCCTTTTCACCTTTGCTCGGAATTCTTTCCAATCCATAGCATTGGTCTTTCTCCTCCCTTTGGCAGAAATGATTGAATTCCACCATTCCAACGCTTCATTTTTGAAGGAGTTTGAAGCATACAGTACTTGATCTTTCTTAGCACACTTGCTAATTGCTATTACTGACTCCATCTTCTCTAACCAGTGAAGAGTAGCAATACCGCCTTCGGTGCCCTTAAATTCATAAGGTTTACAGTCCTGAAAGGTTTTGTAAGAACACCCCTTGTGTTTATACCTTTTTGTTTCATTTTCTTCTTCTGAGCTTTCACTGCTTAGATTTAACGATTCTTCAGATTCAGAATACTTATTGCTTGATGTTCTGGATCTTTTCGAGGTTTGAGGTTTACGAGAGCTTGCTACTTGCTCTGTGTGGGTTTTCGAAGGGTTTTCCATTCTTTTTGAAGGAAGAGTTACGTGGCTTGGAGTTTTGATGTTTTCTTGTACTTCCTTTATTATGGCAGGAAGCATTTCTTTAATGCTTTGTTTGACCAGTTGTTGCAATTCTGGTTGTTGAGTAGTTATTTCAGGATTATTATTAACTTCTTTTCCTTTTTCCTTGATAATGTAGGTAGATGGACCGCTATTGTCATTGTTTTGTTGAGACATCTAAGAACACAAGCACGAATTTGGGTCAAAATTTGAAGTTTATTTTCCACCACTGCCTTCACAAACGGCAGCCTTGTCAGATTCAGCAAATGAACGCGAAGTTTCTTCACTTGGACTTGGTGGATGTTCTGGAATTGTTCCGGTATGATCTACCACGTCTAATGATTGAGGTGGTGGCATAGATGTCATAACAGGACGTAAAGATTCTCTTGAATCTTCCATTTCCACTGAATACTCTGATTCTTCTCTCAGAGGTTCAAGCCTTGCTTGAGTCTGCTCCACTTGTTCTGCGACCATTCTGTTCCAATTCTCCGGGGTCGGCAGGTAGTGGATATAATCGTCATATCTTGGTACTACTTGATTAGATGATTCTCCAGGGAAGTAGTTTGGGTAATTATAAGGATAATAGTATGGATCTGACATCCTACAATTTATTGGTTAGGTTAAAGGCATCTTCCTATCGTTTGTTCAGTAGGCACAACTATTGGTTAAAGCCTAGATACAATCATATAAGTATCTAGTTTTGCTAAAACCCTTGAATGTGGCTCTGATACCAACCTGTCACAACCCCGGGCTACCCCTGCCCGGGCGTCGCGAGATAATGCTGGTATCTGAATGAGGTCCCATAAATTTGGACAGCGGAAGTCTTTGTTTTTACTTGATGCCTTTTTGTAATGAAATGTAATGTAAATAACCTCAAGGGTTAATTCTGTACTTTTTGTCAAAACTTGGGATCCACGTCCCTTTTCATTTCATGATAATAGATCTTCAAAAGTCTATTATATAATGTACAGTGATTGAAATAATTTACATAATACAAGCCATTCAAAATGTCTAGGATCTACGTCCGTTCCAACATTTGGTCTTGTATTAGTCTGCCACAGGGATTTTGATATGCCTAAAGATCTTGTCTTTACTGCATCACCCTGAATTTAATGATTTCTTTCATTACCTGTGAAAAACGTTTTGAAAATGAACATCAGCATAAAGCTGGTGAATCACATTTAACTGACACGAAAATGATTTCTAACATAAACCAAATTAAAGCCTTTAAGCACGTTTTTGTATGGTAAATCTACACATTCAGCAGTCTATTTCACCTGAAGTATATACCACCTACATACACTGGGTTAACTGCCATGGGGTCAACTGGCTGAGCGCTATGTCTCAGACTGATAGCCTATTCCCAGGGTGATGATGCTAAGAACCTTGTTCTTAGTCTTACATGATACTCAGGAACTCGTCCCTCGTATAATCTGCTAAGGAAACCCATCCTTAGTCTTATGATTTCCCATTACATGATCTGTACCCAGCCACGGACCGGACTTTCACCCGTCACATGTATACCATTTGATCAAATCTACGTATGCTTATGGCCTGAATGCTATCACGTAGATTACCCTTATGATTAAAGCATTTAATTTGTTTCATGCCGTTTTCGTAAATAAAATGGTTTTATCGTTTGAAAAGCGTTAAACGTGTTCACCTTGATTTTGATGGCTGGTAGGGTTGTAGGCTTCGGAATTTGAGCAGAACCTCGACACGTTTCTTCCTAGGGAAGACACGATTAACGAGAATATATATGAGAGAATATATATATAATTGCGGCTATATATATATGAATAGTTTTAACGATACCTACTTCGCGGGATTTGGACGAAACTTCGGCTGGTGCAGGATTTCGTTTGGACTCTTGGATAGCACTTCGGGATGTCGTGGAGCTTGAAAGAACGGGGTTTGTGTGAAACGAACGTTTGGAAACTGTACAGAATTCAATCCCCTTTGAAGGCCTTTTATAGGCTGGAATTCCGGTCCCTCGCGTACCGCGAGGCCGGCCAAGGAAATCCCTCGCGTACCGCGAGGGGATGACAAGTCGCGAATCGAGGTGAGTCAGCATGACACGTGGCAGCAGGTGGCAAGTGTACATGACACGTGTTTTCTGGCCCTGACGCGTGTACTATTCCCTCGCGTACCGCGAGACTTCATCGAAGATCTTCTCGCGTACCGCGAGAAGGTGATTTTCTAGCGCATAAGCAGTCCCCTCGCGTACCGCGAGGTTTTGTCAAAATCTCCCTCGCGTACCGCGAGGGAGTGAAATTTTGAATTTTTCTTTTCTTTTTATTTTTGGGTGTTACAGCTATTCCTAAGAGTTACCTGAAATTAGAGATCTCGCATCCATTATGAATGTTTGAGAATGTTGAATGTTTTAAGACAATGTTTTAATTGGTTGTAATATTGGATACAATGTAATGACGTTAATTCCGATGCTTTATGATATTTGAAGTTTAAGAACAGTTTGTAAATGAGTAAATCCAACACGTGAGGCCTCCCGGGTTTGGGGCCTTACAACTAGGGGTGTTCAAAGTCGGATATCCGAAAATTCGGATATCCGAATTTCGGATAGTGGATTTCACTATCCGAATCCGTATCCGAAATTTCGGATATCCGAAATTTCGGATACGGATTCGGATAGTGAAACGGATATCCGAAAATATAAAAAAAATAAAAAAATATATAAAAATAATATTTTTAAATTACAAAAACAATTAAAAACCTTAAAAAACATTAGAAAATATACATATAAAAATATATAAATATAATATATCGGGTTTTGATTCAAATTTTCTTATTTTTAAATAATAAAAACAATTAAAAAAAATATATAAATATAATATTTCGGATATTCGGATATCCGAACTATCCGAAATATCCGAAAATCACTATCCGAATCCGAAAATTCGGATATCCGAATTTCGGATATCCGAAATTTCGGATATCCGAATTTTCGGATAATTCGGATTCGGATTTTCGGATACTTCGGGTTCGGTTTCAGATTCGGATTTTTTTGAACACCCCTACTTACAACTCAGCGAAGCTGATTTTTAGTATGCACATTCAGGTTAAGTGTAGGAAGAGAAAATGTATGATGCTTGGCTAGCAAAGAAGAGTTACCCGATCATCATCTAGTCTGACATCCCGTTATGTATATGTTATGACAATGTTTATGTTTGATCGCATGAATAAGTTTCAATGTGATGAATGACTTTCCGCTGCATGAATAAAGTTTTAAGTTTAAGAACTGTTTGTGAATGAGTAAATCCAACACGTAAGGCCTCCTGGGTTTAGGGCCTTACACCGCCGACCTTGTGCACTTCTCACATATATATATATATATATATATATATATATATATATATATAAATTTTAAATGAAGACTGGATTGTAGTGGATCAGTATTTCCTTGATAGCGTAGAAGGGAATAGAGTGTGATGTGAGCCTGACGTGGCTCAGAGTGGAAGGAAGCATGGACTAGAGTATACCGGATAGATTTAGGGACATTATCATTCTAATTAGATGTAAGCCTAACTATTTCTTTCCCCTTATAATTAAATGGTTTAATAACAGCATGCAAACATGAACTTAATTAACTTAAATACTATGGTTATGGTTAAACGGTGGTGAATCTTGAAATTCTAGTTAATGGGGCAAAACATGGGTCGTGCCAAAGTGGTCGACAGAATAAAAAAGCAATGTTTTAAAAACCGGTTCAAACCGGCCGGTAATGCCGGTTGAACCGGATTTCGGTCACTAGCCCGATAAGTTTGAGCCCGATAAATTGGAATAACGAATCACCGGTAATACCGGGTTAGACCGTTGTACCGGTTTTAGGCCAAAGTAAAATTTTAGGTTTAAACAAAAAAAAATAAGTTTTAGCGGCCCGATAGTGATGACGATGACGATGATAGTGAATTTCATATTTTAAGCGATCGTGAACTTGATGCATTCAACACTCCAATGGTATAAACAATTGTACACTTTTATTAAAAAAACTTTGTTGAAAAATTGAGTGCTTTTGGATTATTTTTTTTATTATGGATTAACTTTTGAATTATTTTTTATTATGGAATCATATACTTTTAGATTATTTTATGAGTTGAAGTTGTATTTTTATGGAATTATAGGGTTAAATAGTCAACCCGGTTGAACCGCCTGGTACAACCGGTTGAACTATTTCTGAGCCCAACCCGGTACGATTTTAAAACTGGTTTTTAAAACATTGTAAAAAAAGTAAGAAATGATGAATAACATGAAACATTTTAATATGAACTTAAAAACATACTTCATTAAATGTGATTAGAACAAATTACATCTTATAATTATTCTCTACGTATTTTTATTTAAAAAAACGCTTAATTGCATATTTGATTGTAACATTTGCATATTCATCTTTATAAAATAATCATTTTAACTTATTTAAATAAATAACTTTAAACACAAGAAATAAAATTAAACAACAAAATAAAAGGTCAAAATAAGTTTGAACACAACAAAATAAACAGCAGGAGCCATGAGCAACGAAGGTATTCAAGCAACGAGTATCTTTGAAAGTTTAATAAAGTTTTAATTTTTGAAAAATTAAAAATTCAAAACAAAGGTAAATTTTATTTTACGGTTGTACTTACTGTAAATGGGCTTTCTTACACAAAAAATAACTTAATGAGCCCTCAACTTAAAAAAAAAATATCACTCAATCGGCTTCTTAAGGCTATACCTAGTGGTGCACAAATCGGTTTTTTAACCCAAACCGGTTCAACCCGACCCAAACCGGTTTGATCAACGAAAAGTCAAAACCGGTTCGGGTTAAACCGGTTTTAGTAATGGGAAATGCCAAACCGGTTAGGGTTGGCTTTAAACCGGTTTGCCCTTTAAACCGGTTTAAACCGGTTTTTATTAAAAAAAAAATTCAAATAAATTTTAAACTTAATACTTAAAGTTCAACGTTTATTAATATTTGGAAAGTTCGGAAATTAAAAAACATTACAAGATAAATTTATGAAATTGTAAAACATTACAAAAATATAACAAATATAAAACATTAAGTTCAACGTTTTATTTTTTGGAATATTGATCGATTATTCTTGTGTGTTGTCTTCGGAACTAGAGTTTCGTAGCCTTGCATCTTCGGCTAGTTCTTCATCGGTGACTGGTTCGGATATTCCAAGATCAACCTCGTTGTTGTGTATGGTTTCTTCAGCTTGAATTTCATCTTCGAGAGAAGTTTGGTCTTGTATCCTATCAATCGCATCCAAATGGTCCTTCAAGCAAATGCACATTTCCATTGCTACGGGTGTGAGTCTAGTCCTTCGTATCGATAATACCCTGCCACTAAAAGAAAACGCAGATTCCGAAGCTACCGTGGAAGCTTGGACGGTTAGTACATCACGGGCCATGGCGGAAAGAATCGGAAACGAAGCTTCGTTTTTTTCCACCATACCAAAATATCAAAATCCTCAAAAACGGTAGGAGGCATAAACGCTAAAAAGTTTGTGCCAATATACCTTCCGAGATCGCTACTCGGGGTGGTACCTCGAGCCCGTTTACTAAATTCATTTAACATTTCGTTATATAAATTCAAATTAACATCTCTCGAGCTACCACTTGATGATGTACCCATTGTTTCATGTGAAGTCGGAGTTGTACCATATTTATGTAAATAAACATCAAATAAATCTTGTAAACATTTGTTAAAATGTGTTTTTGTAACTTGTGCAAAATGGATGTCTTCGCTATCCAAATTGAAAGCGTAAGTAATTCTATCAATCAAAGTTTCAACCCCGTAAACATTTATGGTAAGGTTTAACGCGGCGGCGCAAGTTATAACGGGAGCCATTTCTTTAAAATATTTCACTAATTTTTCTTTCATCGGTTCAATCATTTTTGTAAAAAGAGTGCTTTTATTTTCAAGTTCATACAACTTGTTAGCCATTAAATATATTTGTTTTAGTGTTAATTGTGACACCTAGCATTTCAGGTCAATATCCATATTACATAAATGCACGTTCATACTTATTATTTCCTGATATTTTATTTTGACTAAATAAAGTCAAGAAGTCTAGCAAAGGAGTTTATTCCAAGTCTAGTAAATCTTAAATAATTACTAGAAAAAGTAAGCAGTATAACCCGACTAAATACGAATGTTAATGGTTAAATAGAATAACCAGAAAAATATATATATATATATTACACAAAATTTACGTTGAACTATAATTTATTTCTAAGACTAAATCATATAATATACGTAAAAGTAAAATAATGGACTTTTAGAAGACGTTACTATGTAGCGCCACTTTTAGGTACTCACACCTACAAATAATCACCTCAACGAATTATACAAACCAAGATTTTAATATTTTCTTCAACGAGCCATAAACTGGTTAAAATTATAATACCGTGAGAAATCTAAACCGAATTAATTTACTTTTTAAAAAACTCTAAATAATATTAAGTTACACTTAAATCAAATTAATTGATTCAATTAACCCTAAACCCAATCATCATATCGGCAGAGACAAGTGGGTTTTCCCCCTCAATTTCCTTGACTTTCTCGACCAAACTTCAGAGAATGACCATACCTCATGCCTTCGAAATTCAAGTAAAACCATACCACCTCAATCATTTTTCTCTTAATTCCTTTTTATCTCTCATTTTCATACGGCAATTTTCCCAATTCTCTTAAATTCGAAGTCGAGTTTATAGGCAAAATCCACCATAATTCGGTGTTTTAAGAAGAATCTCAAGTATTCCTGAAGAGAGTTTAGCAAAAGATTCAAGACCGTTTCTCTGTTTCTCTCAAAATCACCATCTCTACTTAGAGGTAAAAACTCAATAATTTCCATATTATTTTCTTTAAAACCGTAGCTAAACAAACAAATCGTTCGAACGCAAGTAAGATAACAAGAAAAGTGTGTCAAATTCAAGATTTAAAACATAAAAATATGCAGGACTGATTCTGTCAAAAGTTCAGTAATCGAAACTAGGAGCTTCGATACATGTTGTTCAATCGAAACTAGGAGTTTCGATACCTGTTGTTCAATCGAAACTAGGAGTTTCGATACCTGTTTACTCAATCGAAACTAAGTAGTTTCGATACCTATTACTTAATCGAAACTAGGTAGTTTCGATATCTTTTTACTCAATCGAAACTAGGTAGTTTCGATACCTATTACTTAATCGAAACAAGGTAGTTTCGATACCCAGTTTACTCAATCGAAACTAGGAAGTTTCGATCCCTGTTCTGTTCAATCGAAACTAAGAAAGTTTCGATACCTGTTCATCAGCCCCATGGGGCAGTAACTTAGAACTATTTTATAACGAAACAAATATTGGAAAAACTAAAAAGATATTTAAAACAAAAGCAATCAGATCTGCTAAGTCGGGTGAACAACTTGCGTTTAAGACGGGTAGTCTTAACGTGTATGTTATCCTTGTGTAATTAGGATACAGATAGGCGAATCTGCTGTTATTCAAATATTTGCTAGCATTCATACTGTCGAGGTGAGTTTCACTAATCCCCTTTTTCTAAAGTTTGAAATGATTTGGGGTGGAAACATACTTGTAAAGAATTTTCGTATGTAAATGAATGAAACTAATGATCTGACCGTATGTATGTATTGAGGGAACAATAAAGCGCTTAAAGTCCTCGGAATAAATTAGTAACCATTAGCTATGGACTTAGCCCGGGATTTTATGAATAGTACTATTGGGGGTGACGCCCCCGGTCATGGTTAGTCGCGCTAACCAGGGGTCCAAATGACCGAATGACCGCATATAATCTTACTCGCAGAAAGGCGAGGGGAGGCACAGAAAGTTGGGGTTTGGTTACGGTCTCGTACATTACATACTATTTTGTATTCCTTGCAAGCTTACAAATGGGGTCAATAGATCGGATTAGTATTCATATTCATTGGTAATACATGCAAAAAGAGTTCTGATCAGGCTAAAGTGATCAGGTTTTAAAGTAAAGAGTTCTGATCTGGTTAAAGTGATCAGGTTTTAAACAAAAGAGTTCTGATCAGGCTAAAGTGATCGGGTTTTAAAGTAAAGAGTTCTGATCAGGTTAAAGTGATCAGGTTTTAAACAAAAGAGTTCTGATCAGGCTAAAGTGATCAGGTTTTAAAGTAAAGAGTTCTGATCAGGTTAAAGTGATCAGGTTTAAACAAAAGAGTTCTGATCAGGTTAAAGTGATCAGGTTTAACAAGGAGTTTTGATCGGAAAATGATCAGATTTAAACATTGGGTTTATGATAACCCTTTATAATAACTTGTGAACTCACCAACCTCGTGTTGACAATTTTAAGTATGTTTTCAGGAGATTGAACGTGGTCATCAGGTTAGCAATGTAGGATACATGCATGCACGTGGATACGGCTTTTGGGAGGATTTCTCTTGTATAACTCATGGTCTTGAGTCATATTTGCGAAATCTTAAACTTTTGTAAACTCAAGTTGATATTTTACTGATGTAAATATTTTAAACTCGATTATGTATCCAATTACATGTATGTGTTTGCGGTAATCATATGCTTTGGAAACCAGTGAATGTTACGCCTCGCGTTTCTGCCTTGGCGGGGTGTGATAGAACTTGGTATCAGAGCCATTGATTATAGCGAACTAGGTGTCTAAAAATGGAACCTAGTCTATAATTTGAATGACTCACTAAAATGTTTTCATTGCATAAGCATTGCATAACCAGTCATCATGTCATGTGGATATTGTAGTCACAAGTATGTCGTCACATTCACACTCTGACCCTGAATCCAACGAGGAACTTTCCGCCACACGCCCCAAAAATCGAGGACAAGTTCGCAGCTCCACACCACCCAATGTCGCCCTGGGAGAACCGCCTATCGTCTACCGAAAGAAAAGCGAAGGTCCAGTTAAGGTGCAAAGTGCTAGGAAGAAGGTTCAACTTCCACGCAAAAGGACTCTAGCAGCCCGTGACCCGGAAGACTTGGAGACCGGTGAAGAACCACCTAAGCAACGACCCTACTACCATCCTACTGTGGGAACTATCCGTTGGATGCCCCGTACTCTGGCACGATGGAGGGAGATGGAGAGCATCCCATTTACCTTTGAGCTCGGAGAGTCTTCCAACTCCCCAACACCCCTACCCCACACTGGGGAAGCCATGGAGCTCACAGTGCCTAAATTGGTAGCACGCGTTCATACGCACGAGGAGCGTCTTGATGATCTCCTAGATGATATTCGGGCACATGGGGATGCAACCATGCGCTTACGTCAAGGGCTCGGATCTCGAGTATAGACTCTGGAGGATAGCACCCGAGACATACAGGGTGCCACTGACTACCTCGAGTTGAGAGCTGATATGGACTGGCAGTTCACTCTCACAGTCCGAGACATGGTGGAGGCGCTGGAAGAAAGGACTTTAGCTGCAGAGTTTGTGGCTAGGGCTAGCTTTGTCATGGCGGGACTTGCCATGATGATTGGGGTGTACTCCCACTTCTTCTTTTAAACCTATTATGGGCGGGTTGTGCCCATAGCACATTATGTAGTTTAAAACTTTGGTACTGATGTGGTTATGAGAACCCATCCCTTTTTGTATCCTTGTCTTTTGGGAACAATGTACTATATATGTTTTAACTATGTATGTGATGGTTTATGTTGTAATGATGGTTGTTTACGTTTGATGTTGTTGTATCCTTATGTCATGATCTATCATTATTGTTATATAATGTTGTTTCTTTTTAATTGATATGTTAGAAAGAACGTCATGGCACCTAAACGTGGGACACCCCGTAACACTACTGGTGACAACAACGAGACAATTTCCCCAAACATGGAACAACTCATAGCACAACGAGTAGCTGCCGCCATAGAGCAGTATGAAGCAAATCGAAATAGTGGCGGAGGAAACGGCAGTGGTACTGGCGCAGGAGGTGCAGGAGGTAGCGGTACAACAGGGGGTAGCGATACAGCAGGAGGTTCCGGAGGTAATAAAAATAAATAAGACATAACACATAGTCATGATCCGAATTAATGACGTTATGACTTGTGATTCTACAGATGCTCCAAATAGGAAGTGCACCTACAAGGCCTTCCTATCCTGCAATCCCCGCAGTTTCAATGGCACCGAGGGTGCAGTAGGTCTAATGAGATGGATAGAGAAGATGGAGTCGGTGATTGATATTAGTGAATGCACCGCTGATTGCATGGTGAAGTATTCTACATTCATGCTCACTGATAAAGCTTTAACTTGGTGGAATACTCAAATGAAGACTTTGGGGAGAGAGACAGCGTATCAATTGTCTTGGGAAGACTTGAAAAACATGATGATTGAGGAATACTGTCCTCGAAACGAATTGCAAAAGATTGAAACTGAGATGTGGAACCTACAGATGATAGGAGATGATGTGGAGGGGTACACCGACCGTTTCAATGAATTGGCGATTCAAGTACCGCATATGGTCACACCAGAACATAAGCGTGTTGAGAGGTATCTGTGGGGCCTTGCACCTCAAATTCGTAGCATGGTAACATCATCTAACCCAATAGATGCCAAGAGTGCTATAACTTTTGCATTCAAACTAAAGGATGATGCAGTACGTAATGGATTGTTTGAGAGGAAGGAAAATGAGGAAGGTAGATTTGGGGAGAAAAGAAAGTGGATGGGAAATTCAAGTAACAAGTCTGAGAAGCAAGGGTTTAAGAAACAAGGAACTATGAAAGCTTTTACAGTCAACACAGTGGAAAGAAAGGAGTATGATAGGGGCCTACCGAGATGTAAGAAGTGTGGAAATCATCATGCCGGTGTGTGCATCAAGTGTGGAAAGTGTGACAAGTTTGGTCACACCACTCAAGCTTGTCGAGCTAACAACCGAATGGGGAGAATTAAACCGGGATGTTTCATATGTGGTGACCTAAATCACTTCAAGAGGGATTGTCCCAAGTGGAAGAATCAGAATAACGCTCAGGCACCAGGGAGGGCATTTGTGATGGGTGCAAGGGACGCACGCCAGGACCCGAACATCGTCACTGGTACGTTCCCGATAAATAATCACTATGCCTCTGTACTTTTTGATTCGGGTGCGGATATGAGCTTTGTGTCGAATGATTTTAAATCCTTACTCGGTATTAAGGCCAGCAAACTAGATCAAAGTTATACAGTTGAATTAGCAAATGGGAAGTTAATAGAAACCGGAGAGGTCATTAGGGGTTGTACTTTATGTTTAGAAAACCATACATTCAGTATAGACCTTCTACCCGTCGAGCTAGGGAGTTTTGATATTGTTATTGGCATGGATTGGTTATCAAAGAATCTTGCCGAGATCGTATGCCTCGAGAAGATTGTGCGTATCCCACTACCAAGCGGAGAAATTCTTTCAATTCAAGGCGAGAGGTGTAGAATGATGTTGAAGACGATAAACTGCATGAAAGCTCATAAGTATCTACGCAAGGGTTATTGTGCATTCCTGGCTCACATCGTCGAGAAGAAACCCGAATAACGTCGACTTGAGGACATACCAATCGTCAGAGATTACTCGAAGGTATTTCCCGAGGACTTACCAGGATTACCACCATCAAGACAAGTCGAGTTCCGGATCGACCTAGTACCAGGAGCCGCACCAGTTGCACGATCGCCGTATCGTCTAGCCCCTTCCGAGATGCAGGAACTGTCGAGCCAACTACAAGAATTACTTGACAAAGGTTTCATAAGACCGAGTTTCTCACCATGGGGAGCTCCGGTCCTGTTTGTAAAGAAAAAGGATGGAACCTTTAGAATGTGTATTGATTACCGAGAATTGAACAAGCTGACAATAAAAAACCGGTATCCTCTTCCTCGAATAGATGATTTGTTTGATCAACTTCAAGGTTCCAGTTTCTATTCAAAAATTGATCTACGATCAGGATATCATCAACTGAAATGTACCAAAGACGGCATTTAGGACTCGTTATGGTCACTACGAATTCCTAGTTATGCCATTTGGTTTGACTAATGCACCGGCCGTTTTCATGGATCTCATGAACCGCGTGTGCAAACCATACTTGGATAAATTCGTGATTGTATTTATCGATGACATATTAATATATTCACGAACCAAGGAGGAACATGAACATCATTTGAAATTAATCTTGGAACTACTCCGGAATGAGAAGCTTTATGCCAAATTCTCTAAGTGTGAGTTTTGGATCTAAGAGGTTCACTTTCTCGGACATGTCATCAATAAGAAAGGTATCCATGTGGATCCAACCAAGATTGAAGCTATCAAAAACTGGGAAGCACCAAGAACTCCGACTGAGGTGCGTCAATTTCTGGGTTTGGCAGGATATTACAGGCGATTTATCGAGAATTTTTCAAAGATAGCCTTGCCTTTGACCACGTTAACTCAGAAGGACAAAAAGTTTGATTGGACTGATAAACAAGAATCAGCTTTTCAATTGCTGAAACAAAAACTTTGCAGTGCACCAATCCTATCCCTTCCCGAAGGAACTGACAATTTCATCGTGTACTGCGACGCATCACACCAAGGTTTGGGATGTGTGTTAATGCAGAGAGAAAAAGTCATAGCGTATGCATCCAGACAGCTAAAAGTACATGAGAAAAATTATACGACTCACGATCTGGAATTGGGTGCTGTCGTGTTTGCACTCAAGATTTGGAGACATTACTTATACGGTACAAAATGTACTATCTTTACAGACCACAAGAGTCTCCAGCACATCTTTAATCAGAAAGAACTAAACATGAGGCAACGTCGTTGGGTAGAACTACTGAATGATTACGATTGTGATATCAAGTATCACCCTGGCAAGGCAAACGTCGTAGCAGATGCCTTGAGTCGTAAAGAACGGGTTAAAACACTCCGTGTTCGTGCCCTAGAATTGACAATTCATACGAGTCTCACGACTCAAATCCGGATGGCACAACAAGAGGCAATCAAAGAAGAAAACATTCGGAATGAAACTTTACGAGGAATGATAAAGCAGTTGGAGCCAAAGACAGATGACACTTTATACTTCATGAATAGAATTTGGGTACCATGTTTTGGTAACTTACGGGAGTTGGTTATGGACGAAGCCCACAAGTCCAGGTACTCCATTCACCCAGGTTCGGATAAAATGTATAAGGATCTGAAAGAACTCTACTGGTGGCCGAACATGAAAGGAGAAATTGCTATTTATGTCGGTAAATGCCTGACATGTTCAAAAGTAAAGGCAGAACATCAGAAACCGTCGGGATTGTTACAACAACCCGAGATACCTCAATGGAAATGGGAACAAATTTCCATGGATTTCATTACAAAGTTACCCAAGACGTCGAGCGGGTATGACACTATATGGGTAATTGTCGATCGTTTGACGAAATCAGCTCATTTTCTACCCATCAAAGAGACGGATAAAACCGAGAAACTTGCAAGGCTTTATATTAAGGAAATTGTGGCTAGGCATGGAGTGCCAATTTCTATTATCTCTGATAGAGACAGCAGATTCGTGTCTAGAATCTGGAAATTATTACAAGAAGCCATGGGCACACGTCTTGACATGAGCACGGCATATCACCCACAAACAGATGGTCAAAGTGAAAGGACCATTCAAACCTTAGAGGATACGCTCCGTACGTGTGCAATTGACTTCAGTGGAAATTGGGATACTCATTTGCCGCTAGCTGAGTTTTCATACAATAATAGTTACCACACCAGCATCAAAGCTGCTCCGTTTGAGGCTTTGTATGGTCGAAAATGTCGTTCACCGCTATGTTGGGCAGAAGTTGGTGACAAGCATTTAACCGGTCCTGAGGTTATTCAAGAGACCACGGACAAGATTTTCAAAATCAAGGATCGTCTGAAGGCCGCCCGTGACAGACAAAAGAGTTACGCGGATAACAGACGAAGACCTTTAGAATTCCAAGTGGGAGACAAAGACATGTTAAAGGTCTCACCTTGGAAAGGAGTTGCAAGATTTGGCAACCGTGGCAAGCTTAACCCTAGGTACGTTGGACCGTTTGAAATTTTGGCTAGGGTTGGCCCTGTAGCTTACAAGCTCAAGTTGCCACAAGAACTAAGCAATATACATGATACGTTTCATGTGTCAAATCTCAAGAAGTGCTTATCAGACGACACATTAATTATACCGCCTGATGAGATTCGCATAGACGACAAGTTGTACTTCATTGAGGAACCAATGGAAGTCACAGATTGGAAGGTTCAGAGAACAAGGCGCAGCCGTGTTAAGCTGGTCAAGGTACGTTGGAATTCAAAGCGCGGCCCTGAGTATACGTGGGAGCGGGAAGATAAAATGAAATCCAAGTATCCGTCCTTGTTTACAAACACTCCAAGTCAGAATGACAAGAACTGAATTTCGGGACGAAATTCTCTGTAACATGGGGAGAATGTGACACCCAGCATTTCAGGTCAATATCCATATTACAAAAATGCACGTTCATACTTATTATTTCCTGATATTTTATTTTGACTAAGTAAAGTCAAGAAGTCTAGCAAAGGAGTTTATTCCAAGTCTAGTAAATCTTAAAAAATTACTAGAAAAAGTAAGCAGTATAACCCGACTAAATTCTAACGTTAATGGTTAAATAGAATAACCAGAAATATATATATATATATATATATATATATATATATATATATTACACAAAATTTACGTTGAACTATAATTTATTTCTAAGACTAAATCATATAATATACGTAAAAGTAAAATAATGGACTTTTCGAAGACGTTACTATGTAGCGCCACTTTTAGGTACTCACACCTAAAAATAATCACCTCAACGAATTATACAAACCAAGATTTCAATATTTTCTTCAACGAGCCATAAACTGGTTAAAATTATAATACCGTGAGAAATCTAAACCGAATTAATTTACCTTTTAAAAAACTCTAAATAATATTAAGTTACACTTAAATCAAATTAATTGATTCAATTAACCCTAAACCCAATCATCATATCGGCAGAGACAAGTGGGTTTTCCCCCTCAATTTCCTTGACTTTCTCGACCAAACTTCAGAGAATGACCATACCTCATGCCTTCGAAATTCAAGTAAAACCATACCACCTCAATCATTTTTCTCTTAATTCCTTTTTATCTCTCATTTTCATACGGCAATTTTCCCAATTCTCTTAAATTCGAAGTCGAGTTTATAGGCAAAATCCACCATAATTCGGTGTTTTAAGAAGAATCTCAAGTATTCCTGAAGAGAGTTTAGCAAAAGATTCAAGACCGTTTCTCTGTTTCTCTCAAAATCACCATCTCCACTTAGAGGTAAAAACTCAATAATTTCCATATTATTTTCTTTAAAACTGTAGCTAAACAAACAAATCGTTCGAACGCAAGTAAGATAACAAGAAAAGTGTGTCAAATTCAAGATTTAAAACATAAAAATATGCAGGACTGATTCTGTCAAAAGTTCAGTAATCGAAACTAGGAGCTTCGATACATGTTGTTCAATCGAAACTAGGAGTTTCGATACCTGTTGTTCAATCGAAACTAGGAGTTTCGATACCTGTTTACTCAATCGAAACTAAGTAGTTTCGATACCTATTACTTAATCGAAACTAGGTAGTTTCGATATCTTTTTACTCAATCGAAACTAGGTAGTTTCGATACCTATTACTTAATCGAAACCAGGTAGTTTCGATACCCAGTTTACTCAATCGAAACTAGGAAGTTTCGATCCCTGTTCTGTTCAATCGAAACTAAGAAAGTTTCGATACCTGTTCATCAGCCCCATGGGGCAGTAACTTAGAACTATTTTATAACGAAACAAATATTGGAAAAACTAAAAAGATATTTAAAACAAAAGCAATCAGATCTGCTAAGTCGGGTGAACAACTTGCGTTTAAGACGGGTAGTCTTAACGTGTATGTTATCCTTGTGTAATTAGGATACGGATAGGCGAATCTGCTGTTATTCAAATATTTGCTAGCATTCATACTGTCGAGGTGAGTTTCACTAATCCCCTTTTTCTAAAGTTTGAAATGATTTGGGGTGGAAACATACTTGTAAAGAATTTTCGTATGTAAATGAATGAAACTAATGATCTGACCGTATGTATGTATTGAGGGAACAATAAAGCGCTTAAAGTCCTCGGAATAAATTAGTAACCATTAGCTATGGACTTAGCTCGGGATTTTATGAATAGTACTATTGGGGGTGACGCCCCCGGTCATGGTTAGTCGCGCTAACCAGGGGTCCAAATGACCGAATGACCGCATATAATCTTACTCGCAGAAAGGCGAGGGAGGCACAGAAAGTTGGGGTTTGGTTACGGTCTCGTACATTACATACTATTTTGTATTCCTTGCAAGCTTACAAATGGGGTCAATAGATCGGATTAGTATTCATATTCATTGGTAATACATGCAAAAAGAGTTCTGATCAGGCTAAAGTGATCAGGTTTTAAAGTAAAGAGTTCTGATCTGGTTAAAGTGATCAGGTTTTAAACAAAAGAGTTCTGATCAGGCTAAAGTGATCGGGTTTTAAAGTAAAGAGTTCTGATCAGGTTAAAGTGATCAGGTTTTAAACAAAAGAGTTCTGATCAGGCTAAAGTGATCAGGTTTTAAAGTAAAGAGTTCTGATCAGGTTAAAGTGATCAGGTTTAAACAAAAGAGTTCTGATCAGGTTAAAGTGATCAGGTTTAACAAGGAGTTTTGATCGGAAAATGATCAGATTTAAACATTGGGTTTATGATAAACCTTTATAATAACTTGTGAACTCACCAACCTCGTGTTGACAATTTTAAGTATGTTTTCAGGAGATTGAACGTGGTCATCAGGTTAGCAATGTAGGATACATGCATGCACGTGGATACGGCTTTTGGGAGGATTTCTCTTGTATAACTCATGGTCTTGAGTCATATTTGTAAAATCTTAAACTTTTGTAAACTCAAGTTGATATTTTACTAATGTAAATATTTTAAACTCGATTATGTATCCAATTACATGTATGTGTTTGCGGTAATCATATGCTTTGGAAACCAGTGAATATTACGCCTCGCGTTTCCGCCTTAGCGAGGTGTGACATTAATGGACTTGTGGGATAATAAACACCAGATAAAAAAGTGGTGGCGGTTTTGAAAACTTCAAGCAATTCGGTTACGTCTTTTAAAATGTCCCAATTTGTAGAAGGAAACTTTAGAATTTTACGACGAGGTTTTGAGGCAAGCATATCATGAAATAGTTCTAAAGTTTCTCTTTGTCGTAAAGCGCTATAAAACATAGTATAAGTCGAGTTCCATCTTGTCTCGACGTCCCAATTCGGACATAAGCAAAGATTATTCGTATCACGACAAAATTTAATATAATCATGGTATCTTTTTTTGTTACTAAAAATATCTTTAAGCATTTGTCGAAAAGTATATGTTAAGTTTGAAACCTCTTCAATTGCAAGCCCGGCTTGCACCGCCAAGTTAATGATGTGTGCGACACATCGACTATGGAAAAAAAACGCCGTTGCAAACCGGTTTATATTTAATTTTTAGTTTTTGAACCGCATTTGTATTATTAGATGCATTATCAACCCAATGCGCGGTAACGCAAAGGTACGAATCGGGTATACCATGTGGAGCCGACCAAACATCGGTGGTTAAGTTTACACCGGTTTGCAAATTTTCAAAACCCAAAATTAATTCTTTTTTTGCTTTTTTCCACATTTTTATACAATCTCGTCTAAGGGTTGTGCGACTTATTTGATGATAACGTGGTTGGAGTGTCTCTTGAATCATCCTTGTCAAGCGCGGATTGTCAAAGTGGTTGAACGGCAATCCTTCTTGAATCACTAACCTCGCCATTCGATCTCGAACAGTATTTGGATCAAAGTTCCAAATTCCTCCTTCGCTTGTCATAGAGGCTTGACCTTCACTTGGAATTCCCTTCAATGACGGGCAAGATTTTTCCATATGCATTTTCAAACTAGTGTTTGAATCTTTCCTCAAAAATGCACCACACATCTTGCACCGAGCACGTTCCTTCCCGTTTGACAACAAACATAGATCGTAATTGCACCAAATTGCCGGATTTCTCGTTGTTGCTCGAATTTCCACAACGGTAACTTCGTTTGAGGAACCACCAACACCAAAACTTGCCATGCTTTTTTTTAGAGTTTAGAGAGAGTTTAGAGAGCGTTTTTGACGGGTTTAAAGAGCGGTTTTAGAGATTAGAGAGTGTAAAGAGAGGTGTGATCAACCCTAAACACCCCCCACCTATTTATAGTGTTTTAAGGGTGCAAATGGAGCAAAAAAAACGGCTAAAATCGACCCCAACGGCCATATAGCCGTTCCCAACAGCTATTTTTTTTGCCCAGCTCGAAAACCGGTTTATCAAACCGGTTTGTTTGAACCGGTCCCTAACCCGATCTCATCCAGAAAGCATCAAACCGGTTTTAAACCGGCGGTTTTTGGGTAACCCGAACCGGTTTGGTCCAAACCGGTTTAACCCAAACCGGTTTGCCGGTTTGGATCGGGTTAAAAAAAAATCGGTTTTTTTGTGCACCACTAGCTATACCAGAGAAAAAGAAAAAAAGATTTTTTGGTGGGCGTACGGGGTGCCTAGCCCCGCTACTAATACATTGTATCTGTCTATTAAACGGGCCAATGATAATAAATGAGACTTATTCCTGGCTCAAGAAATCAAAGGCTCAAGATTTTTATGATTGATTTTGAAAAGACTTTTGCTAATACCCGCTGCTCTCCTACCCTCTCCTCTTCCATTATTGTTTTTTCACTTAGTAAAAGGAACAATTCAAACCAATTAAGGGTCCATGAATTTACGGTTCTACATCATTAGTTTTTGAGTTGTCCCAACCACTTTTTTTACGTAGGTTATTTCAACCACCATGACCAAGACATTTCCATCCTCTATTGCCCCCTACCACGAGAACTATTGCAATTTCTAGTTTGGCCTATCACTTCCAATGACACCGGACCATATCATTGCTTGATTTCGATCATTTCGGTCGCTAAATTTCAATGGTGGTGCTGATGAGCGAGATGAGGTGAGGGTGACATAGGAAGATGGGTTGGAAGGGAGACAGACACGGAGGGGGTTGGGGTTTTTATTATTTTTTAAGTATAAAGGTAAAATAAAATTTTTATAAGGTTTTAACATATTTTTAACGATCGTTAGTGATAAGAACCTAGATTCAACAAACAATGCAGACCATATTTGTAGAAAAGAAAGAACTAAACGTAAAATGTAGTTATTTTAATGACAACATTGTAACTTATATATATATATATATGGGACGGTTCCACTAATAAGTGGTTTTTCGCTAAAAAATACTAAAAAGTGGGTCAAACGAACTCCGATTGAGCTCATTCCAGCGGCGTTGGAACCATCTCATCGAACCCTAACTCGGACCCAAAAACCTAAACCCCCCTCCACCCGCACCCCAAAAACCTACACCCCCTCCAATCCTACCCCGAAAAGCCTAAAACCACCACCCCCACCCCCCAAAAACCTAAACCCCCCCACCCCACCCCACCCAAAAACCTAAACCCACCCCAAAAAACTTAAACCCCCACCCCAAAAAAAAAACCTAAACCATAAAATCTAAACCCTAAAAGCTAAACCCTAAGGCTAAACCATAAGGCTAAAACCCTAAAATTCAAACGTAAAATCTAAACCTTAAACTCTAAACCCTAAAAGCTAAGATGGTAGAGTTTGACGAGACGGTTCCAATGCCGCTGAAATTAGCTTGATTGGAGTTCGTTTGATATCGTTTCTTAAGGTTTTTGTCATTTCTTAGATTTTTTAGCGAAAAACTACTTCTTATTTAATGCTTCCTATATATATATATATAATATATATACATATATATAGGGGACGTATCGGCTATATATATATGCATCTATACTATATAATAAATAAAGGTTTTTCATGTCATGTGTCAGCTTCATATTCATTCTTATCATTTTTTTCCCATCTATTTCTCTTATTAAATACAATATCTTTTAATAATAATAATCTATTTTTAAAGAAAATATTAATCTTTATATTAATAAATCTCCTGACATATTTTGAAAAGTGTATGTGTTAACATCTATACTATATAATAAATAAAGGTTTTGGTGTGACACTTGTCACTCTCTCATGCATCTTCAACTTTTTTTTCGCCTCTCTCTTCTATTAATTATACAATTTTTTTTAATTGTTTTTATAATTTTTTGTTTCCCGCCTCTCTCTCCTATTAAATAATAATGATTTCAATAATTATTTTTATAAAACGTTTTTCATAAACATGTAATATGTAAATCTTTATTAGTAAGTATATATAACATTGTCTTTATTTAACACGTGTAATACACTGGGTTTCTAAACTTTAACATGAATTAACATTTATCAATTACATAAAAAAAGTAATACTTAGCTAAAAAAATGTTTCAAAAATTAACTTAACAGAATTTATAACTGTCACGTAAAATTTTATTCAACCCGTGTTTTTAAAGACATAAATTTTTTATTACTAAGTATATAACACTACATTTATTCAACCTGTGTAATACACGAGATTCTAATCTAGTATTATATTGTATTCCACGGGTTTATTCAACCCGTGTAAAACACAAGTTTTTAAAAAATAAATTTTTATTACTTAATATATAATATTATATTTATTCAACCCGTGTAATATAAGAGATTTTAACCTAATATATATGAAAAGGATCAAATGTGAACCAACTTTAAACATGTAAACCAAAAAACCAATTTCTAGCCATATATTTATTATAGTTTATAGCATGTTTAACTTTTGGGAAATGAATTAAAATAAGATAAAAATAAATGTGTGGTCATAATTTAGTTTTTTGGTTTACGAGTTCACATATATAATAATAATAATAATAATAATAATGGTGTTGAAATTCCACGTAATTTCCACCGGCCTCTATTTCATCTATAGTTAATAATGGTGTGAAATCTCTTTTGGGCATATGTTATAGTAATACGATAACTGTTTCTGCAGATGCTTTGCTAAAATATATTAGTTTAGGAGTAAATTTGTAAAAATTTATGTCATACATTATTATGTTTATTTTTAAGATACGGCTTTAAATATTCTCACAAATCAAAATTTTTATGTATTTTAATCTAATGTTTTATTTGTGTGATAGTTAAGGGGAATGGATATCTGCCACCTAGAATACATCTATTGAAGGTGATACTTTGGGGTCAGGAACATGCATTATGATTGTACAATGATAATCTAAATCATGATTTTTTTTTCATTTTAACAATAGATTGCTTTTCAAATAAATACAAAGATGGACGATTACAATAAAATGGTAGGTAAACGGGTAACAAGTTGCGCTGTAACTACCTTTTGAATAGCAAAACCGATCCTACTAAAAACATTCTGAAAGGATTTAGTCAAGTCACTTACTGCAATAAGATAGTAAGTTGGTTTGGCATATGAAAGGCCCAATTATCTATTCTCAGCTTCATTTTGTTCTTTTAGAGGCTGTGGTATTGCAAAGTTCTATTCAAATGAAATATTGAATTATATACCACTTTAATTTCCAATTGTTAACACGAGTTTTAATTTTTTTTAGCAAGTTAGTTGCTCTGTTGATTTTAACAAAGTTATTCCAAGCAAAAATATCTCTAAAATATATTTTAATGGGCATATTATTCAAAAGCAACGCTCATGGTGATGAGTATGATGGAGTTATCTTTTCTCAACTTGTATGTACATTTGATTTGTAGTATACTTAAATGGGTATATTAGTTTTTTGTTTTCTTGTGATGGTTTAAAGGTGATCATTGCAAATAAATCCGGCTCCTTACCCAAATGATTTTCAAGTTGGAAAGCGTCATAAACTGTAATTTTTCAATATTTTCACTGATGATGCGAAGATAAACGGTAATGGATGCCATGTTTCGAAGCTCGTGTGGCTGTAACTAAAGCTTTAAAGTCTAAGGTATTCTTACGTTTCCCATCAATATTTTTTTGTAAACGTAGCTTGAGGAGTTGGTAATCATAATGTGTTTACTTATAAATGTGTTAGTTGTGGTTATGTTTTATCTATAACAAGTTATGTGGGTGCAATAAAAAAATTAGCTTCAAATAGATCAAACAGGTCAAATGTGTCCATGGTGTACTTTTAAGTCATAAACACTCCTAAATCCATTTATTCATAAAATTATATTATGATGTCAATATAACTTTATTGTTTGTTTTTTCTTAATGTGTTTTATATCTGTATCATTGATTCTTTTCATTTTTAATTATTATATGTAATATGTAATTTCGGTTATAAGAAGTATTATATACATTTTATAATTATATCGTTTTTTATTATTCTAACCCGTGTAGTACACGTGTCTCTAACCTAGTGTATGTATATATATATATATATATATATATATATAGAGAGAGAGAGAGAGAAAAGTTTAAATACAAAGTATTTTTTGGTGAGAAACGTAGTAAGTATTTTGTATTGTTGATCTAAAAAATCAATGATTAAGATCAAAGATGATTGTTTTAAGCGTGAAAAGATTCTGAAAATGACAAAATTGGAATGACATACCTTTGCTAACTTTTTACAAATTCCCTCATTTTTTTAAAACAAACATAACTTTTTTATACGACATTATTTTTTTAAAAAAATTACACCATAAAATCGAGCATTTTATTCTCTTTAATTTGAGTACACTTTTACTATACTTTTTTAAAAATAAAATCAATTTTTTTTTGAAATGTTGATATGCTGAGAGTGATTTGCGTGATTACGTGATTATGTGATTAATTTATGAAAATGTGTTATTATACAACATGCGTGATTACGTGATTATAAAAATGCTTTCATGTGCTGATAGTGATTACGTGATTATACAAATGTTGATGCGGTATTATTACGCGAATGCATTTACCCCTCGCCCACTGAACACGTGTCGCATGCTGGTGCCTTCGTTGTACAATAACCGGCCCCCATATATATATATATATATATATATATATATATATTTATATAGGGGACGTATCTGTTGTAAACCCCGAGTTGTTGTGAAAACCTTTAAACTCATTCTGGACCACACATTCAAAACTCCTTATTATAATGTGTGGCTGTAATTGAATCTAATTTTTTTTTATTTTAAATTAAAAAAACACGTGGTCCATATAATAAGTAAATTTACATTATTTGATTTAATAAAAATCAATCTCTTTCTCTCTACATATGCAGAATAATTACATACTACATGATTTTAATTATCTCCAGGTCTGTGTACACTTGTGTAAATTCATTTTATAGTTGTGTAAATTCATTTTACACTTATGTAAATTCAGTTTACACTTGTATAAATTCAGTAAATTAAATTTACAGTAAACTTTTACAAAAGAAACCTAAGAAACTGAAATTTGTATAAGAATCTCAACTCCAATAAAAAAAACGAGACTGGATACGGAAGCACATTAAAGAAGCTAAACTGAAGAATGAGTTTAATTCCCAAAAAAATTCATTGATCTTCAGAATGTGCCAAATGAAATCAGAAACACAAATAATTTTAATTTTGGCGATGAGGAACGTATCGATAGTGGATTAAACTCTACACAAACATCTTAAATTGAAAGAAGCTATCGATTATTAGTACGAATTCAGGAACCCTAAAAGTACGTCAAGCAATAAAACCATAACGAAAGCGAAATTCAAGTAAATCTAAACAACACTCAGACAAACAACTAAGATCGAATTGAATTGGATAATACATCGAATCAATCATAGAGGTTCAGCAAACTGCTAAAAATAAATCGCCCAAACTAAACAGATAAACAACTCCTGATTTTTATTCTAGATATCATAATTCATTGTCTGACCTGGTAAATTTCTATCTGCTTCATCAACTCCTGATTTTTATTCTGGAGATCATCCACCATGGATGCCTTAGCCATTGCAACTTGCACAGTCCTCTCGGCTTCAGATTTTAACATCGTTGCCTTATTTTTGCTCCGTTATCTGAACATTGATGCCTTCTTTTATCCTCCGAGATCAGAACATTGATGCCTTCTTTTTTCCTCCGAGATCTAAACATCAATGCTTTTTTTTCCTCCAAGATCTGAACATCGTTGCCTTCATCTATGGCGGCCAGTGCGATGGTGGTAGGTGCGATGAGGAGTGGTGGTGCGATGGTGGTTGGCCAGAGAGAGAGAGGGAAGAATGTGGTGGTAGGTGTGGTGGTGGTGGTCTGGGTTCAAAGAGGCAAATGACGTGGTGGTGGTGGGGATTTGATGAAAATGAAAGGAGAAGGAGATGAAACAGATCTTGTTCTAAGATCTTGAAGGTTGTGTGTTTAGAAAGAGAGAGAGAGTGACACGGAAATGATGGAGGGCAGGTTTAATAGAGGGAGAGTGGGGGAAATGACGCAAATGCCCCCCACGGATTAAAAATAAATTAAAAAATCCAAAAACTTAATATGTAGTTCAGAATAAGTTTAAGGGTTTTTATAACAACTCAGAGTTTACAACCGATACATCCCTTATATATATTGTAGATTAGATAAAAAGAGGTAAAATCATAGTAGGCGTGAGAATGAATCTTAACATTGATCAGGACAGTAGGATGATACAATGACAAGTTCGTAACTAATTAACTAGACGTAAGTTATGGCTGTGAAAGTTAAAAAAAGGAATTAACATTATTATTATTATTTTTTTTGCTTTTTATCTACTCCTATCATTTATTACAAACAATTAACTTTTATATACTTAATTATTAAAAAAAACGTATATCATAAAAGTAAGCATTTTTTTTTATTCAAGTATAGTATTGCTATGTTTTAAGAAACAATTTTCCTAAAAGTGTTGATGAACTAGTGCGTAAGAAATAATTTGCACGATGCATGTAACTCAAACATCCGCTCAATACAAGGTGCGTCCAACCCAAACAATAATGCGTAAGCCCATGTGTCTTCGCTATTTTCTATGTTTTTTGTTGGACACATTTACCTGATACATATCACATCTTTATGGCTTCTCACACATCTCATGATTTTAACCATTTTTAGCATAAGATATTGTATATAATATACAATAAGATATTAGATATAATATGCAATATCATATTACATAGATGCAATATTTAAACTTGTTCATCCAGTTACATTTATATTACATATATGTAATTGTTCATTATATATATATGTAGTAACGGATGTTCAAAAACAATAAAAAAAGTATATAGAAAGACTATACTTAAATTAAAGATAAAAAAACAATCTATTTAATAGTGTAACTTTTATTAAGAAAAATACCGTATAAAAAGTTATTATTCTTCTAAAAAATAGTGAGAAAATTTTTGAAAAAAAAAGATATTTTAAAGAATTTTATTTATGTTTATATTATTAGATACACTCACCTTCAAAGATACATATCTCACCACCTACATTCTTCATATGTGTGTATGGAGTGGGGTATGGTGGGTGGGCATGGGGGGAAGGGTTGTATCTCTGAATCTATGTGCGGGCGTGGCGTATTGTCTTTTTCTAAGAACAAAAAAGATGAAACAACATGTTGTACGTAATATTATTTTTATTTATTTATGAAAGAAAGTAACATGGTTTTGTCGGAGCAGTATGTGGTTTAGGTTAAAAAGAAGGCTAGTCTAAGACGATAGTTATGGCGCATCTGCATGGGATATGGGAGGCACGTGACTGACTCAACTTCTTCTCTAAGTAACTCCTACTTATAACCTTCCTCAATTATCCATATTTTTTTGAACGACAATCTGTCGAATAGTGTGAAGCACCCCCCGTTGTATGGGGAAGCTTTAATTAACCCTAGCCAGTATGTTGTCTAAACCGGGCCTACCTGGCATCGAGGTTGGCGAGCGTTCAAGGAGAAAATCCCACAAAGAACGGCCCTGATGGCTTGAGGGATAAGACCCTTCTATATGGATCGAACCCTGGTCTCTTGTGTCCAATTATCCATATCAACTCCAAAATATCTAAATTTTCCAAACACAAGTTGTTTGTTAACTTAAGATTTAAACTTTATATTATATGCTATTGTACCCGTTTAATATCCTTAATAGTTCTTTTCTTTTTATCCACTATGGATCGATATAATATAAAACCACTACGCTAAACAAAATTTCATATGAACAGGTTGTGGTTAATGGTTAAATTAAATGTTGTCCGGGTTAACTTTGATCTAGACCTATATGTTCCGAATCATATATTGGTTTTAGTCAGTGGCGGATCTAGGAAAAAAATTCAGGGGTATCGGACAAATTTTTTTTTTTTCCGTGCATTCAAGTAAATGAAACAAAAAAAACAAAATCCCCGTACATTCAAGTAATTAAGCAATTTTTTTTTGATATTGAAGTAAATGAAACAAATTTTTTTTCCCGTATTTCATCTACTTGATTAGGGTGATAATTAGCAATAGGTGGTTCATCTTCTATAAACAAAACTAGTATTTGTGCCACGGCGCGTTACCACCGGAACTAACTTTATAGCAAACAACTAACCCATACGTGCTTACAAAAATTTAAAAACAAACAATTACGGGACTAATAGTTAGGCTTTCATATTGATCATGGAAGCAAAAGTTGTTGATCGAATACGGTACCTAAATGCAATGATGGTACCAGAAACATTTAACTGAATATAACTTTGTTTTTACATCCAGGGACATATGTTTGTTTCTTTAACAATCAATGTATAAATAATATTTTTGCTTCTTTCATAATACACTAGTTTAGATCCCGTGTTTACACACGGGGTGAAAAATATCAATATATAAATTTTTTAAATATTTATGTATATATTTTTCAGGTGTAAAATATATTACATATACTAATGATAGAAACCAATTCAAAATATGTAAAACTTAATATATAATTGAGTTTTGAAAATACGTTAATTACTATTTAATATAGTTTGACTTTCATTTACTATTTGATTGAAATAAAAGTTATATAATTAAATTTTAAAGTTTCTTATAATAAGGGATAATTTAAAATAAATATGTTTTATTAGTAAAATTAGTGTTTTCTTTAAATATATATTATATTAAATATAGAAGTGTATTAAATAAGAGAGAGAAACGGGAAAAAAATGATAAGAATGAATTTGGAGGCGACACGTGACACTTAAAAACCTTTATTTATTATATAGTATAGATTTAGAAAAATATATCTTTGTATAACTGTATTTATATATTTAAACCAGAAAAAAGTGTTAAAAAAAATAATAAACCATAAATTAAATAGGAGGAAACAATAAAGTAAAAAAAAATAAAGAAACGGTGAAGTCTTTTTATATTAAAATAAAAAATAAAAAAATGAATGGTAAAAAGTATTTAATGCTTGATTTTGAACAAAATTGATTTTTTGCCAGCAAAAATTGCTTTTACCGGAATTTGGCTCGTCGTTTCATGGTTTTTACACACTTCCAAATGTTCCATCTTTTCAAATAACATAATAAAAATAAAAACTCTACGTTTTGGTTAATGTGCAATTTTAAAAGGCAAACGCAGTCATCTTCTTCATTTTATATCAAATATTCTTCAACCTTCCATAGTAAAACTACACTTTACAATCCAGTCGCGTCTCCGGGAAGACGCGATTTGTCGGGTTGTGGGTTCTGCAAACGTCGCCGGAGAAAGGTTGTGAACCGTTGCTTCGTTTCACCGGGATGTGTTGATGATGGTGACGGAAAAGAAAATTTAAAGGTTAGTGTTTGGATTTGTTTGTAAGAAAATTTTAGGGGTATCGAAAATTTCGTTCAGGGGTATCAGGAAACATAAGACAATTAAAAAAAATAAAAATTACACTGCATGTTGAAAGTTGAGGGGTTGCGGCAGGTACCCGTGCCGCCATGCTAGATCCGCCCCTGGTTTTAGCGGGTTTCAATATATCTAGACCTATATATGACATGCTTGAACCCGCTCACCCCAACGTGGCTCCGCCACTACCAACCAGGCTAAACCAAACGAATTGCTTTACTTTGGGGGGTTCAATACTTATTTATATTTAAGCAACATATTATAAATTTGAAATTTCACATTTTAAAGTTTATATTTATTTTGAAAAGTACATATTTTTATATGTTTAGAGTACAAACTTCTAAATCATAAATATTTCTAAATGAAATAAGATATAACGACGTTCTAAAAAGTTTAGTAAATGTTGACACAATTAGCATTTAACGTCGAAACAAAGTTTATATCTTGAAAGAAGGCTTAATATTAATTAGTTTAGTTTTTGTTTAATAGACAGGTTAATTTAAAAGAAAAACTATATATTATTTGTTTTACAATACTAATATATTCATATACTAAATTACATTTGAGTAAATGCATGTAATGTTATAATTAGTTTATAAATGTGATTTATATTAGAATAATTTTTAAAATATTATTACAAAACAAAATTATTTTTCAGAACACGTGTTATTTTTAATAAGATGATATAACTTAAAATTTTTAATATGTCAGTATTGATTCATTTTAAAGTTAAAATACTTTTCTGATATAACTTGATAAAGAAAACATATATTCATCGTATATAAATATATTAAAATTAATTAACACTCCAGTATTAAATAAAAATAGAATAATGGATATATAGTAATTTTTTTATTTAAATATCTAATAACACAAAAGGTATATATTTAAATTATTTAAAATAATAGCATCATTAATAAAAGATATTTTCTGTTTGGTTATATTAAGATGAGTAAATTACCGTTTACATCCCTCTGGTTTACACGATTTAACACAATGCGTCCCTAACACAAATTTTTAACGCTTTGAGTACCTGCGGTTTACATTCTGTAACACTCTGAGTCCCTCCCTCTAACTTCTGTTAGTCAACCGTTAGTCAATGAGGATATTTAGGTCATTTCACTCACCCAAGCTAGGGTAACCCCGTAATTTCACTCGCCCAGGGACGCAAACAATAAAAGAAAAAGTTCTCCTCCTCATTTTAAGACACACACACACACTATGTGTGCACCTAGAGATAGAGGGGTTTACGGAAGACAGAGGGAGATCCTCATCTCCGGCGGTCACTCCACGACGGCGGCCGACCTCATAACGCACGCACCACCACCATTATCGGCAGCCAAACATCCTCATCTAGGGTTCCGCCCCTAGCAGCGACGGAGAAGGGCCCACTTACAACTCTCAGACGGTGTGACGGTGATGGTTCAAACCCATTCCGTTCCAGATCGGTGGTGCTTCGAGGCGGGGGGGGGGGGGGGGTGTCAGACCAAGGTTTAACCTGTTTCTTCTACCGATGGCGCGTATTTTTATCCATACAGACGATGGCAAGGACGGTGCTGGCGGGGTGGTCGGCGACATCCACCTGTCCTCCGGCCACCGCGATGACGGTGGTGTTCTTTTGGCCACTGATGTAGTGCAAAGCACACATCTTTATTCCTAGTGTTTTGTGCCTTTTTGATTAGTTTTGTGTTTGTTTTTATTCGTTTAAGTATGTATTTGAGTCTATTGTATATTTGCAGGTGCTCGTGAAGATTACAAGTGAATACGTGAAGAAAACGAGCAAGAGAATAAAGCCAGGAGAAATAAAGAAGAATTTGTTGAAATTCAGTCCCTCGCGGTACGCGAGGAAAAGTAGAAGCGCGCTCGACTATTTTGGTTCTCGCGGTACGCGAGGAACCCAAGCTCAGTCTCTCGCGATACGCGAGAGATGGAAACTCCGAGAAAAAAGAGAAATTGATTTTTGTAACGAACCAAAATCCGGGTTTCGTTATAAATAAATATTCTATTAAATATTATGGTGAAAATAATATTTTAGAAATAAGTTGAAACAAGTGGGTTTCAAGTTAGTAATGAAGTTATATTAGTTTTTAACTAATTTTGGAATGAAAATGGGTGAATTGGAAGTGGAAGGGCTAAATGTGTAACATGGCAAAAATCTGCCATATTTGACTAGTGAAAGTCAAAATTGTCTTCATTTGGTGAAAGAGATCGTTCTTGAGCAAAGGAGAAAAGAGGAGTTGGAGCTAAATCTTGCAATTGAAGCTTGATTTGTGTAGGTTTTGGCTCACACAACACCTTCCTAACATCAAGTAAGTGTAGTCTTCCATTGATTTCACTTTTAAATGTGTTAGTTGGTGGGTTTTGTAGAAATTCAGAAATTTTGAATGCATGTTGATAATTAGTGTTAGATTGTTGATAATCTAGCTAAACTAAAGGTAAAGAATGGTGATTAACATCCTAGAACCCTTTGATTTTGATTATGAGAAGTTAGGGTTCATATGGAGAAATTTGGGGGTGTTTGGATTATGGTGATAAATGTTGAATTAATGATGATTAAGTGTTTATATGATGTTAGACACTTGAACAAACACCAAATTAACCTTATGATATAAATTTAATGAAAAATTAGTGTTAAGGTAAGGATAATGAAACTCAAGTAGGTGAGTTTGGGTGAAAGAGGGTGTTTGGATATGAGTATAACTCAAACGGGTCAATTTGGATTGGAAATGGGAAATTGGGTTGTGAACCCAATTTTAATGTAATTTTGATGTATGTTAGATTACTAAACTAGGTGTATATGTTTAGGTAATCAAATTGTAAAACTTGAAGGTGGTGCGGGATCTTCTAACCCGAAAGGTAAGTGCTCTTGCACTTACTTAGTAATTATTGATAAATGGTGTAATAAGCAATGTTGTATGCATAAAGTGATAAGTTGTATAATGAGTTATGTGGTATGAATGTGAAAAGTAGTGTACGAATAAGTGAATGAATGAAGTTGTAGTATTAAAACTATAATGGATATGTGGATATGGAGTTATGGTCTAAGTACCATAATGGATATGTGGATATGAAGTTATGATCTAAGTATCATAATGGAAATGAGGTTATGACCTTTGTGCCACAATGGAAATGGAAATGTGTTAATTATGTATGATAAATGAAAAAAAATGAAATTTGTAGGTGAAATGCAAGTGATATGTAGCCTAATGACACATTTGGTTGGAAACGGGTCAAATGGGTGAACGGATGAAAACAAGTAGTATTTACTTGTTTGATATGTTTTATCTTAATTACTAATAGTGTTATATGTGGTGTTATGTAGGAAAAGCTCCGGGATAGTCAAGGTCAAGTCTATGGCGAATGTTGGATTCTCGTATGCGTTTTTGGTGATTTCGGGTGAAATTAGATGTCCATCTAATGGATTACTTGAAAATGTATTTTTTTGATGTTAAAAATGTGGTATGAATTTTTTTGGTCAAAACCCATGTGTTGGAAATTTTTGGGTGTCTTGTTGTATTGGTAAAAGTTGGAAAGTTGGAAAGTTGGTTAAGTATTGAAATCTGTAGGTCTGGAAACTTTCTAGAAAAAGGCGCTCTTCGCGCCACACGAAAAGTTGAGACTGGTCTTCGCGACACGCGAAGACCTGGTTTCCCGGACCTGCACATTTTGGACTCCCTCGCGCCACGCGAAGGGATGGAGCTGGTTGTGACACGCGAAGATGTAAAAAAAAATAAAAATTCTTGGGACGAATGCTTTCGCGTGATTTAATGATTTAATAATCAGTGTTTAAAAATAGAGTGTTACAACTTGGTATCAGAGCAATGGTTTGAGGGATTTGGTGCGGGTGGTACCAAACTCAAACCGGATGCTTTTGATATGGGGGAAATGATACGAGAATCCATGAAGGACTTGACCTGTACTCGGAGCTTACGGAAATGAAAGGTTAGCAATGATTTGATAAAGTGGATATATATATATATATATATATATATATATATATATATATATATATATATATATGGTGTATATGTATATGTATGAATGAGTATCAAGGTGTTATGTGTGCCAAACTTGTTTTGTGATTTGTTATATGAATATGATAATTACAATTTGGCATAACATATTATTAAACACGTCTGGCCAATATGATTAATAAGACAAGATGTGCAAAGGTCTTTATGATAACCATATAACAATGAACATTTGCAAGGATTAGGTGAATGTGATTATATATGTATGTATGTAGGTAGATATATATATACTTAATACATATAAGAGTGTAGGTGTGATGGATACCTAAGGTATTGAAAGTGTAAGGATGTTAAGGTGTTTTTGTTCTAATTCTCAGCTAAAAGATGTTAGACGATGCGAATAGGGAACCGTTGGATCCAAGAACCCAAGAGTTAATAAAAGAAGAAGTGTACAAGGCTTTTGAGCAAGCCACGACTCTATTGATAAAGTGTTACAATTTTAAATATTTTTTTATTGAGATTAGGTTAGAGGGTTTGCAATCAACCGTCTAAGAAGAGTTCCAGAGGCGATTTTGAGGCTGGAGAAGAGATTAGAAGTTGAAAGTTGAAGACTTTGCTTCCGGGTTCGTTAATTCTAGTGTTCTAGGTTTCAAGCTTTGATTTTTATCTTTGATTTGATTGTTTGATACCATGTTCTTTCTTAATACTTCTGTTTTAGTTGTTTTGAGTATGATCTTTGGCTAAAACTCTTATACTGCTTGGGTCACATGATGAATACATGTTAAAGTATTGATTTTTATCGGTTTTGGTTATTTTGAATGGACTAATGATTTTGTAAGCAATCCTTGAGTTAATAATTGTGATGAATATGTATGCTCATATCTGATTGTGTGGTTGATTATAAATCCCTGCGTTAATTGTGGTTGTCTGCCAGTTTGATCTGCGTGTCTATGTCATAGATTTTAGGGTTTGTGATTGTGAGTGGTTTGCTAGACATAGTGACCATAGGGATTGTGATTGATTGCTGATTAGAGTTGAGTGTGTATCCTAGTTCAATACCCGAGAGGTGAGAATTAGTCGTTTAGTCTTCGTCATTAGGAATCCGAGTGTCAGCTGTCTGATAGGAAGCCGGTATTAGGTGTCTAGTGATTGTTGCTATCCGTGTCATAGTTGTTATCTTGAGATTACCCCGTGCATTCTTTGAATGTATTGGTAGACAGTGAGACTGAGAGGTAATCTATCTATTAGGGTACTCTGTCATTGTTGGAAATACCCGAGAGGTGATCCAACTATCTGGTGAGTTAGTACGCTTTAGGTTCCTTAGTTGGTGACACCCTGAGAGTGATTAGGGATCCACTAGGTAGTCTTTAGTTGTCATATTTAGAAACCCAGATCCATCTTAGTTTCCAGAACCGGTAGAAGTGGTGCTTTGCAAGTAGGATTTTGACCTAGGTAGTATTCTTCCCATCCTTTGATTTCATCTTAGTCTTCTCTCTTGATAGTTGAGTCGATCTTTGCTTTCTGCATTCATTAGTAGTTAATCCTTAGTGTAGTAAACCCCCTAAACCAAATCAATCTTTAGTCCGAGTCAGAGTCTAGTTTTGTTATTCGTAGTGTCTCTAGGGTTCGATATTCCGGTTTACCGTTAACTGTGCTACACTCGATAGGTACGCTTGCCTGTCAGTGCGGTCTAGTTCATAGGTTTTTCATTTATTACTTAGGAGTCTAGGTTAGGTTTTTCTTTTAGTTTTATACACCGTCTGGACGACATCAAGTTTTTGGCGCCGTTGCAGGGGACACCTGGCAATAGCAATATTAGTTTTGACTAGTTCTTTTAGTGATTTTTGGTTTATTTTATTTTCTCTTTCTTTTGAGTCTTGTGAGTGTGCTTATCTTCTGTGCTACTTGTGTTTCCTTTCTGAGTGTCTAATATAGGTTCGAGTCCTTCTGTTTTTGAGTCTTTCGCTATTTTATTTTGTTCTTGTATCGGTTTATGCACAATACTCGTTCACATGGATCACCACCATATTCAGCTTTTCAAGAGCCCGAACGAGAGCTTCACGAGCGCACCCGCGATTTTTGGGAGCGTTTGAAAGAGCTTTGCAAATCCCAGGTACGTTCTACTAGCCCAATTCCATTTCCTATAATGGGCGACGCTGATCCACCAACGAGATGTACCGTGCACCAGAGGGCCAGTAATGGGGTCACCGGGGCGAGAGCTTTGATCACACGCCCCGCTATTCCGAACACCAATACATGGCAGAATTTCATGACCTCGAGGATGAGGATGCACCTGGACATTTGTCCCGCTTCGCGCGGATATGTGATACTTTTAATATCACGGGTGTATCTAAGGACTCTATCTACTTGCGTCTCTTCCTATTCTCGCTTTCTGGTCGCGCATCTACTTGGCTTGACACCCTCCCTGACAATTCTATCACCACTTGGGAGGATCTTCAATATAAGTTATACATGAAGTACTATCCACCTTCCAAGGCCGCTCGCCTTAGGGACCAAATCCACTCCTTCCGGATAGATCCTGATGAGCCTTATCACATGGCCTGGGAGCGGTTCAACGCGCTGTTGAGCCGATGTCCCCAGCATGGTCTTTCCGACTGGGCGCTAGTGGAGAAGTTCTATAATGGCCTTACCTTCGAGAAGCAGGAAATGTTCAACACAACTGCGGGAGGCCATATCATGGAGAGACTCGAGCCGGACGAGTGCGAGGAAATGTTTGAGAGCTTTGCTCAAGCCGAACAGCAGTATCCATCTACTAGGACTTCCATTCCTAGTGCTAGGGCAGCTGCCTCTTCTCCTAGAGGTGTGCATCATGTCACTCCTGAATCTAGCGTGGCTACTGCACTCGCCTCAATGGCTAACGAGATCAAGGAGCTGAAGCTTAGTACTCAGCGGTGTCAAGTGTGCAGGGGAGGCCACGACACCAGGGGCTGCCCAGTTAATAATCAGGAGCACGTGAGTTTTGCTGGCAACCAATACCAGAACCGAGGATACAACTACAATAATTCATTTGGCTCGGGATGGAGATCTGGAAATAACCCGCCTGGGTTTAATTGCCGCCAGCATCAGCAAAGAGGAGAAGGAGGAGCTAGCTCGGGAAGCAGTGTCGACACCAAGAAGATAGAGGAGATGATTGAGAACCAGACACAAATGCTTGCCCACCTGGTCCAGAATGACAAGGATGCTAGGCAGAGATTGGATAGCCATGACACCTTATTGAAGAATCACCAGTCGGCATTCTAGGATTTGCAGCGCACGGTAGGAGACATCGCGAGGAGCTTGAAGGAGAGGCAGAGTGAAGCATCTGCGGCCTATAAGAGTTCTAACGCTTCAGTGATGGCCGTGTCTGTTAGGAGTGTGGAGAAGAAAGAGGTTGTAGAGGATGACTCCCACTCCATTGAGTATGGCATACCTTCGGAAGAGGAAGTTAAGAAGGTAGATTGGAGAGCTCGATTTTCTGCAATCGATGTTAAGATGGCCAAAGAAAAGGAGATCCCAACGGTGGTAGAAGAAGAAGAGCCGGTGGATGAAGAGATAGAGATAGATAAGCCTGTCGAGAGGGCAATGGAGAAGAAGGGGCTGGAGATGAAGTCCCCCGGGGTTGACTTGAGTCGTATTCCTTACCCAGTGCGCGTACTGCTATATAAGAATGCTATGGAATATGGTACCTTCCTTGATATGTTTAAACAACTAAAGGTCAATCTCCCATTCATAGAGGTCCTCCAACATATGCCTAAGTATGGCAAGTTCCTCAAAGATCTTCTTTCCAACAAGAAGAAGCTGGAGGGGATCTCTAAAGTCTCACTTAGTTAGAAATGTTCTGCAGTGGTTCAGAACCAGTTGCATGAGAAGCTGCCGGATTCGGGTCGTTTCACGATACCGTGTCTGCTTGGCAGTTTACCGTTGAACCACGCGTTGGCTGATCTAGGTGCTAGCATCAATCTGATGCCATATTCTATATACAAGCAGCTAGACTTAGGTGAGCCGCAGCCTACGCGTATGAGCATTTCCCTGGCTGACCGCTCAGTCAAGTATCCACGGGGATTTATGGAAAATCTGTTAGTAAAAGTAGGAAAATTTGTCTTCCCCGTGGATTTTGTTATCCTGGATATGGATGTAGATGACAAAGTCCCACTCATCCTAGGACGCCCGTTCCTACGCACCGCCAAGGCGATGATCAATGTCTTTGACGGGAAACTCACACTTCGTGTGGGGGATGAGACGGTTATTTTTTATGCTAAAAAGTCCGAGAAGGATGTTGGCGAGCATAACCACTCCGTATGCATGCTTGATGCCTTCACAGACTACCATCAGGACTCAAATCCATATGAGATAGAAGTAGGTGAACCCGCCCCTAATATAGAAGAGAAATCTGAGTGGGCGTTGGAGTTGGAGAAGTTGTTGGAAGAGTCGGACGAGTACAGCGATGAGATGCCTGATGATCTGCTAGGAATGATGGCAGAGCTAGATGCAATCATAGGCAAAACCCCAAGTGTGGGGAAGTTGTTGGAGAGTGTAGAGGATCCTGAAGATCCTGGTGGAGTTTTAGAGGTCACATCCATAGAAATATCTTTTTCTGAACCTCTACATGTCTTTACTCCTGTTTGTGCTGAGGGGAGAGAGACTGAGTCAACCCCTAAATCTAGGCCGCCCTGTAAGAAACTCCGAGAGTTGAGTGAGTTTGTTGATGTAGGGAGAGTGAAAACCCCAAGTGTGGGGATGTATAAGGGAGATACGCTGCTAGGATACTTGAACCGTGTTATCTTTGGACCTGGTAGGTTTAAGATGTGGTGGAAAGACTTGACTGGTGAATATAGTAGAAGTTGGAGGTTTGATAGGAGGAGTTGTTTATTAATGTTGTGGAGGATCGGGAGGCCGCGAAGAATGAAGGCGGTGCCGGTTAGGGTCAAGGAGAAGCCTCTTGATAGGCTTCCTTGAATCTCGGGCAAGTGCCCGGGATGTAGAGTTTGTATGCTTTCTTTGATTTGAGTCCGTGTCTTTTTATGTGTTTTTCGGTATATGTGTTTTGTTTGTGTCATGTTTCGCTGGAATTCGCGCTTGATTCGGCGAGGAAAATCGTCGGGAATGAAGTTCCAGGTATTTTTACATATGTTTTATGCTTGGAATAAGATTTTATGGAATTTAGGTGGAAAAAGATTTGAGGGGTCAAAAATTTTCTAAGTATAAAAACTCTCAAAACTTTCTGTCACCGGATGGCCCTCGCGATACGCGAGAGATTATGCCCTTTTTCCTTGCGGTACACGACAGATAGAAATAAGGGCCGGCTTAAATGCCACTCCCTCTCTGTACGCGAGGAGTGGCCGCTTGTTTTCTCGCGGTACACGGGGCCCCCTGGTTTTACCTTGTTCCCTTTTTGTCCATGGTTTTCCACATCCACCATCACCACTCATCCTCACATATACCACCTCTATTACCATAATCATCCACCATATACACCATCTATCATTACCATCTATCACCATCATCCACTATCACCATTCACAATCATACCACTAACCACCATTACCATGGGGAAATTGAAACCGTTTGTGACCAATGACCTACCTTGCAGTGGCATTCATGTCTATGTGTTTGCCACACATCGAGTACATTTCTCTGCATATCTATCTATCTTGAGTCTATCCAGAGTCAGTTTGATACTACGGGTATGTTTGAGTTCTATTTTGCAGGTGTACGTCATTCTGTTCGTACTCAATCTCCATTCGGACGGAGTGATCCTGATATTTTATTAGCAACCCAGCAGTTTGTGCAACCGCTACCGAAATGCTATACGGTGCACACGAGGAAGAACGAAGTTGGATTTTATTCAAGATCATATCATTACCAGCTAAGTCGCTTCATGTTTCTTTTTTATTTTTGCATATTTTATTTTTAGTTATGTTTTACTTCACATTGAGGACAATGTGTCTTTCAAGTGTGGGGATGTGAGTGTCTAGTTGAGTCTAGTTTGTCTTGTTTATAAAAAAATTCAAAAATACAAGAAAAAATAAAAATTTTGAAAAAAATGTCATTGGAAATAACTGCTTATACTTGGAAAATGATAGTACAACTCGATCTACTTGTGAATTTAAATAATATAAGTAATTGAAAACGTGTTTAATTAGTGATGTTTTGTTAGACCCAGCTAGCTAGTAAAACTTAAATATCCGGTTTGTGTTGTTTAGGAATTAATTGAATTAATTCTTGATATCCTGTGGGTACTCATCTTAGGGTAATCGGTAATACTGAAACTATCAACATAGGGTGATAGGTACCATGTTAAGTTAATATTTAAAGGTTTTGAAATTTCATAGCACACCATTCTCTTTTTATGAGAATAAATCCGACTTTTGGTGGCGCCCGCATCCATAATTCCATAAATCTTGTAACACCCGGATAATTCCCAAGGGCCAAAAGTGTCAAAATATAAAGTTCAGGGGTTGAACTTTAATTCTCTAAAGTTAAAGGACCAAAATTTAAAGTTTTTAAAGAGAAAGGGGTAGCTGACCGCTACCCTAAGTCATAGCGGTCCGCTACGTGGAGGCTAAGGAATCAACCGGAGGTTGACACGTGCCCCTGTGACTCGCTGATCGAATTTCGACGCGTGGAAGGGTGGCGGACCGCCAGCCTTAACCTTAGCGGTCCGCTACGTAGGCTCTAAGCAGAATAAGCCGCCACAAGGGGTGGCGGACCGCCACACCCTTGCTTAGCGGTCCGCTACGGGTCCCACTTTGCCCCTATAAATACTTGATCGAATCCAGCCACTTTGCACACACTCACACCTTCAAAAACACACACTTAACTCTTATAATCAGTTCTGTAGCCGTGGTTCGCGTTAGAGAGTCCGGTTTCTCGCAATTCGTCCGCAAACTGCCATATATAGTACCGGGGTAAGATTTCTGAACACCCTTAGGTTTCTTCATATAAACCTAAGATAGGGATGTTATTTATGATAATATCGGACATGATCTAGGGTTCTGTTGAAGTGTTGATTATTATATTCAATACAAGAGGAGGTTCTGGTTAAGGTGAGTTCCTCTGAACTGTGCTCTATGAAATGTTTTGTAAATGATTTTTGTGTGAGATACCCAATACTATCCGTGCATATATCCTATAATAAGTACTTATTATGGCCATGATTGGGATGGGACCTAGGGACAAGATTGATCCTCTTGTTTAGATCTGGTCTAAGGGTGACCAGCGCGCCCGGAAGGTTCCTGAATATATGTATGTTGTAGACTCAGAATCTAAGGGCGATTCGGGTGATGGATTGGAAAGTATGACTGTAAGGCCTGTCGGGGCCTTCATTCCTGTATCAAAGATAATAGTGAAAATGATTTTGTTTATGAATTCACCAGTATTAAGCTGATCCAAAATGTTTTCAAATGTTTTTGAGCACAGGTGAACCCTAGCGGATAGTTGGCATTCCAGGAAAGGTACATATGTTTTGACATAGGGATGACTGAGGGCAGGTCCCGGGGCGACCATAAGGCCTGAGTGATTGGCACGTTCTTCTTGAACTACAAGTCCAGAGTTTTGTATTGTAATTACCAGTCAGTCCTTGTTGTAAAACAATGTTACATATATGAAATGAAATAGTTTTATAATGTCAAGTCTTCCGCTGTATGTGTGTTTTTGGTATCAATGTCACAGTAACTAGAAGGCGACCTTCAACCGATATGTAGTTATCTGACGAACGGAATGATCTGTCAAGGAAAGAGCGGTGTATAAATCTCTCCTAGACCCGTCGCTCTTACTTGGGAACATATCTGTTGGAGGTACTACTCTGGTATATGAATGTTCTGTGTTACGGGTGTGACATGAGCTTATTTAATTGAAATCTAAGGTTCGCCTATGTGTCACACGTCGGGTTCCATCCTGATTGAAACACCACTAGGTTGATTCTTATGTGCTTCATTGATATGACTTAGTCTATGTGTTACCTTCCGGGATAGTGACTTGGTTGGGTTGATTCTTATGTGCTTCATTGATATGACTTAGTCTATGTGTTACCTTCCGGGATAGTGACTTGGTTGAAACGCCTCTAGACGAAAGTTAATTTGCTTAATAATGTTCATATTTCATCCATTCATTCATTGATCATCAGTATTTCTAAAAACCTGTAAATTTTAGTTTAACGTGTTAGGATAAATCTATATAGTTTGATCCGTGCCTAGATATAACCGTAAGACGAGATTAGGTAGAGCTATAACTTTTAAGTGTTAGTCACATAGATTGATTGATAGTTGTATAAAATGAATTAGAAACATTACGGGGGCTTGAAAGTTGGTGCTTGAGTTGAATCGGACAGAAATACCGATTATTGCATTTTAATGCGTGAGTATGTTTTGCCGATTGATAATTGATGTTTGGTAAGTTAGATCTGAGTTATGATTCCATTTGCAGCTTTTTCGAGGACGAAAAAAGGTTTAGTGTGGGGACGTTTGATGTAGTGCAAAGCACACATCTTTATTCCTAGTGTTTTGTGCGTTTTTGATTAGTTTTGTGTTTGTTTTTATTCGTTTAAGTCTATATTTGAGTCTATTTTATATTTGCAGGTGCTCGTGAAGATTACAAGTGAATACGTATAGAAAACGAGCAAGAGGATAAAGCCGGGAGAAATAAAGAAGAATTTGTTGAAATTCAGTCCCTCGCGGTACGCAAGAGAGACAGACAAACGCCTCGCGGTACGCGAGGAAAAGCAGAAGCGCGCCCGACTATTTTGGTTCTCGCGGTACGCGGGGAACCCAAGCTCAGTCTCTCGCGGTATGCGAGAGATGGAAATTCCGAGAAAAAAGAGAAATTGATTTTAAATAGTTTTTGATTGAGATTAGGTTAGAGGGTTCGCAACCAGCCGTCTAAGAAGAGTTCCAGAGGCGATTTTGAGGCTTTGCTTCCGGTTTCGTTAATTCTAGCGTTCTAGGTTTCAAGCTTTGATTTTTATCTTTGATTTGATTGTTTGATATCATGTTCTTGCTTAATACTTCTGTTTTAGTTGTTTTGAGTATGATCTTTGGCTAAAACTCTTATACTGTATGGGTCACATGATGAATACATGTTAAAGTATTGATTTTTATCGGTTTTGGTTATTTTGAATGGACTAATGATTTTGTAAGCAATATTTGAGTTAATAATTGTGATGAATATGTATGCTCATATCTGATTGTGTGGTTGATTATAACTCCCTGCGTTGATTGTGGTTGTCTGCCAGTTTGATCTGCGTGTCTATGTCATATATCTTAGGGTTTGTGATTATGAGTGGTTTGCTAGACGTAGTGACCATAGGGATTGCGATTGATTGCAGATTAGAGTTGAGTGTGTATCCTAGTTCAATACCCGAGAGGTGAGAATTAGTCGTTTAGTCTTCGTCATTAGGAATCCGAGTGTCAGCTGTCTGAGAGGAAGCCGGTATTAGGTGTCTAGTGATTGTTGCTATTCGTGTCATAGTTGTTATCTTGAGATTACCCCGTGCATTCTTTGAATGTATTGGTAGACAGTGAGACTGAGAGGTAATCTGTGTATTAGGGTACTCTGTCATTGTTGGAAATACCCGAGAGGTGATCCAACTATCTGGTGAGTTAGTACGCTTTAGGTTCCTTAGTTGGTGACACCCTGAGAGTGATTAGGGATCCACTAGGTGGTCTTTAGTTGTCATATTTAGAAACCCAGATCCATCTTAGTTTCCAGAACCGGTAGAAGTGGTGCTTTGCAAGTAGGATTCCGACCTATGTAGTATTCTTCCCATCCTTTGATTTCATCTTAGTCTTCTCTCTTGATAGTTGAGTCGATCTTTGCTTTCCGCATTCATTAGTAGTTAATCCTTAGTGTAGTAAACCCCCTAAACCAAATCAATCTTTAGTCCGAATCAGAGTCTAGTTTTGTTTCGTAGTGTCTCTAGGGTTCGATATTCCGGTTTACCGTTAAGCTGTGCTACACTCGATAGGTACGCTTGCCTGTCAGTGCGATCTAGTTCATAGGTTTTCCATTTATTACTTAGGAGTCTAGATTAGGTTTTTATTTTAGTTTTATAGACCGTCTGGACGACATCAGCCACCGAGACGACGAAACCCTTGTTGGTTAACGAGGCGGCTGCTAGGGTTCCAAACCCGGTTCTCCTCCTCATTTCGAACGGAGATTTCACCGACGAGGAGGAAGATGAGGATGAAGACGACGGACTGACGCTGGCAAATGAAGAAGATGAAGACGTGAAGAAGTTGGTGGTGGTGGTGGGGGAGGATACATAAATAGGGACTCAATCTGCAATAATCAAAAAGAGCAAAACAGACTTTTCACCTTTTTTCAAACAGAAAATCTACCGGTGTTAACTTCAGGGACTCGGAGTGTTACAGAATGTAAACCACAGGTACTCAAAGCGTTAAAAATTCGTGTTAGGGACGCATTGTGTTAAATCGTATAAACCAAGGGACGCAAATGGTAATTTACTCTATTAAGATTGTACTACCTATTTGATTTTAATAAGACAATTTTATATTACTAAGAGATTATTAACTCTAAAAAATAACACACTATTTATTTTTATTTTGAAGAATAGAATTATAAAATTAATGTTTTAAAGTTTAGACTCTGGAAGAGTACATCGGCTCAATCGGATCCTAACACATGCTCTTTCAAAAGATAATAATACAAACTATAACATATATATTGGTTCATAAATAATCCACGGTGACAATTTAAGCAATATTACTTATAACTTTAAGTTTCTTTGTCAACGGCAATCCGACTTACATAATTATTAATTTATCATAGGTTTATACTTGATTTAATTTACAACGAATGTATGTTCCCCTGTTTTGCTCACAATCATCCTTGTGTGCAAAATCGAATGGAATCAGTTGTAAGTCTATGATGATTATACGAGTATGATTGTCCTTGATAACAAAACTGAAATTTAGAAGTGTTATTGATCAAGTTGACCGTATTAATTATTATCTGTCAATGAATCAATTTGGGATCAATTTAATATTTTTATGTAATAAAGTAAAACAATTACGAAATTAATATGTCCTGCAAATAACCATGGGGGACGATTTCACTAATAAATGGTTTTTCGTTAAGAAATCCTAAAAAGTGGGTCAAACGAACTCCGATTGAGCCCATTCTAGCGGCGTTGGAACCGTCTCATCGAACACTAACCCGGACCCAAAAACCTAAACCGCCCTCCACCCGCACCCCCAAAAACTTAAACCCCCCTCCAACCTCACCCCGAAAAGCCTAAAACCACCACCATCATCCCCCAAAAACTTAAACCCACCCTCAAAAACCTAAACTCCCCACCCTCACCCCTAAAAAAAATCTAAACCATAAAATCTAAACCCTAAAAGCTAAACCATAAGGCTAAAATCCTAAAATTCAAACGTAAAATCTAAACCCTAAAAGCTAAGATGGTAGAGTTCGACGAGACGGTTCCAACGCCGCTGAAATTAGCTCAATCGGAGTTCGTTTGATATCGTTTCTTAAGCTTTTTGTTATTTCTTATATTTATTTGCGAAAAACTACTTTTTATTTGAATCTCCTCCAATAATAATGTGACGCATTTTTATTGGGGTACTGAAATATAGTTATGTTGCTTAATTCGCCTCTTATAATTTTTATAAACACCCATTTAGATATACGTGAAAATAAATACACATATGCCATGTTTTATATCGTCTATTTCATGTACTTGTTATTTTTTTAAATAAATAAAAAATATCGTGTGCTTTATTTACAACTAAATCTTTAAAAATATCTGTTCGGCAAATTAAAAATGAAACTAAGATTTAAACTTTTCAACAAATTAGGGTACGATTTTTAAACTATAAAATATATTATCATAACTATTTTACAAATCTAATTTTTATATCAATATCTTTTACCAAATATATATAACTAATACACTGCTTTTTAAACTTTAGAGATAATTGATCAATTAATAGATTTTTAATTTTATAGTATTTTTATGTACTTATGTAACACGTATAAATTTATATATATGAATGTGTGTGTGTGTATATATATATATATATGGTTAGATTCAAATAAAAAGGGTTTTTAAAATAAGAAGGGTGAGAAGAATTTAGACCCATTAGATCAAATTGTAGAAATAATTTAATGGTTGTAGGTGAAAAGGTTGTTGAAAGTGTATTTTAGTCATTGTCATTTTTGTTGACTTTTTATCAAGTTCCCTCCTTTTTTTAAACGTTCATAACTTTTACATACGACATTATTTTTTTAAAAAAATTACATAATAAAAACGAGCGTTTTTTATCTTTAAAACGAGTATGGTGTCGTTATATACAAAAACGAAATTTTTTTTACGTTCCAGCTCATTGTATAATTTGCTCGTCATTGTGTAATGTCAAGTCTGATCATTATGTAATATCAAGTCTGGTCATTGTATAATGTCAGGTCTGATCATTGTGTCAAATATTTTTCATTATTGTGTTTTACGTTTTAGATAATTTCGTGTTATTTTTGTCACCGTTTTTCATGTATTATATATAACATAGTGATGAAAAATATTTGACATAATGACATGACATTAGACACAATGACCAGACCTGACATTATTGTGTAATTTGCTCATTTTGTCAAATATTTTTCATCATTGTGTTTTATGTATTGATCATTGTGTTTTACATTTTAGATAATTTCGTGTTATTTTTTACATTACACAATTACCAGAGCTGACATTATTGTGTAATTTGCTCATTTTGTCAAATATTTTTCATCATTGTGTTATATGTATTAATTATCGTGTTTTACGTTTTAGATAATTTTGTGTTATTTTTGTCCCTGTTTTTTATGTATTATATATAAAATAGTGATGAAAAATATTTGACACAATAACCTGACATTAGACACAATGACCAGACCTGACATTACACAATAACCTGACATATTTGAGGGAATTACACAATAATGAGCAAATTACACAATGAGCTGGAAAACGTAAAACACAATGATTAATACAAATAATACAATAATGAAAAATATTTTATAAAATGAGCAAATTACACGATGAGTTAGAAAACGTAAAACACAATGATTAATACATATAACAAAATGATGAAAAATATTTGACAAAATGAGCATACAAATATTTGACAAAATGACCAGACCTGATATTACACAATGACTTGGCATATTACACAATGACCATTATGCCGTCCCTCTAAAAACAATAAAAGTACACATGTCAGGCCCATAATCTTTCTAACCCTTCTTATTTTTAAAACCCTTTTTACCATAACCTAACCCCATATATATATATATATATATATATATATATATATATATATATATATATATATATATATATATAGTGTGTGTGTGTGTGTGTGTGTGTGTATATATACTAGGTTAGAAACCCGGTGTATTACACGAGTTGAATAATTGCAATATTATATATGTACTTAGTAATAAAGATTTACATATTACATATTTATGACATATTATATAGTTTTTTAATAAAAATTCTAGAAACGTTATATAGTTATTTTTTAAAATGTTTTATAAAAAGAATGAAAAAATGTTCAATTTATAAAAATGTTTTATGAACAAATTTATTTTTTTTAAATAAAAAATGTTTTATAAAAAAATTTATAGAAATCATTATTATTTAATAGGAGAGAGAGGCGGAAAACAAAAAATTATAAAAAACAATTAAATGATTTTTTTATAATTAATAGGAGAGAGATGCAAGAAAAAAATGTTGAGGATGAATAAAAGAGTGACAAGTGTCCCACCTAAATATTTATTTATTAGAGAGTATATAGATAGATATATAAATTAAATTCATATCGATTAAGTTCTTTTTATACAATAATAGTTGCTGTTTACCCGCGCGTTGCGGCAGAGCGTTTGTTGCGAAGATTCGTTTCTAACCTTCAAAGTGTAAATAAAAAAAAAGATATTAACGACAGTATATTAGAAGAATTTTTTTTTAAATCAGTGAAACTTAAATAAAATAGTTGGTTTCCCGCGCTTTGTGGCGGGATGTGTTCAGGTTGAACAAAAAAAGAGTTGAATAAGATTCTATAAACGAACACCCGCACTTCGTCGCTGGAGGCTGTCGTTTTTCGCCAACGCGAGACGGCAAGAGCAAATCGTTATCGGTTTGGGCAGTCGAAAACAATAAAAGCGAATACCGACACCGGTTTCGATAATACTAATACCGGCAATCATGTTGGCTCATAATAGGTTCGGGTCGTCATGGTACCACGACGGTAACGACACTCACTATGGGGTACGATACGAAAAAAATACTCAATTTTGAACACAACTCCGTTTAAAAAAAATATATCGGAATGTTAAAAAAAAATAGTGACGTATCCATCAAAAATAAGCTAACGAACGAAAGTTATTATAGGAAAACAGAATTAATACATAATTAAACGGGTTAAAATGTAAATTATATCTAATATAAGGGGTAAAAATGAAAAAAAAAATATTCAGCAAACTGCCTGCTAGGTTGAACAGCTTGCTAGGCTGTTTGACTTTTTTTTTAACGGCCAACGAATACTATAAGTCCGGCCACCCGGGTAAATCCATTGGCGAAAGGCCACCCACGCCCGTGAACGCAGATAACGCTGGTGACCCGGCCCGCCCACCAATCCAGGGGAAACCCATCACTCGAAAGCCCACTGTAGAAAAACTCTTAGCCCTCCTAGGTATTTTACACCAAGTGAGTCTCGAATCAATGACATGTACATTCAAAGACCATGAGGGTGCCTCGTCCAAACCAATTGATCTGTGACTTATTAGAATGATAGGCTGCTTGACTATTTATGCAAGTTAGTCTTTAATATAGGTTCTATAATTATTAATTATTGTTATTATTAATTTTCTTTTTTTAATATGCCTATTTAACATAAGGATAAATAGACTAGTAACCATAAGACTATAAGATAGAATATGACGGAGAGAGCCGGACCCTCCATGTGAAGAGGCAAGGACGACAATTCGAACGTGCGCGTTAGCTTTTATTTATTTATCTTTTTATATAATTTTTGTTCTCTCATGAAACATGATTACACTAAACTACATATATACAACGTATTTTTTTTCTCATTTATCAGTAGTTATAAATTTACTTTTTAAGTATCCGAAATTATAAATATTATTATTAATTCACTTTAAAATAAATACATGTTTAATACTTATCCGCCTAAGTATTTAGATATCTTCGGATTTTGAGAACAACTTTTGAACTTAATTAGCTTGCGGAAATCTTTATCTTTGATCAGATTTGTTGAATGTAGCTTGCAACTTGAAATATGTCTTTACTGCATCTTGAATAATTAGCTTGAATGGATTTGATTGTATAACCCGCTCTTGAATGTTTGTTGAGATATTATTCCAAAGCAAAAGGGGCCGACATGTCCAACTGTGGGAAGGAAAAGATACTCTGTACCCAGCCTGCTACGACAAAGACACTATTAGTCTCACCGCATGAGAGGTCTTATATGATCAGCCTCCGACGTGAGAATCGGTAAAGTGTTCACTTTCCTTAACATTTCCTTTTTAGAGTAATTAGTTGACTTTGGTTTTCTACGAAGGAGACCGAGTACTGTTCATGAGTAGCCATTCGTTATGTCCATGCCAGGTTTTTGTCTTTCTCGTAGGGTTTGACCTGCTCGTCTAGCCTACTCATCCTTATCCGCTATTCGTTGTTCATCGTATGACTTGTTGTTTGTCCATCATCTGGTCTTGGTTGTGCTTCAGATAGGCAAAGATCATCCTTGGCTCATTCCTTGTCTTATGTTGATGATGGCTCTATTAGTACTTTTCCTTCTCTTCTAGACGAAACGTCACTTGTCTCAACTGAAGTAAAGAACTTTGCCTCACCCAGTCATCAAATATACAAGACACAATTTTCATTCTCTACATGGAACATAATCTAAATAGGATTTTATAGATACTATATGTTTAGCTTCAGATCTCAACTTCTTTTTGTTAAATATTTGAGATGGATATGAGATTTAACGAAGACCAACACATGGAAACTTTCATATACAATGTTCAGGTCCAGTAGCTGATTCTCTTGGACTAGATTATATTGTAGATACAATATATCTTCAACTTCTTGGACTAGATTATATTGTAGATACAATATATCTTCAACTTTTATTTACCAAGACTTGTAAGATTGATCTATTATATCAAATTTTACATATGAAGACTTCATATTTTGAAATTGTTTTTCTAAGTATACAATTTTAAATCATCATCAAATCTACAATTGTTAAAATTGAGACCTAACATAATTGAGACCTAACATAGACCTCACATTTAATTGTTGTCGTGCTTCCTGATGGGTTGGTTTATTCCTCAAGTTTAAAGTGTTTAATTCCAATCGTTTTTGTTAAATTGAGTGTTAGAATACACTACTTTGAGATGTTTGTGTTTTGCAGGCTTTGACAGGTTTAAGGTGTATTTTGGATGCTCTTTGAGGCTTTACAAAACATTGGGATGAATTCTATCAAGGTCGGGATCAAGAAACGAACCAAAAATGCGAAAAAGCCGAAAGTTGACAATGTGGGCGTCCCAGGGCCTGCAGACAGGCGTCCCAGACGCTGCCAGGGGCGTCCCAGACGCCGGGTCTGCGCACAAAATCCGTAACTGACCAAATTATCCAGTTTTTAAAGGGGTTTTCGGGATTTTTGGACCTATCATCGATTTAGGGCTTCTCTAGGGCGAAAATAGGCTATTTCCAAGATTTCAAATCATCCCAAATCACCTTCCATCACACAATTGAAGATCAAATCAAGGCCTTTAAAGATCAAATCAATATCATGAGTGGCTAATTCATCCAAGATCATCCTCGGGTGGATGGTTGTAAGTTTTCTAGGGTTTTACATTGCACTTTTGGTTTGAAACATTAACATGGATAATCATTCGATTGAGTTTTCATGCTTTAATTGTTAGTATTGTCATGAACTTGTGATTGTTGAGATTTTCTTCCATCGTTGACATTATGAGATGATGATTGCTATTAGTTTCAATTCATGTTAGGGTTTGTTTTGTATTCTTGATTCATAAAGCATACGTTTGTCTAAAATACATACAGTGAAGGTTTCTTGAACCAGTTACATATGTTAGACGAGCGTTGATGCCTGCAATTGAGTAATCATATTAATAAATCCTCGATATCGTTGTGTTTCCTTGAAATTCAAATCGTTTGTGTGAAAGTATCCTAGTTGCTTGCAAATCCGGAAACCCGGGTGTGATCTTTTCTTTTATTATTGTTTACAAAATCATTACAATCACTGTGTTTGCTAAGTTGCTAGTCATTGTCTTATTATTACTTCAAGTTACAAGTTCTAACTGCAAATCAATTGAACCAGATCATTGGTTCACAAAATTCTCAACTTTAAAGAATCTAGAAGTCCTTCATAAAAGAATAATCAATTGAGTTACACACCGACCACAAGCTCTTCGTGGTTCGACACCCTTCTTACCCTAACTAGTTTAAGGTACTAAGGACACCCTCTTAACTTATCTTTGATCGGTCTCTTCGACGTCGATCAAATTTTGGCGCCGTTGTCGGGGAGATTGTTTGCTTGGTGTTTATTTTAGTTGATTATCGTGATATCTGTTTAATTCGTGATTATCTGTGTAATTGTTTTGGTTGTTATTCTCTTTCTATTCCCGATTACCCTTGGTGTGTTGTTTGTGCAGAAAATAGATAGTGCAAGCGAACGCGTTTTTCTGGAAGAACTTCACCATTGGAATTTAACCCGGAAATTAAAAGATTAGCAAGGCAAAACCGAGCACGTCATCGAGCTGAAGAAGCAATACCGTCCAATTCACCAATCATTGAACATCACTCCACTGAAACAGTGAACATGGAAAGCCAAGGAAACCGCCCGGGCTGTGGCAACCGAAACCGTGCCAACACTCCACCCGTGAACCATCCTCGAAACCAACACCAAAATCGTAATTCCAATCAAAACTGGAACTCTCATCCTAATCACAATGAGAATCAAGACCCAATCAATGTCAATGAAAACCCTCTTTTTGGCAATGCTAATCGAAATGGAAGAAGTCCAAGCCCACATGGCAACCAAAATCAAAACCAAAATGATTTTGATCACTTCAGTGTCCACTCTCGTCATACGGAGAATGAAGAATATGATGATGAGAATGAAGGTTTTTATAACAATGATGATGAGTTTCAACACAACAATGATGATGAATGGAATGAGGATAATGGTAACGAGGGCAATGAGTATTATGATGGTGATGGGTATGATGGATATGAGGATGATGGTTATGTGATGCGTAATGTTTCAAGTATATAAAAATATAATAAATATATTTTTATGATGGTCTTACGAGATCATGTTTTAACTTTATAAAATGATAATTACTTTAACTTAAAAACACACACAATTGGCAAGTGTACCTATCACAGCGTAATATAGTTTATGTAAGAACCAAGTATCGAACCAACGGACACGGTCGAATTCCAATACTCAACTTTCGTTAACATTTAGCCAGTTTAATTAGTGAGTGAGTTTTGTGTGCTTGTGGAACAGGAAAGTAAATGACAGAAAAGTAAATGGCGATAAAGTAAATAGAAGAAAAGTAAAAACGTGCGTGAAGTGTGTAACAGAAATGTAACAAACAGAATAGTAAATAACAGGAAAGTAAATAGATCAGAAATGATCAGGTTACGAATAGTATTGCTTTGGGTTTCAAATCCGCTTGGTACGTGATAATGTTCATGAAACACACCACTTTTAAAAACAAAACTTTAACGCGCGGAAGTCTTAACCCAGGAATTTTTTTTTTTTTTTATTTTTTTTTTACCATCTCGCGTAGCGCGAGAAAACAAGCTTCCTCCCTCGCGATACGCGAGGGAGTCAAAAACTCAGAAAGTTTCTCAGGTTTCAGCAGGTTTTCATACTTAGCCATTTTTCTAACTTTTTCCAAAATACAAGACAACAAATTTGCCCAACACATGGGTTTTAACCAAAAACCCCTTCAACAACATGATCACAACCCAAAAACATGTTTTGTTTATCAAATTACAATCAAAAAGGAGGAATTCCACCAAATCATCAAAACATGAAAATATGCATACGAGGATCCGCCAACGCCTTGGACTTGACTTTGACTACCTCGGAGCTTTTCCTACATTCACCACACATATCACCATTAGTAATGAAGATAAATTCATAACAAACAAGTAAATTCCTACTTGTTTCACCCATTCACCCATTTGACCCGTTTCCACCCAAATTGTCATTTAGGCTACATATTCTTGCACCCATACTACAAGTTTCAATTATGATCAACACATTATTCATTTCCATTATGGCACAAAGGCCATAACCCCTTTTCATTTATGATCAACACATGATCCATTTCCAATATGGCACAAGGCCTTATCTCTGTTTCATTTATGATCAACACATGATCCATTTCCAATATGGCACAAGGCCATATCTCCGTTTCATTTATGATCAACACATGATCCATTACCATTATAGGTTAACACTATAACTACATTCATTCATTGCACATACTAAATCATTCACAATTTATCATATCACAAGTATGCACACAATCACAAAACACATAATCCATAAAATTCACCATTTATCATCAATACTAAGTAAGTGCATAGGCACTTACCTTTTGGGTTAGACGACTCCGCTCCGCCTTCTAGACCCACAATTTGATTGCCTAAACATACACACCTAGTTTAGTAATATAATCATTCATCCAAAACACATACAATTGAGTTTACCACCCAAATTTCCATTTTCAACCCAAATTGACCCGTTTGGGTTATTTCCATATCCAAACACCCCCTTTAATCAAGAACTCAACTCAACCACTAGAATTCTCTTTCCAATACCTTGACACTAATTTTTTATCAAACTAGTTTCTTTAAGTTAATTTGGGGTTTGTTTAAGTGTCTAACACCTCTATAACACTTAATCATCATCAATTTATCAATTTTCATCAAAACCCCAAAACCCTCAATTTCCTCCATATGAACCCTAACTTTCAAAAATCAAAATCAAAGGGTTCCATGGTGTTGTTCACCTTCCTACACCTTTAGTTTAGCTAGATTATCAATAATCTAACACCATTTTACCACATGCAACCATAATTTCGGGTTTTCAACAAAACCCAACAAGAACACCATAAATGGTGGATCAAAGAGGAAGAAATCACTTACTTGATGTTAGAAATGTGATGTGTGAGCCAACACCTTCAAGTTACAAGCTTCAAACACACGAATTTTGGCTTCAACCCGATTTTTCCTCTCTTCCTCTTCTCTTGAACGACCCAACTCCAAAATGAAGTAAATTTTGACTTCTAAAGGTCAAATATGGCAGATTTGCCATGTTTCACCTTTAGCCCCTCTACTTTCAATCTTTTCCATTTCCTTCCATAACTAGTTAAAATTAGTATATCCCCGTTATTAACTTGAAACCCGTTTGTTTCAACTTATTTCTAAAATATTATTTTCACCATAATATTTATTAGAATTATTTATTTATAACGAGACCCGGATTTTGGTTCGTTACAAATCTCCTCCCCTTATTTGGGTTTCGTCCCCGAAACCCGGCTTCACATAAAAAGGTTCGGATAGCATTTGAGCATCTCTTCCTCGGTTTCCCAAGTTATTTCCGCCCCCTTTCTATGCTTCCATCTAACCAATACTTGGCTAATCTCTTTATTACGTAACTTCTTCACCTTCCTATCCAAGATTGCCACCGGTTCTTCAACATAATTCAACTTTTCATCCAATTCGATATCGTCCAAAGGGACAAAAGTAGATTCATCCGCCAAACACTTTCGCAAATGAGACACATGGAACGTGTTATGAAGTCTACTTAGTCCCTCCGGTAACTCCAATCGATAAGCTACCGTACCCACCTTTGCTATCACCTTAAACGGCCCGATGAAACGAGGACTTAACTTCCCCCGTTTCCTAAACCGTATCACCCCTTTCCAAGGAGAGACTTTCGAAAGCACAAAGTCCCCCACTTGAAATTCAATCGCCCGCTTCCTATTATCCGCATAAGACTTTTGGCGATCTTGAGCCGCCTTCAAGCGTGCTCTAATTTGGTCAATACTATCATTAGTTTCCTTGACCACTTCGACACTACCAAGCTCCCGTTGACCAATTTCACCCCAACACACGGGTGTTCGACACTTTCTCCCATACAATGCCTCAAAAGGCGGCATACCAATACTAGAATGGTAACTATTGTTGTAAGAGAATTCCGTCAACGGTAAATGGTCGTCCCAACTACCACCAAAATCCAAGGCACACGCTCGCAACATATCCTCGAGCGTTTGAATCGTTCGCTCGCTTTGACCATCCGTTTGTGGATAATAAGCGGTGCTAAGATTCAATCTAGTCCCCATATCCTCATGGAATTTCTTCCAAAAACGAGAAGTAAATCTCGTATCACGATCCGATATAATCGACACCGGCACACCATGACGTGACACAATTTCCTTCACATACATTTCCGCCAATCTATCCGAAGAATACGTTTCCTTTATAGGAAGGAAATGTGCACTCTTCGTCAACCGATCCACTACTACCCATATCGCATCATAACCCTTTCGAGTCTTTGGTAGTTTAGTGATTAAATCCATGGTTATATTTTCCCATTTCCAAAGCGGTATTTCAAGCGGTTGAAGCTTTCCATACGGCTTTTGATGCTCCGCCTTAACCCTTAAACATGTGAGACACCTCTCCACATACTTAACAATATCACGCCTCATACCCGGCCACCAAAAATGACACCTCAAATCATAAAACATCTTTGTGGCCCTCGGATGGATAGAATATTTGGATTTATGCGCCTCGTCAAGAATAGTTGTCAAGACACTTGACAACCTAGGTATCCAAATTCTATCAAAGCATGTCTTCAAATCCATGCTATTTTCACCAAGTTTATCAACATAAGAAATCATCCATTCTTTCTTCAAGTCGCCACCAAGTGCTAACACTTGGGCCTCCCGGATTTCATCAATAAGAGATGATGAAATTGCCATCTTAAATGACTTCACCTTGATAGGTGAATGACTTGACTTTCTACTAAGCGCATCCGCCACAACATTCGCTTTACCCGGATGATAAAGTATCTCACAATCATAATCCTTAACCAATTCAAGCCACTGTCTTTGCCTCATATTGAGGTCCTTTTGGTCAAAGAAATATTTGAGACTTTTGTGATCCGTGTAGATCGTACACTTAGCACCATACAAATAATGCCTCCAAATCTTGAGTGCGAAAACCACGGCTGCAAGCTCTAAATCATGGGTTGGGTAATTCACCTCGTGAGTCTTTAATTGCCTAGATGCATAGGCAATCACTTTCCCCCTTTGCATCAAAACACATCCCAACCCCGAATGCGAGGCATCCGAATAAACAACAAAATCCTCGGTCCCGTCCGGCAAGGATAAAACAGGCGCCTTAGTCAACTTTTCTTTCAAGAGTTGAAAGGCAGATTCTTGCTCGGGACTCCAAACAAACTTTGTCTCCTTACGAGTCAACTTCGTCATCGGCAAAGCAATCTGAGAGAAGTTTTCGATGAACCTCCGATAATAACCCGCTAACCCCAAGAAACTTCTAATCTCCGAAGGCGTCTTCGGTGATGACCATTCTTTAACCGCCATAATCTTGGATGGGTCAACGGTAATTCCTCTTTCATTAATCACATGACCCAAGAATTGGATATCGCGCAACCAAAATGCGCACTTGGAGAATTTAGCATAAAGCTTCTCCTTTTGCAAGACTTCAAGAATCTCATGCAAATGACAAGCGTGATCACCCTCGCTCCTTGAATAGATGAGAAGATCGTCAATAAACACAATGACCGAACGATCAAGGAACGGTCTACACACCCGGTTCATGAGATCCATGAAAACCGCAGGTGCGTTGGTCAAACCGAAAGGCATAACCGTAAACTCATAGTGACCGTAACGAGTGCGAAAAGCTGTCTTATGAACATCCTCTTCCTTCACTTTCAACTGATGATACCCGGACTTCAAGTCAATCTTAGAAAACCATGACGCCCCTTGCAATTGGTCGAAAAGATCGTCAATCCTAGGCAATGGGTACCTATTCTTCACTGTCAACTTGTTCAACTCCCGGTAATCCATACACATTCTCATGCTCCCATCCTTCTTTTTGACGAAGAGAACGGGCGCACCCCAAGGTGAAACACTTGGGCGTATGAAACCTTTGTCAAGTAACTCTTGTAATTGCTCCATGAGTTCTTTCATTTCTGGCGGTGCCAATCTATAAGGCGCTTTAGCTACCGGTTTAGCACCCGGCATCAAGTCAATTCCAAACTCTATCTCCCTATCCGGCGGAATCCCCGGTAACTCGTCAGGAAACACATCTACGAATTGGTTCACGATCGGTACATCGTGAATCTCCTTTACTCTTTCATTCACATCCGCGACACAAGCCATGAACGCCTTGCACCCACGCGCCATGTACTTGGTCGCCTTTACATAAGTGCACAACCTTACTTTACCCTTTTTATCACCTTCTATGTAGATGGACTCTCCCGACGGGGAAACAAGTTGGATCGCCTTCGGTCCACATAAAATACTCGCCTTATTCTTTGACAACCAATCCATCCCCACAATAACATCAAAATCTCCCATAGCCATAGGAATCAAATCAATAAAGAAAGTTTCGCCCCCCGCTCTCAACTTACAATCTCTAAAAATGTCAAAGACAAGGAAACTCTTATCATTAGCCGCTTCGATTTCTAAGGGTTCATCTAACTTGCTACTTACAAAAGAGGAATGCTTAACAATTTTTAAGGAAACAAAAGAACGGCTAGCCCCCGAATCAAAAAGAACTAGTGCAGGTAATGAGTTAATCTTGAATGTACCTGACACTACATCCGCGTTGTTCTTTGCCTCTTCCGCCGAAATGTGGAAAGCTCTTCCCTTAGGCTTTGGCGTCTCAACCTTCACCCCGCTTCCACCTTGCTGCTTTAACTCGGGACAATCCACCCTATTGTGCCCGGGCTTGTAACAGTTGTAGCATATACGGACTTGGCTTGGGCATTGATTAGCCATATGCCCCGGCTTTCCGCATTTATAGCATCTTGAAGAACCCTTTCTACATTCCCCAAAATGCACTTTTCCACATAACTTACAATCTTGCGAAGAAGGTTTAACAAACGGCTTCTTACTAGGGCTCTCGCCCTTTATCTTCTTCACCACCTGTTCCACAATTTCCCTTTTTCTCTTCTCACCCCTAGCCTCTTGCCTCTTTAACTCCACCTCCCTTTCCCGACACCTGTTTATTAAATCAACAAGCGTGGTAAATGAGGATGGAGATATGCTATCTCTGAATTCCACTGTTAGCATAGCATAGAACCTATCAATCTTGCCCTTTTCGGTCGATACCACATCCGGACAAAACTTGGCCCGATCAAAGAAGGCCCCGGCCAATTCGTCAATTGACTCAGTCGTCTGTCTCATGAGGAGAAACTCCTCAGTCATCATGTCCACCGCGGCTTGCGGGCAGTGGTATTTCAGAAAAGCCGCTTTAAATTCCTCCCAAGACATAGAGGTCACCACAGAAACACCTCTCTCTCTACGGAGATTCAACAACCATTCCTTTGCCCTCCCAGTCAACAGAGGCACACTGAACATTACCCTATCCTCGGGCCTGCATCTAGTCGTTTCGAAATTCGACTCCATATCCACCACCCACCGGTGGCTAAGTATCGGGTCCACCTGACCGTCGTATTCTTTCGGTTTAATCACCATGAAATCCTTAAGAGTACAACCTCGAGGTTCCTTATCTTTCTCTTTCATGACCTCTTCAAGAGAGAGCTTAATAGTTCCCCTCATTTCCTCCATCAAGAGATTTGTGGCTTGCTCAAATGCCTTGGCCACTTCTTCCTTTATCATATCTTGGATCCTTGGATCCAACGGTTCTTCGTTCACATCAACATTTTCGTGGTGGTCACCCTCGTCCGTCATCTCTTAACTGAGAAATAGTACCAAAAACACCTTAACATTCCTATACCTTCAAATCACCTAGGGTATATATATATATATATTTACCTACTTATACACATACATATACGATCACCTTCACCTAATCCTTGCAAATGTTCATTGTCATATGGTTATCATAAAAGCTCTTGCACATCTCGTCTTATTAATCATATTGGCCAGACATGTTTAATAATACGTTATGCCCAAGTGTAATTATCATATGCATATAACAATTCACAAGACAAGTTTCGGCACACATAACACTTTGTCATTCAATCAATCATATGCATTTACAACATATATACATAATCACTTATTAAATCATTACTAACCTTTCATTTCCGAAAGCTCCGAGTCTTAGTAAAGTCCTTCGTGGATTCTCGTATCATTTCCCCCATATCAAGAGCATCCGGTTTGAGTTTAGTGTCTCGCACACCAAATCCCTCAAACCATTGCTCTGATACCAAGTTGAAACACACCACTTTTAAAAACAAAACTTTAACGCGCGGAAGTCTTAACCCAGGAAATTTTTTTTATTTTTTTTTATTTTTTTTTTACCATCTCGCGTAGGGCGAGAAAACAAGCTTCCTCCCTCGCGATACGCGAGGGAGTCAAAAACTCAGAAAGTTTCTCAGGTTTCAGCAGGTTTTCATACTTAGCCATTTTTCCAACTTTTTCCAAAATACAAGACAACAAATTTGCCCAACACATGGGTTTTAACCAAAAACCCCTTCAACAACATGATCACAACCCAAAAACATGTTTTGTTTATCAAATTACAATCAAAAAGGAGGAATTCCACCAAATCATCAAAACATGAAAATATGCATACGAGGATCCGCCAACGCCTTGGACTTGACTTTGACTACCTCGGAGCTTTTCCTACATTCACCACACATATCACCATTAGTAATGAAGATAAATTCATAACAAACAAGTAAATTCCTACTTGGTTCACCCATTCACCCATTTAACCCGTTTCCACCCAAATTGTCATTTAGGCTACATATTCTTGCACCCTTACTACAAGTTTCAATTATGATCAACACATGATCCATTTCCATTATGGCACAAAGGCCATAACCCCTTTTCATTTATGATCAACACATGATCCATTTCCAATATGGCACAAGGCCTTATCTCCGTTTCATTTATGATCAACACATGATCCATTTCCAATATGGCACAAGGCCATATCTCCGTTTCATTTATGATCAACACATGGTCCATTACCATTATAGGTTAACACTATAACTACATTCATTCATTGCACATACTAAATCATTCACAATTTATCATATCACAAGTATGCACACAATCACATAACACATAATCCATAAAATTCACCATTTATCATCAATACTAAGTAAGTGCATAGGCACTTACCTTTTGGGTTAGACGACTCCGCTCCGCCTTCTAGACCCACAATTTGATTGCCTAAACATACACACCTAGTTTAGTAATATAATCATTCATCCAAAACACATACAATTGAGTTTACCACCCAAATTTCCATTTTCAACCCAAATTGACCCGTTTGGGTTATTTCCATATCCAAACACCCCCTTTAATCAAGAACTCAACTCAACCACTAGAATTCTCTTTCCAATACCTTGACACTAATTTTTTTATCAAACTAGTTTCTTTAAGTTAATTTGGGGTTTGTTTAAGTGTCTAACACCTCTATAACACTTAATCATCATCAATTTATCAATTTTCATCAAAACCCCAAAACCCCCAATTTCCTCCATATGAACCCTAACTTTCAAAAATCAAAATCAAAGGGTTCCATGGTGTTGTTCACCTTCCTACACCTTTAGTTTAGCTAGATTATCAATAATCTAACACCATTTTACCACATGCAACCATAATTTCGGGTTTTCAACAAAACCCAACAAGAACACCATAAATGGTGGATCAAAGAGGAAGAAATCACTTACTTGATGTTAGAAAGGTGATGTGTGAGCCAACACCTTCAAGTTACAAGCTTCAAACACACGAATTTTGGCTTTAACCCGATTTCTCCTCTCTTCCTCTTCTCTTGAACGACCCAACTCCAAAATGAAGTAAATTTTGACTTCTAAAGGTCAAATATGGCAGATTTGCCATGTTTCACCTTTAGCCCCTCTACTTTCAATCTTTTCCATTTCCTTCCATAACTAGTTAAAATTTGTATATCCCCGTTATTAACTTGAAACCCGCTTGTTTCAACTTATTTCTAAAATATTATTTTCACCATAATATTTATTAGAATTATTTATTTATTTATAACGAGACCCGGATTTTGGTTCGTTACAGTTCAGTTGACTAATCCAGTTATATGACTACTACAAATGTGTGACCCGGGTCACCGCTAGAGCCTCGTCCACACGACATTTGATTTGCAAATTTAAAAGCTTTAACAAGTGGTAATGCCTCCCGTTAAGGACAACAATTACCCTCAACCCTTCGAATGGTCATCTCCGTGTTGATTTAAGACATCGGACGTAAAATGCTTTATATTAGAGTTAAATAGGCGATTATATTTTGCTCACCGGGAGGCGATATAACAATGGGACCAAGTATAAGACGTACCGTTCCCAACATGACTTCACCAATTCTTGGTCGCATAATAAGTTCGTATAAAGACGTACGACCTTACTAGTGTCGACCAAGCTTTGGCTTATCAATCTCTACTTGTATAAAGATGTACAAGCTTCAAGAGAAGTTTGATTAAAAATGTTTTATACTTTAAAAATCAAGAACACTCACAAATATAAAGACGGATTTAGACAATAATAAATGCCCACCAAAATAGTGGTTTTAAGGACGAATAGTTAAAGACATAAACACATCACTTGGATTAATACGTTAAATATTAACATGCACCAAACTTCATCTTCACCTTAGCAATACAAAGAGTTTAGCCACAAATGCCCATACTAACTAGCATAACGCTGAGTTTCGTAGGCTCCCCTATTGCGGAACAAGGAGGAAGAGCCCCTCCGCTCACTAATCTCTACTCTAACTACGAACTGCACTCTCAAACGAGGTCTGGATGGGTGTTCTTTGATCTGAATTGGTGTGTAGAATGAAGAACTCAAGCCATCTATTTATAGGCCTCAAAATGAGCAATGCACGGCCATACATTGGATTGCACGGGCGTGCAAACATCTCGGGAATCAAACAGGGTACAAAGGATAGTGTACCAAAGTCTAGGGAGGGCAGAAAGGCATTGCACGACCGTGCAATGGGTTGCACCCCCGCGCAACCCTCTGCCTGCTCCCCGGGCTCGTCTTTTAGCTGCTGGTTTAACTATGTTGACCTGGTTTGACTTCTTGGGGGTCAATGCTCGGGTTTGGTCCTCCAAAAGCTCGATTTCTTCATGTTTTAAGCTGGTTTTTGTTTTGTTTATCTTGGAGCACCGAATAACCTGCAATTGTGAAATATTAACGTTTTAAGTATCAATTGTAAGGTTATTAATCAATTAGTACCATAATATGGGGATTATTATGCATGCAAAACATGTATAATTTAGGACATATCATTATGCTAACAATACTCAACCTTTCAATAATCAAATAGGGAACCGCAACAACATTAACAATAATTACAATCGGGTTCCCAATCGAGTCGGTGGGGGTAAAAATCGTTAACCTCATCAACCACAAGGGCCCCCATGACCCAATCAAAGAGCACATGCTAATGGGATGAATAGCCATTTTCAACCGGCAATTTTGGAAAACTGTTCTCCTATTGTACCGCCAAGGAAAGGGAGAGCTTTTGACATTCGGCTGCAATATCTTAATGCCCTTCTGCACTGTATGGGAAGTGCTACTGAAGAACCTTACATACATCTAGCCAATTTTGTAGTTATTTGTAACACCATTTGAGGACACAACTTCTCAGCGGATGAAGTAAAGTTGAGGTTGTTTCAGTTTTTGTTGAAAGAGAAGGTGAAGAAATGGTTCCTAACTTTGCCGGCCAACAGTATTCGCACATGGTCGGAAGTGCAACAAGCGTTCTTGGATGAATACTACTCGATGGCCAAAACGAGTGATGCTCGTAGAGACATCCGGTACTTTAAACAACAACCGGGTGAATTGCTTCATGAAGCTTTCTTGTGTTTTAAAGAATTGCTACGCATGTGCCCGCATCACATAATTGATACATGGCAACTCATTAAATCATTTTCGGATGGGTTAACTTCTGAAGAGAAAAAGTATTTGCATTCCTGTAACATCCCGAAAATAATAATAATAATAATAATAGGAAATAAAGCTTACGAACGAAGTAGGGGAAATAACGAAAGAAGCACAACGGACTCGTGGGCTTGGATCATGGGCTGGATATGGGAGGCGCAAGGAGGAGGGGGTAAAACCCTGCCTTCCTTCCTCCTTGTCACTACAACCATCATCTTCACAATATTCTAGAGAGAGAGAGGGAGTAGAGAGAGAAAGCTCTAAACTGAAACCTGAGGCCTTCATACTCGACCCAAGATCATTGTTCAACACTATTGGAGGTTGGAGAAAGAAATATCAAACGAAAACAGGTAACAACTCGTTCTCAGATTCGAATTCTGGATTGAAATGGGTTTTTAGGGTTTTAAAGGGGTTTTCTATAAAAAAAAAAAAAAGATGGGATTTTTACGTTGGAATTGCTCCAAAAAGTAGATATCTTGCTTCATGGAAGCTAGATATAAGCTTTGGACGTAGAAAGATCGAAGCTTGAATCAAAAACAAAGAACTTGATCAAGAACGGTTGAATCGTCCGAAAACTCCATGAATGGTCTGAAAACTTGATACGTCCGAAAAGTATTTCGGAACATCATGGATTTCGGATAGAACTTTTCAATCGAAAAGTATCTCGAACAAAACATTTCGGACGAAAAGTAATTTGGACTGAAAAGGATTTCGGACATATGTTTTCGAACAAAACAGTTCTCGGACAAAAGTTCTCGAACGAAAAAGCCATTAATAGAAAATAGTTCTAACACTATAGTTTTCGGTCGAAATAGATTTCGACCGAAAAAGATTTCGGACTTAGGAGTTTTCAGATGAGATATGTAGGTTGTAACCTTGTTCCATTCGTGACTCTTGAAACAGATATATTAGCATCCCACCTAGCTTGAAGCTTTAGTGCTAAGTGAGATAGACACAGTAGAAGTCAGGTGAGTTCTTATTGCCCTTTTTCCTAAACGGTTTTGGGCTGACATGCATATTGTTAAAGAGATAGTTTTCAAAGTTCAAGAATATTTTATAAGAATTATATATTTTTATAAAATGAAATATAAAGAGTTAAAGGGTATAGTATTATCTTTTAAACAAGTTTTTGAAAAATAACAATGAGATAAAGTAAAGAACGATAAAGGAGTTGTACTTCGGTACAGTTCGACAGTGAAAGTGACAGATACCATGTTATATGCTTATGTATTAAAGTGTGCTATTTGTCTATTTGAAAGTTATGTGATTATATTTCTATTTTGTGTAATAGTGTAATTGCATTGCGTAGTAGAAAGTCCTGCAGGCATGCTAAAGTAGAAGTCTTACACTTCGGTGTGAGCAATGCTAAAGGAGTCTTACACTTCGGTGTAAGCAATGCTAAGGAGTCTTAGACTTCGGTGTAAGCGAGAAAGTCCTACCCTGAGATGTGGGCAATGCTAAAGGAGTCTTGCACTGATGTGCAAGTGAGAAAGAAAGTCCCACCCTGAGGTGTGGGCAGCGCTAAAGTAAAAGTCTTACCCTGAGGTGTAATCGAGAAAGGGATCTGGTCCTCGGACCATGATCCATATGTGATAGTTAAAGAATGATAAAGTCACTTGTCCTGTACAAGTGAAACGATAGACAGACAGAGTACAGTAGGCCACCCTAACTGATTACCTCAAAGCTAAAGTTTTAATAACAGACAGAAGGTAACAATTTTATAATTGTAACGTTGCAAAGTTTTAAAGTAAAAGTTAAAGTGTTTTCAAAGAAAGTGAAAGTAAAGCTTATTTTATTTTATATAAAACCAAGCTACCAAAGAGAAAGTTTTACAGTTTAAAGTAAAGATAGAACTCACTAGCGTTAGCTGACTTTTAGTATGCAAGACATGTAGAAAGGGTAAAGCAAAAGAAATATGAAAGAGCCGTGAGGTCTGGATAGCATGGACGTCGGGTGCTGTGCTAAAGACTGACATTTCCATTCCCGATAGTTTATGTTTTAGACAATGAAGTTACATTATTGTTGGTGAATGTTTTAATTTAAAGACTTCCGCTGTAATAGATTCTGATTTCTGGTTTAAGAACTATGCTTGTTATGTTTTGTGCCAACTATGAGATGTACCTGGTTTGGGGCATTTCAATTCCACAAGTAATGGCACATTCTTGTCAAACACTGAAGATGACGATTGGGATTTTTTGGAAAGAATGAGTAAAAGCTCAAAGGCTCAAGCGTTGGATGATAGAAGATCAAGATCGGTGCCACGAAAGGGCACATCTAGGGATGGAAATGATGACCGACTCGCATCATTGGAAAGAGAATTAGCCAAGTTAAAGAAAAGTGGAGGTGCGGATATGGCATCGGTGAAGTATGATGTTTGTGGAGCATGTGGCGAATTGGGCCACAAGAGTGTCGAGTGCCAATCGGGTGGCAATGGTTATGAAGAAGTCAACCAAGTGTCAGGTGATAGGAACTATAATGACTTAAATTATAACACCTATCATCCAGGCTTGAGGAATCACCCTAATTTCAAGTATGAGAACGCCTCCAACCAAATGAATCCTAACTTCCAAGGAGCAAATAAAAAAAACTCCTCGTATCAAAATCGTCAACAAGGTGGTTACAATCAAGGTGGAGGTGGCTATCAAAGGAACTCTTACAATCAAGGTGGAAATCAAGGGTACAACAACAACCGAGGAAACTACCAACAAAGAAATTACAATAATCAAGAGCAACAAGGTGCAAACTCGGGAGGTGATGACTCGGTTAGCTCAAAATTAGATGCTATCATGAACATGATGAAAGAGTCGGATAAGAAGAATGAAATGAGGGACAAGTTTGGTTGCTGCGTTGGAAAGGCAAATGGGTCAATTAGCCGAGGGGGTCGCCCAAATCAAGAAAGACAAAGGGAAGTTGCCAAGTGATACTACCTTGAATCCATCACATCAAGGTTCAAGCACGAAGAATGGATGAACTACACATGTTGGCAAAGTAAGTGTTCTTCGCAATGGTAAGGTTTATGATAATAAAGTTGAACTTCCACCACAAAGGGTTGATGGGTTGGTGGAAGATGTTGATGAGGATGAGGAAAGTGAAAATGAGGTGGAATTTGTTAAGCCATCAAAGCCGAATGAAACTGTTTTTGAAAAACCATTAAGTAAACCGGTTTTGAAAGATGATTTTTCCAAGCCTAATGAAAAGGGTATGGAGGGTAATACTATCCCTTATCCGGCGGCTTTGGTAGAACCATTTAAAGCTAAGAAAGGGAATAAAAGAGGCCCACAACAAGAAGAGATGTGGGAAGTTTTTAAACAAGTGAAAATTAATTTGCCTCTTTTGGATGCCATCAAACAAGTTCCCTCATATGGTAAGTACCTGAAGGATTTGTGTACTAAAAAATGGAACCATAAATTTCCCAAAAAGCTTGATTTAACCGTTAATGTGAATGCTATCTTGTTGGGTGTTCTTCCACCTAAGCTACAAGATCCGGGGGAGCTCATCATACCTATTCAAGTGGGTGAGTTCAAAATGACTCGGGCACTTTTGGATCTTGGGGCTAGTGTTAGCATTCTCTAGAGGGGCCTTTATGACCAATATGATTTTGACCCTCTTTAAGAAGCCGAAACCACTGTGATTTTGGCTGATTTGACCCCAAAGCTCCCGTGGGGAATTGTTACTGATGTTATTATTAAGGTGGAAGATTTTTACTATCCAGTTGATTTCTTGATTCTTGATTTTGTTTCTGCGGGTAGAAGCAAACAACCTACGGTTATAATTAGTCGACCATTCTTGGCAACCGCAAATGCTCAAATTAATTGCCGAGATGGAACAGTTGACATGACCTTTAGTAACCGTAAGTTGAGGTTAAATGTTTTTTCACATATATCTAACTCTTTGTTCAATGGCGAATGCTTCATGGCGAACATCATTGATGGGTGCATTCCTCTTTATGATCCTTTGGAGAGCGAGGATAGCACCATAGAGACTTGTTCTGTGCATGACAGGTTACAGGTGGAAGCAATCAGAGAGTTAGAGGAGGAAGAGAAGAAATATGAAGCTATGGCAATCAAGGAAGGTAGACCACCATGGACTCACCAAGTGGAACCTCTACCGGAGCATATTGATACCAAATTAAAGCCATCATTGGAATAACCACCGAAGGTGGAGTTGAAGGAGTTGCCGAAGCATTTAAAGTATGCTTTCGTTGGAGAGAAAAAGACATTGCCGGTCATTATTGCATCAAACTTGACCGAGGAGTAAGAAAGAGAGTTGATGAAGGTGTTGGTCACCCATAGGGCTACAGTTGGGTGGACCATTGTGGATTTGAAGGGTATTAGTCCCTCCATTGTGATGCACAAGATCGTCACGGATCAAGATATCACACCATCACGTGATGCATAAAGGAGGTTGAATCCCAACATGAGGGAGGTTGTCAAAAAGGAGATTTTAAAGTGGTTGGACGCAGGTATCATCTACTCGATTTCTGATAGCATGTGGGTGAATCCAACCCAAACGGTCCCAAAGAAAGCAGGGATACAGATTGTGAGAAACAACACAGGTGAAGAGGTAGCCACTCGGCCGGTAACCGGGTGGCGTATTTGTATTGATTATCACAAACTTAATGCTGCTACCTTTAAAGATCATTTCCCAGTACCGTTCATTCACCAAACTGTGGAGAAATTAGCAGGTCAGAAGTTTTATTGTTTTCTAGATGGGTATTCGGGGTATAACCAAAAAACCATTCATCCCGAAGATCACCAAAAGACCGTGTTTACGTGTCCTTATTGCATTTTCGCATTTAGGAGAATGCCATTTGGATTATGTAATGCCCCCGCCACCTTTCAAAGGTGTATGATGAGTATCTTTTCATATATGGTGGGGGAGTCTATGGATATTTTCATGGATGATTTCTCAATTTTTGGTTCATCTTTTGAAACGTGCTTAAGTCAATTAGAAAAAAGTTCTGAAAAGATGTGTTGAGACCAATTTGGTATTGAGTTGGGAGAAAATTCATTTCATTGTCCAAGAGGGTATTGTGTTGGGCCATGTTGTTTCAAGTCGTGGGATTGAGGTTGACCATGCTAAAGTTCAAGTTATTTCAACCTTACCTCATCCCACGAATGTTAAGGGAATTCGGTCATTTTTAGGACATGCGGGGTTTTATAGGCGGTTTATCAAGGGTTTTAGTGATATCACCAAACCGTTATGTAACCTTTTGTTAAAAGATGCACCATTTGTTTTTGATGAGAAATGTAAAGAAGCTTTCAATGTGCTAAAACATAAATTGGTTAAGGCCCCAATCTTGCAATCACTGAACTGGTCTTTACCCTTTGAAATCATGTGTGATGCGAGTGGCTATGCGGTTGGGGCCGTGTTAGGGCAAAGGGTTAAAAAGAAACCAGTGGCCATATACTATGCTAGCAAAACTCTTTCTGATACACAATTTAATTATACAACAACTGAAAAAGAGTTACTTGCAGTAGTGTTTGCTTTGGATAAATTTAGATCTTACATTTAGGGTAGTAAAGTTATTGTGTATTATGACCACAGTGATGTTAGGTACCTCATGGAGAAGAAGTATGCAAAGGCCCGGTTGATTAGATGGATCCTTTTGTTGCAAGTGTTTGATTTGGAAATCCGCGATAAGAAAGGAAGTGAAAACGTCGTTGCGGACCATTTTTCGAGAATTGTGGTTGAGCAAGAGGAGCAACCGAATGAAATCAATGAAACCTTTCCCGATGAGCATATTTTGTCTGTTTCAACTTTACCTTGGTTTGCTAACATTGTTAACTATTTGGCAACAGGTAACATGCCTGAGCATTGGGTAAGGAAGAAGAGGATTCACTTCTTGTCACAAGTGAAACATTACATATGGGATGAGTCGGACTTATTCAAAGTGGGGGCGGACCAAATGATCCGAAGATGTATTCCGGATGATGAGATCCCAAGTGTGTTGAAGCATGTGCTTGACTATGCATGGGGTGGCCATTTAAATGGCCAGAAGACGGGACACAAAATCCTTTCAAGTGGCCTATATTGGCCAACGTTGTTTAAAGATGCATTTGAATTTGCTAAAAATTGCATAAATTGTCAAAAATTACGGAGTATTTCAAGGAGGAATGAGATGCCCATGCAACCGATCCTTGTGGTAGACATATTTGATGTTTGGGGAATTGATTTCATGGGACCATTCCCGATATCATTTGGTAACCTATATATCTTGGTGGCTGTGGATTATGTATCTAAATGGGTCGAAGCAATAGCCACAAAGACAAATGACCATATCGTGGTTTGCAATTTTATTCAAACAAACGTTTTCTCAAGGCTTGGAATACCTCGTGTCATCATAAGTGATAGAGGTTCTCATTTCAAAATTTTAAAATTTGGTAAATTGCTTAAACGGTATGGTGTTGACCATCGAATTGCAACTCCCTATCATCCCTAAACTAGTGGGCAAGTCGTGGTTTCCAATAGGCAAATTAAAGAAATCTTACAAAAGACCGTTCGGGCGGACCGAAAGGATTGGTCAACAAAGTTGAACGATGCTTTATGGGCCTACCGCACGGCTTACAAAACACCTATTGGAACAACTCCTTATCGATTGGTCTTTGGAAAAGGATGTCATTTACCGGTCGAATTAGTTCACCAGGCATTGTGGGCGATTAAAGAAGTTAACTTGAAATATGATGATGTAGGGAAAGAGAGGAAATTGAAGTTGTGCGAGTTGGAGGAGTTAAGGGATGAAGCGTATGATTATGCTTCAAAATACAAGGATAAGATGAAAGAGGTGCATGATGCGAAGACCCGAAAGAAAGAGTTTGTGGTAGGGCAAAAAGTATGGCTTTACAATTCTAAGTTAAAGTTTTTCCCTGGAAAGCTTAAAAGAAAATGGATGGGCCCGTATGTTATCACTCGGGTCGGGAAGCTTGGGGATGTTGGAATTGAAGACCCGAAAGACGGATCAAGTCAAACAGTGAACGGGCACCGCTTGAAGCCGTTCTTGGAAGCAAAAGAAATGGATGGAGAAGCAAAGGAATCGGGGAGCTTTATGATGAGCACATCGATTGATGAGGCCACCTAAGGGTCACAATTAAGTCCGGCTGAAGACTCGTAACTTAGCGCTAACGGGGGCCAACCCGAGGGAAGTAATTGTTTATTTTATTTTATGTAATTTTACTTGGTCATGTCGTTTGTATGTAGCCAATGTCGGAATCAAGGTTGAAAGGAAGCATCAGGGTCGAAAGGTAAAATTATCTATGTGAGTGTGCATCAGGGTCGAAAGGTAAAATTATCTATGTGAGTGTGCATCAGGGTCGATGCACGTCTGCGAAAGGGAGGTGGCGATCGTTTTCGTTCTTTATTTGCATAATTTTGGGCGTTTTTTTTTATATATTTATTTATTTTTTTACACATTTTATTTCTAACTATTTTTATTGTTTATTTAAGTAATTTTTTATTTTTATTTTATTATTATTTAAAAAAAGTAAAGTAAAAAAAATAATAATAAATAAATAAATAGAAAAGCAAAACAAAAGTTTCTGAGAAATGTTTTTGGCCCAGACCAGCCCTTCCACCGTCCTAGACGCTGTTACAAGCGTCCCAGACGCAAAATATTCTCTGTTTGAGGGTTCCAAGAGACCTCCTCAACGTCCTAGACGTACCTCTCAGGTGCACAGTAGGCGTCCCAGACGCAAAACCAAGCATCCCGAACGCTATTCGCGTTCTGTTTGTGGTCTCCCAGACGTGCCTCCACCGTCCCAAACACTTCAATTCATCTGGATCCCAGCGTCCCAGACGCCCTCTCAGCGTCCCAGACGCCCAACTTCAGGAACCAGGTAGCGTCCCAAACGCAAGGACCTGCGTCCCAGACGGCTGCGTGCGAGAATAAACGGGCCAGTCTGTTTCTTGTGGCTCAATTTCGGTGGGTTAACTCATTTGAACCCCATCCAAACCCGAAAATCGTCTAACTAATTCTTTACTCTTTCTCTTAAAACCCTCATTTCATCTCCATCTTCCATCTACCCACCTTCTTCCCTATGCATCTCATGAACCCTAGCTATATTCTTCTTTTATTATCTCTTAATTCTTCACCAAACATCAAGTATTTTAGGGTCATTTAGATTAGAATTTCGAGAGGAACAAAACCCTTAGGTTAGTTTTTCAAGATTTTTAGTCGTTTCTGAGGAATAGAGAAAGAGGGGTCCGAAAATTTTGAAGCGATTTTGGTATTCTTGTGCAAGCTTATGATAATGTGGTTCACAATCGGTTCTTGAGCGTATAAATTCACTAGCACATCAATGCTAGTCAAACATGAACCGAGGGGAGAGTAATTTGAGAGGGATGTGTATGCATGTGTGTTGCCACCGAAAGTGTGTCAAACTTGATTGGCTAAACTTATATTTTAAAAGAGATATAATTTTTATCGTTGAGATGTAATGCTATTGACAGTGGTAAGTCTTGTGAATTTGAGCATAACCTTAGACCTTAATTAGCATATGATGGGGCAATTGGTGCTTTTGATTATTAAATGTGGATGTGTTACAAAAGAGTTTGCTTGAGGACAAACAAATGATAAGTGTGGGGATGTGATGGGTTGGTTTATTCCTCAAGTTTAAAGTGTTTAACTCCAATCATTTTTTGTTAAATTGAGTGTTAGAATACACTACTTTGATATGTTTGTGTTTTGCAGGCTTCGACAGGTTTAAGGTGTATTTTGGATGCTCTTTGAGGCTTTACAAAACATTGGGATGAATTCTATCAAGGTCGGGATCAAGAAACGAACCAAAAACCTGAAAAAGCCAAAAGTTGACAATGTGGGCGTCCCAGGGCCTGCCCCAGGCGTCCCAGGGCCTGCAGACAAGCGTCCCAGATGATGCCAGGGGCGTCCCAGACGTCGGGCCTCGCACAAAATCCATAACTGACCAAATTGACTAGTTTTAAAGGGGTTTTCGGGATTTTTGGACCTATCATCGATTTGGGGCTTCTCTAGGGCGAAAATAGGTTATTTCCAAGGTTTCAAATCATCCCAAATCACCTTCCATCCCACAATTGAAGATCAAATCAAGGCTTTTGAAGATCAAATCAACATCATGAGTGGCTAATTCATCGAAGATCATCACCGGGTGGATGGTTGTAAGTTTTCTAGGGTTTTACATTGCACTTTTGGTTTGAAACATTAACATGGATAATCATTCGATTGAGTTTTCATGCTTTGATTATTAGTATTATCATTAACTTGTGATTGTTGAGATTTTCTCGCATCGTTGACATTATGAGATGATGATTGCTATTAGTTTCAATTCATGTTAGGGTTTGTTTTGTATTCTTGATTAATAAAGCATACGTTTGTCTACAATACATATAGTGAAGGTTTCTTGTACCAATTACATATCTTCGATGCCAATCAAATTTTGAGTACTAGGGCAAGCCGCCCAATCAGAATCATAATATGCAGATAAAGGCAAGTCAGGATCATCATTAAAGAACAACCCTTGAGAACAAGTGCCTTTGACATAACGAAGAGTATGCCACACAGCATCCCAATGAGGAACATGCGGATCACTCATAAACTGTCTGAGAAACTGAACCGCAAAAGCAAGATCAGGTCGAGTATGAGTGAGATAGTTGAATTTACCAACAAGAAGAAGATAGGCCAAAGGATCATCAAGAACTTGACCTTCATTGAGCTTGAGTTGAAAATGCAAAGGCAAAGGAAACGAAACAGAAGAAACATCATCTGTAGAAAACTCACTCAACAAATCCTTCGTAAAATTTCGTTGAGTCTTAATAAGACCAAAAGGATATTTGAGAACCTCAATGCCCAGAAAATAGTTAAGACTACCAAGATCCTTGATTTGAAACGTGGAATGTAAGAAAGCCTTCAAAGCAGACATCTCATGTTCCTTATTACCAATAAGGAGAATGTCATCGACATAGACAGCCACATGAACAACAGAATCTCTCATCGTCTTAGAAACAAAGAATAATCATTGGGAGAGCGCATATAGCCTTTGGTCTTAAGAGCATCAGAAAGCTTTCCATACCATTGCCTTGAAGCTTGCTTCAAACCATAAAGAGACTTCTTGAGAACATGACCAGGAGAGGATAAGGGCATTCCAGGAGGAGGAATCATATAAATGTCTTCATTAAGATCCCCATGTAAGAAATCATTATTAACATCCAATTGATATAAACCTCAACGCCGTTTAGTGACAACAACAATAAGACTACGAATAGTAGTCATTTTAACGACAGGGGAGAAAGTCTCATTATAATCAATCTCGGCTTTCTGAGTATCACCACGAACAACCAAACGGGCTTTGCATCGTTCAACTGTGCCATCAGCATTATACTTGACTTTATACACCCATTTGTACTTTATAGCTTTTTTACCCTTAGGTAAATGCATAACCTCCCAAGTTTGATTACGTTCCAAGGCAGTAAACTCCTTAGTCATAGCCTCTTGCCAAGCAGAATGTTTAGCAACCTCCTGATAAGAAGAAGGTTCCTTAACAAACTCAAGAGTGAGAAGGAGCTGCCGAAAATCAGGAGAAAGATCAGCAAGATTAACAAAATGTGAAGCTTGGCAAGCACTTGACAAAGTATGAAAGCATGATGAATCAACAGAAGAAGCAGAATTACAAACATAATCCCGCAGATGAGAAGGAGGAACAGAAGAATGAGAAGATATCCTGAGCTTCGGAGGAGGAGGGACAGGAGAAACATGAAGAGGAGGAGGAGAAGAATCAACTTCAGGAGAAACCGAAGAAGATGAAGGAACAGCAGCTGGATCTGTCTCCTCAAACAGATCATTTAGAGAAGGGAACAAAGAAGAAGGATCCAAAGAATGTAAAGACGGGAAAATGTGCTCAAGAAAAGTCACATCCCGAGAAACAAGAACCTGTCGAGTGTCAAGATTATAAAGCTTGTAACCTTTCTTTCTAAAGGGATATCCAATAAAAATACAAGCTTGAGCTCTAGGCTGAAATCTATCTCTTCTGGGTGTAGCAGTAAAAGCATAACATGAACACCCAAAAGTACAAAGATGAGTGTATAGTGGAGCTTTACCAAAAAGCATCTCAGAAGGAGATTTGCCCTTGAGAACCCGTGTGGGGAAAATATTAATCACATGAGTAGCAATAAGAACACATTCACCCCCAAAAAGTTATTGGTAACTGGGATTGAAACATAAAAGCATGGGCAGTTTCGAGAACATGCTTATGTTTCCGTTCCACCACCCCATTTTGTTGAGGAACCCCAGGACAAGTAGTTTGATGAATAATACCCTTATTTTAAAATACTCGGGATGATGAACACCCGAACCAAGTTAAAAATCATTATCAGATCGAACACGCTTCACTTTGGTACTAAACTGAGTCTCAACCATCTCAATGAACCCTTTAAGAATAGTAAAGACATTTTCTTTAGTTGTCAAAAGATGAGTTAAAGTAGTTCTAGTAAAATCATCAATAATGGTGAGAAAATACTTATATCCATCATATGCAGTAGATCGATACGGTCCCCACATATCAATATGAATAAGATAAAACATTTGAGAACTGGATATACTACTAGAAGCAAAGGGCAGTTTGTGATGTCTAGCCTTAGGAAAAATAGAACAAGCGTCAATAGAACAATCATGAGCACCAGTAAAAACATGCAATTGCTTAAGTTTGTACAAAGGTAAATGACCAAGACGATGATGCCAAAGTTTCAAATAAACAACATAATTACAGTTAGAAAAAGAATCAACTGTAACAGAGAAAGGTTTATTTGGATGCAAAAGATAAAGGCCATTGAGAAGATCTCCCAGAACCAATGGACTACTCAGTGAATGAGCCTGCAAGAAACAAGAAGTTTCAGAAAACTGAACAAGACCATTTGTATCTCTACAAAGTTTGGGAACAAATAACAGATTGTGCTTGAACTGAGGCACAAAGAAGACATTAGAGATAGAAAAAGTCTTGGTGATATTAACTGTTCCGACTTGCGTAACATTTAAGACATGCCCATTTGGAAGAAGAACATAAACATGCGAATTAAGCAATTGAACAATAAAAAAGTAAATTGAAATCAAAGCACATATGATTACTTGCACTGGTATCAATGATCCAAGTAGTGTCGACCGTAGTCGAATTGCAAGCAATAACACCTACAAAATTTGCAAAACTGAGTGGTTGAACAGTCGGAACACCACCCTGAACCCCATAATTCTGCTGAAGAAGTTGCAGAAGATTGTTGTACTGTTCAGAAGAAAGACCAGTAGGTGCACTAGAAGTAGGAACAGTAACACCAGTATGAGAAGCAACATTTGTAGCAGCTTAGGGTCTAGTAAATTTGAAATCTTTGGGAAACCCAATTAAATGATAACATTTGTTGGCATCATGACCCGACTTCTAGCAATGAGAACAAACAGAACCTTTTCGAGCACCAGAACTCTTTGATACCTGCACAAAAGCATTCATAGAAGCATTCTGAGGAATAAACTGTGTAGATGAATGAAGCTCCCTATGTTTCTCATCTTGAATTAGAAAAGCATAATCCTCATTGATTGAGGGAAGAGGCTTCATCATGATAATATTCCCGCGAATCATGTCATAACAGGAGTTAAGACCATCAGAAATTGCATCAATCGTTGATATGCTTCGCGTTTAGCCATAAGTTTGGAATTACCACAGGTGCAAAGAGGAATAGGCTCGATGGCATTAAGTTCGTCCCAAACAGACTTGATTTTGGTAAAATAAGTAGCAACATCATCATTCCCTTGAGAAAGATCAGAAAGAGACTTCTACAATTGATAATACTTTGCCCCATTACTCTGTCCATACCGGTCAGTTAACTCGTTCCAAAGTTGATGAGCAGTCTCAACATACAAAACACTCTCACTGATATCACTAGACAAAGTGTTAAGAATCCAAGAAACAACCATATCATTGCATCTTTTCCATAGCTCCAGATTAGGAGAGGAAAGAGGTCTGACAACAGTTCCATCAACAAAACCAATCTTGTTCTTTGCAGATAAAACAATGGACATGGCACGTTTCCAAGATCCGAATGCAGAGCCGTCAAAAGTTTTAGAAACAAGTAAGAGACTCGGATTATCAGATGAGTGTAAGAACAAAGGATTAGAAGAATCCATAGGAACAATGATAGGGGGATCAGAAGTATTAGGCATGACAAGAGAAACAAAGAAACGAAACTGAGGAAAAGAACACTGAGGAAGGCGAACTTAACAAGTTCGCCCAAACAAGAGGAAAGCAAACTTAATAAGTTCGCTAGAAAGCACAAGCAGAGAAGCAAAATTGACACAAGTTCGCTGGAATCAAGAAGAAGCAAGCGAACTTAGTAAGTTCGCTTGTAACAGAAATGATTAAGTTCGCCTACACGAACAGAAAAACGTGAAAACGATCCAAAAATCATCATAACTCGAAATCCGAAACGTATAAGAAGAAATCCAACCGTAGAAATGATCAGAAAAAGAAAAAAATGTTTTAAATGGATCAAAACATCAAACGAACCCCAATCGACACGAATAGCGAAAAAACTAATGAAAAATGAAGAACGAGTGTGAAATAAGGACAGAAAATAGAAGAAAATCACATAATCGAGCATATAAGCTCTGATACCATGTTATGATATCGAGGATGAACGCTAAAACAAGCGAGAATGATAAACGAGAGAAAGAAAATGAGAGAGAATGATTGAGGGTAAAATGAATAATTTGATTGATAACTCAATAATGATTACAAAAGACTATTTATATACAAAGGAAAGAAAACTAATAAAGCTAACCACTAACTAAAGCGGGCAAACATAACAAGTTCGCCCCTTACTAAGTTCGCTAACACATGTATAGTCACAAAACACATTTTTGCTTCTTCTTGTTAGATGTTTTGCTACTTTGATTTTTGTTTACCATTGCTTTGATTTGTCTATTTAATTACATGCTTCAAATTTTGTTACTTTTAAGTTAGGCTGACTTTTGAAATCTACTTATGATGCTTCAATTTTTATTCCATGTTGCTTAGAATTTTTATGTTTGTAGAGTTTTGAACTCTCACATCTATCCTTTTTCCTTGAAGGTTATAGTAGTCAATGGTGGACCAAGGTGGTTAGGTGGTGGTCAATGGTGATGGAGAGGGTGGTGGAGGAATGTTGGGGGTTAGGGTGGAGGAGGTGCAGGGCCGGCCCTGGGGTAGGCCGAGCCGGGCCGCCGGTCAGGGCCCATTTTTTTATGGAGCCAAACAATTATATATATATATATATATATATATATATATATATGTGTGTGTTATATATGTATGTTTTTTATAAAATTTTATATACCAGTTTTATTTATTGAGACCTTTTTATAAAAACTTAAAAACATATTTGACCCTTTTTATAATGGTTGGGCCCTCTTTAATCTTTATAATGTAATAGTTGGGCCCTAATCCGTTTAATCTTTATAATGTAAATATGTAATGGTTGATTAGTTGGGCCCTAATCCAGTAATCCATTTAATCTTTATAATGTAAATATGTAATGGTTGGGCCCTAATCTTTATAAATAAATTAGAAACCATCGGCTGTTTAAAAAAAAGGACGAATTGAATAACATAAGAAGCAGGAAACGAAGAGTCGAACTGTCGAAAAAAATTTGCTATAACGTTAATCGTCGTTTAAAAAAATTAGTTTATATATTTTGTTCGTAGGGGCCTTTTTTTTCCGGCTCAGCCGGGGCACTTAAATCCTCAAGGCCGGCCCTGAGGGGGTGGAACCCCTTCAACCTGAAAGTACCCTAGCCATAAACCAATAGAAATTTGTCATGTCATATCACGTTATTTTTACCCTAAACTACCCCCCTCACAAGGGGTGGAACCCGTGAACCCTACTACCCCAACGGTCCAATTCCATAAGCAATACACCTTACAATACACGGCTTCACTAACCCGTAATCCTAACCTGTCACCCAAGCCATCACCCTTGCGAAAGTGTTCCCGTCATACCTGTCCAAACCCGAGCCCCAACCCGAGTTGACCCCCTCCACCCTTATGGGGAAGAGAGATGGACGGGGAGTAGGGGAGGAAAAGGTGATGGAAGATATTTTTATAAATTAATTGCTTTATGAACCATAATTATACTTTATTAAAATAGGTAATTGATCATTTTGAAAAAATCTAACCCCTCACTTTAGCATATACATCCATTTTAAGGAATGTCTGTTTTACGAATTAAAAAAAAAATAGGAATAAATAGTGTGATTTTAATTACTTAAAGGACCATATTATATGTAAGTACGTATAAATCATATGATCATTTATGTAATTTACTATAATTTAAATATCAATAAAGACATGAAGGACCATTTGTTTAACATGTTACATGTACAATACAAATTAGAAATGCATTTACACTCATTTGCATGTTTTACTATTCTTTTCACCTCCATGGTCGAAACAAGTAGAATACCGACGAATAAATTCGCCATTCAATTTCCGTGTTGTTATCTTTCTTTTTCTTGTAATAGTACCAAACTTTATATTTATATACATTTAAATCAACAATCTAAAGAAAAGCATAAAAGCATGGTAAATGAGAATAATCTTGTTAACAAATATATAACTTTAACAAGTAATTTATTTAAAACATGGGTTTTTACAAACAATAACCCTTAGAGAACTCTCATCAGGATCTGTATACATATCCGATCCTTAAAATTCAAGGGAAAAAATAGGGTTTTTAATTTTTGAGAGCTCCATCAGGATCCTCAAAATACATAATAACTTGCGGGAGCTACAGTAATTCCCCAAACATAGGGATTCACTGTACAACCGTATCCTCTCCACCCTAACGATCTCTGCGTCTTCTTCCCCCCTCCTCTCCCCTTTCAAAGCAACACCAACAAATTCTACTTTCAATTTTTTTTATTTTTGAATGTGTTTCTGAGTATGATTTAACAAAATTTCCTTCTTTCCCGACGATAAATGTTTCTGATCGAATTCACGATGCCCCAATTGCACAAAACTTCCACCATAGATACTTTCACGAAGATTGAAGCTTCTATGCTTTGATTCAGAGTATTACCTTTCTTTCGTTCTTGATTCTTGAAACGACTTTGTATGACCAAGTTTGTTATCGTCGGGTTAGGGTTTGAGGCGTTTATGCCCAAAGAAGGTATGCACTTAATTACTATCACATATTCTTTATAATTTTCTTCTCTTTCCTTACATCTACATGACTGCAATTTGTTTCTTGGTTACAGGCTCAACAAATCTTATGTTTTTGTCAGTGGACTCAAAGACACCATTGTAGATGTTTCTCTTCCTTTAATTCGTTACATTTTTATACTTATCTTTCATAGTAGATAGCTTGTGGAAGCATTTTTTGCCAACTTTTGTTACTCCTAGTAGTATATGAACAAAACTTATTGTGTTAATTTTCATAAATATATTGAATATGTTTATACAAAGATTAATTAATGAGATTTCAGTTGACTTTATTTGTTATTCTTTTTTGCATCATAACATTTCAAGATTGTATGAACATAACTTATTTGTTGTTGTTGTTTATACAAAGATTATAATTAATTTTCATAAATTTATTGTATATGTTTATAAATATATATTTTTTTTTCATAATATAAATATGTAACTTATTTTAGTTGACTTTATTTTTTGATTTATGTGTTGCTAGACACTTGTGGTTATATCAATGTATGGTTATTGAACCACCATTTAATGGACTAACTGACCTTCTATTGTTATCATCATGTAAAATAATTGTTGGAGCTTCGTATTGGTTCAAGTAGCTATTGGAATGGCAGTTGAGCTGGGGACGAATTAGTAAATTCTGATCATACTTAGTTTTGTTATAAGTATATATTAATCACTAGTACGAAAAAAGCTTTTTAGGACGGTCTAAAATTTCTTTTTAAAACGGTTTCATACTAAACCGTCACGCCTCAAATCAATTACAAAAATTCTGATTCAAGACCATACTTGGTTTTGTTATAAGTATATATTAATCACTAGTTAAATCCATTCAAAAAAAAATCACTAGTTTTTTTTTAACGGCAACACCTAAATATTCTATAATAATTGGGTTTACCCGGGTCAACACCTAGAACATCCAGGGCAGCCCACCCCAGGAGAAACCCCCAAACTGGGTAAACCCCCTGACCTGACCACATACCCTTTTTTTGATGTGGCGAGGATTCGAACCCAAGACCTCCACTATAGGAAGTCTTGGGGCTACCATTGCACCAAATGGCCAACGGTAAAAAAAATCACTAGTTAAAAAAAAACTTTTTAGGACGGCCTAAATTTTCTTTTTAAAGCGGCTTCATACTAAACTGTCACAGAAGATAATAAAACCGCCTCAAATAATATACGTGTATATTCCTTCTCTCAATTACAACGGTTTGTAGTTGTAAATATTTAAAAATACCGTTTTACAAGCGTAAACAGAATTGCCTTAAATTCTCTCATTTACAGCGGTTTTGTAATTGATCTATTTTAAGTCAGAAATATGTATTGTTTATATCTTTTACAGTGGTTTTTTTTTTAAAAAAAAATTATTTTTTATTTACAGTGGTTACTTAAATGGATCATGGTTCATACCATTTAGAAAGTGAGTCACTTTTTTATTAAAAAAAATAATAAAATAATAACGATACTCTTGTTATCGGTGGGAAATAAACTAGTGCAATACCATTTAGAAAACTGAATAAAAAAATAAAATATAAAACAAATTTATATAACAAATATGATTTTAACGGGAGTCTTCAACGAGTCCGAGTCTTCGGCTACAAAATGAACGAACTAATTCTTAGTGTTGGTTGAGGTACGTATTCAACACGCTTTCTTAAAACAGATTTCACGTCTTCTCTAAGACGAACGTGCCTGTCTCCCAGGGTACAACAATTGGGACAATATATGTATTGCCGGAGATGACCACTAGGTTAAAGGTGTTTTGGATTATGGAAAAGGATGAAGTAGAAGAGGTTGTGAAAGTGGAAAAACTTAGAGATTACCCTTCTCTAATTTTTCCAGAATATTTCTAATGGGTGTGTGTTGTAGCAAGTTTTTCAAGGCTCTTTGCTCACACAAACTAGAAAACGTTTTACATAATTAATTTGTAATAAACAAAATTAATCTGCATTAAAATGGATTTTTAAGTGGTCAAAACAAAACTGTCATTTTCATTCATGACCAAGAGTTGAAACAGTAGCATTAACAATCTAATTGTGGACCGGACCTGAGATGCTTAGTGCGCACCTCAACTTTGTTGGTCCGCATCTCCAACAGTCCAATTGTAACCAAGAAACGCCGTGCAACCTCAGGTCGTGCGCACCTAGCTGAACCCATGCGTACCTCATGTCATGTGCACTAAACCGAACCATCTTGATCTAACTTTGCACCAAACTTCAAAAATACTAACGCGGCTCTCGACGATGCGGGTGTGCGCAATCGCCCGAGCCACGTGCTCGGGTGCGATTTAGGGTGCTTCACACCCTTTAAGGTCCCCACTTGTCTCTCCTTTCAAAAGAACAATTACCAAGGAGTGCTCCCTTTTATTAACCATTTCAAAGTTTGTCCCCCACCAATGTGGGATAAACTTTATCCATTTTGTTCCGTTTTGGACACCGTTTGGTTTATTGTGAAGCTCTCACATGGTAGAACACAAACCTGGAAAAGAATAATTATATTAGTCACAATTACATATAACTATTTGTGTTCAAAGTTAATGAAAGGTCATTTTTCACTAATTTTTCCAAGAATTTCAAATAAGCTGATAATCACAATTGTTGACCACCACCCAATCACAGGCAGTATGGAACACGACATGATAGAACATGGGCCAAGACACGTTAATGGTAAAAAAAAAACCGCTCTATAAGCATCACACGTGTGCAAATTTAGAAAAGGTGATTGCCTCCTTCACTACACATCACGCCTCTAATTTGGCCCGGGTAAGTTTAAGTCATGGTGGTCACACATATTACAATGCTTTTAAGTTTTACTACTGAGTTATTGTTTGCATGACGGTAAAAGTTTTATGATGAGCAGGAAACATGATAAATGAATTAAACAGAAGCCATGCGACTTGAGGTGAGGGAAACTTCACCCTTCACCTCAAGATAAATGTATCAATTTACATACTCTTGGGATCTTAAGAATTGGCATCGCTCTGTGATTTGACACAAATATTATATGCATTCATATCACATAGTCGTGTTGGCCCCCTAGCTAACAATTTTGGTTTATCTTAATTCTGAATTTGTGTTTGATCAACCGCATAAAAGCTCCTATAAGTTGTTGAGCCTCAAGCCTTGCACTCCCTTCATCAACCTTTTAGCGTCACATTTTTTTTTATATTTTCTATTCCCTAGAATATTTGTATTAATCGTTCCCTTTCTTGCTCACGGATGTTTCTTGTAAGGATGTCAATGTATGAATCATGTGCCCATTTTGAGAACACACGGCATACGGTCAAGCTTGCTGTTAAAAAAAATGTGGAGATTTTATATAAAATGCAAAAAAGGAAACACATCCAGCAAGGAGCTAGAAATGACATGCACGCGACAAATTTTGAATCTAGCCGATGCTATCGAAACTAAAATTACACCAATTTGTCCGGTACAAGGAATGAAGTTTAGCTTGATTTTTAACCCAAAGGAATCCTGTTGATTTGATATCTTCAATTAGTGTGACCACATATATTGTTTATTAGAGAAGAGTAGATTGTTCCTAGCTCAACATGAGATTAAGACTTGCACCACTTTTGCCTTGAGGACATCAGACTAGATGCATTTGTGTATCTCCAACGGATCACGGGTTGAGAACACATAAATCAGAGGAAGCCCGCACCAGTTTGCGACTTGCCAAAGAACCGACCATACGTAACAAGAAGTGAAAAGATGGTGTGCTGATTCTTCCGACTCTCCACAAAGCCGACAAACAAGAGATATACTACAATCCATTTTATGATTATTTTACCGAATCGATATACTACAAAGTAGTTTCTTTTTACCGAATCGATATACTACAATCCATTTTATGATTATTTTAATTAGTTTTCAAAAGATTTTATGTAGACTAAATGTCCAATTTAAGCTCTTTTAACAATGTATATATATCATATATATAAAAACATTATCCAAATACACATTTTAAAAAGATATTCTGAAAAGATAGAAAAAAAACTTATAACAAAAAGTTAAATAAAATAAAGAACCTTAAATCAAATAAATAATAAATCTTAAACTAAATAAAATAATAACTTAATAAAAAATAAGTTATTATATAAAATAATAGATTTTAAATAAAGTAAAATGATATAAAGTAAAATGATAAAAAGTAAAAAATTAACTAAATCAATTAAAACATAATTATTTTAGAATAAAATAAAATTTACCCCTAACTTCTTTAAAAGTAACTAAAGAGTGTAACTTATTTTTACTCATCCGGTCAATGCTAAAAAGTAAAAAGAAAATACATAAAAGAAACAATAAAACAATAAAATAACTAGGCTTTCTGACATATGGCATACTTTTCCCAACTAAAGAAAAATAAATGTCCCCGTGTCTTCTCTTTCTTCAAGAGAATTTTAAAGACATCGTCTACCTTTTAAACTACACCTGCTCTAACTGTCACGTATAGGGCTAAATGTGACGTTTATGGAACCAAATGTCACGTTTAGGGCACTTCGTCACCCTTATCCACCAAACTTTGGAATTAGCGCGCCAGAGAATGTCGGGATATGTTGGTGGGTTTTTTTTAGGGTTGAGTTGGGTTTTAAGTTTGTGGTGGTGTATAGTCACATATAGGGCAATCCGTCACCCCTTACTTATTTTTTTTAATTTAGTTTTTTATTTTTATCACGTTAAGATTTTGTAAAAATTAGTAGTTATAGTTTTTAAAATCCGGTCACCTCGAATATCGTTTTGAGATGTAAAAGTGAATAACGACTTATTTTTTTTAATTTAGTTTTTTTATTTTTATCACGTTAAGAGTTTGTAAGAATCGGTAGTTATAGTTTTTAAAATCCGGTCACCTCGATTATCGGTTTGAGATATAAAAAGTGAATAATGACTTATCTTTTGGTTTTTTAGTTTTAATCACGTTAAGAGTTTGTAAAAATCGGTAGTTATAGTTTTTAAAATCCGGTCACGTCTTTTTTATTATAAAACTAGTTTTTGTTTTGATTTTCGGTTTTAGATGTAAACCTATGAGTTTTTTTTCACGTGTTAACTACTCGTAAATAAAATCACATGTATAAACATCAAATACAAACACTACAAACAACCAAACAAACACAACAAAACCATATACATCCATTACAAACAACCAAACAAACACAACCAAATAAAACTGCATAGACAAATACAATGAGTTTGTACATATAAAACAAAAGTACAACTTTATCTAAACAATATATCTACCCCTCCATCTCGTCATCACCCTCTGCATCGGACCCACCCGCACCGGACGTGCTAGCACCGTCGTGGCCCAACCGCCGGGGTAGTGGTCTCAACAACGGCCTACCGGCGGCCCGATACTCCGCGACCGTGTGGTCGATGAGCCACTGCAGCATCTCCTCGGTGCGTGTAACCCGGCCCTCCTTATCCCGAATCATATCCAGTGTGGCAGCAGGCAACCGCACGGCATGGTACACGCGCGGATGATGCTGCGGCAGAACCGGCTCGACCGCCAGCTGAACCGGCTCATCGCCCCCGTCGGCCAGCTCCTCAACCTGCTCAATTTGGACCTCCTGCACAGCCAGTGCGTCGGCGTCCACCAACGGCTCGGGCACCCAGGCCTCCAACACGTCATATCTCCTCACCAAACGCCACTGCCCGTCCGAGAACCTCCGGGAGATCCTCATCCCGTTCGTCGTGGCTCGGCCCGCCACGCACGGGGGAACCGCAGCCATATGTAGCTGCGCCATCGCATGAGCGCATCCCAGGCCTCTGGCGATCTGCGACACGATGTTGCCGCCGACCAACGCCCCTCATGACTGCCTGTGATAGTAACCGGCAAAATAATCCGCCAGACCACGAGCGAGGTGGCAGGGTGTGTGTGTGTGAGCAGACAACGAAAATAGAAGAGGTCTATGGAAGTGACCCTATCGGTGCCCTAGCCACGTCCAGCGATGGACGTGGCGATCAGCCGGTGCATGTAAGGATAAAGAGGGTTTCGTATATGAGAGCCCATGCTATCGGCCCCAAACGCATAGTCACCAATCGCATGCCACCAGAGCCGGTGTACGTCATCTGGCCCCATATAGATAGCCGTGGTGTAGATCGGCTGTCGAGTCTCCTCCTCGGTATAGAGGTTGCTGACAACAGCAAACCGTCTAAGGGACATACGATGCCAAACCCCGAACATGAGGAAAGTAACCTCCGCCTCCACTCGTTCCTCTGCAATATCAGTCTCGTCCAGCTCTGGCAATCCCGGCTCACGCGGCAGGAACACAAATGTAGAGTACACCTCGAGGGTAAGCTCTCGGTGTGTGAGCCAGCCCATAGTAAATAGACTATCCCACGGGCTATCCTGTCCAATAATCGCCGCCGCCCTCTCTCGCTCGCCAACCTCATCAAACCAATCCCGTGACAAAACGGTGTTGGGCTTCACCTTCCTCCCTCTAAGAGCCCTAAACCGCCAGTGTGCCGTAGTACCCTCCTCAAACTGAAGGTGAGGGTAGTCGTCGATCCCTAAAATAAATCCATGCTGGTCATCGTCGGAATTTTCCATATATGCGCATAAATCCGTATTTATAATTAATTAAAATGTTTGTTAAACTAACGTTTAGGGTTTACGGTTTAAGGTTAGGTTTACGGTTTAAGGTTTAGGTTTATGGTTTATTATATTATTATTATAAGATTATATTATTATTATTATTTTAAAGATTATATTATTATTATTATTATTATTATAATAAGATTGTATTATTATTATTATAATAAGATTATATTATTATTATTATCATTACTATTATAATAAGATTATATTATTACTAATCTTATAATTATAATAATAAGATTATATTATTATTATTTATATTATTATTATTATTTTTATTATTATTATAAGATTTTATTATTATTATTATAAGATTATATTATTATTATTATTATTACACATATACCACCGTAAACCGTCGTAAACCGCCGTAATCCACCGTAACCCGTCATAAACCACCATAAACCTACACTAGATCTAAGGGCAAACCTAACAAATCTAAGGTATTAATCGGTTGAAAACGATAAAATTAGGGTCATAAAATTACTTCCCTGGTTGCGGTAGTCGTCTCCAACGGTCTTCTTCTCCAGCGGTAGTCGTCTATGTCGGTCTTCTTCTTCGGCGGTCTTCTGCGGTGGTGGTGTGAAGAAGACGATGGTTGCGGTGGTGGTGTGAGGAAGCGGTGACGGGTTGTAAGGTTTATATGTAAGAGATACGAAGCAAATGGTCACGTATGGACCTAAACGTGACCGTAATCCCTTTATTGGGACTCCCAAATAATATCCACAACTGTCACGGTTGGAACCAAGCGTGACGTTTATGGACAACCGTGATGGCTAGGCCTAACGGTGACCCTTTATTGCCAGAGAGATGCTGTCACCCAAGTAATATCCACAACCGTCACGGTTGGGTCCCAACGTGACGTTTATGGACCAAATGTCACGTTTGGACCAAACCTTCACCATTATTATTTTTATTATTATTATTAGGTGCCATTTACAGGCTAACCGTCACGTATATCCGAGATTTTTACGTGACATTTAGACCTAACCGTCACCATTTAGAGCTCACCTTTTGAATTTTATCTCACCTTTCGACCTATATGTGACCTTTTGATGTGTACGGGTCGCGTTTAATTACCGTTTATGCGCACCTACATACACATATTGATCACAAATCGTCTTCAAATACGTATGTATTGATGTATGTATATATATATGCATGTATGTATCTATGGATTTATGGATGTATGTAGGTATGCATGCATGCATGTATGGATTGATGCATGGCTGTATAGATGTATGTATGGATGGATAGATGTATGTATGGATGGATGGTTGTATACATGTATGTATGTATGCAATACATACATACATTTACTGTTTATGTGCACCTACATACACATATTATGTATGCATGTATACATGTATGACTATATGTATGTATGCATGCATGTATGTATGTACTATGACTATATGTATGTATGTCTGTATGCAAGTAACATGACTATTTGTACGTATGGATGTACGTATATATGTATGCATGCATGCATGCATGTACGTATAGATGTACGTATGCATGTATGTATGTATGTGTGCATGCATGTATGTATGTAATATGACTATATGTATGCATGCATGTATGTATGTAATATGACTATATGTATGTATGCATGTATGTATGTAATATGACTATATGTATGTATGTACTATAACTATATGTATGCATGTATGCGTGCATGCATGTATGTATGTAAGTATGTATGTATGCATGCATGTATGGATTGATGGATGACTGTATAGATGTATGTATGGATGGATGGTTGCATACATGTATGTATGTATGTATGGAATACATACATTTACCGTTTATGTGCACCTATATACACATATTATGGATGCATGTCTATATGTATGTATGCATGCATGTATGTAATGTCTGTATGCATGTATGACTATATGTACGTATGGATGTACGTATGTATGTATGTATGTATGTATGTATGTATGTATGTATGTATGCATGTATGTATGTATGCGTGCATGCGTGTACGTATGGATGTACGTATGCATGTATGTATGAATGTATGTATGTATGTATGTATGTATGTATGCGTGCATGCGTGCATGCATGTAATATGACTATATGTATGCATGCATGTATGGATTGATGGATGACTGTATAGATGTATGTATGTATGGATGGATGTATACATGTATGTTTGTATGCAATACATACATACATTTACCGTTTATGTGCACCTACATACACATATTATGGATGCATGTATGCATGTATGTATGTATGTGCGGGTAGTCGTCAATCCCTAAATTAAATCTATGCTTGTCATCCTCGGAATTAGACATATTCTACGCATAAATCCCAAATAATAAGATTATATTATTATTATTATTATTATTATTATTATATTTGGCCAATATCCGTCACCCTTAGGCCTAACCGTGACGGTTGTGGATATTATTTGGTGACAGACATCTCTGGCAATAAAGGGATTGCGGTCACGTTTAGGTCTATACGTGACAGTTTGTCTCTAGCAAATGTGAATCCCAATAAAGGTAACGGTCACATGTAGGCCAATACGTGACGGTTTGTCTCTGGCAAATGTGAATCCCAATAAAAGTAAACGGTCACGTTTAGGCCAATACGTGACGGTTGCATCCATTATATATAGATGCAGAGAGACAGCATAACTCTCGTATCGTATGCTGAAACCGCCGGAGAAGAAGACAACCGCCCTACCCACACTTTCCAACTGTGAACATCCACGAACAAATCTCACTGGAGCCACCTCTTGGTGGTGCAAACCACACTGGTATGTCTTCTTCTGATCCGTAATTGAAATCCATACCCTTACAATTATTTATCAACGCTTATTTATCAACGTTTTTCTTCCGTTCACATTCACGGTTGGTTCCAATTTTAAGACTCAAAAATTTCCCATGGAGACTCCATCATATCTGACCACATTTTTTTTATGTTAAAAGTTATTTACTTTATTGTATTCAAAAATCAAGATAAAATGGTGTTTGATTTTTTAGTGTTTACCAGTAGCATGATTGAAGTTGTATGGGTAAAACGGTTGTGCGTGAGGATTTAATGGACGTCGATGCTCCATTATTAGTAAAATAATAGACCTAATAATGGAGCATCGACGTCGATTAAATCTTCACGCATAACCGTTTTACCCATCCAACTTCTATCATGTTATTGGTCAAACATTAAAATGTAAAACACCATGTTTCCATGATGGAATTTTTCGAGACTCAACAATGGAACCAACCGTGAATGTGAACGGAAGAAAAACGTTGATAATAAGCGTAATAATTATAAGGGTGTGGATTTCGAGTACAGATCAGAAGAAGATATGCCGGTGTGGTTTGCAGCGGCAACAGCCGGCTCCGGTGATATTTGTTCCAGGATGTTCAATAGGTCACGTATAGGGCGATCCGTCACCCTTATACGTTCGTATATACATACATATGTCACGTATAGCGAGATCCATCACCCTTATACGTTCGTATATACATACATATGTCACGTATAGGGAGATCTGTCACCCTTATACCTTCGTATATACATACATGCATGTAACCGTCACGTGTAAGGCGATATGTCACCGTTATACGTTCGTACATACATGCATGTAATATGTCACGTTGGCGGGTATTGTTGAGTTGGGTTTTAGGGTTTTGGTGGTGTATATGTCACGTATAGGGCGAACCTTCACCCTTTCCTTCTTTTTTTTTAATTGTAAGTGTTGACACTTTTGATATATGATGTGTTTATACTTAAAATATTATACATTGTAAGATTTTATAGCAAATACAAAGATACATAAATACATAGGCTACCCTGATATAGTAATACTTGGGACGGGCTGGTGGCCTTGTAGGCGATCCATTATTGTAATGTATTGGTTTATACGATCCTGGTACATAACTTGCCATTCCAGTGCGTTTGTAAATGCATATCTCGGCCAATAGAATATCACATTCGGCACTGGGTAATCTCCAACCAATTTTAGGGTGATAAAGTGATCGCGGTTAACAACGGGTAGTGCTACAACTTGATACTCAAAGCACGGTTCTGGTCGTGTTCTCACCGGGGAAAAAGACTGGCTGCCAAATAAGCCTATAAGATGTACAACACAACTGAATGTTTGAGCAATTATGAGTCAATGGGCGGGAAAGCTCAGCCAACGATTCTCGGGTGCGGGTTCAACCAATCTAAGCTGTTACGAACAATGTCATAGAATCGAGGCATCTCGCGGTTCAAATTGGCCCGCCAATACGAAATGTTATTGTCCATTTCCGTTAGCATTTTTCCCCTAACCCACGCCCACTCATTTTGGTCCTTTCCTAAAGCCACAACGATCCCCCGAAAACCGCAGTTACCATCTGGCCGCACATCTTTTATTTTTGAAACGTACTGGTGAATCCATTGGGGGAGGCTATCCTTAAACCGCATAATTTTCAACACGTGGTTAGGTTTCAACATTAAAGGAAACCCTAGGTCAGCTCCTGTCTACTATACCTTTGAAGCAGCCTTTAACCAATTAGGACGGTTGTTAGGCGTCTTAAACTGTGACTTTGGGGTATAGAAGCTGTGCCTCGCCGGCTCAGGCATAGTTTGTTCTATCGTAGTATACGAGCTGTGTCTCGAGGTGGCAGGCCTGATTTTCTGTGACGTCTTGGCGTCCGATTTTCTCTGTTGCTGATTAAGATTTGAATGACCACGAGGGTCCTGACGTACCTCAGGCTCTTTCTTTTTTGTTTTGCCTGTAAACACACTTTCATACATTTTCTTAAACAAACTTCTTTTTACGTGGGGGTTGGGTGACGACATAACCTTTTGTTTCACGTTGTTAAACTTCTTTTCATAGTCGGGTTCTAGCGCCTGGGCGTACGCCGGCTTGAAATCAATCTTCCTCTAGTGTGTGTCTACCGCTTCGGGTGGAATAGGTGTGACTGGATTAAAATACTTAGTGAACAATAGGCAATCATATGACAACGGTAAAAAAATGTATTTCAAGTATAGATAACCTTGGTTGATGTGTTCCTCCAAACGATAAGCACATGGCAAGCCCATGGACGTGGACAACTGGTGTCCACACGTACCTCCTGTATCCAGCATCCTTTCCATTATCGTCATCTCTTTTTCAAGAAGTTCAAGACACCTAATAGACACATTATAATGTAATCCGGAAAACACTTGCAGTCGATGGACCTTTAATATCTTAATGCGGGAATCCTCGAAGGTTTTGCAGATTTCAATCTCCTGGCCCCGTACAATTTTACTGACATATCCGAAAAGTGTGTGCAACGTATTGTTGCTCCCTGAAAGGTAAATCTTAAAGTTGGCATGTTGGCCCTCAACTCTATTAGGTGTATGTTCACCAAAGTTGAGGCGGTCGTATATCCAACAAGAAACAAAATTTTGTTTGTACGGACACAACCAACTATTACAAATATATTCCCAGACCTCTGAAACAAAGAAAAAAGAAAAATTATAAAATGAAAAAATAGATTTTTATAGAAACATTAACTATGAAAATCTTACCATGTTTACCGTCTTCATTTAATTTTTCCTCCATCTTCCTGCAATTATAATCGTATAACGCGTCCGTGGGAGACTCACACAGAACCTTCCACTAGTATGAAAAATCTTTCCAAATGTTGACTTTTAAAAGGCCTTTCCACCTTCTGGTGATATTCTCCATGATGTGCCACCTCATAGGTTTTTAGAAGCACCCAGGAAGACTATGTCACACGAACTCATCAGGGCTAGGTCCCTGTCTGTGACAATGATGCGTGGCTCCACACACCCATCGAGCATATCTTTGATCCGCTCAAGGACCCATGTGAAGTTGTCCTGTCGTTCCCTCGATATAAATGTGTGCGCAATACAAAACGACTTCGATGTCGACATCACACCAATAAACTGAACAAAAGGAATGTTGTACATGTTGGTTTTGTACGTCGTGTCTACCAACATCGGGTGCGGGAAGGCGCGCCACATTTTATTGGAGGTAGGATGACAAAAGAAAATATCTTCCACGACATTAGTGGAGGGATTCTCCAGGGTGTGATACACGAACTCTTCAGATTGCAGTAAGTTTTCAAGTTATTGGTGTCAGGCCTATTTTACTTTCGGCCCTAATCTTCGCTGTGGTGTTGTATATGTCCTGAACAACACATCTGCTACTAGGAAACTCTTCACATACTGCTGCAAGAATGTGACGTGCACGCACGTGCTGCCGGTGTAACCTCTCAACCAGATCAATTTCCCTGGCGGACATCTTCCTAAGCTGCGCGTGGCCCTCCTCAAATGTGTGTGTCTCGTCTGTCACGTCCAACCTCCAACTATTACTCTTTCCGATGTACCTCCCTACGAGCTTAAAGGGACATGAATTTTTTATGCTCCCAGTACGCCTGACTGTGCCCCTGTATTTAGGTTCCCCATCACGATTGCATCCGAGTTCCATATCTTTTTTCCTTGACCGTCTGACCACAATGACGCTCCCATGCTCGTGTCCTCTCTTCTTAGCCCAATCCACCAAATCCTCATGAGAATTAAAATATTGAAATAGTTACAAGGTCAGACTTAAAACGTAGTACATAAAACAAATAAATAATCAATTTAAACGAACGAAAGAGTTGTTGTCATACTTTGTCTGTTTTATATGAAACTGTCGCCTTGCGTATGCAATCATCGTCCAATGCATTCTCCGCATCCCCATCGTTTCCTTTTAAATGAACGGAAGACTCACTGTCATCTGTGTCATTCCTATGGAAACTATCCGACATGTGTGTAGGTTCTGGTTGTGACCGGTACGAGAAATGTTCATTATCCGGTTCTAGTTGTGACCGGCACGACAGATGTACGTAATCTGGTTCTGGTTGTGACTGGTATGAGAGATGTCCGTAATCCGGTTCTGGTTGTGTCACACCCCCAATTTATTTACTTATTAAATAAATACAGGTTGCAACGATTGGTTCATTACACGACAGCGGAAGCTGTAATAGTGATTTCTAAGACTTGATTACATATACAATTACTAAAACTAAGTAATACTATGATCTAAGTTCTTCTAGTTCAACGATGGACTTGAGACTTGATATTCTACGTCCTTCCAGTTACTAGGAATTGATCCAACATAGCTAGCTTATTCCAACCGCGTCATGGCTAAAGGTTACCTGAGAAACATACTTGAAAGTGTCAACACAAAGGTTGGTGAGTTCACAGAGTTAGTTGTATTAGTGCTTATAGTTTTTCCCCGAAAACATGTACATGACTTTACCGTCATAAAATAAGTAGTATTCATTTGAAAACATGCCCATGACTATACCGTCATAAAATAAGTAGTTTTCCTTTGAAAACATTACCATGACTTAACCGTCATAAAATATGTAGTTTTTCTTTGTATAAACCTGATCATTTTAACCTGATCAGAATCCTTTGTAAAATTCAATTGTTCACAAATAGTTCCAGTTACGTGTGATAATCAGAATAAGAATTGTTGACCCATTTGTAAACTAGCTAGGAATACAAAAAATATGTTCCTACATGAGCCGTAACCAAACCATGACAATTGTACACGCCCCTAATTTCGTTATCCGGTTCTATGCGGCCATAAATCCTCCAGATTGTGGTTAGTGTGACTAACCATGACCGGGAGACGTCACTCTCCATAGTACTATTCATAGGACCCTAGGCTACAGTTAATGGTTACTAAATTGTTCCAGGGGACTTTAGCGGCCTCAAATCGTTGTAAGTATGTTCTTCCCCCAAATCGTGTAAACATAAAAATCGAGTCTTATTCTCTTGTTATCACATAAAAATAGTTGTAAGTATGTTCTTCCCCCAAATCGTGGAGTGTTGTTCATCCGAACAATCGTTGAGTGTACTTGTGTCCAGCTGTTTAGTTGAGCAAGTTTTCTCCCCGTTTGTTTAAAAACAATTTAAAACAAGTAGTAAAAGTGGGGCCATGAGACTCACAAGAAGTTAAACCAGAATGTTCGTAATGTCAAATGTATAAGCAATGTAATTCATGTTTTCAACACATAACAAGTAAGTATGTTTCTCCCCCGATGTTTACAAAACAGTAAAGAGTTAAAAGGGGGCCGTGAACTCACCTTGAGTCTGTGTATGCTTGCAATGATAATTGTTCTAGTCAACTTGACTATTCGTACTGTAATTACAAAAGGGTAATTCGTGTTAAAACCGAACGTCTTATATGCAAATTGTTCACCGACTTAGTAAATCTGATTGCTTTTGTTTAAAATATCTTCTTAGTTTTTCAACACTTGTTTCGTTATAAAACAGTTCTAAGTTACTGCCCAATGGGACTGATGAACAGGTATCGAAACTACCTAGTTTCGATTGAACAGGACAGATGTCGAAACTACCTAGTTTCGATTGAGTAAACTGAGTATCGAAACTACCTGGTTTCGATTAAGTAATAGGTATCGAAACTACCTAGTTTCGATTGAGTAAACAGGTATCGAAACTACCTAGTTTCGATTGAGTAATAGGTATCGAAACTACCTAGTTTCGATTGAGCAAACAGGTATCGAAACTCCTAGTTTCGATTGAGTAAACAGGTATCGAAACTCCTAGTTTCGATTGAGTAAACAGGTATCGAAACTATAGTTTCGATTACTGGACTTTTGATTGACAGAATCAGTCCTGCATATTTTTATGTTTTAGTCTTGAATTTGACACACTTTTCTTGTTATCTTACTTGCGTTCGAACGATTTGTATGTTTACCTACGGTTTTAAAGAAAATAATATGGATGGTATCGAGTTTTTACCTCTGGACAGAGATGATGATTTTGAGAGAAACAGAGAATGATTTTGAGCTCCTTAGCTTGATTCTTGAGAAAAAACACTTGGAACTCTCCTTATAATACCGAAATAAAGGATTCGAGTCTTTGATTATGGAAGAACACCAACAGATGGATGATTTTGCCTTGAAATTGGATGAATACCTAAGAAATAAAGGATGAAAGTGGTGGTGTTGTTGGTGCCGTAAAAGAGAGAAAAATACGGTGGAGTGTATGTTTGGAATTGGTAAGTGATAGATATGATGGAAGGTGAGCTCTTGTCAAGTTTTAGAAGGCAAGAGGCATGGTATAAGGATTAAAGAATTTGGATGGAAAGATTTGATTGGTGAAAGACCCCATTTAGGGCATCTCGTCCGAGAACAGGAAAAGGGTTGGGGGAGTTTGGTTTGGGTAGATATTTAGTTAGTTTAGGTACTAGTTATCTAGATTATTAGATAGTATTAATCGAAATTAGAGTTCCAACGGTAATTTAGTTCGGTTTAGGTTCTTGACGGAACTCGAATTATGGTTTATTATTTAAGGACTAGTTTGATGAAAAACAATAATATATTCAAATCACGAGTTGTATAATTCGTTGGGGTGATTATTTGTAGGTATGAGTACCTAAAGGTGGCGCTACATAGTAACGTCTTCGAAAAGTCAATTATTTTACTTTTACGTATATTATATATATATTTTTCTGGTTATTTATTTTGACCACTAGTGTTCGTATTTAGTCGGGTTATCCTGGTACGTGAACCGGTAACTCTTAGAATTACCAAATATGAAATGAGACCATGTACGGTTTTTGTTAGACCTTAATGTCCTTGTTTGTGAAATTAAATAAATCACAAAAACAATTAAAATGTAAACTTGTTTATAGTATGTACGAATATTGACCTGAAATATCGGGTGTCACATTCTCCCCATGTTAACAGAATTTCGTCCCGAAATTCAATTATTGTCATCTTGACTTGGAGTGTTCGTGAACAAGGACGGATACTTGGCTTTCATTTTATCTTCCCGCTCCCACGTATACTCGGGGCCGCGCTTTGAATCCCAACGTACCTTAACCAATTTAATCCGGCTACGCCTTGTTTTCTGAACCTTCCAATCTGAGACTTCAATGAGTTCCTCAACGAAGTGTAGCTTGTTATCTATGTGAATCTCATCAGTCGGTATAATTAATGTCCCGTCTGATAAGCACTTCTTGAGATTTGATACATGAAACGTATCATGTACATTGCTTTAGATCTTGTGGCAACTTGAGCTTGTATGCTACAGGGCCAACCCTAGTCAAAATTTCAAATGGTTCAACATACCTAGGGTTAAGCTTGCCACGGTTGCCAAATCTTGCAACTCCTTTCCAAGATGAGACCTTTAACATGACTTTGTCTCCCACTTGGAATTTTAATGGCTTTCGTCTGTTGCTAGTACAACTCTCTTTCGTCTGTCTTGAGTGGCTTTCAGACGATCTTTTATTTCGACGATCTTGTCAGTGGTTTCCTAGCCCATATCAGGACCAGTCAAATGCTTTTCGCCAACCTCCGCCCAACATAGCGATGAGTGACACTTACATCCATACAAAGCCTTAGTGGAGCGGCTTTAATGCTGGTATGGTAGTTGGTATTATATGAAAACTCAAGACTCAGCCAACGGCGGTGAGTATCCCTATTTCCTCTGAAATCGGTTACACACGCACGGAGCACATCTTTTAAAGTTTGGATGGTCCTTTTACTTGGACCGTTCATCTGGGGATGATATGCAGTGCTCATGTAAAGGCGTGTGCCCAAGGCTTCTTGTACAGACTGCCAGGTTCTTGACATGAATCGATTGTCCCTTTTAGAGAAAATGGAAACTGGCATACCATGCCTAGCCTTAATTCCCTTAATATTTAGCCTTGCACGCTTCTTACTTTCATCTGTCTCCTTTACTGGTAGGGAATGCACGGATTTCGTCAAATGACTGACGATTACCATATAGTATCATAGTCGCTAGGTGTTCTGGGTGAATTTGTAATGAAATCCATGGAATTCTCTTCCCCTTCCCATTGATAAATATGAGTTTGTTGTGATCACTCAGGTGATTCCTAACATTCTACTTGTACTGCCAAGTATCTCCTAGCATAGATAGCTATTTCTTCTCTCATGTTTGGCCACATTATGGAGTTCCTCGGGGTCCTTATACGTTTCATTCGATTCTGGATGAACGGAGTACTTGGGCTTTATGGACTTCATCCATAACCTCCCACATAGGCTACCGATACCTGGTACCCAAATTATATCTGTATCATCCAACTTAGGCTTCAATTGTTTGATTCCATTTACTTGGTAATCAGTATTCGAAAGCAAAGTGAATACTTCCCCGACTAACGATATTAAACGTGCAAGAATCCCTTTATTTGATTATCCTCAATATGGTAGGATTATGTGATGCTCATTCATGGTAATGAAAGGAATGGTGCCTGCGAATCTTGAGCGTATGTTGACACATACTCTCTATTCGTCTACGCACTATAGGTCTTATGAAAGAATTACTCGACGAGGTGTCCAAGTTTTTGTTGTATATTGGGTAGTAATGAAACAGTATGAAAATGAAACTTTATGTTTGTCCCTCTTATGCTTTTCGAAAGCATTTTCCCGGACTAAGACTTTTCTCTTATTTCAGGTTTCATATTTTCTAGGATTTTCCTCTCCATGTGCCTTCATGGAGCTAGGAATTGATGTTCCTTGGGAGCTCTTATTTGCGAACTTCGAGTCTAATCACCACTTTACCCCTTTGCTTGCACTACCTTTCGAGGCAGACTAGCCTTTGGGTTGTAGCGTCCTGATATGTAAACTCATGTCTCGACTACCATACCTTCAAAGTATGTAAGCCATACGAAGTTCGATGTTTGTTTGGAATATTCACATTCCGTCTAGCTGAGGGAATGAATAGTAATACTATGAGAATGGTCTCATCGAATTAGTGCTTTCCCCAAAATGGGCTAGGGGTTTGTCAACCCATTAAGTTGGCGGAGATGTTTTAGGAGTTTTACAAATGCCATCTTGTAGTCATTCAGTGTGTCTACACTTCCTTAGGGTTTGAATGGCACTTTGGTGACTTACCATTACGTATTCCACTCATTCAAGTTATAGCCTCAAAATCCTTAGCACAAGGATAAGCTTGAGGTAATGAGTGTTGAACGTCGAGACTCTTGTATTCTAACTGAGTCTACTCCAAGAGATCATTTCTTAACGATAGATGCTCTAGAGCTTCCCAATTATAGAAAACTAGGAGTGAAAGATGCAATCACACCTCTCCTCTAGGCTAAATCTGGGATCCATCCATCAAGATGAACCTTTGGGAAGTGCGAGTACAAAAGAGTAATAAATTATTCTTCTCAACTCTTTATGAACAGTGGTCTGTTGTGAATAGCTCGAGCTTACGTCCCTTATGCATATCATGAACTAATGAGATTAGCATGAAATTCCGCATTTGGGACTCCTTTAAGAGTTTTGCATGTCGTTTCCCTGTTAGTGCGACAATAGTCGTTAGTCCACACTTAGGTTTCTTTGGCATTCGCTTGAGCATCAACCCCGTCTTATCCATTACCGAGAGAATAGTTAGACTTAAAGGTATATTGAATGTCAATGGCTGCGAGAGCAACCCTGTTTGACCGATATTCTGAAATGTCAGATTAGCTACTTGTCTCACATAGAGCTTCCACAATACCTCATAGGTACTATGTATATGCGGGTCAGAATTATTTTCTGCCCCATTACCGGAGTTAGGGCCTGGCACTCCTGACAAAAATTTCAAGTAAATGTGAGACTAAATTGTACGATGGATCTTGAGATTATGCTATAATCTCCCACAATAATTATGCAATTATTGTAAGCGTGGGTTGTGGTAATGCTCAATTTAAAGCTATCTTGACCAGTAGAATCTCAAAGAATGAATGTGCGAATTCCTTCGCCGTTCAGGATTCACTAAGGATTGGTTGAATTCAATTTGAATTTCTCTCGTTCCTCCAAAACTAGGAGAATGCTTTGTGGGCACCTAATTGAGAAGTCTGATTTGTTAAGATTCAATCATTAATCAAGTGATTGAGAACATGAGTTGATCATCAGCTTAGACAGCAAGACTCACTAAAGTTCCCATGCACTGCAAATTATGATTACGTGTGCACCCGTAATGATAATTTGCCTTGCCTGATCCCTATAGTGTTTCTTCTATCCCTAGCTTTTAATCAAAAGGGATTTGAAATGATCATTAGATTGCGTTTGTACATTTGTACAGGAGTGTGTATTGTTTTATCGGATTACTCTTAATTATGTGTACCAATACACATGAATCTGTCGAATATGGCAGTTGTCGGATGAGGCTAATGGTAGAGAGGCACCACCAGTGTCTCTTAAAAAAATGTGCATGGTGAAATTCAGGCACTATGTGTTGGGCAGAGATCCTCAAACGAGTGTCGAGCAACTCATGCTCCAAGTCTGTATATATGCATGAATCCACATGATCCTGATGTATGTCTGGGTCTCCTAACCCTTGGAGTTATCTCCCATTTAGTCCTGCTTATTCACCTTGAATTCCCTTCTGTCTGGGCAATCATGCCTGCCATATATCATGGCGAGAGTCTAGGCATCCGATCCGACAACTTATGAAGGAGAGTATTTATACCGCAAATACATTAGAAAGATAGCTGCCTCCATGGCTGGAGTAGTTGTGGTGCAGGCATAGGTGCAGATTCTGGTACGGGTTCAGCCTGTTGTGATACCAAGATCGGTAACTGACGATCGTCGCCGTCGTCGTCCAAGCTCAGCTCGTAACTCGATCTTCTAAGGTTGCAGTATGCTGAGTACCCGTTATTATTGACTCGTAATCCGTACAGTAACATGTTATAAGTGTTTATTATTTCCACATTATTGTATGTGTTTAAGTGTTCACTACATGTGCCATGTAATTGTATTAGTGTAGCTAATTGTACCCTAGTGTAACTCCATACACTAATAGTCTACACAATTTGTTCGGCAACGGTTGGAATTCCTATGTTCAAGTCTTGGGTGTTTTTAGTGTGATGCAAGTCTTAGAAATCTTGGTCCCTAAATGAGTCCGGTTAGAGCCTAGGTATCACAAAGGAAACCTAATTCGCTAAAACCATTGCTCTGATACCAATCTGTCACACCCCCAATTTATTTACTTATTAAATAAATACAGGTTGCAACGATTGGTTCATTACACGATAGCGGAAGCTGTAATAGTGATTTCTAAGACTTGATTACATATACAATTACTAAAACTAAGTAATACTATGATCTAAGTTCTTCTAGATCAACGATAGACTTGAGACTTGATATTCTACGTCCTTCCAGCTACTAGGAATTGATCCAACATTGCTAGCTTATTCCAACCGCGCCATGGCTAAAGGTTACCTGAGAAACATACTTGAAAGTGTCAACACAAAGGTTGGTGAGTTCATAGAGTTAGTTGTATTAGTGCTTATAGTTTTTCCCCGAAAACATGTACATGACTTTACCGTCATAAAATAAGTAGTATTCATTTGAAAACATGCCCATGACTATACCGTCATAAAATAAGTAGTTTTCCTTTGAAAACATTACCAAGACTTAACCGTCATAAAATATGTAGTTTTTCTTTGTATAAACCTAATCATTTTAACCTGATCAGAATCCTTTGTAAAATTCAATTGTTCACAAATAGTTCCAGTTGCGAGTGATAATCAGAATAAGAATTGTTGACCCATTTGTAAACTAGCTAGGAATACAAATAATATGTTCCTACATGAGCCGTAACCAAACCATGACAATTGTACATGCCCCTAATTTCGTTATCCGGTTCTATGCGGCCATAAATCCTCCAGATTGTGGTTAGCGCGACTAACCATGACCGGGAGACGTCACTCTCCATTGTACTATTCATAGGACCCTAGGCTACAGTTAATGGTTACTAAATTGTTCCAGGGGACTTTAGCGGCCTCAAATCGTTTAACTCATGTAAACATAAAAATCGAGTCTTATTCTCTTGTTATCACATAAAAATAGTTGTAAGTATGTTCTTCCCCCAAATCGTGGAGTGTTGTTCATTCGAACAATCGTTGAGTGTACTTGTGTCCAGCTGTTTAGTTGAGCAAGTTTTCTCCCCGTTTGTTTAAAAACAATTTAAAACAAGTAGTAAAAGTGGGGCCATGAGACTCACAAGAAGTTAAACCAGAATGTTCGTAATGTCAAATGTATAAGCAATGTAATTCATGTTTTCAACACATAACAAGTAAGTATGTTCTCCCCTGATGTTTACAAAACAGTAAAGAGTTAAAAGGGGGCCGTGAACTCACCTTGAGTTTGTGTATGCTTGCAATGATAATTGTTCTAGTCAACTTGACTATTCGTACCCTAATTACAAAAGGGTAATTCGTGTTAAGACCGAACGTCTTATATGCAAATTGTTCACCGACTTAGTAAATCTGATTGCTTTTGTTTAAAATATCTTCTTAGTTTTTCAACACTTGTTTCGTTATAAAACAGTTCTAAGTTACTGCCCAATGGGACTGATGAACAGGTATCGAAACTACCTAGTTTCGATTGAACAGGACAGATGTCGAAACTACCTAGTTTCGATTGAGTAAACTGAGTATCGAAACTACCTGGTTTCGATTAAGTAATAGGTATCGAAACTACCTAGTTTCGATTGAGTAAACAGGTATCGAAACTACCTAGTTTCGATTGAGTAATAGGTATCGAAACTACCTAGTTTCGATTGAGCAAACAGGTATCGAAACTCCTAGTTTCGATTGAGTAAACAGGTATCGAAACTCCTAGTTTCGATTGAGTAAACAGGTATCGAAACTATAGTTTCGATTACTGGACTTTTGATTGACAGAATCAGTCCTGCATATTTTTATGTTTTAGTCTTGAATTTGACACACTTTTCTTGTTATCTTACTTGCGTTCGAACGATTTGTATGTTTACCTACGGTTTTAAAGAAAATAATATGGATGGTATCGAGTTTTTACCTCTGGACAGAGATGATGATTTTGAGAGAAACAGAGAATGATTTTGAGCTCCTTAGCTTGATTCTTGAGAAAAAACACTTGGAACTCTCCTTATAATACCGAAATAAAGGATTCGAGTCTTCGATTATGGAAGAACACCAACAGATGGATGATTTTGCCTTGAAATTGGATGAATACCTAAGAAATAAAGGATGAAAGTGGTGGTGTTGTTGGTGCCGTAAAAGAGAGAAAAATACGGTGGAGTGTGTGTTTGGAATTGGTAAGTGATAGATATGATGGAAGGTGAGCTCTTGTCAAGTTTTAGAAGGCAAGAGGCATGGTATAAGGATTAAAGAATTTGGATGGAAAGATTTGATTGGTGAAAGACCCCATTTAGGGCATCTCGTCCAAGAACAGGAAAAAGGTTGGGGGAGTTTGGTTTGGGTAGATATTTAGTTAGTTTAGGTACTAGTTATCTAGATTATTAGATAGTATTAATCGAAATTAGAGTTCCAACGGTAATTTAGTTCGGTTTAGGTTCTTGACGGAACTCGAATTATGGTTTATTATTTAAGGACTAGTTTGATGAAAAACAATAATATATTCAAATCACGAGTTGTATAATTCGTTGGGGTGATTATTTATAGGTTTGAGTACCTAAAGGTGGTGCTACATAGTAACGTCTTCGAAAAGTTCATTATTTTACTTTTACGTATATTATATATATATTTTTCTGGTTATTTAATTTGACCACTAGTGTTCGTATTTAGTCGGGTTATCCTGGTACGTGAACCGGTAACTCCTAGAATTACCAAATATGAAATGAGACCATGTACGGTTTTTGTTAGACCTTAATGTCCTTGTTTGTGAAATTAAATAAATCACAAAAACAATTAAAATGTAAACTTGTTTATAGTATGTACGAATATTGACCTGAAATGTCGGGTGTCACAGGTTATGGCCGGTACGACCCTTGACCGTAATCCGTCGGTCCAAATAGTGACATGTACGCCTCTTGACTGTAATTCGGTAATGGTTGTTGCTGCGACGACTCATGACCGTATGTATTCAACGGGTTGGTTCCCCCCCCCCCCCACGAAGGGTGACCCCCGAATATGAAATACTCCTGAAAACGTAATGGCCGGTTAGATATCCGACGTAAAATAAAGACTTGCACACCCCTAAGTTTACCCGTCCTAGTAGAACCCTTAATAAAATAAAGACTTGTTAAACCTGGTTCAGATCTTCGAAGGTTGGCTCATCATTCAAATCTGGAAGCTTCGACTTCTGATAAGGATCTCCCGAACTCGACATTGGTGTCAGGCGTGAAACAAAAAAAAATCGCGGTGTCCCAACAAAAAATAACCACAACCAAGAACTCAACACGCACTTTTGTCTATACTTTCTGTTCTTTTTAATTATGGTGAAAATGGTAATGTCGGATTTGTGTATGATGGTGGGTTTAGTGTGATGAAAGTTAGCGGTGAGAGTTGTGGATTATGGGTTTAGTGTGGTGAGAGTTGTGTTTGATTTTGGGTTTAGTGTGTGAGTGAGTGGTGAGAGTTGTGTTAATATAAGTTGAATCAGGAACCTAACCGTCACGTATAGGTCCAACGGTGACGGTTAGGTCAGGTGTCCGACCACACTGTCGACTTTAACTTTATGTCAAACAACCTTGTACAGAACCATCACGTATTGGCCTATACGTGACGGTTAGGTTTCCTTTTTGAGGACTGCAGAAATCTCGTATCAACCTCGTATCATCAGTATCCTTTTTATTCCCGGACTCACGAGAGACATACCGTTACGTTTAGGCCGATACGTCACGATTTGTGTCACAACCGGCACGTATAGACCGATACGTGACGGTTAGGTCAGGTGTGAAAAAAAACCCCAGCGGTGTCCCTAGCGCAACCCTTCTTCAATCTCTATTCTCTCCTCTGTAAAACCTTCAACAACTCCGCTTTGGTCGCCGACGGCAATGACAAGATTTTTTTTTATCAAGTTATCTTTACTCAACCATTCTAACAACAACATTTAGGGGGGGTTGAAAATACAAGAAAAGTTTCTAACCGGTGAACCCTATAAATCGGAAATTTGGCCGGCCGGAGGGTCAACGGACCCTCCTGACCCCCTGTAGTTCCGCCCCTACATCTACCCACATATATAATCTACTAGCATGATTAGCATTTAAATACACCAAGTTTTAACATTTTTTGTCACTTTTATACGCACATCTCCACGTTAGGGCATGTTTGATTGACAGGAATTTATGATATTTTAATGGAATTTGAATTTAAATTACATTCTTTGACATGTTTGGTTAGCTAAGAAAAATGATTTGGAAATGAAATTAGTTACAACCAAATTTCTCAATTAATGGAATTCAAAATCCCTCTTTATTTTAATAGAATTCAGAATCTCTTACCATTTTAAGGGATAATTTTTCCAAACACATTATGGATTTCAAATGAATCCTTTAAATTCCAAATGTAATTCAAATTCCAATTCCAATGAATTTCGTAAACTAAACACCCCTTTAAGGGCATGTTTGGTTGACAGGAATTCATGAGAATTTAATGGAATTGGAATTTAAATTTTATGCATTCGCATGTTTGGTTGGCTAAGAAAATGAATTGAATTACAATTAATTCCATCTAAAATTTTTAATTATTGGAATTTAAAATCCTTTAACATTTCAATGTAAACCCTAGCTGTTTTTTAATATTTTTGTAAAAATATTTAAGTTTGGATCTTTGTTTTAAATCTTGTTAATTTTCAGGCGTGTTTTTGTCATTTTAGGTATTTTTACATTTCAATTCTATTAACAAATGTATTAAACAAACATGTTATGAATTTTCAAAGAACTCGTTTAAATTCCGATTCAAATTCCAATTTTAATTTTAACTTCAATTTAAATTTCAAAATATTCCACCAACCACACGCCTCCTAAATGTTATGAGGTATGTTCAAAGACTTGATATTTGCAACATTCTCATGTTAACAATCAAACATTTGATTTTTATGTAAGTTATGTTAATTCATATTATATAGTCCGTTTTTAAAAATACTTGTTCGGTTGTTACTAATCATCATAATGTATTATTGAAACTAAGAGGGTGTTTGGAATTGCTTATTTAACTTCAAAAGTGTTTTTTTATTAAAAGTGATTATTAGCTTATGACTTTTTGAAAAGGAGTTTTAAAAAAAGTGTTTTGATTAGCTTTTGTGGTGAGAAAAGTCAATAATTTAATAAGTTGTTTTTTAAAAAGTGTTTGGCTTAGCTTATTTACGTAAAATGACCAAAAAGAACATTTTTATATTTAAAACCAAAATGATTAAAAAAACATTCACGTAATATAATGATATATATGTATTTGTTAGAAATTGTTAAGGGTAGATTGGTAATATTTTATTGCAAAAGCCAAAAGTCATTTGAAAAGCAAGGAATTTGTGGCTTCTTAAAAAAAATTTAGCTTTATCAAAAAGTTAAAACAAAAAGTGTTTTTATGTTTGCCAAACACTTTTTTTAACTTATTGGCTTTTCAAAAAGCCAATAAGTCAATAAGCAGTTTTACAACGCAATCTCAAACACCCTCTAACTCTAGTATATATGTTTTCTACTGTGGTCACTAATTAAATATTTAATCACCTTTCATAAAAATGGTTTTTGGGTACTTACAAAATGAACATTTTATAACAATCAAATATTATCTTTTTAATAAATTATTGCTTAAAGCCTGTAATATTTTATTTTCAGTCTACATGTTATTTTCACCTTTTTCTTATCAAGTTATAATATATTTCAATCGATCTAACAAATAACCATACATCTTTATTAATTACAATCGTGTGTCACCTTAATATATATAGATTAGGTTATGGTAAAAAAAGTTTTAAAAATAAGAAGGGTAAAAAGGATTCTGGGCTTCACATGTGTGCTTTTATTGTTTTTAAAGAGATGGCATAATGGTCATTGTGTAATATCAGGTCTGGTCATTGTGTAATGTCAGGTCTGGTCTGGTCATTTTGTCAAATATTTTTATCATTGTTTTTTATGTTTTAGATAATTTCGTGTTATTTTTGTCCCTGTTTTTTATGTATAAAATAGTGATGAAAAATATTTGACACAATGACCTGACATTAGACACAATGGCTAGACCTGACATATTTGAGCGAATTACACAATAATGAGCAAATTACACAATGAGTTGGAAAACGTAAAACACAATGATGAATACATATAACACAATAATGAAAAATATTTGATAAAATGAGCAAATTACACAATGAGTTGGAAAACGTAAAACACAATGATGAATACATATAACACAATGATGAAAAATATTTCACAAAATGAGCATATTGCACAATGAGCAAATTACATAATAATGTCGTTTTTGTATATAACGACACTATACTCGTTTTTGTAATTTTTATCGTTTTTATATATAACGACACTATAATCGTTTTAAAGATAAAAAATGCACGTTTTTCGTCATTGTGTTTTACGTTTTAGATAATTTCGTGTTATATTTTGCATTACACAATAACTAGACCTAACATTATTGTGTGATTTGCTCATTTTGTCAAATATTTTTCATCATTGTGTTATATGTATTCATCAATGTGTTTTATGTTTTCCAGCTCATTGTGTAATTTGCTCATTTTGTCAAATATTTTTCATCATTGTGTTATATGTATTCATCATTGTGTTTTAAGTTTTCCAGCTCATTGTGTAATTTGCTCATTATTGTGTAATTTGCTCAAATATGTCAGGTAATTGTGTAATGTCAGGTCTGTCACACCCCGGCCGACAGCGGATTATACGCCGGGGGCTGACGCAGTTGTTCATAAGCACATGATCATCTATTAATAAATGATAATATTATTTCATCATAATTAAAGCATCCGTTACAAATAGAAATGGAAAACAAGGAGTTCAAACGTAACTCAAGTTAAATCCAATATTTACTAATGCTAGGTCCATAGTCCTATGTGATCATTTAGTGTCCTCAAACTGGTGCACCTGAAACATGTGAGTAAATTTCAACTACAAGTAGTTGGTGAGTAACATAGGTTTTGACACCAAACAAAGTTAAGTAAAAAAAAGGATTTGAAATTCAATATGTTCAAAGCAAAAACTAATGCATAAATGTGAAAACATACAAGGTTCCAAGGCGTACAATCAAACCGTGTAAATGGAAAACTGTAGGTGCAATCCAACTGATTGTCATTTTGAAAATGTAGTAATATGTATACACAAAACCCGCCAAGGTTCGTGTTAGGTAATGAATCGGATTCCCGTATAAGTGATCATAAAAGGTACTACCTTAGGCCTGCCTCGCAAGTTAATGATTGTACTAAACATGAACACATGTATGGTCCCCGAGTAGTTTAAGACATAAAGCACATAGTAAATAGCATGAGAACAAAGGTATTGAATTTGTATGTATAGTAATGTAAACATGTTCCACCCCGAGTATTTGTAAACAATAGTAAAAAGAAAGGGGGCTATGAACTCACATTGCACTGAGTAGCTCGAAGATTCACACGGTATGATGTTGTTGCACAATTACTCTAGCTAACCACAAGGTAAACCTATGTTTGATGGAATACGTGTATCAACGATCGGTACATGTTCTAATAAGAAAAATAAATAAGGGGTTAAGGATGGGACGATTAGGATCTTAGAGTTCTGGAACGAACTAACGAAGGAAGGATACGAGTCTCAACAGTAACTAAAGTGATATTATATCGACGAATTTAGGTGACACGTTGTTTTATAACATTCATTCGCAAAAGTATTAAAATTGACGTCTCGATAAGACGATAAATTTTAAAATAGTCATTAAGTTGGCACAGTATAATATTTATAAAAGTATCATTTGAAGTAATTAAGTAGATAAATTAAGCGAATGGTTGTTTTGCTATTCATTGAATTTCCAAAAGATTCGTAATGCATACGAAGGTAATAATAATATGATTAAAGTAATTATGACTTTAATGATACTAATTTTAATATTAAACATGGATTATGCCGTTATATGTTTATATAGCTTTAAAAGGTATATGTATGTATATATATATATATATATATATATGTGTGTGTGTGTACATTTATATATATATATATATAAAATAGGGTTTAAGTTAAAATAATATTTTTTGTCAAAATAGTACATACGTATAAACAAAATGTTCACATACCATTCGTTATACGTTGGGAGAATTCATGAACTTAACCACGGTTACAAATATATGTATATATTTATTAAAAGGATATTATTTATAAAACCCTTAAAGCTTATAAAGAGAAAAGAGTTAAAGTGATAATTTTTTTATATAAAGATTTTTTTTACCATTTGGTTTCTAAAAATGTGTATGTGACTCCCTTTAAGTGTATTTATATAAATATATTTATATGTGTGTAAAAAGGAAGGTAAAATAGGGAAGAACATCAAAAGAAAAGAAAATGGCCAAAACCGGGTCTGGCCGTGTTCGAACCCGCGGCCTCAGCCGTACAGGGGGAGTGTTTTAACCATTTGACCTGGGCGTAAAGCCTTGTTAGGGAATGAGGGGGGCTGGGTTTTAACATAAAGGTTTCGTGAGCCTTCTTCCCCAAATCAAGAACCTGCAAACCCTAACTCCAAATCAACCCATAAACGATTCTGGATCAAAGGGGTTTTGGATTACAAGGGTAAATCGAGTAAAGGACATTGTATATACCTGAAATCGAGCTTGAAATTCACGAAGAAACAACCCTTTTCTTCTTGAAGCCGGTCGCGACAGGGGTAGGGGTAAACGACTTCTGAGTGACGATTTCGTTTGGATAATTTATAGGAATTCACGTATGACGATTTCAATACGTGTTACCAATTCAATTTAACAGTTAATGCCGGATTTAAACGTGAATTCGTGGCTTTTCAAGTCTATAACCAAAGGCTTTAATGGAGTGATAGAACGTTGGGTTAATCCATCAATACCCACGATTTCGGATTCTAAATGATTGTAAAAAAAGTTTGCAACTGATTTGGTAGGCTTGAAGCATCGCATTTACGAGAATTAAGGTGGATTGAAGCATGTTTGACTTTTCCAGAGTCAAAATTGGCTTGTTCTTGATCCAAGGTTCAATTGAGGGTTCAAAGGCAAAATAGAGGGGTCCATCAGATGTTGAGGGGGTTCAAGTGTGATGCAAGGGGTCCAAAGACAATTAGAAAGGGTTCTTTGATTTAGAAGAGGTCCATGATAAAAAATAACTATAGTTAAGTACGGATTTGTTATAAAACTTGTAAATTCTAACACACTGTTTATTTTATTTTAAATTATTTTATATAGGAAACTTCGTTTTTACAAATTTACAATTTGGGTAAATGATTCGTTTAATATAAATAACTATATACATATATATTTAAGAATAAATACATGTATATATATATATATATATGTGGTGTATTTTCATGATTAAAATTTATGAGTTAATATTTTAATTTTTAATAAGTACAACCCAAATATATACGTATATTTATGGTTACATATATATATATATATATATATATATATATATCCAAAAAAAATGAAGGATGTAAATTCAATATGTTTAAAACTCACATGTTTGACTTATATCTATTTATTATAACATAAAGTTTACCTATACATAAGTACATACTTAAATGTGTTATAACGAATAAATAATATGTAACGCAAGGTTAAATTAGTATGTGTTAAAAGTAATAATTTATGTGACGTACTGCGTTTGTACAAATACGGGACTGAGACGTAATTTCATTATTGTATAGAATAAAATAAACAAAATAAAAAAAAATAATACTGGAAATTCATGGTCGTTACAAGGTCATTGTGTAATGTCAGGTCTGGTCATTGTGTCTGATGTCAGGTCATTGTGTCGAATATTTTTTATCACTATGATATATATAATACATAAAAAACAGTGACAAAAATAACACGAAATTATCTAAAACGTAAAACACAATGATGAAAAATATTTGACAAAATGAGCAAATTACACAATAATGTCAGGTCTGGTCATTGTGTAATATAAAAAATAACACGAAATTATCTAAAACGCAAAACACAATGATGAATACATATAACACAATGATGATATATATTTGACAAAATAAGCAAATTACACAATAATGTCTGGTCTGGTCATTGTGTAATGCCAGGTCTGGTCATTGTGTCTAATGTCAGGTCATTATGTCAAATATTTTTCATTACTATGTTATATATAATACATAAAAAACAGTGACAAAAATAACACGAAATTATCTAAAACGTAAAACACAATGATGAAAAATATGACACAATGACTAGACCTGACATTACACAATGACCAGACCTGATATTACACAATGATAAGACCTGACATTACACAATGACGAGCAAATTACACAATGAGCTGAAAACGTAAAAAAAAATTGTTTTTGTATATAACGACACTATACTCATTTTAAACATAAAAACGCTCGTTTTTAGAGTGTAATTTTTTTTTTAAAATAATGTCATATGTAAAAGTTATGAACGTTTAAAAAAACGGGGGCTTGATAAAAAGTCAACAAAAATGGTCATGACTAAAATACCCTTTCAACAACTTTTTCTCCTACAATTTGATCTCAACCATTACATTCTTTCTACAATTTGATCTAATGGCCCTAAATCTGTCTCACCCTTCTTATTTTAAAAACCATTTTTGTTCGATAAAAGCTTAATGAATGAACATTAGTAACATCTCGTTCGTTTCGATTCGTTTAGTTTATAGTCGTTTAGTTTATAGCCCTACATAAGTTATACAATTATAATGTATTATATTATATTATATTATATTATATTATATTATATTATATTATATTATATTATACTATACTATACTATACTATACTATACTATACTATACTATACTATACTATACTATACTATATAGTTAAGTACACGGATAGTCCCTGTGGTATGTCAATATTTTGGATTTGGTCCATAACTTTGAAAAACTACACCGACAGTCCCAAACTATGCATAAACATAACATGGTCCCAATGTTTTAAAAACCGGTTGAACAGGGTCTCAGCCACTAGCTCAGTAAGTTTGAGCCCGGTAAATTGGAAGAACGACATGTTAGTTGAACCGCCGATATTACCGGTAACACCGGGTATACCGTTGTACCGGTTTTATTTACAAGTAAATTTTCATGTTTAAACTTAAAAAAAAATTGTTTGTCGGGATACACAAAGTCACAAATAAAAGGCTTGTTGATTAATTACCTTACCTACGACCCAGTTTAGAAAAAAATTAATTGATATGTTCATCTTTGAAAAATAGCGGCTCATGTAAAACTATGTTTAAGCATCATCTTTCTGCTTGCCGTTAAAAACTTTTAAGCGATAAAACTTCTTATTTAATATTGTATGAAACGAAAATAGTTATGTTCTTGTTAATGAGGATGACGATGATAGTGAGTTTCATCTTTTAAGCGATCGTGAACTTGATACATTCAACACTACAATGGCATAAAACAATTGTGCACTTTTATTTTTAAAAAACTTGGTTGAAAAGTTGAATGCTTTTTGATTATTTTTTTTATTATGGATTAACTTTTGGATTATTTTTTATTATGGAATCATGTAGTTTTGGATTATTTTTTGAGTTGAAATTGTATTTTTATGGAATTATAGGGTTAACTAGTCAACTCGGTTGAACCGTCCGGTACAACCGGTTGAACCATTTTTGAGCTTAATCCGGTACAGTTTGAAAACCGGTTTTTAAAACATTGGTTGGTCCCCAACTTGGATGGACGTTACGTTTTACCTTTAATTGGGTGTGAAATTACCAAAATTCCCCTCTATATTAAGGGGGTGTTTGGGATTACTTATTAAGCTACTTATTAACTTATTAACTTTTTTTAAAAGTTAATAAGTTAAAAGTTTGTTTGAATAAATCAAAATGAGATGAAAATATAAAAGAAATAAGTAGCTATTTGAAAAGTAAGTCCTACTTACTTCTCAAAACTACTTATTAAAAAGTTAATAAGTAGTTTTGAGAAGTAATCCCAAACACCCTCTAAAAAGAAAAATAAAAAACCATCTTGGCAGGATGGTAGGATGGTGTTGCTGGGTACGGTTTTTAGGAAATGAGAAAGAAGATAAGAGTGACACCCAATGTTTTATTATATGTTATTTTTTTAATTGAAGGGGTAAATCTAAAGGGTCATTTTGGTCATTTCAAACCTATTTAACGGTAAAATTTTACATCAATCCAAGTTGGAGACCAACCATGTTACATTTATATATAGTTTGAAACTATTAGTGTAGTTTTTTAAAGTTATAGACTAAATCCAAAATCCTGACATACCACAGGGACTATACGTGTACGTAACTCTATTTTGTATTATCTTTAACAATAAAAATAAACACAGGGAATTCTGGTAAAAATACGTGTCGGTTGGGAAAATACATTCAAATCCAAAAAGACTTAAATAGCCTTGAAGATAATCCAAAACAACTTAAATTAAAACCATGAATAAAAAAAAAGATAAAACATCAATTCCAATTAACATATCGGTTATAAGCGGGACCACAAAATTCCTATAAACATCCACATCACACCCATCAACTTCCTCCTATTTACACATCACCCCCTCCCCTGGCCCCTGCTATTCATTCGAGAGTATAAATACCTCCTCCGCTCACTCCCATAACCCACAGATCAGCCATGAAGAAGATGAATGTGATTCTAAGGAAATGCAAGTCGCTATCAAAACAGTTATCGTCTAGAAGCCTCGGATCTAAGTCCGCTAGACATCACCACGACGTCGCCGGAGGCGGAATAATCTGGAACACAAACGCTATCTCCGTCTACGCCGCCGACGGCAACGTCAACGGCAACGCCGGCGGAAGCGAGGAAGAGTCTCACGAACTAGTGTTCGTCGGCAGCACGAGGAAACGGTACGTAATTAGTTCAAAGTATTTGAGTCATCCACTCGTGAACGCTCTGATTGAGAAATCGAAGACGATTGATAACGGTGATGTGTCGGTTATCAATTGTGAGGTTGTGCTTTTTGATCATCTGTTATGGATGATTGAGAACGCTGATTTTAACGCCGGTTCGGATTGTTTGGATGAATTGGCGGATCTCTACTCCTCTTGAATAACTGTGGTTGGAAGTTTGAAGTGAGATCTGTATATTTAGGGTTCCGAATGTGGATGATTGATGATTTCATGCATCAATTTGATTCCTGAGTTTAATTTCTTGTTATTTGTATAATTGTATATGCAGTTTAGCCCTATTTGTTCGCCAATTCATCGTTCTCCTGCTCAGAGTTCGAAAATTTCTTCAATAATTTGAATTAAATAAGTTTATTGGTTTAATAGGCCTTATTTTATAGAATGATCAAAATTAGTTGTTTTAATCTTGAGAAATATTGGTGAATTACGTTTTTTATTTACTGTTGGTGGTTAATTTTGACAATATATATATTTTTCTTAATTAAATATTTTTGTTGGATTTTTTTTAATTGTGTGAATCTATTACCGGTAAACTTAAGGGACTCCATCAATCCCCTGCTAACCAACAAGATCAAGTAAATCGCTGCTTGCGCTGGACAGGCGGCTTTGAAGAAGTTATGGCAAGAAAATAGTAGAAGCAAATTCGAACCTAAGACCTCTCGTATGGGGCATCATGTGATTACCACTCCCAACACACCTACGTAGTGTTTGGTATGCGTGAATGTATGGTGGAATGCAATGGGTTATTGCGTTCGAATGAAAAAAAAAACATGTCGGTTAATCATTACATAAGGAATATGATTATTTTTATTTTAATGATTTTTATTCCTTGAGGGAGAGGTGTTTTATTTTTCTTTTAATGATTTTGTTTAATTAATAACCCGAACCATGGCCCGACCCATGCCTCGAACCATGTCCGGACTCATGACCCGTCCCATGGCCCGAACAATGACCCGACCCATGCTCTTAACCATGACCCGAATCCTGACACGCCCCATGACCCGAACCATGGCCTGCCCATGGCCCGTCCCATGACCCGACCCATAAAATAAATTTATTAGTTAAAATATTTTATTTTTCATAAAATATATTCCTTTCTACCAAACAGTATGAAGTAATATTCATTTCATTCCCAACGGGGTAATCAAACAGGTCAATGGAATGGTGATGATCCATTTCGTTCTCTTATCCATTCCATTTACTCGTTCATTTCATTACCTCATACCAAACAGACTCCTAGGGTCTGTTTGGTATGAGGTAATGGAATGAACGAGGTAATGGAATGCACGAGTGAATGGAATGGACAAGGGAAAGAAACGGATCATTACCATTCCATTGTCCTGTTTGGTTACCCTATGGGAATGAAATGAATCATTATTTTGTGTAGTTTGGTAGACAAGAATATATTTTATGAAAATAAAAATATTTTTAACTAATAAATTTATATTATGGGTCCAGTCATGGGACGGGACATGGTTTGGGTCAAGGCATGGGTCGGGTCATGGACGGGTCATGGTTCAGGGCATGGGTCGGGGCATGGGTCGGGTCATGGTTCAGGGCATGGGTCGGGTCATGGGTCTGGGCATGGGTCGGGTCATGGTTCAGGTCATGGTTCGGGTTATGGGTCGGGTCATGAATCGGGGCATGGGTCGGGTCATGGGAGTGGCCATGGTTCAGGTATTGGGACGTGTCATGATTCGGGTCATGGGTCAAGGCATGGGTCGGGTCATGGTTCGGGGCATGGGTCGAGTCATGGTTCGGGCTATGGTTTGAGTCATGAGTCGGGTTAGGGTTCGTGTCATGGGTCGGGCAAGGGTCGGGCCATGGTTCGAGTCAAGGTTCGGGTCATTAATTAAACAAAATCATTCTATTTCTTGAAGGAATGAAAAAAAAACACCCATCCCCCAATGAATGAAATCATTAGAAGGGAAATAATCACATTCCTTATGTAATGATCCATTCCATTCCTATGTGATTACCAAACATGTTTTTTTCATTCCATCGCAATGACCCATTTCACCATACAATCAGCATACCAAACACTACCCTAAAGTTTTTTTTTCAAATTTTGTTCAATACATAGGCCACCCGTAGTGGTGGCGTGAGCCATGTAGCATCCCAAATTCTCATTTACTTAAAACACAAGAATTCGTTTAAGACTGAGGTTATCTAGGAACGTAAGCACGGAAAAATAATTTAACCACTAATTGAATTAAGAGGGCTGGAAAAGTAATTTCTACAAAGTTTAGGGGGGCTAGGTGAAAATTCAATTTAACCTAAAATCCCATTCACACAACTTCAGCCGCCACATGCCTCTCATCCCCTCCCTTCGTCGACCTGTTACCTCCCCACACAACCCCTTCACCGTGAAACCCTAATCCCACCCTTGACCTAGAATTCGTTTTTAACTTTCACGAAGAAGAAGGCAAACCCTAGCCTGCAGGTATGTCGAAACCGATAGCAAGAGAGAAAGAGTTGGTGGTATGGGTCTCACGACAGTCTCACCGGGGAGAATGGTGGTGGTCCATGGCAAATTACGGTGGACATGGGTGGATAGTGGTGGCGTAAGCTGAGAAAATACTGGGACGATGGTAGTGGTATGCCGAAGACAGCGGCAGTCCACAGCAGTCCTGTGGTGATGAGGGTGGTGTTTGGGTGCGAGCTCTCGGCGGTGAGTGGTGGTTGACAATGGCTTACATGAAGATGGTGGTGGCGATGGTGGATTCGGGTTGTGACATAAAGCTCACGGTCTAGGTGGTTCACAATGGTTACGCCAGCAGCAATAGGTTCCAGTGACGTGAAATGAACGGCGGTTAATGGTAGTGGTAACCTCACAATGGTGATGATATGGTGGTGATGCTACAGTAGCCCATAATGGTTGAGGGTGATCAGCGGTGGAAGTACGGAGGCTGTTAGCGGCTTTGGAGTGGTCACGGTGGTCATGGTGGTAGTTGGTGACGGCTGCTAGCGGCATTGTGGCGGCGGTAAGAGGATGGAAGTGATGGTGTTTGAGATGGTCCTAAGTGGAGGTGAACTGTGATGACGGTACACACGGTGGTTGATGACGGATGACGGCGGTTCGTGATGATGAATGAAAGGTAAAGCAAGGACGGTGTTGCTTGCAAGTATAACCGGCGAGCCGAGACGGGTTGCGGGTATAGTTGAAAAGAATGGTTCGGGTCGAGTCTCGGTTATATTACGGGTTTGTGTTCGGGAAGGTATATCCTATAAAACTCGTAGAGCGTTAATTAATATTATTAGTTCGAGATTACGAATAGCGTATTTGAGGACGTATAGAGATGATTTATTTAATAAACGAAAAGCGACAAAAGATATAATTATTTTAACAACGATTACTCGACAAAGTGTAATAAGATTGACATCGATGTTAGTAAGTAAAACCCGATCATTCGGATTATTTGTTATGATTTGGTAAAGGAAATGGACAATTTATATTGTCGGGTTTTAGATAAAAACAAACGGGACTCTGTCAGATTTTCGTTAGAATTAAAGAAGAATATTTTACAACTTAGACGTCCTCCTTACGGTTGGGGTTTGTTTGGGAAAAGACCCAGTTCAGGCGAAACTAGCAGGTTCGCCTGAAGCAATGATAGCGAACTTAGCATGTTCGCCTAAATGTAAAAGAGCGAACTTAATAGTTACGCTAAAAAGCATATCCGGCGAACTTAATAGTTTCGCTATGAGTAAGACAAGCGGATTTGTCTTAGTTTCGCTAGAGTATGATAGGCGAAACTGGCTAGCGAATTTGGCATAGTTTCGCTTGATAAATAGTGAGCAAACTTATCATAGTTTTGCTTGAGCTGAGTATAGAAACCGACTAGTGTCGTTTAGTCCTAATACTTATTCGTTTATCCAGATTGTGCGTGGCACCGTTTGGACGATAGATAACACTGTGAGGCTAGCTTATCAGGTGAGTTCAAGCATCCTTATTTTACTGTTTTAGGGTGGTGTGCATACTCAAGAATTAGACGTTTATAATAAATATATTTTATTACTTAAACGTTTTGTAAGAAAAAAGATAACGGTTTATTATGTATGATAGTATAGCTTAGTATAGTATAATATCGTATCGTCTCGTATAGTAAAGTCCACCAAGAGGTGGTTTTAGGAGTGAATAATTAAAGAAATAACCATACCACTAGATTAATACGTCAAAAATTAAGATGCATCAAAATCTCATAGGTGGCGTATAGGGGTCGTATAGGCCTATATGGGGGCGTATAGGCTTATGCGTATAGGGCTATACTCACCATATACAAATCAAAATTTGTTCAAGTTTGAAAAAAATAGGTGGCGTATGGACCTATATGGGCTATATAGGGGTCGTATAGGCTTCTGCGTATAGGGCTATACTCGCCATATACAAATCAAATTTTGCTCAAGTTTGAAAAAACGAGGTGGCGTATAGACATATATGGGTCGTATAGGTCTATACGCGGCGTATAGGCCTATATGGGTCGTATAGAGTCAGGCGCCATACAAGAACTGACACATGCAGGTCTGTTTTTTAAGGTTAGGGGCTATACGCCCCGTATTGGCGTATACGAGGCGTATAGGTCCGGTCCATTTAGAAATTTTAGTGTCTTGTTAGTAGGCCCCTTTTTAATTGCCATCACGGTTCTGCCTTGATGGTCAAGAGAGTTTTCTCAAAGGGTTTCCCCTCTGTGGAGGTCATGAGTTCAAATCTTGTAAGGCGCACTTTATAAAAACTAGGAACACCCTCTGCAGATTTTGAATTACTTGGGGGTTGTTTGGGTAGACTGATGTACGAGTCTCCCCTGATGGGACATGACAGTTGAACCCACACCGTTCAAAAATAAAAAAGTAATTAAATTAATTAAAATTGAAAAAGTATTTAAAGGAAGTGAGTTCCAAGAATAATAACTTATTTTAATATAATGAGCATTTTGGTCATTTCATACCAACTTAACAGAAAAAATTAACGTCCATCCACGTCAAGGATAACCCATGTTACGTTGAGTGAACAGTAGGGACCATACATGTTATTTTTGAAAATTAAGGACCATACGTGAAATATGCATATACCACATATACCATCCGTGTAATTAACTCTAAAAAAATATAATATTTTCGTATGATATTTATTTAAACATTTTTTTGTCCTCTACCATGCTAAAATACTATATACTTAATTATTGGGTTGATGCTTCGTGGCCATGGCCCCGTTCTATTTCGCTGGCCTATGATGCTTAGATCTGTGCCAATTAATTTTATTCATGACGGAAGCCACGTTAAAACGTATTTCTATTCGGTTCAAAAGGCCGACGTTAAGAGATTCATTCTTTGGAAAATTGGAGGCGGCGGATGTTCGGTCGTTGGAATTACAGTTTTCTTTTTTTTTTACATCAAATTTTTACATATAAACTCCATCTAACCTTGCACTTGCAAGTATTTAAACCCATAACAGTTTTGTGGAAGACAAACATCATACCACTAGACACTAGACCACTAGGTTATGGGTGGAATCACAGTTTTCTATGGAAGAGGTTAAGGCAGCGGTGTTTATACATGACGATAATCTTATTGCAAACGAAAATATTATTTTGGCACAAATCAAGATAATAAGAAAATAAAAACGTAAACATAAAATATGACTTTTTTACGAGTTATGAGTTTGGAGTTAGGTTAAACAAGCATGAAAGTTTCATGTTGAATCTATAAACATATTTAACTAAAAGGGCCGTGTTCATGTTAATCTAACATGCTGGCAGTTTAACCAGTTTAGGCCGTATAATATTATACTTAGGTCATAAGTTAAACTAATTAGACATGTTGAATCAAAATTTAAAATGTAAAAAAACAAAACCAACATCAAATTTATAATTTAAACGTAATTATATTGTATACATTTGTATTTTCGATTAGTAGTAATATGCAAATAAAATAAAATAAAACTCTAGGTTAAACCACTCGTGTTCATGTCAACCCGTAAATACTCCTGTCAGATTGGACCCACCAAACAGTAGACATAACCTACAGTTAGCTTATAGTTTATTTGTTGTTATTTGACTAAACTTATAATAGTCTACATAGTGAAATAATAATTGTTTTATTATGCATTCGAAATGAAGAGGGATGAAACTTTTATGTGTACCAATTAACTCGTTGTACAGTTGGATACTTGGATAATCCGTTATTAAATTTCTTTTCATCATCATCCACTTGGCCCAATGGTTCATAATTTTTGGCCGATTTAAAGATACCAAGCCTGTGTGCCCATAATTAACCCAAGGTGAAGTGATAGCATCATGTAGTCATGTACGCAATGTTTCTTATATTAAAGAAAAACTATCTTAGAATTATGTGTATTATACGAGTTAATAAATATAATAATGTTATATATTTATTAATAAAAAAAATTTGATCTTTAAAAACCCGTATTTTACACGAGTTGAATAAAATATAATGTAATTGTTAACACATACATTCGTCAAAATAAATTCTTAAAAATGTAGTTTGACGTGACAGTTATAAATTATGTTAAGTTAATTTTTATAACATTTTTTTCAACTGGTATAAATTTTTTTTATGTAATTAATAAATGTTAATTAATATTAAACTCATTTGGTTAATGATATAATAATATCTAAAATTAAATAATAAGTATCCATAATTATATTTATATTAAGAATTTAAAAATATATTATTTTAATAGCATTATTTAATAGGAGAGATAAGCAGGAAAAACATGTGGAGGATTCTACAGAAAGTGACACGTGTGTTCTAGGATTTGTACTTATTAGTAAAAAGATACTTCTAAATTAAATATACATAACAAGTTAAATAAAATCAGTAACAATTTATAAAATATAGATAGAACATTCAATAAAAATTAACACCATCGAAAAAAAAAATCCTGGATCTTGGTTTGTCTAGTACAAGAATATGTAAACAAAATTGGATTTTCTTGATTTTGTAATAGTCTATTTTCTAAATTGTGTGGAAGGGCTTTCTTGAATGCAGTTGAAACTATCCATCGTACTAAAAGTCAATTTTCTTAATTGTTTGGAAGGTTTATTTGAACACCGTCGAATTTTATGTTCCAGAAATGTTTTCTTGAATACGATTGATTTTGGGGATAAAAGTCATTGAACTATTTAAGATATTACATCTAAACCACCATAAATGGAAACTCTCTCTTAGGTCAAACATGTGACGCATGATATTATAAATAAAAATCGGTAAGACCTTCTCTAACGCATGAGTGTGTATGATATGGAGGAGATAGGGTATTGCTAGGTAGGGAGGGGGGGGAGAAGCCCGTCCACACGAGAGCGCCCGTGGGAGAGGAAGGGCAGTTTTTAAGAGGGTGAGGGAGGGAGTCATATCCATGGGGAGGAGAGGGAGGGAGGAGAGAAGCCAAGTATGTATGCCGATGGGGAGGTTGGACGTCTGGCCGCCTACTGCGTTGAAGATGGTCTAAGCGCTTAAAGTTAATACCTTTAACTTGTTATTTGTTGACACCTCATCACAAAAGATACTTTTGTCTTTATGAAATTTTTGAAGAATGATTTAACTTTATTTTCGTTACAGAAGAAACTGATATAAAACCGCATACATTTACGAGTGATTTAACTTTTTGTTAGTTAAGTGAGCTTTACATATATTATCCTGTAAAAACCATCCATGGTGCAAAGCACTAAAAACACCCACGAGCGCGTCTATTAAGCAATCAAATCATATTTCCACTAATCCTTCATAAACACTCGTTTTCTCTTCAACCCTACAAACATCCTTACAAATCCTTACATCTACATTTATTTTTAATAATCAAATTGTTTTTAATACCAAATCAAATTCTTTATAAAAAATTATATAACTTATATAAGAAAAAATACCTTGTTTGTAAAATAACTTATAAGAAATAAAATAGTGTAAAAAATATAAATTAAATTAGAACATTACATATTTTTGTTATTTTACCCAATTATTACATTTAAAATGATTTTAAATTGAAAATAAATGTCATGTAAAAGTTACTAAAACACTTGGTGTAAAACTTATTAATGCACCAAAAATCAAATTCAAACAGAAAAATAAGAAAAAAAAACAATTATTATTAGTTACATGTAGAATCAGATACAACTTTATCCGAATCATATCAGATCAAGGATTAGTTGGACCTAAGTACCTAACCTTGATTTTTTGAAGTGGGCATGGGACCCAAAATCATATTTAAAGCTTTATGTGAGTAGTTACTACAAACATTTCAAAAATACCAGTAAAATAGGGTCTACTTCATGATATGAATAAATTAGATCAAATCGAATCTAAAATACGGATTAAATTTGTAATTCAATAGTACAAAACCGATCTTTAGAAGCGATAGAAAATAGTTTTTAAAAATGGCTTCATTTTTTTAGACGGTTTCTAAAACCGCTCCTAAAAATCATTAAAACCGCTTCACAAATAATTAGATCAAATCGAACCCTGTCGTCGGAGTAGCCGGATGTTGCAGTTAGGTCTTCAAATTGTCGTTGCCACTATACCGGATGAAAATTAGAATGTTTAAAAGAGTGTTTTAAACACTCCTAGCTTTAAAGGAACAGAAATAATCTTCTTCTACTTACATATCTACACAAAAAAGGAAGCAATTTATCTTTCTCCCTTGTACCAGAGAGCGACGTCCTTGAAAGCAGGGGCGGACTTTCAAGGGGTTCATCGGAACCCCCTGAGTTTTGAAATTGTAGTAGAAAGATATATAGAAAAACCGTGGCGAACCCCTTGAAAAAGGTTGATTCTTGAAATGGGTCGGAAATAGCAGCCTATATTGCTCGTGGTGTTGCATGTTGCCGGAGATCGGAGCAGCTTGCCGGAGGTAGTATTGCAGGCGAGTGAGAGACAACCCATGCAGAAGGTCAAGCAGATGCAGAGCTGGAGATAAATGTTGTGATTGTCGATCTTAGATGTAGCAGAAAGGTGAATGAAGGCGGAAGAGAGGGGCAAAAAAGATGATCTGATTGAGATATTGAAGAAGAGTTTAAATCAAATGATAAACAAAGAAATTAAGTATTAAAAAAAACTATTCACATAAAAAGATTTGAGAAATCACCTGGTCAGAACTTGGGGAATGAAATAAAAAATCGAAAAGTGTGTACGTCTTATCATGTTCAAAATCTTGTTACCTTTTAATTTATTTATGTTTTTTATCAAATTTTTATTTACCTATATTATTTATATAAAGACTTTATTTTATTATTTTAAGTTGAAGAATGTGATATACTTCAACAAAATTTGGAATTTTTAATTACATTAACATTTGGATTTTTTATATATTTATAATGTTATCCGGTTTTTAAATCCGATCCGACCGGTCGAACCAGTGAACCTCTTAGAAGCCCGGTTTGATGTCCAGTTCGTTTCTAAAAACATTGACGATAAAACTAATTTATAAATATTATATTATACATAGCGTCTCACCAGTGGACCGGTAACGTAACCGGTTCACCGTCCGGTTCGGTTTTGAAAACATTGTATGTTTTTTTTAATTTCTAATGACGATGTATTTTTTATTATTGTATCGTATTTTTATTATGTGAAAAACCTTACCCGACCCGAACAATCGAACTGAACCGAACCGAATTTTTTTATGTCCGACCCTATGAAATTAGAACATCTAAAAATAGTGAATCCCCTGAAAAAAATTTCTGGATCCGCCACTGCTTGAAGGCTTGCGCGCAGTGAACCATTATGAGTCTGCAACGAACCGTTTTGTGGTGATCCTATTCTGAGTCCTGTCTCAAACCTCCCATTACTTCGATCTAAGCCCTAGACGAAAACACACTACTTCACATAATCAATCCGAATACAAAGCTAGCATGTTGAACAGTGACGAATACAGGAATTTTCGGTACGGGGTGTAAAATATGAGTCGGTCAAAAATAAGCCGGGTAAAAAACAATTATAAAATAACATTAAACAATTAATTATAAATAAAAGTTAACCTGAATAAACAAATTAACGTAAATAACATAGAACGTAAATAATGATAAAAAAATTATAAAGAATTGAATTTAAATGTAAGTATGTTTAAATCATGTAAATGAGGTTTCAAGCTTTCAATTAATCCCATCCATATTTTTTGTTATGATTTCTTTGAATTGCAATTTTGTGGCCCCAATTGACATTGAAAGTGCTCCCCAATAGTATAATAAACAATGAAAAGTTCATCAATTTGGACAAAAGTTTAATAAAAAAATCTTTTTTTCTTCAAAGCTTTTGTGGGTTACGGGGTGCCTCTGAACCCCATAATTACATGTTGTATCCGCTACTGATATTGAAAGCAAAATCACATAGATTCGATCGTATAGAGAGAGAAATTAGAACTTACATGTACTGCCACGATGCAAATATGCAATCGGTAGAGTCAAGAAGGCAGAGAGAGAGAGGGGTGTTGGGAAATGCAAACTTATTTGTGTGGTCTTCGTTAAAATCGCTTCAAAAAGGATTTTTCGACCGCTTCTAAAGATCAGTTTTGTACTATTGTAAATTGAATATACACCTAGCGTATTCAATTTCGATAATATAAATCTTTCTTAAGGAAACTAGTTTATTTTCGGTTCTAATTTGACTTGAGCCAAAAATTGGTTAGGTTTTAAAAGCAAATTTGGAGTTTGAAGTTGGGGAAGGAGAATAGAGTCCTTTGACCCACAAGGATTCATTCAATCACATTGGTCCCGTTACACTTTAGATGGCCCAAGCTCCATTTTGTCCACCTCTAACGGCTATTTATTGTGTCACCTTTTGTTTTTTAAATAAAAAAATCAAAATTTTATATTATTTTATGTATTATTGAAAAATTAGAGCATTTAGTTTGAATAACTAGGGAAGCTGATAGAGAGTTGTTTTAAAAGTGATCAGCTGTGCCAACCATGTTAGAATGTGGACCAACTAAAAACGCGTATATATTTTAATGTGTTTGAAAATACGAGACCCATAAGATACGGATGAATACATATTATCTAAGCAGGACACATAGAAATATGTGAATCATGAACGTCATTAAATCGCATGCTTATTTAGTTGTATAATTAAGCTTTTATTGTATTAAATCTTAAGATTTGACATTACCTACCAAATTTAAAATCAAAAAAAGAAAGAATCTGATTCTATTGAATTAAATCAAAACGCATAACCTTTTTCTTTTGTGGTTGAGAAGTGGTGGCAAAGAATACGATTCTAAAATATAACAAAACAAAACGATCAATCCATATACATAAAAGGAATAAATAAAAAAGTATTACACACGTCATCATATAATATTCATTATTTATTATTATTACTATTACTATTATTAATATAAAATTATCAACAAATAGACATCTATAAAAAGATCAAAACTCATCATCATCAACACGTAACCATGATCATCTTTGCTTGCTCTAGAAGCATGCATCCAACACGCAACAGCAACACAGTGCAGCACAACTGCAACCAACACACATACATCAATTTGTTAATTTCATATTCATCACTTCCAAAATATAATATAAAACCCTAAGCAATGCGGAACCAGAACTTTTTAGTCGGAGGGTCATAATAATGTTCTCTTACCGACTACAACCAGGGGTCCAACTCATATTTTGTTTTAAACATAACTTTTGTACATAAAAAAAGGACAAATTCTTATGGCCGGGTCAATGGACCCTCTTGACCCTCCCCTGGTTCGCCCCTGACCCTAAACACCATTTTTTTAATAATATTACCATCCTTTCCAGAAGCCATCGCCCCTGCTCTGAGTCTGTACGGGAGCCTGATTTTCCGGCTTGGTGGCGCCGTCCCTCGTCGGATATCCCACCAGTGGCGGTGCCGCCACGTATGACGCTCCTTGTTGTGCAGGAGGATATGCAACTGCGTGGTTTCAAACAAGAGTAATTAAGTTAAACTGCTAATTAACATGTATAATGATGAGTTATCAATCTTGGTTACTTCGGAAACGTACCAGGAATCTCGTGTTGATCGAAGCGAGTCATGATTCTGCTGTTTACAAATTCAAGTGTGTGAGGTTGGATCGGAGAGACGAGGTTTGATTTGAGTTGTTTTTGTATGGTGATGATGTTGTTGAGGAGGGTGTTAGTATATATAGAGATAGAAGGGGGGGATATCTTAGGAACAAAGTACAAGAAACACGCCAAGGAAACATCCTAAAAGTGAACAAAACACGGTATGTATATAAACTTTTCTGTCATAAGGGGTTTTTGTTATAGCACTTTATGTTAATCCTCATAAGGTGCACTTCATAATTTCAGGAATACCTTCTGTGACAGGACTTGAGCTCTGCGCTAGGTGGGGTTAACGACATCCTAACCGACAGCCGTTCTAAAGAAGAAAAAAAACTTTTATTTTCTTTTTTTTTCACAAATTAATGCTAGAAAGATTCACGCGTTATGACTTATGTAGCCGATGATAAAATTCTTTTAATTTTTATAATAATAATAATAATAATGAGTTAATTTCTATTTGAGTCTCTGATGTTTAACCATTTTAACTAGTTGGGTCTCTTATGTTTAAAATCGTCGCCCTGAACCCTGACTTTTCATTTTTGCATCTGTTTGAATCCAAATGGCTAACGTCGTTAGATTTAACAGTTAATTTTCTTCTGAAATAACCAAAATAACCTCAGGGGCTCAAATAGTTAAAAAACGTTATATATTCTACCCCTCTCTTTTCACCACCACCCCCACCTCTCTCCTACCTTCTATTTTTATTTCTTATTCAATTCTTTTCTCCAAAACCAAAAACCGATCCGATTTCAAATTACGAAATTACAACTCCCATCGTCGGCGGTGGTGAGATTCACGGCGGGGAGTATTGAACCGGCGCATCATCATACGCATGGGCATGATGTGGTGGTGATGAAAGGGAGAAAGGTTGTTTGGAATGTGAGTAAGAATGAGAGATTTGAATTGAGTGTTGGTGATTTCTTGTTTACCCCTGTCAGAGATGTTCATAGGGTTAAATATGTGGAGGATACGGAGTTTTTTATTAGGTGAGATGGGGATTGGGATATCCATTTGGATGAAGATCTTGGTGGTACTGGTGGAAGCCCTAGAACAAGTGCATCGGAGGTGGCGGCTGGAGGTGGAGGTGACGGTGGTGTGGAGGTATTGAATTGGGGAAGATGATGATGTGAGAGTAAATAGGGTTTTTTTGAAAAAAGTTATTAAAAATAAAGATATTTTTAACCATTTTAGTCCGAGAGGGTATTTTGATTATTTCAGAAGAAAGTTAACTGTTAAATCTAACGACGTTAGCCATTTGGACTCAAACAGATGCAAAAATGAAAAGTCAGGGTTCAGAGCGACGATTTTAAACATAAGAGACTCAACTAGTTAAAATGGTTAAACGTCATAAAATCAAATAGTAATTAACTCTAATAATAACAATAATAAAAGGAAAGTTAACGTATGTAATTCAATAATTATACCAAATTCTGGAATGCGATACACGTGTACCAAGATGTGGCTTATTTCCTTCTTTTTAAATCATGAAATAGAAATAATAATGAGCCCCAAAAGTTGGAAACTCTTAATAATATAAAATGGTCAACAATAGTTGGTTTTTTTAGAGAAGTCCACCTCATATATTGTCGTACGTGTGAATTGGGGAAATTTTGGTATACGGTTACTTTTATCTGAATTTGTTTCTAAAAGAAGAAGTTTCTTTCTTCCTAAGCAATTGGTGTAATATCCGTGTGGGTTAATGTTTTTAGTATATATAAATGTGTATTAAGTGCTTAAGAAAGGAACACATGACTTCCATAGAAATTTAGCTTTTGTTGCTTGTGTTGTTGAGTATGACTTAAGAAAGCATCAAAACGTGACATTGTGCTCCAGTGACATTGATAATTATCTATCATAAAAGTGTTGTGGGTTCAATTCCTGCAAGTGCAAGTTTAGATTGTATTTTAGAAGTAAAATAAAATACAATTAAAAAAAACACACCTAGATGATAGAATTCACGGACACCGTCAACTAAAAATGGTATACTCATAGATTTAAAAAAAAAAGTCTATCAAAAGAACATTTTACATGGTCGGGTCACAGTTTTAAGTTTTTGACTGTAGATATAGGGATTTTTTTTATTTGAATTGGTTTGTATAAGGTGATTTCAACATACTTGAGTTTTTTCTTAAAATTGCTTTCGACAACCGTAAAAATTTCTTTGGACATGTCTAACTAATTATTTAGTAATAACTTAACACAACTAGCTGATAGACTAGATAGTTTCTATGCCCTATACCAAAGGTGAAGGGGAACCCGGGTTGTTTAAATGAAGGGGCAGTGTGTTTACCAATTCATCCAAATGTCTTATGTTATTTTCATTATATAAATTACTAGATTACACGAGATTGTATATTAAAAAAAGATAAAACTTATAAACTTATAAATACGTCCTAACTTGTCAGAATATTATGATAGTCTCAAGATATATCAAGTGAAAATGTGTGTGTATATAACAAATTAGTATTTTTCTTTAATTAGTTATATTTTGAATTCTTATTATAAATTCTTATTTAATATAATTATTATTCTTCTTTAATAATATATTTATAATATCATTATTATTTAATAAAATAGTGGTGCATTTATTAGGAGAGAGAGACGGGAAAACCAATATGAGGAGACATGAGGGAGTGACATGTGGCACTCAAAAACCTTTATTTATTAGTATGTATAGATTATTTTATTTAATAAGATAGATGCGCATTTATTAGGAGAGAAAGACTGGAAAATTAATGTGAGAAGGCATAAGAAAGTGACAAGTGTCCACCTTAAACCTTTATTTATTAGTATAGATTTATAGGCTTCATTGTCCATAAACTTATGAGGTCATTCAACTTTCGTTGTTATAAACTACACTTAAAAAGAAGTCTGGGGTCACTTGACCTTGGTGTCGATATACTGGGTTCGCCCCTGGGTGGTGTAAAAAAGGTTTAGTATTTTACTATTTTTAATTTGGCACCTGCACATATATTAATATCAACATAGTAATAAAGTTTCAAAATTCGTTCATACGGTAACCGGCTACTGAGACAACGGGATAACATCTAAATATGTTTGACAGCCTTTAATGCAATATGAAATGTTAGTCCTACTCCAATTATGTAAAAAAAATATTGTTTGGCAAGTTTCCAACTAACTTAGAATAATAGTTAGAGTTAGTGTTAGTCCTCTAAATTTTTTTGAATACTTGGTGTTCTAGTATACAAAAGAGATTCAGATGCTTTTATAGACTACTCAAGGGATCAAAACTCCTTCAATAATGATCAAAGATCGAATAATAGAAATTTTTAATCCTGTCAATTATCAGATAAAGACTTAATTGTTCATGATATACTGTAAAAATTTGAAAAATCAGGCAAAGATTTCTCAACTTGTAATATAAGTAAATTAAATAGCAAAGATATTATTTTAATAAGGCTTCGATTTATAATATAGTCAAATCCGAATTAAATAGAGTATTGACTAAAATAAAGACGATCAAGAATATATTTTTAAATGATTAATACAATTATCTTAATTAAGGAAAGAGTTAATTACACGGATGGCCATGTGGTGTGCTCAGATTTCATTTTGACCCTTAACTTTGAAAAATTATATGGATGGACCGTAACTTTACAGCTTGTAACACAATTGGCCCTCAAAATGGATGGATGTTAAAATTTTCTGTTAAGTAGGTATGAAATGACCAAATTATCCCTAAACATTAGAAAAACAAAAAATAAAAATATAATATGACTTCACCTCGTTTAAAATAAAAACAAGAAAACTTAAATTGAATGTGGGGCCCACCTATACCCAACCCCACTTCATCTTCCTTTTTTTCTCAAACGATAACCACCACCTTGCAGGAAAACCGACCACCGCCAGAAAATTTGATAAATCACACAAACATTCGATCATGAACCAAAACCCAAAACCAAACTTTTCTAAACCTCAAATTGAAGCATCAAAACCCCCAAATCAAACAACATTTAATGATCTAAACAACAATTCACACCAATCAACCTAAATATGCATTACTCAACAACTAATAACCTGTAATTACAGTCATAATAAGCTAAGCAAAGGAACCCCAAATTGAACAGAATTAATGAATGAACAACCAGTGAGGAACAAATTAGCGAAGAAATTGTAGAACCATACATGTGTCACCAAAGTCCTACTTCTGACATCCCTGATTTATGTGCATGATCCTATGATTCTACCTTGTAACCTATTGAGAATTCTAATACTATGAACCTTTTAATGACTCATATCACTTGTGATATCATTCCATTTCAAACTTCCGAGTCTGGCCTAAAGCGAGTATTATATTTCACTTTAGAACGACTTGCTTATTCTCTTTTAATTCTATCAGATTCTTGTACTTGCTACTTATAGTAACTCCTTGTGATATCATTCCATTTGAACCTTTTGATGACTCATATCACTTGTGATATCATTCTATTTCAAACTTCTGAGTCTGGCTTAAAACGAGTATTCTATTTCGCTTTAGAACGACTTGCTTATTCTATTTTAATTATATCTGATTCTTGTACTTGCTACTTATAGTAACTCCTTATTTTCAAATTAAACCCCTCTAATATTCAACTTATTTCATTTCTATCCTTACTAAATTTATATTTACACTTTAACCCTTAAACTTTCCAAACTTACCAAACACACCCTAAACTTGGTTAAAGTATACAAATAGTGTAACTTTCAAACTGGTATGTATTATCTGACAAACGTTAAAGTTCTGGCTAGTAAAAGACGGGGTTCCGATCTAATCAACTCTTTCTTGGAAACTTTTCTGTTGTAGGTACTACTCTAGAATGATAGCACTCTATTATACAACAATCACTTTCAACTAATTACACTACCAACCCCTCGACTATTATAAACTTGTTTCTAATTAACTTAACAAACTTACTTAGGGAATCCTTAAGGCATTCAAATCCAAGTTACATCAAGTACAAGTTAAACCTTCTTAACTTACAAGATGAGTTCATAGCCCCTCTTTTACTTTCTACTTTGGGGTGGAAAACATGTTCTCGTATTCAAACTCTATATCAATACTATTATCATACTACAAGATTTTTATACTATTCAACAAAAATATTTTATATTTGTAAACTTAAACGTGTTCATACACACTCTCTACCACACCATTAACTTTTAGCCGACGGGAGTACGTAAATAGATCTATTGGCCTAACAAACTCATCTAGTCCTTCAAGTGACGTATTCCAGTCGACTTGGAAGGAGCTGGGTGTATAGAAACTGCATACTATAACAACACTTTGGGTCTGATGCGTTCAGATGGGGAAACTATTCTAGTCACTAGGGTTGATTGTGGACTCGATGTATGAAAGTTTAAGTTACTTGTATTGAAATTGTTTATGAATTCTACTATATCATTTTATGCTATATCTATCTATCTAAACCTATGTTCTCACTAACTTTTTAGTTGACCTATTTTAACATTTTTTTTTCAGGTAAAGCTAACTAGGATGTTGATAAGCTCATGCTAAGATCAAGGACTATGCATTAGTGGACTTAGCTAGACATTAACAAAAAATAAGACTTATTTGTTTCTACTTGTCTTGTTTGACTTTTATAATCAATGTACTCAACTATTCAATTAATAATAAAAATTCTTTTGATCAAGTATAATGATTCAATTTCGTCGCACCCTCGTGTTTTCGCCTTGGCGGGGGTGTGACACTACTCGTTTCAATCATACAAGTGTTGTCTTCTGTAAGGCCCCAAACCAGGCACCCTACAGTTGGTTCTCATAACTGGTTATACTCTTTAGAAACATCTAACTTTCATTTAAGTAAACGGCGGAAGTCTTTCTCAAAATAGTATTATCTTTAAACTCGTTAATTTTCATAACGTTACCTGACGAATACATGCGCACCAACCCGAGTAGCCCGCTCCTAAGCCAAGGTACCCCGTCTAGCAGACTCACCTGTAAAACAATCTAACGTACATTCAAAGTCAGCTACGCTATAGTTTAATTTAAGCCAACTCATCCCATTTAATATTTATTTCCACTCAAGACCCTCTGGTCTCTATAAATTCGTTTTATAAATTGTCCTCATATAGATAACCCTGTTACCTTACAATATCCCGGAGGATTCACCACCCTAGACTCAACCCACCACTTTAACTCAGTAAGTCTCTCTGACATAGAATGAACTTACTATTATGATAACTCACAATTAACCATATATATTAACCATACACTGGTTAACTCATCCAACCTCTAGACACCGACTTACCAGTCCTAACCAGGACTCTCATAAACCAATTGACTCAACAGTTGTACACAATGTACTCAACCCGACACAACGGTCAATCTAACTCGACACACCACATTGATTCCATCTATTTATCACATCAATACCACCTCATACACAATTAATATAACTCATTACTTGCATGCAATTTAACACATATATAAGCACACAAATACATACCTCATCACTACACCCTCGTCAAGGTTATCCCCGTCAGGATACTCGTCCTAAGCTCAGCTCCACACTTGTTATAGGGCCCCGCCGCTAAACATAGCGACACACTCGTCATCTATGATGACTACCCAGCCACCACACGGTGACTATATCATCTACCATACGGTGACTGACACATCACACGTACAATGATGACCCCGAAGGACTCTGTCCTCCACATCACTATTAGCCGTATACACGGACAACAATGCAAGCACGCAAAGCAACACATATATACACATGACACTACCTGGACATGTACTACGAATCACCACCATTTACGGATCACTTACGTGTGTAATCCAACGCTTACTTAGACGTATCCTCATAACGTCTAGACACCTTACTTAACTCTTTCCGAATAGGAAGTTATACACAAACACCATACTGACTTCTAGCCCATACATACTGTAACATTTCTGGTTTTTTTTTACCATGTAAACGTTTCGATGCAATAAACGAGTATTTCAATTTCAAATTCGTGTGCAACAACCGTAAATGCAATTACACATACAATACATTATGTTACAATAACAACTGAAAACGCCATTATCTCACAAGCCCCGAGGACCAAAACTGACAAAACTCAAAAACTACAAAACTAGGCAAGCACGGTCGCGCCTAAGACTTGGCACGGTCGCGCCTGCAGACCTAAGCACGGTCGTGCCTAATACAGGCACGGTCGCGCTGCTGAAACCACGTGACTCTGCAGAAGTCAGATCACAGCCATACTCGACGATTTCGCAAAATTTAAAGAATGGTCAAAGCCGGTTTTCGCGCGTCAGACCATACTTGACTGAATACAACCTGCAACACGCATCAATTACACTCCAATTTACAGATTTGTTTAATCCCATACCCACCACAATCATGACTCGCGAATTCGTCGATATAGAGCCAGTTGCACGCTTCCTACACCCTCATATGCATCCACACAATCACCCAGAACTCTCACTCGACACTCATACAACCTCTGTCGTCCGATTGATCGCCGAGAAGCAAAGCCGTCGACCCGTAGCCGACTGCATTAAATTGCCCTATTATAACAAGTAAGTAATACAGCACTAGCTTCGTATCACCCCCTACTACGAAAGCCCTATGCCAATTCGTAGTAGAAACACTCAAATCGGCCAGATTTTTGAACGAGAAAACGAAACTACACTTTTAGTCGAACTACCACTTAAACACGAAATAAATCCAATTAAACCTTATAGATAGCTTGGTAATCATCCACTAAATGAAAGCCCTAAGAATCCAGAAGTGTTTAATATAAGAATCGAGCTAATTGAGTCTGGAAAAGACCCGACACGGTCGCGCTCATCACTGAGCGCGGTCGTGCCTGACCAAGCACAGTCGTGGTCCGAGTAAGGCCCGGTCGTGCTTACCGAGCAAACAAGTCCTGACCAAAAACAAACACTAGACGCGGTCATGCTGGACACGAGCACGGTCGTGCTCCATGACCAGAACCTCTGTAGCCTTCTGACTCGACCACGGGCGCGCTCCAGACCACCACGGTCACGCCCGGAGGCGAGCGCAGTCGTGCCGTTGATGAGCACGGTCGTGCTCAGTCAGAACTGAATCTTTACAGTTTCTCAGATTTGATGATTTTTATAAAACTTATGTTATAAACTTAACTGTTTAAACAGAATCTCACCATCATTAAGCACAACAATTATTTTCATCGATTAAATTGTTTTAAACCGATTCTTACCATTTGAAAATACATTTTCATTTAAAATTTCTAAATTTAAAAAAGTTATAACAAGATTTTATAAAACACTTTATTATGAAAAAGACTTTTATAAACCAATTGTATAAATCCTAGTTACATCAAATAAAACTAATATAAATATAAACTACTTTATATTTTGTGACGTTTTCTAAAATAAGTAGATAAAACGAATTCGTTTGTTTATATTACATTCAATTAAATATATATACTACACTACCTTATATTTTAAATACATAACTAAACGATACAATTCATTAGTGCAAATCCTTACGCTTGCAATACACTGAAACACTATAGTTACTTTAAACCTTATACACCGCATTAATACACGTCATACATTTACTCGATAGGTCAAGCTCCGTGACCCACAAACACTTAACATTTACTTGGTTGTGCAATCTACACTCTCCAACACATGTGAGTCTACATAACCCCACTTTTACTCTTTTTCACCTTTGGGGTGGACATGATTTACATTAAACAAATTGCAACTCTTTCATAGTACAATTCTTACTTGATTACATGAATTATTTGTGCAATATGCTTGAATGCTATGAGTTATTACTATACATACATGACGCAACTCATGCAATCATTAACTCTGTACAAGCCAACAGTAAACAAGGATAGTACTATTGAGTCTGACAAACCCACCCGGGTAGGGTGTTTGTTACCGACTTTACATTAGGGTAACCTGCGTGTTATGCCTCAGTTACAAGGTTTGATTGTGCACCTAGTATAACTATAGATTCTCCATATTTGTCTTATATACCATGTGAATCAAGGAATTGTATAAACAGTTTTGAACTCTTATTTGTGTGACAAAACTTATGTATGCTCACCAACTTTTTAGTTGACCCTTGTTTTTAAATCATGTTTCAGGTGCTAACAATTGAGATGATTACAAGTTGCTTCCACCTAGTTTGAGGACCTAGTTAAAAGGCTCTAAAATAAACATTGTTATGTATTTTGTTATGTTTCGTGTACTTGTTGGATTGTTGTTTGATTTCAATGAAAACTGCATGTTTAATTATTTCAACCTTAGCAAACCATGAGCTATGAACAGTCTGCACGCTTCACGCCCCGACGTTTCCGCCGCCGGTTGGGGTGTGACAGATTGGTATCAGAGCCTTGGTTATAGGGAATTAGGTTATTAGACACCATTGACCTAGACTATAACTTTAAGACACCCAACAATGCCATGCTACATGTTTTATGTGATACGTGCTATTTGCTATATGTCACATGCTTTATGTGTTAGTTATTTGATACTTAAAATGTTTAGACTACATGACTTAATAAGCATACGTAAATAATAAATTAAATAAATCGTATCCATACCCGTATCCTTAGCCGCGTATCCTCCTTAACTGCTTCTATGTCATCATCGCCATAACTTGTGGAAAAACTCATACTCGTAGACACTAGTCTATCAAAAATATTTTTATATACCCGTTAAGGTTTTAGACTCTGTTAATTATTAAAGGACATGTGCAATCTGGAAGGGTGACACCTGTATTCTGGGTTTTCTGTCTAGGAAAGCATTTCATATAAATCCCAATCAACCGAGGGATCCGTATGCTTTCCTGGGAATTCCCGGGATGAGTGTTTACCTATAGGCTAAAGCACGTCTCCTTGAAAATTATATAAGTCTAATTAACCTTAATATGTCATTGTGTTCAAGTAGAAATGTGATTACTTGAAAACAATCCGAACTATGAAATAAATGTGTTATTATTCCTCCTATCCTAAATTTCAACGGATTTTTTTTAAATTCTCACAACACTTTTGTATCATTCTCTTTTTATAGAATGCCTCCTCGTCGTAACATCAACCGCAACAACACCGACAACGCCAACAATAGCACCAACACCAATACCGGTAATGCCAACAACAACAATAATACCGACCTTGCTGCTCTCCTCACTCAGCTAGTAACTCAACTAACTCAAGCCAATAACAACAACAATGGGAACGCCAGTGGTAGTGCTAATACTGGTGGTGGCGGTGGTGCCAACCCGCCACAATGTACCTTCAAGCATTTCAACTCTTGCAATCCCCTGAAATTTTATGGTACCGAAGGAGCCACGGGACTCCTTCAATAGTTCGAAAATATTGAGGGCACCTTCCTCAATAGTGACTGTCCGGACAATCTGCGAGTCCGCCATGCCACTAGTGTCTTCCAAAAACGGGAACTAACCTGGTGGAATGGGGAGAAGAGAACAAGGGGAGTAGAAGTAGCAATGGCTCTGCCATGGGATGAGCTAAAAAGGATCATGACGGAGGAATTCTGTCCTCGGAACGAAATGAAAAGGCTGGAAGCAGAATTTTGGGATCTTACCCAAGATAGTGGTGAAAGCTTAGCATACACCAACCGTTTTCATGAACTGAGCATGCTGGTACCTCACATGGTTACGCCTTTGTCTAGGTGTATTGAAAAATATATCGGTGGCCTACCGAGACAAATCCAGGACACTGTTTTGGGAAGAAATCCTGCAAGCCTGGAGGATGCTATTCGTCTGGCTGCTACTTTGACTGATAATCACGTTAAAGCAGGTACTCTTACCAGAAAGGGGGCCAAGAAAGTTTCTGACACCACAACACCTCCTGCTCATGTCAAGGAGGTCAAAGCCGAACCGAACCACAACACGAGGAAGAGGAAAGCTAAGAACTATGTCGTGATCACTCCGGCTGCCCCAGTCAACAAAGTTGCTCCTATGGCTCAGAACCGAGTCAAGAAACAATATGTGGGAAACAATCCGTTGTGCAACACCTGCAATTATCACCATTTCCCAAATGTACCCTGCCGCCTATGTGCCAGCTGTGGAAGATATGGGCATGTAGCTAACACCTGCAGAAGTAATCCAACTGGTAATCAAGTCAACCGGGGAAACGGGGCTAATCCAGCAGTTCCAGCTATTGGTAATGGGCATGCTTGCTTCGAGTGTGGCGACCCAAACCACTTCCGAGACCGATGTCCAAAAATTGTGAACAATACTCAAGGCGGAGCTCGTGGGCGTGCCTTCAACATCAACGCCAACGAGGCTCAGGCTAACGATCATGTGGTCAACGGTACGTTTCTTATGAATAACCAATATGCTTCTATACTATTTGATATCGGAGCCGATAAGAGTTTTGTGTCCCTTAACTTTGAACCTTTACTTGCAAAAACACGATCCAAACTAGAGAAAACCTTCACCGTTGAAGTAGCGGATGGAAATTCCATCACTATTGACTCCATTGTCCATGACTGCTCACTAGAACTCAATGGTCACACATTTCCAGTCAACCTAATACCAATGCCATTAGGGAGTTTTGACGTCATCATCGGCATGGATTGGTTGTCTAAAAACCACGCCGAAGTCATGTGTTTTGAAAAATACATCCGAATACCTCTTCCATCGGGAGACATATTCAAAGTCTTTGGCGAGAAACCTTGCAAAGGACTCAAACTGATGTCCTGCATCACCACCCAGAAATACATACGAAAGAAGTGCATGGTTTTCCTAGCTCATGTAATCCAAAATGAAGACAAGGAAAGAAGAGTAGAAGATATTCCCATCATTCGGGAGTTTCCCGAAGTCTTTCCCGATGACTTGCCTGGCCTTCCACCTGTTCGGGAAGTAAAGTTTTGAATCGATCTTATACCCGGAGCAAACCCTGTGGCTAAAGCTCCATACCGGCTTGCACCTTCCGAATTGCAAGAACTTGCAAGTCAACTTCAAGAACTCGCTGACAAAGGTTTCATACGGCCAAGTCATTCACCGTGGGGTGCACCAGTCTTGTTTGTTAAAAAGAAGGATGGTTCATTCCGCATGTGTATTGACTATCGAGAGCTCAACAAGCTCACAATCAAAAACCGCTACCCGTTACCTAGGATTGACGACCTCTTCGATCAACTCCAAGGTTCTACTTGTTTCTCGAAGATTGATCTTCGATCTGGTTATCACCAACTGCGTGTCCGAGAAGAAGATATTCCAAAGACCGCCTTCCGAACAAGATATGGTCATTACGAGTTCACGGTTATGCCTTTTGGGTTGACCAATGCACCTGCTGTCTTTATGGATCTCATGAACCGCATGTGCAAACCATACCTTGACAAATTCGTGATCGTTTTCATCGATGACATCTTGATCTATTCCAAGACTGAGGAAGAACATGAACAGCACCTTAGACTGATTTTGGATCTCCTGAGAACCGAACAATTATACGCCAAGTTCTCCAAATGTGAATTTTGGCTAAAGGAGGTTCAATTTTTGGGTCATGTTGTCAATAAAAAGGGAATACATGTCGACCCTGCCAAGATCGAAGCTGTCAAGAATTGGAGTGCTCCTCAAACCCCTACCGAGGTTCGTTCGTTCCTTGGTTAGCGGGTTATTACCGAAGATTCATTTCTAACTTCTCCAAGATTGCTGTTCCCCTCACCGCCTTGACGCATAAAGGTAAACCTTATGTATGGGGGCCGAAACAAGAAGAAGCTTTCCAAACTCTTAAACAGAAGTTATGTGATGCTCCTATTCTGACTCTTCCCGAAGGAAAAGATGATCTAGTCGTCTACTGTGATGCCTCTAACCTAGGCCTTGGTTGTGTTCTCATGCAACGAGGCAAGGTAATCGCTTATGCATCGAGGCAACTCAAGATCCACGGGAAAAACTATACGACGCACGATTTGGAGTTGGGTGCAGTCATATTTGCCTTGAAGATTTGGAGACATTATCTATATGGCACAAAATGTGTGGTATTCACCGACCACAAAAGCCTCCAACACATCTTCAACCAAAAAGAACTCAACATGAGGCAACGACGTTGGGTTGAACTCCTCAATGATTACGATTGCGAGATTCGTTATCATCCCGGCAAGGCAAACGTGGTAGCCGATGCGCTGAGCCGTAAAGAACGTGTCATGCTCCAAAGTGTCAAGATTCATTCCGACATTCAAACCCGTATTCTAGCAGCTCAACACGTCTCGATTACCGAGGGCAATATGTATGAGGAAATGTCGTGTGGTGCTGAATTCCAACTAGAGACTAAAAACAATGGCTTGCTTTATTTCTTGGATCGTATTTGGGTTCCCAATCGCAATGATCTCCGGGAATTCCTCATGACTGAAGCACACAAGTCTCGGTATTCTATCCATCCCGGTACGGATAAAATGTATCACAATCTTCGACCACAATATTGGTGGCCTGGTATGAAGAAAGACATTGCACTCTATGTTGCAAAATGTCTAACCTGCTCTAAAGTCAAAGCCGAACATCAACGTCCTTCCGGCTTACTTGAACAACTGGAAATCCCCGTGTGGAAATGGGAAAATCTAGCCATGGACTTCATTACTAAACTCCCCCGTACTTCAAACGGCTATGATAGCATTTGGGTAATCATCGACCGTCTCACAAAGTCCGCACACTTCCTGCCCATCCGTGAAGACTATCGGGTTGAGAAATTGGCCCGAATCTATATTGACGAAATTGTGAGTCGACACGGTATACCTTTGAACATAATCTCCGACAGAGATGCTCGTTTCACTTCCAGATTTTGGCAATCTCTGCAAAAGGCACTTGGCACACGATTGGATTTAAGCACAGCCTACCATCCCCAAACTGATGGCCAGACTGAACGAACAATCCAAACGCTCGAAGACATGCTGAGAGCCTGTGTCATAGACTTTGGTGGCAATTGGGATTCATACTTGACACTTATTGAATTCTCCTACAATAACAGCTACCACACCAGCATCAACATGGCTCCATTCGAAGCTCTTTATGGTCGCAAATGTCGTTCTCCCATCTGTTGGAACGAGATTGGTGAAGCACAAATCACCGGTCCCGAGTTAATTCAGGAAACATCTGACAAAATCCTTCAAATCCGTGACAACATCCGAGTAGCGAGAAGTCGACAAAAGAGCTATGCCGACAAGCGACGAAAACCCTTGGAATTCCAAGTGGGTGACCTCGTGCTTCTCAAAGTATCCCCTTGGAAGGGTGTGATCCGCTTTGGAAAGAAAGGCAAGCTAGCACCTCGTTACGCAGGCCCGTTCAAGATCCTTGAAAGAATCGGGAAAGTGGCTTACAAACTTGAGCTACCTCCAGCACTCAACAATGTTCATCCAACCTTCCACGTGTCCAACCTGAAGAAATGTCTTGCTGATGAGAACCTCCACATACCTCTTGACGACGTGCGCATTGATGAAACGATGCACTTTGTCGAGAAACCGGTGGAAATCATGGACCGTGAGATCAAGCAACTCAAACGCAGCCGCATTCCTATAGTCAAAGTCCGTTGGGATTCTAAACGTGGTCCTGAGTTTACATGGAAACGTGAAGACCAAATGAAACTCAAGTATCCTCACCTCTTCACCGATTCAGCAGCCTCAACTAGTTGAATTTCGGGACGAAATCCCCTCAACATGGGGAGACTGTAACATTTCTGGTTTTTTTTTACCATGTAAACGTTTCGATGCAATAAACGAGTATTTCAATTTCAAATTCGTGTGCAACAACCGTAAATGCAATTACACATACAATACATTATGTTACAATAACAACTGAAAACGCCATTATCTCACAAGCCCCGAGGACCAAAACTGACAAAACTCAAAAACTACAAAACTAGGCAAGCACGGTCGCGCCTAAGACTTGGCACGGTCGCGCCTGCAGACCTAAGCACGGTCGTGCCTAATACAGGCACGGTCGCGCTGCTGAAACCACGTGACTCTGCAGAAGTCAGATCACAGCCATACTCGACGATTTCGCAAAATTTAAAGAATGGTCAAAGCCGGTTTTCGCGCGTCAGACCATACTTGACTGAATACAACCTGCAACACGCATCAATTACACTCCAATTTACAGATTTGTTTAATCCCATACCCACCACAATCATGACTCGCGAATTCGTCGATATAGAGCCAGTTGCACGCTTCCTACACCCTCATATGCATCCACACAATCACCCAGAACTCTCACTCGACACTCATACAACCTCTGTCGTCCGATTGATCGCCGAGAAGCAAAGCCGTCGACCCGTAGCCGACTGCATTAAATTGCCCTATTATAACAAGTAAGTAATACAGCACTAGCTTCGTATCACCCCCTACTACGAAAGCCCTATGCCAATTCGTAGTAGAAACACTCAAATCGGCCAGATTTTTGAACGAGAAAACGAAACTACACTTTTAGTCGAACTACCACTTAAACACGAAATAAATCCAATTAAACCTTATAGATAGCTTCGTAATCATCCACTAAATGAAAGCCCTAAGAATCCAGAAGTGTTTAATATAAGAATCGAGCGAATTGAGTCTGGAAAAGACCCGACACGGTCGCGCTCATCACTGAGCGCGGTCGTGCCTGACCAAGCACAGTCGTGGTCCGAGTAAGGCCCGGTCGTGCTTACCGAGCAAACAAGTCCTGACCAAAAACAAACACTAGGCGCGGTCGTGCTGGACACGAGCACGGTCGTGCTCCATGACCAGAACCTCTGTAGCCTTCTGACTCGACCACGGGCGCGTTCCAGACCACCACGGTCACGCTCCAGACCACCACGGTCACGCTCCAGACCACCACGGTCACGCCCGGAGGCGAGCGCAGTCGTGCCGTTGATGAGCACGGTCGTGCTCAGTCAGAACTGAATCTTTACAGTTTCTCAGATTTGATGATTTTTATAAAACTTATGTTATAAACTTAACTGTTTAAACAGAATCTCACCATTATTAAGCACAACAATTATTTTCATCGATTAAATTGTTTTAAACCGATTCTTACCATTTGAAAATACATTTTCCTTTAAAATTTCTAAATTTATAAAAAGTTATAACAAGATTTTATAAAACACTTTATTATGAAAAAGACTTTTATAAACCAATTGTATAAATCCTAGTTATATCAAATAAAACTTATATAAATATAAACTACTTTATATTTTGTGACGTTTTCTAAAATAAGTAGATAAAACGAATTCGTTTGTTTATATTACATTCAATTAAATATATATACTACACTACCTTATATTTTAAATACATAACTAAACGATACAATTCATTAGTGCAAATCCTTACGCTTGCAATACACTGAAACACTATAGTTACTTTAAACCTTATACACCGCATTAATACACGTCATACATTTACTCGATAGGTCAAGCTTCGTGACCCACAAACACTTAACATTTACTTGGTTGTGCAATCTACACTCTCCAACACATGTGAGTCTACATAACCCCACTTTTACTCTTTTTCACCTTTGGGGTGGACATGATTTACATTAAACAAATTGCAACTCTTTCATAGTACAATTCTTACTTGATTACATGAATTATTTGTGCAATATGCTTGAATGCTATGAGTTATTACTATACATACATGACGCAACTCGTGCAATCATTAACTCTGTACAAGCCAACGGTAAAAAAGGATAGTACTATTGAGTCTGACAAACCCACCCGGGTAGGGTGTTTGTTACCGACTTTACATTAGGGTAACCTGCGTGTTATGCCTCAGTCACAAGGTTTGATTGTGCACCTAGTATAACTATAGATTCTCCATATTTGTCTTATATACCATGTGAATCAAGGAATTGTATAAACAGTTTTGAACTTTTATTTGTGTGACAAAACTTATGTATGCTCACCAACTTTTTAGTTGACCCTTGTTTTTAAATCATGTTTCAGGTGCTAACAATTGAGATGATTACAAGTTGCTTCCACCTAGTTTGAGGACCTAGTTAAAAGGCTCTAAAATAAACATTGTTATGTATTTTGTTATGTTTCGTGTACTTGTTGGATTGTTGTTTGATTTCAATGAAAACTGCATGTTTAATTATTTCAACCTTAGCAAACCATGAGCTATGAACAGTCTGCACGCTTCACGCCCCGACGTTTCCGCCGCCGGTTGGGGTGTGACACATACTATGGACACCACATAGACTCATGTAAACATGATACCCATCGTGTCACGAGGACAACGACACAATACACACAGCATCAAGCACACGACGCATGACAGCATACTAGCACCTACTTGACTCGTTAATGAACCACGTACTGGTTCCCATGCTAACTTTCCTTATATAACCATCACAGGTTTAACTAAATTCCCGACTCACCCCGACGAACTCATAAGATGATACACACAGATCATCACTACTCTTTTTCACCCATCCTAGAGATCCCATAATTACTCTTAGCTCATTATTACATAATGGTCTCATAAAACACTTCAAGTTTAAATCATAACTCGTAATACGTTCGTTTAATAAAACATGCGAGTATGTATGATAGCCCCAAAACAGTAAAACGTTTAAAAGAGGGGATTAGAAACTCACCTTTGCTCGATACTCTTCGATCCTTAGAACTCGCTAACTCCTCGTGTTCGCCTTTCGACCTCGTACCTAACATACACATAATACACGTGTCAATTGTACGACCCGACGTTAACCCCTTCACTCGTTCGACTTAACATGACGCCACACATGACCACTTGTACGTGCATGACGCCATGCATGGTCCCATGCATTAGGTTAATGCATGCTCGTATCCCCGTGGTCCCATCATATAAATACCTCCCCTTTTAGTCATCGGATATTACGAACTGACCTCATCGGGCGCCTTGATTCTTGCTTCCGGTTAACACCACGCGTTGCTAACCCAAACCAACCCTTCCCCCAGGTTCCCGTTGGCTTCGAGCAGCCCTCGCCGCCCTACACCGTCGTGAACAGCCCAAGCATGGCTGCCATGGCCTACGACCGACCTTCTCTCCGCCGCCATTCCTCTTCGAATGCCACTGTCGTGTAACCCTAAGCCACCACAGTCGTGAATGGCCACCACCGAGTGGTGTAGGGTTTCTCACGCCCCCTCTCTCGGCTTCACGTTCACCATAGGAACCCCCTTCGGGTTCTCGGCTTACGCAAAACCCGACTACCTCCTCCCTTAAACAAAACGTAAACGATAACACAGAGGGAATAGATGATTATACCTTGGAACCGGATGATTCGTGTGATCCGAATATCCGATCGAATAGTTTCTTCACGAGAATCACACTTACAAAAACCCTAGCATCACAAAACGGTTACTATGATTATCCGGGAACCAAAACACGTAAACAATTATTAGAGGATCACAAATATACCTCGACTCGGACAATAATGCGAAGAAAGGCCTTTCCTCCTCTCTCTCTTTTCTTCTCTGCAGCCGCAAGAACCAAATGGGGTTCTTCCCATTGCGTAACACCCTAAAGAGGTGTTGCTCGGGCCGGGCTTGGCCCGCCAAGTGGTTTTTAATATAATCCCACTGAGTCTCGAGATTTACTCGGTAATCCCTCGTCTTTAATTACTAAAAAAAACCTTGTTTCTACGCCTTTGGTTAAACTCCGTCAAGTTCCCGTCCACTTCATACAAACATATACACATATACAATAATCCCGCATAGTTGGTAAAAACTCGGGATGTTACATCTTCTTTAATTGAATGAAAAAACTAGTGAAGAAATTGTAGAACCAGAAATTGGCTAATCGATTTGGATGTTACCCAAATTGAACAAAATTAATGGAATCTGATGTCATTTCAATTTGTGTTTGATCTAATCACCTTCAATAACCGATCAACGATTCAGATGGGAATGAGAGAGACAGACAGGGGAGGCGACCACCATTTCCTTCTGTAGCCACCATCGCTTGTGTGTGCCAATCGAATCAGCAAGGGCTCAATCAACCCCACCGTGTTTTTGCTCCTCAATATCCCTAATTTGAATATTAGGGCACAATCAACTCCACCTTGGGGTTGTGGTCATAACAAGAAGAAGAAAGAATGAGGGGCTGTAGACAACGATGGTGCTTTGAAGATGGATTACATCCATCCTACTCGACTCAAGCTGGTCTTCCAAATCATAGCCAACGATTTAGTCTGCTTATGTCGCGACATGCAATTCTAGTGGGAAAACATCCGATGAAGGTGGGCTACGAGGAAGTCACTGACAATGAAGGTGATGACGATGAGATGAAGGGGGACGTAGAAGTAGGTAAAGAAAGGGGGTAGGTGTAGGTTTTTCTTAAATTTTTTTAGGGCCGGTATTTGTTGTTTTGCAATTTAGATTTTATTTTTGTTTTTTTTAACCAAAGGGTATTATTGTCATTTTAAAAGTATTTAACAGAATTTAACGTCCATCAATTTTGGGGTCCAATGATGTTACCAAATAGAAATCTACGGATCAACCATGTAGTTTTCCAAAGTTAGGGTTCAAAAGTGTAATCGGGGCATACCACAGGGTCATCCGTGTAATTAACTCTGAAGAAAATCTTATTAATCGGTTCCTTTTATTTAATACTTGCTTTAAGATTATAAATTATAATCATATATAAATAGAATGACCATTCATGAAAAATGCAAGGAGAAAGTACATACGCCAAAAATTCTCTTAAGATTAGTTCTTTTTTGTTTCGAAAGTTTATTATATATTGAAAAACACTATCTGGTTTGTCCAAGTTGTTCTAGGATAAATCATTTAGTTTGATTCTAGACAAGATCAGTTTGTTTGTTATCCTTGTTGGTTTTCGCACAATGTGATTAAAATTGTAAAGATTACTATAATCTATATATCTTAAAAGTAAAACTATGTTGAAACTCGAAAAAAGAGTACTCACCTCCTTTACACATAATCCATCTTTAGTTTGCAACAAACAACTAATATGTTTTTTCCTCCGCCGCCATAACAACTCGCTAAAGTTGATGAACAAAACAATGTACATAATATGCTAAATAATTTTTTTTACAAAAATAAAGCTTTCAAACCATTGATTTCGTTAGACTTATTGCTTTCTCCATCATAAAATGTAGTTAAACTCGATGCATATCTAATAAACAATGGTAGATTTAACAGATAAAACAAACGTTTCTATGACATTACCAAAACTAACTTTAACAACTCCATGTTATCGACAAATCACAAAACCACATCAGTTTGTTCCATTTTAGATGTATCACTAGACTCCTCAACTAATAAGGAAAACACATCATTATCAAGTTCTTTATTTGGAAGCCATCGTTGATGATGCCACATAACCTTTCCTAATGAAACCTTAACAATGGTCTTATTTTGTTCTACATGATATTTTAAATATCCGAGTACTAAAAAGAGACATTTTTGGCTCATATGACTAGGGTTGTTAAAATAGCTTACGTCTTGAAGCTCGCTTGATAGTTCATAGAAATTAGCTCCCTAAAAAGTCAAGTTGATTGGATCGAGCTCATTGGCTCATATTAATGTTCGAATTAAGTTCTAGCTGAAGGTAACTCACTGGTATAAAAACTCTTGATTTGATCCGAGTAACCTGCTCGTTAGCTTATATATTAGTTCCTTTCCTTGTATATGGTAGTTTGGTTTTGTATCATTTGAGACTTCTATAATTTGAGATGTTGTGGACCTTTTATGTGAGGTTTATAGAAAGAAACATAAAAAATCATCAAAACTAAGAAAATGAGCCAACTCGTCGAACCACAAGCTTGCTCGAGCTGTATGGGAGCCGAATACGAGCTCAGTTTGTAGTTCGATTGGAAATACCGAGCCAAGCTTTCTCGGTTGTTATTATCACCAGCTCAAGCCCAAGTTGCTATTAGCTAAGCTCAAATGGCTCGCTGAAAATCGCTAATTATGACCACGAAATGGTAATCAACCTTTCAATAAAATTTCCGTAAGTATCAATTGAAGCGTTTAATTGAATTTGATACTCATTCATATCATTTTTCTTTTCAAAAAGCAACATAAACATAATGATATTGTCTAATTAAGTCTACATTTGTAAAATGCTCTATTACGAACGTTGTTAACATCACCCACATGAGCATCAATCTTTCTGTTTTATTCTAATTATTAAAACTCTAGGTCACAAGTGAATCTTTTTTATTCACACCTTGTTCTTTAAATATGATCAACACAAGAAAAATACTTTGTTTTTATATTATACTCTAACTAGTATTCATATCGATCAAACCAATTCTGACACAAACGTTTTGTCTTACCATAACCATTTTTTTATTAAAAGTCATGGGCACGTGGTTGGCATGGATCTCTCATCAATTATTGTCGTCTAATTTCATCTTTTTTATTGATAAGATGACACTGTTTCCAGTTTGAAAGGATTCCATGAAAGATCAATCAAATCGAATTCCTTGGGAATAGTTTGGAATACGATGATCCCGATGTTGATAACTTTCTTCTAAAAAAATATTTCCATTATCCCTAAAAGTAAAAATGATAACCATGTTAACTTAGTTAAGTAAACAAAATTAAATACCAAGAAATGGGAAATAATCAAACAAGATTAACAATAAAAATTGAACTAGAAAATCAAAAGTTATTAAACAAGATTTAATAAGAAATAAACAAAAATGAACAAGAATTCAAGACATAATTACCGTCGACCAATGGTGGAAAAGTAGGGCCAAGAGGCGATGGCGACAAGCGCAAGTTTGATGGACGGAGATGGGCTGAAGGCAGTAGAATACCTGCAGAAGTTGTATACCTGCAGAAGCCATAGCGTTTTTTTCTTTTTTGTGCTCCCTATGATGGGCTTGTAGCTGTACTAAAAACATGGCTACCTCGTAGCAAAAAAAAAGCCAAATACTAAAAGAAAATATGCTTAAGTTTGGGTCCTAATATACCGACACCCAAATCCCTGTTTTGACACCTTTTATACGCCTTGTATAATCTTGTACGGGGCGTATAACTTTTCTAATTTCCAATGCTAGACATCTTGCATGGTGTTAAAAATTAACATTTCTATTTTCAATTTTATAATTTATATTTTTTTGTATTTGTTTCATAAACGCTATGTGAGCTACTGGACTACTTCTATAGGCTTGCTAGCATTGGGCTTAATGGAGACTGCTTCTATGGACCTGCTAGCATTGGGCTTAATGGACCACTGCATCTGGCTTACTAGACCGTGTGAATGCTGGATAGCCCTATACACGCATATTGTGTCCTCTGGCGTCTCTTTTTGGTTTCCCTAGATCACTTCATCTTCTTTCTATTCAGATTGGGGTTTCCTTGTGTAGATTATCATCTTGTATCTGTTGAGAGTTTTGTTTCGAGAGTTACAGATCGTCAATTTGATGATCTGTGTGAGGTTTTTGTTCTATTTCTTGTATGGAAGATTACGAGTTTTTTGGCTAAACATTTTAAGTTGGGGTCATAGAGATTTGGATATGATTTTATGACACACGGGGTACATCGTACCTTATACGCGTCGTATAGGCCTATACGTGACGTATAGAGTACGAGGTTAAGTACCTCGTAAGCATTGTTCACTTGGATGTGGATGCCCTACACAAGACTCCTGATTGCTCAAAGATTTGGTGTGAATGTTCACTTGTTAAGCAACGCCGACAATCAAACCTTTTTCCCCTTATTGGTTGGTCAGAATGTTTTGCCTAACCATCAAGTCGTATCGGTTGCACATGTGTACACTAAACATTTCATAATGATTAAGTTAGATGGAGATTATCCGATGCCTATACCGAATTGTCTTTGGATTTTGCATCAAAGTGATGCTGCAGAAGATTGGGAACATATGTACAACTATCGTATAAAACATTTTAAAAAGATAAATGATACTAACAAAGATCAAGGAACACAATACTTAAATATTTTCTAGCTGATTACAAACAATAAACATTTAATAAAAAAAATTTCTTTGATATTTTATTTGTTTTATTTTCTTTGATAATAACTTTTATATTTAATTTTTGATTTGGACAGATGCCCAGTTATTACAAATACACGAACAAAGGTTCGGTTTAACATTTAAATAAAGGCTTAAACAAAATAAAACATAAATAAAAAATAACATATACGCCTCGTATAGTCCTATACGTGGCGTATAGTTCATAATTTTTAAACTATAAGCCACGTATAGTCCTATACAAGCCGTATAGATCGTCATATATATGATGCTAGGTCTAGGGTTGCGTATGACCTATACGCCACCCATTCCCGATAGGTCATACGCAGCCCAAACAAAATCGAGCCTATAGGCCAAGCACAACACTCTACGTGACGTATAGATTTAATTTTTTATTTATTTATTTATTTTTAAATTACGTTGTACGTATATCAATGTTCGACGACCTGGGCCAGCAGGTCAGGATCATGGCAAGGAAGATCAGGATCATGGCCAGGCAAGTTAGGATCAAGCCTAGCATAGTCGTGGTCGTTTCCTGTTTTTTTGTATTTCACATTCAGTTGTATTTATTATTAAAAATCTTTATTTATCTCCAAAACCTATAAATATTGGATAACAATATTGGTATTATTAAAAAAAACTTATACTTGTCGTAAAAGCCTATAATATTGGATAAAGTTATTATTTTATAAAAATATTTATTTATTTAATGTTAAAACATATTATTTTATAAAAATTATTATTTATTATTAAAAATCTTTATTTAAGTTTAAAACCGTTAAATATTGGATAAAAAATTTGTTATTATTAAGAAAAAAAATTGATCCTATACTCGTCGTATAGGCCTATATTTCATGTATAGGCCTATGAAAACAAAAAATCTCCCAAATTTGAAGATCAACATCTCATAGGTTTGTATATGTGGCGTATAGTCTTATACGCCGCGTATAAGCCAGCTATCAGACAAGAACTGACATGTCGGACTGATTTTTATAAGGTTTGTGCCTATAAGAGGCGTATAGGTGACAACGAGGTGTTGACTTAAAATGGTTGGGTGTCTCATTAACCGATCCCTTATGTTTTCTTTTGAGCTTAATGAGAGTTATGGTATCACATTGGTTGTTATAGGTATGAGATATCATCATCTAAAAACATACGGCGTCACTCAAATGTCAGATTCATACATAACATAACTTTTTTTACCAATGTCACGTGACACTAGAGATGGACAAACTGTTTTTTTTTTCAAACCGGTTCGGGTTGTAACCCGATTCGGGTTGGTCAAAGTTGGACAAAATCAGGTTGAGGGCCAAAGTGATTCGGGTTGAGCCCGGTTTGAGTAATGGTATAAACCGGCTCTGTACGAATCGGTTTGGGTCAGGTTGGGGCCGAGTTGAGACCAAACTGGTTCGGGTAAAAGCGATATTATTTAAAAAAAATTAATTTATTTTATAAAATAGAAATAAAACAAAGTAAAGTTCGAATTTTTATTAAGTATTTTAAAATATACAAATTATAAATTGTAATACGTTACAAAAAATACATATGGTCGTTACTCGTAATTAAAAAAAAACGAATTCAAGACATTATTTTTAGTCTTAGCCGGAATCCGAGCTGCCTCATACGTAATTGTCGATAGCGGCTTCCTCATCAGTAAGTGGGTTCGTCAATCCTCCTTGGACTCCCTCCTCGTATATCTCACATTCTACAAGATTTTCACCTACTACAAGGTTTTCATCTTCAAGTGATGATTTATCCTGTATTCGTCCGTTGCGTCCAAGTGATCTTTTAAGCAATTGTACATTTCCACCTAATATGAAGTGAGCTTTGTTCTTCGTAAAGAAATAACCATGCCACTAACAAAAAAACATATTTTGAAGCTACCGTAAAAGCTTGGACGGTTAGTAGATCACGGGCCATAACGGATAGGACCGGAAATTGGTCTTCTTTTCCTTTCCACCAAGCAAAGATATCAAAAGTTTCAAATAAATGTGGAGTCACACCGGATAAATAATCCGATCCAATATATCTCCCCAACTTGCTAGTTGGAGTATTACCCCGTTGACATTTAGAATTTTCATTCATTATAGTATTATATATGCTAAAACATTGGATTCCGACTACTACTACTTCCACTCGAAGATGTTGCATTTCTCATTGACTCGTGTATGATAGATATTGTACTGTATTTTGCTAGATAAACAACAACAATAGTTGATAAATCTTTTTTAAATTTTCTTAATAAAATGGGTCATCAATGTTTAAATCCAAATCTTAAGTTATTTTTTCAAGTAAAGTTTCAACCCCCGATACATTTAGGCAAGGCTTTAATGTAGCGGCACAAATAATCACCGGAGGCATTTTTTGAAAATATTTTTAAATTTTTTTTTCATCGGTCGTATCATATTGAAAAATACTCCGCCTCGCAATGAATATTCACTTAATCTTGTACACATTAAATGGATTTGATTTAAATTTAAAAAACTTGTGTGATAATAAACTTCTGAAAATAAGTTGTTACAGTTTTGAAAAGATGAAGTATAAAAGCAACATGGTGTCCATTTGGTTATCACATATCCAAATCCACATTAAGGTATTGCACGTAATATCTTAAACCCTTTTATACCATGACAAGTGACTGTCTAGTAATGTGTATATGGACCTGATGGCCCAATACCTTTTGGTCCAGGCTGCCACGTAACGACGACCAAAAATAGCCCAAGAAAATGGGCTTGGGAAGGAAAAGACTAGCCCATTACTAATTTTTGTTGTTGTTTTGGATTTATTTACTCAACAATTCAACATTTCAAACATATAATAGTTTCAATTTAATATTACAATATTTTCTTGTATGCTATTATCCTTTAATATTTTCTTTTTAGTAGATATACAATTATAATAAATAAAAACTTTTCATTTCTAAATTATATTTCAACATTTAGTTATTTTATTTTATTTTTCTAATACCATCAAGAAGCCAAAGCCAGCAAGCCCATTACAAATACAAAAATAAGAAAATCATTTTCTCTCTTATATATGTCAAATTTAATTATATACTTATGAATTTATTAGCTTGGTTATTATTTATCTCCAACGGATTAAATTGATACGCCGAAAAGGAGTTAGTTATAAACAGGACACGTTAATTTAACCAAACGAGTCAAAAAAATAAAGTAATCTACGAATCCATAATATAATTTTAGCCGATAAAAACTTCTCGAATTGGCTTACAAAATGTATACTTCATTCGTCTCAAAATAAATGTCTACTACACAAAATATATAAATATACAACTTTTATACACCCTTAATCTCTTTTTTAGTTTTTTTTCTCTTAAAATCTTATTTACTGATTCATTTACTACGTTAAACTTTATATTTTATTTATTTAAGACTTCATATTTTATTAGAATTGCTAGTTCACAGTTTTGATATAATCGGTCTAGCTGTTTCAACCGGTAGATCGATAAAACGGGTAATCATTATGAAAAAGTTGATTTCATTGAAGTAATGAAGAGCTATGGTAATTCATCATCAACACATTGACTTGGTCAACCTAAAAGTTACAGGAGACATCAACGTTTGATGCAGCAGCAGCAGCATCATGGGCGTGTTTATTTGGTTAATATCTATTTTATTTTAAGTAATTACATAGTTACTGGGTTCTTGCTAGTTTTTAATATAGGCTGATTCTAACCACACACGGAATATTGCTAATTGGACCCGTCGTCGCGCGATACGCCCTCGTATAGGTCAATACGAGGGCGTATAGGGTTTAGTCTTTGACACCAGAATGCCACGTGTCATTCTCTGTATCCCATACGATTCGTATTGCCCTATACGCCTCGTATGAGGCAGGGCTCAATATTTTTCTTCAAAAGTTGGAAGATTTGGTGTTAAATAATCCTATACGTGGCGTATAGACCTATACGCCACGTATATGATTATTTATTTAATTATATTTTTTTATAATAATATATTATTTTGTATTTTAGTTTATATAATTTTGTTAATATAAGTTTGTTATCTATTTATAAATTTTATATATTTTATATTTTTTTTAAACATTTATTATATTTTTACAGTATAATCAAACAAAATATTAAACATTACAAACCAAACAAAATATTAAACATTACAAACCAAACAAAATATTAAACATTACAACCAAACAAGTAAACTAAACATTATATACATTACATCATAAAATTAAATATATACATCAAAATGTTTTACATACATAACAACGAAATAAACAAAATACAAATAAAAGAACTAAACCTAATCGGCTCCGGCGTCACCCTGACCTGCCCCGCCCTCACCCTGAACGGGGTCGTCCGGATAATGACGTGACGGTGGTAGTGGGGGTGGCTCGATGCCGGCGGCTCGTGACTGATTCACGAGCTGTCCAACCGCCCACGTCATCAGGTCCTCCATGCGATCGAGTTGACGACCCTGTCGCCGTGAGTCGGCAACAAGGCCATCAAGCAATGCCTAGGTAGCCCTATCCAGCCTAACAGACCGACGTACGTGTCGGGGATGCTGTAGCGGATGCTCGTGGACCTGCTCGACGTGTGGCGGCTCGTCCTCAATCGCCATACCCTGCAGCGGCTGAGGCATAGGCGGGTCCCCCTGTCCAGGCATCTGCGGCAACGGCACCGGGACCCAAACCTGGTCCTGGACGGCCCCTACGAACCGAAGGCCCTGCGGGAATCGATGCGTGATGCGCATGCCGCTCGCCGTGCGACGATCTAATCGGACAGGGGGAATGGCCGGTAACATCTGAGGCTCATGGTGGCCAAATGGTATGACCGACCGCATAATATGCGTGATGAATGCACCGCCATATAAAAGTCCGCGCCTCTGTCGCATATAGGCTGAAGCAAAATAAAGCGTCATGCTCGTGGACAGGTCGCACCGCCTCCCAGTAAGCAGGCAGAAAAGGAAGAAAATATCTCTACCAGTGCACCACTCACGGCCTTTTAGACGCGGTGTGATCGACGTCGAAATAAGCTGGTGCAGATATCTATACAAAGGGTCTCTAATACCCGAGACCCTCCCCTTGGTACCCAACCAAGGACTATCTGAAATCAAGCCCCAAAAAACAAGGAGTTCCTCCTTGTCAACCTCCGTCACCGCCTCGGTGAATAGCGGCGAGACCGTCTCAGGCTCGTAGTACAAGCCCGTCGTGACGGCCCACTGATGGAGAGTCTGACGGTAAACGACCCCAAAAATAGAAAAAGAAATACGATCCGGATCCTCAATATCCGGCGCCTCCCCGGGTAGAGGCTGCAGCCCAGTCTCTGAATAGATAAACGTCGAAAGAAACTCGACGACAAGCTCTCGGTATGTCTCCTCAAAAGAAAGGTCAAAAAGACGCGACCATGGCGTGTCCTTACCGATGATGGCCCTAGCTCGCTCGGCCTCATGCACCTCCTCGAGGAGGGCCCAATCCACCGCCGTACCCGGACCCATCTGCACCTCCCGGAGCTTCTGGCACCGTGAATAAGCCTCTGTATCGGGCGGAAAATCTAGAAAAGGATAGTGCGCAAAATCGTCTAGCTGATTCATCTGAATATCATCATCATAATCCGCCATATCTGATAATAATTAATTGTTTTTAATATTTTAATTTAAATAATAAATAATAATAATATTAATATATTGTTTTTATTATATTTTCTTTAATTGAATTAATTTATATAATTAAAAAAAATTTTAAATTAAAAACCTATACGCCACGTATAGGCTTATACGTGGCGTATAGGCGGTTGCCGGGTAAACAAAGCCATACGCAGGCCAAATAGGCCATACGCGGGCGAGTTGCCGGGTAAACCAAGCCATACGCGACCAAACTAGGCCATACGCAGGCATGTGACCGGGTAAACTGAGCCATACGCAGCGTATAGGCTTATACGTGGCGTATGGCTTCATCTTCTTCCTTAGATCAATCCAGAAGAACTATACGCCACGTATGGTCCTGTACGTGGCGTATAGTTCTTAATTTCAAACCTAAAAATCGCTAATCTACCCAGTTTTACCCGCTAATATTCAATAAAAACCTAACATTAATGATCGTGGGTTAAGACACGTACCTTTTCAAAGTTTTTTTGATGCCACAATCCAAATCAACGAGCGTTTTATAAGCGGGTCGTGTATAGCTTTGTGTTTGTTTTTTTGGTTCGTTTGGTACAATACGGGGCCAAAACCAGATAAATCAAATGTATATACGCCACGTATAGGGCAATACGTGGCGTATAGAATACCAAAGGTTAGGGAAGATACGCCACGTATTGATCTATACGTGGCGTATAGAAATTTGAATTTTGAAAAAAATTGAATTTTGAAACATTTGAATTAAAATTAATTATTATTATATTTAATTAACATTATAATTAGTTATAATTAAATAAAAATATTTAAAATGACAATAAAATTAATTTAAAAAGAATTACAATACAATTTTAAACAAATATCATCCGAGATTCGTGAAATATTGTGGAAAACTAGATCTATTAGTGGTCATTATTTTCTTAAATCGTTCTATACGATCATTGTATATATTTTCCCATTTTGCTGGATCATCATTTCGGTGCAAATTCCAAAGTGCATTCGGCGTAGGAATCGGAAATTCTCCGTCTAACTTGACGTGGATGAAATGAGCATTTTTGACGTGAACTAACGATAAGACTTGATGTTGAGCGTGAACGTTAGGACCAAACCACAATGGAAAAAATGTTTGATTACCGTTGATGCTTAAAAGATGAACAATCACCCTCCAAATCTTTGAGCAATTAGGAGTCCTGTGTATGGCATCGACATCCAACGACTAACTTGTGCGGCTTTCACATCCTGTCAATCTATTGTGTGACGTAGCTTATCATACTCTTGAAAGGCGACTCTGTCAAAAACAGTTCTTCACCATTCCTCTTTATTGTCCATCTCATGTAGAAGTTGTTGTCGGACAAAGAGCCACCGGTTTTCATTTAACCCTAAGCCCAAAGCTACCGATCGAAAACCATAGTTACCGTCGGGTTTTACATCCTGTATATGTGAAATGTACGGATAAAATAAAGAGGGTATCGAATCCTTAAAACATTTTATATTGTTAACCGCATCATTCCCCGTAATCAATGGAAACCCAAGATGGGCGTTATCATCTTGCGGTTGCTTTCCTTTACCCTTAGTTGAACGACTGTGTTGAAAGACCGAACTCGCTTGTATAGAGTCTTGTGACGCAATATACGAGCTGTATCTCGCAGGGTCACATTTGCTTTGTTGGGATCCTGTGAATGAGTTGTTTCTCGCGACATCATGTTTCCTTTGTTGTTGCTTTTTCAAAGTTGGACGACCGCGAGTATCTTCTTGTACCATAGGCGCTTTCTTGTTACTTTTGCTCGGAAAGACAACCCCTGCAATTCTCAACATCATACTTCTTTTGACCTGATCGGGTTGTGACATAATTTTGTTTCTCACTTGACCCAGTACCTTATCCACGTCTATATTTTCATCATCGACAAACGACGGTTTTAAATCAAGTTTCCTCCAGAAGACGTCCACTGCATCTAGAGGGATTATGCCACCTGTATAATACTAATATTAATATATTGTTTTTATTATATTTTTTTTAATTGAATTAATTTATAATAATAATAATTAAATAGTCATAACAGTTTACCTGTAGCTTCGATATTTGCTAGACGACAAGCACACGGCAACCCACAACTACTGAAAAGTTGGCACCCACACGTTGCATTTTGTTTCCGTATATTTGATAACTTGTACCACTCATTTTCTATCAAATCTAGAGCTTTATGAGAAACTTTACCGTGCATGATATCAAACAATTGAATAGCTATGTGGCTGTCCATTTTCCTTATGATGCTTGTTCCAAACCCAAACTGTAAGTGATAATACTGATCTGATACAATTTCATCAACAAACCCAACAAGTCTATCTAGCGAGCTGTTAGCGTTTCTAAGATAGCTCTTTAAGAGCGAATGCTGGCTCTCGACTCGGTTCGTTGTATGTTGATCAAAATTGAGGTTTTTGTTGGACCACGCGGATACAAACTTTTCTTTATACGGGTCCAGCCAATTTTTAGTCACATAATCAATAACTCCTGGAAAAATATTTAATATTGAATAAATATTTAAATACTGAAAATATTAAATATTTAATATTTAAAACTTACTTCCTCGTTTGGCTGCGTACAGACGTTCGTAAAGTCGGTTGAAGTTGTACTGGTATATATCTGGCGTGGGAGACTCACATAATACCGACCATGAATACTTGAAATTTTTCCAGTCTTCGTCTGTAAATGATGCCCTGCAATGTTTTGCGATATTCTCGTGTATGTGCCACCGACATAGGTTCTTGGAACAGCTCGGAAATATTTTATCACACGCGTTCATAAGAGCTTTGTCCCTGTCTGTTACTATCACACGCGGCTCCATACACTTTTGCAACATTGCTTTTATTTGAAGTAACACCCAGACGAAGTTTTCCTCCCGTTCTTTTGATATAAATGCATGAGCGACGCAAAACGACTGGTGTGTGGAGGTCACACCGACCACTTGGACAAATGGAAGTTTGTACATGTTTGTTTTGTATGTCGCGTCGATCATCAACACGTGCGGGAATGCACGCCACATCTCGTACGATTTCGGATGAACAAAGAATATCTCCTCCACACTATTTGTGGCAGGATCTTCTCGAGTATAGTGGACGTATTTTTTTGAAGAAAGCAGGTTTTCCAGAATCTGTATTGGAGTTTCACCGACTCTCGTTTCGTTTTTTATCTTTTGTATTGCATTATAAATGTCTTTTTTAATGCAACTACTCTCTGGGTTTTGTTCCCTTATAGTTGCTAGAATGTTTCGTGGCAACATGTTTTGCGAATACAACTTCCCCACCAAAAGTTGTTCCGACTGAGACAGTCTCCTTGCAAACGAGTGCGCCTCAAGATGTTGACTAGGATCGTGGTTATGACTGTCATCCTTCACCGTTAATTTCCAATCACCAGTATTTTCTTGGTACTCTCCTTCCAATTTAAAGGGACAACCAATTTTCTTGCTACCGGCACGTCTAACCGTGGCAGTAGACGCACGTTCGCCGTGACGGTCACACACAAGCCACACCTTGATAAACGGTTCCGTCGGATCGTCGCCTTTTCTCCTCGATCGTCGGGTGACAATGACGTAACCATTGTCACGTCCTCTCCGGATAGCCCAATCAACCAACTGTTCACGAGACTGAAAATTCTGGTTAGTTTTATAAGACATATTTTAATTATTTTGTTCTTCATCTTCGGAGTCATCGGTTTGTTGTGTCGGGAAAGAGACTTCATCGTATACGTATTCGTTCGTGGGTTGTGTAAGGTAAGACGGTTCACCGTATACGAACTCGGGATTGCTTAGTGACTCGTTCAAATCTGGAAGCCTTACCCGTTGATGAGAATAAACGTTGGACGAGACCTCCTCCTGGTTCACCTCTTGAACGCCAAAACTTTGCGGATTGTTTTCCACCGACTCGTTAGAATATACCTGAAAACCGTAGTTACCATCCCACCACCAAGACATGTTTACAATTTTTGAATTTTGAAAGCATACGTTCGGTTCGAATGAGAATTCTGCATGGTTAAATACACAAAATTTGGGCCCTATACGCATCGTATAGCCCAATACGATACGTATAAGGTACGATGTGATGGGTTTAGTGGCAGAAGGAATCTCGTATCCTAAACTGCATCGTATTGACCTATACGATGCGTATACGAGGTTTGAATGACAGGTTGTAAGAGAATGTCGGGCACGGGAATTTGTGAAGGGCTATACGCATCGTATTGCCCTATACGATGCGTATATGGCCAAGTCCGATCAGCATTCTCCGTGTGTGGTTAGTAGTCCCCTTAATATATCCCCTGTTTGCCGTTCAAAAAAGCATAATTACTGGGTGGTGGGTACCACTTAGTGGCCGTGAAGGTAGGAATTGACAGAGATATAATATCCCAACGGTCAAATTATTGTTGTTGACAAAAGTAAAATTAAAAATAGACAATATCTTTGCAAGCAAGTCTGTCTGCTTAGAGCATTCAGAGTTTGTTTCTTATAATTATGTGAGTGAGTTTTGTATATTTTATGGAGTGGTTTAAAGTGGTTGTGGGTGAAGGAGAGAGAAAAAATATAAGATTTTTGTAAATATAAGAATAAAAGTAGTGGTTTTTAGTATAATTATAAAGATAAGGATAAGAAGAGAAAAAAATATAGATAAAAGACAGAAAAAATAGTATTTTTTAGTGTAATTATAAGGATATGAAATATAAAGAACGGACTAAGAATGCTCTTACAATGCATCAACTATTATTGATAATTCTCTTTCCCATTGTTTTATAAAAAGAATAATTTATTTGTAAGATGTAAGTTTCTACAAAAGCTTTAAAATCTTGGAAATTTTTATAAAAAATGTTTTCTACAAAAACATATATATTTATAAAACCAAATTATTCAACAATAAATAAACGATATTTATAGAAGAGGAGATATATTTATAAATTATATCAAATAATTATCTTTATGAAACACATGATTTTATAATCTTTTTTAGTATAAAATAAGGCGTACCCGATACTTGACTTAGCTCCCGCTTTACGCAGGGTCTGAGGAGGGGCCGGATCGTTTATACGATCTGATGTGTGTAGCCTTACCCTGCACTTTATGCACTTGATAATAACATGGTGACACATCTACATAGATTGGCCACATCAAGCATCCATTTTGATTAATATGGCCATAGTATAATAAATTGAAAAGTGATGTTTCAAGGTGTTAATCAACCAAGTGGTAAATTGTTCGTGTCGTGTTAGGAAGAAAGGTGCAAAGTTGGATGAGTGTGTATTGTTTAAAAAGTTTCAATAAATTAGATTCCCAATTAGTTTTATGAGAACATTTTCAATTTCACATATACCTTTTGCCCCTTTTAAAAATATAAAATACGCTCTTAGACAATATATTGAGCAATTTGTCAATATAAAGTTATAGTTAAGGTTCTAGCATAAAGTTTTCAATCATTAGTGACTACTAATCAACCTTCATTAAGAGAAGACAAACTATTCATGGACCCCTAATCAATATCATAGTTAATGGGGCATCCAAGAAAAAGCACAAGTTGATCATGTTATTCAAATTTGATTTTGAAAGATCCCATGAATTGATTTTATGGCCGCTAAGAAAAGAATAGGGTGTTGGAGTGGCTAGTCTTTTTTACTTTAAATCTTTGCCTCTCGTTAAATGATGGTGGCGGTTCCATATCAAAAATGAGATTTTATACAACCATAAATGAAGTTTTTATAGTTTATAATATGATTAAAATCATACTTCACAGATTGAATCGGTATTAAACAAGAACACGTTAAATGGCTAACTCTCAAATACTTTTATTAAAACCAAGAAAACTAACTTAAAACTTGAGTACAATGGATATCCTGACTCGGTATTTATAATCTAACATATACTCGTTAGACTAGGACCTCTAATTGAATTTAGAATAAAATAATGCTAAACATCAGGTTCCTAAACCTACTCGTAAGAGGAGACCTATTTGACCGACCTACCCATCACCGACTTGTGATGGGTCGGCCATTATCTCGCCAACAATCACCCCCATAATTTCCGACTCGAACTAGGGAGGTCTTCTACTCAAAGCAACTCTCGCATTTCTACAAACTATATCCTTGCTAGATGCTTCGTCAGGGTATCAACCTTTTGTTCGTTACCACTAACATACTCGATCATCACTTGTTCCTTTTCAATGCATTCTCGAATGAAATGGCATCTTGGGTCGATGTGTTTGCTTCTACCGTGAAACACTTGGTTTTTTATGAGGGCTATTGTTGATTTATTATCAACTCGTATCATCACCTTTTGTAACCCTTCACCTGTTATCTAATTGAAAAGACCCTGAAGCCATATTGCTTGACACTCGGTTGATGTGGTAGCCATAAACTCAGCTTCACATGACGAGAGTGTTAGTATGCTTTTTTTTTGTGAACACCATGTTATAGGTGCATCTCCAATGTAAACACACGCGACCTGTAGTTCCCCGACCATCATCTTTGTCTGTATTGTAACAATTGTCACTATAGCCCATTATCACCTCGTTACCACCTTACTCCAAGACTTATGGTTCCTTTAATGTATCGAAGCACTTGCTTGACTGCCATTTGATGAGATTTCATTGGTGTATGCATGTATCAACTAACCACTCCCACAGCATAACTTAGATCCGGTCGTGTATGCAGCAGGTATCTGAGACACCCAATTAGTCGTCTATATCCGGTAGGGTTAACCGGAACACCCGTTTCATCCTTTATTAGCTCTGATACCAATTCACATATTGAATCGGTATTAAACAAGAACACGTTAAATGGCTAACTCCCAAATACTTTTATTGAAACCAAGAAAACTGATGTGCGTGAAGTATATATATTTTTGATAAGAATTTTTCACACAAATGTCGGTTTTAAAATTGGTTTTCACCTAAACTAAACCACACACACGAACGCAAGTGCACCTGCCGGGTGGTAATATAGAATCGATAAGAACCGAGTATCAATCCATGGACACAGTTTAACGTCTTCACACAAACTTTTGATTGATTAGAGAAAATATTTGATGTTCCAATTTATTTTTGTAAACTCTTTTCTAAAATGACAATGATTAATTTTTGCAAAGACTTAATTGATTAAAAGTGATAAATGTTTTAGTGAGACAACCATCTTAGTTTACAATCCGCTTATTTAATTATGTTGAGATACATTATATGGGTAAAACTTGCAATTATGTTAATGTTCTATGAAGCAATTGAATTAGAATCATGTCAAGGTTTTTAATCCCATAAACATTAAGAATGACATCTATGAGTAAATTACACGTTTCCCACTTATGATTAGTTTAATTAGATAAAAAGGTGTAATTTCTTAATTTATGAAATTCTAGGCCAAAGTCATATAAATTTTAAGCTTGAGTTATCAAAACTTTAATTAACACAACTATTCTTCAAAGAAAAATCATAACATTTCTATTAGTTTTTCCAAACACGATTAACGGGTTTGCATGTCTCAATATTTATTTCACAATAAAGGTTTCAAAGATTCATTCCTAATTCTTAGCTATAACATCATACAAAAAGATAGTAAAGTTATAAATAAATGGTAGTCTTATAAGTTTTCCAACACAATATAATTTCCCATTTATAAACCTTTAATTGATTCATAAACATTTAGACATGCAACTCCATCAAGAAATTAACACAAGATTATCTTTACATTAACATAATATTTTAGCCATAGTCATAAGTTCAACATAATTAATTAAGCTTCATCAAACTAAGATGATTGAAAAGAGGTTTAGCTCATAGTGAGCTTGCAAACAACAACACAATTGAAATACATGCAAATCATAATAGGATCAAAGATATAACCAAAGTTTCCAAGTGGAGTAGTGTGGTGATCTTCTATGTGGAATTTGATGATGGAATGGACCTTCCTAAGCCTCCAAATAGCCTCCCAAGCCTGGTTCCCGAGTGGTTGAGTGAGTGAAATTTCTCCAAGAGGTCTCCCTTCAAATGAACAAGTTAATTGCCTTTTATAGACTGTCTAGGAAGTGAGGCACGACCCCGTGCTGGGACCACAGTGCAACTGTTTTGTTTTCTATCGTGAACGTACTGAACATGTACTGGGCATGGGGGCATGCTTGGTGAGGCACGGTCCCGTGTTACACCTGGGCGGGGGACAAAAGTACACTGGTACATTCTAAAGTTGACCACGGGGGCGTGCCTGGTGGGACACGGCCCGTGCTTGGCTAGAAGACTTGTCTTTTTCCTGCAACATTGGGGCACGAGGGTGTGCTTGATGGGGCACGGCCAGTGCTTGGTCTTCTGAGTTGTCCAATTTCTTCATTTCCTGCCACTTATTTGCTTGATTGTTCCTTTTGAGCTTGGAATTTCCTAGAATTCAAATAGAAGCTAAATGAGCGACAAATTCAATCAATGTATAGAGAAATTGACAATAAAGGGGATGCAAATGATGTGAAATATATGTATAATTTAGAGCACATCAAACCTCCCCACACTTGAACCTTGCTTGTTCTCAAGCAATATTTTGAATATTCTACTCCAAATGGCAATTTCAAAAGCAAATTCGAATAAACTTTAATCAAGATATGATTTTCCTTCTTTAAAGAAGGAACACAAGCAAACAAGCGTCAATCGAGCAAAAATGATCGTATGAAGTGACATCCTTGAGGCAATGGTTTGTTTTATGAAGTTATAGACAAGCAAGACTTTAGCACTACTCACAATGTTCACACACACTCGGCTAAATATTTGTAATCATACGTGTAATGATGTATGTATAGAACGCTCTATTATCAATATGAGAAGTGCTAAGTTATATGCTTGTTAAGAGATCGAAACTCCACCACTTTATTGGAAACTTTTGCATGAATCAAAAGGTCTTTTGGGTTGTGGGTTGGATAAGGGTGATTTTTGGAGAGTGGTTTGGTACCTAGGGCTAGACTTTGGCTTATTTGACTAAAAAGAAAGGTTAAAGTACATCTAAAACTAGAAATCCCTCTACAATGCTCGGGTTAGAAGGGGTATTACTAACTCGAGGACTCGTTTAAGATCAGATTGTCAAGACCGAATCTCATCTTTAGAAACCTTAATTCCTCTTTGACTTTGAGGTACACATAGCTATCCTTCCTAAGGGTTCATTCGGCTTGGAGCGTAATAGCGCCCAACCTGATCAACTCTGTATACTCATGCTGGGAGGTTGTTTGGTTTTTACTACATTTTCCATCATGAGACCAATTTCCACATTTGAGGCACCTTTCGTATCTTTTTGCCCTTCTTTTTATGGCACTCTTTGAAGTTCCACAAAATGGTGGATTTTGTTCCATTTTTCTCCAACTTTTTCTTAATTCAAACATTAGAACAAAGAGGTGTTCTCGAATTTCTGGGGGAAGTTCCGGCTTTGCAAAATGAAGACATGAAAGTAAATTGAAATCAAAAGGATGCATTTTTTTATTTATTTTTTATTTTTTAGAGTCGAGTCCTTAGAACAAAGGTAACGGGTTGTAGGCTGAAATGGCTTTGATGGGGCTAGCTGGGTGTTTTTGGTTGTTAATGGATGTTTGGGTAAAAAGGTGGGTGTCCTAATGCCTATATCATTTTCATGCAATAATCTCCTTTTGGGGTTTTGCCTCGAATGCCCAAAAAAAATTCTAATTTACACAAATCATAAGATACTCTCAATAATCCGATAAGAACAAAAGCATGATTGTTTTGAATGAAAGCTGTAATGGTTTACAGGTATGCTCACGAAAATGGATGGATTTGGGTCAAAGTGCAAAATCTATGCATGTCTATTATTTGAGTTTAACTTGCCATGCCTTAGAATAATTTGTGTCATTTTACTCGTTGATTTGTTTAAAACTTGTGTTTGAAAAATGCATTTCTTCCTTGCAGTTTACAGAAAATTTGAAGTGTATTGGTGCCAAATAGAGTTCTTTTTGAGACTTAGGTGATCAAAGTTTAAGTGCTAATATGGTGAAACCCCCCCCCCCCCTCCCTACACTTGAAGCTTACATTGTCCTCAATGTACATGGTTTTCAAACAATTGTAAAGCATAAAAGAGTTAAAGGGACAGAAGAACTCCCCTGAAAGATGGTGTATCCAATTGTAAGGCCCCAAACCCGGGAGGCCTCACTTATTGGATTTACTCATTCACAAGCAGTTCTTAAACATGAATATCAGATAACGCAGCGGAAATTTCATTTAAACATAACTTAATCGTTGTTCATACATGCGGAAGCGTAAACATAGTTTAAAACATATTTACATCATAACTAAACATAACGGGATGCCAGTCTTCAAAAGCAGTCGGGTAACTCTTCATCTCTAGCCAAGCATCACCGTCCATCCTCAGAACCTACCTTAACCTGAATGTGTACACTTAAAAACGTCAGCTACGCTGGTGAGTTCTAGTTTTCGTTCGTTTTAAGAAATGGTTCATCATTCAAACATTCAATAGAGTTTAACATTCGTATAAGAAAACAGGGCCTTTCATTCGTAAACCTTCGCATATTTAAACACAATCATTTGTTTAAAATATTAACATTCATTTAAGTCATACATTATTATCTAAATCTGTATCGTTACGCGTCTCTATGTCCCCGTAGGAACTTTTAATGTTGTGGGCAACCGTTACGTATCGCCGTCATTGCCACAACCATACCACTACGTTGGGTCAACCGTTACGTATCGCCGTCATTGCCCAACCCTTCAATGCGTGGGGTCAACCGTTACGTATCGCCGTCATTGCCCAACACGCATCTTTCCTTTGGAAATCAACCGTTACGTATCGTCATTGATTTCCCATTACCTCGTTCGCTTAGGATGATCGTCATCACCCGAGTAACCGTCGTTACTCCCTTACCAGTTGTACAACATCAAAACCATTGACATGCCACAAAGACATTGCCCATGTTGTTCTTGTGGTAACTATGGCTCACTGTCCATAATCTACCACAAGGCTGGGAATCACATTCCCAGACTTCATTCGTCAATTCCATTCATTCGACAGATTAGATTTGTAATGACTTCTTTAAAACATTTGCCCCTTTTTGTTTTCTTTTCATAAAACCTTTCCTTCACTTTCAAAACCCTTTACCTTTTCATTAAACCATTTCTTTATAACATTCGTTCGTAAGCATTTCGTTCATAAACTTTCTTTCCATAAACCCTTCGTTCCAAATCATTTCCTTTCGTAAACGTAGTTTCGTAAACATCATTTTATAAAACATCATTTCATAAAACATCATTTCATACGTGTACACACCAGCCCGAAAACATTATATAAAAACATTTAAAAGAGGGCTTCTAGAACTCACCTTATAAGCTAGTCTCGGTTGTCCTAATCAAGGGTCCAACCACGTCACTTCCGATCTGAATTGAGTAGTTACATACACATCAGACCATTACCGACTCTAACGGTTTAACCATTCTAGACATACTAATCTCTACTCAACAGCCTGATGTCTGCGCACTTAGCAAGTGCGCAGACCCTGCCTCCTGCGCACTTAGCAAGTGCGCAGGTCCTTCCTCCTGCGCACTTAGCAAGTGCGCAGGTTCCTCCTCCTGCGCACTTAGCAAGTGCGCAGGACCTGCTCCGTGCGCACTTAGCAAGTGCGCACGACCTGTTCTTCGCGAAAAACCCTAACTTTCGCATTCGGTCTGATCATGTAAAGATCCCGAACATGTTGCATCCAAAACGTTCGTTTTCCATTAAGGAATTCGATTCTATGATTATCTTTCAGTTTCATCCACAAAAACGTCCGATTTTCACCCAAGACCCGAAAACCCAAAAACGAACTAAAAACTCAGATTTAGGTCGGATCGTTACCTGAATCGAGCTTCTGATCCGGAGGTTCTTCTCACGAGTGCAAGAGACACGAGCGGGTGCAATCTTGTGCGATTCCGACACTTTCTCTCTCTACGGTTTTCTCTCTCTAGAATTGCAAATGAGAGAAACATGTGGTGACCCTGGCTATTTATAGGGGAGACCTCCCCAAGCCCGGTTCGCGACTGACCCGGCCCGACTTCGGCCCGCTTGAACTCGTTAACTTTATTTCTCGACATTTTGGGATGTTACACCAATGCTTGTGATCGATACTCACAGCGGCCTGAAAAGCATGAATCCATTGTAGTCAAGCAAGATTATTAGTACTTAAACTTGAAATTTAGAAAATTTAACATCCTACAAATACAAGCAGATAGTTTAAAAGGGCACGAATCAGCCAGTGCCGGATAGTACTTCAACACACGAAATAAAAGAAAAACATAGCCGAAGAACACAGATTTCTCTGTGACAAAAATGTTGCACCAACGGGATCTTAACCAACTATCCCTCATGGGTCGAGGTTTTCCTTGCCCCAGTTCCTGCTCATCCTGCGCCTCATGTAGGAGACGTCTTCCCTAATCTAATCAACCCTGTCAGATAAATTGTCGACTCGCCCAGAAGTGGATTCACAAATCTTGAAAGAACGGCGGGCATAAGTGCTAGCTGTCTAGATGGATTCATAGAGGTCCATCATGGATGGAAATCCCGTGTTGTGGGAAGATGATGTTCCGGTGTCACGGTGATGCTGATAACGGGGAGAGTGCTGATGTTGGGGGGAATGCTGAATGTCAAGGTCCATTATAACTCGCTCTAGGACCTCCGGATCCCAAACCCGTCCTCTAGAATCCTGAAAATGTGCTCGACCATCAGGTAGGTAGGTAACCATGCCCATGCTGGCTCATAGGGAAAAGTCTAGCAATCCCGGAGATGGTCCGTCGGTGCCACGAGTTGATTCATCATTGTACTCGTAGAGTTACACAATCCAGCTGCCACCAAACATAGGGGTGTTTACCCCGGCTGTGGAGTTAGTTGCGAATAGGCGGCAGAAAAGGTATACAATGTTTCAAGGCTCATGCCTCACTAGACAGTAGAGGACATACAAGTCCTTGAGATTAACCACCCATTCGCTTTGACCGCGTTGGGTAGCTGAGTGACTGAGCAGACGGTGAATATAATGAAGCAAAGGATCCTTGAGTTTACTGCTTTTGGTTCAGCTCGCATTGTACCCCCAGTACCGACTTCATTCCAGAAGGCTATCTTGGTACTTCCATAATTTGGGTGATGCATGTCTTCTTCGTCGGGAAAGCTGTGATTTGATGCTGAAAAGGTGGGTTCATAAATCTCTTCCTCAGTGTAGATTCCTAGAGCAATCCCAAATAGTGCAACAGAGGTGCTATGCCAAGTTCCTCCCAACTGAAAGGATACAGCATCCTCATCCCAATAATCTATATTGTTTTGCTGAAAGTTGAATGTTGCAAAAATTCCATTGTGAGTTCTCATACGGAATCATGATCATTTTCAAATACACGTCTCCATGGAGGGGTGACAATATTTAGAAGGCGCCCCCTCTGCCCGACGGTGTCCAAGGTGTCACAGCAAACTCAAAGATGTGATTCTTCGTCCCGTCGGTGGAGTGTGCGCAACCTTTCACGACACCAAGCCTCATTTTGTTGTTGAATACAAGGAACGGATGTGTCATGATCCTGATACATTAATTAGCAAATCAGTCTAAACGAATTGAACGACAAGAAATTGATTCGAATATGATCAGAGGGTGGAGCACGGGGGCGTGCCTGGTGGGGCATGGCCCGTGCTTGACTGCAAGACCTGGGGATGTTAAACGGGAACACAGCAGACCTGCTGGTGGTCGAACATGGGGACGTGCCTGGTGGGGCACGACCCGTGCTGTACTAAAAGGGGCAGAATCGGAGATTCGAACCCGTGCACGTGTCCATATACACAAACCCCTGATTTTCTGTTTTGGGTGTTATGGAACTTTCAGCCAAATGTTAATGGTTTCAAAGATTGAAACAAAAATATGAACCAATGGGTTAATCCGGGTGAAAAACCCAAATCAAACCCGAAAGTTGTAAAACAACAACTAAAACTAAGAATCACAACCCTAAAAACTATGGATTCAAGAGAAATGACTCAAGAAAGTAGTGAAATCTGGTTTAGGAAAAGAATCACCCTAAAATTGAAATAAAAACCCTAAAAATACAAAACTGATCTAAACATACATTGGTGGAAGAATTGAGTGAAAACTTGATGAAAATGTTGGATTTGAGGTGTTTGGTGGCTGGAAACGAGAGAAAATTCGTTTGAAATTATGAGGGTTGAATGAGGTTAAGATTTTGTGGTTTTTAAGAAAAAGAAAAAGCTGATTAGATATGTCAGGCACGGCCGGTGCTCCAATGCACTGTTTGAAAATAAATTTTTTTTAAGCCACATGATTTTTCTTCAATTCCACCAACAAATTTAATTATCATTAAGGGTAGTTTAGATCATTCAAAACTAAGAAATATGAAAATCATAACACACGAAAGTTCCATTGATTATAAAATAGGAATACAAGCCGAGAGACTCATGCAACAAAACGAGACTCTAACAAACATCCTCCCTACACTAGATGTTTACATAAAGCCTCCGAACATCTCAAGCGGGAGCATGGGCATCGGGTACTGGGAGGTGTGGTTGCAGAGGTCCGCGAGTTGCTGGTTGAGCGAGAGTAGCTCCTCCTTCATTTGCTCTACTTGCCCACAAAGCTGTAGCAAGCGCATCTCAGCAAGCATATTCATGTTAGTTAACTCCTTGATGAGTTCTTTCATCTTGAGGACTACTTCAGTGGTTGATGGCTCACGAGTCTCGGTCCTTGGCCTCCTCACCGGGTTCCATTCTGACGTACTCTCTCTGGAAGGTACCTTCATTTTGGTTGTGATTGAACCAAAGACAAAGCATTTGAATTTATAGAGAGATCAGATGGGGAGGCACGGGGGCGTGCCTGGTGGGGGCACGACCCGTGCTGACATGTTAATACATAGGTAACGGAACTGTAGCAAGTACGAACTCAGCGGAGATCGTGGCAAAGATTTTTGGTCAGACACGGGGGCGTGCCTGCCCAAGCACGGGGGCGTGCTTCATCTTCCAGACTCAAATTTGAACAAAAAATGAAATTAAAGCTATTTACAAGATGCCAATGTTTAATTAAGGGTCTTTGGCTAGACCCTCCCCTTTGTTAGTTGCCTTTGGGATGGAGGTTGATGACCACCGAGATTGTTTCCAATTGTTCTTGAATATAAAGTTTCAAACGTTGACCGTTGACCTTAAAACTTCTCCCGTCTTCATGTTCGACTTCAACTGCTCCGTACCGAAAAGCTTCTTTCACGGTGTATGGTCCGGACCATCGAGATTTTAATTTCCCAGGAAATAAATGAAGGCGGAATTATAAAGCAAGACACGATCTCCTGCTCGGAATTGTTTGTGTTCCTTTAGACGAGAGTCGTGCAACCTTTTTGTTTTGTCTTTGTAAAGTCTGGAGTTTTCATAAGCTTGACAGTGTAGTTTCTCGAGGTCGTTGATTTGAACGAACCAGTTTTTCCCGGCCTGAGCCAGGTCGAGGTTAGCGGTTTTTAATGCCCAGTAAGCCTTATGTTCCAGCTCCACGGGAAGATGGAATGCCTTCCCATAGACTAACTTGAATGGAGTGGTCCCGATGGGGGTTTTGTAGGATGTACGAAATTCCCACAGTGCATCGTTGAGTCGTTCGGACCAATCCTTTCGATTATGACCGACGGTTTTTTCTAGAATTATTTTGATACCTCGATTTGTTACTTCCACTTGACCGTTTGTTTGTGGGTAGTATGGCGTAGCAAACCGGTGATGAACGTCGTAACGCGATAAAGCTTTTTCTAACTGTGCGTTACGGAAATGCGTTCCTCTATCACTAATGAGAGCTTCTGGTGCACCGAATCGTGAAAATAGTATGTTTAGGAATATGACTACTGTCCTGGCATCGTTAGTGGGTAGTGCTTGAGCTTCCATCCATTTTGAAACATAGTCGACTGCTACGAGGATGTATCGGTTCTCAAAGGACAGGGGATATGGTCCCATAAAATCAATTCCCCAGACGTCAAAGATCTCACAGACCTGGATAGGTCTTTGGGGCATCTCATTTCTTGAGGAGATGTTACTTCCCCTCTGGAAAGCATCACATGATTGTACCATGGTTAGAGCATCCTTGAAGATTGTAGGCCAGAAGAACTTGGAGTCAAATACCTTCTTTGCAGTCAAGGTAACTCCATGATGTCTACCGGTTGGACCTTCATGGCAATGCTTTAGGATTCGTTGTGATCCTTCTCCGAATACACATATTCGGACGAGTTGATCGGCTCTGATCCTGAACAGGTATGGGTCTTCCCAAAAATAATGCTTAACATTTTCCAGGAATTTCTTCTTTTGCTGATATGACAATCCTTTCAGGATAACCCCACTCACAAGATAGTTTGCAAAGTCAGCGAACCAAGGGTGTTCTTCAACAACCGAATCTATGCTCATAGGGAATTCATGTGGAAAGTTATCATTGATGTCCATGATGTGTTGCAAAGCACACATGCGTTTCGGCCCTATTTCGTGTCGTTTTCGTATAGTTTTAGAGTCGTTTCGAGGAATTTATAGTTAGTACTTAGTTATGCTATGTTTTGTAGGTATTTGGGAAGAATTGGAGGTTAAACGATCAAGAAATATGAAGAAACAAGCACACGAGAACCCGGGATGAGGACGGAAAAAGTCGGGAAAGAGTCAAAACTTATAACAGGCATATCTCGGGCTAGAAAATTAGTTACGGGGCCCACAACATATTGATTTGGAGTAGTTTGGCAAGAAGAATTCAAAAATTCAGTATTCCCTCGCGGTACGCGGGAGATTGGGTGAGTTTTCTCGCGAAATGCGAGGGACCGGGAAACTGGCGCGACTATTTTGTCTCCGACGTTACGCGAGAGACCAGCCAGAACTCCCCCGCGGTACGCGAGAGACCACAGGAACGTGTTTTTTAACCTAATTTAAAAGATTAAATGTCTATGACTCTCCCATTCTTAATCTAATCGATTCTCAGCCGTTCTAGACCAGAAAAGGGGCGATTTTGGGGTAGAGGAGATCAATTGAAGAGGAAAGTTGAAGACTTTGCATCCGGGTTCGTTAGATTTAACGTTTTCGATCTCAAGATTCGATTTTTATCTTTGTTTGCTTTGTTTGAAACCATGATGATGTCTTATATTTCTGTTTTGATATGTTTGAACATGATTCTAGGCTAAAACCTTGATACTGCCTAGGTCCTATGATGAATTCTTGTTAAAGTTGCGATCTTTATCGGTTTTTGGATATTATGTTGGATTTATGATTTTGTAAGAGATCTTGATATATTTGTAGTGATGAATATGCATGCTTTTATTCTGATTTTGTGTTGATTAATGTTCATCATGTTGTCTTGTTGAATGTCTTTCATTAATAGATGCATGTTTAGGTTGTTTGCGTATTGCTTGTGACCTGAGTGGTTTGCTAGACGTAGTAATCCATAGGAGTGTTGGTTAATCCTTGATTAGATTGAGTGTGCGTCCTAGTTCAATACTCGATAGGTGAGAATTAGTTGTCTAGTCTTCGTCATTAGGAATTCGAGTATTAACAGTCTAAGAGGACGTTAGTGTTACGTATCGAGTGACTGTTTCTAGTTCAAATCATAAGTTATTATCCTAAGATTACCCCGTGCATTCTTCAATTGTATTCGTGGACAGTGAGACTGAGAGGTAATCTGTCCTGTGGGTACATTATCATTGTGGGAAATACCTAAAAGGTGATCTAACAATCGCGTGAGTTTAGTACACTTTAGGTAGCTTAGTTGGTGACACCCTGAGAATGATTAGGGATCCACTAGGTAATCTTTAGTTGTCATCTTTAGAAACCCAGATCCATCTTAGTTTCCAGAACCGGTAGAAGTTGTAATTTGCAAGTAGGATTCCGACCTAGGTAGTATTCTTCCCATTCCTGATTTCACCTTAGTACTTGTCTTAATAGTTGAGTCGACAATAGTTTGCTGTATTCTTATTAACCTTTAGTGTAGTCAACCCCCCCCCCCCAAACCAAATCAATCTTTAGTCCGAGTCAGAGTCTAGTTTTGTTATTTGTAGTGTCTCTAGGGTTTGATAACTCGGTTTACCATTAAGCTATGCTACACTCATAGGTACACTTGCCTGTCAGTGCGGTTTAGTTCATAGGTATTCCTATTATTACTTAGGAGTCTAGGTTAAGTTTTGTTAGTTTTTATATAAACCGTCTGGACGAAATCAAGTTTTTGGCGCCATTGCTGGGGATACTTGGCAATAGAAATATTAGCTTTGACTAGTTCTTTTAGTGATTTTTGGTTTGTTTTGTTTTTGAGTCTTGTTTGTGTGTTTGTCCTACTTGTTTGTCCTTTCTGTGAGTCTAATTTAGGATCGAGTCTTTCTCTTTTGAGTAATTGTTTATTTTCTTTTTGTTCTTGTGTCAGTTTATGCACCATACTCGTTCACAGGGATCACCACCATATTAAGCTTTTCAAGAGCACGAACAAGAGCTGCACGAGCGCACCCGCGACTTCCGGGAGCGTTTGAAAGCATTGTGCAGCACCCAGGTACGTCCTACTAGCCCAATTCAATTTCCTGATATGGGCGACGCTTACCCACCAGCGAGGCGTACAGTACACCAGAGGGCCAGTGATGGGGTCACGGGCGCGAGATCTTCGATCACACGCCCCACTATACCGAACATAAATTCTTGGAATATCCCATCACATGTCATGAGTGTCATGAGTACGATCACTCATTCCACCCAATTCCAAGGCCCCGAGGATGAGGATGCACCCGGACATGTGTCCCGCTTTGCGCACATATGTGATACTTTCAATCTCACGGGTGTGTCTAAGGACACAATCTACTTGCGTATCTTCCCATTCTCCCTCTCGGGGCGTGCTTCTACTTAGCTTGACACTCTCCCAGACAACACGATCACCACATGGGATGATCTCGAAGCCAAGTTCTTTAAAAAGTACTATCCACCTTCCAGGGCCACTCGCCTTCGGGATCAAATCCATTCTTCCTGATGGATCCTGACGAGCCCTATCACTTGGCCTGAGTGCGGTTCAACGCGCTGTTGTGCCGATGTCCCCAGCACGGTCTGTCGGACTGGGCGTTAGTAGAGAAATTCTATAATGGTCTCACCTTCGAGAAGCAGCAAATGTTCAATACAGTTGCGGGAGGCCATATCATGGATAGACTCGAGCCCGCTGAGTGCGAGGAAATGTTCAAGAGCTTTGTTCAAGCCGAACAGCAGCATCCACGCTCTGTTAGGAATTCCATTTCTAGTGCTAGAGCACCGGCCTCTTCTCCTAGAATTGTGCATCAGGTCACTCCTAATACTAGCGTGGCTGCTGCACTTGCAGCAATGGCTAACGAGATCAAAAAGCTTAAGCTTAATGCTCAAAGGTGTGAGGTGTGCAGGGGAGGCCACGACACCCGAGATTGCCCCGTAAATAATCAGGAGCATGTGAGTTATGCTGGCAACCAGTACCAGAACCGAGGGTATAATAACTACAATAATTCATTTGGCTCGGGTTGGAGATCTGGAAATAACCCACCTGGGTTTAATGGCCGACAGTAACAGCAAGGAGGAGGAGAAGTAGGAGCTAGCTCGGGAAGCAGTGTCGGCACCAAGAAAATAGAGGAGATGATTGAGAACCAGACACAAATGTTTGCCCACCTAGTCCAGAATGACAGGGATGCAAGGCAGAGATTAGATAATCATGATACTCTCTTAAAAAATCAACAGTCGGCATTCCAGGATCTGCAACGCACGATTGAAGACATCGCGAGGAGCTTGAAGGAGAGGCAGAGTGCAGCATCTACAGCCTATAAGGGTTCTATTGCTTCAGTGATGGCCTTGTCAGTCAGGAGTGTGGAGAAGAAAGAGGTTGTAGAGGATGACTCCGACTTCACTGAGCATAATATCCCTTCAGTAGAGGAAGTGAAGAAGGTAGATTGGAGAGTTCGATTCGCTGCGATCGATGCTAAGTTGAGTGAAGAGCCGGTAGATGAGGAGATTGTAGTAGAGAAGCCTGCCGAGAGGGAAGAGGAGAAGAAGGGGGCGGAGATGCAAACCCCCGAGATTGACCTGACTCGTGTCCCCTACCCAGCATGTTTGTTGCCATTCAAGCAAGCCAGGGAACACAGTCACTTCCTTGACATGTTCAAACAACTTAAGGTCAATCTTCCGCTGATAGAGACCCTCAAGCGCATGCCAAAGTTTGGCAAGTTTCTAAAAGATCTTCTTTCCAACAAGAAGAAGCTCGAGGAGGTATCTAAAGTCTCACTTAGTGAGCAATGCTCTGTCGTGGTGCAGAACAAGCTGCCTGAGAAATTAGGAGATTCAGGGCGTTTCACGATTCCGTGTCTCCTAGGCAGTTTGCCCTTGCACCACGCGTTGGCCAATTTAGGTGCTAGCATCAATCTGATTCCCTATTTCGTATATAAGCAGCTAGACCTGGGTGAACCACAACCAACGCACATGAGCATATCCTTGGCTGACCGTTCAGTCAAGTATCCACGGGGAATTGTGGAAAATCTTCTAATGAAAGTAGGCAAATTTTTCTTCCCCGTGGACTTCGTTATTCTAGATATGGAAGTGGATGATAGAATGCCACTCATCCTAGGACGCCCGTTCCTACGTACCGCCAAAGCAATGATTGATGTCTTTGACGGGAAGCTCACACATCGTGTGGGGGATAAGTCAGCTACCTTCAATGCTACACAGTCCATGAAGGATGTTGGCGAGCATAGCCACTCTGTGTGCATGCTTGATGCCTTCATGGACTACCAACAGGACTCTAATCCGATGTTAGATGTTGATGAACCCGCCCCAAATTTAGAAGAACCATATGATTGGGCGGTAGAGTTGGAGAGATTGTTAGATGAGCCGGATGAATACGACGAAGATGTGCCTGATGATCTGCTCGAGATGATGGCTGAATTTGATGAGATCATAGGAAAAACCCCAAGTGTGGGGAAGTTGGTGGAGGTTGTTGAGGATCCCGATGATCCTGGTGAAGGTTTAGAGGTCCCATTTATAGAAAATATTTTTCCTAAACCATTACTCAGCACCATTGTGCTTTCTGAGGGGAAAGCTGCTGAGCCGACCCCTAGTTCTGACTACCCTAGGTCTAGGCCGCCTCGTAAGATAACTCGAGAGTTAATCGATTTAGGTAACCTAGACAGAGTGCAAACCCCAAGTGCGGGGACGTCAAGGGGAAATAATTTGCTTGGTTATTTGGTGCATATCATTTTCGGGCCAGGTAGGTATAAGCTGTGGTGGAAGGACCTGAGTCATAGAGGTCCACTTTTTGACAGGAGTAGTTGTTTGCTAGAGATGTGGAGGACCGGGAGACCGCGTAGGTTGAAGGCGGTTCCGGTTAGGATCAAGGAGAAGCCTCCTGATAGGTTTGTTTGAGTCTCGGGCAAGTGCTCGGGATGTAGAGTTTGTGTGCACTACTTGGTTTGAGTCCGTGTCTATTTTTGTGTTTTTCGATGTGTGCTTTGTTTATGTCAAGTTTTGCAGGGATTCGTGCTTGATTCGGTGAGGAAAATCATCGAGAATGAAGTTCCAGGTATTTTTACATGTGTTTTTATGCTTGGAATGGGTTTTTAAGGAATTTGGGTGAAACAAAATTTTAAATGATCAAAAAAATTTCTAAGTATAAAAGTTGGAAAATTTTCAAAACTTTCTGTTACCAACAAGTCCCCGCGGTATGCGAAGCATTTGGGAAGTCCTCTCGCGGTACGCGAAGGACAAACCAAGAAGCCGGCTTAAAGGCCACTCCCTCGCGGTACGCGAGGAGTGGCCGCCTGGTTTCTCTCGATATGCGGGGGAGTCCTGGATTCACCTTCCTTCCTTGTTTTCTCATGGTTGCCCATATCCGTTCTCCACCGTCATCATATTACATATCATCCTACATCATCCACCATCATCATCATATCATCCATCACCAACTTTCATTATCCCTAATTCATCATTCATCATCCATTCATCCATCACCCATTCATCCATCACCATGGGGAACGTAGAAATCGTTTTCGATCCGATGACCACTTTGCTGTGGCATTCATGTCTATGTGTTTTCCACCCATCGAGTATGTTTCTCTGTATATCTATCTATCATGAGTCTTTAAGTTTTTAGTGAGTCAGTCGAGTCTTTAGTTTAATTTGAGTCAGTTTAATGCTGCGGGTTTGTTGTGAGGTTTATTTTGCAGATTTTATCATTCCGTCCGTACTCAATCTCCATTTGGGCAGGGTTTATTATCACTTATACAGAGATTGTAAAGGCAACCCGACAGTCGTTCGTGCAACCGCGACCGAAATGCTATACAGTGCACAAGTGGAAGAACGAAGTTGCACATTTGTTTGAATCTACATTACCAGCTAAGTCGCTTCCTTTTTTGTTTAATTTTTGTATTTTTATTTTTAATTGATTTTACTTCACATTGAGGACAATGTGTATTTCAAGTTTGGGGATGTGAGTGTTTAGTTTATGTTTAGTTTTAGTTTGTGTCTTTATAAAAATTCAAAAATACAAAAAAAATAAAATTTTGAAAAATGTCCTTGGAAATAATTGCATATACTTGGAAATGATAGTACAACTGGATCTTGTTTGGGTTTAAATGATTTAAATAATTGAAAACGTGTTTAATTAGTAATGTTTTGTTAGACCCAGCTAGCTAGTAAAGCTTAAATATCCTTTTTGTGTCGTCTAGGAATTAATTGGATTTAAAATCATGATATCTTGTGGGTATTCATCTTAGAGTATCGGTAATATTGAAACTGTCAACATAGGGTGATAGGTACGACGTTAAGTTAAAATTTAAAGGTTTTTGAAATTTCATGGCACAACACTCTCTTTTTATGAGAATAAATCCGAGTTTCGGTGGCGCCCGCATCCATAGTCCATAATTCTTGAGCTTATTTGATTGAAATCTAAGTTTCGCCTACGTGTCACACGTCGGGTTCCAGCCTGATTGAAACACCACTGGGTTAGATTCTTATGTGATTCATTGTTATGACTTAGTCTATGTGTTACCTTCCGGGATAGTGACTTAGTTGAAACGCCTCTAGACGAAAGTTATTTTGCTTAATTATGCTCATTTCCATCCATTCATTCATATTTCATCTGATTTCTGAAACCTGTAAATTTTAGTTTAACGTGGTAGGGTAAATCTATATGGTTTGATCCGTGCCTAAACATGACCATGAGACAGGATTAGGTAGAGCTGTAACTTTTAAGTGTGAGTCACATGGACTGATTGATAGTTGTACAAAATGAATTGGAACACTAAACGGGAGCTTGAAAGTTGGTGGTTGGGTTTAATCGGATAGAAATACTGATTATTGCTTTTTAACGCGTGAGTATGTTTTGCAAATTGAATATTGTTGAGATTGTTAAATTAGATTCCAGTTATGATTACATTGCATACTTTTTCAAGGACGAAAAAAAGGTTAAGTGTGGGGATGTTTGATTTGTTGCAAAACACACATGCGTTTCTGCCCTATTTCGTGTCGTTTTCGTATAGTTTTAGAATCGTTTCGAGTCATTTATAGTTAGTACTTAGTTATGCTATGTTTTGTAGGTATTTGGGAAGAATTGGAGCTTAAACGATCAAGAACTGTGAAGAAACGAGCACACGAGAACCCGGTATGAGGACGGAAAAAGTCGGGAAAGAGTCAAAACTTAGAAGAGGCAAATCTCGGGCTAGAAAATTAGTTACGGGGCCCATAACATATCGATTTGGGGTAACTTGGCAAGAAGAATTCAAAATTTCAGTATTCCCTTGCGGTTCGAGAGAGATTGGGGGAGTTTTCTCACGTATGCGAGGGACCGAAAACTGGCGCGACTATTTTGTCTCCGGTGGTACGCGAGAGACCAGCCAGAACTCCCCCGCGGTACGCGAGAAACTCCATGAACATGTTTTTTAACCTAATTAAAGGTCTAGGACTCTCCCATTCTTAATCTCATCGATTCTCAGCCGTTCTAGACCAGAAAAGGGGCGATTTTGGGGGTAGAGGAGATCAATTGAATAGGAAAGTCGAAGACTTTGCATCCGGGTTCATTAGATTTAACGTTTTCGATCTCAAGATTCGATTTTTATCTTTGTTTGCTTTGCTTGAAACCATGATGATGTCTTATACTTCTGTTTTGATATGTTTGAACATGATTCTAGGCTAAAACCTTGATACTGCGTGGGTCTTATGATGAATTCTTGTTAAAGTTGCTATCTTTATCGGTTTTTGGATATTATGTTGGATTTATGATTTTGTAAGAGATCTTGATATATTTGTAGTGATGAATATGCATGCTTTTATTCTGACTTTGTGTTGATTAATGTTCCTCATGCTGTCTTGTTGAATGTCTTTCATTAATAGATGCATGTTTAGGTTGTTTGCGTATTGCTTGTGACCTGAGTTGTTTGCTAGAAGTAGTAATCCATAGGAGTGTTGGTTAATCCTTGATTAGATTGAGTGTGTGTCCTAGTACAATACCCGAGAGGTGAGATTTAGTTGTCTAGTCTTCATCGTTAGGAATCCGAGTATTAAGTTATTGTTAGGTGTCTAGTGACTGTTGCTAGTTCAAATCATAAGTTATTATCCTAAGATTACCCCGTGCATTCTTCGATTGTATCGTGGATAGTGAAACTGAGAGGTAACCTGTCCTGTGGGTATATTATCATAGTTGGAAATACCCGAAAGGTGATCTAACCATATGGTGAGTTTAGTACACTTTAGGTAGCTTAGTTGGTGACACCCTGAGAATGATTAGGGGTCCACTAGGTAATCTTTAGTTGTCATCTTTAGAAACCCAGATCCATCTTAGTTTCTAGAACTGGTAGAAGTTGTACTTTGCAAGTAGGATTCCGACCTAGGTAGTATTCTTCCCATTCCTGATTTCACCTTAGTACTTGTCTTGATAGTTGAGTCGACATTAGTTTGCTGCATTCTTAGTTAACCTTTAGTGTAGTCAACCCCCCCCCCCCCCCAAACCAAATCAATCTTTAGTCCGAGTCTAGTTTTGTTATTTGTAGTGTCTCTAGGGTTCGATAACTCGGTTTACCATTAAGTTATGCTACACTCAATAGGTACACTTGTCTGTCAGTGCGGTTTAGTTCATAGGTATTCCTATTATTACTTAGGAGTCTAGGTTAAGTTTCGTTAGTTTTTATATAGACCGTCTGGACGACATTAGTCCACCTTCATGTTTTCTGCTGAGGCTGGACATTCAAGACGTGAGAGATGGTCTGCTGCAACGTCCTCTGCTCCACTCTTATCACAAATTTCGATATCGAATTCTTGCAACAAAAGTATCCATCGGATCAATCTGGGCTTTGCATCTTGTTTATTGAATAAGTAGCGAAGTGTTGAATGATCCTTGTAAACGGTGGTTTTGGAAAGAACGAGGTATGAACGAAATTTATCGAATGCGAAAACTACCGCTAAGAGTTCTTTCTCGGTGGTGGTGTAGTTTTCTTGGGCTTCGTTCAACGTTTTGCTTGCATAGTAGATTGGATGGAAGTGTTTTTCCTTTCGCTGTCCCAAGACAGCTCCTACTGCCCGTGCTTGGTTTTCTGAGTTGTCCAATTTCTTCATTTTTCCCCGCTTATTTGCTTGATTGTTCCTTTTGAGGTTGGAATTTCCTAGAATTCAAATAGAAGCTAAATGAGCGACAAATTCAATTAATGTATAGAGAAATTAACAATAAATGGAATGCAAATGATGTGAAATATATGTATAATTTAGAGCACATCCAAAACTAACTCAAAACTTACCATGGCTCGGTATTTATAATCTAACCTATACTCATTAGACTAGAACTCCAATTGAATAATTAGAATAAAATAATGCTAAACATCAGGTTCCTAAACCTACTCGTAATAGGAGACTCATTTGACCTACCTATCCATCACCGACTTGTGATGGGTCGGCAGTTAACTCACCAACAATACTTTTATTTTTATCCTAAATCATACTTTTATTTTTATCCTGATATGATACGTGTACAACCTTAATTAATACATTATTATTAAATTTTTAACTTTGGTTATAATGATCAACATTAACATTGTAAGAACCGAGAGGCATGGAAAAGAATAGTGTCGATGTTACGGTCGAATAATGCACGACCGTAAATAGTATCTTGAAGAACAAGGATCGTGAAAGAAATCAATAGTGTTGTCCACGGTCCGAGTCAGGTTCGACTGTGGCACTCGAGAACAAATTTCATAAATCGGTAAAATATTCAACAGTGACAATTCAACTACGCCACCATATCTTCGTGCTAATATAGGCATGATATCAAATGTAGCACCTAAGGTTTTGGGCTTGTTTTGTAAATAATAAAATTGGTAAACTTGTGGAACAAAACGGTGTAAACTGTAAGTCTTCACCTAAACTTGAGGAGGAAGTTTAGACCCTAATTAGCCTCCCAAATTTAGTTACATAGTTTTTTCCTTTGGAGTTTTTGTGAGAGCAAACATGAGGTTCAAGTGAAGAATTGTTGTGGGTGTTAGGGTAATTATCTTCTCCTTTTGTTACTCGTTTAGTATAGTTTTTTTATATTTATGGGATTTGTTTTAGTTCGACTTTCATAATCCTGTGTGTGTTAGCGATATTTGTAAAAACTCGTCTGTATTAATTTAACTGATAAACTATTATTATTATAATTGTTAATATTGTTATTATTATTATTATGTTTTATGTTGATTGTTTTATTTATTAAACCACTATCTTAGACCCCGAGTAATACACACGGTGAAAAATATCAATACATAAAACTCTTAAATCTTTATTTATATATTTTACAGGTGTAAAAATTTATTACATATAGGTTTGTTTGGTATGGGGTAATGGAATGGACGAGATAATGGAAAGGACGAGGGAATGGAATGGACGAGGGAATGGAATGGACGAGCGAATGGAATGGACGGGGGAATGGAATGGACGAGGTAATGGAATTGATAAAGGAATGAAATGGATCATTCCATTCCATTGTTTTGTTTGGTTACCATGAGGGAATGTAGTAAATCATTACTTTATGTTGTTTGGTAGGCTAGAAAAGACGAATGAATAAAATCGATGGTGAGTGGCGGTGGTGTTGGTGGGTGGCGGTATTGGATGGTGGTGCGTGACGGTGGGTGATGGCAGCGGTGGTGAGTGGTTGTGGGTGGGGGTAGGGGTGGGGGTGGTAGGAGATGGTGGTGGGTGGTGGAGGAGGCGACAGTGGTGGTGGTGGTGGGAGGTGGCGGTGGGTGGTGGTGACAGTGGCGGCAGTGGCGGCAGCTGCGGGCCGGCGGTAGTGGTGGCGGCGGTGGGAGGTCGGGGTGGGTGGTGGTGGTGTGGTTGTGGGTGGCGGTGGTGGTGGCGGCGAGAGATGGCGGTGGGTGGTGGAGGCGACGACGACGGTGGTGGGTGGTGGAGGCGGTGGTGGGAGGTGGTGGTGGTGGTGGTGGTAGGAGGGTGTGGTGGTGATGAAGGGTGAAAAGGGGGATGGAATGGAAAAAAAAAAACAAGGGGGTGGATGGAATGAATTTGAGAGATTTAGAGGGAATGACATCACTTATGAAATGGGTGATTCCATTCCATCGTCCAACCAAACACCACTTTTTTCAATCTCTCGTAATCGTCCATTCCATTCCACCTCACATTCCGGCATACCAAACGCTACGTAAGGATTATAACAAAAATTAAAATATGTAAAAATTAATATATAGTTGAGTTTTGAAAATACATTAATTACTCTTTAATGTAATTTGACTTTCATTTACTATTTGATTGAAAATAAAAATTACATAATTAGATTTCAAAGTTTTCTTATAATAAGTTATAATAAGGGATAACTTAAAATAAATGTGTTTTATTAGTATAATTAGAATTTTCTTTAAAATTATATTATTATTAAAAGATAAAGTTGTATTTAATAGAAGAGAGAGGCGAAAAAAAATGATGAGAATAAATATGGAGGCGACACGTGGCATTAAAAAAGCTTTATTTATTATATAGTATAGATATAGATATAGATTATGTGTATTAGAGTTTAAACGGTCAGTTATTAATAGATAATCCTTCGCCTTGAACACTGATGGTATGCCTTAAAAAGTAATTATATGACGTTTCTCAAATTTGTATTAAAAAATTATGTAATATGTAAATATTTATTATTAATCATATAAAATTACATTTATTCATTGCATTTATTCAACCCGTGTAATACACGGGGTTTATAACCTAGTATGTATATATAGAGGAGGGTTCAAGTACAAAATTATTTTTGCCTAAAAAGAGTAGGAAATAATCTAAGAGTGACATGTGGCATTTGATGGATTTAATGATAAGGGTACTTTGGTATTTTTCTTATTATTTAGTTATGGTAAGTTAATTTTCATATTAATTTAATTGGTTTTGACTAAATGTATTTCTTCCATACGGTTTTACTTTCAAATCATACTTATTAAAACAGTACATGATAAGAATACCAACACATATAGTACATTAACATTCTTGGACAAATGTTAAAACAGTACTGATACAAAGCATCATATTTATTAAAACAATACATGATAAGAATACCAACACGTACATCAACATTCAACTATACAACTGTTAACGAATACCATTTTTACATGCATGTACAAATGTGTTGATTACATCTTTCAACAAATTTGATCCATACTAGACATGCACATGCATTTATCTAAACCAGTACATCAAATCGAAGTAAATGTGCTGCTATAAATAGTACATACAACTAGTCTGCATGTGTTAATTATATTAAAGCAAATGTGATTTCTAAACATACACATGCTATTCAACTTAATCAGTACATGGAAATTAGCAAAGTACTATTATTTCAAGTTATAAAAACTGGAAAATCTTGTGCCGATTTTGAAAAAAGATCTTCATTTTTATAAAATTTTTCCGATAAGGACATCTACACATAAAATGGTACTTGATTCATCCACGATTCAGGATTATTGGTAACCAGTATTTTCGTTTTTTAAGCAAGGTTATAGAGAATGAGAAAGAGAATATGGAAGAGATTTGATGATTACCGATGTAACAGGGATTTTTTGAAAACAGTATTGTGGTTATCCCGAATCGTCGTTGGAGATTAGAGAGAGAAATTAATCACACATTTAATGCTTAACGTTTTTTAAGGAGAATTTAAAATTTAATTTAGGTAGAATCAATTATAAAAAGTCTAGATTACCCTTAGTAATTATTAGTAATTATTGTAAATCAATATCAAACTTTTAAATAGATCTCAACCATTAATCAAGAAAATGGATGATTGAGATGTCTTCGTAGGCTTTTTAGGCAAAAAGCACTTCGTAGGGGAACCCTACTCTGTATATATAGTTTCGACATAAGCAACCTATCGAAACTACCAAGTTTTGACATAAGCAACCTATCGAAACTATCAAGTTTCGACATAAGCAAATCCATCGAAATTACTAGGTTCAAGCATAGTAATGTCTAGTGTCATCTAGGAGCACTACCTTATATATATAAGGGAGAACTTATGAGAAAACTAGTTGTTATGCGAGAACCTATCCATCCTTGATCTAATTAATTAATTGCTGAGACTGGTTATGACATTACTGTAATTATTTAGAAAGTACAAGGATAGAATTATAAGCTTTAGGGACGAATCTGGTAAAAAAGATAAATTAATTTTAAAAACAACTATAAAATCCCTTCTTTCTCATCTCTCATAATTTACCTTAAAAAAAAAACAAATCAGTAGCATACACGTGATCCTCATTTTTAATCAACCAAATTTCTAAATTCACACATTCTCTCTCAATGTATGTTAAATTTTTTTTGGAAACGCTCATTATAAGTAATTTACGTATATGTAACTATATAAATTAAAGTAGAACAAAAATCCTAATATAAATATTGAGTTATATATATGATATATGATAATTTACTTACATTTGGAAACCCTTATTATATCTATTTTTAAAGGAGAATTTTTTTTATTTTTTTATTTTGCACCCCTCATACTATATATAATATACGTTTTTAACTCGTTTCATTTTCTAATGATTTCGTTTTTCTGTAATAACTTTCGCTTATTAACTTTTTTATAAAAACGGATCGTGCGACCGTCTTTATTTTTTTTTGTCAACGTTCCGATGTAACTTTTTTTGAAAACGGAGTTGTATTTGAAATAGAGTTTTTATTTTGTATCGTAGGCTATAGCGGACGTCGTTGCCATTGAGGTACCGTGAGGAATCAAACAGATTATGAGCGAATAACATCGTTGCCGGTATTGGTATTATCGGAGCCGGTATTGGTATTCGCGTATATGCTTTCGACGAGCCGGAAATAACATCATTGCTGGTGTTGGTATTATCTGAATGAGTATCGGTGTGCGCTTCTACGGTTTTTGACGATCTGCATTACGCAGGGAAAAAACGAACAAACTCCCGCCGTGAAGCGCGGGGGAAAAAACTAGTTATATGTAATTTACGTGTATGTAACTATATAAATTAAAGTTTGACAAAAATCCTAATAAAAATACTAACATAAATATACGTAACATGATAATTTACATATTTGTAATAGCAAGAGTTGCATATAAAAACAACAAAAATAAAATTCTAATAAAATTACTGAGTTACATATGTAAAACCAGTAACTAAATATATGTAAAGCCTAAAACTAGTTTACATAAGTTATATATGATGTTCGAGTTTTTGGATTCGATGATTGCTCAACGCATCATCATCTTTGACCCATCAACATCATAATCATATTACAGATATGTAACCCGATGAAAAGAAGCGAAGCAAGTGTAGCAGGAAGAGGTATTGTGATGAGAGAAATAGATGAGAAACGGAAGGAATTTATATTTAAAAAGATATAATTACCTAAAATAATGGGATGGAAGATTACTCTAATACCCTTTTGACAGTTAAAATAAATAAATAATTTATAAATTATCTGATTGGCTGGAAATGGTTTTCGCAAAACTATCTAGTTTTTTACATGAATTCCCCCCCCCCCCCTCTCTCTCTCTCTATATATATATATATATATGATACACTAATAGGAATATTTTAGTAATTTAAATATTTATTTCGTTAGATTTATATACCTGGTTTGTTATTAGGCTTTGTAATTAGACCTGGCCCATTGCGCCTTATACCATGTTGTTGGGCCAAGATATGTAACGTATATGATCCTACTTTATGTTACTTGACTTAAATCACACGAATGATCAAGGATTATTATTATATAAGAAAATTTTAAATTGGCCCTAATTTCAGGGTTGTTGCATCATGTTTCGATAGGTCGAATTGGTCGTCCTACCTGTTAAACTAGAAACCATCAATCACCGATTTGGTTACAAGCAAATGGATCGTTCAATAATGAACTGGTCGGTTTTGAGCCAGCTTTAAAACCGGATTGGTTGTTTAAACCGATAGACAACCAAAGCCTTCAGTTCTACCTATGTACCGTTTTTTATAAAGTTGCTAAAAGTAAATAAGAATGCCATTATCCTTCTTAGCATGCATAAGAGAAAGAACCAACCCTAGTCACTAAGTCAAGACCTCATTGGAAGGTTATCATAAGACTTCTTTTTCTCTCAATAAACTCATTTAAATAAGTTAATGGGTGATCTAACAACAAAGTATTCCACTAAATAATTGAATGAACGCCTTTTAAAGAACAAGAACTATGGTTGACTTTTTAACCAATATATCATAAATCTTTTAGCTCCAATGGTAGAGCACTAAACAAAGTTGAAACTTAAAAGTGGGAATGGGTGTTTTGTGTACGTTATATCCACTTTAGTATTTCATATTCCCTTTAAAAATGCATAGTAATGGAGGAAAAGAGTGATTACGAGGCAGAAGACGGTTGATGAACATAAAGGTAAAGATGAAAATGAATACCGTTTGAGTCCATCTAGTAGAGGTTTCATATTCAAATTCAGCTTTTACTGGTTTATGTCTTTACCCCATTTGAACTTCATTTGTTGACCGTCTAATGCAGGCTGCGTTTTACCTAATCGTACTGATTAGCAAAGTGTTAGTGAAATATCATGAGTTCAATGATAATGGGTATGAAAAAAATATGAAGTAGATTAATATGCAATAAATCTTTATTTATTTATTTTTTTGCTTAATAATATTATAAATATTAAATTAAATAAAGGGAAGAGGTCATGAAGAAACTTGGTGGCATGCTTCGTTTCCAAGTGCTTGGTTTGCCCTTTAAACAGGGGAACCACGTTACAACGACACATGATCCCCTCAACTACATCCGCCTTTATATTTATAATTATTATTAGGCCCGCAATCTTATAATAAAGTTAAATAATGACACCATATCTTCAATATTAAATTATTATTTCTTTTGATTAAAGTAATTATCGTACCTTTTTTATATATTCTTTTAAAAAATATTTAATGTCCTATTGTTTGGACATAACATATGGTTTGACAGGAAAGTGTTTGTTAAAAAAAAGATAAATAAAACTATAATAAGTAACTGCAAATTTTGTTTTTTATATCGTTAATTGACTAAAACAGTAGGATATTTTCACCTATTTTAATACTGATAACAATATCAGAAATAGAAATATACATTTAGTTGTTTCATTAATCTTATCAAACAAGAGGTAAATTAAGTTAGTTTTAATTGTGAAAGAATAAAAGTATGTTATTATAATTTAAAAAAGTATATTTGTCTAATTTATTAAAAAAAAAGTAGGTTATTTCAATTAGTAACAAAATGCAAGTTTATTAATGATAATATGGATAGTATGTTTCTATAACTAGTAAATAGGTTTAATAATTTGATTCTTTGTTTATAAGAATCTGTTGGTTTGTATATAATTTTGAGAGTTAATTACACGGATAGGCCCTGTGTTTTGGCTAAACTACGGATATAGTCCATAACTTTGAGAAATTACGGGTTTGGTCTCAGCATACTTTCATTTTGTTACACTAATGGTCCCTAAAGTGGATGGAGGTTAACTTTTTCAGTTAAGTGGGTGTGGAATTACAAAAAAATACCCTTATTATTAAAAAATTTAAATTAAAGTTAACCTATATCCACTTTAGAGACCATCAGTGTAACAAGTCAAAGTATGATGAGACCAAACCTGTAATTTCTCAAAGTTATGGACTATATCCGTAATTTGATCAAACCACAGGGACCATCCGTGTAATTAACTCTCGTTTTGATGACAAATATCATTTCATATATAATGAGGCATATGCTATTTTAGATTAAACTTGTTTTATTGTTTGGTTGAGTTGTAACCCAATATCCCATCTATACACTGTTTTATCACTTATCAAAGATCAACCATAAATCCATGATTATGAAAGTTATTGTTATGATCAAGACTCATTTATCTTTTTTCTTTTTTTAGTGGGTTTATGAAAGGGAATTTTACTTTTTGTAACTCAAATTTCAAACCCGAAAAAAGTAATTAGATAATAAAAGATATTATTATTCATTTTCTTTTAAAATATACTTTTTCTCTATTTAGTTATGTTAAATTTTACATCTAATACGTCAAAGTTCCCTCTTTTATCCATTTTTAATGTAATATATGTAGAAAGAAAGTTTTTAATAACTTATATAGTTTACTTACAAAGATGAAAGTACAAGATTTAAAGTTTTATTCTTTTCTTTTTAAAAATAAAAAAATCATCAAAATAAACATGTTAACCAAAGAATTTTCTAAAAGATATAATGACTTTTTTTTGTCCAAACTAGAATAAACATATCCAAAATATGTCAATAAGGCAACGCCACATAAACTTAGCCGGCTAGATTTCAGCCTGGATGCTTGAATTTTGCCGGCACAAAAAACTTAAAAAGTACAATGGGTCAGCAAAAAACCAATCAAAACAGGCCACATGAAAAAAGATGTCGGCTGAAATATAACCTCCAGGCTGAAATCTAGTCGGCACAAAAAACTTGAAAATGTACAATAGGATCCGCAAAAAACAATCAAAACAGGCCACATGTAAAAAGGTGTCGGCTGAAATATAACATCCAGGCTGAAATCTAGCCGGGATGGACACGCCAGTTGAGATCTAGCCTCCAGGATGAGATCTACTCTCCTAGCTACGTGATGTTTTTTATTGGTTTTTTGGTAGACAAGTTGTACTTTTCCAAGTTATTTGTGTCGGTTGAAATCTAGCCGGCTAAGCTTATGTGACATCATTTAACTGCTCGATTTTTTATATGTTTACTTTTAAAAAGATAAAAGTCATGTGTATTTTACAAATTTCTTTAATCAAACATGTTTATTTGGTGATTTTTCCTTTAAAATTATGGATTTGTTTATCATAGTCTGTCAAACTAGTACTTGTCATCAATAGATAATAAAAAATGTATTTACTTTGATTCCATGTGTATTATGTCCAATAATGTTTGAAAAAAGATAACGACGATAGGCAAAATCTGTTAATTCCACAAAAATCGTTAAGTGATCTTTACTCTCATACATTGACATCGATAATAATCATTTATAAGGAAAAGAAACATCGATATGAGCCAATTAAACAAGTAATTGGTGTGCTTGATGATTAATAAAGAGTCGAACAAGTTGTTTGTTCATATATTGTCTGTTTCTTAATGATAAGAATAAAAGGGATTGGTTATGGACAAAGTAAAGAGTGTAGGTCATCATCTTCCAATCTCTACAAACACATTGGAACTTGAAATTATTTTGCAAATTGAAGAGCGTAGAAAGTGAAGGTTTTGCAAAGGAAGGAGAAGAGGTGTAAGGAGTCTAAGAAGCGAGCGGTGATGGTTCCACGAGAAGATCTTGGTTGGAGGAAGGTATCGATGAGCAGAGCATGGATTGACAAAAAAGAAGAGGCTTGAGGGGTGGGGGGGGGGGGGGAGATTTGTGTATAAACACACACATCTATACTATATAACTAGGTTAAAAACCCGATGTATTACACGTGTTGAATAAATACATTGTTATATACTTTGTAATAATAGATACAATGTTATATACTTTGTAATAATAGATACAATGTTATATACTTTGTAATAAAAATTTACATATTATATATTTATCACATGTTACATAGTTTTATAATATAAATTCTAAAAACGTTATATAGTTATTTTTTAAAAATGGTTTATAAAAAGAATGAAAGAAATGTTCAATTTATAAAAATGTTTTATAAACAAACCTATTTTTTTAAATAGGAGAGAGACGGAAACAAAATCTTTTAAAAACAACTAAAGAAATTTATATAATTAATAGGAGAGAGAAACGGGAAAAAAAGGTTAAGGATGCATGCGAGAGTGACATATGTACCATCAAAACATTTATTTATTAGATTTTTTTTTTAACGGAAACACCTAGATATTCTAGGATAATTTGGTTTCCTCGGGGCAACACCTAGAACTATTTATTAGATAGTATAAATAAATAAATGTTTTGATATGACACTTGTCACTCTTATATGCATTCTCAACATTTTTTTCTCGTCTTTCTCTCTTAATTATATAAATTTCTTTAATTGCTTTTATAATTTTTGTTTCCCGCCTCTCTCCTAGTACATAATAATGAATTCTATAATTATTTTCATAAAACATTTTTTGGTTTAAAAAAATAGTTTTGTTCATAAAACATTTTTATAAATTGAACATTTCTTTTATTCTTTTTATAAAACATTTTAAAAAAATAATTATATTAACGTTTCTAGAATTTGTATTAAAAAGCTATGTAATATATCATAAATATGTAATATGTAATACGTAAATATTTATTACTAATTATATAACATTGCATTTATTCAACCCGTGTAATACACGAGGTTTCTAACCTAGTATATGTATTATATTTGAAGTATAATGATTAAAGATTAGGAAAGCTGAAATGCACTAGTTTTCTATGGGCAAAAAACAGAAAATGTATGATAGTTAAAGATTGGGAAAGTTGGTGCTCATTTAACTTTTAGGAGTTTTTCTTTTGCTGCTATATAATCTTGGCTGTTAGTTTAGTTTCGTTTGCTTTCTGTTTTTGTATGGCTTTGCCTTATTTGCTGGTTTCTTTTAGCTTTTTATATATCTCTGCTTTGACAAAAAATTTTTTTTTTGAGAAACTCAATGTTTAATGGCTAAAAGAGATTGAAAAACTAAATAAGATCCTCCCTACAAGTATCTACACCATCATCAAGCTACATAAAGTCATAAAATACTCTTGTATATTACAATTTGAAGAAGAATGTATTACAAGCAATTCTCTCTTAAATTTTCTTTGGCCACCACCCTTTTCCTTCCTTTCCTTATGTTTCTTAAAAAAAACACTTAAATGATAATCATTATTTCCAAGTGTTAATATGTAACTATAAATGTTGGTGTCCTTTAAGTTACATGTCACATTAATCTGGTTATGTCACCTTTAGTAAGTGACATGTGACCATCATCAAATTATGTCACCTTTTAATAAATAAATAATTAAATTTACAAAAAAGAAAAAAAAAGAATAATAAAAGTTATCTAAGCAATAAGTCACATCCTTACAAAAATGAAAGTAATCATCAAACTACTAAATGATCAAATTATACTAAACTAATATAAAATATATAACTATCAAAATAAAAAAAAACTTTAAAATCATATTATATAAATACTTATTTTAAAGTAGATAAATTATTTAATTAGCAACTATATGAAGCCAAAAATAGAAAAAGGAAACACGTGTTCGGAAAGCCATTACCCCATAACCAAAGCCTATGGATTTGGTACTAGTTTTTGTCCCCAACTCATCTTTAAAATAGACCGTGGGTCCCACCCACACACCACTTCCCGATACACGTGTCATATACCGCCTACGTGGCATTTGCCCACATAACCCAAGACTACACCGTATTCGGTATTTGTCTCCGTATAAATCACCATACCTCATTTTTCCAATGTTTTAATAAGGTTGATTTACCGGTCCATTTAGTCCGACAGTTTTTAAATCCGAATTACATCATAAAAAGTTTAAAAATTAAAATTATATATATAATTTATTTGAAATAAAAATAAAAGTATTTATTGATATAAATTTGTAATTTTAATACAATATGAAGTTTTAAATAAATAAAATATGAAGACTAAAGTAATAATCGAATCAGTAAATAATATTTTGAATCTGGTTCCACCATCGGCCCGATGAACCGGTTCAACCTATCTGGCTGGTAACCGGTAGGTTTAAATGGAGACTGTTTAAATTCGCCCAACCTAGTGTTTTCAGAATCGAAACGGACCGGCTGGTCGGACCGGGAACTGGACACATAACCGGTCCGTTTGTGTGTAGTTGAAACGTTTTCATTTGAACCGGCTGGTTACTAGTCGGACCGGGGATCGAAATGGATTTCAAAATTTTTATTTTTCTTTAAAATCTCATTTTCTGATTAGTTTAGTATTCTAAGTTATATATTTTATTTATTTAAGTCTTTATATAACGATAAAATTATATATCAAAACAAAAAATATTTTATATTATGTATCTATATTCATATTTTTTATTTTTATATTCGATGTAACGTCATCCGGATATTAAATCCGGTCCAACCGATCCGACCAATAACCCTCTAAGATGGCCGGTTCATTATTCTGTGTGGCTCTGAAAAGATTGACTCAACCAAACCGATTGTATAACCGATACTCAGTCTGACCAACCGATCCAGTCCGGTAAATGTAATTAGAAGATTGAACTTTTCTTAATATTTTACCCTGAATTTTGGCTGAAATTACGGACTGGACCCAATTTTGTGTTGGTTATTGTGTACTAGTCAGTCAAGTCTCACGCGATGCACATTCTCATAAATACGCAAAACCCCACAACAAATTTCAATTTCTACCTAAATATCAAACCCTCAATAAACCCAAATCACGGAGACCAAATTCAATCGTTAATGGCAGACGTCAGTTAAATCTCCACTTCAATCCGCAAATTATCAAATAGGTATTCATATTTTCATCATCTTCGTTTCTGTTTTCTTTTTCAGAATTTGTTAGCGAGATGATTGATCAAGGAAACAAGAATGTATACGAAAACGAATTGAAATTTGGATACGGAATGAATCATATGGATACCGGAGTCCTTCCGATGTATGTTCCGTCGGTGTTGACGGATCCAATCCCGCCGGCCGATAGCGGTCTCACCAGCCTTCCGATATCGAGGAAACGATCGCGTGAATTTTGCTCGTTCGATCCGTCGGTTTTATCATTTCCGAACGGCCAGTTTGTTGATCAAAACGAACTCAACAACCACAACGGAATCTTCACGTTTCTCGGTAACGATATCTCCATGCAGATCTGTCAACAACAACTGGAAATCGATCGGTTCGTTGCTCAGCATGTATGAATAATGAGTTAATAATTATTGAATCTGTAATTGTTACTAATTAATTAAGCGATCGATCTGTGTTAATCATTGATAACGTTATCGTTTTCTGATCGTATTACAGACGGAGAACATGAGATCTGAGATTGAAGCGATTCGACGGAGAAACACGATGCGATTGATCGCATTAGCAGATGAAGGAATCAACAGATTGAGATCGAAAGAAGATGAAATCGTGAAGATCGGAAGGTTGAATTCCGCTTTAGAAGAAAAGGTTAAATCTCTTAGTGTAGATAATCAAATCTGGCAACAATCGGCTCAAACAAACGAGGCTACTGCGAACGTTCTACGACGAAATCTCCAACAGATTCTAACACAAATTCAACAACAGCAACAACATGACGCCGGAACAGCCACCGGAGAATCCTGCTGCGGGAGCAATTACGATGAAGATAGTCACCGGCGCACGTTAGCGGAATTAAATATCCGGAATGGAGGTAATGATGGGGATGCAACGAGTGGCGACAATAATGGGGGATGCAGATTGAACAGATGGTGCAGAAATTGTGGGAAAGAGGAGTTGTGTGTGTTGCTGCTTCCTTGCAGACATCTGTGCGTCTGTAGTGTGTGTGAATCCTCCATCAACGTCTGTCCCATCTGTAAATCAACCAAAAATGCCAGTCTGCATATTAATATGAATTCATTTTGATACAGATTTTTGTCCTTCTTTACCAATAACAAATCATCAAATTAAATACTTCTTTTTTTTTAAATAAATTTAATAGCAATATTTTGTTTTTGCCAACCTGCCAAGATAGGTATTAATTATCCATCTATTTTTGTTGGTTGATGACAGTCACACAAGTAAATAATATTTTTACCTTTTTTAATATTTAATCATAAAAAGAAGTTTATAAAAGAGTAACTAATTGGTACACCAAATGTTTTACTAATTTGATTTAATTTTTTTTTTAACTTTTATTATGTGGTCTAATTTTGTAAAATTCTTTTCTAATTTTTTTTAAAGTAAGTAACACAAATAGAACATATATGAATATGAGTATTAGATTTTAGATCTAACCGATCATTGTTCTGAAACCGTTTCCGAGTGTTAGTGTTATAAGTTCGGTTACAAGCTAATGAGCCGTACACAATGTTTTGAGCAAACAAGAAGAAACCATCGCAAATAGGTATCATACCACCTATGTTTGCCTTCTCATCCAGCTAGTTGAGCGGTTTTTGAGATTGGACCGGCCGGTTAAACCAACAAATTAACCTTTAGGGCCGTGGATACGGTTTTTAGAACAATAAATCTAATAGATTTTAAATACAACACACGATTTAACTATGTTTTTTCTTAATTTTTAATTTTATCACGTGTCTCAATTTCTTTATTTTATTTTAACGGCGAACATTGAATGTTGTGACGTCGCACCCCCCGTCACATGGGAGAGCCTCGTCCAACTCCGGCCAATATGTTGTCTTAACCGGGCCCACTTGGCGCCAGAGTTGGAGAGCATCCAAGGAAAAATCTCACCAAATACGGCCCTTTCCGGGCTTGACGGAGAGCCGAGGCTCGAACCCTGGATTATCGTGGGTAAAACCCAGGTGCATCAGGCTAAGAGCTAGGTCTCATTTGCATACCGCAGAAACTAATTTAGAGGACAGAGATTGAACCTGGGTCACAAGGAACACCAGGTCTTCATTTCTTTATTAGGTTGATAAATTAGCTAGGTCTCATCTAAATTGTAATTGTGACATTGAATTGTTTAATTTACATTTTATATGTTACAAAAATAAAATGCTATTACAGACAATAAAAACACTTTTTATATGTAAGATAATTGAAGCCATCAAGGTTCTCTCTTGGTGGTTATGGGGGTTTTCTCAAAGGGTTTCCCCTATGTGGATGTTATGGGTTCGAATCTTGTAAGGTGTACTTTATAAAAACTAGGAACACACTCTGCAAATTTCGAATTCCTTGGGGGTTGTTTGGGTAGACTGATGTACGAGCCTCCCCTGATGGGCACGCCATTATAAAAAATGTAAGATAATTGAAGGAAAGTTTATTTTGACTAGACTTACCTAATATTATTATTTCAACCCATCTTGATACTAGTATTTATTAGTCAGTTTCAAGTACAATAAAAGTCTGCCCATTAATAAAAGGCAATTACTTATGGCGATAATTTTCTTTATTTTACGTTTGATTAATTTGGTTTTATGAAGTTTGATCCGTTGGACGTTTTTTTTTTTCAGTCAGCCCGGTTGCCGAATTATATTAAAACAAGGTACCATCAATTTTGGCTTTGTTGATACGTTTCCATAATATATTAAATAAAGTTTGCTTGTATTTGGTGTTTCTTGCTATTTTATTTCTACATTTAAGTTTATTTCTTAATTGTTGAGTCGAAAAAATCATATTATATATGGTCGTTTTTGTAATGTTGTTTTCTGATCGAGCTTGGAGAGGGAAAAAAACATATCAAAATACAGAAAATGTCAAAAACTACTTTTACTATGTCTCGGGTTTAAAAGAAAGAGAATAAAATTTATCCTCATACATAGACGTGTTCAATACAGAACCAACCAGTTTTAAGTTGAGAAACACGAGAACTGAAAAATTACTTGTGTATCGGCTAGATATAGTGAGAGAGAGACAGAGAGAAGTGGTTATTTGGTCACATAATCTTCTTATGTATCACAAGTAGATTAATAGGTATACATGTCTATATCATTTTGACAGTTCTCTAGTGTTGTATGTATGTGTAATGTGTGTATATATGTATGTAAAATTGTGTGTATATATGCACATTCGTTTCAGAACCAATTATATATTGATAATCGCATAATTTGCTTGTATGTAATGCATAAATGATAATCAGAGGTAGCAGGAGAAAGATAAGAGGCTGTTCCATAACCGTCTTTCGTATCACATTTAAAATAATAAGTATAAATACATTATACTGTACATATTATTGGTTCTGAAATGTCATCTCTCTGTATATATATATATAGAGAGGCATAAGTTTATGCATATATTTCATTATACCTTTGGATCTTTTTTATTTTACTCATGTTTGATATAGGTGTAGGATACCCTTATAGCATAGTTTGAAGTTTGAAGTGTGAGATGTGGTTTTGTTAAATTTAGAGTAAAGTGTCATTTTCGTTCCTGTGGTTTAGCCATTTTAGCCAATTTCATTGAAAAACTTTTTTTTTTTGCTTTTTCGTCCCTGACTTTTCAAAATCTAGCCATTTTCATCCACCTGACTAACTCCGTTAAAATTTTAAAGGTAAATTAGGGGCAATATGGTCTTTTCAAAAATCTTTCTTTTAACCCTTTTTTTAATCTCCTTTATACCCCTCCTGAATCTCTTCAATCTCCTTACATTCTAAATAATTGCAATTCACTTCCCAAACATCTCAATCACAATCAACATCCTTAGGTTCGCCTAACATCCCAATCACAATCAATCTGGCATCGAAGAATCTGATAACCGAGTAAAAAACCCAGTGATCAGGACGTAGATCGTATGGTCCGGACCAATTATTGTTATTCTTATTGAACGAGTATGTTACACCGGAGTTTTCTCCATGACGAAGATATGACGGTCGTCGGAAGCAACGGAAAGCCACATTGATGAGGCGGATTGGTTGAAAAACTCAGGCATTGGATCTGATTTGGTCCATTGTTGTGACCGGAGGTCATAAACTTCTACGGCGAGAGGATCATCCTCAAATCGAAGGCATCGCCGGCAATCACAACGTGCCTCCCGACGACGGCGACTAGGTAGTGCCACGTCAAGTGGAACGGATCGAAAGAGAACAACAGCTTCGATGGAGAAATCATGTAGAGAAGATTCAAGTGAGATGATCGGAGTGTAGAGACGTAATCGATCGCCGGAGATCGGATCTGGATCCATGAGTTTGACTTGCCTATAAGCTCTGTGTGCGTAGGATTAGGAGGGGAGGAGATTAAAGAAGGGTTTAATAGAGAGATTTTAAAAAGACCATACTACCCCTGAGTTAACATTAAAATTTTAACGGAGTTAATTAGATTGATGAAAATGTATAGATTTTGAAAAGTCAGGGACGAAAAGGTTAAAAAAATTTTTTTTTGTTGAAAGTGACTAAAATAGTCAAACCACAGGGACGAAAATAGCACTTTACTCTTAAATTTATCTTGTGTTTTTTTTTTTAATGTTTGGTTGATTGTGCTAGATTCTCAAGTAATTGCATTGTGTTGTCTTTTGGTTTTTTCATTAGCTATTTGTGTATTGTTTTTTGTGTTTTGGTCCTTACGGCCTTAGATTGATTTTTGAAAACTATTTTCTTTTGGATTTCTCTATTGATGTGATCGAGTTTTATTATTGGAGTTAATTTTGTACTTCTATAAGTTTTGGCCGTTTGTGTGTTTTGGTTCTAATCTTTGTCCTTTTGTAATGAACATAAGTTGTACCTAATCACACTTATCCATTTTGTTTAATTTAATTTAATAGTTAGTTAAGAAAGATAATCAAAAGAGTAAATAATATATAAACATATGATAACAATAAAATAACATAAAGAAAGAAATAAATAGTACAATCATTCTTGTAAAGAAAAGGTTGGATATTAAATGGAATTTTGTGTATATTTAATTATTTATACAATAGTAAAAATTTCATACTAAATTTTAAAATCTATATATCATTACATATTTGAAAATATTTCTACTACTTCAACTTAATCTTGGTAAATCTATCAATATCATTTTTAGTTTTTTTTTTAATGTAGAAGTAAAATCTTGTTATTGAGAACCTTTATAGTTATATTTATTAACTATTTTTTAATTAGATGGTTTGTAAATACTAGTGAAAACCAATATCCACAAGTAACTATAACCAACAGCCATTGGGGTTGGTGGTCCAATGGTAGTATTAAAAATTCTTTTAGAACACTAAGAGTTGAGTAGGTTATAGATTCAAGTCTCACTCCCATAGCATTATAGAAATTTGTCTTTCACAAAAAAAAAACGAACTATAACCAACATGAGGTGATTGGTGATTTTGGTGTACACTTGTTTCTTTTAATCATATATTTTACGGTTAAAACAATATAAAAAAAAAACTAGAAAACTCATTACGATGCCTAAGTTAGTCATTTTATAGTTTGAGTGATGAAGCACTCTATGAGGGATAACTCATTTATTTCAAATATGGGTATGTTTGGTATAAGGTAATGGAATGAACGAGTTAATGGAATGAACGATGTAATGGAATGGAGGTGGTGGTGGGTGGACAGTGGTGGTGGGTGGACAGTGGAGGTGGGAGGTGGTGACGGTGGCGGTGGTGGTGGAGGCGGTGGTGGGTGGTGGTTGGTGGTGGTGGTAAGAAGGTATGGTGGTGATGAAGAGTGATAGGGGGAATGGAATGAAAAAAAAACAAGAGGGTGGATGAAATGAATTTGAGAGATTTAGAGGGAATGACATTTTTGTGGAATTGGTGATTCCGCTCTATCGTCCAACAAAAAACCATTTTTTTCATTCCCTTGTAATCGTCCATTCCATTCCACTTCACATTCCTGCATACCAAACGCTAGCTTAGTGAATACGAAAAAAAATAATATAAACTTTAAAGTATTTTTAAAAAACCTTCGTTCCCCATTGACTAAAGAAGAAAATAGTGTTGAAGACTCGAAAGTGTAAACAAAATGTTTTAAAAGACGTCCCTCTAACTTAAATTTTATAACCAAGGGTGTTCATGGTTCGTTAACCACTTATTGATTTGGTTTCACGGTTATTTTTTTGAAAATTTTTAGTCAGTGAGTTTCAAAATTTTCAAACTATACCGAAGGATTTGGCTTACGATATTTACTTGAACCAATCGAAAAACCGAGCCAGACCGTAAGACTTTGAACTATGTAGTTTTTTATATTCTACTTGGGTTTTAATTATCTTAAATTGGACTGTACACATGCTTGGCTTTGCTTAATAATACAATACAAAGAATTAATCTTTTAAGTTTTAATTGCTAAAACATTAGGAATGGCAAAAAAAACCCTAGCCCAACGGGTATACCAAAATCTGAAACATCGGGAACAGGTATACCCATCCGTAACAAGTATGGGATTAGTTTAAAAACTTTTCCCAGGTATGAAACGGATATGAGATTAGGTGATACCCGACCCGATTACCCGAAACCATATATGGTCGAAAATGATGAAAAGGAAATGTACTTGGAAATCCCACCGACTATTTTTTAACAAACTAACGAATATGCCCGATACCGGTATGGTAGTTACCCGACGGGTATTGGATCGGATATGGGACACGATTTTATAACCGGTTATGAGACTGTGATTACCAATACTCGTTGGTATGATTGTAATCTGTCTAACAAAGACAGTTGGTATGGTTGTAATCTGTCTAACAAATATTTTTGAAAATACCAAGTTGCCCCTGATTTAACATTAAAAGTGACTAAAATGGTTAAAACACAAGTACGAAAATGACACTTTACTCTTTATTTAACCACGTTTTTTTGTGTTTATCCACGTTAATATCATCACATTAATCATTTAAAATTCGTTTCCCGCCACAAAGCACGGGACAACATTTCTAGTAACATAAAAACCGTCAAAACAATAGCATGATATTATTTTTATGTGCAATCTCATAAATTCATAAAATATATGAATGAAAGGGTAGTTTAATGGGGGTGTTGGGGAAAGGGTAACCTTAAAAGCAGGGTAAGTGTGTGGGACCCAATCGAGTTGTGTTGTGTACGGAGTGGGCTTGTTGGAAACGCTGTTAGTGGGGTCAAACAGACAAACTTATAGTGCCACGTACAGTAACAAAAGCCACCCCACGTAACCTGGGCCCCACCTAGGCGATCATGGGTCCACGTGGCCCGCTTTTTCCTTTATTATTTATTAAAGCCACAGGCTCTGTGACTGTGTGGGTGGTTGCAGATGTCATACCCCAACTTATTCGCTTCCCTTTTTTCCAAGTTATATAAATATATTTACCGGTCATTTGTTACAATCATAGCTTTTAACACTTTTTATAGTGGAGGTATTGGTTTCGAATCCTGAACACAGCAGAAAAAGGCTCTATGGTCATGTCTGGTCAGGAGGTTTACCCAGTTAGGGGTTCCTCCTGGGATGGGCTACCCTAGATGTTCTAGGTGTTGCCCCAAGAAAACCCAATTATCCTAAAATATCTAAGCGTTATCGTTAAAAAAAATATAAATATATTTATATTTATATTTATGGGCGACTACCATTTATTATTAATTATTTCACTTTTGTCTCTTTATCTGTGTTTTATTTTATATTGGACCAAGATTATTTTTAAAATATTAACTCTTTTTCCAATATTATTATATATAATTATTATAAAACTGAACCTTTTAAGATCTTTAAATCAATAATTAGTCATGCTCTTGCACGTTAATGTGAAATAATCAGCTCTTCTCAGAAATTACCAAAAGATAATATTCACATACAACACATTATGTGATATGGCACTAAAAACTTGAATTACAAAAAAATATATCACATAGAACACATTATGTGATATGTTTAAGAAAGCATAATTGTTAAAGGTTAGAGGTTTAAATCCTGTAAGTTGAGATGTATTTTTTTTAACAGGAGATAATATTTATACAATAAACAAAGCCAGGGGGAGCTGGATGAAATATAAAACAATACACCAGTGTGTGTTTCATCAAGTGAAAGAACAGCACAAACAAAAACACCAATGAAATACAAGGAAAACAGATACAGATATTAGAAAATCTAAAAACTACTGTTAAAAAAAATGAAAAGAGATTTTATTGTGATAGTCAGAATGACACTGAAATGAGAGAGAATAATTAGAGGAAATTTTTGATTTTGATTGATAACTCAAACAATGATTACAAAAATGCTTATATACTAAGAACAAAACAAGACTAGCGAAACTAAAGCAAAACTGACGAAACTGACAGATATTGAGGTCTTGAAGAACAAATATTCACCATGAACAATTCTATTAAATACAAAAGGTGAACTTCTTTGAGAAGTTGTGCTTACCTCTTAAATATCAACTAGAAAAGTTCAACTTCATGTTTTGACAAAGATGAATTATTGTAATCAAGATAGAGTATTCAACATCTATTCAATTGATTGAAAACACATATGTGACAACCTAAGAAATACAAGGTTCATGATTTTTGAAATTAATTAGGTATAACTATCGTTGGCTATTTGGTGCAATGGTAGCCCCAAGACTTCCTATAGTGGAGGTCTTGGGTTCGAATCCTGACCACAGCAAAAAAAGGGGTATGTGGCCAGGTCAGGAGGTTTACCCAGTTGGGGGTTTCTTCTGGGGTGGGCTCCCCTGGATGTACTAGGTGTTACCCAGGAGAAACCCAATTATCCTAGATTATCTAGTTGTTGTATAACTAAGCCTCAAAAGTTGATGAATATACATGTGTACGCATGTATTGATTAAGGTGAAAGTGTTGGTAATGAGAAGCGTAAATGGTGGGGATCACCGACGGTCACATTATTCAAGAATTTATTCGGTTTAAATGGAAAAGCTTGACGTTTTGGTTAACATGGGCCCTTTGTCTTTATACTCCTTCCGCACAATACATGACATGATATGACACATATATTAATATGATGTGTGCTGATTCAAAGATCATGATGAATGATGTGTTGGTTGGATGGTAGTGGTGCCATGCTATCTATAATAGTCCATGACCATCAATGGTGTCAAACTGTGAATGTTTCAATGGTGTTGCACGTGACCCACGCGTGATCTATGGCTTTTGCATCACATCAAATCATAACAAACAAAACTCATTTTGAATTCCTCCTTTTGTTACGGAACCACAAGAGTTTTCTTGACTTTTCTCTCTGTTAAATTGTGTGTTATCACCTTTAAATTTAAATCTATAATAATATATAAAGAATGTTCATGCAAGAATAGATGATATAGATAAATAGAGCGAGGAGGAGGGTCTTATCCGGTATACTTTCATTCAGCATCGAGCATAACAAGGAGCATTTCTTTGAAATGCTTCCCCTCAGCCTTTAGCTTTGCTTGCACCGTCTCATCTCAGGCCTCATGATCACACCACATTGACATTTTTTTTCCTAAGGTGTTAATCTATAAACATTATAGAAAAAAGGGAAAGGATTAGCTTATGGAAACTTTGACAACATAACGGTCGTACATCGAACATTTTCACTACATGTGTTAAACAAGTATCCTAACGTTTGTCTAGGAGTGATATCTCACACCAACAAATACTATGATTAGTATTAAACAAGTAAAATAAGATAGAAAACTTACTACCACTCTATTTGCTCGTTTACCTTTGTTGTTCCTCCCGGGAATGTGAATTGGTTCCTCATGGGCTTCAAACTCATCGTCCGTGTTGTTGAGGTCAATGTGACCACGTCCGAAGTCGGTTGCCTACTATATTTGTTGTCGAATAATGTTTTTGTTCGTTTTGATGATTGTCCAATCAACGGGACATTCGCCTACTTCATACATTTTCTCAAAACCTCCCAAGCTTTGATGAGACTAAACGCCGAACCCATCTCAAATTTACATTCCTCCTACGAATCATTAAAAAAAGTTATGCCACTTGCACCATTATATTATTTTTTGTAATTGTTGTTGTAGATACCGTTAAACTTTCTCACATTTAGACGGATATCCCTCAATTTGGACGATATCATACCGGGAGTACGGTATTCTCCCCGGTCCATTGAGTTAAGAAGTTTTTCACGAACCCGTTTCCAAAAACGGAGGATGTTTGATTAGTTCCTATAATAAATAAAAAAATAACATTACTAAAAAATAAACATTATTAATAAAAAAAAATTAACATTGCTAAAAAATAAACATTACCAATCTTTGAATCCTGTGGCACGTCAACTCAAAACCGAGGCAATGTTAGTTCCTCATCCGGGGCCCACTTCTCACATCGTGTTCGTATGGTCCCTTCGTGTGAGGAAGTTGTAGGTTGTATCTTTTTGTGTTTACGTTTCAAGGGTTGTGATTGTGTTTTTGGCAACAATTTCAGGATCGGGTTGCATTTCCAGAATGAAATCAGGTATGGGCGGAGATGGGAGTTGGCTCCAATTTCCAAACGTCAACATTGGTTTGGTTGGGTTTGGTTTGGTTCTATTGGTTGGGGGCGGTAACAAATAGTAGGGTCAAAAGGGTTGTTCGGGTTGAAGAACGGGTTGTTTGGGTTCATGTTGGTATACGAAAATTATAGTAGGAAAAGAGTGGAATTGTAAAAAACATGTGTATAGATTATAGTGAAGAGATGGTGAAATTGTGTATATAAAAATGTTGATTTAAAGTGGTATTTAAAGATTTTTTTTAGAATATATTTTTAATTTAAAATAAAGCCTAACGGCTCTTTTTAGTTTTGGTCAACGAGCCCAACGGCTCTTTCTCTCCCCCTACGCCGGTTGCCTCTCTCACAATGCACCCAGCCACGCATACGCGACGCAGCGTGCCGTGCCTACGTGACCTCACGCCCCTCACTCACGATGCCCCTACACATAGCCTAAACATTAAGATAACTAATGAAGGGGATTAACCCATAAAGGAACCAAGCGAGCCGTGGCACAAGGCGTGTCCCGGTGGAAAGGAAGTCCCGGCTGTCTCAGGTAAGCCGCGGCATAAGAGGATGTCGTTTAGAGGTGATGGGTATTAGTCAATACCCGACAAAACAAACCCAACCCGGGTCTCATAACGGGAACGAAAGAATAAAGTCACGGCAGGCCCTCAGTCCCGGCCACACGCCTTGGCTGCGGCAGGAGCCCAGCCGCGGCTCACCATCTCCAAAACCCAAGTAGCCCAAAAATGACAACAGAAAGAGAGGGGTTTAACCCGGAAGCCAACCGGAAAGAAAGGACGAGCGACTTATGCCAAGAACAAGGAACGTAGCCCCGACAACTCGCCTTGGCTGCGGAAGGAGCCCAGCCGCGGCTCAGTACGAGTCTGATTCGACTAAGTCCATGTCCCGAGTCAAGTCAAGCAATACTAAAGTACAATGGCCTCGTTTTAATCCTATACGCATATGGCCCGACCCGACACGACCCCCCGAACGAGGCTCAAGGCCTGCCGTGGCTTGAGGTGTGTCACAGCCCTCATTTGTCAAGCATGACTCTCTCTCACTTTAGTACACTTAGGAAGTATTGGAAAAGATAACTAGAAAGGAGAAGCGCATAATAAATACTACTGTTAGGATATATGAGTCAACTATAAAGACAAAGGCTCATACTCGTGTACCCGACTAACATCTGTGTGGGATATATGAGTCAACTATAAAGACAAGAGTAATAAGGAAACCTGAACCCATGACAGAGAGAAGTCAGACAGATGGTCACCACACAAAAGGGGGAGTCAGCTAAAAAGATAAAAGATATCAAGTACGGAACCTGTGCATAAGGGGCAGAGGTCAACTATGGAAACAAAGTATATTACGTAAACCCTAACCATTTCAACACTAAAAAGGGAATAACGGTATTGTAAGGAAAGACAGGAAAGGAAGTTTGACTACATGTAACCTTAAATAGGCCCTTGGTCCAAACATCCCAACCAGAAGGACCCTATAAATAGTTTCATCAGTTTCCAAGATGAGACTCACTTTTTCACTCAGATCTTCAATACTCGAATTCACTTCTCATTGCTCTTCTTCTTCTTCTCTCCTTTTACCTTTTACCAGACAAATACTTATCCTCATGTAAGGAAAGACAGGAAAGGAAGTTTGACTACAGGTAACCTTAAATAGGCCCTTGGTCCGGACATCCCAACCAGAAGGACCCTATAAATAGTTTTATCAGTTTCCAAGATGAGACTCACTTTTTCACTAAGATCTTCAATACTCGAATTCACTTCTCCTTGCTCTTCTTCTTCTCTCCTTTTAACTTTTACCAGACAAATACTTATCCTCATGTCGGAGGGTGGTCATGAGGGGAAACTCCTTCTGCTCGTAGCAAGACTCAAGTTGTTACTTGTTTTGCAAATCGTCTCTTCAAGTCCAGGAGATCCAGTCCGCCTTTCCAAGCCCAAGTTCAAGTCCAGAAGTTTCAGCTTAACTCGACCATCCAACACTGCTCCGAAGCTTGAGCCTCTAAGCGATAAGTTTTGTAGTAACAACTAACATAATAATGTACAAATGGAATTCCTACTATTTATCCGTACGAAACCTGGTGAGACTTTGAAAATATCTTTAATCTCCATCCATTACAACATGACGCCTTTTATCCTTTCAGTTATCACGACAAACCTTATAAGCCATCCATTCTAGATACTTTGATATCCATGATGAAAATCAACGTGATGGGCTTTCTGTGATTCAAATCTAGTGATTAGTATTAAAACATATATCAATAATAGTATTAAATCCTTGCAATTATTCCTCGTGAGGCTTTATACATGGAAGATACTTCATCAATACATGACTAGCAATATCATCTAACACATCTATTTCAACGCACATCTTTCTTGACACGGATTTAGCGGTATATCCATCACAAAATGAATGATATTTAAGATAATATTAATAACAATTACAATGACTAGTGGGTTGGTCCGCATAAAGCTGCGGGTGTCACCGAGGCTCTTTTGTAAATCGCAATTTAACACGAAATGTCTTAAACACTGATTATATTTGGGTATTATTATTATTATTATAACTATGAAAATATTTAGTAATTATATACTTAAGCATTTAAATAAGATAATACTTAATTTAAATAGTATTTAGTTATAAAAATATAAATAGTGTCTTAAAATTTAGCAAATAAACAAAACACCAAAAGATTAGTATGTTATAGATGAAGGTTTAATCTTGATAATTAGTAATATTAATTTATTAGTTTATTAATTGAGTTCGTATTAGAGTATAATTGAGTTTGTTTATTTATTTGATTATTTAATTAAGTTTGAGTTAGGTTAGGATTAGTATATGTTTATCATAAATAGATGGTTAGGGTTCATGTAATTGGCGTGGTCTTTGTTATTAATAAAAGGAGTCGATCTTTTGATCAATATTGTCGGTGTTTTATTGTTCGAGTTTAATCCAATTATGCAACAATAGAATGAGCGTTTTGATAAAATGCATTCAACTTTTTGTTAATCTTGTTAAATAAATCCAATTGAAATTAAATTTTAAAACTCCAACCCAAGTCGTTATTTGCTTAAATTTTCAGTTATTAACCAAAAACTGAGCTGACCTAAGTTTCAAAACTGAATAACCGAACTGTTTCTAACCGAAGCAAGTCGGTTTTTAAAGATAGATAACTGAATATTTCAGTTATTGTTTTGGTTAGGGCCTCCACTTTATAGAGTATGTGGTCCCTCTACTTTTGTTTGTTCATCGATATGGGACAAAGAAACAATTGAATGGATGAATTCTTTGGAAAAGCCAAATGGTCCTTTTATAGTTATTTCTTTCATCCATATTTCGTTTCTCATCCGATGTGGGATGGGCATAGATTTGTAAACAAGAGTGACAAAATTGTAAATGGTTAGTTGTTGATGCATCAACACTTGTACCAAATGTAGTATAGATGTTCTTAACTGTCTTAAAATTGAAGTTAAATTACATTGTTGTCCTTTCATTATGATTTATATAATAGTATAGATAATACTAGTAACATATAATAATAAAGATAATGCTGATAATAATAACAATAACAATAAAATATAATATCAATAATCATATTCAACAATAATAATATTGTAAAAAGAATTTCCTATATTCATCTCTAAACTTATAACAAAATCATATTGTAACATCCCCATTTTTGAAGAAAATAAAATATGTTTTAAATAAACATACATACTCCTTAAAATGGATTTAATGGCGGGTGAAATAGTATTTTATAAAATACTATGATAATTTTTATTAAAGGGGATTTAAATCGCAACGGGGTGAAATTTAATAAAAATTACATTTAATATTTATAGATATGTACCTATGAGGACTAATCTTGATAAAACCTATAATTAGTGAGAAAGAATGGGTTAATCACCCAAACGGTTTACTTGATTAGTATAATTTGTTAAAAATCAAGTTTAAATTGGTAGGCATAAGCTTATGATAAACCTCGTTGGTGAATTTGATTGTTTTGTTTATCAAATGGCTCGTTTGAGCTTATTATTTATGACAAAGAATGGGTTAATTACCCAAACGGGTCATTTGGGTGTATGGATTTAAATGGTTCGGATTATAACCATAACTTATGTTTTGATGTTTATGGTGATTTAAAAGCATATTGCTTTGAGTAAATGGTAAAAGAACCCGTAGAATGTGACAAATTAAATTGGGTGTTAACGGGTCATATGGGTGGAGGTGAATATAATGTATGATTTAGAACACATGCAATGAAATGGATGAATACTCATGTTTTAGTTGGAGTAAATATTCATATTATGTGTTCTAATTGTTTGAAACATTGACTTGTTGTCAAGATAGGTGTAGCATAACGTGGATGCAAACGGGTCAAACATGTGACAAAACAACAACATTCCTACTGGTCAAGGTGAGTGACTCAAATAATGTTTGGTAAAAATAGTGGGTTGTAACTAGTTTTATACGATATAAATTGTTGACATTAAATTCTTATGGTTAAGGTGATTTAATACAAATTATTGAATATGGTTTAACGTAACAATATCGTTTTGTTTTGGCGGTGTTTTCGGGTTTTAACCCATAAAGAAATAGTGCAAAAATGATAACGGGTCGTATGACCCAAGTGCTGAAAATTCAGCTTATTTTCAGATTTTAAGCGGTTTTAAAATATTTATAGTAAATTAACCGGATGTCCGTTCGAGGTGTATTATATATCGACGGAAAGCTCTATGCGTCTACTTTACTCATAATTTTTAGTTGAGGTGAAATACCTATTGTAAGTGGGTGTAAACGTTGAATTTTTACAGCCACTTAAGGCTGTTTTGAAACAGGAATTTTATAATATTTATAAAATTGTTGAGGATTAACCGAGAACTCGTTAGGGGTGTCTTTTATATGGTGGTAAACCTTAAGGTGTTTAAAACTCTTTATATGAGTTAAGGATGAGGTATATCTTGATTTAGAATAAACTAATTGGTGAGATTTTGGTTAATTTGTGGGGTTTGTTGTAATTACGGTGTCAAAAGTTTGTATCCCGGTTTAAATATACTTTTACCGTATGTGGAGTTTAAGTGGATTTACAAACCAAAGACGGGTTAATGTTACAAACTTAATAAGGGTGAGTGATGGGGGTAATAACAAGTTGTTAACCGGACGGGTTGTGGTGTGAAACACAATAAATGTTGGTCTATTATGTTGTTTAATTCTTACGATGTGAATTAACCTACTAATGGTGTTTGTAGTATTTTAAATTCGTATTAACAGGGATATCAAGGTGAAACGACCCGACATTGGGGTCGGGAGAATAAGAGAACAAAGAAGTATACATCGGACTTTAAACCGTTGTGGGAATCGTGCCACGAGGGTGAAGCTTGACACGCTTGGAGTTTATATATTTGAATCGTATTTGTATAAATTATATTTGGAATGTGAGTCCTCACTTAGCTTCGGCTAATTAGTTATGGTGCTGGTAATGTGCAGGTGTGAGGAGATGTTTATACACGGAAGTGGTGAAGATATGTGGATTAAGCGGATCGGCTTGGATTACATACCTTTGGTGGATTAACTGAAGGCGTTTATCCTGGAGTAACGGGAAGGTTAAAGAGGTGACTTAACCCCACTTAAAAGATAAGTGAATAAATAAATCATTTCCAATTATTTGATTTGGGTGATAAACACATAATTAGATGGGTATATTTCTATGTGGTCAAGAGGATAATACCATAGAAATATTTGAATTGTGAGTTAACTAACCGTTGGGTGATGTCACATGACAGTTTTGGATGGTGAAAGCTATTGGTGATCAAGTCAAGGGATCGGGTCAACGAGATGTAGATTTGGAGTTGGCGTGGTGTATGATTTTACATGGTCTTTTTGTAAAGTCTTTTAATTCATATTGTGTTTTTGTATTGGCGTCCTGGAGTATAAACTTCATGTTGATTTATTACTTGTCGATGTGTCCGTGGATGTGTTGGTCACTTTGTTTGGTTTCATTTAGTGTCAAAACAGGTTAATGCTTCGTAAGAGTTGTTTATTTTACGAACGGGTTATATCGAAATTTTATGAAAATCTCTGGGTGCGTTTTATGAGTATTCTTTAGGTGAATGTTGGTGTAATATTATATAAGGTGTTCTTTTTTGTGAAATGAGTTCTTTATATAAATAAAAAATATGGGCCTATTTTTCGTAATATGTTTAAAATTTATGTTTTAAATTTAAGGGTGTTACACATATTTTCATAAATAAATGTATTCAATGCATAATATAAAATTCTTTTAAGGTATAATTTATATAACTATGATATTTCGTAAGTTAGAACAAATATATGAAATTGTTTCATAAAAAATGTAATATTAAAGGATTAAAATGCATAGTCTGATACGTGAATCCCCTTCCACATCACCAGGGAGACCACCATTCATTCCATGCATTGTCGTTCTATTCTTCTTCTCTAATCTCTTGGAGCTTGATCTACTTAACGGGTCTTTATCAGTCTTATAAAGATTAGGGGTTGTTTCTAAATTTCAGAAAAACATAAAGTTAATTAAAAGCTAAATTAGAAACTTAAAAATGAAAAAATAAAATAACTAAGAGTGGATTAGAACAACAAACCCCCTAGCCACCTATGGCCATCAAACCAACTCCCCAATCTATATGTTTTTTAAGTACTTCCTAATATTTATTTAAGTTAGTTTCTAAAAAAGATAGCGCATATGTTTTAACTTTGGTTTTTTTTTTCAAATTTTAGGTGGTTATTGTGACCTACCTTGGGACTATCCAAATTTGACCCTATATATCTACCGGGAATTACCAACCCTTCACGACCGCACGATCAACATTTGTAGCATCCTAGCCTTTCATAAGGGGGTGTTAAACGGGTCTTCTTTGTAGGTTAGAGGGTTAAACCCTTCACAAACTCAAAAATTGTGTTAGAAACAAGAACCCAAACATGACATGAGTTTCGTGTTAGCTTCATATCATGTCATCATGTCAGGAATTCACACCATAGGCTTCTGAGAAATGATATTTGACGGTATGTAAAATCAAATTATGAAGGGTTTGAAATATAAATAATGTTTTCTTACTAGTTTAAATTTTATATAAATAAAAGAGTAATAAATTTAAAGAGCAACTTTTCACACAATAATAACCAAATTTCTCAAGTATTTCACTAAAGTCAATCAAAGTTTTTTTCATTTATTTAAAGTCACTTAACTTTTATTAAGTATTCCAATCTTATGAAATTTTAACGTATTTTAAAATTAAATGACCTAAATAGAATATGTATGAATCATATTACTATTTAGTGATTATTTTTTTTAAAAGTTAACTTGAACTACAGGTAACAGTGAAGAAACAAAATTCACTAAATAATAATCAAGTTCTGTAAATTTTCAATCTAAGTCAAATCTAAAGCTAAAATAATCAAGTAACTAGGATCCATATATATATTCTATTATAAAATGATTGTTATTAATTTTAATAAACACCATTTGTATTACTAGTAATTAAAAAATTAACTAAAGTTTACACCCATATAACTTTTAGTTTAGAAGATCTAACAATTTTTATGTATTTTTATTATGCTGCTTAAAATTAATTTAAATGTTCATTTTAAAATGTATATATAATTTAATATACATGTTCAAAATTACTTTTTAAATGATAATAATAATATATTAAATATTTATGTGTTCTTGCATTTTTCTCTTGAAATATAATACCACATATTTTCCTACGTCATTATTCAAGGAAAGCATATAATGACGTGTTCTTATTAGTTCATGCATGCATCCTAATTTTAATTTGTTTTCATATGACCACTCTATTCGACATTAATTATCTAATAATGCTACAATAAGATTAAGGTGTGGCTTATTGACTTTATCAAATTTAATTGCAATTTAATTACTAGACAATATTAGACCACAAACTCTCTTGGTGGGCTACATTCTAAGTTTCTAACCATCCTTTTTAGTGGTTGAAACTTCTTTTGTATGTATAATTAAAAAGTTATGAGTGTGAATTAATGATATATAAAAATATTTTATATACAACTTGAGTGAATTCTTTATGAAATGTAAATTATATGTGAATTCGAACTAAGAATTAAAGAGGTGCTTATGTGAATTTCTAAAAACACTTTTATTTTCTTAATTTTGGATGGTTTGATAGTTGACTTGTTATTTGCTTTATATGTTAAGTTATAGCTCGTCGAATCTAAATAGTGAGACCAACCGTAAAGATTTGCTCCAACTCTTAACCAACATATTCACCCGTAGAGTTTGGATCTTCAAGGTCGTGCAAATATCAAATTGTGTAAATGTTGATCAACTTGATAAATATAACGTTAGGTCAGACACATTAACCACAAGGTTAGTGAGTTATTTCTAAGTATTTTGAGTTAGGGCAAAATAAATTACAACGTATGACACACTAACCTTATGGAAAGTCGAACAAAGTTTATCTAAGTATAACTCACACTGACCTTTGGGGTATGTCATATGAAACTCTAGTGCATGTTACACTTTTTGTGTGTTGGACTACTAAAAAGATACAAGATTTATATAATTTATAATAAGGAATATTTCATCTAATACTAATCAAGTTATTTATTATTTCACTAAAGTCATTCAAACTTTTATATAACATAAAAACCACTCAAGTTGTAATATTGTTTCGTGTGAAATTTTAAAAAAAATGGTAAAAACTAACCTAACTTAAATGGAACAATAATGAAGAAGATTATTATTTAGTGATTAATCTTTTTATCAAATTTTATGTGAAACTTAGTAGTTAGAAAAAAGTTAAATATATTTTAATGAAAAAATATTAAAACTTTATTGCTATTTCATGATTTAATCTTTAAATAAATGACCATTATATCATCCTTTTTCTCCTTACACTATGTTACCCATTTCATTAAATGTAATTTATGCTATTATAACTATGCCATTTTTTTCTCTTTAACTATAAATTCTCATAACCTAATACTATTAGAATCTTTCTATGTTATCCTTCTTTCACTCCATGAATTGTTCTATGTTTTCATCTGTTAGACCATCACTGATTAATATATATATATATATATAGGGTAGGGTTATTCTATAAATTCTAACAACTGTAAAATATCTTTAAAAAAACCCCACCACCACCCCCAAAAGCCTAAAACCCCCACCCCGAAAAACCTAAAACCCCCACCCCCAAAAACCTAAATCCTAACAAAAAACCCTAAAAAGCCGAAGTCGTCTAAAAACACCACCACCACCCCCCAAAAGCCTAAACCTCCAACCCCACCCCCCCAAAACCTAACCCCCACCCCCCCAAAGCCTAGATACTAAAAGCTAAACACTAAGGCTAAACCCCTAAGGCTAAATCCTAAGTCAAAAACTAAATCATAAAATCTAAACCCTACAAGCTAAGATCGTAGAGTTTGACGAGACGGTTCCAACGCCGCTGAAATGAGCTCAATCGGAGTTCGTTTGATATCGTTTCTTAAGTTTTTGTCATTTCTTAGGTTTTTTATCAAAAAACCACTTCTTATTTGAACCTCCCCCTTGATAATTTTCATTTAAACTCACACATCATCTGTAATATAACAGATTGCAGGGGATATTGCTTGCAATTGGTTTTTGTTAAAGTTATAATATTATTAGAGTTAAAACAAACCAATTCTTGTATCAAATAAGCATTCCATTGTTCTAGATAACATACATTTGATTGTAACTTCATTTGACTTTAATAGTTATTCTTTGTTCGTATTTCAATGTTAATTATTTTTTATACTCACCTACATATTAATGTATTAAAAAAAGATTACTTTCATTAGTGAGCTTGATATATTAAAAGATGACTATACGCTGCATTTCACCACTAAGGTTACAAAATGCACTGATTTTACCGGGCCAGTATATTCTTTTTCTTTTGCTACCTCTCAGTCGATTTTGGGTATATGATCCCACAAATTCAAAATTACAAAAATAAAACCAAGTTTTACACATTCAACTCGTGTAATACACGAATTTTTAACCTAGTCCTTAAATAAATGACCATTATATCATCTTTTTTCTCCTTACACTATGTTACCCATTTCATTAAATGTAATTTGTGCTATTACAATTATGCCATTTTTTTCTCTTTTAACTATAAATTCTCATATCCTAATATAAGTGAAGGGTACAAATGTCATAAATTTAAAAATAAAGCATGTTTGAATTATGACTTTTTGTTTAGTGGATATGATTTATACAAGTTTGAGGAGGATATACAAGTTTTAGTGACATACACCAATGTATGTAAAGTTATTTATAGTAGAATCATACTTCATGTGATATGCATGTGTATGTAAAGTTGAACCAAATCTTCGACACGTTTCATGTCATATGTTCACGTCGACTAAAGAATAAAGAACATTGTACATGGTCGCTAAATAAATTATAAGAAGCATTGTCAAAAAAATACATTAAAGCTCACTAAAAACTATTAAATGATGAATGGGAAATAAATATATATTTGTCTTTGATATTAAATATTCTTAACGCAAGATTAATCTCTCATAAATCTATATTTGCCTTTGAAATTCAAATAAAACCAAAAGTAAATTTTACAAACAACCTTTGAATGCAATAAACCATAGAATTTTCTACATTATATGTCACACCCCAAAACTAAAGTTTGTGACTTTTGTTTGATTTACACATCACATGCAACGAAAGAGGTTATAAACATTACATAATTTTGTTACACATTATAACTTTTAAAAGTTGTCTCCAATCTACTCCAACTCCCCACCAAGATATATGAAAATTCAAATTTGAATCTATACCATCATCTCAAGCCTCCTTCAATTAAGTTATCACTTATCATCACATTATAACCCATTCATCTTCTTATAATTGATTAATTAAAAACAATTCTTGCTCGCGCGCACACCTATTTAGCTTGTAGCCTAACGGCATCATGGTGTGTAGGAAAAATGTTTCTTTTTAAGTGGTTGGGGGTTTTAGTCTTATTATAGACACTGATATAGATTTAAGAGTAGTTTTAGAGGATGTGCGAGTTAGTCGTTCTCAATACATATATATGTAAGGTAAGGTTCATTACAAAACACTAAATTATCACGATAACAAAAAAAACCCAAAATTTTTTGTTCCATGATTTATATTTTTAAATTCTAGTGCTTCTTACATATAAATATATATGTTTATGTATATAAAAACCATTAAACTAATTTTTTTATAAGTTTTAAATTTTTAACCGTTTACCTACTCATGTGTAGGTAATATAACCTTCACGTGAATTACACATGTGAAGATTATATATATAAACAAAATTTATTCATGTTTTTCTTTTTTTGAATTTAACGAGAGACGAATAAAAATTGTATTTATATTATTTTCTTATATTTTAAAATTTTGTAAGACTGAGAATAATGAAGGATTCATTTTGTTCTGTGTTTTCGCAATATATTTATTATTTCATATAGAACCCTTCCATATAAAATTGAAAGGATTCCTCGAACCGAGTGTTACATTGTATTAGTTAAACTATTTTAATTAATAAAACTATTTGAAACTTACAAATGAATATCATAAAAAAGAAAGAAAAAACCCAACAAAGTTACAAAATGCATATATGCATTTCTCATAAAATATAAAATAAACCGACAAATAACTATGCATCTAAGGTAGAACAAATGTCTTCTCCACTTGGTGGAGTTGGCATTGACAATGAAGATAAGAACTTGGTCTCTACGGAGTTCACAAGTTCGAATCCGAGTCACACAGGGGTTTCGTCCAACTTGCGTTACGCCAGAGAGTTTCGACTCTTGTGGTGGCGCAACTCGTATCAAATGGTATCAGGGATTATGGTTCCTCTGAGGACACGTTTTGGGCACGTTAAGCAGGTGTTATGCCCTTTATGGAGAAACCCTGTGAGTTCTTGAACTGGGGTCGGTCTCGCAAGCCGACCTGCGACCATCCAGTCATTCTGAAAGTCGCCGTTCAAAAAAAATCTAAGGTAGAACAAATCACCATCTATTTCAGCAAACAACATTGGAAGATAGGTGGAACAATTCCACTGGACGCCACATTCTATAAGTTTTCCACTTCTGGAATGGGCTGCAAACGAGATGAGATGAGTTGAGGGGAGCTAGGTTGGGGCCGACATCGGGCTCAAAGTTAAACGAGCTAGTTTGGCTCGACTCGTTTATCTTAATGAACTGAAATGTTGAACTCGGCTCGTAAAGACCTCGAGCTAACCCGTTTACTTTTAGTTTTTTTTAAACATATTAAATATAATTGAATATAAACATAACTAGATGGTTATACCCACGCTTCGCGGCGGGTGTCGGGCTCATCGTTAATAAATCTTAAATGAAAACGTAGGCGTAGAGGTAAAAATAATGTTAATAAAAGAGAAACATAAAACTAAATAATAAAAAAGGAAAAAAAAACAAAATAAAAAAATTACTGGTTCGGGTCTTCGAAAACCATAAAAGCGAATACAAATACGGGTTCCGATAATACCAATACCGACAATGATGTTGTTCGCTCATAATAGGTTAGACTCGTCACGGTACCACAACGATAATGACACTCGCTATAGGCAACGATATAAAAAAAACTCGATTTTGAATACAACTCTGTTTTAAAAAAAAATTATATCAGAACGTTGACAAAAAAAAAAACTAAAAACAGCCGCGCCCTCCGTATTCTGAAAAAAGTTAACGAACGAAAGTTATTAAAGGAAAATGAAATTAATAGAAAATGAAACGGGTTAAAACGTATATTAAATATAGTATAAGTGTTGAAAATGAAAATATTAAAAAAAAGGTAATATTTAAACTTATGTAGTAATATTTAAAGAAATAAAGAAACTTCATATGTTTTTTAAGAGCATTCCTAACCCGTTCTTTATATTTCATATTCTTATCATTATAATTACACTAAAAAACACTATTTTTTCTACTTTTTATCTTTACTTTTCTCTCTTCTTATCCTTATGCTTATAATTATACTAAGACATTCTCAACCCGTTCTTTATATTCCATATCTTTTTCCTTATAATTACATTAAAAAACACTATTTTTTTTACATTTTATCTCTACTTTTCTCTCTCCTTATCCTTATATATATATACTAAAAACCACTACTTTTATCCTTATTATTACAAAAACCTTATATCTTTTCTCTCTCCTCCACTCACAACCACTTTAAACCACTCCATAAAATATATAAAACTCACCTACATAATTATAAAGAACGGGCTGTGAATGCTCTAAAAACCACTACTTTTATCCTTATATTTACAAAATCCTTATATCTTTTCTCTCTCCTCCACTCTCAACCACTTTAAACCACTCCATAAAATATATACAAACTCACTCACATAATTTTAAAGAACGGGCTGTGAATGCTCTAAGGCAAGACTTTATATTAAATAGAACAAATGAAAATCCAATAATCCCATTTTGATAAATAGTCAACATAAACATCAAAATCAATGAATATAAACAAAAATGTAAAGACAATAACCAATTAATTTATCTGGCTAAGAATGGGCGGTCGAAGCCTCATGCAAAGAACATGAAATTAGGGGAAACTTGAAGTTAAACGAGCTAGTTCGGCTCAACTTGTTTATCTTAACACGAATGAGATATGCGACCGAGAATTGAATTTAACTTATAACTCGGAGAAATCTGAACTAATATTTAGAAAAAGACCAAAACATAAGGTAGCATCTCAATGAGGATCTGGAATCTGGTGGGGAAGGCGTTGATCATGTAATTTAAGAGAGGAGTAGAGGTTGCACACGATTGAGAAGAAGATAGAACGTGAGAATCTAAGATGGTGAATAAATTACCAATAGTATCCCTATCCTATTTAAAATATCTCTTTAATTTTTAATTTATTATTAAAAAAATCATTATTAGTTTGAACTACTCATAATTCTTCAAGTTCTCATAATATATAGAGGGACGTTTTCATTTCAGAACCAGTATTATGTTGAAAACGACAAGAACCGCATAAGCACACTGCACATACACATAGTTCTTCAATGAAAATTTAAAACTAAAAATGGTTTATTTTTATCTCTTCACTATTTTTTTATTATATCTCCTTTATCTTAAATTTATTTTTTTTTAAATAATAACAATATATATGTATATATGTGTATATATATACACATTCACATGTTCATATAGAAAAACTGCTATGGTTTTGGTTTTGGTTTGATCAAGAAGCATTTTATACTCACTATCATTTGGTTTTGGTTTGATCCTTGGATCATTCCATGATCATATCACCAAGTGTCAGTGTTGTCATTTGTATGACCATTCTTAGCTAGTCCTTTTGTATTACTTGGGTTTTGATGAACCTTGGTTTAATTTAATATTTTAATTTAATAAAATGGTGTCTTTATGTCTTTTGGTTGTTCTTGACTATGATCATTCTTTGTGCATATGAGTAATTGATCTTTGTTCACTAGAGTATTAAATTTTGTACGTATTTTAAGTAATACATGTTAAAAAACCGTTGCTTGAGCATCCATTCGAAGTTATGCGTCTTTATACAAAATCTTTGGTACTAAATTAGGGTCCACTTGGTAAAGATTTAAACTTTTGTTAGTTAGGGTTAGGTACTCAAGTAAAGCATTTTGAGTTTTAGTTGAACCTTGTGTTTTGTGATGATATTTCTTCTTTCCTCTTGTCTTTGGCTTGGATAGGACTTCTAGCGGGAGCCATGGGGTTTAAAGCTTGAGGTAGTAGATATATTTATTTAAGGTTTTTGTAATCAAGATGTCTTTAATCCGGCCTTGCGGTGGCTAACGTGTCTTATCATTCTAGCTTTCTAATAGGTTGAGAGTCACAGTAACCATAGCTGGGAGCCCTTCTATTTTATTACTAAAAACATAAACCAGTCAATTTCAGTAATTTTAAGTTCTCCATAGAGTTGCTTTGATGTGGTTGTGCATTCCAACTTTCTAATGAGTCATATAGCATAGTAACCCTACCTGGGAGCTATGCCAACTAGATATTCTAAGCCCGAATAATGACTCAAAAAAGCGTTAGCATTTGCAAGATCCTGTTAGCCTTCCAACCTTATATTAAGAACGGTAACCCGACTAAGGAGCCGTTCACTCCTTTTACTAATTTTGACCACACTGTTGACCTATTTCTAAAACATCGATTTACACCAAGAGAATTCGAACGTAAGTGATACCTTGTTTGATTGATAGTTTTTCGCTCTGGTATTTATCTTGTATTTCATTTATTTTGTTTAGTTTTACTAGCATCTATCCACCTTTTATTTTGGTCAAACAATAGAAAGAGTTGATTATTGGGAGTCACTGTGTCTATTGGTTCGATACTTGGTTCTTGCTGATACTATATTATATTGCGATAGATGCATTTGCATATTGTGTGTAGTTGGTTGAAGTAATAATCATTTTATAAATATTAAAACCTGAGAATTGTGTAAAAAGTAATCTTAAAAATATCTTTATTTATACTACCACATAACACACATCATATATATATATATATATATACTTTTATACGTTATGCATATAGTTTTATTATTTTTAGTAGACTTTTAGTTTAGGTTTAAAGTTTCTTTCGGTTGTACATAGATATTCTATTACATATTAAATTATATGTACCTTTTTATCTAAGTTTTGGGTATTAAGGATTAACAACTTAGTGTAACATCCCGAAAATAATAATTTATTTATTGTAAAGATGTAGTAGCCGAAACACGAAAAATAATAGAATAAATGAGGAAAATGACGGGGACTAAGAGTGGCATGGGGAGGTAGCGAAACTGAGAAGGGTGGGAGGGGTTTACCTAGTTTCCATCCCTAAACCCTCCTCATTTGTTCCATATTCAGCGAAAGAGAGAGAAACAAGCTAGATTGAGAAACGGGCTAGAGAGAGAAATTTGGGGATTCGAACCAAAGTGTAAGGCCCTAAACCCGGTAGACCTCACTTATTGGATTTACTTATCAACACATAGCACTTAAACATAAAACATTCATTAACATAGCGGAAACGATTTAAAACTTTAACATACGCAGCGGAAATACATAACATGTCTAAACATAACTTGTCTGAAATGAAAGAAAACTTGTCTTAAACAACTGAAACATAAACATGAACATAAACGGGATGCCAGATGCTGATCTTCGGGTAACTCTTCTTGCCAAGCCAAGCATCCACTTCCATCTACTGCCACCTACACTTAACTTATGTGCATACTAAAAATCAGCAACGCTGAGTGAGTTCTAACATTTACTTTAAATCAATCATACAAAAGATTTACTAATACATATATACTGCCAATAAGCAAAAACTTTACATACTTTACTTTTCAAACAGTTTAAAACATATAATAAACCGTCAATTCCTCTTTACACTACTGTACCGCCCCCATGGTCAACGACCATGAATCGACGAGTACCTGGTCAATGCCCCCATGATCAACGATCAAGAATCGACAATACCCTGGTCAATGCCCCCATGATCAACGACCATGAACCGACAATACCGCTTAACACTACGGGGAGGTTGCATGGACCTCCCGAGCAACCGTTGTCACTCATCCTAGTTGTACAACCGTTAGCCAACCCAAAGATTCTTACTAATGGGTAGAACCCATATCTGACATCTTGTACAAGTAACATCTGTCCCAAGGACCTTTATAGCTGGTACACATTCCCGTAGGAAATCTATTCACTTTCTGTTCATAAAATTTATCTGCCTTGTTCATAACTTAACATGTATTATGCCTTAGTTTATGTATATGAAAATATAGTAAACGCTTGCCATAAATACCTTTGATTTTACTGCAATATATCTTAACACATATATCATGCCTTTGTTTATGTATATGAAAATATAGTAAACGATTGCCAAAATATATATCTTGCTTTACTTGAAAATACTAACACATATATTATGCATTTGTTTATGTATATGGAAATATAGTAAACGCTTGCCAATAATATAGGTATACTTTGCTCAAAACGTACATTTGCCTCTTTTAAACTTTACACTAAAACATAACTTTTCACTTTTGTTTATTATATATAAAATATGATAAACATTTTACACTAAGTATGCACACCACCCCTAAAGCTGGTAAAAAGGGGATTAGAACTCACCTGGTATCTTACCTGCAATGGTCTACTGGATCTCACACAATCTGAACAATAATAACAATTTGACACGTATCAGACTTAACTCGACGCTAAACGGTTTCACCATTTCTGGCTAGGCGAACTTAAGGCTAAGTTCGCCTCTTTCTATCCTGGTGAACATACTGACTTCACTATCCAGCTATATATACCCATAGACCTGATGCCTGTGCACTTAGCAAGTGCGCAGGGCTTTGTTCTTGCGTACTAAATAAGTACGCATGACCGTGATCTTGCGTACTTAACAAGTACGCAGGGCCTTGTTCTTGCGTACTTAACAAGTACGAAGGCCTGCGTGTGGGCAGTCTTCTTCCCCACAAAACCCTAACTTTTGCATGCAGATCCGACCTTGTCAAGATCTGAACTTTTTACGTTCAAAACTTGTGTTTTCTAACCGAGAGTCTAGATCTTTACTTTGTTTCCATTTTTAAACGTAAAAAACCCAACCTTTACTCGATTTTTCTTTAAAACCTAACATAACATAAAAACTCAGATCTGGAACGAATGGTTACCTGAAATCACTTCCTTTTCATTGCTAAACACTCAAGAGACTCTTGCTAACGATCCTTGAAGCTCTAATCCGAAAACCGAGACTTTCTCTCTAGGTTCTCTCTCACTTTCTCTCTCTAGAATCCGAAAATGGTGAAGTTAATGAGGCTTTGGGGCTGGTCTTGAGGCTTATAAGGGCCCAAACCCTTGCCCCTTTCGGCCAATACACCCCGGCCCAAGCCCTCTTCCTTTTTTCTTATTTAAGTTTTTAATTCTCGTGAATTCTTTCACGCTCTAAAACTCGGGATGTTACAAGTCTACCCTCCTTACGACAGGTTTCGTCCTCAAAACCTGCCATAAGCTATACTGATAGCAAATCATAGAATGGGTGGCATAAACCGTAGCTATGCAAGGCAGCTTGGTCATGAAGGCCATTGTGATTAACTACAACTAGGAGCTTAACCTTGGGTTTTCTCAAATTCTAAGGCATCTAGACTAATGGGGCTAACTAAATTAATAAGGAAATAATAACATAAACTTGCCATATCACAAATAAGAGCTTGCAACGTACCTTACTGAGTCATCTGGTAGACCCTCGCCTTGGCTCTGTTAGTGTAGGGTTCCTTCTCTACACCCTTTGAACTAAGGACAGCGAAACTAGTATAGTTTCGCTTGAGCAAAGGTAGCGAAACTAGTTGTTTCGTTTGAACTTAGAAAACGTGGATTAATGATATGTTAATTATTAATTCAGATACAGAGTAAAGTGTATTGGACCAGTTCTAGTACACAGAGGATCATTTGACATGTCTTATTGCCTTTTTATCCTAACGGTTTTGGGTTGTCATGCATACTGGTAGAAAGTTTTGAAAGGCAAATTATAGTATTTATAAAAATGTTATTTTTATAAAGTGAAAGAGAAAGTTATAGTTTTTATAAAAATGTTAGTTTTATAAAAAAAAAGGTAAAGTGTTAAAGAGAATAGTACTAGCTTTGAAATACATTTTTAAAGAAAGTAAAGAGTTAAAGTGAAGAATTGTAAAGAAGCTGCACTTCGGTGTAGCTTGACAATGACAGTGACAGTGACAGATGCCAAATTAAATGCTTATATGTTAATATTGTTATTTGTCTATGTGTTATGTGTTTCAATGGCATTATATTATGTGACGTAGTATAATTGCATAGTAGTTGCAAAGTAAAAAGTTCTGCAAGCAAGCAAGCAAAGTAGAAGTCTCACCCCGAGGTGTGAGCAAGCAAAGTAGAAAGTCTCACCCTGAGGTGTGAGTAGGCAAAGGAGTCTTACACTTTGGTGTAAGGAAGAAAGTCATACCCTGAGGTATGGGCACATCAAAGTAAAAGTCTTTCCCTGAGATGTAAGCGAGAAAAGGGATCTTGTCCTAAGACATTGATCCATATGTGATAGTCAAAGTATGTTATAGGCAATTGTCATGTACGAGTGAAAAGCAAAGTTGAAAGAGTAAAGGAGGACACCCTAACCGGTTTCCTCAAAAGTAAAGTTTTAAATAAAAGATAGAAACGGAACGATTTTATAAATTGTAATGTTTTAAAGTTTTAAAGTAAAGGGAAAGGCAAAGTTGTTTTAAAGTAAAGAAAGAAAGCTTACTTTATTTTTTTATAAAACTAGCTATTTAAAGAAAGTTTATAGTTTAAAGTAAAGATATAATTCACCAGTTTTAGCTGACTTTTAGTATGCATCACAGGTAGTAAAGACAAAGCAAAAGTAAAGTAGAGGAGCCGTGAGGGCTTGATAGCATGGACATCGGGTTGCTGCGCTGAAGGTTGACATTTTCATTTCCTGATAGTTTATGTTTGAACAATGAATTTATGATTTGGATTATAAATGTTTTGAATTAAATACTTCCGCTGTAATAGATTCTGATTTCGGTTTAAGAGCTATGCTATTATGTTTTGTGTCAACTATGAGATGTACCCGGTTTGGGGCGTTTCACTTAGTAAATATTATCTAGAAATGAATTTATAAATATGATATGAAATAGATCTCGCCTCGCACCTTAGCCTTGGGACCGGAACGTCTCTGAGCACCTCGCGCTTTTTATAACCAAGTGTAGGTTGAATTCTTAGTTGAATAATACGCTAAATCCCGTAACCTTTAAGTGTCACTTTCCTAGTTTATTACTTAGTTGTTAAGCGTTAATCGTGGCGATATGAAAAAGTTACAAAATGAAGTTATGAACCAAATAAAAAAACTCTATGAATTTACGAACTGAATCAAAAACCTTAGATCTACACTTAAAACCCCAAAATATTTCGGTAACATAATTTAATGCGTTAAAAATTTTCAATGACTCCACTCAGTCCGGTAAATTTTTTTCCAATGACCCGACTTGACGAAAATCCCTTTTGATAGACATCCGAATAACAAAAATTTCGACACCCATGGATAACAATCATGGGTCCCCCACTAACCAACATAGTTTATATCTTTTTACAAAAATGGAAATAGTTTATATGTAACTAAACTTTTTAGTTTTAAAAGCCCATATAATTTTCTCTATCATCTTTTTATGAATTTGCTAGTTATAGTTATACAACAATAGTAAAAACATTTCCATGTAATTTATCATGTAAATCCTGCATATTTGTGGAACATAAGACGTGTGTATTTACACAAAATGGAAATATAAATGGGATGGGATCCAAACCACTTTGTCGAAAATTGGCAATCATGATCATGATTCAAGTTTGCTCATTTCATTTCCATCATACCTTCTTTCTTTCTTTTGTTAAAACCTATCGATTCCCCTTGTCGATGCCTACTCTACAAAACAAGACTTGTGTGGGTTCACATGTGTTTAGTGCCCAAACATAGCATATAACTTATTTAACCTAATCTACTTGTTATCAACAAATGTCATGTTTCACTTGTATAGATATGGCAAATGACCAATGCACTTGTTATTTGTTACTTGTATGTAATCAAATCTTTAGTTATATCATACTTCATAAAGGTTTAATATATGTCCTATTTTACACATTTGTTTAGGCTCTAGACATGTAAAAAGGTAAAAAGATGATAGCCACTAGTGGAGCATATATCATCTGCCTCAATAACCTCTTTATTTCTTTCTCATATTCGTATCTCACCTCATCTTTAAAATATAGAATTCCAATATAAGGAATAATTTGCTTTTAGGCTACCAAAAGAGATGGTGGCTTGGGTCAACTAAAGATAAAAGAACCCTTAAAGAAACTTGGTTTCTCAACCTTTCTTTATGTGATTTATTCAAATAAAATCGGATTTATATTCGTATATATTTAACGGATTTGACATTGTCTCATTCCCATAGAAGGTTGTCGAGTGTATGCAGACGTTCTTTACACTCAATTTCGTGTGATATTATATAAACAAAAAAAGTTAATTTAATGATAGTTTTTCGGTCTTTATTTTTATCAAGAATATACACAAGATGCAAAAAGAGTAGAAAAAATAAATTGACTAGCATGTTCGAGTTAAATTTGTAATATTTTAGGTACATAGTGAGTCACTCTGTGCTGACTCAGTTGTTTTAATCTAGTTTCTTTTAGAACGAAGTAGTTTAGTAAGTTAAAAGCACACGAAACATACTTTAATCTATAAATTTATCTGTTTTTAACGTTTAGTTATTAGATTCGTTAGAACTATAAACGTATCCCCAAGCTTTATTTTATAATATGAAACAACAACCTTTAAAAATTAGTGTTTAATCAAATTGTTAGGTTACCATCAATTATCAAATAATTAACAAGAAGATATTGTGACATGGGATGAATCATATGAAAACAAAAACAAACATATATTTATACATAGGTTGCTTTTTTGAAGCAATGATTCCTACTTTCACATGGAATGGATTTTGAGATAGGTGTTGGTTTGCATCTAGGAATAAAAAGGACAAGTCTATTGGCTCTTTTGCTACATTTTTTGCTTTTTTATCACCAAAAGAAAAAGTAAAGAAAGTGCTTTTGGCCTAGAAGGGTAAATGTTCCTTCCAACCAATTTCAAAAAAGACTTGAGACCATGACAAATCATAGTGGGGGGTGTAACCATCACCTTTTGCCTAACCATTACAATTTCCCTATCATTTTAACAATAATAAAAAACGTGATCACTTTCATAATCATGTCTTCTTGACCATGTTCAACTACTAAATTGGTGTATTTCTTTATATCTCAATAAAAAAACATTAGTTTTTATTTTTATTTTTAAAGTTCAAAGCTTTTTAACTTATTATTTGTATTTTCTTTGAACAGCAACACCTAGATTTTATAAGATAAATAAATCATACATGAACTTTGTAAGATTTGAACCCTCAAACCATGAAGATACGCCCTTTGAGGACTATTATTTGTATTTCACATGCTAATTTTGAAGCATTTTGTAGGTGGGGGACAGGAACGATAGGAGTGTAAAAACGAGTCATCTGAAATAAGAAACAAATAATGTTGTATAGTTAATATTTTTTTTTTGAGTAAAATTATATTTTTCAGTTGAATCACTTGATCAGAAATTTAAGAAGAAACCGTTTATTTCGTATGTACGTTATTCTAAGTTTATTGATATAATATATTATATCAAAATCAAATAGCTTACCACATCAATCAAAATAAACCGAATGAGTTTTGACCCAATGGAATCCTGTTTTGTTGTATGCAATGTTTTTATAATCGGACCGGACGTTGAACCGTTCTTCTTACCGGTCCACTGGTCGGACTGGATTTAAGAAACTGGACGACATCATAAATATTATAAAAATAAATCAATTCAAACAACCATTAATCCTTAAAAAACCATCAACAAGTCAATTCCAATACTCTTAAACTAGCAATTAGCTTCGAAATACGAATCTAAGAGACTTAAAAGAGATAAATAAAAAATAAAAAGCTGGTCCGACCACCGATTTTTCGGTCCGACCGCTGGGTCGTTGCAGGACCGTTTCAACACATGTAACCGGATCAGTCAGACCACCGATTCCCCGTCCGACCGATCGGTCCGGCCCGGGTTACAAAACACTGGTTGTATGGTGTTCATTTCTAAAAAGTTGTAGGTTCTAGTCACTTCGTGAACAAATGATATAGATTTAGAACGTGGGAGTTTGCAATCAAAATAAACATCTAAGTGAAGAACCCCTAAAATTTAATACGGTTAAATGCATTTTATATTTTATATGGATTATAAACAAAATTTGTTTTAATAAAGTCTTTCTTTTTTTTCTTTTTTTTTTTACTTAGAAGATTTTCTTTAAATAAAAAGAGGGCAAAATAGTAATGATTTGGATTGGGATGCAAACCCAACTCCCCCACTACCTCGCACCATAATTATGTTTTGATTAGCTTTTTCTATGTTGCGCATTGGAATGACAAAGATATGAACATCATTCAAATGCCATTTTTTTTTATAAAAAAGAGTAAAGTAAATAAATAATTATTTATTCACATACAATATTTGTTTATCAGGCCAAATCAAACCACCTTTTTGAAGGTAGAAGCATCTTGAATGTGATTTCATTGCCGACAAATTATTAGTTATGCCAAATGAGAGAACCTAAAACTTCAAATTTTCAAAGTTGGTTTTTGTAAGAGTGTGTGATAATGTAAACTGGGATTTATTTTATTTATTAACCTTCTTTTTCAAAATGTTATGATTCAAAGGAGTTCATGACAAAGTGGAGAAACTTGATTAGCGTTGGTTTAGAATCAATGAGTCCTCTTCTAGAATAGAGACAAGACACTTTAGCATTAGGATTTCAAGATCTTTTTATCTTTCCAGCATGTGACGTCAATTCTTAAAAGCAACAACATTACGGATATGATAATATTGAGCTCCTCCTCCACCTCAGCCCCGCTAGACCTGATCTTGGCCCACGAAGAGTTTCATCTAGTCCCATCATTCTCTAAAGCTAAAACCCGCACTCGTCATGATAAAATTCCGGAACAACAAAGGCCCGGACACCCGGGATCACCCTTCCGCCCGAAGAACAGAAGCGTGGCGACCCGGCCACACACCATCCAGAAGGAAACCCACAACTGGGAAACCCTCTGGCTCAACCTGGAACATTTTGTTCCAAACGAGGCTCGAACCCATGACCTCTCATTTGAAAAGTCATGGGTTAGCATTCAACCATAAGACTCGATGATACTATTCATAAGCTTTATGATAATGAGATTTTTTTATGTCATGTTTGATTTCCATTTTGCACATCCTTAGCAAACTATGTTGAAAAATTATAATTTCTTTTAGTGAATTTTGTAAACAATTGGGATATAAGCTTTATGTGTGATGAATTACGAAGTTTTCTTAAAAAATAATTGTTTGATTATTTGACATCATTCGATTATTTAGAAAATAACAATCATAAATTTTGAAGTGTCAAGTGTTACAACAAAAATTACAACAAAAATTAGTAATACATACGATTTGAAACTTGAGTCACTGTTTAATTAATAATATTTTTATTATTTTAATGTTTATAATTAATTTTGGGTATATATTTTGTTTTTTCTATCACTTTTAAAATATGATGTTTACAAAATTTTGAATCTACCGTTACGGCGCGCTTAATTTTACCTACGTTTTGATATAAATTTTATTTAAAACCGAGTTTTCTTGATAATGTATAAGTCATTGAAGGACAAGCGTGCAAACAATCCAAACTGCTTCAAGGTTTCCTTTTTTTGTTTTGTTTACCTCTTACAACCTTTAAAACATAGTGTTATATAAAATTCCGGGGTTGTCATTTCAACGTGTTTACTTTTATCAGCGTTTCGATATTAACTTTTTTCACGAGGTAAATACTAGTGTGCTTGTCGTCGAATTCGAATATACCGTTGCGACGTGCTTATATTTAATGAAGTTTCGTTGTAAATTTTATTTAAAACCGTGTGAATAATAACATAAAGTCATCAAAGCATTAACGTAGTTCAGTGTTTCATTTTTTTTTACTTTTAAAATATGATTTCTTTTTAAAATCTAAATATTCCATTTCGACGTAAGTTTTAATCAAAATACAAACGTCAAGTTTTTAAAGCTACTTAACGGTTTCATTTTTTGTATAAAGTAACACCGTTTACACTTCTCGTTTTATAAAATTCCAAAAAAAAAATTCTATGTTTTCATATAAATTTTGTTTAAAACCAAACGTTATAAATTTTGCTTCATCAACACCTTTGCTGCAACACGTAGGTTTACATCTATCAGCTAATTACAATCTATTTAAACGCATATATAAATTAAAAATAATTAAGTATCATTAGTTTCTATCTTGAATTTATTAAAAAACTAGGTTAAAATCACGTGTATTACACGTGTTTAATAAATATAATATTATATATTAAGTAATAAAAAAATTATTTTTTTAAAACTCGTGTTTTACACAGGTCGAATAAACACGTGAAATACAATATAATCTATTAACATATACACTCGTCAAAATATGTCAGGAGATTTATTAATATAAATATTAATATTTTATTTAAAAATATATTATTATTATTAAAAGATAGAGGTGTATTTAGTAAGAGAGAAAGACGAGAAAAAAATGATTAGAATAAATATGAATGCGACATGTGGCATGAAAAATCTTTACTTATTATAGAGTATAGATACATGTATAATAATATAAGATATAGCCTCCGTTTTAGTTTATATTTCCCCTTTGTTGTAAAATTAAAAATTCTATTAAAGTATAAATTATTCTGTTCAAAAAAAGTATTTATTACTTAACGACTTTTTTACAAATAAAAAATAAACATAACATCTTGAAAAAAGTCTAATTTAAAAGAACTAAATTTAATATTTTAATAATTTCGTATTTTACGATTTTCTTACTTTTTCTCCCTCTCTTTAAAAGCAAACCCAATCCCTTCACACCCATAAAAGCCACCACCATCGCCTACGAACACATTTGCATGCTTCTCTCCTTCTCTCTCTAAAACGCACACTTTGTTGCAGGCTGAAACAAACAAACAAACAGCTGTGAATTCAGTTTCCATGGCGGTTGAGGCAGGTCACCACACTCTTTTCCATCCTCAGATGATGATAACAAACGCCATTGATAATCAAGCCAACGGAAACACACCTTTAGGATACGGAATCGGAATCGGTAATCCTCTCTCGGAGATGTACGGCTCCGGTTTCACGGATTCGGTTAACGTTTTTCCGGCGAATACGGCGCCTCTGAAGGCGGAGAGCGGCCTCACCTGCAGTCTACCGGTTTCTAGAAAACGAGCTAGAGATTCATCTGATATTAACGCTTTGATGTCCTTCGGTAACATGAATCAGAATCAGATCCAGCGGTGTGGAGCTTATACGTTTCTCGGAGAAGACATATCTATGCAGATCCAGCAACAACAGTTGGAGATAGATCAATTCATCGCTCATCATGTAAGTAATCGATCTCATCTTCTAATTTTCGTTTTCGATTTCATGAAATTGAGGTGAAATTGTTGACCTAATTTTTGCTGAAACGTCGATTTACGCAGACGGATAAAGTGAGACTCGATATCGAAGAGAGACGAAAGAGGAATTCAAGGAGACTAATCGCTGCGGTCGAGGAAGGAATATCGAAGAGACTGAGAGCAAAAGAAGAAGAAATCGTGAAACTCGCCAAATTAAATTGGGCGTTAGAAGAGAAAGTGAAATCACTGTGTGTAGAGAATCAAATCTGGCGCGAATTGGCTCAAACAAACGAAGCAACGGCAAACGCATTACGTAGCAACTTGAAGCAAGTTTTGGAACAGGTTGTTCACGACGAGTACCGTCACCGGAGCACGACGGCGTGTGTCGACGACGCGGTGGCGTTGGCGGAAGATGCACAATCGTGCTGCGAAAGCAACAATGAAGAGAAACGTAGATTAATCGATCAGGATAACGTGAATGATGATTGTACGAGCATCAACAGTAACAGATTGTGCAGGAAGTGTGGGCAGGAGGAATCGTGTGTGTTGCTTCTTCCTTGCAGGCATCTCTGCCTTTGCACCGTATGTGCTTCCTCCGTTAACACTTGCCCTGTTTGTAAATCCACAAAGAATATCAGTGTTCATGTCAACATGTCATGATGTTCTTCTTTCCTTCAAATTTTTACAGTGATAAATAGGTTCCAGAAACTAACAAATTGTAACCATCAAATCTCTAGTTTTGTTAATAATCCATTGTGGTTCTTTCTTATTATTTGATTAGTTGTTAATTTCTTAAAGGTGTGAATTTCTTGCACGATAGGAATCTAGCATGGAATTCGTAGGTTTGGGTTTAGTTATAAACGGGTTCGGGTCAATTTCAGGTCGAACCCGTGAGCACGTCTAGCCGGTTTGTTTAGAAAAAGTTTGTTCTATGTCATAACTTGAACTTATCAAAGTATATTATGTCAAATTTTGAAATATAAAATAAAGATAAGCATGAGATTATATACTTCAAACCTAACTTTTTATATACATTTATACTTGTTATAAACTTATAACTTTAAAGTATTAATATTTATAAAAATAATAGATAAATGTAACCTAGTTATTTAGTGGTATGGTGTTTGTTTTTATAAAAATAATGTGAGATGTTATTTTTACTTTAAACTGCTCTTATAAGGGATGGAACCCCTAAGCCTATAAACCACTGAACTACCCTAACGTTTAATTTACAAGTTTTAAATGCTCGGATTGTAGTGTTTTAAATGCTCGGATCGTAAAACCCGTGAACTGAACTCGAGTTTTAAATGCTCGGATCGTAAAACCCGTGAACTGAATTCAAAGCCGCATCCCTAATATTTGGTCAATAGTTTTGTTGATAATGTTTTCTAATTAGAAAGGTCTATGGGTAGGGGTAGGGTGATGGGTAGATAGGTGGTGATGTCAACGTGGGAACATGAAAGTGTGAAGGTGCAGGTTACTGTTTTATATACTTTTTCTTTAATTATTCAACATTAAATAATCAATTTCCAAGCGGTTCAATAAATAATCGATTTCGTATATAAATTAGAAACTATTTTTAATTATTTGAATGTTAGAACTTCAAAATCATGTACAAAAGAAAAAGATTATCTTCAAAACCTACTATTACTATCATTATTAAAAATAATAATTTAAGCCTAGAAATAAAGAAGGGGTAGGAGGAAATAACGTAGGCGAGATAAGTATAAAAAATGAGGTTGCATTTAATTTAATTTAATTTAGTTTATAAAAAAACAAAAGTGTTAAAAGAGGCGTGAAGCATCTGTTTGACATTGGAAAGTGATGTGGGCAAAGTAAAATACAAGGCAAACATATGAAAACAGACACGTTCATCGTATCCATTTCAAACCACTTTCCAAGGCATTATCTTGTATTTATCGAAAAGGACACATGCAAAATCCTTATTTATTTAATATAAATAATGTAATTAGGTTAATCTAGTTGCCGTTCAAAAAAAAAAGTTTAATCTAATTAATAAATTATTAAACTAGAATTTGAACCCACAAGTTTTTAGTTTTGCATCACACCATTTAATCACTTGGATGTATAGGCGGACCTATGTCTTGAGGATTGGGCAGGCGCCCTCCATGAAAAAAATTCTTTTAATGTTATATACGTTCTAAAATTCTGATTACCCCCATAAAATTTTGCAATCCCACCTCATTAATTTTTTTTTGCGTAACATACGCGTTATATATCGCTGGTTAACCGATCTAAAAATTTCCGACCCCGTGAAAAATTATTTTCCGAGTCCGCGGTGGATTGAAGACTTGTTATTTTGATTTGATGTTCATTTTTCTTATGTTATTTATATATCTGACGGTCGTGTGATACCGATTCGCTAAATAATTTAGATCCATATTTGTATTCTAGATTATATTGATTCTTTAATGAAAGATTTTGTATGTAAATGGGGTCATAAAGGGGGTATTATGTTTGGTTAAAAGTATAAATAATATATTATTTGAGCATATAAATATCAAATTTGGTATGTAATAATAAACGTGGGGCCGAGAAGGACGGATTAGAAACGCCAAAGTAGACATTTAATAGGAAAGAGACATTAAAATAATGAAGAGGGAAGGGATCCTTAAAAGCAGGTTTTTTCTCTGCCACGTGGGGCCACAACATCTGTCGCTTTATGACCGGCATCCCCACTTTAACGTATAAATCCTTTTCATTTTTCATTAATGGTCCCTAGGTTTAAGTCTATTGTCATTTAACTCCCCTCTCAATGAAGTATTACACTAGTAGCCCTTAGGTCAAATTCTTTTGCCAAAATGGTCCCTTGCAATAAGTTGTTGAATATTATAGCTAATTAATCCATAAAAATTATGGTAGCCGTTAGCTTTATAATAAGCTTTGTATAAAAAAATTAATTTCCTTGAAAAAATACTGATTTAAAGGGTGTTTAATTTCTTGAAAAAAATACTTATTTATAACAGGGTTTTTGAAACTCTTATCATTTAACGACTTTTTTTCCCTGAATATTGTTTGAGAAATCGTAGTGTTGGATTATATGTCAAGAGATCACGCCAAGGTAAAACAATATACATACACAAACTATATAAAGGGTGTTTCGGGTATTATTTTTCATTTTTTGCCGAAGAAAAGTTTAAAGTAACCAAGCAATACTTCGCTATTGTGAGAACATGCACCAGGCATATTTTCGAAGTGTGAAAACATGCAAAGATAAAATTACATTAAATCTTGGGAGTCCTCTTACACGATTGATTTTTTTATAAGCAGATTAATAAAATTACATAAACATATAATTTATTCAAGGGTCAAGGTTAAATAAGTATTTTCTGCTTCATTAGATCCTCCTCTTAAAATTTAAAGTCAATATTCTTTGTTAACCATTTCAAAAAATAAAATAAAATTTTGTAAAAAAAAAACTAATATGGAGAACTACATAATAATATATATGCACATAATAACTTATTTTATAAACCATGTTTAAAGAAGATAAATGATGATGATTATAAAATATTATTACGTTTATGTGAAGACTTTCTATATTCAATGGTACTTTTCCAAGTGTGGGGAACAATTAAATACTAGAGTCTACTGGATGATAGATTCTATAATATCATAATATCGACATGACACATGGGACATGAATACATTACAGGCTAATAACAATAAAAAAAGGCATTTTGAATATTTAAATTAATTTTAAATTAAATTAATTAATTAATTACAAAATTGGAAGGTGCCATCCACATTGGAAACCCCATCTCCCATCATCATCCATCACCATCTCAATTTTATCAATATCATCATCTGTTGATATCTCTCACAAACAACTTTTAGATACAAATTAATTTTAAATATATTATTACAATCATAACATAAGAATTTATATCTGGTGTATAAAAGATTTTTTTTGAAGGCGAACATTGAATGAAGTGACGTCGCACCTTCTGTGATATGAGAGAGTCTCGTCCAAATCCGGTCAATATGTTGTCTTAACCGGGCCCATTTGACGTCAGAGTTGATGAGTTTTCAAGGAAAAACCCACCCAATACGGCCCCTTACGGGCTTGAGTGAGAGACGAGGCTCGAACCTTGGATCGGCGTGGGTAAAACCCTGGTGCATCAGCCTATGAGCTAGGCCTCATTTGCGATGCCGCGAAAATTAATATTGGTGGCAGGGATCGAACCCGGGTCCCTTGGGACTTCGGGTCTTAGCTCAACCACTACACCACAACCTCTTTGTCGGTGTATAAAAGATAATCACATGTTTTTTTAACGGTAATTTGGATCACTGACGGGCCAAGACCTCCTCATATCTGATGTATAAAAAATAATCACATGTAACATATGAAAGAAAGACGATCAAAATTGTTTTATATATAACATACTAGGTTAAAACTCATGTATTACATGAGTTGAATAAATACAACTTATATAAAACAACAGTTTGTATGAAGAATTGTATGTTGGATGTTATCAGTTATCGGTGAAATAAGAAATAATGAAGATTTAAGAATTATAAATAACAAATAATGAAGATTTGAGAATTATAAAATTTTATTTTAAAATAAGATTGAATTGAAAGTTTCTTATGATTTAATAATTTTTAATAAAATATTAGAATAAATTATAGATATTTAATTATTTAACATCATCATTATTTAATAGAAGAGGGAGGCGGAAAACAAAAATCTAGATTTCAGCAGAAGTCGACACGTATCAAGTATAGTTATTGGGGTGAGGGGTTGGGGTCTAGTGGTAAAAGTGTTGTTCCACAACCAAAAGGTTGTGGGTTTAAACCTTCCTCAAGACAAAAACAATTATATAATAAAAAAAACTTTGGTCGTTCAAAAAAAAGCAAATATAGTTATTCTCTTATTATAATATAGGTTAGAAACTCGTTATATTACACATGGTGAATAAATGCAGTGTTATATATACTTAGTAATAAAGATTTACATATTACATAGTTTTCAATACAAATTTTAGAAACGTTATATAGTTATTTTTAAAAAATATTTTATAAAAAGAATGAAAGAAATGTTTAAATTATAAAAATGTTTTTTAAATAAAAAAATATTTTATAAAAATAATTATAGAAATCAATATTATTTAATAGAAGAGAGAGGTGGGAAATAAAAATTATAAAAAAATTTAAAAAAGTTTATATAATTAATAGAAGAGAGAGACGGAAAAAAATCTTAAGAATAAACATGTGAATGACAAGTTTCCACTAAAACCTTTATTTATTATATAGTATAGATTTAAAATAATATATATAATTTAATTCCCTACTTAAATTAATAATATATTCTTGTGTCATTTATATTATATTATGAATATAGGTGTGCCGAATAAAGTCAAATCCCATCAATCCAAAAGTTTAATAAAATTAAATAAACATCACCCCACCTCATGTTCATATTAAAAAATGTATATATTATTTTGTCATAGATACAAGTGGGTCTTATATCGTATCATTTATTCCATTTATGATTATATAAAAAAATAATAATAAAAAGACATGAATCCACATTGGGGCATCTTTATAGACCACGCACTCCATGATGGTCGAACAGGACACTGACACCCTGCCCAATGGCTGGAGACTGCATCTATGCCATGCCCACGCTATCTTTACTTTTCTACTCTAATTTCAAGATAATCTTTACCTTTTTTACTATACATATAAAAAGGTATAGAATGTATGCAAATTTTAATAATTTAAGATTTATATTTAAAAAATATAGTATTCATAGTGTTGTGTCTATTTTTTTCGTTAACGACCAATAAATACTATAACCCCGACTATTCGGGTAAACTCATTAGCGAAAAGTCACCACATGCACAACACAAACATCGCTGGTGACTCTGTCAGTCTACCATTCCAGAGGAAACCTACCACCCGAAGGCTCACAGTACATTATTATACTATTTTTTTTTAAATTAAGAAGAGGGGATGTAAAATAAAAGAAAGAGTAAAGAAAAATAAATAAACTATTTTTATTTTTTGGTTTTTATGTTTTAGGTAAAGAATTATGTGTAGGTGCCTAATCGGTTCTTACCGTTCTGAACATAATATTGTTTCTGAAATTAACACGTCATATATGTGTGTATGACCATTAATTTTTTCTTAAATATTCTTTCCTTAAAAATATTTGTTATATTTTAAAAATACAATTTTATAATTAAGTATTCTACAACATTCATAGTTTTAAAAATATACAATTAATACAGTTTAATAGTATAATACTACTAAATTTATGATGAAAAAAAATTAATTAATTACCTTTAAAAGTATATACGGTGATTTTAAAATTGATTAATAGTCAACTTATTATGTTTCTTTCTAATAAGGATAAACGGTTCTCAGTATTTGGATGGATGCTTCAACAGTTTACATAAATCTCACACCGTCCGGTAGAAATTAGAGATAAAATGATGTGTGTTTTGTGCTTATAGGGTTTAGATGATACAAAATTTCATAGTTAGGCGGTGTTTGACTCTGAGTAATTCTAGAATAGATGATCTAATAAATTTTTACTCGTGTAACTAAAAAATAAATTCATAAGTTATTTGTGAGCAAATTTTTTTTTTGAAAGGCGAACATTGAATGTTGTGACGTTGCATCCCCGTCACATGGGAGAGCCTCGTCCAACTCCGGCTAATATGTTGTTTTAACTGGGTCCACTTGGCGTCAGAGTTGAAGAGTTTTCAAGGAAAACCCCCACCCAATACGGCCCCTTCCGGGCTTGAGGGAGAGCCGAGGCTCGAACCCTGGATCGGCGTGGGTAAAACCCTGGTGCATCAGCCTAAAAGGCCTCATTTGCGATGCCGCAGAAATTAATGGTAGTGACAGTGATTGAACCCGGGTCCCTTGAAACTTCAGACCTCACCTCAACCACTACATCACAACCTTTTTGGCATTTGTGAGCAAATAGGACATAGTAATTGTTAAGAGGGTTCCAATGTTATATATTAAATCTTATTCTTATTATCTATTTGTTTAGGGAGAAATAATAAACTTTTAATAAATTACTTAAACATAATATATTTAATATAGATAGGAGAGAGAAGTTGATGGCTACATAACAAGAACTATATGGATATCTTTATGACCTGTGTATGAACCTGCTTACAAGTTTGAATAATTGTTTTCACCAGAAGTGAAAGTGAAGTGTAGAAAGAGGAGAGAGGGGAGGGCCCAAAAAAGATAAAAAAATAAAAATAAAAAATAAAAAGCCTAAAAATAATATGTCTTTTTTATTTTCTTGGGTCAATAATGATGTTATGTGGGAATAAGTATTCCATCAACATCTGGAGGAGTTAGGTTTTCATAAGTTTGAGTTGTCCTTATAGTTTTTGAAAAAGGAAAAGAGTATTGTACTATATCACTATTATTGTAATTGTATTGACACTAGCATTTAATTGACCTTTTCAAGATACCCCACTAAAAAGACAAAACACACATCATTTTATGTTCAACCATCATTAATATTTTCCAATTTATTGGTATTTATCATTTTCAATCAAGGTGGCTTTAATTTAATTTGGCAACCATTTATTCACCTAGCTAGCACCATTGTTTTGAAAATCATATCCGGTTGGTTGGCATGGGAGATAGGCAAGATCAAATTATTTACAACTAAGTTAAATTATCTATTAAGTTATCAGGTTTTTGAAACCACTGAGAACATTGGTCTGTTAAGATAGTCGTTTCAATGACCGTTTCTGTTCTGAAAACATTACTACAAACACTTTATCAAACGGATTCAATATATATATATATATACTAGAGAGGTGTATGTGCGATGCGGTGGAGAACTCAACACACTAACACAGACATTGATAAAATGTTTGAACAATTAATTTGTGAAATATCATATAGATTTGAAGGTTTAATAAAAGTTTATAAAATAAAATAAATATGAAATCATATAAAATAAAAACGATTTTAAGAATTTAGTTAAATCAGGAAATTGATTGTTTACATTTTTTTTTGAACAGCGGATATTGAATGTTGTGGCGTCGCACCCCCGTCAAATGGGAGAGCCTCGTCCAACTCCGGCCAATATGTTGTCTTAACCGGGCCCACTTGGCGTCAGAGTTGGAGAGCATCCAAGGAAAAATCTCACCCAATACGGCCCCTTCCGAGCTTGAGGGAGAGCCGAGGCTCGAACCCTGGATCGGCGTGGGTAAAACCCAGGTGCATCAGCCTAAGAGCTAGGCCTCATTTGCATACCGCAGAAACTAATGGGGAGGGCAGAGATCGAACCTGGGTCACAAGGAACACCAGGTCTCTCCCTTACCACTCCACCACCAGCTCATTGCCAATGATTGTTTACATAATTAGATTTTCTAAAGGAATTTCATTAAAATGTAATAACTACAAAATTGAATTTGTACTCTAACTAACTTATGGTATTTATAATCAATATTATTCGGTTTTTTTTTTGTATTTAATCACATAATTGGTATGTGTGTTTAAAAGATAATTAAGGTAGTCAAATTTATAAAAAAATAATTTTGCCCCCTTAAACTCTTAAAAATTAATGTAAAAAGACAATTACGTCCTACTCAAATGTATTATAATATAGTGTGTGTATACATTATATTTAAAACAAAATATGAAGTACTTTATCTTTTGATATGGATTTATAATGTTAAAAAATATATAAAGACGGAAATAAACAAATACAAAGCCTAAAATACTAAATGAATTCGTAAATAAGATTTTAAAAAAATCTAGTCCAATCATCAACCTGGTTCGCCAGTTTCAGTAAATCTACCCATAACCTACCGGTTCAAATAAAGGTGGTTTAGTAGTACTAAAAGAAATAAATAACCTTTACAAGACTTTGTAGAGGTATACATATTTTCTAGATAGGCTAGCTATTAAACTTGATTATTTTATAAGTATGGCATATATAATAATATTGTGTTTTAGTTTTAAGACTTATATAAGTGGTTAAACAAGGAAAACAAATAAATTGGCTAGAAGACAGTTTGATAGTCGATATAATTTTTAAAACATTAACTACCAAGGTGGTGTGGGTCATACACATTCTTACACCTCTCACCAGACTTTGATTTGATATTTCACCTGAAAAATATTAGCCTTCAACTTTGAATCGTATCACACATGTTTGTTCTGATACCATTTTCTTATATGAGGTGGTAATGTAAGCATAAACTATTTAAGAATCAAAGGAGTTGACATATCAAAGATATTTAAATATTAAAATGATATTATATGTTATTTAAGTATTAGATATTAAAACTCATTAATTCTCATTTTTTTAACGACAACACCTAATATTATAGGATAGTTGGGTTTCCCTGTTGTAACACCTAGAACATCCAGGGTAGCCCACCTATGAAGAATCTTCGAACTGGGTAAACCCCCTTACCTGGCCACAGACCCTTTTTTACTGTGGCTTGGATTTGAACCCAAGACATCCACTATGGGAAGTCTTGAGGTTAGTATTGCACCAAATGCCAACGGTTCATTAATTCTCATGACGATTAAATATGGGCTAACGTTAAAAGTAATCATGTGTAGTTCACGAAGTTGAGAAGATGATACGAGTCATCAATTCATCATAGATAATGTTATTTTGATACTTGTAAGACGCATTTTGTTGTTTTGATATTTAGGATGTCTTGATGTAATTTTCTATATACTTAGGTGACGAATTCGAAATAAGTTTCTATTTCAGAAAACATATATTTAAATAACGTCTAACCGATTATTTCTTAATTAGTTCAAAATCAAACAAGAAGCCTGATAAACAACATGACCCTTAAGACTGTTATTTTATTATAAACTTGTAACATAGACGGTTAAACGTAATTTTAAAGTACGTCACCCACTTTTAGTCTGGTATAACTATTTGAATTTACTAAATACAAGTCCCATAACTTATAAGATTAAACTTTTGTTACAAAATTATGATATAAATGAAGGTGTTCATGAAACTAATTCCCATTGAATTCCGGTGAATAATCACACCAAAAAAGAATGATAATAATTTGTTTTTATGTGAATAATGGAGGGAAATTGCACATGGTGACATAAGAAAACAAGGGAGATTAAAAGCCAAGCTAACAAGAGTTGGCCATCAAATGCTAAAGATATTAAATTGATTAAAACCACTCAGAAAAGGGGCCATGATCAAGACTACACATACCACATTGAAGAGATATAATGTGCATCCTATTATTATTAGTATTATTATTATTATTAGAGTAAACTTCGTTTTTGGCCTTTGTGGTTTGACATGTTTAACACTTTTAGTCCAAAAAAGAATCTTTTAACATATCAGCCTCTGAGGTTGTATTTTTATAACCATTTCAGTCCATGACACTAACGCTGTTAACTTTTTTATTAAGTATATGAGCATTTTAGTCATTTTATTTCTAAGTAAACTAGTTAATTTTTTAAGTTCAATAAAAACTTTTTTTAGATTTTTTCATAAAAAAAATTTCTACTTTTTTAAAAACGTTTTTTTTTACTTTTAAAAATTATATTTTAGTTTTTTTTCCGTAAAAAACGTCTTTTTTGAATCTTTTTAAAAACGTTTTTTGATAAAAAAAAATTTAAAACTTTTTTCATAAAAAGAGATTTAAAAATATTTTTATAAACTTTTTTTAGCTTTTTATAAAATGTTTTTTAACTATTTTAAAAACGTTTTTTTTTTACTTTTTTGAGTGAACTAGTTTTAAAAATAGTGAACTATTTAAAAAAAATACGTTTTTAAAATAGTTAAAAAATATTTTACGAACAAGCTAAAAAACGTTTTTATAAAAAAACGAAAACATGTTTTTAAAAACGTTTTTTATGAAAAAAGTTTAAAAAAAATATTTTTTAGAAAAGTGAAAAAACGTTTTTAAAAAGATTCAAAAATGTATTTTTTTAAAAAGTAAAAAAAAAACGTTTTTATAATAGTTAAAAAAACATTTTACGAAAAAAGTAAAAAACTTTTTTATAAAAAAAACTAAAAAACTGTTTTTAAAAACGTTTTTTATGAAAAAAGTTAAAAAAAGTTTTTAAAAAGATTCAAAAAAGACGTTTTTAAGAAAACAAAAAAAATGATTTAGAAAAAAAACGTTTTTAAAAAAAGTAGAAAAAAAGTTTTATGAAAAAGCCTAAAATGGTTTTTATTGAACTGAAAAGATTAACTAGTTTAGTTAAAAATAAAATAACTAAAATGCTTCTATACTTAACAGAAAAGTTAACAGAGTTAGTGTCATGTACTGAAATGGTTACAAAAATACAAACACAGGGGTTGATATGTTAAAAGATTCTTTTTTTGTACTAAAAGGGTTAAATAGGCCAAACCATAGAGGCAAAAAAAAGAAGTTTACTTATATTATTATTATAAAATTTATTTATTTATTATTATTATTATAATAAATAGAAAAGAAGACAAAAGGAAGTGGTGAAAAATCTTCCGTATCTTAAGAAAACAAAGCATAAGACACACAAGCACAAGAAAAGGGCGTGTGACATGGTAAACCAATAGTATGTCTAATCTTTTCAAAAGATAATGATGTTTGTCTTCATTGTTCACACATAGCTTTCGGCTTTCACATAATCTTCCAACATGTACAGTAAAATAGATGAATCCAACTCATGTATTTTGAAATTAAGATGTACCAAAAAGTCCAATTGTGTAAGCATTAACCTAGGATGTTGATACCCGCACAACATAATACATAACACGCAACTGATATGAAAATAATCAGATTTTGAGCTGGTTTGACTTGTTTTGTAAACATGTTGTGTTTGGGTTAATCCAGCGGTCCATGGCCACAGACTTTTGGTCTGAAAAACCACGCCGTCCATGAAGATCATGCCAATTGGAGGACACGTAGGCGTCAGTGAGGTGAAAGCCTTACGTTGAGGCACGCTCGAACAATTTAATAAACGAGTCATGTTTGGACTGTACTTTATAGATGGTAACATCGGTTAACAATCACTAACAAGCATTATTGCAAAAGACAACGATATATAGATATCAATCATCAATTGAAATCATTTACTTTAACGATGACAAGAGACATCTTCATGTACGAAATTAGTTCAAACAAGTTTTAATTTTTCACGTTACTAATAGAAAGGCCGCTTTCATATGCTCTAAAGTTAATTTATTTTAAGCTGAACCTTCTATTTAATTAGTAAGTAATAACAAAATTAACTTTAGGTATATGAAACAAGTCTTATGTAATCATATGTTTTTGGGTGCAATTTATCCACCCAAAATCCATTCAACGCTCTTTCTATGACATAAAAACGTGTGATGACTCGGTTTCAGATCACTCTACTCCGCTCATTAAAACTTTAGTTTCCTAGTCTATAAAGAAAAAAAGAAGTGACTAACGCATAATCTTTTCTAATCCACTTTGTATGATTAGGAGATAACGTAATTATGCAAGACTAATAGGTTATGCTTACGTTCTTATTTTCCACTCACTTTGATAGTGCACATATGGATTAAAACGTGTATTCTAGTTGTGGACTTAAATAATTACACCTAAGATATCCACGGTTTCCCCATAATCCTTTTAGCTCAAAGAAATTAATTAGTATCTAAATTGCTTATAATTTTATTTTCTTAATGAAAAATGTAACAACAATATATATATATATATATATATATATATAGAGAGAGAGAGAGAGAGCGGTTCAAAAGGAAACAGCAAAAAAAGGGGAACAAGAGGGGAACAGGCTCAAAAGAACTTCGATTGAACTCATTACAACGGCGTTGGAACCGGTTCGAAGAGTCGTTTCCAACGCCGCTGCAATGAGTTCAATTGGTGTTTGTTTGTGCCGGTTAGGGTTTAGCTTTTAGTTTTTACGGTTTATAGTTTAGATTTTAGGGTTTAACTTTAGAATTTATGGTTTCTGGTTTAGGGTACGACGTGCCGGTTCCAACACCGTTAGAATGAGTTAAATCGGAGTTCGTTTAAGCTGGTTCCCTCGGTTCCCCTAAGCCACTGGCCTTCTCCAAAGGCTGATTTATTTTTATTTCTTTTATGATTAAAGTTTTTTTTTTTTGTATAATATTTGGGATTGGAATATATATGAAAACCCACTATAAAAAAATTTGAAAAATTCGGTCTTAGAATAAAAATGGGCCAAAGAAATTTAAGAATCGGACACTAGTGGTCCAACTTTTATCATCACATTGAGCATCAAAATTGACTCACAACCACCAACAAGTAATGCATAATGGCCAAACAAATGACAGTGGATCACCTTTTTTTGTCTATATTCTCACATGGGAATCATTCCCAATTAGTTGTGATATATCATATCCCCCACAAGCTTTCAACTAAATAGTCATCAGATCTCACTCACTCCCTCCTACCATTTCCATGTCAAAAAGGCAAAAATATTATATGGGTATGGGCACCCACCATCAAAAAGGAAGCAAGCTTCTTAATCTTGAAAACTGGAACATAAAATGATACCCATAGAATTGGTCAGCTTTCTTCATTTGCAGATTTCAAACCCATTCAGCACTCAAATGGTGGTGGTACATAGTTTAAAGTGGATCATGTTTTGTGGGTATGAGTGAGTGCAAAGGTTGGGGAACACTTTTTTAACAATGCTCATCATTTTATACATCAAGTGTTGTAAGGGTTTGCCAATAAGTCCTAGATCAACTGGTTTGGGAGGAGGCACCCCCATGACCTTCCAATGTGGAGGTCATGGGTTCGAGTCTCACTTGATACAAAATATTATCCAGGTGACCGGGCATATAGTATTCGTTGGCCGTTCAAAAAAAGTGTTGTAAGGGTCTAAGTTAGTAGTACTTATTAAAACAAAAAAAACCATACATACATACGTGATAAAATCACATTCATAACAGTAACTGTTAGTAACGTGTCAAACGAGTCCAATGGGTTGAATATCGTCAAAAGTACAACTTAAAAGCGTGCAAACTTTTACATCGTTTTATCTACTCATTTTATTTATAATTTCGGTTCAAAAAGTGAATAAAAAGTGTTTGCAAGTAAATCAACGCAACCCGCCTCTTTTGATTGGTTTGTCCTAAAAATGAACACATTAGAATCCAAAGCCTTGTTGATGCTTAGACAAAGCGAAGTCACATATTCTATTAAAGAAAATAATAAAAATGCTCTCTTTATTTTATTTGTATGAGAAATATAGTACAATATCGTATACAAACAAATTATAAGAAATGAAAATGACCGTTACAAAAACATAAAATTGATTCAAACCAATGTCTTGAAAGATGTTCTTCAGTGGTATCTTCAACTGCAACAATTGAACAAACTAATACGGTTAGATGGTGACTAAGGATTCGTATTTAACACGAGTCACTTAAAACATATTTCGAGTATCCCTTAAGAGAACTCATCTATCTCCTATGGTAAACAACCGAAACAATATGCATGTACTCCTGAAATGGCTCACGTAACTGGGATAGCACCGGGGCTTTTTGGTGTTTTATGTGTTGTAAAGTAGTGATGAATGAAACTATTAAAGAGTACTCGTCTCTAATATTATGAGTTGCTCGTCGGTTTCTCAAGTTCATATTATTTGGGCGTACTCCAGAGGAATCAAAACTTATACCCGTTTTAAATTGGCAATTTTTGTATCAGCTCCGTATCATACCCTGATCACACAATAGTTTTCTCGAATGACACGCTGATGATGAAGATGTTAACATTGTCAAGATCGATAATCAAATATCGTTACAAGAATCGTCACGTGGTTGCAAATACTTGACATACAACAAACTATGACCAATTTATTATCATCTTCAAATTCTCAACAACAAGTTATCGTTGACAGTTGAACTGAAACAAACACAACTTATCATTAAAGATTGTGGTTCAACTTACAATGCACACAAACAAAGTGTGGACCATAACTGACGGCTCAACCACAATGACCTAGCGTATGACAGACGTGGTGCAGGGTCAAGTCTTGACTAGCCCAGATCTACATCTCAATGGACCACCAAAGGTGATAAATTGGAACCAGAAATAATGGATATACATGCATTCTTTTACCTCTGGTTCGGGTCAGGATTGCATGGCCCCCTACCCAAGACTATTGGGTGCAGGGTGACCCCCCACAAGTAAATGATCAGCTACATTTCCTAACCCTTCAACCTACTTTTGTGTCTACCAATTAAGGCTCCAAAATAGCGGAAAACTTATATTTCATAGTCCAAACTTGACCATAAATCAAAAACCAATATATATGAACAATACAAAATATTTAAATAATGTATGATTATCGTAGAGGTATGTTCAATAAAGAACCTATTTTAAACACATGTTTTAAATTTAATACATAAGACGGTATGTAACTGTTTAACCACCTTTCATTTCTCTCTCCGAATACATCTGCCTCCAAGTTTGGATATAATCAACATGTTCAATTTTTTTTTGTTAATATTAATATGAACTTCAAAAGGTATATATTTGAGAAAAATATGCTAGTTAAATCTTAATATATTTCCTTTAAATGCCCTGCTATAACATATAACCATATTGTGGTCTCATTTTAAAATACATCATGAGCAAATAAAACTATTTTAATAAAATTGAAGTGATTAGTATGGTTCTGACCGTTCTCTTAGTTGATCCTATATATATGATACAATGCCCTACATATAGGGAGAGAAAAAAAAATAATAATAATAATAACAATAATAATAATAATAATAATAAATAGATAAATAAGTAAATAACCAACCTCAAGCCGAAGAAAACTAATGAAATAAAATATGAATAAATTTCAACATGTTTGTTTGATATTTGTACACAGAAAACATCATTTCTAAAAAGGTGACAGAACAATTCAATAAGAAGATACGAAGGCAACAAACCTAGCCCAACTTCTTTTGAAGCCCAACGGTGTCTTTTTTTAAGCCCAACATTATTTGAAACAATTATTGAAATTGTTCTTGTTGGATTTTATGGACCGACCTGATGGACAACGCGGCTGACCGAGCTATGACCCGTAAGAGTTACACCTAGGGCAACGAACATTTAAATCCACCTAACCCGCTTAACTGGTAATTACGAACTATTAACGAGACGATATATTTTATATATATTCATTACACGGGATTTATTATTTATACATGTTTATAAATAATAATTTATATTTATTTGTTTTAATCTTTTATTAAAACAAATTAAATAGTTTTTGGACTTTAATATTAACTATTGGATTTAGGCTCGGTATAGTTTTTATTAGGTTAAAAGGATTAGAGTAATTAATATATATATATATATATATATATTAAAATCCAATTGAGAATAGTCATGGAAAAAGAACCGTCGTGTTTTTTGCTTTTCTTTTTGATCGAGAGAAAAAAAAAACGTTTGGTGATTTCCGGCACCACCAAAACCAACCCAAGTCGGACCCTGCCCCGCTGCTGTCCCGTTTCCGGCCAGCCCCGTCGCTACTCGTCTCCCGTGTTGTCAGTTCGTGATCTAGCATCGTTCGTTGTACCTCGGTGTCTCGAGCGGTTATTTATTAACCATTAAGGCATAATTAATCTCATCAGTAGATTAATTATTTTTTTTTGTGTTTGCGTATTCATAACCAGATCCTGTTCGGTTTGTCAGTGCTGTTAAATAGGTTATGATTTTATTTTCCGCTACGTATTTATTAATTAACTGAATTAATTAATTTCTCTGTCAAAACCCGTTTTTACAAAAGTCAAACTGATCACCACTGAATCCCAATAGTGGTATCAGAGCCTGGGTTATAACACGCAAATCGGAACCGGTCTGGTTTCACCGGTTAGATTAATCACCAACTTTAACTATCTTGAAGTTTCTGATCTGATCTGTTTTTTGGGGCAATTTTTTTATTTATTAATTTGGTCGTTTTTTTATTTTATTTGACCAAATATATTGCCCGTATGTGATTGTATTGAATATGTAAATCTGGCCCGACCCATGTGATTGAGTTGTTTGTGTTTATTATTTAGTTTTTTGGTTTTATGGTTTTGGCCCACTTTTGATGGCTCAAAGTTGTAATAGAGTAGGTTTTTTTATTTTATGTAATGTAATAAAAACCCGAAGATAAATCTGAAGACGCAACATGAATCACGGAGTCAGTGGGAGTCATCCGAGATGACTAGATGCACGGAAGTCTATCCTTGTGGTTGTTTTAATTTTGTGGACCCCGTGACCCGTTTGGTCTTGCTAACTGGCTCTAGCAAGATCAAACAAACTTGGCCCTATAAGATTTACATATTTATTTGATTTATGGTTGCTTTTAATTTTTTATAACTTAAAATTATTATAAACCAACCAAACATCAAACGTTTTAAAAGGAGTTTTAAAATGTCACAATCTGTCACCACAAGTTCTAATTTTACAACTTGTAGAATTTTATAAAAGTAACAACTAGCTTGTTTTTATAAAATAAATAACCGCTAAAGTTTTGCAATTTAAACTAAATTTAATTTCAAAACTTATAACTTAATAGTTTTCTACTATTAACTTTAACTGGTTATTCAAGTCGCGACAAACTTAGTTTTGATAGGTTATTTAAAATTAAGTGTCCTGAGAGATGAAAGGGTTCATCAAATTTGTCATGACTTTAAATAGTAAAACTGGCTTTTACAACACACGTATGATTTAATCATTCGTTGTGTTTGACCATCCTATTATAAAGAACACTTGGAGCATAAAACGAAATATCGGTGTTTGGAGCCACAGCACCGCACTGGATGCGTAGTTTATCCTTCCAAGGCGTAAGGGTTTCGTTGACACATCTGGCCCTTCCGCAAGTACCTGTTTTAGGACGACTATTACTTTTCTCTCTTGTTACATGCCCCAGCTGTCAAGAGATTAAAAGTGGGCATAGATGAGGCTAAACGTATCAATGCATAGACATGTCTTGTCTTAGCGGCCTCATACACGAGAGTTGTGCATCTTTCCACAATTGACACTAATTGTCAGTCTAGTTACCCACTTACTAATGTTGTATGCCACAGCTACCGTTAGTGACTGATTTAGCTAGATTCTCACTCCTTATTCTAATTTCTGTAATTGGGTCATAAATTAATAAGGATTTTTCACTTTCTTTATACTAATTTATTTTCTTTGCTTATCTTGACAGATGTCTACTGAAAATAATAATACTAATGACTCATTCGCTCTCAAGTCTATCCTTGAGAATGAAAAGCTGGATAACACCAACTTTATCTCGTGGCAGTGCAATCTGAGAATAGTTCTCAAGATGGCCAAGAAGCTCTATGTTCTCGAGGCACCAGTCCCTGAGGCTCCCGATGGTAACACGGCTGCCGCTCGTAAGGCCTGGGAAAAACAAAGAGATGATGCCACTGAGGTGGCCTGCCTTATGCTAGCTTGCATGTCCCATGAGCTCCAAAAGAGCATGGAGGACCTGAGTGCCTTTGACATGATTGAGCAACTTAAGGGCATGTTCCTGAAACAAGCCCGACAAGAACGCTATGAAACCATGTCTCAGCTCATTCGTTGCACGATGCAAGAGGGTACGCCTGTTAGTACTCATGTACTTAAGATGAAAGGGTACATCGACCAGATGAACAAACTTGGATATCCCATGAAGGATGACATGGCTACTGATTTCATCTTAAACTCTCTCCCAAGCTCCTATGCTCAATTCGTAATGAATTTCAACATGATAGGCTTGGAGAAGACAGTGGCCGAGCTACATGGTATGCTCAAAACGGCCGAGATGAATATCCAAAGAAAGAAAAATCAAGTTCTGATGGTCAGATATGCTGGTGCTAAAAAAACCTAACCCCAAGAAAAGAGGTTATAATAGCAAAGGCAAGAAGAAGGTTAATGTTGCTTCCAAGCCTGCCACCAACAATAACAAGAAAGATTCAAAAGCACCCCCTCCCGAGGAGCGCCAATGCTTTGAATGCGACAAAATGGGACACTGGAAACGTAATTGTCCTGAATATCTAGCCAGGCTGAAGCTGAAGAGGGCCAGTGGTGAGGGCACCTCTTCGGGTATTCTCATTTATGTTATTGAAATTTTTACTGTTTCTAGCAACACATGGGTATTTGATACTGGATGTGGATACCACATCATTAATGTCTTGCAGGAGCCTAAAAGTTGGAGGAAGCTGAAACAAGGCGACATGGAACTCATCGTTGGTGATGGGAAAAGAGTACCAGTTCTTGCAACTGGAACATATCATCTCTCATGTCCTTCTGGCCTTGTGGTTGTTTTGAACAATTGTTTGTTTGTACGTGGTTTAACCAGAAACATTATTTCATTTTCTTTATTGTTTGAACAAGGATTTAAGTACATTTTTAATGGTATTGCTATTTCTGCCTACTTGAATAATATCTTTTACTTTGAGGCTAAACCTCAAAACGGTATTTATGAGATTGACGTTCAAACTGACAATAGCATATATAATCTTTCTAAATGTATCAAATCTGGCATTAATGATATTTTTCTATGGCATTGTCGACTTGGCCACATAAACAAGGCACGCATTAAAAGACTCCAATCCGAGGGAATTCTTGAACCTACCAGACAGGACTCATTTAACAATTGCGAGTCTTGTTTAGCTGGCAAACTCACAAAGGACCCCTTCACCCATGTTGGTGAACGAGCCAAGTATCTGCTAGGCCTTATACACACTGATGTGTGTGGCCCTTTCAGAACCATGTCTAGAAATCATGAAAGATACTTCGTTTCATTTATTGACGATTATAGTCGATATGCTTATGTCTATCTTATGAAACACAAGCATGAAACATTTGAATAGTTCAAAGAGTTTCAAAACGAAGTAGAGAAACAACTCGATAAATCTATTAAGACACTTTGATCAGATCGAGGTGGCGAGTATCTCAGCTTAGAATTTCTTAATCATCTGAAGAAGCACGGAATTATTTCTCTGCCCACTCCTCCTGGCACACCCCAACTTAATGGCGTGAGCGAGAGGAGAAATCGAACCCTACTTAATATGGTTCGATCGATGATGTGTAGAACTAACTTGCCTCACTCCTTCTAGAGTTATGCTCTTATGACCGCCGCCGGCCTTGTAAATCTGGCACCGACTAAGAAGGTAGACAAAACCCCATATGAGATATGGCACGGGTTTAAACCCAATTTGTCTTACCTTAGAGTATGGGGATGTGATGCATATGTCACCAGCGATTCTGATGACAAGCTCGATCCCAGAGGCGAAAAAGTTGTTTTCGTCGGTTACTACAAAAAAAGCGGATATTAATTCTATCATCCTGATGCAAACATTGTTTCCATCAAAAGGAAAGGACGCTTTCTCGAGGAAGATCTTCTAAATCGAGGAACCGAAAATAATATTATGGATCTTGAAGAAATTCGAGAAACACAAACAACTGCTGAGGAAGTCGGAGCGTCTGATCAACAAGAAGTTGTTGCTGATGAATCAGACATAAACACAAGCGTTCGCAGAAGTAGCAGGTCTCGTAAAGAACCTAATAGATACCTATGGCATCTTGAAGCTTCTAAAGTCCTGTTAGTAGCTGAGTCAAATGACGAACCTACAAACTACAAATCGGCTATCCCAGATCCTGAATCCGAGAAATGGCTTGAAGCCATGAACGCCGAGATGCAATCTATGCGTGATAATCAGGTCTGGGACTTGATTGAGCTACCCCCCGATTCTCGGCAAATGGATTTTCAAAAGAAAAACCGACATGCATGGTAATATACAAGCCTATAAAGCACGGCTAGTTGCAAAGGGTTTCACTCAAACTTAAGGTATTGACTATGATGAAACTTTCTCACCCGTTGCTATGATCAAATCGATCAGGATACTGCTTGCCATAGCCGCGAACCATGATTACGAGATATGGCAAATGGATGTCAAAACCGCTTTTCTTAATGGACATCTCTCTGAAGATGTCTATATGGTTCAGCCTGACGGTTTTGTTGATCCAAAGTATCCTAGTAGGGTCTGCAAACTGAATAAGTCCATTTATGGACTTAAACAGGCATCTCGAAGCTGGAATCTTCATTTTGATCAGAAAATCAAAGAATTTGGTTTTGTCAAGAATGAAGATGAGCCTTGTGTTTACAGAAAGGCTAGTGGGAGCACTATATCATTTTTCATCTTGTATGTGGATGATATATTGATCATTGGAAACAACATCCATGTGCTTGACAAAGTCAAACACTGGTTCGGATCTTGTTTTGCAATGAAGGATCTTGGAGAAGTTGCTTACATTCTAGTAATCAAGATCTACATGGATAGATCTAAGCAGCTTCTAGGGCTAAGTCAGAGTACTTACATAGACAAAATGATGACACGCTTTAGGATGGAAAACTCCAAGAAAGGAGGTGTTCCGATGACTAAAGGGACTGTGTTGAAAAAATCGCAATCTCCTTCCACGGACATTGAACTTAAGGAAATGGAAGCAATTCCATATGCCTCAGAGATTGGTTCTATCATGTATGCTATGTTGTGCACTAGACCTGACGTCTCGTATGCTTTAAGCATGACCAGTCGTTTTAAGCAAAGTCCTGGCATTGCCCATTGGACTGCAGTCAAGAACATCTTGAGGTACTTAAGAAGGACCAAAGACATGTTCTTAATATTTGGAGGAGTGAAAGAGGAGCTCACTGTACGGTGTTACACTGATGCTAGTTTTCAAACTGACCGAGATGACTCTCGCTCACAGTCGGATTTCGTATTCACTCTTAATGGAGGAGCTATTTCATGGAAAAGCTCCAAGCAGAGTGTAGTAGCGTATTCAACCACAGAATCTGAGTATATAGCCGCATCAGATGCTGCTAAGGAAGCTGCTTGAATGAAGAAATTCATTACTGACCTCGATGTGGTTCCGAGTATTCGCCAACCAATTGAGATACTTTGTGATAACACAGGTGCTATAGCTCAAGCCAAAGAGCCTAGATCTCATCACAAAGCCAAGCACATTCAAAGGAAGTTCCACTATATACGGGAAATTGTGGAACGTGGAGAGTCGTGATAAGCAAAGTAGACACAGGTCAAAACCTAGCGGACCCGTTCACTAAGCCGATGACTCAGGAAAAGCATGATCAGCACAAAAATGCTATCGGTCTTAGTTTTGCTAGCGATATGTTTTGATTTAGTATTTTGAATGTGCGAACATTTAAACAGTTGTACTTTTGAATTCTTTTGGTTTACTGATTTAAATACAATTCTGGATTCTTATAACTGTGTTCGATTTTAATACGTTTAATCCATGAATCTTGTATTCTTAATTATCCGTAGTCGCTCAGAATCGTGGGAACGACTCTGAATTAAGACTATTCTGAACTTCGGCTCAAGGAATTGACTCCGAACTTCACAGGCCTCATTTTGAATGACGTTGGATGTAACTCGCATCAAATCATCTTCATGGATCTTTGTCATAAGATGTTTTGCTATTGGTATACTCATTAGTATCTTCTGACCTGAGATACGTACTAGAACTGCCATTTACCAAGAACCATTCTTTAATCATTGTCAAACGTTGTCGCGTAACTGCCAGTCATAAAGACTTTGATTAGGAATAGTTCTGAAGTTCAGTGGGAGTTGTATGTAGTCAATAAGGGATTCTGTACTCTTGCATTATATGTAACAGATAAGCATCGTGGCGCCCTCGTTGATTCAAACTGGTGAAGTGTAAGGCCTTACCCAAACTTACTGTGTGTTTGATTGGACCATTTTGATTCTTGATCGAGAACAATAATAATTGAACGCCATATGAGAATGAACTAAATCCATGTCTCATTGATTCAATTGATGTTTTATACGGAAAGGATGAATGACAACTATTGTCATAAATCTATTGTCTTGCTTTAGTTAGCTGTTACTAACACCTAGATATTTGGTTAATGACTTTAAAGCGTCATACCTTGTTAGGGACAGCCATGTGCAGCTAGAGCGCCGCTGACTGTTTGCGTTGATTTATCGTGGATCGTCCAAGTGGGAGATTGTTGGATTTTATGGACCGACCTGATGGACAACGCGGCTGACCGAGCTATGACCCGTAAGAGTTACACCTAGGGCAACGAACATTTAAATCCACTTAACCCGCTTAACTGGTAATTACGAACTATTAGTGAGACGATATATTTTATATATATTCGTTACACGAGATTTATTATTTATACATGTTTATAAATAATAATTTATATTTATTTGTTTTAATCTTTTATTAAAACAAATTAAATGGTTTTTGGACTTTAATATTAACTATTGAGTTTAGGTCTGGTATGGTTTTTATTAGGTTAAAAGGATTAGAGTAATTAATATATATATATATATATATATATATATATATATATATATATATTAAAATCCAATTGAGAGTAGTCATGGAAAAAGAGCCGCCGTTTTTTTTATTTTCTTTTTGATCGAGAAAAAAAAAACGTTTGGTGATTTCCGGCACCACCAAACCAACCCAAGCCGGACACTGCCCCGTTGATGTCCCGTTTCTGGCCAGCCCCGGCGCTACTCGTCTCTCATGTTGTCAGTTCGTGATCTAGCATCGGTTCGTTGTACCTCGGTGTCTCGAGCGGTTATTTATTAACCACTAAGGTATAATTAATCTCATCAGTAGATTAATTGTTTTTTTTGTATTTGCGTGTTCATAACCAGATCCTGTTCGGTTTGTCAGTGCTGTTAAATAGGTTATGATTTTATTTTTCGCTGCGTATTTATTAATTAACTGAATTAATTAATTTCTCTGTCAAAACCCGTTTTTATAAAAGTCAAACTGATCACCACTGAATCCTAAGAAACATCATTTCTAAAAAGGTGACAGAACAATTCAATAAGAAGATACGAAGGCAACAAGCCTAGCCCAACTTCTTTTGAAGCCCAACGGTGTCTTTTTTTTAAGCCCAACATTATTTGAAACAATTGTTAGGTTTTACGTAATCTAATAAATTTAAATCTATACAATTGAATATTTTGTTATTCTTTAAAGTGAAGATGGTTTAAAAATAAAAGATATTAATCAGTGAAAATGTATTTTTTTTAAACGATAAATTAAGGTTTGGGAAAAGCTAATCATATTGAGTTTAATTAAGTTCTAAAATATACTTTTAGAAAAATAAGATATAAATTAAAATTTTTATTTTGTATATCAAAGATTAGAATCGATATATCAGAACACGTTATATGGCTAACTCCTAATTTTATTTTATAACCAAGAAACTTAACTCAAAACTTGATTATAATGAATACTCTAACTCGGTATTTATAATCTAACCTATACTCGTTAGACTAGGACTCAAATTGAATAATTTGAATTTAAATATTGCTAAACATTAGCATCCTATACCTACTCATTTTAGGACTCGTGCTTTGACTGCCCTTCCATCACCGACTTGTGATGGGTCAGCAATTACTTGCCATCATTCACCTCCTTAATTTCCGACTCGAACTAGAGAGGTCTTCCCCTCCAAGTAATTCACGCATTTCCACAAATCTAATCTTTGCAAGCGGCTTTGTCATAATATCACATTTTTGTTCGTTACAACCAACATGCTCGCCCATCACTGCTCCTTTTCCACACATTCTCGAATAAGGTGATATATTGTGTCGATGTGTTTACTTCTTCCATGAAATACTAGGTTTTTCGTGAGGGCTATTGTTGATTTATCGTCAACCCGTATCATCATTTTTTGTAACCCGTCACCCGTTATCTCACTGAAATGACCCCGAAGCCATATTTCTTGACACGCGGCAGACGTGGCAATCATGAACTCGCGGATTCACACGACGAATGTGCTACAGTGTTCTATTTCTATAAACACGAGGTTATTGGTGCATCCCCAAAGTAAAACATGTGACATGTAGTTCCCCGACCATCATCTTTATCTGTGTTTTAACTACTGTCACTATAACCCAAAATCAATTTGTTACCGCCTCATTTGTATTTGAGTTAAATATACGGATGGTCACTGTTGTATGGCCAAATTACGGATATAGCCCATAACTTTAAGAAATTACGAATTTGGTTCCAAGAAACTTTCATTTTTTTTCACTGACAGTCCCTACCATGGATGGAGGTTAACTTTTTCCTTTAAATGAGTGTGAAATTATCAAAATACTCCTTATTGTAAAAAAAAAATAAAGTTAATAAATACATGTGGACCCCACTCCCTTTTAAATTAAAAAGATATTTAATCAATAGTTGTGGGACCCACTTCTTTTTTTTAAATTAAAACCCTTTAAACCCAACCCTATCTTTCACCCTCCCTCCCCCTACCCTTCTTTGTCTTATCCGGCAGTGGATTGAGTCGGCCCACCACCCCTCCCCTCCCCTCTTCTTCCTCGATGAGAAGTCACAGTCGGCGCACCACCGTACCGTCACAACCGCCCCCACCCTGCCTAACCGTTGTGACTTGCAACAAGCGTGACTTGCAACGGCGGTGGTTGACAGTGGGTATGATGCTCGTGCTTTCTCCCTCTCACGAAGACCGTCAAAAACCCAGCAGGACTAAACACCCACCTGCAACACAGCTTCAAAATCGAAATCCAAATCCAAGGTAACGATCGTCCCCAAAAACCCCACTTGGACCAAACAAATGAAGGGGATATGATGGCGGGGACGATTGGGGTGTTGTGGACTGGGACGATCAATGTCACCGGAGATTGCACCTGTTTGCAAAGAACAACGGTGAGTACTAATCTGTTTTGTGAAGGCTTCTTGACCTGCAAGTAGGGGTGACAATTCCTTACACGACCTGAAACCCGACACAAAAAAGTAGGTTTTGGGTCGACTGACATGACTCGTTTAAAAGTGGGTCAACCCGAACCCGCCCCGCTTAATGAGTGGGTTGACCTGTTAACCCGTTTAAGGGTTTTTTAAAAAGTTAGTATATATATTTTAGAGATGAAAAGTGTTAATCTGAGGTTAGGAAGAACTTGGGGTTCCCCTGTGACTAACTTAGCGCACATCCGGTGGTAGCCATAAGTTAAATATTTTGATTTTTAATTTTTCCTTTAACTATTAACTTTTAAAGATGAAATTATTTTCTCTTTTGAATCATTTCATCAATTCTTCATTTCTAACAATTTTATTTTATTAGTTTTAACGACTTATTCTACAATCTTTTTATTCGTTTCTTCTAATCTCGAGCTAAATGTTTAAACTCAAGTTTGTTCACTGGGAATGAAAGATAAAGAAACAAAACGGGCGACCTGAAACATGACACGAACACGACTCGATTTTAAGTGAGTCGACAAGACACGACATGAATAACTATATGGGTTGGGTTAGGGTTGAAGAATTCAACCCATCAACCCGCTAACCCGACACGATTGGCACCCCTACCTGTAAGAAGGTTTATCAAGGTCGGTTAAGGACGACAGTGTCGGCCACCCTTGGACGGCTGCTACGAAGCTTTGAAACTCTGGTCGTAACTCGTGTATGATTATTCGTTTCATTCTTGAAACACCGATCTTTGCTTATTGATCTGGATCCCTGGTCTCCCTGCGTAATGTTTTCACTTTGTGAAAGTATTGTGGTATCGTCATCTCATTCTGGCTAACCGTGTCGTTTTCATTGAGAACATGGAAGCTAGTGTATTCCATGCCTTCTTTGAGGTTTTAAGATCACAAATATGTTCCAAGAGTTCTTCTTCAGTCATGGTTTTGAGTAGGAACATGGCTCGTCCTACCTTTATCCTCCACTTGTTGATTGCACCACACGTGTCAATTCTAGGTATTACAATATCTGCACCATTGGAGACTTCCCAAAGGCCTTGACCTTGTAGGTAAGACACCATTCAGGTGGACCGTGTGTTTTAGTTGGTACTGTTCAGTTTCTTGAGGGCGCCGATAAGTTGCATCTCCGCCATTCTTGATAGGTTATGATCACGGTTCTTACCTAGATCTTCTTGCGTTCTTTGATCGAAGATTTTCAGACCTTTTAATCGGATCTTGGAGTGTACGCTATCGATCGGATCTCTGATGACCAAGACTTTGATTTACTGTTGCCTTCTTCTTCGATCAGACTTTGTTACTGCAACGATCGGGTTCACAGCTGTTGCGCAATCGGTTTCTCCTTCTTCTTTCCAAGCTCTAATACCACTTGTAGAACATGTACAACGGATCGCAAGGAGCTAACTATCGAACCAACAACACAACCAGTCTTGAACAACTTGTCCGACACTTTTTTATTAGAAATTTGAAACGATTACAAGTGTGAATTGATTTTGAAATAAAAAAAAACTAAATCTTTTATTTATAACTATTCTAAACTTGCTATGCAAGTTTTAGACTCCTTGTATAATATTAACTTAAATAATCCAATTACTAAAAATAAACAAACTTAGTAACTAAGTTATTATTATGACTCCTTTAACTTTATGACCTCCTTTAAACCGTCCCTTCAAGATCAACCGTTACCGTACCACAATTGATATTGCTACCTTGTCATCTGATACCATTCCACCAATTTGAGTAGCATAACCACGTCATTGCAATACCATCTGTGGCATTTAGCCATTTTGGCTTGTAGGCATGGATCGATATTTGGACATTTTGTTTGTCTTCGTAGACCGCTATGTTGTGCTCATAACTAAAATCAAATATTTTGTGATACGAATAAATCTACACGACCTATGCTGGATTAGTTCGGTAGGTAATTTTTTTTGGGTACTTTACTTTCTTCCGTGTCCGCCAATTTATTTAATTAGAACACTTATGTAAGCAGATAAAGGTGCACAAACTGGGTTTTTTTAGAACCAATTCCAGAAGGGTTGAGATGGAAACGGCTCCGGTTCCGGATCGGGTTGAGTGTGTCTAAACCCCTACCTATATGGAACTGGGCAGGGTAGGGTCCAAACCGGTTCAGGTCCAATATCCCGGGTAGGGCAAAAAAAAGTTAATAAATAAATATAATAAATAACATAAAATTCATTTTTATTTATTTTTATAAGTTTATGAAATAAAAGAAAATAGATTCAATTAAAAAATAACAACTAGTACATTTCGGAAAAATAAATAACAACTAATGCATTATATTTATTTATTTTTCGTCTTCTCGTGTTTAATCTTCGCCGAATCTATTGGCGTGAATCGATGTGTCGTCGGATATAGGCTAGAAGATAATCCCTCATTCACCTCTTGATCGTGTATTTGTGTTTCAACTTCTATTTTGTCTTCCAGAGTTGTTCGGTCTTCTATACGATCCACCGCGTCCAAGTGATCGTTTAAGCAAATGCACATCTCTATCGCGACCGGAGTGAGTCTACTTCTTCTAACAATAAAACCATGCCATTAAGAGAAAATGCAAATTCCAAAACTATTGTATAAGCTTGGACGGTCATGGGCTATAGCGGATAGAATTGGAAATTAATATTCCTTTCTTTTTCACAAAGCCAAAATATCAAATGTTTTACAAACTTCGGATCCATAGTGGATATAAAATCCGATCCAACATACCACCCGAGCTCGTTGCTTGGGGTGTTACCCCTTTGTCGTTTAGCAGACTCATTTCTCACGATATTAAATAAATTAACTATCAGGTCCCTAATCGTGCTACCACCTGATCCCGATGCCATTGACTCATGTACGTTTATGTTGGGACCATATCTTATGGTAATCCCGACGACACATCGGTTCACGCCAATAGATCCGACGAAGATTAAACACGAGAAGACGAAAAAAAAATATAATGTATTAGTTGTTATTTATTTTTCCGAAATGTATTAGTTGTTATTTTTTAATTGAATCTATTTTCTTTTATTTCGTAAACTTATAAAAATAAATAAAAAATGAATTTTATGTTATTTATTATATTTATTTATTAAAAAATGGTATGGTCAGGCGAAGATTAAAATGGTATGGTCCGCGAATTATAAATTACGTCCTTTAAATATTACCCAAATTTCAGAATACGTCCTTTAATTAAGGAAATTACAGAAAACGTCCTTTATGTTTAAAAAAACCTTGCACGTTACGTCCTTTAGGCTAACGGACGTTAAATTTCACCGTTAAATCTAGTCATGGTGAGGGTATTTTCGTCCATTTACCATTTTAATAAAGAAAAAATTTAAAACAACCCCATCTCTGTCTCTTGATTAAATCTCATTGCTGAATGCTAAATGCAGTGATGCCACCCTACTACTACCTGAAACCCATCGGCCACCACCACCTCCGGCCACCCACCACCACCTCAAGAGCAAATTCAAATTCAGCAAAGTCAAATTCTACCTCTTCTAATTTCAAATTCAGCCATAACTTACTCGTATATGCTTCCCATAATTAACCACGCTAGAAAACTCACAGCCCCCGTCTTCATAGCGGAAAAACTCACAACCCCTGTCTACCATTGAAACTAGCTTAGATCTGTTAGTGATTTTTCAAATCTGACATTCGAATAGGGGTGGAGATGAGAACTTGCACGACCTGCAATCCCAATGAAGGGGGACCAAACCAACATGCACGACCTGCAATTCCGATTAAGGGGACCAAACCTACACAACCTGCTATTCCGAATTGGGGTTCGACAACTATTGTGTTAGGGAAGAAGATGAAGACAACGGGTTTGGTTGGATGGAGACGGTGGTGATGGAGATATTAGGGAAGGTGGCGGTGGATGGTGATGATGACAGTGGATCGGCGGAATCCGAAGGGTGTTGCAGATGGCGGAAGCCGGACGTTGTTGAAGATGGCGGAAGCCGAAAGTTCCTATGGTGGGGGTATTAGCCAAATTTCACATTTAGCCCTTTAAGGATCACATTTTACATTTAAGGGTTAAGTTAATTACACATTTAGTCCCTGCATAGGTGAAATGACACAATCGCCCTCATATGCCTTGCACATGACTGGATTTAACGGTGAAATTTAATGCCCGTTAGTCTAAAGGACGTAACGTGCAAGGTTTTTTAAACATAAATGACGTTTTCTTTAATTTCCTTAGTTAAAGAATGTATTCTGAAATTTGAGTAATACTTAAAGGACGTAATTTGTAACTCGCTCTAATTAAAATGGTAAATGGACGAAAATACCCTCACCTTGACTGAATTTAACGGTTAAATTTAACGGCCGTTAGTCTAAAGGACGTAATGTGCAAGGTTTTTTAAACATAAAGGACGTTTTCTGTAATTTCCTTAGTTAAAGGACGTATTCTGAAATTTGGGTAATACTTAAAGTACGTAATTTGTAATTCGCTCTTAAATAAAAATTATATATTGATTTAAGATAATGTTGGAATGAACGTTTTGTATCGTTTACAAAATTTGGGTCATCTTCATACAAACACAAACCGGCATTTATTTCTTCAATTATAGTTTCAACTACCACATCGGGTTTAAAGCAGTTGCACAAGTAAAAGCCGATGGTAGTTCTTCAAAATATTTTTAAAATTTTTCTTTCATTGGTGCCACCATTTCTATAAATGATTCATTTTTATTTTGTTAGCCATTAAATATATTTCTGAAAGTACTAAACAACACGTGAGATAATAAACCTCCGATAACTTTGTAGTTGATATTGTGAAAACCTCAAGAAAATCGATGATATAGTCAATATTATCCCAATCATCACCCGAAAAAGGTAAAGCTCGACCACGCGAAGAAAGACGATTATGAAATATTGATAAAGTATCTTTTTGTTGTAAACCGCTTTTAAACATTGTATAAATCGAAATCCACATAGTTGCTACGTCACAATTCGGACCTAAACAAACGGAATTCGTATCCTTACATAGTTTTTTATAATCCGAATATCTTTTTCTACTTTTTCTAAAAACATCATGTAACATATTTCTAAAAGCAAATTTCATATCTTCAACTTTTTCAACCGCGAACCGTCTTGCACAACCAAGTTAATAATATGTGCAACATATCGACTTTGAAAAAATTCGTCGTTACAAATCGGTTTACTTTTTATTTTTAATTTTTCAACTGTGTTTGTATTGTTTGACGCGTTATCGAATTACACTAAAAATATTTTATTTCTAATTTAAAATTTATTATTACATAACCTAAAATTTGACACAAATTTTCTTCGGTATGTGGATATTCAAACAATTCAAGCGCAATCGTACGTTTCATCATTTGCCACGTATTGAGATTCACCCAATGAGCGGTAACGCAAAGGTACGATTCGGGTAAACCATGTGGAGCCGACCAAACATCGGTAGTTAAGTTTACACCGGTTTGTGAATTTTTGAAAAAATAAATTAAATCTTGTTTTGCAAATTTCCACATCTTTAAACAATCACGTCTTAAGTTAGAATGACTTACGTGATTGAAGCGAGGTTGTATAGTTTCCGGAATCAACTTTGTCGAGCGAGGGTTGTCAAAGTGGTCAAACAACAAACCTTCTTAAATCACGAACTTCGACATTCGATCCTGAACCATACTCATGTCGTACATAAATATTCCACCATCACCACCCATTTGTGTATGATTGGATGCCGGATTTGCCTTAATATTTACCAAAGTGCTTCTTCAATGTTGAGTTTGAGTCTTTTCCCAAATAAGGCCACAAATTTTACAACGAGCCTTTTGAGACCCGTCATTCATCTTACACAAATCCTAATTGCATCAAATTTTAATATTTCTATTATGAGGTAGAACCCTAAACGGTAAGCTCATTAGAAGAGGCTTGATCAACAGATGACTGTGAAAGAGCCATAACGAGAGTGAAATGAGAGTACTTTTTGTGCTTTTCGCTTTTGGTTTTGCGTTGTGTAATCAACCATTTCATCTAACACCTATTTATACTAACTTGCGGGGGTAAATGGTCCATAAAATCACAAATATGGTCAAAATCGAAGTTCTAACGGCTATAAAGTCGTTACCCAACAGCTATGTTCGAGAAAATGGTTTTAACGTCTCGAACCGGGTTGGAACCGCCTTCAATCGCGCCGGGTTGGGAACCGGTTCCGGGTTGGAAAATGTTTTTGGTCGGGGATGTAGAACTGGGTACGAACCTACGGGTTCAAACAGGTTGGAACCAGGTTCAGTCTACATCGAGTCGTCGGGTCCAGGTCCAGAATCGGGTTTTTTGAACACCTCAGTAAACAGATACCAGGGGCGACCCAGTGGGCCAAACAGGTAAAGTAAGGGCTTAGGGCCACAAAAATATTAGGGGCTCCATTTTTGTGAAAAAAAAAATGTATATATATTAGCAGTTGGGCTTTTATTGGGTTGGTCCACATTTACTTCTAATATTCATCCATTTAGATGTTGATTACGTTTACCTATTACATCGATGCACTCAATAGGGCATATTGGAGAGATCAATAATCAACGCTACATCTAACATTGAAACTGCAAAAATCAGAAGCATAAATCTTCGAGAATCATCGGAGACGGCAGATACATAAATCAATCGACCATCGACAATAGGTTTTCTGTCTTCATTCTAGGATGGATCGACGAGACTTGTAGAGAGAAAATATTATCTATTTGTAAATACTAAATACCAATCGGCCACTAATTAATGTCACATATGGTTATGTGCCCTTGAAACATGTTTGCTGATTACATGATTATTTGTTTTTTAGTTCAACAAGAACAGCAGAAAGGATGTCAAAGGTTTGATCCATTTACTCCCATTTTTCATGGGATACAAACAAACAAATTTTGATGGTTTCGGGTCAACAAGTACTATATTTAATTAACATATAAATATTTGAAAAAAAAGAGATACAGGATATGGTTTATAATAATAATATTTGAAAAAAAAGGTCAAGCCGGCAGGTGACAGATACACTTCGTTCTAAACAATCTTAACGATCATCTTATTGACATGACAAAAGATATCTGAAGAATTAAAGTTGTTTAAAAAACTTTTGCTACAAATATAGGTTCATTTGAGAGCAGATTTAACTTATACATGTTACATAGAACCCAACATGAGCCAGTATAAGCTTGAGTTAAAACCGACCCAAACATTTATAAGAATCAGTTTTTAACTTTTTAGAATAGAAAATCTATCAAACATACCTCTGTAATATGTTCTCTTTGCAATCCAAACTTTGTGGAGAATTTGTAAGCCTTTAAAGAACGTCCTGTAATTAGCTCATCTAAACCAGAACACATAGGCATAACATGAAAACAACTCAAAATAGTAAAACAAGAATGTCAAAATTAACAGCACCATTGTCTGCAGGTAGGTAGGTTCTCACGAGAATAAAACATAAAACGGTACATCAAGCATACTAAAGAAACATTATAAGAAAATATAACAAGAAACCCAGAGGATAATCATCGACAATATCTCTGTCAGTTTTTTCACCGCTCACAGCTTGTCCTCGAACTCAGACAGCGGTGTCATCTGCTCCTTCAACCCCTTCCTCTTACGGATCTGGCTCACAAGTGTGCTTGCCTGGGAACCAGCTTCCAACGGATCAGACCCCATCATGTCCCAATGATCAAACACACATTGTGGAAAAGCTTGACCCGAAGTAGATGCTCGCAAAGCACCAGAAAACCCGAATGATTCCACCACAGGGAGATACGCCTTAATGTTGTACAGTGGGGTACCCGGCCTCTGCATCTCTTCAAACACATGCCCACGCTTTTGATTCAGCACACTGTAGATACCACCCAGAGCTTGCTCTGGGGCTTGAATTTCAACCAGGTAAACCGGCTCAAGTAAACGAGGCTTGGCGGTGAGCTGTGATGCGTATATGACTCTCCTGGCGGTGGGGATAACTTGACCACCACCTCTGTGAATGGCATCAGCATGGAGAACAACATCACAAACTTCAAAGCAAATACCCCTCATGTTTTCTTCAGCCAAAGCACCTTCCTTAGAAGCCCATTGAAACCCAGCAACTACCGAATCCTTGATTTCATTAAGATATTGAACTCCCTTACACATATCAACCACCATGTTGGGGCCAGTTGTTTCAGGACCAAAACACCAGATCTTTTTGGCCAAATCCTTGTCCCAACCGAATTCCTCAGACAAGATCTTTCCACGAACCTTGGGGTCGTCACGTGGGCCGATTCTGCCTTCATCTATAGCCTCGGCAAGACCGTCCTCCAGAGGTCTAGCTTCCATGTAGAGCCGGTTGTGTTTGTTAGGGGATTTGCTCATCACAGTTCGGGATGATTTTTCCAAGACAGTTTCACGGAAAGAAACAACCGGGTCTGAAACAACGATTTCAGCACCACCCATGAAATCGTCTTGCAAGTCCTTCAAACAGATTTCAAGATGCAGCTCACCAGCACCAGCAATGATGTGTTCACCAGACTCCTCCATGGTGCAGACAACCATAGGATCAGATTTAGCCAAACGTTTCAAACCTTCAACAAGCTTGGGAAGATCAGATGCGACCTTGCACTGAACCGCAACACGCACCACAGGTGAGACTGAAAACTTCATGGCACGAATCGGGTGGGCATCTACCTCCTTTTCATTTGTTAGTGTTGCGTTCTTGGTAATAAATTGATCCAAACCAACCATAGCCACTGTGTTCCCACATGGCACATCTTCAACAGTCTCTTGCTTCTTTCCCATCCAGATGACAGTCCTCTGAACACTTTTCACGTACAAATCTTTCTTCTCACCAGGGACATAGTTAGGACCCATGATCCTAACCTTCAAACCAGTGGAAACCTTCCCAGCAAAAACACGACCAAAGGCAAAGAATCTACCTTTGTCAGAAGCAGGAATCATCTTAGAAACATAAAGCATAAGGGGACCATCCGGGTCACAGTTTCTAATAGCATTAGCATATTGATCATCCAACGGACCCTCATAAAGATTCTCAACACGGTATCTTTGGGCTGTGTGAGGTGAAGGCAAATGAAAGATCATCATTTCAAGTAAAGCAGTAGCAGCAGGAAGCCAATTCTGCATAACACGCTTCATCAATGCCTTGCCCATCAACTCTTTTTCTTCTGATTTCATGGTGACACCAAGCTTAGTCAACATAGGCCACAACTGATCCTTTTTGTCATTCATACACGTGTTGATGATCTGCTTAATTGGCTCATAACAGAACTGAACAAACCCACGTTTGCAAGAAGGAGAGCCAGTGCTCTTCGTGGTCCACTTTTTGGTTTTCGGGTCAAAGTAGTTCTCGCCCCAAAGCCTTTCCATCATTTTGGACTCGTCAACACCGAATTTGGAAGCATACATCTTTGCAAAGTTAGTTAGGGTGAAAGCCCAACCATGCAGCCCTGCTGAGAAAGCAACAGTACCTTTCTCAGGGTAAACCATGACATCACCAAGAAGTGGGTCCTCATAAGTGGCCATGATGACATTGGCATTTTCAATAACCCTTTGAAAGGTTTGATATGCTTCTTCACCATCAACCTGAAGCTCAAGGAAACACCTGTCCATCTTGTTGACAGTTAAAACAGGCCGAATTCTTTCTCCAAGAGCTTGTCTAAGAACAGTCTCTGTTTGCACACAAACACCCTCAATACAATCAACCACCACCAGTGCACCATCAGTAATACGCAGGGCAGCAGTGACTTCAGAAGAGAAATCAACGTGCCCGGGTGAGTCAATAAGATTAATCAGGTACTCATTCCCATTTCTTTCTCCCTTGAAGCTTTTTAAAGCTTCATCAGTCATCTCATAGTAAAGCGAGATACCAGTGGATTTGATTGTGATACCACGTTCTGCTTCATCAGCACGGGTATCAGTCATACGAACATCACCAGCAACTTCCTGGGCAATGATACCAGCAGCAGCCACAAGGGAATCAGTCAGGGTGGATTTTCCTGTAAAGATTAAAAAAAGATAGATATAATTAGCAAGCAATTATTACAATATGAAAGAAAGAAGACATTCCAACAGATAATCTAGACTGTGTTAGCTCATGAAAATATTTTATTAGAAAAAAATAGTTGGGAATTGTAATATAACACCAACTAAGCAACTTATGAGTGCTTCAAAAGAGATGAAACAAATAGATAAGCAATAACAAAAGCAAAAACTTCAAAAAACAAAATATAACAAAATTAAATAGAGCTGCTACAGTACCGTGGTCGACATGAGCAATAACAGACATATTACGAATGTTATGCTTGTAGTCCATAATCCTTCGAAGCTCTTCAGCAGTAAACTTCACCTGTAGGGTTGATAGAAAAAGTTGAGGTTATCTTCCGTGACTCGAGATAGAAAAATGCAAAAAATGACGGTTGAAGTAAACTTTACCATTTTGCAAAGTTTTTAGAGCTCAGACACAAATTTCGTTGAAAAAAGCTTCTCACAAAACCTGCTGAAAGGAAGGAATATGTAAATTATTTAACAGATGGCAGTATACTAGCAGCAACAACTCAGGGGATTATGGATGATGGAATTTCAAAAATTTAAAAACATAACTTATATAATATCACTTAAACACAAAAAACAGGCTGCTGAGCAAATGCTTCATAAATATGTTATTGTTAACACTAAAAACTAAAATCAAACATGTGATGTACTCAAATCTTGATGAGCTAGACAAATTGTACCCAGTTGTCAATAGCGCTTGTAGCGCGCGCTATAGCGCGCTACATAGCGAATCGATCAAACGTCGCTATTTCCAAATAGCAACTAAATAGCGACCATATAGCGAACATTCCTTTTTTTAAAATTTTTTTTATGTTTTTAACCAGTTTTTTACTTGATTAATATAAATAGGGTTGCTAATAACCCTAATATATGAAGATTTAGATGATTATTGATTATAATTGCTACAAATCCTACAATAGTTTAATATAAAATATTTCTAAAAATTTCTACTAGTGAATCGCTAAACGTGAAATAGCGCCCGCTATTTCCCGCTATTCGCTACGTAGCGTATAGGTGGCTTGTCGCTATTTACCGCTATTCGCTATTGACAACTATGAAATTGTAGCACGAAATAAACAGCGTACAACAGACAACATAATAAACAGTGTTGTAAAAATCGCTACGCACTAGTCGGGCGGTGGGGTAGGGCCGAGGCCTAGGCGGGATTAATCGGGGCCTAGGCGGGATTAATCGGGGCCTAGGCGGGATTAATCGGATTATAATTTTTATATGTAATTTTCAGTTTTTTATATATATACACACATTTTTATAAGTAATTTTTATAAAAATGTTCATTTTTAAACCACACCAAAGGTTTTCGCCGGAATTTGGCCGGAAAGTTCAGGTTTTCGCCGGAAATTTCAGGTTTTTGTCGGAATGTTCACCGGAATCTGGCCGCCTAGGACCGCCTAGGCCCAAAATTCCTCCTTAGCCTAGCGCCTAGCGATTAATCGGCGCCTAGGCGCGATTTTTACAACACTGATAATAAAGAAATAAAAACAACTTCCAAATAGACAACAGCACATAAAACCTTCAACATAACAAAGATTGTATATCCACATTTATAATAAAAAAAATATACACAACTCTGTATTGAAGCATGTACCATTTCATATGCACCATTTTATATAAAATGGTAGAACAAGATTACTGTAACATATTACGCAAATAATAATAGAAATAAAACTTGCTACAGTTCAATTCAAAGTTTGATTGTTTTGATTACAAGGTTTATTTGATAGAAAACCTTTTCAATAATTGTTAAATTAACCGATTCACACGCTTCATATATCTCGCTTATAGGTGAAAACATTTGGTGAATCTAAAATAGATTAAATATCAAAGTCAACTCCTGCAATCCGTAATAAGAACCGATTTCAATTTTCTGATTGTAGCAATAAAGCATCATCTAAATGATTCAAGCCACAAGTCTACGAAAAAATCTTAAAAACATCTATTTACCAGCAACCATACTTAGAATTTGCGATAACCTACTTCATATCCTACACACGTCAACCTTTCTTTACAAATCAAATCGCTCAACCAAAACATCATACCGCCGACGATTCAATCAAACAAGTATCCGATCTGATGCCGACTACATAATAACTAATAAATCACATCACACAGTAACACGAAAACATGAAATACACAAACAATCGTTCATAACAAAGATAATATAAGCGACTGAACATCAAAAGTAACAAATCAAACAGTAAGAATCACCGATTATAATCAAGATCGAGCACGTATCAGATGAATAATTAGTTATAAGAGGCGTAGGGAAGAGTTTACCTAAGAAAACCGAGAGGAGGAGGCGGCGGGGAAGCTAAAGGAGGTCTCAGTGCCTTGGCTATTAATATACACCGAGAGATATAAAGTGAGCGGCGGATGATCCTCCAAAACCCTAATATATTGATAGCCCTTTGGATATTTTGAAGGACAGGAATATTCGGCCTTGAATGAGAATCATAACATTTACGGGCTGGCCGGTTTCTTCTACCGGCCCAATATGAGCCCACTAGTACAAACCAGATGTCTCACTTCCATGAGCCCACTTTTTTCTTTAATTTTTCAATATTTTCTAAGTTAGTATTTTAGAATGTAAGATATGAGTGTATAAATACTTTTATTTATACATGTAAGATATGCACAGACGCATGGTGTCGTTCCTAAGATTTCGGATACCATGTGCAACTACTAAAAAATGGGCCCATAAAATATAAACTTATATATAAAAAAATTCATTAAAATGACGATAATTGTAATAACAATAAACAAAACAAAATTACTGGAGCAAAATGATTTATTTTACACGATTAAACTAATCGTAAGGCTCTCTTAGCATTTTTGAAAACAAAGTTATTGATCAACTATTCATAATCCATACTCTCTAAATAATCGTTCTCAATAGCTATCATTACCAATCCATTAAGTCTTTTTTAAGACATTGTGGCTCTTAAGTACATTTCAATAACTTCAATTTTGAAAAGCTACATTATGCAGATGTCATAGTTACTGGAATAGTCAACGATACTCTATATGGAATTAATGCATTAGGAAAACAATCGACTTGTTTCAAATATTTTAAAATACCAGTAGGGTTTTTTATATATCGAACAATATTCAATCGTCAATTGCAATTAGCCTAGGTTTTTTTCATTTATATCTAGTCGACTATCGTGGTTTTTTAATGTATCGATTATCGACTATCGCTAGACGCCACTCGTAATCATCAATCACATAGTCTTTCTCCTTATTTGTTTTTTTAAAGAATAAAGATCAAAGAATAAATATATTTTAACCTAATTGGTAAACAACTTAATTTATTGGGCCCCTCTAGAATAAAGCTTCAGCAAAACACTATTTCAGCAAAAAGAAAAAAACGAGATTTATTGGACCCTCTTTAGAACATGTAATTACTAATAAGTTTATAATTTTTTTATATATGTTAATTGACATACGTGACCTAAACGGAATATTTTTTTAGGCCCTCTAGAACATGGCCCTGTGCGGTCGCCCACCCTGTACCCCTCAAAACCTCCCTAGGATATACATTTTACAATGGGTTGTAACCGCAGCGGACTCGAACCCGGGACCCACCTAGGAAGAAACCTATAACTGGGAAAACCCCATGACTCAACCTGGAATAATTTGTCCCAAGCGAGACTCAAACTCATGACCTTCCATTTGGAAAGTCATGGGGCTACCACTCCACTAGAATTATCCCAACAGTTTATTTTTGTTAGGTGGGCAGGGTTTATGCATTGTTTATTTTTGTTAGGCGGTCGACATCTTAATAAATACGATATGAACTTCTGAAAAGCAAATAAAACAATGTGTTGTAACATAATTATCATTGGAAACAAACTAGGTGTTGATTAGTTGGTAAATGCTTGGAGTAAGTACTCTCTAAACTCTCAAATGCACACCGTTTATTTTTATTAGGTGGTCGGGTGTTTATATCTCGTTTATTTCTCTTAGCATTATCATAAAGCGTTCTCTCTTACATGAATTCTATCACAAAGCATGTTGATCTTCATTACAATTTAACTAGTACACGAAAACTCGCGTGTTACGATAGGGGTATTGATGATGCGGAAAATCTGTAATGCTTGGTTTAGAATAAAATTTATGTCGAGACGTAGATAAAAAAAGAAGAGCGTTGCGACTGTATATGCGGAATTTTATCAAATGAAAAGTGTTGGGACATCAAGGACCAAATTAAGACATGGTTGAATCCTTATTTTGATAATGATAGAAATTAAACAACTTGTGTTATCAAGGGTTCGTTAAAAGATGATCATATACAACATACATGTCACTAAACATATCATGAATCATAAGTGGTATGACCAACAAGTTTTAACATATAAAATGTTATGAGATCCATGTCTAAATATTCTACACATGAAAATCGATGGCTATACAATCAAGGATCAAGACATGATCAACAACAGATCAACTTGATATGCTCATAGAAAAATATGAAGCATCAACATGCATATGTTGGGATGTTAGAGAGAATTTAAAAAGATTGAATGGTTTATAAAAATAAGTTCTATAAATGACAAGTCATTTTCACAAGGTTTTTGTGAAACCGAGAAATAGTTTTATAAAATACAAATCCTAGTAACTAAATCCAAATAGTTTACTTGGATTTGAATTTTGAATTCAAAATACAAGACATGCTAGTGAATCTTCTATTTATGGAGTGTATCACAACATAACTTGTCTTACACACAAACCTTCCAAAAATGGATTAAAGCCAAAGTATAAAAGGAAAATATCTATTTTGCAAAAACAACTCTTTCCATTTTTGTATAAAGGTTCATTGTTCATGATATGGGTCAAATAGATGGTTTAGTAAAACAAGTATACTCAAGTGAAATAGGCTCTAGAACGGTCTCTAACGTTCAAAAAGTATGTCAAAATCTGGTACCCTAATCGACGGTCGCGGGGACGGTCGACCATGACTCGGCCAGTCCAGATTTGACTTTTGCCTATAAATAAGAGTCCTTGTCTAACCTTTACATCACCCCTTTTGCTCTAAACTTTCAAATTCATCTATAATCTATATTTATACTCTATTATAAATAAAGGTTTTTGTTAGACAAATTTCTGCCTCTCTCCTATTAATTGCACAAATTTTCTTTAATTATTTTTTAATAATTTTTTTTGTTTTCCGTCTCTCTCTCTTATTAAAAAAATTTACATATTTTAATAATAATATATATTTTTAAAGAGAATACTAATTATACTAATAAAACAAATTTATTTTAGATTATTCTTTATTATAAGAAACTTTAAAAATATAATTATGTAACTTTTATTTCCAATCAAATAGTAAATGAAAGTCAAATTACATTAAATAGTAATTAACGTATTTTTAAAATCTAATTATATATAAACTAAAATATATTTTTGAATTTGTTTTGCATCTTTGGTATATGTAATATATTTTTACACCTGTAAAATATATAAATAAAGATTTAAAAAATTAATGTATTGATATTTTTCATCCCGTGTGTAGACACGGGATCTAAACTAGTCTATACATACTAATAAATCAAGGTTTTGGGAGGGACACATGTCACATTTCTAGGCCTCCACATTATCATTTTCTCGCATTTCTCTCCTATTAATAATCAACTCCACTATTTTAGGCAACTAAATTAATTATTTGTTTCAATTTTTATCTACAGATTTTTAAATTTAAAACTGTGTTTATCATCAATTAAATCTATCATATTTTTATAAATTCTACAAACTGAAAACAATTTTATAGCCATGTAAGATCCAAATAAAAACTCTTTAATCATGTACTTACATATTTACATTGTTCCATTTTGACAAATGTATGTGTTAACAGATTACATTATATTTTATTCAACCCGTGTAATACACGAGCTTTTAAAGACATAATTTTTTTTATTACTAAGTATATAACATTACGTTTACTTAACCCGTGTAATACACGGGATTCTAACCTAGTATGTAATATGTAAATCTTTATTACTAAGTATATATAACATTGCATTTATTCAACCCGTATAATACACCGGGTTTCTAAAGTTTAATATAAATTAACACTTATCAGTTACATAAAAAAAATTAATACTCAGCTAAAAAATATTTTAAAAATTAACTTAACAGAATTTATAACTGTCATGTAATATTTTATTTAACCCGTGTAATACATGAGTTTTTAAAGACATAAATTTTTTATTACTAAGTATGTAACATTACATTTATTCAACCCGTTTAATACATGGGTTTTTTAAGACATAAATTTTTTATTACTAAGTATGTAACATTATTATTCAATCCGCGTAATACACGGGATTCTAACCTAGTATATAATAAATAAAGGTTTTGGGGGGACACTTGTCACTCTTTTATGCATCCTCATCATTTCCTCCCTCTCTCCTATTAATTATGCAAAGTTTTCTTTAATTGTTTTTTATAATTTTTTGTTTCCCGCTTCTCTCTCCTATTAAATAATAATGATTTTTATAATTATTTTTATAAAACATTTTTTATTTAAAAAATAGGTTTGTTCATAAAACATTTTTAGAGATTAAATATTTCGTTCATTCTTTTTATAAAATATTTTTTAAAAAATAACTATATAACGTTTCTAAAATTTGTATTAAAAAACTTTGTAATATGTCATAAATATGTAATATGTAAATTTTATTATTAAGTATATAAAATTGCATTTATTCACCCCGTGTAATACACGGGGTTTCTAACCTAGTATATAATATAATTATCTTTAGTCCCCTTGATATTTAAACATCATTTGAAGAAAGAATATCAAAATCAAAAGCAAAAAGAAGAAGTTATGCTACAACTTATATCATTATTCTTGCTTTGTATGCGATGGATCTTCACTAATATTGTTTAATGAGTATTTGTGAGTGATAACACTATCTTGATATAGTATCGAGTTAAGAGAGATCACACTATCTTGATATATTGTTGATGTGTTAATGATAGCACTATGTTGACACAGTGCGTAGTTGTGAGGATATACACTATCTTGACATAGTGTTTAACTGGGAGAGTTCACCATCTTGAAATAGTGAGAATTGTAAAGACCACTATCTTAACATAGTGAGTTGAAGAAGGTGATCACCACCTTTGATTAGTGAGTCATTGTAAAAGGAAATGACTAGTGGAGCAACTCTAGATTGAGAAATCGGGGAGAAGACATATAATGAATTAGTTAACATCCACTTAAAGCTCTATAAGTTCGGTTTTGTCTTTCTAATCCTAAACTCTTTACGTTCATTACATATTTGCTATCTTAAGTTTCAAACAAGTGTTAATCCATACAAGATTAGTTTTAAATAATTGAAATAAAAAAAAACTATTCACCCATCTAGTTTTCTACAAGAATGATAAAGTGTGTCACTTTATATAAAAACGAAACTGTGAATTAGTTTTGATAACTTGTACGTTCGTGCTTCAATTAAAATTACTGTAAAAAAACATATGATAAGAGTGGTTAAAAACATACTTATATTGTAAGTTTAATTAAAGTTAAGAGAGTAAAAAACTTTGTGCCCAAACTTCAAAAAACAAAAGTTTTGTGATCAATTTTTCAAAAATAATAAGTTGATAAATTTATATTGTAAGTTTATTTAAAGTTGAGAGGGCTATATGATAATTATTTGAAATTAAAAAAGAAACTTTGTGGTAAAACTCCAAATTACAAAAGTTTTGCAGTTAATTTATAAAAAAAAAGTATACTACTCATAATATTCTAGTCAATTTGTAAAAAATAAAAAGTTTGAAGTCAATTTATATAAAATAAAAAGTATACTATTCATAATGATTTGTAGTTATATATATTGAGGTAATTTATCACTCTTTTTAACATATGTAGTTATATGTGTGCGCGCGCGGGCACACACATATATATATATATGTGTGTATGTGTGTGTTTAGAATCACCTACAAAGTTCATTTTTCATAAAAAGTGTATGAAGTATTCTAGGACTTTGATAAAAAATTAATTTAATGGCTAAGATTGATTTAAAAGTTAACTAATGCTAGGAGGGTAAAATATAAATTTTACCTATGTGTTAACTTTTTTTTTTGCATTTAATATTAGTTGTATCATCTTTTTTAAACCCAAATAAGTTTTTTATATAACATTATTCTTCTTTTTAATTACACCATAAATTAAACATTTTTTTTATCTTTAATTTGAGTTTAACATTGCTAAATTTATTTATTAAAAAAACATAAGTCATTGCGTGAAAACTGTGTTGGTTACCATTAACAACACAATTATAAATGTTGATTATACTATCTAAATGTGCTATTTTATGTGCGCATAAATGACGCAAATATCTCTCGTCAATGGAACGAGCAACATACGCATGGTGCATCCTCCTTATTTACTTTCGTTTTTTTAGGCAAAACTCACTTTGTAGGGAAACCTCCCTCTAAATGTATGTGTGTGTTTGTTTGTTTATATATGTTCATATGGATGTGTACATATACTATATACATACAGGGTTAGATTATAATGCAAACCCACTTGAGTTGAGAAAACTCGTGAAAACCTTATAAAAAATTAAAATGCTTTTTATGATAGCTTTTATATATAACTTCAAGACTTTAAAAAAAAGTTTTAAAAACGCCGAGCCATTTTAAAATTTTTTTTTTTACATATGTAACATGCTGAATTTACATGATTTTTTTTAATTTTTCAAGATTTAAAAAAAAAATTTTCGACGCTTTTTTTTAAGTGACGAAAATGGATATAAAACTTACATTTAAAAAAATATATATATAAAAGTTACATAGGGTTTTCACGGGTTTTTTCAACTCAAGTGAGCTTTCATTTTATACTTTCCCTGTACATACATACATTTATATATATAGATATAAATATTTGTTACATTATAACTTTCATTACTTAGAAATCGTAGTCTAACTAATCTAATTAAGGTTAGTTTTTCATAGTCCTCGTTATGGGACTATTTTTTGAATATTTTATTTTATTTGTGATTTGAATGTTTATTATTAGACTAGTTTAGATCCCGTGTTTACATACGGGTTGAAAAATATCAATATATAAATTTTTTAAATCTTTATATATATATATATATATATATATATATATTTACAGGTGTAAAAATATATTACATATAATAAGGATAGAAACAAACTCAAAATATGTAAAATATAATATATAATTGGGTTCGAAAATACGTTAATTACTGACTTTCATTACAATTTTATTGAAATAAAAGTTAAATAATTAAATTTCAAAGTTTCTTATAATAAGAGATAATTAAACATAAATGTGTTTTATTTGTATAATTAATATTTGCTTTAAATATATATACTATTATTAACAGATACAAGTGCATTAAATAAGAGAGAGATGCGGGAAAAAATGGTGAGAATGAATGTGGAGGCGACACGTGTCACTAAAAACTTTTATTTATTATATAGTATAGATTTGGTGTTTAAGCATAAATCGGTAACCATTTCACTTTATTCTCACGAGTGTTTTATACGCATACTTGGAGAGTTAAAAGAAATGTTATTAATTTTTCTTTTCCTAAATGCTAATATTTTAATACGTATTCAAATACAAGAAAAGGAATTTAAAGCATGTTATTTTTTAAGCTGAAATTTATTTCAATACCTTTGCCGTATAACTCGATTCAGTGACCAACTAAGCTACGGTTGTGAGTGTGATTAATTATATAATGAACTATGTTAGAAACCCCGTATATTACACGGTTTGAATAAATACAATGTTATATACTTAGTAATAAATATTAAATATTACTAAGGCAATTGAGAATTTAGATTTATGTCTCTTGGATTATTGTAAGTTAATGGTTTGAATTTTTTTTCAAATCGAGTTGAATTCTGGTTTTAGTACCCGGTTCAAAACTCGAGTGTTTAACAAGGAACCGAGTTCCATTAACTTGTCCCGCCTAGTTGTTTGATAAAGAACTGGGTTATAGAAATTTATCAAACTCGATTTATAAACTGAGTTATATATTGTGTGTATAATCAGTTCACATAATATAGTCCGGATGAAATTCCAGGCTATATTAGATATTTTAACCGGTTATAACCTAAGGCATGGGATCTTCAAAGCTTTTAAGTAGATTGATGTAATTTAGAATATTGAGTTCATTAAAGTCATTTATCAAACTAACACTACCAAAAAGCATCTCATGTTTATCAGTTTATACATAACTGGGATGTTGAAAATTTCTTTAACACGTGAGACTCTTCTTTTAGCTTGCCAATGATGATGACATACTATCAGTGTTGCTGTTATAGCCCGAATATGAGAACCCATCCCAAAAGACTAGATTGGTGGGTGAAGGAACCCAATTGGCCTATAAACCCTACATTTGTTACTCATACAACCTATGTGAGACAAGTCCCATACCTTGGCAATGGTTTCAGTCCGTAACATTCGACCCTCCTTATGGGCCAACGCCCTCGTTCGCCACGACTGGTTTCCTCCAGGCCACCACTCCGAGTTTGGCTCTGATACCACTGTTATAGTTCAATGATGTAGTGTGTTAGTGATTTTGTTAGAACTATATGGTTTACAAATTTAATTTAACACAATTATCAGGTTTTAAATTTTATAAAATGATTAATACTTTAACTAACGACACATAATAGATAAGTGCACATATCGCGGTGTAATATAGTTTTGGTAATAACCAAGTATTGAATCAATGGACATGTCAGTACTCAACTGTTATTATTGTTTAGTATAATAATAAGGATAATTTTTAATGTAAAAACAAGTGAGGAAACAAAACAAGACAAATGATTGAGAGATAATCAGATCAATGACATATCATTTGGGCTAGAATCTACTTGGTAGTAAATGAATATTTTAGAAATATGTCAATGATTGTTAGGGGTCAATTTTATGATCCAGAATCCTGGATCCTGAATGTAGCGAGATCCGGAATCCAAGATCCTAGTCAGTTCGGTATCCTGAATATTAATACTTCTAACGGCTATTTATCCCGAGGTTTTATGCCGACAATCCCCAGGGATTAAGGACTTTCCTCGTACATCATCGTGTCAAGCTTTGTATTTACATTTGCTACTTCATATTTTTATCAAGCACACTACCCCACATTCTAAGTCTGGTTACAAAATTAGTCTAATAAATTTTACCCAAAACAATTTTGTGCCCACCGTGAGGCAAGTGGTGCTTTTTATCCTCAAATCTTTACTAAAGTTTGTGTTCAATCACTATCTTTCCAAACCGATTTAAAAAATGTCGTCCCAATCCAAAAACGTTTTTGTCTCTGCTCCATCTTCAAGCTCTGGGTTTAACAACCATATTCCTCCCCCTCCGTCATTCCAAAAGAAAAATGATAGTCAATCGAAGAAGACTGTTTCAACGGGTTTTTTGGGATCCGGGACACCTGTTGGAGGACCTGTGCTAGTTTCAAATGATGATATCCTCAATCTATTCTCAGAAGTGAAGCAACAGATGGAATAACATAAGAAAACTAATCATATGCTGTTCAGAGAGCTTGAAAGGGTCAAAGAATCCAAGAAACCGGCGGAAGTGAGGACCCCGTTGAAGTCAAGATCTTGGATTTTAATTATTCGGGATCCCCAGGAGTCCATAGGGGAGATATTCTTCCCATGCATTCTGGAATCACTACAGCTGGCCCAACTCCGGCTGTTAGAGTTACAACAAATCAGGATCTTGGAGTTACTCCGGGATCATCATCCCAAAATCCTGAGAACGGTAACACTTTAAACCAATTTTCCAATACTAACGAATTTGCGCAGGATACAGGGATCACTCCGTCCATGGCTAAGGAGTTGAAGAAATTAAGAGAGATGATCTCAAGCGTACCAGGCGTGGTCCAACCGATACCGGAGATGTCTTCTACCAGTCACAGGATCTCCATATTTGCTCCACCAATTTGTGATGCTGAGATCCCCAAGCGCTTCCAGACTCCCAAAATGAAACTATATGACGGAACTACAGATCCTGAGGAACATGTGGCGCAATACAGAGAAAGGATGGAGATCAACCCCATCCCTTTGGACCTAAAGGAAGCTTGTCTGTGCAAGGGCTTCGGCTTTACCTTAATAGGATCAGCCTTGAAATGGCTACTTAATGTTCCTCCATATTCCATTACTTCATTTGCTCATTTAATTAACATGTTTAACAATCAATTCTCTTACAGTAAAACTTTCGAAAGGTTAACAAGTGATTTATACAGGATAATTCAGAATCCAGGAGAATCCCTCCGAGACTATGTCATCAAATTTGGTCGAGAATCCCTGGATATCCTGAGACTTGACGTCGCCACTGCTGTCCAAGCATTCAAGATGGGACTAAGGAAGGATTCTCAGTTCTATGAAGACCTTATCATGAATCCTTGCAGGAATCTTGATGAAGTCAGGAACCGGGCACTAAGGTTCATTAGGCTGGAGGATGATAATAAGATCCAACAAAGGGTAGATGCTCCGAACAGCTACACTCAACCAAACCGGAAAGCCGAATCCGCACCTTTTAAATCGTACAGATCCAAACCGTATTCTAAGCCGGACAATCACAGGGTCAACGCCGTAGAAGATGACGAAGACGAGGAAGAATATCCTAAGTTGTCTGAATACGGTTTTTCTCTTGATATAATTGGTTTACTATTTTCTATGCAGGATCTTGGAGAAAAAGCCAGGTGGCCTCGCAAATTTGAGAGGAACTCTAGAGGAAAGGACAAGTCCAAGTGGTGTGCATTCCACGAAGACTTTGGCCATGTGACTAAGGATTGTATTGCTTTGCGGAAGGAAATAAGCTATCTCCTGAGCAAGGGATATCTCAAAGAATTTCTAGGCAAAGGAAAGAACAAGACTAAGGATCTTGACAGGATCCCGCAGAGAGCAAAATCCCCACCGCCGGATGCCATGGTAATAGGTTTTATATCTGGTGGATCTGACATTTGTGGTACTTCTTACTCTGCAGCAAAAAGGAATGCCAAAGAAACAAAAACATAGAATGGGGACAGACCTATCAAAACCTCAAGCTTAACTGAAGAAAAGATGATATGTTTCAATGAGGATGACATAAATGAAGTACAGGATCCTCATCACGATGGCCTGGTGATTACACTACACATTGCGAACCACTTCATTCGCAGGATACTGATCGACGGAGGAAGCTCTGTAAATATTATCCTGCATGAAGTCCTAAAAAAATGGGGATCTCGGATTCCGAGATCATCTCGAAATCCTCAGTATTAGTAGGATTAAGTGGAGAGGTTAAAAACACGGTCGGAGAATTCAAACTACCAATCTACATCGAGGGGGTAAATTTTATACAAAAGTTTTGTGTTATCGATTCTTTATCTTGCTATAACATTATTCAAGGAAGACCCTGGATACACAACATGAAAGTAGTACCCTCAATATATCACCAAGGTGTCAAGATGCCGACCCCTTGGGGAGTGGTGAAGATCAACAACGATCAACAAGAGGCCAAAAATTGTTTTACTAAACCATCTATTCTAAGCCTCTGTTAAAGAGGTATCCCTGGATGCTGAGAATCCAGATATAAAGATCCTGGTAGGGAGAAATATACCTGAGGATATTGAAGAAGATATCCTGAATTTCCTGAGGGGCAGAAAAGCAACCTTCGCTTGGAAGCACGAAGACATGACAGGTATATCCAAAGATATCATAACTCATAAACTTGGAATTGATAAAAGTTTCAGGCCAATACATCAAAAGCGAAGGAAATTTGCTCCTAAGAGAAACGTAGGGTTGTAAACTAACCGAACCGAACGAAGCTTTGTTCGTGTTCGTTCGTTAAGCATTTAACTTGTTCATGAACGGTTCACGAACACTAACCGAACGAAATTTCATGTTCGTGTTCGTTCATTAAGGAAATGAAGTTGTTCACAAACGGTTCACGAACGGAACCGAACGAAGGCTAGTTTGGGACTTTTGATGTCAACCCTAATGTCTTCTGAAATGAACATTTAATAAGATTATTTTAATATCAAGTTTTTTGTACTTGTATCGAACTTACTTTACTTAGTTAATTGTTAGGGTAAAAAATAAAATAAATTAAAAAATAAAAAAAAGTTTAGATAAAATAAAATAAAAATATACAAAAATTTTAATGAACAATAAAAACAAACGACACATGAACGAGCATGAACGTAAATGAACATAAACGAACGAACTTTAATAAACGAACGCTCATGAACACGTTACTGAACATTCACGAACACAATCGAACGAACGAGAACTCTGTTCATGTTTGTTCATTTAGTTAATCGGACGGAATTCCTTGTTCATGTTCGTTCATTTATTAAACGAACGAACGTAAACAAATTTCCCGCCGAACAGTTCACGAACTGTTCGCTGAATGTTCGATTCGTTTACAGCCCTAGATAAACGTAATCATCCAAGAAGAGGTGGAAAGTCTTCTCAAGTCTGGAATGATAAGGGAAGTAAAATTCCCAATGTGGCTAGCCAACGTGGTGGTAGTCCAGAAGAAGAGCGGGAAGTGGAGAGTTTGTGTAGATTACACAGACCTCAACAAAGCATGTCCTAAAGACCCCTTCCCATTACCACACATATACTCGATGGTGGACGCTACAACAGGCCACAAAATACTGACTTTTATGGATGCCTCTTCAGGATTTCAACAGATCCAAATGGAACCATCGGATCAGGAAGACACGACATTCATGACCCCGACAAGTATTTATTGTTACACAGCTATGCCATTTGGTCTTAAAAATGCAGGTGCCACGTATCAAAGACTGGTAAATATGATGTTCAAAGACAAGATTGGGGACACTATGGAAGTCTACATAGATGACATGGTGGTAAAATTAAAGAAAGTTGAGGATCACCTCAGGGATCTCAGAGCTGCATTTGATATCCTGGACCAATACAATATGAAGCTGAACCCCTCGAAATGTCACTTCGGAGTGGGGGCAGGAAAGTTCTTAGGCTATATGGTGACCAAAAGAGGAATAGAAGCCATCCCAGAACAAATCAAAGCTATCATCAATCTAAAATCCCCCAGCAAATACTAAGGATGTCCAGAGACTAACCAGCAGAGTAGCAACACTCAATAGATTTATATCAAGATCATCAGAAAAATGCAAGGAATTCTACGACATCCTAAAGAAAAACAAGAAATTCGAATGGGAAGAGAAGCATGAACAAGCACTCCAATCATTGAAGGAATACTTGTCAACAACTCCTCTACTGATGAAACTAGAAGACGGTGAACCGTTATCCCTATACTTGGCAGTATCCCGAAGCACCGTAAGTGCTGTATTAGTCAAGGATCATGAGGGACAGCAACATCCGGTATACTATGTAAGTAAAAGTTTGCTACCAGTAGAAAACAAGTATTCTCATTTAGAAAAGTTAATTTTAGCTTTAATAATGGCATCCACTAAACTAAGACATTATTTTGAAACTCATGCTATTCATGTTAAGACTAACTACCCTATTAAGTGTGTCTTAAGAAAGCCAGAGATGTCAGGAAGGATGGCTAAATGGTCAGTCAAGCTCAGCGCCTATGACCTCATATATGAACCTAGAACAACAATAAAGTCTCAGGCACTAGCAGACTTTGTGGCTGATTTCAGCAGTGATATCCAACAAGAGGAAGATCTAGAAGTCCAACAACTAGAAGAGTCGAAAGATGAATGGACCTTATTCACTAATGGTGTATCAAATGTAAGAGGAACAGGTCTGGGAATCATACTAAAATCGCCACAAGGGGACATATTACCCCAATCCATAAGCTGTGAGTTCCAGGCTACGAATATTGAAGCAGAGTATGAGGCGCTGATAGCAGGATTACAATTAGCCAGAGATATCAAGATCAGGTATCTTCAGGTATATGTAGACTCATTGTTAATTGCTAATCATTTCAATGGTTCGTATGCAGTAAAAGGGGAGAAGCTAGCCAAATATCTCACAATAGTTAAGCAATTATCCATAGAATTCGAAACTTTTAACATTACAAAGGTGCCTAGAGAAGATAACACTGAGGCTGATGCCTTAGCAAACCTTGCTTCAGCTCTTAGAATTCCAGAAGGTACCAAAATACCTATCATATACGTTCTGAGCCCGGCAATCGAGAAGGTAAATTAAGTGTCCAACACTAAGGAAGAAGAAGACATTCGGGATCTTGAACCTATCCCAGGATCCTGGATTTCACCTATTAATAAATACTCGCAGGATGGTGAAATCCCAAGTGATGAAAAGAACTACAAGGCTTTTCGCATGAGAATGTCTCATTTTATAATTTTTGAGAATGTTTTGTATAGAAAATCAATTGTAGGTCTATACTTAAGGTGCTTGGAGGATCCTGAAGCACGTGAAGTCCTGAAAGATCTACACGAAGGAGATTGTGGTAATCACACCGGGGGCAGAGCGTTATTTTCAAAGATCATGAGAATAGGATATTATTGGCCTACCATGAGAAAGGATGTTGTGACTTACTCTAAAAAATGTGACGCTTTCCAGAGACACAGCAGCATACTCCATCAACCGGCCGAACCTTTATACCCCATCGTCTCTCCATCGCCATTTATGAAGTGGGGAATGGACACCGTCGGCAAACTTCCCAAAGCACCAGTAGGAAAAGTCTTTATGCTAGCAATGACGGATTACTTATCTAAATGGATCGAAGCTGAGGCATTTGTCTAAGTCAGAGAGAAAGAAGTCATCTCCTTCATCAAGCACAATATCCTTACGAGATTTGGGATCCCGACGAAAATAATTTGTGATAATGGATCTCAGTTAATTGGTAAAAGAACGACTGACTTCTGTGCTAGTTGGGGAATAAAAATGATAACATCTACCCCAATACATCCTCAAGCCAATGGACAAGCTGAATCTAGCAACAAGATCATCGTTAACAACCTCAAGAAAAGACTAGGAGCAAAGAAAGGAAGATGGGCTGAACAACTACCATTTGTACCTTGGGCAGATAGAACAACCACGAAGAATGCGACGGGACAAACTCCATTCTCCTTGTTATTTGGAACAGAACCATGATCCTGACAGAAATGGTTATCCCTATTGCCAGGACCAACTTTCAATCTTCAGAGACCAACAACGAAGCTCTCGCTTAGGATCTCGACACTGTGGATAAGCTCAGGGATCTTGCCAAAGTTCGTATTGCAGCTTATCAGCAAAGAATAGCAAAGTCAGACAATAAAAACATAAGGGTTAGAAGATTCCAAGCAGGTGATCTCGTATTAAGAAAGACATTCCAAAATACTACCAACCCCAATGATGGAAAGCTTACACCAAAGTGGGAAGGCCCATACTTGATTGATTCAGAAGCAAGCAAGGAAGCTTATTGGTTAGCCACTATGGAAGGAGATATCTTGCCAAGATCCTGGAACGCTATCCATCTCAAAACCTACTTTATGTAAGTTAGAACTTAAATTCTAACTAAAACCGGTATGTTTTCTATCCCTGACTATTTTCATACTAATTACTCTTGATCAAAGTACTGACTTGAGCGTCGGAGGGGTGTTAGCCAGGATAACACCCACCTTCACCAAGATTTTCGGTTTTGCAGGAAATACCTCCAGGGATCCCGACAGAAGATAGAGATTGGCCATCTCTCCTAAGTTTGGGTATCCTGAATACCTCAAAGGTTTGAACGTCTTTCGCCTTTCTAAGTACATTGGGTTTCTACACCTCGCCAGGAGCGCACGATATCCAATTATAGTTCAAGGTGGTGCGACCATTCCATGTAACAGTGGCTGATAATTTCATCACTGTTGGCTATATATTAGGTGCTACGAATATAACAGACGTGTTATTTCCCAAGTTTCTCCCGAACATTTAACACTTACATGTTAAAGCTAAGGTTTTTAGCATTTTCATGCTAACTCAGAATTGTCTTAGCCTACGTTATTGGCTTAGGCCACGTTTTCTGGTTTGGCCCACGATTTTAAATATATAAAACTTACGTGTTAACTCAAAAACTTAGCATCAATATGCTGACTTAGGATCCTTGAACAAGTTAAAGACCAGCGAGGATCCCGAAGTGTACTTACTAAACCTACGATGTATTCAACGACTAAACACTGAGGACAATTGATAGTTGCTATACTCTGAACTTCATGTTGATTCGGTATGTATATATATCCAACTTCGTACTCAACAAAGGTATGTGTTACTAATTTTTCAATTGCAAGAAGATTTGAAAGCTGAATGACTAGGTCATGATACGTTTGGTACCCTTATTTAACATCATTTATTAAAACCGAATTGTGTCTTCCTAAGTCTAAATTTGATAAAAACCTGAGAATTTATTATTAAGGATCTGGTATGCTGAAAATATGTTCAAACCTATTTTTCTAAATCTTAATTACTTCAGGATCCTAATTTTGAAAAAAGATATCAAGGCAAACATACAACAATCATGGCAAATAGTCATCAACCGTCTACTAATATTTAAAGTGTAGAAAGGTGTCCCGGGTTTCATCCAAAAGAGGAACCATCCACCCGGTCCACAAATTGTCTATCCCATGACAGGGATCCCAAAAGCGAGAAAGTTAAATTATTCAACAAACCAACTAGGTTAAAGTTAAAAACATAGAACCACAGGAATCATAAACATAGGACTCATGCCTTCTCTTTATCGCCCTCATTGTCCTATTCAACCGCATCCGCAACCACCTTCACAGAGCCTTCAGCCTCATCCTCAGCCATCAAGCTGCCCATACTCGCTTCTTGAACCGGCTCTCCCCCTAGCTCAGCCACAAGCCTTTTCCACTCCTGGACATCCCATTTGGCCCGATTGAAATCCTTGTCATCAGCCTCTTTAGCCATCTTTATCCTGGCTTGGAATATTGAAATTGCATTTGATGTTTTGGTGTGTTCATAGGATTCCTCGAGGTCTTGGGCATGTTTGGCGTAGACATCCTCAAGCTCCGCCTTCACCCTGCTGAGCTCTTTGGCCTCGTCCGCTAATTTTTTATTCTTAGCTGCAGCTATTTTTTGCAAGTCGCTCACCATCTGCTTTACTTCTTCAGCTTCTTTCACCACCGACTCGTAGCATCTGGTCATTTGTTCTAGGGCATATCATAAGAAAATATGTTAGGATTTCCTTAATACAGGTTCAGGATCCGGGATACCAAAATTTCTTACCAAATGACCAAAAGCTTGAAGCTTTTTATGGACATCAACATAGCTTATATTCTCAAGTGAGGCTACATCAGTGACATCAGAAGACTTCCTCTTCTTGCTGGCAAAGGACTTGGAACGAGGAGTTGAGGATTCCGGTTTAGGAGCATCTGACTTTCGAGCCTCAAGGGATGGCTGGCTCATCTCCTTCTTGATGCTTTTATCTTTGGAGACCATGCTATCAATATCATCAAGAGCGAACCTGGATCTGGATTTTCGGATGCCTATTTCAGGATAACAGGTTAGAATTCCATATATTTAACAGATTTATATATTTGTACACATCATACCAGACATCTCGAAAGAGCAAGGATAAGTTTCTGAGCTCACTTCAAGAGGAGTTGCCTTGAACTTGAAAGTCCTCTCGATAGGATCAAGACCGTAGAAGAAAGCGACTCTCTTAGCAGTATCCAGAGTAGAGGGAGCAATTTCTGAAAATTTTGGTGCTGCAAAAGAAAGAACCAAGAATCAGTATCTTGGATGTTAAAATATTAAGGATCCTATAGTCAGAATCCTACCTTTCACGGGGCATTTAACAGGTAACTTATCCCCACCAGGAATGGAATCCCTCTTCACAAAAAAGAAATGACCCTTCCAGTTATGATCATTTTGAGTTGTTTTCAAGTGACTATGGCCAGACTTTATTTGAAATAGAAAGCGAGAGGAGCCATGGCTTCTCAAGTTGTAAACATTAGCCAATTCGGAGCTGCTGAAATCGAGAGCATGGTGACGGATAAGGATTTCTAGGGTATGTAGGGTCCTCCAGATCATCGACATTGTTTGAGCGTAGCTCAGGCCGGTGAAAGGGTATGAAAAACCTATGGTGAAAGGAAAGGACGGAAAACATATCCAACTCTTAGAAGTAAAATCAGATCTAGTTTTGGGGTCAAACGCCCTAAAAACGGTATTTTCAGGAAAACAGTTTGTGGATTTCAGATTATTGATCTCACGATCAGAGAAGGAGCACTTCTCAGAATCAGGGTTAGCCAGCAAGTTTTGACTAACAAGATCGTCGGAAGATGAAGATGATCGAGTGTTCTTTTTCATCATTTTTTGATGCAAAAATCAGAGACTTAAGAGGAGAAAGAAAGCTTTTTACCTGAGATCCCAGAGAGAAATATGATGAAGATGATATTGGGATTAATAAATGGAAAAGATAAATATAGGATAATTATGAAACCACCTTGAATGACGACGTGTCATAGCCTCTTTTATCGCACCACGTCTCATCACGTTTCAATTTGAAGTTTGAAATTCAAATTTTAAAATCTTCACAGATGTAACTTCTGTTGACAGCTGTCAAAATTTTGGGGACAATTGTTAGGGGTCAATTTTATGATCCAGAATTCGGGATCCTGAATGTAGCGAGATCCGGAATCCAAGATCCTGGTAAGTTCGGTATCCTGAATATTAATACTTTTAACGGCTATTTGTCCTCTATTTCTTTTATATACGTAGGTAAAATACGTGAAGTCAATTTAATCCCTGAAGAATCGGTCTAGAAGTTGAGATGAACGTGTAAGACTTGCGTAGGAAGCTCAATAACGGTCACATTTGAAGACCGAGTAAGGCTCTGGGATCCTCGGAAAGTTAGTTAGGACTATTTTTTGTATTTAATCAGCAGTTTGATCGATTAGAACATACAACAACACACTTAGCTATACAATACACTCGCAATCAGCTCTGTAACACTTAGTTCTCGATCATATCTGCTCACACTTGTAATCATTTTCAATGATTTATACAATACTAGGAGGCAATTGACTTTCAGTCACTTCCCGAGGTTTTATGCCGGCAATCCCCATGGATTAAGGACTTTCCTCGTACATCATCGTGTCAAGCTTTGTATTTACGTTCGCTACTTCATATTTTTATCAAGCACACTACCTCATTTTCTAAGTTTGGTTACAAAATTAGTCTAAATAATTTTTACCCAAAACAATGATGTTATCAGTTTTAGTAAAGGGTGAATGACTCCTTAGTCTGGTTACCGTTCTTAGTTACTGTTGGAAGGCTAACATGCTCTTGCAAATACTAACGCTTACTCAGATCATTATTCGGACTAAGATTATACTGTTGACGTGGCTCCCAAGTAGGGTTACCACGCCGTATGACTCATTGGAAAGTGGGAATGCGCAACCACCTCAAAGCCACTCCATGAAGAACTGTAGATTACTAAATTAGTTTTATGTTTTTAGTAATAAAATGGAAGGGCTCCCAGGTAGGGTTACCGCGACCCTCAATCTATTGAAAAGTTAGAATGATAAGACACGCTAGCCACCGTGATTTGTTCCAAATAATACATCTATTTCATATATAATTCCCTGCATTTCAGATTGTTTTCATTGCAAATTTGATATGAATTGGTACTTAAATGTGTTTTCTCGTGATTTGCAGGTTTTGATGATAAAACAAAGATTTTGTGAGGATATGAAGCTGCTAGATGTGAAGAAGAAGAAAGAAGTCAAGAAAGGACCAGAGTACTGTATGCCCATTAGGATACGACCCGTATATGCAAGAAGTCAAGCTGCTAGATGTGAAAATGAAGAAAGAAGTCAAGAAATTCGAGTTGTGTCCACCGTGGCGCTCCACTAATACTTCTCTGAATGCTGTCGGAAGGACCGAGTGGCAGGCACCGTGGTGCATTGCCAAGTCTATTCTGATTTCATCCTTGTCGACAAGGATGTTCAAAGGGGACGAGATTGATACATGCTCCTACTATCTGTTAGGGGTCATTTTACAGCTAATGATCCTGGATTTTCAACGTACTTCGGTATCCACACAGGTTTTGGTATCCTCAATATATAACCATTGTATTTTTCTTCTATCTTGATTAATACGTGGGTAAGACGTGCGAAGTCAAGTTCATTGATGCGTGTAAACTATATATATATTTTTATAAGTATTTTTACACAATTAGTTTTAAAAAGGGTTTTCACCAAATACTAATCACACACACCGGGCAGTGTACCCGTCGGATAGCAATATAGTAAAGGTAAGAACCAGATATCAATCCGTGGACACGGTGGGATGCGATAATAAACCGGGACTAAAATTCAATCAAGTAAGGGTAAGAGATGTTTAAGTTGATTTCTTAATTAAACTAATATGCAAGAATATAAAACTAAACTAAGAACACAAGTCAAACAATCAAGGAAGGAATATCACTTCGGTCTCGAATCCGTTTAGTAAACACCCAACAACAACTATGGATACATGGCAAATACACGAAACATATGTTGACTAAATTCTCGTCAAAGACATCCAATCAAATGACTGTTCGGAAAGCTAGAATGAATTATACAAACTAACCACCTAAAATCATACAATGAAGCTCACGTGCTATGAATACGTCAATGTTTAATAAAGATTGAACTAGCTTCCTGTCAAGGTTGGCTAACTCAACAACTAGTTGAAAAGATTACACGAATCAACACATAACCCACCTCAAGTTGATTAGAGTAAACAATAATATGCACTTCCTCAACATACAATGTTCATATCAAGATTACATAAATTAGAAGATTGCGTCAACAAGTCCTAGATAAACATAATACTAAATATGACACACCATAACAAGCACTTTGTCTTTCCAAACACAAGCACAAGGATGCACATTCAAGAGTTTTCAACCATAAACAAAACTTCATCCACCATTCCTAGTCAAAAGCCATAAACTAGCATACATACATACACCAATCAATGAATACATGCATAAACCATGGGTTTTCCAACATACAAAGCCTACACATATACAAGTCTTGCAAACAATATCAACTCCAAAATACACAATATCATTGAAGAATAATCATGCCATTGTTATAACATTAACATAAGCTATGCCAAAAATCCATAAACGTTGTCAAACGTTACAAAACTTCATCTAAACCAAAGTGATATCAAGAGTTAGCTCATGGTGAGCATGAGAACAAAAACAAAGCAAGGAAAAGTTACAAGACTCATGAAGAAGTGCAAGAATCAAACCAACTCTTCCAAGCTAGATGATGATGATGATGATGTATGGTGATCCTCTTGATGTTGTAGTCCTTCCTAGAAGCTTGAAATGTGGCTAGAAACAAGGAAATTCGGAGCACAGAACAGTGCTCAGGGCTCTAACTCTCCAGGTCTCACTCCTGAAATGAGAAAACTTCTGATATTTATAGAACAAGGGAGGCACGACCGTGCCAGGTGGTAAGGCACGACCGTTCCTGTCATGGGGACGCGACCGTGCCTGGTGATAAGCATGGTCGTGGGACAGGTGGTTGACCGATCTGCTTCTTTCATTGGCTCTCGTTCTTCGAGGGAGTACGGCTGGTCAGACTCACGGGATTACACGCGGTCGTGGGGGGGCCAAGGCACGGTTGTGCCTTGGATTTTGGCTTGGCGCGGTCGTGCAAGATGTGGGCGCGACCGTGCCTAGGGTTTGCAAGCTTGGCACGATCGTGCCAGGTATGGGCACGACCGTGTCTCCATCACAAAAACCCTAAAACTTTACTTTTTATCCTGGAATCCTCTTGTTTGTTCACCAAGCTTCACAAAAATCTACAAAACAGGGAACGAAGCAAATAAGTGTCTAAACATTGAAAATAACCAAGAATTGATCGTGAAATGAGTGAAGTTTTGTGCCAAAAAGATGTGTAAATCCTAACACATCATTCATCCCTGAAGAATCGGTCTTGAAGTAAAAAAGAACATGTAGAAGACGCGTGGAGTGGCCTCCAATGGTCGTATATGAAGACTTAGTCGATTCCGGGATTCTCGGATAATTAGTTAAGCTATTATCTGTAAATAATTAGTAGCTTGGTCGATTAGGAATCACATCAATACACACCCAACACACTTAGCGATACAATTCACTCGCAACAAGCTCTGTAACACTTAGTTTACGATCATTTGCTGCTCTACACTTGTAATCCTTTTACCATTTATTCAAGAAATTAGGCAGGTGTCGATTGTCACCTCCCGGGGTTTTATGCTGGAGATCCTTAAAGATCAAGGGCTTTCCTCGTAAACAACCATGTCAAGTTTTACATTGATCTTACAAGTTGGTTACAAAATTAGCTCACATAATTTTTACCCAAAACACTAGCGGTACCATCCAGACATACACACAACTATCGCACATTACTAAGGGAGAGTTAGGGGGGTTCTAATTGATTAACCAAGCGCTGTTTCGGGAGATTAAGAAGGTTAAGAAATCGAAGAAACCAGTGGAAGTGACGACCCCTCTGCAACCAAGGATCTTGGATTTTAATTATCCAGGATCCTTAAGAATCCATAAGGGAGACTTCCTTCCCATGCAAACAAGAATCACTGCATTTGGCCCTACCCCTGTTGTTAGAGTTACGACAAATCAGGATCTTGGAGTTACTCCGGGATCATCGTTTCGAAATCCTGAGAACGGTAACACTTTCAATCAATTTTCAAATACTAACGAATTTGTGTATGAGACAGGAATCACCCCGTCCAGGGCCAAGGAGTTAAAGAAGTTGAGAGAAATGATCTCCAGTGTACCAGGTGTGGCCTAACTTATACCGGAGATATCCTCTACCAGTCACAGTATCTCCAGATTCGCTCCACCGTTATGTGATGCTGAGATCCCCAAGCGCTTCCAGAATCCTAACATGAAGTTGTACGATGGAACTACAGATCCTGAGGAGCATGTCGCGCAGTACAGGGAATGGATGGAAATAAACCCCATTCCCTTGGACCTAAAGGAAGCCTGCTTATGCAAAGGCTTCGGCTCTACCTTAATAGGATCAGCCCTGAAATGGCTATTTAATGTTAAACCTTATTCTATTACTTTGTTTACTCACTTAATCAATTTGTTTAACAATCAGTTCTCTTGCAGTAGGACCTTTGAAAGGTTAACAAGTGACTTATACAGGATAACTCAGAACTTTGACGTTGCCACTGCAGTCCAGGCCTTCAAGATGGGATTACAGAAGGATTCTCAATTTTACGAAGACCTTGTTATGAATCCTTACAGGAACCTTGATGAAGTCAGGAACTGGGCATTGAGGTTTATTAGGCTGGAAGATGATCAAAACATCCAGCAAAGAGTAAATGCTCCAACAAGCTACACTCAACCTAACCGGAAAGCTGAACCTGCACCTTTCAAGTCGTATAGATCCAAGCCATATTTTGAGCCAGACAATCACAAGGTCAACGCTATAGAAGATGACGAGGACGAGGAAGAATATCCTAAGTTGTCTTAATACTGTTTTTCTCTTGATACAACTGGTTTGCTATTTGCTATGCAGGATCTTGGAGAAAAAGCCAGGTGGCCTCGCAAGTTTGAGAGGAACTTAGGAGGAAAGGATAAGTCCAAGTGGTGTGCATTCCATGAAGAATTTGGCCATATAAGTAAGGATTGTATTGCTTTGCGGAAGGAGATAAGCTATCTCCTGAGCAAGGGATATCTCAAAGAATTTCTAGGCAATGGAAAGAACAAGACCAATGATCAATACAGGATCCCGCAAAGAGCAAAATCCCCGCCGCCAGATGCCAAGGTAATAAGTTTTATATCTGGTGGATCTAATATTTGTGGTACTTCTTACTCTATAGCAAAAAGAATTGCCAAAGAAGCGAAAACAAAGAATGGGGACAGACCTATCAGGACTTCCAGCTTAACTGAAAAAATGGTGATCTGTTTCGACGAGGATGACAGAAATAACGTACAACATCCTCTTCATGATGGTCTTGTAATCACTTTTTACATTGCAAACCACTTTATCAGGAGGATACTGATTGACGGAGGGAGCTCGGTGAACATAATTCAGCATGAAGTCCTGAAGAGAATGGGGATCTCGGATTATGAAATTATTTCAAAATCCTCAGTGCTCGTAGGATTCAGCGGAGAAGTCAAAAACACAGTTGGGGAGATAAAACTACTGATATACATTGAAGGGATAAATTCTATCAAAAATTTTGCGTAATAGATTCTTTGTCTTGCTATAATATCATTTTAGTAAGGCCATGGATACACGATATGAAGGCAGTACCCTCAATGTATCACCAATGTATCAAGATGCCAACCCCTTGGGGAGTGGTAAAGATAAACTACAATCAACAAGCGGCTAAAAACTGTTATACTTCTTCGATGAAAGCCTCCGTCAAAACCGGGCAAGCATAGCAATTAACGAAGTGGGCCAGGAATGTTCTAGAAGCTAAAGAACAGGATGTTAAAGAGGTATCCCTGGATGTTGAGAACCCAAATGTAAAGATCCTTTTAGGAAGCAATATCCCTGAGGATATTAAAAAAGATATCTTGAAATTCCTGAAGGGCAGAAAAGCAACCTTCGCATGGAAGCATGAAGACATGACAGGTATATCAAAAAATATCATAAACCATAGACTTGGAATTCACAAAAGTTTCAGGCCAATACATCAAAAGCGAAGGAAGTTTGCTCTTGAAAGAAACATGATCATCCAAGAAGAGGTGGAAAGGCTTCTCAAGTCTGGAATGATAAGGGAAGTAAAATTCCCAAAAATGGCTAGCCAATGTGGTGGTGGTCCAGAAGAAAAATGGGAAATGGAGAGTCTGTGTAGACTTCACTGACTTGAACAAAGCATGCCTCAAAGATCCTTTTCCACTACCACACATTGACGCTATGGTCGACGCCACAGCAGGCCACGAAATGCTGACTTTCATGGATGTTTCATCAGGATTCCAACAAATTCCGATGGAACCCTCAGGCCAGGAGGATATTGCGTTCATGACTCCTACAAGTATTTATTGTTATATTGTTATGCTTTTTGGTTTGAAAAATGCAGGTGCTACATACCAAAGGCTGGTGAACATGATGTTTAAAGAGAAACTAGGGGACACCATGGAGGTCTACATAGACGACTTGGTGGTAAAATAAAAAAAAGCTGAGGATCATCTCATGGACCTTAGAGAAGCATTTGATATCCTAGACCAGTATAACATGAAGTTAAATCCTTCCAAATGCCACTTCGGTGTGGGGGCAGGAAAGTTCCTAGGCTACATGGTAACCAAGAGAGGGATAGAAGCCAGTCCAGACAAATCAAAGCAATCGTCAATCTGAAATCCCCAACAAACACCAAGGATGTCAAGAGACTGACCGATAGAGTAGCAACGCTCAACAGATTTATATCAAGATCGTCCGAAAAATGCAAGGAATTCTACGACATCCTGAAGAAGAACAAGAGATTCGAATGGGAAGAGAAGCATGAACAAGCACTCCAATCACTAAAGGAATACTTGTCACCAGCTCCTCTATTAATGAAACCAGAAGACGGTGAACCACTATCCCTATACTTGGTAGCATCCTGAAGCACCATAAGTGCTGTATTAGTCAAGGATCATGAGGGACAACAACATCCAGTATACTATGTAAGTAAAAGTTTGCTACCAGCGGAAACCGGGTACTCTCTTTTAGAAAAATTGATTTTAGCTTTAATAATGGCATCCACTAAACTAAGACATTATTTTGAAACTCATGTTATTCATGTTAAGACTAACTACCCTATTAAGTGTGTCTTAAGAAAGCCAGAGATGTCAGGAAGGATGGCTAAATGGTCAGTCAAGCTCAGCGCCTATGACCTCATATACGAACCTAGAACATCAATAAAGTCACAGGCACTTGTGGACTTTGTGGCTGATTACAGCAGTGACATTCAACATGAGGCAGACCTTGAAGTCCAACAACTAGAAGAGTCGAAGGATGAATGGACCTTATTCACTGATGGTGCATCAAATGTAAGAGGAACAAGTCTGGGAGTCATACCAAAATCGCCACAAGGGGACATAATACCCATAAGCTGCTAGTTCCAGGCTACGAACAATGAAGCGAAATATGAGGCGCTGATAGCAGGATTACAACTAGCTCGAGATATCAAGATCAGGTATCTCCAGATATATGTAGACTCATTGTTAATCCCTAACCATTTCAATGGCTTGTATGCAGTAAAGGGAAAAAATTGGCCAAATACCTCACAGTAGTTAAGCAATTATCCGTGGAATTCCAAACTTTTAACATAAAAAGTTGCCCAGAGAAGACAATACTGAGGCTGATGCCCTAGCAAACCTTGCTTCGGCTCTCAGAATACCGGAAGGCATCAATATACCTATCATGTATATTCTGAGCCCAACAATTGAGAAGATAAATAAAGTATCCAACACTGAATAAGAAGCAGATATTCGGGATCTTGAATCTAGTCAAGGATCCTGGATTTTACCCATCAAAAAATACTTGTAGGATGGTGAGATCCCGAGTGATGAAAAGAACCACAACGATTTTTGCATGAGGGTATCTCGTTTTATAATTTTATAGAATGTTTTGTATAGAAAATCTATTGCAGGTGCATACTTAAGATGCTTGGAGGATCCGGAAGCACATGAAGTTCTGAAAGATATACACGAAGGCGACTGTGGTAACCACACTAGGGGCGGAGCACTATTTTCAAGGATCCTAAGGACAGGATATTACTCGCCTACCATGAGGAAAGATGCTATAGATTATTCCCAAAAATGTGACATTTGCCAAAGACACAGCAACATACTTCCCTAACCAGCAGAACCCTTGTATCCAATCATCTCTCCATGGCCATTCATGAAATGGGGAATGGATATCGTCGGCAAACTTCCCAAAGCACCAGGAGGAAAGGTCTTTCTGCTAGCAATGACAGATTACTTCTCCAAATAGATTGAAGCTGAGGTATTTGTCCAAGTCAGAGAGAAAGAGGTCATCTCCTTCATCAAGCGCAACATCCTGACAAGATTTGGGATCCCGGCAGTGATAGTATGTGATAATGAATCTCAGTTCATTGGCAAGAGAACAGCCGACTTCTATGCCAGTTGGGGAATCAAAATGATAACTTCTACCCCATTACATCCTCAAGCCAACGGACAAGCAGAATCTAGCAACAAGTTCATAATTAACAACCTCAAGAAGAGATTGGGGGCAAAGAAAGGAAGGTGGGTTGAAGAGCTACCGTTTGTACTTTGGGCAGATAGAATAACCACGAAGAACGCAACAGGGCAAACCCCATTCTCACTGGTATTCGGTACTGAAGCTATGGTCCCTACAGAAATGGTCATCCCTACTGCCAGGACCAAAATCCAGACTCTAGAGACTAACAACGAAGCTTTTGCTCATGATCTTGACACTGTGGATGAACTCAGGGATCTTGCCAAAATTCGCATTGCAGCTTATCAACAAATGATAGCAAAATATTATAACAAAAACATAAGGATTAGAAGATTCCAAGTGGGTGATCTTGTATTAAGAAAGGCGTTTCAAAATACTACCAATCCCAGTGATAGAAAACTTGCACCAAAGTGTGAAGGCCCGTACTTGATTGACTCTGAAGCAGGAAAGGGTGCCTATTGGTTGCTACTATGGAAGGGGATATTCTGCCAAGATCCTGGAACGCTATACATCTCAAAACCTACTTTATATAAGTTTAAAACTTATGTTCTAACTGAAATTGGTATGTCTTCTATCCTTGACTATTTTTATACTTATTACCCTTGATCAAAGTGCTGACTTGAGCGTCGGAGGGAGTATCTCTAGGGTGTAACATCCATGTTTTTCCTAATATTTCATGCTGTGCAATGAATGACAATTTCAATTTCATTTTCACATTCAAAGCGTAACATTTATTATTTTCATGTGCAATAACTATGGAGTATTATCATAATGATATAAGTACATACACACATTTTACCTTGTTATAATAACAACTAAAACAAACCTCCATTAACTCACAAACCTCGAGAACCAAAACTCAAAACAACATCAAGACTACAAAACTACAGGGACTATTCTTGTATTTAACCAAAAACTCAAAGACACAGTCGCGCCGTTGCTTGAGCACGGTCGCGCTAAGCCCACAGACACGGTCGTGCCTAATTCCAGACACGGTCGCGCCTCGTGCAGTAAAGACGCAAATAATTTCCGTAACGTCCTAAACCGATCAGATCCTCAATGGAAACGTACCATAATTTCGATTTTAAATCATCATTAAACCGTTTTATTACGTTTTAACGACTTTGATTGCGATTTAAGAGTGTCAAATTTGTAACCGTCAAAACCATTCTTAGAATTCATCAAATCGATTATTTGGTCATTCTAATTCGAAACCAATCACTCTACACACACTAGTCGAACCTTTCAGAAGCTGTTACACACGCTAATTTGGCCGGAGACGAAGCCGAAGTCGTCGAAGATCGAGTCGGAACTCCTTTTGGTCGAACCCCACCAATTCGAGATCGTTTAAGGTAACAAATCACACCTACACTTTCGTTTTCATCTCTAGATGGAAAGCCCTAACCCAATTGGGGCTTAAAACATCGAATTTAACGTGAATCGATCCTAGGGTTCGTGACATATACGTTTTAATTGAATTACACCCTAGACACGATCTCAATTCAATTAAATTACATGGTTACATTCGCAAACATTCATTCTTTGAAAGCCCCATGAATCCAACCATTTTTAATGAAAGATCTAGTCAATTTGTTTTCTAGAGAAAACCAGACACGGTCGTGCTCATTCCTTAGCACGGTCGTGCCCTTACTCCAAGCATAGTTGTGCCACCTGACGAGATGCGGTCGCGTCCCAAGCCTAAGCACGGTCGTGCCCTACTTTGGCACGGTCGTGCCCTACTTTGGCACGGTCGTGTGTCCCTTGATCAGTTTCTCTTTTTTTAAATCATTTTAATATAAATTCTGTTTAAACCCAAATTCCTTTATAAAAATTATTTTATAAAACCCAAGGCCCGGGAATTGTTTCATAAACCAAATTATCAACTTGAAAATTTTAAACCAATTATTTAATCTTTCCTAGTGGATTAAAAGGTAATAAATTTTAAATAAAAAGTTTATATATAATTGTTTTATTCAAAACCTACACAAACTATTTATATACTAATATATATTTACAATATTTCTTGACACATTTTCATAAATAAATAAATAAAATAAATTTATTTATTTAAATTATGTTTGAATAAATATAATTCCACACTACTTATTTTTAGTTAAATAAATAAAAAGAAATTAACTATTATTATAGTTAATTATTCAAATTAAACCATAAGTCTTTCATTATTAAATTTGAACTTACATTTTTCATTCGAATGCAAACACAAACGTATACACCAACCCTTTGTACAAGTCCCTACACTCACTCCCGTTGAAGCCTTATAATTACCTTAGAAATTGTGCATATTATTAATCCAAATTTTTACTATTTCACTATAGGTCAAACCTAGTGATTAGCAAATCACTTGTGTTATCCAAAGCTCGTGTTAACTACTACAATTTGATACAAGTGAGTTTACACAGCCCCCTTTTATATTATTTACATTTTTGGGGTGGAACATGAGTTTCAAGTATACAATGTTACAAATTAAACAATACAATTCCACCCTACATTCATGTGTACAAATTTAGCCTTATGTTTGAGTACTAGGTGTGTAAACTACTTTGTGTGCAATTTACATGTGCAATCATTAACTATACAAGCCGACGGTTAACAATGATAGATCTATTGATTCTGACAAACCCAGCCAGGTAGGGTGATTGTTACCGACAACACATTTTGGTTTTTGCATGCTAGTTACAAAGGTTTGATTGTACAATTTGGTTTCACAATGATATCTCTCCATATTTTCCTTATTAACCATGATTTTATGGAGTGCATGCACACAACGCAATGCTACCATTTAGAGTCAAAACCTATGTATGTTCACCAACTTTTTAGTTGACATTGTTTTAACCTTGTTTCTAGTACGAATGTTTGAGATTGATCAAAAGTATGCTTCATATAAGATGTGGACCTAGTTTAATTTTAAATAAAATAACTTGTTTTGTATTTCTATTTCATGTACTCGTTGAATCTTGTTTGGTTTGAATTATGAATTTAAATATGATGTTTATTCTATTACAACATTAGACAACCATGTGCTCATGAACAGTCTCCATGTCCCGCCCCGACGTTTCCGCCGTCGGTTGGGGTGTGACAGATTGGTATCAGGGCCTTGGTTATAGAGAATTAGGTTATTAGACACCCTTGACCTAGACTATAACCTTAGGACACATACCTATGACATGCTTTATGTTTATGTGATATGTGCTACATGCTATGTGTTACATGCTTATTGTTTTATGTGTTAGTCTATTTGATTGATTAAAATTCATGACTTATTAGGTGTACCTAAATAATAAACTAAATAAACAATATCCCTACCCATATCCTAAGCCTCATATCCTTCTTTCCAGATTCTATGTCATCATTATCATAGCCTTTGGAACATCATACTCATAGACGTTAGTCTATTAAATTTCCATTACACCCCGTTAAGGTTTTAGACTTTGTTAATATTGAGAGGACACGTGCAATCTGGAAGGGTGACACCTGTATTATGGGTTTTCTGTCTAGGAAAGCATTTCATATAAATACCAATCAACCGAGGGATCCGTATGCTTTCCTAGGAATTCCCGGGATGAGTGTTTACTTATAGGCTAAAGCATATCTCCTCGAAGGTTATATAAGTGTAATTAACCTTAATATGTCATGGTATTCAAGTGGTTATGTTACTATTTGAGTACAATCCAAACTATGATTTCTTATGTTTAATTATTCTCATATCCTTTCAAATTCAAGCAATTTTCATAAATTCTCACATCTCTCATGGTGTTGTTTAAAACTGTAGAATGCCTCTCCGTCGTGTCAACGAGACTAACAAAAACAACACTGATCTTGCTGCTCTTCTCACCCAGCTTGTGACCCAATTCACCCATGCCAATAATAACAACACCCATGGAGGCACCAATGGCAGTGCTAATGGTGGAGGTGGTGGTGGTGCCAACCCGCCACAATGCACCTTCAAGCACTTCAATTCGTGTAATCCCCTCAAATTCTATGGCACCGAAGGAGCCACGGGACTCCTTCAATGGTTTGAAAGTATGGAAGGCACCTTCCTCAATAATGACTGTCCTGACAACCTCCATGTTCGTCATGCCACCGGCGCCTTCCAGAAACGGGCACTCACATGGTGGAATGGGGAGAAAAGAACTAAGGGTATGGATGTGGCAATGGCCTTACCGTGGGATGAGTTGAAAAGGCTCATGACCGAGGAGTTCTGTCCTCGAAATGAGGTGAAGAAGCTAGAGGCCGAGTTTTGGGATCTTGCCCAAGACAGTGGTGAAAGTTTGGCCTACACAACTCGCTTCCATGAGTTGAGTCTTCTTGTGCCCCATATGGTCACACCTTTGTCCCAGTGCATCGAAAAGTACATCGGTGATCTACCCAGATAAATTCAGGATACTGTTCTAGGAAGAAATCCTGCTACCCTTGAAGATGCTATCCGCCTGTCTGCCACATTAACTGATAATCATGTTAAGGCGGGTACGTTAACAAGGAAAGGTGCAAAGAAAGTTCCCGACACCACAACACCTCCCGCACACGTCAAGGAAGTCAAAACTGAACCATACCACAACAATAGGAAGAGAAAGGCTAAAAACTATGTTGTGGTCACTCCAGCTGTTCCAGTTAACCAAGTTGCACCCATGGCTCAAAATTCAGTCAAGAAACCTTATAGGGGCAGCTACCCACTTTGCAACACATGCAACTATCACCATCCCCAAAACATTCCTTGCCGCCTTTGCAACCACTGTGGGAAACATGGCCATATGACCAATATGTGTCGAGCCAAGGCACTTACCAACCAAACCAACCAACAAGTGGCTAATCAAGTGGTTCCAACCATTGCAAATGGACGTGCTCGCTTTGAATGTGGCAACCCGAACCATTTCCGTAACCAGTGCCCAAGGCTTGTCAATGCTAACCAAGGCGGGGCTCGTGGGCGTGCTTTCAACATAAACGCCAATGAAGCTCAGGCCAACAATGAGGTGGTTAACGGTACGTTTCTTGTCAATAATCAATTTGCATCTATACTATTTGATATCGGAGCTGATAACAGTTTTGTGTCACTTAACTTTGAACCCTCACTTGCAAAAACATGATCCAAACTAGCAAAAACATTCACCGTTGAGGTGGCGGATGGTAACTCCATCACAATCGACTCCATCTGTGACTGCTCCCTAGAACTCAATGAACACACGTTTCTAGTCAACCTCGTACCGATGCAATTAGGGGATTGGTGAAAATATTTGGTGAAAAACCTTGTAAAGGACTCAAGCTAATGTCGTGCACTACCGCACAAAAGTACTTACGAAAGAAGTACGTAGCTTTCTTAGCCCATATTATGCAAAAGGGTGATAAGAAGAGGAGTGTCCAAGACATCCCCATAATTCAAGATTTTCCCGAAGTATTCCCCGAAGATCTATCCGACCTTCCACCCTTTCGGCAAGTGGAATTTCGCATTGATCTTGTGCCCGGAGCTAACCCCGTGGCTAAAGCTCCATACCGGCTCGCACCTTCTGAAATGCAAGAACTTGCAAGCCAACTTCAAGGACTCTCCGACAAAGACTTCCTTCGTCCAAGTCATTCACCGTGGGGTGCACCCGTCTTATTCGTTAAGAAGAAGGATGGATCATTCCGCATGTGTATTGACTACCGTGAACTCAATAAGATTACCATAAAAAACCGTTACCCTTTGCCTAGGATTGAGGATCTCTTTGATCAACTCCAAGGTTCTACCTACTTCTCGAAGATTGATCTCCGATCCGGTTATCACCAACTCCGTGTGCAAGAGGAAGATATTCCAAAGACCGCCTTCCGAACAAGATACGGTCACTACGAATTTATGGTTATGCCTTTCGGGCTAACCAATACACCCGCTGTTTTCATAGACCTCATGAATTGCGTGTGCAAACCGTACCTTTATAAATTCATGATCGTCTTCATTGACGACATCTTGATCTACTCCAAGACTAAGACGTATCATGAGCAACATCTTAGATTGATTTTAGACCTTTTGAGGAAAGAAAAACTATATGCCAAATTCTCGAAGTGTGAATTTTGGCTAAAAGAAGTTCAATTCTTAGGTCATGTTGTTAATGACAAGGGAATTCATGTTGATCCTGCTAAGGTTGAAACTGATAAAAATTGGAGTGCCCCTAAATCTCCTACTGAAGTTCGTTCATTTCTTAGACTAACGGGTTATTACCGACGGTTCATCTCATACTTCTCTAAGATTGTCGTCCCTCTCACCGCCTTAACCCATAAAGGTAAACCTTATGAGTGGGGACCGAAACAGGAAGAAGCCTTTCAAATCCTCAATCAAAAGTTGTGCAATGCTCCTATTCTCACTCTTCCTGATGGCAATGATGACCTAGTTGTTTATTGTTATGCATCGAACCAAGGTCTCGGTTGTGTTCTCATCCAACGAGGCAAGGTGATCGCTTATGCATCAAGACAACTCAAGATCCATGAGAAGAATTATACGACGCACGATCTTGAGTTGGGTGCGGTCATATTCGCATTGAAGATTTGGAGACATTATCTTTATGGCACGAAATGTGTGGTGTTCACTGATCACAAAAGTCTTCAACACATCTTCAACCAAAAGGAACTCAACAAGAGGCAACGATGTTGGGTTGAACTTCTTAACGACTACGACTGTGAGATTCGTTACCATCCAGGCAAAGCGAATGTCGTAGCCGATGCCTTGAGTCGTAAGGATCATGTCATGCTTCATTGTGTCAGAATTCAAACCGACATTTAGAATTGTATCCTAGAAGCTCAACACGTCTCAGTCACCGAGGGTAACATGTACGAGGAAATGTCACGTGGTGTTGAACTTCAGCTTGAATCCAAACCTAATGGCTTACTCTACTACTTGAATCGCATTTGGGTTCCCGATCGTGATGATCTCCGTGCATTTCTTATGAACGAGGCACACAAGACTCGTTATTCTGTTCATCCCGGTGCGAATAAAATGTATCAAGATCTTCGCCAACAATATCGGTGGCCCGGTATGAATAAAGACATTGCACTCTATGTTGCAAAATGTCTAACTTGCTCCAAAGTCAAAGCCGAACATCAACGTCCTTCCGGTTTGCTTGGACAACCGAAAATTCCCATGTGGAAATGGGAGAACCTAGCCATGGATTTCATTACCAAACTTCCTCGCACCTCAAGAGGTTATGATAGCATTTGAGTGAACATTGACCATCTGTTGGAACGAGATTGGTGAAGCACAAATCACCCGTCCCGAGTTAATCCAAGAAACATCTGACAAAATCATCCAAATCCGTGACAACATTCGAGTAGCGAGGAGTCGGCAAAAGAGCTATGCCGACAAACGACGAAAACCCCCAGAATTCCAAGTCGGTGATCTTGTACTTCTGAAGGTGTCCCCTTGGAAGGGTGTGATCCGTTTTGGGAAGAAAGGCAAACTAGCAGCTCGCTATGTGGGTCCATTCAAAATCCTTGAAAGGATTGGGAAGATGGCTTACAAACTCGAGTTACCTCCATCACTTGGCAATGTGCATCCTACATTTCACGTATCCAATCTGAAGAAATGTCTTACTGATGAAAATATTCATATACCACTTGACGATGTGTGCATTGATGACACAATGCACTTCGTTGAGAAACCGGTAGAGATTATGGATCGTGAGATAAAACAACTCAAGCGAAGCCGTATTCCTATTGTCAAAGTTCGTTGAGAATCTAAACGAGGCCCCGAGTTTACTTGGGAACGAGAGGACCAAATAAAGCTCAAGTATCCACACCTCTTTGCTGATTCAGTAGCCTCAACTAGTTGAATTTCAGGACGAAATTCTCTCAACTAGGGGATACTGTAACATCCATGTTTTTCCTAATATTTCATGCTATGCAATGAATGATAATTTCAATTTCATTTTCACATTCAAAGCGTGGTGTCACAACATTTATTATTTTCATGTGCAATAACTATAGAGTATTATCATAACGATATAAGTACATACACACATTTTACCTTGTTACAATAACAACTGAAACAAACCTCCATTATCTCACAAACCTCGAGGACCAAAACTGACAAAACTCAAAACAACATCAAGACTACAAAACTACAGGGACTATTCTTGTATTTAACCAAAAATTCAAAGACATGGTCGCGCCGTTGCTTTAGCACGGTCGTGCTAAGCCCACAGACACGGTCGTGCCTAATTCCAGGCACGGCCGCGCCTCGTGCAGTAAAGACGCAAATCATTTCCGTAACGTCCCAAACCGATCGGATCCTCAACGGAAACATACCATAATGTCGATTTTAAATCATCATAAAACCGTTTTATTACGTTTTAACGACTTTAATTGCGAATTAATAGTGTCAAATTTGTAACCGTCAAAACCATTCTTAGAATTCATCAAATCGATTATTTGGTCATTCTAATTCGAAACCAATCACTCTACATACACTAGTCGAACCTCTCAGAAGTTGTTACACACGCTAATTTGGCCGGAGACGAAGCCGGAGTCGTCGAAGATCGAGTCGAAACTCTTTTTGGTCGAACCCCACCAATTCGTGATCGTTTAAGGTAACAAATCACACCTACGCTTTCGTTTTCATCTGTAGAGGGAAAGCCCTAACCCAATTGGGGCTTACAACATCGAATTTAACGTGAATCGATCCTAGGGTTCGTGACATATACGTTTTAATCGAACTACACCCTAGACACGACCTCAATTCAATTAAATTACATGGTTACATTCGCAAATATTCATTCTTTGAAAGCCCCGTGAATCCAACCATTTTTAATGCAAGATCTAGTCAATTTATTTTCTTGAGAAAACCAGACACGGTCGTGCTCATTCCTTAGCACGGTCGTGCCCTTACTCCAAGCATGGTTGTGCCTCCTGACGAGACGATGTCGTGTCCCGAGCCTAAGCACGGTTGTGCCCTACTTTGGCACGGTCGTGTGTCCCATGATTAGTTTCTTTTTTTCTTTTTTATTTTATTATTTTATTTTTTTAAATCATTTTAATATAAATTCTGTTTAAACCTAAATTCCTTTATAAAACCCCAAGGCCCGGGAATTGTTTCATAAACCAAATTATCAACTTGGATATTTTAAACTAATTATTTAATCTTTCCTACTAGATTAAAAAGTAATAAATTTTAAATAAAAAGTTTATATATAATTGTTTTATTCAATACATACACAAACTATTTATATACTAATATATATTTACAATATTTCTTGACACATTTTCATAAATAAATAAAATAAATTTATTTATTTAAATTATGTTTGAATAAATATAATTCCACACTACTTATTTTTAGTTAAATAAATAAAAAGAATTTAATTATTATTTTAGTTAATTATTCAAATTAAACCATAAGTCTTTCATTATTAAATTTGAACTTACATTTTTCATTCAAATGCAAACACAAACGTATACACCAACCCTTTGTACAAGTCCCTACACTCACTCCTGTTGAAGCCTTATAATTACCTTAGAAATTGTGCATATTATTAATCCAAATTTATACTATTTCACTCTAGGTCAAACCTAGTGATTAGCAAATCACTTGTGTTATCCAAAGCTCGTGTTAACTACTACAATTTGATACAAGTGAGTTTACACAGCCCCCTTTTATATTATTTACATTTTTGGGGTGGAACATGAGTTTCAAGTATACAATGTTACAAATTACACAATACAATTCCACCTTATATTCATGTGTACAAATTTAGCCTTATGTTTGAGTACTAGGTGTGTAAACTACTTTGTGTGCAATTTACATGTGCAATCATTAACTATACAAGCCGACGGTTAAAAATGATAGATTTATTGAGTCTGACAAACCCACCCAGGTAGGGTGATTGATACCGACAATACATTTTGGTTTTTGCATACTAGTTACAAAGGTTTGATTGTACAATTTGGTTTCACAATAGTGTCTCTCCATATTTGCCTTATTAACCATGATTTGTATGGATTGTATGTACACAACGCAATGCTACCATTTAGAGTCAAAACTTATGTATGCTCACCAACTTTTTAGTTGACATTGTTTTAACCATGTTTCAGGTACGAATGTTTGAGATTGATCAAAAGCATGCTTCATATAAGATGTGGACCTAGTTAAATTTTAAATAATATATATATATATATATATATATATATATATATATATATATATATTGTATTTCTATTTCATGTACTCGTTGAATCTTGTTTGGTTTGAATTATGAATTTAAATATGATGTTTATTCTATTACAACATTAGACAACCATGTGCTCATGAACAGTCTCCATGTCCCGCCCCGACGTTTCCGCCGTCGGTTGGGGTGTGACACAGGGATCCCGACAGAAGAAAGAGATTGTCTATCTTTCCCAAGTTAAGGTATCCTGCATACCTTATAAGGTTTAAAGGTTTTCACCTTTCTAAGTATTGAGTTTAAACATTCCGCCTGTAGCGCACGATGTTCAAGTATAGTTCAAGGTGGTGCGATGATATGACGTAAATTATACATGTTTTGCACGCATAATTATCCCCGAAATCATCATAATTAGAGATAATATGATAATAATTGATGCCTAATCCACTCATTTATGTTCCAATAGGATAATTGACCCGGATATGCAAAAACATGAAGAAAACACTCAAAATCAAGGTGAAATCAGCATTCGGGGGCCAATTGAACGAAATCGGACGCAAAAAGTCAAAGCTGGAAGTCAAAAAGTCAACAGGAAGCAGACATGGTCAATGCACGGTCGTGCAAAGCCATGCACGGCCATGCAAATTCCATTTTTGCTCCCTGTACTCTCCTATACTGCTAGATTCCGCACGTGAAAGAAAATGGTACTTTGCACGTCCGTGCAATCCAATGCACGGCCGTGCATTGCCAAAATCTTTGCCTATAAATAGCAAGCTCATTCCAAGCATTTAGGTGTCCATTACCAAGGGTTGGGAAGGCCCTAGAGCTCTGCTAGAGTCGGAACTCCCTCGGTTTTGGTCCGTTTTAGGTTTTCCTTTGTTTATTTTATGTTTTTAGTCTTGTAATACGAAACGATTCTTCTTGTTCAAGCAAGCAAGAGACAACCTACACCCACTCTCCCTTGGTGTTGGAACACTTCCACACATTGTCTAAAGGTTAGTGGAGTCACTTGTATGGTCATTCATGGCTAGTTCTCTTGTGTTGCTCGAGTTGGTTGAACTTTAATTAATTAATGAAGTATTTTTAGCATGTTATGTTTTTAAAGTCTTTACTATGATTTATCTTAAAAAGACAAGAATAAGTGATCTTTAAACCAATCTAATAATCTTAAATCTTGTGAGTTACTTAAGCAAGACTTCTTGTTTGGGAAGCTTATTCGATGTTTGTACGGTCTATATACAAATCTTGGTGCTATCACGGCCAGTTAGTATAGATTTAATATTATGTGTTGATTGGAGGTTTGGGTATTCAGCAAGCCGTTTGAGCCTTAACCAGACCGAGCGGTTTGTGTCGGTATTTCTTTACTTCTCTCGTGTCGGCTTGCAGAGGACTTCTAGCGGGAGACATGGGGTTTGATCTTGATAATGAAAGTCTTATTTATTTAAAATAATATTATAAGTAAAGACAACTATTTAAGAACATAATTTGTTAGGTCCGAGCGTTCATAAAGTAGCTCTGGAGGGAGTTGCGCATTCCGACTTTCGAAAGGAAGGTACAAGACCAGGTGTACGTCAATCACATGGTTAATATTAGTTCGAATAATGAATTGTGAGATACCGACAGACTTGATACCCCGTTTAGGGTCCGTTATATTCATTAAGGAACAGTTGGCCGACCGTATCCACTGTTCCGTTACGAAATAGTAACTCCCTTATCGAAAGGGTTAGTACTAGTAACTATGACCAACCTTACTTTAATTATTTCATTAATGAACAAGTGATAACAACGGGAGTAACACCTTAAACGGATTAATACTTCTAATTACATTTCTTATCTTTTAAAACAAAACCCCTCTTCCAACTTATTATCCTAGTCAGACAATAGCGATGGTTGAGTACGGGATCTGTGTCCATGGTTCGATACTTGGTTCTTACCCAGACTATGCTACGTTGCGATAGGTACACTTGCCTATTGTGTGTGTTTAGTTAAAGTAATTATCATTTTAATTTATAAATTTAAAACCTGACTTTGTGTAGCTCTAAATAGAATATATTTATTACTAGTAAAAACACGCCATCATGTTTTTGGCGTCGTTTCCAGATATATATATATATATATATATATATTTATCTACATATAAAACGACACATCATGCGACAAGTCCATGTAACAGTGGCTGATAATTTCATCATTGTTGGCTATATATTGAATGCTACGATAGTAACATACGTGCTACTCCTAAGGTTTTTAGTATTTTCATGCTAACTTAAGTCTAGCTTAACCTACGTTGTTCTGGCTTGGCCCACGTTGTTCTGGCTTGGCCCATGTTGTTCTGGCTTGGCCCACGTTATTCTGGCTTGGCCCAACTAATTTAACTTGTCACAGATATTTAACACTTATGTGTTAACCCAAGAACTTAGCATCAATAGGCTGACTCAAGATCCTTAAACGGATTAAAGACATATAAAAATCATGAAGTTCAATTACTAAGTCTACAACGTGTTTAATGACTGAACACAGGGGACAACTAATAGTTGTTATACTTTGGACCCCATCTTATAATCTGTTATGTATATCTACCCGACTTGGTACTTAACAAAGGTATGTGTTACTTATCAATTTTCAATTAAAAGAAGATTTGAGATCTGAATGACTAAGTCGTGATATGTTTGGTATTCTTACGTAATATTTGTCAAAACCAAACTATATTTTCCTAAGTTAAAGTTTGATAAAAACCAGAGAGGTTATTTATGAAAAATAATTAAGGATCCGGTATACTGAAAATATATCTAAACCTATTTTTTTAGTATCTCAAAGTTTTGCTACGTAGAGATCCTGATTTTGGAAAACATGTCTAAGCAAACCAAACACGTAACAATCATGACAAATAGTCGCAAACCGTCTACTAATATTTAAAATGCAGGAAAGGAAAGTGATCCGGGCTTCATCCAAAACCTGGACCCATTCACCCGGATTCACAAGTGGTCAAATTGTCTATCCCGAAACCGGGATCCCAAGAGCATGAAAAATTAAATTGTTCATCAACCGCAGACACAAAAGAAAATTTGTTTTTAACATGTACCATCAGGATCAATCAAACAGAAGAATCACAAATTCCAGGGCTCAGGCTTAGGCATCATTACCCTCATTGCCCTGGTTAGCTTGCTTTTCACCATCACCGTCTCCAGCATCCTTAGCAACCTTGCTAGTCTCCACTGCTTCACCTCCAAGCTTAGCCAAAGAAGAATGCCATCCCTGAAGATCCCAAGTTGCAGGATCAAAACCTTCAATAGCAGCTTGCTCAGCCATCTGGGTCCTGGATTGAAGAATAGCCATAGCCGCAGACCTTTTGGCATTATCCACAGTCTCCTGCAACTTCTGCTCGGACTGAGCCAAATCCTCCTGCAACTTTTCCTTCAAGATTTGGATCTCTTTCTCCAAATACTTGGACTTGTTGGCAACAATTTTCTTCAGATCCTCAACCATCTCCAGAGCTTCTTCAACGTTCTTCTCTGCCGCAGCCAAGTTGACGTTCAACTTCTCGAGACCCTGCAAAATTCGAATACATGAGTAATTTAGGGATCCTGACATTAACTTAGGGATACCAAAAATTTACTTACCAGGTTCATCAAACCTTGTAGCTTCTTGGTGGTTTCAGCAGAATCCATACCCTCAAGAACTCCAGGTCCATCACATCGGTCGTCTTCCTCTTCTTGCTTCAAGAAGCCTTAGACCGGAGAACAAGGATACGAGACTTAGTGGTTGCATGTATGGAACCCTCCTTCTTGACAACAACAGCCCCGACAAAAGGCTGTCAAGATCAGACAAAGCGAACTGGGAACTCGATTTTGGGATTCCTACATAAAAGACATAGCATATCAGGGTCATAACATCTGATAATAAAAATGGAAATTGTTCTGTACCCGAAGACATCTCAGACTCGGAATGCTGGGTATCAAAACTCGTTTCACTGATGGTTGACTCGAAACGAAAGGATCTCTCCGCCACAGGTATTTCCAATAACGCTTCAATTCTTTTATCTGAGTCGCTTCTTGCAGGAACCAATTCAGCAAATTTAGGAGCTGCACAAGGATAAAATAAGGATCATTAGCAACAGGCAAAATATATTATAAATTGAAGGGATCCTAGCTATTTCCTACCCTTCTTAACCCATTCAAGCGGCAATAGATTCCCACCAAGAATTAAATCTCTCCTTACAAAAAAGAATTTTCCCTTCCGGTCGGTATCATTCTGGGTGGCTTTTGGGATTAGATGAGTTCGCCCAGACTTAAGCTGAAGGACGAAACGAGAAGAGCCATGAGTTCTTAAGTTATAAACGTAAGCTAGCTCGGGGACACCAATGGTTAAAGAATGAGAACGATTCAACTTGTCTAGAGTTGCCAAAATTCTCCAAACCATAGGCATAGTTTGGGAATAGCTCATGCTAGTAAGCTTGAAGAACTCGGTAATGAGTGGAGGAAAGGGATATGACAGACCCAAAGTGAAAGGATAACTATGAAACCAGACCCAAGTTTTGGAAATCAAGTCGGCTTTTGTTCGAGAATCGAAACACCTAAAAATGGTTTTTTGAGGAAAAACATTGTTTGACTTCAAGAGTTTTATATCTTGATCAATAAAAGAACAAAGTTCAAGATCAAAATGGTCAAGGATCCCTTGATCCGTGAAATCCTCAATCGTTTCAGCAACGATGGAAGAAGCCGACCTAGTCATTTTCTTACCCATGGTCGCGAAAGATTAAGAAAGAAGAAAGAAATCAGAAATCACGGTAGAGATGTTTTTACCTGCTTCAACCTTGAAGAAGATTGGAATGAAAGAGAGAGTCATAATATATTTATTCGAAAGCTGCAACGGTCAAATCGCCTCGGTAGTTGTAAAAATCTTATCGCGACCCTATCGTCATTTATTATTTATTTGAATTTCAAAATTTTTACAGATGTCGTTGACAGCTATAAAAATTTGGGGACAATTGTTAGGGTCATTTTACAGCTAAGGATCCTGGATCTTTAACGTACTTCGGTATCCTGACAGATGTCGATTGTCACCTCCCGATGTTTTATGCCGGAGATCCTTAAAGATCAAGGGCTTTCCTCGTAAACAACCATGTCAAGTTTTACATTTTTACATTGTTTTTCATTGATCTTACAAGCACACTACCTCACAAACTAAGTTTGATTACAAAATTAACTCACATAATTTTTACCCAAAACACTATCAGTACCATCCATACATACACACAACTATCACACGTTACCAAGGGAAAGTTGTTGGGTGGGGGGGGTGTGTGTGTGTGTGTGTGTGGGTTGGGGGGGGGGGGTCTTAATTGATTAGTGATAGGTTATTTGGGTACATGTAAGTAGTAAAGTAGTGAATTAGTGGCACATTTTACTTTCTTTAGTTCACATTTCCTTTTATATGTAAAGACTATATAACAATTATAAATACCCGTCCTCACATACAGAGAAAGGTAAGATGGCCTTACTCAACTCTTTCTTACTTACACTAAACAAATACTTATTCTCACGTTACAACTTGATCATAAGAAAACTTCTTTTCTTACTGTGGTGAAGCTAATGGTGTTCTTAGTTTTGTAGATTCTATATCGTTGTTTGGATCAAGTGCTTTATTTGACGTCAGTGAATCATTAATCTATAACCCTCTGTGCTGTGTGGCAACTTTTTGATACAACATATTCTTACGAGAAAAAATATCAAACGATAAAAACTTTAATTTTTTCGAATCTAAATTTGTAATATTATATTTCACGTAAAAAAAATGAAGGATCATATCTAATCATCAAAAACCATGAAATTTTATTAACTAAAAGTGAATATCATCATTACATTCTAATAAAAAGTCAGCTACAAAGGTTGTGTATATATAGGCAAGAGCAAAACATACAAGCTTAGTTATAAACATGCATAAGTTGTACGGTACAACTATAAAAATATCTTCATGAAACGGTTGCACTGAGAACTAACTGATCCAAGTCTGTACGATTTTCCATGCACAATGTACAACCCTGCTTTACATGAGGAACAACGGATCGGCAACATAAAACTGATCCACAACTGATCTCAAATCATCCCAATCTCCATGCTTAATCAACTCGTTCACATCTAGACCGGAAAAACTGGAGCATGAAGCGGCCGTCGACGGAGGTTCAGACGTCACCGTCGACGTTACTTGTCCTAGAATCAACTGGTTCGTCCCATACCGGTGTTGATGGTGATGATTATGAGCAAACGGTTTGTTATCGGCGATTACCGGCGTTTGAAAGCTAATGTAACTTTGCCTGTCGTAATCGGAATCTCCGCTGCTTGTTTCAACCACCGCCGGTGATTTTCTGGTAGATACTTCTTTCCATTCCGGTAACGTTTTTTTGTAGCACGGAGATCTCTTCAGTATTCTACACAAAGTCCACACCTCCTGCATGCACGCAAGGTGTTCGACGTAAGTCTCGTGAATATAATACAAAAAAACATATTGAAAATCTAGATCTGATAAGGTAGGGTTTGTTCTTACAGCTTCTTGGCCGAGCGATTTGCCGTCGACGTGTTTGTTGTTATGATTGTTGGAGTGAGGAGGAGGAAGACGAAACTCGTGCATCATCCATTCGGTTTTGGTGCCTTTACCGGCACTGCCGCGGTAGTAAACGAGAGATTTTTTGAGACCGATGCAGATGGATCCATCGTCGGAGTAAATTGGACGGTCGATGCCGGTGGCTTTCCAGAAACCAGATCCGGTCACTCTGTTAGGTCGTATACTGTTCCTATACTTCCTTCCTCTTCTACAAAAGAAGTACCATTCTTTCTCTCCAGAATTACCACCTTCTACACCAGTTTTAAACAACAGAAATCGTTAATCAGTTGATGTGTTTTGATTTAATTAAGTTATATACAAAACTGAGTATTTGTGATCGCAATTCCATCGCAAATCAGTCAGCAAAAGGCTATTTGTGACTGTTTTTCGACCGGTAAACATCTGTGACTGCTTTTAGCGACCAATATTTCAGTCTCAAATTTTACAATCGGTCATAAGTTATAACCACGAAACCCTACAAAATACTAATATCTGCACGATTTGTTCGAGTTTTAACAGATTATGGAAACTCTTCGTGGACCCTATTCTTTGAGTGAGATATTACTGGTTATGTTTGTTTGTTATCTTATGGAAAAAGCGGTCAAACATCAACAATCAAACGATTGTCTATGTACCTTTAATTAACTCCAAGTGTTTTTAATGCAGAATCAAACAAGCATATAAAAAGATAAATCGGTTCATACTTGGAAGATCCCAAGGATCATATTTGTAGATGTCAATCTCCTTGATGAGTTCGATACTGATCGGTTTCTTCTGAACCTTCCGCAGCAGATAGAATCCAACAAGTTCTTCATCCAGCGGATGAAATCGAAAGCCTGGAAGAGGTACGTCTTCTTCTTCTTCTTCGTCAACTGTATTACAACTAGGGTTCTTGTTCAACTGAGTATCCATAGATCCTGCTAACTGTTTTCTATATCACTATATGGATTACTGTGTGTGTGTGTAGAACCTTTACCTTTGTGTCTTATATGAAGTAAGGATATGATATTGTATGTGAAGAGAGTTAAAGCCTAAAGGGATGAATATTTCAACTCGGTCAAAGTCATGAACATTGACTTGGTGGTTATTTTTAGGGCCCACAAATCTGAACTTCTTCAAATTCATAAAGTCTTTGGTCCTTTTTTCCTCCCCCACACAAGTTAATATCGTTCGAGACGAAACTTAGAACTTGACATAAAGGCAACGAACAAAGAAATAATGTTCTCAAATGTCTACCTCATTCTCTTCTTTCTAATTGATTATTTGACGTATCAAAATAGATATTTTGATCGTTAATTTTATATATATATAAAAAAGAAGGGTTATGTTCAAATGAAAACTAATAAATACTTGAGAACTCGCGAAAACTCGTTAAAAAATCAATTAAAACTAATTTTTTTTGTTTTCACTATCTTTATTATTAAAATATAACATAAAAAATAATTTATCTATTCAATTAATTCATTCATTCTCTCTAAATTATCCTTAAAAAAATTTATATACATGTGTAAATGGTAAACACTTACACATGTGTAAGTGGTAAACTTACACAAGTGTATATTTTTTTTAATATATGAAGATATGTAAAGTTACATATATAAATTCATTTTTTTATGTTGTATTCTAACAATAAAACTAGTAAAAACAAAAAAAAATGGTTTTGATTGGATTTTTGACGAGTTTTCGCGAGTTCTCAAAATATTTAGCAGTTCTCAAATAATTCATTCCCTAAAAGAGAAACTACTATAAAATGCAATTTTTATCTTTTTTACTAATACATATAACGTACATAATTTAATGTAACACAATTTAGACCAAACTAAGATCCCTTAGACTTGAACTCCAGCAAGGAACAAAAAGTGATTGAACAAGAACAAGAACTTTCAACTGCATAATCGTAATAGAATATTTGTATTCCTTTCAAACTAATTTACCGAAGACAAAATGAGAGTTTAAACTATATATATATGGAAATGATGGCATTGGATACCTCTGTTAATAGAAAATTTGTCCGACAACCATCAAACAGGGTACACAACCTTTTCTAATCCCCAATTAACATCAAATACTTAAAATTAGACCTGAAAGCTTATGTTGAAATGAGTCGTTTGAAGTAAAATGTCAAAACATGCTTTATCGCTATATATTTTACGGCGGCTAGTGGAGATGGTGGAGGTGGAGATGGCAATGACAATGGTGACAGTGTGGTAATGTTGCGGTGGTTGGGGGGGAGGACAATGGTGGTGGTGGAAAGTGGGAATTGGTGGCCGCACGACGATAAGTGGGTGGTAGCACTAGAAAATGGTCGTAGGTGGTGAATTCATTTGGACCTGTTTTAAGTTAATAAGTTTTATAAGAATAACCAATTATACTTATTATATAATTTCAAGAGACCCAAATTGACCGCTATACAATCTAAGATTACCAAATGAACTCAAATGCAACTTTTTTACTTTAATCTAACTCATTTATTGAAAAATAATTTAAATCCACCCATTCTCAAAATTAACTAGTTATTATACTATCTTTGGGGTTTTGTTTTTGCCTAGCCGTTTTTATGATAAAAGAAGTAAAACTCTTGTTCTTGTTAATATTATAAATTATAACTAAATCTCAAATTTAATATTTTAGGACACATTCGATGGACGTTTAACTTTAAGGCAGTGTTTGGTATGCATGAATGTATGATGGAATAGAATGAGTCATTACGTTGAAATGAAACAAAATATGTTTGGTAATCACATAGGAACGGAATGGACCATTACATAAGGAATGTGATTCTTTTTCTTCTAATGATTTTCATTCCTTGGGAGAGGGGTGTTTTTTTTCATTCATTCAAAGAATGAAATGATTTTTATGCCCATACACACGACCCGACTCATGACCGGAACCATGACCCGACCCATGACTCGACCCATGACAACCCATGACCCGATCCATTACTCGACCCATGACTCGACTCGACTCATGACCCGACCCATTCCCCGCACCATGACCCACCCATGCCCCGAACCATGACTCATGCCCAGTTGTTTGTCCCGACTCATGCCCTCCTGATCCATGACCCGAACCATGATCCGACCCACGACCCGAACCCTGACCCGACCCATTCCCCACCCCCTGACACGACCCATTCCCCACCCCCTGACTAACCATGCTGTAGAATCTAATTATTTTATAAGCTGTTGTCATTAATGTATTTCTTTTTGAACTTTGATTAGTTAGTTTATTTACTTGTATTTTCAGTTTCATGTAATTTACTGCTTCTATTAGTTTAAGTCTGGGCCATCGAAACTATCTAGTTTCGATTGAGTTTTGTTCAATCGAAACTAGTAGTTTCGATAGATAGTATAGTTTCGACATGATTGTTCTTTCTCTTGTAAATGCTCACCGAAACTAGTAGTTTCGGTAAGCATAGTTTCGATGCTTGTCAACTTACTATAAATAGCCTAGTTTGAGAATTTCTAGGGTGAGGATAGCGGCCATAACCCTGAATTTCTCTCTTTCATAGTTTTCTGAATCAATACACATTTGGAGTTATTTCATCTGTTGTTCTTATAATTTCATATCTTATTTGTGTTGATTCCTGTGTGGTTTGCTTGTTTATCTTCACCAATTCAGTTTCTACCATCTGTTTCACCACCATACACACAAATTCCGCCTGTGTGTGTGTAATCGATCTGTTGAGTGATTTCTGATTGAAATCTGGACCTACACATGCCCAGATCCATGACCAGTCGCTTGACCCGACCCATGCCCTCCTGACCCATGCCCTCCTGACCCATGAGCCGAAACATGACACGAACCATGGCCCGAACCACTGCCCTTGCTCCGACCCATGACCCGCAGCATGTCCCGAACCATGTCCAGCCTTATGACCCGAACCATGTCCCACCCCATGACCCGACCCATGGCCTGATCCATGACCCTTCCCATGACCGTCCCATGCCCCGTCTCATGCCCCAACCCATGACTCGACCCATGCCCTGACTCATAACCCGAACCATGACACGTCCCATGACCCGAACCATGTCCCGAACCGTGGCCGGTCCCATGACCCGACCCATAAGATAAATTTATTAGTTAAAAATATTTTACTTTTCATAAAATATTTTCCTGACTACCAAACTGCATGAAGTAATGATTCATTTTATTCTCATAGCCCATAGGGTAACCAAACAGCCAAACAGGAAAATGAAATAGTAATGATTCATTTCTTTCCTTTGTTCATTCCATTCACTCGTTCATTATATTATCTCATACCAAACATACCCTAAAGTTAGCCATATTATTGTGTTTTTCCCTTTTCTTTCGAAGTACTCATTTAGTTAATTATTATTTTATACTTAGTTTATTTAGAACATATAATAATTTATAACTTATACGTAAAAATTATGGAAAACATAAACTATCATATAATAGGAACCATTTAAAGTAGGATTTAAGAAGAAGACCTTTGGTAAAGTGAAATAAAATATTTTTCTACTACACCACCTCTAAAAGTTAATCTATGTTTCCTACGAAATAAATAACTATATACGAATAAGATTAACAAATTGTTACTTAGATTGTGCATGAATATGACATTTTGTAATGTCAAACTACAACTTTGACAAAATACCGGAAAAACAAAGAAATAAAAGATAGCAATGGCGGCTCAGAAATAGTCAGCAATTTCATCCTCTCTTTGACCTTACCTCAAACACAATGTAGCAAACAAAATTGTATAAATACAAATAATACACCAAACTTTAATTATAAAGTTTAATTATTATCTAATAATAATTTTTAAGTTCGATATTAAAATAACATATCACTTTAAAAAAATACGCTAAATAGCAATTAAGTTTATAAGTATTTTAATCAGGATAATTAGTTTTTAACCTGAAAAGAAGTTCACAGAAACATAATATTATCAAGACTTCAATGATTTTGTAGTTTGATAATAGTTTGACAGACTTTATTAAAAATCGATATTAATACTTTGTTGCTATTTAATATATTTTTTTTAAAGTTATTTATTAAATCATAGTAGTTACTAGTTTTTTTTAAGTGTAAAATATATATTATAATTCGTAAAACATAAAGAAGCGGCTGATTAGTCAATAAATTTGTGAAGGGGTTAATATATACTTTAAAAATAAAGAAATCGACACCACATATAATAGAAAACTAACTGAATAAACAGTATTGATTTTTAGTAAAACTATAAGTGTAATGATTTTTAAGTAAAAGTAAAAATAGACGTTTAGTAAACTATATGTATGTCTACGTCATTCAAAGCCAAGTTAAATTATTAGGAACTTTTTGAATATAAGAAAAAAAACAACAAATTTGAGTAAATAATGTAAATGGGTTCCGTGAGCCGTCTAGGATCTTTGTTCCAATCTTTATGCTGACACGATAGTTTAAATTTTTAATCTTTCTTTCTTACTTCTTTTAATTACTTTCTTTATTCATGACACTTAATACATCATCGTTTATCCAAATTAAACCTGGTAAAACAACGAATCGGATAGGGTCGATCCAGGTAACAAGTCAAAGCAATTTGGGTCAAACTGTGACTACATTAAAACAGATTCCGAGCAAAATAGGTTTGGATTAAAACACATTGTTTTAGAAAAAAACTATCAGCTTGGTTCAAGTGAAAAATAATCTTTATTAAAATGGGTTCTGATTGAAATAAGTCATTTTAGAAAAAAAAAGTATCAAATTAAGTTCACTAGCTATATTTTTTATAACAGCTAATGGAGGTGGCGGTGGCGACTCGACAACTGCGACTATGGTGTTAGCATCATGGTTTTGCAAGTGGCGGTAGCGACAACAACGAGGTGGTGTCAACGAGGCAGTAACTGTGTGCTGGTGGTGGTGTCGAAGACGAGTAGGTGGTGGCGACAAACAGTGGTCGTGTGTGGTGCTGACCCATCATCCGTTTTAAGTTAACAAGTTTTATAAAACTTATAAAAGTGTTTATGGTTTAGAATCTTTTAATAGGGAGAGGTTTTCAAAGAACCATAGAAACCCTAATGGGCCTAACCTAGACATATTCATATAAATACATAAATACAAAATACTATATTTAATATCCCCCATAGTTCGAGCTGGAGCAAGGTGAATGCTCAAACTGGATATGAAGTTCTCGAACAATTGGCAAGAAAGACCTTTCGTGAATATGTCTGTATATTGTAAGGATGATGGAATGTGTAGCAGTAAAATATGACCAATACGAACTTTCTCCCAAACAAAGAGGATATCGATTTCAAAGCGCTTCGTACATTGATGTTGAACCGGATTGTTGGATAAGCATACAACCGATACATTGTCTCAAAATACCACAACAGCTTTCCGCAAAGTAGCAGCGCTAGTGGCCGATTTTATCACCGGGCTAAAAGTCCTTGTACAATCGATGCTGTGTGCAACAACAAAGGATTTGAAATCATTGTTGTTAAATTCACCACCTAGATCACATTCAAAAGATTTAGTTTTTCTATTAACTTATGTTTGAAAAAATTGTTGAAACTTTGTAAAACTTGAAATGGGTTTTAGATTTAAACTTAAGTGGATAGACCCAAACATATTGTGAAAAAATATTATTGAGGACCATGTAATATTTGTAGCCCGAATTAGAAGCTACAGGTGATGTCCACAAATCACAATGAATAACAGAATTAGAATCATAAAATGGCAATCGTTTACTGTTTGACAATTGACAAGAGTGACAAATACGAGACACGTGATCTTTATTACACGAAACAGAAAAACGACGGTCAAGGACATCTAAAACTTGAGTTCCTGGGTGATCAAGTCGATTATACCATCAGATGGATTTAGCTAAAACAAGACAAGTGGGTGTTTGTTGTGGAGGTGTGAAAGTATAAAGATCACACGAGCTATTGTGGCGGGAAAGAATCCGACCACTCGTGAGATCTTTCAAAGTAAAACTAAATAGGTCAAATTCAACAGAAACATTATTATCCATTGAAAAAGGTGAACAAATAAAAGGTTTTTAATGATTTGTGGGCTGTAAAGAATATTAGGTAAATGGCACGTAAGGTTAGGAAGGGAATGAAATCATGTACCGGATCATGTAATTGGTAAACATTGGCCGTTTCCGACCAAAATTGTACTTGTAGTAGATGAAGATGGGTACCAAATTTTACCTGGATCGTTGGAAATGTGAGATGATGCACTCGTACCCATATACCAAGACGGGTCTGTATAGTTGGACTGTATATTCTGAAAGACAGCAGCATACCTGACAGTGGTCTGACCTGTAGTAGGTGTCTGATTGGCCATCTGTGTCGAGGTCTGGTTCGGGTTTGGACACCAGGGCCATGATGGTGGAGCCTACCAGGCCCTCGACGGGTATGCTCCAGGCGTTGGTTGATTTGAAGCCGTAGCTTTCCTGATCTTGTCAGCCATAGAAGGAAAACCTGAACAACTGCAAACTGATCCAAGGCAGATTACGAAAAATTATCGAAACGACAAACGAACCGAACGGTTAGGGTCGGACCGGAGTTCTGACCAACCTAAAAAAATGGTGGCCAACGGACCGGTGACGCGCCCTCATGCACGGGGCAAAGGCGGTGTGTGGCAGCTGAGCGCGAAACTGAGGTGATGCGTGATTCAGTGGCGGATTTCGGCTGGTGTTAGATCAGGATAAGCCAATCATGATGGCGGCTGTGGTGAGAGGTAAGGAGCTCTCGAAAAAAATTGTAGGGTTTGCGCTTGGAGAGTCTTGGCTCTGCTATCATAAAAGTATTTATTGTATGTGGTAAACCCTTTAAATAGGGAGAAGTTACAGAGAACCCTAAAAACTCTAATGGGCCTAGCCTAGACAATTCATATAAATACATAAATATAAAATAATATATTTAATAACTGAAGTGTTTTTGAATCATTGTATAATTTGAGTAGATCTTAATTGAACTTTATAATTTTAGTTAACCCAAATGAACCCATACACAATTTCTTGTGCCCAAATAAACCAGGTTTTTTTAAGAATGTGCCATAATTTGTTGTGAACATGTGTATTAATTTGAAAACTATAAATTATCTCTTAATAAAATAAATAAGAAAGTAAATTCACATAAAACACTAAGGGTGCGTTTGGTTCGCGGAATGTTTTTGAAGGAATTAGAATTCGTCAAAAGAATTGGAATTTTAAGGAATTAAATTTGGAATTGTAATTTGTCCAAGTGATTTGGAATTGTAATTTGTTCAAATGATTTGGAATTTAAAAGAATTGGAATCTATTAAAGGAATTTGAATTCCTAATCTATTTGAGTAACAAAACAATCATAAATGAATTAAAAACTATCACCATGACCACCACCTACTAAATGTTGTCGGCCCCGCCACTGTCGGTTCCCCACTAACTGAAACACCCTACTTATTTTACTATTATTTTGTCAGAGTTTAATACGGAAAACGGTCCCAGTTTATCAAAACCTTGTCATTTAATGACTAAGGTATATTTTTTATTTATAAATATTGTTTTACATTTACAATATTATGTAACATAAAAGTCTAGGGATTCTTCATTTCATCCGGCCTCATCCATAGGAAGCTTTATTCCATGTGCTTCTTTCCTGCAGTGTTTGAAAAACGATTTTGAATTAACTTATGCTAAGTAAGTACACTGCATCATTCCTTTTATTATGAACCCCTTAGATTCTTATTATTGTTCAAGTTTCCCAGGCTCTCGGCGCTCCCGTGACCATCTCCGGACGTACCTATGGTCACGTAATTCGTATATTTTATGGCTTTGCTAACCCCCTCGCGACCATCTTCGGACATACCCCCGGTCCGAGTTTTTGGGCAAGGTTCTTATACTCGTCAGTATAGACCCCTTGCATTTGTCACGAAAACTTATTCATTCCTCAGTCCCGTAGGCTTGGAATCTTTTTCCTCCTCAGCCCCGTAGGCTTGGAGTCTCTTTTTAGTTTTCTTCTTTATTATTGAGATCTACCTTACAGGCCGGGTATCTCATTTCATTTGGGACCTTGAGTATTTCAGACTCACAGCCATCCAAATGTATCAAGCATTTGTTTTCATTTCACGTATATGCTTGATTTATTTTCCAACCAGTCCTTTCCTTGAAATTTTGTAACGGTTTCTCCACGATGCATTAAAAGGGTATATATATAGGAAGTACAAGCGGTGTATCCACCACCCTTTTAACACTTCGTGAATACTCCGTTATTCCATTTTAGGGTTTAGACTCATTCTATCATACTCATTCATACTTGCACGTATCATCATGCATTCACGTATTCATATTCATCATGCATCACATATTCCATGTATTCATGGATTCAATTTCATCATATATTCATACTCATCATATATTGTAAACTGGGGCGATTATCCTTCCAGAGCAGTACCTCCAACAGAGATCTTCCCAGGAAAGAGTGACGGGTCTAGGAGAGATTTATACACCACTCTTTCCTTAGACAGAACATTTCGTTTGTCAGATAACTACATACTGGTCGGAAGTTCTCCCGTACGTTTACTATATTTTCATTACTGTCTTTTAGTCTATACCCCTAAACATTTATAATGGTTTCACCACGAAGCACCAAGAGGTTTATATATAGGAAGTATCAGCGGCGTATCCACCACCCCTTGAATACGTCGTGACTACTCCATTATTCCCGTTTAATGTTTAGACTAACCCTTCATTACCCCGTACCCTCGTCATATACATAGCACATAACACATATCATTTAATCACATAATCGTGTCTAGGGTACTGGTCCAGTGTACTTACATTATCCTCGGATAGTTCCTAAGTTCGTTCCTTTCTTTAAACGTTTCTCTGGACTCGAACCGCACTCGTACTCAAACGCGTCGCACCGAGACCCTTGCTCCTTCTAAAATTCGTGTGTATGTGAGGTGGTGGTGTTTGTGATGTTTTCAAATGGATGGCCAAAGCCATCTATTTATAGGGCTGAGATGCCACCCATGTCGGACCGATATCCCTGGTGATGTCGGTCCGACATCCAGGTGAGGCGGTTTATTGGCTTGGTGAGTACATAGCGGACTGCTATGTATATGGATGTCGGTCCGCTATGTGCATAGCGGATCACTATGGTTTCATGTCGGTCCGATATCTGTTTTACACGCGTCAAATCTCATGGTGAGTCATCCACCACGTGTCATCTTCTGAGTAATTCCTTGCCTCCTACATGTCGGACCGTTATCCCCTATGATCGCTTTCATAATTTTTCATTTTCAGCTCCTGAACTTTAAGTCAATTACATTCTGACCCCTTATACTTTAATAAAATATCATTTTAACCCCTAGGGTGTCATCAAATGACCATTTTAGTCATTCCACTTGTATTTCTTTTGAATTTGGGGTGTTACACTAACCGACGCCACCGACCACACCCCGCCACCGTCACCCCACCACCGATCGCCACCACCACAGATGCTCAGCTTATTAAAGAATCATCATATACGACTAATAACGAATAAAGTTTTCTTATCATTTTTTTATATTTCTTATCAATAAAATTTTCAAAAAAACCGATCGAGAGAGATCGCGGTGATGACTTGGAAAATTCAATCTCAACAGACCGGAATGCATGCATCTCTATATAGAGATCTGTTTGCGAGTCGATATTCCCGCTGAACCGAGCGATCTTTTTTCAAAATCAATTGAAATTTGTTTCTAAATTGACCTTTTTATTTATTTTCTTAATTTTGAAATCTTTTGATTTTGTTTGTTGAACGAAGGATGTTATAATGAAGATACAAAGCTCACTCTTCTGATTTACAAGTTGAGGAAACTCTGGCGGCGTTTGGCGGGGGACGGTGGTGGTCGGGGCGAGAGTAGCGGCAGTGGTCGTGGCGAGAGTGGTGGCTGTAGTATGGGCGCGAGTGGCGGCGGTGTACGGCGACAGAGACGGCGTGCGGCGGGGTCGACAGAGGCGGCTTGCGACTAGGGTCGACAGAGGCAGCGTTTGACAAAGGTACCGGGGGTGGCGGGCGGCGGCGGCAGGGTCAGGGTCGACGGTGGTCGACGGCGCGGTTGGGGGTGCGGATGTGACAACGATGAGTGGTCGGAGATTCCATTTCCTTTTGGTGAATTCCTTCAAATTTTGAAATCCTTTATTTGAAGGAATTAATTCCAATTCTAATTCTTTTATCAACCAAACACGTTAAGAATGGAATTCGAATTCCAGTGAATTCTGCGAACCAAACACGTTGACCAACGGAGTTCAGATTCCAATTCCATAGAATTCCCACGAATTAATGCCAACCAAACGGGCCCTAAATGAACGAAGAAGGTTTGAGATTTTATCCTTTTTACATGTTCCCAGTACCCTTTGATGAAGGTTGGTGTGAGCTTATGTAATAGGTTTTCATATACCTACACTAAGAAGTATGTATACTTCATTTACCTGCTCATAATCGGGTCTTTTACGAGCAGGGTTTGATGTAGCATTGTTTGGAAGCTTTTTCGGTTCTTTTTCTGTCAATTGATATACTATTTGTCCATCTTTTTATACTATGCAGCTAGAGGTTAAAGTTGTATTCAGCCTTTTAACGAGTCCTTGTATGTATGTCATGATCATATCCATCTTCTAATCCATTCCTGACCCGTTTTAACAATTCTGATTATGATTCTATTGGTAATGTTGTAGAGGTTGTCTTTGATGGTACACGTTGCCACAGTTGAACCATTAGCTCGATTTATGACTCCATTATTGTTGTATGGTTAATAGGGTAGGCGTGACCCTTGACTGAAAGTCATGTGCTCATCTTTAGTCTTAGTACTAGATAAAGGCCAGTTTATATGAGTGATTTAAATCGCCACATATTATACATATCTTTTGTACCCCGGGTTATAGAGGTACTACCTTGTCCCATGTCTTTGAGTAGCATATCAAGTTTATTTCCAATATTGGTCATGTTGGAAAAAGTGTTAGTAAGATGGACCCGACAACACCGGTTCAAAACAAACGATCTAAAAATGTCACACCCTAGTCCCATACACTAGTTAGTCGTGACGAATAGTATAGAAACACACAGCGGAAGCTAAAACCACAAGTTCTCTTTATTGATAAAATAACTGTTTACAAACTCTTACAAAAGACTATTACATTGAGTAACTAGTTCCTCACAATAACAAGACAAACAAGTCTTCTTGCTCCAATTGCTTGACCTGGAATGCCAACCTACAATCCATCATCCAATAACCAGCACTTATCGAGCACCTAAGATATGTGCCCAAAACAAGACGGGTCAACTTAATGTTAGTGAGTTCATGAACAGACATACTTTCCAAATCCAGTTTTAAACAACCATCTTGAATATCATATCAAAGCTAGATAACAAGAATATCATGCAATATCACAACCATCTGCCATATAACTGAAATAGATGATAAACCGACCATACTATCGAAACTGAAAAGTAGTCTAATGCCGAAAATGAACAGTATATAGCCCCGAAACTGAAGGCTTGGTCATACCATAAGAATTACAATCATGATAAACCCCACCACAACAAGAATTGCGAAAGCTACACTTTTATCTGACGCATTGATAATAATTCAAGATGCTTTCTGATCGCGTGTCGAAGGTTAATCAAAAATATACTTAAAAACTGATCATTAGCTACTTTAGACTGTAGTACGGAAAGTAAGGTTGTCGAACCCACACGGAATTCGTGGAGAATGCTATTTAACTATTACTAAATAAAAATACAGAAACTACTTGAACTTTGAATGTTAATTTGGAAAACAATTGCTAAAGCAACAAACTTTAATTTAGTGAAAGTGATTAAGAGAAAAGGGATTGCTCCTGGGTTCAAATTACAAATGCCAGTGATAATCTTAGTAAATACTTGTTGAACTCCACATAAACATGGATTGCAAACACAATGATTGATAAATAGATAAAAGCCGGAATATTTGACTGTGCTGATTAACGATATAAAATCGAATAATTGACACCTGTTAAATAACTAGCTAATTAACTACCAATTTCAGAGCATAAGACTTAATGAATTCAATGGTTCACAATTAGAAAACCGAGTAACTGATGAAGAAACCACATCCCAAGAACCAAATCATTTAATCAATAATGGAAACAAAAGGCTGCAATTAACCATACGATTGAATCACAAATCTCATCCAACAAAGTATAAACCTAGAAAAACTTACAAAACACAAGTAATCATACACCCGGGAACAACTACAAGTGATTTAGCTACGCATAAACATGATTGCACCTTTAAAACTTAATCCGGAATTACAAAACATCAATGAATGAATTAGAAAGCTTTAGGCACCCTCAAGATCGCCCAAAAGTCGTCCAAGAAGCTCCAGGGAATGAATGATTACGACCTTTAGGGTTTGGGCTTGAATATAAACCAAAAATCTCCAAAATCCCTAAAAAATCTCCTTTTGGCGTAGGCAACGCCGACTTGGCGTAGGTTACACCCAAAACCAAACTCCTACGCTGACTCCCCTAATCAACGCTGACTCAAAAGCCAAAAACTCCGACTTGGCGTAGGTTACGCCCAAAACCAAACCTAATTTTCATACTTAGCTCGTCGAAACACCCCAAATCCATATATTATGGCTCTAGTAACTCATTTTCTAGCATGGGATATGCTTATGTCAAGTTTTGCACTATAGAACTTCCTAATCAGTCTTCATCTTTTAATAGTTTCAAGTCCATTCCTTCTACTTCCTCCCAAATGCTTCCAAAACACATACTTAGCATCCAAACACCTATAAATCATAAACACATGCAAAGTAAACGCGTTCCATATGATAATTCAACTAAGAATATGAAATTAAGCACAAAAACTCTCATACAATCACACACCCATCACTTTCGCGTACTTAAACAATTGTCGGTTAGACCGAAACACATCCCATTTTATAAATGTTCAGTTACAATCTGCTCTCACGCTGTCTGCTAACTGGTATTATCCTATGGACAAGATAATACTATTTAGTCTATATCTTAGATAGTATAACCCTCTCATGGATGCCTCGTCATCCCTATCCTAATACCTATCTTTGTTGGCATTACCCGGGCATTTCCCGATGCCCATGCCAACGCTTAGGGTATAGCCTTACTAGTTGGCACTTCCTGGGTATTTCCCTAATGCTCGTGCCAACCCTTGGGGCTATCCGATCCTAACTGTAACACCCAAAATTTTCAACCAATTTTAACTTTCAACACACGCGGAAAATAAGTCCTAGTTAACACTCTTGACAAAACAACACATGTTAAATTACAACAAAATGACAACATAACTTGTTTTAAAACATGCGACCGACATCTCAAAACAACAACACGTTTCAATATCTAAGAGATGACTCAAAACAAGTTTAATGAACCCCAACAAAGAGTTCCAACTCTAACCGCCAACATCCACGAAAAGGAATGAGAATCCAAACCGACACGAAGCGTGACCCGAGACTTCAAACCGGAGCTTTACCTACATGAAACACCATAAAACAACCATTAGTAATGATATATGACCAAAAACGACATTTCAACATTTTGGGCGTAAATGTGACCGTAAACAGCCCCATATGGGTGTAAATTACGGCCACCCACCGTAATTTACGGCCAACCCAGTGCAAAACCCATTTTTTGAATTCCTCATGTCGAGGCACCCCAAATTCATATATTATGACTTTCGTAGTTCATTTTCTAGTCTGAGATATACTCAAAAGAAGTTTGGACTTTTTCTAATAACACATATTATCGCCTATACATGTTTAACCCCAACCCGAATGCCAATTAGCACCCAAAACTTCAAATAACACATAAAACGCCTTAGATACATTAGTTAGTTAATCGCCACTAACCGACCTTACTCCTTTGTGAGGTTCTAAAGACCTCAAACACCACAAAACGACTATGTGAAGTTCATGACCTCAATAACACCCGTGTGAGGTTCCTAGACTTCAAATACCACAAACGACTTATGAAGTTCATGACCTCAAATAACTACCGTGTGAGGTTCTTAGACTTCAAACAACGACGACATTAGTGAAGTTCAAAGACTTCAAGCGACAACGACATTAGTGAAGTTCACGACCTCAATTAACCACCGAGTGAGGTTCTTAAACTTCAAACACCAACTTTTAACATACATACAAGTGTACACACATGACACCATTCAACATTTATAACCCTTACGTTATCACCAACATGTGGGATTCAAAGATCCCAAATTCACCATTTATACTTGTGAAGTTTAATGACTTCAATTATACCTTATTCGCCCCATTTGTTTGACTCTAAACCACATAAGTCAAATTCACCACATTTGTTTGACTATAAACCACTTAAGTCAATTACCACATTTGTTTGACTCTAAACCACACAAGTCAAATTCACCACATTCGTCTGACTATAAATCACTTAAGTCAATTACCACATTTGTTTGACTCTAAACCACACAAGTCAAATTCACCACATTTGTTTGACTATAAACCACTTAAGTCAATTACCACATTTGTTTGACTCTAAACCACATATGTCAAATTCACCAAATCTACATACACACATTTGCACATATGATAATCAACAAAATCAACATGTATACCAAGTATATGAATTTAATACCACCTATCATCACTAAGTAAGTGCAAAGCACTTACCTTTGCTAAACATGACTCGTTTGATCCTCCAAGCTAGCTTCCTTACCACTTGATTACCTATATGACCCATTTACAAAATAGTAATCCAAAAGAACACCAATTGACACCCAACACACCTTTATGATCTATAAATCAAGATTCCAGCTTAGTTTGGTTATTACAACCTTAACCAAACCTCTAATACCCCATTCATCCTTTCAACCCGTTTTGACCCGTTAGGAAATCACCCAAATTTACCCAACATTTAACATCATAATTCACCCATTATGATTATGGTTTATACTTGGTTTAGTGTTCATAGACACACCACAACATCATTCATCTTTTAAACACCATTCAAAACCTCTAATTTAGGTCCTCAAGAACCCTAAATTTCAATTCATGAAATTGGATGAGGTTTCTTACATAACAACGTGTCTATCAACTCCCTGGACACTTACCCAACCTCAATTTATCATTCTAACATCGATTAATTGAAAACTCTCGAATCACCATCAAGAACCCTAATTCTTGAATAATCAAATTAGATATTTAGATGATGTTATCCACCTCCCATTACTTCAATTTAAGCTAGATAACTATTAATCTAACATCAATTTCACCCAATCTCAACCCAATTTGGATTTCACCCAAAACCCACCAAGAACACCTCAAATGGTGAATCAAAGATTGAAAGGAAGACTTACTTGATGCTTGGAAGATGATGAGCATATCAAAACCTTCAGATTTCGCATGCAACAATTTGAGTTCGTGATCTCAGCCCCTCTTTCTCTTCTCCTCTTCTTTGCAAACTCAAGAACACACACTTGTGTGTGTGAAAATCACAGCCCCCCCAACAAATCTGACTTTTCAAAATATACAAAACAGCCCCTCAACTTTCAATTTTGGCTCCATTCGTCCAAACTACAAAAAAACTTAATGTTTGTAACAAACCTCCAACTTTCCATTTTATTTATTTACACCCCTATAATATAATATGATTATATTATAATAATAATTCGGAAGTTGGTTCGTTACACTAACTAAGGGGGAGGACTTACCGAAAGACTATTTACGACACATTGATGTAGATTTCCTCGTCCCTCGCTCCTAAAATGACTTGATTGTAACCCCAAACGGGTATTTCAAGCTCAGGATTCTCACAATAGAGCATTCCAAAAGAAGTGGGATTGGATACTAAATGAAAACACCTAATGCCCTATTTATAGGTTGATTCTAGGTCCGTGATGGACCATCATGGGTGATGACGGTTCGTCACCGCCATAGGTTGGTTGAGTCAATGTTCCACGTGGCGATTTCCGGTGTTCTCTTTGAAATTGCGGCATGACGGACCGTTACGGCCGGTGACGGTCCGTTACAGCCGGTGACGGTCCGTTACGGCCGTAACGGATCGTTACACCTGCTGACGGTCCGTTATCGCACCTTTTTCATATTCTTCTCGTCGAGTCACCCAGGTTTTCATATATTATGGTTTTTGTAACTCATTTCCTAGCTCGAGATATGTTTATATGAAGTTTTGGGCTGTTTCCGATCGAACCGTCTTTTTGTTTCGCATCCGGTTACGTTCTAGAGTCGCGTATCTTAACCGACACTTTTCCTAACTTATTGTTTAGTGTCTTACCAATCCCTAAACGTTAATGGTTTGAAATTTCAGGGTGTTACAAAAAAAATAGATAGAACCCGGTTAGTTTGAGATATAAATACACCACTCAAACGAACGCGTAGGGCCGGATAGAGGGTATGAATAACTTGAGATACAGACACACCACTCAAGCTAGTTCATAGGGCAATCCAAATTCAAGCCGAGATACAGTCGCACCACTTGGGTTCCAATGATCACCATTCAGTTTTGCCGGAACTGAACTAGCATTAGAAAAAAGCTCTCAACTCACTAACGTGAGATAAAAGACTCACACTTTTTTTTTCTAAAATCGTCTCTCCTTTTTTTCATTCCTCATTCTTTTAATAGATACACGTAGATGTTTACATTTGAAGGAAAAAAAAAGCAACGGTAACTGATAAAAATTGAATTCAAACAGAAAACAGATAGGCAACGGTAATTCGAGATACAGAAACATCACCCGAACCAGTCGTTGAGCAAATTCTAAACTCGAATTGAGATACAGTTTCACCACTCAACCCTAATCTAGATTCCAAAAAACGCCATTCAAGTTTGCTACACTTGAACTAGCAATGGAAGGATCAATTAACCCATAATCCAATGAGATAATTTAACCAAGAAACATTTTTTTTCAAACATAAAAACTCACTGCTCGATTCTCCTTTAAATAAATAATTACAAGGTTTCTTTCTTTTTTTTGGAAATAAAACTGACGCACTTATCAAGGGGCGGACCTACCTTGCCGGGAGGGGGTTCACCGGAACCCCCGAGTTTCGAAATTTTAGTGTAACGTTAGGTAAAAAAACTGATGTGAACCCCTTAAAAAATTATAGGGTGAACCCCCTTACAAAGTTTAACAAGTGATGTAGTGGTTTAGACTTTGCTTTATAATCTTGAGGTTGTGTGTTTGAATCCCCCACCTGACATTTTTTTAAAACCTTTTTTTAGCGATTTGGGCCTGATGGTGATGGATTCTTTATTTTATTTTTTTGGCGAATTGGACTTGTGGACTGGGTCTGTGCATCTTACATCTGGGCTTTTCCTTGTCTGGTAATCAACTAAAACTCAGAGGATGAATCGATGATTGAGGATTTGAGGGTTTCTCAGGAACAAATGACTAAAAGGCCACAACCGCTCACTGCCGCCTGCCGACCTGCCGCCACCGGGCACCATTGCCGCCTCCACGGCCACCGCTGTCCGCTGCCACCATAGGTTAGTTGATATATTGTTGGCTTGTTTCTTGCTCTTGTTAGATGTTATTGTTTAGTTTGAGTTAATCTAAAATTTATGGGAATTGGGTCAATTCAAGTTTTGATTCTTTACCCAACCTATCTGGATGTATTGACTGTTGATTGGTTAAATGCAGCTAACTAGAATTGGTCGAGATACTGTTTTATACGTTGAGTCCCTAATTGAGTCCATTATGAACATGACATCTAGACTTTCTATTGCTTTCGCAAAATCTCCAAGGGGTGTATCTGGTTTGTAATAGTCTGGCTATGAAAGTTTAACTTGAATTAGATATTGAATTTGATTCAAAGGTATTATTGTGGATATGTAAACATGTTAGAAAATTCAATTATTTGGTCATATTTGAATTGAAGTCAAATTTGAGGTGAATAGGTGATAATAGAAGTGGATTTTTTTTGTACATATGGTTGATATTTTAAAAATAAAAAGTTAAAAACTAAAATTGATGGTTCAAGAAGGGGATAAACTTATAAAGTTGTTATTTACTTGTTCACTTTTTATTCAAGATTTCAAAGTTTGTTCATTTACAACAAAATTCAACGTTAGTTTTGTTACAGGTTGTTGAAGTTTCAACATCCAAGACTTCAAACTTTGTCGTTCGAATATTAAGTGAAACCGCATCATCCACGGGTTGTGAACATAATTGGAGTGTTTTTGAAAGGATTCACACGAAAAAAAAGAAATAGATTAGAACATGAAAGACTAAATGACCTTGTGTTTGTTCATTACAACTTGCGTGTACAAAATAGGTACGATATCTTGAATTTTTTTAATTACATCGTAATTTACTTTTTAAGTGTTAATATTTGGGTAAATGTTTTTCTAGACTCAAATATGATAAGAGATCCTATGATCCGGTTGATTATGAAAGTATTAATTATACGAAATTTTGGGTGGTTGAAGAATAGCCGGAATGAGAACTTCATAATAATGATATAGATAGCATGTTTGGTGAGGAAGAGCTCAATCCGGTTTCTCAAATACAAGGTTACTTGTTATATATGTTATTTATCTTACATAATTTTAGTATATTATGATTATTAGTAACTAAAACTTCTTATTTAATATCGTAGGAAACTAAAATACTTATGCTTTTGTTGATGAGGATGGTGATGATAGTGAATTTCATCTTTTAAACGATCGTGAGTTTGATGCATTCAACACTTCAATAACATAAAACAATTGTACACTTTTATTTAAAAAAAAACTTTGTTGGAAAATTGAGTGCTTTTGGATTACTTTTTTATTATGGTTTAACTTTTGAATTATTTTTTATTATAGAATCATGTACTTTTAGATTATTTTTTGAGTTAAAGTTGTATTTTTATAGAATTATAAGGTTAACTAGTCAACCTGGTTGAACCGTCCGGTACAACCGGTTGAACCATTTCTGAGCCCAACCCGGTACGGTTTAAAAACCGGTTTTTAAAACATTGTATAATATAATATTATTAATTAATTAAACAAAATTGGGCGTTTTTCACTAAAAAACAGGCCCTATAATAATCAATACGTCATGCTGACGTAGCCAAAACGATGGTCAAAGTTGACTAATATTACGGTCTTGACTCTTGATTTTGTGTGGTTGAAAATATTTTGATCAATTCAAATTTGCAGTCGATTGGTCAGCAAATGTGTCCCCTTTTGGCTATATATAAAAGAAACTAGCCTATTCTATTCCTTGATGTATATTTACTGAGATCTAACTTCTTTAATTTAAAATTTAAATAGACTGCAAGGTTGTATTAAAATAGTATTTGCATCACCCAAACAATTGGTGGGTCTTTCGACTAAAATACATAGCTTTTCTAGAATCAACAACATTTGTCAGAGTCGAATAGAACTGATAAAACCTGTTATATGCTAAACGGATTGTGTTTCATTAGTTCTATTCGAACCTGACAAATGTATTGAGTCGAATCTGATAAAATTGTACATTGTGTTTGATCCAATCCTTGTATCAACCCAAATCATAAAGTGATGGTTTTGTTTTCTGGTTTCAAGATTAACCTAAATTTTTGTTTCGCTTTGAGTTTTTTCACTAAATAAACTGAAACCAACCCAATCCATATATCATTTAATTTTTAATATATCTTAGAACTTTATCATTAAGTAACTTATTTGTTAAATAGAAATATCTTTGTTTTGATAAATCACTATTTTACAAGTTAAAAACAAGGCTTAAAGTTATATTTATTGAGTCTAGGCACATGAAATGTTGTTGTTTTGTGACTTTGAGGTTATGGATTCGAGCCGTGACAAACAGCTTCCTGCATAAAGTGTAAGGTAAGGTTGCGTACATTAGATCGTGAAGCGATCCTGCCCCTCCCCTCCCCGGCCCCTGCGTAAATGTCGGAGCTAAGTCAAGCACTGGGTACACACTTTTTTTGCCAATAGCTGAAATAACCAAAATGAATCGAAATTGTGAGCCAAATCGATTTAACCAGAATCAAATGGTTTTCTAAACCTAACAAATATTTTTTTTTGTTTGGTTTCGGTTTTATCCAAAAAAGGAGTCAAACCAGATTGTACTCGCCATTGGTTATGTCCTTCTTATACATAGTTGATAAAGTTAGGGCTGCAAATAAACTGAACGTTCAGCGAACAGTTCGTGAACCGTTTAGGGGAAAGTTCGTTATGTTCGTTCTCTTAATAAATGAATGAACATGAACAAGAAATTCCGTTTGTTTAGTTAAATGAACGACCATGAACAGAGGTCGTGTTCCGTCATTATGTCCGTCAACGTTCGATAATGTGTTCATTTATGTTCGTTTGTGTCTGTTAATGTTCGTTCGGTCTTTAAAGGTTTTTATATTTTATACTAGCTTAGAACCTGTGTATTACACAGGGTGAAAAAAATATTAATATATAAAATTTTTAAATCTTTATATATATATATATATATATTGTATTACATATAATATCAATAGAAAACAAAATTAAAAAAATATGTAAAAATTAATATATAATCAAGTTTCAAAAATACATTAAATACTATCCAATTTAATTTGACTTTCATTTAATATTTAATTGAAAACATAAGGTAGGTAATTACATTTCAAAGTTTCTTATAATATTAGATAATTTAAAATAAATATGTTTTATTAGTATAATTAATAATTTATTTACAAATATAGTGCTATTGAAAATATGGAAATGTATTTATTAAGAGAGAGAGGCAGGAAAAAGTTTATAAAAGTGAATATGGAGGCGACACGTGGCATTGTGAAACCTTTATTTATTATATAGTATAGATTTTATCAATTAAAAATATTTGTTAATTGTGTTTATTATAATTATGTCAAGTTTGTGGAGATAATTATGTCAATCGTCAAGTACTTCATATTTATTTTTGGTGGATTTTTTGTAATGTTAATTTGAGATGAAAATGCTGATTTTATTCTCAAATGAATTTGTGTTCATGGACGTTCGTTTGTGTTCATTTTGAGTTCGTTTACGTTTATTATAAAATTATCGGACGAACACAAATGAACACGAACATGTTCATTTCCTTAATTAACGAACATGAACTCTCGTTTGGTTATGTGTTTGTGAACAGTTCATGAACATGAAATTTCCTTAATGAACGAACACGAACAAGACTTTGTTCGTGTTCGTTCGGTTCATTTGCAGTCGTAGATAAAGTTATTTCATCGGCTGAAAGTATATTTTATCAATCCAACTTATTTTAGTCTTGAAAATTTGTTGATACACGATGATAGTTTTAAATATTGCTTTCCTTGATTTATTCGTGGATTAAGAATTTCAAAAAAAGTTTTGTATGTAGAAAATAACAGTCAAGGTGAGACTAGCCTACTTGGTAGAGGCTCTTACCTCTTAGATTGGAGGTCTTGGATTCAAACTCAGGCATAGGATGATTTATTTGGTGTAACTTAAGAGTAGGAGTAGGATAGATTTGTCGTTCAAAAAAAATATAGAAAATAACACTCTAATTGGCTTACATTTTTTTTTGAACGGCGAACATTGAATGCTGTGACTTCGCACCCCCCGTCACATGGGAGAGACTCGTCCTACTCTGGCCTATATGTTGTCTTAATCGGGCCCACTTGGCGTCAGAGTTGGAGAGCATCCAAGGAAAAATCCCACCCAATACGGCCCCTTCCGGGCTTGAGGGAGAGCCGAGACTCGAATCTTGGATCAGCGTGGGTAAAACCCTGGTGCATCAGCCTAAGAACTAGGCCTCATTTGCATGCCTCAGAAATTAATGGTGGTGACAGTGATTGAACCCGGGTCCCTTGATACTTCAGGCTTCCCTTGGGACTTCAGGCCTCACCTCTAATTGGCTTACTTGATTATGTTTATTAGCCGAGATACTGAATGAGTCTCAATTAGTTGAGATTCATGGTTATAGAATAGGAAACTGTTAATTGTGAATATCTGTAATTGTATTTGAATATTTTGTGATCCTATCCATAGATAGACACTGTAACATTTCTGATTTTCAGCATTCATATTTCAATTCAATGTAATACAATTTCGAACTCAATACTCGTTCACTGCCTTATTATTTTGCTTACCGTAAACTAAATGCAATGATTCAATACAAATTTACAAGTTTTGCTCGATTATATACACTTAAACGCTATACAAGTAACTATTTATTTCAAACTAATCAAACCTGAAAAGTCAAGGATTAAAGTTGAAAATTTATCAAGAAACCCTAATTAGCACGGTCGTGCTTCGTCCTAGCACGGTCGCGCCAAGTGCCTCTGCACGATCGCGCGACTGGTCCTGGAACGATCGCGCCCGGTGCCTTGGCACGGTCGCGCCTCTATTGGGCACGGTCGCGCCTGCGTAACTGTCAAAACGTAAATACACTTTTAATCACCAATCGTCGAGAATCCGTAACAGTCCACCGTTTCTTTTCCATTTACGTGAGTAATACAACTTTCGAATTCACAAACGCTCCAACTTAATCCTATCAATCTCGAAAAACCTCTCAAAACATTTCAAGAAATTCGGAATACGCCTTCAACCCGAATTCTCTCAATCCGGAAACAGAGTCACGATACTCAATCATCCCTGAAACTCCCGGACTATCTGGATTGGCCGGAGTTGCAGTAAAGGTCGCCGGAACTCAAGCCGTCGACGCCGAAACTTCCTTCTACCGACCTCCATCGATTCCCTACTCTTTCGGGTAATTGATCACTTGTTATTATCCGTTTTAGTATTTATATCGAAAGCCCCATGTTAATCTGGGCTTCCATTACAGAAATTATCCGGAACCGAAATTCCTATTTTTAATAAAAAGGATTTAATCGAATCCATTCTTAAACACGTTTTCCATATAATTAATTTATATGAATAGACTCGTAACAACTCAGTAATCAAAAGCCCTAACAATTTCAACGCTATAAATACAAGATTTGTTCAATTCGTGTCTGATTTGGAAGAGACACGGTCGCGCTAATCATCTAGCGCGGCCGTGCCTCATGAAACGCGGTCGTGCCGAGTAGCAGCGCGGTCGTGTCCTCCTGCCCAGACCTAGTCATGCCCTTTGGGCTAGCCTCTGTTGTGTCTAAAAATCATAGACACGACCGTGCCAGGCCAAGGCACGGTCGTGCCTGTTGACTGGTCTAGTTTGTGCCCTCTGTTGATCAACCCGGTCGCGCCCCGACTAGCGCTGTCGCGCCCGTGGCTTGAGCACGATCGTGCCCTTCCGAGGCACGGTCGTGTGTAACTCAGAAATTTTAACAGAATTATAATTTTATATTTTTCAATCAATAAATGTTTCAAATTTTATAAAAATATGTTTTCTGTATTTGAAGAGATAAATATTATTTATTTAAAAGTTTATTTAAAAAATTTATAAAAAATTAAATTTATATTTATCTTACACTTAAATGATGTTTTAAATGATTAAGTTACAAGATTATAAATAAATACGATAATAATTATTTATTTAATATTTAAACAAAAATCATTTATTTATTTATACTTAATTACAATCAATATTTACATTATTTCATAAACTATAATCATTTATTTATTTATTAATTTACATTTAACACATGTATTATTTTCATAATCAACAATTTTACAAAAATTCTATTTTATTATTTAAATTCCAAACTTTAATCAAATGTTTCAAAAATGGTTACTACAACTTTATATATTTCATTTACTACTTTTTATACACAAACTCAACCTTCAATGTTAGACTTAAACTTGGTACACCGATTTGATTCAATATACATTACTATCTAGGTTAACCCGTGCGTATCAAGAACCTTTATTTTATCTATACTCTTTGTTAGCTACATCTCCATACCAAGTGAGTATTCACAACCCCTTTTTACTCTTTTACACTTTTGGGGTGGAACATGAACTCTATACACATTACACATTTACATTTACGCAAACAACACAAGTGCAAAAATCCTATTCACATACATGTGTGCAAAATTTGAGCTTTGTGCCCGAGTGCTAGTTGTGCTAACCTTTGTATGCGATTATGTACAATCATTAACTATACAAGCCGACGGTTTTCAATGATAGATCTATTGAGTCTGACAAACCCACCCATGGTGCGCGGTGATTGAAACCGACAACACAATTTTTGCATGCTAGTTACAAGGTTTGGTTGTACATGGTTACACAATAGCTGCTCCCCATAAATGCCTTATTTTATCATGATATGTAAAGGATTTGTTTTCACCTATATGCTATCTATATACAACTGTGTTATACTCACCAACTTTATAGTTGACTTTATTTTATTCATGTTTCAGGCCCTAATATGTGAGAATGATTCAAGACGTGCTCAATATAGGATTTGGACTTAGCAATTTAAATCAAGAATTTTATGAGTTGTTTTATGTATCTTGTTTGAAGTTGGTTTGTACTTGGATTATTTGAAATAGAAATTTAACTTTAATATATTTCAATTTAGTCAACCATGTGCTATGAACAGTCTTACATATCCCGCCCCGATGATTCCGCCATCGGTCGGGGTGTGACAGACACCCATATAATTATATATAAGGGTATTTACCTATATTCCCTTTCTAAGTTTTTTTATTACATATTTACCTAACCCTAAAATTTAATTACATATTTCTCATTCCTAAAACCTATATATTACATATTTATCCAATTCATTTAAAATAACTTATTTTATTACCATTTTACCCTTAATGAACCAATTAAAGTACTATTATCCTCTTCCTAAATATATCAATTACATATATCCTCAATTTCAACCAAAACCAAGTCGATGTTAACACGAACATATCGAACGCTAATAAATCCAATTGGAGTCGAAAATTTTAATCGTTAACACAAGATTCATGAATTAATCATTATTTATGAGGGGCAATTAAGTAATTTTAAGTTAATTGAGAAAATATGTAATTAAAGTTAGGGGTTGGTGATATATGTAATTTAGAAGTTTAATAGGGGGAAATATATAAAAAAACCTTATATTTGCATAATGAATGAGAAGGGCAAGCAATTGAGAATACCAAATATCATGGTATCAGAGCTCAATATTTGATAATCATCCTTCTCTGTCCTAGCCGCCACCTGCATATCATCGACCTCCCTTCTTATTTTCAAAAACCTTCTCCTTCACAGAAACAAACCTTTCTCCCTTATACACTTCTCTAATGGCTTCTCAGCTGCACCCTGCTATCACAGTTACCAACATACGGAATTTTATTCCGTTTGTCATGGAGATGGAAAGCGATCGGTACAACTCTTGGGTAGAACTCTTCAGAATCCAATGTAGGGCCTTCCAGGTAAGTGAACACATCGACCCCAAAGCTGTCACCCCTGAAGCCCCCTCTTCTTCCTCCGCCGGTGATAAAACACAAAGAACAGGAGACAACTGGCTCTCAGGTTGAACTTTGGAATCGTCTCGATGCTATTGTCCTTCAATGGATATATAGAATAGGAAACTGTTAATTGTGAATATTTGTAATTGTATTTAGGGGGGCAATTCCTGACACGACCTGAACACGACAAAAAAAACAGGTTTTGGATCGGCTGACGTGACCCGTTTAAAAAGTGGGTCAACCCGAACATGACCCGCGTAATAAGTGGGTTGACATGTTAACTCGTTTAAGGGTTTTTAAAATAGTTAGTATTTTTAGAGATGAAAAGTGTTAATATTTAAAGTTAAATATTTTGATTTTTAGTTTTTCCTCTAACTATTAACTTTTAAAATTGAAACTAATTTTCACTTTTGAATTAATTCATTAACTTTTCACTTCTAATAATTTTATTTTATTTTAACTACCAAATCTCCAATTTTTCCAATCATTTCTTTTAATATCGAACTAAATGTTAAAAACCCAAGTTTATTCAATGAAAGATAAAGAAATAAAACCAATAAAAAAGGCACCAATTACAAAAAGGTTTCATTTGAGTTGGAGTATTAATTGTTTAAATTGTTACTAAATCGCTAGGTATTACATATATTCATGAATGAAAACAAAATTGGTCGACCTGAAACACGACCCGATTTTAAGTGGGTCGACACGACATGAATAAATATATGAGTTGGGTTAGGGTTGAAGAATTCAACCTGCCAACCCGACACGATTGACCCCCTAATTGTATTTGAATATTTTATGATTCTACCGATGTAATTATATATACTCGCATAGTGAATGAGAAAGGCAAGCAATTGAGAATACCAAACAATATTGAATAAAAAACGCTAATTTTTAAATTCTTATATTGAACTTATAATAATATTATAAATAATAGAGTAAACTGTCATTTTTGTTCCTGTGATTTGACCATTTTAGCCACTTTAATCTAATTTTTTTTAACTTTTTAGAACCTGAGTTTTCAAAATCTAGCCATTTTCATCCAAATGACTAACTCCGTCAACATTTTAACGTTAAATCAAGGGTCGGTTTGAAATTTATAGGCTAAAATCTAACCAATTTACCCCTGATTTAACCAATATTGCCCTTAATTTAATGTTAAATGTATACGGAGTTAGTCATTTGGATGAAAATGACTAGATTTTGGAAACTCAGGGATGAAAAAGTTAAAAAAAGTTTTTGGATTAAAGCGGCTAAAATGACCAAACCACAGGGACAAAAATGTCACTTTACTTTAAACAATATTAAGTAAAACTGATATGAATAGTGTTTTAATGGTAAAACATACTATCATCCTTCCTTTCCACCCAAGTTCAAATCTCTTCCCAACCTGATTTTTATTTCTTTTCCCTTTCTCTTTTTCTAATTTATTATATTGTTTTTTAATTGTTTTACGTTTAATTAATATCTATGTTTTCTTATTGATATCTTAGATTTTTTGCACACGCGATTTGATATTTAGGACCGCGGTGAATTTTTTTAAGTTTTTTTTTCATTTAGTTAGTTTTAGCCGTGCTTGAGTTTAAATTCTTTTAAGGTTTCATTATACGTGTTTTGATTTTAAAATTTTTTTAAGGTTCCGTTATACGTGTTTTGATGTTTGGGTTCGTGGCGTAATTCCCGGCGCAACACGCGTGGAAAAAACCTCTAGTTATTATTACTTTTTTGTAACGGTTGCTTATACTTCTAAAAATCAACAAAAGCATACAAGGTCAATAGTGTGATAAGAAAAATTAAATGTGCTAGCCGGCTATTGTGTTGAATATAATAAACCAAGAAATTTATTATGAGAGTTTTATTAGATCATCTAGGGCAATATTGGAGGATGGCGCCATTAAAGGGAAATCCTTTTGCAAGGGCAGGCTCGAGCGGATTCCGTGAGAGGAGAGGAGAGGAGAGAGGGAGTGCCGTCCATGAAAAAGGAGAGATAGGAGGAGAAGAAGTTGGTTAATTAGGCCTTGCCAACGTGGACAAGTCCGTCCCCCTCCGACGGAAGATGGTCTTAAAAGATTTATATAAAAATGATAAAAATATAGGAATAATAAATCCTATATAGTGAAACTGAATTATTTTGAGATGAAAAAAGATTTTTAAGGCATTGTCATATTCTTCACATTTAATAATTATGTAGAATTATTATTGGGAGTATTTATGTAAGTCTTGATTTATATAAATTAGTTTGGTAACCGACGGCCAAAGAGTAAAGTGTAATTGGTTTCATTATATTGTGGGGCTTTTGTGATATAATTGAAGATGTGTGATGAAAGGGTCAAGAATGCAAGTTTTATAAGATGGGTAAATATAATGGATTTACTTTCCCATAACACATAAAGATCGTCTTGTTAAAAGCTTAAATCAAGCCGATCCTAAATGAGGTCGATCCTGAACTCGAGCCTAAATTAAAATTAATTTAATTAACAAACTTGAACCCATGCTTCATATACCGAGTTTCATTAGGCCTACGAGCCTAAACGAGTTTGTTATTTATATAAATATTATAGTTTTTATTTAATTAAACAATTTTGGACTCGACTCATTTACACCATCACTCTAAAAGTCTTTGATAACACACAAAATTAAAGTTGGAGTTAGATGTATAATAATGTTTTGGGATAAGCTTGCGTAACCCCTTAATAACTTGATATAACATCATATTTATCTGATAAAGTTATAATATTAAATATATTAATTTTCATATTTATCACATTTATACCCTTCTCTTATAACTTCCATCAAGATATTGTAGTGTAAGGAGAAAATAAAGTATATAATTTTTATATTATAAACTAGGTTAGAAATTCATGTATTACACAGGTTGAATAAATCCAACTTGTTATAAACCAGAATATTTGTATGTTGGATGTTATCAGTCATTGGTAAAATAAGAAATAATTAAGATTTAAAGTTCACTTGAATTCTTTGTGTTGGTTTGATTTTAGATATGTGTCATGGATTGGATGGCCAATGCAGGTAGAACTGGGATATCGACCTTAGTGCATCTATTTTGTTATTAAATCATGTCTTTAATGTTGTTTATTGGATGGGTGATACACGACTATAGTATCGACCATATATCTTTTTTGTGCTACAAAGTCTTGATTGATTCATCGGCGTTGGTGCTCGATGCACATTCGTTCCGTGACAATGATCATGAGGCTACTACTTGATTTGTATAATTCGGTTTTGATCCCTTTGGTTAATGCAAGTGTTCCGGAGATATAACTTTAAATATGCGAGTAAGTTTAAGTAGCATTTAACTCACATGTTTATATTTTATTATCATCAAAATATGTGATTTATGATTGAGAATGTATGCACTAACAAGAAATTAATGAGAAACTTTAGTTTAAAGTTGTAAAATTTAATAAAATATCACAAATCTTCATAAAAAATTGTAATAGTTTGTTAAATTAACTATATAAAGAAGAGTCATAATCTTTTAAGGAAAAAAGTGGTCTTTCATTAATTAAATAATTATTGAATGAAACGTTACAACTATTATGAGGTGTTACAATCTTTATATAAAGAAAAGAAGACTTTTCATAAAGAGTCACCATTGCATGTATAATTAGATTATTACATAACATGTTTCTACACAAACATGTTAAAATAAAACACTCTCATAATTACATAAGAGTGTTTCACTTTGGTTCGATTCGATTAAATATTCTAACTTTAAGATTCATTCACTTAAGTACTAGTTTGGAACCCCGTTTCTACACACGGGGTGAAAAATATCAACACATAAAATTCTTAAATCTTTATATATATATTTTACAGGTATAAAAATGTATTACATATACTAAGAATAGATAACAAAATTCAAAATACGTAAAAATTAATATACATTTTGGGTTTCGAAAATACGTTAATTACTATTTAATGTAATTTGACTTTCATTTACTATTTGATTGAAAATAAAAGTTACATAATTAGATTTCAAATTTTCTTATAATAAGGGATAATTTAAAATAAATATGTTTTATTAATATAACTAGTTTAAATCCCGTGTATATACACGGGTGAAAAATATCAATAAATAAAATTTTTAAATTTTTATGTGTATATTTTACACGTGTAAAAATGTATCATATACTAAGGATAAAAACAAAACTCAAAATATGCAAAAACTAATATATAATTGAGTTTTGAAAATAAAAGTTAAATAATTAGATTTTCAAAGTTTAATAAGGGATAATTTAAAATAAATGTGTTTTATTACTATAATTAATATTTTCTTTAAATATATATTGTTGTTAAAAATAGAAGGTGCATTTAATAAGAGAGAGAGGCGGGAAAAAAATAATTAGAGTGAATATGGAGACGACACGTGACATGAAAAAACTTTTATTTATTATAGAGTATAGATTAGTAATTTTTTTAAAATATAATTATTATTAAAAGATAGAGGTGTATTTAATAAGATAGAGGGGCGGGAAAAAAATGATAAGAATGAATATGGAGGCGACACGTGACACAGAAAAACCTTTATTTATTATATAGTATAGATTAATTACCTAGAAGCACCAATGAGGAGGAGGGAATAAAATAATTAAAAAACTTGTATCCCCATGTTGAGTACAATTGTTTCTTGTCATCAGGCTTTTGGTCTGGTGGTCAAGGGCATGGCTGGTCCTGACAAACCTCACTATAAGATGATTGATTGAAAAAGTGATTTCATCAAACCATAACCATCTCTTCGTCGATTAAAATTATTCGATTGTTGGAACTATGGTTAACAAAATCCATGTGACGACGATAAACACCCCCCCTCCCCCCTAATTTCATTCCAATGACACATGTATCATTTTGCTAACGACACATGTATCATTTTGCTAAGTTTAGTAAATTCAAAGCAAGAACGGCATAATTATCCATTGTACAACTCAAATAACCTTCTGCTTATTAGAGAATATATTATTTAGGGTTTATTGTAATAATCATTACCATAAACCCTAACTAATAATTATAGAAATTATAACGCCGCATACCCTGTCAAGAACACTACAGGTCGGATAAAGAAACAACCCCTAGTTTTCATAAAAGACAGAATGAAAAGAATATTCACATAACGATAAGTATGATGAAAATTTCTTCATATTATGACCAAGAAGTAATCAAAATGATGTTCAAATGCGAATACGATACACAAGCTAAGCCACATGCAAAATTTGCCCCACAAAAATGTCACCATCAACAAAATTGGGAATCGTCACTCTTTTTAAGTTCTTTTAATTTTTTTTTATTTTTATGTAGAGAAAAACTAGAAGGTTTAAAACAAGTCAAAATCAATGATGGGGAAATAGAAGAACGGAAGACCCGGAAGAAACAGCCAATTTTGAAGGGGAAATTGTCAAGGTCACAAGTCAAACAACATTAATAAAACCTAACACCCAACAAAGCCTACCTTTTCATTCAATTCCAACCCTCCCTCCCCAATGATTTTACTTCACAATTACTTGTTCAGCATAAGAACTAGCCAATGTTTATAAAGTGTTAGTTCAACCGTCTAAATCGAAGCAAATTGATAGGATCAGTTGGTTTATCAGTCTAACGATTTGACCGACTGCCCATGTCATGAAACCGGTTGCATAAACTCACCATCCCAAGTTTATAGAGTTTTGAATATGTAGTTATGTCTACTATTCATAAACATATCATTAGTAGAATTAACCATTAGATTAATTAAAAGTATTATGCAAATTATTGATCTGAAAAAAAATTGATTCAAAACTATCAAACTGAATCATTTTTTAGCGGTTTGCTTGGTCTAGTCAATCTAGCTAACTCAGTTTATCTGCTTTGTTATTTTCTGAAATTATAGTCTTGGTTTTAAAAAAAGCGAGCCACAACATGGCGCTGGGTCTCGAGCGAGGTGCAGAGCGTACCGCTTTTTGTAAGCGAGACGCAAGATATTTATATCACCTTTTTTATGTTTTTCATAGGTTTTTAGCATCAACAACTTAAAAATGTATCGCTTTTTGTAAGCGAGGAGCAAGGTATTTATATAACTTTTTTTTATATTTTTCATAGGTTTTAGCATCATCAACTTAAAATTTAGCTATAAATAAACTTTATATAAATAACCTTTATATATATATGCAACCTAAAAACTATATGTACAACATCGTGATGCACAAAACTTCCCATGTACAAGAGGCGCACCTCAAGATTGCGCCTTAAGCCGCTTTTCCGTTCGCCTCATGCGCCTCAAGTGCGTTTTTTTGTGCACCATACGCCTCACTGAGTCAGAAGCGAGAGGCGATGCGTCTTAGTTCGCCTCACACCTAGACGTGCCTCAGACGCCCTGTTTAAAACCTATATGATCGTTACCTATTTGATGAGACTCTTAAAACAAAACAATAAACACCCCTAACCATTACTAGGTTTTTTTTAACGGCAACACCTAGATATTCTAGGATAATTGGGTTTCACCGGGGCAACATCTAGAACATCCAGGGTAGCCCATCACAGGAGGAACCCCCCAACTGGGTAAACCCCCTGACCTGGCCACAGACCCCTTTTTTGTTGTTGCTAGGATTCGAACCCAAGACCTCCATTATGGGACGTCTTGAGACTCTCATTGCACCAAATGGCCAACGGTAACCGTTACTAGGTATATCATAACAAACACTATGTTCTAAAATATCCATCTTGGGCTTTTCTACACATTAGTCAATTATCCCCTCACTTCCATGTCTATGCTCAAAAGAACATTGAACTACCTAGATTAAAGGGGCTATTTCGAAGGTCTAGATTAAACTCTTAAAACCAAGAGGTCACAGGTCATGTTTGATAGGAAGTTTTTCTAAAATTGTAGATAAAAAGCCTTGTTACTCTTTTCAACTATTTCTATACAAATAAAAGCTTAAGCTTCCGTATTTTAGATTACTTATAGTAGCTTTCTCATCTCCATCCTATAATTTAACTAAAAACTATAATTTTGTTATCTGTCTCTAAATTTTATTTATCTTCTAAAAATTTCACACATCTCATTTCTTATCTCTGTATCTATATATATATATATATTTTTTTATTTTCTCTTTTTTCCATTTACGATCTTAACTACTATCTTGTTTTATTATCTTTTTTTCAACTAATACATAATTGGCAAGAAAAAAAAACAAAAAGATATGAAACTGCACCTGATTTTAGAGTGCACATGTCTTTCAAGTTTCAACTACTCAACCACATTAGGAGAATATCAATTTAGCACAAACAAAACAAAACCTCAAAATCTGTTGATTCCAAAAAACTTCTGTGCATTTAGAGAGAGTACAAAATTTGTTGCTTTCTAATGCTTCCAAAATCAGTAATCAGTCAACCATAAAACGTCACCCCGAAACAAATTTCTGATTCAAAAGTCACGCCCATAGCCTTGTGGCATTAGTGATTGCCCCCAACAAAAGTGGTGTATATTCATATCCTGCAAACGCATGTTTAGATGGTATTTATGAGTAAAAAAATGATGTTAAAAAAAAATCTGCTACACAACGAGACCGAAACACATTTCTGATGCAAAAAAGAGAGAACCTATAGACGGTGTCACAGCAACTGAGGAACACATTGAAGTGGTTGAATGCGAAACGAAAGCGAAGCACGGAAGTGGCGGCGATATCAGCGTTTGACGGCTGAAAATGCCGTCAAACGTAGGTGACGATCAAGCGCACATGAAAAATCTCGGTAGAAGATTCAGATTCATAGCTTATCACCTGGTGTCTGTTTTTGATGGGTGAAATAGGGGAGAGGATGCGGATGTTTGCGAGGGAATGGGGAGAGGAAGAAGCAGCGGGGAGAGGATGCAGATATGTTTTGAGATGAACAGTGAATCCTTAAATATGGGGAACCACTGTACCTACCGCGTATCTCATCTTTATTTTGGAGATTCTGATAAAGAACCCAAATGTGAGAAAACCTCATTTTCCCTATAATTTAGAGATAAGAGGATTGAAGACTAAAATGTTTCAATATATGAAATCCCACATACTACATTATTAAATCAAAATTTATACAAAAGTAAAGATTTGAACTTGTTAAAAGCAGGAATAACATTACATGTACAAAGTCATCATCCAATCATCATGCATCAGGGTATACTTCCTGTCCCACTTGAAGCCTTGAAGATATTTCCTCATCCATCTCATTGTCACCCACATATCTCAGTAAAATTCCAAACAGTATTTTCCCCTGTCACAATAATTAAATTTAAATTCATAAAACATGAATTTGGATTTCTGAGAAAAAAAATTGCAGATTAATAACCTTTGCCCTCCTGTATGCTGCTAAAGTAGCTAGAGGCTCATTCGATCTCTCCACCTCACCAGCTCGGTAATTCAAATTGATCATCTGGCAACGATTGCAACCGCCTAACGACTATAAAAACAAGCATATCAAATTATAAAAAAAAATGCAGCTTTGGAAGTAGTGAGGTTTGAAACAATTCTGGTAGAAATAATTAATGTGGCAAAATTTTGGTACAAGTTTAAACGAGCCGGGCCGGGTTGAGTTGATTGTGTTAGGTTAATCACACGCACACAATAAACGAGAATAAAGGACACAAGGATTTAACGTGGTTCGGTCGGTATGACCTACGTCCACGGGTTGCAACTATCGGTATATAATTCAGGTGCTCCAGGAATTACAAGTACATAGCTCTGTATTTAAAGAATAATTCTAGAGTTAACAGAATAATTTAGGGCCGGCTAAAATTAACATCAGGTGGGCCGAACCAAGGCTAGGGCCGGCTGCCCTCCCTTGGCCGAGCCTTCACATAAGCGGCGCCCGACAGATTTGAAATACTTTTTGCCCAATTCTTTTTTTTAGAAATAATTAATGTGGCAAATATGATTACAACAATATGTTATTCTGACAATAATCTTATTTTCTGAATAAAATGATTTATAGGTTTTATCTTCTAAGTATTAAAATACACTTTGGGTAAACTTTCGACCCATTTGACCCGTTCCCTTTAAGCTATTTTTTTCTTTCATCTGTTTGCCCTGTTAGAGACAAAAACATAACCCGAAAGTCTGTTTTAGGTTGTAAGAAGATAGGACTAACCAAGAAGTGATTTTTTCCAATCTTAAGACCACTCCAACTGTCTTCAGCATATGGCCCGCCACCAGATATCACAAGATTGGGACGGAATCTCATTGCATCAACTTCCTTAAATAATCCAACAGACTCTTCTTTAACTGTTTCTAACAAAACCGATTACAAGTTCAACTATCAATACATAAAGAGCATATTGTTTTAATCATAATAATCTATATTTTTGATAAAGCGTACCTGAGTTTAATCTATGGTTGAGGTCAGATACGCTTTCCTCGGATATCAATAAGAGCTGAGCTTCATTAACAAAGTTTAATCTGGTCTTTATGTCTCTGCATATGCTCGTGTTTTTGCTTCTGTTTAAACGCGTACAACTTCTGGAACTAGATCTTAATAAATAACAAGGCCGGCCAACCGCATTACTAAACCAAGTGTCGATTTTGTTATCATAGCCCATAACTTCATATCTGTTAAGTAAAAAAAAACATTTTGACTATTGACTGAAAAAAAAAGAAAAAAGAACTCCAATACCAACTTGAAACATGATACCACAATTAACAAGTTAATAACGAAGGCAAAATGAAAAGTAATTCAGAAAATAAACATTAACAACTTCCATTTTATTTTATTTTTTTTAAAAGCATTATCATGATGCAACATTATTTCCAAACCTTTGGGCATGTACATTGATTTCTTCTACAGCAGCAGATAAATTTGATTCAAGTTCGATAAGTAGCTTCTCTTTGCACCGAGGAGATTCCACATGAAGCATTCCTGTTTCAAGGTCAATCTTTGTACCAATAAAGTTCATTTCAGGTACCTACAACACCAAATAGAGATAAATTCAATTTTCTTTAAAAACGACACCGTTACAAAAAAATATAAATAAATTAGTAGAAAAAGAAAAAAAAAACATCAATAACTACTGATGACCTTCTTCTGTGTAAGAATTTCACCATTCATGCTTTTGAGAAGCCATTCTCGATCATATAACAATCCTAAAAAGAAAATATTTTATAGAAAAATTAGTAATACAGCATGGATTAAATATAAAGCAGAATGTTTTAACAAACATATGCAGCTTACAACTCTCTACCAGTGCTGCTTAGAGGCCAGCTGTCCACTTTGAATCCTGCACATGATTTTATCGGATACACAACAATTGATGTAAGGTAATGTTCTGTTGTTGTCCTGCCACCTGCATCATGATCATGTATACAAGTTAAACATAATGGGTCAGCCACAAAATTATTAAAAAATAACGATGATTAACAATAGAATGTTTAAGATGACCTTCAGTGGCAGACGGGATAGATCTGGATCTCAATGTACTGGTAGGTGACAAAACAAAGGAACTTACAATGAAGTTCATGAATCTCTGTGGAAAATTAATACGAAATTAGAGATTTGAGATATATAATATCCATGTTTATACTTTGACAGCATTAGTTTTTAATAGAACGGCTAAAATCAGATGTATGTTTGCATTAAAGACAACATACCCATGCATCTTCAAATGTTGACATATAACCAAAAGATACTCTAACAGCTCCAGTAGGTTTTCCATGTAATATATCAAGGTCATCCCAGCAAACATGCCCAGCCTAACAAAAAAATAAACAACGGTTTGTTAAGGGTGCAATTCAGCTACAAAGAAAACATACCCTAATTATTATAACTCATGTATATTAGTAGTGTTTTATTAGATAACTTTCTTACCTCAATGTTGGATAGAAGATCTGCATGAGATAAACCAAGATACTTGGAACAAGCACCAGGATTGCAAAAGCATCCTGTCTACACAGTATAGAAAAATTTAAGAATCATAACAATATATGAGCACGTATATGTCCTGTGTATGAATCCAGATTCAACTCAAATGTATAACTTAAAAGGAAAATTGGTTTTTAATAATCCAAACTAACAATCACACGCACACAGACGCAAACACAACTGAAAGCAATAAACGACACAAGGTTTAACGTGGTTTGGTTAGTCTGATCTACTTCCACGGGCTACAACTAGGGATCTTTATTATTTGCACAGGAAGCCCTTTAGGGCCGGCTGACCCTAAGACTCCACAACCCAACAATCTCCCACTTGGAGGCTTTGGCAAACTCCAAATTGTCTCCTAGTTGCAGCAGCCTTCTCTTCATTATTCCTGAAGGCTAGTTGAAGCTATACCGAGCTCCAACTCTTCCTCTTTCATGACACAATCCTTCTTAGGTAACCCTGTCTTTGATCTTCACATCTGCTCCCACTGAAACAAGTCATCCACACTTCACATCTTCTCTGGTCACTGTACTGGATTTTCTTACCCACTGAAAATTACTGGATCTCCCGACCTTCTGAACCTTACTGAGTCCTTTGACCCTCTGATCTCTGTCTGATTTCCCGATCCTCTGTAATGATGGAGATGGAACTGAAACACCTTTCTTCTCTGTGCTCCCAATGTCAGGGATATCTCCTGATTTTCCATCTTTCACTGTGCTTTTAACCATAACCTGTACCTTTTCTATCTGTACTCTCTGAGCTGTCTGTTCTGTCTGAACTACCTGTTCCTTCTGAACCACTGACTTTGCAAAGTTAACCTTCTGTTCAACTTTCACTTTCTTCAGTTCTGGTATCTTCCTATAGGATGAACCCTGTTTATCTGGCTGTATCTCGACCATGTATAGAGTCCCTCTCTTTTTACCGTGAGCAACGATCAAGTTTCCTTTAACTACCTTTCATTTACGGGTAACGAACACGACCTGATATCCCTGATCATCCAATTGCCCGACAGAGATAAGCATTCTCTTCAGGTCTGGAATAAGTCTGCCATCCTTCAGCGTCCAAGTACATCCCGGTGCGGTATTCAATACTATGTCTCCCATGCCCATGATATCTAGAGTCTTATTATCTGCAAGTCGTACTTTCCCAAAATTCCCGAGTCTGAGGTTCTCCATCATCTCCATGCTGTGAGTGACATGGAATGAGGACCCCGAATCCATGACCCATGAATCATCAATACTCTCTATGCTACAAACCAGAGCGTCATCTATAACGTTTACCTGTTTCTCTTTCTTAATACCTGGGCACCGACTCCTGAAGTGACCTGTTTCTTTGCAATCCTAGAATTCAATATCTTCCCTTGGTTTTGTCGGACCTCTCCTTCTTGACTTGGATCTACTTCTGTTACTCCCCTTCTCACCCCTTCTTCCCCTTCCTTCAGTGATTAACAGAGAACTAGAAATTTCACCAGAATTTCTTCTCCTTATATCCTCTCCTAGGATGAAATCACGGATGCCCTCAAACGTGAGTTTAGCGGTTCCAGATGAGCAGCTGATGGCTGTGACCGTTCCTGACCAACTCTCGGGTAACGAGGATAGTAAAAGCAAGGCAAGGATCTCGTTATCAAACTTGATAACAAACGAGATATGATTGTGTTAAAATCATTGATGTGAGATGTAACAGATGCTCCTTCCTTCATTCTTGTGTTGACTAGTTGCCTTATCAGAAAAACCTTGTTGGAAGCAGACAGCTTCTCATACATGTTCGACAAGGCTTTCATCAATCCAAAGGTTGTCGTCTCATTCACAATATTAAAGGCAACGTTCTTTGCCAGTGTGAATCTGATAAATGCTACGACTTTCTTGTTCATGGTTGCCATTCTTCTACTGGCATCTTGTCTGGACTACTTTCTGATAATGTCGGATCTAGATCTTTCTGACACAGCAAATCCTCGATTTGCATTTTCCACCATCTAAAATCTTGCCCATCAAACTTCTCAATTCTTGTCTTTCCGTCCTCAGCCATTTAAACAAACTTCCAGGTTACTACTAATCGAATCAAGGCTTGACAACAGTGAACAAACACAGCAGTGACTCAGGCCTGAACTTGATGACTTTTCTATTGAACACTGTCGTTTGCTATCAAAACCTCAAGAAACTAGCAACAAACGAGTTCGAACAACTGGGTATACCGGCACAAGATGTTGCCCGGAAATCAGATTACTGGCGGCTGAAACAGATCAGCAGCCGCTTAGCGGAAGCGCGACGGCAGTGAACGGCGATTAACAGCAAGTGACGGCTGACTTTGCAACGGAACCCTAGCTCCTCTAGGGTGGCGGCGGCAGAACTGTCGGCGGATGTAAGCTGGTGGTCGGAAATAGGACGGCGACGGAACCCTAGCTCCTCTAGGGTGGCTGTGGTCACGAATACAGGCAGAATCAGGTTCTGCGGCGGCGATTAAAGGCAGAACAGAACCCTAATTGAGATTCCGGCAGCGGCGGCGGCAGCGGCTGTGGGTGTGGATGTGATACGATCTAGTGCCTAGCTCTAATACCACTTGTTAGGGGGTATCACAAGCATACAGACGCAAACACAACTGAAAGTAATAAACGACACAAGGTTTAACGTGGTTCGGTCAGTCTGACCTATGTCCACGGGCTACAACTAGGGATCTTTATTATTCAAAAGCTTGGTACAAGAAATTACATAACATAAGACATATATTTATAGGGACTAATCTAGTGCTAATTAGGGTTATTAACTTAACCACCAAGTAAAAGCCCAACTTGGGCCCTACTCTTGAATTGCGCAGGAAGCCCTTTAGGTTCGGCTGACCCTAAGACTCCACAACCCAACATGATAATCTCAACTTTCACTTTTGTTGTCAATGATAGTCCCAGTAGCATAATCATCATAGATTTACACTTATTTTCGCTCAAAATGACGATTTTAAATGAAATGGAGAAACGTACAGGCGAAATCGAGTGAGAATCGAGTGTAAATCGGTGTAAATATATGATGATTATGCTACTGGGACTGCCACTGACAACAAAAGTGAAAGTTGGGATTATCACCGGCCAAACTGTTAGTTTGGATCATAGTCACAGGAAACGCTAGAGTAGCCGCGTACCGCGATCCAGATTGTCCGTACCGGATTCGGGTACAAAGTCGTACCGATCGCCTTTGGTACGCGATCCGGATCGGAAAAATCAAGCGATCCCGATTGAACAACAATTCGAACCCTTATAAGCCAATTCACGATCACGTTGGTACGCGATCCAGAACGTTCCAAAACGCGTACCGGAATCTCAAGAGCCATTTCAACCTTTTTTTTGAACGAATTTAATGTCTGGGTATCTCTAGGGTCTATTTGAACGTCTCCTTCTTGAAATAATTGAATGTTTACTCTATAAATACATGTCTAGAAATAATTTTCTGTTATGATTATGAAATGTGTCATTTTAAATTGAAATTTTATGTAAAAAATCTATTTTAAAATGTTCTGTATATGATACAATGTACCGGACTATATGGTACACCGTACCACGTACCGAATTAGCGTTCTGAATGAACCTACCCCCCCTCGTACCGAATTTTAGAAATGCACGTACCGCGTACCATTTTTCGTTCCGCGATCCATGTGACTATGGTTTGGATTATTATCAGCCAATGAGTCATAGTTTGGATTATTAAAAACCAATTTGCCTAATTTAAATAATAAATAACTAAGTCATAAGTATTACCCGTAGTTGAATTCCAGACAAAGAAGCCAAATTTTCCACCTCACGAGGGCCAACCCAAGAACCATCAGCCCGTTTCAAATTGAAAGAAACTACAGGACCAAGTCCGCTATAAACCGCCTAGAAAATAGTAATGGATTTTTATTTATTTGCATTCAACCAAAGACTACCATAAATGTAATTATGTAAAATATGAAAATGAGAAAAAAAAGGGGTAACTTCATACAATAGTAACCAAGTGTTCCTCTAAAGTAGCTCAAAGCTTTTTTGTTCCTTTGAAGTCTCTCAACTGTCATTAGGTGTTCCAATGTTGTGAATTTTTTTTATATAAATGTTAAATTATTTTAAAATTAAGTGACCTAAATGGAACATATATGAATCCTAATTACTATTTTGTGATTATTATTTTAAAAATCAACTTGAAGTAAGAGGTAATAGTGAAGAAAAAAAATCACTAAATAAATAACCAAGTTTCATAATTTTCAATTTAAGTCAAATTTAAAGGAAAAATAATTACTAACTAGTAACTAGGATTCATATATGCACCGTTTAGGTCACTTAATATTAAAGTTTTTTAATATTTATAAGAAAATTTCACAAGATTGGAACACCTAATCAAAGTTGAGAGACTTTAGAGGAACAAAAAAGCTTTGAGTGACTTTAGTGGAACACTTGGGAAAGTTGGTTACTACAGTGTGAAGTTTTCCCAAAAAAAAAAGATCACCTGCATGCCTTAATTCTGGTTTCACTAACCTCTAAATATTCCAGGCCATATATTTTGCAAGCCTCCTGCCCATTTGCATGCCTTAATGCCAAAAGCATATTTCTTGTGTATCTTGCAAGTGATGAAGTATGCCTTAGGAACAAATAGACAAACTTATGTTAGAATAGCTGAATAGAGCATAACAAGGTAGAAAAATAGTTAGTCATTGCAAACAAAACTGAAGGGCATGAGAAATCTACTAGAGCTTCATGAGCAATGTTGGTAAAAAAAAGGAAGAGTAAACAAGAGACTTAAGAAGAAGAGGATGTAATACCCTGAAAAAAAATTTGTAGTAGCAGTAAACATAAAAGACGGTGAAGGAAATAGAGATCAAGAAAAAACTATGCTGGTTTAGATAAGGATGGGTAAGAGATGTGGTATGAGAATATTTGTACGGAGGGAGAGAGAATGAGAGGGCCGAAGAAGACACAAAAGGAGCAAACCGATAGTCTCAATAGTTGGAATGAGTATAGTTGATCCAAAAAGTACATAATCAATTCAAAGCCTAAATTATGGGGGGAAATCGACATCAATTTTGACATTCAAGGAACCAAGATTGCCATAAATGATCCACAGCCTAGTTTGTTAACATGTAGATAAAAGAATTAGCATGACAAACTAACCCGTTACTTGGTCTTGTTCAGATAAACTTGGTAATTGTATTGTGTATTGTATTTACTACTGATGATTATAAGGGATTATATAGAAAGCATAATTACACATAGAACCCTCTATTATAAAATAATATAAACCAAGACTAAACTGTCTAATATTCCCCCGCAAGCTACAGGTCGCCGCAAGCTAAGGCCGGGAAGTGACCTGTAGCTTGGACCGTAGAAGGAGAAACCGTTGTGAAGGTAGAGGTTTGGTGAACACATCCGCAATCTGATCATTGGTGGAGATAAACTGAACAGAAAGTTTCCCTTGAGCAACCTTTTCTCTGACAAATTGAAAATCGACTTCTACATGCTTTGTACGCGCATGGAACACTGGATTTGCTGATAAGTATGTAGCGCCTAGGTTATCACACCATAGTGTGGGAACAGAAGGCAAGAGAACATGAAGTTCGCACAGGAGTGCTTCAAGCCAGGTGAGTTCTGCAACTATATCAGCTAAGGCCTTGTACTCGGATTCTGTTGATGACCGAGAGACAGTCCTTTGTTTACGAGCAGACCATGAAATGAGATTGTCACCTAAGTAGATTACAAATCCCCCGGTGGATCGACAGTCATCCTAGCAACCAGCCCAGTCTGCATCTGAAAAAGTACTCAAAGAATTATAAGCCGCATCAGTATAGGCATGCAGGAGCGAACCAGAGTTGTGTTTGAGTAACAAGCCGTGATCAGATGTACCCTGAAGATAACGGAGAAGCCGTTTAACAGCGGACAAGTGATTTTCAGTGGGCGAATGCATAAACTGGCAGACCTTGTTGACTGCAAAAGTAATATCAGGTCGGAAAAGGGTGACATATTGAAGAGCACCCACCATCTGAAGGTACTTAACCGGGTTGTCAAAAAAGGGGCTGCCACCGAAAGCCAGGTTAGCCGTATTAGTGATAGGAGAGGGCACGGGTTTGGCATTAGAGAGCCCCGCGTGTTGAAGAAGCTCCTTAATGTATTTCCTTTGGGAAAGTACCATATCATCACCTTTGGAGAGAATTTCAATACCAAAAAAGTAGGTGAGCCGACGCATATCTTGGATAGCAAAGGAGGTACTGAGGCTATGAACAACCTGGTCAATGGCCTGAGAGTTGTTACCTGTCAGGATAATGTCGTCTACATACACCAACATGTATAAAAGAGTGCCGCGTGCCGAGTAGATTAAAAGTGAAGGGTCGGTTTTGAAGCCCTGGAAGCCAAGAGCTAATAAAGTTGTTGAAAGCCGTTGGAACCAGGCCCGTGGGGCCTGCTTGAGACCACAAAGGGACTTATGCAAGAGGCAAACATGATCTGGTTTGTTTGGATCAAAGAAACCCGACGGTTGTTGCAGATAGACTGTTTCCTTAAGATCACCGTGCAAAAAGGCATTTTGCACATTTAGCTGCCGTAGGGGGCACTTTTTGGTGACAGTAAGGGAGAGTACAACCCGTATGGTAGTGGGTTTGACAACCGGACTAAACGTCTCCTGATAATCAATACCTGGTTGTTGATTAAAACCCTTAGCGACCAGCAGCGCTTTGTGACGTGTAACAGCCCCAGTTTGGTCCCGTTTGAGTTTGTATACCCACTTACAAGCAACCACATTGGCATTAGAGACCCGTGGAACCAAAGACAATGTCCCGTTTCTCAAAAGAGTCGAGTATTCATCAGCCATAGCCTTACGCTAGTGAGGATCTTTGTTGGCAATGGAGAAGGAGGCTGGTTCGGTGGGAGTGGAGTTGGTGTTGGTATGAAAAGAAGTGGGCTGGAATTTGTCAGGTTGTTTTGGGTTTGGCCGAAGGTTAGGAGGGCGAGTTCGAGCAGGAGGTGGGGCTAGTGTGGAGTTGGGGGATTGCTGGACAGAAGATGGGGGTTGCTGGAAAGAAGAGGAAGCAGGGACAGGAGGTTTTGGGCGCTTGCTATAGGTTTGTATAGGTGGGGATTGGGCTGGTGGAGAGTTGGAGGGAGGTCAAGAAGGTACGGACTGTGAGTGGGCAGTAGGTGAGGAAGGTGGAGTGTGTGGAGCTGAATCAGGAGTGGGTTGAGGAGCTGGACTAGATGGAGATTGTGGGTCAGAAACAGGAGGATGGGTGGGGTAAGAGGAGACATAAGGAGCTGTAGAGGGTGTGGGTTGTGGAGTGTTGGGATGAGTGTTTGTAAAATGGAAAACGGGCTACGTAAAGGCGATCGGTAGTGGGATCGAAACACCTATAGCCGTGATGGGAGGTGCTATAACCAAGGAGCACACAAGGTGTAGAGCAGAAATCCATTTTGTGTTTATTGTAGGGCCGAAGATAAAGATAGCATTGACACCCAAAGACCCGAAGATAAGGATAGCATTAAAGATTAGTTCAAAAGGGGAAGTACTAGAGTTAGTTCGGGATGGCATTCGATTGATGAGATAGACGGCCGTGTCGAAAGCAAAGTGCCAAAAACGTTTTGGGACGTTGGATTAAGCTAATAATGTGAGACCGCTTTCGACCACATGGCGATGGCGTCATTCGACGATGCCATTTTGCTCTGAGGGCAAGATAGTCGATGGATGATACCGAGAGGAGAGAAGAACTGAGAAAGATTTCTAAATTCCCCTCCCCAATCAGTTTGGAGATTTTAACTTAGTTTGAAATTGTCGTTCAACCATGGCTAGAAAACGTTTAAAGGTGGCATAAACATCAGATTTAAGCTTTAAAGGGAAAATCCACATAAATTTAGAAAAGTGATCAACACACAGCAGAAAGTAATTGTGTCCATCAAAGGAAGTAACAGGGGCTGGGCGGCTGGGCCCATACATCACAGAAAACTAAGTCCAAAACCTTGTTGCTTTTATAAGTAGATGCTAACAAATGAAGTTTCTTTGATTTGCCAATAGAATTGAACTGTTATTAAAACCGGTAAACAATACTTAGATAACATAGAATGTAAAAGTTGTGGATGTGGATGACCAAGCCTTTGATGCCAAGTGGTGGAAAAAGCAACTTGTGAACTGGTTGAGCCCGTGGAAGAGTAAAAGAGTAGAGCCCATCATTACTTGGACCCGTGAGAAGGGTAATGCATGTAGACTTGTCCTTCACACAAAAAAAGGTAGAGTGAAATTCAAAAAATACATTATTGTCATGGCAAAATTTTTGAACGGATAGTAGATTTTTTTATTTTTATTTCAGGTACGTGGAGTATATTAGTAAGAGAAAAGGTTTTGTTTGGTGAATAACAATATGAGGAACCAATGTGAAGAATGGCTAACCCCTTTCCATTGCCGACATGGAGATTGTCCTCACCGTAGTAAGGCTTGGTGTGATTGAAGCTGGAGAGATCCGGGATGATTAGTGGAACCGGTGCCTGGAAGCCAAGATGTGGATGCCTGTGAGCGTGAATTAGCATAATTAGCAGATGGTTATCTTCCCCGAATAATGGCAGGGTCACGGTTAGGGCATTGTGAAGGAACATGCACAATACCACACCTGTTACACGAACCATAAACTGTGTTCTGATTTGAAGCCCAACTGAATTGGCTTCTGTTTCCCCCTCCTTGATTACGGCTGTTGTTATAGGTGCCTCATCCACAACTGGTGTAGTAATTTCCCCGTCCACGACTGTTGTTGCCAAACCTGTTGGTGTAAAAGGCTTATGGGGCCTGCCCAGTTGGTGTGGCTGGTTGAAGTTGGAGCCGAAGCTGAGCAACAAGTTGTTGAAGGCCTGCCTTGTGGCTGGTTGAGACAGACCTGCTGAAACTGCTGAAACAGAAGAGGAGGTAGCAAAGGCCTGAACAGGAGAGACATCGCTGACCGATTTCTTGATCATGTAATCGTGATCGGATAATAGGCCATGAAGTTCGGTAAATGCAGTGGGAAACTTCCTGGCCAACAGAGTTGTCTTCAGACCTATGCAGTTAATGCCGAAAAATATCGGTTATCGGTCAAGGACCGATATTTGAGATATCGGTTCTCGCGGTGGGATATCGGTAATTTTTATATCATGCATAAACTTATATATGTATATACATATATAATATTAATAGTCAAAACTAAAAAGTGTCAAAATTTTATATTAGAAACATGATCTAGCAGGTGTCCGAAGTGCGAACGTGGGTGTATTAGGGAGTTAGGGCATTTACTTCGATGGTTTTGGCTATGGGTACAAGGTATTGGGCCAACATTTTTAAAGGGGAATGGGCTTTGGGGCAGAAAAATGTTAAAAAAGAGCCAAGATAAGTAAACCGAGAAAATCGGTGAGACAACCGATATTATGGACTTAAATTATCGGCGATATATCGGTAAATATCGCCGATAATATCGGTACCGATATTTCTTCCGATATTTTGCACCGGTATTTTCTCAGCGGACCGATAACCGATATATCGGTGATATATCGGCGACATATCGGCGATATCGACTGCATAGCTTCAGGCCATTGTAGTCTTCTCGAAGACCCGAGACCACCAACATCACAAGGTCTTTTTCCTTCATTGGTTCACCGATATTAGCAAGAGCATCCCAATAGGCCTGGGCTCGAGTGAGGTAGGCGGAAGACGTCTCGTCTCCCTTCATCTCGATCTTAAGCAATTGGGTTTTGAGGGTGTATTCCCTGGAGGAAGTATGATCTCTATCACCTTGTCGTCTGTTTTAGGGTTAGGAAAAATAGGCTCTGATACCAAGATAAACTCGGTAATTGTATTGTGTATTGTATTTACTAATGATGATTACAAGAGATTATATAGAAAGCATAATTACACATAGAACCCTCTAATATAAACTAATATAATCCAATGACTAAACTGTCTAATATGGTCTTATACCAAGTAGCAAACGAAGATGCACAAAAGTAGAGTTCATAGGACAATATGTGGTGTACTTACAATCAGTTTCTTTTATCCACAAGTTAACAAGAACTAGGACTAATGAAACTTTTCACAATCTATTACACTAACTAACCCTGCCACCTCTAAGTTAAACCACTCTTAACATTAGTAGAGGAATAATAGTTGTCTAAGCATATACTTTTCAATACTAATATCATAACTACCTGCAAAGATTTGGTGCATAATAATAAGAGTTGTGTACCTTGATATGGATAACGGGGTCAACGTATTTAGGATGTTAAACCCATGGCGAATGGATGCAATATTCAAGAAGGATAGGGTTCCATCTTCGAATGATTCTTCAATACCTTCTCTTCTTTTCACAAAGTCGATATCAGCAATTGATGCAGCCACTGTGCCTGAAATTTTTAATGGTAAAACACTATTCATTTACGCAAAATGCAAACAAAATGAATGTTTGGTTGCCAACACAAACCTCCACTAAAGTAGGTCTTCTTTAGTAACTTTGCAGCTTCTGTACAGAAATTCCAAAAATCATTTACCTTACTTGAAACACATGGATAGTCAAAAAGTTATTAGATTATTGTCAAATGTGTAACTATTTTCAACATTTTCTTACCATTTCGAACTATCAAAGCTCCAAGTCCAGTTGGATATCCAAAAAGCTATGACCAAGAAAAGATAAATTCCAATAAATAAATATACGGGTCTCCCCTCTTATCTCATTTCCAAAAAAAAAGGTAGAACACCTACCTTGTAAAATGACATTACAACAAAATCCGCCTTATATGTTGACAATTTTGGAGGGTCTGTAGAACACCCTTTTGCAGCATCAAGCAAAACCATCCAGTTTCCCCTGGTTATAACTAATATCATATACATTTGTATTTAATTACATATTATTATAATATTACATGGAAAATAAATCTCACACCTGCATTGAGATCCTTCCAATAATTTCTCTGAATCTTCCTTCATTATGTCTATTAAATCAAGGTTGAACCTCAATCCTGAGAAATTACACTCTGAAGGGAAGGCAAATAAATTGTATATTTCGCCTGCATACACAAAAACAACTCAACTAATAACTTCTTAAATTTTCACTATACAAAAAGATTTACAAAATTATAATGTTGACTACACAGTTATACACACACAATGACTACATTATTAAGTGTTTTTTTTTAATTCTGATGTAACTGCAGGTAAACAAGTGTTACCAGTAGGCTGTTTGTCCAAAACCCTAACTTCACTTCTCTTTTGTATAGGATGATGTGAAACCTTTATGGAGGATGACTCTGCAGCTTCCTTAAAGTCTAATGGTAATGCTGCAGCTCCTTTATTGAGAGCATATCTTTACAAATTAAGGGTAAAAACAGACCAAAAGATAATATCTTGCTTCAAAAACAAGTTATGTGAGAAAATTAATGAAATCTAAATTCCATATTATGAAATGATGAGAGGATACTCTCTAATCCCAAGAACACTGTTGTGATTCTCAATTGTATACATAAAAGTGCTCTGATTACTCCAAGGAAAAGCCTCACCAACAAGTTTAAGAGCTGCTGTTGCCCCAGAAGTGAATATACATTTATATTCTTTTGGAGACGCGTTACACAGTTTGAGAACCTATAGATATAACAATACAAAAATAATGTTATATTAAATAAAAAGGAAGAGAACTCTAACTTAAGAGTGGTTAATATAACTCCCTATCTATCGATTAGAAATTAACAAGTTGTTGATGAAAAGATACTTATGTCCTTCGTAGGTGTACCATCAATTTTCATGTTTCTTATAAACATCAATAGTTATAGAATGATGTGATGCAGTTCAAATGTAAGGTAACAGAATTAGATGTAGGTTTTTCTTGATTTTGTGATTGCCCTAGATGGCTTTCTAAATCGTGTATAAGTCCACTTTTAGATTAAAGTATTTCGTGGGTATACAAAATCTTTAATCGGATAGACAGAAAGTTAATTTAAAGAGCGAGATGTGATTTTATGTGAAAATTCGTATGAAATTGATTGTCACAAAACAGACCGAATGAATCCTTTATATAGGGGTTGAACAATCATAATGAATCTTTGCATCTCTTCATGACAAGGTGCAAGTGGTTATAACTGGCTGACAGTTGACATTTATAACCGCTGTAGTTATACAGTTACTTCAGTAGAAAGCAACATCGGTAGTAACTCCCCAACAGTAGTAACATTGTAATAACTCCATCAGTAGTAACAATGTTTCTACTAAAGACTTCTCCATATAGGCAGCAATGAAGTTGTTGATCCTAATTGCTATCGGGCAGTTGTTGCTCAAGCTCAGTTCCTACAAGTATTCAGTTGCTATTAAAGTACTTAGTTGCTATCCAAGTACTCAGTTGCTACTACTACCGTTTTGCTACTGATGATCAGTTACTACCGCTCATTATTTCCCACCGCTCATTATTTCCCAAGCAATTTTCATCAATCAGACGAATCTGAAGCAATTTCCAGTGTGAACCCTGCCAGGGGCGTTTCCCCTTGGACCCGGGGCCACCCAGACCCCCAGCCAGGGAGGTGCCTCCTTGGAAACCCCCATGGTCTACGGGCTTCACCCCTAACAACATTAGAGGTTCCAAGGTTCTAGAAATTAGAATAGTCTTTATTAAGCGTGCACTCCACACCTCCTAACTCAAACCAATGTATATTCTAACTTCTCATTTGGTCTTAAGCAAATCCAATTACATATAATGACATTGATGACAATAATATCACCAACATTAGATATGTATGTATGTATGTATGTATAACAAGTTACCTGATGACGAGCATCTTCTATAATGTCTGATGTGGCCAAACTAGAGCTGCTTTGACTATCTAATATTCCCAGATTAAGGTATCACTTGGAATCTTTCTGTTTCAAAGATTGACACTAATGCAGAGGGATCAATGTATCATACAAAAAGATAATCACAAAAGTAGCCATATTTCGAAGTCTATTATACCTCTATGGTTAAGAACAATTTGGGTCACGTATCTTCTTTTACTCGCCTACCCTAAATATTTTCATTCTACACGTAGATAGTAATATATACGCGAATAACAACAAATACGTGATTCTATACGTGATACGGTGTCGCATATGACATTAATATTGATGGGAAAAAGTCTCAAACATACCCAGAAAATGATTATTTTTGCCATTTTCGATCATACAAATGTAAGCCAAGATTAATGGAGGTGGAACTCTATAAACAAATATATTGAACATTGACTAACGAAAGTAAGAAACCACATAAAAAAGATACGGGGATTGCCATAGACAGAGTTGGTAAGATCTTTAAATATGGCTTCCATCTGTAATTCAGAATACAAAGTTGCACCAGCATGATCGAAGTACACATTCCCTGCTGCATAGAAATAAATAATTTCAACTTATGATCAATACTTTAAATCCTAGATTCTTGAACTAAATATTTGCCCAATTTCTTGATGAAGAAGAAATATCAAATCGGTGGATTGTGGAGAGTGCTTACCATCAAGTCTTTTAAACTCAGTAGCCCTAATATCATCAATATTCTTGGGGGCGTTCGGATAACCGTAAGATTCCCCGAATTCCTTCAAGAATTGCTCTTTAGCTGTGTCCATGTTCGCATTTGGAGGTGCCATATTAACCTCCGTCCTGTGCACACCAACTGTTCGATCTTTTGCTTCAAATAAGAGCATAAAAGATATTGGAAATGCTGGAGACCGACGTACCGACCTATAAATGGGCCCATGGTTACTGGTATTAGCCTTCTGGGCCACCGGTACTCATCTGATATGACCCAACTCCATCTTACTTCTTGGGCCCCCAATACTTAGTAGCATGGGGATTTTTGTTTGGGCTTCATGGCTTTTCTCCGAATGTACATTTTAGAAGTAACTAGAAATTAAGTCCGTGCGATGCGGTGGGTTTGCGAACTTCGTTACTAAGTACATAAAAGAAACGTATGAAGTTGCCGTGACTCGGTTTTGAAGATCCAAAAATAGATAAATTGCGTCGCGAATAGGAGATAACATTGAAACGACAAATTCGTTAAAGAAGTTAGTAACAAAGTAAAAGGAAAAAAAAACGAAAAAACCTAGTTTGTCGAACCCTAGACTCGAACCCACGCCGGCGGATATATATTACAAGGGTAAACTTGAGAGTTCAGAAATTTGAGGCGTAAACATGACTCGGTTATCGCACGTTCATTAAAAAAAAAGTAATCAAAACTAAAAATAAATAAGAAATCTAAAAAGAAACAAAAAACCAAAAAAAAAATTTGTTAGGCACAACTGACCCAATAGCAAGGAAACAGTTTAAGCACAACACACTCAACCAACCCACCAAAGCCAAGGTTTGATCAAAAGATGGAAAATCAATTAGTAAACATGTAGGAAGGGCTTTGTCGATGGAATCCCATTGGCTACGGACATTGACTTTTAAGGTTATGTTAATTATTCTTAGGGCATTGTATACTCGCATATCTAATCTATATATGTTTAAAACTTTAAATAATAAAAAAACTATTGTCAATCTGATTGCTATCTTAGAAAATATTCACATGTTTTTTTTATTGCTATCTTACAGTAGCCCGACAATTTATGCCATGATCCTTTAACACTATATGATTCAATACGAAGTTAAATAGTTAGTGCTTTGGGTAAATATGTGCGGGTCATAAATGGGTCAACACGTTAGTGAATGCAGTTTTATAGTGTTACGAATAATTAAATATAGATTGTAATTTTTTATAACACATATTTTATCATGTTAAGTGTATCTTATAATTTCGTAACCGAGTTTGGTGAGTCGTGCCAGTAATTATGTTGTGTCATTCATGTTATTGAATTGTGTTAAACCTATCAGGGTCTGTCATTCGTGTTATTGAACCAGTTATATTTGACCATGTTAACATGTCTTGTTGTATAGCATTCATATTAAACATATCCGTGTTAGTGTATAAGAAAATGACACATTTAACTTGTTCGGGTTTAATGGTCGTGTCCAAAACGGTATGTCTAACACAACACGCCACATGTTGTTAGCTCTAGTTAGGTATGTTGCGATTAAATTTGATATAGATGAAACCCACTGCATTTTTATTTTGTAACACCCTATTTTGGAAATATTGGTGTGTAACTTTTATATAAAGTATGAATAAAAACATAATTTCATAAACATTAAAAGATTTATGATATGGATTACAAAAGCCTAAATTACAATTATTTATACATTTGTTTACATAAAAGTCTTCTCCCTCTTCACAAATGTCTCAAGAGCCCTAAAACCTAGTAGCATGGAAATAAAATACGACTGAGACTAAATCATAGTGAACATATAGTAACAATAGCAATAGAACAAGAAGCAAGTGGTTAAGTAAATACAACATATCAAACAATCCAAATGATGATGCGAATTAAAAGCCAAATAAAACATATCATATCAAATACGAGATATCCATCTAATAGTAAATAATGTTCATAATGTCATAATTTAGTATCGGGCTATGTGTGCACCACGCCTGCATATCCGTGTGTACCAATAGCAGCGGGAGATCACAACCAATACTGTCCATTTATATTCTGTAACTTAGGACCGCTTCCTAATGGTCCGTATGGTGAAATATTCCAACGGATACGTTGTGGTCATCACATTGTCACGATTGGTGTCACACCATCAAATGTCACGATGACGTGCCTAGGTACCTCCCTAAGTAGTTAGATTCGGGTATCGAGGTCAAGTAAAAGTATAATAAGTTCAAAGATTCAATATGGGTATCTAAGTCCCGTTAAGTGTATATTGTTTTGTGATAATCAAATAAGTTCAAACATAGTGAACATACACATACCATAACTAGTTCAATGCAGCAATAACTATCACATGCATAACAATTCCAAGTTCCAAATATAAGCAAATAAAGATGATGCAATAGAAGAGCATATCAATAAGCAGGAGCAAACTATGCAATAAAAGAGCATACCAATTTAAATATATTTTGAAATTTCCAACTAAAATATGTTTAGGAGTTTCAACGGTACGAAAATATCATACATTTCTAATAAAGTCAAACAAAGATCCAAACTGCAATAGCTAGTTAGCTACGAAATCGAAGAGGTCAAACATCATATATCGTTTATGTCGTTTGTGTGATGATATGGTGCACCAAATTATACTAATTTCCAGATTTCATCATACAGTTTATATCGTTTGTACGAGACATCTGTCAAAAACAAAGATAGGAAAGATTAACTTTATTAATGGTCAATTACTTCTGATAAAAAGACTAACATACTAAATTATCGATTTCTAGCACTTGGGTAATTAAGAATCACCATAGAAGATTTCAATATTTGGATAAGAGTTCATCATCAAGATACCTTTGGGGCCATGCTTGTGACATAGTTGTTAAAATAACCATCATAGATTCTTGCATAAAAGAAGTGACAAAAATAAACAATCAAGAAACACATGTATAAAAGATAAAAAGATTATCTAAGTTTTGGTCGTGATTCATGAACCATCCAAAATTTAGGTAATTAAATAATAGTTGTGATGTAACTTCCACCTGTAATTATATTGTTTTCGACTACTGCCGCCAACCAAAAAATATATATATTTTTTAAAATTAGAATCAAATTTAAAATAAAGAAAACATAGAAAAAGAATAATCAACGGGGGTTTTGCCATAAGACTTTCCTCCTGTAGATATCTCAGATATAATCCTCACAATGTGTACTTCATAATTTCAGGAACACCCTCTGTGGTAGGACTTGAACTCTGGGCTAAGTGGGGTTAGCAACATCCTAACCGACGTGCCGTTCTAAAAAAAAGAAAAAGAATAATCAATGGTCATTAATTAAGTTACATGTGGTTGAACTATAAAGTTGTAATTAGGACACTAATTATGATTATATCAATCATCCAAAGATCTTAACAAATCTTCCCGATGTATACAGCCTCGGCGGTGGCTTTATATATTTTGATGTATAATGGTTTTATATATTAAAATTAAAACATTTATTAATTATCTATACTATATAATAAATAAAGAGTTTTTCATGCCACGTGTCGCTTCCATATTCATTCTAATTATTTTTTTCCCGCTTCTTTCTCTTATTAAATACACATATATCTTTTAATAATAATATATTTTTAAAGAAAATACTAATTATACTAAGAGCAAGGTGTATACCCAAGTGATATGGGTCTCAAGTGATAGAAAAGTGCACGCCACGTGGCGTAATGTCACACCCTTCATTATCATACCATCCATCACTTGGCAAGGGAAATACCCAAGTGATTGAGGTGGTGTGATAATTAAATGAGTGATGTGAGTCTAGTGTGTGTTTTGTGTGTGAGAGAGAAGGTAACAAAGATAGCGTTCAATGGCTATAAACCATGGAAAGCTCGCGTGAAAAATATCACGTCCCAACTTCACACCGTGATTAATTGTTTGAGGGGGTGGTGGCGTGATTTTTGTTCCCACGTCAGATCACTGGCGATTTCACGCAAGTATACCTGATGATCTAATAAAACACATTTATTTTAAATTATCTTTTATTATAAGAAACTTTGAAATCTAATTATGTAACTTTTATTTTCAATTAAATAGTAAATGAAAGTTAAATTACATTAAATAGTAATTAACGTATTTTCGAAACCTAATTATATATTAATTTTTATATATTTTGAATTTTGTTTTCAATCCTTAGTATATGTAATAGATTTTACACTTGTAAAATATATATATATAAAGATTTAAGAATTTTATGTATTGATATTTTTCACCCCGTGTGTAAACACGGGTTCTAAGCTAGTTAACTATATACATATAAGTTCAACTGCCAAAGAGGTTGTGGTGTAATGGTTGAGGTGAGACCTGAAATCCCAAGGGACCCGGGTTCAATCTCTGCCATCACCATTAATTTTTGCGGCATCGCAAATGAGGCCTTTTAGGCTGATGCACCGAGGTTTTACCCACGTCGATCCAGGGTTCGAGCCTCGGCTCTCCCTCAAGCCCGGAAGGGGCCGTATTGGGTGGGGTTTTTCCTTGAAAGCTCTCAAACTCTGACGCCAAGTGGGCCCGGAGTTGAACGAGGCTCTCCCATGTGATGGGAGGGGGGGGGGGGTGCGACGTCACAACATTCAATGTTCGCCTTAAAAAAAACATATAAGTTCAACTTTCATGAGTGTGATAAATAGTGACGTGAAGGAAATTAGGGGGTTACCACGTGGCAATCACTTTCTTTATTTTTTTTTGTTTTCCACTATTCTCTTTTCATATATATAACAAGTAACTTCCGTGTTTAAACAAGAATGACCCTAGCCCGGTGGTTAAGGCGTGCGCTTGTTTGCCTATCCAAGCCGCCACCACCCCCCTAGTTTTTTTGCTTTTTTTTAGTAATTTAGTTTTAGGTTTCGTTTTATTAATGTTATTTTTAACATTACGTCTACATTTCCATTTAATTTTTGTTAAAAATCAGCCCACCCCTGCCGCGGAACGCGGGTGTAACTCTCTAGTTCTATAAAAACTTGGAAGCGGGGCAACGTCGTAATGCCTTTCTGACTAAAATTTACTAATTGTTACTTTAAGACGGGTGCTATTCGTCCTTAATATTTTAACCTAGTTCAAACAAACAAATATGTTTTGAGTTATCGACAGATCGCTCTTGAAGATACAACTAAACAACGTAAAATGGAGTGGTTATAAGCCGGATGAATATGAAGTTATCAAGGATCTCTAGTAGGGCCGGGTTTGTTTATATAACAACAAAAATGTCAACAATGAAGTGAAGTGTTTAAAATATCAAATAGCGTTGTTATATGTATAGAGATTGTTCAAACATCTACGAAATCCCTTTAAGTCGTCACTGATGGTACTTGGTAACTACCTCTTGAATAGTCACTAATGACATAGTTTGGAACAACCACAATGCTTTTAGTGACCCTTAAGACAATTACAATAACTACTAATATAGGCAATAGGTTAACAGAAACTAATTAAATTAAACTGTAATTTGACCTAAAAATTTAGGAAAGTATAATTTTATAATAATTTTAAACTATTAATTTTGAAACTTATATAGTACATATTTACAATTTTAAACTACGGGTTTATATACAACCATCATTATTCATAACTATCTTTGTGGATTATAAACAACAATTATATTTTAAAAGCATTAATAACTTAAGAATATATTAACTTTATTATCAAAAAAATTGATATTTAAAATATTAAAATATCTAAAATATTTAATATAATTTAATTATTTTTAAGAAATTTAATATTTTCTCAATTCTTATGGTTGAAATCTAGTTTAGTGAGTCATTAACATCTAAATTCAATGCATGTCCTTAATAGTATATCACTAATCACCTAGTTAGTCTAATGTATTTTACCCTTGTGTAAACAAACAAAAACAAGTGGGCTTTGACCCGGTTGGCATAAGCCCAACAACATACCAACAATTCGAGTCTACTACCATCTATAAAAATTGAAGTTTTAATTTCATTTATTTCTTTTGTACAAATAAAATTTTCAGTCTCTTTTATTGATTATATGATAATATATGTTAAGAATTAAAATTCATTTTCTTGAAAAAAATATTTTATTTTAGATAACTCCGTTTCAATTAAATTTATATTGAAATGTAGAATTTCTTTAATAAAACCATGTTTTTAGATTGTTTATATATTAAATATGATATCTTATAATAAAAAACTAAATTACATGTTAAACGAAAATTATAGAGAAAAAATAAAATTTGGAGTAAAGTGAATTTGATATTTCAAATAGCGAGTTGAACTTTTCTGTTTTAAAACTTCTGAATTCATCGTTTACCCATAAACATGACTCGAAAAATAAGCACAAAATGTATAAAACCATTGTGACATACAATCGATTTTCAACGAAACAACTCTATCCACTGAATCCACTTCAATTCCAAATCAAGTTTTGAAAACCATCACCTTGTATTCGTGTAGTTGTAAGCATTTCTCTTAAAACAAAATTAAAGTCTTAAGATGCTTATAATTCAACCTTTATACAATAGTTGAAATCTTCCTGTACCAACCAACTCTTATTTCAAACCCACACTATTATCAATATGATCATATTTGTGGGGTGTTTAGGATTGATTGTAAAATATAACTATTAACTTTTGTAAGATTAATCAGTTATTTTAAAGTATTAAGATTGTTATATGATTATTTATGAGTGAAATATACAATTTAAGTTATTTATTATGAACCAGTCAATTCAATAAATTATTCTTTCAATAATACATCACTCGACCATTCATACCAATAAACATTTAAGAAATCAAATCCATTCGAATGTTGGTTTTCAGAATGCAATACAATACTTCATCCCCATCAAAATATAGTAAGATATGCACAATACTGTAAAACTTTCATGACAAGACCAATGAACTCTATGTAAAAACATAGTTTTTTAACTGGATCGGTCTTCAAATCGACCGTCTTATGGTACACTGTTGGACCTTGTTTTAAAATTTGGATGACGTCATAAATAATTTAAAGTTATGTATAATTTAAAACAAAATATAGAATTACTTTATCTTTTAAAATAGATTTGTAATACTAAGAAAATATGAAGTTTGAAAACAGGGGAAATTTCATATATACCTCTACAAATATTAATAAATATCATATAGACCCAATCAAAACTAAAAATATTATCACTGGCGGATACATTAATAGTTTAGGGGCCCCTCAAGTTTCTTTTTTAGTGTTAATTAGGTTAAATTTTTTTCGACACCTTCATGTTTTGTCAAAAGCCTCTTAAGAGGCACCCAAAGTAATTTAAAAAAAATTGAAGCTCATTAAAACTAATAATCTAATTCTCTGCATTAAAGTCCAATAACAAACTAATAATCTAAATATCCAATTGTGTGTTCGTTTTTCACTTGGAGCAACCCTTCCAATTATTCAAATTTTGAAGAACATGTGTTTACATTAAAAGGTTAAAAAAGATGAAGTTTCAAACCTAAAAAAAATGCAAATGATGGGTTCACAAACATGCCATTTGATGTAAAAAGTCAAGAATTAAGAATTTATACTATATGCTTTAGCACTTATAAAAAGTGAATAGTGTTTTCACATCTTCAAAGTGTATTAATTTTTATCATTTTTTTACTATATGAAATTTATTATTACCGTTTTTTTTGTGCACCTGCTGAGTAAAAATCCTCGATCCGCCACTGAATATTATACATACCCAATTTAAATGTTTTTTTTTACTTTATGACCTGTCTATCCCTATCCATTATATGATTTTTTTTTATAACCTAACTTTTTAGTTTTATTCATTAATATCACCTGTTCTCGTGTTCTTGACGGCGACCATCGCAATTTTCCAACCCATGAGAAGGCATCGTTCATGTTCTTGATTGCATGTTCCATTGTTAGTTCGATCGAGATTCTCCAAACTGATTCAAAATATTGTTCTTGATTGCGAGATCCATTGCTATTTTGATCGAGATTCTCAAAACCGATTCAGAAGGCACCGATTGCGAGTGAATGTTTCACATTTTTGTTTATGTTCCAAATTGAAGGCATCAATTCCATTGTTTCTATTCCAAATGGACTGTGAGTGAAGTTTTTACGATTTAGAAGGCATTGGTTGCTTCAATCACAACTTCAATAGGAGAGTAAACTATTTTGATTTTGGTTTGCATGTGTTGCCCAATTTCTTGTTTCTCTTTGTTTCTTATTTGTGTGATTAACATGGATTTGGTGATTTCTTGTTATTATGATTAACTTGTATATGGAATTTTGCGATAAAATATTTTTGATAACTTTTTTAGACTTGTTGTACAACCGATTGGTGTGCATCTTCTAAGTATAAACTCAAATTAAATTCGATGGCTATTTTCGATTTGCTAAGAACTCATCGAGGAAACGATATTATTTTCGATATCAAAAATGCATTTATATTGACACATTCATGTACAACTTGGGGGATTTAATGGAAGAGGCTACGAAGCATTATCCGTCAAACAGGGATCTCCTTTTCTCAATTTTTTTTGTTGACAGCCATGCCATGGAGCAATCTTTTATTAACCTGATTCACAGCACATGATGAGTCCAACAAAAGACATAAATGTTTGCATTGTGGTGAGCATAAACACCATGGAAAAACATGCAAGAATCCAGCATCTAAAACATCAACTAGTAAAAGAGGACGGGAAAAGAGTACAAAGCTCATAAAAGTTGATGCTCTCAATTGGTTTTTGCATTTTTGGTTATTGTCTTTATGGTATTTTTGAATACTTTTTTTTGTAATTGGTTTTTACATTTCGTGCTACATTATGTCGTCTTTTTGGTATCTATGGAAAAATAATGAATATTGACTATTTTCTTACTTGTGTTCTCTTTAATAGTTGTTCTAAAAGAAAACTGGTTCCTCCATATATGATGTATGTATGCTATAGAAGAAAATTGGTAAAATAATAAAAGAAAGCGAGAAAGTTAAATATAATATTTTGAAAAAAAACTATTATTTATGGTAAATATGAAATCTTAAAATAAAAAATAGATAAATATGAAATTTTAAAGTTTTAAAAAATAAGGGTAAAATGGTCGTTTCTTAACTTGTTTTTAATGAAATGGGTATATATGATATTTTTACATGTTTGTATGGGTATATATATATATATATAATATATATATATATATATATATATATATATATATATATATATATATATATGATATTTTTAGTTTTCATTAGGTATATATATGATATTTTCCCGACTTGTAGAAGTATATATGATATTTTCCTAAAATAAACATGTAGCCTCAAGTAGTAAATTAATCATTAAATATATTTTGAAAAAAAAGAAGATTTTGAAATCTGGTTCAACCACCAAGTCTGGTTCACTGTTTCAACTGATCCGACTGATAACCGACTTTCAAACGAAGATGGTTCAAATAGACTTAACCGGAACGCTTATATATCCGGTTCTGGGTCCGACCGTTCAAATCAATAGTGGTCAAAAGGTTGAATAATAATAATAATAATAATAATAATAATAATAAACAATTTATTAGCTCTTAAACGTTCGTTTAAAATTTAGGCAAATCTAAAACCGCTAAACCAGCGTAACATGTTTTTTATGATTATGTTTCCACTTTAGTAGTTTGATGAGTTTGAGAATCTATCAATTATAATAAATAAAGGTTTTGAGGTGACACGTGTTATCATTCTAGAGGCTCTAGATCTTTGTTTTTCCGCCTAAAAAATTTTCAATTATCTATTTTAATTTATTTATTTTTAACTCCTAAATTAATTAAATATCATTTAAACGTTTTCATATTTTTTAAGATTTTAAATTTTAAACATTAAATATATGATTTTTTTTGTTGACCAATAACTTTCTTTTTTAAATACATTATTTATAATTAAATTTAACTAATTCATAAGATTTAGAGGTGTTAATTTTTTATTTTTTGAAATATTATAAATTATTACTATATAAGTGTTTTATTTATGTTTTCTAATAATAATTTATCAACATATAAGATATTTATTTATTTTATTATTTTCATGATTCAACCCGTGTTATTCACGGGAATCTAACCTAGTAAAATATATATGAATCAACCATATTCGAACATAAATGAATTATAAACATCTGTTCACTTGCAACCCATCGGATTACCCAGTAACAAATTATTAATTGGCCCATTGTAAGCATGGAGAATTTAATAATTGCTAGCGTAATTCTCAATACCAAGAGAGAGAGATCATTAACGTTAATAAATCATTATACCATCTCAGACATGCTACCATTCGACCGGATGTATGTTTTTTTAAGGAACATCCGTGCACTATGAGTAGGTAGGTTTTTGAATGCTTAAACTCGATCTAACTTGAAAAATAACTGTTAAGGTAATTCTTTTATGAATTTGTCTGATGGGTTAAGGAAATATTTAATACACAAGGTGACCGAATAAAATACCCGTTGTAACTATATGTAATAATTTTAACATGTTCCGTCTTCTAGCTTACTTTGTTGTGACCGTTGCTGAAAAGAGACCACCCTCAAAGTTTTGGTCTCGATTTCCTGCTCCGTGTGCTTCTCCATGCCACCCTACCTTCAATGGAGTTTTTTTCGCTTCTTGTCAAATTTGCATCGATTGTCAATGAGTGGTAGTTAACTATGTGTCGTTACATCTAGACTTCCCATATGTCGTACGCCACAATCGTTGTTAACAGTCACCACTGGTCCAGTTGTCTTTGTCTTCCATTTTCCTTTCTTATCATGTCCTAAAGCAACAAAAAGCCCTTGGTAATTTGTCGAACCAAAACCCTAATCCTAGTATTTAAAACCTAAAACTACAAAACCCTAATACCACTTCTAAAACCCGAATATCATCGTTAAACATCTATTTATTCGTCCTCTATGGAGAATTTATTTTCTATGGAAGACCAATATTCCCACTACTTAACCAAGGAGGTCCACCGAAGGACGGTTCCATCGGTGTTATGTTGATACAACCCTTTACTGACGGAACTCCGATGGAAAAGGTCATTGGAAATTAGGAGGTGGGTAATGTTGTTTATGACAGAATGACGGATCACCAACAACTTATGCAAGGTTGTCAAAGTTGACTTTTATTGACGAAATATTTAGCGACGGCTTACCGGCAGATTGCCGACAGACTCGTAAACATTTACCGACGGATATCGTTGTTAGTAATCCGCCGATAATTCTGATGATTAAAAAAATAATTTTCTAACTTTCTCAAAAATTCTGGAAATTAAAATTAATTTATAAAAATCCAGAAATTAAAATTACATTATAAACTATAATAATTAAAAATAAATTCTCGTGACAAATCAGGTCTTGCGTTCGGTTTTGCATATGTCTTATAACTTGTGGCAATTCAATCATACGATTTATCAAAAAGATAATAGAATAAGATAATTTACAGAAACTTCGGCAACATAATGACTATAAATTAAACATTTCCGTTAGCTGTTTAAAACCATTATAGTTATATAAAAAAATACAATGTCATTCACAATATCAACCAAACTACGAATACAAGTATTTCAACAATATATCTTTTTATTCTAACTTACACACAAGATCCGGTCGCAACCCAAGTTAACATTACCTATTAATAAGTAGTTCAACAATATATATAAGTTGGAAAACTTAACAACAATCTATCCAACAGTGGATCAACGTATTGGTCCATACTTGTTACAAAATGAGATTGTGAATTAGCTAAAAAACAAAATACAATATTACAAATACGCAAAAACACACGTACATGGTGTACAAATATGCTAGTAATCGGAAGACAGATAAAATTGGTTTATTTTCGCCTTTTTTATCCTCAAATGTGTCTTCAAAGTTTTTCTCCTCGTCGCTAGTATCCTCAACAACTTAAACGTCGTTACCAGTGACAAGACAAACGGGTTCGATATGTTCATTCGCTTCTCCATATATTAATGTTAACTAATAAAAATGTACAGAGAAAGATGGAGTCTCAATATTATTCAAGTGAAGATTAGGTTACAATGAAGAGAAAACAAACATTAAATAGGTAGACTAAGCCTTACAAGCTAAATAGGCTAAAGCCCATAAACTGACTTATTATGCTAACATCCCCACTCAAACTCACAATGCAATAGAAATAAACATTGAAAGTTTGTCACACAAAAAACGAAACCGAGATGCCGATTGAGCCTTGGTGAAAACATCTGCAATCTGGAAGGCGGATGGAACAAAGGGAAGCGAGATGGTCCCGAGCTGAAGATGATGACGAGTAAAATGACAATCTATCTCAATATGTTTTGTCCGTAAATAAAAGATAGAGTTCTTGGCGATCTGCATAACACTTTGATTATCACAATGTAACGGGGTATGTGAGGAAACGACAACCCCATGTCTGCCAGAAGCCATCGTAACCAAACAATTTCACATGTAGTTACAACTATAGCACGATATTCAGCCTCAGTAGAGGACTTAGAAACAACATCCTGTTTCTTACTTTTCCATGAGATTAAGAAATCACCGAGGAAAATACAGAAGCCAGTAGTGGATTTACGATCATTAGGATCACTATCCCAATCAGCATCACTATAGGCACGCAATTCCAGAGAAGATGTCGAGGGGAATAGAAGACTTTGAAACTGAGTGCCACGAAGATATCTCAAAATACGAAGAACAACTCCCCGGTGAACATAAGTAGGGGCGGTAAAAAACTGACTAACCACATGAATAGCATGAGCGATATCAGGGTGAGTAATTGTAAGATAAACCAAACTGTCTACAATAGTACGATATAGGCTTGGATCAGATAGAGGAACATCATCAGTGGGAGAGTAACGCGCGTTGGTTTCAAGAGGTGTGTCTGCAATTCTGTTATCAGAGAGTTTCACACGTTGAAACAGATCAGAAATATACTTCGTCTGAGAGAGAAGGTATCCCTTTTTAGACTGGGCTACCTCAATCCCCAAAAAATACCGTAATAACCCCAAATTTTCATAGCAAAACTGTGAGCCAAGTCACGTTTCAAAGACTCATTGCCATCATAATCATCGCCTGTAATAATTATATCATCCACATATAAAGACAAGAGAATGCGTCCAACATTCATACATCGAACAAATAATGCTGAATCATGATTGATAGGAAGGAAACCAAGGCACGAGGAGCCTGTTTGAGCCCATATAGAGCTTTTCAAAGCCGACTAACTTCACCGGGCTGATGAGCTATTCCCGGGGGTGGAGTCATGTAAACCTGCTCATGAAGATCACCATTCAGAAAGGCATTTTTGACATCCATTTGAAAGATCTTCCACTGACGAACGAACGCAACAACTATTAAACTACGAATTGTCGTCATTTTTACCATTGGGAAAAAGTCTCCTCATAATCCATACCATACGTTTGCAAATATCCTTTTGCCACAAGTATGGCCTTGTATCGTTCAACAGACCCATCAAACTTCGTTTTAATCTTATACACCCAACGACAACCAACTTTATGTTTACCTGGTGGTAGTGGAACCAAATCTCATATGTGAGTCTGATGAAGAGCTGTGAGCTCTTCAGCCATAGCATTCTGCCTTAGAGGGTTAGAGACATCCTCTTTATATGATTCTGGTTCAGACAGATGATGAATGCTCGATATCCTTTCTGACTTACAGGATCAAAACAACGAAATCCTTTCTGTCCCGTGCCATATCCTTTGGGACCACTGTATATCCTAAGAAAACACATAAGGCTGATTTATTTATCAATTTGTCTCGTTCAACATAAGGACGGAGAGCAAAGCAAGTACATCCAAAAACCCATAACTCACCGTAATCTAGGCGTTCACCAAAAAGACTTTCAAATGGAGACATCCCATTATTGTGAGAAGTAGGGATCCTATTAATCACATGTTGGGCGGTCAGGAGTGCTTCTCCCCAAAAGACACTAGGTACCTCAGCGGATACAAGGAATGAGTGAGTGGTCTCCATAATATGGTGATGTTTCCTTTCAGCAACACCATTCTGTTGAGGGGTGTCAGTACAAGACGATTGGTGTATGGTACCATCTGATACAAGCAACTGAGTAAAATCATTAGAGGTGTATTCACCCCCTAAGTCACACCTGAAGCACTTTATCACAGCCGAATGTTGCATCTGAACATAGGCACTAAAGGTTTTGTAAATGTCAAAGAACTCAGATCTACGTTTCATAAGGTACACCCAGGTATAACGAGTGTAATCATCTATAAAGGAAACATAATAACGTGAACCACCCTTAGTAGATACCGGTGATGGTCCCCACACACCAGAATGAACAATATCAAAAGGTGCAACAGAACGAGAAGTACTTTTATCAAAAGGTAAAGCAGAAAATTTAGCAAGTTTGCAACCACTACAATCAGAAATATCACAAGTGTTAAACTGACCCAAAACACCTGTGGAAACCAAAATTTTTAAATGAGATGTGGTCACATGTCCCAAACGAGAGTGCCAAATATAAAATTCAGACGACAAAGGACTTAAACGAAAAGAAGATAAATCAACACCGGAGGCAGCAACACCAGGTGCATGCACTTTGAGTTCTTCTAAGACATATAAATCTCCCACCATACGGCCGATCCTAATTACCCTCTGAGTGTGTTGATCTTGCACAACACAAACAGAGTCACAAAAGAAAACCCAAATTCCAGACTTACACAACTGACTGACCGAAGCAAGATTTAAGGCAAGCTTCAGAATATAATAGACATCATTAAGAGACACACGAGGGGTAGACAAAGAGCCAACACCCTCTACCGACATAGATGTAGCACTAGCAGACATTACAGAAACGGGAGAAACAAGAAACAAAGAAAGAAAAGAAGACAAATAGGGAGACATATGATGTGAGGCACCAGAATCCAAAATCCATAACGATGACGAAATACCTGAGGTACCAGATGAAGACAGCCCCGCAGCAGACATGGCGGTAGGGTTGGCGGCAAGAAACTGTCTAAACTATTCAAAAACCTACGGATCCAAAGCAGACGATGGTTTAGCAGTTTCTACAGATGGTGGTGTAGCAGCAACAGAAAACTGAGGTGGTCTAAATGTCCATGAAGATGGACCAGATGAACTAGCAGAAGCGGATGAGCGAGAATAAAATTGTCCACTTGATTTGTTCTGTTGTGGGGGATTCTGCAAGTTAGGATTCTTTCTGTTAAGTAATAATGGGCATTGAGATTTCCAATAATTTTTCCCTTTGCAGAATGCACATTCATCAAAAGAAACTCTAGCACCTTGTCTAGACTGATTAGAGGAACGACAAACACAGTTGGAGTAGTAGTTACTTTAAGACCCTTATCAACCTGAGATTTTAACCGAGTTTCCTCTACAATCAACTCGTGAACAAATGAATCAACTGTTGGAAGAGGGGAAGGATGAAGAATCGTTCCACGCAGTCCTTCAAAATCTGAACGTAATACCATAAAAAACTATACCAAACGTTGTTCCTCCATTATAGAAATATAAGGTTTAAACACCTTCAGTTCTGCGGATTCCGTAAGTGCCAATTGATCCCATAAATCTGACATAGCTCCATAGAACTCTTGAATGCTCATCTCATTCTATTGAATAACATGAATATCAAACTCCAACTGATATTGCTTGGAAAAATTAGACTGAGTATACAACCTTTCCAAATGATCCCAAACTTCCTTAGCTGTATCCTACTTAGTCAACTGAATACCAATGTACTGACTTACATAGTTGTTGATCCAAGTGATAACTTTAGAGTTATCCGTTTCCCATGTATTGAGAGCTAAGGCATACTCAGCAGCCTTAGAATTATCAGTAGGCTTTCCCTTTGTACCTGTGACATAACCCCACATATTTTTCCCTCGAAGAAAATTTTTCATCACGTAACTCCAGTAGGCGTAGTTTTTACCATCCAGGCGAGTACTAATGGACTGAAGAGAGTCAACTTTCCCAGCCATATTATTAAATTATAACGACAGCAAAATCAAGCAGAATAGTAGTTTCTATAGGGTAGTTTCGATAGGGGCAGTTTCGATAGGGGTAGTTTCTATAGGGTAGTTTCTACAGCAGATAAAAAATTAGGGTTACCTAGTTTCGATGACGGCAATGCAAATTCAGTAATCAGATGAATGCGAAGGTGTTGAACACGAAGACAACAAATCAACAAGCTAGCGTGAGCAGCAACAATGAGACAACAACAAACAATCCTTCAACAACGAACAAACCAAAACGACCGAATCAACAACGGAGCGGAAGCGACAACAAAAGTCTCCAATCAAGCATGGATCGAATCAGCTCTGATACCATGTTAACTAATAAACATGTACAGAGAAAGATGCAGGCTCAATATTATTCAAGTGAAGATTAGGTTACAATGAAGAGAAAACAAACATTAAATAGGTAGGTTAAACCTTACAAGTTAAATGGGATAAAGCCCATAAACTGACTTATTATGCTAACAGTTAAGATGTTTCCCCTTTCGTTTATTTGAAAGAATTGTTTGTCCTCGAGCCCATCCATCAATGGAGACTTCATTGACACATAGTTCTACTTCATATACCACATTGCCTTCATCTTGCCAACAACCCAAAATTGTTTCAATTCATTAATCGTCAAAGGATACGATGTATAATATACTTGTTCTACTTGTGACGCTAGTACGAACAGGTGAAGAAGTCATATGGGTGGTAGCACCCGAGTCCACATACCAATCGAGAGTACCACTGTTAACACGACACTAAGCGTGAAATACTTGAGCCAAATTTGAGTCGGTAAAAGGAGCATATGCAGCATAGGTGGACAAACTTAGACATGTGTTGGCATAATGGCCATCCTTTCTGCATAGTTGGTAGTGAGGTGGCCGACAATAGCGACCCCTACCGCTGGTATTAGAGCCGCAAGAGGAGCCACTTGAGCGACCTTTCCCATGAAAATTATTGGCAGGCCGGTTTTGTTGAGCCGTGAAGGCTGTCGGAGGAGTGGAGGTGCCATGTATGGACCGCCAAAAAAGTTCATGGCTTGAGCCAATAGGTCACGATAAATAGGAGGCGGTTTGGCAGCCTGAATAGCAGTCACAAAAAAGTTTCACATGTAGAGCCAAGGCCACATAAAACCAATGGAACTTATCCATCTCATCCACGGGTTTACCAATTGTAGAGAGTTGATAGCAAATGGCTTTAAAGTTCCGGCCATATGTAGAAATGGAGACATCACCCTTTGTGATTTGACGTATACTGTCGCTAAGATTATGCACTCGTTCAACTGATGTATTGCTGTAAGCGGCTTCAAGAGCCAACCAGATTTAGCGGGCGGAGGAGATCCCTAAAACCTCAGTAACGGCTTCCTCAGTAAGCGATGAATGAAGCAGAATAATGGCGCGTTGGTTGGTATCCAACAAAGTGATGTAAGCAGGGTTTGGGGAGTATTTTTCGGCAAAAGATACAGTGGTGATAGGAGGCTGTAGAGAACCATCCACATGACCGCTCAACTTTTAATAGGATAAAAAGGGGTAATATCTGATTTTTCCAAAGGAGAAAGTTAGGCGATGAAAGTTTAATGGTGATCATGTGGAGGATAGTTTACATAGGAAGGGTCCCATCACTGGAGGAAGAAGAGGACGCCATGGAGAAGGGTGATGACCGGTGAAAGAATTAGCGTTAGCGATGAGGGTGGGAAGAAGGAAAATGATCGATGGTAATTAGGCTGATACCATGTAATGAGGGAATTCTCTCTACCAAATTATGGGAGAGATTATATTATTTATATATCAATGATGTACAAGATATAAAAGAGAGATATACAAATCCTATACATTAAATAATTAACAAAAGTAAAAGACGTTTTTTATTCATTTCTTTATATGGTCTTCTTTGTTTATTTTCTTTCCCTAGATAGGCCATATTTTATGGCTTAATTGGTGCTTCCTTTTTGTATATATCGATGGCTCCATTGTACACAATTTCATTTATCAGTTAATCAAAATATTCTTCTGTGGAGAAATCTTTTATCATAACAAATTTGTTATGGTATCAAAGAGCTTCTAGAAGAAACGATTCTCAATAAAAAAAAAGAAAAATCACACCACCCCTCTACCAACAAAACCCTAAAAGCCGCTATGGGTGATGCAGCAAAACCAGCTTGCGTGAAAGTCGAAGCCAGCCCCATACCCGATTTAACAAATGAACAATATCAACAGTTCATTAACCTTTTCGGTAATAAAAATGGTGTGGCGGATGAATAAAACTCACCCATGGCAAACTTGGCAGGTAACGATGGTGAGAAAGGTAAATGGGTAATTGAATTGGGTGCAACCGAGCATATCACACATATTGGTTCGTTGCTTAAAAATAAAACCAAACGAAATTATGAGTCACCCGTAACTATACCTAACGGTGAGGCGATAGCTGTTGAAGGACAAGGGGACTACATTTTACCAAACGGGGTGACGATTAAAGAAGTCCTTTACGTTCCTAAATTTCAATACAATTTTATATCTGTTAGTAGATTGTCAAAGGATCTTAAATGTGCTATAACGTTCTTCCCAGACTTTTGCGTTATGCAGGGCTTGAATTCGAGGACACTGATTGGAGTGGGTGATTGCAAGAAGGGTCTATATGAGATGGGGATGACGGGGAACAAGAGGCACACCATGATGACGACTCACGATACTTGGCATAAAAGATTAGGTCATGCATAAACTTCATCATGTTGATCTTCTTAATAATGTACCTTTGAACCCCAACACCTTTTGTGATTCGTGTGTTAAAGCCAAATTTGCAAGATTGCCTTTTCCTATTAGCACTACTAAAATGAGTGCATGTTTTGATTTAATACATTGTGACGTATGGGGTAAATACCGGACACCTTCATTTACGCGGGCGTGCTATTTTCTTACAATAGTGGACGACTATAGTCAGGCCGTGTGGGTGTTCCTTCTCAAACACAAGTATCAAGCAAGCACTTGTCTTATTGAATTCCACAAAATGATTCAAACACAATTTGAGAAGAACATCAAGAGAATAAGATGTGACAACGGAGGTGAATTCACCTCAAACAATATGTTGGATTTCTATGCCAAGGAGGGAATCCTTCTTGAAACAACTTGTCCACATACACCACAACAAAATGGTGTGGTGGAACGTAAGCATCGACATTTGCTAGAGATGGCTAGAGCTTTAAAATTCGAGGCGCATTTACCCACAAGATTTTGGGGGAGAATGCATCCTAACGGCAACCCATATTATAAATCATTTACCATCGGACGTGATCGGAAATAAAACACCATATGAAGTGTTGTACAATCAAAAACCCAATTATGAACATATGAGGATTTTTTGTTGTCTCGCTTATTACAAAAGTATGGAGACCAAGGGAGACAAATTTGAAGTGATGGGGAGACCGGTAGTGTTTTTGGGCTACCCCCCAAGGACAAAGGGGTATAAAGTATATGATGTGAAACATGATAAAATTATTATATCAAGAGATGTTAAATTCTTGGAAGAAATATTCCCTTTTTCTCAAACAGGTGGTACTATGGAAAAGGAAGAGGTGTTTTTCTTTCCTGAAAAATGGTGCAACGAGGAACAAGAAATTGGGTTGGGTCCGACAGTGAAATCAACAACCAAAGTGAGGATGGGCTGAATAAAGGAACAAAGAACATCGGCACAGAAGGAGTATTTGGGCCAGACGCAACCATTAAGCCTATTAATAATCTTGGACCATATGCAACCACTGGGCCCATTGATCCAGACCGTAGACAAGGAGTATTTGAGGCAGATGCCACCAATGAGCCCACTGATCCTATTCGTGAGGGTGAGGGCCTTAGGCCAAACATTGAATCTCCTAAGCCCACTGATGAAAATGAACAAAGTGGGCCTAACATGCCACAATCTGCCTCATCTCTGCCCACCAATGTAGAAGAACAGAATGAGTCCATACATCAAAACGAACACACTGGGTCCACAAATGAGAATCCACAATCGAGTTTTATAAGGGAAAAAAGGAATTGTTCTCGGCCAAAGCATTTTGAAGATTTTGAAGTCAAACTCCCCCCTCCATAGACCATGAGCAATCCACTTCCAATTAACGGTCCTCCATGGTACACCCTCTAGCACATTTTATTTCTTATGATAAGTTTACTGACACACATAAAGCTTTTCTAACAGCCATTAGTTCCAACAATGAGCCAAAACATTTCAATCAGGTTGTTCATGACTCAAGGTGGATAGAAGTAATGAAAAAAGAGATCCAAGCCCTTGAAAAAAATGAAACTTAGACCCTAGAGAAATTACCAAAAGGAAAGCATGCTATTGACTCAAAGTGGGTATATAAAACAAAGTATAAACCAAATGGAGATGTTGAAAGATACAAGGCCCGCGTCGTAGCAAAGGGATTCACACAAATGGAAGGAATCGACTTCCATGAAACTTTTGCTCCGGTAGCAAAGTTAGTCACCATTCGAACTTTGCTCACCGTAGCCGTTAAACGAGGGTGGTATATCCATCAACTTGATGTGAATAACGCCTTCCTGCATGGGGATTTGCATGAAGATGTATTCATGAAAGTTCCACAAGGTTTTGGAAAGCCAAATGATGACAGGTTATGCAAACTCAAGAAATCATTCTATGGGCTCAAACAAGCGTCAAGGAATTGGTACCAAAAAATCACTAATTCTTTACTCGTACTGGGTTTCAAACCAACGGGGGCTGACCATTCTTTATTTGTGTTCAAAAGAAAGGACTTATTTGTCGTTGCGCTAATTTATGTGGATGATGTTATTATTGTTGGTAATCATTTGAACAAAATCCAAGAAACCAAGCACTTCCTTGATAAAAGGTTCAGCATCAAAGACCTTGACCCTTTGAAATTCTTTCTTGGAATTGAAGTTGCAAGAACGAAGGAAGGAATGGTCCTTAGTCAAAGGAAGTACACATTGGATATTTTAGAGGACGCGGGAATGATGGGCTGTCGTCCAAGACCATTTCCAATGGAACAGAATGTGAAGCTCAACAAATGTGATGAAGAACAACGAGTTGATGGTTGTAACATCCCGAGTTTTAGGGCGCGAAAGAATTCACGAGAATTAAAAATTTTAAATAAGAAAAAGGGAAGCGGGCTTGGGCCGGGGTGTATGGGATGAAAGGGGCAAGGGTTTGGGCCCTTATAAGCCCCAAGACTAGCCCAAAACCCTCACTTCTAACACATTTTCGGATTCTAGAGAGAGAAAGTGAGAGAGATCCAAGAGAGAGAAAGTCTTGGTTTTCGGATTAGAGCTTCAAGGATCATTAGCAAGAGTCTCTTGAGTGTTTAGCAATGAAAAGGAAGTGATTACATGTAACCGATTCTCCTAGATCTGAGTTTTTGTTCGTTTTTGGGTTTTTCGGGTTTTGGGTGAAAAGGTTATGTTTGAACGGATGAAACTGAAAGATGAGCATAGATTTGAGTTCCTTAATGGAAAATGAACGTTTTAAATGCAAACAGGTTCGGGATCTTGACGTGATCAAACCCGAATGCGAAAGTTAGGGTTTTTCGTGAAGAACAGGTCGTGCGTACTTATCAAGTGCGCACAGAGCTGGTCCTGCGCACTTGCTAAGTGCGCAGGAAGAGGAACCTGCGCACTTGCTAAGTGCGCAGGAAGCAGGGTCTGCGCACTTGCTAAGTGCGCATGCATCAGGCTGGTAAAGTCAGTATAGTCGCCTAAATCAGAATGGTTAAACCATTTAGCGTTGAGTTAAGTCTGATACGTGTCAATTGTCATGATTGTTCATATTGTGTGAGAGACAGTAGACAATTGCAGCTAAGATACCAGGTGAGTTCTAATCCCCTTTTTGCCTTCTTTAGGGGTGGTGTGCATACGTAGTGTAAATCGTTTATTATATTTTATATATTTTAAACTGAAAGGAAAAGTTATGTTTTAGTGAAAAGTTTAAAAGAGGCAAAAGTACGTTTTCAGTAAAGTAAGATATATCATTTGGCAAGCGTTTACTATATTTCTATATACATAAACAAAGGCATGATATATGTGCTAGTATGTTTTCAGTAAACAAGTTATATTTTATGGCAAGCGTTTACTATATTTTTATATACATAAACAAAGGCATATTATATATGAAAGTTATGAACAAGATTTACAGAAAGTTTTATGAACAGTAAAGTGAACAGCTTTCCTTCGGGAATGTGTACCAGTTTGTAAAGGTCCTTGCGACAAATGTTACTTGTACAAGATGTCAGATATGGGTTCTACCCATTAGTAAGAGTCTTGGTGGCTCGTTAACAATTGTACAATTGGGATGAGTGACGGCGGTTGCTCGGGGGACTACGCAATCCCCCATGTACCAGTTAAGCGGTATTGATCACGAGGACAATACCCGATGTTGATCACGAGGACAACATCGTGTCATGTGGTGTTGATCACGAGGACAACATCAAGGGGTCACGAGGACCCAACTATGTTAAGCGGTATTGATCACGAGGACAATACCAGTAGTGACAAGGAATTGACGGTTAAGTGGTACTGATCACGAGGACAATACCAGCAGTGATAAGAATTGACGGTTAAGCGGTATTGATCACGAGGGCAGTACCAACAGTGACAAGGAATTGACGGATACTTTATGAATGTTTTAAACTATTTTTGAAAAGTGAAGTATGTAAAGTTTTGCCTTAAGGGCAGTATGTATGTATTAGTAAATCTTTTGTATAATTGATTTAAAAGTAAACGTTAGAACTTACTCAGCGTTGCTGATTATTAGTATGCATATCAGTTAAGTGCAGGTGTAGTTGATGGATGTGGATGCTTGGCTTAGCGAGAAGAGTTACCTGAAGATCAGTGTCTGGCATCCCGATTATGTTTATGTCTAGGTTTCTTTTGATTATGTTGATTAAGACAAGTTTCAGTTGTATTTGGCAAATTATGTTTAGACATGTTATGTTTCCGCTGCGTATGTTGAAGTTTAAATTGTTTCCGCTGTGTTAATGAATGTCTTATATTTAAAGTGCTATGTGTTGATAAGTAAATTCAACAAGTGAGGCCTCCCGGGTTTGGGGCCTTACAATGGTAATCAATATCGAAGACTTATTGGAAGACTTCTTTATTTACAAGATACAAGGCCCGACATTGCTTAAGCTGTGAACATCCTGAGCCAATTTGTTGGTGACCCAAGACAAATTCATATGGAAGCGGCTAACCAGGTCCTACGCTACCTCAAAGCCACCCCGGGACAAGGTATTTTAATTCCAAAAGAAGGAGGCACAAATCTCACAGCCTATTGTGACTCTAATTGGTTAGGATGTCCTTTCACTAGAAGATCAAGAACTGGCTATCTTCTACTGTTAGGGGAAATCTTATATCATGGAAGTCAAAGAAGCAGTCTGTTGTTTCACTCTCTTCGGCTGAAGCTGAATACCGGGCAATGCCCGCAACGGTTAGTGAAATCTTGTGGATGAGGTGGCTCTTAAAAGAACTTCAAATGACCCCAACCGGCCTAACACAACTATTCTGTGAGAACCAAGCAGCCCGTCACATAGCCAACAACCCAGTTTTTCTTGAGCGAACTAAGCACGTTGAAATGGATTGCCATTTTGTCAAAGAATGAGTAGAGTCCAAAGAAATCGAGCCTATGAAAATTGACACCAAGTTACAAATTGTCGATGTCCTCACTAAACCATTGGGCACACACCACTTCCGCACCTTAATTGACAAGTTGAGCATTCAAGACCTCCATGCTCCAACTTGAGGGGGAGTAAAGACGTTTTTTATTCTTTTCTTTATATGGTTTTCTTTGTTTATTTCCTTTCCCTAGATATGCCTTATTTTATGGCTTAATTGGTGCTTTCTTATTTTATATATCGATGGCTCCATTGTGCACAATTTCATTTATCAGTTAATTAGAATATTCTTTTGTGGAGAAATCTTTTATCATAACAAATTTGTTTGTTATTGTGATTTGGTGTTATCTCTAATAATTACTGTAAGCCTCTAGTTTTATCTGGATAAGGCCCATTGTACTTTTTTCCTATGTTTTTTGTCATAATCTCTTGAAGGTCACATGCCATCATAAGCTGTGGATTACCTGATCCCGTCTCGTGAGTATTTTGATAACAGGTTCTTATGATTAAAAAAAATACACGTCTCATGACTTTTACTTTCCACTTAAGAGGTTTTACACATGAAAAGCCGCTTGTTATCTTTCGTCAAATTTTGGCGGACCATAATCGTATTCTAGCATATATGTATTTACATATTGAAGTAGCCTTTCGTCATGAGTTACAAAAATATTACCAAATAAAGGTTCAACTTTACATTTTTAGTTTACTATGAACACACATTTCCAATCTATTGAACTCAATCAAATATAATATACATAAAGTTGAATTATAATAGTGTATAAGCATGGAACATTGCAAGGTAGTGGATTTGCTTTGAAAAAATATGCATGATGGGTTATAACTGAAATTGGTTAAGTCAACTCAGGTGGTTAACCCATCAAGCACATTAAAGAAGAAAAGTGGACATCCTAATTATAAACAGATTATTCATTGCCTATTATTTTGACTACCCACTCTTACTTAAGTCACAAGTTCTAAATCAATGCATATTTTACTCCAACAATCTCACACCACTACTGAATAAAAAAAGAAAAAATATACTTTTGAAAGTTTTATGATTAAAGTTCCAGAGAATCAGACCAAAAAGACACCAAGATACACTAAAAAAAAGCCTTCTGGGCGTGTAGCTCAGTAGGTTAAGGATAGAATGCTTTGCACCCCTGAAAAAATACGTTAAAAGGCTGATATGAAGCGAGAAATAATGAATAAAAGTATTAGTCTTTGTAGCATGATTCAATCGAAGGCTCGAAAAAGAACCAAAGGTTTTTAAAACGTTCACAAATGCCTTTTTGTGACTTCGACCATCGCTTAAAACCTAGTGGCAAATGACTTTTACAACCGATTACAACCTCTTTTGTTTTTTAAGTTTTTACGACCGAAAAAGATGACAGAACGTTGATACACAACGAAGATGATAGGGGCGGTCAAAGGTCGAAAGGACGAATGCAGGTACGTTTATTATTCAATAATATATACAAGCATTTGTTACTTACATTTTGTAAATTTTATTCATGAATATAAGTTTTTTTTTTCAACTTGTCTTAAAATATAGGGTTAGTTAAAACTTAAATTGCTGTTAAAAAAAGTTAAGACTTAAACTTGAGGACATTATAGTATATCAATGTTTGTATTGTTAGGTTTTCTATAAACATATCTAAGTATATAAATTTTATGACACATAAGTCTGTGTGTACACGTTCATTTCACAACCAATATTAATATGTTAAAAGCATAATAATTTACTTGCACATAGTGTATAAAAATAACGAGAAGCAGTGAGAGAGAAAACAGAGACGGTTACATAACCGTCTTGTATACCACATTGAAAACAATAGGTACAAATACATCATGTGGTTTTTGTAGTTCTTAACGGTTAACATATGTGTAACCTATTTTATTAATTTAAAAGGATGCTAAAAAATAAAGAAAAATACGATAATTTATCCATAGTATTTCATATTCCAGGCATATATATACCCAATAATAACATTACCATTTAAAAGATAAAAGTGAAAAAACCAAAAAAAGGAATACATAATGATTTTACTGAGAAAAGAAAATGGTAAAATGTTCCAAATTATGTTGACAAAGTTGTACCAACGAAGGCCTCCATGTCGTCTCTTTACAGTCGTAAATTTCTTAATTACTAATTTTGATTTATTACTAAAACAAATGACAAACTAATTACGTAAGAAAGATTGTGCCTAAAAAAAGTATAATTAAAAAAAAACTATATGCTGAGTTTTAAGTTTTGAAGAATGGTTTGTTTCAAGATGATTTGATCTCCGCCGTGGTGGCGGGATTCTGAGGGTGGAGGGTATAGGAAACGGGAGGGTGCGGTGTCGCATAGGGCCGATGGGAACACCATCCTCCATGTAGGAAATTCTGGGTATTCGTGTATTTGTGATTGTCTGTATTCTCTGATAATCGCGTAAGAGTTCGCTCTCATATTGAATTATATCGCGGGTACATGAATATTCGATCGGATAAGAATCAGAGATTGAAGAACAGAAAATGTGAAAGACCGCTAAGAATTTCGTACATTTGATACTGACCAAATTCCCATGTATATATGGGGTAAATAGATTCAATGCTATGACGGTTATTTGCTGAAAACCGTCACAACCGTTAATCCATAACTATTAAGTTATTCTACTCCGAATAGACAATCTACGCCTGCAGGAGGAGTAAACTGGTGTCCTCTGGAGTAAACTGGTTCAGAGGACCATCCTTTAGCAAATTTCACTTCCAGAATCCTTTAGCAGTTTTCACTTCCTTTAGCAGCTTAACCCCAGCCAGGGGCGTTGCCCCTTGGACCCCACTAGGGGCTGCCGCCCCTAGGACCCTGCTAACGAGGTGCGCTGCCCTCGGATCCTCATTGTTTTGTAGGCTCCGCCCCTTGACACAACAAAGTGCCTTTAGCAACAAAAATCATAAGATCATCAAACAAGTGTACACTTAACACTTACCAGATTGCTTGATATTTCATTATGACTTCTCATTTGGTCATTAAGTAAACCCAATTACACAAAATAGCTAGATGACACTAAAATAACCAACACTCCATCGTCGCGTCGATTTTGAGAGTTTTTTGGGGAGTGCTCCCCGAAGCCATCACCAAACAATTTTGTGTATTATATGATTTTAATAGTATTTTTATGTTTATTATTATATTATTATAATATTATTATTATTATTTCATTGGATATTTAATTTAATTTTTCTGTAATAACTTGTGATCTTTAACTTTAAAAAATCTAAATAAATAGTATCATTTATTATTATTTTTTGTCTATATTCCGATATAAATTTTGTATTTGAAATAAAGTATTTTTTGTGTTCGTAAACGGTTTTGTTTCAACGTCTATATTTTAAAACACTATAAATACAAGTCTCTGTTTCACATACAAATATACAAAAACATGAGTGCCGGTAAGAACAGGTATACGTATTCGGATGCTCTTTATCCTGATTCGTGGAGTCTTAGATCGTTAAATGATTACGACCAAATATTGGTTGTCAAAGATTTTTATGAGGATATGCCACAATATTTTAACCTCAAAGTTTACCATGATGGTCATTTCACGGCGATGCCGGACAGAACATACGGCAACGACGTCATAACTTTTGTGGACTATCTGAAATTCCATGAGTTTAATGTATCTGATGTGGACCTTATAATACCACAGTTTGGATACGGGGTTCTTCCCACCGGTCTATGATATTACTTTAAAACCTTGTAAGGCCCCAAACCGGCACCCTACAGTTGGTTCTCATAACTGGTTGTTCCCTTGAAAATACTCATTCTTGATATATTAAACTACATCGAAAGTCTTTCTAAAAACATTAATTACTATTTAATGCCATTCGTTTAACTTACGAATGCTTGCACACCAACCCGAGTAGCACCGCTCTCAAACCAAGATACGTCAACGCAACGCTTACCTGCAAAACAATCTATCGCACACACAAAGTCAGCTACGCTGAGTGAGTTCTAATAGTTTAGTTTAATTAAAAGTCAACTCGTCTCAAAAGTTATTTAAACTTTACTCAGGACCCACGGTCCTTATAAATTAGATCCAAAATTCATTAACCATTAGTTAACACTACATCACAATCCTGACGCATTGGTCAATACACTGCTAATATTAGTCTCATCTGCACTATGCCTTCACCATGCAAAAACCCTAATCCACATGCCTGCTCGAACCGGCTTACTCTGGACTCGTTTAGATCACGCATGCATGTATGTACACAAGCCACGCAAAACCCTAACCTCACTGGTAACATGTACACGATCCGAGATCTCCATGCATGTAAGAATCCCTCCATGCAAACCCTATGTTCACAAAACCCTAATCGGGTGTAACCCGATTCCACTCTCCTCCCATTCACCACCGTATATCATCATCGTGCTCCGCCACCTCGAGTCTCTCCATTGTCGTCTTCGTCCTTAAGCCAGATCCAAACCCAAGCGGATCAACGCCACCCACCTCCTCCATGCGCCACCATGCACACTACTGTCGGCCTCCATCTCCATCGGGTACCACCACACCTCCTGTTTCTCATCTCCCCCGTCACTCCACTGCCATGGTTGCCGGAATACCACCACAGCCCCAGCCGCCGTCTCCACCTCCACGTACCTTCACAGTGAACTCCGGCAGTCGCCGGTTCCCTGGGCCGCGTCGCATACTGCCGTGATGGCCACTTACTATGGTATCCGTCATCTTGGTCGTCGAGCGCCGCCCTAAGGGACGCCACCATCGTACGTTATCCTCCAGACCACCATCATCGTCTTTGTCACTTCTCTGGTTTTCCCTCTCGAGAACTCAAAACCCTAAGCCGACCTTTAGCCAAACACACAAACAAAACACGTAAATATGATGAACGGAAGTTACCTTGACCACGGATGGAGTTTCCCCCCCGAGACACCGTTTTCCGGCCACCTCCGTCGTCCCTTTGCTGCTCCGATACCTCCTGTTGCCGTCGCATGTCCCCTAGACCGATTATGGTCTAGGGTTTGCACTAATGTGATAGTTAAACCACTCGGATTTACATACGGGTCCCTATATTTCCATCTCGTGCGTTTTGATCTCAATACGTTCCTTTTTAACAAACTAATCGTCTCTTTCCAGTAGTCACACGCACTTTGGACCACCACCATACTAATTCACTTATTTAATAAGGAGTCGGGTCGCCTGCCTGCTCAACCTATCAACAATTAAATTCCGGGATGTTACAAACCCCCTCCGGTAATCTAGATACTGGGTTAGTTCCCCTAAGAAGTGGGGCAGATACCGCTATATTAACTTCTTACATTGGAGTTAATGGGGTTCGGAGATTACCTTATATGTGGTAAGATAGGAATTAATAGCTTGCTATGAGTGAAATTTTACTGGGTATGTTTGTTTGTTTGTTTGTTGCAAGATTAGAGTTAAATGCCAATACAAGAAAAAATTTGAATGATAGAATGTGGCGAAAACCGGTACGAGAAGGTGCTTGCGTTTGTAGAAGATTATTTTAAATTTATGTAATTTTTAATCTTTAGTTTATGTAATGTTTTCTTTAATAATGAAATGTTTGTTTATTTTTAGATGTTTTATATTTTTTACATTAAGTTTATATTTTTTATTTATTTTAATTAATTAATTAAAATATAATATTAATTTTTATATGTATATAAGTTTTATATGTTTAAATTTAATTTATATTTATTTATTCTAAGTAGAATATTTTTATTTAATTAATTTAAAAATGATTTAGAGGCCGAGTGGGAGCATTCCCGCTTTAGAGATGGATTGTGGAAGTACCGGTCGGGACCTTTTGGAACTTAGGTCCAACCTTGAGGAACAAATGTGGGATGGGCATCGGTAAGCGCCAAAATCCCTTCAGTAGAGGTCTCATGTTCGAATTTTACCTCCACATGTTTTCTACCTTTAATTGCCCTTAAAGAGCACATACTACGTCTTGCTGATTTTACTGGTTAGCATGGTATTGATGGGGTCTCAAGAGTTTAGTGGCTTTAGGTTCTCACGATCACAAAAAAAGATGGGGATTTACATATACACCGAAATCAATAAATCTTTCTAGACACGTACCTCGATCACATCGACCTAAGTAACCACATAAATATTTATGTTTTTTTCTTTACAAGTTTTATGTAATCGCCTAGCAATATGCATGAAGTCTAAACGCCATTATTTGAAATTACCTGCGGAAGCTTAAATATCTTATTCTATCTTGTCACGTCATTTTTCAACCACACCATATTTTGTTCATTTACGCTCCAAAATATTCCTTCAATAATTCTAATTCAAATCATTTGAATAATTCGTGAATTCGACATTCACAATCAAAAAGACGAAAAACCACTAATTTGAAATTCAAGATCACTAAAGCAACGCCTTTTGTGAAGTTATAATCCACTTATTGAACTTTCATATAACTATTTAAGGGGTTGGTAAGCATGTAACACACCTGATAATGTTTTTATTACTGGATCGGTGATCCAACCGACTATCTTACCGGTTTACAGGTCGGATTAGCTGGATTAACGGCTAGATTAGCTTCAAAAACCGGATTTATTTCATAGATAATTTGAAATTTAATATAATGTATATAACTAATTTAAAATAAAATACAAAACTACTTTATCTTTTGATATGAACTTACAGTGTTGACAAAATAGAAAGTCTACAATAAATAAAATATACTGGAGTTTGAGGTAGTAAATTAATCGGTAAATGTGATTTAGAAGGAAAAAAAACTAAAACCCGGTCTATCCACTTGATCTGGTTCGTTGGTTCAACTGGTTTGACTCGGTAACCGGCGGATTCGAATGTGGACAATCAAAATGATTATGTAGCTGCTTCTCAGTCCTAACGGCCAGTCCGATCTGGTTCTAAAAACATTGTCTCAAGTCTATCTCCAATACAAGAGATGAGAGGGAAACATAGAGAGGGAGAATTTTAGAAAATCAAAAGGAAGAGGGGGTGAAAGTGTTCATTGTTAGAATTATGGTGCAAATGGAGTGGATTAGATTTGTTTAAGTGATGATGAGTATTGTAATCTTAGTTAAGCCAATGGCACGTCTTTGACGAAGGCAATTATTATTATAATAAAAAAATTAGTGAGTGGTGCACTAATTAAATAAATATTATTAAATAATTCAATATAAATAATTACAATTAGAGGAAAGACCATAAAGCAAAACTCGTTATCAAACTGATGTTACCTTGCCTGCCTCCAATTGACATCACCAAACATTACAAATCTTTTCCTAAATCTTCATCTCCAAGACTTGTCACTCCGATAGAGATATAATTTAATAAATTTATTTAAAATTCGATTTAATAGTAACTAATTATCCGATCATTTACGTATGGTAAGCACCGGGCCCGGTCCCGAGAATTCTCAAAACGTTTTGGACCAGGGACATGTAAAAAAAAATCCGTACCTCTAAAATATAAGGTCAATATATATTGAATTAAAAAAAACACACAACACACACACACACACACACACACATATATATATATATATATATATATAAAATTAAACTTCGGGCCTCGAGGGTTATTGGGCCTGGAGCCGTAGCCCACTCTACCCCCTGTGGGCCGGCCCTGGTAAGCACATGTTTTAAGCAATGTCGATACTGCATCAAACAGTTCAAACGATTAATGATGAATAGTTGATTAGTTCCCGAAAGCCAGTTATCGTATCTAATTATCTAAACAATGATTGAAGACGCTAGCTACATGGTCGTCCAACTCTTGTGGTTATCGATCTACCAACATCTTGTAGTCGAACTCTCGTTGATTAGATTCTTGAGTCGAATACTTTCCTCGACCTTTCAATTTAATGTGATTTGTCATATCTTTGAATGTCCCATTCATTAAATGAATTTCCCATCAAGATTATCATCCACTTGAACTAGTCTTATTTGTTCTACTATGTGCCGGCATCCCACTATATTCAAAGAAAAAGAACTAAGAAACTTATGGTAACATGTATGAATATCACATCACTGTCCGTTGTTGTAAGATAGGATTCAAATCACTAAATGGAACTAGAACATGATCAAGAGAAAATACTTATATACAAATAACAAATTTAAATGCCAAAATGATTTTCCAACAATATATATGCATGAATTTATTTTATAGATTATTATATTAATTAAAGATCTAAAAGCATAAGACATTATAAATTATTATATTAATTAAAGAACATATAGTGATGTTTTTGCGTGTGCTTGCCATAAATTCTTTGGGTCTATAATTTAAATATTCATTATTCTAGGATGTTAACATCGAGCCAAATTTTCTTTAGTAACACCAAAAAGATAATTTGAAAAAAAAGTTGAGTAAAGGGAGCTAGTTTAAAATAGTAATTTAGATTATAATTTCATTCTCTATATAAAAACTAGTTAAATACTTGCATTTTAGCTTTTGGGTATACGGTTGTAACATCTAAAAAAAGCGACGAAATAATAAGCGGGATGAAGATGAAATAAAGGGGTGCAAAAGGATGGGGCTCGTGGGCTACTAGCTGGGCCACATCCATGGGCCGAGAAGGGCAGGAGAAGGGGGGGGTGGGTTTAAACCCTACCCTCCACACACATTCTCCATAATCTCCTTCTAACTCACACCATTTCTAGAGAGAGAAAACCTTAGAGAGAGAAAACCTTAGAGAGAGAAAGCTTTGGATTGAGTTAAATATCGGTCCTCTACCTTGCTACACCACTCGGGAGAAGGATTGCTAAAGGAAAGAGTCCATTTGAGGTAAGAAACACTTCTTTTTCCAAGTTTTTCTTTGAAATCGGTCTTTACGGTTTTGACTCATAAAGGTCAGGTTTTTATGGGTCAAACGATGTCATACTTCAGATCTGGAATCACGAGGGGAAAATACACCTTTTGAACGAAAACAGTTCCAAACTTGACGAATCCATCGATCTAGATCTAAGTCCATGCAAACTAGGGTTTTGGGTAAGAACTGAAGGTTCACAGTTAGGGTTCTCGGTATGGTTCATGGCTGGGGTCCCGGGTAGGGTTCACGGCTTGGGTCCCGGGTAGGCTTCACGGCTGGGATACCCGGGTAGGGTCACGGCTGGGATTCTCGGGCAAGGTTCACGGCTGAAGGTTCTCGGGCCTAAGTTCACGGGTAAGCCCCCGAGAACTCTCCTTGAACCGTGAACACATAAGTTCACGGGTGGGAGCCGTGTACACCTATGGAGCCGTGTACCCCTAGGTTCTCGGGATAAAGAGATTAAATGTAACGAATTGTATGTGAGGCTAAGGTTAGGTTGTGTACATACAGGTTAGAAGATCCTTTAGAGACCTTTGACTTTGTTCATCTCAGCTGAGTTCTAGAGCCATCTCTTTTAATGTTTTAAATTATATTTTTGGGCTGCTGTGCATATTTACGAACGATGTTTGTAAAATGATGTTTACGAAACGATGTTTACGAGATGATGTTTATGAAATGTTTTGCCAAATGAAGTTTATGAAAGGTTACGAATGAAATGATGTTTTGATTAATAAAACGTACGAATGCTTTAACTGAGATGAGGTAAAGGTTTTATGAAAGTCACAAATGTACGAATCTGCCACGAGTTCCTTCGGGAACTAAGGTATATATGTATGTATTGGCCTTACCCTTACGGGGGCCTTTGTGGCTGGCTAACAGTTGTACAACTGGTTGATGATGGGGTAACGACGGTCACCCATAGGATTACCGGGATCCCGATGGAAGGTACTATTACTTGCAGGGAAATAGTGTCTAAGGTACTGGTTGGTGTCGAAGGGCTTTGAGGTATCGGGCCCTAGGTTTCTCCTCCCGAAGGACAGTACGGTATTGAAAGGCCTAGTGGTGGCGTGCCTCGGGGTTTCTCCGCCAACCCATGATGTTGGAATTAACGGTTACGAAAAGGCACAGATTCGGTTCATGTTGACTTATGTTATGATGCTACGTTACGATGTTTGATGATGTTAAGTTATTGCATGCTTTACATACGCTTTTGTTAAATAAATGAATGTTATGCTTTTTGTAAAATGTTTATGTTAAGGTTTTATGTAAAGCTAGAACTAACCAGTGTAGCTGACTTTTAATATGCACATTCAGGATAAGGACATGTATGGACGATGGACGGTGATGCTTGGAAAGCGAGGAGAGTTACCCGGCTGATCATGATTGCTGGCATCCCGTTATGTTTTACTTATGACGTGTTTATGATTTAGACACTGTTTACGCTTCCGCATGTTTGACTATGTTGACTTTATGTTTGAACGAAATTTTCCGCTGCATTATTTGATATTCAAGTTTAAGAACTGTTTGTGAATGAGTAAATCCAACAAGTGAGTCCTCCCGGGTTTGGGGTCTTACAAGTTGGTATCAGAGCAATAGTTTGAGAGATTCGGACACTTCCAGTGTGTGAACTTAAACCGTGAATGGGACCGATAGCGGATGCCAGTACGGGTAACTCAAGCCACAACATCAGGTATGAAGGTAGTAAATATATTTATATATATAGTATGCCTTAGAAGTGTTAGGTTAGGACTTGTGTTCTGATGGAATCACAAAGGTCGTCAAATAGGAATCGAGAGGTAGTGTAATGGTTAATTGCAGATGGCCAGTGTATAATACCATCTTACAATGCTTGTTGAATTCTATTTGTTAACTAGCGTGATGACATTGGATTCTTTGTCTTATAGAACAAAATGGCGAGGAGAGGAAACGGAAGGCGTGGTGGGGGCAGTACCAGCGGTCGTACCGGTGGTCGAGGTAGAACTCCTGCTCGTCAGGAGTAAAGTGAAGAAGGAAGTGTCCACACTAAACCAGAAGTTAGTGTGCATGGGACTGAGCAGACTCATGTTGAAGAACAACAGTTCACTTTCGAACCGAAGTTGAAAGCGGCACAGGCATGCGAGTTTACAGACATGATGAGGGCTTCCTTGCCAGATCTATTGGCAGAAGCATTGAGGAAGGCTAAGGAGCAGATAGGTCTAACACGGCAGTTGGTACCCCGAACAATGAGGCTGTCAACCCACCGCTTACCCGCGGTTGCGACTATAAGTTCTTTAAAGCTTGTGACCCGCCGGTCCTAACTAAAAAGAAAGACGCGGTGGCTACGTTTGACTGGGTGATCCGTATGAAAGCCGCTATTCGTCAAAGCGAATGCCAAGCAAACCTGGTTGTAAAATTTGCTGCCAATTCCTTGAGGGAAGAAGCATCTCATTGGTGGGAAGGTGTGCGTCAAGCCAAGGGGGACGAGACTGTTGACGCAATGATGTGGAATGATTTAAAAACTCCGATGATCAAGAATTTCTGTCCACGGAATGAGATCGAGAAGGTAGAGAGGGAATTTATAGGGTTGAAGGCCGGGAGCATGACGCACAGGCAGTACACCACTCGATTCAATGAATTGGCACATCTGGTGCCGCATCTTGTCACGTCTGAGGAAAGAAAGATTGCCTGCTACATTCAAGGGCTACCGGACCAGGTCCACAACTATGTTAAGGCAAACGCTCCTACTACCTATGATTCAGTGGTGGAACTGAGTGGCGTGGTGTTCGATGACCTACCACTGAATGTTGTTGCTATTGATGAGCCGAAGAAGAAACCAAGTTTTCCGGCCAAACGATCTGGCGGGAGACTGTATGGAGCTCGGGAGAAACAAGCTAGAGTGGCTGAGATCCCGGTTTGTGGGAAATGTGGTGCAAGGCATGAAGGGGAGTGTAGGATGGGAACTAATATGTGCTTTAAATGTGGTGTAACATCTATGATTTTCTTATACCTTGTTTTGTGCAATAACAACATTACAGTTCCAATCCTGTCTCACTCCATTGTGTTACATTAGCTATAATTACAAAGTGTATCAAACTCAGGGTTTCATTCACATTTTAGCTTTACAATAAATATATGTATATATATAATATATATATATCCACACACATATACATGTCTTGATTAAATCAACCAAACCAAAGTGTAACATGTAGACCTTTATCCGAAAACCTAACCCTTTTATATATATAAATATATAGATATAGAAGTAGTTCATTTATAAACATAAGCAAGTAAATACATTGACATATTTTTGAAACTATTATCTAAACCATATAAAATTTATTGTGTGGTTTTAAACGAATATATGTAAGCATACTTATACATTTAGAGTTATTAATGTTTTGGGTAAAAATTATTTAAACTAACTTTGTAACCAAATTTCGTTTGTGAAGTAGTGTGCTTGTAAAATCAATGTAAAACAATGTAAGAACGTAAAAAGTGACACGGATGTTTACGAGAAAAGCCCTTGATCGTTCAGGATCTCCGGCATAAAACCTCGGGAGGTGACAATCGACACCTGCCTCGTTACTTCAATATATGGTAAAGAATTACAAGTGTTGAGCATCAAATGATCGATATCTAAGTGTTACAAGACTGATTGCGAGTGTATTCTATTGCTAAGTGCGTTTTTGTGTGTATTCTAATCGACCAAGCTGCTGATTTTATACAGAGATCATACTAACTAACTATCCGAGAATCCCGGAATCAACCAGGTCTTCAAACATGACCGTTGGAGGTCGTTCTACGTGTCTTCTACACGCTTATTCCAACTTCCAGACCGATTCTCCAGGGATTAAATTGACTTCATGTGTTTTACCTGCGTGTTGATCAAGATAGAGGAAAGATATAACGGTTAGATAATAAGGAAATTAAGGATACCGAAACCTGTCAGGATACCGAAGTATGTTGAAGATCCAGGATCCGTATTTGTAAAATGACCCCTAACAATTGTCCCCAAAATTTGACAGCTGTCAATCTCATCGACATTTGTAAAATTTTAAAATTCAAATAAAAATAAATGATGATAGGGTAGCGATATGACCGTTCTCGATTTCCAAGGCGATTTAACCGTTGTAATTTTCTGGATATATTCATTATTACTCCTTCTCTCTCATTCCATATTCTTCAAGGTTGAAGCAGGTAAAAATCTTTGTTTCTGATTTCTTTTTTCTTTCTAAACTTTCGTTATCATGGGTAAGAAAATGACTAGGTCGGCCGCTTCTATCGTTGCTGAAACGATAGACGATTTCGTTGATCAAGGAATCCTTGACCATTCTGATCTCGAACTCTGCTCTTTCACTGATCAGGATATGAAACTTTTGAAATCAAATAATATTTTTCCTCAAAAAACCATTTTTACGCCTTTTGATTCGAGAACAAAAGCGGATTTGATTTCTAAAACATGGGTTTGCTTTCTCGCGTATCCTTTCACTCTCGGTCTGTCGTATCCTTTTTCTCCACTTATCACCGAGTTCTTCAAGCTTACCGGCTTGTGTTATTCCCAAACTATGCCCATGGTTTAGAGAATCCTGGCTACTCTTGAAAGGCTGAATCGTTCTCATTCTCTGACCATTGGCGTCCCTGAGCTAGCCTCCGTCTATAATTTGAGAACCCATGGCTCTTCTCGTTCCGTCCTTCAGCTTAAGTCCGGGCAAACTCACCTAATCCCAAAAGCTACTCAAAATGAGACCGACTAGAAGGGGAAATTCTTCTTTGTCCGGAGAGATTCAATTTCTGATGGGAAACTCTTGCCGCTTGAATGGGTTAAAATGGTAGGATATAGTTAGGATCCCTGCAATTTTAAATATTTCTAACTTAATTATGATGATTCTCATCTTATCTTTGCGTATCTCCAATGTTCGACGAACTAGTCCCTGCAAGAAGTGACACAGATAAAAGAATAGAAGCATTGTTAGAGATACCTATTACAGAGAGATCCTTCCGTGTCGAATCTGCCATCAGTGAAGCTAGTTTCAATACCCAATATTCCAAACCCGAGATGTCTTCAGGTATAAAATAGTTTACATTCGTATTATCAAGTATCATGATCCTGATTTGTTCTATCTTTTTGTAGGAATTCCTAAGTCGAGCTCTCAATTTGCCTTGTCTGACCTCGATAGCCTCTTGTCTGGAGCTGTCGTTGTCAAGAAGGAGGGTCCCACACCAACTACTAAGTCCCGGGTTTCCCTACTCCGGTCTAAAGCTTCGGGGAGTAAGAAGAAGAAAACGACTGACATAGTGGACCTGGAGATTTTTGAGGGCATGGATTCCAGTGAGACTGCCAAGAAGCTTCATTCCTTGCTGAGTCTGGTAAGCGCTTTCTGGTATCCCTATTTCAATTTCAGGATCCCAAAAGTCTTAATTTATCCAAATCTTACAGGGTCTTGAGAAGCTGAACGCCAACTTGGTTACGACAGAGAAGAACGCTGAAGAAGCTCTTGAGAAGGTTGAGGACCTGAAGAAAATTGGGGCCAAAAAGTCCAAGTACTTGGAGAAAGAGATCCAAATCTTGAAGGAAAAGCTGCAGGAGGATTTGGCTCAGTCCGAGCAAAAGTTGCAGGACACTGTGGATAATGCCAAGAGGTCCGCGACCATGGCTATTCTTCAATCCAGGATCCAGATGGCTGAGCAAGCTGTTACTGGAGGTTTTGATCCTGCAGCTTGGGATCTTCAGGGATGGCGCTCTTCTTTAGCTAAACTCGGCGGCGAAGCTGTGGAAACTAGCAAGGTTACCGAGGATGTTGGTGCTGGTGATGGTGAGAAGCGGGTGGACCAGGACGATGAGGGCAATGATGCCTAGGCCTGAGTCTTGGAATTTGTGGTTCTTTCATTTGATTGATGTTGATGGTACTTGTTAAAAACAATTTTTCTTTTTTGTCTTTGGTTAATGAACAATTTTACTTTTTTCGCTGATCCCTGTCATGGGATAGACAACTTGTGGACCGGGTGGATGGTTCCTTTTTTGGATGAAACTCGGGACACTTTCCTGCACTTTTAATGTTAGTAGACGGTTTATGACTATTTTACATGATTGTTATGTGTTTGGTTTGCTTAGACATGTTTTAGAAAAATTAGGATCTCTATGTGATAAAACCTTGAGATATGTTCGGACATGTTTTTAGGATAGAGGATCTTTAATAATAAATTCCCAGGTTTTTATCAAATTTAGACTTAGGAAAACACAATTTGGTTTTAATAAATAAGAGTAACAAACGTATCATGACTTAGTCATTCAACTTTCAAATCTTCTTGTAAGTGAAAAATTAGTAACACATACCTTTGTTGAGTACGAATTTGTACATATATCATACCAAATTATATCACGGAGTGCGAAATACAACAACCTTTGGTTGTCCCCTGCGTATAGTCATTGAATACGTCGTAGGCTTAGTAAGTACACTTCGGGATCCTCATTAGTGTTCAACTAATTTAAGGATCCTGAGTCAGCATATTGATGCCAAGTTTTTGAGTTAACACGTAAGTGTTACATATTTAAAATCATGGGCCAAGCCAGAAAACGTGGGCTAAGCCAATAACGTGGGCTAAGCCAAATAATCGTTGGCTAAGCCAATATCATGGGCAAGGCCAAGTAATCGTGGGCTAAGCCAATATCGTGGGCAAGGCCAATTCTGAGTTAGCATGAAAATTCTAAAAACCTTAGCTTTAACACGTAAGTGTTAAATGATCGGGAGAAACTTGAGTAATAACATATCTGTTATATTCGTAGCACCCAATATATAGCCAATAGTGATGAAATTATCAGTCATTGTTACATGAACTGGTCACACCACCTTGAACTATAATTGGATATCGTGCGCTCCTGGCGGGGTGTATTAACCCAATACTTAGAAAGGCAAAATATGTTTAAACCTTCGAGGTATTTCAGGATACCCAAACTTAGGAAAGATGACCAATCTCTTTCTTCTGTCGGGATCCCTGGAGATACTTCCTGCAAAACAGGAAATCTTGGTCAAGGTGGGAGTTAGCCTGGCTAACACCCCTCCGACGCTCAAGTTAGTACTTTGATCAAGAATAACAATAATAAAAATAATTATGAAAAGAAGACGTACCATTTTTAGTTAGGATATAAATTCCAACTTACATAAAGTAGGTTTTGAGATGGATGGCGTTCCAGGATCTTAGCAGTATTTCTCCTTCCATAGTAGCCAACCAGTACGCACCTTTGCCTGCTTCCGAATCAATCAAGTATAGGCCTTCCCATTTTGGTGCAAGCTTTCCATCATTGGGGTTGGTAGTATTTTGGAATGCCTTTCTTAATACGAGATCACCTGCTCAGAATCTTCTAATCCTTATGTTTTTATTGTTTGATTTTGCTATTCTTTGCTGATAAGCTGCAATGCGAACTTTGGCAAGATCCCTAAGCTCATCCACAGTGTCGAGATCCTGAGCAAGAGCTTCGTTGTTGGTCTCTGGAGATTGGAGATTGGTTCTGGCAGTAGGGATAACCATCTCTATCGGGATCATCGCTTCAGTTCCAAATACCAAGGAGAATGGTGTTTTCCCTGTTGTGTTCTTCGTGGTTGTCCTATCTGCCCAAAGTACAAACGGTAGCTCTTCAGCCCATCTTCCTTTCTTTGCTCCTAATCTCTTCTTGAGGTTGTTAACGATGATCTTGTTTCTAGATTCTGCTTGTCCATTAGCTTGAGGATGTACTGGGGTAGAAGTTATCATTTTAATTCCCCAACTGGCACATAAGTCAGTTTTTCTCTTTCCAATGAACTGAGATCCATGATCACATACGATCTCCGCTGGGATCCCAAATCTCGTCAGGATATTGCGCTTGATGAAGGAGATGACTTCTTTCTCTCTGACTTGGACAAATACCTCAGCTTCGATCCATTTAGAGAAGTAATCCGTCATTGCTAGCATGAAGACCTTTCCTCCTGGTGCTTTGGGGAGTTTGCTGACGATATCCATTCCCCATTTCATGAATGGCCATGGAGAGATGATTGGATATAAAGGTTCGACTGGTTGATGGAGTATGTTGCTGTGTCTCTAGCAAGCGTCACATTTTTTAGAGTAAGTCACATCATCTTTCCTCATGGTAGGCCAGTAATATCCTGTCCTCAGGATCCTTGAAAATAGCGATCTGCCCCAGGTATGATTACCACAATCTTCTTCGTGTAGATCTTTTAGGACTTCATGTGCTTCAGGATCCTCCAAGCATCTCAAATATGGAGCTGCAATTGATTTTCTATACAAAATATTCTCGAAAATTATAAAACGATACATTCTCATGAGAAAAGCCTTGTGGTTCTTTTCATCACTTGGGATTTCACCATCTTGCAAGTATTTATTAATAGGTGAAATCCAGGATCCTGGAATAGGTTCAAGATTCCGAATGTCTGCTTCTACTTCAATGTTGGATACTTCATTTACCTTCTCAATTGCCGGGCTCAGAATGTGTATGATAGTTATTTTGGTATCTTCTGGTATTCTAAAAGCTGAAGCAAGGTTCGCTAAGGCATCAGCCTCAGTGTTATCTTTTCTTGACACCTGTGTAATGTTAAAAGTTTTGAATTCCATGGATAATTGTTTAACTATTATGAGATATTTAATTAGCTTCTCACCTTTTACTGCATACGAACCATTGAAATGATTAGCAATTAATAATGAGTCTATATATACCTGAAGTTACCTGATCTTGATATCCCTGGCTAATTGTAATCCTGGGATCAGTGCCTCATACTCTGCTTCATTATTCGTAGCCTGGAACTCACAGCTTATGGATTGGGGTATTATGTCCCCTTATGGAAATTTTAGTATGATTCCCAGTCCTGTTCCTCTTACGTTTGAAGCACCATCTATGAATAAAGTCCATTCGTCCTTCGACTCCTCTAGTTGTTGGACTTCAAGATTTGCTTCGTGTTGGATATCACTGCTGAAATCAGCCATAAAGTCCGCCAGTGCTTGAGACTTTATTGCTGTTCTAGGTTCGTACATGAGGTCATAGGCGCTAAGCTTGACTGACCATTTAGCCATCCTTCCTGACATCTCTGGCTTTCTTAAGACACACTTAATAGGATAGTTAGTCTTAAAATGAATAGCATGAGTTTTAAAATAATGTCTTAGTTTAGTTGATGCCATTATTAAAGCTAAAATTAATTTTTCTAAATGAGAGTACATGGTTTCCGCTGTTAGCAAACTTTTACTTACATAATAAACCGGATGTTGTTCTCCTTCATGATCCTTGACTAACACAGCACTTACAGTGCTTCGAGATATTGCCAAGTATAGGGATAATGGTTCATCGTCTTCTGGTTTCATCAGTAGAGGAGCTGATGACAAGTATTCCTTCAATGATTGGAGTGCTTGTTCGTGCTTCTTTTTTCATTCGAATCTCTTGTTCTTCTTCAGGATGTCGTAGAATTCCTTGCATTTTTCTGAGGATCTTGATATAAATTTGTTGAGTGCTGCTACTCTGCCGGTTAGTCTCTGGACATCCTTTGTGTTTGATGGGGATTTCAGGTTGATGATAGCTTTGATTTGTTCTCGACTTGCTTCTATTCCTCTTTTGGTCACCATATAGCCTAAGAACTTTCCTGCCCTCACTCCGATGTGATATTTCGAAGGGTTCAGCTTCATATTGTATTGGTCCAGGATATCAAATGCTTCTTTAAGGTCCCTGAGATGATTCTCAACTCTCTTTGATTTTACCACCATGTCATCTATGTAGACCTCCATGGTGTCCCCTAGTTTCTCTTTGAACATCATGTTCACCAACCTTTGGTATGTAGCAACTGCATTTTTCAAACCAAAGGGCATAGCAATATAACAATAAATACCTGTAGGAGTCATGAACGCAGTATCCTCCTGATCCGAGGGTTCCATCTGAATTTGTTGGAATCCTGATGAAGCATCCATGAAAGTAAGCATTTCGTGGCCTGCTGTGGCGTCGACCATAGAGTCAATGTGTGGTAGTGGGAAGGGGTCTTTCGGACACGCCTTGTTGAAGTCCGTGTAGTCTACACAAACTCTCCACTTCCCGTTCTTCTTCTGGACTACTACGTTGGCTAGCCACCTTGGGAATTTTACTTCCCTTATCATTCCAGTGTTGAGAAGTCTTTCCACCTCTTCTTGGATGATTACGTTTCTCTCAGGAGCAAATTTCCTTCGCTTTTGATGTATTGGCCTGAAACTTTTATCAATTCCAAGTTTATGAGTTATGATATCTTGGGATATACCTGTTATGTCCTCGTACTTCCATGATAAGGTTGCTTTTCTTCCCTTCAGGAAGTTCTGGATATCTTTTTCAATATCTTTAGGGATATTGCTCCCTACAAGGATCTTTACATCTGGATTTTAAGTATCTAGGGATACCTCTTTAACATCCTGCTTTAGCTTCTAGAACATCCCTGGCCTGCATTGTTAATTGCTATGCTTGCCTGGTTTTTAAGGAGGCTTTCATCGAAGAAGTGTAGCAATTCTTAGCCTCTTGCTGATCACAGTTAATCTTCACTACTCCCCAAATGGGTTGGCAATTTGACACACTGTTGCTATGTTGAGGACACCGCCTTCATATCGTGTATCCATGGCCTTCCTAAAATGATATTATAGCAAGACAAAGAATCTATTACACATAATTTTTTAATAGAATTTACCCCTTCAATGTATATCGGTAATTTTATCTCTCCAGCTGTGCTTTTGACTTCTCCGCTGAACCCTACCAGCACTGAGGATTTTGAAATAATTTCAGAATCCGGGATCCCCATTCTCTTCAGGACTTCATGCTAAATTATGTTCACCGAGCTCCCTCCGTCAATCAGTATTCTCCGGATGAAGTGATTTGAAATGTATAGTGTAATCACCAGGCCATCACGATGAGGATCCTGTACGTCATTTCTGTCATCTTCGTCGAAACAGATCACCTTTTCTTCAGTTAAGCTGGAGGTCCTGATAGGTCTGTTCCCATTCTCTGTTTTTGCTTCTTTGGAATTTCTTTTTGCTGCAGAGTAAGAAGTACCACAAATGTCAGATCCACCAGATATAAAACCTATTACCTTGGCATCTGGCGGCGGGGATTTTGCTCTTTGCGGGATCCTGTCATGATCCTTGGTCTTGTTCCTTCCTTTGCCCAGAAATTCTTTGAGATATCCCTTGCTCAGGAGATAGCTTATCTCCTTCCGCAAAGCGATACAATCCTCAGTTATATGGCAAAGTCTTCATGGAATGCACACCACTTAGACTTGTCCTTTCCCCCTGAGTTCCTCTCAAATTTGCGAGGCCACCTGGCTTTTTCTCCAAGATCCTGCATAGCAAATAGCAAACCAGTCGTATCATGAGAAAAATAATATTAAGACAACTTAGGATATTCTTCTTCATCCTCGTCGTCTTCTACAAAATTGACCATGTGATTGTCCGGCTTAGAATACGACTTGGATCTGTACAACTTGAAAGGTGCGAGTTTAGCTTTCCGGTTAGGTTGAGTGTAGCTTGTCGGAGCATTCACTCTTTGCTGGATCTTTTTATCATCTTCCAGCCTAATAAACCTCAATGCCTGGTTCCTGACTTCATCAAGGTTCTTGCAAGGATTCATAACAAGGTTTTTGTAAAATTGAGAATCCTTCTGTAGCCCCATCTTGAAGGCCTGGCCTGCAGTGGCAACATCAAGATTCGGGATATCCAGGGATTCCCGACCAAATTTGTTGACATAGTCTCGAAGGGATTCTCCGGGATTTTGAATTATCCTGTGTAAGTCACTTGTTAATCATTCAAAAGTTCTACTGTAAGAGAATTGATTGTTAAACATGTTAATTAAATGAGGGAATGAAGTAATAGAATATGGAGGAACATTAAGTAGCCATTTTAAGGCTGATCCTGTTAAGGTAGAGCCGAAGCCTTTGCATAAGCAGGCTTCCTTTAGGTCCAAGGGAATGGGGTTTATCTCCATTCTTTCCCTGTACTTCGCGATGTGCTCCTTAGGATCTGTAGTTCCATCGTACAACTTCATGTTAGGAGTCTGGAAGCGCTTGGGGATCTCAGCATCACATAATGGTGGAGCGAATCTGGAGATCTTGTGACTGGTAGAGGATATCTCCGGTATAGGTTAGACCACCCCTTGTACACTGGAGATCATCTCTCTCAACTTATTTAACTCCTTGGCCATGGACGGAGTGATTCCTGTCTCCTACACAAGTTCGTTAGCATTTGAAAATTGATTGAATGTGTTACCGTTCTCAGGTTTTCGGAACGATGACCCTGGAGTAACTCCAAGATCCTGATTTGTCGTAACTCTAACAGCCAAGGTAGGGCCAACTGTAGTAATCCGTGTTTGCATGGGAAGGAAATCTCCCTTATGGATTTCTGAGTCCTGAATAATTGAAATCTAAGATCCTTGGTTGCAACGGGGTCGTCACTTCCACTGGTTTCTTCGATTCCTTAACTTTCTCAATCTCTCGAAACAGCGCTTGGTTAGTCTTCCTCTGTTGTTCCATTTGCTGCTTCATTTCTGAGAACAGATTGAGGATCTCATCATTTGAAACTAGCACAGGTCCTCAAACAGGTATCCCGGATCCCGAAAAACCCGTTGGAACAGTCTTCTTCGATTGACTATCATTTTTTTGAAATGGAGGAGGAGGAATAGGGTTGACCAAGCCAGAGCTCGAAGACGGAGCAGAAAAAAACATGTTTTTGGATTGGGACGACATTTTTTAAATCAGTTTATAAAGATAATGATTGAACACAAATTTTAGTAAAGATTTGAAGATAAAAAGCACCACTTGCCCCACGATGGGCGCTGAATTGTTTTGAGTAAAATCTATTTAAACTAACTTTGTAACCAAATTTCGTTTGTGAAGTAGTGTGCTTGTAAAATCAATGTAAAACAATGTAAGATCGTAAAAAGTGATACGGATGTTTACGAGGAAAGCCCTTGATCGTTCAGGATCTCCGGCATAAAACCTCGGGATGTGACAATCGACACCTGCCTCGTTACTTCAATAAATGGTAAAGATTTACAAGTGTTGAGCAGCAAATGATCGATATCTAAGTGTTACAAGACTGATTGCGAGTGTATTCTATTGCTAAGTGCGTTGTTGTGTTTATTCTAATCAACCAAGCTGCTGATTTTATACTGAGATCATACTAACTAACTATCCGAGAATCCCGGAATCGACCAGGTCTTCAAATATGACCATTGGAGGTCGTTCTACGCATCTTCTACACGCTTATTTCAACTTCCAGACCGATTCTCCAGGGATTAAATTGACTTCACGTGTTTTACCTATGTATTGATCAAGATAGAGGAAAGATACAACGGTTAGATAATAAGGAAATTAAGGATACCAAAACCTGTTAGGATACCAAAGTATATTGAAGATCCAGGATACCTATTTGTAAAATGACCCCTAACAATTAAATAAACCATTTATAGAAATATAAGTTAATTGGTTAATGCTAAACGAATATATATATATTTATGACATTGTAGATATATTTAAATTAAACCTAATATGCTTAGTTTTTATAGATTTTATAAAAGCCAAGTTATATGTGATTTTAAATTGGTTTTAAAGCAAATGAATTGAGTCTTGAGCCCCCACTTACTAACTTTGAACCCTCAATTTTAGTTTGAACCCTTCTCCATCTCAAAAATCGAGCCTCCTCTTGAACTTGAACCATCCCCGTCGAGTTTGACTTTGAAAGTCAAAGCTCTCACAAAATCGGTTTCAAATCCGCAAATTCATGTGTAATAACTTCAGGAAATCATGAAAACCGTTACCACGAGTGTATCGAACTAGTATTATGATGCAATTAAACAAATTTCAATGATTTGGTTTCAAATTCAAACTGTAACTTTCCAAATCTTAAACTCGATTCAATACGCACGTTTGGAATGAAATTGAGAGTATAAAACGAGTCCATTACCATCGCGAACTCCCCTGTAAGCTTTCTAAACTCTCGTACACATTGCATTGCACCTTTGAGGCTCGTTCAGACCCGAAGAACAACGAAACCGTAACCCCCTGCCGTCCTCCTTCGTCACATAACTATTCCACGTAAAATTTATACCAATAAACTCGTTTTGATCTAAGGAATGAAATCCCCATGGTTTTGTGGCCAATCGGTTACCAATCGGATCGATTTGGGGTTAGGGTCTGGGGCCGACCGATTTAGGGAAGAAGATGGGCTTGGCTTTGCTAGTTAAAAACAAATCGCATCAGACCATTGACAAGGCATTTGCCTAGTTCCAATGGTTAAGACACATGACTCGTGGGGATAAGGTCGCGGGTTCGAATCCTAGCCCCGCACCTTTTTCCTTTTTCGCATATGGCGAGCCCTGAACCCGGTTACGCTGCTAATGTTGTTAACACCCTTCAAATCAATAATATGGCAACTACTGGTCCAGTGGTTTCTGCCTTTGACCTATAACGAACCCACCTGGGTTCGAGTCCCACAAACTATATTTATTTTTAAAAGCATTTTTGAACATTTATTTCCCTTATAAAAATTCTTTTTATAAACCCTTTATCACCTTAATCAATTTTATGAACTTACCTTGATAAATTTTTCAAGAAAACTTTTTATTATCTTTATTAGAGTAAAAACCTAATAAAACCCTAATTAATTTGTATAATTACCTTAACAAAATTTTATACTCTAATTTAATTATTGACTAATTAGATTATTATTTAAACTCATTTATTTAAAATTGTCTCTATTTTCCTATATATATATATATAACTGTTAAAACAAAATCATATTTTTAATTAATAAATTATGACTCGACTATTTATTAATTTGATCAAGACATATATATATTGTTTTTTTTAATTCATAACTAAATAATTAAGGTATTACATTTATTTATGAAGTTAATTATTATTCATTCACTTATTTATTTATTGATTAAATTACAAACAAGCGTAAATTATTTACTCAATTATTTGTTTATAAGCAAAGAGCACTAATTAGTTATTCATATATATATATATATATATATATATATATATATCTAAATGTTTACAAAACGAACAATCATATAGTTATAATTTTTACAAGAATTTTCGTAGGTATCTTTCAAAAATCAAACATTTTCTTGCATAAATAAGGACCCCCACTTCTATCCCTTTTCCTTAGGATTCCTTTTAATCAATTAAACCCATCATTGATACAATTATATCTTTAAATCATAGGTTAACCTTGTGATTAACTATACACTTGTGCAACGACTTGTTCGTGTGATTTCCAAGATACATATTACAAGTGAGTTTACATAGCCCCTTTTTCATATTTACATGTTTGGGTGAAACATGATTTCCATTTGAAACTAGTTGCAACTTATATAATTCAAACATTATGATCATGTGTGCAATTTGTGTCTTATGCTTGAACACTATTAGTGCAAACAACATTTACATACTTTTGTGCATAGTGCAAGTGCAATCTGTAAGACCCCTAAACCGGGCATCCTACAGGTGGTTCTCATAACGGGTTATTCCCTTGAAAATACTCACTTTAGATATATTAAACTATAACGGAAGACTTTCTAAAAACATTAATTAGTCTTTAATGTCATTAAGTTACCTCATGAATGCTTGCACACCAATCCGAGTAGCACCGCTCCCATGCCAAGATACTTTAACGCAACGCTACCTGCAAAACAATCTATCGTACACACAAAGTCAGCTACACTGAATGAGTTCTAATATTTTAGTTTAATTAAAAGCCAACTCGTCTCAAAAGTTATTTAAACGTTACTCTGGACCCATAGTCCTTATAAAACAAGTTCACAATTCATTAACCAATAGATAACCCCTGTTATCCCCCGATCTCCCATAATAGCTCATTTCCCAAGTCTCATCCCATAATAATAATGATCCCACAGTCTTATCGACATAAGTCTGTAGGATCGTAAGATTACAAGGTGATTCTATTCTAGTTGATATTGGCGGAAACAATAGCAACCAACAAAGTAAACAAGTAAACAACAAGAATACTGATAAATGCACTGTTGTATTAGACTTCTGAGATTACAAGATTACAAGTAAAACACTATCAAGAAGCACTATGAAGGCACACTTTGTTTGAAGTGTTTACAAGATATATATAGTAACTTAGAATCATGACAGACCCTTGATTCTAAGGATCAGATCTAACACAAGCCGTTGATCTTGTTTATTAATCTAAATTACACGTAAAGTCTAATCTAGTTAACTTTGCTGAAACGTCTTCGCCGTTGATCTATTAATCTAAATTACACGTAAAGTCTAATCTAGTTAACTTTGCTGAAACGTCTTCTCAGACATCATTGTTTGCATGCTTGGAGAAGCGCGTCATTGTCCTTTATTGGTTGCACCAGTGAGGTTCCTTCTGCTTGGAGTGTGGCAGTTGCTTTTGCAGAAAGGTGTCAGAGGCGCTTCGCATGGATAGTCAGCTGCAATGTTTGGTCTTCAGAGAATAAAGCTATCAGCAGCAGAGATGAGGACCAGCAGCAAGATTGATCTATCCACAGCTGCTGAGGATATGCCTATCAGCAGCAACATGTGTTGAATGCTGCTGATAAGCCTATCCGCAGCTACTTTGGTCTTCAGCAGCAGACAAAGTATCAGCAGCTGTTTTAGTCAGCAACAATCTTGTGTTGTCCGCAACAGTTGTACTTAGAAGAATTTTGTAGCAATCAGTCTTTGGTTCTACAAACTCCCCCTAGACTGATGCTACCAAAATTCTTCTAGTCCCTTTGTTGCTGAAGCTTTTGCATGTGGCTGACTATCCTTTCAACCTCATAGCCACTTGGATCCTTGCTGGGATTGTTCAGTGGAAGTTCAGACAGAGTCTTGATGTCTTTGTGTGGCATTTTGTAGATTGCTTTGCTTGAACATCTCATCTGCTGCTTCTTTAAATCAATCAGAGTGAACTCATCCAAATCAGCATTGTAGGACCAAGATACAAATGGAGAGTGGGACTTGAGTGGTTTGATATCCATGACCACATCTTTGCTAGGGTTGAAGTAATGTCTGATTGCTAGCATAAGATGTTTCCCACTCTCATTTGCAGGCTCATAAGCTTCACCCAGCTCCAAAATTCTTCTTAGGTCTGAATCTGGTAGTTGCAGAACCTCATCAACAGACCTGTATGTAGATCTTCTTCTTTCAGTTCTCCCCCTGAAGATCTCAAACCTTTGATCCTGTGGATTGTAGACCCATTCAACTATGTCTCTTGAGTCTTCAGGTTCAAATGAGGATTTGGATTTCTTCAGGGGAGGCTGTTGATGAGTGGGAGCTGGGTGGGATGATTTGGACTTGTTGGGTGGAGGAGTGGAAGGTTTGGGGAGGAGAGTGGAAGGATGATGGACTGAGGAAGAGGTAGGTGAGGGAAAAGGCTTGGGTTTCTTTGTCTTTGGTTTTTCTTCTTCTTTGATAAGTACCCTTTTCTTGGAGCCCTTCTTCCCTAGTCTTTCTTCCTCATCCTTTTTAACTTTGAAGTAGAGGGCTTGCAGGTTCATGAAATTCATGGGACCTAGCCTCTTTCCACTATCTCCTCTAGCCTTAAGGAAGTCAATCATGACCTTCCTTTCTTCATGGGTTCTTTTATTCAGTGCAATGGTCTTCTTGGACTGTAGCTTGGCTTTTTCTTCTTCTTCAGCCTTTTTCTTGCTAGCCAATTGACTCTGCTGACCCATGAAGGCTCTGTAAATCTCTTTGTTTGAAAGTTTCTCAAGGTAGTCTGCATCCTCACCTTAAGAGATCAGAGCTTCAGTCCACTCCTCCCTTAATTCTTTTGCTAATTTAGAATCAGTGATTCTAAACTTAGCATCTTCCTTCCTCTTCTTTTCATTCTCTTCTTCTTCCTTTGCAAACTTTTCCTACAGCTGTCTGGCAAGTTGTTCATCTTCCTCAACTTGAGACCCTGCATGGATTTTAACTTTCATCTCATCCAGCTGTTTGGCATACAGCTGGATTGTCTGTTGTCTTAGGAGTATGGCTGCCTTTCTCTCTTGATGCCTTTGTTTATGAGCCATCTCTTCAGCCATCTCTTCTTCTTCTCTTTTCCTTCTTCTTTCTTCTTTGTCTTTCTTTTCTTTTCGCAACCTCTCTTCATCCTCTTCTGTCATAATGCCCTTCCCTTTATTAACATTGGATGCCTCTGCTCTGGCTTCACTGATCACAGCAACAGCTGATTGTTGTGTTGTTAGGATCTCTGCCTCGGCTTCATTGGCAAGTTGAGGAATTGACAAGGGACGGTCACTGTCTTCATCAAGTTGATACTCAGGACCTTCTATTTCCCTCAGTTGATCCCTAAGTGAAGATCTTGTGCCAGATGCTACAGATGTGGCTTCAACTTGTGGAGTATCTGAGTTGGAGTCAGTATCAGAAGTTGACACAGACTCTTCCTGAGGAATCAGTCCTTCTTCTTCAAGATGGGCTTTGATGGTGACCATCATTGCCTGGCTCTCCAATGAGTTAATATTGCAGATGTTGGCTCTGAGCTGAAAAATCTTGAATAGGAAGTCTGAGGGCAGCTGAAGGATGTTCCTGGTGTTGATGATGAGAGAGGAGCCGTTGCTGAGAAGAAGAGTGTGGTCAAGGGACTTGGTGCTCACCCAACCTAGCACGTCCAAGTCCTTGACCAGGAAGGCATACAGGAATCTTCGAAGGCCCAGAACTTCTTCTTCAGTGAGAAGAATGCTCCTTGTTATTTCAAGATTGCTAGGAGTCAGTCTCCTTTCTGCGGCCGCCGAGGATTCAGGATAAGCTACCCGATTTGCTGCTTGTAGGAGTCTTTGGAGCCTGGGTAGATTATCCTCCATCAGGTCATAGAACCTGCCAATGGCAAGTTCTGCTGAGAGATCTGCTGAGTTGTTGATGCAGTTTGATAAGTATAGCTATAGGACTTGGAGGGCATTGAGAGAGTTCCAGTTCAGCTCTTCTACTCCGCTGAACTCCCATCCAATCCAAAACCTCTCAGCTGATCCATCATACCCCCAAGCTAGAATGGAGTCAAATTCTAGCTTCTTTGATGATCTGAATAGTTGGGGGGTAGAGGATTGACCAATGATGGCTGCTGCTTCAGGGATGATGCTGAAGGACGTAGATGTTTCGTCTTGGTTGTTTTCATCCATCAGCACCTCATCTATAGCTCTGACAACTAACTTCCAGTCTTCAGTGATTTCTTCTTCTTCATCATCTGATACTGGCAAGTCATGAATTTGGACAAAAGCTGGTCTGAATAGAGTACTTTGGAAGGCAGCCTGCTCTTGAATCCAGTTGTCGAGACTTTCAGTGTCTTCTTCCATAGGGACTTTCTCCCCCATTTTGGTTGCATCAGTGAACAAATAGGCATCTGTTTGAGTGCCCACTGAGACAAGAGAGGGAGAAGCCGTGGAGGGGCATTGATGGGCTTCATGCATCAAGGCTTGGTGTCGTAGTTTGGACACTTCAGCCTCAAGCATAGCCACCCTGGCCGTCAATTCCAAATTATGTAGTTTCAGACTGTCCTCATCCACAATTGTGGAATCCTTGGACCCAGATGGGGCCGTAGGCCGAGCCTCAGCATCCCCATCACCCGTGGTTTCTTGGCGCCTGGGATTCCTCTCAGTGAGGGGAGTTTCCAAGGAAACACCCTCACCATGAGTTGCCATAGTTGAGGTCTTAAAGATGTTATCACTGTCCTCCTGGTCATTTGATGGACCAGCAGTAGTGACAACCTCTTCCACATCCACTCTTTCATTACTCCTAGAGTGGACCTTAAAGGGTGAGGAACTTGGGTTGGGTGTTTCGAAAGCAGGACCAATCAGTACCTCCTTGATAGTGGTAGTTGGAGAAGGTACATCACTTTGGTCAGGTTCCTCAACACTTAAGTCCAAAGATGATAAGAATGGCTCAAAGGGCTATTCTATGGATCCGGGAAGTGATCCTAATCCTAATAGAGAGACTTCCGAAGGAGTCTCCCTAACAGTGTAGCCTTCCCTTATGATATTCTCAATAGAATGTTGTGATTCTGAGTGAGGGATGTTGGCTTGGGTTTGGGCCTTGGAGGCAAGAGAAGAAGGAGTTCTCTTGCCCCTCTTCCTTGTATATTTGGCTGCAACCGGGGCCCTGTGTTCCGGTTGAGCAATCAAACTGTGGGTGAGTAAAGTATGTGCCTGTACATCCTCAGTAGAATGCACAGGGGTTCGATCAAGGGAAGCAGTAGTTTGAGTTTGTGGCAGTGAGGTGGAGGGTGAGGGATCAGTATCAGCTGGGTTTGCTGAACTGTCACCCTGAGCACTTTGTGTGTTCAACATTGTAGACAACAATGGAACATCGGCCCCTGAGAACTTTGATGAAACTGTTCTCATGCTTTGAAAAATGTTGTTCTTATGTCCCAGCATCATGTAGATTCTTGCAGTTTTTGAAAGATCTTGGTGCTCAATGTTGAACACTTCCTGCAAGAATCTTGGGTACATGAAGAACTGTGATTTCACCCCTTCTTGAAGGTTGTGTCTCAAACCTTCAAGAATGAGGTGGGAAAAATTGAAACCCGCCCTAGTTATCATACCGTGAATTGCCGACGCAAGTCCGGAGCTAAGTTGGTTCCATCCACTCCTCTTTTGGGATATGCATTGGAGAAGTGTGTGGCAGAGATACTTCCATTTGGGACCCATGAGTGCCTTCTCTATCGTATACTCTGTTTGATTCCCAGTGTACCCTATGGATACAAAGGTCTTCATGTATACGTCTCTTGGGTAAGAGATGGCGTCCCCTTCATCCTGAAGCTTGAGGTGTTGGCGGAGCTTTGCTTCAGTGATAATCATCTCCTTGCCGTCTACTGTGCCTCTGATTTGGGGAGTGCCCTAGTCAGTAGAGTACACGGCTGAGCTCCAAAACTCTTCCATGTAGGAAGTATAGATGGTTAGGTTGACTGTTAGGGCATGGTGGATTTTGGACCGACAAAGGAAGTCGATCATATCATCGAAACCTTCGGATTTCTTGCCCTTTATTAGGTATGCAGTGAGGTTGTGATATGGGGAAAACTTGTCGTTGGGGTTGTTTATGTCTGCGCCTGCCATTGTTATGGATTTGGAGGGAAGAGAGAGGGGTGTTTGAATGGTGGTTAATTATTTAGGGCTTTGAATGCTGTGGGGACGGGAGAGAAAGTGATGGGAGATAGGTTTGAAATTGAATATGAAGAGGTTGTGGGAACGTTTGAGATTGTGATATAACGGCAGACGAAGAAAAAGCAACTTTATTTGTACAGTACAACCTGTTTCACTTTTCATTGTTACAGCTGTAAAGCACTCGAGCAGTCATGGTAAAGACTGAGAGTAGTTTTTACCTCGGGTAAAAGTTAATGTAGACTTGTTTTACCCATCAGCAGCAAACTTGGTTGCTGCCGATGGTGAGCTATCCGCTGCAAACTTGGTTGCTGCGGATAGTGAAGTCTTTCAGCAGCAGACTTGGGTGCTGCTGACTGTTGTATTCATTCCGTAGCAAAAAGGTTTCTGCTGACCGCCTTAAAGCTGTCCGTAGGAAACTTGTTCCTGCTGATAACTTAAAGCGATCAGTGGCAAAGGCTTTGCTGCTGAAGCTTTAAACCTGTCAGCAGCTGAGAGGCAAAAATGCTGCTGACTTATAACTTTTATTTACAACATAAGACAGACATATTTACATCAAAGGATAGATGCACTCAACTGAACCGATGATGATGCTTGGTGGTTTCTTTACCTTCCATTGTTGAGTTGGTGGTTTTCCAGCTTTCTTTGTCTTTTCAGCAGCAGACGTTGTATGTGATGATTTTACTTGAGCAGCTGCAGACTTTGTTACTGTTGAAGGCTTTGCCTTGGATCTTGCCTTATCAGCAGTGGACCCTTTTGCTGCTGATAGCTTTGCCTTTTCAGCAGCAGATTTTGCTGCGGACTTTGTTAGCTTATCAGTAGCAGATTTGGTTGCTGCTGAAAGCTTCTGCTTCGTTTTCTTGGGCTTAACTGGACTAACAACCGATGTATGCTGATCCTTCTGTACCCTTTGCCTTTGAGGGGCTTGATGAAGAATCTGGTTGAAAGGGTTAAACTTACAGTTTGCAGCAAAGTGGTCTGATTCTCCACAGATGATGCAAGATTGTTGAGGTTTTGACAACATCTCCCTTGGTGGAGAAAGAGATTTTATGAATTGAGTTGTCTTAGCTTCAAAACTTCTTACCTGTTTGTTCTTCTTTGTCTTCTCAAAAGCATGTTGCTTGAGGTTTCTTTGCTGCTGTAGGTAGTAGAAGCAGGTGCTGGCAGTGTGATTGTATTTCCCACATACAAAGCATGACTTAGCCAGTTTGTCCTTTTGAACGTACACATAGTCTTTTCTCTTGAACAAGTCTTTGAAGTTCCAGGGGTGAGCTTTGTTGTGCTCAAAAGTGGCTTCTTCCAATGTATTTTGAACATATGAAACTTTCTCTCCAGGTGTATGACATATGTCAAACACCTTCCTTGGTTGGATTGATTTGGAAGGAGGCTTTGAGTTGGTGGAGGTGGAAAACTGTCCCTTTTCAATAGTTAGCTTTCTTCCTTCTGGAGGATAGCTAATTCTGATTTGTTTGAAGGGTTTAGGAACTGGTATTGAAGGGATAATAGGGACTTCATCTTTAGTGACTATCACTTGAGGGACAGGAGGAGATGAGGCATTACTTGTTTCAGTGGAGTCTGAGCAAGTTGACTCAGTCTCTGATGAAGTAGTGCATTCTTGCACAGTGGTTTCTTTGACAGCAGGGTCAAGATTTCGGTTGGCCATGTCAAGATTTGTTAGATTGAAGCTTGGTTCATGGATGGCAACGTAATCAGCAGGAGGTGCGACGGTTTTATACTGGTCAACATGATATCCCAACCCAATTTTTACATTTTCATGGATTTGAGCATCCAAAAGTCTTTGCAGCTTTTTGGATGCAAATTCATATTTTTCCACATGGACCTTTTGGTCTGCCAATTCAGCCCTTGCAGCTTTCAACTTAACCAGAATATCATCAATTTGAGTTTCAAGGTTTGTTTGTTCATGTTTTAATGATGAAATTTCTTTCTTTAAACAATCATTCTTTTCCTTGTAACTATTTTCAACCTTTTTAAATTCAGATTTCATTTGGTGAAATTCTTCAATTTGATCTATGAGCTTCTGGTTATGTTTCCTATATCCAAGTACCTTATCAATGCACTCTTGAGTACATAGATTTTCATATACCTTTGGTGGTACCTCTGATGTGTCTGAAGTTAGAGAGGATACCTCTAATGTGTCTGCCATGAGAGCTTGATTGTTGGCAGAAAGATCCTCAGGCTGGAAGCTCAGTCAAAGTCAGTAGTTCCAACATTTGCACAGGCTGCAGTTTGTGCTGGAGGATTGACATGTTGCTGTTGTTGGTGTCTTGGCTGAGCTTGGTGTGCTTGTCTGGTAGGATAGTAGTCGCTTGAACTAGGACCTGAGTGGTCAGAGTGAAGCGCGGGAGAGGTGGTGGAAGAGGCTGATTGATGGCTTTTCTTTGGCTTGAATTATTTCTAATTCATAGGCTTTTAGCATACAAAAGAGCTCGGTCATCTGCAGAGTCTTCAGATTCTCAGTTCTTCTTATTGACACTGTGTAAAGTGTCCAGCAACTAGGAAGAGATCTGATGAACCTTTTGAGAATGTCTTCATTCTCCAGTTTCACCTTAGAGCACTGCAGCTCTCCTACCAAGTAAGTGTACCTGTTATACACACTGGTTAGTGACTCACCTTCATTGCAGACAAAGTTTTCGTATTGCTGCTTCAGGATGTCTTCAAGCCCGTTGCTTTGTGCCATTTTTGTTTTGTGTGACTTGATCAAGAATAGAGTTTTGAATAGAATCAGAAAGTGATTAAACAAATGTTAGTTTGTTTAATATTGAGCCAAAGCTCTGATACCACTTGTAGGATCGTAAGATTACAAGGTGATTCTATTCTAGTTGATATTGGCGGAAACAATAGCAACCAACAAAGTAAACAAGTAAACAGCAAGAATACTGATAAATGCACTGTTGTATTAGACTTCTGAGATTACAAGATTACAAGTAAAACACTATCAAGACACTATCAAGAAGCACTATGAAGGCACACTTTGTTTGAATTGTTTACAAGATATATATAGTAACTTAGAATCAAGACAGACCCTTGATTCTAAGGATCAGATCTAACACAAGCCGTTGATCTTGTTTATTAATCTAAATTACACGTAAAGTCTAATCTAGTTAACTTTGCTGAAACGTCTTCTCAGACATCATTGTTTGCATGCTTGGAGAAGCGCGTCATTGTCCTTTATTGGTTGCACCAGTGAGGTTCCTTCTGCTTGGAGTGTGGCAGTTGCTTTTGCAGAAAGGTGTCAGAGGCGCTTCGCATGGATAGTCAGCTGCAACGTTTGGTCTTCAGAGAATAAAGCTATCAGCAGCAGAGATGAGGACCAGCAGCAAGATTGATCTATCCGCAGCTGCTGAGGATATGCCTATCAGCAGCAACATGTGTTGAATGCTGCTGATAAGCCTATCCGCAGCTACTTTGGTCTTCAGCAGCAGACAAAGTATCAGCAGCTGTTTTGGTCAGCAGCAATCTTGTGTTGTCCGCAGCAGTTGTACTTAGAAGAATTTTGTAGCAATCAGTCATTGGTTCTACAAAGTCTAACTTCCACACTAATAACTCATGCTCATGTACACGTATTAACTCGACACTTGATTAACACACCAAATCCCTAAACATCAACTTACTCAGCCTTGACCAAGGCTCTTACAAATCAACTGACATAATAGTTATAAACATCACATCACAATCCTAGCACCACGGCCGATCTCACTCTACTCATCACATTAATACTATCTCAAGCATAATAAATATAACTCAACGCTTGCATGCAATTTAATAGTATTATATATGCACGCAAACACATACCTCATTACTGCACCCTCGTCATGGTTACCCTCGTCAGGGCGTTCGACACACCCCGAGCTCATCACTGTCATGTTGGACATCGTCACCTTTGGTGACCTCCCGAAGGACAATGACACAATACACACAACACATGTATAATCACATAATAATATACTCTACATACATGATTCATTATCTACACCTGCACCTCACACATAGCACTAGGATTCGATGTCCTACACGTATTCATAAGCGTTTAGCTTACATCCTGACTCACCCCGACTAACTCGTAACACAATGCACTGCTAATATAGCAACACACATACAACTACTATACCTCGTTATTTAAGCATATACCACGTACATGCAGACCTTGTGACATTTCCTAGTCGTACCCGCACGACCCGTTTACAACAATCCCGACTAACCCCTGTTAGGTCACTATATGACCCGTGACCATATCACCACCCTTAGACCTAGATCACATGATCTCATTAACACCCCCGTAGACCCTCCGACTCATTACTGAATGTTTTAGTTCATAAACACAACCCAAAACTCTTAACACGTTTATTACGTTAAACATCTCTGGTAAGTATGCACGATAGCCCCAAAAATGTTAAAACATTTAAAAGAGGGGGATTAGAATCTCACCAGTTATACTGCGTCCAAACTCTAGCTCTTCACCACGCGTGCTTGCTCAACCCCGAACCTGCCAAACGTATGATCACACGATCAGGATACGCTTAAAACATACATTGAATAATGTATAACAATGTAATAAAACCCTGACAATTGCCCGTTTACTCGTCCGTCAGAATCCATGAACCCTAGTTTCATGTCTTCCTCATACCGGATCGCTCACGGCCCATTTAGAACTAGCATGCATGTGTGTACACAAGCCATGCAAAAACCCTAGTCCCACGGATCACGCGTGAGCGGGCCGGACTTCCCATGCACGTCCAAACCACGCCATGCAAGCCCTAGGTTCATCGAAAACCGTAGCCTCGTACGAACCCGTAACCGAGTACCCCCGCGTACCACCGTGTTCCACCATGCTCCCCCGCTGGGCACCGTCATGCACGTCACCTTCGTCTTCATCATCGTGAAACAGCCCTAGCCGGCTAGAATTCCTATTACCGAATTGCCTGGACCTCACTCGGACCCTTCTACACACCGTATGCGTCTCCATCTCCATCCTTCTTCGTTCGCCACTGCTTGCCACCGTAACAGTCCACCACTTCTGTCGCCGATAGCCCCTCCTCTACCTCGTTTCCCCGCAATACACCTCATCCCTATTCCTTTCTCTCTTGGCAGCCGCGAACACCATGCATCGGGTCATCATCGTGTCCCTTACGACCTGCTGTTACCGTCTCACTCTGTCTCCGAACCATCACCAGCCACCTATCATCACCGTTCACGGCCACCACTACCAAAACGACCATTCATTCGAAATCCTAGCCAAGCTCTCATCCAATAAGGATTTTAAACGATACAAACAACATAAAACAAAATTACCTTAAGTGTTTCGGAAGTCAGGGTTGCCGGATCTCCTCCCACAGCCGTATTCTTCTTCCTCCGTCGGCCGGCCCTCCTCCTTTGCGCCCTTTTCCAGTCGTCGACCCTAGGGTTTGAGTTTAACTTGCTTTTAAACCTTTAGGGTTTACGCTCAAGTCCCCGAGTTACCACTTTTGTTCTCTTTAGATCCCTACCATTCTCTTTTTAGTTAAACGGGTGCTCTTAATCCCATGCATAAGGTTTTACGTGAAACCCTTCATCAACTGCTGCATTTACAACAGACTTAGGTCACCTGCTTGCTCAAATAATAAATGCGTATATTTTCTGGATGTTACAAGTCTACCCCCCTTAAAAGAGGATTAGTCCTCGAATCCTGCATTGGTATGAACCAACCCAACATGTACTTTCGTTCTTACCCGTGCACAAGATCCATTCGGTGCTATGAATTTACCTTCACGATGATCATTCCCATTACTCGGCTTTGCCATATGACCACTCACCTTGGTCTTCAAAGGAGTCCCATTGCATGCTTCCTACTTTAGGACTTGCAGGTTTCACCTACACTTTATCTCACCTTTCGTCCTCCCAGCCGTTAGTCAAACGACTGCATTTCCAATTCTCCCTTCCCGGCACTTGCTAGAAGTTGCCTTCCGTTGTTAACTTGTTTACTAACCCTTTCACGAAGGTTTCATTGTCATTGTCCTTGACAATACCTTGTTGCTCTTAACGTTCTAAACATCGTATGTATCATCTCTAGTACTATGTAGTGCAACACTACCAAGTGTCTTCTTACTAGTCACGTTTCATTATGACTTATGGGCACAATTTCCTTTGCTTCCTATGTTAACCTAATGATCTCGTCATTCTGACGACCATCACCCCAAGTAGGTCTCCTACTTTCACAGATAGAAGCACTCACTGCTTCACCATTATATACTCCTCATTCATTTCTTCCTCAAACTTTGATTTCCATCTTGCGATGATTTTCTCAAACTCTATCCCACTGCCCTACCCATAAAGGCATTACTATTTTCCTTTTCTGACGACCTCCAGGAGCTTGTGCAAAGCTACACTGGTCTCTACTAAATTTGTTTATCATAGTATCTTCTTACCTCATTAACATGCGTTCAATACGCCCTTAAGACTTGCACATACACCTAACACTAGGGTCATCTTCATTAGCTCTTGATGTTTCTCAAGGCTCATATGCCATCGTCGTGTCTATTTCAACATCTAAGCGTTTGCTTTCCTTGAATGCTCCACAGAAGCTCATTTTAAGCTGTTCTTGGATTTACCAGCATAGGTATATCCGTCTTATTCACTTACGTGCAATCTTGCACGTACCCCTCCTGAGTTTCACCTTTCTCTAGGTTCCTCCACCATTACTATGCGATCCCCGACCGCATCTCATTTGTCCTGTACGAACATGAAGTCCGTCTACTCCAAGCCTCAGCTATTCGTTGTCTCGCGCAGGGAAAACATCCCTATTTATCTTGTGTCTCACCCTGACTAAATCCTGCATATGGAACGTGTTCCATGAAGGTCCTCCGTCAATTTGTTAACTTCATGCTGAAATCTTCAGCGTCATCACCTTGATCTCATCATAAACATTTCTGGTCAAGCGTCCACGTAAACGCCTTCATCGTCTATTCTCACAGCTCCACCCATTGGCTTCGTGCTCCGAATTCCCGAGATATAAGCATAGGCATCTCATAAGACCACCTCACTAGTCGCCTAGAAAGATGTCAAAACTCCTTACATCACCTCGACATATCAACGTCGAGAAAATCGTCAAGATAGAAATACTATACTTGAGCACACAGACCTCCCGTCCTAAGCACGACTAAACATGCACTACAAGGACACACACCGACACACATAACTACAGAACACACAATGTTCTAAACATGTACTAGTAACTCAACCTTCTAACTCACACAAAGCGTACATACACAACTAGCTAGATCTGGGTAAATCTACATGCATACAATATGACCCCGTCATTTATAGAACAAAAGTATATCATGTTGTTTGGCCCGAAGGCACCAGCAAACACGATCTCCCGCCTGACTACCGTCGGACACAATAACTTGTTGACAAATTTCAACACCATATCAAGCTTACACTTGATCTCCCGCCTGACTAATGCCAAACACAATATCAAGCTTACACTAGATCTCCCGCCTGACTAATGCCAGGCACAATATCAAGCTTACACTTGATCTCCAGCCACGACTATTAAGTACGTGACACAGTTAACTCATACTCATAAGTAACTCAATTAACGACATACAAGTTTATTCATAAAAGTCTCTCATGCCCTTAAGCACCAAAACATTTACCTCGCGAAGATCTATGCCTTAAGATATAAAGACATTCAATATTATAGTAAGGCTAAACACACCCCTTACACTTCACACATCACCTAAGCATAACACATAGGTGACACTATCTTAAGACCGTAGACATACACAAGTAATCACAACTCAGGTCTACTCATATCGTCTAATCAACCAAGCTTTAGCATCACATTAAAGATCACATTTAATGCTAACTCACATCATTTGGAATGCAATCACACAATCACCCATACCACACATATTCCACTACTGTAAACACAATCATGCGATGTCAAAAACACAATTATCATTAATTATGTTCCAATCACCATGCGGTAAGACTCATAATAAATGTCAAAATCAAATAATCAATATTTGAATTGAGCATCAAGTGACCATACACGTCTTATCAGTCATAACGTCTAATCACCTCAAAATCTCTTGTGACAACTGCCACACTATCTAGTCATCGAGCAATCAGGTATCCCCTACACTGCCAGCAAGATCATTGCTAGACCGCGTCAGGTGCATCTGGCGTGTCCTCCTCTTATTAATCCTGAAATAGAGTTCTCTTAACCGCCGCACGTGGTCGATCTCTCAACCATACAGGTTCACATCCTGGAGGAAATCACGTACAACTAACACTACTCTCCTTGTCCATCATGTCTTCCCCATCATAGTTCCATGTGGTACGTCGCCGACCAAAGCTCTGGTCACACTTGGCGTGAGAAACGCCAACACCACCCCCATCTCACTGTCAGCTCCTTCAACGGCAGTCGTCGGATTAACCTGTCGATCTACATTCCTCTAAGTAAGAGTTCCACGCTTGCCCAAACTTGTACGCTTCGTCTAAGCCACCTAATCCTACTCAAGATAGAACACCGGAGTGACTACTATGGGCAACAAATTCAGAATATGAGAGTAATCATAGACAGCAAAATCACGGTGATCAAATGCAATTTGATGGTCCACATTACGGCTCAGATTCTAAACCTTTCCCATCATACTCACACTAACTTTCTATCTTTCACACATACCGGATGCACATGCATCCCACATAGCTCACATAGCACCACGTAATAATCTAGCAAATCATCATACTAATCACAATTGCACACCACACAACTTTAAGTAGTTCCGCGTAATACTACAACACATATCACACTACATGATCCCACACAGAACCATAAATCATTTACTCACACCGATTACTTTACCTTGTGTAACACCACACAAATGGTAAATAATAGTTACTGCTCAACTCGAAAGACGTACCCCTTGGCTCGCGGTTACTCGTGGTGGCATTCGTTTCACCTTTGTCTTAAACACCAATTTTCTTTTAAACCACAGCTATGATACCAACTTGTAAGACCCATAAACCGGGCACCCTACAGTTGGTTCTCATAACGGGTTATTCCCTTGAAAATACTCACTTTAGATATATTAAACTACAACGGAAGTCTTTCTAAAAACATTAATTACTATTTAATGTCATTAAGTTACCTCATGAATACTTGCACACCAATCCGAGTAGCACCCTCTCCCAAGCCAAGATACTTTAACGCAACGCTACCTGTAAAACAATCTATCGTACACACAAAGTCAGCTATTCTTAGTGAGTTCTAATAGTTTAGTTTAATTAAAAGCCAACCCTTCTCAAAAGTTATTTAAACTTTACTCTGGACCCACAGTCCTTATAAAATAGGTTCACAATTCATTAACCAATAGATAACCCCTGTTATCCCCCGATCTCCCATAATAGCTCATTTCCCAAGTCTCATCCCATAATAATAATGATCCCACAGTCTTATCGACATAGGTCGAACTTCCACACTAATAACTCATGCTCATGTACACGTATTAACTCGACACTTGGTTAACACACCAAATCCCTAAACATCAACTTATTCAACCTTGACCAAGGCTCTTACAAATCAACTAACATAACAGTTATAAACATCACATCACAATCCTGGCACCATGGCCGATCTCTCTCTACTCATCACATTAATACTACCTCAAGAACAATAAATATAACTCAACGCTTGAATGCAATTTAACACAATTATATAAGCACACAAACACATACTTCATTACTGCACCATCGTCAGGGTTACCCTCGTCAGGGCGTTCGACACACCCCGAGCTCATCATTGTCCTGTTAGACATCGTCACCTTTGGTGACCTCCCGAAGGAAATAGTCCTCCACAATCCCGTTTGCCGTGTCATAATGACAACAATGCAAACACAATACCCGCCGTGTCACAAGGACAACGACACAATACACACAACACATGTATAATCACATAATAATATACTCTACATACATGATTCATTAACTGCACCTGCACTTCACACATAGCACTAGGATAAGATATCCTACACGTATTCATAAGCGTTTAGCTTACACCCCGACTAACTCGTAACACAATGCACTGCTAATATAGCAACACACATACAACTACTATAACTCGTTATTTAAGCATATACCACGTACATGCAGACCTTGTGACATTTGCTAGTCGTACCCGTACGACCCATTTACTACAATCCTGACTAACCCCTGTTAGGTCACTATACGACCCGTAACCATATCACCACCCTTAGACCTAGATCACATGATCTCATAAACACCCCCGTAGACCCTCCGACTCATTACTGAATGTTTTAGTTCATAAACACCTAGTGTTAAAGCCCAAAACTCTTAACACGTTTAATACGTTAAACATCTCTGGTAAGTATGAACGATAGCCCCAAAAATGTTAAAACATTTAAAAGAGGGGGATTAGAAACTCACCAGTTATACTGCGTCCAAACTCTAGCTCTGCACCACGCGTGCTTGCTCAACCCCGAACCTGCCAAACGTATGATCACACGATCATAATACGTTTAAAACATACGTTGAATAACGTATAATAATATAATAAAACCCTGACACTTGTCTCGTTTACTCGTCCGTCCGACTCCATGAACCCTAGTTTCATGTCTCCCTCATACCGGATCGTTCATGACCCATTTAGAACTAGCATGCATGTGTGTACACAAGCCATGCAAAAACCCTAGTCCCACGGATCACGCGTGGGCGGGCCGGGCTTCCCATGCACGTCCAAACCACGCCATGCAAGCCCTAGGTTCAACTAAAACCGTTGCCTCGTCCAAAACTGTAACTGAGTACCCCTGCATGCCACCATGTTCCACCATGCTCCCCCGCTGGGCACCGTCATGCGTGGCACCTTCGTCTTCTTCGACATGAAACAGCCCTTGCCGGCTAGCATCCCTATTACCGACTCGGCTGGACCTCACCCAGGCCCTTCTACACACTGAATGCGTCTCCATCTCCATCCTTCTTCATTCGCCACTGCTTGCCATCGTAACAGTCCACCACTGTCGTCACCGGCAGCCCCTCCTCTTCCTCGTTTCCCCATAATACACCTCCTCCCTATTCCTTTCTCTCTTGGTAGCCGCGACCACCATGCATCGGATCATCATCGTGTCCCCTACAGCCTGTTGTTACTGTCTCACTCCGTCTCCGAACCATCACCAGCCACCTATCATCACCGTTCACGGCCACCACTAACAAAACGACCATTCATTCGAAATCCTAGCCAAGCTCTCATCCAATAAGTATCGTAAATGATACAAACAACATAAAACAAATTACCTTAAGTGTTTAGGAAGTCGGGGTTGCCGGATCACCTCCCACCATCGTATTCTTCTTCCTCCGTCGGCCGGCCCTCCTCCTTTGCGCCCTTTTCCAGCAGTCGCATGCCTAGGTTCCGAATGACCCTAGGGTTTGAGTTTAACTTGCTTTTAAACCTTTAGGGTTTATGCTAAAGTCCCCGGGTTAACACTTTTGTGCTCTTTAGATCTCCACCATTCCCTTTTTGGCTAACCGGGTCCTCTTAATCCCATGCATAAGGTTTTACGTGAAACCCTTCATCAACTGTTGCATTTACAAGAGACTTAGGTCACATACTTTCTCAAATAATAAATGCGTATATTTTCGGGATGTTACACAATCATTAACTCAGTACAAGCCGACGGTATACAATGATAGATTTATTGTGTCTGACCAACCCACCCGGTTAGGTTGATTGTTGCCGAAAACACTTAAGGATAACCTGCGTGTCATGCCTATCAGTCACAAGGTTTGATTGTGCGCCCAGTTTAAACTATAGTGGTTCTCCATAATTGCCTTATTAATCCATTCATCATATTAATTGTACACAAACTTTGATCATTACTTGTGGTGTCAAAACCTATGTATGCTCACCAACTATTTTTAGTTGACCTTGTTTTTATCATGTTTCAGGTACTAGTGTATAAGATCATATGCAAGATACAACATATAGGATTTGGACTTAGTGAACAAAGAACTAGAACATGTGGATGTATTTGATTTTGGTTGTTGATTGAACTTATGTAACGAATCTTGATGTAATTAATATATGAAACTTTAGCTTGATCATGTGCTTATGAACAGTCTACACGTTTGCCCCGACGTATTCCGCCGTCGGTTGGAGTGTGACAAATTGGTATCAGAGCCATGGTTATAGGGAATTAGGTTATTAGAAACCAATGACCTAGTATATAACCTTATGACACCATTGTGTGATTTTCTTACATTTTATCCTAGGTATTACATCTCATGATACAATACATGATATTTAATGTGCTACACTTCTTGATAACTCACATGCTTATAAAATTACTATCTATGTAATACTTTGTTTACCACACTGTTTGATTACATGCTACCTATATGATCCCATTAAATGCTATCATAAGTCTTACCACACACTTATTCATATCTAATCCTTTAAACACCTTCACTCTTACCCATTGAGAATTATGTCACCATCATCATTTGTGAACAAAATTTAAAATCTAGTCAAAGTTTTGAGTTTTGAAAATTAGTAAAGAACAAGGGTGAATGCCTGTACTCTAGGTCTTCTATCTAGGAAAACATTTCATATAAATCCAAACCAACCGAAGGATCCATATGCTTTCATGGGAATTCCCAAAGTGAGTGTTCACCTATAGGCTAAAGCATGTGTTCTTGAAAGTATAAGAATTTGAATCACTTTGATTTGTCAAAGTATCCATTTGGTTATGATACCAAGTGTGTACATTCTAAACACCATCATTTTATTTATTGCAACTTAGTATACATGCCTAAACCTTTCTATGTAAACTAACTATTTTATTAACACCATTATCTCGTTCAAACAAAACCTTTATCAAACCCTTAGTTTGTAAATATTATCTGGAATATAAAATTTCTGTAAAACTTTTCACCTTGTAAGGAAACTTAATACAACTTGTTTTATAAAAATATTATCTTAATTAATAATTAATTATAACTTTTAATTCGTTAAATTAATTATTATTAAATCTTGGCTCAATTATTAAATGACTTAGCCATTATTTTTCTTTGAAACATTCTCTTTATGATAATTAAAATTAAAAGGTTTTATTTATTCATATGTTTATCTAGTTATTCAACTTATTATTTTCACTATTTTATTAAATTACAAACAATAATAAGTTACAATTACTTGTCTATTTACAAAAAAAAAGCACAAATCAATTGTTCGTAAGCACATCACTCTAAACACCTACAAAACTTTCTCGTTATCTTGCATCTTCGGAAATATATGAACATACTAGGCACTTCAAGGAGATGAATCCTTTCACGTAGGCGTTAACCATCCATATAAACCTCAAGAAGATTGAGAATTTAAAACCCAACTACCAACATTATACATGAACGTCAAGCAACACGCTTGTCCGCAACACTCGACCTCCTACAAAATTCGATAGTTTATGTTACTCATGAGATTCAGTAACTTACATATAAGCATTCGCATGATACATAACACTGGATTTATCACATGATACATAAAACTTGTTTGTTTGCAATATACATAATACTAGGTTTAACACATGATACACAATACTATATTGTTCACATGATACATGATACTTGGTTGAATACAATATACATAACACTAGATTGATGACATGATACATGAAACTTGGTTATTTACAAAGTACATGGTACTAGATTGTTCACATGATACATGATACTTGGTTGAATACAATATATATGATAAAAGATTGATCACATTATACATGAAACTCATTTGTTTATAATATACAAGATACTAAGTTGTTCACATTATACATGAAACATATTGGCTTACAATATACATGATACTAGATTAAACATGAAACTTGGATATTTACATTATACACAGAATTAGATTGGGTACAATTATTGCAATTAATGGATCACAAGGCATGATATTTCACTTTACCCATGAAAGTTGAAAGCTACAAACTTTTAAGCTACTCGGGGTTTGACGTATTCTTGTTCAAATGCGAGGAAGCTTTACACTTTGAGTACTCGGGGTTTGACGTATTCTTGTTCAAACACGAGGGAGCTATAAACTTTATGGGTAATCATGAGGATCATGTCATCTACCTAGGACAACCACATATGGGGTTGTGCCACATTGTTATTCTTTTATTCATTGACTAATTTTATGTTAGCAGCCCATGTGTGAAAACAATAGTTAAGTGATCCTGTGTCCCCCTCTTGACCCACACACAATGGAATGACCTATACGGACCATGCGATAAATTGAGTAATTACGGGTGCACACGTAATTATAAAAGTCAGCGCATGGAAAACATAGTAAATTCTGTCATGCGTTATGACATAAAACCTATCGTGATATATAATAACGAAACTGATGCGATATGATAAGGGTATGGTGGATACGCCGCTGGTACTTCCTATATATAAGTGTTCCTATCATATCGTCAGAAGTAGCGTTGTTCATGTCACGTGACATTTTATGTTATTTTGACATTGACCAATGTTTGTGAAACCTCTTATCCAGTGACATTTCTTGATCATATTAGACGACATCCTAAACAAGTTTTAAGCATCGAATTCTCATCGTTCTCCTTTCAAGTGACACATTCCATCTTTGGAGTCCAAAATGTTCTTCAACAGTTCTTCCCCTCAACTCTCTTCAAACTAAATCCACTATCATCATTCATGCCTGAATTTGAGTATCAGACCAGAATCTTGTTATCAATCATACTCCTCAACCCAATTTTCAAAGTTCATTGAGAACCCCAAACATGATCTAGAGTTTACGTGGGAACGTAAAGATCAAATGAAGCTCAAGTACCCCCCATCTCTTTCCTTATTCAGTAGCCTCCATCAGTTAAATTTCGGGACGAAATTCCCTCAACCTGGGGATACTGTAACATCCATGATTTTCTTATACCTTGTTTTGTGCACTAACAACATTCCAGTTCCAATCCTGACTCACTCCATTGTGTTACATTAGCTATAATTACAAAGTGTATCAAACTTAGGGTTTCATTCACATTTTAGCTTTACAATAAATATATGTATATATAATATATGTATATATCCACACACATATACATGTCTTGATTAAATCAACCAAACCAAAGTGTAACATGTAGACCTTTAACTGGAAACCTCACCCTTTTATATATATATAAATATATAGATATAGAAGTAGTTCATTTATAAACAGAAGCAAGTAAATACATTGACATATTTTTGAAACTATTATATAAACCATATAAAATTTATTGTGTGGTTTTAAACGAATATATGTAAGCATACTTATACATTTAGAGTTATTAAATAAACCATTAATGCTAAAAGAATATATATATTTATGACATTGTAGATATATTTAAATTAAACCTAATATGTTTAGTTTTTATAGATTTTATAAATGCCAAGTTATATGTGATTTTAAATTGGTTTTAAAGCAAATGAATTGACTCTTGAACCCCCACTTACTAACTTTCAACCCTCAATTTTAGTTTGAACCCTTCTACATCTCAAAAATCGAGCCTCCTCTTGAACTTGAACCATCCCCGTTGAGTTTGACTTTGAAAGTCAAACGTCTCACAAAATCGGTTTCAAATTCGCAAATTCATATGTAATAACTCCAGGAAATCATGCAAAACTGTTACCACGAGTGTATCGAACTAGTATTATGATGCAATTAAACAAATTTCAATGATTTGGTTTCAAATTCAAACCGTAACCATCCAAATCTTAAACCCGATTCAATACGCACATTTGGAATGAAATTGAGAGTATAAAACGAGTCTATTACCATCGCGAACTCCCCTGTAAGCTTTCAAAACTCTCGTACACATTGCATTGCACCTTTGAGGCTCGTTTAAACCCGAAGAGCAACAAAACCGTAACCCCCTGCCATCCTCCTTCGTCACATAACTATTCCAGGTAAAACTTATACCAAAAATCTCGCTTTGATCTAAGGAATGAAAGCCCCATGGTTTCGTGGCCAATCGGTGACCAATCGGATCGATTTGGGGTTAGGGTTTGGGTCGGCCGATTTAGGGAAGAAGATGGGTTTGGCTTTGCTTGTTAAAAACAAATCACATCAGACCATTGCCAAGGAATTTGCCCAGTTCCAATGGTTAAGACGCATGACTCGTGGGGATAAGGTCGCGGGTTCGAATCCTAGCCCCGCACCTTTTTCCTGAACCCGGTTACGCTGCTAATGCTTGTTAACGCCCTTCAAATCAATAATATGGCAACTACTGGTCCAGTGGTTTGTGCCTTTGACCTATAACAAACCCACCTGGGTTCGAGTCCCACAAACTGTATTATTTTTAAAAGCATTTTTGAACATTTATTTCCCTTATAAAAATTCTTTTTATAAACCCTTTATCACCTTAATCAATTTTATGAACTTACTTTGATAAAATTTTCAAGAAAACTTTTTATTATCTTTATTAGAGTAAAAACCTAATAAAACCCTAATTAATTTGTATAATTACCTTAACAAAATTTTATACTCTAATTTAATTATTGACTAATTAGATTATTATTTAAGCATATTTATTTAAAATTGTCTCTATTTTCTAATATATATTTATATAACTGTTAAAACAAAATCATATTTTTAATTAATAAATTATGACTCGACTATTTATTAATTTGATCAAGACATATATATAGTGTTTTTTTTAATTCATAACTAAATAATTAAGGTATTACATTTATTTCTGAAGTTAATTATTATTCATTCACTTATTTATTTATTGATTAAATTACACACAAGCGTAAATTATTTACTCAATTATTTGTTTATAAGCAAAGAGCACTAATTAGTTATTCATATATATATATATATGTATATATATAAATGTTTACAAAGCGAACAGTCATATAGTTATACTTTTTACAAGAATTTTCATAGGTATCTTTCAAAACTCATATATATATATATATATATATAAATGTTTACAAAACGAACAGTCATATAGTTATACTTTTTACAAGAATTTTCATATGTATCTTTCAAAACTCAAACAAACATTTTCTTGCATAATCAAGGACCCCCACTTCCATCCCTTTTCCTTATGATTCCTTTTAATCAATTAAACTCATCATTGATACAATTATATCATTAAATCATAAGTTAACGTTGTGATTAGCTAGACACTTATGCAACGACTTGTTCGTGTGATTTCCAAGCTACATATTACAAGTGAGTTTACATAATCACTTTTTCATATTTACATCTTTGGGTGAAACATGATTTCCATAAGAAACTATTTGTGTAACATCCCGTTTTCAGTAAAGATGTAAATAAAGGAGAGATTCATTATCTATTTAAAAATATTGTGTTGAAGCACTTTCTTGTGACAAACACTCTGGATAGATAGATTCTTAGTTTGTATGTTAATGTTTGTAATTGTCTTTGTATGTAAGGGTCTTTATGTATTAGTTTATCGAGTTGTATTTACTTTTACATATTGACTGTTGCTGTTTTCTCTAAGTGTTTTGCGCACTTGTATGTGCGCAGGAGATAGTTCCTGCGTACTTAGCAAGTACGCAAGAATACCTTTGCGTATTTGCTAAGTACACATGAGAAAATTGCCCTGCGCACTTGCTCAGTGCGTAGGCATCAGGTCATGTATAAATAGGAATGGTTGACAGTAGATAAGTATGCAATCCTAGACTTAGCAAATACGCAAATTATAATCTTAGTACTTCTCTCTGTAACCTTCAAGTGTTTATAATAGACGAACGTTTATAGTGATTATCTTGTCGGTTTACTTTGTTTCGTAAGACTCTCCGCCTAGTCACGGGTATTCCGTACCCGGTCCGACTAGTAGACCCACTTGCATGTGACGATCCGCCACACCTGAGGGACCTACAAGTGGTATCAGAGCCGGTCCTAGTGGAGGTGAGCACCAAGGATCCCGACAAAGACAAGGATCCCGAAGCCGGTCCTAGTGGAGGTGAGCACCAAGCTTTAACAATTGTGCCCATCTCTTCTATTCCAATGGCTCAGGGGGAGTCTACTCATCATGAGGGTGGTGATACCTCTGGTGGTGGTGACAAAGGAAAGTCAGTGGCTGATTTTCTTAAGGATCTATCTGATGATGACATCTTATACTTAGAGCCTGACTATTCCAAGGAAGCACAGATCGATGATCTCTTTAATCTTGAAGAAGGAGAGATCGACTCTTGTGATGATTGGGATGATGATGATGAAGATGTAGTAATTGAAGTTCCCAAGGGCGACGGGGAAGGAGAGTATGAGTTAGAAGATGGAGAGATCTTTGAATTTCCATCCTTCGAAGCTCAGCTCGACACAGGTTCAGTCGAGCATGCTAGTAATGTGGAAGCCTCGACTGAAGCCTCCACAGTCGACCCTACACCTGTGGATCCGGAGGCACCAAAAGAAAAAGATATGTCTTCTACTTCATCTAAGGGTCCAGCTCTTGTTTGGCAGAAGACGTCTATCATAGACAAACAAGGGGCAACAGGGATGATCTTGGCTGTAAGGTTCGAGGAGGATAAGCAGTTGTTCGCAATCAAAAGATCTGGGGGGGTTCAATACTTGAAACCAACCAAAGAAGCGTTCAACTCCTTACCCAAATACGACCATGTGAACCTAGCAAACCGAGAGCTGTTGGGTCATTCTAATCATGCAATGGCGATGGGTTTGTGGGTGGTTCTACAGCGGGAAGCAAGATCTGGGAAGTTCAAAGTGTTCAAGCCTCAAGTGCCCAAGAGAGTCAAGGATAAGACAGCAAGACATCCTGTGACTAAGAAATTCCTTAAGAAATTGGTATACAAGACAGTGCTATATGAAACTAAGATTCCCCTGAGCAAGTTATCTCAGGATATTCTTAGTGACATGTGGTACTGGTACGTAGATCCAAAGACGGGCGAGGCTGTGGTGATTGGAAAGGTGAGGTCAGAAAGTGGATGCTTAGTGCCGAGGGAACTAATTAGAGTATTTGATGAAGTCTGATTCATTAACTTCTCTGTGAAAGATCTAGAGGCACTAGCTGACAGGTATTGCATGCATACTGACGAGTGGACGAAATTCCTTGCTTCTAAATATGACAAGGTGATCAAGTTCTGCCTTGACTATAAGAAGAAGATGGAAGCTAAAGATGCATAACTGTGAAGACCGAAGACTGAAGACTGAAGATCGAAGATGATCCAGAGCTGTTGTCAAGGGGGAGTTTGTTGAAGCACATTCCTGTGACAAACACTCTTGATAGAAAGAGTCTTAGTTTGTACGTTAATGTTTGTAATTGTCTTTGTATGTAAGGGTCTTTATGTATTAGTTTATCGAGTTGTATTTACTTTTACATATTGACTGTTGTTGTTTTCTCTAAGTGTTTTGCACACTTGTATGTGCGTAGGAGATAGTTCCTGCGTACTTAGCAAGTACGCAAGAATACCTTTGCGTACTTGCTAAGTACGCATGAGCAAATTGCCCTGCGCACTTGCTAAGTGCGCAGGCATCAGGTCATGTATAAATAGGAATGGTTGACAGTAGATAAGTACGCAATCCTAGACTCAGCAAATACGCAAATTGTAGTCTCAGTACTTCTCTCTGTAACCTTCAAGTGTTTATAATAGACGAACGTTTATAGTGATTATCTTGTCGGTTTACTTTGTTTCGTAAGACTCTCCACCTAGTCACGGGTATTCCGCACCCGGTCCGACTAGTAGACCCACATGCATGTGATGATCCATCACACCCGAGGGACCTACAAGTGGTATCAGAGCATTGCTCTTGATTTCGAGTGTTGTGAGTGAGTTTGGAGAGTTTTCATCAGAGTTTTACTTGCAAAAGGAGGTGTTTTTGTTGATTTTTGTGATAAAATAGGGGTAGCTCTTGAGCACTATTTTAGAAGCAAAAATCACTCAAAAACCGACTTTTGTTGTGTATTTTGAGTGTTTTGAGCATCAAAGGTTGGTTAGAAACAAGTTTCTGACCCTTTGGCTCATTTTGATTATTCATCCGTTCGATTTTTGCCATCTCCGGTGTGTTTCCAGTGACCGGAATAGTTTGGTGAGAGTTGGTGAAAAGGTGTTCTGCGTACTTACCATTTCTGGCAAAAAGTACAGTCTTGCTGCGTACTTACTAAATACGCAAGACTAATCTCCTGCGTACTTACTAAATACGCAAGACTAATCTTGTGCATACTTAAGTTATATCTTGCGTACTTATCATTTACCCTTGCGTACTTATCAAGTACGCAAGAGCAAATCTTAAATACGCAAGACCATTCCTCTAAGTGTGCAAGGCCAATATCAAGTGCGCAAGTGTTTCTGATTTGTCTGAAATTTGACTAAGTGTTCACCATGTCAAATTTTCAGAACCTTGGAAACCTTTTAAACTATGACAATGAGATCGGTACTCCTCAGAAACCACCAAAGCTGCTAAATGTAAATGATTATTCTAACTGGAAGGCACGCTTTGAGCATTACATTTCATACACTGATTCTTCGTTATGGATTCCAATTCTAGAAGGCTATAAGCATCCCACATACATTTATCTTGATGATGAACTGCCTAAGCCTATCTCTAAACTTGATGAAAAGGAAAAGAAAGCTTATGATCGAGAGAAGAAGGCTCTTGGTTCAATCACTATGGCATTAACTCGGGAGTTGTTTCACAGCTTCAGAGGTTATGACAACTCTAAGGATCTTTGGAAGGCGTTACAGAAAATATTCGAAGGGAATAGTGATATCAAGAAGAGTAAACGGGATCTACTCAGGAAGCAGTATGAATGCTTCAGATTTTTGGAGAATGAGTCTTTAGATGACCTCATCTCTAGATTCTATCATCTGCAGACAGAATTGAAATCCTTTGAGCTCAAGTATCCCTATGAAGAGTTGGTGGAAAGGTTTCTGGATGCCTTGCCACCCAAGTTTGAAATGTACACAACCTTGATGAGAGAGAATCCAAAATTCTATGAGATGACAGTGGAGGAGGTAATTGGAAAGGTTCAAGCTCATAACATGAACCTAAGAAAGAAGGAGAGCTCAGGAAGACCTCAGATACAAGACCCTTCTATGTATCATGGGACGTCTTCTACAACCAAATCCCCGGGCTCTGGAATTCCCCTTTTCTTTGGAAACTCTACTGAAGAAGACCACTCAACTGGTTGTGGTGGTCATGCATGCTACGCATCTGGATCAGGTTGTGGATCTCATCAACAACACACCTCAAGAAACCCTCCCTCTACAACTTCAGCTAACCAATCAGCTATAGCCAAAATAGCTGAAGATCATGTAGCTCTATTTTAATCGTGTATGCTGGCCTACAAGAACTTCATAGGTGGCAAGCTTACAGATCCCGAGACAATAGAAGAAGTCTTCAATCAAGTGGATCTTGATGACATGGAGGACATGGATATTCAATGGAATATGGCCATGATATTGAGGAGAGCCAAGCGTTTCCTGAACAGAATAGGAAGAAAGTTCATTGGCGGGCATTCTAATGCCAAGGTTGGTTTGGACAAATCCAAGGCCAAATGCTACAAGTGTCTGAACTATGGACACTTTGCTCGTGAATGTCAAAAAGACAGAGCACCGGCTTCAGGTTTCACCAGACCTAGCCAAGGAAACAGCCATGGCTACAACAACTCAAACAACCACAATCAAAGGCAAACTGGAACGTCCAATGCACTGGTAGCTCAACAGGATGACAACTTTGATTGGGGTGTTCATCTGGAAGATGCCATCATTGCACAAACTCAAGTTGGTCTCATGGCTGAGATCATGGAGTTGATGGAAACTGAGAAAAAGGAAGCCAAGGAGAAGGAAGCTGAAGAAAAGGAAGCTTCTGTAGCTGATCAAGAGGAATCTACTACTGCTGTTGCCCTTATGGCCATTGGAGAAGCAACAAATTCATCGTCTGAGGTAGATTCTAATCCTTTTTCTGTTATTTCTTGTTCTAAATTTCTAAGCTTAAAACTTGAAAATTCTAAGCTTCAAGACAAGGTCGAACCCCTTCGCATTGCAGCTCTAAGTTATAAAGAAAACGAAAAACGTTTTAAAGATTCAATTGAAACATTGAAAAAGGAAAAACGTGATTATTCACTAAAAATGAGCGATCAACAGCTTCACTTGGATATTGCATATAAGGGGTTAGAGAAAAGGAACAATGAAATTAAAAAGCTGCAAAATGAGATCTTACTATTGAAATGTTCTAATGAGAAGTTGAAAAACTCTCGTTTTGTGGTGGAACACTACGAATCTGCAGTGAGGCAAATGAATGTCTTAGGGCTGGGTACTAATGCCATTCCTCCACCAGTTAGCGGGAAGTTTGTCAACAGCATGGTAGACATTGATCTAACTTGTCTTGATGAGTCCTCAGGAAAGGATGACTCCTCTAAAAGGGATGATTCCTCAAGTAAGGCCAACTCCGCATCTGATGAGGAGTTCTTTACTGCTTCTGATGATGGGTCGGTTAACACTTGCCCTGAAGGAGTAGTATCTGAGAAGTTGTTATCTGAACAGAAAGTCAAGAAAAACATTATCACTAATAGTGATAACTGTATTTTAACTGAACCCAATATCATTGAATCTAATGATAAATTAAAGGTAATGCTTTATGGGGGGTATAAAAATCTTAATCAAGTAAAGAAAGATGCTTTTTCAGCTCACTATGGGCTTGGTTACAAAGAAAATTTGCAAAAATACTATACTCCCAAGAACCAATCTATATCGGGTCAAACTCCTGTTCACAAACCAACTCCTCCTGCTCATAAGGCTGAGTCATCTAATGCTAGATCTAATGAGCCTTACAGGAGAACTTACACAGACAAGAGGACTTGCTTTCAATGTGGCTTGGTTGGTCACATTTTTGTGAACTGTCCTTCAAAGAACCAAGGGAAACGGCCTATTGTTTCACAACCGGCTGTCATCCCTAAGTCGCCATCAGTGAAACCTCCCAAATGTCCAAAACAAAATGTGGTGAAACCACCAGTTAAACCGATGGAAAAGCCGAAGATCAAATCTGAGGCCAAACCATTTGTTTCAACAATAGTAAAGCAACCCGCTGTACCTTGTGTATCTACCTCTGGTAGTACACGTACTGGTGAGAAACCTATGGTGAAACTCTCTAAGTCACAGAGGAGGAGAAGGAATAAGAGGTTGAGAAAGCTAGAGCAGTTGACTTCAGTTCAATCAGGTGAAACTTCCACAAGTTCACCTGCTGTTGTTGAACCAAAGTCTACTGTTCCGGATAAGAAAAAGAAGAGGTCCTGGACTGCCAAATCAAAAAATTCTCAATCTCCTAGTCCAAATTCTTTTAAAGATTCATCCATTTTGAACAGTCATCACGACTGTGAGTTAAAAGAGGTCGTTTATTTTGAAAAGGATGGACGACCCAAGACCACTATGGCTTGGGTCTCCAAATCTAACTAATTCTTTTTGTGACTCGTGCAGGGACGTCCGAATGGTACTATCTCTAACCGCTGGTATGTAGATAGTGGATGCTCCCGGCACATGACAGGAAACATAGCCTTGCTTCAAGATGTGAAACCATTCAGAGGCGGCTATGTGGCCTTTGCTGGAGAAAAAGGCGGCAGTATCACGTGTCAAGGCGTGGTATCAAATGGTTGTGTCAGTTTTGACAATGTCAACTTTTGCGAGCAGCTGAAGCATAACCTGCTGAGTGTCTCCCAAATGTGCAATAAGGAGTACTCGGTGATGTTTGATAATAATGAATGCTTGATTCTCAAGCCTGGTTTTGAAGTTCCTGATGATTAGATCCTGATGAGAGCGCCAAGGACAAACGACACCTATCAGATTGATATGAGCGTGGCAACAACCACCTCATCAGATGCTACTTGTTTGCTTACCAAAGCGACAGAGCTTGACTCTATCTTGTGGCATAGGAAACTCGGACATATTTTGTATCGTAAAATGAACCATCTTGTCCAAAACGGTTTAGTAACCGGGGTTCCTAAGCTGAGATTTATCGTTACAGATGACTGTATGCCTAGTAAAAAGGGCAAACAGCAGCGGAAGTCTCACAAGCCCAAGCTCCAAAACTCCATTGATACCCCTTTGGAGCTATTACACATGGATCTGTTTGGCCCCATAAGTATCAGGAGTATTGGAGGTAAGTCGTTCTGTCTGGTTGTAACTGATGATTTTTCACGTTTTTCTTAGGTGCATTTTTTAGGTACTAAGGACGAGACTGCTGATATTCTTCAATACCTGATCCTGAGCTTGGAATCTCTGTGCAAGCTGAAAGTTAGAAAAATAAGGAGTGACAACGGAACTGAGTTCAAGAATAATTTGATGGAACTCTTCTGTCTCAAGAAGGGGATCCGTCACGAATTCAGCGCCCCATACACACCGCAGCAGAATGGAGTTGCAGAACGGAAGAACAGAACACTGATTGAGACTGCAAGGACTATGCTGTCGGATGCAAAGCTTCCTGTCACTTTCTGGGCAGAAGCAGTTAATACAGCTTGTCACGTCTTAAACAGAGTTCTGGTTGTGAAAAGGCACAACAAGACTTGTTACGAGTTGATCAACAATCGACTTCCCAATCTTGATTACCTAGTTCCTTTTGGTAGTCCCTGTTCCTTATTGCTACAGTACAAAGACCGCCAGTCTAAGTTTCATGCAAAAGCAGTGGAAGGAATCTTCTTAGGATACGTTGCCAACTCGCCATGCAAGAGAGTGTACAATATAGGAACTCGTACTGTCAAGGAATGGTTTGAAGTGGATTGCAGTAAACACAGCATTCCACCAGAACCAACAGGTCCAGCTTGGGGTTTTGATTATGATGCGCTATTCAAGTCATTCAATCTTCCTGATCTATCTGCAGTTGACGCTGCAAATGTTTATGAATTATTGGGTGGCGGCGATGACTCCAGTTTCTCTACTCGTGCTACTGTACCGATTATAACTCCTGATTCCAATGTTGCATCTGCATCCGGAACTCATGACAGTGATAACAGTGAAGATGTTCATGTTGATGGAGATGACGCTCAAGCTAATCCTAACACAACTGTAGGAAATGAAGCTCCAGCCGATCCAATTAACATTGAATCTTCTTCTTCTGGAACACAAGAAATGGGGGAGTTAAGCACAAATCTCGATTCAGAAATTCAGGAATCGAATGTACCAGAGACGAGAGTGCATAAGAATCATCCAATCGACAACATTATTAGTGATCCTCATGCCGGTGTTCAAACTCGTCATCGAACCATTGCAGAGAACACTAGTCTTTACTCGGAGATACTTGACACTGGTGTCATGGAAACATGTATGCATGCTGCATTCGTATCCCAGTTAGAGCCGAAGAATGTGAAGGAGGCTCTCACTGAAAACTACTGGATTGAGGCGATGCAAGATGAATTGTCTCAATTCCAAAAGTTGCACGTGTGGAATTTGGTTGACTTGCCAAAAGGCTTTCAGCCAATTGGAACCAGATGGGTGTTCAAATACAAGACGGATGATCGTCATGTGGTTGTGAAGAACAAAGCAAGATTGGTTGTTTAGGGTTTTTATCAACAAGAAGGCTTGGATTACACTGAAGTATATGCCCCAGTTGCTAGAATTGAGGCCATTAGACTGTTCTTGGCTTATGCCACATATGTCGGTTTCAAGGTCTATCAACTTGATGTGAAGAGTGCTTTCCTATATGGAAAAGTTCATGAAGAGGTCTATGTCACTCAACCTCCCGGCTTTGAAGATCCGCATAATATCAATAAAGTATATAAGCTCGAAAAAGCACTTTATGGTCTTCATCAAGCACCGCGGCCATGGTATGAGACATTATCTAAGCATCTACTGTCTAATGGTTTCGACCGTGGACAGAATGACTCGACCATCTTCATTAGGAAAGCAGGAGGTGACATTCTTCTTGTACAAGTCTACGTCGACGACATTATTTTTGGATCTACCAATGAAGGGATGTGTAGGGAATTCGAAAAGGTGATGAAGTCCAAGTTTGAAATGAGTAACATGGGTGAATTGTCATTCTTCCTGGGTCTGCAAGTCAGTCAAAGAGAGGATGGCATTTATCTACATCAAACTAAGTATGTGCAGGACATCTTGTCAAAGTATAAGATGAATGATAGCAGTACTTATGGCACACCTATCCCAGTTAATCATGGTCTGCATCCTGACAAAGATGGAAAGGATGTGGATTGCAGATTGTACCTTGGGATGATCGGATCTCTTATGTATCTCACAGCTTCAAGACCCGATATAATGTTTGCTGTGTGCTTGTGCTCAAGGTTTCAGTCTCAACCGAAGGAGTCACATATGATAGCCGTGAAGAGAATTTTCAGATACTTGAAAGGGAAACCTCAATTGGGTATTTGGTACTCTAAGCATCAGTCATTCGACTTCAAAGCCTACACTGATTCAGACTATGGCGGTTGTAACCTTGACAGAAAGTCAACTTCTGGTGGATGTCAATTCTTAGGAGACAGACTGGTTTCCTGGCAGTGTAAGAAGCAGTCAACGGTTTCTGTCTCAACTTGTGAAGCAGAATACATTGCTGCGGCGAGCAGTTGTTCTCAGATATTGTGGATTCAGCAGCAACTGAGAGACTACGGCTTGAACTTCACTGGAACTCCTTTGTTAATTGACAACAATGCCACAATGTCCATCACAAATAACCCGGTGAAACATTCCAAAACTAAACATATAGAAATTCGCCATCATTTCATCCATGATTGTGCTGAAAAGCATTTAATTGAACTTGTTAAAGTTCACATGGATGACAATCTTGCTGACCTTTTCACAAAGGCTTTTGATCGATCCCGTTTTGAGCATCTTGTCAACTTGACAGGAATGTTCAATCCTAAGTGAAAAACTTGTTTTTCTTAAATCAATTCAATTCATGAAAGTTAAATTTTATTTCTTTTAAGTTTTCTGTATAGTTCTTTTAAGTTTCAAAATATTTTACAAAATCAAAAACAAAATAGAAAATGGAGAAAATTTCAAAGTTAACTTGAGAAAAGAGGAAATGATAGTACATCAGAAATGATCTAAACGTCACAGACTGCTCATATGGGAAATGATTACATCATGCTTACTTAATTGTTTAAATTGATTAAATTATTATGTTTTTGAATCTCCTTATTTACAAGTAATTTGAATTGTCAGTAGGTTGTATGCGTCTTTGAATCACTAGTAGTGTGGAAACTAAAGTCTAAATTACAACTGTGATTTGAACCCATATTTGCTAGTGTGTGTGCGTAAAAGAACAGAAAAGATCATTATCAGATAAAGGATGTTAGATTTTGGCAATAATTTTCTTTTGAGGTCAGTTTCGGGTTATGTCGTTAGCACAATTAATGCGGTTCATCTCACTGCCCATACTCACACGTATGCAATGAGAGATTGAATCAAGACATGTCTCTACATTAACCGTTGAGCATGTATTCACCCTTGAATCACTCCTGATTCATTGAAATCAAATCCAGATAAAAGTTGGATTCCCTTACCTTATTCAAACACCATACTCATTATCCTGAATCATCATACCGATATTCAATGAAGAAAATCAAATGAGACCAAGACAAATGAATCACTTGATTCTGAATCTTATGATTCCTGGTAATCCTTATGGATTCTGCTTGATTTTTCCTATGCTAATTGGTGTAGCTTCATTCTGAAAATTTAGAAAATCATTGGGAAAATCTTAGATGTCTTGAGATAGTGCAATTTACATTATTGTAGCATATCAGTGGGGTACACGTTGTATATCTTATAATTAATACCTTAATACACAAGAACGTGATACAAAGATGCTTATAGTTTCAAATCTTATAATATTGTCAACTTGAATTACTTGTTTATATGCTTATTGTGTATGAATAAATAGTAAATCCATGACATGATCCCATATTCTTTGATGTTTATATTGCATCGTGTTTGCTATAAGTTAGCCTGATATGATCCTCTGCTCGTGTCTTTGATCAAAAATAGTTTGTGTAAATACATGTATATTTCAATCTAGAAACGATCAAAAAGATTTTACGTTTATGAACAGTTCAAGTTTAATCAGAAAAAGCCAAAAATATTTATGTTTAACCTTCCTGAATTGATTGTGAATCCTCCTGATTGAATATTTTTATCTTGTTCGTTATTTGACTTTAAAATCTTCATAATTTGAGTTGAAAGTTTGCGCACTTAAGGGTTACTGCGTACTTGACAAGTGCGCATGAAGTAAGCCATGCGTACTTAACAAGTACGCAAGAGTTAAGCCTTGCGCACTTGTAAGTACGCAGAAGTTAAAGCGTGCGCACTTAGCAAGTACGCACGACTGTTTGGTGTTGGGTATAAATATGGGACTTAGAAATTTTTCAGAGTTTTCATCGCATTCAAATTTTCACCTGTTCAAATTCCCTCCGACAAACTTTTACTCAAAATTCAAAGTGTTCCTAAACCGATTTCTTGTCCCGTTACTTGTTTCATCATCCTATAACATTCAATCGGTGAGATTTCAGGCTCAATCCATCCTCGAAATTCACCATTTTGGCCAATTTCAGTGACTTAGAAAATCTAGGTTTATTCCATGATTGTTTAGGGCAAATTTTGGGTTGTTTGGGTAAACTCTTATCATTAAAACTTGATTAGAAACAATAATCGACCCTTAATCATCCATTCTAGTCTTTGATTTTGACATTGGGCTTGAATTTGAACCGACAGTGGTTTCGGTCGACTTTTAGGTCAAAATTGGTCAAGTATAGCAAGTATTTGGTGTTGATATTGGTCCCATAGGCTAGATTCATCGATTCCGACCTTGTGGTGACCCAATACACACCGATTTTTGAACATCAATTAAATTTTCAAATTTCTGGAATTTTCACCAAGTGTAGTTCGCAAGAAGCAATTCATGCGTACTTGTTAAGTACGCAAGAGGAAATTCCTGCGTACTTTCTAAGTACGCAGGACAACACTTGGGAAAAATTTCTAAGTTTGAAATTTCAGTTCAAAGAGTAACTGCTATACTGAGACATGTTTATTCATTTCCAATGATACTTGTTGTTCTGATTATGTTTTCTGTGTGTTTTTGCAGATTATGGCTCGGGCGTTTACTAACGAATTCAATCTGTTAGCTAATATTGAACCAGAATGGAAGGGTGTAGCACTGCAGTATAGAGAAATAGTTGATTTATTGAACCGTTCAAGAATCAGCTACGCTATTTCTGCTGACCCGGTCGTTTTAAGACCCTAGCTGGAGCAGTTTTGGGAGACTGCGGAGCATAATTGCACGGTAACCCCCAACGTTATAAGGGCTACCGTTGCTGGTCATGCTATCGCCTTTTATGAAGATTCTATTAGAAGGGTCCTGTAATTCAGAGATCTCTCGACCGACCCGATAGTCTATCCAGACTACTTTGTGGATGGCTGTTGGAGGCAAAGAATAGGATATGTCGGTGCGAGAGACTATGCTTCATATAAGAAGATGTGGGTGCTAGACCAATGGAGATACTTTTCCTACGTCATGATCATGTGCATCTCCTCAAGGAAAGCTGGAAAGGATGCCATGGGTCATGACCTTGCTGCATCCATGGTTGGATTATCTTTCAACAAGGGCTACAACTTCTGACGCTACATTTTCAAAGCAATCAATGACTAGATCAACATGGCTGAGAGGTTCAGGTTCTTGTTATACCCTAGGTTTGTGCAACTTCTGATAAACGATGCGTTGCCAAACCAACCTGCTACAGGGGAGAGGTTCCAAGTGAAAAGGGTGGACAAGAGGGTGTTCGCACAATTCTTAAAGCCAGGCAGTGTAGAACCTACCCCTGAGCATACAGAACTCTTTGGCAACCTAATCAACGAAGCATATGTGACACCAGGTGACTGGAGATGGTATAGACACAATTCGGAGCCTAAATTGAGTGAACACTCCGATGAACAACAACAACAAGATGAGGAAGATGAAAGTGAAGATGGATCGTCTGATAATGGAGACGAATAAGGAGGACATGATGGTGCTGAGGGATCCGACTCGGAAGAGACTGAGTCTAATTCTTCTGATTCCGATGATGCACCATCTCAGGCACACCCAAGGAGAACGACAAAGGTAACCCTACCTGAGTCATCCTCGAAGAGAAAGCGACAGTCCTCTAGCAGCGAATATGAGCCAGATTCTGACTCTGACGCTGCTATCCAAAGGCAAAGGCGTGAAAGTGTTCATAAGAACAGGGGGGATAGACAGCAACAACCTATTCCTAGTGAGGTGGAGGTGAGTCCTCAGCAGCAAGTACATGTTTCAACTGCGAGTTCAGACTCGGCTTCCACCCCACCTTCACAGCAGTTATACCGACGACGGAGGAGGCCATAGGTACAACCTGACGTGGCAGTCACTTCAGTCACAGAGGAGGTTCCTGTGATAGTGACCCTCCCTATCACATCTGCCCAGGTGGCGGTGACTACTCCAATTCTCACGGAGTCAGTCACCATCACCCTTTCCATAACACCTACAACCGTCATCACATCCACAATCCCAACAACCACCATTGAACCTTTAAGTCAACCCTTCAACTATGGGGAATTTACTCAAGAGTTTGACTTCGACAGCATCTTCTCCTCCCCAATTCACAATGCCGAAGCATCATCATCCAAACATCCTGATCCTAATGATGCAAGGATAGATGTTCTGGAAACCCAAGTTGCTGGATTATTGGAAACTATTCGGAAGTCAAAGGAGGAATCGGACGCTCAACAAGCACAGATTAATTCATTGGTGGATGAAGTTAGGATTCTGAGAAGCCAGAGAACGGGGACTGAAGAGAGACTGAAGAACGTCATGGCCCAGAACGAGCTTCTAATCAAGACAAAAGAAATGATTCTGGGTCATAGGTCATCTCTAGAGCTGAGGTTTGATACTCAACAGAAAGAACATGAGCTGATGGTCAAACTAATTGCCGATCTGACCAAGAATCTTGATGCTTAGGGGGAGAAAGAGAAAGAGAAGAAGACAAAGGAAAGTCAGTGGAGGTGAGCACCAAGCTTTAGCAATTGTGCCCATCTCTTTTATTCCAATGGCTCAGGGGGAGTCTACTCATCAAGAGGGTGGTGATACCTCTGGTGGTGGTGACAAAGGAAAGTCAATGGCTGATGTTCTTAAGGATCTATCTGATGATGAGATCTTATACCTAGATCCTGACTATTCCAAGGAAGCACAGATCGATGCTCTCTTTAATCTAGAAGAAGGAGAGATCAACTCTGGTGATGATTGGGATGGTGATGATGAAGATGTAGTAATTGAAATTCCCAAGGGCGACGGGGAAGGAGAGTATGAGTTAAAAGATGGAGAGATCTTTGAATTTCCATCCTTCGAAGCTCAGCTCGACACAGGTTCAGTCGAGCATGCTAGTAATGTGGAAGCCTCGACTGAAGCCTCCACAGTCGACCCTACACCTGTGGATCCGGAGGCACCAAAAGAAAAAGATATGTCTTCTACTTCATCTAAGGGTCCAGCTCTTGTTTGGCAGAAGACGTCTATCATAGACAAACAAGGGGCAACAGGGATGATCTTGGCTGTAAGGTTCGAGGAGGATAAGCAGTTGTTCGCAATCAAAAGATCTGGGGGGGTTCAATACTTGAAACCAACCAGAGAAGCGTTCAACTCCTTACCCAAATACGACCTTGTGAACCTAGCAAACCGAGAGCTGCTGGGTCATTCTAATCATGCAGTGGCGATGGGTTTACGGGTGGTTCTACATCGGGAAGCAAGATCTAGGAAGTTCGAAGTGTTCAAGCCTCAAGTGCCTAAGAGAGTCAAGGATAAGACAGCAAGACATCCTGTGACTAAGAAATTCCTAAAGAAATTGGTATACAAGCCAGTGATATGTGAAACTAAGATTCCCCTGAGCAAGTTATCTCAGGATATTCTTGGTGACATGTGGTACTGGTACGTAGATCCAAAGACGGGCGAGGCTGTGGTGATTGGAAAGGTGAGGTCAGAAAGTGGATGCTTAGTGCCAAGGGAACTAATCAGACTATTTGATGAAGTCTGCTTCATTAACTTCTCTGTGAAAGATCTGGAGGCACTAGCAGACAGGTATTGCATGCATACTGACGAGTGAACGAAATTCCTTGCTTCTAAATATGACAAGGTGATCAAGTTCTGCCTTGACTATAAGAAGAAGATGGAAGCTAAAGATGCATAACTGTGAAGACCAAAGACCGAAAACTGAAGACTGAAGATCGAAGATGATCCAGAGCTGTTGTCAAGGGGGAGTTTGTTGAAGCACTTTCCTGTGACAAACACTCTGGATAGATAGAGTCTTAGTTTGTACGCTAATGTTTGTAATTGTCTTTGTATGTAAGGGTCTTTATGTATTAGTTTATCGAGTTGTATTTACTTTTACATATTGACTGTTGTTGTTTTCTCTAAGTGTTTTGCGCACTTGTATGTGCGCAGGAGATAGTTACTGCGTACTTAGCAAGTACGCAAGAATACCTTTGCGTACTTGCTAAGTACGCATGAGCAAATTGCTCTGCGCACTTGCTAAGTGCGCAGGCATCAGGTCATGTATAAATAGGAATGGTTGACAGTAGATAAGTACGCAATCATAGACTCAGCAAATACGCAAATTGTAATCTCATTACTTCTCTCTGTAACCTTTAAGTGTTTATAATAGACGAACGTTTATAGTGATTATCTTGTCGGTTTACTTTGTTTCGTAAGACTCCCCACCTAGTCACGGGTATTTCGCACCCGGTCCGACTAGTAGACCCACTTGCATGTGACAATCCGCCACACCCGAGGGACCTACATATTGCATGGAAAGCGTAAAAACAAAGAACAAGGGGGGATCAAAGAGGGTTGACTCCTAACCGATGTAATGCAAGAGATGATTTTATTTATTACTTTTGTTGATTTTAGAACATGCAATTTAGAATAAAACAACTAAAATACTGACTTGACTTAAAGACGGACAAGACACGAAAATACTAAGACACCCGGAAACAATCAAATCATACCTGTATTAATCCTAATCTAGGTAGCAACGAGTTTAGCTACTAATAATACTGAGAAACAATCCACAAAATATTGGAAACATAGTTTAATCTCAAAATAAATAATTGAAATAGGAAAAAGAACGTAAAGCAAGTGTTTTCAAACTGAAAGACTTCAAGTTTTTCTCAATCCTGATGATACCAGGTCTCAAAACTTCAATCCTCAGAGCCTCTGGGTGGTCTTCAGTCGCTAGAAATCGATCCCCCTAAGAATGGCCATCTAAAACCTTTTAATCAAATTAGGTTTTTTTCATGGAATAGCAAGTCTTCGCGTACAGCGAAGCAATCCACCCCGCCCTTCGCGTACCGCGAGGGCCAAAAAAGTCGGGCCCAATTCTGGAAATCTTCGCATACCGCGAAGATCTGGGCTCCTTCTTCGAGTACCGCGAAGAGTATAAATTCCACTTTTTTCTTTTGTTTCTCTCCGGCTCCGTTTCTTCAGTATAATTCTTTGGTTTATCATACAAACCTGCAAATTCAACAATAATCTCATTAAGTACGAATTTCTTTAGATATTTGCTGATAAAACCGGGTAAAACGGGTCAAAAACAATCTAGAAACATATGTGTTTTAGAACACATCAGTTACTCGGCAACATGGCTGCGTATGACCAGGTCTTGCTGCGTATGGTCATTTTACTCGGTAACATGTTGATATACGCCACGTATAGTGCTATACGTGTCGTATAGGCCTTTATTTTTTATTTTTAATAAAATATTGTTTGGCACGTATATCAACGTTGATTTTTTTCATGTATGTCGGACTCGGATAGCGAGGTGGATGAGGACGATCTTGCTCACTACCCATTTTTGCAGTTCCCGAACGACTCGGACGCGTTTGGATGGTGCCAGAAGTTACATCGGATGACGATGGGCCCAGGGACTGCCGTGGACTGGGGGCTTCTTCAGGAGGTCAGCAAGGAGGAGCGAGCCAGGGCCATTATCGGTCAGGATACGCCTTGGGATCGTTTGTTTGACCTGGCGCTCACAGAGACTAATAGAGAGGTGGTTGTCGAGTTTCTTTTGACGTTCACCTACATGGTGCCGACGGAAGATGATGATGATGCTGACAGGGGCGAGCATGAGCTGCCGGATGAGCCAGAGCAGATCTCGTTTCGTATGTTCGGACATGTTTACAGTTTGACGCTCCGTCAGTGGGCAGCCGCGACAGGCTTCTATTACCTGCCCGAGACGGTTACGCCACTTTACACCGACGCTGTGACAGAGGTGGATAGAGATGATCTCCTTGTTGTTTAGGGGTTTTATTGCTGAAGGCCCATGGTTGAGGACCAAGGGGAGGGTCTCGGAGATTAGAGAACCCCTCCACAGATATTTACACCGGCTTATTTCGACGTCTATTGCACCGCGTTGGAAAAGACGTGAGTGGTGCATGAAGAGAGACTTGTTCTTTCTATTTTGCTGCTTACCGGCAGGCAATGCGCCCTAGCCACATGCTTAGCGATGTACTTTGCGTCTGCCTTTCACAGGCAGCAGCGCAGGCTGTTGTATGGCGGTGCTTTCATCACGAGCGTGAAGTGTATTCTTGCGTCATGGCATCAGCACGTGCATCAGATGGCCGACCCCATCCAGCCTGTCCGATTAGATCGTCGCACGGCGAACGGCATGCGCATCTCGCGCCGATTCCCATGACTCGGCCTTCGGTTTATAGGGGCCGACCAGGACCAGGTTTGGGTCTTACAGCCGTTGCCGAAGACGCTGGTGTTGGATATGTCGGTTTCGCTATAGGGGGCGGCGATGGAACCAGACGCAGCCGCCCACGACCAGCCGCCACAGAATCCTCGACACGTACGTCGACCTGTTAGGCTGGATAGGGCTACACATGCCTTGCTCGAGGGACTTGCTACCGAGTCACGGAGACAGGCTCGTCAGAGCGACCGGATGGAGGACTTAATGATGTGATATGTTGATCGCCTCGTGGATCTGTCACGAGCCGTCGGCATCGAGCCACCACCACTACCACCGCCACGTCAGTATCCGAGCGACGCTGGTCAGGATCAGGGCGGTGCGGTCAGGATCAGGGCGGTGCGGTCAGGATCAGGGCGGCGCGGGTCAGCCGTAGTTGTTGTTATTTTAGTCAGTGGCATTTTTTGTTATATATGTATTGTTTTGGTTATTTGTTTGGTTGTAATGTTTAATTTGTTTGTTTACGTATAAAATGTTTTATTAACAAAGTTATAAATTAAAAAGATAAATTTTATAAACAGTGTTAATAATATTATTCAAAATTTTATAAAAATAGATAAAAGATAAATGTTACATAAATTAAAAAAGATAAATATTATATAAATTAAAAAATATATATCTCTATACGTGGCGTATAGCACTATACGCCACGTATAGGGTCTTTGTTTCCCAAAATCTGCCAAGTTTGGAGGGAAAATATTATCCGTGACACATACGTCGAGTATAGTGCAATACGCCACGTATAGTCCCAGCCGCTAGACAAGGAATGACAACTAGCATTCTGTGTTCACAAACTTAAACCCTATACGCGTCGTATTGCCCTATACGAGGCGTATAGGGTTGCGGCGTGTCTAGATAACAATATTCCATGTCCCAATAAAATCTCCCTTAATAGATTAGCAAATGACTAACAATTTAACACAACATATTAGTAAATGATTAACAAATTAAGCCATTTAGACAATTAAAATATTACAGACTGACTAAAACATTTTAAGAAATATTACTTTCAATGAACACAAACTGAAGAAGTTTACTCTGCTCGGATTTCTACAACACCTTCTAATCTTTGATGATGTTTGGACTTGAGAGGATTGTAACTCACACAAAAATTTAAAGGAACAAGTATTTAGCATCATTATTTAGGTTATTAGCGAAGAACAATTTAAGGGAAGAACAAAATTTTTTTTTAGAGGAATACGTATTTAGTCAAAGTAGTACTTTCAAGTAGGACTATAAGAGATTGATGACCATGGACTGAAGTAATCACTTAACACAGAAGTTCGAAGTTCAATTTTAGATTGTAAGGAGCTACTGAGCAAGAAGCCAAGAACAGACTTGAGAGGTCGAGAGGGTAGTTCAGTTGACGATTATTAGAAGTTCATAGTTTGAACATCGATTAATTGATTGCGACCTTCTATTGTTCAAGAACCGACACTTAATTTCGCTTGTGGATTCTCAATATGTGACCTAATTGGCCTAAGCTGAAATTGAACGGGGATGATGAAAGTAGTCATTAGGCACATGCCGCTCCCGCATATGCATTCTCTTTCTTTCGACGGGATCAATGTCCCAATTCCAACTTAATATATAATAATAATAATAATAATAATAAGAATTTAAAAAATGAGGACGTAGAAAAATTGAGTCCCAAAATCCTTACTTTAGTTGCTTGACCCTGGGCCGCCCAATACTCATCGACTTAAAACTCATGCATATACACATGTCCAGTGGCGGACCCAGAATTTTTTTTCATGGGAGTCGGAAATTTTAGCGGTCGGTTGTCCATCGTTAAATATTAATTTTTTCAGTCCGGTTCAAACCGGGTCGGGTATAGAATCGACGTGTAGGTATAGACTTGTAGGAGCAAGGCTGTGAATAGTGAATCGACTTGTAGGTATAGAACCGAAATTCGTGATTAGCGAAAAGGCCTGAAATCGTGATGAGGCAATTAGCAAATTGTTGTTCTTTAGATCGTATGAAGCGTGAATATGAAATGTCGAGACGTTGATGGATCAGGATTGCCACTACTTTTTTATCAGGTTAAATCTTTTAAAATTTTAAATGTGTAGTTGGTTAACTAAACGTGGGCTTAATTGGTTAAATGGGTAATGAGTTAATTAAATGTGAGTTTAATTGTTTAAATGACTAAGTTTTTAGTCCCGTTTATTCCAAATGTCCAATTAAGTTATTAGTTTAAATGGGGCTCGGTTTAAAAATTAAATTTTCTTGGGGTCAGTGTTAAAAAATAATTCTTTTGGGGGGGTCGGTCAAAATTTTATGGGGTTCGGTATCAAAATTTCATTGGGGTCGGTCGAGATTATGTCGCATATACAACAAACAGAAAAAAAATTCTATCGGGGTCGGCCGACCCACCTAGCATATGCCAGGTACGCCACTGCACACGTTACATTCTGACGACTTACTCGTTTCTTATTAAAAGTAAATTTTAACTTAACAGCAGCGTGCGCGCACACACATATATACAGAGAGAATGAGATTCTTCTAAAGAGTCAATAAACCCTAAAAACCCTAAGAAGGAATGCGGACATTTGATCAAGTGAAATCAATGGTGGGGATGATGAGATGATGCCAAGTTAGTGAATTTCACACAAAAAAGGGTTGGACGGGTAAATGAGTAAACCAACAATTGTTGATCTTTTTAGTGTTTTACCTTTTTTTAATGTAAATAACTTTTTATACGTTATTATTTTAAAAAAAATTACACCAAAAAATCGAGCATTTTTTAATCTTTAATTTGAGTACGATATTTCTTTATTTAAAAAATAACGTGTGGTGAACTATGTGTGCGTATAACAGGGTGTCCAATTTTTTTAACCACGTCGTCTAAAATTTTCAACGGGGCGTCTAGAACTTTTTAATGGTGCGTTCAGATTCTTTGCAAGTATTTTTTTGACGCATTTACCCCGAACCCCTTGGGACACATGGCGTCTCCCGGTGGCTTTCTACACTTTTTAGACACAATGGACTTTTTAGCATAACCCCCTATCTATATACATACACACACACACACCCCATATAAAGAAGTAACTGGTTGTGTCACGCGTCATAATTCTGTAAACCTAAAATTCTTTTTTTCGTTTATTTTTTTCTTCATTACTAAAACCTAGTGTGTGTATACACATAAAAGAAGTTTACAAATTTTAATTTTATCGTGGAACATTTTTATAAAAATGTTTTGATTAGTTATCCAAAATCCCATATAAAAATTCTCTACCCACTATATGAGTTCAAACCGACAAGGGGTTTCAGTTCCAAGAGTTGTACGAGGTACGAACCGTAAAAAATTATAGAGTAAATTACACAGATTGTCCTTTAATTATACTAGAAATTATAATCTCTGTTCTTTGATTTCAATAAGTACACCACAAGTCCTTTTCTTATATACTTTTTTACACCCTATGTACTTTACACTAACTGATGTTAAGTTTTTCAGTTAAGTTTTGGCATGTGACTTGCACATGAGGGTATAATGGTCTTTTTACCTATTAAAGGACAATTTATGTAATTTCTAAAACATTCTCCACATCCCCTTCTTTTTCCCCAAACCTTCCCCTTTGGTATAATGGTGTTTCCACAAACAACAGAGAAGAAGAAAATTGCAGACAGAGCGAGTATTTTCAGAAACTGTTTTCGAGATGAGATCTGTTTGAACGGAACGATTTGGAACCATGGGATCGCGATCAGGCTGTAGAACGTGCAGGAGATCATGTAAAGCATTGTGAGGAAGATCGGATATCTGAAACCGTAGAAGCTAAGGAGGTATTTGTTGTGGAGGAGAACGCCGATGTTGGATAAGTACCATGACGCGATGATCAAAGCGATTAAGATCGTCGGAGAGACGATTGTCGTGATTGATAAGACCGCGAAGATATTGTTGCTGGTGCCGTAACGGACTTCTCCGGTAGGTGTGTTAGGAATGTCGACGGAGGTTTCGAACCGTGGATTGCTGCTCCGGCGAGTAGTCCATGACTGTGCTTCCACTGTTTGACGGGTGTAACAGAATTTGGAATTCACAGTTTAAGTGAAGCCGTGTGTGTTAAGATTTGGATTGGATCTGGGAAAATCAGACCCTTATCATATAATGAAAAGTTTCAAAACCGACCTAATGTTTGAAGTTGACAGTTTATATCTTTAAAACCTCAAGAATTTCAAGCAAAAGACTATCACTTTTAATTAAAAACAGTCACTCTTACTATTAGTTGTCATAACAGTTTTTCCGGCAAAGGGGGATGAAGATAGTGGCGGCAACATTAGGGTTCCGGCACTACTCCGGGAACCCGTTCTTCGGCAAAAGAAACCAAAGGGGGGAAGGTTTGGGGAAGAAGAAAGGGATGGGGGGAATGTTTTAGAAGTTACATAAATTATCCTTTATTGGGTAGAAATACCATTATACCCCCATGTGCAACACACATGCCAAAACTTAACTGAAAAACTTAACACCAGTTAGTGTAAAGGACATAGGGTGTATAAAGTACGTAAGAAAAGGACATGTGGTGTACTTATTGAAGTCAAAGGACAGAGAGTGTAATTTCTAATATAATTAAATGACAATCTGTGTAATTTACTCAAAATTATCGTTCTTCGAATCCCTTGTCCTTTCAACAAAATCGATTGATTCAAGTGACGGATCACAAAAGACTTCAATTATTAATAATAAGTATTCCAAAAGTAAAATCGATCGATTCACGTGCTGGAACGAGAGAGAGAAAGAGATATAGTGGGATATGAGTTCGAGCTGGCAAGGGGTTGAGGTCTGCGATGGGTGTTCCGGTAGGAGTTAAAATCGACTGTGGTTAAGCGTACAATGGACTGTGTGGTTGAGACCGCATTCTGTGGAAATGGGGGAGTTTTTATAAGCTGCTTTTCGTTTACTATATCATAAAAGAAATCTAATCTTAACCGTAGGATAAAAAAAATATTAAAGGCCATGGCGTGTTCCCCTGTTCCCCATTTTTAAGGTTTCCCCACATAACCCTCCTATTGGGTTTATGAGAAAACTCATTTTCATGATAAAACTAGAATACTCTTCCCCCAAAGTTTTTAAACATTAATAACTTTTTCATACGTTGTTTTTATTTTAAATTACATCAATAAATTAAACAATTTTTTTATCTTTAATTTGAATATATAATGTTGCTATATAAAAAATAAAATGAGTAAACTTCAGTTTTTGTTCCTGGTGTTTAAACAAAACATCAGGTTAATGTTTTAACACTTTGCGTCCCTTGTCCTTAACTCCATTAAAATTTCTGTCAATTTTTATGTATAATTACTAATATACCTTCCGCTTCTTATAAACCCTAAAAATTAAACTACCAGGTCCTTAAATCTGTTGATCCAACAATCTCCTCCTACTGACTTTGCACCTCCTGCGTCCTCCATCTCCACCCTCGGTGTTTCTGTCTCGGCGTCTAGGAACACTCCCCTACGATTGACTCTGTCGTTTGCTACAAATGCCACTCATATTCTCACCTTACCAACGTACCCTCCCCCTGCCGGAACAATCACCTCTTCTCGTTGTTCGCATCCGTGTTCATCTTGCTTAAACCCTAATCTGCTTGTTTTGAATCTCAATCGACCGGAGAACGGGAGTCGGAGGGCGGAGGTAGCGACTGCCATTGAAGCGGAGGAGAATGAAGAAGAGAATGACTTCTCATATATTCCCAAATCCAATAAATCCATCACTAGTGTTCAACGGATTGACGGTGGCGGTAGATAGAGACCGTCGGAGCTGTGGGACCAATGCATCGAGTTCTAACGGTTTGATTGAGATTGCGTTGCACTAGAATTTGAGGATGGTGAAGCGATTTGGAGAGGAATTAGGGCGGAAGGGCGGTGGGGGTAGGGTGCAGATGTGGTCGGTGGTGGTTTAGGGGAAATCAGAGAGGTGTCGGCACCATGTGGCGGTGAAGAAGCTAGTGGTCGTTGGGGAGGTTACTGATTTGGTGTGGGTGCAGAATCAGCTTGAGGATTTGAGGCAGAAATCAATGTGGTGTAGGAACGTGTGCAAGTTTCATGGGGTTATGAATGTGGATGGATGTTTTGGTTTGATTATGGGCAGGTGTAATGGTTCTGTTGAGACATAAATGCAGCAGAATGAAGGGAGGCTTACTCTTGAAGAATAGGGGAGGGTATATCAGTATTTATACATAAAAACTAACATAAATTTTAATGAAGTTAAGGACCGGGGACGCAAAGTGTTAAAACATTAAACGTCGGGGATCAAATGTGTTACAGGGGGACGAAACCTGATGTTTTACCAAAAAGTAATTTAAACAAAACATCAGGTTTCGTCCCCCTGTAACACATTTGATCCCCGACGTTTATTGTTTTAACACTTTGCGTCCCTGGTCCTTAACTCTGTTAAAATTTATGTTAATTTTTATGTATAATTACTGATATACCCTCTGCTTCTTATAAACCCTAAAAATTAAACTACCTGGTCCTTAACTCTGTTGATCCAACAATCCCCTCCGATTGACTTTGCACCTCTTGCGTCCCCCGTCTCCACCCTCGGTGTTTCTATCTCGGTGTCTAGGAACACTCCCCTACGATTGACGTTGTCGTCTGCTACAAATGCTACTCATATTCTCACCTTACCTACGTATCCTCCCCCCTATCGGAACAATCACCTCTTCCCATTGTTCGCATCCGTGGCTTAAACCCTAATCTGCTTGTTTTGAATCTCAATCGACCGGAGAACAGGAGCCGGAGGGCGGAGGTAGCGACTGCCATGGAAGTGGAAGAGAATGAAGAAGAGAATGACTTCTCATATATTCCCAAATCCAATCAATCCATCACTAGTGTTCAACGGATTGACGGTGGCGGTGGACAGAGACCGTCGGAGTTATGGGACCAATGCATCGAGTTCTAATGGTTTGATTGAGATAGCGTCGCACCAGGATTTGAGGATGGTGAAGCGATTTGGGGAGGAATTAGGGCGGAAGGGGGTGTGGTGGGGTGGAGATGTGGTCGGCGGTGGTTTAGTGGAAATCAGATAGGTGTTGGCACCGTGTGGCGGTGAAGAAGCTAGTGGTGGTTGGGGAGGATACTGATTTGGTTTGGGTGCAGAATCAGCTTGAGGATTTGAGGCGGAAATCGATGTGGTGTAGGAACTTGTGCAAGTTTCATGGGGTTATGAAGGTGAATGGATGTCTTGGTTTGATTATGGGCAAGTGTAATGGTTCTATTGAGATATAAATGCAGCAGAATGAAGTGAGGCTTACTTTTGAAAAAGAATGGGGGGTAGATCAGTAATTATACATAAAAAATAACAAAAATCTTAACGAAGTTAAGGATCAAGGACGCAAATTGTTAAAACATTAAACGTCGAGGATCAAATGTGTTACAGGGGGACGAAACCTGATGTTTTGTTCAAACATTAGGGATGAAAACTAAAGTTTACTCAAATAAAAAAAATTAACGTACGTTTTTGATACTGCATATATGCAGTATCATCGTACTGTATGATGATACTATATATATATATATGCAGTATATGTAGTATGATGACTGCATGATGATATTGCATATATACAGTATGGCGATACTGCATATGCGGTATATGTAGTATCGAATAAATCCGACTCGTTAAAAAAGTTTTTTTTTTAATATAGCAACATTATACTCAAATTAAAGATAAAAATATGCTCAATTTTATGGTGTAATCTAAAAAAAATGATGATGTATGAAAAATTATTATGTTTTAAAAATTGAAGATGGATGAGCTTTCTCATATATATATATATATATATATATATATATATATATATATATGTGTATATGGTTAGGTTATAGTAAAAAGTGTTTTAAAAATAAAAAGGGTAAGAAGGATTCTAGGCTTGACATGTGTCCTTTTATTGTTTTTAAAGTGAGTGCATAATGGTCATTGTGTAATATACCAGGTTATTACACAATGAACAGACGTAGTATTGCACAATGAACTTGTATTACATGATGAACTTATATTACACAATGACCTGACTAATTACACAATGAGGTGAAAAACGTAAAACACAATGATAAATACATATAACACAATGAACTTGTATTACACAGTGAACTTGTATTACACAATGAACTGACTAATTACACAATTAGCTGGAAAACGTAAATTTTTTTTCGTTTTTGTTTATAACGACACTATACTCGTTTTAAAGATAAAAAACGCTCGTTTTTATGGTGTAATTTTTTTAAAAAAATAATATCGTGTGTAAAAGTTATGAACGTTTAAAAAATGGGGGGGGGCTTGATAAAAAGTCAACAAAAATGACCAAGACTAAAATACCATTTCAATAACTTTTTCTTCTACAATTTAGTCTCAACCATTAAATTTTTTCTATAATTTGATCTAATAGACTTAAATCCTTCTCACCCTTCTTATTTTAAAAACCCTTCTTATTTGAATCTAACCCTATATATATATAGGGGAAGGATTATAAGAAAACTTATTGTTCATGAGAAAACCAAAAACTATTTATTAAAGGTAACAAAAAATAATAAAAAAATCATAACTCAAAATATAAATCAAAAACTAAAAAACCACTTCAGAGACCTTGTTCCTCACGTCGTCCTCTTTCCAAAAAAAAAATCAGCGCCCTACTACATATGTGTAGTAGGGTTAGCTTTTGGGTTTAGTTTAGTTTTTAGGTTAGGTTTTTTTGAGTGGGGGTTAGGTTTTTGAGTGTACTACAAATATGCAACACTACTAATGAGAAGTTTTTTGGTTTTCTCATAAAAATGAGTTTTGTAGTGAACTCACCCCTATATATATATATATATATATGTTGGTACTTAAGAAAACCATATAGTTAAACAAAACCGCGAAAACCATCAAGAGTCCGTCAAATAATTTATAATTTATTTATTTATAATGGTATCAATGTAATATTACACATTTTACGAAAAAGTAATTTTACATATTGTGTATTACGTATATGTAACACATAATGTTATGTATAAGTAAACAGAAAACAAAATAATTATTATAACGTATATGTAATACATAATAATAAAATGATTTTTTTAATAAAATATGTAATATTAAATTGATACCTTTATAAGGCAATTAAAAAATTAAAAAAAATTATAAATTATTTAGTTGGCTGTTGATGTTTTTCACGGTTTTTACAAGGCTATATAAAAATGTTTTGGTTACTTGTGCAAAATCCCATATAAAAATTTTCAATCCATGAGTGGGACAAGGAGGTGGTTGTTTCTTTGTCTAGTGAAATCCAAGACTCTTCAAGCCACGGGCCCACAGAGATCTTGTGTTATCTAGTTTTGCCTATATTATCACCACCATCGCCATACTTTTACGACCCAACTTCTTTCTTTTGTTTTGTCTGCCGAATATATTTGCATGCAGTCGGTGGTTTGCAATCTGACGTCAGTTAATTGATCAAATGAAAGACGCCGGTAGCAGTGGCCATGGTGGCTCCGGGAGAAAACAAGGGGCGGCCGCACCCTGCGCCGCCTGCAAGCTTTTGCGGCGGAGATGCTCTCAAGATTGTGTTTTTGCTCCCTACTTCCCCGCCGACGAGCCCCACAAATTTGCTAGTGTTCATAAGGTCTTTGGTGCTAGCAATGTTAACAAGATGCTCCAGGTTAGCTCTTTTAAAACAGGCCATTTCTTAATGCACATTCAGTAGCATTAGACAAGAACATAATATTGGAAAATTCTCACCAATTAAATAAATTAAGGATTAGTTTATTTGAATTAATTTCAAACGAGTTTAAATTCGTTTTAAAAAGTCAAAATGTAACGAAGTCATTGAATTTGTAGTGGGACAAGAGAAAAACTGCCCCGACGTCGACTTTGACAATGTGTGGTTTTTTTACTCAATACTTGATAGTACAACTTTCTATGCATATGTTACAATAGCTAGCATGACGTGCGCAGTTGTAAGCGTTTGAGACTTTGTTAGATTGAAATAAAACTTACACTGGTTTTCTGCCATTAACACCTTGAGGTTGCTTGTCTAGTAGAAGCTGCATTTTACTTAATCCAATTGGTCAGCCGGATATTTTTAATATTGGTAGGATATGATCATGTGAGTTCTCTGATAACGAATTCTCACACTTACCGATAATACTATCTAGGCCGAGTATGATACAACAACATAACTTTTGTGGGTTGTAAACCGATCCCATTTGTCCACACAAATTTGGTTTGATCAAATAGGTGCCCCCAACCGGCTAAGCCGGTCTTGACCATGCCTAGTTCTCATTCATTATCTTATTACAATTGTTTTATTTCTTTTGTTTTCTAGCCTCTAACCAAATAGTGAATTATATCACTATCTTTTGGATTTCATTTTTGCACCGAATCCTTCATGTCTATTCTCCAACAGTACCTTCCTAGTTCCTACACTAGATTTTGGTATAGTACCTTGGGATTTTGATTAATAATTTACCTTTATTTAATTTGATCTTTGTTTGGAAAATTGTTTTAAGGAACTTTAGTTACTTTCATAACTAAATATGAAAATATCACGTGTCAACCTGAACAGACCCGTCTTATAAATGGACATTCTGACATGTTACACTTTAGCTCCGAACATACTAAAGGCAAACTATATAAGTGCCAACAGATTCATCCTTTTTCATGTCGTTTTTTTCAACATAACTGTCCTAACTGATATTTTACGAGCCTTTTTGTGATGAAATCGGTTAATATCAGTTTGAGAAAAGGAGGATCACGGTTAAATTTTGAGTCAAAAAATGGTTACGAATTGAAGTACTTTGCACATACTTTCAAAACTTGACTATGTTCATATGGCTTTTGTCATTTCAAGTAATATGAGACAATTTGTCCCCTCTTTCTATATTTTAACATCATTTTCCATCATGTTCTTTAGACTTTTTTTTTTCTTTTGTACTGTTTTCTTTTTTCACAATAATCTAAACGACTTAAACACTTTACCGAACAAACTATCCATCACCCATTCATATTTTAAGCTTTCATTTTTTGTTTTTTTATTTTATAATGAAAAGAAAAGAGAATATATATATATATATATATATATAGGAGTATGTTCTTTTGAGAACCAACAATATGTTAAGAACCGTGAGAACCGCATTAACACTTCCTCTATTTATAATATAAATTGACTAGAATTCATGTACATTTCAATATGTTTAAGGTTTTGTTTTAAAAGACCTCGAATTTATAGTCGTTTTTTTTAAATGCATATATGCACTCACACTATATGCACAAATGAATGCATATATGCATATTTTTATACTTTTCTTAAAAAAATTCAGGAGAGAGGAGATAAACTCAAACTAAGAGTGGGAATAGATAAATAAAACATTGTTGTTGAATTTTACTTTTTTCACTAAAGCGATATGTACACGTTTTGTGCGGTTCTTTCGGTTCTCAACATATAGTTGGTTCTCAAAAGAACATGCCCATATATATATATATATATATATATATATATATATATATATATATATATATATATATATATATATATATATATATATATATATACAGTGGAAGGTTCAAATAAGAAGTGTAATTTGGCTAAAAAGTCTAAGAAGCAATCTCATCCATTCAATTGGATGATCAAGGATAGAGATTTAAGTGTATGAAAAATAAGAGGTGGAAGGGTATTTAAGTAATAGTCACTTTTGTTGACTTTTTTCAACTTCCTCCACTTTTTTTAAACGTTTATAACTTTTTCATAGGACATTATTTTTTTTTTTAAATTATACCATAAAATCGAGCGTTTTTTATCTTTAATTTGAGTATAGTATTGCTATATTTTTTTGTAATAACAAAATCGACACTAATTAAATTGTGCTACTTTACGTAAATGTGTTGGTTTATGGTAAAACAGCACAATTTAGCACATTAAAAATTTGCTGGTTTATTGTAAAACAGCACAATTTACGTAAATGTGATGGTTTCTTTAATTTGTGTTACTTTTAGTCAATTATTATGTGCCTAATTTGGTAACATTCTTTAAAAATAAAAATTTAAAGCATCCATACACCAACAAAACGGTTCGGTGGTAGGCAACAAAAAACTTATGCATCAAAATGTTGTTTTGTGCTGGTTTGATATACTAGTTTTGTTGTGCTGGTTTTGTTTGTGCTTGGTTAGCTAAGAAGAGCAAGTTACACAATTAACCGTGTTATTTTGGTGTTGTTTTATAGTAAAACAGCACAATTAATTGTTATGTTTGGTGTTATTTTATGATAAAACAGCACAATTATTTATGCTATTTTATAATGTAGCACAGTTAATTGTGCTGTTTTACAAGAAACCAGCACATTTACGTAAAGTAGCACAATTTCATTAAGTGTCGATTTTGTTTTTATAAAAAAATATAGCAATACTATACTCGAATTAAAGGTTAAAAAACGCTCGATTTTATGGTGTAATTTTTTTTAAAATAAGGTCGTATGAAAAAGTTATGTATGTTTAAAGAAAATGAATGAATTTGAAAAAAGTCAACAATTGTGGGTTTTCTAAGAATGTCCATCCACCCCTTATTTTTCCTACATTTAAATCTCTACCATTGATCATCCAATTGAATGGATGAGATTGTTTCTTAGACTTCTTAGCCAAATTATTTTTTTTTAGGGGAACCATCCCCTATATATATATATATATATACAAAAAACCTCAATTCTTGAGTTTAATCTATACTATATAATAAATAAAGGTTTTTTCATGCCACGTGTCGCTTCCATATATTCATTCTCATTATTTTTTTCCCGTCTCTCTCTTTTATTAAATACACATCTATCTTTTAATAATAATATATTTTTAAATAAAATACTAATTATACTAATAAAACACATTTGTTTTAAATTATCTCTTATTATAAGAAACTTTGAAATCTAAATATGTAACTTTTATTTTCAATCAAATTGTAAATAAAAGAAAAATTACATTAAATAGTAATTAATGTATTTTTGAAATTCAATTATATATTAATTTTTATATATTTTGAATTTTGTTTTTTATTCTTAGTATATGTAATACATTTTTACGCCTGTAAAATATATACATTAAGATTTAAGAATTTTATGTAATGATATTTTTCACACCGTGTGTACTATACTGGTTCTAAAGGCGTAAAATATATACATTAAGATTTAAGAATTTTATGTAATGATATTTTTCACACCGTGTCTACTATACGGGTTCTAACCTAGGTATCTATTTCATTTATGTATTATAAGGTATAAATATTAACCAATCAATTTAAAAGAATATACTACAAGTCGTCTATAATTTCTTTTGGTCAAATTATTCTTAGGTAGCATGTGTGGAAAGTTAATTAAAGTATGTGCACGGAAGGGTATCAACCGCTCTTTTTTAAAATAAAAATTAATTACTTTTTTTATTCAAAATTAACTTTCAGGCGAATTCCTTCATATCTGTCCTTTTTTCTCTCTTTTAAAATAGATTTATTAAAAATGAATATATATTATTTTCCATATTAAAGTTAAAACTAATATAATTTAATATTGGCCGTCATTGATAGGTAATCATGACTATAGACAAAGTTGTCTTCTTTGATTTTAAAACATGAACATTAAATTTTTTAAGTCAAGATTTTGGGTCCCAAGTGGGATGATATGTCTTGAAGCCGCTCGGATCCCTATGTGTGCCCCCCATTACAAGTTTACATGCATTGATCTTAAATAGGATTGATTATCTAAGATTATAATCCATAATATTACTGGTTTACTGGTTAAACCGGGTTTTATCCAATCAGCTAGTCAGATCCGGTTTAACAACATTGTTTACATGTGAACTACTCTCACCGCATGTTTATAATAATTATTTCAATATATGCTTTATATGATAATGAATGTAGGAACTACCCGAGCATCATAGAGGTGATGCAGTGAGTTCGATGGTGTACGAGGCAAATGCTAGGATCAGGGATCCGGTGTATGGTTGTGTGGGCGCCATATCCTCGCTACAACAACAAATCGACGTACTTCAAACACAACTAGCTGTATCACAGGCTGAAGTGGTTCACATGAGAATGCGTCAGTTTTCATCAAACCATTCACCTGAAAACATCTCACCATCGTCACGACACCACCCATCACAGACACCAACCAGGTCCCTTTTTAGCATGGACACGGTGGTTGACCAAACTAATATGGGCATGGGAGAGTCTTTATGGTCCTAATGCAACTAGCAACCATCTTTTTGCTCAAACGTGAGGCTTCCTTTGTTTGCCGGTTTTTGGTTTTAGTTTTGGCTTCTATTATCTTTTATTTTCTTGCTATATTATATCATATACTATATACTATATATTATATATATAACTTATATCTCTCTCCACTATATTGTGAGAAGAAGATGATGTTGACGATATATGATTAACCTTATGTAAAGTTTAATTTATGGGACACTCCATTATATACTATGGTATTACGATTTGGTTTACTTGTAAGTTTGGAGTTGAAATATTATATGATTTATAGATTGCATTTGGTGTGGAAATTGGAATGCAATAATGGTTTATGGTGGGATTAGGTTTTCATGGACTGGATGGTGACCATGCATGAAATTAAAGATGACCTATGGAAAAACATAAGGTCCACTATGATGGTTCTAGAAGGACACCATCATCATCATAAATTCATAAGAAAAGAAGTTAGAGTGTATGAACCATGCCATGTTAATGGTCAATCATCATCATGTCCACAAAACACATGGAGAAAACAACATGATGCATGCATATTGTTAAGTTGTCATCTTTACGGTTCTTTTGAAAATTGAAACATTGTGGCCTATCCTAATTGGGTATGGTACCATGGGCGGTTTTATTTGTTTTCCAAATATACTAGTGCACTTTACTCTCATTTTCTTCTTCACTTTGTTGCCAAGTAATGAAATATTTTTTTCATTTTGTCATTACATTTGATATAAAGGAATGGAATTCACACTCATTGGAATACTAAAATGTATTTTAGTATGTCACGTGATATCTACTATTGTGAATTATTAAGATTGTATCCAGACGGTAGAACTTACAATTTTAGGGGTTTTTTTTCATTTAACTCGGAGATGTTCTCTCTTGACTAACTTAATCAGATCTCCTTGGAGATTTGACAAACCAAATAAAACATGTTAATCTAGCTAAAATGAAATTAGAATTGCTAGTATATAAGTGAAGAGATTACAAAAAACAAGAAATAACTCAAGCACAGTATAATAGAGGAATTCCTAACTAGTATAACAAAAACTTAACTAATCTAATAATTGCTAACTGCTCTAATAGAAATAACTATATGTTGTTTGACAAATTCAGATATTAAAGTGCATAATAATTATGGTTGTCTTCGGACATAATTAAACATATGTGTACAAATTACAAGTGAATTCCTTACCAAAAGCTAGGTCTAAAAGGAGTTTGACGGTATTATAAATATGTACATTGGCAATACGTCAACTAGCGGATAGTTGAGTACTTGAATATGTCGTAAAGAACTCCCATGAAAGTATACATCGTTTTTTTATCAAGGTGTTATTAAGTTGTGACACCTAGCATTTCAGGTCAATATCAATGTTCATAATTTCACGTCCATACTTTATATTTCCTGTATTGTCAAGGGGTCTAGCAAAGGAACACGTGACATGTGTTAGTAATTTTAAGAATTACTAGGAAATAAACAATTATAACCCGCAATTTACGTTCGTTGGTGATTAACAAGATTTTTATAAATAAAGTCTAGAAACACGTTTTAATATAAGACATATATATTGGTAACTAAACCTTTAAAAGTGAACATAAAAGTGTATAGTACATGGCTTAAGTTATTTATATGTGTAAACATGAATGATATAGTTAAAGTGATAACTATGTCGGGATTAACTAGTAAACTATTGAAACTAGTCAAAATGCACAAAATATATAAGATTTTTTATCTTAAAAGTTCTACACCTGGAAATATATCACGGGATCACCTAACGGGTTTACACCACCTAAAAACTACCTAACTAACCCTTAGACTCAACTATGAGATGTCACAGCACCCAACCCCCCCCCCCCCCGACCCTCCATTCGGCCGAGAATGTGGGGACCACCCACATTGATCACCAAACACACTTTGTTCCATGCTTGTTGTCATATGGAGCCACTCTTATTCAACCAAAAATCTAACCAAGAGTTAAATCCTATCTTTCAAGATTACTTTGTAATGATGATGGTGTAATAAACACTCCAACTCCTCTTTCTTTCTCCACATAAACGACACATACATGCACACACTCACACTTTGCAATTTTGAAATCAAGAACACAAATTCTAGAGAGTTTTAGTTAGAGATTTGGAGATTCAAGGAAGTCTTGGAGATTAGGAGACAATTTTGCTTACAACTCGAGCCCTCACCATCTCCCACTCGTATTTCTTCTCCTAGCTTTGTCTAGTGGTATGAAACCGACAACATCTTTATTTTCATCTTTATTTCTTGTTAAGGCATGTTGTTCACCACAAAAATCAAAGAGATTTAAAGAGTTAATGATATTTTTATAAAGTTTGACAAGTGATAACTTGAAGAATTTAAGAGTTAAAACGAGAAAAACATATATATATATATATATATATATGTAGGGGACGTATCAAATGAAAACTCTGAGTTGTTATGAAAACTCATAAACTCATTCCTAGCCACTCATTTTATTTCTACAATTTCTGATTTATTTTATGCCTTCAGGGGTGTTTTGGTAATTTAACTATTACCCATATATAATCCACTTTTTTCTCTCTCTCTCTCTTAGACATAAACCAGATCATTTTTCTCTCTCTCTTAAACATTTTTTCTCTCTCTCTCTTAAATTAGATTACATATTCAGATCTTCAAGTGAAACTCTACCATCACCACTTTAGAAACTCAAATATCGTCACCAATTGCCCTAGATCTATCTCTCTCTTTCTCAAAACACAAAACCACACATCAAATAAAAGGAGGGTTTACCCGGATCTATTCTCTGGCGACGTCCCACCCACCTACATCGCCATTACACCTCCCACAGAATCGGAATTCAAAGTGTTGCAAGTCTAAATCGAAGAACAAGAACCCCGATTTATAAGGTTGTTGTCCATAGTAAACCCTTCCACAGCCCCTTTCAAACTATTATTAAAGAAAAAGAACTGGTTATTGTCCGGATCGAGTAGCTTTGATGGCGGCATGGGTTACAATCGAGGCAGGGGACGAGTATATCTGTGGAGAGACAAACGACGAGGGGGATGTAGACCTATGTTCTTCCGGAGTCGTGGAAACTATGGTGGCGGCAGGGGTTACAATCTAGGCGGTGATTTTGGAGGCAACAAGATTGATTATGGTAACAGAGGTGGAGGAAGCCGGTGTCACGGAAGTATGAATGACGGTGTCACAGCGACACAAATTGAGTTAAGGTAAAACTCACCATTAAAATAAGATGTATCAAAAGGCAGCAACACATACATAGGACTAAGTTTTTTTTCATATAACTTTTTTTTCATACAACTGGAAGTCAGGTGTATGAACATATAACTTTTTTTTTCACTCGACTAAGTTTTAGTTACAATTAGTAGGAATTTTATCTTAATTGGTTGTGTGCAAGGATTCAATGGAAATTCATATACAAGTTTTTGAAATGAAATGTTGCTACTTGATCTACTGGCTTGTTAAGAATAAATCTAATCTAATATGATATCTATATACATGTAATTTTTGAAGTTCCCACATATTCAGGTACAAGATATTCAAGGTTTGATATACAAAGTAAGGGTTTGATACTGGGTACTTGATTTTACAATTAGTTTTGATTTTTTACACATGTGTATTTCAATTTTACACATGTGTATTTAATTCTTTTACACAAGTGTAAACTGAATTTACATATGTGTAAAGAGTTTTTATCTTTGTGTATTTTATTTTTTACACATGTGTATCTCGTTGCCTATGAATAACAAGACTTATGTTTGAACCGTCACTAAAGGAAGAAGATTGCTTTCTATTTGAACCACCGCTGAAGTAACAAGATAGCTTTATGTTTGACTTTTTTCCGCTGAAGGTAGGTTTCCAGATTTTTAATTTGTGATTTGATTTCTTCTTAGTGTGTTTTCCTTTCTGTTTGACTTTTTTCTCAATTTTTTTTCAATAAATAGTTATAATGTATGTGTGCTTTTCTTCATTTTTAGCTAATTGATACCTTAGATCTATGAGTTTTGTGTATAATCTTAAATACCTATGAATGATTTTGATTATTTTCAGTCACAAATCTTGGGTTAGATTGCATTAATATAAAGTGAGGTTAATGATCTTCAATGTTTAGATCGAAAATGGTTAATAATTGCACAAAATAACCCCCTTTTAGTTTCTGAATACATGTATTTTTTTTTATTGAATATATGGGTTTTACACATGTGTATTTGGATTATTACACATGTGTATGTCAGTTTTACACATGTGTATTTGGTTTATTACACATGTGTATGTAGGTTTTACACATGTGTATACTAAAATAACATATGTGTATACTAAATTAACATGTGTAAAAAGATTTTTTTTCATGTGAATTTAACATTTTCAGATTGGCAGCAACAAAAATTGGGTTTGAGTTACTTATCCATTCATGTTTTTGGGATTATAAGTTTGAAGGTTTCTCTGGATCTCGATCACTTCTGTGATTTTTTTTTGGTTTAAATTTGAGTTTTTTTAAGTTGATTTCTCTAGATTTAAATTTCAGATTGGCAGCAACAAAAATTGGGTTGGATGTATTTTTTTTTCTTCTGATTTCTGTATACTTTTTATTTTATTTGTAAAGATATTTGTGATTTTTGAATTTAGATTTTTTTGTTCATTTGTGTATATGGATTTTACATATGTTTAAAAAGGACATTCTTCAATCGTTCTTATGTTTATGATGTAAACTAAATTTACACAGGTTTTTTAAAAATGTGTAAAAAAATGTTCTTGAAATTTTATCTTATGATGATGAATATGAGAGAGAGAGAGAGTGTGTGTGTGTGTGTGTGTGTGTTTGATTTTTATTACTTAGAGATTTAAACAAAAAAAAAAAAAAAAAGAAGTCTAATTACTTTTTTACCCCTCTATTAAATCTACACCACATATATTTTTTCAATATAAATAAAAAACCTAGATTTAATCATAGCCACAAATAAAGTATATAGAAAACTAATATGTGGTCTAAAATGAGTTTAAGGGTTTTCACAACAACATAGGGTTTACAACCGATACGTCCCCTATATATGTATATATATGTAGGCATGTCTAATTTTATTGTTAATTTGGAAATGATAAAGTGTATATATACATGAATAAGAATCAAGGTATATATGTGTATGTATATTATTGTTGTTATTAACTTGAAATGGTTGGAATGTATACATGTATACATAAAAATTATGATTTTATATATATGTATATGGATGATGATAAATTGTTAATTTGAAACTTGTTAAGTGAAAATATGTAAGTATATATATATATAGAACCGTGATGTATGTATGCATGGAGGTACACTTTGAAGTTGATCATAGAAATGTTTTACGATGTGTTTAGATGGTTTGAAAACACATAAATATATGCTATAATCTGATGATAATTATTGTCAAAGCATGAAAGGCAAATACGATGCACATGACCGAAAATACTTATGTATATATATACATGTTTATGAAGTAGATACATAGATCTAGGAAACATGTTGACTGGTTTGTCAAAAATATATATTTACATATGCAGGTGAAATGATAAAATACTTTAATGCATATGTAGAAACATAGAATACATGTATGCATGCAATTGACAAAAAAATATAAAGGCGTATGCATAATGAGCATAAACTAAGTTAATAAATGTCGTTCGGAACATAAGTATTTGAATGTGGACGTGGTAACGTGGTCTATACGTACGTGGAATATATAACATGCATAAATATACTCGAATGATATTTGAGAATTTATGTGATTACTTTTAAGAAATAATTATATGTTTATACGTGAGCTATAATGTGAATATCTTATGAGTTGTTACAAAAATAATATTTATTTTTGGTAAACTTAATATATCACCAATATGGAAACATAATATTTTTTCAAAAAATATGTAAACGTCTAGACTGGAATAATAATCACCAGCGAGTCGTCACATGAAAACACTGTTTTACTAAACAAATACGTACTTAACGGGATTCGTTAAGTCGGGTGAACAACTTGCAATTAAGACGGATAGTCTTAACTTATAGTACCCTTGTGTGGTTAGGGTACGGATAGGCAAGACCTAGGCATTCATATTTGATTTTGCTAGCATACATCATTGTCGAGGAGAGTTTCACTGTCCCCTTTTTCTGGTTTTTGAAATGTTTTGGGGAGGAAACATACTTGTACTTATTTTAATATATTAATGAAACGAACAAAGACCAGACCGTTATGTTTGCATGAGGAACAATAGAGCGCTAAAAGTCCCCTAAACAACATCAACATTTTGTAACCATTAGCTATGGACTTAGCCTAGGATTCTATAAATAGTACTATTGGGGGTGACGCCCCCGGTCATGGTTAGTTGCACTAACCGGGACTTGAAGTGTCAAATGGCAGCATATTGTCTTATTCTGTTCTCGTGGTACAGCGGGGGAGGGGCATTCACCAGTCATGGTTTGGTTACGGTCTCGTGTTTTACATATTATTTGTATTCCTTGCTAGTTTACAAATGGGGTCAATTGGTCATTCATTGTTCAATTCATTGGTTATATATATACTGTTTGATCGGAAAAACTTATACATTTGAACGTTTGTGAACGTTGGAACTACAAGAACATTTGATCAAAACCTGTGAACTCACCAATATCGTGTTGACACTTTTTAAGTATGTTTTTTAGGAAATTGAACGAGCTCTCAAGGTTAGCAATATAGGATTACATGCATGCATGATGGATACGGCTTTTGGAGCATTTCTCTTGTATAACTCATTACACATGGGTCATATTTGTGAAATCTTAACTTTTGTAATCTTAAATGACGTTTTGAGATGTAAACTTTAAACTTGATTATGTATCCAATTATCATGTATGTGTTTGCGGTAATCATATGTTTTGGAAACCATGAACGTTACACCTCGTATTTTACCGTGGCGGGGTGTGACATAAATTGTATGGAAAAGAATATTTGCATAGACTGACTTCACATGACATACAATATTTGTACGCCGCACATGAAAGCCGACATGGATTTCCATGAATGCTAGGGAACATTGATTGTACACATTGGGTTTGGAGGAACTATCCAACGGCATGGCGAGGTCGATACATGCAAGGTGATCACTAGTACCCGGGGATTATGCTCGAAACGGTAGCCTTGAGTGATTATAAAATGTTTGTATGTGGCACATGAAAGTCGACATGGATTTCCAGGTATGCTAGGGAGCATTGATTGTACACACTGGGTTTGGAGGAATTGCCCAACAGCATGACGAAGTCAATACATGTGAAGTGATCACCAGTACCCGACGATTATGCTCGAAGTGGTTGCCCTGAGTGATTTATGGTTTTGGCATGCATTCTTTGGTGTCGCCCATTCCAACAACGACATTAATGTACTTAATCAATCGTCGTTTATTCAACGCAATTGAACACCGAACCACACCCTAGTGTCCATTTCAAGTAAACGGTGTACAATACAAGTTTAGGTGTTATTTTGCCTATGTGATATACCCAAGTTGGCCTACCATGGTGAAATCCTTAAGTTTTTCACTTGACGATAAACGTAAACGGTTTAAGGCAGCACAAGAAGCAACAAGAAAGGACGCGGAACGGGCTTTTGGTGTCCTAAAAACAAAATGGGCAATAGCCGGACGACTTTCACGAGCAATGCAGCCTTCCAAAATTAAAAATATTATATACGCTTGCATTATATTACACAATGTGGTTTTGAAAAACGACGGTGCTGCAATTAGGGGTGTAAACGAGCCGAGCCCGAGCTCGACTAGGCTCGAGCTCGGCTTGTTTAACTAACTAAGAGCTCGAGCTCGGCTCGATTCGAGCTCTATTTCTAAAGCTCGGGTTCGGCTCATGAGTAGTTTTTAAAGTTCGGACTCGGCTCGTTTGTTATTTATTAATTAATTTTTATATATATTTATAATAATTTTTATATATTTTATTATAATTTTTATATATAACATAATAATTATTATTCAGTTAATTTTTTCATGATTTTATATGTGCTAATATTATATATATATATATATAATATATTAATTAAAAATATATATAAATAATAGGCTCGTTTAGACTCGGGCTCGTTTATTAAATAAGCTTATTACTAGGCTTGAGCTCGTTTAAGCTCGGCTTGATTCGAGCTTTTAGCGAGCCAGCTTGGCTCGTTTACACCCTAGCTGCAATAAGTCCTAATTACATTCTAGATCCTCTAACCATTGGTTAGACAATTACATTTTTTTGGAATTGTGTTGCTAAGAAACTCATGATAGCTTACAATGGGATCTCATCGAACATATCGCATATACCTATATACCCCTTCTTGACGGCTAAATTATTCTTAAGTTTTTTTCATTTTTTTTTATTTAGTTTTGTTTTTTTTAATTTAATGAAATGTGTATTTTTATTTTAATTAATATTTTATTTTTAATATGTTTTCTCTAAATTATTAAATTTAATTGAAAAATAGTTTATGGATGAAGATGGATGGATTTCCCCCTTTAGAGCATTCTCAGCTCGTTCTTTATATTTCATATCCCTATAATTACACTAAAAACATTACTTTTTCTACCTTTTATCTCTACGTTTCTCTCTACTTATCCTTATCCTTATAATTATACTAAAAACCACTATTTTTATCCTTATATTTACACAAACCTTATATATTTTTTTCTCCTCCACTCACAACCACTTTAAACCACTCCATAAAATAATCAATCACTCACATAATTATAAGAAATGAGCTGTGAATACTCTTAGAGATGGATCAGAAAATGAATAAAAATTCTGACATGGCGGCACTCCCTCCATCCAGTGGCGGATCCAGGAATTTTTTTCAGGGGGTTCACTGTTTTTAGATGATCCAATTTCATAGGGCCGGACATAAAATTTTTCGGTTCGGTTCGATTGGTCGGGTCGGGTCGGGTCGGGCAGGGGCGGCTCAACCATTTTTGGAGGCCTAAAACGAAGAAAAAAACATGAAAATTATGCTTAAAATGTTCACAAAATCAACTAATTTGTATTTAAGAGTCATCTACTCATTTGTTTCTATCAATTTTTTACCTCTAATCATATGAATGCTCAAGAACACACATTTAGTTTAAGAAAGAGTTCTTAGTTTTATAGCTTCACAACCGGATCAAGCGAGCTGCAGTGGGCCGTGGGGTGGGCAGCGTCGTCAGGGGGTTCACCCTATAATATTTTAGGGGGTTCACCCCAGTTTTTTTACCTACCGTTACACTAAAATTTCGAAACTCGGGGGGTTCCTGTGCACCCCCCGCTTCACTATTACATCCGCCCCTGCCTCCATCATTATAAAATTAAAATAAATTACTTTTTTTATCTTCTTTTTTATATAATCATATGTATTATATTGTTTTTTTATAGCGATAAATATCTGAAAAGAAATAATTATTTGGCCATATTTCATTCTTTCTGTATTTCGATGATATTAATATAAACCGTTGAAACAGGGATTGTATTAAATCGAGTGAACGTTGATAAAAGATATTCTATGTCGGTATGAAAAATCAATTTAAAAGGTTAGACTATTTAATTTTTAATATCGATTTTGTTTTAAAAGGTATTTTGATATAAGCTAAAGAGATTTTAAGACTTAAGTGTTTATTTGTTAACATGCATCTTTAACTTGTTAAGCGAAAAAGATATTTGCTAATTATATATTACTTATAAAAAAATTACATGTAAATTATTGAACTGTGATGTCTTTGGTCTTGTGATCTAATGATATTGATAATTGTCTCTTATAAAAGTGATGTGGGTTTAAATCTCTAAAGTGTAAATTTGATTAGAGGGTATTTAGGAGTGAAAAAGTTACGGTTAAAAAAAATTATTACCATAGGTCTTTATGATTTATATGAAATTACTTGTATGATTCTTCAAATTGTAAAGTTACACTGATAGAACCTAAATTTGTTACTTGTTGCACGAATGATTTTTTAATCAAACTAATGGGTTGTACACGCGCTTCATAGCGGGTTGCGGGCCAATTTTTAATAAACCGTAGCCTACGTAAATTTGACATTTAAAGATAACATTGTGTGAAATTATGACCTACGTAAGTTTAACGTTTATATAACACCTTACGAAACCGTGAACCCGCGTGTTGCAACGTGTTAAACCGTGAAGAAAATTGTTTAAATAATATATTAATTTTTACTAAAAATAATCACATAATTTAATTTATTTTAAGATGTTGAGTTTAGTTAAATTGGAATTTTAATAAAATGGTGTAACATATACTATTGAAATACAATAATTTTAGTAATAACATAATCTTACACTATTTTTTTTTAACAACGAAATTATTATAACACACTACATAGCAAAGGGCTAGGAAGGAAAAAACCGACTACAACGTTAAGAATGGGTTTTTCAACCAATTCTTCCAACTAATGTTAGATTTCTTATTTCTATTTACAAACCATAAAAAGAATAGTTAAGGACGAAATCAAAAATAGTTTCTGGATGATTTTCTTCTTCTGAAATACATAATCATTCATGAACCTTCAAATCACCCACCAAGAAGACATAACAATAGCTTCTAACATGTCTTTTTGTAAGGTTCCAAACACAAGAGAACTCAATTGTTGGATTTACTTATTTACAATATATAGTTTAATAACTGAATAGCATAATCATTGGCTGCGGAAACATCATTCATTACATTTAGGTCCCAAAACATCATAAGCATTGTCTTTAAAGATAACATAGAAACGGGATGTCAGTCTTGGGTCAGGTAGCCTTCATAGTCCTCGTCTAGTTCGTCCCATTAAGCATTCCAACATGATCTACATCTTAACATGAGTGTATACTAAAATAGTCAGCTAACGCTGGTGAATTCTAGTTTAAGCAAATCATGCATATTCATCAATTATATAACACGCCATCATACTAAGTCGTAGCTCATAATCATACATCGTTAATGCATCATCATATAGAGTCGTAGCTCCTAATCATACATCTTTAGCACCTCATTATATAGAGTCGTAGCTCAAAATCATACATCATATTTTTAACATACCACAAAATGGGGTCATCTCACTTCATACCGTTTGTCACGAAGACAACCGTTGTACGTGCAGTCAACCTATGCGGCCGTAATAGTTTGTACTGTCTACCAAAGTAGCCGTAATTCGTACTATATACCGAAGTAGCCGTAATCGTACCGTCTACTAAAGTAGCCGTTTCCCGCCCGTCTACATATGCAGTCGTAATAGTTCGTACCGTCTACATAAGTAGCCGTATTAGTTCGTATCGTCTACCGAAGTAGCGGTAATTCATATTGTCTGCATAAGTAGTCATCTAGTCAATCGTTTACCACGAAGGCAACCGTTTAACATTCATCATCTTAGCACATTAGAGCATCTAGTCATTTAATACACATCGTTTCATAAAAGAGGCACATTCATTTAACATTTCATCATAAATCATGTGTAAACATTCAAGTATGCACCTCAGCCCAAAACGTTATAAAACTTCTTTAAAAGGGCATCGAACTCACTTGAGGTATTTGGCTATGAATACTAAGTTCTGGTTAAACCTGTTGTCATTATTGACTAGGCCAAACCTGCATAAGTACATTAATTGAAACTAAGCACATAGGCAAGTATTCGTACAAGTACACGCTCTTCTTTCATAGCGAGTACTCCAAGGTATTCGCTCCGGATGAGCATACTCGAAGTATTCGTAGGATGGGTTCTTTGGGAATACCTCAAGTATGCGTGAGTCGGACTTCAAGCTTGGATAGATTCTGGCTTCACTTCCTCGCTCTATCTCTTTTCGGCTCTCTCTAGTATGCATGAATGTTAAATGGGGAAAGTGGGAATGGTTTACGCATGGAGTTGGCGGCTAGGTTAAAAAGGAAGGGTTTCCTTCTTTAGAATTTTACTAACTAGTCCCTCATCTCTTTATTCCATATAAAAGATCATAAAAGTTGAAATTTTTTGATGTTACATTTTCTTTGCCTTAAAATTCGAAGTCGAGTCAACCCATATCACCAAATCGCTTGGAACAATAGACAACCGGAATTCCACATAATCTTACACTATTATAATAGATAGTGAAACACTTAGGAAAGAACAGAGGATTGAGAACTGAGGTTGGTGTTTCAGGTTCTGCTCCAATTTGTAAATATTTTTCTCTTTGCCTTTTAACTTCTTCATCAATTTGTATCACAAATGTCAAGTGTTCATCGCTTCTCAACAAATAATTATAATCGGGATTGGGATTTAATATTTAATAAACGCAGAGGAACTGGGAAAATAATAAAGTTAATAAATAAAAAAAACCGAAAAAAAAGGAAAAAATATTTCGCACAAAAAGGGATTGCTCAGGGTCGAATCTGGGACGGTTGAGAAAAGGCTAGACATGCGGACCATTGGTTTGTAAACCTTAATTGGTTCAAACTCCACCACATTTTATTTAACTTAAAGAGTTGATTTCATAAATGACCACTCTGGTTTGACAAAATTGCACGTTTAGCCATTGGTTTTAAAAATTACAAACTTAGCTCAAACGTTTGTGATCTGGTTGTGCCTTTAGTCCCTGAAGTTAATACCGGTTAGTTTTTAACGGAAAATTAACTCATGTGTCATTCAAGTGACTTACGATTGCAAACTTAACCCTAAAAATGAGTTAAAATCAATAAAAGACAATAAAAATCAGTAACTTTTTTTACTGATTTTAACTCATTTTAGGGTTAAGTTTGCAATCGTAAATCACATTGATGGCACATGAGCTAATTTTTCGTTAAAAACTAAATGATATTAACGTCAGGGGCTAAAGACGCAACCAGGTCACAAACGTTTAGACTAAATTTGCAAATTTTAAAATCTAAGAGCCAAACTTGCAATTTGATCAAACCACATGGGTCATTTCTATAATTAACTCTAACTTAAATCTTGATTTTGTAGAAAGAAAAAATATATAAATCAATGTGCCACATGGCTCAATAAATGTCTGTCACGCAACAGCCTGTGTGGCACTATTCCATAATATTTGTTTTAATATATTATATAACTAGGTTAAAATCTCGTGTGTTACACGGGTTAAATAAACGTGTTTTATACGGGTTGAATAAACCCGTGAAAGACAACATACACTCGTCAAAATATGTCATGAGATTTATTAATACAAAGATTAACATTTTTTTTAAATATTATTAATAAAATATAGAAGTGTATTTAATAAGAGTGAGATGTATTTAATAAAATATAGAAATGTATTTAATAGGAGAGAGAGGCGGGAAAAATGATAAGAATGAATATGGTAATGACACATGACATTGAAAAACCTTTATTTATTATATAGTATAGATATAGATTAATATTTTCTTTAAATATATATTATTATTAAAATAAGTGCATTAAATAAAATAGAGACGCGAGAAAACAATAATAAGAATGAATATGGAGTCGACACGTGGCACTAAAAACCTTTATTTATTATATAGTATAGACTAGTTTAGAACCTGTGTACTACACAGGATGAAAAATATCAATACATAAAATTCTTAAATCTGTATATATGTATCTTATAGTTGAAAAATGTATTACATATACTAACAATAGAAAATAAAATCAAAAAATATGTAAAAATTAATATAAAATTGAGTTTAAAAATATATGAAATATTATTCAATGTAATTTGACTTTCATTTACAATTTGATTGAAAACATAAGCTAAATAATTACATTTTATAGTTTCTTATAATATGAGATAATTTAAAATAAATGTGTTTTATTAGTATAATTAATAATTTATTTAAAAATATATTATTATTGAAAATATGGAAATGTATTTATTATGAGAGAGAGGCGAGAAAAATTTTGTGAGAATGAATATGGAGGCGACACGTGCCATTAAGAAACCTTTATTTATTATATAGTATAGATGATAGTTTAAAATGGATGTTAATGCTAGGAATCCTTGTAACAATTTTAACTTTTAAAACAAAAAATATATTTAAACTATTTAAATAAATAAATCAGATTTATATAGCGGAAGCAATAAGTACGAATAACAGTTCTAAACTGGGATCCCACCGGTGATCCGATTACACGCGTATAAACAATAAATTAAAATCCAACCATAGCGGGTAAAACAATTGTACCTTTGACGATTAACCGAAAGATTAACACTTTGGTATAACGAGCGTCTCGCTAGTGACAATTCATAAAACCTGCAGCAAAACGTCTCACGGATTGCGCGAACAGAACCCGGTGGCGGCAACGGCTTGCGATGACAACGGGAGCGGCGCACGGCGGTGGCAGGCAGTCGGTGGTGGCCAACGGTGGTGTGGCGTCGGACGAAAACCGGAGCAAGGGGTAGGGGTCGCATGTTTTCTAGTGGAAGCTGCAAAAGTGATTATGGTTTAGATTTAAGGTTATATTTATAACCACCCTAATTGCATTTCACACACCTGGGATATTAACAATTAATCCCCAGTTAATTAACTCTTAATTTATTTTAAACCCTGCATTTTACTAATTATGAATAATCAGTAAAATTTAATCCTCTAAATGTTTAACACTTTAAACATTAATTCCCTTAAATAATTATTTCTCTAAATAATTAATTAAAACATTCACCGATATATATTTCTCTAAATATTTATTTGTTGTTTAATAAAAGCAGCGTTTTGTGAACTATAATATTTAACAATTAAATATTATCAGATGCTCGTTATCCAAAGTGTAACTCTTTGGATCGTACATTGATAGTAACGTTGAATTAATTGAAGATCGAACATCCTATATCCAAAGGTTAAAACCCTATATATGCACCACAAATAAGGGTATTTTGATTCTTTTTTAGTACTCGTTTTGAGATATCAAAGTGTCTACTTCTCTCTTTTCTATTTGAGTAAATTACAAATTGTGTCCTTTAACTATATATGAAATTGCACATATTATCCTTTGCCTTCAATAATTACACTGGATGTCCTTTTTTTGAAACCTTTGCACGCATTTCGTCCTTTCCACTAACTGAAGTTAACTTTTTTAGTTAAATCCAGTCATGTGCTTTGCACATGAGGGCAAATTAGTCATTTTACAATAAAAGGACGAAAATTGTAATTTAAGACACAAATTATTAAAACTCAATTTCCTTAAAAATATCTCAACCTCCCCCCCCCCCCTCTTCTCTCTATAGCCTTGCCCTCTCTCTCTCTACATTCACCGGCCTTTCTACATCGAAATATCTTACACTGTCCATTTTTATTTCTTATACAAAGAACAGAATTCTCAATACTTAATTGCAGAAGCATAAGAGATGTTACAAGAAGCAAGCTTATTATTGAAGATAAACATAGTAACCACTTGAAATTGCTCATTCAAACACCCTCTTGGCTTGCACACTCTCTCTACAGCCTTGCTTCAAACATGCCATGGATGTGCTGGCAGACTTGCCTTCATCCCTTCAAACAGGCCGGTGAATGTAGACACATCCATGCCGTGGATGTGTCTCTAAAGCCTTGTCTCTCCAAACAAATCGCTCATCCAAACCTGTCGTGGATGTGTCTCTCTCTCTAAAGCCTTGTCTCATCCAAACACCCCCCGATTGAACCCCTTCAAACCTGCTAAACCGGGTTAGGGTTTTGCCTGCTAAACGGATGTGTCTCTCTCGGCAATTTGGGTTACGATGGCCTTTTCGTTGTAGAAGACCCCACGATTGATATGCTAGCAGACTTGGCGGTCGGAGGATTATCCGGCGGAGGATGCAGAGGACGTCGGAATCACGTCGGCGGGGAGTTAGTTAGTAACTGTAATTTGTGATTTGGTTCTTTCCTCTTTACAAAACCCCTGATTTGGTGTGTTTTTGTTAGGTTTACATAAACCTTGATTTGGTTCTTTTTCTCTTTACAGAAACCCTCTTTACAGAAACCCTTATTAGAAACCGTGAAACGGAGGGAGGTGGAGGGTGAATAACGGCCGGCAAGGAGGAGGACGGCGGAGTTAGGTGGTAGACTGCAGAAAGTTACGTAGGTTTGAGAGGTTTTCTATCTCTCGATGATATTCGGTGGAGGCGGTGGTGGCCGAAGTCGGAGGCGGTGGTGGCCGGAGGCGGTGGTGGCCGGAGGCGGTGGAGGGTTTATGAAGAAATGAGGTGGGGTTGAAAATTGAAAGGCCGGTGAATGTAGAGAGAGAGAGAGGGCAAGGCTCTAGAGAGAGGGGGGTGAGATATTTTTAAGGAAATTGAGTTTTAATAATTTGTGTCTTAAATTACAATTTTTGTCCTTTTATTGTAAAATGACTAATTTGCCCTCATGTGCAAAGCACATGACTGGATTTAACTGAAAAAGTTAACTTCAGTTAGTGGAAAGGACGAAATGTGTGCAAAGGTTTCAAAAAAAGGACATCCAGTGTAATTATTGAAGCCAAAGGACAATATGTGCAATTTCATATATAGTTAAAGGACACAATTTGTAATTTACTCTTTCTATTTATTGTATTTGAGCCTTGTCTTTAATTCTTTATATGGTTTTGTTATATAAAGTTCATAGACAAAAAATACTCTTGAATATTTTTATACTAACCAGTAGTTTTACCCGACGTGCGTTGCGACGGCTTCGAAACGTACCCTAACTTGAATTCCCGCGTCACGCGCTCCGCGGCGGTTGTCGGACCGATCGTAAATAAAATTTAAATGAAAACGTAGGCGCAACGGTAAAAATAATATTAATAAAAATGAAACATAATGACCAACACGTGTTCGAGTTGGGTTTGGTCCTTTAATGAGTTAGGGTTAGTAGGTCAGAATATTTATTTTTTTAGGAACCATCAGAACCCGTGTTGGCCATTACAAAACACATTTGATCATCACTCATATGTTTGAATATATGTGCACAAATTTCACAGGTCAATCAACTTCTCCCATAACTTAAAAATTTGATCACCACGACCTGTAAATCAAACAACCGGAAATTTGTTTACTACAAAGATAAAATTGGTCAGTTCTAACATCGCCTACCTCGTTCCTGCTCATCTAGATTTCCGATTAAGCCATTGTTCCCCTTCTTTGTTGTTTTTTGTTCATGAGAAAGCAGGGAGAGAGTCATGGTGGACAGAATGTAAAAAGGCAAAATCGATGCATACGCGTGGCGATGTATAGGGTGTGTGTACAATCAGCTTTACATCTGGTACTCTACTGTTCACATACGTTGTCTTTTAAATAAGAGTTATAATGATAGAATACAGTGATTCCAATACGACGAGTTTGCTTGTAGTTGATACTTGGTTAAACCAAACAATAATGATAACTTATTATTAGGATAATAACTGAATTAATTTTTTTTAAAGGCGAACATTCAATATTGTGACGTCGCACCCTCCTGTCACATAGGAGAGACTCGTGCAACTCCGACTAATAAATAATAACTGAATTAATTATTTATCTTTTACAGGAAAGCATATTTTTATAATTAACTGTAAGTCTCTAAAAAAATAGTTGTCCTAACCCGATTCAAACAACAACCTACAAAATAAAACCCTAAAATCTATATTCTGAAAAAGTTTCAGAAACCATGGCACTGGTTGATCATCGGAAGACAAATTTACTACTAGACAGAGGTGCACAAATCGGTTTTTCAAACCGAAACGGTTTGGTCAAGAAAAGTAAAAACCGGTTTGGGTTCAAACTGGTTCGGTTTGAAACCGGTTTGAGAGGGGGAGTTTGACCGGTTTGTAACCAGTTTTTGAGGGGGTTTTGACCGGTTTGGTTCGGGTTAAACGGCTTCAGTTTATAGGTTTCAAACCGGTTTCACTCAAACCGGTTTAACAATCAATTTGAAAACCGGTTTGAGATTCGAAATCGGTTTTTTTTTTCACCTCTGCTACAAGATGAAGAAATTATATAATCATTGAAAACTAGAAATCCTATACTTTGGGCCCTATGACTCTAATGCACAAAACTATATTTGGGCTTGATTACATCACCCGGACCCGGTATCAACATCAATAGTCCAACAGTATAATATTAAAATTTTAAAAATTAAAAGCATCAGTATCTGAACATCACATTTTTGCTTTGATGATATATGAATTCAATATTAATTAATTTTCTCTTATCAAAAGATCTTGTCTGATAATATTTCTTATTTTATCTTTTATTTATATACTTTTTAATAATTAAAGACTGAACAAAAGATGAAGTAACCAACATTTCCATTTAAAAAAGAATCATAATCCGGTTTACAAAATCTCATAAACGGTAAGGTAAATTGTAAATTTGATTTTGATGCATAAATGATTTGTGACATTTAGAGGGTGTTTGGGATTACTTATTTAACTTCAAAAGTGCTTATTGACTTATGACTTTTTCAAAAGTAGTTTTTAAAAAAATGTTTGGATTAGCTTTTGTGATGGGAAAAGTCAATAAGTTGTTTTTTTAAAAAATGTTTGGCTTAGCTTATATTTATTGTAGGGTAAAGGATGGGTAGATTGGTAATTTTATATTCAAAAAGTCATAAGGAGTTTTAAAAAGCAATGATTTGTGACTTTTGAAAAATAACTTTTTAAAACTTATCAAAAAACCAAAATAAAATGTACTTTTATCCATGTTAAACACTTTTTTGACTTATTGGCTTTTTAAAAAAGCCAATAAGTCAATAAGTCATTTTCAAACTTAATCCCAAACACCCCCTTAGTTAAGAAAAAACTATTTTCTATTCAATTTTCTTTCAAGTAAACGGTGAAATAGTAGTCTAACTCTACTCGTAACAAAATAAGATAATGATACACGCGTAGTTTTTTTCTTTTATTGTATAACTTACAAAAGCCATAAAACTAACCACTAATGCTTAAGGTACAAACAAACTTTCACCTAGACCAGCTACACCAGCCTCCATTCCACACTTTCACCATTTTTGTTCAGAGAGTGAGGAAGAGCTTCTAGAGAGAGAAAGTTTAAGAATCAAATATTTGGCCTCAAGATTTGCTCCAATATGTTTCTCCAGTGTTTGTGAGCAAAATCAGAAGAAGAAAACATCGTTTTTCAGGTAAGAATCCAACCTAAAACCTTTGTTTTCAGTTTAAATGGGTTTTAGGGTTAAACTAGGGTTTTGAACTTAAAGACAAAGTTTTTACATGTAATATGGGGTATAAAGTCTAAATCTAGCCTCATGGAAGCTAGATAAACGTTTTGGACGTAAAAAGTTACGAACTTGGTTCGAAAACGAGCTTGTATGAGAAGATCTTCAAGTGGCGACACTAGTCGCGGCCACTTGAAAAAGATGAGCCCAAAAAGGGACGACACCGACGGGTGACGACACTTATATGTGGCGACATTCACACGTGGCGACACTAAGACCTTAAAGAAAGTTAAGGCGAAACTGACTGTGGCGTTACTGTCTAACAACACTGTCACTATAAGGCCTCAAACCGGGCACCCTACATTTTGTTCTCATAATTAGTTACTCTCTTTAAAATACTCGTGTTATTAATCAATCTACAGTGGAAGTCTTTCTAAAAACATTAATTATTATCTAATGTCGTTATCGTCATTAAGTATACCTCACGAATGTCAGCACACCAATCCGAGTAGCACCGCTCCCAAGCCAAGATACGCCGACCCCAAAGCTCACCTGCAACACAATCTAACGTACACACAAAGTCAGCTACGCTGAGTGAGTTCTAATAGTTTAATTTTGACAAAATCCATTTCGTCACAATTAATATTTATCTTCACACAGGACACCTCGGTCCTTAATAAAATAGTTTTGCTATTTATTGACATATAATTAACCCCTGTTATCTCACATTATGCCAAAGGATTTACCACCCAAGACTCATCCCATAATTATAACCAGTAAGTCTCACTAACATGTGTAACACCCAAAATTTTCATCGAAATTTAAACTTTGAAAATACGCAGAAGTAGGTCCTATATACACTCTTGATATCAACACATGTTAATTATAAATAAACGAGAACGACATAGTTTGTTTCAAAAACAACCAACCGACAATTTACTTAAAAAAACGACAAGTTTAGATACTCAAAAGATGATTCTTAGTAAGTTCAAGGACTCCTCAAATAGGAGTTCTAACTCCAAATAACATTAAACACCCCGAAGGAAACCGAGAATTCAGTCCATCACAAAGCTTGACCCGAGACTTCAACTGGAGCTTTACCTACAAGAAAACATCATAATACAACCATTAGTAATGATATACAACCCTTAGGACAACCCCCAAGCGAAAACCCAATAAAAATGGCCAAAAAGCCAAACCAGCGTACAACAGAGGTTTCTGAGCGTACTGTACTCTCCGGGCGTACTGTATGCTAAAACTAGCATACAGTATGCCCAGTTCAGGTCATACATTCCAAAAATCCATTTTCAACTTTTCTAACTCATTTAGTTCAATTCCGACCCGTTTTACCTCCCAGATACACCCCATTACATACAATACCACCTACGTATGCATCCTTAGGTTAGTTTATCTCCTACCAACCCGACCAAACATCAATCCCAAATGTAAATACATAAAACATTAAAAGGATTTAAATCATCTCTAATGCATGTATAAAACTCCCTATACATGTCTTATCCAAACCAAAGATAAATCCCAATACAAACACATAAACGTTTAAAGGATTTATAATGTAATCACACAATGAGAACAAGTCTCTAAACTCCCATGAGATTCATGATTTCATCATCACCCATGAAACTCATGTCCTTAAAACACCAATGAGGATCATGATTTCACATAGTATCCATGAAGAACATGTCCTCAAAACACCCTTGGGGACCATGTCACCACATATCACTCGTGGAGTCCTCAACCTCAAAACACCCATGAGGATCGTGACTCCATTTAACACCTATGAAGATCATGCCCTCAAAACACCCATGAAGATCATGCCCTCAAAACACCCATGAGGGTCATGACTCCAAGATTTACACCCATGAGGTCGGGCCTCAAGAATCACCATTGTTTGCAAACAAACACACGCACATTGCAAAACATCAAAACACCCGAACACATAATCATACATCCTAATTATGTGTAAGAACCAAACATCCAAACACATAATCATACACCCTATTTATGTGTAAGCATCAAACATAAACACCAAATACCCAAACACATAATTATACACCCTAATTATGTGTAAGCATCAAACATAAACATCAATTACTACACACATAAGTGAACATACATGTGTATTAACAATCACATATCAATTACTAAGTAAGTGCAAGAACACTTACCTTTTACTAAGAAGGATCCCATTTGATTTTCAAAGCTAGCTCATTAACACCTTGATTACCTAGCAATCAACTTGCATTTAGTAATCTTATGATCTCAATCCATACACCAAATTGAGATTCAAGACACACCTATGATCTAAAGATCAACACCCTAGCTTAATTTGGTTAACACAACCTTAACCAAACCTCCAACACCTAAAAAAACCTTTCAACCCATTTTGACCCGTTTAGGAATCATCCAAGTTCACCCAACACCTTAATTTCATAAATCACCTATTATGAATGTATTTTCTACTTGGTCTAGTGTTCATGGACATGCCACAACACTTATACACCATTCAAACACAACCCAAAACTCGCTTAACCCAAATGACCCGTTAAGGATTCACCCAAGTTATACCAAAACTCCAAATTTACAAATCACCATAAAAATTGGGGCTTTATGGTTAATTATGTGTCTAATAGCTCCCTAGACACTTACCCAACCTCAATTTAACATTCAAACATCTCCAAATCAAAAACCCCTAATTTGACCTCAAGAACCCTAATTTTGAATTCATCCAATTGGATGTTTAAATCATGTAATTCATGATTCTCCAACTTCATTAACACTAGATTAAAGCTTTTAGACAAGATTCAATCCAAATAATACCACCAATTTGACCCATTTAGGGTTTTTACCAAAACTCACTAAAAAATCCATTAATGGAGGTTTTAGAGGATGAAGAACACACTTACTTGCAATCTTGAAGAAGAGGAATACTCTAATCCAATCTGATTTCACATGCAACTCTTAAATTTTGATTTTTGGCTCTCCCCCTCTTCTCCATTGAAGATTTTCGCAAGAACACACACAAATATGTGTGTGTTCTATGCTACCACCACCATAAGACCAAATCAGCTTTTGCTGAATTACAATTTGGCCCATAGACTTTCAGTTTTGCCCCTTTTTGCTAGAAAGTAAAGTTTGCTTAATTGCAACTAACACCTCCTCTTTTATTTTGGTTTATTTACACCCTAAAAATATGTTTTTCACATATTATTTATTAAACACGAAAAGTGGTTCGTTACAACATGGGTCAAACTTACTACACTAATAACTCGTAATCTACCACACATATTAACCCAAAACCCGTTTAACCCAACCAATCCCTAGACATTGACTTACTCAGCCTTGACCAAGGCTCTCACAATTCAACTGACATGACAGTTGTAAACATCACATCATAATCCCGACACAACGATCAATCTACTCTACTCGCCTCAATGAAATCATCTACACATCACAGTTGTATCATCTCACACACCACAAATATAACTCAACACTTGCATGCAGTTTAACACATGTATATGCACACAAACACATACCGCGTCAGGGTTACCGTCGTCAGGGTTACCCTCGTCAGGGCATTCGACACACCTCGAGCTCATCATTAACCTACTCTATATTGTCACATTTGTTGACTTCCCGGAGGACTTCGTCCTTTACAATCCCGTTTGCCGTGTCACAAAGATGACGATGCAAACACACCCGTTTGTTGTGCCACTAGGACAACGATGCAAACACACCCGTTTGCCAAGCCACAAGGACAACGATGCAAACACATAACACATAATAACATCACATTTCATTCACGTGACTCATTAACTACGCCTACACCCCACACAAAGCACTAGGACAACACGTCCTATACGTAATCATAAGCATTTAGCTTATATCCCGACTCACTCCGGCATTCCCTTACCACGATACACATTAATAACTCTCAACTCTAGCTCACGTAATCCCATAACACCTCATTGACCCTCCGACTCATTATAAAGTTTATAGTTCATAACCCTTAAGGTTAACACCCCAAAACTCTTAGTATGTTTAATAAAACAAGGTTGTCTCATAAGCGTGTACGATAGCCTTAAAAACATTAAAAATATGTAAAGAGGGGATTAGAAACTCACTGTTTATGACGAACCTCAATCCTCGCTCTGCAATTCGTCCGTCTTTCTCAGAACCCAAACCTGTCAAACGCATGACCCCTAATAAGAACACGTTCAATCCGTACATCGGATAACGTATACATAATATAAAGCCCCGACATTTGCCTCGTCACCTCAACGCCCTTTCCTACGAGACCCTAGTCTCACGAGTCTGCATAAAATAATATTCGACTCAAGTAGGACTGGTGTACCCGAGCCCCGGCTTGAATGCATGTGCATGTAAGCACCATGCAAACCCTAACCACGCACTGACACCATGCAAACCCCCATTCTCAAAACTCGAACCCCCGGATCGGGTTTCTTTCCCCGCGTGCGCGTCATGCAACGTAGTATCCCTAACCAGTGTCGTACCGGTTCCTTTGTCGTGCACCTCCATAATCGTCATCCTTGTCTTATTCGTAGAGAGCAAGGCCCTAGTCGGGTAGAACCCTAGCCATACACCGTCTCCCCGTAAAGCACCACCACCCCTAACACCTTCTCCGTCCTACTACCCCCACTCGGTCACCACCGTACCTTCGTCACCCCACCACGGCCTCCTCCACTACTGTCGCCGCACCCCACAGACACCGGAACCACCACTGCTGTCGGCCACCCACACCAAACTATCTTCGTCCTTGTCCCTGTCAACCTCCCATGAAACAGCCTAGACTGGCCTCCACCTCCTCCGTGAATCACCACTGTAACCGGCCTCCCTTCCTCCTTCGTCCTTGGCTCCGGTCGGAATCATGACCCCAAACCCTAATCAGGTTTCATACAAAACACACGAACAAACACGCAAGGAGATTACACGAGGATTTACCTTTGCTAAAAGTAAAGTTTCCCACTCGAAGCTACTATGGAACCACCATCCTTCGGCGTCCTCCCTCCTCCGCCCTCCCTGCTGTCGTCGTGCACACCTAGGGTTCGTATGACCCTAGGGTTTGAGGTATAAGTTGTTTTTAAACCTCTAAGGTTTACACCTTAGCACCTTGTTTCCTTGTTCGCGTGTTTTTGATCCCAATCATTTTCATAGTGACTAACCGGGCCCTCTTAGTTCCTAGGATAGGGTTTTATATGAAAATCCTTACAATCCAAGCCATATAAAAGAGACTTGGTTTTCTCATCGACCCGACCCGCTAGTCCATGAAATTACAGGATGTTACAGTCACTACATTAGTGTCGGCGACACTAGCCTAGAATTGATAGATTTCGCGTATTGATTTATATGCAGATCATTTAGCGGGCTATGCTTAATAGACGCCCAACTCATGTTTACGTAAAGACAACCAGTTGAGTCAAGAATCCCTATTTACTTGTTTCTAGGGTGATGTGCATATTCGAATGAAATGTTTATGAAATGACGAATGTATGAAATTGAACGATTATGAAAAGAATGTTTTACGAAATGGAAAGATTATGAATGAACGGTTTATGAAAGAAATGATTTATCAAACAAGAATGTTTATGAAAGGAATGTTTACGAAATGGAATGTTTATAAAGGAATAGTTTGTAAATGAAAGAAATGGTTTACGAATGAATGAAATGTTTTACGAAAAGAAAAAAGGGCAAATGTTTTAAAGAAGTCATTACATGTCTAATATGTTGAATGAATGAATTGACGAGAAAGTCTGGGGATGTACATCCCCAGCCTTATAGCAGCATTTGGGAAAGCCATGGTGCCATAAGTATAACAGGAGTGGTGCATATGTGGCCTATCAATGGTAATTACGGTTGTACAACTGGCTAAGGTAGTGGCGACGGCCACTCTAGGTTAACATGACCCGTAAAGGTTAAATTATTGTTATGACGGTGTTGTATACATAAGTGCCACACTCGTTGAAGAACCTTATGGACTTACGAGTCCTAAGGGCGATGAAAGAACGAAATGGATATTGTCGGCCTTCGTGCAGTTAAGCCTTAGGGACAATATGAAAGGAATCAACGGAAGGTATTTACTGTCCGTCTTCATGTAGTTAAGCCTTAGGGCAGTACAATACGAAATGACGAAATGAACGGTAACACCGATTTAGACAATAATGTGTGACTTAACGAATGATTAAAGGAATGTTAAATGATGAATGAGTGTTCTGTTAAACTATGTTTGACGATGATTGAATGATTGAATGTTTGAACGAATGAATAATGAATGTTAAGGCCCTGTTTTCTTACAAAATGATTTAAACCCTAATGCATGAACGAATGATAAAACCATTTACTAAAACGAATGAAAACTTGAACTCACCAACGTTAACTGACTTTAGTATGCATGTCAGGTTAAGGATTAGAAGGATAATGAATGGATGATGCTTCGCTATTCCGAAGAGATACCCGACGAGAGAGATATGACATCCATTTATGAACTGTTATGAATGTATGAATGTTGTTAAACAATGTTTTATTTGGTTGAGAATTTGAGACAATGTAATGACGTTTATTCTGCTGCTTTAATGGTATTTTGAAGTTTAAGAATTGTTTGTGAATGAGTAAATCCAACAAGTGAGGCCTCCGGATTTGGGGCCTTACATATTTACAAACAAAAAGATATTTTTATTTTCTATTTAAATCATTCTCTTGACCACCTTGAGTTTATTTATGATTTCGTGTTGAACCTGGTAAAAGAACAAATAAGGGAGTTTCGTTCAAAACGGAGTTGCGGGTGATAGGTGTACAAGTTATCTAAACGCTTGCGTACAACATTGTTATGAATTATTTTAAATCTTTACCTTTTTAAGCGATTTTGCTTTTGTTTTCTAATTTTTTTACATTTAACTTTTTTAAAAGCTTTTTTATGTTTAACATCCCAAAATTCATAAAAACAAATAAATGAAAGTGAGGTCAGGATTAAATCAAAGGAAAAGTATAAGGAAGAGAAGCGGGCTTGGGCTAGGCTCCAATGGGCCGATGTAGCCCATGTATATAAGGGCATGATGCGGCACCTTCTTCCTCATTCCATCAATTTCACACAAACCCTAAAGAGAGAAGAAAGAAGTTCTATAGAGAGAAAGCTTGAGAAACAACATCCAAGCTCTGATTTCTGTTCCATCTTGCTTCTCTAACATCCTTGATCGATTCTACATGAAGAGCCACGAGTTTTGAGGTAAGGATCGACCTCAGATCTGAGTTTTTGTTTCAAAAATGGGTTTTAGGGTTTATGGGGTTTTTAAACATAAAGGCGGGGTCTTTACGTATGAAAAACGATTTAAAGCTCAGATCTAGCTTCATGGAAGCTAGATAAACGTTTTGAACGTAAAAAGTTAAGGTTTTGGATCAAAAACAGACCTGGAAATGGTTGGTGTTCTTGAGCCGACTCTTGAGTGTCGGCCACCTTCATGTGGCGACACTCAACGAGGAAGAAGAAGAGGAGAATCGGCCCTCAGAGAATCGACTCCTGAGAGTCGGCCCTCTGAAAGTCGGCCCTCTGATAGTTGGCTCCCTAGCACAACACAAAGTCCTGAACGCAAGTTCGGGCGACACTTATGAGTGTGGTTGGCGACTCTCCTAGCGGACACTCAAATGTGGCTGGTGATTCTCCCAACCGACAGTCATGTGTGCCTGTCGACACTCTCGGCCGACACTCTCATGTCCGAGCCGACTCTTGCATGAAATAATAAGATTCGTACTTTGACTTATGTACAGATCGGTATATGCACTAGCAATAGTTACAATAGCAACTTCGGGTTGAATAGTTGTATACAGGTGAGTTCTGTGTGCCCCCTATGTGTTATATGCAAACAAACTTCAAACATTTGGGGCTGAAGTGTATACCTGTTATGAATGAATGTTACGCATGATTATATATAGCCAAATGTGTTATATGAAAATGCATGATGAAAATAAGAATGACAAGTATGTTTATGAACAGTGAAATGAAAGAATAACACAACATATAAGAATGAAATCTTGCTATATATATATATATATAAATATATATATATATATATATATTGCTTGCCATGTATGAATAAATGCTATGGACATAATAAATGATAACGTCTACTTCGGTATGCAGCCAAAACTAAAGTCTAGAAAGGTAGACTAAACTCAGGCTACTACGGTAGAATCAGTCCCTCAATCAATGCCTGGTTGCATAAATAGTTCGGGTAGGAAAACAAAGGCCTTAGGGCAGACGGCCGAATATGACAGACTATGACGATAGGACGGTTGCAAGATATGACGGACTACTTCGGTAGGACGGTTGCAAGATATGACGGACTACTAAGGTTGGACGGTTGCAAGATATGATGGACTACTACGGTAGGACGGTTGTAAGATATGACGGACTACTACGGTAGGACGGTTGTAAGAAAATAATGACGGACAGCCAAAGGTTTGCCGGACGGCTGTAAGAAAGTGATGACGGACGGACACTAGTTGTCGGACGGTTGTAAGTATGGCGGACTACAACGGTAGACCGCAACGTTTGTCTTTGTGACTCACGTAATCAGTGACGGACTGATCATCCCTATGTGTAAGACCGATGAATGTTCAAATGAATGCAAGGACGTATGTATTTATATACGTACTCATATATGAATGAGGTATGAAAGAAAGGGCAAAATTCAATGGAAACTTTCGTTAGTTTTGCATAATTTCGCAACGGAAACAAGATCTTTGTGTAACTTAGGAACACATAAAACATTTGGGAGAGATAAAGAGCAGAAAGAGGTAGAAATATGAGTGTAACCGGTGTGAGAAATGGAAAGACTTGTTCCATCAACTTTGACGAGTTCGTCGGGACCCCCATTGTCCGATAGTGTCACACCCCAACCGACGGCGGAAACGTCGAGGCGGGACATGGAGACTGTTCATGAGCACATGCTTGTCTAATGTTGTAATAGAATAAACATCATATTTAAATTCATAATTCAAACCAAACAAGATTCAACGAGTACATGAAATAGAAATACAAAACAAGTTATTTTATTTAAAATTAAACTTGGTCCAAATCTTATATGAAGCATGCTTTTGATCAATCTCAAACGTTCGTACCCGAAACATGGTTAAAACAATGTCAACTAAAAAGTTGGTGAGCATACATAGGTTTTGACTCTAAATGGCAGCATTGCGTTGTGTGCATACAATCCATACAAATCATGGTTAATAAGGCAAATATGGAGAGATACTATTGTGAAACCAAATTGTACAATCAAACCTTTGTAACTAGCATGCAAAAACCAAAATGTGATGTCGGTAACAATCACCCTACCTGGGTGGGTTTATCAGACTCAATAGATCTATCATTGTTAACCGTCGGCTTGTATAGTTAATGATTGCACATGTAAAATACCCACAAAGTAGTTTACACATCTAGTACTCAAACATAAGGCTCAAACTTGTATACATGAATGTAGGGTGGAATTGTATTGTGTAATTTGTAACGTTGTATACTTGAAACTCATGTTCCACCCCAAAAATGTAAATAATATAAAACGGGGCTATGTAAACTCACTTGTATCAAATTGTAGTAGTTTACACGAGCTTTGGATAACACAAGTGATTGGCTAATCACTAGGTTTGACCTAGAATGAAATAATATAAATTTGGATTAATAATATGCACAATGTCTAAGGTAACTCTAAGGCTTCAACGGGAGTGAGTGTAGGGACTTGTACAAAGGGTTGGTGTATACGTTTGTGTTTGCATTTGAATGAAAAATGTAAGTTCAAATTTAATAATGAAAGACTTATGGTTTAATTTGAATAATTAACTAAAATAATAATTAAATTCTTTTTATTTATTTAACTAAAAATAATTAGTGTGGAATTATATTTATTCAAACATAATTTAAATAAATAAATTTATTTTATTTGTTTGTTTATGAAAATTTGTCAAGAAATACTGTAAATATATATTAGTATATAAATTGTTTGTGTAGGTTTTGAATAAAATAATTATATATAAACTTTTTATTTAAAATTTATTACTTTTTAATCCACTAGGAAAGATTAAATAATTGGTTTAAAATTTCCAAGTTGATAATTTGTTTTATGAAACAATTCCCGTGCCTTGGGGTTTTATAAAATAATTTTTATAAAGAAATTTGGGTTTAAACAGAATTTATATTAAAATAATAAAAAAAACAAGAAGAAGAAACTGATCAAGGGACACACGACCGTGACAAAGTAGGGCACGACCATGTTTAGGCTCGGGACGCGACCGCGTCTCGTCAGGAGGCACAACCATGTTTGGAGTAAGGGCACGACCGTGCTAAGGAATGAGCACGACCGTGTCTGGTTTTCTCTAGAAAACAAATTGACTAGAACTTGCATTAAAAATGGTTGGATTCATGGGGCTTTCAAAGAATGAATGTTTGCGAATGTAACCATGTCATTTAATTGAATTGAGGTCGTGTCTAAGGTGTAGTTCGATTAAAACGTATATGTCATGAACCCTATGATCGATTCACGTTAAATTCGATGTTATAAGCCCCAATTGGGTTAGGGCTATCCATCTACAGATGAAAACGAAAGCGTATGTGTGATTTGTTACCTTAAACGATCTCGAATTGGTGAGGTTCAACCAAAAGGAGTTCCGACTCGATCTCTCTGACGACTCCGGCCACGTCTCCGGCCAAATTAGTGTGTGTAACAGCTTCTGAGAGGTTCGACTAGTGTGTGTAGAGTGATTGGTTTCGAATTAGAATGACCAAATAATCGATTTGATGAATTATAAGAATGGTTTTAACGGTTACAAATTTGACACTCTTAATTCGCAATCAAAGTCGCTAAAACGTAATAAAACGGTTTAATGATGATTTAAAATCGACATTGTGATACGTTTCCGTTGAGGATCCGATCGGTTTGGGATGTTACGGAAATGATTTGTGTCTTTACTGCACGAGGCGTGACCGTGCCTGGAATTAGGCACGACCGTGTCTGTGGGCTAAGCGCGACCGTGCTCAAGTAACGGTGCGACCGTGTCTTTGAGTTTTTGGTTAAATACAAGAATAGTCCCTGTAGTTTTGTAGTCTTGATGTTGTTTTGAGTTTTGTCAGTTTTGGTCCTCGAGGTTTGTGAGAAAATGGAGGTGTGTTTCAGTTGTTATTGTAACAAGGTAAAATGTGTGTATGTACTTATATCATTATGATAATACTCCATAGGTATTGCACATGAAAATAATAAATGTTATGACACCACGCTTTGAATGTGAAAATGAAATTGAAATTGTCATTCATTGCATAGCATGAAATATTAGGAAAAACATGGATGTTACAGTATCCCCTAGTTGAGGGAATTTCGTCCCGAAATTCAACTAGTTGGGGCTACTGAATCAGCAAAGAGGTGTGGATACTTGAGCTTCATTTGGTCCTCTCGTTCCCAAGTAAACTCGGGGCCTCGTTTAGATTCCCAACGAACTTTGACAATAGGAATACGGTTTCGCTTGAGTTGTTTTATCTCATGATCCATAATCTCTATCGGTTTCTCAACGAAGTGCATTGAGTCATCAATGCGCACATCGTCAAGAGGTATATGAAGATTTTCATCAGCAAGACATTTCTTCAGATTGGATACGTGAAATGTAGGATGCACATTGCCAAGTGATGGAGGTAACTCGAGTTTGTAAGCCACCTTCCCAATCCTTTCAAGGATTTTGAATGGAACCACATAGCGAGGTGCTAGTTTTCCTTTCTTCCCAAAACGGATCACACCCTTCCAAGGGGACACCTTCAGAAGTACAAGATCACCGACTTGGAATTCCAGGGGTTTTCGTCGTTTGTCGGCATAGCTCTTTTGCCGACTCCTCGCTACTCGAATGTTGTCACGGATTTGGATGAATATGTCGGTTGTTTCTTGGATTAACTAAGATCGGTGATTTATGCTTCACCAATCTCGTTCCAACAGATGGGTGAACGATATTTGCGACCATAAAGAGCTTCGAATGGAGCCATGTCGATACTTGTGTGGTAGCTATTTTTGTAAGAGAACTCAATAAGTGATAAGTGTGAATCCCAGTTGCCACCAAAATCAATAACGCAAGCTCTAAGCATGTCCTCGAGGGTTTGGATTGTTCGCTCGGTTTTACCAACAGTTTGGGGATGGTAAGCCGTGCTCAAATCCAATCGTGTACCAAGAGCATTTTGGAGGGATTGCCAAAATTGGGACGTGAAACGAGCATCTCTATCGGAGATTATGTTTAACGGAACACCGTGACGACTCACAATTTCGTCAATGTAGATTCGGGCTAATTTCTCCGCCCCGTAGTCTTCCCGGATGGGTAAGAAATGAGCTGATTTGGTGAGACGGTCAATGATTACCCAAATGCTATCATAACCTCTTGAGGTGCGAGGGAGTTTGGTAATGAAATCCATGGCTAGGTTCTCCCATTTTCACACAGAAATTTACGGTTGTTCAAGCAAACCGGAAGGACGTTGATGTTCGGCTTTGACTTTGGAGAAAGTTAGACATTTTGCAACATAGAGTGCAATGTCTTTCTTCATACCGTTGGCGAAGATCTTGATACATTTTATCCGCACCGGGATGAACAGAATAACGAGTCTTGTGTGCCTCGTTCATAAGAAATGCACGGAGATCATCATGATCGGGAACCCAAATACGATTCAAGTGGTATAGTAAGCCATTTGGTTTGGATTCAAGCTGAAGTTCAACACCACACGGCATTTCCTCGTACATGTTACCCTCAGTGATTGAGACGTGTTGAGCTTCTGGGATACGATTCTGAATGTCGGTTTGAATTCTGACACAATGAAGCATGACATGATCCTTACGACTCAAGGCATCTGCTACGACATTCGCTTTGCCGGGATGGTAACGAATCTCACAGTCGTAGTCGTTAAGAAGTTAAACCCAAGGTCGTTGCCTCATGTTGAGTTATTTTTGGTTGAAGATGTGTTGAAGACTTTTGTGATCAGTGAACCCCACACATTTCGTGCCATAAAGATAATGTCTCCAAATCTTCAATGTGAATACGACCGCACCCAACTCAAGATCGTGCGTCGTATAATTCTTCTCATGGATCTTGAGTTGTCTTGATGCATAAGCGATCACCTTGCCTCGTTGCATGAGAACACAGCCGAGACCTTGGTTCGATGCATCAAAATAAACAACTAGGTCATCATTGCCATCAGGAAGAGTGAGAATAAGAGCATTGCACAACTTTTTCTTGAGGATTTGAAAGGCTTCTTCCTGTTTTGGTCCCCACTCATAAGGTTTACCTTTGTGGGTTAAGGCGGTGAGAGGGACGAAAATCTTAGAGAAGTTTGAGATGAACCGTCGGTAATAACCCACTAGTCCAAGAAATGAACGAACTTCAGTAGGAGATTTAGGGGCACTCCATTTTTTAACAGTTTCAATCTTAGCAGAATCAACATGAATTCCCTTGTCATTAACAACATAACCTAAGAATTGAACTTCTTTTAGTCAAAATTCACACTTTGAGAATTTGGCATATAGTTGTCCTTTCCTCAAAAGGTCTAGAATCAATCTAAGATGTTGCTCATGATCCGTCTTAGTCTTGGAGTAGATCAAGATGTCGTCAATGAAGACGATCACGAATTTATCAAGATACGGTTTGCACACGCGATTCATGAGATCCATCAAATCAGCAGGTGCATTGGTTAGCCCGAAAGGCATAACCATAAATTCTTAGTGACCGTAACTTGTTCAGAAGGCGGTCTTTGGAATATCTTCCTCTTGCACACGGAGTTGGTGATAACCGGATCGGAGATCAATCTTCGAGAAGTAGGTAGAACCTTGGAGTTAATCAAAGAGATCATCAATCCTAGGCAAAGGGTAACGGTTTTTTTATGGTAACCTTGTTGAGTTCACAGTAGTCAATACACATGCGGAATGATCCATCCTTCTTCTTAACGAATAAGACGGGTGCACCCCACGGTGAATGACTTGGACGAATGAAGCCTTTGTCGGAGAGTTCTTGAAGTTACCTTACAAGTTCTTGCATCTTAGAAGGTGCGAGCCGGTATGGAGCTTTAGCCACGGGGTTAGCTCCAGGCACAAGATCAATGCGAAATTCCACTTGCTGAACGGGTGGAAGGCCGGATAAATCTTCAGGGAATACTTCGGGAAATCCCTAATGATGGGGATGTCTTGAACACTCCTCTTCTTATCATCCTTTTGCACAATATGGGCTAAGAAAGCTACGTACTTCTTTCGCAAGTACTTTTGTGCGGTAGTGCACGACATTAGCTTGAGTCCTTTACAAGGATTTTCACCAAAGATTTTCAACGTGTCGCCCGATTGAAGAGGTATTCGGATACATTTCTCAAAGCAGATGACTTCAGCATGGTGATTTAGCAACCAATCCATGCCTATGATGATGTCAAAACTCCCTAATTGCATCGGTACGAGGTTGACTAGAAACGTGTGTTCATTGAGTTCTAGGGAGCAGTCACAGATAATGGAGTCGATTGTGATGGAGTTACCATCCGCCACCTGAACGGTGAATGTTTTTGCTAGTTTGGGTCGTGTTTTTGCAAGTGAGGGTTCAAAGTTAAGTGACACAAAACTCTTATCAGTTCCGGTATCAAATAGTATAGATGCATATTGATTATTGACAAGAAACGTACCGTTGACCACCTCATTGTTGGTCTGAGCTTCATTGGCGTTTATGTTGAAAGCACGCCCACGAGCTCCGCCTTGGTTAGCATTGACAAGCTTTGGGCACTAGTTACGGAAATGGTTCGGGTTGCCACATTCAAAGAAAGCACGTCCATTTGCAGTGGTTGGAACCACTTGATTAGCCACTTGTTGGTTGGTTTGGTTGGTAAGTGCCTTGGCTCGACAAATATTGGTTGTATGGCCATGTTTCCCATAGTGATTGCAAAAGCGGCAAGGAATGTTTTGGGGATGGTGATAGTTGCATGTGTTGCAAAGTGGGTAGCTGCCCCCATAAGGTTTCTTGGCGGAATTTTGAGCCATGGGTGCAACTTGGTTAACTGGAACAGCTGGAGTGACCACAACATAGTTTTTAGCCTTTCTTTTCCTATTCTTGTGGTATGGTTCAATTTTGACTTCCTTGACGTGTGCGGGGGTGTTGTGGTGTGGGGAACTTTCTTTGCACCTTTCCTTGTTAACGTACCCGCCTTAACATGATTATCAGTTAATGTGGCAGACAGGCGGATAGCATCTTCAAGGGTAGCAGGATTTCTTCCTAGAACAGTATCATGAATTTGTCTGGGCAGACCATCGATGTACTTTTCAATGCACCGGGACAAAGGTGTGACCATATGGGGCACAAGAAGACTCAACTCATGGAAGCGAGTTATGTAGGCCAAACTTTCACCACTGTCTTGGGCAAGATCCCAAAACTCGGCCTCTAGCTTCTTCACCTCATTTCGAGGACAGAACTCCTCGGTCATGATCCTTTTCAACTTATCCCATGGTAAGGCCATTGCCACATCCATACCCCTAGTTCTTTTCTCCCCATTCCACCATGTGAGTGCCCGTTTCTGGAAGACGCACGTGGCATGACGAACACGGAGGTTGTCAGGATAGTCACTATTGAGGAAGGTACCTTCCATACTTTAAAACCATTGAAGGAGTCCCGTGGCTCCTTCGGTGCCATAGAATTTGAGGAGATTACACGAATTGAAGTGCTTGAAGGTGCATTGTGGCAGGTTGGCACCACCACCACCTCCACCATTAGCACTGCCATTGGTGCCTCCATGGGTGTTGTTATTATTGGCCTGGGTGAGTTGGGTCACAAGCTGGGTGAGAAGAGCAGCAAGATCAGTGTTGTTGTTGTTGGTCTCATTGACACGACGGGGAGGCATTCTACAGTTTTAAACAACACAATGAGAGATGTGAGAATTTATGAAAATTGCTTGAATTTGAAAGGATATGAGAATAATTATACATAAGAAATCATAGTTTGGATTGTACTCAAATAGTAACATAACCACTTGAATACCATGACATATTAAGTTTAATTAAACTTATATAACCTTCGAGGAGACATGCTTTAGCCTATAAGTAAACACTCGTCCCGGGAATTCCAAGGAAAGCATACGGATCCCTCGGTTGATTAGGATTTATATGAAATGGTTTCCTAGATAGAAAACCCAGAATACAGGTGTCACCCTTCCAGATTGCACGTGTCCTCTAATAATTAACAAAGTCTAAAATCTTAACGGGGTGTAATGGAAATTTAATAGACTAACGTCTATGAGTATGATGTTCCACAGGCTATGATAATGATGACATAGAAGCAGGAAATAAGGATATAAGGCTTAGGATATGGGTAGGGATATTGTTTATTTAGTTTATTATTTAGGTACACCTAATAAGTCATGAGTTTTAATCAATCAAATAGACTAACACATAAAACAATAAGCATGTAACACATAGCATGTAGCACATATCATATAAACATAAAGCATGGCATAGGTGGGTGTCCTAAGGTTATAGTCTAGGTCAAGGGTGTCTAATAACCTAATTCCCTATAACCAAGGCTCTGATACCAATTTGTCATACCCCAACCGACGGCGGAAACGTCGGTGCGGGACATGGAGACTATTCATAAGCATATGGTTGTCTAATGTTGTAATAGAATAAACATCATATTTAAATTCATAATTCAAACCAAACAAGATTCAACGAGTACATGAAATAAAAATTCAAAACAAGTTATTTTATTTAAAATTAAACTAGGTCACATCTTATATGAAGCATGCTTTTGATCAATCTCAAACATTCGTACCTGAAACATGGTTAAAACAATGTCAACTAAAAAGTTGGTAAGCATACATAGGTTTTGACTCTAAATGGCAGCATTGCGTTGTGTGCATACAATCCATACAAATCATGGTTAATAAGGCAAATATGGAGAGATACTATTGTGAAACCAAATTGTACAATCAAACATTTGTAACTACCATCCAAAAACCAAAATGTGTTGTTGGTAACAATCACCCTACCTGGGTGGGTTTGTCAGACTCAATAGATCTATCATTGTTAACCGTCGGCTTGTATAGTTAATGATTGCACATGTAAATTGCACACAAAGTAGTTTACACACCTAGTACTCAAACATAAGGCTCAAATTTGTATACATGAATGTAGGGTGGAATTGTATTGTGTAATTTGTAACATTATATACTTGAAACTCATGTTCCACCCCAAAAATATAAATAATATAAAAAGGGGCTATGTAAACTCACTTGTATCAAATTGTAGTAGTTAACACGAGCTTTGGATAACACAAGTGACTGGCTAATCACTAGGTTTGACCTAGAGTGAAATAGTATAAATTTGGATTAATAATATGCACAATGTCTAAGGTAACTCTAAGGCTTCAACGGGAGTGAGTGTAGGTACTTGTACAAAGGTTTGGTGTATACGTTTGTGTTTGCATTTGAATGAAAAATGTAAGTTCAAATTTAATAATGAAAGACTTATGGTTTAATTTGAATAATTAACTAAAATAATAATTAAATTCTTTTTATTTATTTAACTAAAAAGAAGTAGTGTGGAATTATATTTATTCAAACATAATTTAAATAAATAAATTTATTTTATTTATTTGTTTATTAAAATGTGTCAAAAATACTGTAAATATATATTAATATATAAATAGTCTGTGTAAGTTTTGAATAAAACAATTATATATAAACTTTTTATTTAAAATTTATTACTTTTTAATCTACTAGGAAAGATTAAATAATTGATTTAAAATTTTCAAGTTGATAATTTGGTTTATGAAACAATTCCAGGGCCTTGGGGTTTTATAAAATAATTTTTATAAAGGAATTTGGGTTTAAACAGAATTTATATTAAAATGATAAAAAAACAAGAAGAAGAAACTGATCAAGGGACACATGACCGTGCCAAAGTAGGGCACGACCGTGCTTAGGCTCGGGACGCGACCGCGTCTCGTCAGGAGGCACAACCATGCTTGGAGTAAGGGCACGACCGTGCTAAGGAATGAGCACGACCGTGTCTGGTTTTCTCCAGAAAACAAATTGACTAGATCTTTCATTAAAAATGGTTGGATTCATGGGGCTTTCAAAGAATGAATGTTTGCGAATGTAACCATGTAATTTAATTGAATTGAGGTCGTGTCTAGGGTGTAGTTCGATTAAAACGTATATGTCACGAACCCTATGATCGATTCACGTTAAATTCGATGTTGTAAGCCCCAATTGGGTTAGGGCTTTCCATCTACAGATGAAAACGAAAGCGTTGGTGTGATTTGTTACCTTAAACGATCTTGAATTGGTGGGGTTCGACCAAACGGAGTTCCGACGACTCCGGCTTCGTCTCCGGCCAAATTAGCGTGTGTAACAGCTTCTGAGAGGTTCGATTAGTGTGTGTAGAGTGATTGGTTTCAAATTAGAATGACCAAATAATCGATTTGATGAATTCTAAGAATGGTTTTGACGGTTACAAATTTGACACTCTTAATTCGCAATCAAAGTCATTAAAACGCAATAAAACGGTTTAATGATGATTTAAAATAGACATTGTGGTACGTTTCCGTTGAGGATCCGATCGGTTTGGGATGTTACGGAAATGATTTGCGTCTTTACTGCACGAGGCGCGACCATGCCTAGAATTAGGCACGACCGTGTCTGTGGGCTTAGCGCGACCGTGCTTAACAACGGCGCGACCGTGTCTTTCAGTTTTTGGTTAAATACAAGAATAGTCCCTGTAGTTTTGTAGTCTTGATGTTATTTTGAGTTTTGTCAGTTTTGGTCCTCGAGGTTTGTGAGATAATGGAGGTTTGTTTCAGTTGTTATTGTAACAAGGTAAAATGTGTGTATGTACTTATATCATTATGATAATACTCCATAGTTATTGCACATGAAAATAATAAATGTTATGACACCACGCTTTGAATGTGAAAATGAAATTGAAATTGTCATTCATTGCACAGCATGAAATATTAGGAAAAATATGGATGTTACAGTATCCCCTAGTTGAGGGAATTTCGTCCCGAAATTCAACTAGTTGGGGCTACTGAATCAGCAAAGAGGTGTGGATACTTGAGCTTCATTTGGTCCTCTCGTTCCCAAGTAAACTCGGGGCCTTGTTTAGATTCCCAACGAACTTTGACAATAGGAATACGGCTTCGCTTGAGTTGTTTTATCTCATGATCCATAATCTCTACCAGTTTCTCAACGAAGTGCATTATGTCATCAATGCGCACATCGTCAAGAGGTATATGAAGATTTTCATCAGCAAGACATTTCTTCAGATTGGATACGTGAAATGTAGGATTCACATTGCCAAGTAATGGAGGTACTCGAGTTTGTAAGCCACCTTCCCAATCCTTTCAAGGATTTTGAATGGAACCACATAGCGAGGTGCTAGTTTTCCTTTCTTCCCAAAACGGATCACACCGTTCCAAGGGGACACTTTCAGAAGTACAAGATCACCGACTTGGAATTCCAGGGGTTTTCGTCGTTTGTCGGCATAGCTCTTTTGCCGACTCCTCGCTACTCGAATGTTGTCACGGATTTGGATGAATATGTCGGTTGTTTCTTGGATTAACTAAGACCGGTGATTTGTGCTTCACCAATCTCGTTCCAACAGATGGGTGAACGATATTTGCGACCATAAAGAGCTTCGAATGGAGCCATGTCGATACTTGTGTGGTAGCTATTTTTGTAGGAGAACTCAATAAGTGATAAGTGTGAATCCCAGTTGCCACCAAAATCAATAACGCAAGCTCTAAGCATGTCTTCGAGGGTTTGGATTGTTCGCTCGGTTTGACCATCAGTTTGGGGATGCTAAGTCGTGCTCAAATCCAATCGTGTACCAAGAGCAGTTTGGAGGGATTGCCAAAATGGGGAGGTGAAACGAGCATCTCTATCGGAGATTATGTTTAAGGGAACACCGTGACGACTCACAATTTCGTCAATGTAGACTCGGGCCAATTTCTCTGCCCCGTAGTCTTCCCGGATGGGTAAGAAATGAGCTGATTTGGTGAAACGGTCAATGATCACCCAAATGCTATCATAACCTCTTGAGGTGCGAGAGAGTTTGGTAATGAAATCCATGGCTAGGTTCTCCCATTTCCACATGGGAATTTCAGATTATTCAAGCAAACCAGAAGGACGTTGATGTTCGGCTTTGACTTTGGAGCAAGTTAGACATTAGACATTTTGCAACATAGAGTGCAATGTCTTTCTTCATACCGGGCCACCAAATATTGTTGGCGAAGATCTTGATACATTTTATCCGCACCGGGATGAACAGAATAACTAGTCTTGTGTGCCTCATTCATAAGAAATGCACGGAGATCATCACGATCAGGAACCGAAATACAACTCAAGTAGTAGAGTAAGCCATTAGGTTTGGATTCAAGCTGAAGTTCAACAACACACGACATTTCCTCGTACATGTTACCCTCGGTGACTAAGACGTGTTGAGCTTCTAGGATACGATTCTGAATGTCGGTTTGAATTCTGACACAATAAAGCATGACATGATCCTTACAACTCAAGGCATCGGCTACGACATTCGCTTTGTCGGGATGGTAGTCGTAGTCGTTAAGAAGTTCAACCCAACGTCGTTGCCTCATGTTGAGTTATTTTTGGTTGAAGATGTGTTGAAGACTTTTGTGATCAGTGAACACCACACATTTCGTGCCATAAAGATAATGTCTCCAAATCTTCAATGCGAATACGACCGCACCCAACTCAAGATCGTGCGTCGTATAATTCTTCTCATGGATCTTGAGTTGTCTTGACGCATAAGCCTTGCCTCGTTGCATGAGAACACAACCGATACCTTGGTTCGATGCATCACAATAAACAACTAGGTCATCATTGCCATCAGGAAGAGTGAGAATAAGAGCATTGCACAACTTTTGCTTGAGGATTTGAAAGGCTTCTTCCTATTTCGGTCCCCACTCATAAGGTTTACCTTTGTGGGTTAAGACGGTGAGAGGGACGGCAATCTTAGCGAAGTTTGAGATGAACCGTCAGTAATAACCCGCTAGTGCAAGAAATGAACGAACTTCAGTAGGAGATTTAGGGGCACTCCAATTTTTAACAGTTTCAATCTTAGCACGATCAGCATGAATTCCCTTGTCATTAACAACATGACCTAAGATAGAACTTTTTTTAGCCAAAATTCACACTTCAAGAATTTGGCATATAGTTGTTCTTTCCTCAAAAGGTCTTGGAACGGAGTTTGGTTTTGATGACATGGCGGAGACGGTGGAATTGGGACGATTGGTGAGTAGCTGATGGCCGATAATGGCAGTGGAGAGGATAAGAATTTCTTAGTGGAAATAAGGCTCTGATACCATATGTAAGTATCAATACAATTGTGAATTACATCATGAATCAAGGCTAATAATATAGCCATTTACAAGAGGAATTCTAGGAACTATTTAAGGAAGATGTTACAACATTGACTAATTATATTTGACATAATATTATATGGAGGGAATTAAGAATTGGAGAGTGATTCAAGAAGAACTCTCCATAATAGAGACCATGTATGTAATTAACTCTAACTCTAATAATAATAATAATAATAATAATAATAGTAATAATAATATATAGTAGTAGTAATAACAATAGTAATAGTAATAACAGTAATAGTACTAGTAATAGTACTAATATAGTAATAATAATATATCCATCGGTTGTGATTATGATAAGCATCCAAGTATCATCCAAGTATATTCATCTAATAAAAATTAAGGAGGTATCTAAAAGTAGATAAACCAATAAGCTGTTTGGAAAAAAGCCTTTTAAAAGTCAAAAACCGTCGAACTAACAACCAATTTTTGAAAACAAGTCAATTTTTTTAATAACAGCTAACTCGCACACTCACTAAATTGTATTTCTAAACCTACTAGAGTAAAACTCTTAACCACTTGAAAAGAAACACAACTATATAGACCCTGATATCACTAGGCTAACTTTGGTTTGAAAAGAGTCATGTATCTATGTAAGATCACTTCCCAAATTCAATTTCCAAAAGAAATATTTGGTCATGGATCAACTAAACTATGATCATAATGATGACACCAATTATAATATCTCAAGAGGGTTTTGTTTTCAGCCTTGGAATCATACATCCTTTTCTCCGGTGGGGTGCCACCATTTTCTTGTAAATTTGTGTGCATACATGTGTGTGTGTGGGGGTCAAGCAACCCCCATTACTTGCACCAACGTAGCTATCATCTACATGCCACCAACCTCCGTTTACTGCAGAGATTGTTGATTGTGTGGTGGAATGGGCCATGCCATGCATGGTGAACAGTTAACCATATTGGTTACACAGGGTTTGTGTACAGACAAGAAACTAGATAGCCCTACTGGGTTTCAAAGGACAAGTTGGTTAGAATTTAATAGCCAAGATTCTCGGATCCACTTCCATTATCGTCAACTGCTACTGGTTCCATTGTTATGGGTCGGCCCCTGTGATCAAAACACAATCATTGTCTTACCGTCCCGTCTTTGATCCTTTCACAACTATTTTGCCCTTTGTGCGCACTTAAGAGGAATGGGATCCATCAACTATATAATTGTTACTTGATTAATTAAGGTTGCTTTGGGGAATTTAAAGATAATCCAGAGGTCATGATCATATCGATCTCGCGGTTCTTGATTTTTTTTTTTGTTTGTTTTGTCTTTCGTCAACGAAATTCCTATTACTACATTATTTTGATGCACCATGTTCACATCTCATAGATGGACCTACATGAAACCCATGAGTACCTTAATGGAAAAAATAAGATAAAAGTAACTCTTTTATTGAAGTCCATGAGTACCTTAGTGGAAAAAATAAGATAAAAGTAACTCTTTTATTGAAGTTGTCTACCGAAAAAGTTATGTTATTGTTGTTCATACCCTGGTTTAAGAGACTATGAATAAGTTTTCTTTTTTCATGTAACCGTGAGAATCAGTTATCAGAAACTCACGGGGCAATGCCCTTCTAACAAACAAGATAAGGTAAGGTGGTCTTCAAGGAGTTGAAGATAGAAAACAAGTGGAAGCTCGATTTGAACCTGATCTGCATAGAGACTTAGACGCTAGACTTGAGTATGTTGTTACATGTTGAAACTCATTTTCGACACGGCTATGATAGTGAAGGAAGATAAGGTAAAATGCAACTTGCACCGGTCAGTTGGTCTTCAAGGAGTTAAAGGTAGAAAACAAGTGGAAGCTTGATTACCTGATCTGCTAGAGGGACTTAGACGCTAGACTTGAGTAAGTTGTTACATGTTGAAATTCATTTCCGACATGGCTATGATAGTGAAGGAAAATGATGGAAGTCGATAAAGACTTTTTACCAGCTAGCCACATGACTGATGTACATTCCCTGTGATGTGTCTAAACAATGATCATATGATAAAGGCTTCGTACCTACACATGGTCTTGTGGGTTCTATAAATAGATAATAATCATATGTGGAATTTTCATTACTTTTTTATCCAACTTATGTGGGTAATCGATTGAAGTTCATCTACATAACATATTTATAAAAGATATCACTTATATTAATATAAAATTGAAGGAATCAAATTCAATCCAATCCCAAAAAGGAAGACATGATCTTTGTTGTAAAAGGATACTTAGACCAATCTTTTTCAAAGAATACCAATGACTGGATCGATGCAATATGCTTGCTTTCTTTCTTTCTTTCTTTATCCATCATCCAATCTATGAATAATAATTACCCTTGATTTTGATTTAAGAAAGACTAATCTCGTATCTTATTCCATTAATCATTTCACATATGTATGTACTTCCCGGTACTTAACTAAATTCTTTCATCATATATATCCAAGAAACTGTTTCGATCTCCAGGAATCAACGAATCAAGAAGACGGGAACTAATAACTCCATTAATTATCATAAATCTGATGTTTAAGCACAAACTACCAACATAATATTATATGGTAAGTTATAAAGAAATTTAGTAATAGGAAAAAGAATAATGACAAAAGTAACCTAGCTAAACATCAACCTAGGGTGGTGTTTAATTAGGTTTCTCTATCATTACTCTAAGAGAAAATACAAGAGAATGATCATAAATTTTTGGATTGTTTAATGCAATGCAAGAAACCACAATGAGTATACACTGAGGATATAATTATATGGATGAAAATTAAATGAGGTTAATTGACAGTTAATTAACTAGTTAATACAATAAACTAGCCATTGCTTCTTGCAGCCATTCTTCCTCTTCATCATAATCTTGCTTCATCTGCATGAATAAACATTCAAATCATTTATTGTTTCCTATAATTAAAGATAATTATATAATAATTAAATAAACAGGTTATACAAATTATACCAGAAAGTTGTTGGTGTATAGGTGTGGAATCTCTTCTTCAAAAGGATTATTGGCAGTGTTGATGCTGGGAAGCACTTGATCTTCACATGGTTGATGATCATTATCATGATGATGATGATGATGATGATGATGATGATCGTTGTTGTTCTTCGCAAACCTCCCTCGCACTCGTATGCGCTTGTCTGCTAACGTCTTTCGGCATTCATACTACATGATAATTAATCCATCGAGAATTAGCTTAATCAATGTGTTTACAAGTACTTAACTTTCATTTTGTTGTAGTTAAGGTAGATCTAGGATTTCATGTCACTAATATTTATTATCATTACAAAATTCTGCAATTTTTTTTAACTTCAACACTACATAAAAAGTTTTTCCAAGTTATACATACCTACTCTCTATGATTTTTAAACAAATCAGAGTTAATTACACTATAACACAAATTACTCTCACTTTCTTATAATTTATATGTAAGAAAAAATAATGTTTTCATCATAATAATTTAACATGCTTTGAAATTTTTACCATGTATTATAAGTAATCTTTTATAGATCCCATCATTATTTTATATATTGCAGAATGTTATTATACATATAACCATAACAAGTGAGAGTATATTAAATATTTATAAGTTTTCACATTACATATTTTGGTGTAATAAACCAAAAAGATACCTTAATGGTTTTGTTGAAGTTCCTTTGGTTTCTCTTCTTGAGATACCTCATGATCTTGTCCTTCCTTTCTTCGGTGGAATACCTTCCGACCTTCAACGTCGGTTCTTCGATTTCTTTACTTGTTTTCGGGCTCTCGGTTTCCTGTTCAAGAAACATGTAAACAACAATTATTATCATATAATAAAACCCTAAATTGAGTCACAAAATCTAAAGAAATAAGAGAAATTTATGAAATACTTATAACTTTCCCAAAAAAAATCTTGAATTCTTTAAAAAAAAATACCAAAATATTTTAACACCTTTAATTAAGCTAATTAATAGTATCTTTTGCATGTAATATGTAACATGCAAGATCAAAATTAGCAAAAGTAAACAAAATTCATGAAGAAATTTGCATACCCAATTATTAGTTGCAGGGGGATATGCCGACCATGAGTTGTAGCCACCGCTGCTACAAAAAAGATCATCTTGTTCAACTTTTTGATAGTCGGTTTCTGCGGGAATGCTACTGAATCCGGTGGGTGATGTCGGAACCACCATCTCGGAAACCCCAAATCTCTCCGGGAATGAATTTTTCCATGATGAAGATCGAGATAATGGAGTAGTGACGTCATATTCCGGTGTCATTGTGATCCCATACTTGTCTAAGAAACCGGAGGAAGTAGTGTCATCATACCACATTGGTAGGGTGGTTGCCGGAGTTTGAAAGTCGCCTTGGAAGTTGTGAACCTTAGAGATGTAGGCCATATATTGAGAGCTAGCTGTGGATGTGATTTTCCGGCCAGTGATACCCTAGTTAATGTGGAGTTATGCATGGCGGGGTATTTATAGGATACCGACATCATGCGGCTATGAAGGAATTTTGGAGAGGACCCATATTTGTATATTTGGTAACATAATAATTTAATAATTCCCCAATGACCATGAGGGTATTTCAGTCAAACCCTAGTCTTTCACTCTTGTAATCTTAGAGCATATTTTGATTTTGAACATTTGGTATTAGGATAATCAAATTATATATGTAGTTCCATTATTGTTTTTCTATGCATATAGAACTAACTTTTTTATTCTTTTTAGAAATGAGGGTACGCGGGTTTGGACGAGGTAGTAGCAAGGTTTGCACCCGTGATAGAATTCACTAACTCTTAAGCGCGTAAAGGGAGTAACGATAGCTAGATATGTTGGACATGGTGATCAAAATACTGATCGGAGCAAATCATGGCAAATTATGCCACTGTTCGTGGTGATGGCTCTCGGCCCACCACTTTAGGGTTGAGGTGTGGCCCCAATACTACAAGGCAAGCGCCTCGTAATCGTGATGTTGAACCTATCTTACGCTCGCAGGAGACGGGTAAGTTGAGACAGTATGAAAGTATTTACAAATGAACTTGGACTAATGTTTGGTGTATTGTATATGTCTTACTTTTGCAGGTTTCTAGACATGCATGTAGCCAAGGAGCGGAGTGTTGGAGGCTACAAGAAACTATACCTCTTTGCTCTTACGCCCTTGGTCTTTCTGCGAAGGTATTTTTTATATAAGGTCATCACTTTTGATCACCGACAAAGTACTGATCATGTGTATAAAGTTTTATGTTTGTAGGTGATTGCATTAGAAGAAAATTTTGGGGTGATGCAAAAAGGAGCAATAGGCACAACATGAGGAGAAGTAGACACAAAAGGAGGAGCAGTCACGAGATCTGGTTATAGGAATACTAATCGTAGCTCGGGACATCGCCAAAACCGCCCTCAAAACAGAGACAACCATAACAATCCCGTTCTTATTCTGGCTCCAATCACACACCATGTTCTACCTCCCAGTTCTCTCAGCCGCCATGGTATTATCAACAACCACAACCTGCTTGGCAATCACAACCACCTAGACCAGTGTACCAGCAGAGTCACAGATAACAGACAACGCCTCATCCACTCACCTACAGCATCATGGGCCCTTTCCTAGCTCACACACGTATAATCCGCATGTGTTTCAGACCTCTGTGACCTCGTTCCCTCCAAGACACTTATATGACATCATCAAATGGATGTGAAGAATGCCTTTCTTCATGGCTCTCTTCACGAGACAGTATATATGAACCAGCCTTCGGGGTTTATCAACTCTCTAACACCTAGATTATATATGTAGATTTCAAAAGTGTATATGGCCTTAAAGAGGCTCCTCTTGCCTAATATCAGTGGTTCGCCACATACTATTGGTTTTCATAATAGTCGTTCAAACTCTTCATTTTTATTTATCGACATGGCTACGATACCACTTTTCTCTTGCTCTATGTGGATGAGATTATTTTTACCGGATCCTCCATGAATTGGTACATCGCCTTATCGCTTCTCTAAGTTTTGAACTTGCTACGAGTGACTTGGACCATTTACACTATTTTTTGGAGATCATTGCTACTCGTAATGAGGAAGGCATGTTTCTATCTCAAACACAGTATGTCCGAGACATTTTAGATCGTGCAAAGATGTCTAATTGTAAGCCGACCACCACTCCAGTTGATACTAAGTCTAAAGTTGGTCTTTCAAGGCCCTACTTGAAGAACCCTCGTTATATCAATGTCTTGTCGGTGCTTTACAGTACCAACTATTTACCAGACTAAACATTTCATATGTAGTTCAACAGGTGTGTCTATACATGCATGATCCGCGAGAACCACCTTTTAATGCACTCAAACGAATTCTCTGTTACATTAAAGGCACTTTGGATCATGGGCTACAACTATATGTATCATCCACATCTCGTCTAATAGCATATTCTAATGCTGATTGGGGAGGTTGTCAAGATACACGTAGATCCACTTTTGGCTATTGTGTGTTTTGGGTGATAATTTGGCCTTCCAAGCGCCAAGCTATTGTCTATCGCTCTAGTATTGAAGCTGAATATCACGGAGTTGAAAATGTTAATATGTTGCTGAAACATGTTGAATACTTAATCTGCTCCTTGAGCTTCAGTGTCTATTGCTTCGGACCTCTATTGTCTATTGTTACAACGTTGGTGCGTCTATCTATCCACTAACTCGATACAACATCAGCGTACCAAAACATATTGAGATTAGCATTCATTCTGTTCGGAAAAAGTGGTCATGGGCCAGCTTTGGTTCTTCATGTTCCATCAACCTCCCAATATGTCGATATCTTCATCAAGGGTTTGTCGTTGATAAGCCCTAAATTATACATGTTTTGCATGCATAATAATCCTCATATTATGATACTAATTGACTAATAGCCTTGCAATTGATACTTAAAGTGTTTATATTTTACAAATTGTAAGTTATTCGGTGTCCCAAGGTAAACAGAGCAAAAACCAGCTTAAAACATGAAGAAATCAAGCTTTTGGAGGACCAAACCCGAGCATTGACCCCTAAGAAGTCAAACCCGGTCAAAGGAAGTCAAACCAGCATCTAAAAGACGAAACTGGGAAGCATGGGAGGGATGCACGATGCACGGTCGTGCATCTCATTGCACGGTCGTGCATTGGCTTCCCTTGCTCCCCAAGGCCCAGTACACTGTCATGTATACCCTGTTTGATTCCCGAGGTGTTTGCACGCCCGTGCAATCCAATACACGGCCGTGCATTGCTTATTTTGAGGCCTATAAATAGATGGCTTGGGTTCTTCATTTCATACACCACAACACAATCAAAGATAGAGATAATAGTTCGTTTCTAGCAGTATTAGAGTAGTAGTAGTGAGTAGAGGGGCTATTCCTCCTTGTTCCACAATAGGGGAGCCTACGAAACTCAGCGTTACGCTAGTTAGCATAGCCATTCGTGGCTAAGCTTCTTATATTGCTAGGGTGAAGATAATGTTTGGTGCATGTTAATGTTTGACGTATTAATCTAGTGGTATGTTTATGTCTTTAATTATTCGTCCTTAAAACCACCATTTGGTGGGCTTTTATTACTGTCTAAATCCGTCTTTATATTTGTGAGTGTTCTTGATTTTAAAGTGTAGGATCGTAAAACCTTTTTAATCAAACTTCCTTTGAAGCTTGTACGTCTTTATACAAGCAGAGATTGATAAGCCCAGGCTTGGTCAACATTATTAAGGTCGTACGTATTTATACAAACTCATTATGCGGCCAAGAATTGGTGAACTCATGTTGGAAACGGTACGTCTTTATACTCGGTCTCATTTTTACACCGCTTCCCGGTGAACAAAGTATAATCACCTATTTAACTTTAGTACAAAGCATTTACGTTCGATGTCTTAAACCAACCTGGAGATGACCATTCGAAGGGTTGAGGGTAACTGTTGTCCCTAACGGGAAGCACTACTATTTTAATTTAAAGATTTTAATTCGTGAATCAAATGTCGTGAGGACGAGGCTCTAGCGGTGACCGGGGTCACAAGTTTGTAATAGTCATATCACTGGATTAGTCAACTTAACATTATTATGTACCAAGCTGATTCGAAGTCCGAAGCAATACTCTTCGTGACCTGATCATTTCCGAGATATTTACTTTCTTGTTGTTTACTATTCCGATATTTACGTTTCTGTTACACACATCACGCACGTTTTTACTTTTCTGTTATTTATTTTACCGTTATTTACTTTTCTGTCATTTACTATTCTGCTTCACAAGCACACAAAACTCACTCGCTAATTGATCCGGCTAAACGATAACGAAAGTTGAGTACTGAAACTCGACCGTGTCTATTGGTTCGATACTTGGTTCTTACCTAAACTATATTACGCTGTGATAGGTACGCTTGCCTATTGTGTGTGTTTTTAAGTTAAAGTAATAATCATTTTATAAATTTAAAACATGATCTCGTAAAAGCATCATAAAAATATATTATATTTTTATATATTAAAAACGACACATCAGTCGTCATCTCTGTTTAATGATTTTCTCTCAAGTTTGAATGTTCGTCTTCCTTCTGTTCAAAGGGGTGTAATAGATCTTGTAATTTAGGGTTATGCTCATTAGACTTAGACAGATTAAGGTTTTGTATTAGAGTGTAACTAATGTTTCTATATATACTAATTTACATTGTTTGTTGGAGGATACACACAATACAAACCTTTTAATAATCATTGAGAACTAGTAAATTTGTCAAGAATTAATATGTAAATATAGATAAGAAGTAGTAAAATTAAAACTAAAACATATTTTTCTTGAAGAATGATTTTGTATGTATAATGTTTAAGAGAAAGATGAAGAAATTAATGAATAGGATTGTAAGAAACAAGGGTGAAGACTATTTAACTCACCCCCACTAAAGCACCCAAAAGATATCTGACCTAATTCCTAGACCTAGAATCTAGCACGTGCTCTATCCACCCCACTTTCCTACTTTCTACACTAGCTCTATCTTTTTCCATGTACGAAAAACCAACTAATATGCAATCTTTTTATGACCCGCCGTTAAAATTGGATTATTTAATAATAGTTCGAAAACTAAAAAGATATATATTAAATTCAAAATAAAATATGATGTTTTTTATGGTTTGATATGTATCTGTAATGTTAATTAAATATCAAGTTTAAAAAATGAAACAGGAAGCTTAAAATAAATAAAATATAAAACCTTGAAGTAGTAAATGAGATTAAAAAAAAAACTTTTTGAAAATCCGGTCCAACCACCGATCTGTAATATTAATTAGCCGACCCAAATAAAGATGGTTTAAGAGTACTCAACCCAATCAATAGTGTAGACAGTTTCTAGCTAATATGAGATTATCATTTTAGAATTAGGGCATTTTAATATAGAGGTAACTTAACACAATAATAACAAATTGTCTCAAATGTTTTAGTAGTCACTCAACTTTTATTATGTGTTCTAATTTTGTAATTTTTTTTATAAATGTTAAATTTTTTAAATGATGTGTGGAACACATGAATCATGGTTTCTCTTTACTGGATATTTTTTTTATTTCAACTTAAATTGAACAATTACGAAATTTTATTATTATTCAGTAGATTTTTTTTCTTCATTATTACCTTCTCCTCGCTAAATAGTAATTAGGATTCATATATTTTTCATCTAAGTCATTTAATTTGAAAAAAAAAAAAGTTAACATTTATTAAAAAAATTCACAAGATTAACACCTAAAAAGTTAAGTGACTTTAGATGAAAAAATTAATTAAATGATTTTAGTGAAACATTGGGGAAATTTGGTTAGTATTATTTAATATATATTCTTGATTTTCTTAATTAGTCACTATTAATTTTTCTTAAAAGGTTATCTTTATAAATTATTTATACTTTTATTTCTTTAAAATCGTGTCATATTTAAAAAATATTCTTTTACATTTGTTTAAACTTTGTAATTTTCAAACTTTTCTTTGTATAATTCATATATGAAGTTGATTTGGTATACCAAAATTATGATATTTAGTTATGAAGCCGCTATTAAGAAAACTAAAGGTCTCAAGAAGTAAAATTAAAACAACTCTTGTTACTAAAGTTATGCCTGACCACTTTAAGCATTGATGAGAAAAAAGGAGAGATTATATGGGTATCAGGTGCCTCTGTTTCCTATTCCATAGCCATTGCCATCACTATCAGCCCCGAATGTATGTCCAATGAGGCATAATTGCGGTTCGTTTTCTTGACTCTCGAACGTTAACACATGCAGAAAGACACCAATATCGACATCAATAGGATAAAGTCGCGATAATCATCTATAATTCTGCCTTTTTCTGATCAAACGGAAAATGATTTGCTCAAAGATTTGTTTTTCTTTGGCCCAGAATATTAACATTCGCGTTGAACTGTTTATTCATGTTGAACTGTTTAATAAAACAGGTTATATTAATCAACCCAAAACCTGATTATTTTCGTGTCGTGCCAAATTAGTTTACATTTAGTTAACAGGTCTATATATAAACCTAGGACGTATCAAGTTCCTAACGCGATGACCCTACCGCCTAGAGAGTTGGTCAAAGCCTCTAAGGATGGTCAAAAAACAAGTCATTTGGTTCAAGATCTCAGAGAACAAATAGTCATGTCTAAGAAGGAAATAGTTTAGTGGGCTGCAAAAAGATATGCTATAGTCTAAATCAAATTAAAGAAGAAAAATGGGATAAAATTTTAGTGTTTGGCTGCAGCTTTGGTGAAGGGTTCCGACTTCCAACAAGTAGCTGGTGAAAGATACATATTGCCTTGAGAAAGTGAATTTTGGAATTGGCATCAAATCTTAACCTGCTAGATATTATTCATAAACATATACAACAAAAGGACAAACAGAAAATAACATTTATATATAAACAATAATAGTTCTAGACATACATATTCTTGCATTCAACAACATAGTATCACTTTCTTTGTTATGATCAGCCTATCTTTATGCAGCACATCTATACATATATGTTCAATCGGGTCGCCTTCTAAATGTGCCTTCGACTAAAAGCTCAATAAAATACCCCTCAATAATTATAAAAAAAAAAGGTCAACTCAAAAACCCACCAGATTGACCCTAGTCCAACCCATTTAGCTAAAAGTGGGCATGGCTTCGATGCAAACTGTTCGAAACCCATTTAGATTAAACCCAAACCCGTGAATTTAATGTTCATGGTGGACTTTAAACTAACACTCCTATTTATGGGGATACTCTATCTAAAGCAATAGAAACAAGGAATAAAGATTCGAAGTTAGGCGAAAGCAAAAGAGGAAATTGAGAAACAGAAAATTACTATGCAAAAAAGTTTAAACTCAATTTGGAAAAAATTAACATTTGTCTTTTCATGCAATAAAATTATTCCAAATTAAAACAAGATCAATTCAAAGATTGAAACCCAGAGAATATTTCATCAGATCTTAAGAGGAAATTCTTCACAAAGAGATGGGGCACACAATATATGAGCGATAACGGATTAAAGATCAAAAGTGAAACATATGCATATGACTAATGAAACCCATCTCAAAAAAAGACAAGGAAAGAAATATACAAAAACTTAAACACAAAAAATGTTTTTTTTTAAACTTAAACATTGCAATGAGTAATTGAAACAAGCCATTGGTTTATTGGTCATGATCTAGATTAAGATATTCAGAAATTTACACTTCATACAGGAATAAAATCAGGTCAAACTAAACCTAAACAGCCATTAGCTTCCCAATTACATGGTTTAATCCTTAAATCTTCATTTCAAGTGATTCTTAAACCTTGTAATCCTATTATTGAAAGAAGACAAAAGTTAAATTCTGAAATTATTGGGAAGACTGATGTAGTAGAGGTGGAAATTTCAACCCATTTACTAAAGAATGGGTTGATTCGGGCTACGTTACATCTCTAACGGGTCAAATGCATAAAATCAAACCTTTAGCTAAAAAGAAAACGGGTCAAACAGGCCGAAAGTCGGCCGAAGTATATTCAAACAGGCCAAGGCGCAAGGCGCTTAATAAGAGTGCGCCAGAGAAAAACAAAGCGCACTTGTATTCTAGGCCATTTTTAGCAGTTTTAGACATGTTATAGGTTGGTTTAGGCTGTTTTAGACTAGTGTAGACTGTTTTTTTGACTTGTTTAGACTAGTTTAGACCGTTTCATACAGAGTTTTCTCAGATTTTGGCCTATTTTATCCAGTTTTTTGCGCCTTGCTGCATGCAAAGCGGTTTTGCTGCGCCTAGGCGTGCGCATTTGGCGCCTTTGACTACTAAATTAGATAAATTGTCATTTTGATTTACTGAAAATTAAGGATTCCATCCTTTTATTTTATAAATTACACAGATATTTAAACCTTATCCTGTGCAAAAGGTTTGCATTCATGTCCATGTGTTCGATATGTTGTGCAGGGATTCAATTTTGCTCATGCTTTCAGATTTCCAAGGTAGGGTTCAAATTAAATTGGAGTTCTGCATAATAAGTTTGAATTTTGGGGGTTTTATGGCGGGGTTATGGTGATGGTTTTGGCGGATGTCAGTGGTGTTTTACGGTGACGGTATGAGGTTGATTGTGGTGGAGGGAGGGAGAGAAAGAGAAGGCATGTTTAAAGATCACTTTGTGGATAACGGGCTTCATCTCCAGTGCATTAGGTGGCTGTATGTGGTGATTTGAGGGTGGCCGGTGAACAGTGAGACACAGATTGCAGACCCGTAAGGGTGGGGGGTTAATTGGTCTTTTTACTTCTGAGTGAAATGGCCACTTTTCCCTCATGTGCACTGCACATGAAAGTGCTTAACAAAGTTTTTCAACAGCCATCCAAATAAACAACCACCCGTTTATGTTACAAGTTTCAAAATAAGGACTATTTGTGTAATTTTTATACGCAAAGGATGGAATCCCTAATTTTCAGAAAACGTTTGTGTGATTTAATCCTTACATTATAGATTACTTATATAATAATCTTTAAAAATTGGACAAAATTGGACCAAAAGTATATCAGGTCACCCCCAACCGTTTTGACCATTACCCAACCTGCCTGAACAACCCAATTTGCCACCTCTAACATTTAGGCTAAAATAACACACACACACACACAGACAGAAGCAGGGCACTCACGCTTATTAAAATAACAAATCTCAACCAACGATAACCTCATTGTTTGTTGCGATTTAGTAGAGCTTGAAATGATAGATAAAGATCCTTGTTATCAGACCCGAATATTTCTTCTGCCTTCCTCAAAGTCTCCTGAAAAGACAGAGCAGGATAAAAATTAGAGTAAAAAAAACAGAAGTCAACCGACATCACATGCCAACAGAAGATATACTATACTCACCTCACGAGATTGCTTCTGAGCATTTAACTCCTTTATATTTGCTAAAAAGGCACTGAATTGCTCATAAGATAGTCGACTCCTGACAGTGAGAAAGATATTTAGCATGTCTCAATGAATAACCACTTAAAAACATCCCAAAATAATTGTTCTAAAACTACTTTCAGAATCTTCCAATACATAAAATGAAAAAATGATCTGGGATTTTATTGTACTGATGATTCACCTTGCTTGACGGAAGACCTCTTTTCCATCAATCTTAGCAGCACGACCTTAAAAAATAAATATTGAACTAAATAAACCACATAGCAAAACATAAAAAAGCAAAAACAAAACAATCTTTAGCATCTATAGCATAGTTGTCAATAGCGAATAGCGGTAAATAGCGACAAGCAACCTATACGCTACGTAGCGAATAGCGGTAAATAGCGGGCGCTATTTCACGTTTAGCGATACACTGCTAGAAATTTTTAGAAATATTTTATATTCAAATATTGTAGGATTTGTAGCAATTATAATCAATAACCATCTAAATCTTCATATATTAGGGTTATTAGCAACCCTATTTATATTAATCAAGTAAAAAACTGGTTAAAAACATAAAAAAAATTAAAAAAAAGGGAATATTCGCTATTTGGTCGCTATGTCGTCGCTATTTGGAAATAGCTGAAGTCTGTCGATTCGCTATGTAGCGCGCTATTGACAACTATGATCTATAGGAGTAATTAGATTTTGCTGAGGTGTAAAGCCTTCAAACCTGGTATTGGGGGCCCACGAGGAGGAGAATTTCCAGCTGAAGATTGCTGACTTGATGGATACCATGATGATATTGTGGTACGACCTTCATATTGCATTTTTGTTGGGGATGTAGTACCAGAAGCAGAATACCTTCTAGGGGACACGCTTGTAGAGATTGTTTTGGGGGTTGCAGTTGGAGTTACACGTGTGTTGATATATGGTGTCCCAGAAAACCTTTGACCAGCAAGCTTTGAAGCTGTAATTGGAAGGATAATTATTTATATCTCAATTGGTATTACGAGAGATTAAGTGTGAGCCACAAGACACTCAATCGGAAAAAAAAAAGTTCTAGTACCGTCATCATGTATGTTTGCACTATCAATAGAGCCACTATAAGAATGGTGCCTTCTATAGCCATTTGTCTCTTCTCCTGCAGGGTATGAGTAACATCAGTAGAGTAAATCACAACCGCAGCCAAAGTGTATTTTTAATGGGTGCAGTCTCCTAAATTATTTTAATTCAAAAAAAAATAGATTATTATCGTAGTAAGTAATAACAAAGTTTTTAAACATATTGAACAAATTAACTATCCATGAAAAAATGAACAACAAATGTTTATAGGTCAACCCAACCCAACCTGTTTTAGCTTGTACTAAAAAACAAGTTTCAATCCAAACACAATTTGACCTGGTTACCTGAAGGCTTAATCCTAATCGGGTCGATATTTGAAAAGGGTTTGGATGAAGATGCTTGGCGACTTAGTTAACAAGAAAGGTTTAAACAGCTAGGAGATAAAGATTAGTTATGGTTTATTTAAATGTTTATCGGTTTTATTAGATAGGACGATTATCCAGTTGGTTTTTAATAACTGTTTAATGAGTTTGAGTCTAAATAGAATAGGATTAGTCTGCTTGTTTATCAAGGGTTCTTTAGTTATAAATAGGGACATTGTATTGGTTTTATGTGTGTCGAAGTTTATAATAAATCAGAAAGAGTCGATCGGTGTTTTTAGATCAATAAACGTGTTCGTGATTCTTGGGCCTGATTTCCTTACCCACCCACCCAATCCGCTGGTTTTTCCACCTCTATAGAAGACAGGGAACAATATATTTGCAAACAAAAGGAATACCAACAATATAATCTCTTATCTAAGAAAAGAAACAATTGAAAAATATTTCCAATCAAACTTAAGATTTACCTTTAACCGGATAAGCTTTGGGAGCAGAATGGTCATAGGTGCCTATATCTACAGTTGCTGCCGACTGAAGATACAACACATTGAAAGGTTATAATTGGTTCAGCAGAAATAGGAGTTTATTTTCGAATTTCGATTAGGGCAAGCATGACCAGACCCATGAAATGCAAGGAAGAAGGGAAGACAGAATAATGGTACAACAATCTTACAGTTGAATCATTGTCGTTCAATGACTGCATTAATTGTCTCTTGAACGCCTCCAGCTGTCAAATATATAGAAATTAAAAACACTCTGAATACAATATGAAATATAATGATCTCGTTGAGTCATTGCTGTATCTGAAAAGAGAAGCAAAATAAGTGGATTCATAAAAATGGTTTTGAATCATGTGTCAAATTATCCCAGATTTCTTCATCATGGATTACTACATTGGTTACCCTTTCAATGAATACATGTATGCTGATAGTTTTTAGCAAAATTATACTTTATGAAAGAGGCCATGCACAAGAGAAAACAGCACAGGTGCACGTACACAGAGTATACAAAGTTGCAGCAGCTAATTGGTGCTGGAAACTGAACTAGAAAATGACAGGAATAAGAAAAAGTAAAATTTTGTAGATGAAATTAGCATTGGAGATTTCATAAGCTCTTTCACAGTTGCTAACTTTATATAGTGTCAATGGTTGAAGTCGCGCATAAATTATTAGTTCTGATTTAGCATTCAGTACATTCATTAGAAAATACAAGTCAAATTCAAATAGAGGATGAATAGTAATTGATAGTAGCATCTATCAGATGCTTCATAGGCAACTAACTATTGCTCTAATGCTCTCTCCAACACTCAGTCAAATTTGATCTCTGTCAAAATGATGAAACAGCCCAAACTACAACTTTTTAACATTTGTTTTTACTTTTTAGTCAATTCAAACCTTTTAGGGATCACTATATCTGCTATCTGCAATCATCTGACCTTTTGAAAAAAGGGAAAATATAGCTATTTCATAGATTTTAACGTTGACAGTGATCACTTAATCAACTTATTCAGAGAAATCACACATACATGGCCTCGTACAAACAAATTAATGTCGTTAATGAGAAGTCAAATTCAAGAGCTAATCTAGGAGTCTACATAAGAACAAAATTAATCCATGTAAAAATAGTATTAACATAATGCAATGTTCGTTGCCTATGGAAATGGTGAGCAATAATGTCAATCCGCAAACAGGTGCAAAACTGCAAATAGCGTCTGAAAATTAGTATAATTTCAAAGCTTCAGATGCATGAAATGTGATTTCCTAAACAAACTATATCATCACAAAACCAGACCTATCGTAACATGCTTCAAAATCTAGGGCTAAACATACACCGTGAACACACATGAGCTATGGACAAAAATAATCAGTTTTCAAATTAGTAATTAGCCCTAGACATAATGCCACCATCAAAAGGACTATCAGCATCACAGTAGGTATGAAATAAGAAATTACATCGGAGCAGAAATGATAAATTAGCCAAATTAAGAAATGCAAACAGGAAGAGAAAGCAAAATTCAAACCTTAGCTAAATCGCGCCCTAATTTCTTAGTAGTCACAGCCAACGAATCTCTCTCCTCCGCAAGTTTCGTCTTCATTCATCAAATAACAAATAGGTTAAGCACAACCACGAGCCAAAATTACACAAAAAGCGAGAACAATTAACAGAAGGAATAATCTAGAAACCGACTTACATTATCCTCAAGCGTAATCTGCAACCGCAACTGAACATTATGACATGTCTGCTGAAGTTCGGAGACTTTTTCTTCGAGTTCCATTATAACTCGATCCTTCTCGTTCAACTTATGCCTCAACCTCCCTGCCTCCGCCTCCAGTTTAGAAACGCGTGAAGCCAGCGCCATTGAAGTGATCTTCCGAGCAAGATCTAACTGGTCGTACGGATCCGCGGGGATTACCGATAGTATCTCATCAGGTAGGTTAAAATCCGGGCCGCTGGCCGTACTGTACTCCGACATCAAGTCTTCGATCAGAAACCCTAACTATTTCCCCAAATCTTCTCTCTGGATGAACAGAATCGAAGTTAATTGCTGTGTAATATTGGCAGCAGCCTGTGCATATTCTAGCACACGATTTATTAGGTATGAAGATGATTGATGTCAAGTCCCAACAACTATTTCGGACAAAACCATGGAGAATATAATATAAAAGATGCAAGAATAGTCCTTCTACTATTCTCATACTACATTTTCTGTCCAATAACTATTTCTGTTTTCATATGTTTGTTTCAAAGCATAAATCTATTAGCAAAATTGTTCTTTCAAACTCAAAGTATACTAGGTTTCAATGATTATGTCCATTTTTTCATATGTCCGTTTCAGTTAGTTTTGATGAAAATTTTGAGTTGAACAATTAACTACGGTTTAGATAAACGACTAACCAAACTGACCGGGCTGTGTTGAAGTTTTTAAAATGATAAAAAGTTTTTTTTTTGTTTTTTTTTTATTATTAGTTTGTATTGAAGTTTTTAAAATAATAAAAATGATTCATTATTATAGTACATATACATAACTACATGTTATGAAAATGTAAAAGAAGTATATAAATAATAAGGTCAAACAGTCAGTTTAGTTTACACAGGCGGTTCCAAGTTTCAAGCTGGATCGAATCGTTAAACTTTCAAACCGTGAAAATCAAACTGCTTAGATCTTAAAGCGGCCGACCTGAGACGGTTCAGTCGGTTTCAACGATTTTTTAACGCCCTACATGTAGGGATTTTATTGTGTTGATTGTAAAACCGTAAACAATAATATTGATATGAGTGGTTATGCAAACGGATAATTAAAAAAACAAGATAATAAGAATTATATATATATATATTAATATATATATATATACACTAACGAATTTTAATGTATTCTTTAACGCCTAATCATCCATTTAACATGGTCAAGTAGATAACGCCTGACTTCTTTCCTGGAACCATGTTAATAGTGATGGTGGATGGATTGTATTATTAGAAGAATATAAACGTTGAATAAAACATGAAAGAGAAAAAGTCATTGGACTAAAACTATAACTTTTGAATGAATACAGGGACTATTCTTGCAATATGCTTTTATAATATTACAAGAATGTTTTCTTGGACATTGGCATTTTTAAATTTTAATTTCCCCTTCAAAATTTTGCCTGTGATTTAAATTTACAAATACAAATGACGTCTTAATCTAATTTCCTTTTTTTTTTAACTTAATACTATATATGTCACCGTTTTCTTAATTTCAACAAAATAAACAAGTTTTACTTCTCATCCTTAAAAAATCTCAAACTTTGATAGTAATATTCAAAGTAGACAAAAGGCAAGCATCAATGGTTTTCCATACGTTTGTTAAAACCCCGCACGTTTATAGCCCGGTCCATTAGATCGAAATCAAATTAGTGGTTTGAGAGTAATCGCTTGGACCAACCGGTCTGGTCCAGTTCTCACACCACTAGACAAAAGTGCTTTGATTATTCGAGATTATTTAGGGATCAAAACAATAATTTAGAATTTTCAGGATAAGTTACTCATGTCCAAATACACATGAAATATAGGGCAAGGACAAGGGTCCCAAGAGAGAGAAACATGACAAAAATAATAATAGCAGCCATAATTCTGGAGGCTTGTTCATAATATTTTACTCTGGCATAATATAATATAACCAACAAATGTATGGAAATCCAAGATTATAATAAATACTCTAACAACATAAACACAAGACTTCAACAAACATGAAGCCATGAAGGGTTCAATCTCAAGGGGACCATCACAATCTTGATCTAGCAATGGCATCCTGTATAGAAGAGGTGGCAAAATAGGTGGACTGGACTGTGTGACGGGTCAAAAACAGGTAACTTTTTAACATGGGTCAAAACTGTTTGGGTCACATCGACCCAACATGTCCGCTTTTATAAATAATTTATGTATTAAATAAGACTATAAAACCATCATCCCAAATTAATATCTAATTTGTCTGAATAAGTTGATTTAAGATATTGAAAGCATTTGAACAACACTTTGAGCGACTTTAAACTCGTTTTATTTTTTTGTAAATTTTTTAAATTGACAATTCAGATTTCAGACCCATTATAATCCAACCCAAATCAACCAAATTTAGTGCAAATTTGTTGAAATTGCCACCTCTACTAAAAACTGTACAAGGTATCATCTTTCATACTGTTTGTCCTCATTTCTGTATGAAGCAGGGCTGAAGCCAGGGGTATAATAGTAATATACTATGCTCATGGACGAATATTTCTACTTTACTGACCTTACACCGATATTTTTTACACGAAATCGATACAGAGGTTGAGAATCTTCATCATCATCTTCTTCTTCACTACTATCATCTTCGACTTTATCCCATCTTGAATAATCAAGACGTGAATGCCCTTTCGGCTTTGGAATGTCCTCCTTCAAGCTTTGAGTTTGAGGGGTAGTGATGGTAATTTTAACACTTTCCGGGTTACTGACATCGCCCTTGGCTGCAGGTCCATTTGAGTCATGGCTATGGTTTCCTGCTAGTCCTAATGAAGGAGACTTTTCATCTTTATTATCTTCCTCTTCACTCTCTTCATCTTCTTCTAGCTCGGATTCAGCCTCAGGTATTGGCGCAAGAGACTTTCCTTGACAAAAAATATAACAATTTTAACAAAAGCTGAGAAACAGATTAAATAAGTAATGAATCTATAAGGAGTTTGATGTGCGTTTTGGAACTAATTATATGATATTTAATAATCAGAATCAAATAATCAGCTATTATGAGAAAGTGTTTGGACATGATTCTACTTTTTGAAGTTGTAATAATCACATAATCATTTCTCAGTGTTCGACAAATTCTAATTATTTAAGTAATAAATAAAAAGACCAAAAAGAGCATTCCTATATATTATTAAGATATAAAGTTAAAACATGACAATAGATTCTCTATCAGCTAGACAGCTATAACAATATTTTTATAAGTTATAAGTTATTTATTAATAAAAATATCATCTTATATCCTTTTTCAGAATAGAAAACGAGAAATGCATATGATAAATAATTAAAATTAGTAAAACGACCGTAAAAAGGTACTTTTAAGTTTTTTCTTAGAATAATCAGTTTTCTTGTGGGTGGTGTGAAACTGATTATCCGGCATTGATTCTTTGACACCTAATAATATTACAATCACAATCATAATTCAATGTTAAAAACTGATTATTGTGAATTCAAGCTGCATTACTCAAACAATCGATTTCATATAACAAGTCTAAATGACCCGTAAATTGTGTTTGCAAATTGTATGGAGGGAGTACCAGTTGTGTTTTTAAACGGGCTTCAAGATTTTGATATACTTCTGATGAAGGATTTAACTCAATGAGGCGGTTTACATCAAATAGTGCCGATTGGTACTCTTTGAGGGTGACCAGAGTCTGAGCCCGTAACATCAAGGCTCCTGTATGTTCATAATCAAGCTCCAGCACTGAAGTGCATTCATCTGCTGCCTACATGACACCCAAAATGTCTCAACTATCATCAACTGTCAAACTACAAATTATCTGTGAAAATTAGATAATAATCATAATATAAATAATTAATTGCAGTTTATCATCTGCCAAGAAGGCCAAGGTGGCAGCCATGTAAGCTAAAACTGGCAAGTCCAAATCTTTTTGCATATTTGATATTTCAATCAATTAATGGATTAGTTTAATTCATTAATGGGCTAGTTGTTGCAGCCTGTAGTTTAATTAATAACTTGAAGATCTTAATGTGATTCTATAATGTTAACGTTCCATCAATTATTGATGCAGTGATGCACTAAAAATGTATGATTGCTCATGAATAACTCAATTTAATATGTATAACTACTTCAGACAGAATAACATGCATGATTACTCATCATTCTACCATATTTCAATAAAAGTATATGATTAATTGATTACTCATCAATATATGAAGATCTCCACAAAATTATTTTGCTCCGTGTTTTTGTTTCATAGGGAACTTTATTTGTGTTTTATTTACTAGTTACGGAGATCACAAGTATGCTTAGAATTTGGTCCCAATTAGCAGTCCTACTTTCCTTTCAGTCATCACAAACCAAAACTCGAATGTTCTATGAAGGGTATGCTTTATTCAAGTTCTATACTACTGCAGTAGAAGAGATTGAAACTCAAAGACTGGTTGAAAAGGGTAAGTGTTAAAAAGAAATAATAAGAAATTCATTTTGGCTTTTCAAATTGAATTAAGTCAAGTGACATCAAGCACTACTGTCACAATAATAATAATAATAATCTAAATCTTGAAATAAAAATGATTTAGGAGGTTGCATGCATTTAAAATAAACCTTATGTGGCTTTAAACCAAATCTTGATTCATTTTGCTAAATCTATGGTTTCGACCCATTTGAGATAAAGCACAACTCAAATTGACCCATTATTAACTAAAAGGGTCGAAATTGCCACCTCTATTGCAAACCATTCAAATTGACTCATACACCATCTACTTTTAACGTATAAGTTAGAACTATAAAATTATCCAAGTTAAAGGCCATGATAAGGATGTAGTCCTCCGACTACAAGTGACCCATGAATGTTGGATCTAGAGTCAACGTGTGTTTGTATAATTTTGTTCCCACAAATTTTTCGCTTAAAGAATCTATGGAGACGCCGTTATAGTAGATGACTTATGAGTAAATGCTGTTAGTATAAAGCTAGTAACATAGTCGTAATCAATTCACAATTATTTGAAGCCTGATGGAATCTACTTCATTCAAACATGTGTTGATAAACTTGCTACAACATCAGTGTTAGATCTAGTAAAGCAGGCATTCCTCTTAGTTTTCCATTTTGAAAAGATTTGAGAATTTCAAAACCAGAAACCGTAATATCTTTAACCGATCTCCAACCTAGTTGTATAGATACAAAATGTTCCATTTTATCCCTCATCTATACAAGGTACAAGTTATGCTTGTCAAAATGTTTGACTATTTGTCAAATACCTAAAATCCCAAATCAATACCTTCAATTCCATAAATTAACACCCAAAATCCCAAATCAATACCTTCAATTCCTACTTTTACATAGAATTGGATGAATTAATCTAGGTCTGACATATGAATTACAAGTACATGAACATTCAAATCAACCCTAATCCTGATCCTAGGGTTCATACAGGTAACAATAATAATAAATTAGCTTCTGAAACTGAAATTTCAAACTAAAAGAAGATAAAATTACCTTCTTAAAGTGATGGAGTTTGAGAAAACAAGCGGCTCGATTGCTATGGAGGGCGATCTTCTGGGGATTCGTTTTTGCAATCGAAAGGGCTTCTGTGTAAAATTCAAGGGCTTCTTCGTAGTTACCATCCCTGTACATCTGATGCGCTCTTTCTATCTTGTTCATTGAAGGGTTTCAAAATTGGATAGCAGTCAAAATGAAATAAGAGATGATCCCTGCTGATTTGAATTGGAGACGTGGATGGTATGATTAGAGGGTAGATGAAGAAATGTGTTAAATTGGTGAATGGTAACGTGGGTGGGATATTCTCTTTGGCGGAATGTTTAAAAGAAATTGAAAATTGAATTAGAATTTGAATTAATAAAGTGATTGGTTAGTTGGTAAATTTTGAATGAAATTGGATTGTTAAAATGTTTGAAATTATGAAGTTGTACTTACTAAAGTATGGTGGTCACCGTTGGTAATTTGGTGCAATGGTAGCCTCAAGACTTCTTATAGTGGAGGTCTTGGTTTCGAATCCTGACAACAGCAAAAAAAGGTTTGTGGTCAGGTTAAGAGGTTACCCAGTTGGGGGGGTCCTTCTATGGTGAGCTGCCCTAGATGTTCTAGGTGTTGCCCCGAGAAAACTCAATTATCCTACAATATCTAGGTGTTGCCGTTCAAAAAAAAAGTATGGTGGTCGGCCGCCGGAAGAGAGGGGTGGTGACAGGTGGGGGTGGCGGCTGGTGGTGGTGGAGTGGGGATGAAGAGGGTATTTTGGTCATTTAACATGATTTAACTTAAAAACTTAACGAAGTTAACAAAATTGGACTAAAAGCGTTAATAAATGTAACTTCAATGACTCAAAGTGTTAGGGGTGTACTGAACATGTTAAAACCATCAAACCACATGGACGAAAAGTTGTAACGAACCAAAATCCGGGTTTCGTTATAAATAAATAAATATTCTAATAAATATTATGGTGAAAATAATATTTTAGAAATAAGTTGAAAAAGTGGGGTTCAAGTTAGTAATGGGGTTATATTAATTTTTAACTAATATTAGAATGAAAATTGGTGAAATTAAAGTTGAGGGACTGAAAGTGTAAAATGGCAAATCTGTCATATTTGACTAAAAAAAGTCAAAATTCAGATTTCTCTCATTTGTGTATGGGTTGATGCTCTCAAGAGAAAAAAGGGAGAAAAAGGTGTTGAAGTCAAAATCGTGCGATTGGAGCTTGGATTGTGAAGGTGTTGGCTTGCACATCATCCTTCTAACATCAAGTAAGTGTTAATCATCCTTTTGACTTCACCATTGATGTGTTAGTTGGTGGGTTTTATAGAAATCCAAAATTTATGTTGCAAGTTGATAATTATTGTTAGATTGTTGATAATCTAGCTAAACTAAAGGTAAAGAATGGTGCTTAACATCCTATGACCCTTTGATTTTGATTATGAGAAGTTAGGGTTTTTATGGAGAAAATTTGGGGTTTTTGGATTATGATGATAAGATGATGAATTAATGATGATTAAATGTTTATATGATGTTAGACACTTGAGCAAACACCAAATTAACCTAATGATAAAAATTGAATAAAAAATTAGTGTTAAGGTAAGGATAATGAAACTCAAGTAGGTGAGTTTGGGGTGAAAGATGGTGTTTGAATATGTGTATAACTCAAACGGGTCAGTTTGGGTTGGAAATGGGAAATTGGGTTGTGAACCCAATTATAATGTGATTTTGATGTATGTTAGATTACTAAACTAAGTGTATATGTTTAGGTAGTCAAATTGCAAAACTTAAAGGTGGTGCGCGATCTTCTAACCCGAAAGGTAAGTGCACTTGCACTTACTTAGTAAATGATGATAAATTGTGTTATATGCAGTGTTGTATGCAAAATGTGATAAGTTGCATAATGTGTATAGTGGTGTACGAATAAGTGAATGAATGTAGTTATAGTATTAATACTATAATGGATATGTGGACATGGAGTTATGGTCTAAATACCATAATGGATACGTGGATATGAAGTTATGATCTAAGTATCATAATGAAAATGAGGTTTAGGGTTTAGGGGTCAAGAAGCAACTAACAAGGCCACCAAGACCAACCAAACTCTTTTAAGCAAAGTAATCCCCAACCTTTTTAGTAGGGGTGTTCAAAAGTATCCGTATCCGAAACCGAAATATCCGAAATCCGGATATCCGAATTTTCGGATTCGGATTCGGATAGCATTTTTCAAAAACTTTGGATATTCAGATATCCGAATATCCGAAAATATATATATATATTTTTTAAAGATATTTTTCCTAGAAAGTGTTATGAATACAATATATATAAAGTATATAGTTTTTATGTTATATGTTTAGCTCTCTTAATTTTTTTAAAAATAAAACGTATTTGCGTCATAATTTTGAAAATTATATTTTTGGTCAAATTTATATATTGTTTCCTATAAAGTGTTATAAATACAATATATATGAAGTATATAGATTAATTTTATGTTATGTGTTTAGCCTTCTTATTTTTTTAAAAAACTAAGACGTATTGGCGTGGTAATTTCGTAAATTACTCAAAAATTGGTTTTTTAATTATTTCATAAAGATGATGTTTATTTAGTATATTTTATATATTTAGATTTTAATTTAAAAAATAAATTTAAGCTAAAAAAACCGGATATCCGTTTCACTATCCGAATCCGAATTGATAATTTCGGATATCCGAATTTCGGATTCAGATACGGATATTGAAATCCACTATCCGAAATTTTTGGATATCCGAAATTTTCGGATATCCGACTTTGAACACCCCTACTTTTTAGTTCTTTTGAACCCATTTTAGCAATGTTTTCAGAACCGGATCGAACGTCGAACCGGTCTCCTTACGGGTCCACTGGTCGGACCGGATTTAAGAACCGGACGATATCATAAATATTATAAAAATAAATTAATTCAAACAACCATTAATTCTTCAAAAGCCACAGCAAGTCAATTCCAATACTATTAAACTAACAATTAGCTACGAAATATGAATCCAAGAGACTTAGAAGAGATAAAATAAATAAATAAAAACTTGTCCGACCACCGAGTTTCCGGTCCGACCGATCCGACCGCCGGGTCACTACAGGCCCGTTTCAACATATATAACCGGACCGGTCAGACCACCGGTTCCTGGTCCAACCGGCCGTCCGGTCCAACCGGCCGGTTAGGTCCGGGTTTTAAAACACTACATTTTAGAGTGGTTTGAATTTGACTCACTAGATAGTCGGGTGGGTGGGTGGGTGGGTGGGTGTAACAGACAAGAGGAATGGTGGCATAGAAGGCTAGTACAAATATGATGCTTTTGAGGACATTCAAGTCAAATCTGATTGAATGCCAAAAGAATTCAAATTTTTCATTAAAGATATGGAATGAAATAATACGAGGAAGGAATTCGATGAAATCTAATTTTATCATTTGATCAACCAAAACATGTTTTCTAATAGAACTAATTGTATTTTCATTCCAATCTATCCCTTGGCCAATATTTCAATAACATCAACCCTATATTAGCTCTTGCCATTTGCTTTTTAGTTCTTGCGAAAATATATGAGCTTATGAGTTTTAACTTTTGACTCGTGAGCTAAACCCGTTCGTTGCGACGGGGTGTTAAAATTTGTAATGCTCGGTTTAATGACCTGTACATTGGTATTCATCCAGCAACTCACGTCGAAACGCTGATAAAAAACACGTTGAAAGAGTAAATCCGGAATTTTTGTAAGAGAAAAAAAAACTATAAAAAAAACTAAACCTTAAAGCAGCTTCGACGCCTCATACGTTCGTGTTTTGATTAATTGTACATTATCACAAAACTCGGTTTTGAATGAAATTTATATCAAAATGTAGATCAAAATAAACACGTCACCACTCACCACGATACATTCGGAATTTTATAAAATATCATATTTTAAAAGTTATAAGAGAAAAACAAAATATGTCCACCATTAATTATAGTCGTTAAAATAATTAAAAAGTAAAAAATAATAAAATAATAAAAAAACCTAAAGAGTTATGTCTTTGTATTATTATTTAAAACAAAAAACTAATATAAAACAATCAACCATTACCTACGTGAGATACTTTAAAATTCTTTATTTAAAAATATATAATACATATTTAATGAAATATTGATGTGAAAACATTTTTTTATAAAATAATTTAATGAACATATACTATTGCACTTAAATTTTTTATTAATTGCTTTTAATACAAGTACTATTACCAATTAAAACATTTACCAAAAGTTTAGAAAAGGGAGTAATTGGGGTTGGGGGATGTGTGTTAAAAACAAGTTATTTTGGACATTTTATACATATTTATATTTTTTATTTTTTTAATTGTAATGATATTTTGGTTATTTTCCAGAGAAAGTTAACTTCTATTTATTTCAGGGATCATTTATGTTACATTCGTGTATACTTTTCGACCCACTTTGTAATTTCTCATAGTTAGGGAACTAAAATGAAATAGGGTTTTACCATAGGACCTTGTAATTAACTCTAGAAATTTAACAAGTAACAATTTTAGTTGACATACACAATTAAAATGTGTATCAAGTTATTTTAATGTAATTGTGTATCAAGTTATTTCAATTAGCTGGTTCTTAGATCTAGCGTACTTATGTTAAATTCATTAATAGTCCCCATGTCGTGCTTCGGTGATAAGGTGGGAATCTATCAACTATCGCGGAGCTATTATGATTAAACATCAACACCACTCTCTGCTCGCGACACATTGATTTACCTTCATCATATATCTATACTTTTATACTATATAATAAATGAATAATTAGTAGAACACTTGTTACAATTCTAGGACATCTCAATCTCATTTTTCCGTCTCTATCTCCTATTAATAATCAATAAATTAATTATTTGTTTTATTTTTTATCTATAGATTTTTGAATTTAAAATTATGTTTATCATTAATTAAATTGTTTAATCATATTTTTATGAATTCTGCAAACTGGAAACAATTTTATAGTCAGGTACGATCCAAATAAAAAAAAACCCTTTAATCATATATTTACATATATTCAAAAATCTAATATTTTGTCATTATTTCATCTTCTAATTTCATTCTACTCACTGGGTTTTGGAAAGGGATCGAAAAAGAGATCAATTTGGTTAATGTTTATGGCCCGCAAGACATTTTAAAAGTTATAACAAAATAAACAATACGCATGTAACAAAAGTAAAACTTATCCGGTCTTAAAGACCGGTTAAATCAGTAAACCAGCAAGTCGGTTGATAGAATATCCGGTATAACTTTTAACACATTTACTTTTCGATCACAAGTTCCTTTAAATATCATGACAAGTTCTTAGCAAATCAAATATCAATTTTCCAGTCAATTGATTGTCCAATTCCACTTGTTCCTTTATAGCATAGACTTTTCCGAAGGCACTTTAGAATTTTCCTTGAATATGTCCTTTACCGTCTAAACTTCCTTTTGTACTTTTCTAGCTTCTAAATATAGTTATTCAATTAACTAATAATGAAAATTAAATAAATTATTCGTGTGGAAATATTTTAAAACCATCTTAGAAGGTGTGGACAAGAAGAAGAAGCTTCATAGGCGATTCTAGTCCATGATTTGCCTTGCTGGTGCAAAAAGGAACTTTGGAATGTATTGACTGATTTTAACAATTTTATTTATGAGGCCAATCTGTGGGAGTATAATATGAAAATTCACTTAGATGAGAGATGACGGATCGGTATCAAGTAAGCTAGACAGGTTTTTGGTTTGTAATTTCTTCCAAAACTTATGGCCTCTAGCTTCGGTCACAGATTTAGACAGCAAGTGGTCAGACCACATGAATGTTGTCTTATCATGCCAAAATTGGGATTATGGTCCCTGCCCTTTTAGATTTTACAATTCCTGTCTGGCATATGGGGAAATCCCTTTGGTGGTACTTAATTCCTGGACATCCAAAGTGGTTAAGGGTAAACTGGATTTCATTTTATCAAATAAATTATCTATCCTCAAGAACGACCTTAAAACGTGGTGTAAAAAGAAGAAGATGGAAAATGATAAGGTGGCAATAGAACTTGGAAAACAAATTGGCGAATTGAAAAAAAAAAGGCTGAGAGTTATGGTATCTCAGATAAAGAGAAAGAATTGAAACTGTCGTTGAAAAAGAAAATGGTTGATATAGAGAGTCAAAAGAATTCTGATTTGAGGCAAAAATCTAGGCTAAAATGGCTTGTGGAGGCGGACGGAAACACTGCCTTTATTCCACGGGGTGATAAATGGGAAGAAATCGACTAAATAAAGCTCTTGGGTGATGGAGCGGGGGCTGGTAAAACATGAAGTATTCCTACACTTTAAAGACAAGTTCACTGAACACATGGCCTTTGCTCCTAAAAATTTTAGGCCCCCGAAAAAAACAGGCCCTGGCCGGCGGCCCGGATCGGCCTACCCCAGGGCCGGCCCTGATGGCAGTGTGTGAGTGGGAAGGCTCCTGGACCAGACGGGTTATCATTTGACTTCATAAGGAAATTTTGGAATGTCTTAAAGAGCAAGTTCTTTGGATTTTTTTAAATTCTTTGAAGCTAAGAAGGCTATTGCCAGAGGGTGTAACGCATCCTTCATTACCTTAGTCCCAAAAGGCAACGACCCGGAATCGCTAAACGAATATAGGCCTATCTCTCTTATTAGTTGTAACACCCCAATTTTTCAGGTATAGAATACTAGAGGGGCTAAAAATGTAATTAAGTAATAGTATAAAGGGTTAAGTTAGAATAGATTCAAAGTCCAGGGGCTAAAAATGAAAAATGGTGAAAGTAGACAGATGTCAGACCGACGTTTGTAGAGATATCGGTCCGCTATGTAAGGAGCAAGGAATCACTCGGGAGGTGACACATGTCGGGTGACTAAGCATTTAAGTCTGACACGTGGAGGGTCGATAACGGACCGACGTGAAGGCTAGAACGGTCCGCTATGCCCATTACGCCCATTACGTACCGACGTCATGATCATAGCGGTCCGCTATGTATGCACCAAGGCAATTAAGCCGCCTCAATGGATGTCGGACCGACATACATATGTATAACGGTCCGACATGGACCCGGCAGGCACCCTATAAATAGATGGAGCTTGTGAACATTTTAGACCATCTCTCACAAACAAACACCTTTCTATACACACACTTAACCTAGGGATCCGTGCCAAGGTGCCGGTACGCGTTCGGAAGTCGAGTTTCTAGTGTTTCGACTTCAAATAGCCGTAGATAGTTCCGAGGTAAGGTTCCGACAACTTGGTTACTAACCATTAAGCTTTGATTATATAATGTTAAGTTCATTATAGATCTTAATTAAGAAATATTAGCAGTTAAATATACGTTGAGGTGATGCCCGAAGTATTTGACATATTATCAATACAATAAGCAGAAATAGTGAGTTCCTCTGAATTAAAATGTGTATTGTTACGCAGTTTTTATTTGAAATATTCCTGATGTGATGCCCTATTCCAAGTATATATAATGCGTATTAAGTACTTATTACGTTCCAAGAGTGGATGAGACCTACGGGTGGACGATTATCTTATCTTACTGGTGAAAGGTAGGCCAGTAGGGTAGGTGGTTATTCATTTTATACTGATGAAAGGTAGGCCAGTGGCGGGAACGGTTGACCAATTATATATATAATAAAAGCTTATTAGTTTCGTGGAAACTAATGGGTGGGACATGGGATTGCTGGTGATTGAATAACAACCATGTGGTAAAGATTCATGAACTCACCGACTTATGTTGACCTAGTTGCTTTTATTATTTTTAAGGTTGTTGTAGGTTGGCCTTTTAGTGGCGCTCCAGATAGATGATATATGTGGATAGTTATATGGAAAGTCAGAGGATGGTGATGGATGAAGGCATGCGTGGAAGAGTTGTCTTGTGGATGTTCTAAGTTCCTTGACAGGAACTGACGTTTGTTGGTTTGGTTAGTTTGTAATAGAAGTTCGTGTTATGATGTAAAACAGTTTAGTAATGAATAAATGAAGTTTATGGTTTAGCTTCCGCTGTGTGTTTTCGGTAACAACGTCACAGTAACTAGAAGGCGACCTTCTGACCAGTATGTAGTTATCTGACGAACGGAATGTTCTGTCTAGGAAATGACGGTGTATAAATCTCTCCTAGACCAGTCGTTCTTTGTTGGGAACATCTCTGTTGGAGGTACTACTCTGATTAGATGAATGTCCTGTGTTACGGGTGTGACATTAGTGTCACGCCTAAATCCCTTGATAAATTGCTCGCCTTAAGAATTCAGCAGGTTATTGCATTAGTGATTGGTCCCGAGAAAACTGCTTTCCTCAAAGCCCGAAACATATTCGACGAGCATATATTAGTTAACTCCATTCAAGCTTGGGCCAAAAAGACTAATATTAAACTAATGCTATTTAAGGTGGATTTTGCTAAAGCGTTTGACCCAGTTAACTGGAAATATCTGGACAGTGTAATGGAACAAATGGGTTTCATCTCTAATTGGAGATCATGGATTTATAGTTACCTCAAATCGGTCCGGACTTCGGTTCTTGTGAATGGTTCCCCAACAGACGAATTCCCGATGGAGAAGGGAGTTAGACAAGGTGATCCCGAGGCAATCCTATATATCCATTCATATTCATCATAGATGTGGAAGGGCTGTCGGCTATGATGAAATCTGCCTCAATGAAAGGGTTGTTCAAAGGTATCAATCTCCCAAACGATGGTCCACTAATTACCCACTCAATGTACGCGGACGATGTTTTATTTATTGGGGAATGTGAAAAAGAAAATGTGACTAATCTCAAACGTATTTTGAGAAGCTTCTACTTGATATTGGGGCTAAAGATTAGTTTTCATAAAAGCAAACTCATTGGGGTTGGGGTTACGAACCAAGAAAGCTCTGAACTTGCTTTGGTAATGGGCTGTTTAAAAGATGAATTGTCGATTACTCACCTGGTAATGCCGATTGGTGCTAACATGAGACTGGTTAAAAATTGGGAAGCTGTGGTATCAAAATTCAAGGAGAAACTTAACCCTTGGAAGGCAAAAACTCTGTCGTTTAAGGGAAGACTTACTCTTGTCAAGTCAGTTTTGGGAAGTCTTCCCCTCTACTACCTATCAATGTTTAAGGCCCCTTCAAAGATAATTAAGGAACTGGTATGTATAAGAAGGAGATTCTTATGGGGCGGAAGCTCCACCAAAAAGAAAATCCACTGGGTGGTGTTGGATAATATCATCAAGCCAAGAAGAATGGGTAGGCTTGGGGTAGGGGGTCTCAATACCATGAACCAAGCACTATTAACAAAATGGAGATGGAAAGCAGTAAATGATCCAAACAGCCCGTGGGCTAGATGCATTAAAGCAAAACACAAATCGAACCTCGAGTCTCCTACTGATCTCCACTGGAGAACAGTGAAGGATAATTGGTCTACAATAGCTTCGGCAAGCAAAGAACTTGGTAATATTGTGTAGCCATTGAATAATTTATTCCGAAAACAAGTTGGGGATGGCTCCACCTCTTCGGTTTGGAACCTCGGGTGATTTGGAACAGTCCCGTTTAAGAAACTGTTTCCCCATTTATATGAGTTAGAAAGGGAAAAAAGTTGTTCTATATCGGAAAGAGTAGCGAAGTTGAGTAATGGGTTGTTGGTTTTCTCATGGGAATGGATAAATGGTCTACAAACAAGCAAAAGGGTTGAGGAAATCAAAGACCTGGAAGACATGATAAAGGAATACAATTTTAAGGAGGGACCGGATAAGTGGATATGGGAAGGGGACATCTCAGGGAAGTTCACAACTGATTCATGTAGGTGGATAGATGATAATACACTACAGGACTCGGGTATGGAAATTCTTTGGCTAAAGTGGGTACCTATAACTGTTCGCTGCTTTGTTTGGAGATTAATACAATACAGATTGCCCGTGGCTACGACGCTGATTGCGCGTGGTGTCCCTATTCCCTCAGCCATATGCTCATTATGCCGATTAGAGATGGAACATGAAGACCATACCTTCATTCAGTGCCCGATGGCTAAAGAAACATGGAGAAGAATTTCTAAGTGGTTGGGATTAGACTTATCAGGTCAGTCGTCAATCAAGGATTTGGCAAACCTAATCAAGAATTCAAATGGGTCGGCTAGGATCAAGAAGGTCCGAGTTCTGATTGGATACAGTATGTGTTGGTCAATATGGAAGACAAGGAACCAGTGGTTATTCTCCAATATAAGGATATCGGTGGAAAACTTGGTTGAAGACATCAAAGTCCAAAGCTTTAAATGGTTAGAAGCAAGGGGGGGGGGGGGGGGGAGAAACTACATTATGTAATGTTTAAATGGTTTGGTCAGTTAACCCTATAGCAGGTATTGGGTAATGTTTTTATATTATGTAATAATTTATGTAAGTTTTGGTGATTTGCCATATGGGCGGGTGATTGTAATTGGGGTTTTTACTAGTTCCTCGCTAGCTTATCTATGAGTATTCTCATTGTTGCCGTTCAATATAATATAATATATATATATATATATACACGGAATGTATAGGATGAAAACCCCCCAAGTTGTGAAAACATTGAAAACTCTCCAAAAAACGGGTTTTTACAAGGGTTTTTTTTAAAAAGTTTTTATATGTAATTTCAAAACTTTTTATAAAAAAAATCAAAAAATCGCCGACCAGATGTTTTTATATTTTTTTTTAAAATTCTGCACAGTAGTTTTATATATGTAACATGTTGTTTTTACAATGTAACATGTTGTGTTACGTAAGTAACATGTTTTTTTAACACAAAAAACAGGATTTTTGTCATTTTTTTAAAAAAAAATTGGCTCGGCCCTTTTTATATTTTTTTGACGAAAATCTTATAAAAGTTGCTTAAAATGATTTCTAATTTTTTTTAAACATGTAAAAACACGTTTTTTGGAGAGTTTTCAATGTTTTCACAACTTAAGTGGGTTTTCAAAATACCCATCCCCTATATATATAATGAGGAACCGAGGAACACCCTTACAAAAACCTAACCCATCTCCCCCACCCCCTAAAAACCTAAACCCTCCCCCTCCCCCACCCCTAACTCCAAAAACCTAAATCCTAATGCTAAAAAATGAGGATCCGACTCAAACGAACTCCGATTGAACTTATTTTAGCAGCGTTGGAATCAGCTCGTCGTACCCTAAACCAGAAACCCTAAATCCTAAAGCTAAATCCCGAACCCTAAAGTTAAATCCTAAAATCTAAACTATAAACCCTAAAAGCTAAATGCTAAACCCTCCTCCCACCACCAAAAACCTAACCCCTCCCCCAACCCCATAGAGACCTAAACCCCAAAAAACCTAAACCCTAAAGCTAAAAAAATGGGAACAAAGGGGAACATGCTCAAATGAACTCCGGTTGAACTCATTCCAACAACGTCGCTGGAATGTGTTCAATCAGAGTTCGTTTAAGCCGGTTCCCCTCTGCTCCCTTTTTTTTGCTGTTTCCTATTGAACCAACCTCTAAAAAATACGGAACAGCGGGGAACCGACTCAAACGAACTCCAAATGAACTCATTCCGGTGTTGGAGCCGTCTCGTCGAACCGGTTCCAATGATGTTGAATGAGTTTAATCGGAGTTCGTTTGAGCCGGTTCCCCTCTGTTTCTCCCATGTTCCCCTTTTTTGGTGTTCCTTTTTGAACCACCCTATATATATATATATATATATATATATATGTGTGTGTGTGTGTGTGTGTGTGTATGTATAGGAAGTTTTAAATACAAAAGGGCTTATTTCGTACGAAGCGTACGAAGGGATAGCAGCGCCCCGCGTGTTCATTTTAATTTTTAGTGGGAGGAATATTTTTGCCATTTCACCCTCTTAGTAATTATACGTGCGTAATTAATTAAAATGCGTTAAAATTTGGCATTAGCTATAAACATACTAGCGTAATAAACCTTTGAAATATATGATTAATATTTCAAGCATCAAAGACATACGCAAATGCGTCACTACAAAAAATTGTACCAAATCACCTTGCGTGATTACAAAAAAATTAATTCATATAACTTGCATACAATTTAATCATATAACTTGCATCATAGAAAACGACGCATACAATTGAATTTGTAATCACGCATTCATTTTAATTTGAATTTGTATAATCACGCATATAACTTGAATTTGTAATCACGCATATAATTTAATCAAATATAATCACGCATATGATTTTGGTACAATTTTTTGTAATCACGTTAAGAAAACCAATTCATATGATTATTATTTTAAGCAACTATAATTTGCGTGATATGTAATCACGCAAGTAAAATTGAATTCACATACCCTTAGAAATAAATTCATATGCGTGATTACATACTTGAATTCATATACTTGCGTGATAAAGATGAACGCGATTACATACTTGAATTCGATACGTCAAATAAGGGTGAACGTGATTTAAGGGTTTGGTTTATATGCTTTTATCACATAAAGGCGAACGTGATTTCACATCGTCTACACTAAATAAGAGTGAACGTGATTTTAGGGTTTCGTTTATACGTTTTTATCACATAAGGGTAAACGTGATTTCAGGTCGTCGACGGCTTTTTTACAGAGATTGTTTTTGACGCATGTTGTTAGAAATTGACCTTAATATCCTTTTTTACCTAGACGCTCGTTTATTTATTTCATTCTACTTACATCTATGCCTCCGTGTTTTTTTAAGCCCCAAATTAAATCAAAACTACGGGTAGAAAACCTTCGTACGCTAAGACTCTTTTTACGTTAACCACCTTCTCTCTCTCTCTCTCTCTATATATATATATATATATATAGGGGTGAGTTCACTAGAAAACTCATTTTCATGAGAAAATAAAAAAACTCCTACTATATATGTGTAGTACACCCAAAACCCCAACCCACCCTCAAAAACCTAACCCCCCACCCCCACCCAAAAACCTAAACCCCCATAAAAAAAAACTTAACCTAAAAGCTAAACTAAACCCAAAAAACCATCCCCAAAAGCTAACTATGCTACACATATGTAGCAAAACGATGATTTTTTTTTGAAAGAGGACGACGTGGGGATAAAGGTCTCCGAAGCGGTTTTTTAGTTTTTGATTTATATTTTGAGTTATGATTTTTTTATTATTTTTTTACCTTTAATAAATAATTTTTTGATTTTCTTATAAACAATAAGTTTTCTTATGATTCTTCCTATCTATATATATATATATATATATATATATATATATTCTTTTAGTGATAATTTCCATAAATAGTAATAAATTTTAGAAAGGGGAGTCGAGTCGGCGTCAACCCTCGATAGTCAGCAGTCAACGGCCAGAAAAAAGAGAGAGCCTTCCTTGGTGGTGCGTATTTACTATTTATACGACTTACGCGTATATAGTTTAAATTAAGACATTGTTCAGGATCGGTTAATATCGTAAAATGGACGTAGCAACGGCGGGTGGTAGCAGAATCAAGTCACGGTGGTTGTTGTGGTTGATGATCACTGCCACCGTCGCTCAACCTCAGAATACCACCGACCCAGCTGAAGGTTTGTCTCTTCTGTATAATTATGCTTTTCTTCTTCGTGCAATTAATTGATGGCCTCCGATTCTTCAATCTCCATGGCTGATATTCCTTTATAGTTATCAGCTCGTTTAGTTAGAATTCATTCAAGTTTTAACCTTCTGTTTGTTCTTTTTAATGAAACATATTGTTGGCTCCTATGAAACGGCCAACCCATGTGTTATGGGTTTTAATGTGTTGCTTAATAACCAAGTTAGGGTTATTAGGTTTTCTTGTGAGTCTATAAACAGGTGTTACCGGGTTAGAGTTTCAGAGTTAGAGAGTTATTATAATCAGTTTTTTGAATTATATTTTCTGGTTATAATAAAATTCTTTGAGAGTTATTCCGATTATCATTTGTTTTGGTTGAGTTATAATCGATTCAATCCTTGATATATAATATTTGTATAATAAAATATAATATAGATTAACACATCATTTACCCAGAATAAAACATACCAAAAAAAAAATCTTATAAAACAGAATTGGACCCCAAACTTTATATAGATAGTGGGGACAAAGGTGGTTTATTTGTCTTTCAAGAGGGTCCCACATTTTTAATGTTTTGTTTTCTTAACCAGATAGTGGGGTCCATCCATTAGGTCTTAAATTTATTTAACTTTTAATAGTTATTTCACACTCCGTAGTTATTTCACACTCAGTTAAAGTTAGCATCATACATTATAAAGTATAAACTATAAAGTTATGGTAATTTCTCAAAATTACAGGGCTAAAAGTGAAATCTGGGCGATGATTATGAAGTTGATCTGGTGTTACAGCACGAGTTCTAAATGAAATGTTCAGGCAATGGGGGATACCGAGAACTTCAGCAACACAGATAGGATGGAACCTAAGCGGAGAACCATGCAGCGGCACTGCAGTCGAACCTATTGACTTCGAAGCCCCTACGTTCAATCCCGGCCTCAAATGCGACTGTAATTTCCCCAATTTCACCTGCCACATCACCCAAATGTGAGTGCCTCTTTTTTTGTCTTCTTCTTCTTCTCCCATAGTCCAAGTGGGATGGACTTTTTATTTTATTTTTTTATTTTTAAAGCGTTTTATTAATTATTTTTTAACAATTATTATTAATTATTTTTAAACAATTATTTTTAAACCGTTTAAGAGACCAAAAATACTTTTTCTAAAAATAAATACGTTTTTGTTAAAATTTATATCGGAATGTTTAGAAAAGAAAAAAAAACCGTGTATTTTTTTTTTTTAAAGCTAACAAATACAAGTTATTTGAGAAAAATCAGATTAAATGTTAAATAAAAAATTATAATAAAAAAAATAAAAAAATCATATGCTAGGTGTCAATAGGTGAGTGGCTTGTTTGAAAGTTGCATATCGCCCTCACACCGTGACCCGGCCCACGGAGACCACTCCCATGGCCCGCTCACAGCATTCTCGGAGCGGTGTTTCATGAGTGTGGGTTCTGACACTCATGAACCATTACATATGGTCTGACCGGTGTGAGGAGGAAACCATTTTGTTTTTTTTTTTATTTTTATATACAAAAAAACAATTTCTTTATATCTTGAAATCTTGTCCATGAACATGATCTTTTTGCCACTTCAATTGTTATTTGAATGTATTTTATTGATCTTTGACAATCATTTGTTTACCTTAAATCTTCAGAAAAGTTATTGCAATGAATGCTGCAGGGCCTATCCCAGAAGGACTCTGGACTTTGACTTACCTTATCAATCTGTATGTCTGCAGCCATTTCTTAACTGATGTATTATGGAGAAAATCACGAAAATAATAATTTTGTCTACACACATATACATTAGTTCTTTGGAACATCTATGCTTGTAAATTGTAATCCGATTAATCATCAAGTATTTGCTACAGGAATTTGAACCAGAATTACTTGACAGGCTCCTTGTCACCTTCCATTGGCAATTTAATTCGGATGCAGTGGATGTAAGCTGTCCTTTATTATTATTTTTTTTGGATAAATTTGACATATTTATGATGATGAATTTGAATTTTCTTTAGGACTTTTGGCGCCAATGCATTATCAGGGGTGATTCCAGCGGAGCTAGGGCGGCTTATCGATCTTAGATCGCTGTATGTTGTTTTCTACTTTATTTGTCTTCTTGTTGTTAAGAAGAATTTCCCTCTATTTGATTCTTTGTTGATTGAAAAACAATTGTATCTTTTATATTGCAGGGCATTTGACACAAACAATTTCAATGGTTCCTTGCCACCTGAACTTGGAAATTTGAGAAGATTACAACAGCTGTAAGAACATTCATGATTGTGTTCTTTTAAACGGTTCTCTAATTAAATTACATTTTTGGCTCCTATGTTCATTTCTTGATGGAGTGCTTGTGTGTTTTCTCGTGTACACCTTGTATTAGTTTTTTTTGGGGTTAGCATTGAGATATTGTTGGTTAAAGGGTTGGCTATGCATTTTTATCCCTGTTCATTGACCTATCATGTGATTAGTTGCAAACAAAGATACACAGAGTCGTGATTATTCCTTGAGATTGTGTCCGAGGACGAGTGGTGCATGAAAGGGAAAAAAGGGGTATAGTTGCTAAAGAACTTCAGGCTAATGTGGTGGAGGTGAGATGGTGCAATGATAGGATCTTGTTGTTGAGGATACTGCTAGGTGAGAAAGTAGTGGCAGTGGTTAGAACGCACCACAAGTGGGGCTCGGGACAAAGAGGGAGTTTTGGGATTGTCTAGACGTAGTTGTGGGGGCCAATTAAACCTTGTAATATGATTGTATTAGAATGTGATTGTGTGATTAGGGTTTACATAAAGAGGTGTTTATATAGAACACCATATTACAAGTCCAGTCCCTATACTATATCACTTAGTCTAATATTCCCCCGCAAACTAAGCTCGGGAGAGATTTAGGTTGAAAATATAAAAACATAAAACGTAAAAGATAGTTGGTCTTCTCTTCTCCATCATGCTTTTGCCCGTCTCCATGCTTCCACCCGTCACAAGCCCTTTTTTTTTTTTTACAGCAATCGGAAATGGGCTTGTGAGGCCCAGCCTCAAAGGCCCGATCGAAACTACAGCAGGAAAACCCTAATCTTCTTCCGGCCGCCACCACTTCGCCGGAGTTCTTCAACAACTAGGGGTTTGTTCCCCTTTTCTTCTTCCGGCCGTCACCACTTCGCCGGAGTTCTTCAACAACTAGGGGTTTGTTTCCCTTTTCTTCTCCCCGATTGCAGATCTGTATTTTTTTTGCAAACCTTGAATAAACGGAACTGAAAGCATTGTGACTTTCGCGAGGTGCACGTCGCCGGAAAAACGGCCACCGTTGTATGGTGGCGGCGACGGCGTCTAGGGACAAGAAAGCAAGTTGTATTTGCTAACCCTAGACGCGGGGAGGTGCTGCAGTGACGTACCGGTGGTGGCAGTGGCAGCAAGGAGGCAGCGGCGGATTTTGTGGTGGCGGCGGCGGGCTTGTGGCGTTGAGGAGCCACTGGTTGTGTAGTGGTGGTTGTTGGTTGTGTGGCGGCAGAAGGGTTTTGGATGGTGAAGGTGTGGTGGCGGCGGCTAGGGTTCCGGCATAGGTGGAGGTGGCAGTGGTGGTTGACGGCGGCAGTAGGAGTGGATAGAGAAGACTAAGCGCGGTTGTTTGGTGGTGGTGGGCAGGGCGGTGGCGGCGGCCGACCGCCCCTCCGGCGATGTATCCGGTGACTAGCTCTGATACCAAATTAAACCTTGTAATATGATTGTATTAGAATGTGATTGTGTGATTAGGGTTTACATAAAGAGGTGTTTATATAGAACACCATATTACAAGTCCAGTCCCTATACTATATCACTTAGTCTAATAGGGCCATACCTAGGAGGAGAAAATATGTATCAAAGGTGATACTTAAACCTTGTAATTGTGAGTGTATTAGAATGTGTATTAGGGTTTATAATGAGGTGTGCTTTTATAGAGCACATTATTACAAGTCTAGTCCCTACACTATTACCTAATGACATTATGGTCTAATACTCCCCCGCAAACTAAGCGCGGGAGCGATTTTGTTTGAAATGTAAAAGACATAAACTTAAAATATAGTTGGTCTTCAATCTTCTATTGTTCTCTCCTCCGGCCATCCGCTTACTGTCGCCACTCTTTTTGTGTTGCCCGCCTAATGTCGCCACCCGGTTAGTGATGCTGCCCTGCTAGTTGTCGCTACCTTGTAGTGGCGACACTAGCTAGTGTGCCATACATATATTTTTTTGTTCTTTCTTCTTCTCTCCAAACGGGTTTTAGGGTTTTGTTCCCCTGTTCTTTCTTCTCCTCCCCCATTGTGTCTGAAACATTACAACCCTTGCATAATATGGAACCGAAAGCTTTGTGGCTTTCGCGAGGTGCACGTCGCCGGAAAAACGGCCACACGTGTATGGTGGCGGCGACGGGGAGGAGCTGGGCGGGCTTGCCTTGTGGTGGCAGCTGCAATATGGAGGTCGGATAGATCTAGGGTTTCGGTGGAAGCAGCGGCTGGGGCGGCTTCTAGGGTTACGAAGAAGGCGGTGGCTGGAGGCGGCGGCAGATCTTTAGATCTAGGGTTCTTTTTTTTTTGTGGTGGCGGCGTGATGGTGGGGTTGACGACAGAGGAGTTGACGGCAGTGGTGTTGTGGTGTGGGTGTGGTGGTGGGGTTGACGCCAGTGGTGGTTTGTGGTGGCGCCGACTAGGGTTCCTCCACAGGTGGTGGCTGCGGTAATGGTGTTGTTGTGGTTGTGATGTTGGTATGCTGGTGGTTGACGGTGACAGAAAGAGGTGTAGAATAAGAAGACCGTGCGCATCTGTTTACGGTCGTGGTGGGTATGGCGCCGGCCGGCCGACCGCCCCTCTGGCGAGTTTTCCGACTGTTGTTATCAAGGCTTTGATACAAACTTAAACCTTGTAATTGTGAGTGCATTAGAATGTGTATTAGGGTTTATAATGAGGTGTGCTTTTATAGAGCACACTATTACAAGTCTAGTCCCTACACTATTACCTAATGACATTATGGTCTAATAGTGATTTTAATGGTCACATTGGTAAGGATAGTGATGGCTTCCCATTGGTGCATGTGGGTTTGGTTATGGTGATAGAAACGAGAGTGGTAGGGAGCTGCTTAACTTTGTGTTGACCCATGACCTGGATATTCTAAACTCATTCTTTAGAAGAGGGAATTACATTTGATTACTTTTAGCAGCGATGATGTAACACGCAGATCGACTATCTTTTGATGAGGCGAGGAGATCGCAGTTGGTGGAAGGATTGCAAGGTTACACTGGGGAGACATCAGTGGCTCAACATAGACTGTTTGTTGCAGATATAACCATGGGGAAAATGTTTCCAGGTGAGGAGAAAAAATAGACATAGGATTCGATGGGGAAATTTGAAGGACGAAAAGATTACAGTCTTCAGAGATAAGGTCATCCCGGCGAGCACAACTGGACTGGACGGGGATGCAAACATGAAGTGGGATGCTATGGTGACCACCCTTACACAAGTAGCGAAGGAGACTTTCGGGGTCACAACGGGAACGACAAGCGGGCATAAGGAGTCTTGGTGGTGGAATGAGGATGTGCAAGGCAAGCTAAAATAAGGGACAGGCAACAAAGTTTTAGGTAGTTCTTGAGGTGCACTGATGAGGAGGAGCAAGTGAGATTGAGAGAGAGGTATAAAGAGGCAAAGCGGGAGGCAAAGAAGGTAGTGGCTGAGGCAATGAACATAGCCTACAAGAAAATGTATAAACGACTTGAAACTAAGGAGGGGGAGCATGGCATATTCAAGATTTCCGAAACTAGGGAGCGCAGGAGGCAGGCTCTAGGAGTCGTGAACTTTATAAAGGGAGAGGATAGAAGGGTTTGGGTAAAGGGCCAGGACATCAAGTCGATATGACAAACTTATTTCTACAATCTTTTCAATGGGAGTAGGACTAACCAAGAAGAAAGCGAGGATCCCGCTTCCCAATGCTGAGAGCGAAATAACTGTTACTTTCGTAATATCACACAGGAAGAGGTGAGGAGAGCCCTTAGGAAGATGGGAAGGGCGAAGGTGGTTGGCGCGGACAACACATTCATTCATGTGTGGAATTGTTTAGGGAAGAAAGGAGTTCAGTGGTTAACTAATTTGTTTAATACTATCTTCAAAACCAGAAAGATGCCAGATCAACAGAGGAGTAGTGTCGTAGTCCCTCTCTACAAGAACAAAGGAGATGCCTAATGTTGTGCTAACTACACGGGTATTAAGCTCCTAAGTCATGCTATAAAATTGTGGGAAAGGGTAATTGAGACAAGAATTAGACGTGAAAATCAGGTTACGATGAACCGATTTGGATTTATGCATGGGCGGTCTACTACAGAGGCGATACACATTCGAAAGAGATTAATGGAAAAGTATAGGGAGAAGAAGAGGGATTTGCATATAGTATTCATCGACCTTGAAAATGCCTATGACAGTGTGCTTCATCGAGTGATTTGGGATAGTCTTGAGGGAAGAGGGGTTCTTGGGAGATAGAGGTAATTAGGAATATGCATGATGGGGCTAAAACAAGTCTGTGGGGGATACAGACTCCTTCCCTGTGGAGATGGGTCTTCACCAAGGATTCGTGTTGAACCCGTTTGTTTTTGTAGTAGTCTTGAATGAGTTGTTTAAGTCGATCCAGAAGGCAATCCCTTGATGCATGCTTTTCGTAGATGATATTGTGTTAGTAACGGAGAGTAAACTAGCTTGAATGAGAGGCTAGAGGAGTGACGAGCACCCTTAGAGCGTAAAGGTTTAAAGATAAGTCCCTCTAAAACTGAGTACCTTTATTGTAACCTCAGTGGTGTAAACGAGAAGGAGGGTACCCAAATCAGAAGCCTAGTGGTCCCACAGACAACCAAGTTTAACTATTTAGGATCATTTGTTCGGAGTGACGGGGACATAGACAGTGATATAGCCCACTGCGTTCAACCATGTTGGTGCAAACGAAGAGAAACCACAAGGGTTTTGTGTGACAAGAGGTTCCCAATAAGATTAAAGGGGAAATTTTATAGGGTTGTAGTTTGATTTACTATGTTATACGGAACCGATTGCTATGCCATCAAGAAGACACAAGCGTGAAAGCTGGAGGTAGTATAGATGGGGATGCTAAGGTGGATGTATGGGCACACAAGGATGGACCGGAGAAAAATGAAGTTTTTTGGGAGAAAATGGGGGTGACATGTATCCTGAATAAGATAAAGGAGGGGAGGTTGAGATGGTCTGGGCATGTGAGATGAGACAAATGACGGCTCCGGTAAGGACCGTGTATACCCTCACAATGGAGGGGAGGAGTAGAGGCAAACCCAAACTGACCTGGGATGAGCATATTAGGTAAGGTTGGCTATACTTGCACCTCTTAAATAACATGATCGGGGATAGGAGTTTTTGGAGACGTCGGATTAAGGTTATGGACTTTTAGGGGAGTCTAAAGACCTGTCTTATATTTGTCACGGGGCCGTCCGTAGCTTTTCCTATATTTGTGTTTGCCTTAGCCTTATAGACTTTTTAGGGGAATGTATAGGTACTTTCAAGGGGGTTTAGTGCTACGTTTTCTTGTCTTTTTGCTTTTTACATGTTGCTATTATAGTTTTTTCATCACGTTAGGCTAGCGGTATTTTACTAATATCATTATTAGTACTTTTGTGTGGTTGTTGTCTTGATTCTCTTAGTCACATTTTTTGTTATCTGGATTACTATATTGTGCACGTCGAGAAAAAGGTTTTTAGAGCCGGGGGTCTCACTAGGAGCGGCCTCTGTAGCCTCTCGTTAAAGGAAAGGTTTGTCCCCATCCCATGCTCCCTAGGCCATACCAATTGCCCTGCTATGAGTGAGATTTTTCTAGGTATTTTTGTTTGTTTGTTTGTTAGTTCTTAGATAAATTTCTCTTGCTGTTGGGGAAGCGGGTTTAAACTAACTCATCGATTTACGCATCCTTCTACATTCAAACCAACTTATAAGGCTTTCAACTTCTGTTTTTTTAGCAATCTTAATAATGCTTTTACCTCTTGAATTCCTCTTTCAGTACCATCAATTAAATATGATATCCTCTTCATATATGTTCATTTTGTCAGTTACATTGATAGTTCTGGAGTTGGCGGGGAAATACCTTCTACATTTGCTAATTTACAGAATTTGGTTACAGTGTAAGAGAGATCAATTTTAATGATGTTTCAAAGTACTACTTCATCTATCCCATTAAAGTTGCAACACTTTCTTTTAACTAGTCAAACAATCATTTAGGCACCAAGTCAAAATTTCAAATTTCAACAGACAGAAGGAGCACTAGATGTTCATTAGTCTATGTTAGTTTTCATTATTTGAATCATTTATTATGGATACTAACTCTTGTGCTATCAGAAGGGCTTCCGATAATGAATTCACAGGGAGAATACCTGAATTTATAGGGAATTGGACATTGTTACAATTCTTGTAAGTTAACCTCTATGTCTATTCAAGGTACTTTGTATGAGATGAAGTTTTATAACTGTTTGCATGCTTGATGTCCTTCTAGGAAGTTTGAGGGGAACTCGTTTGAAGGTTCAATACCTCCTTCGTTTTCTAGGCTTACCTCTTTGCAGGAACTGTAAGTTTTTTTTCGAGAACTCTTTATTATCTTTTATATCTGTCGTGATATTGTAACTTAAATCTGTTATAATGTTACAGGGGGATAAGTGGTTTATCTAATGGAACTCTGGATTTTATCAAGGATTTGAAGTCCTTACGTGTTCTGTAAGAGAGCATTTTGATCTTTATCAAGTCTGCTCTTTTAGCTCCTTTAAAAATCCTGAAGATAAAATATAAAGAGTTGCATTTCTTGCAGAGTTTTGAGAAATAACAGAATTTCTGGCACCATTCCAACTGACATCGGAGAATATCAAAATTTGACGACATTGTGAGTAATCCACATTTAGGTTGAAGTTTCTAAATATATAAATTATTCAAGGAAAGCTCTCAGATGTTATTTTCTATTTGGTGTCATCTCATTTCTCATTTACTAACATAGGTTTCTACTTGTCAGGGATTTGAGTTTCAACAATTTGAGTGGGGAGATTCCAAGAGATTTATTCAACTTGAGTCAACTCTCTTTCTTGTAATACACATATCCGCTGTCTATGATTAATAAATATCAACTCTGGAGTTAAATAACCGGGGATGGATTTTGATATTTATACATAATCTAAATTCGGATGTAATGATTCTCAGGTTTCTTGGAAACAATAGATTAAATGGTACCCTTCCCGACGTAAAGAGCGCAACTCTTCGTAATCTGTAAGTGAATTCTGTATTTTACAGAATTTAAAAAAATTTCTTAGTTTATGTTTTTAATTTATAGTTGAGTTTATAAGGGAAAATGTTTTTTCTCTAAGTTTTGTACAATTTTCTTAATGGCTAATGCAGTGATTTTTCATACAATGAACTATCTGGGACACTTCCTTCTTGGGTCAGTGAGCCAAACTTACAAATGTAAGTGCTTGTCTAAGCAGCAGTAGCTTTTAGCATAGCTTATGGAGCTAATTATTAATGTGTGCTATGTGCAGTAACTTAGTTGTAAACAACTTTACATTAGGAGATTCAGAAAACAGGTATTTGTGTTTTTTCTTATGCTTATGCTTAATGCATTTATAAAGCATTGTCACTGGTAACCGCTAACTCCTTCTGTCTTTAGTGGTTTGCCATCAGGATTGAATTGTCTCCAAAGGAATTTCCCTTGTGGGCGTGGGTCGCCAAGATGTAAGCAAGATCTTGAAAAACTCCCCAGGGACATAGATCCTGTTATTAGTTATTATTATCATGAATTTGATTTGTGGAGTACCCTTTTCATGTTGGTTTTCACAGATAGTAGCTTTGGAATCAATTGTGGTGGTTCTGAAATCACATCCTCTGATGAAATAGTTCATGAGCAGGATAATGAAGCTCTTGGAGCAGCAACATATTATGTGACTTCTGAAAGGAGGTGGGGAGTCAGCAATGTTGGACAAAGGGAAAACCCTGCATATATAGCCTCTCTTTCACGTCAGTTCAACACTTTAGGATCAGCACTGTTTCAGACAGCACGTATCTCTGCTGGATCACTAAGATACTATGGTTTGGGGCTGGAGAACGGTAACTACACTGTTAACCTCCAGTTTGCTGAATTACAGATAGAAGATGGACCCACCTGGAGAAGCCACGGAAGGCGTGTCTTTGACATTTATCTGCAGGTATGTTAATTAGAATTCTTGGCAAGTTTGAAGTGGAAGTTTGTACTTTGACCTCAAAAGTCAAAAGTCAAACGGTACCCTTATTCGGAACACATGGAATTTGCTCTTTGGGACAATCATTTATGACCTTTCCCTGAAGTACTAATGGATGGGTTGATTTGGGTTGTTATTAATCTCAAACGGGTCAAACAAGTTGGATATAAAAATTAGCTATTAGCCTAAAGCAGATTGAAAGTTATCCAAAGTCCTTTGTTAGTGCATACAACCTCCTAAGTTGTCTTATTCAAAGATTTAAAGTATCATCAGTATAATAGTGTTTTGTAATCATAATTTAAGTATCAGTTAATCAGTTATTAATAAAAAATGTATGTGAGTCAACCTGATTGACCCATATCAAAACTCAGTGGCGAAGCTTGAAGAAAAACGCAGCGGGGGCGGGATTTTTTTTTCCTATCAGGGGGGCGGAACTTAATACCTATAAAATTTTCGGCCGATCACATATAAATTAACACTTGTGAGCGAAAAATTGTGGGGGGGGGGGGCTCACTAAGCTTCGCCCTTGTCAAAACTGACTTGTTAAGCAGTCTGGCTTCCTCACTCATCTTTCCACCTCTGGTAAGAAGTATAGTGTTATTGTTTTGCCTAGTTTATAGCATTAGTTTCTCAAAACTTGTTTTGTTCAGGGAAACCGAGTGTTTCAAGATTTCAATATAAAAAGGGAAGCAGGAGGGGCCTCCTTTAGTCCTGTTTCTAGGCAAGTTACGGTTCAGGTTTCAAATAACTACCTTGAGATACATTTATTCTGGTCTGGAAAAGGGACTTGCTGTATACCTACTCAAGGGACTTTTGGACCTCTTATTTCAGCAATCAGTGCCACCCCAAGTACTAAAGTTCTTTCTTAAAATTGGGTGCTTAACTTTGAGTTCTTTATACTTGACAACTACTACTATTACTTTTGTACAGATTTCCGCCCCAGTGTGACAAAGAAGAAGAAGAATAAGACCGGTTTAATTGTTGGGATTTTGGTTCCTATTGTAGTTGTTAGCTTTCTGTCATTATTAGCCCTATATATATTTTGTCAGCGGAGGAAAAAGCAGGATACATCTAACAGTTATGAAGGTAGTTTTTCTGGATCTTTGTTTATGATATAGAAGAACAATGGTTTTCATTTGTATATATATATATATGTATATTTATCATATAATTTTGTATAATCTATTTGACACATTAATTGCATACAAAAAAAAAGTATTTTCTTTGGATGAAAAGTGATGTGGGTCAATACAACCCGACCAGAATCCATTTCAACCCTACGGAAATTACTAGTCTTGACCTACACATTTTGCTACGTCTACTTAGATGCTTTTGCTTATTTGCAGACTTTTTGGGAATTGACGCCAGACCATATACCTTTAGTTATGGAGACCTGAAAGATGCAACGGATGATTTTAGTCCTGCGAATAAGCTTGGTGAGGGAGGTTTTGGACCTGTTTACAAGGTAATTTATACTTTCCATCAACAATCCATTTTTGCTTCATAAACTCAAAACTTAACCATGATTAGTTCTTAATATCCTTTTGATGGAAACAGGGAACACTTGAGGATGGGAGAGTAATAGCTGTTAAACAACTCTCTGTAGCTTCCCACCAGGGCGAGGCTCAGTTTGTTGCTGAAATTGCAACAATATCTGCTGTCCAACACCGCAATCTTGTTAAATTATGTGGATGCTGCATTGAAGGAGACAAACGACTTCTTGTTTATGAGTATCTTGAGAACAAGAGTCTTGATCAAGCATTATTCGGTAAGATATATCACATTACTATAATGTTACTAGAGTATAAAACTATAATGTTATATTTGGGGTCTATGATGTAGGAGACAACAGGTTATCTCTTAATTGGGCCACCCGGTTTGAAATATGTCTGGGGATAGCACGCGGTCTTGCATATCTGCATGAGGAATCTCGAATACGGGTTATACACCGAGATGTTAAAGCTAGCAATGTTTTACTTGATTCTGAACTTAACCCTAAGATCTCAGATTTTGGTTTGGCCAAATTTTATGATGACAAGAAAACACACATGAGTACTCGTGTTGCAGGCACAATGTAAGATTATATATAATGTATTTGCTGTTTGAGTATATATATTAGTCGACTTTCTTGAACTTGTTATGATAAATGTATTTTGTAGTGGGTATTTGGCACCAGAGTATGCAATGCGCGGACACCTTACAGAAAAAGCTGATGTGTTTAGCTTTGGAGTTGTAGCTTTAGAGATTATTAGTGGGAGGCCTAATTCTGTTTCAACTTTGGAACATGAGAAAATATATCTTCTTGAATGGGTATCTTTCATCATCTTCTACTTCATTATTCCTTATAAATTGTTTAACTTTAGAATATTTATATTAATAGTTCCATCTGGGTATGATTTTAGGCATGGAACCTACATGAAGCTAATAGTGAACTCGAGTTGGTTGATGAAGAATTGTCTGAATTTGATGAGAATGAAGTAAAAAGAGTGACGAGAATCGCCCTTTTATGCACCCAAACCTCACCTATGAAAAGACCATCTATGTCCCGAGTGGTGGCAATGCTTTCAGGAGACATGGAAGCAAGCGATGTTATTACTCGCCCCGGGTATCTGACTGGTTTTAGTTTTGAAGATGCTACACCCTTTAACAGTACAAGTCACCCCACTGTTTCACCAAGCTCACCTGGTTATGCTACCAGACCCATACTTAATGAAGTCATTTGAGAAGGTTGGTGATAATGAGAGAATAAAAAATTGTAATCATCAATCCAAATCAAAGTCAAAATTCAAAAACAAACATTTGTCATCTTCATCTTCTGTATTTATCATATATTATTTGTATATGAGTGTTTTCGTATTATTATCACCTAAAGTTAATTACAATCGAATTTTAGTGTTAGGAAAAGCATATTGTGATTTTTCTTAAAATGTTTAGAGTAAACTTCGTTTTTGCTCCCTTGGTTTGTTCCAAACAACGATTTTGTTCAATAAGTTTCAATTTTACTTTTTTCCTCCATGTGTATGTAATTTGTCTTAATTAACTCCAATCCGCTAACACTGTTAGTTTTTTATGTTAAATGTAAGGGCGATCTAGTCTTTTCACATATAGGTGCTAATTGTGTAATTTACTCAAATTAAAATAGGGACTACTTTTATAATTTACCCACCCCAACTCTACCTCCCATTCTCTCCCTTCATCTTTAAATAAATATAACACCACCACCATCGAATCACCATCACCTCACAAATCAGCCATCTCCGGCCACTGGCACCGCCTCCGAAACCAATCTCAGGCCAACGAAATCACATGGATGTTTTTACTTTTGCTCATATGTTTCAACTTGAGTTTAGAGATGCACAAAAAAACTGGTTCCGTACCCGGACCCGAGGACCCGAACCGGTTCCGGTTCCTACTCGGCTTAAGATAGACTCGGTTTGGACTTGGAAAAACCCGGCGGTTCCTACCCAGTGCGGATAAATTTTCACTAGACCGGTTCCAACCCGGACCCGATTTGAACCGGTTCCGACCGTTTTTTTTTTTGGGGGGGGGGGGAATAGCCATTTTTAAAGGCTATATAGCCATTGGGACCCTTTTTTGAATGTTTTTTTTTTGTTTTTTAGCCCCCTAAGTTAGTATAAATAGATGTTGAATGAATTGGTTGAGTACCCAACTTGAAAACGCAAAACCGAACGAAAAAACACAAAAAATACTCACATAACACTCGTTTTACTCTCCTTCTCCACTTTCTACTCTCATTATGGCTCATTCACAATCACAATCATATGTTGTTCAACCGTCAATTGTTGTTCGGGTGCTTCCGCATAATAGGAACCAAAAAATTTGAAGAAGCACATTGTGAATAACTATTGCAAGGCGTTGAAAGTAGATGAGGACTCTGAACAAACACAATTGGGTAGTGACGGTCGAATATTTGATTACGACGTAAATACGGTTCAGGATCGAATGGCGAAGTTCATGATTCAAGAAGCTTTGCCGTTTGACCACTTCGACAACCCTCGGTTGACAAACACGATTCGAGAGACGCTTCAACTCGTTACACACACGTAAGTCGTACTACACCTAGACGTTATTGTTTAAAATGTGGAGAACTGCAAAAAATGATTTAATTGGAATTTTTGAAAATTTAAAAATCGGTGTGAACTTAACTAGTGATGTTTGGTCGGCTCCAATCGTACCTTTGCGTCACCACTCATTGGGTAGATCCCAATTCGTGGCAAATGATGAAACGTACGATTACTTTTTTTTCCGTATCCACATACCGGAGAATATTTGTTTCAAATTTTAGATTATGTAATAACAACCTTTAAGTTAGAAAAAAATTTATTTTCAATGGCATTCGATAACCAAACAATACTAGCGCGTTTGAAAATTTAATAATAAAATATAAACCGATTTGCAACGTCGCATTTTTTCACACTCGATGTGTTGCACATATTTATAATTTGGTTGTGTAAGACGGGCTCACCGCTCAACATGTTGACGTGTTCAAAACCGGTTTTAGATTTATGTTACAAGACGTTTTTAAAAAAAAGTAGAAGAAGATACACCAATTATAAAAAAACTTTGTAAGGATACGGGTAGAGTTTTTCTAGGACCTAATTGGGTTGTACCTACTCGGTGGAATTCGACTTGTAAAATGTTGAGTGTGCTTTATGAAAGAAAGAAACTTTAAAATCTTATCATGATAGTCTTTCGAAAAGTGGTCGAGCCGAACCGTTTTTGGAATTGGGTTGGGAAAATATTAAAAATCTAACCGAATTTCTTGACGTTTTCAAAACCGCATCTACAAAATTATCGGGGGTTTATTATCCCACTAGTAATTTACTGCTTTCGGAATTATATTTAATGGCTTTAAATTTAAAAAAAATTGAAAATAAAAATAAGAGTAAATTACAGAAATCGTCCTTTATGTTTATACCATTTTTCACTGTATGTCCTTTAGCAAAAAAATTGACAGAGATCATCCTTTACGTTTACAAATCTTGCACGTTACGTCCTTTGCCCCTAACCCAGTTAAATTTTTTCGTTAAGTATGATCATGTGCAAGGCACATGAGGGTAATTTGCTCTTTTTACCAATTTATATAAAAGAACAAAAATATTAAAATATAAAACTCATCTCTCTCTCTCAACACACACACTCTCTCTCCTCACTCTCTTAACTTTCTCTCTCTCAACATTTTCTCCACCACTACACAACCAACAACCAACCACCACCACCGCCAGCAGCCAACCACCACCACCATCCGACCACCACCACCTCAACCTCCGACAACCACGAGCACCACTACCCCAACCTCCGGCAACCACGAGAACCATCATTGTCGCAACCACCATCCGACCGCAGCCTGAAACCACCACAATCTTTTTTAGATCCAATCGTCATTTCGTTCACAACCATCTAAGAAGGCAGTGAAGGGCAACACCACCTCTCGTTAGACCCAATCGTCATTTCGTTCCTGAACCATTAAACCCTAATTCCACCCCTGAATTTCCCCCAATTCATCAGATCAAACCGATTTCATCCGATCGTCAAATTGTTCCTGAACTATTAAACCCTAATTCCACCTCCCAATTTCTTCAATTCATCAAATCAAAGCGATTTACGTGAAGACGACTGTCGCAGGGGAGGGCAGGGACGGCCAGAGTTACGTGAAGACCAAATTGCCGACTGGTTGTGAATTTGAAGTGAGAACATAGTGAAGACCAAACGTCTTCAACATGAAGACCAAACGTGAAGACCAAATTGCGAACAAGAAGCTGCCGATCTGAAACAAAAAGCTTCAACATGAAGACCAAACGTTAAGACCAAACGTTTTCAACATCAACTCTCTTTCTCTCGCAGGAAAAACGAATAAGAAGTTGCAGATCTGAAACAAAAAGCTTCCAATTTGGGTTCAATTTGAGAAGGATTGTCGTTTAAAAAATGGGGTCAGTGGTATCATTGATGGTTTCAGCCCATTCCGGCGGTGGGGTTGCGATTGTGGAAATGTACCGATTTTGTGGTGGGAAGAACACTCCGATCACAACGTCTTTTGGGTATGAAGGGGTGGGGTCGTCATTGATGGTCTGAAACTCGACGAAGAAGAAAGGGGTTGGGGTTGGATTCTTGTTGAGAGAGAGAGATATATTTCTTTTAATTAATATATTTCTTTTAATTAAATGAGTAAAATTACAAAAGTACCCTCATGTGTCATGCACATGACCAGACTTAACTGAGAAATTTAACTAGGTTAGGGACAAAGGACATAACGTGTAAGATTTGTAAACGTAAAGGATGATCTTTGTCAATTTTTTGGTTAAAGGACATACAGTGAAAAATGGTATAAACATAAAGGACGATTTCTGTAATTTACTCATATGTTTAAACAAATGATAGAACCATCGAAAGAAAATTTTTAATAATATTTCAAATAACTACCACCCGTTTTTACTTGTGCCGCAGCTTTAAACCTGATTTTAAATATTACACGGGTTGAATGTTTGATAGACGAAATAAATAACAATTTGGATTTGCATGAAGAAGACCCATATTTTTTCCAAAGAAACAAAAAATACTTTTTAATATAATCTTCATTCAATGTATGATTTTTATTTATTTAATAAGATATGGGTCAAACATAAACGTACAAGCGCCAAAGAGCATTGAGTTCAAGTGCTGGTAGCTCGATTAGGGACGCGGTAGTGGCTTTATTAAATACCGTTCGAAATAAGACGGCTAAACGACAAAGGGGTAACACCCCATCAAGCGAGCTCGGAATGTATAGTGGATCGGATTTTATATCCACTATGTCTGCCGAAGATTATCACAATTTTTGATATTTTGGCCAGTGATTTACTAACCGTCCAAACTTTTACGGTAGCTTCCAAATCTACATTTTCTCTTAGTGGTTGGGTTTTATCATTACGAAAACAAGACTCACTCCATAGTCGGTAGAGATGTGCATTTGCTTAAAGGATCACTTGGACATAGTCGATCGTATACAAGACCAAACAAACCTCGAAGAAGAAATAATACTTGAAACAAAAGTACACGACGAAGAGATGGATGATGAACTATCTTTCAGCATATCCGACGAAGAAATCGCCTACAATGAAGCGGTTCATGCGCAATAGTTATGGGCCGGTGAAGACGACGGGTACGACTAAGACGGTGAAGATGACGAATAAAATAAAAATAAAAAGACAGTGTTTAAAATTGTGTAATGTGTATTTCTTTTGTTTGGGAACTATTAACAATAAATAAAAAAATGCATTTTATGTTGTTTGATGTTATTATAATTATTTAAAAAAAAGTTGGACTCGGTTGGAACTGGTTCTGGACCCGACTCGGACCCGACCCTACCCTACCCGGTTCCACAGGGTAGCATCCTTCAACTCCGAACCCAGTTCTGAACCCTACATGGTTCCTCCTAAGACCCGACCCTATTTCAACCCGGTCTAAAGAAACCGGTTCCTACCCGGTTCCGGTTCCGGTTCCGGCCTAAAACCCGGAATGTGCACCTCTACTTGAGTTTAGCTAGTTGAAATTTAGATATGGGCTAGTTTAAGCCCAACCCAACGCTATATTTACGAAGCCTATATATCTAGCCCAGTTTAAAACATACCTCTTTATTATTCATCAAAACATATGATAATATTAACTAGTAGCAAAACCGTCAAGATCAAGATTATATCGTGGTTTTATTCTCGTTTTAAGAAGTTTTGACGTTAAAAGTTGTTGTTCCTTGTGTATATGTTTTTGGGTTTCATGCTTTTTTGCATCATAATTGATCGACAAATTATCAAACAAAGATATTCTTCTCCCTTACCAACAAGTGACGGATCCATGATATTTTTTCTTAGAGGTTCACCTTTTTTCGATGATCAGATTTCTCACAACGAGACATTATAAATTTTAGGTCCGGATCAGACCAGGGAACATAATAAAATACGATATCACAATGGGCAATCTACTTGTTTATAAACCTAGTTTCACAAAATCAAAACCTCCTTTAAAACTAGTTGATTGTCTTCTTTTATTATTAATTTCACTAGTATTTAGTGGACTCAAAGAAAGTTTAATGCTTGGTTCGAGTTTTATACCAAAGAAATTTTCAAATGTATATATAATAAATAAACTTTATAAAATAAATATCGGTTTAATTTAGTACATGATAAACTAAAACAAAAGCGTAAACTAAATTAAAGAATAAATAAACCTTTAATTTGAAAATACTTATAGCCTTATAGGTCTGCGTAGGTACAACCTTTTCTCCACCAACTTAAATTATTTTAAAATATATTTAATTATCACCTTTTATTTGGTAGCAGTAGCGCATCTAGAAAAAAATTCAACGGTATCGGACAATTTTTTTTTTCGTGCATTCAAGTAAATGAAACAATTTTTTTTCGTGCATTCAGCGGTATCTAGAAAAGAAGTTCAAGTGGTGTCTCGGTGTTTCTCAAACAACCTCCATCTCGGTGTCACTGCTTTGGATCAACAAATGTTTAATTTGGCCTTTATAAAGTGTTATGATTTTCATTTAAACATTTGGGCTTTAAATTAAACCCAAATGTTTAATTAAAGCCCAAATACAAGTTTAATTAGTAGAATAATGTTTTTATTAAAATTTCTTGGGTTTTTATAAAGTGTTATGATTTTTATAAAATTTAAAGGTTAGTGTTGGGATTTGTTTGTGAGAAAATTTCAGGGGTATCTAAAATTTCATTCAGGGGTATCGGGAAACATAAAACGGTTAAAAAAAAATTCCTACTGCGTGTCGAAAGTTGAGGGGTAGCGGCAGATACCCCTGCCCTCCCCTTAAACCCGCCCATGTTTCGTAGCATACCGTTTTATTCTCTTCAGAAAATATAGAAGGGGCCTGATAAGATCTTCTTCTCTTTAGAAAACACAGAAGTATGTTCTTCATTTTTTTTTCTCTTCTTCACTTTTTTCAATCTGTATAAGGGTTTACTCTATACTTTTTAAGGGGTTCACCCCATTTTTTTTATTTAGCTTTCTACTACATTTTAAAACTCGGGGGTTCCGGTGAACCCCCGACCCTATGTAAATCCGCCCATGTCACCATCCTTATTATCTCCAACTTGTAACCAAATTAATTATAAACTCAAACCATTAATTTATAAAAATAAGTTAGTGTCAAATGTGAACGACTTTATAATAAGAAAAAACCGGCCCATGCATACAAAAAGAAAAGGAAAAAAAAATTCTAAAATTGATATTTGACCAGAAAAGTTATCAAAAATGGACACTCAAATTTAGCCTCCTAATTCATGGATATTACTCTCATTAGCCGGCTCATATTTCAGTGCCAAATTCCTTTTTACAGTGTACGAACCAACCAGATTGCGACACGTGGCCGGCTAAGCCTTAAAAAAGCGGAGGCTAAGCCGGCTAATAGCTTGCTATAGCCGTCTGACGCTTTTTTAAGACTTAGCCGGCAAACTAAAAAGACTTAACCGGCAAACTAAAAAGACTTGGCCGGCTAAACCTTAAAAGGCTAAGTCTTTTTAGTTTGCCGGCTAAGCCTTTTAAGTTTGCCGGCTAAGCCTTAAAAAGGCGTCAGACGGCTATAGCAAGATATTAGCCGGCTTAGCCTCCGCTTTTTTAAGGCTTAACCGTCCACGCGTCGCAATCCGGTTGGTTCGTACACTGTAAAAAGGAATTTGGCACGGAAATATGAGCCGACTAAGCTTAGCCGCCTTAGCCGGCTAATGAGTGTAATTTTCATGAATTATGAGGCTAAATTTGAGTATCCATTTCTGATAAATTTTCTGGTCAAATGTCCATTTTTGTATAACAAAAAACAATAAAATACTAAAATGTCACACTCTATTCTTGTCCGATTAGTCAACCGGGCCCACATCTTCTAACAATTCAACAAGCAACCACCCAATCATATATTTCAAACTCCAGCATGGTCGTCTCGACTCGTTAGTTTTTTAAATTAATCTGTCAGCATCTTAATTAATAATTTAATATTTAAATATAATAAAGTCTTTTTTTAACAAATGAGATTCCAGAAATAGTAATTAGATATAGAATGGGGAGTTGAATAAGTGTCAACCCTCGACAGTCCGGCTGAAGCAAAAAGGTCTGTCCTTGATGGTGTGTATATATATATAACATATATACGTGTTTATAGTTTAAGTTAAGATCTTGTTCTTATTCAGGAGCTGTTAATATCATAAAATGATCTCAGCAACGGCAGGTGGCGGCGGAGGCAAAAGCGAGTTAAGGATTTTTGTGGTGGCCTTATGGCGGTTGTGGTTGATGATCACGTCGACCGCAGCTCAAACTCAGAATACCACCACCGATCCAGACGAAGGTGATCTCTCTCTCTCTCTCTCTATATATATATATATATATATATAGATTTTAGTTAGAATTCAATTCAAGTTTTCATCTTCATGTTGATCTATTTGAAAATTAAACTTTTAATTTTTTTTTTTTTTTTTTTTTAAGTCTGAAATTCAATTAATTAAACTTTTAAATATGTTTCGAAAATCGGATCCATCGATTTTCCAAATGCCAAATGATGCACTACTAGGTGGCAAAAAATAGGTGGTAAAAAATGGGTCGGTCGCAAAGGGTCGGATCAAATAAAACAAGAAACTATATAAGTGTTGTGACCGCATGATTAAGAAAGTATATTTAACTTTAATAATTATTTTAAATTAGTTAACCAAATAAGTAATAAAATTAACATGGAGAAATAAATTAAACTAAATAAGAAAAAGAGTAAACTGTCATTTTTGTCCCTGTGATTTGGTCAAAATTGCCACTTTCATCAAATAGTTTGTTTTCTTGTATCTGGGTCCTCGTGGTTTTAAAAGCTTGCCAATTTCATCCATGATAGTGTTGTCGACGGAAATTGGTCGGGAAAGGAGGAAGAAGGCCAACAGGGGATGATTAAATTAGAGGTTAAATTGTGGATGATTAAAAAATGAGAGTAAAAAAAATGAAGAAATAAAACAAATATGTAAAAGGACTGAAATACCCCTCATTTAACTGAGAAAAATGGATGGTGTTAGTTGACTGGATGAAAGTGACAAGATTTTAAAACCACGAGGACCCAGATACAAGAAAACAAACTATTGGATGAAAGTGACAATTTTGACCAAACCATAGAGACGAAAATGACAGTTTACTCTAAAAAAAAATAATTTGTCAACTAAAAAATGTTTTATGTAAAAATTTCAAAATAATATAATTATTTTGTTTTGTGAGTGTGCCCTTACCCTAAGTTTTGTTTTACAATTTGCTCCCTTACCCTTATTTTGTTTTATAGTGCGCTCCTTCCCCTTTTCGGAATTATCCTAAATTGGTTTTTACAAACAAATTTTGAAAATTTTTAATGAAAGGTTGGCGGGCTTACGGGGTGCCTGTCTACCCACTCCCAATAAATTGTATCCGCCCCTGGTTCAATGGTTAGATCGGTGAAAGAACCAAAAACCGGATAATGTTGTAATTAATTTCAAAAAATACTTAAATATTGTTATGTTATGTTGGTTATAATTAATAGAATAGAAAAAATTATATTGTTTTTAAAAGAAAAAAATCACAATGAAGTGTTTTTTTTAAGATTATTTATATTAGAATCGAGAAATATCACTTCTTTTCAGATTAGTTGACCAAAAGTCTTTTATTTACACGAGAGTTTCCAAGTAAAAATCTTATAATATACAAAATATATTTTGTTGGTGAAAATTATTATCTTTTTTAACTAAAAATTAGTAAAATTAACCATTGAAGCGGTTGAAGAGTCACTCGCTATTGGTGATTTTAATATCCTCTAGTTATTTTGTGTAATTGAGTTTACTTAATGACCAAATAAAAAGTCATAATGAAACATCAAACAAGTTTGTAAGTGTGGAGTGCACGCTTGTTTGATGATCTTATAATTTCTGTTGCTAAAGACAGATTGTTGTATCAAGGGGGCGAAATCCACTGAACAACGGGGGGTTCGGGGCAGTGCCCGTGGGAGCGGGGTCCCAGGGGCGGCAACCATGGCTGGGGTCGAGCTAAATTTGTTCTTCCAGGGTAAATTTGAAATCTGTTAAAGTTAGGCATCCATAGTAAATTTGTTCCTCCGGAGTAGATTTGGTCATCTGAACAAAAAATGGTCATCCGGAGTAAACTGAAACAACAGTTACTTTTCAAATGGTTGACGGTTATCAACCAACCGTCATAACATTTCATTGGGTGGTTTCACCCATATGCGTATGAGTTTTTTGGTCAGTATCACACACACTAAAAATCCTAACAGATTTACAAATTCGTTCTTGAAAATCTCCGATTCTTATCCGATTGAATTATGTGTATGCTACGGAAATAATTCAATCTGAAAACGAACCCTTACACGATTATCAGAGAATCCAGGCAATTACATATACACGAAAGAGAATTCCTACACTCGCCAAACACAGACAGTCCAGTCAGTCCGACTGGCCGATTATAACAACATTAGCAAATTATTTTGAAAATGGTGTGTTGCAGTACGAGTTCTAAATGAAATGTTCAGCCAATGGGGAATACCTGAAAGTTCAGCAACACAGATGGGATGGAACCTAAGCGGAGAACCATGCAGTGGCACCGCAGTCGAACCTATTGACTTCGAAGCCTCTGCGTTCAACCCCGGCCTCAAATGTGACTGTAATTTCCCGGGTTCGATCTGCCACATCACCCAAATGTGAGTGCTTCCTATTGAAATCTTGTTCATGAACGTTACATCATCTTTTGGCCACTTCAGTTGTTACTTGTATGTATTCTATTCCACAGAAAAGTTACTGCAATGGACGTTGCAGGGCCCATCCCAGAAGGACTCTGGACTTTGACTTACCTTGTCAATCTGTATGTTTTCAACTATTTCTTAACTCATGTATTAAAGGGGAAATCATGAAAATAACCATTTTTCCGAGTTTGTTATATCTGCCTATACTTGTGTGGTCATGTCAACACAAGTATAATACACTTAGAAAATGACTAGTTTCATGATTTTCCTAGTATATGCTTTGACTTTGTTGAGTTATGTTTTCCATGTTTGGGTTTCTTTACTTGCCACAGTAATTTATACCGGAACTACTTGACCGGCTCCTTGTCACCTTCCATTGGCAATTTAACTCGGATGGAGTGGATGTAAGCCACCCTTTTTCTTTGATAAATTTGACATATTTTAAGAATAAATCTGACATTTATGATGATCATCAAATTTAAATTTCTTTAGGACTTTTGGTTTCAATGCATTATCAGGGGTGCTTCCAAAGGAACTCGGACGGCTTACCAACCTTAAATCGCTGTATGTTGTTTTCTACTTTGTTTGTCTTCTTGTTGTGAGGCGGAAACTTCCTCTGTTTGATTCTTTGTTGATTGAAAAACAATTGTTTCTTTTATATTGCAGGGCATTTGACACAAACAATTTCACCGGTTCCCTGCCACCTGAACTTGGAAATTTGCGAAGTTTACAACAACTGTAAGAACATTCATGGTCGTGTTATTTTAAACAAACAAACAAACGAACCTACTATTAATCCCACTCATAGCAGAGCTATTATTTAAAATACCATCAACTAAATCTAATATCCTCTTCATATATGTTCATTTTGTCAGTTACATTGATAGTTCTGGAGTTGGCGGTGAAATACCTTCTACATTTGCTAATTTGCAGAATTTGGTTACAGTGTAAGAGCGATTATTTTAATGATGTTTCAAAGTAGTGCTTCATCTATACCCCTTTCTTTTAAAAAGTCAAAGTGGTTTCGGTTAAAACAGTTGTGGGTTCACCGCTATATTTGCTTTTATGGTGGCTGGAGGTGACAACGGTGGCAGTGGGTGGTGCTGGCCCATTTGGACCCGTTCTAAGTTAGCAAGTTTCATAAGTGGCATAATAACTGCATTACACTAAATTAACGTATCAGGCAAACAAAAAAATACCCAAATCAATCCATTTCGTGAAGAATAGGTCATGATTGTCGGGTGTAATACTAACTTACTAACTCTTTTGCTATCAGAAGGGCTTCCGATAATGAACTCACAGGGAGAATACCTGACTTTATAGGGAATTGGACATTGTTACAATCTTTGTAAGTTAACCTCTATGGCATATTCATTGTATGAAATGAAAATTTTATAATATTTAAATGCTTGATGTCCTTCTAGGAGGTTTGAGGGGAACTCTTTTGAAGGTTCAATACCACCTTCATTTTCTAGGCTGACCTCTTTACAGGACTTGTAAGTTTTTAAAGCACTCTTTATTATCTTTTACAAGTCATTCTATCAAGATATTGCAATTTGAATCTGTTATAATCTAGCTGTTGTTCTATAATGTTACAGGAGGATATGTGGTTTATCTAATGGAACTCTAGATTTTATCAAGGATTTGAAGTCCTTACGTATTCTGTAAGAAAATATTTTGATCTTTATCAACTCTTACCTTCTTAGTAGGGGCGTAGACAAGCCGAGCCTAACCCGAGCTCACCTAAGTCAAGAGAGCTCAAGCTTGAGCTCGACTGATTTATTAATTATTTTATTTATATACATTTATAATTATTTTTTATATATATTTATAGTTATTAACTTTTGTATATAGCAATATAACATAATATATAACATTTAGTTACTTATATATATATATATTTAATATTTAAAAGAAAGTTATATAAATAACGTACAGGCTCGTTTAAGCTTGCCTTGATTCGAGTTTTTAAGGAGCCGATCTCGAGCGGCTCGACTCTTTTACACCCTTACTTCTTAGCTCCTTCTAAAATTCTGAAGACAAGATATAAAGAGTTGCATGTCTTGCAGAGTTTTGAGGAATAATAGAATTTCTGGCTCTATTCCAACTGACATGGGAGAATATCAAAATTTGACACAACTGTGAGTAATCTACATTGAGATTAAAGTTTCTAAATATATAAATTATTCAATGAAAGCTCTGTTATTTTCTATTTAGTGTCATTTCAATTTTCATTTACTAACATAGACTTCTACTTGCCAGGGATTTGAGTTTCAACAATTTGAGTGGGGAGATTCCAAGAGATTTGTTCAACTTGAGTCAACTCTCTTTCTTGTAATATACATAATCTCTCAATATATTTAATGCAGTTAGGATAATAAGTATCAGTCTTGACATTTATATGACATCCAAAATATAATTTCGGATGTAATGATTCTCAGGTTTCTTGGAAACAATAGCTTAAATGGTACCCTTCCCGACGTAAAGAGTGCAACTCTTCGTAATCTGTAAGTATCTATGTATTTTATAGAATTTAGTTTTTTTTTAATTTTCTCTAATTTCTATACAATTTTCTCAATGCAGTGATTTTTCATACAATGAACTATCTGGGACACTTCCTTCTTGGGTCAGTGAGCCAAATTTACAAATGTAAGTGCATGATTTTAAATATTACCATTAAATTTTGATTTATGCTCATCTTTAAGAGACAGTAGTTGATGAAATTAGTTATGTCAAAATTTACAAAAATGTGTGTGATGTGCAGTAACTTAGTTGTAAACAACTTCACATTAGAAGATTCAGAAAACAGGTATTTGTGTTTTTTCTTATGCTTATGCTTATGCTTAATGTATCCACAAATCATTGTCATTGGTAACTGCTAACGCCTTCTGTCTTCAGCGCTTTGCCATCAGGATTGAACTGTCTCCAAAGGAATTTCCCTTGTGGGCGTGGGTCGCCAAGATGTAAGCAAGATCTTAAATATTTATCATTTTTATAAACTGAAGAAAAAAAATAAAATAAAAACAATTTGGGGGCCCACTATTCCCGTCTGTGAGAGTCTAGTCCCACAAACCTGAACCCCAAAAACTCCCCACGGATATAGCCGCACAATGGACATAGATCCTGTTATTAGTTATTATTATCATGAATTTGATTTGTGGAGTACCCTTTTCATGTTGGTTTTCACAGATAGTAGCTTTGGAATCAATTGTGGTGGTTCTGAAATCACATCCTCTGATGAAATAGTTCATGAGCAGGATAATGAAACTCTTGGAGCAGCAACATATTATGTGACTTCTGAAAGGAGGTGGGGAGTCAGCAATGTTGGACAAAGGGAAAACCCTGCATATACAACCGCTCTTTCACGTCAGTTCAACACTTTAGACTCAGCACTGTTTCAGACAGCACGGATCTCTGCTGGATCACTAAGATACTATGGTTTGGGGCTGGAGAACGGTAACTACACCGTTAACCTCCAGTTTGCTGAATTACTGATAGAAGATGGACCCACCTGGAGAAGCCTCGGAAGGCGCGTCTTTGACATATATATACAGGTCTGTTAATTAGATATAGCGTTTTAAACCATGTACTAAAGCCCATTGAAAGTTATTCAAAGTCTTTTGTTAGTACATACAACCTCCTAAACCGTCTTTGAATTTAGAATGTCATCGGTATAATAGTGTTTTACTGAAAAATGTATGTGGTCAACCTGGCCTGACCCAGCCAGTTATGACCCGTCACACAAACTGCCTCACTAGCTCATCTTTCCACCTTTAGTAAGAAGCATAGTGTTATTGTTTTTCCTAATTTACATCATTAGTTTCTCAAATCTTGTGTCATTCAGGGAAACCTGGTGTTTCAAGATTTCAATATAAAAAGGGAAGCAGGAGGGGTATCCTTTAGTCCTGTTTCGAGGGAAGCAACGGTTCAGGTTTCAAATAACTACCTTGAGATACATTTATTATGGTCTGGAAAAGGGACTTGCTGTATACCTACTCAAGGGACTTTTGGTCCTCTTATTTCAGCCATCAGTGCCACCCCAAGTACTAAAGTTCTTTCTTAAAATTGGTTGCTTAACTTTGAGTTCTTGAAACTAGACAACTACAAACCTTTACTTATTTTTGTACAGATTTCCGCCCCAGTGTGAGCAACACTCCACACTCCACAAAGAAGAAGAACAAGACTGGTTTAATTGTTGGGATTTTGGTTCCTATTGCAGTTGTTAGCTTTCTGTCACTATTAGCCCTATATATTTTTCGTCACCGGAGGAAAAAGCAGGATACATCTGACAATTATGAAGGTAGTTTTTCTGGATCTTTGTTTATGATATAGATGAAACATGTTATCCATTAGCATATCTGTATCCAAGCACATTTATTTTTTGTTGTATAATCAGTATCGCATGTGAAAAGAATCTAAAGACCCATACTCTGTGAGTTAATCACTTTCACATAGTATTAGTATGTAATTAGTTTATCATTGTATTTAGATTAGTAAATGTATTACTTATAACTAGAGGGACTACGGGTGTGATCAGGGAACGAGACGAACACAGGGACGAACGCAGGGTTAAGGATTCCAAAAGATTGATCAAAGGCCTGACCAAATTAAATTAAACAGACATGGGCTGTTTGGGAGTGATTAACAGTCTCAAGGTTTTAAATTGAAGGCTGAAGGATTGGTAAGTGCAGACCAATCGGGACTGTTGATCAAGTTGGAACCGTGGTTGGAATTACCACAAGCAGAAGACGAATTGGTGTTGAAATTGCAGAGATTAAAGGCTGCAAATTTTGTATTGCGGTTTGTCAAGAAAGGCTGTAAACAGGGACACACATAAGGCAACAAAGGACGCGAGAGTTTCGTTTAGGACTAAGAATCGAAACCATTGGAGACATAATATTAAAGGGTGTTTGTTGGATTAAGGACTTCACAAAGGAAAACGCACAAAGGCGTGTTGCGGTGCCAAACAGAACCGAGACAAAGGCGTGCTCGGACGGAAAGCCTAAGCAGTTCAAGAACGTATTACGGTGACGTTAGGAACCAAGTTCAAAACAGGTGATTAAAAAGCCGGATCATAAGGACAAAATTCATACAAGGAATTCGCGAAGTCCAGGTTCTATATTTATATTCGAACCTAAGTTTAGTTTTTTTTAGATTACTATACCTATACGAATTAGGTTTAGAAATTGCTTTGATTCCTAGATTAGTTAAAAAAGAACTATTGGAATCATAATTGTGGTTTAGAGAAAACCAGTCTTGCATAGATACTTGCCATTAGAGTTTTAGAGAAACTTAGATAAATTACCATGTCAGAGACACCACCAGCAGGGTCGAGTGGTAAAGAGATTGTAATTCACAAAGAAACTAGTTCTTTGACCCATAACCAATGCCCTACATTAAAATCAACAAACTATAAAATATGGGCATTACGCATCAAGCTAATACTTGAGGCTAGTGGTTTATGGGAAACAATAACACAGAACGCGATGTCAAGAAGGAAAAAGCCACAATGGCTTATCTGTATCAAGCACTACCAGAGGATGTGATTTTACAAATCGCAAGTTGCAAGACAACAAAGGAAGTCTGGGATGCGTTAAAGACCAGACATGTCGGTGTAGACCGAGTGCAGAAGGCACGATTGCAAACACTCACAATGGAGTTTGAGTTATTGCAAATGAAGGAAGACGAAACAATAGATTCGTTTACAGGAAAGATGAATAGTATTGTCACAAAGGCGAGCTGTTAACATTTGGTCAACCAATACTAGTACGGAAACTTCTAAATGCCGTACCCGATAGGTTTACCCAAATTGTCGCATAAATCGAACAATTTACCGTTCTAGATGAAATAACCCTTGATGAGACAATTGGAAGATTAAAAACCTATGAAGAGAGACTTAGACTGAAGAAAGGAGGCCTAGCTGACAATCAAGATAAACTACTGTTCACTAGACACGACAACAACTCGAGTCGTGGGAATCGCTTTGAAAACCGTGGACAAGGGAGGTTTAATAAATTCAACACATCACGAGGGAGCTGGCGTGATGGAAAGTCCAAGCAATATGAGAAGGGAGAAAGCTCTTCTCAAAAGTCCAAGTACAAGAACTTCAAGAAGTGGAGAAAACTAGTTGGGGACTTAAGCAAAGTACAATGTTACGGGTGTAACAAGTTTGGACACGTCAAGAGGAACTGCCGGCAAAAGGAGCATGCACAAGAACAGTCTAACTTAGTGCAAGAGGATGTTGAACCAACGCTCTTAATGACAGTTAGTGAAAACGAGAAAACAGAAGAGATTTTATTAAACGAGAAAATAGAACCTAACAAGTATACGACAGCAAATGAAAGTCTATGGTACTTAGACAATGGAGCAAGTAACCATATGACTGGTGTACAAGAGCATTTTCGAGAATCGGATGAAAATATTACTGGAAATGTTCGATTTGGAGATGGGTCGTATGTGGAGATAAGAGGCAAAGGCTCAATAGTGCTTGAATGTAAAAACAAGGAACAAAGGGTGATATCCCAAGTTTATTACATTCCAAGTTTGAAAAGTAACATATTGAGCCTTGGACAGTTAACAGAAAATGGATGTAAAGTGACTATGGAACGTGACTTACTACTTCTGCATGATCAAGAACAGAAGCTTCTAATGAGAGTCACACGTTCAAGGAATAGACTTTACAACATCAACTTGAAGATTGGTGTACCTATTTGTTTGTTGGGAAGCATAGAAGATCAAGCATGGTTATGGCATGCAAGGTTAGGGGATTCCATTAAACAAATAACCCAGAAGAATTTGGTTCAGGGGATTCCTAAGATAAACCATGCTAGTCAAATTTGTGATGCATGTTTATTAGGAAAACACAGTAGAGCTCCATTTCCAAAACAAGCTAAGTTTAAGTCATAGAAGGCATTAGACTTAGTCTATGGAGATCTATGTGGCCCTATATCGCCACCAACACATTCAGGAAAGAAGTACATATTTTTACTTGTAGATGATTGTACACGCTACATGTGGGTGTACTTTCTGGACTCAAATGATCAAGCTTTTGAGACCTTTAAGGAATTCAAGCAAATGGTGGAAAACGAAGTAAAAACCAAGTTAAATGTTGAGAACAGATAGAGGAGGAGAGTTTACTTCTAATGAGTTCTCACAGTACTGTAAAGACAACGGGATAGCAAGACAATTGATAGCACCATACTCGCCACAGCAGAATGGAGTGGTTGAGAGAAGGAACAGGACAATGTTGTCTACAACGCGAAGCATGTTAAAGGCAATGAAGATGCCTCAGAACTTTTGGGGAGAGGCAGTAAGACATGCTATCTATGTATTAAACAGAGTACCTACTAAAGCTCTAAAGGACAGTACGCCGTATGAAGCTTTGAAGGGTAGGAAACCAAATTTAGAATACTTGAGAATATTTGGTTGCGTAGAATATTCTAAGGTACCATCACAACATCTAAAGAAATTGGATGATCGAAGCATTCCGATGGTATACCTAGGAATAGAGGAAGGATCAAAGGCGTGCAGATTGTTTGATCCAGAGACGAAACGAATTTGTGTAAGTAGAGATGTAAAATTCGTTGAAAAGGATTCATGGAATTGGAAGGAGTATATTGAAGAAGTTTGGAGTGAAGAACCAGAATGGGTAGATTTTACAGTAGCAGACAAAGATGCTACTAACCTACCAATAGACATTGAAATAGAACCCATAAACCTTGATGGTGATTTAGCATGTGATAGCAATACACAAGGAACAAGGCAATCACCTATAAACTCACCAAGTACACCATTCACTCCACCAACATATACCTATGCACCAAACTCAGCAGAATACATTTCATAACCATCTACGGAAAGATCAGCAAGACCATTTGATCATACATCTTTACAAGGTTTTAGAACTCTAACAAAACTTATTAAACGAGCAAGAGAAGTAGAAGCAGACTACAAAGAACTTCTCTTAGCTGAAGAAGAACCAAGAAATTATAAGGAAGCAACTGAAGATGGGAAGTGGATAGAAGCAATGAAAGCTGAGTTAGAATCCATAAATAAGAACGAGACTTGGAAGCTAACAGACTTACAAAGTGACCACAAAGCAGTTGGATTGAAATGGGTATTCAAGACCAAGAGGGATGCAAGTGGAAAGATTACAAAACACAAGGCTAGATTAGTAGCAAAGGGATATGTGCAACAACATGGGATAGACTTTGAGGAAGTCTTTGCCCCAGTAGCAAGAATAGAGACAGTAAGGCTAATATTGGCATTAGCAGCATATAATGAATGGGAAGTACATCATCTAGATGTAAAGTCCGCATTCTTGCATGAAGACTTAAAGGAAGAAGTTTATGTCTCACAACCAGAGGGATTCGTGAAGACAGGAAGTGAAGGGAAAGTATTTAAACTTTCTAAAGCACTATATGGCTTAAGACAAACACCATGTGCATGGAACATGAAGTTAGACCATACTTTGAAGTCACTAGGATTTGAGAAGTGCAACTTGGAACAAGCAGTATACACAAGGAGAAACAAGGACTCAACTTTGTTAATTGGAGTTTATGTTGATGATCTAATAGTGACAGGAACTCCAAAGAAAGAAATAGAGCATTTCAATTCTCAAATGGAAGAGAAGTTTGAAATGAGTGACTTAGGGTTGTTAACATACTATCTTGGCATAGAAGTTACCCAATCTCGGGGGGGGGGGGGGGAGATATCAATCAAGCAAACCGACTATATAAACAAGATACTCAAGGATGCTAACATGATGGATAGTAATGAAACAAAAATACCTATGGACCTAGGAACCAAGCTGACAAAGACCGAAAGAGGAGATTCAGTTGATGAAACATAATACAGAAGTTTAATTGGTTGTTTGAGATACTTATTGCATACAAGACCGGATCTATGCTACTCGGTTGGATTACTTAGTAGATTTATGCAAGAACCAAACGAACATCATCTGAAAGCTATCAAACAAGTGCTGCGTTATATCAAAGGAACAAAGGAGTTCGGTATAACTTATAGAAAGTTCGGAGGTTGCAAGATTACTGTTTATAGTGATAGTAGTTATGGAGTTAACATTGAAGAAGGAAAAGGAACTATAGGGATAGTATTTTACTTCGGGAACTCACCTATAACATGGAGAACTCAGAAACAATAGACAGTTGTATTATCGTCATGTGAATCTGAGTTTATGGCAGCAACAGCAGCAGCATGTCAAGCATTATGGTTAAAGAGATTGCTCAGTGGAATAACAGGCTGGAAGGAAGAAAAGATTACCTTACTAGTTGACAACATATCAGCTATAGCATTAATGAAGAACCCAGTATTTCATGGAAGGAGCAAGAATATAGACACACACTATCATTTTATAAGGGAGTGTGTTGAAGACAACCACATCAGTGTAGAACACATCAATGGAGAGTTGCAAAGAGCAGACATATTGACCAAAGCATTAGCAAGAGTCAAGTTTACTACAATGAGGGAACTGCTCGGAGTTCAGGAACTGCTCGGAGTTCAAGAACTGCAACAATGTGATCGTGATTAAGGGGTGAATGTGAGTTAATCACTTTCACATAGTATAGGGACTAGTATGTAATTAGTTCATTATTGTATTTAGATTAGTAAGTGTATTACTTATAACTACAAGTCGGCAGATACATTGAATCAAGGAAGGGACGCGACGTTTCGCCGGAGATTACACCGGTTTGATGTGTACGACGGTTAACAGGGAAGCATCGCGATGGTTCATTATAGTAGTATAAATAGGAATCGATTGTAATCAGATTTGTACCAGAAATTCGTTTTAATACACGTTTGATTTACAGCAAGGGATTTGTGTTCGTATGTTTATTGTGTTCTTTGTTTGAGTATTGATTCAAGGATTAAAGGCAACATACTCAAACAACTCCATAGAGCTGCAGAAGTGTATTATAATACGGAATATCTTTATTAGGGACAAATGCAATTTCAATCCATTTACTTTTGGATGCGTTATTTCGGTTTATGTTTTATCTTTAGTTAGTCAAATGGGTAAAATCAAAAGGAAACATGTCGAATATGTGGAAAATCACCCAAAGTGTATTATAATACAGAATATCTTACATAAATTATTCTATTTTAAAGTTAGATTATTGTTGAAATGATATAATGATTGTAATCATATTGTTTACAAAAAAAAGTAGTTTCTACAGAATTTTTGACTTCTACTTACATGCTTTTGCTGATCCACAGAATTTTTGGGAATTGACGCCAAAACATTTACCTTCAGTTATGGAGACCTTAGAGATGCAACCGGTGATTTTAGTCCTGCAAATAAGCTCGGCGAGGGAGGTTTTGGACCCGTTTACAAGGTACTTTATACTTTTCATCAACAATCCATTTTTGCTTCTCAAACTCAAACTTAACCATGATTAGTCCTTGATATCTTTTTGGTGGTAAACAGGGAACACTCGGTGATGGGAGAGTAATAGCTGTTAAACAACTTTCTGTAGCCTCCCGCCAGGGCAAGTCTCAGTTTATGGCTGAAATTGCAACAATATCCGCTGTCCAACACCGCAACCTTGTTAAATTATGTGGATGCTGCATTGAAGGAGACAATCAACTTCTTGTTTATGAGTATCTTGAAAACAAGAGTCTTGATCAAGCATTATTCGGTAAGAAACTAAAATTTATCAACTATCAAGTTACATTCATCATAGGTACACTTTTTAGACATAGAATTGTAAAACTATAATGTTATATTTGGGGTCTATGATGTAGGAGAAAAGAGGTTATCTCTTAATTGGGCCACCCGGTTTGAAATATGTCTAGGGATAGCCCGCGGTCTTGCATATCTACATGAGGAATCTCGAGTACGAGTTATACATCGAGATGTTAAGGCTAGCAATGTTTTACTTGATGCTGATCTCAACCCTAAGATCTCAGATTTTGGCTTGGCCAAACTTTATGATGACAAGAAAACACACATGAGTACTCGTGTTGCAGGCACAATGTAAGATTTTATATTTATATATTTATGTATATGTTGACTTTCTTGACCTTGTTATTATAATTATATGTATTTTGCAGTGGGTATTTGGCACCAGAATATGCAATGCGCGGACGCCTTACAGAAAAAGCTGATGTGTTTAGCTTTGGAGTTGTAGCTCTAGAGATTATTAGTGGAAGGCCTAATTCTGATTCAACTTTGGAAGATAAGGAAATATATCTTCTTGAATGGGTATTTTTCTATTTCTTAATTTTTCGTTATAAATTTTTTAATTTTAAAATATTTATACTATTAACCTTTTCCATCTGGTTCCTTCGGTGTGTTTTTAGGCATGGAACCTACACGAAGCTAAGCGCGAAGTTGAGTTGGTGGATGAAGAATTGTCTGAATTTGATGAGAATGAAGTAAAAAGAGTGATGAAGATCGCGCTTTTATGCACCCAAACCTCACCGGTGGAAAGACCACCGATGTCCCGAGTGGTGGCATTGCTTTCAGGAGACATGGAAGCAAGCGATGTTATCACACGCCCCGGGTATTTGACTGGTTATAGTTTCAGAGATGTTACAACCTTTACCAGTACTCTTCCAACTTCAGCTACAGATTCTGGGCCAAGTACAAGTCACTCCACTGTTTCACCAAGCTCAACTAGTTATGCTACCTGACCCATACTTCATCAATCAAAATAAAAGTCATAATGCAAAAACAACATTATAGTTGGATGGTTCAGTCTCATCATGTATTTATAATATATTATTGTTACATAGATGTTATGGTTTCTTTGTAAAATATATTAGTCCAAAGATCCTCTTTATATCATACATTTATCTCATGTGATTTTAATCTTTTCATGATCAGTGGCTGCTGATCTGGTTTCGGCTTCCTGGTTGGATCACAATACACCCGCACAAACTGTTAGGACTCTAAATCAATCACAAAACAGCCTTTTTATTTATTTATGATATTTCTTTAAAAATAAATAAATTTTTTATGATATTTCAGAAAAACAATTATGTTTATGTGTTTTGTTGGGCTGTTAAGACCTTGGTAAAGTAAAGGCCCAAGTCAAAGAGTCAAAGTCCAAGTATCTGTTTGTATGCAGTCTTACTAATTGCTACGATACTACTCTGGTCTTTCAATCATGTCTAGGTTTAACTCACGAACGGCTCAACCAATTTGGGGTTTCTAAGCGAACTAAAAATTTGAGCTCCTTTTCCAAAAGAACAATTAAATCAAGATCAATACTACTTACTTGAACGGTGCGGCTGTTGAAACTGTTTAACTATATCTTCCGCTGCGTTTATGATACGGCTGCCGGGCTCTTAATAAATAAGAACATGGAGTGGCTGTTGAAAATTCTTGACTATATTAAAACAAAAGGTTGCAATTGCCATCTTTTAAATAATAAAAGACAAGAGCAGTTGTTGAATCTAAGTCATATGACTCTAATAAACAACTTTCTAATTTCGAGCGACTGCCGGTTACCTACTAATAGGAACTCGAAGCAGATGCCGATTAATTAGTTGTTTAGTATTAGTTAGCCCGGTTTTAGATTTGTCTTTTAACACTCATTCTTATTTTCTGCTCTTTACTTATGAATGATAATATTATTAACAAATTTGAATGTTTCTTGAAAATGCTTCTTTTTCATTGAAAATGTTTCTTGTAGTTTGCAAAAACACTGTTGGTATTTTTGTATTCATAATTTGTTTTAATGGTTTACAATTTATCAAAAATTTTTTTTTTCCAAGATCTCTTGAATGATAACAGGTAACCTCTTTATGTTTCTTGCAAAGTGAAAAAAAAATTGAATTTTTTATGTGTAAGTTTTGATTTGCATTGTTTGGTTCTTATTCCATGAAAGATTAGTTACTATGTGATTTAATTGTCTCTTCGGCTATGACTGTGTCTTGATAGTTTTTCATTCCTTAAAATCGTGTATCATGATGGTTTGCTTGACCCGTATGACTTATGTTCTATAATCTTGTCTCTGATGTGTTATTGACAAGAGTATTCTTAGTTTCTTTTTGACAACCTATTCTTTCTCTTGTGTAAGAGATTTTATGAATTCATCTTTCATTTAAAATTTGTTTGGCTGTCTCTTTTTTGTCTAATATAGCTTATGTTAGTCTTATTATTATCAGACTTGTTTCTTGAATCTTGTGATTCGGTATCTTTTGTGAAGATGTAAAAGTTTTTGCTTGGATCAAATTAGTTTTTATGTTCTTTACGAGTTTCTTCTTATATCATTCTCTTTCTTATTCTCGTAAAGTTGTAAAAGTTTTTGATCATGTTAAATTAGTCTTTAAGTTCTTCACATGTCTTGTCTTTTAGTTATGTTTCTAAATTCTTAAAATGTGTATGCATTTTACTATAAATAGGAAGACATGTTAAATTATACCACGAGCATATGTAATTTGGTGAGTGTATGAGTTGAATGTGTGTTTATTGAATGCCAAATTTGATGGGAAAAACGCAACCGACTACAAAAGATAACAAAACAAATGTGCGGAAGCAAATCTCGTTTGATCAAAACTTTCCCGACCCGAATGAACCTGTTAGGATGCAAACAAATAGGGTACGTTAAAAATAACCAAAGCAGCCACAAATCACTATGCAAAATAAAATAGATAGACACCAAAATTTTTAGCGTGGAAAACCCCTCAAACGACGGGACTACTAGAGCCGCTTCAAATCCACTATCACCAAATCAAGAGCAATACAAAGTCTTCTCTAAATAAACTAGAGGCATACAATAATCATCATACACTTGGAATCACTAACATCAAGCATATAGAAACATAAACATAGACAAGGAGAGGGATCACCAAATAGAGTTACTCCAACGCTCGATCTTGAGTACCCCGTTTCTTCTTTCTGTCAAACGAACCCACACCCAATCGTGTCTCTAAAATAGCAGAAAGGCAAAGCTCCCCAAACCAAACCCTTTTCTTTTCTCTGTTCTCTTCTTCGTGAGATAGCAGATCACCAGAACTAACAAACAAACTTTTTGTGTCTTCTAAAAATGAAGATGTGGAGCATTAACTCCAACCACCAACTAACACTTATCATCTTTTTGTTGTTGTTGTGATGATAGCCCAGACAAAGAAAAAAAACCCTTTTTTTTGTCTACCTTCAAAAAGTGGAAGATGGTAGATGGCCATCTTTAATGCTACTTCACTAAACCCATTTGATTCTTTGGGGTTTTTGAACGGTCAGCAGCAACAAGGAGGAAAAATATTATTATATATATATTTTTTTCTTTTGGGCTAAATAAAATATGGGCCCTACATGGGCCAAAAAATAGCCCAACAAATCTCCCCCTTTTTGGCCTTTGAGGAAGAGTTTGCCATCCCGGCGATCGAGAAACAAGTTTTCAACTTTTCCCTTGCCAAAGCTTTAGTCAACATATCAGAACAATTATCATCGATGTGAACTTTATCAATTTCAAACAATTTGTCTTCAAGTGCATCTCTAATACAATGATACCTCACATCAATATGCTTTGTTCTTTTATGGAACATAAATTATTTGCAAGGTGAATAGCGCTTTGATTATCACAAAGAACCACGTAGCGCTGTTGCATAATGCCAAGCTCTTGCAGAAATCTTTTCAACCACAATAGTTCTTTGCAAGCTTCTGTTGCTGCCATATACTCAGCCTCGGTGGTGGACAAAGCAACACACTTTTGAAGTTTTGACTGCCATGACACAGCTCCCCCTGCAAAAGTCATCAAATATCCAGAGGTAGATTTCATGTTGACCTTATTTCCTGCCATATCAGAATTAGTATAACCAACAAGCATCGACTCTCCATTTCCAAATGATATACCTAATTTGAAAGTACCACGTAGATATCTAAAGATCCACTTAACTGCTTTCCAATGCTTCTTACCTGGATTTGACAGAAACCGACTAACAACACCTACTGCATGGGCAATGTCTGGTCTTGTACACACCATTGCATACATCAAGCTTTCAACTGCTGAGGCATATGAAAATATATCCATTTATTCAATATCCTCCTTAGAAGAAGGGCAATCTTTATCAGTTAGCTTAAAGTTAGGAGTAAGAGGTGAACTGACCTCTTTGGCTTTAGACATGTTGAATCTACAAAGCACCTTCTCAATGTATTGCTCTTGTGACATGTGTAGCTTCTTTGAAACTCAATATCTAGTAATCCGAATGCCAAGAATCTGTTTTGCTGGCCCAAGTCTTTCATAGAAAATGACTTGCTCAATTCTTTCTTCAGCTGAACAATTCTCTTTGCATTCTTGTCAACAATCAACATGTCATCAACATAGAGTAATAAGATGATAAAATCATCATCACCAAACCTCTGAAAGAAAACATAGTGGTCTGAAGTAGTCTTTCGGTAGCCTTGCTCCCCCATGACTGACTCAAATTTCTTGTACCACTGTCTTGGTGCTTGCTTCAACCCATAAAGACTTTTCTGAAGTTTACAGACATAGTCTTTTTTACCCTTAACCTGAAATCCTTCAGGTTGCTCCATATATATTTCCTTATCCAAGTCACAATGAAGGAATGATGTCTTGACATCCATTTGCTCAACCTCAAGATCAAGACTAGCTACCAAACCAAGAATCACCCGAATGGAACTCATCTTCACGACTGGAGAAAAAATCTCATCAAAATCAATACCCTTTCTTTGATTGAACCCTTTGACAATCAATCTAGCCTTGTACTTAGTCCGTGAGGTATGTTCTTCGGTCTTCACTTTTTAAACCCACTTGTTTTTCAAAGCTCTCTTGCCCTTAGGCAATTTCACCAACTCAAACGTATTGTTCTCATACAATGAATTCATCTCATCTTGCATGGCTTCAACCCACTCCCTTTTATGCTCATCTTCCATGGACTCTGTATAACACTCGGGCTCTCCCCCATCAGTGAGTAACATATACTCATCAGCAGAAAAATGGGTGGAAGGATGACGATCTCTTGTAGACCGCATGAGTGGGACAAATGCAGGCATATCTGGTACTGGTAGTTCAGGGTGGAAATCCTCACCCGGCTCTAACTGCTCTGGTACCATGTTGTTCATCATTTTGAACATCATCTCCATTATGTGTCTTGGTTTGCTGTGGAGGAACCGGATCCAAATCAGCAAGATCATCAGTTTGTTGAGGAACTATCTTTGTCTTCTCAATATCTTTCAAACCCTGATATTCCATGAACACCACATCACGACTTCTTACGAGTTTCTTCAGAACCGGATCATATAACCTGTATCCAAACTCATTTTACCCATAACCAAGGAATATACAAGGCTTGCTCTTCACATCAAGCTTTGATCTTTCATCTTTGGGAATATGCACAAAAGCCTTGCATCCAAAGACCCGCAAATAACGATACGAAACATCTTTGTTACTCCAAACCCTGTCAGGAACATTAAGGGACAAAGGAATACAAGAAGTTAGATTAATAACATGTATCGCCGTATTCAAAGCTTCACCCCAAAAGGAATTAGGCAACCCTGCATGCGAGAGTAGACATCTAACCCTCTCAGCCAATGTTCTATTCATCTGTTCGGCTAGACTATTCAACTGTGGTGTCTTTGGAGGAGTCTTTTGGTGTCGAATATCTTTCTCTCTACAATAAGCATCAAAAGGACCAATGTACTCACCTCTATTATCTGTCCGAATACACTTAAGCTTCTTCCCAGTTTGTCTCTCAACTAGGGCATGAAATTGCTTAAACACATCTAATACTTGATCTTTAGATTTCAAGGAATAAGCCCAAACCTTCCTTGAATGATCATCGATGAATGTGACAAAGTATAAACAACCACCAAGTGATCTAGTCTTCATGGGACCACATACATCGGGATGCACCAAATCAAGTATATTTTCTTTTCTAGATGGAGGGTGACTCTTAAAGGAAACTCTAGTTTGCTTACCTTCCAGACAATGACAACACTTCTTCAAATGAACATCATGCACACCGGATAGGACATTTCTCTTCAACAATAGAGATATCCCCTTTTCACTCATGTGACCAAGTCTCTTGTGCCACAAGTCGGTCATATCAGAATTCATCAATGAATGAACCGAGTCTCTAGAGATCTTCGGATGTGTCATGTATAACTTGGAACTTCTTTTACCTCTTGCCACGATCAAAGAATCACGAGTGAGTTTCCACATTCCATCACCAAGGTTACTGTGGTAGCCATCATCATCAAGTAAACCTACGGATATCAAATTAAGTCTAATATCTGGAACATGATTTACATTGTGTAAAACCAACTCCATTCCGGTATCAAACTTCAAACAAAATCCCCAACACCAATAATCTTAGATAGCCCATTATTACCCATATTAACACTCCCAAAGTCACCAGAAGTATAAAATGAATAAAAATCCCTTTGTGATGTCATATGACAGGTAGCACCACTGTCAACAACCCAACTCGAATCATCATGTGCAAGGTTAACCATATCATAATCACAACAAATAAAGAACTCTTTGGTAGCAGTATTAACTTCAACAGTGTCATTGCCACCATAATTTTTCTTATGGTTGTTCTTTTGATTATTGTAATTAGCCTTCTTGTTCTCCTTTTTCAATTGTCTACAAAATCGAATTATGTATCCTTTCCGACCACAATGATAACACTCAAAGTTAGCAAACTTCCCTTGAGACTTACTACGATGCTTCCCTCTGTTACTCGGACCTCTACTTTGACTTCTCCCCCTGTTTTCTGTGACTAAAACATCTGAATGTGAAGAGGAACCTTGTGACTTTATTCTCATATCTTCATTTAAAATACTGCTTTTAGCCAATTCCATAGTGAGAACACCATTTGCTACAGAGTTGGACAATGATGTCCTAAAAGTCTCCCACGAATTTGGTAAAGTGCCAAGGAGCCATAAACCTTGTAACTCGTCTTCAAACTTGATACCCATTCCTGCAAGCTGATTAACAACTCCCTGAAAAACATTCAAGTGATCAGTAACAGGAGTACCATCATGGTATTTCAAGTTTATCAACTGCTTAATCAAGAACAATGATAAGCGACCAAAGTTTTATGCATTAAAAGGTGTAACATGTTATATTTATGTAAATTAACATGTGGAATACAAACGTTTTGTGTAGCTATGCATGTGCAGGTGTTGAAAGCTTAAAGTATGATTTTGGAAGATATTAGGTGAGAGATGCAAGAGTCGGAAGAGACACGGAGAAAACGGGACAGAAACCCAGGATCCAGCGTAAGCCTACGCCACTTAGCGTAAGCCTACGCCATGCAGCGTAAGCTTACGCCGCCCAGCGTAGGCCTACGCCTAACCAGTTCATTCACAGCAGGCTTCAGTGTTGCGGCGTAAGCCTACGCCATACCAGCGTAAGCTTACGCTGGTTACGTTATTTTGACGCGGATTTTCGGGAAACTGCCGATTTTGAGAGTTTAAGTGGGGGTTTCTTCCCCAAATTCGAAATCATCTTTTGAACAACAGTTTTGGGCGATTTTGGGAGGCTAGAAACATATTAGTGAAGATCGGTATCAAGAACTTGGAAGAATCGAAGATGAATTCCACAACCATGAGCGGCTAATCCACCGGTAATCATTCCCGGGTGGATTGTTTGTAAGTTTTTAGGGTTTTATCATGTGCTAGCTTTGAGAAACAATTCTTGTAATCGTTTGGTTTGAAACACTTGAATCTTTGTGTTTAGTATGGTTATGAACTCACGGGAGTCGATAAATTCTTGCACCATTGACCCCGTTAGATGATAATTGCTATGAACTTTGATTTGTGTTGAATCTATTGATTAATCTAATTCTATATTGCATACATTTGTCTCGATTTCATTCGTGAATATTGTTTTACACTATTTGCCGATGATGTATGAATGTTGATGTTCTTGGTTAGATTTGGTTAATTTGATTTGGATAACCATTCGATTGTTTGAACTCATATGTTGGTGTGATAATCCCTAATTACTTGTGAACTTGAAACTCGGGTGTGATTCCTTTTTAATTATTGTTTACAACTTAAACCGTTTTGTTTGGTACTTGATTACTATTGATCATAATTGTTACTTGATAATCATTGTTTGTTGGAGTTGTTAATTTCATCTAAATCATTGCTTGTGTTTGGTCAGAAAGACCTATTGCAACTTCATAAATCACATTGTTAATTGAAGTTAAGCACCGACCACAAACTCTTCGTGGTTCGACACCCTTCTTACCCTAACTAGTTTAAGGTGATTAGGACACTCTAATTCTTTATCTTTGACCGGTACCTTCGACACCGATCAAACAACTTATTGTTCCCAGTCTTCCGAGCATACAATTCCTCAAGCTTGTTCCATAAGGTACGAGCATGAGTCTCCCCGCTAATATGGTTCAAAACATTATCATCAACCCACTGTCAGATATACCCGCAAACCTTTCTATTCAAAATATTCCATTCTTCATATGTTTTATATTCAGGTTTATCAGTAGTAAACACAGGCAAATAATAATCCTTCACATAAAGAAGGTCTTCAATCTTGCCTTTCCAAACATGATAATTAGAACCATTCAGATTCACAATCCTACTTGTATTAGTTTCCATTGTTCAAACAAGTCTAAACCCAATAACAAGAGCCAATGGCTCTGATACCAGTCTGATGGGAAAAGCGCAACCGATCATAAACGGTAACAAAACAAATGCACGGAAGCAAATCTTGTTTGGTCAAAACTTTCCTTACCCGAATGAACCTGTTAGGATGCAAACAAATAGGGTACGCTAAAAATAACCAAAGCAGCCCCAAATCACTATGCAAAATAAAATAGAGAGACACCGAAATTTTTAGCGTGGAAAACCCCTCAAACGAGAGAGTAAAAACCACAGGACTACTAGAGTCGCTTCAAATCCACTATCACCAAATCAAGAGCAATACAAAGTCTTCTCTAGATAAACTAGAGGCATACAATAATCATCATACACTTGAAATCACTAACATCAAGCATATGGAAACATAAACATAGACAAAGGAGAGAGATCACCAAATAGGGTTACTCCAAGGCTCGATCTTGAGTACCCCGTTTCTTCTTTCTATCAAACGAACCCACACCCAATCGTGTCTCTAAAATAGCAGAAAGGCAAAGCTCCCCAAACCAAACCCTTTTCTTTTCTCTGTTCTCTTCTTCGTGAGATAGCAGATCACCAGAACTAACAAACAAACTTTTTGTGTCTTCTAAAAATGAAGATGTGAAGCATTAACTCCAACCAACAACCAACACTTATCATCTTTTTTTTTGTTGTTGTGATGATAGCCCAGACAAATAAAAAAACCCATCTATGTTGTCTACCTTTAAAAAGTGAAAGATGGTAGATGGTCATCTTTAATGCTACTTCACTAAACCCATTTGATTCTTTAAGGGTTTTTGAACGGTCAGCAGCAACAAGGAGGAAAAATATTATTATTATTATTATTATTATTATTATATATATATATATATATATATATTTCTTTTGGGCTAAATAAAAATATGAGCCCCACATGGGTAAAAAAATAGCCCAACAAAATTTGACAATGTGAACAATTTGTTAAGTTGTGAATGTTGAAACCTACTTTGTTACATGTTGCATAAATCCTTTATAAGGTTATTGAGTCCAATGTTGCTATGTGGCTTAAAGTTGCAAAATTGAATTACTATGTTGTAATGTGATCAAGTTGTAGCGTGGAATCATTAGTTGCAAGAGAATAACGGAGTTACAAAGTTTTCGTATGATCCAATGGTTAGATTTGTTGTTGAATTACTAAAGATGGTTGTGTTTTGTTTAAACATGAAGATTTATAATTGTTGAGAATCTAAAATTTTGGCAATTGTTGAAGCTAAAAGTGTTGTTGTGAACGAATTAACGGAAACAATCCAATTGAAATAGAATAGAATCAAAGATTAACGAATGTCAACCGACGATTGAATGCTTTATTGAATCAAACACCAAATGCTTACAAGAATTAGATATTACAGAAAATGGAAAACTAAGAACTAGCCAAAACTCGAATGAACATAAGCAAGCGCTTAACTCTGACCTAATCCCCAAATCAGTAACATAATTAACAAACAACCATTGAACACTACAACTACAACCTTGAACTTTAAAGAATGACACAAATAGTCCATGAAGTTTAGTAACTATACAAACAACAACCAAAACTTCATGACCAGTTGACTTTAGCACTGTTGACTTTTCCCTTTGACTTTCTTTGACTTAATCACACTTAAACACTAATACATAACAGTTGCTAAGTTTTGTATGCAGGAATTACCTTTGAAAAGAAAATTGGTGCCAAAGGTTGATGGTGATTAATCTCAGGACGAAGTAAAGATGGATTAAAACCGCACCGGACAGGCCCGGCCGCCGGACCGGTCTTTTGAATTTTATCTTAAATGTACCAAACCAAACCAAACCAAACCAAACCAAACCAAACCAAACGTACCCGGTATAATTTTATCTTAAATGTATTTCTTGAAAATTGAAAAGGTTTCTTGAAAACTAAAAAGGTTTGATGGTTTTGTTTGGTGGTTTTAAGTTTTTTTAATAAATTTTAGTTTTTGTTTTATATGGATGGGTAAATTAGTCAGAACATGTTAGACGTAAATTTTACAATAGTTCACTTTTCAAGTTATTATTTGTATACTTAATTTTAACTATGTATTTCTATTTAAAATTTAATATTTAATTTTGTTAGATTTATAATATATATACACTATATATATAGTTTTTATATAATTATAATATTTTTAAATTTATTATGACGTCACCCGGTTCTTAAATCCGATCCGACCAATGAACCTTTAAGACACCCGGTTAATTGTTCGGTCCAATTATGAAAACATTGGTGTCAACTACTCTCATAGTCTTGGAATTAGGTTTAGTTGTCAAGAGTTAAATATTACAGGTGTAAACGAGCCGAGCCGAGCCCGAGCTCGACTAGGCTCAAGCTCGGCTCGATTCGAGCTCTATTTTTAAAGCTCGGGCTTGATTATTATTTATTAATTAATTTTTATATATATAATTATTTTTATGTATTTTATTATAATTTTTATATATAACATAATATTTATTATTTAGTAATTTTTTTCATAATTTTATATATATACTAGTTATTATTTTATAAATATATATTTAACATATTTATTAAAAAAATATATAAGTAATAGGCTCGTTTAGGCTCGCGAGCAGGCTCGAGCTTGATAAGTGAAGCTTTTGGGCTCGTTTTTCAAACAAGCTTGTATTTAGGCTCGAGCTCGGGCTCGGACTCGTTTAAACTCGGCTCGATTTGAGATTTTAGCGAGCCGATCTCAAGTAACCCGTGAGCCGGCTTGGGTCGTTTACACCCCTGTATATGATGTTAATACATTGTTGATTTCAGAATGAAAAAGTTGGAACCAAATTCCATCTTTGTCATGCTTTTTGCATCATGGTTGATGGACAAATTGGCAAAACAAAGATATTCTTCTCGCTTATATAGTTTACTTATCTCCGGCTTGTAACCAAATTATAACTCAAACCACGTACTTTCTAAAATAGGTTGCCATGCATACAAAAATAAAAAAAATAAGCAAAAACATAAACAAACACAAAAAATGTCAAATTTTCGTCTTGCCCGATTAGTCAATCTTCCAAACCCAATAATAATATATTTAAACTCCCACATGCAGCTTTCGTGTGTCGACTCGATCTCTCATTAGTTTTCCAACATAATGAAATATTCTTCTTAACTTTTAATATATAAAATAAAATCCTTTTTTCACTAATGAATTTCCAGAAATATTATGACTGGGAGTTGAATAGGCACGCGTCAACCCTCGATAATCTATATATAGTCAAACACTCGGCAGCCAGAAGAAGAAAAGGTCTATTCTTCGTATACATATAGTTTAAATTAAGATCTTGTTCAGGTCGCGCGCAGTTAATATAGTAAATATGAACGTAGCAACGGCAGGTGGCGGCGGCCGAAGCGAGTTAAGGAGTTTTGTGGTGGCCTTATGGCGGTTGTGGTTGATGATCACGTCCACCGCAGCTCAAGCTCAGAACACCACCACCGACCCAGCTGAAGGTCTCTCTCTACATATAGTTAGAATTCAATTCAAGTTTTCACATTTTTTTATGAAACTTATGATAGGTATACTAACTTGATTAAATTAAATATTGATTAGTGGTGGATTCTTAAATTTTTGTTAGGGCCAGGCACGAGTAATCTCAGTCTCGTACTCAATTGTAAAAAATGTCTGTACCGTCACGTATCAGATTACTAATTACCCGTGGGGTATCGGGTATACCAACTATGGGTATTGGGTATATCCATTGGAATTCCCAAGTATATTTCTTACTATTTTAATTTGGGAAAACTTCATAGAAATATAACCAACTTTCACAATTGTTACAAGTAAGTCGCTCGATCTTTTTTTTTTCACGATTTAGTCACTCAATTTGTAGGGAATGTGCAAATCCTATATAATGGACCTGTTTAATAAGTTAAAGTGCTGACGTAACATTTTTTTTTCTTTTTTTTAAATCCTATATATTACAAACATACCTCATCACTAAAATTTTAAATAATAATAAAAATTTTGAAACCTGGTGTTTGTGGTAGAGGAAAATCTTCTAGGAACACCAAGATTTGAGAAGGTCATAAGTTCAAGTCTCACTCCTACATGAATTAATAAATTTGCCTTTAAAATAAACATGTCAATTATATAGGATTAGCATATTCCCTACAAGTTAAGTGACTAAATCGGGACAAAAAAAGATTGAGTGACTTAATTGAAACAATTGTGAAAATTGATTACATTTCTATAAAGTTTTCTCTTTTAATTTTTATTACCTGAGGAAAATAGAATATAAAAACTAAAAGTTAGTGGATTACTCTTTACCAAAAGAAAATAAAAATAAAAAGAAACTCCCCACGGGTATGATTTGAGTAAATATGTATATATATTTTGGGTTATCGGGTCGGGTATCACATAATACCATATCTGGTTTCATACCCAAAAACCCTTTTCGAATGTTTTGAAAATAGCATCTCGGGCCAAGGGCGTGAGGCACTCGAGGCGATTAGGAAAACGCCTTAGGGTCGTGAGGCGGTGCCTCATGACATCTGGGTCAAAATTGGTCAACATTGCTCAAGACTGGGGTTTGTAAGAGGGTGATGCGTAGAAATAAACAAAGGGATGAAGAGATTATGAATGTTTTATATGATAAAAAAGGTCATGATGTAAAAAAAATAGACAACATAGAGCAACGCCTCACTCCTCACTCCTCGGCTTTTGAGTCCTAAACGCCTCGGAGAGTCTCACGCTCTTTAAAACCAAGATTTTTGGTTCATTTGCCATCCTTATATATGTGAGAGTTCGGAAGTTCAAATACTATTTGGGTTGGAAATTTCTGATACGGACCTGTTAACACGACACGACACATAATTTACATGTCTTGTGTTTGACCTTAACAGGGTTCGTGTCTTAAACAGGTCGACACGCTAAGACCCGGTTAAATTCGTGTCTAAACATGTTAAAGACATGTTAACATGTTAAGACCCGTTAGTGACATGTTAACATTCTATTTGCATCCAGGCCAGCCCAAGTCCAACACTCCAACCCATCTTTACATGTTAACTTGTTAAAACCCGTTAGTGACATGTTAACATTCTAAAATGTTTAGGATTTATCATGTTAATGGATGTTATGATTCGACCTTTTAAACTTTTATGAACTTTTGACATTTTTTCTTTCATTACATATGTGATATTTATTCTCTCTCTAAACAGGTTTATAAATAGGTCCCTTAACATCGTGTTCGTGTTTGAAAAAATGACACGATTAGTTATCGTGTCATGTTCGTGTCGAACACTACAGGTCATCGTGTCTTATCATGTCGTGTCTGACATGTTATGCCAGCCCTATATACTATAATATTTTGTTAAAAACCGGTCGGTCCAACCACTGTTGGTTTAACCCATGCGAACCGAATCAGGGACTGGTCTGGCCCCGGCCCAACCGACCAACTTGCCAATCCGGCAGATTTTAACAACATTAGCAAGTTATTCGAGCTCTAACTTAGTTTGGTCAAAGCGAATCGTTTGAGGGAGTATTGTTTAAAATCAAAGATAAGCGTATTTTTCGTAATAAACTGAAAGTATAGGGTTAGATTTAACAATTCTTTAAACCGGTAGTAGAACGGTTGAGTTATCGATTTTGTGAATTTGAACATGATCCTGAATGAAAATGGTGTTGCAGCACGAGTTATAAATGAGTTGTTCAGTCGATGGGGGATACCGGAAAGCTCAGCAACACAGATGGGATGGAACCTAAGCGGCGAACCATGCAGTGGCACCACAGTCGAACCTATTGACTTCGAAGCCCCTGCCTTCAACCCCGGCCTCAAATGCGATTGTAATTTCCCAAATTCGATCTGCCACATCACCCGAATGTGATCTTTTTGAAGTTTATGAGAAAAAATAATTTAAAAATACATGTATGTTTTTCATAAAAATTATATAATTAAACTTTTATAAACCGGTGTGAGGAGGAAACCACTTTATTTTTATATAAAATAAAAAGAAAAATACAATTTATTTATATTTTGAAATCTTGTCCATGAACATGATCTTTTGGCCACTTCAATTGTTATTTTTATGTATTTTATTGATCTTTTGACATTGATTTGTTTACCTTAAATCTTCAGAAAAGTTATTGCAATGAATGCTGCAGGGCCGATCCCCGAAGGACTCTGGACTTTGACTTACCTCGTCAATCTATATGCAACTATTTCTTAAATCACGAAAATAACCATTTTAAGAGTTTGTTACACGTAAAATAACCATGAATACGTGACTAAATATACTTTTACTAGCGTATCAGACTATTTTTCCCATCAAAATTTGTGCATGTATTATTGTTATTTGCTATAGGTTCACTTATATAATGAAAAATGGAAATTAGATTCATGTATAGATTCACAAAAGGCGTTTGGATGGACTTGGACTCTTCTTAATTTAAAAATAAATTCTCGTAACATTGTGTTCCGTGTTCTCAAAGAGAAATATGGGGTCACAAAACCAAGAATGAAGATGTGTGAGTTGTTCTTGTTACCAATGTATTTTTAATGCTACGCGAATCTGATTCACGTATCATTTATTATGGGCTACAAGTGCTATAGTTAGAATCACGCACCGTGACATATTTTATTTTGTTTTGCTCTATTCATTTTAGCGCATACAGCGGCGGCTTTTGGGTAAAGCAAGTAAAGCCCTATCTTTGGGCCACCAAATTCTAAGGGCCTCAATTTTTATTTTTTTTTATATAAAAACTCCTATTAATTTATTTAAAACTGATTAATTTTTATATATTGTAGATCAAGCTATTTCTTCATTTGAAAGTAGATTTGATCAATTTAAAAAGTTTGAAACTATTTTTGGTTTTCTATTTAGTATAAAGAAATTAAAATCATTCAATGATAACAGTTTAAAACAACATTGTATTGATCTTGAAATTTTTTAAAAACATAATGCTAGCTTAGATACAGATGGTCTAGATTTATTTCAAAAACTAAAATTTTTAAGACATATTATACATTTAGAATGTGACACACTTATTTATATACTTAATTACATTAAAAAAGTTTAATTTTTTTCCAAATGCTTATATTGCGTATAGAGTTATGTTAACTATTCCTGTAACGGTTGCTTTCATAGAAAGAAACTTTTCTAAATTAAAATTGTTAGAAAAATATTTAAGATTTACTATGTCACAAGAACGATTAAATGGGTTAGCTATTTTGTCAATTAAAAAGAAATTGTTAGAAGAAATTGATTTGAAAATTTTTATTAAAGAGTTTGCTTCTAAAAAAGCTAGAAAAATAAACTTAATCTAAACATTTTATACAAGTATAAAATTATTAAAAACGATTTTTTTTAACTCCGCCAAATATAAACCTTTTAGTTTATTATTGCTGGTCCCAAGCCCGGATAAAATAGGATGGTTTATGACATGACCTTTATTGAAAGAGGCCTCAAATTTTTAGTTCGCTTTAGACCACAAATATGATTAAGCCGCCCCTGACCACATATGATGGTAAGTTGTAACAAATGCAAATAACATGCAGAACTTGTCTTGGAAGGGATTATTGATTGTATTTGCTACAGGAATTTGAACCAGAACTACTTGACAGGCTCCTTGTCACCTTCCATTGGCAATTTAACTCGGATGCAGTGGATGTAAGTTGTCCTTTATTTTTGATGAATCTGGCATATTATGATAATAAATTTGAATTTTTTATAGGACTTTTGGCGCCAATGCATTATCAGGGGTGGTTCCGGCGGAGCTAGGGAGGCTTACTGACCTTAGATCGTCTGTCTTTTTGTTGTCAAGCAGGAACTTCCTCTGTTAGAATCTTTGTTGATTGAATTTTTTTTAATCTTTATATATTGCAGGGCATTTGACACAAACAATTTTAGTGCTTCACTTCCACCCGAACTTGGAAATTTGAGAAGATTACAACAGCTGTAAGAACATTCGTGATTGTGTTTTTTAAATATTTTTCTAATTCAATTACTAAATCTGGTACCCTCTTCATGTATGATCATTTTGCCAGTTACATTGATAGTTCTGGAGTTGGCGGTGAAATACCTTCTACATTTGCTAATTTACAGAATTTGGTTACAGTGTAAGAGAGATCAATTTTAATGATGTTTCAAAGTACTACTTCATCTATCCCATTAAAGTTGCAACACTTCCGATAATGAATTCATTAGTCTATGTTAGTTTTCATTATTTTCTAGCCGTTAACGGAATCGGACCAACATCAGAGACCCATGGGTTGAATGAAATGGGTCAGCTTGATCCAATCGGATGGTTTGATTATTTGCACATGCATGCAGGCATGGAACTCCCACGTTGCACCTGCAGTTGAAACTATTTAATTTCCTTTTGCCTTTTTAATTCTTTTTCTTTTATTTTAATTGTTTTAGTCAGTTTCTATTTCCTAGAATTATGGTAAGTGGGATATGTTTTCTTTTTTCACTCTATGTAAGTCACGGATGGAATGAAGAGAGGGAGATGAGTTTATGATTAAAATTTCTTTGGTTAATTTTCTCAATGGATTTTTGTGATGAATTAATTAATCCATGCTAGTTCAAGTGTGGCAACTTGAATGTTGTTCTTGGAGTCTAGATTAGAGTCAAGTGATGAATCTGTATCTTGATTCAAATTTAGAATTGCCCAACGATTTGTTTAAGTGGTGTATCTGTATCTTGTCGACCCGTTGCCTATCCGTTACATTCGAAACGTTCCGATCAAAGCCGTTATCGTATCCGGGTGCCTATCAGGGAGTACCCACATATTTCCACACCTCCACACCCCTCCACGTCAGTGCCACATCATTTCCACACGGTATCCACATATGGGAGGCGTGGTGTTCCACTTTCCACTTTCCTCCACGTCAGTGCCACATCATTTCCACACGGTATCTACATACGTATTCTGTGAGAAAATATTTTGAACTTCACCAATTATTACCTTCTTACGTAAACAAACCGAGCCCGATCGGAGCTCGCTTAAGCTCGATCTCAACTCGTTTAACTTAAGAGAGCTCGGCTCATTTCGAGCTATATTTCAAAAGCTCAAGCTCGGTTCGTTTATTATTATTAATTGTTTTTTTTTGTATACGTTCATAATTATAATCTTTATACATAACAATATAACATAATATATACTATTCAGTTGTTTTTATCATAATTTATATAATAATTATTATTAAGTAAATATATATTTAATATCAATTTTAAAAAAAAATAACAAGCTCATTTAGGCTCGTTAGTTTAGTCAAGCTCTATTTGTGAAGCTCGGGCTCGTTTATTAAAAGGCACGAGCTCGGACTCGAGCTCATTTAAGATAGGCTCGATTCAAGCTTTTAACAAGCCGCTCACAAGCGGCTTGGCTTGTTTACACCCGTACTTCTTGGCTCCTTCTAAAGTCCTGAAGATAAGATATAAAGAGTTGCATTTCTTGCAGAGTTTTGAGGAATAACAGAATTTCCGGCTCCATTCCAACTGACATTGGAGAATATCAAAATTTGACTCGACTGTGAGTAATCTACATTTATATTGAAGTTTATAAATATATAAATTATTCAAGGAAACCTCTCAGATGTTTTCTATTTCATTGCCAATGTTATCTCAATTCTCATTTTCTAACACAACCTTCTACTTGTTAGGGATTTGATTGTCTCCAAAGGACTTTCCCTTGTGGGCGTGGGTCGCCAAGATGTAAGCAAGATCTTGAAAATTCTAGTTGTTAGAATAGTTAACTATAATTAGTTAGTCACATCCCTACCTACGAGTGAGACATTACTGCGTATGTTTGTTTGTCTGTAAGTTGGTTAATCGAAGAAATTTAGAACATTTGAAATGATAAAACCCACAAATCCCCACAAACGTGCTTAATCATCTGAGACAAACCTCCCCCACAAACTTTTCCCAAGTAATGATGTCATAACCACCTATTTATTTTAATAACCAAAGGTTTACATATGCAAAAACTCCCCATGGACATCCTTGGGGGACTCCGTCCGTCGTGTGCCACATCTGCATCTGTTCATGTTATGAAATATTACTATCATCATGAATTTGATTTGTGTAATACCCTTTTCATGTTGGTTTCTACAGATAGTAGCATTGGAATCAATTGTGGTGGTTCTGAAATCATATCCTCTAGTCAAATAATTCACGAGCAAGAAAATGAAACTCTTGGAGCAGCAACGTATTATGTGACTTCTGAAAGGAGGTGGGGAGTCAGCAATGCTGGACAAAGGGACAACCCTGCATATACAACCGCTCTTTTACGTCAGTTCAACACTTTAGATTCAGCATTGTTTCAGACAGCACGAATCTCTGCTGGAACACTAAGATACTATGGTTTGGGCTGGAGAACGGTAACTACACTGTTAACCTCGAGTTTGCTGAATTACAGATAGAAGATGGACCCACCTGGAGAAGCCTTGGGAGGCGCGTCTTTGACATATATATACAGGTTTGTTAATTAGAATTCGTAGCAAGATTTCAATATAAAGAAGTAGATATGGCATTTTGAACCATGTACTGATGGATGGGTTGATTTTGGTTGTTATTATTCTCAAACGGGTCAAAAAGGTTAGATATAAAAATTAGTGATAAAGTGGATTGGAAGTCATCCGAAGTCTTTTCTTAGTGTGCATACAACCTCCGAAATCATCTTATTCAAAGATTTAGATTATCATTGGTATAATAGTGTTTTGTAATCATAATTAAAGTATCAGTTAATCAGTTATTATTAGAAAATGTATGTGGTCAATCTGGCCCGACACAGCCTTTTTTGACCCAAATCAAAAGTGACCCGTTACACAAACTTCCTGACTCGCTCATCTTTCCACCTCTACTAAGAAGTATAGTGTTATTGTTTTGCCTAGTTTATAGCATTAGTTTCTCAAAACTTGTTTTGTTCAGGGAAACCGAGTGTTTCAAGATTTCAATATAAAAAGGGAAGCAGGAGGGGCCTCCTTTAGTCCTGTTTCTAGGCAAGTTACGGTTCAGGTTTCAAATAACTACCTTGAGATACATTTATTCTGGTCTGGAAAAGGGACTTGCTGCGTACCTACTCAAGGGACTTTTGGACCTCTTATTTCAGCAATCAGTGCCACCTCAAGTACTAAAGTTCTTTCTTAAAATTGGTTGCTTAACTTCGGGTTCTTGATACTCGACAGCTACAAACCTTTACTTATTTTTGTACAGATTTCCCCCCCAGTGTGAGCAACAATCCACCTTCCACAAAGAAGAATATATTAGGGTTAGCTATTATTAGGTTAGACATGCTCATTGGGTTGAAATTTCAAAAGGAAACTAATGGTCACTTTTGGACAGGTTAATTTTATGTTTAGCCTCTAATGGTCAAATGGTCAAATAAAAATTAGCTAAAAAGGAAACTAGTATTATAATGCAAAAAATCTCACGAAAATTATTTTAGAAGTTAGATTATTGTTGGAAAAATATATTTTTTGTTTAATCTGTTTGATACATTAATTGTATACAATAAAAGTATTTTCTTTGGATGAAAAGTAATTCGGGTCAACGCAACCCAACGAGAACCCATTCCAACCCGTACGGAAATTACTAGTCTTGACCTACAAACGTTATCCAACTGACAACCCGACCCCTTTTGCTACTTCTAGTTACATACTTTTGATGATTTGCAGAGTTTTTGGGAATTGATGCCAGACCGCATACTTTTAGTTATGGAGACCGGAGAGATGCAACCGATGATTTTAGTCCTGGAAATAAGCTTGGTGAGGGAGGTTTTGGACCTGTTTACAAGGTAGTTTATGCTTTTCATCAACAATCTATTTTTGCTTCTTAAACTCAAACTTAACGATGATTAGTCCTTAATATCTTTTTGATGGTAAACAGGGAACACTCGACGATGGGAGAGTAGTAGCTGTCAAACAACTCTCTGTAGCCTCCCACCAAGGCAAGACTCAGTTTATTGCAGAAATTGCAACAATATCTGTTGTCCAACACCGCAACCTTGTTAAACTATATGGATGCTGCATTGAAGGAGACAAATGACTTCTTGTTTATGAGTATCTTGAGAACAAGAGTCTTGATCAAGCATTATTCGGTAAGAAATATCAACTATCAAGTTACATTCATCATAAGTACAATTTTAAGACATGAATTGTAAAACTATAATGTTACATTTGGGGTCTATGATGTAGGACACAAGAAGTTATCTCTTAATTGGGCCACCAGGTTTGAAATATGCCTTGGGATAGCACGGGGTCTTGCATATCTGCATGAGGAATCTCGAATACGGGTTATACACCGTGATGTTAAAGCTAGCAATGTTTTACTTGATGCTGATCTCAACCCTAAAATCTCAGATTTTGGTTTGGCCAAAACTTTATGATGAAAAGAAAACACACATGAGTACTCGTGTTGCAGGCACAATGTAAGATTTTATATAATGTATTTGCTGTTTTGAGTGTGATATATATATACAGGGGAGGGTTGTAGAGAAAACCACGAGTTAGACAAAAACCAAGAAAACCAACTTTTAACCATTGATTGAAATTAATCAATGGATGAGATTAATTAGTGGCAAATATGTAAATGTCTAATAGATAATTGATTTAATTAAATGTTATAGGGGTATATTGGGTAGATTGCAATTTTTATATTTTGAAAACAATCAAAAATACCTTAAAAAATCTCTTTCTCTCTCTCTCTCTCTCTATCCAATCTCCACTTAAAATCAGTTTATTTAAAATCAAAAGTGATGATTTACACAACTTATTGAATAACAGTTGAACGACTACATTTTTTTTTCACGTTTTCAATAATTACATATATGCTTACGTATATATAAACATTTACACATATATGCTTACGTATATGTAAAACGTGTACGCCAACATAAATAATAAAATGAGGAAAGAGTAACCGAGTTACATATACATAGCCGAGAGAAAAAAAAACTTAGGGGGTTTACATATTTACATATGGGTCAACATAACATAAAAAAATGGGAAGAAACCTCTTACGTATACGTAGCTCATACAAAAAATGGAAAAAACAAGTTAAGTATACAAGAGATGAGTCATGAGTTACGTATATGTAGCTCGTCGTTGGAACCATTATTCTTCTCATGAATTACAAACGTCCCTAACCCATTAATCTCAAATCAAGCAAAAAACCCAAATTATTGTACTTATATAAAATCAAATGTGAAACATTGAGTTATGATCAACATCCTCTACAATTAAAGAACCCATATCTAAAAATTTGATAAAGAGCAAAAAGAAGACATGAAAATATTATACTTGAAAGGTAAACAGTGAGAATACTTTCTTTATTAATTTGAATATATAGAGAGCAAAAAGAGCAATGCAGTCACCAAAGAGTGCCACAAGTATTATTAGAAATTTATAGCCAATTTAAATAATTATAGGAAGCACTAAAATATGCATGCCATTACCAGCGCATCAAACCAAACCAAACCAAACGTACCCAGTATAATCCCACACATAGCTAACGCTATTAGTAGGGTCTGGGGAGGGTGTGATGAGGGCAAACCTTACCCCTATCCCAAGGGATAGAGAGGCTGCTCCCGTTTAGACCCCCGGCTCCATGGGAAAGAAAAAGATAAAAATATAAATAAAATTAATGGGTAATAAAGTAAAATAAATCTAACAGTAATCTAACAATTAGCAGTGTATGACTAGAGTATATTAGTCACAAGAAACACAACACACCTACAATTACCAGCGCATCAACATAAATCCAAAGAAACTGATGATATCATAATTTTTAAACTCAAAGTTGAATTATAGATCAAATCAATTTGGAATATGGAAATTGTTTTAAAAAAACGTATCTGATGGAGAAAAAGAAGGGTTTAACTTTAAATAAAATAAATCTCAAAAATAGATTGGATGTACATTTCCTTTTCTATCCTTTAAATTAAATGAAAAATAAAAAGATTCTAAATTATCGGATTGGCTAATATTAGTTTTCTTGGTTTTCGCCTAACTATAGGGTTTTCTCTTGATCCTCTATACACACACATACATATATAAGTAGACTTTCTTGAACCTGTTATGATTTTATATGTATTTTGTACTGGGTATTTGGCACCAAAGTATGCAATGCGTGGACACCTTACAGAAAAAGCTGATGTGTTTAGCTATGGAGTTGTAGCTCTAGAGATTATTAGTGGAAAGCCTAATTCTGATTCAACTTTGGAAGATGAGAAAATATATCTTCTTGAATGGGTATCTTTCTTTTTCTTAATTATTCCTTATAAATATTTTAATTTTAAATTATTTATACTATTATTGATGTATATCCTTTTCAATCTGGTTCCTTTGGTATGATTAGGCATGGAACCTACATGAAGCTAAGAATGAAGTTGAGTTGGTGGATAAAGAGTTGTCTGAATTTGATGAGAATGAAGTAAAAAGAGTGACGAGAATCGCCCTTTTATGCACCCAAACCTCACCGATGCAAAGACCGCCAATGTCCCCGAGTGGTGGCAATGCTTTCAGGGGACATGGAAGCAAATGTTGCTATTACTCGACCCGGGTATTTGGCTGGTTTTAGTTTTAAAGATGCTACAACCACCTTTATCAGTACTCTTCCAACTTTAACTACAGATTCTGTGCCCAGTACAAGCCAGTCCACTGTTTCACCAAGCTCACCTGATTATGCTGCTATGCCCATACTTCATGCTATGCAAAAACAAACATTTGAAACCATAATATTTCATTATTACTGTGTCCGAATCTGATCCTTAGTATAAGTTATTGTTACTAAATTATTATTGCATTTTGTATGTATCTGTTCATATTTCCTTACTCATCTTTTGTTCATAGAGATGTCATGGCTTCTTTATATGTTTGATCATAACATAATACAAAGGGAAGTTAGAAATTAGAAGAGTCTAATCACATTTATCTCCTGTGATTTTATTCTCTTCATGACTGTTAATCACAGAACAAAGTTAGAAACTGAAAGATTCTAATCATAGTCTTGGATTCAAAATGAGAAACTATATTCTAGACATTCAACACTCACAACGATTCAAGATGAAAGTCATAGACTTTTGAGTGATGTACGCCGACACGTTGACACATCAATCGCTTCTGTGTCAGTCAGAAAGCCATATGGACCCGTACCCGTATAGCTTTCTATGATGCCGCATGTATAAGAGAAAAACACAACTCATACAACCCGTAAAAGAAAAAAATATCACAATTCATATGCCAGTCAGAAAGCCATATGACCATTATAGCTTTCTATGATACGGCCTGTATAAAAGAAAAATACTATTCATACAACCCGTAAAAGAAAAATATCACAATTCATACGGCCCGCAGGACGCAGGCATCTGTATAGCATTGTTAGAGGCATTTAAACAAACACTTGGAATGCATTGTTATGGAACAACCGGAAGTTTCTTAGAGGCATTTAAACGAACACTTGGATTGCACTGTGCATTGTTATGGAACACCAGAAAGTTTCAAATAAAGGTCAAAATGCAAAAACAAAAATCTAAAACCATAACATTTCATTATTATTATCTTTGAATCTGATCTAAGTACACATGATTTTGAGATTAGAAACCAACAGTTTCAAAACCAAACCAAACCAACACCCAAACATCAAATCAAAACCAATTTAAACACTTTCAAATCAATTGCACAAAATAACCCTAGTAAGAGCAAGAACAAAACAAGAAACCGCAAACAAAAACAGAGTAACAAACTCCTTCGCCGACCACTTCTTAACCGCTTTCACCTCAACCCTCAAACTCTTCGCCCTCCGAAGCGCATCAACCTCCTTCAACAAATCAAACTCCAACCCCTTCTTCTTCAACTCCTCCACACACTTCCCCAACAACCTCCCATCCTCCTTCTCCCTCTCCAACAACTTCCCTAAATGTGCTTCTGTATCTGTCTTGTAACGAACGGCCCAGATCAGCCCGAGTGAACAGAGCAACGAGCAGATCGACGGGATCCATGATCGGCTGCACGATCCATTTAATGTAGATGAAGACGTGCTGCTGAAGAGTAGGACCAGAGAGATTGAGTGGAAGAGGAAGAAGAAGCAGTAGAGATGAGTCAATTCCTTTAGGATGGAATCGATCTGGGTTTCTTTCAGCGCGATTCGGTTGAGGATCAGTTCTTCTTCTTTCAGCCATTGTTTTAACAGAAGCTTGTGGGTTGGGGTCATGGCGATTTCGTGGAGTGGATGGAGGGATTTTGATAATGGGACCATGATCGATGTGTTGATTGTTGCAGGATCGGTGCTTCCATCCGCCATTAAATTGGTTCAGAGTAATGTGGTATTGATTAAGGGGGAAGAATAACGGTAGATGAGAACAGGAGCGTCGCTTTGGGTATTATTTCAAATTATTTTCCCAACGGTCGGATCTGGAAATGTTTCACTTTTTACCCTTTAAGAATGTTTAGTTTGTTGGAAGTGCCACTTGTGAATATGAGTATGACAACTTAACCCCCTTTACTTTTCCTTTATTACATTCGTTTGGAAAGGTAATCATGTGAAATCAAAGGCCCGCCATGTTCCATGTTATTACAATTTTGTTTGGTTTTTAGACTTCCTAAAAGAATAACAAATGATAAATTGTCCAATCAATTTTTTTTGTAAACCTTGTATAATTTTGTTACAAATATTCCAATTTTATAAAGTCTTCTATAAAACTTTAATTTTTATAAAATATTTAACCTTCATTCTTTATACTTTTTTTCTTGTTAATTTTCTTATAAAATTACCCTTCATTATCTTTTTATATAATTATTTATTATGTATTATCAACAATTTATATTACATTTTTAATTTTATAATTATTTATAGTAATTTTAAAGATTTTTTCAAGTGTTCTTAATCACTACCATAAACCATCACTTCCATCACCATAAACAACTATATCAGCAACGGTGGAGCTAGGAAATGGGGCCAGTATTTTTCGGTGCTCAGATTTCTAACAACCAGACGTCATAATTTTTGGATTGGGTCGGGTAGCATAAAAAAGACAATAATATAATTTTCTTGTCGAGTCGGTTGCATAAACCCTATAATTGAAGTTTCAATAACTAATCAAGTTTACACACAATTTCACTATAGCATAATTAGTCTATACATAATTTCACCACAATATAAGTATAATTAAGTCTATACACAAATTTCACTAAAGGAAAATCAAAATTGAAATCAATAACTAATCACATAGACACATCTAATTTCAATAACTAATCACATAGACATAGACATGCCTCAAACGCCTTCGGAACCCTCAGAGCGAACTCCTCCTGCTTCGTTCGTGCATGGGGGTTGCTAAACTGCTGTTTGGGCTCAGGACTTGTCAGCCTTCTTATGTCGGGGAAGCCGTCTCTGTTTTTGACACAGGTCTTCGGAAAACGATTGAGGACATTGTTGTTTGTGGGGGTGCCTTTTTTGGGGACCTCCAATGGAGGTTAGCTTCCCTCCCGACCCGCTTTGGGGGTCTTGGGATTTGCTCGGCTGGGGACGCCTCTTCCTACGCTTTTGTGGCTTCAAGGGCCCAATCTTGGGTTCTTCAAGACCACATTCTTCGCGAATGTGGTGGTGGGTTGTTTGACTCTGATTACAGGAGTGCGTTGGACACTCTGCATAGTTCTCTTCCCGATCTTGATATTGACGGTTTCTATATTAAAGACACCGCCCCTCTTAAAGCCCAGAAAATTTTGGCGAATGCTTTATATAGTGAAATTGTCAAGACATTTGAAGAGAAGTTCGCTTTGTCCCCGCGGCAGCGAGCCGTGCTCGAGTGTTTGCGAGCCCCCCATGCTCAGGATTTCCTGTCAGTTGTTCCCATCGAAGGTTTAGGGCAATGTATGTCGCCAGTGGAATATCGGGCTATCCTCAAATACCGGCTGATGGTACCCCTTTTCCCGGTTGATGACCCGTGTCCCGTTTGTCGGAAGGCTTGCTTGGATTCTTTTGGGGAGCATGCTGTCCATTGCAGAGAATTACCGGGCTTCAAATACCGACACGACCTAGTTCGAGATGTGCTTTTTGATGTCCTTAAGAGGGCAGGGATCTCGGCTAAAAAGGAAGCCCCGGTGAACTTCTTGACCGACCCATTAGATGGGAGATCAACCCTTCGGCCCGCTGACATTCTTGTTTTTGGATGGGAAGGAGGGAAACACGCATGTGTTGATTTGACAGGTGTGTCCCCCCTGGTTGGGTTAAGGGACAATGGGTTTAAGGTGGGTCAGGCGATAAACAAGGCAGAGGCGGGTAAAGTAGCTAAGCACGAAAAAGCTTGTCTTGTGAATCAGCACGTGTTCGTACCGTTTGCCTTTGACACCTTTGGCGCTCTCGCCCCTGATGCGGTGCGGTTCCTTAAGCGGGTTCAGCGGGTGGTCAGCAGTAACACCGCATATATTTATGGGGGGAACTTTGTGTTTAGTAGAGTAGGATTTGCTATTCAGAAGGGGGTAGCGGCGCAGCTTGTTGCCCGTCTACCTGCCATTAGTTTGTAATTTTGGTACTTCTTGCCGTTAATCTCATTGATGATAAGATTGAAGAATAAAAAACAACTTACCCTAACTCATATTGGAATTGGATAGAAGTCAGCAAGTTGGATGGAAATGTGACCGATTCTTTAGAATTCTCCTTCTCTGGACTCTTGTTCAACTCAGAAAATCATTCGATGACGGTTTTACACTTCTGCATCTTCTCAGTTCTCTGCATATTCGATGTGGGGTGAGGGGTGGGGGGAAGAGAAAATGTTAAGAGTTTTTAAAATTGTTTATCCAGATTATACATTAACTTTAAAAATGAAACAAATTGTTTTAAATAACTTCAGAACTACGTTCAAATAATTTGCAAGTATATGATCCAACCCCTCAAGAAATGGTTAGTGAGAGACTTTCTCATTTTTTATGGTTTCTTGTTTTATTCCTGCCCTTACTATGTTTTTTTCTAAGTTGGATACACAATTGATGATATGTGTGCTAGATTATTTAAACGTTGTCTCATTACGTACAAGTTTACATTCAAATAAAATGCTTCTTCCATGATTAGTGTCAATACCAGCAAAGATGTCTGATGACGTGGGTACGTTCATGAAGCACGACTTCATTCACGAAGCACACGTACCAAGCAGAACCACGAAACCATGTCTCTCAATCGACGAGGTGACGTGACATAAATGATAGTGACCTATTTGGAATCTCCTGAAAGTCAAGACTAGAGGACAATGTGTTTTAATGGTCTTGAGAAAAGGGATCCTCGTCTCTTTAGGAGACCTTGACCCTTTACACCAAAAAGGAAAGGGGCTTACTGCAGGGAGAGGAAAGAGAAGAGGAAATCCTCACATTTAGCATGAAGCTGGAGACATGCTCAGGTTTAAAAGAGAGGGCCTGGACTCTCTAAGTCCTAAGTCCGATATCATCCTTTACTCTCACACTTTCACTTCACCTTTCACAACTCTCATTCCAGAGTTCCTTGTCACCGTCAAAGAATCGTTATCTTATTCTCACCCAGGAGGCAGACGGTGCTTTGATCTTAGCAGGTACCTGAAACAGCTGATTCAAGCGAGAACGTCGAGACCCTCACTCTGACTTGTATTTGTTGAAGCAATGAGTATACTTAGCCTATTCGTTATAGCAACAAGTTGGCGCCCACCGTGGGGCGGCGCTACTTAGAACAGAGCTTCATTTGTAGTTCCACTCCTTCTGTTCCTAAGTATTCTTGATGTCAGGTGATGACGTTTCTCCGGGGGTGTACAAACAAATGTTCAGGTTTATCTTGCACAAATATCGGCTACTTTCAGAGATTCACAGTAGCGGAGTGCAAAATGAAGTGTTTCAAGGGTTTGACCAGACATGATCTCACGTTGCATCTTTTCCAAGGCTAAATGTTTATATCTTTTACTGTTTCCAAGGCTAAGTGTTTATATCTTTTACTATTTATATCTAAACCATTTTAAAACTTTGAATTCGAGCAGAGAGTGAGCGATTTGATTCCACTCCCGTTCGCTATATCCAGGAAAGGTTCAAAACCGAAAATTTTGCGTTTAATGAATTTTAATCATTTTTTTTATTGCTAGATGGAGTTTCAAAACTGAAGTTTGAGCTTTTAATCGGGGTTAATCATTTGCATTTACTTATTTTCGGTTAAGGAGAATGAAAACGGCCGTCAACGAGTAATGGTGAGGGTGTAACTGATGATTGAAGGTGTGATGGCGCTGAAGAAGACAACGATAATGCCGCAAGATGGTTATGGTCAATTTTGACCAAGTCAAAATTTGTAACAGATTTACTATTATTATATATGTATTTTTTTTATTTTCTTTTTACGGTAACACAAGATTTCAATTTCAAGATTCATTATTATTATTATTATTATTATTATATTTTAAACTTTATAAATTTTGGCCATTACATTTCTACCTCCCTTAAAATAATTTCTTCCTCGAAATTTAAAACTACTAACCCCAAAATACTAAACAGTAAAGCGCAAACTATTTTGGGTATCTCAATATCCTACCCCCTAAAAGAAAATTCGTCCTCGAATTTTAGAAGATAAACAGTATCAAAGGATTTCATATATTCGGAATAACGATACACATACATGTCATGAACAGAATCAATCATATAGAATATGGTAATCATACCAAGGTTCAGAATTTATTCACACTTAAATTTCAAATAGATTCGGATATTGAGAAAGAATCATTTCCTCCAATTCCCATGTGGCTTCACGTTCAGGATGATTCTTCCACAGAACTTTAACAAACGGTATTGTCTTACGACGCATAATACCTTCCTGTCGATCTAGAATAGTTTCAGGTTCTTCTTCATACGACAAATCCTCACGTATAAGATGAAATGGATAATTCACAACGTGAAGTGGGTGGTAATTGTAACCACGTAGTAGCGATACATGAAAGACGTTATGCACATGCGATAACTGAGGAGGTAACGTCAATCGATACGAAACTTCACCTACACGTTCCAATATCTCAAATGGTCCTATGAAGCGAGGACTAAGCTTCCCTTTGATACCAAAGCGTCGAACACCTCTGTATGGGGAAACTTTTAGGAATACCTTATCACTAACCTTAAACTCCAATGCACGTCGGTGTCGGTCCGCGTAGCTTTTCTGTCGACTTTGTGCTTCCTTAAGTTTCTCACAAGCAATGGCAACCTTATCATTTGTTATCTATACCAGTTCAGGACCTTCAATCAATTTCTCACCGACTTCATTCCAACATATCGGTGCCCTACACTTTCGACCGTAGATTAACTCAAAAGGTGCCATGTCGATGCTAGCTTGCCAACTATTGTTGTAGGAAAACTCGATCAGATATAAGTACTCATCCCAATTACCCGTCCATTCAAGTGCACACGCTCTAAGCATATTTTCTAAGGTTTGAATAGTGCGCTTAGACTGTCCGTCAGTCTGTGGAGGGAAAGCCGTGCTAAACCTTAACTTTGTTCCCCAAGCCTTTTGGAAACCCTTCCGGAACCTTGACGTGAAGCGTGGATCTCTATCACATACAATCGACGATGGTGTGCCATGCAGTCGAACGATGTCACGAAGGAATATCTCAGACAACTTACTAACAGGGTAGAAGATTGAGCATCAGAGGGCTGGTGGATTGTTACAATCTTTGGATATTCCGATGTGGAAGTGGGATGATATATCTATGGATTTCGTTACGGGACTACCACGAACTCTTAAGAAGAATGATGCTATATGGGTTGTAGTTGATAGACACCTTACCTTAAACACCAAGGATTAAAGAAACATTGAACGTGAAGCACATACCTTGACTAGTGAAATGAGGTTGTACAAAAACTAGGGTTTTAAGAAATTGAGATTAAACCCTAATTCAAATAAGATTAAATCTCCCCCTTAACTAAGAAGGTGTAATGATCAAGGGAAATTAGTTCCTCATTCTGTGGAAACAATCAAGAAACGCAATTAGTAACATAAACACAAGCAGTGATTTAGCAATTGCAACGAATAATGAGAATTTTAGATGCACACGTACACTGTGATTCACGAAACACATGCAATGAAGCAATAAATGCAGTTGATCATCGTAAACAAATGAGTAAATGCACTAGCAAGTCAAACGATTTCAGTCAACGAATTTTCTTAAATGGTTCGCACAAGGGTTAGGGTTCGAAGTCGGATTTAGATTTGGGTAAAGTGAAGAGACAAAGTATCTAAAAGATATTTGTAAGGCACAAGGACAAGTGGTACGGTAAAAAGAAAATAACCCTAGGTATAAATAAAATGACACTAAAAGAAATAAAAATATATTCTAAGTATAAAAGATTCGGACGACTAAGTACATAACTCAATATACTGGACAAAGAATATATAAAGACAACATATTAGATGACAAAAATATAACTAAAGATGTCTTAGTTGAGTTTTATGAGATGGTAGAAATAAATAAAATGGCTGGTGCTCATTGGTCACAATACAAAAGAAAGAAACCTTAAAAGGCTGCCAATGATGATGTGGAGAAAGAAGTTAAATGTATAGAGTCTGAATATAATAATAAAGAAAGAGAATCTGATTCAAATCCTAAAAGAAAGTTCAAAGCCTTAGTAATAGCAGCAAACACTTTCTTGTCTCTTTTATTGAGTTCTCTATAAATGTTAGACCATGCAGTAGAAGGAGTTGAAGGAATGTGTAGGCCATCTATGATAGATGTCCATAGATCAAAATCATTGTAGAACAGAAATGCTTTGAATCTGATCGTCCACATGGAATAATCAGTAACAGACAACAATTGTGGCGGTTTGTTTGTGATTTGAACATCTTTATCATAACCCGTAGCCATGATGAATTCAGAAAACAACAATTGAAGAAGACAAATCAGAAAATGTAATAGAATCACGAACAAATCTCAAATTGACCGTGTGATCAATCTGAACTTGAAATATTCAACAAAAAACTAGAAGCAATAGTATAAGAATTCTTAGATCACGAATCCACAAATTGAGCACACATGCTCCGATACCACTTGACAGGACCGGATTATACAAATCAATCGTAGCTGTGTATGAATTAGGTCGCAGAATTACCTAATCACACTCTATAATCTTGTAGATGAAGAATCAAGAACACATAAAGAACATTATCATGTAAATACAAATCATGTTGATTATATTTACTCATCCGATGTATCTACACTTAGCACAAAATCTTACATCGGATAGTCAAAACCAGTAGCGGATCCAATTAACAAACATGGGGTGGAAAGGCACCCCCTAGTGGGCCTCTTGCAAGGGAAAAAAAGAAACTTATTTAATATAATATCCAGCCAAAAAATTGTCAATGGGTGCACTCTAATTTTCTGATTGGGGCCAGTAGTGGACCACTAATTCCATAAACCCAACTTAAATTTGATTTTGATTTTAAAAATCTAATTTTAAACCCTAGTTTCTCATCTAGTCCTATACGTCTTCGGCAAATTACGAATTACTCTTCAAAGATCATGAGTCAGTAGCTCACAAGTCACCACCATCTCCACAAATACAATTGCACCTCTCTAAGTCTCTTCCTCAGCGTAAGTTTTTTTATAAGTTTTTAAGATTAAGCCTTTCTTTTTAATTCCTTTCAAATTCCTTTTAGTTTTTGTATTTGTTCAATAGTTTGCTTTTATTAGATTTGTTTGATTACGTTTATTTTTCTTTTGTTATATTGTTTGTTTATGTTCATTTATTTGTTTATATTAGGAGCTATGGAAAAATTTATAGAAAATTTTTAAAAAGAAAAATGTTATCTTCAAGTGAAAATGCATCTAGTAGTATTCCCCCACCTATCTCTATTCCTTCTATGCCTAAGTTAGTTGATTTGGATAATCTTCCTTGGGATCCCGTTGATAGAATAAGAATTTTAGACTATCACCCAAATCAGAGATATGAAATAAGAAGAAAATATTGGTTAAAATGACCCTGCCAACCGCGTGGACATGACTTCCCCAAAAAAATGATAGGGAATAAAGAACGACGTTTTGTACCCGCTTGGTTTGATCAATATGGCAATTGGTTAGAGTATAGTGTAAAAGCAGACAAAGCCTTTTGTTTGTGTTGTTATTTATGTAGGGAGTATGTTGGGATCGGGATTGCCAATGAAGGCGGACGTGATGCATTTATGACAATAGGCTTTAATGGTTAGAACAAATCTTTAGAGAGATTTAACAGACAGGTTGGTGATGTTAATAGCTTCCACAATAAAGCCCTTAAAAAATGTGAAGATCTAGTGAATCAAGTTCAATCTATTGTTGTTACCCTTCATAAACAAGATGATATTATTAAAAAAGAAAATAGAATTCGATTGAATGCTACTGTTGAAGCTTGTAGATTTTGTTTGAAATGTGCATTACCGTTTCGTGGCCATGAGGGAAACTTCTAATTTTAAGGGTATTTTTTTGGAATTAATGGATTTAATTATAAGTCAAAACGAGGAACTAAAAAAGTTACCAAAGGCTCCGGGGAATAATAAATATTTGTGTCATAATACTCAAAAGGACGTGCTCATTGTTTTGAACTAGAAGTACTCAACTATATTTTTAGTGAGATTGGGGATGACATGTTTACATTATTAGTTGACGAGTCTGGTAATGTATCTAAAAAGGAACAAATGGCTATTGTTTTGCGATATGTTGATGCACATGGAATTGTTAAATAGAGGTTTGTGGGACTTGTTCATGTGACGGAAACATCTTCTTTAGTTCTCAAGTCTTCAATTTATAGTTTTTTTTGCAAAATATAACTTGAGTTTGAAACGGTTAAGAGGTCAAGGTTGTGATGGAGAAAGCAATATGCGTGGTGAGTTTAATGGTTTGAAAGCGAAAATTTTAGAAGAAAATAATGAGACAAATTTAGCCTTTTATATCAATTTCTGACTGCAGATTCTTCAAGAACCTGTACTATACTACGATAAGTATAAAAGTATATATTTTACTTGAAAATTTAAAATTATATGACAGGCACTTCTTTCTGGATGCTCAGCTGGAGGACTCGCAACACTCATCCACTGTGATGACTTCAGAGAAATTTTGCCAAAAGATGCTAAAGTTAATGTTTAAGGTGTGCTGATTGTTCTTTTGTTTGTCTGTTTCCAGAATGGCTGCTTCACGTTTTTCACCACTGCATGATGTGTGCTTGCTTGGATAAGACTACAAAGAATGAAGACTTTCATGTTGTGATTGATTTTCTTGAAAGATCCTCTATGAGCGTCACATTCGTGATTTTTGGAGAACTGTTGTTTATGTGGATGGTGAAGTTCCTTCTGTTGAAGCCATTGTTGATGGGAAGCAGCTCATCACTATTGAGATGATGATCAACAACTCTTTGCAATTTTATGATCAAGATGGTGTCAAAGAGTATTCTTATGAAAGATTGTTGAAGTGTTTTCGTTTAATTGGTTATGAAGGGGAACTGAAAGGTGTCAATTCAAAAAGGGAATGCTTTCACTTACTTGGAGGTTTATTGCTCATGAAAATTGATTAGATCTTGATAGAGCTTCAAACAGAAAATTAATTAAGAAGCCTAAAGATCTTTCTGCACAATTACTTCAAGATTATTTTCAGCAGAGGAAATCTTTTTAACTTCTCACTTCAACCATCTCTCAATATAAGATTTGATAAAGATCTTTTGTTTAATGAAAGAGACGAGGGAGAACATATAGAGTTATTTGAGCCTGTTGATATTGGTATACTATGCAAAGATGATGTTTTTGCTTTAAGGGCCGGTGGTGTGGTGCAGCAAGAGACAAGCCACGGTTTCATTATCTACAACCGAGGTTGAGTACAAGTCAGCTGCAAGAAGTTACATGGTTACGACTGTTAAAGAGTTAAAGCAAGAAGTTGAAGAAAAGGTGACTATCCATTGTGACAATTTGTCGTCCATTCATCTAGCCGAGAATCTGATGTTTCATGCAAGGTCTAAACACATCGAAGTTCACTATCATTTCATTAGAGAGAAGGTGCTAAGTGGAGAGATAGATCTAAAAGTACATTAGTTGCGGATATGTTTACCAAGAGTTTGACAAATGCAAAGTTCTGCAAAGATATAAACATGAAGATGGTTAATATTGAGAGAGAGTACTAAAACGTTATCAATATTACCATAGGGAGGTCCGGTTTGATCTCGAGGGGTGGAAGGAGGAGATCTACAAAAGCTCAAGGGTTAAAGAGAAATATTAGAGTATTTGAATTAAAGTCTATTTTGTTTAGATAAAGATTAGTAGTAGTTTGAATTGTTTTCAAATTAGGATTACTTGTAGGTTAAGTTTTCATTTAGTATTTAAACTAGTCTCTTCGTTTGTAATTTGCAATTTTTACTCATCTTTACTTTACATAACAAAATTTATTCTAAATCATAGATTTTTAGGGTTCATATGTTAAAAAGAAAGCTTTAACACTTGTTCTTCTTTGAGAGATGATGATTATAAACTAAATTCTTAATCTTTATGTTTCAATTCCTTCATGTATCAAAAACACTCACTTTGCCCTCCTAATCCCGCCGATATCCACCCTCACACACTTGTTTTTGAAGAATGAAGATAGGTGTATTACTCTAGAATATTTCCATCTCTTTATTTGTTTTAATTCCATTTAACAATTAAACCCCTATACTTTTGTATTTTATTTATTTCCATCCCAAAGTTATGGGTTTTTCAATTTAAAGATGATATATATATATATAGGGGAGGGTTAGGCTAGAAAGGGACAAAACCATAGAAAGTGTAGGAAAAATACTGAGCATGACACGTATCCAATAAGTGAAAAAGAGGGAAAGAGCAATTGAGTCAAGACATCTCTCTGAAATCAGCAATGCACATGCAAGTCACATGTCATTTTCTCCATTTTTTTTAAAAGTCCATAACTTTTTCATACGTCGTTATTTTAAAAAAAAATTCACCATAAAATCCAGCGTTTTTTTATGTTTCCAACTAGTATAGTTATTTTTATTGTGGAACATATTGATAGCACGACGTATTCGGACGAAGAGTAGTTTGAGTATTTATGTTTTTTTTATTTTATTTTATGTAATTTTATTTTTATTTCATGTAAATTTTTTTTATTTATTGTTATTTTTATTTTATGTAATAAATATACAAGTTGTGTTCTATTTCATCAGTTGAACGTAAACCTAAGGTAGCGTTTGGTTCGCGAAATTCGTCGGAATTTGAATTAGAATTGGAATTGGAATTTTATGGAATTGGATTTGGAATTTAAAGGAATTGGAATCTATTAAGGAATTTGAATTCCTAATCCATTTGAGTAACAAAACAATCATAAAGGAATTAATCTATCACAATAACCACCACTAACCTAATATAGTCGGCCCCGCCAACCACCACCGATCGCCGCCCCCGACCGCCGCCACCGACCCCCGCCACCGACCCCCGCCGCTGCTGCCCCCGACCCCTGATCGCTGCCCCCGCCCCGTCCCCCGACCGCCGCCCCCGACCCCGCCCGCCGCCCCCGTCGCCGCCGCCCCTGATCCCCGACCGTGGCCGCTTCAATTTTGTTAAGCTTTGATTTTTGATTGGAAATGGAATAGGTAGGTACGGCGAGGGGAGGGTGACATCCACATTTGTGTGTGTGGTGGAAAATGGAAATGAGATATTTTATATTTATAGGTGCATGGACCTGGTTAAGTTGTTATGTTTGATTTAATAATAAATAAATAAAAAATAAAACGTTGGCAGGGATGGGATATCCACCCAATTGAAGACCATGAACACCCAGGTGCAAGTCAACACCCGCATCGGGGGTCGGGGCGGCGGCGGTCGGGGTCGGCGGCGATCGAGGGTCAGGGGCGACAGCGGTCCGAAGCGGCGGTCGGGGTTTGGGGGCGGCAACGGCGACGGCGGTGGTCGGGGCGACGGCGGTCAGGGGTCGGTCGGGGGTCGGTGGCGGCGTCGTCCACGGGGTTAGGGGTACGGATGCGACAACAGTGAGTGGTAGAAGATTCAATTTCTTTTTGGTGAATTTCTTCACAATTTGAAAGAAATTTGAAATCCTTTGTTTGAATGAATTTGTTGAAATTAATTCCAATTTCAATTCCAATTCTTGTTGTAACCAAACATGTTGAAAATGAATTTAGATTCCAATTCCAACAAATTATGCAAACCAAACACAATAAGAAATGAAATTCAAATTCTATTCAATTTCATCAAACCAAACACATCCTAAAATATGTTAACACAATTGATACCCTAATAAAACCTATTAACCTAGTCATAGAACTCCATTGTAACTTCTTTTTTCTTTAAAGAAATAGAATTATATAAGAAAGCTTAACCAGAAAAACAAAACTTATCACCAAGCTTTATCATCTAAACATATCACAAAAAGCTTTATCCATAGTTATCAATCACATCTCCATTCATCCATCTTCAAGATCAACAAATTACATTCTAAATTTACATATTACAATAAAAAAATATAAGCATCTCGATCGGTATGTCTAAATATTCACACGAACAAAAATGACACAAGACAAGAAGATCATCCACAAACAAACTATGTCGTAGCCATCACCATCACCTACCTTCTCCAATGATACTATGAAGTATCGGTCTCGAAGCATCATCAGGTGTGCTTGGTGAAACAGTGGACTGACTTGTACTTGGCATATAATTTGTACCTGAACTCGGAATCTCACTTTTAAAGGTTGTAGCATCTTTAAAGTTAAAACCAGTCAAATACTCGGGCCGAGTAATAAGACCACCTGCTTCTATGTCTCCTGAAAGCATTGCCACTACTCGTGACATTGGCGGTCTTTGCATTGGTGAGGTTTGGGTGCATAAAAGCGCGATTCTGGTCACTCTTTTTACTTCATTCTGATCAAATTCAGACAACTCTTCATCCACCAACTCAACTTCACTATTAGCTTCATGTAGGTTCCATGCCTAAAAACACACCAAAGGAACCGGATAGAAGAAGTTATATACTAATAACAATATAAATATTTTAAAGTTAAATAATTTATAAGGAATAATTAAGAAAATGAAAGATACCCATTCAAGAAGATATATTTTCTCATCTTCCAAAGATGAATCAGAATTAGACCTTCCACTAATAATCTCTAGAGCTACAACTCCAAAGCCAAACACATCAGCTTTTTCTGTAAGGTGTCCACGCATTGCATACTCTGGTGCCAAATACCCACTACAAGATACATATAAAGTCATAACAAGTTCAATAAAGTCAATCAATATATATATATCACACACAAAAGACAAACACATTATATAAAATCTTGCATTGTGCCTGCAACACGAGTACTCATGTGTGTTTTCTTGTCATCATAAAGTTTGGCCAAGCCAAAATCTGAGATCTTAGGGTTGAGTTCAGAATCAAGTAAAACATTGCTAGCTTTAACATCTCGGTGTATAACCCGTATTCGAGATTCCTCATGCAGATATGCAAGACCGCGTGCTATCCCGAGGCATATGTCAAACCTGGTGGCCCAATTAAGAGATAACCTGCTGTCTCCTACATCATAGACCCCAAATGTAGCATTATAGTTTTACAATTAATGTCTAAAAACTTGCACTTGTGATGAATGCAATGTGATATCTCTTACCGAATAATGCCTGATCAAGACTCTTGTTCTCAAGATATTCATAAACAAGAAGTCGTTTGTCTCCTTCAATGCAGCATCCATATAACTTAACAAGGTTGCGGTGTTGGACAGCGGATATTGTTGCAATTTCAGCAATAAACTGAGCCTTGCCCTGGTGGGAGGCTACAGAGAGTTGTTTAACAGCTATTACTCTCCCATCATCAAGTGTTCCCTGTTTACCATTAAAAACATCTTAAGGACTAGTCATGGTTAAGTTTGAGTTAAGAAGCAAAAATGGATTGTTGATGAAAAGTATGAAGTACCTTGTAAACAGGTCCAAAACCTCCCTCACCAAGCTTATTTGTGGGACTAAAATCATCTGTTGCATCTCTTAGGTCTCCATAACTAAAGGTATATGGTTTGGCGTCAATTCCCAAAAATTCTGTAAATCAGCAAAAGCATGTAAGTAGAAGAAGATGGGTGGGTTGGATAACGTGTGTAACACTTTTCATGCAAAGAAAATACTTTTTTGTAAGCAATTGCTATATTATTTCAACAATAATTTAACTTTAAAATAGAATGATTTATGTAAGGTTTTATCATTATAATACACTTTGGATGATATGTTTCCTTTTTAGCTACTTTTTGATTTTACCCATTTGACCAACTAAAGATAAAACATAAATCGAATCAACCCATCCAAAAGTAAATGGATTGAAATTGCATTTGTTCCTAATAACTTCTTCAGTACTATGGAGTTGTTTATGTATGTCTTTAGACTGTTTTCAGAATATCACACATGCAATACTGATTATGTAACAACAAATGTGCTTGGGTACAGATATGCTAATGGAGAACATTTTTCATCTATATTAAAAACAAAGATCCAGAAAACCTACCTTCATAATTGTCAGAAGTATCCTGCTTTTTCCTCCGCTGACGTAAAATATATAGGGCTAATAATGACAGAAAGCTAACAACTGCAATAGGAACCAAAATCCCAACAATTAAACCGGTCCTATTCTTCTTCTTTGTGGAAGGTGGAGTGTTGCTCACACTGGGGGGGAAATCTGTACAAAAGTAAGTAAAGGCTAGTAGATGTCAAGTATCAAGAACTCGAAGTCAAGCAACCAAGTTAAAGAAAGAATTTTAGTACTTGAGGTGGCACTAATTGCTGAGATTAGAGGTCCAAAAGTCCCTTGATTAGGTACACAGCAAGTCCCTTTTCCAGACCAGAATAAATGTATCTCAAGGTAGTTATCTGAAACCTGAACCGTTTCTTGCCTCGAAACAGGACTAAAAGAGGCCCCTCTTGCTTCCCTTTTTATATCAAAATCTTGAAACACCCGATTGCCCTGAAAGAAACAAGATGTGAGAAACTACTGATATAAATTAGGCAAAAGAAACCAGAGGAGCGAGTCTGGCAGGTTGGCTAACGAGTTGAAAGGGCTCACTCTTGGTATGGGTTAAAACAGGCAAGGCCAAGACGGGTTGGCCCTCATACAATTCTTTTTATAATAATTGATGCTTTAATAATTTAGGAGGTTGTATGAACTAAGAATAGTCTTTTTACGATTTTCAACCCGTTTTATTCGTTCCCCTTTTTGCTAATTTTTCGATCTGACCTATTTGATCCATATGAGACTAATAACAACTCAAATCGACCCATTCATTAGTATATGTGTCAAAATGTCATATCTACTGGGAATGGTCATATATGATTTTCAAAAGTAGCAAAGTCCATGTGTTCTGAATAAGGGGACTGTTTGACTTCTAACTTGAGGTCAAACTACAAATTTCAACTTCATACTTGCTACAAATTCTCAATTTAGGATTCATATTTAGCCAACTACTGGTTTAGGATGAAAAGGTAGTTGTTGTTGTTGATGATGATGATGATGATGAAGAAATGCCTTCAACTTCATTAACATATATTTAACACAAACCTGCAAATAAATGTCAAAGACACGCCTTCCGGTACTTCTCCAAGTGGGCCCATCTTCTATCTCTAGTTCTGCAAACTGAAGGGTCACTGTATAGTTACCATTTTCCAGCCCTAAACCATAATATCTTAATGATCCAGCAGAGAGTCGTGCTGTCTGGAAAAGTTCTGAATCTAAAGTTGTGAATTGGCGTGAAGAGGAAGCTGTATATCTTGGGTTGTCCCTTTGACCAACATTGCTGATACCCCACCTTCTTTCAGAAGTCACATAATACGTTGCTGCTCCAAGTGCTTCATTTTCTTGCTCATGAAGTAACTGGTTAGATGATGTGATTGGAGGACCACCACAATTGATTCCAAATTCACTATCTGTAAAAAACCAACATTTAACGGTGTGTGTGAATTGGCATTAAAAAAAAGGAATTAGAAACTCCATGTTCCTGCTTACATCTTGGGGACCCACGAGCACAAGGGAAATTCCTTTGGAGACAATTCAAACCTGAAGGCAAACTGCTGTTTCCTGAATCTCCTAAAGTGAAGTTGTTCACAACTAAGTTCCTGCAAATTGCACAGATTAGAAATATGACATTAGTTCCAAAACCTATATTAAAAACTAATTTCAAAGTCGGTCACCATTTACTGTTTCTTAAATAAAAGGCACAAATCAGAATTTAGAAGTAATAATGTGATATTCAGCATCATGCACTTACAGTTGTAAATTTGCCTCATTGACCCAAGAAGGAAGTGTTCCAGATAGTTCATTGTATGACACATCACTGCATGAAGAAAATTGTAAATAATTTACAACAAAGAATATATATATATATATACATATATATATATATATATGTATATATATCATTTTCACTTGATTAACTAGCCTATAATCAATTTTGCAAGCATGAAACCCCAAATGAAGCCATGCATTTCACTTACATATTGCTCAGACTTGCGCTCTTTATATCGGGAAGGGCACCATTTAAACTGTTGTTTCCAAGAAACCTGAGAATGATGACATCCAGATATAGATTTTGGATATCATGTTATATAAATGTCAACATCCATCCCATTTATTTAATTCCATCATTGATACTTATTGCCCTAATTGTATGGAATATATAATTTATCATAGAAAGGGAATGTGTATTACAAGAAAGAGAGTCGACTCAAGTTGAACAATTCTCTTGGAATCTGTCCATTCAAATTGTTGAAACTCAAATCCCTGAGAAGTATACACCCAAAGTTAGTAGATGCAGTTAGACCAAATAGTAAGCCTGTCAATAGATATAGAAAATAACATCTGAGAGCTTTCCTAGGATAGTTTATATATTTATAAACTTCAATATCAATGTAGATTACTCACATTCGGGTCAAACTTTGATATTCTCCAATGTCAGCTGGAATCGGGCCAGAAAGTCTGTTATTCCTCAAAACTCTGCAAGAAATGCATCTCGTTATATTTTGTTTTCAGGATAATAACATGGGTAGACTTAAGAATGATTAAAATATTTGCTCACAGAACACTAAGGGACTTCAAATCCCTGATAAAATCCATAGTTCCATTTGATAAACCACATCCTCCTGCAACATTCATAGAATCAGAGCGGCTAAATTTTAGAGGGCTTAAATTATAAGATCAAACAACTTGCAAAGGGGAAAAAGACTTACAAGTCCTGCAAAGAGGTCAGTCTAGAAAATGAAGATGGTATTGAACCTTGAAAAGAGTTCCCCTCAAACCTCCTATATGAACACCAAGCATGCAAATAATTATATAGTTTCATCTCATATGTAATATCTTGAATATACCATAGAACTTAACTTACAATGTTTGTAATTGTGTCCAGTTCCCTATAAAGTCAGGTATTCTCCCAGTGAATTCATTATCAGATGCCCATCTGACAGCACAAGAGTTAGTATCCATAATAAATGATACAAATAATGAAAAACTAACATGGAACAATAAACATATAGTGCTCCTTCCAATTAACGAAAATTGCAACATTTGACTTGGAGCCGAGTATAAATAATTACTATTTGTCAAATACCTAAAATGCCCCTTCATACAACACAAAACAAAGGAATCTACAATAAATTTAGGTGTAATGATAACAATGCAAAACTAGGAACTTGTAACATGAATACTTCCTCAAAATCCGACATCAAAGGAAAGAGTTGAAGTTTTCACGGGATAGAAAATACTACTTTGAAACATCATTAAAGATAAATGCTCTTACACTGTAACCAGGTTCTGTAAACTAGCAAATGTAGAAGGTATTTCACCGCCAACTCCGCAGCTATCAATGTAACTGACAAATTGAACATATATGAAGATGATATAAGATATGTTCATCGTCTATAGATATGTACAGAAGAAAGGTAAATCAAAGAATATTAGACAATATATGTATTATTTGTAATTACAGGGATTAGACTGTAATTATGTTTCCTATTTATACTCCTTGTAATCATAACATTATTACACACAATAATACAATTCTGATTACCAAGATTATCTTGGTATCAGAGACTAACCCTAATTTTTACAACAGCTGCCACAAGCCCTCTGCCTCTGCCTTTTTTTCCGATCACAACCAGGCACCACAGCCTTCTCTTTGTTTTTCCAATCGCAGCAGCAGGCTCACAGCAGCCCCGCTCCTTTTTTTCCGATCACAGCAGCAGGCTCACACAGCAGCAGGCACCACAGCCTTCTCCTTTTTTTTTATTCTGTTTACGATTCCCACCTGCCATACATGGCCCTTCTTGCAGCTTTCTCTCACACCGAGAAGACTACACACAGTTCTCACAAGTTTGGATTCACCTTGTCTCCAACCAATTATGGCTATTGGAAGACTATGATACAACCGTTTCTTGTTACAAACAATTTATTTGGCTATGTTGATGGCACGATTCCGTGTCCACCAACAACTATTCCATTGGTCTCCTCCTCAGGCAAAGACAAAGAAGACACCGTAGTGTCCTCTTCTCTACCAAACCCTAATCATGCAGTCTGGGTATCCAATGACGCTCATATTCGCATGATAATTCTGTCTACTGTCTCTGAGGCGTCCTTTCAACATGTTCAGGGTACTACATCTAGAGAACTTTGGCTAAAGTTACCATGACAGGTGATGAGTCCTGTGCTGCGTACCTGACTCGGGCACAGGAATACGCAGTTGCACTCGCCAACATTGGCGAACCGGTGAAAGAAAAAGATTTGGTTATGCTTGTTATCTCAGGCATCAGAGAAGAATACAATGGACTGAAGTCGACTATCCTTGCTCGACAATTTCCGACTGCCTTTGCTGAACTTCATGGTCTCCTGTCAGACCATGATTACATGATCAGGAAGTCCTCATCCGTTGTCTCACCAGCACAGGCGTTCATGGCTGTTTCCAACAACCATAACTCTCCTACTTCTTCTGTTGGTCCATCCCCGTCTCCAACAGAGGCTCTCCTAGCTATTCAACAACTTGCTACTCAGCTCGGGTTGCAACTCCAACCATTGAATGCACAACCAGCACAGGCTTACTATACAAATCGGTTAGGTTACAACCGTACCCGTGGCTCAAACAATCGATCAGGCAACACCCGCGGCCGCGGGAACTACAACAATCGCAATCAAGGCGGAGGTAATCGTAGTCAATTTACATGGGCTTCTAACCAGAATACTGTTTATGGCACCTGCAACAGGTGTGGTATTGGTCATGTCCCGTCACAGTGCCCTAATCGTGACCCTGCTACCTTGAGGACAAGACAACAACCTTCTGCTAACTTTGCAGATTCCTGCTCACAAGCATCAACTCCTAGGATTCCGGACACTGGTTCTAGTCAGCATGTTGCTCCCGATCTCTCTAGCCTTGACAACTCTGAAGCCTATTATGGTGAGGATAATCTTTATGTTGGCAACGGTAAGGGTTTACCCATTTTACACATTGGCTCCTCAAAATTTTGCTCCCCAAACAAAACCTTTTCTCTTCACAATATTCTTCATGTTCCCGAAATTAAACAAAACCTTCTTTCTTTCTGTTCAATGTTTTTCCCATGACAATAATGTTTTCTTTGAGTTTCACTCTACTTTTTTCTGTGTGAAGGACAAGTCTACACGCAATATCCACCTCATGGGTCCAAGTAATGGTGGTCTCTATTCCTTTCAACTACCGCGTTTACAACCTATCTCCAAAGTAGCTTTCTCCTCCACTAGAGTTTCCTCCACCACATGGCATCAAAGACTGGGACATCCACATCCGCAGCTTTTGAAGTCTATGTTATCTCATTATTGTTCACCTTTGCTTAATAAATGTGCTACTTCTGTTTGTGACTCTTGTTCTATCGGAAAATCATCAAAACTTCATTTATTACCATCTAATTATAAAAGTTCACATATTTTGGATTTAGTGTTTTGTGATGTATGGGGTCCCGCTCCTGTTACTCCTTTTGATGGTCATCGCTATTTCTTATTGTGTGTTGATCATTATTCTCGCTTTATGTGGTTTTTCCCATTAAAATCAAAATCTGATGTATGTCCTATCTTTAAACAATTTATTGTTATGGCTAAACGACAATTCAAAACCAAATTAAAATCTGTTCAAACCGATTGGGGGGTGAATTTCGAAGCCTCTCACCCTTTTTCACCTCTGTTGGCATTACTCACCGGCTCTCGTGCCCACATACGAGTGAACAAAACGGTTTTGTTGAGCGCCGACACCGTCACGTTGTCGAAACCGGACTTACCCTACTAGCCCAATCTCATGTCCCACAACGTTTTTGGCATTTTTCTTTCGACACGGCGGTCTACCTTATTAACCGAATGCCATCTAGAACCAACTCCAACATTTCACCCTTTGAGCAAGTCTTTCACCGTCCACCTGATTTCTCCTTTTTACGGGTATTTGGGTGTCGATGTTACCCACATCTCCGTCGCTACAACAAACACAAAATGGACTTTCGCTCCCTTCCGTGTGTCTTTCTTGGTTATAGCACCTCCCACCATGGCTACCGGTGCTTTGATCCCAATTCTGACCGTATTTATGTCGCCAGACATGTTCGCTTTAATGAACAGCTTTTTCCCTTTCATGACCAGCCTACAACCACCTCCATCTCACCAACCCCTGACCCATACATTTCTTCATATCCTACACCCGTCCCCCTCTCGGCCCAGACCAGTTCTGCCACAAACCAGCCCTGTTCTGCCACAAATCAGCCCAGTTCTGCCACAAACCAGCCCGGTTCTGCCACAAATCAGCCCAGTTCTGCCACAAACCGGCCCCTCTCGGCCCAATCACCTACCACTCTTCCGCCCTCACCTGCCCAGACTAGTGCAGCCCCATCCCCACCACCCTCCTCCCCACCTACGGCCCAACAACCTGCAGTCCCAGCCCCTACTGCCCAACCCCAATCCAGCCAACAACCACCCATACCCACCCCACCTCTCATTCACACGTATCATCGCCGCTCCACTCCCAATCCTACTCGTCCCCGTCCAGCCAATCTTCGTTCTAACCCTAAACAAACCAAACCCTACAATGCACATTCCTTTCATACCCATACTACCTCTCCTGACACCGAACCCGCCACCGAACCCGCCACCTTTACTGTTGCTAACAAGCATCCCCAGTGGCGTAATGCTATGGCTGACGAGTATTCGGCGCTTTTGAGAAATGGTACATGGTCCCTAGTTCCGAATTCTAATATTGTTGACTTCAAGTGGGTTTATAAATTAAAGAGAGATCAAACTGGGGCCATCAAACGTTACAAAGCACGCCTTGTTGCCAAGGGGTTTCGTCAACAACCAGGCATTGACTATCAAGAGACTTTTAGTCCAGTGGTCAAATCAACCACTATTCGGGTAGTTCTCTCTTTAGCTGTCACTCAAAAATGGCCCTTAAGACAGCTTGATGTGCAAAATGCATTTTTACATGGTGACTTGAAAGAGACAGTTTACCTACAGCAACCTCCCGGTTTTGTGGACCCAACCAAACCGGATCATGTGTGCATTCTTCACAAATTCCTATATGGATTGAAACATGCACCGCATGCATGGTTTCATGCCCAAGACAGATCCCTCCCTGTTTATTTACTCATCACAGGGTACCCTTTTATACAAACTTGTATACGTTGACGATATTATTTTGACAGGTAATATTTTACAAGAAATAGATCGAATTGTCAACAGTCTTAGTCGGTCCTTTGCTGTTCAAGACATGGGTTATTTGTCCTATTTTCTCGGTATTGAAATCATCACTCAGGGCTCGGACATGATTCTCTCCCAGAAAAAGTATATACTTGAATTACTTGAGCGAGCCGGTCTCTCTAATGCCAAACCTGTGCCTTCACCGATTACTACAACGGCTAATCTCGCTCTCGGTGATAGGCCACCCTGTTCTGATCCGGTGAAATATAGACAGGTCGTGGGTGCTCTCCAGTATGTCACCTTGTCCCGACCAGAGATTACTTTTGCAGTCAACAAGGTCTGTCAATTTATGCATTCTCCGATATAGAACCACTGGTCGACGGTGAAACGGATTTTACGTTATTTGCAAGGCACAGTTGAGCATGGTCTTCTAATTAAACATGACTCTGGAATGCTTCTTCATGCCTATACAGATTCGGACTCTCCCTCTCTCACTACGTTCTCTGATGCTGACTGGGTTGCCCAGATAACCGTCGATCCACCGAGGGCTATGCTATATATCTTGGATCCAATCTTGTGTCTTGGTCTGCCCGAAAACAAAGAACTGTCTCTCGGTCATCAACAGAGTCTGAATACAAGGCCTTAGCTGATACGGTCGCTGAACTCACCTTCTACATGAGCTTCACATTCCTACAAAGTCTGTTCCTACATTATGGTGTGATAACTTAGGTGCTACGTATTTGTCAGCGAATCCAGTCTTCCATGCACGTACCAAACATGTCGAAGTCGATTTCCATTTTGTCAGAGAGAAGGTTGCCCAAGGAAAGCTTTCGGTCCAGTTTATATCTACAAATGATCAGATTGCCGATGTCTTCACAAAGCCATTGCCCTCACAACGGTTCCTCTTCTTACGATCCAAGCTAAGGGTCGCTCCCCGGCCTTAGCTTGCGGGGGAATATTAGACAATATATGTATTATTTGTAATTATAGGGATTAGACTGTAATTATGTTTCCTATTTATACTCTTTGTAATCATAACATTATTACACACAATAATACAATTCTGATTACCAAGATTATCTAGGAAAGAATTCTAAACGTTCTGTCATCCTAATTTATTGAAGAACTAACCAGTTTAATTAGAGAAAGTTTAGAAGGTAATAATCATGAATGTTCTTACATCTGTTCTAATCTTTGCAAATTTCCAAGTTCAGATGGTAGGGAACCATTGAAATTGTTTGTGCCAATTCCCCTGCAACATAAAATTAACATTTCATTCAACAAAGAATCAAACAAAAGAAGTTGTTGCTTATTAGACTAAGTGATATAGTATAGGGACTAGACTTGTAATATGGTGTTCTATATAAACACCTCTTTATGTAAACCCTAAACACACAATCACATTCTAATACAATCATATTACAAGGTTTAACTTGGTATCAGAGCTAGGTTACAACCACCTGAAAACATCTCCAGCAGGGCGGCCGCCGCCGCTCCGCCACACCTCTCTTTTCTTTACAAGTTTTTTTTTATCGTTCAATAACCAGATCCCCCACCACCAAACAACCGCGCTTAGTCTTCTCTATCCACTCCTACTGCCGCCGTCAACCACCACTGCCGCCTCCACCTATGGCGGAACCCTATCCGCCACAGCGGCGGTACCCTAGCCGCCACCACAAACACCACCGTCGCCGCCCTAAACCCTAACTCCTCCCCGTCGCCGCCACTATACAACAATGGTCGTTTTTTCCGGCGACGTGCGCCTCGCGAAAGCCACAATGCTTTCAGTTCCGTTTATTCGAGGGTTGCATAAAAAAAAAATAAAAAAATAGAGATCTACAATAAGGGAGTAAAAAAAAGGTTGAAGAACTCCGGCGAACGACGAAGTGGTAATGGCCGGAAGAAGATTATGGTTTTCCTTTGAGGCTGGGCCTCACAAGCCCATTTACCATTGCTGTAAAAAAAATGTGTGTGACGGGCGAAAGCATGGTGGAGAAGGAGAAGACCAACTATCTTTTTAGTTTTATGTTTTTATATTTTCAACCTAAATCTCTCCCGAGCTTAGTTTGCGGGGGAATATTAGACTAAGTGATATAGTATAGGGACTAGACTTGTAATATGGTGTTCTATATAAACACCTCTTTATGTAAACCCTAAACACACAATCACATTCTAATACAATCATATTACAAGGTTTAACTCTGCTTAATGACAAGTAAACAAAAAGCAGAAAAAAATATACAGCGATCTTAGGTCTGAAAGTTGTCCTAGCTCCGGTGGAAGCTCCCCAGATAAAGCATTGATGCCCATAGATCTAAAGATAAATTCAAAATCATTGTCATAAATCTCAGCTTTATTCTTAAGGACGTTGATAGTGAAATGAAAATGATCAACGCATTTAAAGTATAAATTAGGGAAGGCTTACAGCCACTGCATCCAAGTTAAATTTCCAATTGAAGGTGACAAGCGACCCGTCAGGTAATTCTGGTCCAGATCTCTGTAGCAAATACTTAATTATTTAGAGGAATACAAGCATAGTTATTCATGAGAACTAATGTACACACAAATACAAACCCAAGCATGCACACATATAAATAGCTGTAGGTTTTAACTTCCAATAGTTACTGAAACTAGTTAATAATATTCCCCAAGAGAAGTTCTGTATTTTTAAGTGAATGGTGTTTCCACCCTAGTTATTGGTATTTGCTAACATGCAAAAAGTAACACAAAATAAAATGTCACAGTGAGGGATTCTAACTATTGTACTTGCAGTTTCATGCAAAAGAAAAAACCATAGAAAAGCATGTACACTCACACATTCACTTTTGGCACTCTGTTTGCACTTGATAAAGTACAATAATGGTTGGTTTGCAACAAAACTATAACTCTAATGGTAAAACTACTAAGTCGATTCCTAGTCTTATTTAATAACAAATAAATTCCATCCATACACACTATGAGTACATCAATATTAGAAGATGCTAGTTAATTTGATCAAATACTTTCTTGATTTAATGGCATATTAATGTGATGAATAACTTTGCATCATTTAAAGAAAATTACTTGCTTATCTACCTAGATATTTTTCTAAGAGATGTCAAGACATTTCGTCAAAATTATCCGTATGACATCTGTAAGAGCTGAACGAGTTCAACGTTCATATTTAAATACTTGTCCTTTTCTCTTTTGAGTTTTAAAATCCATAAAAATGACTTCTCTGCTTCAGTTCTATAACACAATACAAATAACACACACCAAAGATGCATAATAACGCGAAATTTTTGTTTTAAGATAGCCATGTTCATCACATTGCCTCGGCCATTCTTCTGCTTCTTCTGTTCCTATTTTATTTGTTTTGTAATAAATGGTATTCTCCCACAAATTAGAAGTGCCAAATATAGAAAACCAAACATAAAAAGCATAATACAATAGTGAAGAAATAGCCGCATACATACAGATTGGTAAGATAAACCAAAGTCCAGAGTCCTTCTGGGATCACCCCCACAGCATCCATTGAATAAACTCTTCTGGTGAAGCAACAATTGTCAAAAGATACAGAATACATATAAGTAACAGTTCATATGAAATACTAATTAAAGGGGAAAGACTTACAGTCGAGTGATGTGGCAAGTAGAATTGAGGAAATTACAATCACATTTGATGCCGGGATTGTAAGACCTGTCATCGAAGGTACTAGAGTCCACGGCAGTGCCGCTGCATGGTTCTCCGCTTAGGTTCCATCTCATATTTGTTACTGAACTCTCTGGTATCCCCCATTGGCTGAACATTTCATTTATAACTCGCACTGCAACAACAGTTTCATTCAAATCAACACCATAATCATGTAACTAGTAACCCTAATACCCTATTTTTCAAAATGACAAAATTGAAAAATCAATACAGATCAGGAACTATGTTTTGATCTTCAATTTCATTTCCAAACCTAACGTTACCCTAACCTAATTGCCAAAATCTCAAAATTCAACAAGCAATTACCTCGCAACTCGTTATAACACGAATCCATGTCAGTTTTAAATAGAGTACACTGTCGTGACCTTCGCCGGTGGAGACAAAGCGGACACACCGGCCAAAATCTACGATTGTCATCGGCTCATCGCCATAAACCACCGTGCTACTACCGGCAGTTGCCCATTCCGGCGGGAAAATCGCAAAGGACGCGCGTGACAAAAAAGTCGGTGGATATTTGTTTCAAGAACTTTTAAAACTAACCCTCTACTTTCAGTTTATTATCAAAATACAATTATATTTCATCATCTCCTACCAACAAAAAGAGAGATGATAATGATTTTTTTAAGAAAATAAATCTGTTTTGATTTGATTTAAAATATTTCATTGAAAATCGAATGTGAATTTAGGTTTAAGAACTTGAAACTCGTTAAAGTTATAGTTTTAGATCATAGAGTTATTTACTTAATTCTACTTGACTGGCCTGTAAACGAACACGAATACGGGCATGTTCGTGTTCGTTCGTTTAACTTAAACGAACAAACGATCGGACACAGATATTTAAACGAACAGGTTTTCTTGTTCGTGTTCGTTCGTTAAGAAAATAAGCATGTTCGTTAAACCTAAAATCGAATTTGAATTTAGGTTTAAGAACTTGAAACTCGTTAAAGTTATAGTTTTAGATCATAGAGTTATTTACTTAATTCTACTTGACTGGCCTGTAAACGAACACGAACGCGGGCATGTTCGTGTTCGTTCGTTTAACTTAAACGAACAAACGATCGGACACAAATATTTAAACGAACAGGTTTTCTTGTTCGTGTTCGTTCGTTAAGAAAATAAGCATGTTCGTGTTCGTTCATGTTCGTTCGTTAATAATATAAACGAACGGTTCACGAACGTAAAGGAACATAAGTGAACGAACATAATGGAGCGAATAACGATTAAAGGTTTAATAAATATGCTCGCAACTAATACAAACAAAAGAACTAATCTTAGTTTCACTAAATCCGTTTTATAAATTAGTAAGAACAGAAGCATAATCATAATCTAGTAAGATTATATGTAGAGAAACCTTGTTGCGAGTAAAGAAAGCGGTTCTGGTTAAGAACATAAGTAGAATTCCTTCGAGAAACCTTGTTTGGGTACTATTCATGCACTTGGGTTTAGCAAAAGTTTTTCGAGAGACAAATTTGAAGCTTACAATTGGTTTTAGGCGTTTAGCATAGGCTTACTAATAGAAAGATTTTGAATTATTTATTAACAAAAACAAATGAACGGACATAAACGAATGAAAATAAACGAACGCAAATGAACAAACGACACATGTTCATGTAGAGAATCATAACACTTATAATTATTAATGTTCCGTGAGAATTTATCAACTCATTTTATTTTTTAGATATTTCTTTTATTTGAACTCGAACTCAATAATCTAGAGAAAATTAAGTAAATTCATAAAAGTTATGATCGTTTAGCACTAGTATATAGCATAATCAAACCGGAGGGATCAGAGAGAGACCTTCAGCCGGATCGGTGGTGTTTTGAGCTTGAGCTACGGCGGCGGTGATAATCAACCACAACCACAACCATGATGCCACCGTAAAAATCCTTAACTTTATTGTGCCGCCACCACGAGCCGTCGCTGCTTCCATCTTACAAAATCAAGTGCGATCTCCTTAACAACTTTTTTATTTCAAATAACATATATATATATATATAACATATATATATATATATATATATATATATATATATGTGTGTGTGTGTGTGGACATGAGTGAAAGCAGATTCTTTTATAAGCCGCTTGCTGTTGAGGGTTGACAGGTCTCCAACACCAACCCTTCCATTCGGATTAGTCAAACATACGCTTTCCAGTTGAATCTTCAAACATGGTGAATGGATATGGATATGCTATTTGAAAAGTCAATCTGTCACTTTTTGTTATTCAATATTTGATGGTTGCTTGAATCCAGTTGTCAATCCCTGATTGGTCAGAGCTAGGCGTCGTTGTTTGATACCAAAAAAAAAAATTGACGCCTCCGAACTCTGAATGGATGCGGTAACAAGCGGGACGTCGGTACTGACCAAAACTCACCCCGTGCGGTGTATCTCTCCCGAATGCTGACCCGAACAAATGGACCCTTTTGATCTTTAATTATTTTTATTAAAAATGGTTTAAAGATGGGAGGAATGAGAAAGATATATTTCTAAGGTTTAGGGGTGATAAAGAATAGCGCTTATGTGAATGAGAGAGAGAGCTTAGAGACGAGAAAGATATTCGAAACTCGGATATCCGAATTTTCGGATTCGGATATCAATTCTAGAAAACTTCAAATATCCGAATTATCCAAAATATTATACTTATATATTTTTTTGATTGTTTTTATAATTTAAAAATAAGAAAAATTGAATTCAAACCCGAAATATTATATTTATATATATATACCAGGTTAGAAACCCGTGTATTACTCGGTTTGAAAACATAAAAAATACCTACTAAAAATACCTATAAATATCTAATCAAATAGAATTTTACTACAATGAATATTGATGTACAAAAGACAAAGAAAATAGATACATATAAAGTTGTGTTTAAAAGAAGTAAAAGTTGCTAGAAAGAATGGCAAAGAATGCTATATTAATACAATGGTTTTGTAAAAAAATTTGAATTACAGTTATACTATTACCTATTTAATTCAATAAATATATATGGCTGGATTAACATGGTGAGCAAACAAATTAGGATGAATGTAGGTAGATATTACATGTGAAAAAAATTGGCGGTGTGAGCATGTTGAATGTCAGTTTAATACGTGTTCAGGTTGAAATATGGTTATGTCTCCATACAAAAGGTACCTGGAAAAAATGAGTTGTATTAATAACTAATCGTACGCAATATAAATGTGTAGAAAAGGTACTTGGGAAAGCCCTTACTCACGGACTCTCTCTTGATACCCTTTTCCTAAATGTGAGGTAGACAGAGACAGAGACAGAGTAATGCCCGTGGGAACATATATACTATTTTAATTTCTCAGAGAAAATAACTACTGTATGAACAAAAAAATAAACATAAAGAAGCAAGCTAACTTTACTCAAAATGTGAATATTCAAGTACAATTTTGACATAAATGTTTACTTGTAAGGTCTAATTATACCACTAACATCATTTAAAATGCTCATCCGTTCTTCTGCGAGGAAAAATCCTCAATTTCCTCAAGCAAGCCTTAAAAAAATGTCAGAAAGTAACATAATATATGCAAAACATTATATCCAAAATAAATAATTTAAAATACAGACATGTCAATGAATATCCAGTCTAATAAATTAAGGAACCAAAATATTTCCCTCAAGATTCAACTTTTTTGTTACACATATATTACCAAAAAAGTTGAACATAAAACTCATATATAAATGAAATCTTCAAGGAAATTTTAGTAAGAATAAATATTCACAAGATTTATTATGTGTTATTAAAACTAAATCACTCTTGAGTACCCTCAAGAAGCTAATAAACATGGACTCCATGCACCATTTTCTTAATGTTTTTCTATAAACAAGGACCTAATTGTGTCCTACTTAGAGTTACTTTCTTAGAAATAAGATGATCAATTAGTTCAACTATGAACAGCAATTACAACATTGCATACTCTACCTTGCTTAAAAACCCTAAATAATAAATTATTTGAACATTGAAACATAACTATTTTATGAAATTGAATATATAATACATGAACAAACGAATAGTTGCCAATGCGAAGGATTCTCCCATGACGAATAGCCATGGAATCATCAAAAGGAAGAGAGCAAGTTATAGCTCTTTCCTTGTCCCCTTTTACATAAATAAATCCAAAAAACTACAATAAACATACCTGCGATTTGCAAAACATGGTGTGAAACAGAAAATGCATAAACATACCAATTCTTCATGAAGAAAAAAGGTGTAAACAATAGGTAAAAAAGACAGAATATTACCATTCTTAACCCTGCAATGTAATGTACACCCATGTCAATAATGAATCCTCCCTGCCACACATGTAGAGATAGAGAGTTAACATTTCACAGAACTTATAACATGATGACTCAAGGTAGTATAATTGGAAATATAACGTGTTCCATCAATATCATATTACCAAATGTTACTTTGATTGCAAGTTTAAAAATGAAATGCATATCTTATTAAGCTTTTCCCATACCAAATTAAAGATGCTCTTTTGACTTTTCTGGTCAAATATGCAAACCAATAATTTTCTTTTATATTAAACAGTTAAAAGTTAGTAGTTTGACATTGCAAATTTTGATCTTCATATAACCATTCTCAACTTCAATATATTTAGAGTTAATAACCATATATTGGTCTGTGGACTGTGAAACTAATAAATAGTTAATGCCAATTTTAAAGTATACTAATGAGTCAACATGCCATGCTGACATTCTATATGTTGTTACCACTAATGACCATAAATCAAACAACATACAACCAATCTTACATGTTAAATATACAATTTCCCATAAGGGATAAAACATATCTTTAGGGTTTACAACCATTCATAAATCCATCAGATTAGGGTTTACAAATAATAAAAATATAAAACATATCTTTATATCATAACATGCCATCATCAATAAAAAAAAAAGTTCATGTATGTCTTTAAAACAAAGAATCAACATAATATGGTTTTAAAAAAAGGAACACAATAAATCTGTAAAATTAATCTGTAAAATCAAACTGAAATTCGTTAATAATTAATCTGTAAAATCAACAATAACAATCAAAAGTAATCCATCAGATTAGAGTTTACAACTAATAAAAAAATCTAACATATAAAAAACATCGATTTAGTCCGATTACAGTCAGAAGAAACGGACAAAAAATAAAAAAATATTAATCGAAAAACGATTTTGTGCTTAGCATCTGGTTGTGAAAAAACATACCTATGTGATGGAGTTCATGCGATTAGGAAACCAAGTCGGAGAAGAAGGATAGATCGATTTGGTCGGATTAAGATCCCGAAAAGCATACAAATAAAATAAAATAAGTAATCGACTAAGGATTATAGGACTACAATATCATGGGAGAGTAACATACCTGTAGGTTACGGCTAAAATCTTGAATCTGAGGATGAATGATATGGAAGCGGCGAGATTAGGAAAAGATCACGATTAGGGTTGAAGTGAAGAGGAAAAAGGGGATTACCCTTTCATTATTAGGTCGGGTGAAACGATGGATCAAACCGGGTATGGGTAAATGAAAAGGGCCGCGTGTTATTTAGGGTGTAGAAGCTATGAGCGGGAAAAAGCAATCAGCAGTGGCATAATAAGAGGACACGTGTCCTCACTTATTTTTGTTTATTATATAGTATACTATTCTATATGCCATGTGACACACGAGTTGAGAAAATAATAATAAAACATGCAAGGAATTAAATTAATTATACATAATAAAAACTACAATAGTTATTACAAATCTCTAAATACTTCTTTATATACAACATTTGATGTTATATTTGAAAGATTACCATTACTATCTAGTATAACAACTTTTAGGCCATCTCTTCTTGTAACTCTTGATAATGCCACATATAATTGACCATGTGTAAAAACCGGTTCTTTAAAAAACAAACCAACTTTTGATAGTGATTGTCCTTGACTCTTGTTTATGGTCATTGCAAAACATACTGCAAGTGGGAATTGTCTTCTCTGTAACTTAAAAGGAAGTCTTTTGTCAGTGAGTATCAAAGAAATTCTAGGAATAAAAGTACGACCTCCAATGTTATTTCCTGATATAATCTCTGCTTCGATAACACGATTTCCCAATGATATTACTTGTAATCGAGTTCCGTTACACAAACCACTTTTTTGATCAATATTTTTAAGAAGCATAACTGGAACACCAACTTTTAATACTAACTTATGGTTTGGCATACCTGAAACTTTAATTCCATTTAGAATATCCGGTGAGTATAAACTTTCATCTAAATCATCCGAAACCATTTCTGTTTGACATATAATGTCTGAACTTAGATATTCCCTTTCTTCTCCTGGAAAAATTGAGAGCAACCGATCGTTGATTTCTTGAACAACTTCATTTTTTGGAGCGAGTATTGCCCTTTCATGAAAGAAACTTGGATTTTTAAAATTTTCCAAAATAGAAGGATATACAAACTCGATTAACTCAGAAATTGGATCTGATGAATCTTTAATTAGAAGATCTTCCGGTATTTCAATCATTGCTTCACCGTCATTCATACCACCCACATTACCTTCCCCTATATCCAAAAGCCACTGTGCAAACATCTTAGTTTGTTCGGTATCAACTGAATCATTTCTGTAAGTCAACCTTAGATTTTTTGTCAATTTAAGCACCTTGCAGTTTGTCCAAATATAAGATGAACTTAAAGAAGAATTTACAATCTGTTGTCTACTTCCGTTTGGGACAATAGGAAGCATTTGTCGAAAATCTCCTCCAAAAACAATAACTTTTCCACCAAATGGTATGTTGGATTATGTTCCTAATGTAGATGTAAAAATGTCTTTTAAGGATCTATCTAAAGCTTCAAATCCGTGTTTATGTACCATTGGTGCTTCATCCCATATAATAAGCGATGTTTGTTTTAATAAACGTGCAAGATCGCTGTCTGGCTTTATGTGACAAAAAGAATCCTCAACTAAATTTAAAGGAATGTGAAACCTAGAGTGTGCTGTCCTACCTCCTGATAGTAAAAGAGATGCAATTCCACTTGAAGCAACATTTAATACAACCTTTCCTTCAGATCTTAAGGAGGCAGATAAGGTCTTCCAAAGATATGTTTTTCCTGTGCCACTATAACCATAAACAAAAAACATGCCTCCTTTGTTCTTGTTAATCGCTGCGATGATTTCTTCAAAAATAACTCTTTGTTCATTAGTTAGCGAAGTAAATAGATTACGAAAATCTTCTTCTAAGATTCCTTTGTCGTAAGCGAGCTCTTCATTTAGCAAGGTATTATTTGCTGAAGATATACATTCATCATCAGGAAATGGCATGGTTGGATACCTTCTTAGAGTCGAGTTATTTCGAAGTAGAAAATTTTCAATCTCAAACAATGTCAGGTGCTTAATTTGATCTTCATTAAGTACTAAGCCTATAAAGTTCAATAAAATATTAAAGTAAATTATTTTATAACATTATTACAAAAATATTATAAACTAATATAAAAAGTTATACCTGGATGTTTTAAAATAATCCGTTGGTTGTAGAGAATGTCATCTGCTAAGTAATTCCATGTTTTTTCCCATACAAATTCAGGTCTAGAGATGCTGTCTGACATTAACATTGTAGCAAATAAACACCTTAAATAATAACCAAAGGCTGAGAAACTTGCTTCTGCAATTGTTTCAATGTATTCATTGTCATCATCCAAAAGGCCATAAGCGTAACATGCATCTCTAAATGTAGGACATTCTTGACCATTTACTGTTCTAATTTCTTCAAATGATCTCGGGCCTTTGACCTTGTTCAACAAAATTCTTAAATAATACGCTTCGCCGAGTGAGGGAGAAACTGAATGAATTCTACCAATTGAAAAACCTATTTTCCTTTTTTCCCATGTTTTTTTGTCGAGTTTCCAAACGAACTTTGTAGGGAATTCAACATAATTTAGTTTACGTGCTTCTGGGAATTTGTTATTGCAGTTCATCCACTCTAAAAACATTGTAGCCGACACTGAAGTTTTGTTTAACACATCGTCTATATCATCACATGCCTCATATATAACTTGTTGTTGTCCCGGAAGATGAAACGGAAGTCTAATAACTGCTGGATTCCTATAATGAACATCATACGAGAAAATCCGCCATGATGCTTCACATGCAGATATGTATGTACAGCTATAGCAGTCTTTTATTTCATCTACCATTTGTTGATGGTCATTTTGTTGATTAGTTTGTACAAAAGAAATAGTAGCCCTATCATGACCTTTGTTTATATATTTAAACAAATATTTGATTGAACCAACCTGATTGCACCACTCCACATTGATGTGTGCTTGATATCTTTTTAAAAGAACTTTGTTGTACGGAACAACGCTTCTATTATCTAACTTGACACCCGACTTCTCCACAAAACATCCCGAATTCCGTCTTCTATATTCAGGAAAACCGTCTAAGTCGATGCATGTATGGTCCCGGAATTTTTTAGGAAAGTGTTTAGAACACTTTCTATCGATCATGCATGGACAACTCATATTCTCAATGCCACAAGGACCATGAATCATGTACTCGCTTACAAGAGAATACAATAGAGGATCTTCATTTTTGTCTGTATTTCAGCTGAAATAACTGGATCAATATGTTCAACGGTTGGAACTTTGAAATTGGCATGCATAAATAAGCAAATATGAGCATGAGGCAAGCCATGTTTTTGAAACTCGACCGTATATACAACTGAAAAAATTGTAACGAATAAATAATAATTCTTGTATTACATTTCTTATAAATCAATATAAATGTAAAAATTGTGAATGATAAAATGGTGATGTAACATACCTACTTGAACGTTGCCAAGTATTGTATTATCCTTTAAGTCTCTAATGATGGCATCAAGTTTTATTTTAAATAATCTACATAAAATATCAGCCCTGTCTTCATGATTAAGCATCTTGTCTTTAAGAAATCTTGTAACTTCAGGCCATTTTGGGTTACATGTGATTGTTATGAAAAAATCCGGATACCCGTACCACTTACAAAGGGACATGGCATCCAAATAGTTTTGCAACATGTAACGTGCACCACCCGTAAAAGAAGAAGGTAATAGAACTCGTTGACCAATTGTGGTCATGTCTTTGTTTACTTGATTTTGAACGGAACGTAGCTTCTCATAACTCTCACATCTTAATTTCTTTTGTTCATTACGTATGAAAAAGAGTCTTTCGCTTTCAATCATAGTATACGCATCCACCAAAAATTGTTGAAAAAGCCTCCTCGCATTTAGAATCAATGAGAAATTATTCATTCTGTCTTGGATTCTGTAAGAAAAGAACTCACGCATTGTACATGTACGATGTTTACTTGTTGTAGACAAAACGTTCATATGAGGGATGTCCGTTCTGTAATCGTCGTCACCATATGACTAATTTTTAGAATTTTTGCCTAAAAAGCTTAAAGCAAGGACATATGTAGTTGCAATTATATGTCATATGGCTACACATTTTAATGGTAGGACAATTCACATATGAGTTTAAAAAAGAGGATCCATAGCTATATACATCAAAATATAACAGGAACATCAAATTCTTAACATGAAAAACATAAAAAGATATGATATGAATACACTACCTTGGGTCCATAAGTTGAGTTGTATGTATTGGTTGCAAACTCATAGCTTGGATTAATAACTTCCAAAGAGGTGGAAGAATGGGTACCAAGTTTTGAATAAATGGGTGATATTTATAACCGTTTGATTATAAGAAAAGAGCTAAACGGTTATTTTAGGTAACCAAATAGTAAAAAAAAAGGGTAATCAGTCTTTGATAGAGACTACATATATGTTTAGAGGAATGATTTGTCTTGTATAGTTGACATTAAAAAAGGTTTAAAAGAAAATGCTGTTTTCTGAATTTTTTTTTTTGATATTTTCAAGTTTTACTTAAAAAAAGTTCACCCAAAAGTGATTTAGGTTTTAGATAGGCTGAATTTTACCCAAAGTAGACAACAACAAATTGCATAAATCTACATTGTTATGGCAGTTTAATGTGCACAAAAAGTTGCCTAAAATAACCGTTTAGTTTAATGTGCATAAAAAGGGTTAAAAGAAAAGCATGTTTATTTTTGTAGAATTTTTGCCCTGTTTGAGACACCTGATCTTCAAATCAGACTATGAGGTTAAAGAAATGACTCAAAAACGGGAAAAAATATATACTGAATACATAAATTCCAAACCACGATAATAAATGCAATAAGCTAGAAACTTAAATAATTGATCTTGGTGATAATAAACAAAAGAATGGAATGACTACAAAAGTAGACATCTTTTATTTTGAATTTCAAATGAGCCATTTTTAACTGTGATCACAACTATTAAAAAAATATTAGTTCTGTTTCGGTCAAAACGGGTTTCGACCACACATATGGTTAAACGGGTCCAAAGTCACTTATTTTGGAGCGCATCTAACCTTTGATTTTTGTAGAATTTTTGCCCTGTTTGAGACACATGATCTTCAAATCAGACTATGAGGTTAAAGAAATGACTCAAAAAGGGGAAAAAAATATATACTGAATACATAAATTCCAAACCACGATAATAAATGCAATAAGCTAGAAACTTAAATAATTGATCTCGGTGATAATAAACAAAAGAATGGAATGACTACAAAAGTAGACATCTTTTATTTTGAATTTCAAATGAGTCATTTCTAACTGTGATCACAACTATTAAAAAAATATTAGTTCTGTTTCGGTCAAAACGGGTTTCGACCCCACATATGGTTAAACGGGTCCAAAGTCACTTATTTTGGAGCGCATCTAACCTTTAAATGTCATTTGGGTAAGATCATTGGTTCCAAAAGAAAAGAACTCGGCTTCTTTTGCAATCTGCAAATTCAAAATTTGAGATTCTGCAGAAAGTGAAAATGTTGACAGATTTAAAGATCATACCTCATTAGATGCTTATTTTTGTCTTCTATAGTTGACATGAAAATCTATGTAAAAAGTAAAACACACTTTTCAGAATTTTTAACTTTATATGTTAAAGTTTTACTTTAAAAAAGAATTAGACCTGTTTTGTCTCTATTAAAGATTTTCATGTCTACATACCTATACAATTGCAACCAATGGCTTGCAATGTCCAAAGCAAGCAATGGCAGAAAAACAAAGTAAGGACTGTTTAGTTGATTAATAAACTGAAATAATAATTTGATCTTTAAAAGTAATTTAAAAATTAGTTGCTAACAACCAAAAATATAAATTAACCATGGCCCATTTTGAAAGTTTTAATGTTTTGCATAGTTTTGACCCATTTGGCACATGAGGTCCATTCATAAAACACAAATTATTCATACCCAATTTGTGCAAAACTGTAACACCCAATTCTCCAAACATACATTTTTATTACACATTTAACCTAATGCATACAAATTTAAATCATAAAATTAAAACTAATGAATTGAAAGATCAAAATCAAAACACTGAAAATTCAAATTAAGTTAGTTTTTTGGTATCATACCTTGAATTCGATCAACAGGGTTTTGAGAAATATACACAGAAATCAAAGGACGTTGTAGCTTGCAATGTCACAACTCTTAAGCTCAAACAATCAAAGCAGAGATTAACACCGCGCCTTTGAAAACAATTGAAATGCCCTAACTGCAGATGAAATCAAAAACTAAAACAAATCAGAACGCAGAATCAACACAACACAAAGACACACGAGTGAAGACAGAGATAGAAAGTACCCTTTGCTGTGCATATCACCCATGGCGACAGGCAAGAAGGGTGACATGAGATTTGGTATAAATCTTATGCTCTTAAAATCGTGAATTTACATACGCATGAGAGGAGATGAAGGGAGCCACTCATCGGTTGAAAGGGAGAGGAGATGATGAAAGAGTAAAGGGGATTAGGGTAAGTTTAAGGTGTCGGCATCCGGATGGTGGTTGCGGATGCTGGTTATGGCGGCGGCAGCAGATGGTAGTGGCGAAACATGGTGGTTGTGGCGGCTGCAGATGGTGGTTGCGGCGGCAACAGATGGTTGTAGAGGAGGAAGTTTAGGGTTGAAGATGAGAAGATGAAGATGGAGAAAGTGTGGTATGTGGAGAAGTTAGTTTTAGGGTTTTAATTTGAAACCGGGTATAGAAAGAGCCATGGGTTACCCATCTATATTCGGATCCGGATATGTTTTTAAAAAGTTGCCAAGTGTCCAAGAATGCTTAAAAAGTTGCCAAGTGTCCCTGTTGCCTTAATATTTTGACAAGTGTCCTCAACCTCTTCTCCTTTATTATATACTAATGTTAGAACACGTGTATTACACGGGGTTATAAATAAAATAAATGTAAAAAAAATACAATTTGAGACTAAATAAATGATGAATACAATTTATAAATCAGTAAATATTTCTTTGTATACAACGTTGGATGTTTTGTTTGAAATTTTTCCATCCTTGTCTAAGGCTAAAATTTTTAACCCGTCTCTGCTTTTAACTAATGAAAGTGCAACATATAATTGACCATGAGTGAAAACCGGTTGCCTTAAGAACAATCCAACCCTTGAAAGTGACTGACCCTGGCTCTTATTTATTGTCATGGCGAAACAAACCGAGAGTGAAAACTGCCTTCTTTGTAGCTTGAAAGGGATTCTTTTGTCTGAAGGCATTAAATTTATTCTTGGAATAAATGTTCGAGTCCCAATATTGCTTCCAGAAATTATCTCGGCCTCGATAACACGATTACCAAGAGATTTGACTTGTAATCTAGTTCCATTACATAACCCATTTTTCTGATCAATATTTCTCCGCAACATTATAGGCACACCTACCTTCAAAACTAAACTATGATTTGGCAATCCGAAAAGTTTAAGACCATTAAGAACATCTGGGGAGTATAAACTTTGTTGAAAATTATCGTTCAACTGTTCTGACCTGCATATGTTAGCTGAACTTAGATATTCTTTTTGTTCACCGGGGAACATTGCCAAAAAATGATCATTAATCTCCTGCACTACTTCATTTGTCAGTGCAAGTATTGCGCTTTCTTGAAAGAATTGAGGATTTTTGTAATTTTGAAGAATATATGGATAGACAAAGTCAATTAAACTATCAATAGGATCGACAGAATCAGTAATAAGTATATCATCAGGTATATCAATCACCGCATCGCCATCATTAATGCCACCAACATTACCCTCTCCCAGGTCCAAAAGCCATTTTGCAAAGTTTTATGTCTTTTCGAGATCAGCTGTGTCATTACCGATGGTCAGTCTCATGTTTTTTGTTAACTTTAGCAACTTGCATTTTCTCCAAATGTATGATGAACACAAAGCAGCATTGACAATGTCTTGCCTGCTTTCGTTTGGCACAACATGTAGGATTTGTCTAAAATCTCCACTAAATACAATAACTTTACCTCCGAATGGTATATTACTTTTGTTTGAAGTATTTGGGGTCAATATGTCATTCAAAGATCTAACCAACTCTTCAAATGCATGCTTATGAACCATCGGAGCTTCATCCCAGATAATCAATTGTGTTTGACTTATTAAATGCGTAACTTCGCTATCTGGATTAATACGACAAATAGAATCTTCATTAAGATTGAGAGGAATGAGAAATCTAGAATGTGTTGTTCTAACTCCTATCAACAACAACGATGCAATACCACTTGAAGCAACATTTAAAATGATTTGACCTTTACATCTAATTGTTGCTGATAATGTTTTCCATAGAAAGGTTTTACCAGTTCCACCATACCCATACAGAAAAAACACACCTCCTTTCTTATCTGTAACAGCTGGCATTACCTTGTTAAAAACTTTTCTTTGTTCATCTGTTAGTTGATTCAAAAGAGTATGTAGCTCTTTCTACAACAAATGTATATCATATGACAATTCTTTAGTAATAAATCAATTTTGTGCCGAACTTATACTCTAATCGTCAGGATAAGGCATTGTGGTATAGTTTCGTAATGTAGAGTTATTACGAAGCAGAAATTTCTCTATTTGTAACAAAGTCAAGTTCTTAGTTTGATATTCAGTAAGTAATAAATCTGAAAATGCAAACCAAAAATTTATTTTAATGAAATATTCATATGAAAAGATAGAACATATTATAGAATATTAAACCATCTAAAGAATAACATACCTAGATTGTTTAATAATATTTTTTGGTTGTATAGAATATCATCTTACAAATATTTCCATGTCTTTTTCCACACAAAATCTGGTCTTAACAAGCTATTATACATTAGCATTGTTGCAAATAAGCTTCTTAGGTAATAACCAGAGCCCGAATGACTTGCTTCTTGGATTGCTTCAATATACTCCATGTCATCGTCTAACAGGCCTAGGTCATAACATGCATTTCTAAATGTAGCACATACATGACCATTGACTGAACGAATATCTTAAAATGATGTTGGTCCTTTGACTTTATTTAAAAGAATTCTTAAGAAATAGGCTTCACCAAGCGCAGGAGAAACTGAATGAATTCTAATAATTGAAAAGCCCTTTTTCCTTGGTTCCCAACACCAATTTGGAATTTTATAAACAAATTTGATGGGGAATTCAACATAAGTAAGTTGTCGTGCTTCTTCATATTTTTCGTTACACATCATCCAAGATAAAAACATTTAAGAAGCCACAGATGGTTTGTTGAGTATATTGCCAATATCATCATATGCACCATATACAACTTGTTGTTGACCAGACAGATGGAAAGGTAGTCTCATGACTGAAGGCGTCCTGCAATGAACATCATATGAAAATATTCTCCATGATACCTCACACGCAGATACATATCTACAATCATAATACTCATTTATCTCATCTACGGCTTGTTCATTAGTGTCTTCATTGTTATTTTCCACAACTCGAAGAGTAGCTCTATCAGGATCTTTGTTAATATATTTGAACAAATACTTTATAGATCCTTGATTGCACCATTCAACATAATATGTCTGGTATCTTCTTAGAAAAACTTTGTTATATGGCACTACGCTTCGATTATCTAACTTGACACCACTTTTCTCCACAAAGGAACCATCATCTCTTCTACGGTATATAGGAAACCCATTTGTATCAATGCATATGTCATTTGAAAACTTTTTTGGGAAATTTTTTGAACACTTTCGATCAACCATTCATGGACACTTCATATTATCAACACCACACGGACCATGGATCATGAACTCACGTACAAGATGATATAATTCCGGATCTTCATATTTATTAGGAATCTCAGCTGAAATTACTGGATCAATATAAGCAACAGTAGGGAGCTTGTGATCCGCATGCATAAATGAACATATATGAGCGTGAGGCAGACCCTGTTTTTGAAACTCAACGATATAAATAACTACATAACAAAAGTAAATATTTTATCAATATTAAGATTATAGATTTTATAAAATTGAACATTATTTAGTAAATATGATAATTAAAAGTATATATACAGGTATCAGTCGATAAAAAATAAAATGTAATGAATTTATAAAGTAAAGTACCTGCTTGAACTTTGCCGAATAATGTATTGTCCTTAAGATCTTGGATTATTGCATCAAGCTTTATTTTAAATAATCTGCATAATATATCAGGTCTGTCTTCGGGCTTCATGGTGGTGTCCTTAAGATATCTTTTTACTTCAGGCCATTTTGGATTACATGTTATGGTAATGAAAAAAATCTGGATATCCAAACCATTTACAAAGAGACATGGCATCTAAATAATTTTGCATCATATACTTAGCACCTCCGGTAAAAGAAGAAGGGAGTATAATACGTTGACCTACGTTAGAGATGTTGATGTTTCCCTTATTTTGAGCATTACAAAGATTCTTATACGACTCACAGCTAAGTACTTTTTGCTGCTTACGTATGTAATATATCCTTTCAGCTTCAATCATAGTGTAAGCGTCAACTAAAAATTGTTGATAAAGTCTCTTTGAGCTTTGAATTAATGAGAAAGTATTTATTCTATCCTGAATTCTATATGCAAAGAATTCCCTCATTGTACAATTGGGTCGTTTGCTACAGTTTGTATTAGCAACATTTCTATGAGGTATGTCTACTCTATACCCATCATCACCATAAGGAAACAGTAATGGATATTGAAGAGCGAGGTAAGAAGGATGTAACTCACTTATACGGTGTAGAATGTCGGATTTTGTTTTTACAATAATATCATGATTCTCAATAGCATCGCCAATATCTCCAACGATTAAAGCAGCAACTTCAGAAGCTGATGGTAAGTTGTATGTTCTACCATCTTGTTGTCTTTTCCCAATTAGACGTATCTTTACATCAACATGTGGGTTTTCTTTAAAACAATCCCTAACCATCCTATAAACTTTAACCAGCGCATTATGTTCATCTAACATATATTTCAGATCTTGTATAATATTTAGATCCAGATTTTCAGAACTTGATGTCGATCCATCTGCTTGATTACTGAAATAATATATGAAACACAAAATTTGTTAAGCAACAGATTCTTTTATATAAAATCAATTAAACATTAAACTAATAGTATGGTATATATTAAACAAAATTAAAAATACATACCAAAAAATGTTCTGTCTATTTGATACTTCATTATCAGTATCATATATGTACAATTGAGAGAACTTTGGTTTAGATCCTGTATCAGGTAGAAGACTTCCTATGGTGTGATAATTTTTTCCGCTCAATCGAAATATGAACGGAGAGTTACCCCTATTAACAGTTTTTTCAATCTTCCCACCCATAGACGTAAATGAGAACATCGAATTGTATCGACGAATATTTTGCATGAAGAACTTGCTTTTTGAATCAACACCAGAAAAAAGATCTTTATAATTTTGTGGCGGTGCCTTTAAATCAGGAAGCTCGACTTTTCCATATCCACAACAAAGGGAATACGTAGTTTTATCTATAGTTTTTTTCCCTCAACGCTTCATATTTCCATAACTTTGCATGACATCTTTCACATATAAAGCTCTGTTCTCCATGATCCAAGTAATCTATTTATTTTGTTATGGTTGAAAGTCAAATATTAATATAATTTTATAATTAATAATTATAACATGCATTAAAAGATATAAAATTTGAATTTGATTTTTATTACCTGTTGAGATGCCAACAAATACATCTTCACCTAGGGGTGTTCATCGGGTATTTTAATCGGGTTTCGGGTTATTCGGTTCGGGTTATTCGGGTTTTTTGTTATAAGAATCCTACCCGTTTACCGACCCAAATAAGATTCGGGTTAATCGGTTTCGGGTTATTCGGTTTCGGGTTTATTCGGGTCGGGTTAATCGGTATTCGGGTTTCTAAATACAAGTTGCAACGCATACTTTATTATTTAACTTAACATTATATTTTTTAAATAATAAGCATAGAATGTCAAATAAAAACCTTCTCAATATGATTTTTCATTCAAACTCATACACTAAACACATATTAACTAAAAAAATACCAAATAAAATAATCAAAAACCAAAGTGTATCAACCAATCGTATAAACTAAAAAAAACGACAAATCGTATCAACCAACAAACTCGTTAACAATGTTCACTATTCAAATTATCACATTCATGTCCGCTCGTACGTTTTCAATCATAATTTAAAAAAAGAGTGAAATAAAATAAGCATTAAAAATGATTAGATGTATACTGAGCTAAGATTACAAATAAATATTAATAATAAAATACCCTTTTATTATTATTCGGGTTAACCCGATTAACCTTTTTTTAACCCAATTACCAAACCGAATACTACCTTCGGGTTCGGGTTCCATCTTAAACGGGTTTGGGTTGTTCGGGTTCCATCTTAATCGGGTTCGGGTTAATTTGAGTCGGGTTCGGTATTCGGGTTTCGGGTAAAATGAACACCCCTATCTTCACCCACAGTCAAGTTCTCTATAGGTATATGAGATATATTTCGACGACTACGTTGCATCACTTGTTTTCTGGATGATACCGTCTTTAAATTAAGATCTTGAGTTATTGTGGATGAATTCCCTGTTGTCATGTAAGTTGATTTTAGAGAGTTTTCTATAACGTTTGATGATGATGTTGTACTGTTGTTGCTACTATGACACATGCCTGAAAAATAGTGTAACACATGTTTAAAATATATTATCTATTATAGTTTAAATGAGGACTGTGTAAAAAGAATTGAATTTGTAATATTAATATTTTTCATACTAACCATTGGTAATGCTGTTTAACAGAGATTTGTGGTTTAGATTATCATGACCTCGGTTCATGTTTTGATGTGACGTATCAGATGTTTGGTTCTCTTTGTCACATGGCACAAAGATATCAGAGTTATAGTGTGATAATATGTTTACTTCATCGAATGTGTCCACACCTTTATAATTATTTTTTTACCATCCAAAAATAATTTTCTTGCTTTTCTTCTATCAGCAGAAGTCGAACCAATGTTTGAATTAGAATCTGTAACGATAAGGATAGATTAATGTTACACTTTTTTTTAATAATTTCATTAACACAATTTCAAAAATTTGTCGGATATGGTGATTTAATTTAATATATAATTGTTAGATATGATTTATGACAAAGGTAATTTGTTTCATACCATTTGACATATCTGAAAAAGGTCTTCTAGCAAGTCTAGCTAAAAATGATTTATGTTTGTAACATTGCACAAAGATATAGTAGTTACCCTGTGATAATTTGTTTTTCTCATAACATGTGTCCACACGATTATAATTCTTTTTTTTACCATCCAAAAATAATTTTCTTGCTTTTCTTCTATCAGCAGAAGTCTCTCCAATGTTTGAATTGGAATCTGTAACGATAAGATTGATTAATGCGCAAGAAAATAATGTTACATTAAGATCATTAAGACAATTTCTAAAATATGTCGGATCTGATGATTTTATTAATATGTAATTATTATATATGATCTATGACAATGGTAATATGTTTCATACCATTAGAGATATCTGAAAATGGTCTTCTAGGAACTGTATCTAAAAACGAAAATAATAAGTATTAGTAAAAATGAACAATGAAGTATTAAAAGGTTTTCTAACGCAAGCAGCAGAATTACATACCATCTGTAGAGTCAGGCATCCTCAAGACTTCCGAAGATAGTGAATCGAATGGCTTTGTTATTCTAGACATGAGACTTTGATGGTGTGTATAATGCAAAATTGAAAAACAAACGTATTTCTCAATCGATACTTGAAGATTAAAAAATAATCATGATCATTATTGCGAATTTAAATTTTTTGTAATTAATTTAATACGTATTGATAAGAAAATAAGAAATAATAAACGTACCTATTCAAATAACAGCAAAATGTTATTTGTTCAAGACTAAACAATAGCGGTAGAGAAATAATGGAAGATGTGTTCTTCTTTAGTTTGATGGTGTTATAAGTTGATTCTGAGACATGTATTTGAAATTATGTCTTGTGCAGAGCAATTTTTAGAGATGATGTTTCATTTGTAATATCCAAATCATGTGTATATTTTATAGGATTAAAAATGCTAAAGAAAATAAGAAATTAAATTAGTTTCGAAAATAGACATTATACCATAAATAATTACGTTAAAATTAGCTAACTTTATAATTGTTTGGTTTTTTTATAATTTTGTTTTTAAAGACTGAAAAGTCAAAATATAAAATCGATTTGTTCTTTTGTAATACCAAAATCATGTGTATATTATATAGGGTTAAAAATGCTAAAGAAAATAACAAATTAAATTAGTTTCGAAAATAGGCATTATACTATAAATAATTACGTTAAAATTAGGTAACTTTATAATTGTTTGGTTATTTTATAATTTTGTTTTTAAAGACTGAAAAGTCAAAATTTAAAATCGATTTGTTCATTTGTAATACCAAAATCATGTGTATATTATATAGGATTAAAAATGCTAAAGAAAATAACAAATTAAATTAGGTCCGAAAATAGGCATTATACCATAAATAATTACGTTAAAATTAGGTAACTTTATAATTGTTTGGTTATTTTATAATTTTGTTTTTAAATACTGAAATGTCAAAATAAAAATCCGTGTATAGACCCGGTTTTGATGGATATGAGTATTGGTGGATCCATATTGTGAGGTTAAATGTGGTTGTGACAAGTGGCACTAACTTTTACTTGTTTATTATATAGGATAGATAAAGATATATATATATATATATATATATATATAGTTTTAATTGTTTTTTTAATTGTTTTTTATAATTTAATAATAATGTATTTATATATATTTTTTATGTTTTTAAATGTTTCGGATATCCGTTTCATTATTCGAATCCGTATCCGAAATTTCGGATACACGAAATTTCGAATAAGTACTCAGATAATGAAATCAATTATCCGAAAATTTCGGATATCCGAATTTGAACACCCCTGATCATCACGGGTGATCCAACTTGGTAGGATCAGCTACCCTTGGCTGAATGTGCAGCCATGGTCCATGGATCCATCATGCTTCCGTGCAACAATTGGCTGTATGCTTATATATTAACTAAAAGGTCCCTACAATACAAACATCCCAAATAAAATGAGATTAAATATCCAAAAGTCAAAATTCAAAAGTTTATTGGGAAAAAGTTGTAAATTATTGACCACACGCCTTGAATCGTAAGCGACATCCATTTTGACATCTTTAAAAAAATTACAATTATATAAGTTGAAGAGGGTAAATTCGTACTTTACCACCCTGTACATTATATAATTAATAATAGCATTTGAACTGTATATATAAATTTGTTTATGTTACTTTGTGTTATAAAAGCGCCAACTAACAACTCCAATAGGATACTAATCTTGATCATAGGATAATATAATCTGAATCTTAACCAATTTTACTTAGCTTAAATCCGTGAATTATAATAATATAAATGAATAGATCTATCAAAATAACCGAGGTATAGAAACACATGATTTCCCTTTAATCTTATATATAGGATATGAAAGATTTTTATTATGAATTATTTGATCATGAAAAAAAAGTAAGTCACTCACAACAAATCCTAAGGCTTTCACTAACACAAATATGTCTGATGTCTCTCGATGAAAGTGGCATCATTGGTAAAGGGTGGTGAGGAAAAAAGGTGTGGGTAATGTATTTACCGATGGATCACCGCATATTCGGTTAACCGACGGATATATAACGGATCTCCTGTCGCAAAGGTCCATGGCCGACATCGGCAAAGTTCCATCGATGATTTGTCGATAAATACTGAAGGATTACCGACATATATTATAAAATATATTTTTTTCGTGATTTTGACTGTGTGTTAGTGATCTGTCCTTAACTACCGATGTATAACCGACAAATGTTTGGAGATTCTCTTTTATTCTTTTTTAGATTTTTGTCAGGATATGTCGTTGATTCGTTGGTAAGTACAAACAAATACAAGTCATCGGCGATGATTCTTCTGTAACAGTCTGTGTTTTAGAATTTTGTCCGTTACGAATACAATGCATTTGAAGAGTATTGTAGAGATACTTTATATTCATGCACTTATAAATATATTTGAAGACGATATAAATGGATACATGGATTTTCGAATATTAATTTAATAACTATTTGGATAGTCTTTTGTCACGCCCCCACTGAAGCGGTATGTAACAGATTATGGTTTCAAAACACATTGATATAAAGAAAGTGTTCTAAAACCATTCATAAAATAAGCTTAAGTATAGGCATACATCGATCCAAGTGCACCGGTGTTCACTATAAATAACCACACAAAACACATCTACTTAAACAAGAAAATAAACAAGTGTTTCCAAGGTAATCCTAGCATGTACCTGAAAAACATGTTTAAAAGGCGTTAACTAAAAAAAATAGTTGATGAGTTCGCAAGTTTAATGACACGATACACAAAATAATTTACTGTACATGTATGATGTAATTATAAAGAGCCCACAACCGAAACCTTGACGATAACCAACACCCTGATCTATGCCTATCATATACATAGATGATCAGATATATGCATTCACATCCAAAAATGTTGGGTGTCAACCCAAATAGTACTATCATTTAGAATTGAAGTCGGTATTTTCTACCGCACCAACTATGAGTTTTGACGGCCGCATTTTATCTCAATTTATTTAATTCTTTTTGGGGGGGGGGAAACATGTTTTTACATATTTATGCACATGAAATTGTCAACAAGAAACTGACCCAAAACACTCTTCATTTTCATAGAATCTGAAAAGGGATGGAATATATAAGCAAACCAAAAGTAATAAAGCCTCAATCAAAATTTTAAAGAAAAACAATTACAACAATTATAGACCATACCATCCATCCCTATAAGCCCAAAAAAAATTGTAGTCATTCACAAAGAGAAGATTAGGCATAAAAAATGACCTTTTCCCCAATGATAATGATACATACACCATATTTAACTCAATGCTTCTTGAACCGTACGCTTTCGTCTACATACCTCTGAAAGCTCTTCAATTGGATTTGTCAAACCTTTGATATCTACACCCGATGCTGCATCTGATAGCGCCTGCAAAAATCTTGATTTTTCCATCTATGTGGCTGCAGTAACCCCATACGCTCGTGATAGTGCCAGCAGGGCATAAGCCACCTATCGTAACAACACGTTTTTTAGTAATAAATACAAATTTGAAAAAAAAAAAACATGTAAAAATGTTTTACCGTTTCTAATCTTGAACTTGGGACCTCGAGGCACAATAACACTATCCCTTGTTGAAATAAATTGTTGTCCTTGACTCCATCTTCCCAAATGAAATATGTCAGATAAGAAACTTAGTATAGAATTTGATGCCTCCCTGCATATGTCAAGTAATATTTTATTGTGACATTTTTCCCAGATCAAATATTATTATATTGTCAATAAACCATATACTTACATTAATTAAACTTAAAACCAACTGATTAACCTGTGTTGCACTGTGATTCCAATCATGGAGCATTCCACCAAAGTCTTTGAATTGCATCAGCAACAGCTTCTGGATTATTTACTTATCTGCAAATGATTGATTATTTCAATTTACAGATTATTATGCAAACCTAAATCAGTCACTGAAGCAAAGAAACTGTTTCGGTACCTAAATATATTTGCAAGTCCGTCAGTATGAACAGTTATTTCACGTGCAGGTTTTTGACCCAATACCTGAGGACCCTGATTAATCACTTCCTGCTCATAAACACATGAGTCAGTACAACATAAACATAAATAGTGGTGGCAATTTGAACCCATATTCTTATTAATGGTCAATTCAGGTTATGATTTATCTCTAACGGGTCAAAACAGGTAGAAAGTTGCCCAAATTGTAATTCTAAGGCCATCCGTAATGGTCATGCGAATTTCATTACCAGCAAAATGAAAATTCCTTCCAGCAAGAAGCTAGAGGAAAACAAAATTACAATAAAGTTAGCACCGTTATATGGCAACATCGCCAACATCAAAAATACACCAAGTAATATTAAGAAGCTTAGTCCTATTTTTAATCCATAAATACAATGTCTCTTTCAAGTCTTTCACAATCTTGAAGCTTGAAGCCGCCTTTCCATTGAACACCTTATCATTAGAAACTAACCAAAATAATTCAATCATAAAGCGTGTGGTTGATCCTGCTGTCGTTTGCAAATTTATTAAAATCAACATTGAAGACGATAGTTGCACCAAGCTTTGTCAAATCAAGCATTTGAGACCGGGCATTTTCATACATCCTCTTCACTTCACCTGTTGAACAAATTGCACAAAAAGTTTCAGTTATATTAAAATGTTTAATATGAAGTTTGAATATAACTTACCACAACTATTTTGTGATATGACAACAATATTGCTTGCATCCCCCAATGTTGATGGAATGCAGTGAGCAACCGCGAAATCCCCAACACATGCTATCAGTATTTTTTGAGATGTGTTATATAATTCCTTGATCTTTGTCTCTAGGCCTTCTTCATCCTCAGGTTGCATAACCTCCGTTTCTTTTTCCTTTTTCGATTGTTCCTCAATTTCTTTTTCCTTTTTTGATGCCTCGATTTCTTTTTTCATTTTCGCTTGTTCCTCATTTTCTTTTTCCTTTTTCGATGCCTCCTCAATTTCTTTTTCCATTTTCAGTTTTTTCTTATGCTCCTCAAGTTGCAGTTGGAGAGCTTTCGAATAACCAGGCTGATGAATACAATACATTCTCCTAAAAACTATAAAAAAAATACAAATATATATAAAACAATTACATTTCAATTAGAAAATCTTATGTAGAGCACATTTAAAAAACTAAAATAAAAAATAAATTGGTTAAACGGGTCGACCCATAACACATCGGGTTGACACAAACACGACATGTAAAGCAAAATTATGTATCTAAATATACAACTAATGCCGGAATAAAACATGAAATCACGATGTCAAGCAAAAAATCACAAAATTATTCATAGCCGTGACGCCATTTCACGATCTTCGGTGACGAGTTATGGAAAAGATGGAGGACGAGGGAGAGAGAGGCAACAGGCCAGAAAATAAGTCAACGGGCAGTGAAGTTAGGGTTTTCGTATAAAGAAGACAAAAACAATATAAATATAAAAGTGAGTTCTTTTTCAAAAAGGTCAATAGTGTGTGTCTAAGAAACAAACAATTTTTTATCTTTATATATAATAGAGTAAATTACACATATTATCATTTATTTATACTATAAATTATAATCTCTGTTTTTTTTACTTCAATAAGTACACATGTCCTTTTATTACATACTTTTATACATTATATCTTCTTTACAATAACTGACGTTATAATTTTTCATTAAGTCTAGACATGTGTCTTGCACATAAAGGTATAATGGTCTTTTTACCCATTAAAGGATAATTTATGTAATTTCTCAAAAACCCCACTCTTTATACCACACACCATCTTCTTCCCCAAACCTTCCCCCACCTCCCCCTTACGATTCACACACAATAGAAGAGGTAATGATCCATCTAATTAAATCCATCACATTTGTTGCTGATTCAATCCATCATATATCCATCTGAACTGACAATGCAGACATCCAAAAACCCCATTTGTTGCTGATTCAATCCATCACATATCCATCAATTGGGTGTAAAACCCAAATCACATATCAAAGTCCAACCTTTTTTGCACAAAAACTTACTGCTATAGGATCCATTTAGACATCTAGTGCATACACATAACCAAATTGGGATATGAGAACAACTTACATACGAACCACCGTCGCTTTGCCTCCACCGCCAAGGCTTCGTCGGAACCCTGATATGAGTTTGCAGAAAACCATGTTTGGCCGGTTTCGGCCACGTAATCATCAGTTCATCACCGCCTCATGTTTCGTTGCCTGATTTCGTCTGAACGCCAACGCCATCGTTGTCTTCCTCTTTCAGCCGTTAAGAAATACCCGGCACTATTACTTGAAACCGCTGCTGTCGGAGGTTGTTGTCACACATCCCCTTGTCGGGATTGGATCAAAACTAGCCGGATCTGAACGATGTTAGAACGTGTAGCCACCGCTGCCACCTGTTTCAGTCAACTCGTCGGACCTGGCTGACTATTGTCACGCGGCTGTTGTTGGATTTAGTCTGCTTCTTTGATTGGAATAGGATTATTGAAGGTAAAATGTTTAAGTAAATTACATATTTGGTCCTTTAAATGGTAAAATGACCATTATGCCCTCATGTGCAAGGCACATGTCTATACTTAACGGAAAAAGATAACGCCAGTTAGTGTAAATCACAAAGGGTGTATAAAACTATGTAATAAAAGGACCTGTGATCGATGTCGTTAGGTCGGTCAAAAACAATCCTTAAACACTTAACTAGTAAGGGTAAGAAGAGTATCGTATCCACGAGGAATCAGTGGTTAGTGGAATTGCTTAGTTTGATAGTTAGAATGAAGACACAGATCAAATAAATATGTAACCTCCTCCAAATTTCAGGTTCTAGGTTTCACATAAAATTCAGTTGTTCAATTGGACACCACATAGACATAGTGTTGGAAAATTAGTTGAAACAGTAATTGAAGACAGATTCTTTGTCAGAAGACCTATACAACTAGTTTCGTCACAAACCAGTATAATTTAATCACCCAATTTATGAAAGCCAAGTTACCCTCTTTAGTCACCCAACCCTGCTACTAGGTTTTGTCATCAACCGAACAAGATCGTAAAGCAAGCAAACTCAAAGCATAATCATAAACTGTTTAAATCAACTAATACATCAATCTCTCAAGTTATTGTCAGAAACTAACAAGATCCAAACATGAATAAACTGAATCAAATACAAAAACCTATACGAACCGTCCGCCTGGAGGAAGCCACAAGTGAATCACCCGCTCTTGGTGAGGGAGATCATCTTCAATCTTCAAGTGGATGTGTGAATCTTCTCAAAATCGCCCAAGGAATGTGTAGCAAAAGATAGATTCGAATTTGGGGAAGAAAAACCTAATTAACCATTGAAAATCGGCTGTTTCGCCCAAAACCCGCGTCTGAAACGCACCCAGCGTAGGCTTACGCTGGGCCTCTGATGCTGCTGTGAAGGAAAACTTTAGGCGTAGGCCTACGCTGATATGGCGTAGCCTTACGCTGAGTTCATCGGCGTAGCCTTACGCTGATATGGCGTAGCATTACGCTGCAGGTCTGATGCTTCTGTTTGAAAACTTGGTCCGGCGTAGGCTTACGCTGTAGTAGCGTAGGCTTACGCTGACCCTGCATTTTGCCCCGTTTTCACCGTGTCTCTTCCGACTCTTGCATCTCTCGCCTAATATCTTCCAAAATCATACTTTAAGCTTCCAAAACCTGCACATGCATGACTACACAAAACCTTTGTATTCCACATATCAAATTGCATAAATATAACATATTACACCTTTTAATACATGGAACTTTGGCCACTTATCATATCCCCACACTTACTCTTTTGCGTCCCGAAAAAGAATTATGCAATGGAATCATAATTGAAACCTGCTCTCATGATCTCATACAAGTAAAACATAATCACGCATTGACTGTAACAATTGATATTTCTATCCGACTAAACCCAACCACCGATCTATTGAGCCCCCGATTCTGTGATCTACTATCCTATTTATTACCAAGCAACAGTTTCTCTATGGGTCTCATATTCAGGAAGCTGCAGCTTAGTCTAATCCCATCTCAAAGTTATGCTTAGGCACGGGTTAAACCTTATAGATTTCCCACCACTATAAACACTAATTGTCACACCCTCGCCAAGGCGGAAACGCCAGGCGTGACGTGACATGGTTTCCAAAGCATATGATTACCGCAAACACATACATGATAAATGGATACATAAATTAAGTTTAAAGTTTTACATTCCAAAATGTAAATTGAGTTTACAAAAAGTGAAGATTTCGCAAATATGACTCCATTACAATGAGTTATACAAGAGAAATCCCCCAAAAGTTGTATCCATCGTGCATGCATGTATCCTACATTGCTAACCTTGCGATCACGTTCAATTTCCTGAAAAACATACTTAAAATTTTCAACACCAGGTTGGTGAGTTCACAGGTTTAATCAAATAGTTCTTTGTAAAATTCAATTGTTCGTAAATAGTTTCAGGTGTATGTGATAAACAGAATAAGAATTGTTGACCCATTTGTAAACTAGCTAGGAATACAAATAATATGTTCATACATGAGGCGTAACCAAACCATGACAATTGTACACGCCCCTAATTTCGTTATCCGGTTCTATGCGGCCATAAATCCTCCAGATTGTGGTTAGCGCGACTAACCATGACCGGGAGACGTCACTCTCCATAGTACTATTCATAGGACCCTAGGCTACAGTTAATGGTTACTACATTGTTCCAGGGGACTTTAGCGGCCTCAACTTGTTGTTCTCATCTCATGTAAACATAAAAGTCGTGCCTTATTCTCTTGTTATCCCATAAAATAGTTGTAAGTATGTTTTTCCCCCAAATATAGAAAACAGTAAAAAAGGGGCCGTGAAACTCACCTTGAGTTTGTGTATACTTGTAATGATACTTGTTGTAGTCAAACTTGACTATTCGTACCCTAGATACCAAAGGGTAAATTGTGTTAAGACCGAACGTCTCATATTGTAAATTGTTCACCGACTTTGTAAATCTGGTTGCTTTTGTTTAAAATATCCTCTTATTTGTTCAACACTTGTTTCGTTATAAAACAGATCTTAGTTACTGCCCAAAGGGGACTGACACAGGTATCGAAACTACCTAGTTTCGATTGGGCAATTGAGTATCGAAACTTCCTAGTTTCGATTGAGTAGTTGGGTATCGAAACTACCCAGTTTCGATTGAGTAGGACAGTTGTCGAAACTTCCTAGTTTCGATTGTGCAGATTAGATATCGAAACTTCCTAGTTTCGATTTGAGCAAAAACTGCTATCGAAGCTACCTAGTTTCGATTGGCAAGAAGGGTATCGAAACTACCTAGTTTCGATTGAGCAATATGTATCGAAACTACCTAGTTTCGATTGAACAACTAGTATCGAAACTCCTAGTTTCGATTGAGTAAACAGGTTACTGGACTTTTGTTTTGATAGAATCAGTCCTGCATATTTTTATGTTTTAAATCTTGAATTTGACACACTTTTCTTGTTATCTTACTTGCGTTCAAATAAGTTGTATGTTTAGCTACGGTTTAAAGAAAATAATGTAGATAGTATTGTGTTTTTACCTTTAAAACAGAGATGGCGATTTCGAGAATAACAGAGAAATAATCTTGAATCTTTTGCTAAACTCTTTTCAGAAACACTTGAAATTCTTCTTAAAACACCGAATTTTTGATGGATTTTGCCTTAAAACTGGACTTCGAATTGAAGAGAATTGGAATGTTTACCGTATGAAAATGAGAAATATGAAAAGGAATTGTGATAAAGATGATTGAGGTGGTATGGGTTTTAAAATAGTCAATTAGGAAGTATGGTAAAATGGGACGTGAGAATGGGGGGTGGTCTTCTCTGGCTTCGGCCGAGAAAGTCAAAGTAGTGGGTTGGTTTGGGTTAATTAATCAAACAATTAGTTTTAAGTGTATCTTAATATCATTTAGAGTTTTTTTTAAAGGGGTAATTTAATTTGGTTTAGGTTCTCCACGGTATTATAAATTTATTCTAAAAATAATTTATTGTTCCACGTAAAGTTTGTGTAATATATATATATATATATATATATATATATATGTTTTTCTGGTTATTTAATTTAACCACTCACGTTCGTATTAGTCGGTTTATACTGGTATGTGAACCGGTAACTCCCAGAATTACCAAAAGTATAAAATGAGACAATGTGCGGTCTTTGTTAGACCTTAATGTCCTTGTTTGTGAAATTAAATAAATCACAAAAATAATTATAATGTAAACTTGTGTAGTACATGTACGGATATTGACCTGAAATGTCAGGTGTCACATTCTCCCCATGTTAAAAGAATTTCGTCCCGAAATTCAATTCGTGTCGTCTTGAACTGGTGTATCCTTAAACAAGGAGGGGTATTTTGTTTTCATTTGGTCCTCCCGTTCCCATGTATACTCAGGACCACGTTTTGAGTTCCATCGTACTTTAACCAGTTTGATTCGACTACGTCTCAGCTTTTGAACTTTCCAATCTGATATCTCAATCGGTTCCTCGATGAAATACAACCTGTCGTCTATGTGAATCTCGTCAGGCGGTATAATTAGCGTCTCGTCTGATAAACACTTCTTGAGATTTGATACATGAAACGTATCATGTACATTGCTTAGTTCTTGTGGCAACTTGAGCTTGTAAGCTACAGGGCCAACCCTAACCAGTATTTCAAACGGTCCAACGTATCTAGGGTTGAGCTTACCACGGTTACCAAACCTTGCAACGCCTTTCCATGGTGAGACTTTTAACATTACTCGGTCACCAATTTGAAATTCTAATGGTTTCCGTCTGTTATCAGCATAGCTCTTCTGTCTGTCTCGGGCCGCTTTCAGACGGTCCTTAATTTTGAAGATCTTATCAGTGGTTTCCTGGACAATCTCAGGGCCTGTCAAATGTTTTTCACCAACTTCCGCCCAACATAACGGTGAGCGGCATTTACGCCCATATAAAGCTTCAAACGGAGCTGCTTTAATGCTTGTATGGTAGCTGTTATTATAGGAAAACTCTGCCAACGGTAAATGAGTATCCCAATTTCCTCCGAAATCAATTATACACGCACGGAGCATATCCTCTAAAGTTTGAATGGTCCTTTCGCTTTGACCATCTGTTTGTGGGTGATATACCGTGCTCATGTCAAGACGCGTGCCCATGACTTCTTGTAATGATTTCCAGATTCTAGACACGAATCTGCTGTCTCTATCAGAGATAATAGAAATTGGCACTCCATGCCTAGCCATAATTTCCTTGATATAAAACTTTGCAAGTTTCTCGGTTTTATCTGTCTCCTTGATAGGTAGAAAATGAGCTGATTTTGTCAAACGATCGACAATTACCCATATTGTGTCATAACCACCGGACGTCTTGGGTAATTTTGTGATAAAATCCATAGAAATTTGTTCCCATTTCCATTGGGGAATTTCTGGTTGTTGTAACAAGCTAGACGGTTCCTGATGTTCGGCTTTTACTTTTGAACACGTTAAGCATTTACTGACATATGTGGCAATATCTCCTTTCATATTGGGCCACCAATATAATTCCTTTAGATCCTTATACATCTTATCTGAACCTGGGTGAATGGAGTATTTGGACTTGTGGGCTTCGTCCATAACTAACTCCCGTAAGTTACCAAAACATGGCACCCAAATTCTATTCATGAAGTATAAAGTGTCATCTGACTTTGGCTCCAACTGCTTTATCATTCCTCGTAAAGCTTCATTCCGAACGTTTTCTTCTTTGATTGCCTCTTGTTGTGCCATCCGAATTTGAGTCGTGAGATTCGTATGAATTGTCAATTCTAGGGCACGAACACGGAGTGTTTTAACTCGTTCTTTGCGACTTAAGGCGTCTGCTACGACATTGGCTTTCCCGGGATGGTACTTGATATCACAATCATAGTCGTTTAGTAGTTCTACCCAACGACGTTGCCTCATATTGAGTTCTTTCTGATCGAAGATATGTTGACGACTCTTGTGATCAGTAAAGATAGTACATTTTGTACCATAAAGATAATGTCTCCAAATCTTGAGTGCAAACACAACTGCGCCCAACTCCAAGTCGTGGGTCGTATAATTCTTTTCGTGCACTTTTAGTTGCCGTGAGGCATATGCGATGACTTTGTCTTTTTGCATTAACACACAACCATGTCCTTATTGTGATGCATCGCAGTATACGACAAAATTGTCGATTCCCTCAGGAAGGGATAAGATCGGTGCACTACACAGCTTCTACTTCAGTAATTGAAAAGCTGACTCTTGCTTGTCACTCCAATCATACTTCTTTTCTTTCTGGGTTAATGTGGTTAAGGGCAGGGCTATTTTTGAAAAGTTCTCAATGAATCGTCTGTAGTATCCTGCCAAACCCAGAAATTGACGTACTTCTGTCGGAGTCTTTGGTGCTTCCCAGTTTTTGATTGCTTCAATTTTTGATGGATCGACATGAATTCCTTCCTTGTTGATGACATGTCCAAGAAAATGTACTTCTCGGATCCAGAACTCACACTTAGAGAATTTAGCGTAAAGTTTCTCGTTCCTGAGTAGTTCTAAGATTAATTTCAGATGATGTTCATGATCCTCCTTGGTTCGTGAATATATTAATATGTCATCGATAAACACAATCACGAATTTATCCAAGTATGGCTTGCATACGCGGTTCATGAGATCCATGAAAACAGCTGGTGCATTCGTCAAACCAAATGGCATAACTAGGAACTCGTAGTGGCCATATCGAGTCCTAAATGTTGTCTTCGGTACATCTTCTTCTTGGATTCTTAGTTGATGATACCCCGAACGTAGATCGATCTTAGAGTAGAAGCTAGAACCTTGTAGTTGATCGAACAAATCATCTATTCGAGGGAGTGGGTATCGGTTTTTGATTGTAAGCTTGTTTAATTCTCGGTAATCAATACACATCCTAAAGGTTCCATCCTTTTTCCTTACGAATAGGACCGGAGCTCCCCACGGTGAGAAACTCGGTCTTATGAAACCTTTATCAAGCAACTCCTGGAGTTGATTTGATAATTCCTGCATTTCAGAAGGTGCTAATTGATACGGTGATCGCGCAACCGGTGCGGCTCCTGGTACTAAGTCGATTCGGAATTCGACTTGCCTCGGTGGTGGTAATCCACGTAAGTCTTCAGGAAAAACAGGATAATCCTTAACAATTGGTATATCCTCAAGTCGACGTTCCTCGGGTTTCTTCTAGACGACGTGAGCCAGGAATACGCAATAGCCTTTACGTAGGTACTCACAAGCTTTCATGCAGTTTATTATCCTTAATGTTACTCCACTCTTCTCACCTTGAATCGAAAGAATGTCTCCGTTCGGGAGTGGGATTTGGACAATCTTCTCAAAACAAACAATCTCGGCGTGATTCTTCGACAACCAATCCATACCAATAACAACGTCAAAACTTCCCAAGTCAACAGGTAACAGGTCTATACTAAATGTGTGGTCTTTTAAACATAGAGTACAATTCTGAATGACTTCTTCGGTTTTAATTAATTTCCCGTTTGCTAATTCAATTGTATAATTTTGGTCTAGTTTGCTGGGCTTAATACCGAGTAGGGACTTAAAGTCATTTGACACAAAACTCATATCAGCGCCCGTATCGAAAAGTATAGAGGCATAGTGATTATTTATCGGGAACGTACCAGTGACAATGTTCGGATCTTGTCGTGCATCACCAGCCCCCATCACAAATGCTCTTCCACGGGCCTGATTGTCGTTTCGGTTCTTCAGCTTTGGACAGTCTTTTCTAAAGTGCTTTGGATCTCCACAATCAAAGCATCCCTGATTCATCCTTCCTGTTCCTGGTTTGACCTTTCCTGCTACTTGATTAATCTTATTAGGATTTGTATTGCTCCAACAGTTATGGGCTAGATGCCCATACTTTTTACACTTTCCACATTGGATACACTTTTCACTGTGATGATATCCACACTTGTCACACTTTGGTCGCGTTCCATGATATCCATTTTGTCCTTCATTGTTGGCAGCATAGGCTTTCATAGTTTTAGGTCTCTTGTAAGCTTGATTCTTGTTTTGATTACTGGGTCTTCCAAACCATTTCCTCTTTTCCCCAGACCTTCCTTCCTCGGTCTCCTTCTTCTCAAACAAACCATCACGCACAGCATTATCCCTTAGCTTAAATGCTAGAGTTATAGCGCTCTTGGCATCCATAGGGTTCGATGAAGTCACCAGGTTTCGGATTTGAGGTGCGAGACCCCACAAATATCTTTCATCCTTCTTGTATTCTGGGGTAACCATGTGTGGAACCAAACTTGCTAATTCATTGAATCGGTCAGTGTAGCCAGCAACATCATCTCCTATCATTTGTAAATTCCACATTTCAGATTCGATCTTTTGCAACTCATTTCGAGGACAGTACTCCTCGATCATCATGGCCTTCAGGTCTTCCCATGACAACTCATATGCTGTCTGCCTTCCCAAAGTCTTTACTTATGAATTCCACCAGGTTAATGCTTTATCCGTGAGTGAGCATGTAGAATACTTCACCATGCAGTCAGCGGTGCATTCACTAATATCAATCACCGATTACATCTTCTCTATCCATCTCATTAGCCCAACTGCACCCTCGGTGCCATTGAAGTTACGGGGTTTGCAAGATAGAAAGGCCTTGTAGGTGCACTTCCTATTTGGAGCATCTGTAGAATTACAAGTCATAACGTTATTAATTCGGATCATGACCATGTGTTATGGCTTATTTATTCTATTACCTCCGGAACCTCCGGCTGTACCGCTACCTCCTGCACCTCCTCCGCCGGTACCGCTGCCGTTTCCTCCTCCACTATTTCGATTTGCCTCATACTGCTCCATGGCAGCAGCTACTCGCTGTGCTATGAGTTGTTCCACGTTTGGGGAAATCGCCTCGTTGTTGTCACCAGTAGTGTTACGGGTTGTCCTACGCTTAGGTGCCATGACGTTCTTTCTAACATATCAATTAAAAAGAAACAACATTATATAAAAATAATGATAGATCATGACATAAGGATACAACAACATCAACGTAAACAACCGTTATTACAACATAACCCATTACATACATAGTTAAAACATACATAGTACATTGTTCCAAAAGACAAGGATACAAAAGGGATGGGTTCACATGACCACATCAGTACCAAAGTTTTAAACTACATAATGTACTACGGGCACAACCCGCCCGTACTAGGTTTAAAAGAAGAAGTGGGAGTACAACCCAATCATCATGGCAAGTCCCGCCATGACAAAGCTAGCTCTCGCCACAAATTCTGCAGCCAAAGTCCTTTCTTCCAGCGCCTCCACCATGTCTCGGACCGTAACAGTGAACTGCCAGTCCATGTCAGCTCTCAACTCGAGGTGGTCAGTGGCACACTGTATGTCTTGAGTGCTGTCTTCCAAAGTCTGTACTCGAGATCCGAGCCCTTGACGTAAGCGCGTGGCTGCATCCCCATGTGCCCGAATATCATCTAGGAGATCATCAAGACGCTCCTCATGCGTATGAACGCGTGCTACTAATGTAGGCACTGTGAGCTCCATGGCTTCCCCAGTGTGGGGTAGGGGTGTTGGGGAGTTGGAAGACTCTCCGAGCTCAATGGTAGATGGGATGCTCTCCATCTCCCTCCATCGTGCCAGAGTTCGAGGCATCCAACGGATAGTTCCCACATTAGGGTGGTAGTAGGGTCGTTGCTTAGGTGGTTCTTCATCGGTCTCTAAGTCTTTCGGGTCACGGGCTGCTAGAGTCCTTTTGCGTGGAAGTCGAATCTTCTTCCTAGCACTTTGCACCTTAACTGGTCCTCCGCTTTTCTTTCGGTAGACGATAGGCGGTTCTCCCAAGGCGACATTAGGTGGTGTGGAGCTGCGAACTTGTGTTCGATTTTTGGGACGTGTGGCGGAAAGTTCCTCGTTTGATTCAGTGTCAGAGACGGAGTCAGAGTGTGAATGTGACGACATGCTTGTGACTACAATATCCATATGACATGTTGATTGGTTATGCAATGCTTATGCAATGAAAACGTTTTAGTGAGTCATTTAGATTATAGACTAGGTTCCATTGTAGACTCCTAGTTCGCTATAATCAATGGCTCTGATACCAATCTGTCACACCCTGCCAAGGCGGAAGCGCGAGGCGCGACGTTTATGGTTTCCAAAGCATATGATTACCGCAAACACATACATGATAAATGGATACATAAATTAAGTTTAAAGTTTTACATTCCAAAATGTAAATTGAGTTTACAAAAAGTGAAGATTTCGCAAATATGACTCCATTACAATGAGTTATACAAGAGAAATCCCCCAAAAGTTGTATCCATCGTGCATGCATGTATCCTACATTGCTAACCTTGCGATCACGTTCAATTTCCTGAAAAACATACTTAAAATTTTCAACACTAGGTTGGTGAGTTCACAGGTTTAATCAAATAGTTCTTTGTAAAATTCAATTGTTCGTAAATAGTTTCAGGTGTATGTGATAAACAGAATAAGAATTGTTGACCCATTTGTAAACTAGCTAGGAATACAAATAATATGTTCATACATGAGGCGTAACCAAACCATGACAATTGTACACGTCCCTAATTTCGTTATCCGGTTCTATGCGGCCATAAATCCTCCAGATTGTGGTTAGCGCGACTAACCATGACCGGGAGACGTCACTCTCCATAGTACTATTCATAGGACCCTAGGCTACAGTTAATGGTTACTACATTGTTCCAGGGGACTTTAGCGGCCTCAACTTGTTGTTCTCATCTCATGTAAACATAAAAGTCGTGCCTTATTCTCTTGTTATCCCATAAAATAGTTGTAAGTATGTTTTTCCCCCAAATATAGAAAACAGTAAAAAAGGGGCCGTGAAACTCACCTTGAGTTTGTGTATACTTGTAATGATACTTGTTGTAGTCAAACTTGACTATTCGTACCCTAGATACCAAAGGGTAAATTGTGTTAAGACCGAACGTCTCATATTGTAAATTGTTCACCGACTTTGTAAATCTGGTTGCTTTTGTTTAAAATATCCTCTTATTTGTTCAACACTTGTTTCGTTATAAAACAGATCTTAGTTACTGCCCAAAGGGGACTGACACAGGTATCGAAACTACCTAGTTTCGATTGGGCAATTGAGTATCGAAACTTCCTAGTTTCGATTGAGTAGTTGGGTATCGAAACTACCCAGTTTCGATTGAGTAGGACAGTTGTCGAAACTTCCTAGTTTCGATTGTGCAGATTAGATATCGAAACTTCCTAGTTTCGATTTGAGCAAAAACTGCTATCGAAACTACCTAGTTTCGATTGGCAAGAAGGGTATCGAAACTACCTAGTTTCGATTGAGCAATATGTATCGAAACTACCTAGTTTCGATTGAACAACTAGTATCGAAACTCCTAGTTTCGATTGAGTAAACAGGTTACTGGACTTTTGTTTTGATAGAATCAGTCCTGCATATTTTTATGTTTTAAATCTTGAATTTGACACACTTTTCTTGTTATCTTACTTGCGTTCAAATAAGTTGTATGTTTAGCTACGGTTTAAAGAAAATAATGTAGATAGTATTGTGTTTTTACCTTTAAAACAGAGATGGCGATTTCGAGAATAACAGAGAAATAATCTTGAATCTTTTGCTAAACTCTTTTCAGAAACACTTGAAATTCTTCTTAAAACACCGAATTTTTGATGGATTTTGCCTTAAAACTGGACTTTGAATTGAAGAGAATTGGAATGTTTACCGTATGAAAATGAGAAATATGAAAAGGAATTGTGATAAAGATGATTGAGGTGGTATGGGTTTTAAAATAGTCAATTAGGAAGTATGGTAAAATGGGACGTGAGAATGGGGGGTGGTCTTCTCTGGCTTCGGCCAAGAAAGTCAAAGTAGTGGGTTGGTTTGGGTTAATTAATCAAACAATTAGTTTTAAGTGTATCTTAATATCATTTAGAGTTTTTTTTAAAGGGGTAATTTAATTTGGTTTAGGTTCTCCACGGTATTATAAATTTATTCTAAAAATAATTTATTGTTCCACGTAAAGTTTGTGTAATATATATATATATATATATATATATATATGTTTTTCTGGTTATTTAATTTAACCACTCACGTTCGTATTAGTCGGTTTATACTGGTATGTGAACCGGTAACTCCCAGAATTACCAAAAGTATAAAATGAGACAATGTGCGGTCTTTGTTAGACCTTAATGTCCTTGTTTGTGAAATTAAATAAATCACAAAAATAATTATAATGTAAACTTGTGTAGTACATGTACGGATATTGACCTGAAATGTCGGGTGTCACACTAGTTTACGAGTTTTTGAAAATTATGGGATTATGGATCGATGGACGCATGTTTTTGAGCTTTTATTATTATTTTATGAATGAACCTAACCCAATGGTGTTTCAATCACGCTGGAACACAATATATGACACGTAGGCTGCAGTTCTTAAGCCATGAAGTACATAAGCTTCGGAGCATGGGTGTATCCTTCAAGTCACCATCCCGAAGGGAAACAAGTAGTCCTAACTTAGTTATCCAATATTGATCACTTAAGTCCCGCCCATGGGTGTATCCTTCAAGTCACCATCCCGAAGGGAAACACGTAGGCTGAACTCAAGCTCTCAATTTTGTTTAATTAAGCTCATGCAAGATGGATCATGGATTGCGGGCGTCACCAATTTTCGGATTTATTTTCCTAAAAAGAAAGTGGTGTGCCAAGTAATTTTAAAAACTTATAAATTTTTGCTTATAGTGGTACCTGTCACCCTATGATGACAGTTTCAACTTTGCCGAAACCCCTAAGATAAGAACCCACAAGACATCCTGAATTAATTGTCAATTAACCCTAGATACAATATCAGGATATTTAAGCTCTTTAGATCGGTTGGGCCTACCAAAACATTACAAATCAAACGCGTTTTCTATTTATTATTCAATTTGATCACACAAGCATAGTTTTCAATTATATCTATCATTTTCCATTTAGTTACAAAAATTCTGATCCAAGGACATTTTTGAAATTTTTTAAATTTTTTCAATTTTTATATATATATATATTTTCTATACAAACTCAGTCTCCCATCCCCACACTTAAACTCTACATTGCCCCCAATGTAGGATGAGAGACGATGAAAATAAATATGCAAAAATAAAACTATATAAAACTGACTCGATATAAACCAAAAAACACACACCTCTAGAACTCTACAAACGGGCTAGCATTCATTTGAAAACACGCACACTCACTTGACAACCCATGAAAAATCCCCACACTTGGCCGGCTCACACAAAAAACAAAGAAAACAAAGAAATAATTTCCTAACTCACTTTCGTAGGAATCACGAATGCATTTAGCATATGCATCAAGCCTTTTAAACCCCTCGGTAGCCCGAGTGGACGAGTTGAGTCTCGTGAGGGTTTCTATTTAACACACCCGCAAAGTTCATTTAACTAGACATGAATGTAAAACATACCTTAGGTTACCTCCTAAGAGTGCTAAGTTTAACGTCCTCAGCCAGACGCAGTGTACCTTACTTCGGTCATGGTGGTCGGGTAGGATGCTTGCAGTCCTCCTTTCCCGCACTCAAGTTCCTCTCATCATCCAATTTTCTCCAAGCCTTCATAAACAAAGAAAATAGTTCTTGATCTACATCATGAACTTGCGGTTTCTTCCCTTTCCGCCTTCTCTTTCTGATCCCTTTAGTTCTTCCACTGTCTGGCGTTTCACCATCCTTCTGCTCAGCTAACCTGTCATTCACAAAACAAGCATTCTCGACTGTGTGATTCACCTTTTCAGGTGATCCACATTTGTTAGCTTTCGGGGTTGGCAAGTTTGAAAATATTTTAAGACTCAGTTTCTGAGCCCCAAACCTCATCCTTACCGTTCCCTCAGCACAGTTAATATTTGCCTGAGCAGTGGCCAAGAACGGTCTACCCAAAATAATAGTTGGCTCTGTGTTCTTGACACAATCCAACACCAAGAAATCCACTGGGTAATAAAACTCTCCTACCTTCACAATCACATCCTTTACAATCCCCCGAGGATGTGCGGGAGTCTGATCAGCCAACACCACGGTGGTGTTAACTCTCTGTAATGGACCAAAATCGTGCTGATCATACAGACTCCCTGGAAATTATACTCACAGATGCTCCAAGATCCAGCAATGCTCTATCCAGTTTAATTTCACCTATATGAATTGAAATAATAGGTGCCCCTGGATCTTGGAGTTTCGGGGGAAGGGTACCCGTAAGCACGGCATTCACACTGACACTCAATTTTACTTGCTCGGGACATTTGTGCCGTCGTTTTCGGGTACTCAAACCTTTTAGACATTCAACATTATCAGGATCTTGTTTAAGCGTATTTAAAAATAATGAGTTAATTTTACGCTTCTCAAACTTTTCCCATCGTTCATCCTGTGTTGGATCTTTTTCTTTTAAAAACGGTTTGATTAGAGCATCTGGAAACGGGATTTTTACAGGTTTATTCACATTTTCAGTTTTCAAATTATTCTATGAAATAAAATCCTGATTAGGGTTGGACTCAGATTCACTATGCTCCACCACTCTTTCTACAACCGGTGGTGGAGTCTGTTCACGAGCAGGATATTCAAATGAAGAATGGAAACTTACATCATTGAGGTGTGCACTGGTTGTGGTTTCAGAACAGGAGGACTGATGTGAACAGCGAGGCTTACCTACTTCCTTGATGAGTGACCCGACAATCCCAGATAGGTTGGCAACTAGATCTACCAAAGCTTGATGAGCTTTATCCTGGTTCTCCTGTTGCTGCACCACTGCTTGTATCATCTTGGCCATCTCCTTCATATCTGACCGGATGATATCCAGTTCAGATTGATAGTTGTCTTGTTCAGGTGGCCTGCTTGGGTGGTAGTCTTGGTTGTAATCGTCCTGATAGTTTAGGTACTCAGGACCACCACCATATTGATTGTATCTTGGGCAATCTTGTGCCCAGTGGCCAGTGATGCCACAGTTGTTGCATGGTTCATAGTAGTCTTGGTCACCATAATAATTACTGTCCATGTCAACCTGCACACGTAACACAACCGAGTAGTTCTGATCGAAGAAATAAACAAAATAAACAAAAAAATAAAAACAGAAGTAAAGAAAATCTTTTTGGGTGTTTGATAAGAATTAAAATCAACTAAAGACAATAAACTAAAGCAATAGAACTAAGCGCACCGATTCCTCGGCAACGGCGCCATTTTGATCGATGTCGTTAGGTCGGTCAAAAACAATCCTTAAACACTTAACTAGTAAGGGTAAGAAGAGTATCGTATCCACGAGGAATCAGTGGTTAGTGGAATTGCTTAGTTTGATAGTTAGAATGAAGACACATATCAAATAAAGATGTAACCTCCTCCAAATTTCAGGTTCTAGGTTTCACATAAAATTCAGTTGTTCAATTGGACACCACATAGACATAGTGTTGGAAAATTAGTTGAAACAGTAATTGAAGACAGATTCTTTGTCAGAAGACCTATACAACTAGTTTCGTCACAAACCAGTATAATTTAATCACCCAATTTATGAAAGCCAAGTTACCCTCTTTAGTCACCCAACCCTGCTACTAGGTTTTGTCATCAACCGAACAGGATCGTAAAGCAAGCAAACTCAAAGCATAATCATAAACTGTTTAAATCAACTAATACATCAATCTCTCAAGTTATTGTCAGAAACTAACAAGATCCAAACATGAATAAACTGAATCAAATACAAAAACCTATACGAACCGTCCGCCTCGAGGAAGCCACAAGTGAATCACCCGCTCATGGTGAGGGAGATCATCTTCAATCTTCAAGTAGATGTGTGAATCTTCTCAAAATCGCCCAAGGAATGTGTAGCAAAAGATAGATTCGAATTTGGGGAAGAAAAACCTAATTAACCATTGAAAATCGGCTGTTTCGCCCAAAACCCGCTTCTGAAACGCACCCAGCGTAGGCTTACGCTGGGAGGGTATAGGCTTACGCTGGGCCTCTGATGCTGCTGTGAAGGAAAACTTTAGGCGTAGGCCTACGCTGATATGGCGTAGCCTTACGCTGAGTTCATCGGCGTAGCCTTACGCTGATATGGCGTAGCATTACGCTGCAGGTCTGATGCTTCTATTTGAAAACTTGGTCCGGCGTAGGCTTACGCTGACCCTGCATTTTGCCCCGTTTTCACCGTGTCTCTTCCGACTCTTGCATCTCTCGCCTAATATCTTCCAAAATCATACTTTAAGCTTCCAAAACCTGCACATGCATGACTACACAAAACCTTTGTATTCCACATATCAAATTGCATAAATATAACATATTACACCTTTTAATACATGGAACTTTGGCCACTTATCATATCCCCACACTTACTCTTTTGCGTCCCGAAAAAGAATTATGCAATGGAATCATAATTGAAACCTGCTCTCATGATCTCATACAAGTAAAACATAATCACGCATTGACTGTAACAACTGGTATTTCTATCTGACTAAACCCAACCACCGATCTATTGAGCCCCCGATTCTGTGATCTACTGTCCTATTTATTACCAAGCAATAGTTTCTCTATGGGTCTCATATTCAGGAAGCTGCAGCTTAGTCTAATCCCATCTCAAAGTTATGCTTAGGCACGGGTTAAACCTTATAGATTTCCCACCACTATAAACACTAATTTACGAGTTTTTGAAAATTATGGGATTATGGATCGATGGACGCATGTTTTTGAGCTTTTATTATTATTTTATGAATGAACCTAACCCAGTGGTGTTTCAATCACGCTGGAACACGATATATGACACGTAGGCTGCAGTTCTTAAGCCATGAAGTACATAAGCTTCGGAGCATGGGTGTATCCTTCAAGTCACCATCCCGAAGGGAAACACGTAGTCCTAACTTAGTCATCCAATATTGATCACTTAAGTCTCGCCCATGGGTGTATCCTTCAAGTCACCATCCCGAAGGGAAACACGTAGGCTGAACTCAAGCTCTCAATTTTGTTTAATTAAGCTCATGCAAGATGGATCATGGATTGCAGGCGTCACCAATTTTCGGATTTATTTTCATAAAAAGAAAGTGGTGTGCCAAGTAATTTTAAAAACTTATAAATTTTTGCTTATAGTGTACCTGTCACCCTATGATGACGGTTTCAACTTTGCCGAAACCCCTAAGATAAGAACCCACAAGACATCCTGAATTAATTATCAATTAACCCTAGATACAATATCAGGATATTTAAGCTCTTTAAATCGGTTGGGCCTACCAAAACATTACAAATCAAACGCGTTTTCTATTTATTATTCAATTTGATCACACAAGCATAGTTTCCAATTATATCTATCATTTTCCATTTAGTTATAAAAATTTTGATTCAAAGACATTTTTGAAATTTTTATGGATTTTTCAATTTATATATATATATATATATATATATATATATATATATATATTTTCTATACAAACTCAGTCTCCCATCCCCACACTTAAACTCTACATTGCCCCCAATGTAGGATGAGAGACGATGAAAATAAATATGCAAAAATAAAACTATATAAAACTGACTCGATATAAACCAAAAAACACACACCTCTAGAACTCTACAAACGGGCTAGCATTCATTTGAAAACACGCACACTCACTTGACAACCCATGAAAATTCCCCACACTTGGCCGGCTCACACAAAAAACAAAGAAAACAAAGAAATAATTTCTTAACTCACTTTCATAGGAATCACGAATGCATTTAGCATATGCATCAAGCCTTTTAAACCCCTCGGTAGCCCGAGTGGACGAGTTAAGTCTCGTGAGGGTTTCTATTTAACACACCCGCAAAGTTCATTTAACTAGACATGAATGTAAAACATACCTTAGGTTACCTCCTAAGAGTGCTAAGTTTAACGTCCTCAGCCAGACGCAGTGTACCTTACTTCGGTCATGGTGGTCGGGTAGGATGCTTTGTTGTATATAAACTCTTTTCATCAAACATATATGCAGTCTCTATCAAAGACTGATTACCCTCTATTTTGACTATCAGGTTACCTAAAATAAACGGTTTGTCTCTTTTCTTATAATCAAACGGTTATAAATACCACCCATGTATTCAAAATCTTTCAACCCATTCTTCCACTGCTTTGAAACTTAAGAATCCAAGCTATGAGTTTGCAAGCAATAGATACCAGTCAACTTAGGGACCCAAGGTAGTGTATTCATATCATATTTTCTTTCGTTTTTCATGTTTATCAACTATGATCCAAGGTTAGCCCTAAATACCCACTTCCACAGTGCATAACGTGTATAATATAGGGAGCATTTTTCATTTGTTTAAGTTGGTACTAATGTGAGCATTCTTTTTAGCGGTAAACTTTCTAGCACATGATTTAATATGATTTCAAATGCCATGATATGAATATTTTTCCAAATGTGAACATTTCAGTTTTTATAAGTTGAGCAAATTTATTATTCTTTTATTATATGCACATTTATACTTATTTATAAACTTTGGGTTATGGGCTATTACATATCCACTCGATCTATTGGCATGTTTACTTTTTAATTTAAACTTACTTATACCAGTTTCACTCTAGAGCATAACTCGAACTACTCATCTATAAATAAATGGACCGAACGACCCATTTATTTGTAATGCTTATTAACATTATAATAATCATTATTAACATAGTTTTATTGCAGTATTATTCCTTTTTACTTATATATTTTAAAATGTCTACTATCCTTTTTACAAATATATTAACAGCAATCATGTTTCAGGAAATAGTAGTCGTAATACAATCTTCTAAATATGTTTTTGCTGTACACAATTAAAAAGGTATTTTTTTAAGACGGAGAAACAGAAAAAGAATGAATTTTTATATGTAACTTATTTGATTGAAACAGTAAATATTATTATTAAGTCGACTGAAACAATAAATGTGATGCTAAGAATAATCATAAAAGAAGGGATGGTATGAATGGCACTAATTTTAATTCCTTGTATACATGTGTCCTGAATGCTAAAGGATTATTTTTTTAAAGGATGTTGATTTATCATGGCGGGATTACTCAATCAAGGTTCGTGTCCTTCGACTATGGAAGCAACCCATGTACAACAACCCTGCGAAAACCTACTCTATTGAAATGATTGTAGTAGACGATGAGGTATATGTCTATTTACTTTATTTTTATGTCTATGTAGTTCAAATACTTTATTTATCAATAATGATACTATAAAAACTCCAAAATTAACAGGGAACCACAATGCAAGCCAATGTTCTTAAACGATGATTTTCTCTATTTGAACATCTGCTGAAGGATACAGGTTATTATACCTAAATGTTTAATGCCATGTTTTCTCTATTTGAACTTCTTAAGTTTTTTCACTGTTAAACATTTTACTTATTCTAATAATTTTTCCTATTTGTAAAACTATGTCACGGTTTGTTACTCATGTTTCTAACAATGACTTCCTGCTTTAAATCATCCATTCTATGTTGTTTGTTCCCAAAGTATTAAAATCCTTAACTCATTATATTAAAACTATACTTTCTACTTTAATGAATTTTTATATTTCTATTTACATAGGTTGTTACTTCATTGTGAAACCTACAATTGGTAGAAATAATTCAAGAAACAAGTATGTTGCCAACGACAACAAGATTGGCATATATAGCGACAGTAAAGTCTACCTTTATAGTGATTTCTCCGGTCCAACTTATGGTTTTTCATTCACAACTTTTGATCATGTTGTTGCTCAAACTATTCCTGAAGACACACCGCTAGGCAAGCAAACATTATAAATTTAATATGTCCATGTTATAATAACAATGACTTTCTGACCGCATTTTATAACTTTATTTTGTAGATGTCATTGGTTTTGTTGCTGATGTTGGTGAGGTTAAAAATATCAAGACATCTAAGGGCAATGATACCTACAAAGTCAACGTCCTTATACAAGATTTGAAGTTAGAATTATCTAATAGACATTTACTTTTTAATTTTTTTTTGTTTACAATTATTTTAACATGATTTTTTTTATTAATTTTCTATTGTAGGATGCAGAAGATTTTTTTGTCATTATAGGGTTCATATGCTGATGATATTTTAGATGTTTGGGCAAACAAAGAAAAAAGTGGTCTTATTGTTATCATCCTTCAGTTTTGTACACTCAAATATTATCAACGTTCTACCTATGTGAACAATGCATTCAATGTTTCAAAACTGTTCATCAATTCAGAGATTGATGAAATCACTGGCTTTAAAAATAGGTTTGTATACATTACCTATATATATTTATTTTTGAACATCTTAATTATGAATTAAATTCCTATATAAATTACATTCTTTTTCTTAAAGTTTGCTTCAGAATTCTGGTCTTTCGACATGTTCAACCGACTCATCAAAGGTCTCCGGAACGTTTGTATCTATTTTTGATGAATATGTTAACAATTAATTCAATAACACTGCTGAAGTTAATCTGAGCAAGGTAATTTACATAAACACTTTTCAAGTTGTAGATATGTTCTTTTAAAGTGATTATAACATTAATGTTTGTTTGATTTTAGGTCAAACAAGTTGTAATTTTTGCTACAGTAGAGTTGATACCACAAGAAATACCTTAGTATTATCTGTCATGTAAAACATGTAACCGGAAGTTGACCAAAATCAACGTTGGAGATGAAATTTCCGGTACCAAATTGGTTGATCAAGATGTCATTTACGAGTGCAAAACTGAGGGGTGCAACCCAGCTGTTGTTCCGGGTTCGCAAAGGTGTTACTTGAATTGTATTTAAATTTTTTTTATTAAATATTAAAATTTGGGATATTTTTATGAATTTTATTAATGTTCTAATCTTACAATATGTATGTGTAGGCTGAAAATACCATTGACGGTACAAGATTCAACTGAAACATTATCATTGACTCTATTTGATAGTGAAGCAACAAAACTTCTGAAAAAAATGCATCTGTGTTAATTGAAAAACATTTAAGTGTAAGCTTCGCTTTTTACATTAGCATCCTACACATTACTTTTAATTGTAAGGGTTTTTTAACATTTGTCTAACAGTTGAAAAAACTATATTATAGGGTGGTGATAAAGGCCTCTATCCTGATGAGTTTTCTGAGTTTTTAGGGAAAAAGTTTGCATTCAAAATTGATATCACAGAATTTAACATTGACAACAAACATTGATTTTTTGGAATTTCTAAATTGACTGATAATGTGGATACTGGAAAAGAAGGCAAACAATTATGAGGTTATTCACTAATTTTATTTCAGTTCTTATATATCTATGCATAATAGCACTTTAGTAACATTTGTATTTCTTATTAAAATGTAGTCTGGTAACTCTGAATCAATCAACAACACATTGACTGAAATCCCGTTTCAAGAAACTTTGAATTTCAAGGTATGACTTTTAAATTGTTCTTTGAGTGTTCGTTTTTGTCATAAAATTTTTATTTTTAGATCTTAAGTTTTATAAAACTCCTGCAAATGACATATTTATAATTATTAACAACAATTAATTTAAAAAAAATCTTATCAATCCAAAATTAAGTTTTTGTTTGCGAGTAGTGATTTTCTTTCTTTTTATTATAATAATTTTTGCATTTCAAATTTTATTACATGTCATCGAAATCTTCATTTTAAAAGTTTAGCAGAAAATTAATGTGATTAACAATTTTTTTAGGCGAGTCTTGAAAGTACTTATGATAATGTGACACCATTATCGCAAACTGAGCAAGGCGATGGAAAAAGGCATGTTGGTAAAGAGGCAACGTTTAAGCGCAAATCCAAAAATCCAGATTTTAAGCGCAAATTGGTGGATGCATATGATATTAAGGAGATTGGATCTTTGTCCGCTAGGCTGTTTCTGATGGCAAGAAAACTCTTTTGGTTCCAAAAGTTAAAAAATGATGTACCTTGAAGCTTTATGTTTAAACTGTTTTTGGTGTTTTATTTTCTTTAAATGTCTTGGAAATTAGGTTTATAGTTTCAAACCTTTAGTTTCATTTTGGTTAGGTTATTCCTGTAAAACAATGGCCTTTATGGTCTAACATTTCCTTTATGGTCTAACGTTTATTTTGCTATATTTGTGGTTTGTTCTTTAAGATATATTTTGAATCATGGTTCGTAAAGTTACTATGTGAAAAATACTGTTAGTATTTTTAAACAACTAAATATTTTGAATACAAAATCTTTTATAAGGTACATCATATTCAAATATCAAAATGGATATTAAATTACTTACTACGTAACTTACATTTTCAAATTTTTGATAAAATTACTTTGTAATTCATTTGTGTATATTTTTTTCATTTACCAGATACAAACCTGACATACTATCGCACTTGTGCTAAGATGGTGCGAAAGAAAAGAAAACAATATTTGGATGCCCGAAAAGCTAAACTTCTTGCCGTATTCAACATCGAAGGTCATTTCAGCACTACAATACACATATATCTCATCGTACTTTAAATATTACAAATTACAATTTTGAAAGAACCGGTTTTTACTCATGGTCAATTGAATGTGGCATTATCAAGAGTTACAAGACGAGACGGCCTAAAAGTTGTTATACTAGATAGTAATGGTAATCTTTCAAATACAACATCAAATGTTGTATACAAAGAAGTATTTAGAAATTTGTAATAACTATTGTAGTTTTTTTTAATCTTTTATGTATGATTTATTTAAATTGCTTGCATGTTTTATTATTATTTTCTCAACCCGTGTGTCACAGGAGCATATAGACTAGTATAGAATAGAAATTGAGAGAAATTGAGCATTCATAATGATACTTTTGATTAGATACGGATTGAATAAATAAAAAATAAGAGAAAACACTACAGAATAGTAACCAAGTTTTAAAGGTGTTTCAATTAGCTCACTCATCATAGTATACTTGAGGGTGTATACTGTGTAAAATGCATATTAAGTGACCTAACTGGAACACTTTTGAAACTTGGTTACTATTCTACAAAGTTACCCCAAAAAATAAATAGTAATAAGTAATGATGATTTAGAAATTATAAAATAGTTTAACAATTTATTTGACAATTAGGTTGGGCCTAAAATAGTCTGCAATTATAACACTCCCCCTCATACATTTTATATTATACACAATCTACATTATACTACTGGATAATGTTAGCTCAATTCTACAGAAACTAAATTAACTGATATTGTAGGATTGGTTATATTGCAGGATTGGTTATATTGCCTCATTAAAAACCTTACTGAGAAAAACCCAGAGGGACAAAACTTAGTTAAGGGAAAAAGAGTACATCGTGTATAAAACTCCCCCTCAATTTAACATATCTTTCCATCTATGGAGTACAATCTTCTTTGATAACTACTTTGCTTTATCTTTGATGTGGTCTTCTTTAATTTAAACGATCCATGATGCATTGACTTCATATAGTGTAGTTAGGCTTCTTTTGATCGACTTCATTCCACACTTTTCTTGACTATGTTGAATTATTGATCCACAACAAACACATATTCATCTAGCATCATATACCAAAGGGGCTTTGTCCCGGCGGTACCCCGGTGACTTTCAAATGGGAGGTCGCCCGTTCAAATCCGGGCCACAACAAAAAATGGTATGTGGCAAAGTCAGGGGGTTTGCCCAGTTAGGGGGGGATGTTTTTCATGTGGTGGGTTGCATTGGATGTTATAGGTGTTGCCCCGAGGAAACTCAATTATCCTAGAATATCTAGATGTTGTCGTTCAAAAAAAAAATCTAGCATCATATAGAGTAAGTAACTCAACTTGATTTGATTATGTCATTGTTAATATCTATGTTGTTAATCATCATGAAATTATCATTTCTCCATAAGTAAAATGTATGCAGGTTGAGATCGAGGTGTGCGAATCTGATAAGTAACATGCATCAGCATAACCAACTAGTTGGGACTCCGTATTTATCTCGTAAAACAATCTAATGTCTCGAGTCCTGCAAAAATACCATTTTATTCTTTGATACACTTTGTGATGCTGACTTGTTAAAAAAACCTTGTCAGGAAAACCCATTGGGACAAAACTAAATTTAAAGATATTTTTTTTATAAAAAGTGATATTTAGTTAAATTATAGAGATGAAGATAAAAATGTTCATCTGAATGCTCTCAGTCAATAACTATTATTGAGATAAATGTGTTAAACAATAGAGTAAATTATAAATTATGTCCTTTAAATTTATAGAAAATTACAGGTTATGTTCTTTGGCTTCAAAAATTACACTGGATGTCCTTTTTTGAAACTTTTACACACATTTAATCCTTTCTATTAACCAGAGTTAAGTTTTTCTGTTAATTCCATTCACATGATTTACACATAAGGGCAATCTCGTCATTTTACCCTATAAAGGATTATTTATGTAATTTATTTGAAAAGATAAACAAATCCCAAACACACCCTCTTTGTCCACAACCACCATCAACCCCTCCTACTTCCCACCTCTCCAAGATCAAGAATCCCAATCATCTCACATTTCAAAAGATCAAATCTTTTCGATGTTTCTTCTGCATACTCATCTTTTCAAAATCCCCAAATCACAATTTCCTCTAACCCTAGAAATTGCCATATAAATCCAATCTTTTTAACCCAGTGTTCTACAGAACCCACAATTTCAGACGATAAAGACAATGTTACTAAAGACCAAGATACAACCTTTTCACCGATTCAAATCCGGACATCCAAACCCCACAAAAACCCACCTCAAAGTCTTTGGTTTCCAGAGGTTTGGTTCTTGATTTGTGCTCAAAGGGTGGTTGGGATAGTGTTGAAGTTCGTTCTCCTGTTGTGAAGAGGGTTTTGAGTGATGAAGAGAGGTGGTACATGAAGACGACGGCAATCTTCGCCCCAGCTCCCTCACGTCGGAACCCTTGACAGCCGTCAAGATTCTTCGTTTTCATCAGCCGATTTCTGCTTTTTTAGACGGTTCCGCCTTTGAAGCAACCAAAAACGACGGGAAGGTAAAGCAAAAACGAAGATCCATTCGGGATGGTCGAGATCAGCAAGAGAGTTGGGGGGGGGGGTTATTTTTTAAAATAAATTACATTTCTCGTCCTTTATAAGGTAAAATGACAAAAATTCCCTTGTATGCAATGCACATGACTGGATTTAACAGAAAAAGTTAACTCAAGTTAGTGGAAAAGACTAAATGTGTGCAAAAGTTTCAAACAAAGAACATCCGGTATAATTTTTAAAGCCAAAGGACATAACCTGCAATTTTTTATAAAATTAAAGGACATAATTTGTAATTTACTCTAAACAATATAAACATTTTAATGCCCTTTTTAAATGTTTTTTAAATCAATTAAACACTTAAACTATACCTTAGAAAACTCCAAAACTTAATGTAGTTGATAAAGAACACCGTTCCCAGCAAATATTGGCTAAACGCCGTTACAATCATCATTTGACAAACAAATTAAAATAGAGAAAAAAAATTAAGTCAAAAGTTTAGTGGCAAAACTTGATTAGATGATAAGTTTTGTAAGTCGTAAACCACTAAAGAATGAAAAGTATGTGGTCCTACTTATGTGTAAATCCTGGCCAGAAGTCTCTAACAGCTCTTGGTCGCGGGGACCTTGATGGTCCGGCACAATGTCGTAAGTAGGCGTCATCATTTGAGTTCCACACTCCATAGAGTATGTTGGCATTATCGGCCTAGGTGGCGAGCTCGATGAGTCTACGTAGACGATGATTGCTTTCCTCTTACCATTCAATGCCATTACTTTGCAGATCTTAGGGCGCACAATATATAAGAAGTTAGTATGTAAACATTTAAGCAAGTATATAAAAAAAATATAAGGTTGTTTGGAACTCTATTTTTCTTTCTATATACCCTAAGTCCTACATGTTGAACCTATTAGTGTGTGAGTTGTTTTTAGTTTTTAGATATTGCGGTTAGCCTAGGTGTCTATACCTCTACGACTTTAATTCGCTAAAAACGTTGGCTCTGATACCAGTCTGTCACAACCCGATTAGGGGCTAGGCTTGAACACTGATACCAACCAAACGCTGAGGAAAATAACAATATATTACATACTTGGACTAAACGTCCAATCCCAAATACATGTCTTGAAAAGAAAACAAACATAAATTAAAGTTACAACCAATTAAAGATCTATTTGCCTAAACGCATATTCTTCTAGCTTCAATGTGGTTGTACTTTATAGTGATGTACGTAGATGTCTCCTTCCTGATTAGTACCTGAATTGCATACTCATAATATTTCAACAAAATTGTTGGTGAATTCATGCGTTTAAGACAACAGACACAATAAATAATTATGGTGCATATTAGATAAGTTCATAATCAACCCTGTGCCCACAACCTGTGGACATCTAGAAATAATATTCCCCTAACCCATACCCCTTATTGTTATGGGCTTAATCACTCATGTCTGCCAACATAAGTTTAAAACTGTTAAACAGATATACGTCACAAGATATATATCACCATTCTATGATTATCATTCGATGGGAGGTTGTCCCGGTTACGTCGGGCCCATGGTGTGCGGGGGTTTCACCATATTGTACTACCCATATATTCACTGGTTCCAAAGGAGTTAATGATTGTGTACTAAAGTTCGAGGATTCGTTATGGCAGCAAAAATGGCCTTATTCAATTATTACACCAAGTATAAAATAGTTTAGGAGTATGTATCCCATGTCCCCAAAATGTGTATATAAATAATTTGTAAAACGGGGATCACATGAACTCATCTTGTAGTAGCTCGTAGGCGTTGTAATCGGTTGTATACACCAAGGCCCTATGTTTAGAACAATGTGTTACTAACAATTTAAATATCATAGACGAGTCCATACGTTTTGGTGTCCTAAGATGATGTTATACACCATGTCCAAAAACCCGTTGTTATTTAGTTTATTTATACCGTTGACCATTTGGTGCAATGGTAGCCCCAAGACTTCGCATAGTGGAGGTCTTGGGTTCGAATCCTGGCCACAACAAAAAATGGGTCTGTGGCCAGGTCAGAGGGTTCCTCCTGTGGTAGCCTGCCCTAGGTGTTGCCCCGGGGAAACCCAATTATCCTAGAATATTTAGGTGTTGCCGTTCAAAAAAATATTTAGTTTATTTATCGTATTAGTTATCAACAGTGTTGTAAAAATCGCTAGGCGCTAGTCGGGCGGTGGGGTGGGGCCTAGGCGGGATTAATCGGGGCCTAGGCGGGATTAATCGGATTGGAATTTTTATATGTAAATTTCAGTTTTTTATATATATACACACATTTTTACATGTAATTTTTATAAAAATGGTCATTTTTATATATATACACACATTTTTATATGTAATTTTCATAAAAATGTTCATTTTTAAACCACACCAAAGGTTTTCGCCGGAATTTGGCCGGAAAGTTCAGGTTTTCGCCGGAAATTTCAGGTTTTCGCCGGAATGTTCGCCGGAATCTGGCCGCCTAGGTCCGCCTAGGACCGCCTAGGACCAAAATTCCTCCTTAGCCGAGCGCCTAGCGATTAATCGGCGCCTAGACGCGATTTTTACAACACTGGTTATCAATGCATAAGTTTAGGTTAATCATACATATATAGTAAGGTAATAATATTATGCCATTATAGTTCTTAGTTATAATATAAGTTATATATATTTATATAAAGAAATGTAAGGTAATATTATACTAATACTGTTTTATATTAACATGTTGTTTTTGCCAAAATATAAGTTTTCGAAGGGGTTATTGAATATAGCTTAATATTATTTGGGATAATCAAAATAAGTGCCATACTTAGGATATATAAGTTAAAGTTTCTGGAAAATATAAGTTTTTAGAACGATTGTATTATTTTGTTAATTTCAATTAATAAACTAACGTTTTAAAGCGTTTAAATGATATATATTATTAAGCAATTAAAATTACCTTAAAATTTCTAAGTTATATTTTTTTACAATAGGTTATGACTCGTAAGGCATGCTAAAATTTTTTATATAAATATTTCATATATTTTTCTATTTTTAACGCATTTAATTGTCTAAAGATGACCTAAATTCTTATTAATTATTAAATAAACTTAAAAATTCAATTTTATATTTTCTACAGGCCTAATAAAGTATATGTAAGTTCTAAAATTAGAATATTTTAATTTTGGTCAGATTCACTAATTATTAAAAATTAGATTAGTTACAGGTTTATTTTACGTACATCGCGTTTCATATAATTTTAAGACATGCACCTAATTTATCATTTTTCCTAGGTTTAGAATAGTATTATGAAGTTTTCTGCAAATTGTTATATTTTTCTGAGTTCTCTAACTATTTTTCCTAATTTATGACTTTAAAACTCGTTTTAAATCGTACGGTTGTTTAAAAAGACGTTTTTGAGCGTTTCTTTTTGGAAAACTCTTTATTTGGGAATTATGTCCTAAGGAAAATCTGAGTTTGAAAGTTGGGAAAAATGTCGTTTTTGAATAAACAACGTTGTGGAATTCGTTTTCGACGATTTCACAATGGTTTTTCAATAGTTTTAGCTAGTTTTTCAAGTTTTTAGCAATGGGTTGTTATGAAATAGAATTAAAAACATTATATACTGTAAATTTATTAACTTTAATGGTTTGGACAATGAGGTGGTCATATGTGGCTATAAATGTGACAAAATTTAACGTTAAAAACCGTAGGGTTATCGGGTAGTTTACGTACCTTAACATAGGCTGGGTTTTTAGCATGATCGGGGGCTCCAACAAGAGTGTTCAACTTCTGGAATAAATCATATTTCAAAGGGGCTATGTAAAAATTTGGACGGAACGATAAGTTGACCGTTTAAGGTGATAATACGAGTGATCAAGGTTTCTCATGCGCAAACCATTTCGGGTGGATCAAATGAGTGTGCTTAAGGTGATAATACGAGTGATCAAGCCTCTTAATAGTTCATTCAACCTCTTAATGGTTCAGCATAAAAACCATGCTGAATCATTCAGAGCTGTTAATGGTTCAGCTCTTAATGAACCAAACAACCCCATATAATTTAAAATCCGGTTTTTAGAGTTTTGCAATTCCATTTTTCGATTTTAAGATTTTCAAAAGCTAAATGTGTGTCAAGTCTTGATCAAGTCATCAGTGGTTATATCATCACCAATGGATAGGGCTATCCATGGTTGATTATATGAACGAATTGGACAAGGAAAACCCGATGATTCGGGTGGATCAAACGAGTGTACTTACTTGTTTACGTGGGCTTTGTTTGGGACGGTTCGCGTGTTCTTCTTCTTCACTATGGGAGTAAACGAATCTGAAAACAAGGAAATAGGGATGGGTTTTTCTAGACAGAATATGTACCTAAAGAAGGTATGTACACTAGAGTTTGGACGTGGAGGAGTTAGCAACTTACATGGATTCAAGATGGTTCGAATGCCTGAAGTTTCCTCACCAAAATCCAAATTCCAGGAGGGTATGAATACGGGTATAAACGAGCCAAGCCGGCTCGTGAGCTACTCGAGATCGGCTCGCGAAAAACTCGAATCGAACCGAGCTTAAACGAACCCGAGCCTAAAAATAAGCTTGTTTAATAAACGAGCTCAAGCCCGAGCTTCACTAATCGAGCTCGAGCCGGCTCGCGAGCCTAATTGAGCCTATTATTTATATAATTTTTTAATTAATATATTAAATATATATTTATAAAATAATAATTAGTATATACAAAATTATGTAAAAATAACTAAATATTATATATATTATGTTATATATAAAAATTATATTAAAATTTATATAAAAATAATTATAAATATATATAAATTAATTAATAAGTAAAAAATGAGCCTAGCCCGAGCCGAGCTCGAGCCTGAAAAACTACCCACGAGCCGAGCCCGAGCTTTATAAATAGAGCTCGAATCTAGCTGAGCTCGAGCTCGAGCTCACAGTAAGTTAAACGAGCTCGAGGTCACAATAAATAGAGCTTAGTCGGGCTCGGGCTCGGCTACACCCCTAGGTATGAAGGCTGTTTTGAACTCAGTAGTTTGCTCGGAGGATTCTTTAGGGTTTAGATAGTGAATTCGTATGGAGGGGTGTGATGGAGATTTTTGTAGAGATTAAGTCCTTGCATGAACAAGGAGTGGTTGATTGAGGATTTCAATCTCTGCGCGCCATGAAAATATACGCTCCATCTCTCGGGCTTGTCAATTTTCAGAATATCTAGGAAGATTATTTAGGGTTTGACTTTGATTAGGAGATTTGGTAGGATTCTTTGCAAGATATTAAAAGATATGGATGGATAATAAAAAAAAGAAGAGTAAACTGCGATTTTTGTCCCTATGGTTTGGTCAAAATTGTCACTTTCATCCAATAGTTTATTTTCTTGCATCTGGGTCCTCATGGTTTTAAAATCTTGCCACTTTCATCCAGTCAGTTAACACCATCCATTTTTCTCAGTTAAATAAAGGGTATTTCAGGCCTTTTACATTTTTGTTTTATTTCTTCATTTTTTACTCTCATTTAATCATCCCTAATTTAACCTCTCATTTAATCATCCCCCTTCTGCCCTTCTTCCCCTTTTCCTGACCAAGTTTCCAGCGACAACACTAGGTTTCCAGTGACACTTTTTTTGTATGTTTTAGACAAGTTTTAACAGCCATATGATTATGAAATACTAGCAGTGATGATCTAGGGTTCATAAATCATAATCAAACAATATACCTCTTGATCGCGGAGGTGATTACGAGAAGAAAAGACAAACTGACAGTATACCTCTTGATCGCGGAAGTGATTAACAGAAGAAAAGGCAAATTGTGGATGATTAAATGAGAGTAAAAAAAATGAAGAAATAAAACAAATATATAAAAGTACTTAAATACCCCTTATTTAACTAAAAAAAATGGATGGTGTTAACTGACTGGATGAAAGTGGCAAGATTTTAAAACCACAAGGACCCATATGCGAGAAAGCAAACTATTGGATGAAAGTGACATATTTGACGAAATCACAGGGACGAAAATGACAGTTTACTCAAAAAAGAAATTTTGAAATGTGGGGAGGGTCTTTGGACGGCATTTGAAAGAATAATAAGGGAATTGTATTGTTAGTTTGTAGGAATTAATTAAATGTGAAGAAACTAATCTAGTCTTTTAAAAAATTGATTTGTTTAAAGGTTTTAAATTAAATAAAAGAACTAGGTAATTAAATCTTATGTATAATTGATTAATATAGTTATATGTAGGAATTTTTAAACATATTAAATGGTATATTTTATAAAAACATGGATTTTATATAAATCCATTTAGCATTTATTTAAAATGTATCACTAGGTATTATTTTTAGTACTTATAAATGCGAGACATTAATATTCACTTTTATGTAAGTATATACTTAGTTATTATTAATTATTGTTCTTATTTTTATAAACGGATCATCTTATACCAGTGTTCGGGATTTATAGATACGCGAGTACGCATAATTACTCATGTGTAAGGTTCTACTTATATAATTATAAGTTCGTAATTTATGTAGATAGTATTTATTTAAGTAGTTCTTAGTGTAATATGTTGCGTATGGTATGTCCCCTAGTTCCGTACTGGAATCAAGTTATGTATGATTAGAACCGTAATTATTACGTATAACCGTTCGTGTTTTAAAGTTTGTTTATATTTAATGGGTTTTTGGGCCAAGCCCAATAACTCATGTATGGACTAAGCCTAATAACTCATAGATGGGTCAAGCCCATTGGGCCTTGTTTGTAACTACTTATTATGCCATGAATTTCTATACCGGTACCCATCTATGTCTGTGTCACTTATGTCTCCTATAATAATAATAATAAAAAAATATAGCCCTAAAATTCGGGGTTGTTACAAACATGAACAAGGAGTGTATGTTAAGTCTAAAGAAGGATCACTACTGATTATAGGAGTCTATGTAGATGACTTGCTTGTAACTGGAAGTAATCTGGTGGAAGTTGAAGCTTTTAAGCAGCAAATGAAGTCTAAATTTGAAATGACAGATTTGGGTTTATTGTGTTACTACTTGGGGATAGAAGTTGCACAAAATGTAGAAGGAATTGTGATAAAGCAGTCTGATTATGCTAGTAAGGTAGTGAAGATGGCTGGGTTGGAAGAATGCAATGAAACAAAGGTACCTATGGAACGTGGGCTGAAACTGTATAAGACAGAAGGTGGACCAGAAGTGAATCCAACTGAATATAGGAAGCTAGTGTGTTCTTTGAAGTACTTAACTCAAACAAGACCAGACTTGAGTTATGTAGTGGGCTATTTGAGCATATTTATGAAAGAGCCCAGGGAAGCACACTTAAAAGCAATGACACATTTGATTAGATATGTCAAAGGAACACTGAATTTTGGCATTAAGTATGGCAGAACAGAAGGAGGTAATCTTGAAGGATATAGTGATAGCAATCATCTTACAGATAATGATGATGGCAAGAGTACCTCAGGAAATATGTTTTATTATAATGGGTCTTTAATCTCTTGGTTTTCTCACAAGCAGCAAACAGTGACATTGTCTAGTTGTGAAGCCGAATTCACGGCTAGAACCTTTGCTGCGTGTCAAGGTGTTTGGTTACATGGGTTACTTGAGGAAATCATTAGAAGAAAAAAGGAATTTGTGGTGTTGTATGTGGATAACAAATCAGTAATAGCTCTCATGAAAAATCATGTCTTTCATGGAAGATCAAAGCACATAAACACTATATACCATTTCATAAGGGAGTGCATAAACACTATATACCATTTTAACTAACGCTTTGCCTAGAGTGAAATTTGGTGAAATGAGGTTTTTGTTGGGGGTTGAAGATGTAAAGACTGGAGCTTGAAATTAGGAGGGAGTTTTGTTGAAGTTTTGGTTTGTTTTGTAATTTCAAGTTGTTGAGGGACTTAGTTTGTAATTATGGTATTCTTCTTTGTATAAGTAGTGAGGTTAGTTTGTTTAATTTGTTAACACCTCCAAAGTTAGTTTAATAAAGTTCTAATTTCCCTTGATTATTCGTTATAATTTTCTATTAATTCTGGTTACGTGCAATAGTTGAGTCATATTAGTTAATGAGTTGATTAAACATTAAACATAATAGATGAGTGTTTTCCAAAATACAGTTTAAAAGTTACAATAAATGAACTTGCTTTTAAAAACTAGTATAGTTTTTAAAATAGCGAATTACAAATTACGTCATTTAAGTATTACCTAAATTTCAGAATACGTCCTTTAACTAAGAAAATTACAGAAAATGTCCTTTATGTTTAAAAACCTTGCACGTTACGTCCTTTAAACTAACGGGCGTTAAGTTTCACCGTTAAATCCAGTCATGGTGAGGGTATTTTCATCCATTTTCCATTTTAATTAAGGCAATTACAAATTACGTCCTTTAAGTATTACCCAAATTCCAGAATACGTCCTGATGTCGCCGAGACAGTCTATAAAAACTATAAATAAAAACCTAATATAGACTCCTAAGTAATACTCTAGAATACGTATGAACTAGACTCCACTGATAGACAAGTGTACTTATCAAGTGTAGCACAGCTTAATGGTAAACCAGATTATCGAACCCTAGAGACACTGAATAACTAAACTAGACTCTGACTAGAAATACAAATATTGGTTTGGGGGGTTTTCTATAAACTGTTGATTAAAAGTAAAGAAAACAGACGAACGACTCTTACAATCAAACAAAGACTCGGGAATATTAGGAATGAGAAGGACACCACCTAGGTCGGAATCCTACTTGCAAAGCTAAAACTTCTACCTGCTATGGAAACAATGATGGATCTGGGTATCTAAGGATAACAACTCTAGACAACCTAGTGGATCCCTAATAACTCTCAAGGTGTCACCAAAAGGAAACTCCAAAGATGTACAACGCTCACCAGATAATCGGATTACCTTTCAGTCTCTCCAACGACAATACTGTACCTTACAGACAGAATACCTCTCAGTCTCACTGTCCACAATACATCAAGGATGCACAAGGTAATCTCAGAACAAAACACTATGATATGGACTAGCAACAAATACTAAGAACCTAAGGAAACTTCATCTCAGACAGTTTACACTCAGAATCCTAACACTGAAGACTAATCGACAACCTCTCACCTTTCGGGTATCGATATAAGAAGAACACTTAGATCTAACCTACTCTTAATCACCGTTCCTATGGAATATTACGTCTAGCAAACCATCAAACAATCATAAACACACAGTCTATGATCTAGATACACTACTCAAACTGAAAGGCAGCATAAGGAACTATAATTAATCACAAATCAGATTAAAGCATGCAAACACATCATAATAATTGAACTAAGATCGTTACAAAATCATCAAACCATCAAACGAATCCATAAACCGAATAAAAATCCAAACTTTACTAAGTATTCATCAAAGACCTAGGCAATATCAATTGTTTAGCCTAGAATCATACTTAAAACATCCACAACAGAAGTAAAAGACAGAGTCATGGTCTCAAACAAAAAAATCAAAGACAATCAAGGAAGAATTGAAAACCGAATACGTTAAATCTAACAAACCAGGAGTCTAAAGCCTCAATCTTGCACTTCAATTGCCTTCTCTAATCTCAGAATCACCCAATGACCTCCTCCAGACGGCTGAATATCGATCCCCTTGAATAATAGCTTTCAAAATCTATTTAATTGATCGATTAGGGTTTTTGAGGAATTTTTCCAATTCTCGCGTACCGCGAGACATATAGCCTGGCCCTTCGCATACCGCGAAGGCCAAAACAGTCGGGGTGGATTTCTGGTTCTCTCGCGTACTGCGAGATTTTCTTTCTCCTCTCTCGCGTACCGCAAAGACTAGAATTTTCAGATTTTCTTCTTCTTTCTCCCGGCTTTCCTCTCGTGCTTGATTTCTTCATGATTTAGCTTCATATTCCATACGAGCACCTGCAACTACAATAAGGACTAAGTACCAGCTAAAACTACCACAAAACGAATACAAAACTAAGTAAAATTGTACAAAATACATGAATAAAAAGCATGTGTTTTGTAACACATCAAATATCCCCACACTTAAACTTTTTTCTTCCTTGAAAAAGTCTGTAATGGAATCATAACTGGAAAATAACTTAACAACCTTATTAACTCATTAGCCAAATATACTCAGGCGTTAAAAAGCAATAATCGGTATTTCTGTCTGATTAAACCTAACCACCAACTTTCAAGCCCCCGTTTTGTGTTTTATTTATTTCATTACAAAGTTATCATTCAATCTATGGGCCTCACACTCAAAAGTTACAGCTCTACCTAATCCCATCTCAAGGTCATGTCTAGGCCCGGGTTAAACCGTATAGATTTCCCACCACGATAAATTAAAATTTACATGTTTTAGAAATTAAGGTGAATTAATGGATGAATGGATGAAAATGAGCATTAACTTAAACAATTGAACCTTGTCTAGAGGCGTTTCAACCAAGTCGTTATCCCGAAGGGTAACACATAGACTACAGTTCTAATCAATGAAGCACTTATAAATCCAACCCAATGGTGTTTCAATCAGGCTGGAACCCGACGTGTGACATGTAGGCGAAACTTAGATTTCTAAATAATTAAGCTCAAGCATAATGGAATTATGGATTGCGGGCGCCACCGAATCTCGGATTTATTCTCATAAAAAGATTGGTGTGCCAAGAAATTTCAAAAACCTCTAAATTTTAGCTTAACATGGTACCTATCACCCTTTGTTGACAATTTCAGTTTTATCGACACCCCTAAGATGAGTACCCACAAGATATCATGGTTTAATTCAATTAATTATCTAATCGACACTCACAGGCTATTTAAGCTTTCAAATTGGCTGGGTCTACCAAAACATCACAATTCAGATGCGTTTTCAACTATTTATTTCATTAAATTCAACTGCAGTTTCCAGTTCTACTATCATTTTCCATTTGTTATGCAAAAACTTTTACTTTCAAAGGACATTTTTTCAAAATTTTCAATTTTTTTGTATTTTTGTATTTTTATAAAAGAAAGAAAATAAACTAAGCAGACTCACTAAGACGCAGTCTCCCATCCTCACACTTGAAACAAACATTGTTCCCAATGTGAACCGAGAAACAACAGAAAAAATAGAAATACAAAAATAATCTGGGAAGACTTAGCTGGTAATGTAACAGTGAATGGTGTCCAGCTTCACTCATCCATGTGTACAATCGTATAGCATTTCATTCACGGCTGCACAACACCCTGTCGGGTTGCCTTTACAAATATAAGATAGCATCGACCCCGCCCGAATGGAGATTGAGTACGGGCGGAGCGATCAATACCTGCAAGATAAACCTCAAACAAACCTTCAGCATCAAACTGACTCAAAATACAGACTCAAAGAAAAATAAAAGACTCTACTGACTCAACAAGACTCGAGATAAAACAGGGATATATATACCTGATGGATGACAAACACATAGACATGAATATCAACAGCAAGTCGAATCAACTTGAACGACCCCTCGGTTTCCCACGGTAGGTGGTGGTAGATGGATATTATAGATGATGGGTGGTGGATGATGAAGGATGGTAATGGTAGGTGATGATGAGTGAGTGGTGGTGTAATGGCGAAGGTGACGGGGATGGGAAACCATAGGAAATAAAGGATGTGGACCAGGGAGCCCCCGCGTACCGCGAAGATTAGGGTAGCACTCCTCGCGTACCGCGAGGAGGCAAGATCTAAACCGGCCACATTTTCTATCTGTCGCGTACCGTGAGGGACTCCCCCTTGAGATTCGCGTACCGCGAGAGGACCATGTTCATAGAAAGTTAATGTAACGAACCAAAATCCGGGTTTCATTATAAATATATTTATATTCAAATAAATATTATGGTGAAAATAATATTTTAGAAATAAGTTGAAACAAGTGGGTTTCAAGTTAGTAATGAGATTATATTAGTTTTTAACTAATTATGGAATAAAATGGGTGAAATGGAAGTTGAGGGGCTAAAAGTGTAAAATTGCAAAATCTGCCATATTTGACTAGTGAAAGTCAAAATTGAACCTCATTTGTGGTGTTTTGGTCGATGCTTGCAAGAGAAGAAGGAGAAAAAGGAGAATCCGATCAAAAACAAAATTAGAGGCTTGCATGCTCGGGATTTAGAGTGTTGATTCACACAATACCTTCCTAACATCAAGTAAGTTCCTCCTTCATCTCTTGAATCCACCATTTATAGTTTTCTTGGTGGGTTTTGGGTAAAATTCAAAATTTTGAATGCATATGGTAAATTGGTGTTAGATTGTTGATAATCTAGCTAAACTAAAGGTAAAGAATGGTGATTAACATCCTAGAACCCTTTGATTTTGATTATGAGAAGTTAGGGTTTATATAGAGAAATTTGGGGGTGTTTGGATTATGATGATAAGATGATGAATTAATGATGATTAAGTGTTTATATGATGTTAGACATTTGAGCAAACACCAAATTAACCTAATGATTTAAATTGAATGAAAAATTTATGTTAAGGTAAGGATAATGAAACTCAAGTAGGTGAGTTTGGGGCGATAGAGGGTGTTTGGATATAAGTATAACTCAAACGGGTCAATTTGGGTTGGAAATGGGAAGATTGGGTTGTGAACCCAATTATAATGTGATTTTATTGTATGTTAGATTACTAAACTAGGTGTATATGTTTAGGTAATCAAATTGCAAAACTTGAAGGTGGTGTGGAGTTTTCTAACCCGAAAGGTAAGTGCTTTTGCACTTACTTAGTATTGATGATAAATAGTGTGATAGGCAATGTTGTATGCATAATTTTTTAAGTGATATGAATGTGATTGAATGTAGTTGTAATTGTATTTCTATAATGGATATGTGGTAATGAGGTTATGGTTTAAATACCATAATGGAAATGAGGTTATGGTCTAAGTACCATAATGGAAATGGGATATGAGGTTATGATCTAAGTATCATAATGGAAATGAGGTTATGGCCTATGTGCCATAATGGAAATGGAAATGTGTTAATTATGAATGATAAATGAAAAGAATGAAACTTGTAGGTGAAATGCAAGTGATATGTAACCTAATGACAAATTGGGTGGAAACGGGTCAAATGAGTGAATGGATGAAAACGAGTAGTATTTACTTATTTGATATGTTTTATCTTCATTGCTAATGGTGTTAAATGTGGTGTTATGTAGGAAAAGCTTCGGGATAGTCAAGGTCAAGTCTATGGCGAATGTTGGGTTCTCGTATTGATGTGTTAGTATTTACACATCTTTTTGGCACAAAACTTCAGTCATTTAATGATCAATTCTTGGTTATTGTCAACGTTTAGACACTTATTTGCTTCATTTCCTGTTTTGTAGGTTTTTGTGAAGCTTGGTGAATAAACAAGAAGATTCCAGGATAAACAAGTGAAGTTTTAGGGTTTCTGTGATGGAGGCACGGTCGTGCCAAGCTCCAAAACCCTAGGCACGGTCGCGCCCACATCTGGCACGACCGCGCCAAGCCAAATTCCAAGGCACAACCGTTCCTTGGCCGCCCACGGTCGCGTGTCATCTCGTGAGTCTGAACAGCCGTACGTCCTCGATCAGTGGTACCCAATGGAAGCTACGGATCGGTCAAACCTCTGTCACACGGTCGCGCCAAGACCTAAACACGACTGCGCCCATGTCTTAGGCACGGTTGTGCCTTCTCTCCTGGCATGGTTGTGCCTCCCCTTTTCTACTTAAACAGAACTTAATTCTCATTCAGACATTCAGCAACCCAGGGGAGAAACCTACTGTTCCAGCTCGAGTTTTCTTTGTTCCAGCCATATTTCAAGATTCTTGGAGAGGATACAACATCAAGAGGATCACCATACATCAACAACAACATCTAGGCTTGGAGGAGTGGTTTGATTCTTGTTTTCATATCATGTTTCTCACTATTTTTCCCTGCTTATTTGTAATTTTGATGCTCATGATGAGCTAAAACTCCTGTTCACTTTGGTTTAGATGAAGTTTAGATACATTTGACAACATTCATGGATTATTGGCAATTATTGTGTTAATGTTATGACAACCGTATGATTATTCTTTGATGAAATTATGTATTCAAGTATTTTGAGTTGTTTACAAGACTTGTATTTGTGTATGTCATATTATGTTGGAAAACTTATGATTTATGCTCATATTCATGGATTGGTGTATGTAATTATACTAGTTTATAGCATTTGACTAGGAATGGTGAATGAAGTCTTGTTTATGAATCATTATATTTGTATGTGTAACCTTATGCTTATGTTTGGAAAGACAAAGTATTTGTTATGATGTGTCATATTTAGTATTGTGTTTATCTAGGAATTGTTGACACATCCTCATAATTGATATAATCTTTATATGAACATTGTATGTTAGAGGAATGCATATTGTTGTCTAAATTAATCAACTTGAGGTGGATAGTGTGTTGTTCATATTATCTTTCCAACTAGTTGTTGGATTAGTGTACCTTAATCGGAAGCTAGTTCAATCTTTATAAACATTGACATGATTATTAAACACGTGAGCCTCATTGTATGACTTTAGGTGGTTGGTTTGTGTAATTCATGCTAACTTTCCGAATAGTTATTTGATTAGATATCTGATTAGATATCTTTGACGAGAATTTAGTCAATTTATGTATCGTGTATTTGCCATATTTCTATGAATGTATTGAATGTATTCTAAATGGATTCGACACCGAAGTGATATTTTCTCCTTGATTGTTTGATTTGTGACTTTAGTCTAGTTTTATATTCTCACATATTAGTTTAGTTAAAAATCAACTTAAACATCTTTTACCCATATTTGATTGAATCTTAATCCCGGTTTATCATCGCATCCCACCGTATCCACGGATTGATATCCGGTTCTTACCTTTACTATATTGCTATCCGACGGGTACACTGCCCGGTGTGTGTGATTAGTATTTGGTGAAAACCCTTTTTAAAACTAATTGTGTAAAATACTTATAAAAATATATATATAGTTTACACGCATCACGTATGCACATTTTGATGATTTTGGGATGCAAATTGAAATCCTCGAAAGGGATGCAAATTTGAAACAAGAATTGATGTTTTGGTGTACATTTTGGTGAACGAATATTTGGTCAAAAAACTAAGTGTTTGGGATATTTTTGGTTATGTTGAAATGGTAAAAAAAATGGAAAATTTGGCTAAGTGTTGGAACTGGGCAAAAATCTTAACTCTCTGTTTGCCGGGCGTTTTCGCGTGTCGCGAAGACCTGTCCTTGGCCTTCCGGACTTGTGTTTTTGGGACTCCCTCGCGGCACGCGAAGGGAGGGCCCAGAATTTCGCGACACGCGAACAGTAAAAAAAATAAAAAATTCTTGGGATAAATGCTTCCGCGTGTGTAAATGTTTATTATAACAGGTGTTTGATATTAAGGGTGTTACCGTTAAGATGGTTTTTATATTTAGAAAATTTTTGACCTCTAAAACTTTTTCTCCCAATTTCTTAAAAACTTGTTCCATTGATAAATTAAAGTCCATACGTACCCGGAACATCGTTCTTGATGATTTTTCTCACCGAATTAGATGCAAATCCCTGCAAAACATGACACAAACAAAGACACGCACACCGAAAAGCACAAAAATGACATGAAAATAAAACAAGATCTATACAAACTATACACCCGGGCATTGGTCCGAGAGGCACTTAAGCCTAATCAGGAGGTTTCTTTTTAATCCTAAACGGAACCGTTATCATCTGACGCGGCTTTTCTCCTCCCCTTAGTACCAAATCACTACCAAGCTTTGCACAAACACGACTGCTTTCTCTCACATCCTTCCACCAACACGTATACCTACCAGGTCCAAATATAACCTGCATCAAGTACCCGAGGAGTTTTTACCCCTAAACATCCCCACTCTTGGGGTTTGCACAATCCTTAAATCATGTGTATCACTCAGTTTTCAGATTTTCTTACTGGGCGACCTTATCCCCTCAGAATGAACAACGGTGGAGGGTAAATGCTCGGAATGGGATATCACTAACGGCGTGGCCTTTACACTCTCACTAGGATCATCGGGATCCTCCACTATCTCTAACTTCCCCACACTTGGGGTTTGCCAAATCATCTCCTCCAGTTCTGCCATCATCTCCTGCATATCAATGGGTGCATCATCACAGTCATCATCCGACTCATTCAACAACTCCTCTAACTCCAGCGCCCAATCAGATGGCTCTCCTAACTTAGGATCAGGCTCACCTACATCTATCTCTCCTGGATCAGAGTCCCTATGGTCACCTATGCAGGCATCAATCATGCAAACTAAATTGCTCTGTTTAGCATGCCCCTTCACAGGTTTCATAGCATCGAAAGTAACAGACTCATCCTCTACACAAAGTGTGAGCTTCCCATCAAAAACATCGATCAATGCCTTGGCGGTGCGCAGAAATGGGCGCCCGAGGATGAGTAGGACTCTGTCATCCACATCCATATCCAGGATAACAAAATCCATGGGGAAGACGAATTTATCTACTTTCACTAAAAGGTTCTCCACTATTCCCCGTGGATACTTGACTGAACGGTCAGCCAAGGATATGCTCATGCGCGTTGGCTTAGGATCTCAAAGGTCTACGTGCTCGTATATGGAATAAGGCATCAGATTGATGCTAGCACCCAGGTCATCCAATGCGTGGTTCATAGGCAAACCGCCTAGCAGACACGGGATCGCGAAGTTACCCGGTTCTGCTAGTTTCTCTGACAGTTTGTTCTGCACCACCGCAGAGCATTTCTCACTTAGAGAGACTTTCAAGACCTCCTCCAGCTTCTTTTTGTTGGAAAGAAGATCTTTCAAGAAGTTAGCATATTTAGGCATATGCCGGAGGACCTCGATGAACGGAAGATTGGCCTTAAGTTGTTTGAACATGTTAAGGAAGTTGTCGTATTCCCTAACGTATTTATGAGGCATCCAGCGCGCTAGGTAGGGAACACGGCTAAGGTCAATCTCGGGGGTCTTCATCACCCCTTCACTCTTCTTCTCAGCCTTCTCGAGAGGTTTCTCCATCACTATCTCTTCGTCCACCGGCTCTTCTTCTTCTTCCACCGGTGGCTCCTCCCTCTCTTCTGCTTTTCGACTACTGCTCATCACGGCCATCACTGCAACATTAGAACCCTTACAGGCCGCAGATGATTATCTCTGCTTCTCCTTGAAATTCTTCGTGATGTCTCCTACCGTGCGTTGCAGATCTTGGAATGCAGATTGCTGATTCTTTAATAACTTGTCATGTGCATCCAAACTCTGCTGAGTCTCCTTGTCTCTTGCTACTAGATGGGCAAGCATCTGGGTCTGAGTTTCCGGCATCTCCTCTGTCACACCTCAAGTTTAGGACACCCCGAGCGTGCGACCGAATATTGGTACCTGCTTCTCATTTTATCTCATCAGAGATTTATAAACATAGCAGAATATTTTTATAACTTAGGATCTTTTCAAAGACGGGGAATCTCATGTTTCATTTCATTATAACACGGATAAACCCTGATATTGTACACAAACGTTTAATTTACAAAACCAAGGTTTTTACATGAGCCATTTCTTTCAACTGATGTCTAGGGTGGACGTTCCCTATTTCATGACATCATTTTCCTTGTCATCATGTGGCTAATCAAAACATTTCATCCTTGGTTACCTGTAAAAATGTTTGAAAATATTTTATTGGTGAATACAAGTATATTGGAATCATAATCTGACAAGCGTGAATAAATAGAACAATTTGCCCATAGTTTCTGGTCAATTTACACAGCCAACGGACTAACCACCAGCCACACTAGGGACCTTGGATATATTTTTATGTCTGTCTGCCTTACACTTACTGCGATGGGCTGTATAACAACCAAGGATTCAACCCCTAGCCCTGTTACAGCGTCTCATCTGTAACACGTGTATATATACGTGACTCTATGGGCTGACTGCTATATAGTAAATCACCTTATGCAACGAATGGTTGTATAAATTCATTCGAGTTAGAGTATAATCAAAACCATTTTCTGTTTTGAAATCATTTTACAAAAATACAAGTATTCACCTTTTCAGAGTCTCAGCTTAATAGGCTTCTTAGAATGAGTATCCTAGTGGGCAGAGTCTATGCTTAAGAACTTTGTTTGGTTTCTTCAAATGAGCGTTTCATAGCTTCTCGTCTTTTTTTAGCGAACCGGCACTTCCGAAACTTAAACGTACTAGTGGGAATGGTTTTGGGAGAGTGGTATCAGTGGAAAGAGCTCTGGAAATCGAGTTGGGAGTGTGAAAATGGTCTAAACCTGAGCTTGCTATTTATATACAAGAATTGCGGCTGTGACGGACCGTTATGGGTGGTGACGGTCCTTCACCGATGGGATCGTAACGGACCTTTACCGATGGTGACGGTCTGTCACCGCTCTAGAGTTGCGAAGTCATCAGACACGTGTCATCGTTTGGTTGAATTGCGGCATGACGGACCGTTATGGATGGTGACGGTCCATCATAGGGTTTACATGAGTCAGATTCAGGCCATTAGTCACTGGACACGTGGCGCACTCTCATTCCACGCGTGGCCAACCCGTAACGGACCATTACGGGCTGAGACGGTCCGTTACCGTCCCGATTTTTCAAATTTTTCACTTTTGGTCCTTGTTCTTCTATATATTTATACTTCTAGTCCCTTAAATTTTATTTTTATAATATTTGGCACGAAAATTTTCCAAATGTTACATTCTCCCCACCTTTTGAATAATCTCGTCCTCGAGATTTACCGGAACAGGTGTGGGTATTTCTTTTTCATTTCTGATTCTAGCTCCCAAGTGTATTTAGGAGCACGTCTAGAATTCCATTTGACTTTTACGAGCTTTAATCTTTTCTTTTTCAACTTTTTAGTCTGACGATCTTCTATTTGTAGAGGTTGTTCTACAAATCTGAGTTTTTCATTTACCTCTATGTCTTGAAGAGGCATTATCAAAGATTCATCAGTTAAACATTTACGAAGATTAGATACATGGAATATGTCATGTATTCCACTCTTCTCTTCTGGTAATTCCAACTGATAAGCCACTGCTCCTATTCGTTTAATGATTTTGAAGGGTCCAACAAATCAAGGACTTAGTTTACCCTTCTTTCCGAATCGAACTACTCCTTTCCAAGGTGATACTTTCAATAACACCTTGTCTCTAATGTTAAATTCTAGTGGCTTTCTTATTTTATCAGCGTAGCTATTTTGTCTATCCCTTGCTGCTTTTAATCGTTCTTGTAGTTGAGCTACCTTGTCAGTGGTTTCCTGATTCAGGTCCTGATAATTGGTTTTCTCCTATATCAGCCCAGCATACAGGCGTTCAGCATTTTCTACCATATAAGGCTTCGAAAGGTGCTGCCTGAACGCTTGTGTGATAACTGTTGTTATATGAAAATTCCATTAGGGGTAGGTGATCATCCCAACTACCACCTAAGTCTATCACACAGGCTCGAAGCATATCTTCTAATGTCTGAATCGTTCTTTCACTTTGCCCATCTGTCTGTGGATGATAGGCAGTGCTCAAGTTCAGATGAGTTCCCATGGCTTCCTGGAAACTTTGCCAGAATTGAGATGTAAACCGACTATCTCTATCTGACACTATGGATAATGGCACTCCATGTAAGGATACAATCTCATTCACATTTACATGAGCCAATCTATCCACACTGAAGGTTTCTTTCATTGGGAGGAAATGAGCAGATTTAGTTAATCTGTCAATGATAACCCAGATAGTATCATTTCCCCGACTGGTTCGAGGAAGCTTGGTAATAAAATCCATTGTTATCATCTCCCACTTCCAAACTGGTATTTCTAATTGTTGCAGTAAACCAGAAGGTTTATGATGTTCTGCCTTTACTTGAGCGCAAGTAAGACATTTTGCAATGTATATGGCAATATCTTTCTTCATGCCAATCCACCGGAAATTTTCCTTCAGATTTTTATACATCTTATCACTTTCTGGGTGCATCATATATTTTGATTTATGTGCTTCTTCGAGTATTCTTTCCCGAAGATTTTCGATGATCGGAACCTAGATTCGTGTATTCATACGGAGTATTTCATTATCTCCTTTAGTTAATTGTTTAATCATGCTTTCCATTCCTTCTTTCTCTAATTCTTCTTCTGTTTGAACAGAATGTTGGGCATCTTTTAGTTGAGATATGAGATCTACACGAAGTTCAAGTCTGAGAGCACGGACCTGTTTAGGTTTCTCTTGCTCTTTTCTACTTAAGGCATCTGCAACAACATTTGCTTTACCTTCGTGGTAACAGATTTCACAATCGTAGTCACTTAAGATCTCTAACCATCTTCTTTGTCTCATGTTTAATTCTTTCTGACCAAAGATACATTTCAAACTCTTATGGTCAGTATAAACTGTAAATCTAACTCCATAGAGATAGTGTCTCCATAATTTTAGGGCGAAGATTATAGCACCTAACTCTAGATCACGAGTTATGTAATTCTTTTCGTTTGTTTTTAATTGACGAGTTGCATAGGCAATAACCTTTTTTCTTTGCATTAATACACAACCTAGACCGTTGTGAGAAGCATCACAATAGATAACAAAATCTTCATTGCCATCTAGCAAAGCCAGTATTGGTGCATGAGTTGGTTTTTCTTTCAGAGTTTGGAAAGCTTTTTCTTGATTTTTTCCCCATTCATACTTTACATTCTTACGATTTAAAGTAGTCACAAGAACTGCAATCTTTGAGAAATCCTGAATAAATTGTCTGTAGTATCCTGCAAGACCCAAGAAACTACGGACTTCTGTTGGAGACTTAGGAATTTCCCATTTAGATATAGCTTCAATTTTGGATGGGTCTACTTGAATACCTTTTGCATTCATTATATGACCCAGAAATTGTACTTCTCTAAGCCAAAATTCACATTTAGAGAATTTAGCATACAATTTCTCTTTTCTTAGAAGTTCAAGTACTATTCTGAGATGATTTCCATGATCTTCCGCATTTCTAGAATAAATAAGTATATCGTCAATGAAGACAATTACAAATTTATCTAGATAGGGTTTATAGATACGATTCATCATATCCATAAATGTGGTAGGAGCATTAGTAAGTCCGAACGACATAACCGTGAATTCATAATGTCCGTATCCGGTTCGAAAAGCAGTTTTAGAAATATATTCTTCTTGAACTTTCAGTTGGTGATATCCTGATCGAAGATCTATTTTTGAAAAATGGCTAGCGCCTTGTAATTGATCTAACAGATCATCGATTCTAGGAAGAGGATAATGATTTTTAATCGTTACTTTATTTAACTCCCAGTAATCAATGCACATCCGCATTGTACCGTCATTCTTTTTAACGAAAAGAATTGGAGCACCCCAAGGAGATGAACTTGGGCGAATGAATCCTTTTTCAAGCAATTCATCCAATTGATTCTTCAATTCCTTCATTTCAGTAAGGGCTAAATGATAAGGAGCTTTGGCAATAGGAGCCGTTCCTGGTACAAGATTGATTTTAAACTCGACTTCTCTTTTGGGTGGTATACCAGGTAATTCATCTGGAAATACATCTGCATAATCAGTTACTACCGGTACATCTTCAATCTTCTTTTCCTTTGTATAGGTAGAAATTTGCACCAAGTATGCAATGCATCCTTTCTGAAGGCATTTACTTGCTTTCATAATTGAGATGATTCCCAGAGGTTGATTTTGTTTGTCGCCATAGATTGTTAAAGATTTTCCAGAAGGAATTTGGATTTCTATAGCCTTTTTATCACAAACGATATGAGCTTGGTTACTGGCTAACCAATCCATTTCTAAGACAACATCGAATCATGCTGATGTCATAGGCATTAATTGTACATGTAAGATGTGTGCTGGTATTGTGATAGTACAATTATTTAGGAATTCAGAAATTTTGACTAAATTTCCTTCGGCCGTCTCTACTTCATAAATATTATCTAATGGAACTAAAGGCTTGTTTAATAGATTACAGAATTTATAATCTATGAAACTCAAATTTGCACCAGAGTCAAATAGTACTCTAGCATAAATATTGTTAATGAGGAATGTATCAGTGACTGCATCTGGGACAACTGCAGCATCACGAGTATTAAGTACGAAAGCTCATACATTTTTCTTGTTTCCTTCATTGGCCTTTGCCCCACTAGATCCTGCTTGATTAAGCTTTGGGCAGGATGATTTAAAATGGCCAGTCTCTTCGCAATTAAAACAGGAGATATTTCTCTTTCTTGGGCAGTTCTCAAACACATGCCCGGTCTGCTTGCAAAAGTGATAATAATTTTTCTTGAAAAAGCATTTTCCCGTATGCCTTTTCTTGCAAATCTTGCATCTGGGATAGAAAAATTGAATCCTCCTTTGGCAGGCTGGATTTTTCTTTTCCAAGGAGAATTATTTTTCTGATTCTCCGTAACTCTCTTGGCCACTTCCCTTGCTTTTCCCTCTTCCTGTTTTCTTATCATACCGTCAGTTAGAATTCCTCCTAACTGTACGGCAGATGCAATGGTCTGAGGCATAGTAGCCTTGACCATATCTCTGATTTCTCCAGCCAGACCCCAAATATATCTTTTAATTAAATTGGGTTCGGGGGTAGATAGATGTGGAACCAAACGAGCATACTCAAACATCTTGGAGACATACTCCTGATATTTAGTTCCTTCCAGACAGAGATTTAGAAATTTGGTTTCTATTCTATCTCGTTCATTAATGGGACAAAGTCTTTGAATTACCATCTCTTTAAATTCTTCCCATTACATGGCAAAGACCTTGTGTCGGCCCATGGCTTGAACAATGGAATTCCACCACTCTAAAGCTTCATTTTTGAATAAGTTTGATTAATAAAGCACCATATCCTCATCAACACATTTGCTGATGGAAATCACAGACTTAGTTTTCTCCAGCCATCTCAGGGCTGCTACTGCTCCCTCATTTCCAGCATATTCTAGAGGTTGACATGCTCGGAATGCACGGAATGTACATCCCTTCTTCCTCTTTCTTTTCTTGCTAACTTTTTCAGAATCAGAATTATAATTATCTCTGTTTGAACTATGGTTTTCTTCACGATGATTATTTTTAGATTCAACCAGTTTATTTTTCATTTTATCTTCCTTCATAGCTTTCAGAATTTTAGGAAGATCTTCTTCTATCCCTTCTGCAACCATTTTCTTTATTTCTGTCTTTTGTTGCAGTTGTTCAGAATTTTGGATTTGTTTTCCTTTTCCCCTTGTATTATAAGAAGGACCTCGTTTCAACATTCTATTCACAAGAGGAATTTTATTAATATTCAGAATATATTTTACAAATATCGGAAAGGAAATTTACATATAACCCTGGTTACGGACATTTTCTAGCATTTGTCTACAGATATTTTCTCTTTCCAATTCTGTTACTCGTTCCTGTAAGGCTCTAATATGATCATCATCCAAACTTTTCTCATTTTCTTGAGGATTTTGTATATTCGTAGGCTCATAGCACTCATACGACCTATTTGAACCTTCTCTTTCTTCTCCTTCAGGAACAAGATTATTTTCGTACGGGATTTCAGGTAGTCCCTGATAATAGTAAGGATTATAACATGGATTTTCTCCATAATCCTGATTTCGGCTTGCGGCTGTTAGAGCAGAATGAAAATTGTTGGAAGGTACATAAGGATTTTCCGGAGGTGTTAATTCTCCTAAGCTTCGATATGTACTTCCTGAATGTCTTGAACTTGTTCCAGTTTCTAAATCCCTTTCATTTGTAAGCTGAAATTCATATCCAGGGGGAGCATACTTTTGAACATAGAAGGGACCTTTTCCCTTCCCAGTCATCTGAATAGAACAAAAATACTTTCATTTATACTTTAGATTTTACATACTGCCATAATAATTTATCCGATTTATTATATTTAGTAGACTAGGGTGGTTATCGTTCTAGAGTAGTACCTCCAACTAAGTTGTTCCCAAGAAAGAATGACAGGTTTGGGAGAGATTTATACACCACTCTTTCCTTAGACAGAACATTTAGTTTGCCAGATAACTACATACCGGTCGGATGGTTACCCGTACGTCTAGTTATTTTACTCTTTCTTTTTATCGTTTCTTTTCTTTCTCCAGTTGACGAACCCTTTCCCTGAGCTGCCTTGATTCTTTCTTGACTTCATCAGTTTCTCTTAAGGCACGATCAAGGAATTCTATGGGTGTTCCAAGATGAGCTGAAGAATAATTATACTGAGGAGGGGGTTCACGAATACCAAATAATATGTCGTTGAACACATTATGATAAGGATCATCAGAACCATCAGTTGGTTCTTCAATATATTCTTTTAAAATTGTTAGAAGAGTATAAGGATTTTCCTCACCAATTGGATAGAGGTATGGGTCTTGAGTTTCTATTTCAAGTTCTGCTTCCTTTGGTATTTCTTGATATTTTTCTTCCATTTCTTCTGCAGACACATGCACATGCTCGGTCGGAGTTCGTACACGCATCCTTGGTTTAGCAGACCGACTAGGTCCAACTTCATTTATCTCTACCTGATTTACTGGAGGTGGAGTGTCAGTTCTCAAATTCTCAAAATTTGAAGTAGCTTTCATCCAGGATGAGCTAGATTGATTTTGATGATAAGATTCATTGTCAGAGACAATGATAGGATCAGAAAGGTATTCACCAGTATCAGGAATGATTACACGATTTTGCGTGAATCCCATAGGATGATAACGCTCTTCTTCAGATAGTCTGAAGATATAAGTATAGTAATTATTTCCAGACATCTGTATAGTTATCACTTAATTATTATAAAGTTCTACCTACTTTTCTCGCAAGCAGTCTACACTGGTTTAAGCTTAGATACCTTACCTGAGTATCTTAATTGCTCAAACCAAATAATATCATAATCAAGTTACAACTTAGATACTAATCTCTAGTATCTAATATGCTGAAACAAATGGCTCTGATACCAGCCTGTCACACCCCGGGTTTAGGATTCCCCGGGCGCGCGACCGAAGATTGGTACCTGCTTCTTATTTTATCTCATCAGAGATTTATAAACACAGCAGAATATTTTTATAACTCAGGATCTTTTCAAAGACGGAGAATCTCCCGTTTCATTTCATTATAACAGGGATAAACCCTGATATTGTACACAAACGTTTAATTTACAAAACCAAGGTTTTTACATGAGCCATTTCTTTCAACTGATGTCTAGGGTGGACGTTCCCTTTTTCATGACATCATTTTCCTTGTCATCATGTGGCTAATCAAAACGTTTCATCCTTGGTTACCTGTAAAACGTTTGAAAATATTTTATCAGTATAAATTGGTGAATACAAGTATATTGGAATCATAATCTGACAATCGTAAATAAATAGAACAATTTGCCCATAGTTTCGGGTCAATTTACACATCCAATGGACTAACCACCAGCCACACCAGGGACCTTGGATATATTTTTATGTATGTATGCCTTACGCTTACTACGATGGGCTATTTAACAACCAAGGGTTCAACCTCTAGCCCTGTTACAACGTCTCATCTGTAACATGTGTATATATACGTGACACTATGGGCTGACTGATATATAGTAAATCACCTTATGCAACGAATGGTTGTATAAATTCATTCTAGTCAAAGTATAATCAAAACCATTTTCAGTTTTGAATTCATTTTACAAAAATACAAGTATTCACCTTTTCAGAGTCTCAACTTAATAGGCTTCTTAGAATGAGTATCCTAGTGGGCAGCGTCTCTACTTAAGAACTTTGTTTGGTTTCTCCAAATGAGCGTTTCCTAGCTTCTCGTCTTTTTCTTAAGCGAACCGACACTTTTGAAACTTAAACGTACTAGTGGGAATGGTTTTGGGAGAGTGGTATTAGTGGAAAGAGCTCTGGAAATCGAGTTGGGAATGTGAAAATGGTCTAAACCCGAGCTTGCTATTTATATACAAGAATTGCGGTTGTGACAGACCATTATGGGTGGTGACGGTCCGTCACTGCTGGGATCGTAACGGACCGTTACCGATGGTGACGGTCTGTCACCGCTCTAGGGTTGCAAAGTCATCAGACACGTGTTAGCGTTTGGTTGAATTACGGTGTGACAGACCGTTATGGATGGTGACGGTCCGTCATAGGGTTTACACTAGTCACTGGACACGTGGCGCAATCTCATTCCACGCGTGGCCAACCCGTAATGGACCGTTACGGGCTGTGACAGTCCCTTACCGTCCGATTTTTCAAAATTTTCACTTTTGGTCCGTATTCTTCTATATATTTATACTTCTAGTACCTTAACTTTTATTTTTATAATATTTGGCACGAAAATATTCCAAATGTTACATCCTCTATCCTCTTGTTCCCTAGACTGCTTCCAGAACTCGCTCCTGCATCGCCTCCACCATACTGGTTCTAGTGCTGCTGAAACCCAGGTGGGTTTCCACCAGACTTCCATCCCGAGTTAAAGGTATTGCCAAAGGCATTATTAAAACCTCTGTTCTGGTTAGTCACATACTCCACCTGCCCTCGCTGATTTACGGGGCAGTCACGGGTGTCATGGCCCCCTCTGCACACCTCACATTTCTGTGCACTCAACTTCAGCTCTTTAATTTCGTTCGCCATGGCTGTAAGTGCAGCTGCCACACTAGCATCAGGGGTGAGCTGATGAACACCTCTAGTAGAAGAGGCTGGTGTCCTAGCACTAGGAATGGAATTCCTAACGGAACGTGGCTGCTGCTGCTCGGCTAAAGCGAAGCTTTCAAACATTTCCTCGCATTCAACAGTCTCTTTCTTATCCATGATATAGCCACCCGCAACAGTATTAAACATTTGTTGCTTCTCAAAGGTAAGGCCATTATAAAACTTCTCCACTATCGCCCAGTGATAAGGCTCGTCAGGGTCCATGCAGAATGAATGGATATGCTCCCTTAGGCGAGCGGCCTTGGAAGGTGGATAGTACTTTTTCATAAACTTGGCTTGTAAATCCTCCCATGTAGTGATGGAATCATTGGGGAGGGTATCAAGCCAAGTGGCAGCATGCCCAGAGAGCGAGAATGGAAAGAGACGCAGGTAGATTGCGTCCCCAGATACACTAGTGATATGAAAGGTATCACAGATACGCACAAATCGGGATATATGTCCTCGTGCATCCTCATCCTCGAGGCCATGAAACTGAGTAGAGTGAGTGATTGTACTCATGACGTGTGATGGGATATTCCAATTATTAGTGTTTGGCACAGTTGGGCGCATGATCGAAGATCTGGCCCAGTAACACCATCACTAGCTCTCTGGTATACGGTACATCTCGCTAGTGGGTCAGGGTCGCCCATGTTAGGAATAGGAATAGGGCTAGGGTTGCGTACCTCTTTCTTGCACAAAACTCTCAACCGCTCACGAAGGTCGCGGCTGCGCTCGTGAAGCTCTCGCTCGGGCTCTGAATAAGCTATAAACTCGGGTGATCCTTGAGAACGTACGCTGCATACACTAAAAGACACAAAAACAAATAAAAAATGAAGACTCGACACACAGAAAGATTAGATCCTAAAATTAGACATACAAATAGCAGAGAAGACAAGCACACAATTTAGACTCAACTAAAAAGATAAAATCAAACAAAAACCAAACAAAGAACTAATCAAAGCTAATTTTGCTATTGCCAAGCGTCCCCGGCAACGGCGCCAAAAACTTGATGTCGCCCAGACGGTCTATAAACAATAAATAAAAACTTAATATAGACTCCTAAGTAATACTCTAGAATACCTATGAACTAGACTACACTGACAATCAAGTGAACCTATCGAGTGTAGCACAACTTAATGGTAAAACGGATTATCGAACCCTAGACACAAAATAACTAAACTAGACTCTGACTAGAACTATGAATATTGGTTTGGGGGTTTTCTATAAACTACTAATTAAAAGTAAAGAAAATAGACGAACGACTCTAACAATCAAACAAAGACTCGAGAATATCAGGAATGAGAAGGACACTACCTAGGTCGGAATCTGATAGCGTGTTTTAAGTCGTAATAAATATATTCTATTTAGAGTTACACAAAATCAGGTTTTAAATTTATAAAATTAAAATGATAATTACTTTAACTAAAAACACACACACACAATAGGCAAGTGTACATATCGCAGCGTAGTATAGTCTGGGTAAGAACCAAGTATCGAACCATGGACACAGATCCCGTACTCAACCCTCGCTATTGTCTGACTAGGATAATAAGTTGAACAATGGGTTTTGTTTAAAAGGAAAATAAAAAGAACAAGAAATGTAATTGGAAATGTTATCTCGTTTAAGACGTCACTTTAGTTGTTATCCCTTGTTAATTAGTGTTATATTTAAAGTAAGGTTGATCATAGTTACTAGTACTAACCCTTTCGATAGGGGAGTTAGCATTTCATAACGGAACAGTGGATACGGTCGGCCAACTGTTCCTTAATGAATCTCCGAACCCTGAACGGGGTCTCAAGTCCGCCGGTTATCTCGTGATTCATTATTCGGACTAGGATTATCCAACGACTGACGTACGTCATGTCTTGTAACTTCTTCCGGTAAGTCGTAATACACGACTTCCTCCAAAGGTACTTTATGAACGCTCGGACCAAACAAATTATGTTCTTAAATAGTTGTCTTTACTTATAATATTATTTTAAATAAATAAGACTTTCATTCTCAAGATCAAACCCCATGGTTCCCGCTAGAAGTCATCTGCAAGCCGACACGAAAGAAGTAAAGAAATACCGTCACAAAACACTCGGTCTGGTTAGGGCTCAAACGGCTTGCTGAATACCCAAACCTCCAATCAACCCATAATATTAAATCTATACAACTCGGCCTTTGCTAGCACCAAGATTCGTATATAGACCGTGCAAACTTGAATAAGCTTCCCAAACAAAAAGTCTTGCTTAAGTAACTTACAAGATTTAAGATTATTATTGGTTTAAAGATCACTTATTCTTATCTTTTTAAGATAACTCATAGTAAAGACTTTAAAAACATAACATACTAAAAATACTTTATTAATTCATTAAAGTTCAACCAACTCGAGCAACACAAGAGGACTAGCCATGAATGACCATACAAGTGACTCCACTAACTCTTAGATAATGTGTGGAAGTATTCCAACACCAAGGGAGAATGGGTATAGGTTGCCTCTTGATTACTTGAACGAGAAGAAACATTCATATTATAAGACTTTAAAAAGGAAAATAAGCAAGAAATCTAAAACGGACCAAAACCGAGAGAGTTCCGGCTCTTAGCAGAGCACTAAGGCCTTCACTACTCTTTATCTTGGATACCTAAATGCTTCGAATGAGCTTGCTATTTATAGGCTGAGATCTGGGCAATGCACGGCCGTAAATTGGACTGCGCGGGCGTGCAAAGTAGCTGTTTCTTGCACGTGAGGGAATCTTGCAGCTTTCGGGAGTACAGGGCCAATTTTCACCATTTGCATGGACGTGCATTGGGATGCACGGCCGTGCATCCTCTAATTTTTACCAAGGCTTGATTTTGACTTCCTGGTTTGACTCCCTGGGTGCACGAACATCCGATTGACTTTCGGATGTTGATTTTCCCTTGATTTTGAGTGATTTCTTCATGTTTTTGCACATCAAGGATAATTATCCTATTGTAACACAAATGAATAGAATAATTATCAATTCCTATCATTTTGTTAATAATTGTGGTGAATATAGGGATAATCATGCATGATTATACCCATATAAGTAAGATATTGCTTAAATGTTTATCCAAAGCTTTTGTCTCAAATGGCTGAATGGCCTTTTTAAAAACAATGATTTGGTGGTTATACCTTTCGAGTGTTTCTCCACAAGAGGGTAGCAAGCCCAACATACTTGATGTAACTATGAATATGCACAAAATTACAGTCTCACAAATGTTCACTCAACACTCGGGCTAAATATATAGATAATGTAAGTCAAGAGAAACACTAAATGCTACAATTAATGCTTGCATAATCATAGGTTTATATAAAAATCAAATCTCCACCAATTGACATAAAATATGTGCATAAATCAAGAGGGCTTTGTAAAGGTTTGTAATGATTGGCTTAGGGTTAGGGTAATAATTATTTGGAAAAAGTGGCTAAATGTTAAAAATCCAGGCCTTGGCTAATTGGGCTATGAACAAAAGGACTGTTGATAAACTTAGATTAGGATGTTGTAGCTAATCTAAGGACTCTTTTAAGGTCAGATCGTCAAGACCGAATCTACTTCTTTAAGAACGTCACGTCCTCCTTGTTTTTGAAATACACATTACTATCTTTTCTTGTGCATCTTTCGGCTTTTATCCTAATAGCAACCATCTTGATTAGTTTTGTATACTCAAATTGAGAGTAAGTTTGATTATTTCTTCATGAAATCATTTCATAATTTTGGGCAGTTATGTCTTTTTACCCTTCTCTTTTTTTTCATATATATATACATCTCTCTTTTTTTTCACAACTTTGGCATTTGTCGTAGCTTTTTGCCCTACCTTTCTTCATACGTTCATAAACACGTGTCTTCATAATTACATACCTGAAACGGATAGATGTCCTTAAGTCAATGCCAGTATGACCATAACCGGTTTTTTAATGAAAAAGGGTTAAAAAGATGAAAAGAGAAATTTTTCGGGTTTCTGGATTTGAAATGTGGGTTTAGAAATGAAAAAGGTTTAGGCTCAAAGGGGATAACTAAAGGATAATGTTTAGGGTAGGTAAAAGAAAAAGAAAAGGCTAAAGAATATGGGTTAATCCTGATGCCTCCATCATTTTAATACATTCTTTTAGTCCATGATCTTGAAATATATATTTTATACAAGTTCTAACATGCAAAGCAATAATTAGCAAACACTCTATCAAACGAAATGAGCATGTGAAAAATGTATTAATCAGCGACGTCAAAAACTTGATGTGTTATATAATAATGCCCGGATAGGCTCAGATTCTCACATGAAATGGAAGATAGGGAGTTATAAAAGTAACAATGTGCATAAACTTATTTCTTTCTTTTTGTTGTGCTTTCTAATCTTCCCTATTTATTTTCTTGATTCACTTTAAATTACTGTTTTTATAAGCCCGTTTATGCCAAATGGTTTTTAAGACTTTTGCTTTTAGATTATTTAAGAAAATGTTTTTATTACTTCTATATATATATATTTTAATTCAAAGGATTAGGTAGTTGTTAATCATGCACTTGTAATACTTAGGACAAAATCAGGCAGCCAAATTATCAACGGGGTTCCACCCCACACTTAGTTTCTGACAATATGGATGTATGCAATATGATATGTGTAATGAATAATAAGAGTGTGGCGAAACTAATACTCCCCTGATGAGACGTCATCACCATGCGTGTGGTCGGTACCCATAGAAGCTTAAGAATCATCATTCGCCAATAAAAGCAATCAAGCACTCAAAGAAAAACATAAAACGGAAAATAAAACGAGAAATAAAAACTACAAAGTCCTAATATCGAGAAGACATACCTGATGGCGGAATTACGAGAAACTTAAATTTGTAAGACAAACATGAGATCTGCGTATTCTACCGTATGCACCAACTTCTCAATTTATTTATCATCGGGTTGCCTCCCAGAAGCGTCACGTTTATTTAACGAGTTTTAGACCAGACTCGGCCCCATATAAGTCAGTCTAGGGCAAGTGGTGGTACTTATAATCATCCCAGTATCGTCCACAATAACTCTCGTATGCGCGCTCCATGAAAGCTACTAAAAAAAACAAACAAAACGAACACGAGCACCAAAGTAAAGGAGAATAAAAGTGAGAAAAATAAAAATAAAAAGGGGAAATAAAGTTGAAATAAAACAAAGAGAAAATAAAGTTGAAAATAAAAATAAAAGGAAAAAATAAAGCAGAAAGAAAACAAAGAGAGAGAAAGAAAAAAAAAATAGTCAGTCCAACGACTTAGATCTTTTACAGAATTACCGTGTCCCTGGTAACGGCGCCAAAAATTTGATAGCCTGATTTTAGTAGTAATAAATATATTCTATTTAGAGCTACACAAAATCAGGTTTTAAATTTATAAAATTAAAATGATAATTACTTCAACTAAACACACACACAATAGGCAAATGTACCTATCGCAGCGTAGTATAGTCTGGGGAAGAACCAAATATCGAACCATGGACACGGATCCCGTACTCAACCCTCGCTATTGTCTGACTAGGATAATAAGTTGGAAAATGGGTTTTGTTTAAAAGGAAAATAAAAAAGAACAAGAAATGTAATTGAAAATGTTATCTCATTTAAGACGTTACTCTAGTTTTTATCCCTTGTTAATTAGTGTTATATTTAAAGTAAGGTTGATCACAGTTACTAGTACTAACCCTTTCGATAGGGGAGTTAGCATTTCGTAAGGGAACAGTGAATACGATCGGCCAACTGTTCCTAAGTGAATCTCCGGACCCTGAATGGGGTCTCAAGTCCACCAATCATCTAGTGATTCATTATTCGGACTAGGATTATCTAACGACTGACTATAAAGCCCCAAACCAGGCACCCTACAGTTGGTTCTCATAACTGGTTAAACTCTTTAAAAACATCTAACTTTCATTTAAATAAACAGCGGAAGTCTTTCTCAAAATAATTTTATCTTTTAAAACTCGTTAACTTTCATAACGTTACCTGATGAATGCATGCGCCCCAACTCGAGTAGTCCCGCTCCCAAGCCAAGATACCTCATCTAGCAGACTCACCTGTAAAATAATCTAACGTACATACAAAGTCAGCTACGCTGAGTGAGTTCTAATAGTTTAATTTAACAAAAGTCAACTCGTCTTGTTTATTGTCTATCTCTACTCAAGACCTCTGGTCATTAGAAAATAGTTGTATAGATTTTCATCATATAAATAACCCCCGTTACCTCATAATATCCCAAAGGATTCACCACCCCAGACTCTACTCACCATTTTAACTCAGTAAGTCTCTCCGATATGGAACGAGCTTACTACTCTGATAACACGCAATCTACTATACATATATTAACCATACACTGGTTAACTCAACCAATCTCTAGACACCGACTTACCAGTCCTAACCAGGACTCTCACAACTCGACTGACTCAACTATTGTACATAATGTACTCATCCCGACACAACGGTCAATCTAACTCGACACATCACATTGATTCCATCTATTTATCACATCAATATCATCTTGTACACAACTCATCCCGACACAACGGTCAATCTAACTCGACACATCACATTGATTCCATCTATTTATCACATCAATATCATCTTGTACACAATTAACATAACTCATCACCTGCATGCAAATTAACACATATATATACATACAAACACATACCTCGTCACTGCTCCCTCGTCAGGGTTATCCCCGTCGAGATACTCGCCAGCTTTCCCTTCTATCTCGACTCTCCCTTAAAATTTTATTGGTGTCGGCCGCCGCCGCCACCGCTGCTGTTAGAACGCAGATTCGTCTTTCAGCACGTTTGGTTTCGCGCGTCAATAGTCGAGTAGCTTAAAACCGAACCAAACGAACTCCGTTTTAGGAAAATAGTATGTCCATGCGTCCGTACTGCCAAAGCCTTTTCAACCCTCAGGTCGTCGGAATCCGCCGCCTTAGTCGCCGAAATCGCCTCCGCCGCACGTCCGACTTCACGTTGCTCGAATCCCTATCAAACGGACTCGGAATTGGACAAATAATATATCCACGCGACCGTGTCACCAAGCCCTTCGACTCCCTGCCATTCCCACCGTCGGAAACGCAAACAGTGGCCGAAATCCTCGTCGGAATTCTCTTTTTCGCTCGATTCTTTCACCAATCGTCCCCAACTTGCCATCTAGCGGCCTTAACACTGAAACAAATCAACCTTCATTGAAAGACCATCCAAAACCGAATACAAGGAGGAAAAAGAAGATTACCTCATCGTGTTTCGGAATCTCTCGATCGTAAACCACCCGACGCCGCCTTGGTCCTTCGTCCGACCACCTTCCTCGCCGGCTGTCCCTTCTATCTCGGCTCTCCCTTCAGCCGTCGCACGCCTCTAGACCGATTATGGTCTAGGGTTGCGCTAATGTGGGTTATATACCACTAAGTTTCATCCGGGTCCCTCTAGTTCCATCCCGCACATTTCGGTATCAAAACTTCTTTTTAAATAACTACTCGGACCCTTTTGGTTTATTAAATAGATCCATACGCGCCAAACCCCACTAACCAAACCCTTTAATAGAAAACCGGGTTATAATTTATCCTAATTATAAATTTACGGATTCCAGGATGTTACAATGACGTAAGTCATGTCTTGTAACTTCTTCTGGTAAGTCGAAATGCACGACTTCCTCCAAATGTACTTTATGAATGCTCGGACCTAACAAATTATGTTATTAAATAGTTGTCTTTACTTATAATATTATTTTAAATAAATAAGACTTTCATTCTCAAGATCAAACCCCATGGCTCCCGCTAGAAGTCCTCTGTAAGCCGACACAAGAGAAGTACAGAAATACCGACACAAACCGCCCGGTCTGGTTAGGGCTCAAATGGCTTGCTGAATACCCAAACCTCCAATCAACCCATAATATTAAATCTATACTACTCGGCCGTTGCTAGCACTAAGATTTGTATATAGACCGTACAAACTTGAATAAGCTTCCCAAACAAGAAGTCTTGCTTAAGTAACTTACAAGATATAAGATTATTAGATTGGTTTAAAGATCACTTATTCTTGTCTTTTTAAGATAACTCATAATAAATACTTAAACATAACATAATAAAAATACTTTATTAATTAATTAAAGTTCAACCAACTCGAGCAACACAAGAGGACTAGCCATGAATAACGATACAAGTGACTCTACTAACGCTTAGATAATGTATGAAAGTATTACAACACCAAGGGATAATGGGTATAGGTTGCCTCTTGATTACTCGAACAAGAAGAAACATTCATATTACAAGACTTTAGAAAGGAAAATAAACAAGAAATCTAAAACGGACCAAAACCGAGAGAGTTCCGGCTCTTAGCAGAGCACTAAGGCCTTACCTACTCTTGATCTTGGACACCTAAATGCTTGGAATGAGCTTGCTATATATAGGCTGAGATCTGGGCAATGCACGGCCGTGCATTGGATTGCACGGGCGTGCAAAGTACCGCTTCTTGCACGTGAGGGAATCTAGCAGCTTTTGGGAGTACATGGCCAATTTTCACCATTTGCACGGCCGTGCATTGGGATGCACAGCCATGCATCCTCCAATTTTGACCAAGGCTTGATTTTGACTTCCTGGTTTGACTCCCTGGGTGCACGAACATGCGATTGACTTCCAGATGCTGATTTTCTCTTGATTTTGAGTGATTTCTTCATGTTTTTGCACATCAAGGATAATTATCCTATTGTAACACAAATGAATAGATTAATTATCAATTCCTATCATTTTGTTAACAATTGTGATGAATATAGGAATAATTATGCATGCAAAATATGTATAATTTACGTCATATCAGAATCTTACTTGCAAAGCTACAACTTCTACCAACTATGGAAACAATGATGGATTTGGGTATCTAAGGATAACAACTCTAGACAACCTAGTGGATCCCTAATCACTCTCAGGGTGTCACCAAAAGAAAACTCTAAAGATGTACAACGCTCACCAGATAGTAGGATTACCTTTTAGTCTCTCCAATAACAATACTGTACCCTACAGACAGATCACCTCTCAGTCTCACTGTCCACAATACATCAAGGATGCACTGGGTAATCTCAAAACAAAACACTATGACATGGTCTAGCAACAAATACTAAGAACCTAAGGAAACTTCCTCTCAAACAGTTTACACTCAGAATCCTAACACTGAAGACTAATCGACAACCTCTCACCTTTCGGGTATCGAGATAAGAAGAACACTCAGATCTAACCTACTCTTAATCACCGTTCCTATGGAATACTACGTCTAGCAAACCATCAAACAATCACAAACACACAGTCTATAATCTAGATACACTACTCAAACTGAAAGACATTCACAAGCAGCATAAGGAACTATAATCAATCACAAATTAGATTAAAGCATGCAAACACATCATAATAATTGAACTAAGATCGTTACAAAATCATCAAACCATCAAACGAATCCATAAACCGAATAAAAATCCAAACTTTACTAAGTACTCATCAAAGACCTAGGCAGTATCAATTGTTTAGCCTAGAATCATACTTAAAACATCCAAAACAAGAGTAAAAGACAAAGTCATGGTCTCAAACAAAACAATCAAAGACAATCGAGGAAGAATTGAAAACCGAATACGTTAAATCTAACAAACACGTAGTCTAAAGCCTCAATCTTGCACTTCAATTGCCTTCTCTAGTCTCAGAATCGCCCAATGACCTCCTCCAGACGGCTGAATATCGATCCCCTTGAATAATAGCTTTCAAAATCTATTTAATTGATCGATTAGGGTTCTTGAGGAATTTTTTTGACTCTCGCATACCGTGAGACAAATAGCCTGGCCCTTCGCATACCGCGAAGGCCAAAACAGTCGGGGTGGATTTCTGGTTCTCTCGCATACCGCGAGATTTTATTTCTCCTCTCTCGCGTACCACGAACACTAGAATTTTCAGATTTTCTTCTTCTTACTCTTGGCTTTCCTCTCGTGCTCAATTTTTTTTTATCATTTAGCTTCATATTCCATACCACAAAACGAATACAAAACTAAGTAAAATTGTACAAAATACACGGATAAAAAGCATGTGTTTTACAACACATCACGTCCTTTAATTAAGGAAATCATAGAAAACGTCATTTATTTTTAAAAAACCTTGCACGTTACGTCCTTTATGCTAATGGGCGTTAAATTTCACCGTTATATCCGGTCATGGTGAGGGTATTTTCGTCCATTTACCATTTTAATTAGAGCGAATTACAAATTACGTCATTTAAGTATTACCCAAATTTCAGAATACGTTCTTTAACAAAGAAATTACATAAAACGCCTTTATGTTTAAAAAAAACCTTGCACGTTACGTCCTTTAGACTAACAGGCATTAAATTTCACTGTTAAATCCAGTCATGTGCAAGGCACATGAGGTCAAATGTGTCATTTCACCTATACAGGGACTAAATGTTTAATTAACTTAAACCCTTAAATGTAAAATGTGATCCTTAAAGGGCTAAATGTGAAATTTGGCTAATACCCGCACCACAAGAACTTTCGGCTTCCGCCATCTTCAACACCCTCCGGCTTTCGCCGATCCACCATCATCATCACCATCCACCGCCGCCTTCCCTAATGCCTCCAACACCACCGTCTCCATGCAACCAAACCCGTTGTCTTTATCTTCTGCCCTAACACAATGGTTGTCGAACCCTAATTCGGAATTGCAGGTCGTGCAGGTTTGGTCCTCTTCATCGGAATTGCAGGTCGTGCAGGTTGGTTTGGTCCCCTTCATCGGAATTGCAGGTCGTGCAAGTTCTCGTCTCTACCCCTTGTTCAAATTTCAGATCTGAAAGAACACTAACGTATCTAAGCTAGCTTCAATGGAAGACAGGGGTTGTGAGTTTTCCCGCTATGAAGACAGTGGTTGTGAGTTTTCTGGCGTGGTTGATTTATGGGAAGCATATACGAGTAAGTTATGGTTGAATTTGAAATTAGAAGAGGTAGAATTTGAATTTGAATTTGCTCTTGAGGTGGTGGTGGGTGGCCGGAGGTGGTGGTGGCTGACGGGTTTCAGGTAGTGGTAGGGTGGCATCACTGCATTTTAGCATTCAACAATGGGATTTAATCAAGAGATAGAAAGGGGGTTATTTTATTTTATTTTTAATTAAAATGGTAAATGGACGAAAATACCCTCACCATGACTGGATTTAATGGTGAAATTTAACGCCCGTTAGCCTAAAGGACGTAACGTGCAAGGTTTTTTAAACATAAAAGACGTTTTTTTGTAATTTCCTTAATTAAAGGACGTATTTTGGAATTTGAGTAATACTTAAAAGACGTAATTTGTAATCGCTCTAATTAAAATGGCAAATGGACGAAAATACCCTCACCATGACTGGATTTAACGGTGAAATTTAACGTCCGTTAGTCTAAAGGACGTAACGTGCAAGGTTTTTAAACATAAAGGACATTTTATGTAATTTCCTTAGTTAAATGACGTATTTTGAAATTTGGGTAATACTAAAGTAATCGGTAATCCTAGCTACAAAATCATAAATTTTGAAATATAATATATTTCGTTATTTTTTTCTTTTGTCAATTTTTATTTACGGTATAATTTAGTTCTTTAGTAATTTATAATATTTAATAAAAATCTAAATATATAGTTTTACTATGTCTTTTCCTCCACAATACATGTTTAAATAGATCCAAGACAGACTCAGTTTCAATTCTTTTTAGGGTTTTAAGACTAGATACTAGTAATATGTGAGGTTTAATATAAGCTTAATTAAGATTGATAATATGTGAGGATTGTAGCTAGGGTTGGTAAGAAGTCAAACTTTTTATAAACTTATTCTTATCTCAAACTCGACTAAAACTAATTTAAAGAAAACTTTATTGAGTTAGAAAACTGAGTAAGTTGAATTAACATGTATTTATAAGATAAAATATTTTGAGGACGGCTCTTGGAGTAACCGGTAAAGTTGATACTTTGTGACATTGAGGTCACGGGTTTGAGCCGTGGAAACAATCTACTGCACAAAGTGTAGGGTAAATGCGGGAGCTAAGTCAAGCACCGGGTACGTCCTTGTAAGATAAATATTTTAATTAGAGTTAGATGAAATATATTATTTCAAATTTATCATATAGTTAATATTTATTATAAATTATTTTTATTATAATTATAAGATATAATTTAATTAATTTTTCTTTTGTAATTAGGGTACTCCTATCAATAATACACAATATTTGATGTGTTTTTTTTATCATTACATTATATTGTAGATTACTATAAATTAAAAAAATGGAGTTTAACAGTAACTCTTTCATTGAGTTTCTAACACGTTGCTACCTTTTTTTAGCGTTTTCACCTCTCATAGTATATATAGTTGTAACATCCTAAAACTCGGTTTTATTCGTTTTGCAAGTTCGGGGGCTATAGTGAAAGATTTAAAGACTCGAGGGCTGAAACTAAAAGGAGAAGGCTCCCTTACACCCTAGCAGCCGCCATCTGCCTCTCACAACTCCACATTTGCGAATTTTCATAGAGAGAGAGAGAGGAGAAAGCTAAAGAGAGAAAGCTTGGGGATTAAAGATTTCTTGGTGTTTTGGAAGCTTCAAGCATTGGGTAATCGTTCCAGCATAGAAAACACGAAGAAACAGAGCCTTTTCACAGTAAGAATCACTCTAAATCTTGTGTTTATATTCGGTTAGGGTTTCGGGTGAAAAACTAGGGTTTTGATCCATAAATGGGGGTTTTAACGAATGGAATGATGTTTTGACTCAAGGGTTTCCTTAATAAATGTTATACAAGAGTTTTGGACGTAAAAAGTTACGGAATTGGGTCAAAACAAAGTCTGAAACGCATGATCTTCAAGTGGCGACACTATTTCTTCAGGCGACACTAGTCGTGGATCATGCGGAGAAGACAACAGTAATCGAGGTAGTGACGTTACTGATTGATGACATCACTAATGATTGGCGACACTAGGGAGTGGCAACACTGTCGGTGGGCTACACTATGTGTTGACACTATTGGGACGACGCTAAGTCCATAACGAAAGTTATGGCGACACTGTGTAGACGCCATTGTCACTGGCGACACTGTCACCGGTGACACCGTTGGACAACACTAAGTGCTCAGGCGACACTATAAACGACACTAGCTAGAAACTGATAGTTTTCACGTAATAAATTCGTACAGATCGTGTAACTTATCGCCTAGCTTTACGGAAGTATAGTGACTAGTGATAACGTACCTGATGAGTTTCCATTGCATTTTTCTTTATGTTTTTGGGCTGAGATGCATACTTAACCGGTGGACGGGTTTAATGAATGGTATAGACGAATGAACGAATGTTTTACAAAATATATTGTAATTGTAAAAGAATTGAAAGTATAGAGATAGAGTAAACTTATTCATACGTTATTTGAAATTATACTTTTAAATGTAAGAAAAATAAGTGAATGGTGGTACCTCGTACCGGAATGACAGTGACAAAATTGTATGTCATTCCTATGTGAATGTATATGCTGAATGGTTAATGTGCACGAGAAATGGCGGTACTTCGGTACTGTATGAATGGGATAAAATGGCATGTGTTATACATTGAATGTTAATACGTGTGTAATGTAATGTGTAAGTGTTGAGGTGTTATGTGTTAGTTATATGAATGTGATTGCATGCATTGATTGAATGGTGGAGTCTTATATACAAGCAACAGTGGAGTCTTGCCTTATGCAAGCAACATTGGAGTCTTGTATTTGTGATAAGCAACATAGGAGACTTGTATATGAGCATACGAGAACTTTGTCTTCAGGCAATGGTTCGGTGATTATATTGTCGGTCTTCGTGCAGTTAGCCTTAGGGGCAATATAATCTAACTGGACGGAATGGATGGACAGTTGAACGATGGTTACCCTTTTGGTTTCCTAAGACAGGGTTTTTAACAATGAAAGTAAATGTAAAGGATTTTATAATAATGAAATTGTAACGGTTGAACGTACACTGAATGTTTTGGTAAAACCTAAATGAATTGAAAGCTTATGTTATTTTTACAATTAAAGCTATAATAAATGACAAACAAAGGTTTATAGTTGTTAAAGTTAAGATAGAACTCACTCAGTATATCTGACTGTTTAGTATGCATTTCAAATAAAAATTGAGTTGACTGTGGAGCTATGAGAGCTCGAAATCAATGTTTTTAAACCCGGACCGAACCGGCCGGTCGGACCGGGAACTGTGACCTCCACCGGTCCGGTTACATGCTCTGAGACCGTTTGCTGGTTGAATCGGGCGGTCCAAGAGATTCAGCGGTCGAACCACGAACCGCGAACCGGTGATCGAACGGGGTAGTTTAATATTTTTTTTTACTATTTTTTTAATTTTTTTTATCTTATAGTCCTTCTACTTACTTCTATTTACAATTTTAACCTAATTTGGCTCTTACCTTTTAACTTATAAGCTGTCACAGGTCCTCCAAAACCCTAATTAAAATTAAAATTGAAGATTCAAAAGAATTAAAATTTCTACAGACCTACAACCCTCGTCCTTAACTCAAAATTGTTTAAATGGTTGTATATGTAGTATTTGAAATTTTTTATATTTTTCTATATATTTTTATGAATATTTATATTATTTATTGCGTCATCCAGTTCTTGAATCCGGTCCGACCGGTCCGACCGGTGAACCTCTAAGACGTCTGGTTCATTGTACGGTCCGGTTCTGAAAACATTGCTCGGAATGGCCAGAGTGAAGGGCTACATTGTCTGAATACTGGCATTTCAGGATGGATGAACTTACTGATTGTTTATGATTGAAGGTTTTAATTGTTTGTGTTATTTGAACATGTTTATTGCAAGAGTTACGTTCTATTATTCTGAATTCAAGGTTTAACAACTACGTTATTCATGTTTTGTGTCAACTATGAGATTACCCATTTTGGGACGTTTCAATAATATATGCTTTAACCCGTGTAATTTTCTAATAATTTTTTTTCTTTTAATAATTTTCGTTTGTTAATTAAAAAAACGGATTGCACGGCTGTTTTTAGTTTTTTATCAACGTTCCGATATATATATTTTTAAAACGGAATTGTATTCAAAATTGAGTTTTTTTTGTTGTATCGTAGCTTATAGCAAGTGTCGTTACCTTTGTGGTACCATGACGAGCCGAACCTATTATGAGCGAACAACATCATCGCCGATATTGGTATCATCGAAACATGTATCGGTATTCGCTTTTATGGTTTTCGACGACACGAACCGATAATATTTTGTTTATTCCTTTTTTTTATATTTTTTTTATTATTTAGTTATAAAAAAACCTTTTATTTATTAACATTATTTTTACCATTACACCTACATTTTTCATTTAAATTTATTAACGCCGCGGACCGTGACCAGCTTTTTTGAGAAGCGGGAATACCAGCTATTTGGGTTTATAATAGTTTTTTTTTTTTTGAACGGGAACACCTAGATATTCCAGGATAATTGGGTTTCACCGGGCAACACCTAGAACATCGAGGGCAGCCCACCACAGGAGGAACCCCAAACTAGGTAAACCCCTGACCTGGCCACAGACCCCTTTTTTGCTGTTGTCAGGATTCGAACCCAAGACCTCCATTATAGGAAGTCTTGAGACTACCATTGCACCAAATGGCCAACGGTGTTTATAATAGTTTGTGTACGCTTTTTGAATAGTAGTAAAGTTGTTGGTTTTTAAATAGAAAATAGATTTTGGGCTAAATGCACCTCACAACTTTCATAAGGCTTGCACCATTCTAGCCTCTAGGCCCATTTATAAGAAAATTTCTATACAAAACCTGAAAACCGTTTGTACAAGAAGATTGGCCCGTATGATTTTGGGCTAAATGCACCTCACAACTTTCATAAGGCTTGCACCATTCTAGCCTCTAGACCCATTTATAAGAAAATTTCTATACAAAACCTGAAAACCGTTTGTACAAGAAGATTGGCCCGTATATCTGTGCTATCACCAAGACACCGGCCCATCCCTTATCAAGTTTTTTTAAACAGCAGTTTGGATAACTGACGGTCAATGACCCACCCGATCATCTCCACCTTCCTTAGAAGAGGAGAAAACCCACCATAGGTGAAAAAACTCTTTGTCCCAACTTGAAACCCTTTTTTTTTTCACAAGTGGGACTTGAACCCAAAACCTCTTCCTTTTAGTAAAGTTTTGGGTATACACCTTTACCACTAGGCTAAGATAGTGATTGTATCCCTTATAAAACAAAAATGATTTTTATAGTATAAGATCAGGATCAAGTGATCAACCAACTACTGAATGGTTAAGATTTAATCAGTGATAATATTATAATTAAGAAAAAGTTAAATATGATTTTAAAGCGTAAAAGATATATTTTTTTTTAGTTTTTAGCCTTTTTCATATAAATACAATTTTATCAGATTTTTTAATCCCAAATACACTTTACTTATTTTATTATTTTTTAAAACCTTACATATTTAACATCTTAACGGTTATAAACTGTTTTTTAACGGTTATAAAATGTCCATAATCAAATTGAATTGCATAAAAACTAACTTTGTTAACTAAATCAAATAAATTAATTTATAACATTTTTTTGTTTTTTGGCCTAATGCTGGTTTAATAATGTAAGATATCAAATCAGGCACCCTATAGTTGGGTCACATCACAATGTATTCTTTTAAAAACACTTAACTATTTATAAAAACATACAACGGAAGTCTTAACTCAAAATAGTATTCATATTTTAAAATGATTATTTTCTTTACCTTACCGTACGATTGCATACACACCGACCTGAGTAGCACCGCTCCCAAGCCAAGATACATCGTCACATGAACTCACCTACAAATAAGTCTAACGTACATATAAAGTCAGCTACGCTGAGTAAGTTCTAACAGATTATCTTAAAAAGAAACCTTCTTGTTACAAACGTCGTTTATTAAAACTTAGACCTTCACGTCAGTTATAAAATAATCGTCCCTTCATATTGGTAACTCATATTACCTAAAACCTTACAACTCTCTTGAGGGTCCAACCAACCCCGACTCAACCCATAACCATAACCCGTAAGTCTCTCCGATATCAACCTGTTACCTACCACACATATTAACCTGAAGACCGGTTAACACAATCGATTCCTATGCATAGACTTGACAAGCCCTAAAAAAGACTTTCACAAGATCTACTTATACACTCATCCCGAACACGACATCACGTCCGTCAATATTAAGCACACAAACTAATATTACTATCACATCATTGCCTCATCACTAAGGCCAAGCAAATTTAACATACAATAAATCACACACATGAGACACACCTTCGAAGATTTTCATCTGTCCCATCATCATCACCCTCGTCAGGGTTATCTCCATCAGGATATTCATATCATCTTAGAGCACCCCCGTTCGGGTCTCAATTTTGCCCCCACAGGCCCATCAATGCACGCGCGACACTCCCTTCCGAGTCTGTTGGCATTCATGCTCGTCACATCACACAGTGATTACCTTGTCATCCACATGATGAATGCCAGATCACCCGCTTGGTGACAACCCCGAAGGACCGACTCCTTCCCATCACCGTTGACCGTATTACGCGGGCAACGATGCTAGCACACAAAACAAACAAGTTATACACACATGACACTACATGGACATGTACTACAACTCATCGTCCTTACACGGATCACTTACGTGCATAACCAAACACATACCTTAGAGGTACCCACATAATGTCTAGACACAACCTCTAACTTATCCCATAAGAGTCATCACCAGTGTCATACCAAAATCCAACCCACACAACCTAGGGAAACCACATTGAACCTTAGGTTTATGTTAAAATGATATAGTTAACTCGTAAAATTCGACAAGTTTAACTCATTTCTCGTAACACATGTATTTATACGATAAAACGTGTAAGTATGTATGATGGCTCCAAAAACAGGTAAAAAAAGGGGTTAGAAACTCACTGGTTACGAAGATCCAACTCTCGAGCTGCAACCCGTCTGTAGGTCCTGAACAGATTCTTTATTAAAATCCACTCAGATGATTACAATAAGCTCCTTGAATGATTATAACCTCCACCACCACCTCGGGTGAGCTCTCCTGAGGTGGTGATTGAAACTAGCTACCAAAACCCTCAACACAAGCTAAGCAAACAGATTACAATCAGAAAACTATGAAAAAGAAGGTCTAAATTCTTTTAAAATGGTCAGGTATATATAGGAAACCTGAGAGAGTCGGCTGACACCGACCTAGAGACTCTCTGACCAGAATCTCTGAGAGTCGCCAATCTACATAAATGTCGGCTGAAGTCAACCTAGCGACTCTCAGAGTGTCGCTAGCGACTTTCAGGCCAATTTTCATACACGAATCTAAATTTCTCTTGATCTCTTGATTTGATAAACATCATTCTCAAACTAGACCCAAAAATCTCCCTCGAGAATGATGCTATCAATGATATCCAAAGATCGTCAAACATATTCTCAGCAGCTGATAATCCGTTGCCTCTTCCTCTCTCCCCCGGAAAAAATTTTCAATTTTCGGGGGGTTCGATATCTAACATTGTCTTGTATCTTCATGAATCCACCGATAACCCAAAGTCTTTCATTGTCGATCTCCCCCAGAAATGTAGCTCCCCTATATATATTTCAGTCAAAGTCTCGTATCTCTTCATTAAGGATAGTCTTGTAATAGGCTAGGATAAAGGTTCAATCTTCCAATAATTAACTCCAAGTAACCGGCTTTATCCCAAATCTCTTTGACTCATTCAGACAAGGCTCAATTTGATCATCACATAATCCAACAATCTTCAATTCGGTTCTCGTTCATTGTGAAAACCCTCTATTTTGGACTAAGATGAGAATTCAAACATAATTGACTAATGTTAAATCACATGATCCCAATCATTTTAAACATGGATGAGCTCCCCCGTATGGCAACCCAATCTTCAACAATTCAGAAGACGATAAAAAGTCGTTCTTTGAATACTCTAATCAGCTCCCGATCCGATATTGCCGAAAACACTAAAATTCCAAAAATTTGTTTCTAAGTTTTTGGACAATTAACCTCCTATTCTTCGCAATATCCACCAAAAAAATTCATCCAAGAAATTTTCTCCAAAATACTCTTTTTTTTGTTTGGGTTGGGTATTATGTTTTAGAGAAAAACTGAGAGAGTCGGCTAGACCAAGGAAGAGTCGACTCGTGAGACACAACAGAGCAAAAGAGAGTCAGCTCGAAACAGTCGCCTGATCAAGGGAGTATTGGCAATCACCTTGAAAACAATAGAGAAGACTCACCAATAGAGTGTCGACCCGAGAGTGTCGGCACTCACTTAAGACAGTCGACTGAGAGAGTCGGCTAGACAAAATCAGTGACTATGAACTTAAGTTCAAGTGAGCTGTAAACTTGTGTTTACTAGAGAATCGACAGCATGATTAGAGAGTCGGCCCGGACAGTCGGCCAGACAAAGCAACAGTCGGCTGAAAAAAGAGAGTCGACTCTGGAACAAACTCATACCCTTTTTCTTAAAAACACACAAAATCAAACCAAACACACTCAGCTCTAAACCAAAATGCAAACCAGTTCTATCAAGCTCTTCAAAAACAAGTTTCTGAATGAATTTTAATGCCAATTTCTGAACTTGATACAAATCAAATCCAGATTTAAAGAAATTCGGGTCTAATAAAAAACAACAAAAACACAAAATAAATCACTAAAATCAAGAGCACAGAGGCTCTGATACTAAATTGTAGGTCCTGAACAAATGAATATCCATGCTATAATGATTCTAAACAGGATCTGATCAATAAATCAGCTATAGACGAGTTGTTTCGCTTAAATTTGATAACATCATTCTCAAACTAGACCCAACACCTTCCATTCACACAAGAACCCGAACCTGCCAAACGTATGATCACATGATCAGATTACTTTCTAATCGCACGCCGAATAACGTATAACATAAAACCCCACGCTCTGTGTCATCCACTCGAAATCCGAATCACCAAACCTTAGCTCCACGAACACATGTGTACCCGAGCCGGGTTCCCATGCATGCATACAAGCCATGCAAAATCCTAGTCGGCCACCAATGTTATCCTCCGTCTCCTCCACCGTGCATCACCATGCACGACGTCTTCATCTTCCCTACCATGACCAAACCCTGCTCGGCCAACACCTCCACTACCATTGTCGATGGACTTCACCTGACCACCTTACATGCCGGAAGCATCACCACCCTCATAATCCGCCGTTCACTACCATGGTGCGCCACCACAGCAGCCGCTGGTAGCCGTCATGCACCGCCGCCTCCTCCTCCTCGCACATCCATAGCCCGTCACCCTCTCTCTCGTCCGTAGATCACCAAACCTAACGGGTCACCACAGCCCCGTCGCACCATCACCGTGTACCACCATGTCTCGTCACGCTTCACCCATAGCCATCACCGTCGTTGCCAACAACCACCTCCGGTTGCCCCTCAACATCATCATCGTTATCGAGCACCATATTCATATGAGCCAAAACCCTAGCCGAGAACCACATCCAACACCGAAACCCTCACTATTGACATCCCCGTCGAACTCAACCACAACCGTGGTCGCCACCTCCGATCACCATGCCATGATCGTACCCGAAACCCTATCGAACCATATAAGAAAACGAATACACAAGCATACACAAACAAAACGGGGATTACCTTAACGGAGTTGGGAGGCCACGCTGCCGGAACCACCGCCGGCTCACCCTTCATCTTCTTCCTCGTTGTCATCCCTCTCTCTCTCTTTTTCATTCTCCTGCTATCGCACGCCTAGGGCCGATATGGCCCTAGGGTTTGCCCTTTAAGTGGTATTTAAACCACCATAATTAACATCTGGGTCCCTCATTTTCCTCTTTTACGCGTTTCGATCTCAAACAGTGTGTTAAATGGCTAACAGGGTCCTCTAATTCCCGCTAAACCAAGCTTTACGTGACAATCCATACTAACCATGTCATTTATTAGTGATTCGGGTTACCCATTAACCCGACCCATTAACTTGTCGATTTTCTGGATGTTACAAATAAATTTTGTTAACTAAATCAAATAAGTTAATTCATAACAAAGTCAAGTTCATATAAATTTTTGTTTCTTTTTTTCTCATTTCTTTTTAATTTTTTCTTTTCCTGATTTTTTTTGGATCTATGAATTTGGCATGCGTTCTTTGGAGTTGACGGTTCAAACAATGACATCAACGTACTTGACGAGTCGTTGATATTCAACGACATCATAAACGGAGTTGCAACCGACTCTTCATTTCAAGTTAGAGGAACGTGATACATGTACTATCTCACCGATGGTATATATTCTGAATATTCTGTTTTTATCAAGTCATTTACGTGCCCAGAAGGTGGAAAAAGAATAAAGTTTAAAGCGACGCAAGAAGTTGCAAGAAAGGATGTGGAATGAGCTTTCGATGTCCTAAAGCAACAATAGCATATAGTGAAAAACCCTTGAAGGGCATGGGCACTAGAAAAATAAGAATTGTCATGCACACGCGCATCATCTTACATAACATGATTTTAAAAGATGACGACCATGTGATTTGTAAGTACAATGAGAACGGTCATCAATCGTCCATCGGCTTGTGTAACATCCAAAATTTAAAACCAATAAAAACCTTTATTTTATGCGGAAGTTTAATACAAAACAATTAAACACCCCATCGATAAAAAAAGTCAAAGTTTGACATAAATCTCAAAGTAATTCAAGTACTACTCTTTTACAACCAAGAAACTTATTTAAAAATATCCTCATAAGAGGTATGAACAACACCACCAAAATCATTTGTTAAGAGAAGTATGTCTTCATGAGAAATCCAAACCAAAGCGACTCGAATCCCGTGACTTATATCAGAGCTTTACCTACATCAAAACACCCCACAATCACATTAGTAGTTATGCATACAATCTCCCATAGACCCCTTGGGTTAAACCCAACCAAATACCCTAAAAATGAGAATGCTGAAGAAACAAAAGTTTCTGACATTACCATGTGCAGAATGAACATGACCATGTTCACCTGAAGAAATAAAAGTTTCTGGCATGATGTGCAGAATGAACATGACCATGTCTACCTGACAGCACATTAGGTCACCATGTATAAACACCTATACATGTATTTCCCATACCAAAACAAATCCCAAATATAACACACAACATTCAAAGGGATTTTAATCATAATCACACAAATGAGAACAAGTCTCAAAGCACACACATGAGATCTAGCCTCAAGTAAACCCATACATGTTCCTTCCCATATCAAATACAAATTCAAAAGTAAACACGTTATATCTTAAGAGATCTAAGTCTCTAATTCAACCATGAGGATAAACCTCAAGTAATACACCCATGGAGATAAACCTCAAGTAATACACCCATGAGGATAAACCTCAAGTAATACACCCATGAGATCAAAGTCTCAAGATATCACCCATAAGATCAAGTCTCAAGATAACACCTATGAGATCAAGTCTTAAAATACACCCATGAAGATCATGCCCTAAAAACATCCATAAGGGACATGATTTCACATAGCATCCATGAAGAACATGTCCTCAAAACACCCATGAGGACCATGTCTTCACATATCACCTGTGGAGTTCTCAACCTTAAAACACCCATAAGGATTGTGACTCCACTTTAACACCCATGAAGATCATGCCCTCAAAACACTGATGAGGGACATGATTTCACATAGTCACCCATGAATGTCATAACCTCAAAAGACCCATGAGGAATATGACTTCACATTTTCCTTTGTTTGCAAACACACATACCAAATCATGATTCATCAAGCACAGCAAATAACACATAAATTAACACCTAAATAATGATTCATAAAACACACCAAATAACACATAATTTAACACCCAATCACGTATACGGAACAACCTGAATTCACCAAGGCATAAATTCATACAACAACACATATGAACTAGCCAATTACCAATTACTAAGTACATGTAAAAACACTTACCTTTAATTCTAGACAAACCCGGTTGATCAACCTTAGCACTCCGATTACCTAAACAATTACACATATTGTTTAGTAATCTAAAATCCCAAAAACACCAATTGGATCAAACACCCATAATATGAACTAAGAACTAAAGTTCATCACATATGAGTAAAATGGTTTATTTAACTTAAACCAAACCTCAACCTCCCAAAATCACCATCATTCATCAAGGATCAATGAAATCAACCCATTGACCCGTTAAGGTTTTATCCAAATTTCACCCAAATTCCCAACTTCACAAATCACCAATTTGATTATGTAACATCCCGAAATTTCATGTCAAACGCGAAAGACGGATGTCGGGGTAATTAATTAAGAGAGTTGGATAAAAGAATAACAGACTTAAGAGGAGACGGGCCTTGGGTCGGGCCTTGGAAACATAAGGGAGGGAGTAGGGTAAAACCTTAGCCACCCTGTCCATCTCCCTCATTCATCATCTTACCATTTGAAGTCTAGAGAGAGAAAGTAGAGAGAGAAAGCTTGAAGATCACCAATGTTGGCCTTCATCTTGTACCTCTAATCATTGTTGGACGTTACTATATAGTGGGGGAGGATTTGGGAAGAAGAATCACGTGATTACAGGTTAGAATTGTCATCAGATCTAAGTTTTCTGTTTTGAAATGGGTTTTAGGGTTTCATGGGTTTTTAAAGATAAAGATCGGATTTTTACGTATAAGAAGGGAAACAAAGTATAGATCTAGCTTCATGGAAGCTAGATCGATGTTTTGGACGTAAAAGATTTGAGTTTTGGGTCAAAAACAAACATGTTTGAAGATGAAGTTCTTGAGCCGACTCTCAAGAGTCGACACCTGCAAAAAGCCGACTCTCGGCGAGGAAGAAGAAGAAGAGATGGCAGACTCTCAGAGAATAGACTCTCGAGAGTCGACCCTCAGAGGGTCGACTATCAGTCGACCCTCCTAACAAAAGTCCCGAACGCAAGTTCAGGCGACACTCAAGTGTCACAGTCGATACTCCCGGCCGACACTCAAGTGTTTCGGGCAATATTCCCAGCCGACTCTCACGAGTCGCTGGACAGTCTTGATCGACTCTTGGGTGTCGCTAGAAGTAGTTTTGGCCGACTCTTGTATAGAAATGATAGAATCCGCGTCTTGACTTATGTACAGATCGGGTTACACGTTAGTAATAGAAAGGACGTTAGATACAAGTGAATACCATAGTCAGGTGAGTTCTTGTTGCCCTTTTTCCTAAACAGATTTGGGCTGACATGCATACTGTTAAAGAGATAGTTTTCAAAGTTAAAGTATGTTTTATAAGAATTATATATTTTTATAAAATGAAAGATAAAGAGTTAAAGAGTATAGTATTACCTTTTAAATAAGTTTTTAAATATAATAAAGAGATAAATTAAAGAATGATAAAGGAGTTGTACTCCGGTACAGCTCAACAGTGACAGTGACAATGATAATGACAAATACCATGTTATATGCTTATGTGTTAATACGTGCTATTTGTCTATTTGAAAGTTTATGTGATTACATTTCTATTTGTGTAATAGTGTAACTGCATTGCATAGTAGTTGCACAGTAGAAAGTCCTGCAGGCACGTTAAAGTAGAAGTCTCACCCTGAGGTGTGAGAAAATGCTAAAGGAGTCTTACACATCGTTGTAAGCAATGCTAAAGGAGTCTTACACTTCGGTGTAAGCAAATGCTAAATGAGTCTTACCCTTCGGTGTAAGCGAGAAAGTCCTACCCTGAGGTGTGGGCATTGCTAAAGGAGTCTTGCACTGAAGTGCAAGTGAGAAAGGAAGTCCCACCCTGAGGTGTGGGCAGCGCTAATGTAAAAGTATTACCCAGAGGTGTAAGTGAGAAAGGGATCTGGTTCTCAAACCATGATCCATATGTAGTTAAAGTGTGATAAAGTCACTTGTCTTATACAAGTAAAATGATAGTCAGACAGAGTACAGGAGGACACCCTGGCGGGTTTCCTCAAAGCTAAGGTTTAATAACAGACAGTAACGTAATAGTTTTATAATTGTAACGTTGTAAAGTTTTAAAGTAAAGTTAAAGTGTTTTTCGAAGAAAGAGAAAGTAAAGCTTATTTTATTTTTATAAAACTAAGCTACTAAAAAGAAAGTTCTACAGTTTAAAGTAAAGATAAAACTCACCAGCGTTAGTTGAATTTTAGTATACATGACAGGTAGTAAAGGTAAAGCAAAGGCAAAGTAGTGGAGCCGTGAGGGCTTGATAGCATGGACATCGGGCTGCTGCGGTGAAGACTGACATTTCCTGTTCCCCCATAGTTTATGTTCAAACAATGTTTAAATGTTTTGCATTATGGATGATTTGGGTTTAAGAATTCCTCTGTATTAGATTTTGGTTTATGGTTTAAGAACTATGTTATTATGTTTTGTGCCAACTATGAGATGTACCCGGTTTGAGACGTTTCAAGTTGGTATCAGAGCCATAGTTTGAGAGATTCGGACATTTGCGATAATTTCTGAACGTAAACTGAGAATGGGACAAAGGAAACGGAAGGAAAGGAATGTTAGTCAGAGCAGCCCGTCCATGGAAAGATAGTAGACAGAAGGTAGTCAATGTCCTAACATAAAATATGGACAATAATGCCTTAGTACAGATAGTTGACAGTAAATGCTTTAGCATAAATAGTACATAGTATGTGCCTTAGCATAGACAGTAGACATTAGATAGTATGTGTCTTACAGTAGAAACTTTGAACTTGAATGCAAATGTTACTCTGAAAGGAGATGTTCAGAACCCGAGTAGTAAAGTAAATTAGTAATTTCATACCGGTCTCTGTAATAGTAATTTACCATACTCGAGGTGTTCTAAATTATTACCTATCATGATAACACGAGCATTCTTTGTTCGCAGTAGACACTAATGGCTAGAGGAAAGAGAGGTGGTCGCACAAGGGGTCATACTGGTCGTCGAGGCCGACCGCCAGGTAACCGAACATGACATGAGGAAAGTGAACACTCCCGTAACGAGACTGAATCGGTGCACATGGAGCATAATGACAGTGGGAACCATGCGTCGGTTCATGACGATGCTCATAACGAGGCTCTTGAGTTGGAACCGATTGTGAAAGAAGCTATCGCGGCAGAGGTTACTTCAATCTTGAAGAAAGTTCTACCGGAAGCACTAGGCGAGGCCCTTAAAGAGTCTGATATTGGGAGGAAAGAGAAGAAAAAGGAAAGCAGCAAGAGAACCGAAGTCACTTATAGTGATGATTTTGATTATGAAATGGCAACTCGAAGTTGCGATTATAAGTCCTTTCGGGGGGTGACCCGCCGAAGTATGATGGACGGAAAGATGATGTGGCCACTTTCGAGTGGATAGAGAAGATAAATGGTGTGATCAACATTAGTGAGTGCCGTGATGACCAAGGGGTCAAGTTTTCTGCTGACTCATTCACTAATGAGGCGTTGAGTTTGTGGAAGTCAATTGAGAGAATAAAGTCTTCTGCTGAGATGAAAAAGATGAAATGGGATGACATGAAAAAGCTGCTAATCACTAAGTTTTGCCCACAGAACGAGATTGACAGAGTTGAGAGAGAGTTTCTGGGGCTCTGTGCTGGCAGTATGACTCATCGCCGGTACACCTCCAAATACCAGGAGTTGGCTCAGTTGGTTCCACATCTGGTGGACACTGAGGAAAAGAGGATCAAGTATTACATCAAGGGACTACCACAGAAGGTCCGTGTGCACGTGAAAGCTAATGCTCCTACAAGCTTCGAATATGTGGTATCACTTGCTGGAATAGTATATGATGACTTCGAATCCGCGGACCCATTGCCTACTGAGAAGAAAGTGACTAATGTCGTTAAACGGCCAGCTAAAGAATGCGTGGGGCCGGAGACGAAGAAGCTGAGGATTGAGGATGGGGTTGATTGTGCTAAGTGTGGCAGGAAGCACTCTGGCGAGTGCCGAGTTGGTTTGAATATTTGCTATAGGTGCGGAAATACCGAACACTATTCTCGAGAGTGTCCTGGGGCACAGTCTTGTTATAACTACGGAATACCTGGCCACATGGCCAAGGACTGTCGCAAACCCAAAGATACTATCACCGAGAAAGGAAAAGAAGCCGAAAAGCCAAAGGCTTGGACCCAAGCGTATGCACTGACACAAGAGGAAACTAGAGGTGATCCAGATGTAGTGTCAGGTACGTTCATCCTTGATCATACCTTTGTCTCTGTACTATTTGATTCGGGTTCCAGTAGGAGTTTTATATCATCCTCTATATGTAGAAGAATGAAATGCAAAGTTACTAAGGAGACAGAGTTCCAAATAGACTTAGTGCCAGGTGCCCAGCCCGTGGCTAAAGCACCGTACCGACTTGCGCCTCTGGAGATGAAAGAGCTAATGATACAGTTGGAAGAACTTTAGGATAGAGGTTTTATCAGACCGAGCATTTCTCCTTGCGGTGCTCCGGTTCTGTTTATCAAGAAGAAAGATGGTGCCATGAGAATGTGCATCGACTATAGGGAGTTGAATAAGAATACAGTAAAGAACAAATATCCGCTACCAAGGATCGATGATCCGTTCGACCAGCTGCAAGGCGCGAAATGGTTATCCAAGATCGATCTGCAGTTGGGATATCATCAGCTAAAGTTAAGAGAAGGGGACATACCAAAGACGGCGTTTCACATGCGGTATGGGCATTACGAATTTCGCGTTATGTCTTTCGGCTTGACAAATGCTCCAGCAGCATTCATGAGTATGATGAACCAGGTGTGTATACCAATGTTGGACAAGTCGGTAATAGTATTTAAAGACGACATACTGATTTATTCGAAGAGTGAAGGCGATCATGCTTGTCATCTTCGAGAGATACTAGAGACGCTACAGAAATAAAAGTTGTATGCCAAGTTTTCCAAATGCCCATTTTGGCTTAAGGAAGTCCAATTCTTAGGTCATGTTATCAACACAGACGGCATTATGGTTGACCCGGCTAAGATAGAAGCAGTGAAAGAATGGGAAATCCTGAAGACACCAACAGAGATTCATAGTTTCTGGGATTGGCAGGATACTATCGAAGGTTCATTCACGACTTCTCGAAAATAGCTTCGCCTCTAACAAATTTGACACGCAAGGAAGTAAAGTACGAATGGGGTCAAGCTCAGTCTAAAACATTTGAAGAGTTAAAGAAGTTGACCCAAACCCAAGTATTGGCACTACCCGATGATAACGAGGACATGGTGGTATATTATGACGCTTCGGGTCAAGGGTTAAGGTGCGTATTGACATAGAGGGGAAAGGTGATCGCGTATGTGTCACGACAGTTAAAAGTTCACGAAGTTAACTACCCAACTCACGATTTGGAGCTCGCGGTAGTTGTCTTTGCATTTAAGATTTGGAGGCATTATCTTTACGGGGTGAAATGCACAATCTATTCAGATCACAAAAGCTTGAAGTATTTCTTCGAGCAGAAAGACTTGAATATGCGACAAAGACGGTGGTTAGAATTGCTAAAGGATTATGACTGTGAAATCCTATACCACCTGGGAAAGGCGAATGTGGTTGCCGACGCCCTAAGTCGAAAGGAGAATCAGCCTCCTATTAGGGTGAAAGCGTACCAGTTGGTAATAACACCAGATTTTATGACAGAGCTAGAGAAAGCACAGACAGAACCGTTAAAGGAGGAGAACATAAAGAGGGAACGAATGGTCGGACAGCAGGAAAAGTTGGAAACAAACACGTACGTGGTAAGGACTCGATGCAGCCGTATGTGGGTACCAAAGGGTGGCGAGCTTAGGGCTAAAGTACTTGACGAGGCCCATAAGTCTCGATATTCCATCCACCCGGGAACCACAAAAATGTACCAAGATTTGAAGAAAGAGTATTGGTGGCCTAACATGAAGAATGATGTGACAGAATATGTGAGTAAGTGCTTAACTTGCACACAGGTTAAAGCCGAACATCAGAAACCATACGGAAGGATCCAGCCTCTGGAAATACCTGAATGGAAGTGAGAGCGTATCACCATGGAATTTATTACAAAACTGCCTCGCACGGCTAAAGGCCATGATACGATATGGGTAATAGTGGTTCGTCTGACAAAGAGTGCACATTTCTTACCGATCAGAGAAACGTATTCCTTTGAGAAACAGGCAGAGATATTTATCAATGAGATTATAGCTCGGCATGGGGTGCCATTGTCAATTGTATCTGACCGGGACACACGATTCACATCAAGGTTTTGGAAAATATTTCATTAGTCGATGGGCGCACGAGATTGAACATTAGCACGGCTTATCACCCACAGATGGATGGTCAGTCGGAGATGACCATCCAAACGTTGGAGGATATGCTTCGAGCGTGCAGTATAGATTTTGGTGGCAGTTGGGATAGTCACCTACCACTGGCAGAATTCTCCTACAACAACAGTTACCACACCACTATTAATATGCCGCCTTACGAAATGTTGTACGGAAGAAGATGTCGAACCCCAGTTTGGTGGGGAGAGATAGGGCAGAAAGAACTGGGAAGTTTAGAGGTAGTCACGGCAACCTCTGTGAAGTTTGATCAGATTAAGGCTCGAATGAAAGCAGCATCGAATGAAAGCAGCACAAGATCGTCAGAAGTCTTACGCAGAAAATAGACGAAGACCTATAGAGTTCAATATCGGGGATCTGGTACTGTTGAAGGTATCTCCCTAGAAAGGAATAATTCGGTTCAGGAAAAAGGGAAAGTTAAGTCCGAGATTTGTCGGACCTTTCAAGATATTGGCAAGGGTTGGTGAAGTTGCCTACCGGCTAGAATTATCTGACGAGTTGAGTGGAATCCACCCTACCTTCCACGTATCACACTTGCGTAAGCTGACGAATCAGCGCACGTGCCACTTGACGACATCGAGGTAGATAATAGCCTCAATTACTTCGAGGAACCCGTTGCCATACTTGATAGAAAGGAAAAGCGGTTGCAGAATAAAGTGATCCAGTTGGTTAAGGTACAATGGAAACATCGTAAAGGATCAGAAGCTACTTGGGAAACCGAGTCGGAAATGAAGGAGTCGCATCCCCATCTATTTGACTTATGACAAGTTTCGAGGACGAAACCTTTCGTAAGGGGGGTAGACTTGTAACATCCTGAAATTTCATGTCAAACGCGAAAGACAGATGTCGGGGTATTTAATTAAGAGAGTTGGATAAAAGAATAACATACTCAAGAGGAGACGGGCCTTGGGCCGGGCCTTAGAAACATAAGGGAGGGAGTAGGGTAAAACCCTAGGCACCCTCTCCATCTCCCTCATTCATAATCTTACCATTTGAAATCTAGAGAGAGAAAGCTTGAAGATCACCATTGTTGGCCTTCATCTTATACCTCTAATCATTGTTGTACGTTACTATATAGTGGAGAAGGATTTGGGAAGAAGAATCAGGCGATTACAGGTTAGAACCGTCATCAAATCAGAGTTTTCTGTTTTGAAATGGGTTTTAGGGTTTCATGGGTTTTTAAAGATAAAGATCGGATTTTTACGCATAAGAAAGGAAACAAAGTATAGATCTAGCTTCATGGAAGCTAGATCGATGTTTTGGACGTAAAAGATTTGAGTTTTGGGTAAAAAACAAACCTGTATGAAGATGACGTTCTTGAGCCGACTCTCAAGAGTCGACACCTACAAAAAGCCGACTCTCGGCGAGGAAGAAGAAGTGAGGGCAGACTCTCGAGAGTCGACCCTCAGAGAGTCGACCCTCAGTGAGTCGACCCTCAGATAGTCAACCATCAGAGAGTCGGCCCTCCTAACAAAAGTCCTGAACGCAAGTTCAGGCGACACTCAAGTGTCACTGCCGATACTCTCGGCCGACACTCAAGTGTTTCGGGCAATATTCCCAGCCGACTCTCACGAGTCGCTGGACTGTCTCGATCGACTCTTGGGTGTCGCTAGTAGTAGTTTTGGCTGACTCTCGTATCGAAATGATAAAATCTGCGTCTTGACTTATGTACAGATCGGGTTACGCATTAGTAATAGAAAGGACGTCAAATACAAGTGAATACCATAGTCAGGTGAGTTCTTGTTGCCCTTTTTCCTAAACAGATTTGGGCTGACATGCATACTGTTAAAGAGATAGTTTTCAAAGTTAAAGTATGTTTTATAAGAATTATATATTTTTATAAAATGAAAGATAAAGAGTTAAAGAGTATAGTATTACCTTTTAAACAAGTTTTTAAAGATAATAAAGAGCTAAAGTAAAGAATGATAAAGGAGTTGTACTCCGGTACAGCTCAACAGTGACAGTGACAAACACCATGTTATATGCTTATGTGTTAATATGTGCTATTTGTCTATTTGAAAGTTTATGTGATTACATTTCTATTTGTGTAATAGTGTAATTGCATTGCATAGTAGTTGCATAGTAGAAAGTCCTGCAGGCACGCTAAAGTAGAAGTCTCACCCTAAGGTGTGAGAAAATGCTAAAGGAGTCTTACACTTCGGTGTAAGCAATGCTAAAGGAGTCTTACACTTCGGTGTAAGCAAATGCTAAAGGAGTCTTACACTTCGGTGTAAGCGAGAAAGTCCTACCCTGAGGTGTGGGCATTGCTAAAGGAGTCTTGCACTGAAGTGCAAGTGAGAAAGGAAGTCCCACCCTGAGGTGTGGGCAGCGCTAAAGTAAAAGTATTACCCAGAGGTGTAAGTGAGAAAGGGATCTGGTTCTCAAACCATGATCCATATGTGATAGTTAAAGTGTAATAAAGTCACTTGTCCTATACAAGTAAAATGATGGTCAGACAGAGTACAGGAGGACACCCTGGCGGGTTTCCTCAAATCTAAGGTTTAATAACAGACAGTAACGTAATAGTTTTATAATTGTAACGTTGTAAAGTTTTAAAGTAAAGTTAAAGTGTTTTTCGAAGAAAGAGAAAGTAAAGCTTATTTTATTTTTATAAAACTAAGCTACCGAAAAGAAAGTTCTACAGTTTAAAGTAAAGATAGAACTCACCAGCGTTAGCTGACGTTTAGTATGCATGACAGGTAGTAAAGGTAAAGCAAAGGCAAAGTTATGGAGCATTGAGGGCTTGATAGCATGGACATCAGGCTACTGTGGTGAAGACTGACATTTCCTGTTCCCGATAGTTTATGTTCAAACAATGTTTAAATGTTTTGCATTATGAATGATTTGGGTTTAAGACTTCCGCTGTATTAGATTCGTTTATGGTTTAAGAACTATGTTATTATGTTTTGTGCTAACTATGAGATGTACCCGGTTTGGGGCGTTTCGGATTGAGGATTCTACTAAATAATGTGTTTATTAACACCATAAACACTTAACAACCTTAAATTCACCATTTAAACATCCCTAAATCAACCCCCCCCCCATTTTCATCTCAAGAACCGTAATTTTCAAAACATCAAATTAGGTGTTTAGATCATGTAATTCATGATTCTCCAACATTAACAATGCTAGATTAAGGTTTATAATTAACATTTAACTCAAATCATCACACCAATTAACCCAATTAGAGTTTTCTACCAAAAACCACGAAGAACACAAACAATGAGGGTTCAAGAGATGAAAAAACCACTTACTTGATGATTAGAAAGTGAGGAATACTCCAAAACCAATTGATTTCTCATGCAAACTTTCAACATTGATCTTGGCTTTTCCCCCTTTGCTTTCTCTTGCTCCTCGCGCCAGAAATACACACCAAGTGTGTGTTTTGCTTGACCCCCTTTCCTTTATAAATATGATTTTATGATATTACAAAACAACCCTCTCAACTTCCAGATTTTGCCCTTTTTGCCAAAAAGTCTAGAATGCTTAAGGTAAAAAAGGAACCCTCCACTTGTTTCATTATACTTTAACCTCCATAATATTATTTAAGCAAATAAAATTATATTTTTGATTTTTAGTTCGTTACAAATCATCCATCCTAATTTAGGATTTCGTCCCTGAAACCCGCCACCACATGAATACCTTAGGATAGTAAATCAACATCTCATCATTACTTGCCCAAGGTCATTTCACCCTACATTGTGCTTTAAATAGACTAGCACGTGCTTAATTTCCTCATTGCATAATTAACTCGCTTTACTATCCGAGATAGTCACCGGTTCCACTAGATGAAACATTTATCATCTACTTTAATATCACCATGAGAAGCAACAACAATTGCACAATCAACTCACCCCACTATCTGAGATAGTCACCGTTTCCTCTAGATGAAACATTTATCATTAACCTCAATATCACCATGAGAAGCAACAACTTCTTCCACCAAACATTTCCGTGAATGGGTCACGTGAATTCACGTGAAATGTATCATGGAGTTTATACGATTCCTCAAGGTAACTCTATACGGTAACCCATTTACCAATATAGTCCACAAATTGGACGACCCAACTAAACGAGAACTTAGTCTTCCACGTTATCCCCGAAACACCCCTTTTTAAGAGGAAACTTTTGTAAACGCCAAGTTTCCCACTCGAAAACCAACGGTCCTCCTCCCTAAATTCGCATTGGGTTAACTATCGATCTTGAGTGAACTTTCAACTTCGCTCATTTAATAGATCCTTTCCGCCGTGTATTGAACCACAACAATATGGCTAGGTATTCGCTCACCAATTTCATCTCATCAAATCGGTGTTCAACACTGTCCGCCATTTAATAATTCAAACAATGGCATGGGACCGAGCGAGTTCTGCAAGATAGGAAGAGAGAGGGAGTGTCGCCCATAAAGAGAAGGAGAGAGAGAGAGAGAGGGAATGCCGCTTTTTATTTGGATTTGGTGGGCTTTTTATTAGCTTGTCGGTTCTGATTTGGAATTGGTGGGCTTTTATTTCAAGTGTGTGTCACTTTTTCTTGATTATGGTCCTTGAAGGAATGTAGAACCGGTCTTTCTTATCATTTTGTTCCTGTAGAGCCGGTTCTCATGTTTGCTTTCAATCAATACCTAATGTCGCATGTTATAGTCGTGTTATGCACATATATATTTGTTTAGTTGTTTCTTAAATTATTGTACATTCTTTTGTTTTAATATGAAGTTGTTTTCCTAAAAAACCTTCATTTTATTTGTTATTATCATAAATATATAAAAAACAGTCATGCCAATAAATGTTAGCAACCTACGCCTGCAGGCTCTTTTTGTTGATTGAATCTTGAGGTTGATGTGTCACTAAGATCGGTCTTCTAGCTTAGCCTAGTGGCAAACCCAAGACTTCACTAAAATGGGAAGATCGTGGGTTCAAGTCCCACTTGTGACAAAAAAAAGGGTCCTGGTTGGGCCAGGGGGTTTTCTCACCTATGATGAGTTTCCTCCTGAGATAGGTGGAGATAATCGGGTGGGTCAGTGGCCCGTCAATGATCCAAATTGCCGTTAAAAAAAAAATTAGTCATTACCAATTCTTAAAAGCCCATCAAATAAATCAGAAAAACAAGAAACCGAGAAACAAAATCTGCAACATTCATTTTTCATAGTTTGGCCATTAAATTATCGACGATAAAATAGGTAGAAATGAAAAATATCTGACGTCATCAGGTTTCTGGTCTGGTGGTTAGGGGTTTTCCTGTAAAGGGTTTTCCTCTTGTGGAGACCATGAGATCGAATCCTAACGAGTGGAATTTTGTTAGTACCTTTCACAAGACTAGGAGTTAGTCTTTCAAAAAAAATGTCTGACTTAAATATTCCGCTTTAAAAAGTTCTGGTTCCATCATCTGAATACATTATAGCCTCTCACTTTGGGATGTGATAATAAAGTTATATTTGTTTTAAAATATATTGAATATTCAAATATAAACTTTGAGACGAAAATACCCTTCCTCCAGTATGTCCTCTTCTATGTAGACTTGGTAGAAATCAAGGAAATAACGTAGACTTGGTAGAAATCAAGGAAATAACGACTCGTGACTCCTTTAGATTTTCAAAACTGTCCACTTGTTCAAGTTTGTTTGTATACTATTTTTCATGCATTAAAAGTCGTATATTTGAATCAACTTTTTTGAACGAAGTTGAAAGTTCGCTCAAGATGAACGAAGTCGTATATCTTAATCAACTTTTTTGAACGAAGTTGAAGTTCACTCTGCCGGTCACCACCCTCCTCCACCGAGTCACACCGATTTGACTCAAGTTGGATTGCTTAGAACATGTCACCTTACTGGTTTACTGGTCGAACAAGTTTAAAAAACTGGATTATATCATTAATAATTTAAGAATTATATATTTATAATTTTATATCTTTGGGTATGGATTTGAATTATTAACAAACCATACAGCATGAAATAAACAAAATAAAGTGTTTGAAGTAAAAATAACTAGTAAATAAGATTTTGGAAGAAAAAAAAAAATCCAGTCCAACCAATCATATTCGTAGGTTTCAACTAGTTAGTGTCATAATCAGGCGTCCAAAACGAAGGCGGTTCAAGAGTACTACACCGGACCGGTTGTGTAGGCGGTTTCCGACCTTCCAGTCTGATCAGGTTCTGAAAACAGTGATTACTCCCAAAGTATTCAATAAATTTTCAAATAATACACTAAAGACGTAAGTTTTTGCAATTATGTTACGGTCTTTTTAGTGTGACATGCAAAACAACAAACATAGAGGATGATGTTTGTCAAGTACAGTTTTGATACGTAAGTGAGTTAGTTAGTTATGATACGTGATAGATATAAGATGTAGAAATGGGAACATGATTATGTGAATTGTTCGGAAACCAAATAATATAAAGAAAAACAACAAATAAAAGGTGTAGATTTAAGAGTAAAATATATATCTATACTATATAATAAATAAAGGTTTTAGTATGACACATGTCACTCTTTTATGCATTCATATCCTTTTTTTTCCGACTATCTCTCATATTAATTATAAAAGTTTCCATTTAATTGTTTTTTTATATTTTTTTTCCGCCTCTCTCCTATTAAATAATAATGATTTATATAATTCTTTTTTATAAAACGCTTTTTATTTAAAAAAATAGTTTTGTTCATAAAACATTTTTATAAATTGAACATTTCTTTCATTCTTTTTTATAAAACATTTTTAAAAAATAACTATATAGCGTTTCTACAATTTTCAGTATTATGGAAACATCATTTTGAATCCTTAACTTTCAAATTATGAAAATTTATGAATTATATTTATATTTTTTTCATTTTCAGTATAATTGATTTATTACTTAAAGTCGTTACTTATACGTAATTTCAGTCTTGAAAAATTCTTATAATTTTATGAATTTTGTTATTTTTATTTTTCAACTCGTGTAGTACACGGGAATCTAACCTAGTTAAAGAATAAAAAAAGAGTTAATTACACAGATGGTCCCTGTGGTTTATAAAAGTAACAGGTATGGGTACTAAGGGTTTCAAATTGCAAGTATGGGTATTATGCTTTTAATTTTGTAACAAGTTTAGGTATTAACACTAACTTCTGTTAGTTTTTCTGTTAAGTTCAAAGGTATTTAACTCTTTTCACAACAAAATGACTGATTTTGTAATTAAATAGTTTGGTGAGGGACCATTTTACAACCAAAATTACCCACAAGGACTATTTGTGTAATTAACCATTTAACCCAGCCCCCCACCTACCCCTATCGTCTCCTTCATCTGCCATTTTCAAAACCCAGAAAGTGATTCCACCACCCACCACCACCAAACCCTCTCCCGTCGTCACGCCCACCACAGCGATGCCCTCTGTCAAAAACCCTACCACACCACCTCTACCATCCCCTCACAGAACCGCGATGCCCTCTGTAAAAAACTCGTTTGGTCTTCTCAAACTCCTCCACCTTCACTCCTCCGTGAATCAACAGCCTGGCGTCACCGCCGTCTTCAACAATCGGATGTGACTCGGTGGTGGAGGAGGGAGTGTCGATTGTGTTTGAGGGGATTTCTCCGACGAGATTTGGCGCAGGGAAGGCGGAGGGAGATGACAGATGAGTAGGCGGAGTTTGGTACTGGGGATCGTGACGGAGTTTGGAGATTAGGGTTTGGAGGGCTTGTGTTTCATGAGTCAAATCGGATGTGACTCGGTGGAGGAGGGTGGTGACCGGCAGAGTGGAGGTGGCTGTAGGTGGTGGAGGGGGCGGCAGGAGTGGAGGGGGAGGGCTTCTTGGAGACGATTGGGGTGGGTGGGTGGGCTGGGTTAAATGGTTAATTACACAAATGGTCCCTTGTGGTAATTTTGGTTGTAAAATGGTCCCTCGTCAAACTATTTAATTAAATAACCAGTCATTTTGTTGTGAAAAGACGTAAATACCTTTGAATTTAACAGAAAAACTAACGAAAAGTAGTGTTAATACCTAAACTTGTTACATATTTAAAAGCATAATACTCATACTTGCAACTTGAAATTTTTAATACCCATACCTGTTACACAGATACTATCTGGGTATTTAATTACAACCGCTAATTTAGCCTAGTGACAAATGTGTATACCCAAAACTTTATTAAAATGGGAAGGTTTTGGGTTTAAGTCTCACTTGTGACAAAAAAAAGAGGTCTAGGTTGGGTCAAGGGTTTTTCTCACCTATAATGTGTTTTCTTCTGAGAAGGATGGACATGATCAGGTGGGTAAGTGGCCGTCAGTGATCCAAATTATCGTTCAAAAAAAATCTGGGTAATTAATTCTAAAAATAATATTCTAAATTTGTATCCCTTGCGTACGGGTAGAGGATAGCAATGTTTCGTCAAACAAACCGTCAATCACGCTCCCAATGCTTTCTTGTTTTTTTCTGTTTGGTCACATGCAATTATATCGAATCCGTCAAAAGCGTACTACCCATGGCGTTTTTCTTTGACATTCTTACCCGTGTACATCCGTACCAGTCGAAATCCGTACTCACAACCAAAGTAGACGACGTCGTATCTACCAACCACCCCCACTAAGTATAAAAAACACTAAAATTGGTTAAGCAAATCGCAGGTTTGACAACCAGATTCGCTAGGTTAATTTTAGATTTATATAATGAGTTAATGACTGATGTTGGTCCGAATCCTGGTTGATTTGAATCCACGTAGATTGCCTTGATCAGTGGTGGTTTTTGGTTTTCATGTTCGACCCCATTTTAATGACAGGAGTTATGAAGATACAAAAATTGATTGAAAAGGCCTTCCAACTTATTTGCTTTAAACATTTTTGGTCCATGTTTTAGATACGGAATTTTGAATTTTAGAAGGGTATATGTAAGATTACTTGTTAATTTAACATATGTACAACATTTAAGGGAAAATTCCGAGAATAAACTATCCGACTTTTTCCTTTTTACCAAATAAACGTTGAATTTTCAACTCTCACAAAAACTAAACTTGTCAAAAACGCTGGAACTTTCATCAAATAGGGAGAAGTCGACGGCATACGTGGGCTCACAGATAACTGACAAGTGTAATATTTCCCCGATTTCGCCCGATCATTTACGAAATAGGGTGAAACCGCCGACATCTTTTTTCAGCGTGCAGTCCACATGTTTCGGCGTGTCATATAGTTATTTATTAAAAAAAATTATAAATTAATTCCTTATATCGGCGAATTCGCTAACACATTGCATATTTCGGTGAAACATTTACATTAATCACGCCTAAATAAATTAAAATAGTGTAATTCGCCGGTTTAGTCCAAAATCTCCAAGTTCGTAAAAGCCACGAAGGTCACAACATCTTTCGGCGAAACCCATAAATTTCTAGAAAGTCCTTCAAGTTCTTAAAAGCCACAAAAATGTAAAGTTTAGTCCAATTCGTCAGAATTTGTAAAGGCTTTAGTCCAATTCGTCGGAATTTGTAAGGGCTTTAGTCCAATTCGTCATCATATGGGTTGTTTCAACGAATTAAAAAATTAAATATTTACAACTAATTTTAAATGCTACAAAAGTTTTGCCGGAATATGTAAAGTTTTTAGGTGAATCGCCGACAAGTGGTTATGTTTCACCGGTTTAAGGAAATTATTTATGTCAGCCATGAAGCCGGCGATTTCGCCCCATCTGCTAAATGTTTCAGCGATTTTGATGTGTTTATTCAGTGGAAGTTGACCTTTCAATGTTTAGTTTGTGGAAGATGAAAAGTGATGTTATTTTCGAATTTTCCCAAACATTTAATTAATCATATAATTTCAGATATAAAGTTTCATATCTTACCACAGCATATCAAGGAAAAACTGATTAGTTAAATCTATGGCTTGAAATTTCGTAATTTCTTTTCAATACATTCGGATTTTAATTTTAAATCTTTAACACATGTGCTCACAACCGAATTGCCATGAAACTTATGATGAGAATAACACAACTATAGAAAGGATTATTTACGACGGAAAGAACCGTCACAAGTACCCCTTTCATGATGGATATGCAATTGAATTTGTCGATTGCACTAATGTTGCCCGCAAAAATGAATTTTTTTTTTTTTTGTTACTTTTCCTGTTTTTTTTATATTTATAAATATATCCAAATTTCTACAAATATATACAAACACAAAACAAAACGAAACAAAAAGTTAAAAAAATTCATCGCAAAAGTTTACAAATTTTTTAAATTATCATAATATTAAACAAGAATTCCAGTTTTCTTGGTTACAAATATATTAAAATACTGTATATAATATAAATATATACACGGTCGTTAATTATAACGTGTTGGAGAATTTGGAAAACGAGGAACGAAAAGGTTTTTTCCAACATTACTAGGAGTGTGAGCCATGTCGTTTCGGATGTAAAATCGTTGAGCTTTCTTTGGTATAGAAGTAGGGGTAAGGATGTGGTTGTAGATTGGATAGGTTGGAATTCTTTTATCCTTGAGCCGATGTAATTGTGTTTTGCCGCGGCTTTCTCCGTCTTGAAGATAGTCTGTTGGTGTTTTGTTTAATGAAGTTTACCTTTCAAAAAAAAAGTGATAAAAATATTAATATATGTCATTTTAAAAAATAAGATCCAACACCTAAACTTAAGTCTAGAAGAAATTGATTTTCAAAATCATCATGTTTATCGAATAAATGCTTCTAGAATTAGTTTTAACAAACATCATGAAAGTCATATATCGCCATTTTTATAATTAAATACCATCAGTTTCATTAATAAATATGTCAACCAAACATTTTAAAAAAATTATTTAAATTTCAAATCTAATTCCAATATCAACAAATTTTAAGAACCAAACGATACTTTAAGTATTTATAAAATCATGTAAATTGAAACTTCAAAATCTTTTTCAAACTAAATCAAAAAGTATACATAAAAAGTTGATTTTTCTTTTTCTTTGGAATATTCTTTCTCATGTTTTTAACTTTTATGATAGAGGATATTTTTCCATATATAAAAATACTAATTTTTTTTTTTTTTTTTTTTTTTTTTAGAAAAAATAAAAAAGTGACAATTGTACCTGGCAGGTACTTCTATGCGTAACAACCCATCCACCTGTATATTTATATGCCCACAATTTCTCTCTCCCCCTGACTTCTCATTCACACACACATACTTTCGTCCCTTCACCTCATCAAGTGACACAAAGAATAAACAATGAAGAAGTTGATTCGCCGTCTCTCTCGCGTCGCCGACTCGTCTCCTTACTCTCTATTACGTCCAGAAGCTCCGATCACCGTTCGCCTGAGCCAATCCTTCCGTATGCCGAAGTCTCGCCGCTCCGGCGCCGTTCCACAGGGACACCTGCCGATCTACGTCGGAGAAGAGATGGAACGATTCGTGGTGAGTGCAGACCTCCTAAACCACCCGATTTTCATCAACTTGCTCAACAGATCTGCTCAGGAGTACGGTTACGAACAGAAAGGCGTCCTTCGTATCCCCTGCCATGTCTTCGTGTTTGAACAAGTCCTCGAAGCGTTACGAACCGGCAAAGAAGCGTCTCGCAACCTTCTAGACCTTCTCTCCGGTGAATTCCTGTAACAGAGTACGGATGCGTGTTCCTTTTAGTTTTTTTTTTCCTAATCGCTTGTTAATCAAGCCAATAGTGAAGTTAGATCAGATCGTTTGATGTTGCTTAAGAACTTATCGAGTGAAATCAAATCGGTTTTTAAGTCTCGCTTGTATATAGACAACTTCCTTTCGTTGTAAAATCAGTTTTCGTTGTAAAATCAGTTTTCAGATCGTTTGTATTTTGCTTTGCGAGTATTCAATTATTCATCGATCGATTAACAATTAACAATTGACAGACTGATCGATTTGTTCTATAAATCTGGCGATCAAAATATCATCATTCATAAGTTCGTAACAACTTCTTTTAACGATTTCGGTTTTGAATTTTCGTTCACTTTTACTGTTCATCATGATTATGTTGCATATTCGTCGACATAAAATCCGATCCGGTGGAAAATCTCTATTTCTTACCAATTTTTGAGAAGAGTGGAGACATGAATCAAGACATCGTTTTTGGTAACTTGACTTGAGAGTAGCACGCAGCAGCGAAAAAAGTGTGTGGACTGTGGAGGTTTTTGATTGGCGTGACGGAGACGAAAGCAAGCGTCATGTCATTGAGAAAGGTGCCCTTCCGACCAGTTTCCGTGGCTCTATATCCGTGACTTCCGTATTGCACGGTGCGTTGAGAATTATTATAATATTTTAACGATAAATAAATAACCGTCGAAATGTATAAAAATCATAATTTAAAGCTCATTTGTGCGATGATTTGTCTCCAGTAATTTAACATAAAACCAAGTAGATTTAAATATTAATCTCAATAGTACGGAAGGAATCATACAAGTGGGAATTGTACGAAAATATGTAAAGCAGTCCCGTGAACGAATACCAGCGAGTAAATGAATCGAGCCGACCCCGTTTCTTAAATGATCCTCAATATAAGCTCGAGATCGTTTAAGCTTTTGTTTGAATTGAGTTTTTAGCAAACTGGTCTTGAGTAGCTAATGATCGACTTGGCTCGTTTACACCCGAATGAGTACTACATCAGTGCTTGAATATGTTTAATTTTTGTTTTATCTAAATTGTTACAGGTGGATTAATTTTTTTTGGTGGCATCAACTTTCCTATTACATATGATTAATCGGTGTTACTCGAGTGTTAGGTGTATAATAAATAAAAGGTGAGGATACGTTAATATATAACACATGAATTTTTTTTATTTGAAACGGATGTTGTGGATATAAATCCTCTTTAATTATAGTATTATATTGTAACACTAGTTTAGAACCCGTGTATTACACACGAGATTAATAATATCAATAAATAAAATTATTAAATTTATATATATATATTTTTTATAAATATAAAAATATATTACATATACTAAGGATAGAAAACAAAATTCAAAATATGTAAAAATTAATATTTAATTGGGTTTTAAAAATATGTTAATTACTATTTAATATATTTTGACTTTCATTTATTATTTTGTTTAAAATAAATGTGTTTTATTAGTATAATTAGTATTTTCTTTAAAAATATATTATTATTAAAATATATATGTGTATTTAGTAAGAGAGAAACGGGAAAAAATGATGAGAGTGAATATGGAGGCGACATATGACATGGAAATACATTTATTTATTATATAGTATAGATATAGATAGTACATAGTATTGTACAAAACAAAAGTTAAAATATACAACTATTTTATATTAAAAAAAACTTTTTGCAATTCCAAAGTTAATACAAAGAAAGTTGTGAATTTAAGCTTATAGAAACTATTAGCAGTTTTTTTAAATGACTTGAAGTTAAATCTAGTTTTTGTCAATTAGAACAGCTGCTTAATATTCACGGTTCTGATTGATAACTCAGTTTTTATTTATGATTGATGATAAATAATTTTATTATTAAATAAATATCTTTTGAGATGAATTAGATGTTACTAGATCAATTATTAATATAAATGAACATAAATTACAAAATCCGGTGACAAGGAGTCCATCATTAGATACAAAACATGACATGTCATCTACAGCTTCCCACTCAAAACCAACAAAAGGAAGTGGTTAATAAAAAGTATAAATATTGATATATTTAATGGTTTAATTAAATTTTAAGAAGTGAAGTGATAACCGTTGAACATACATGTTCGAGTAACGACATTCGTCAAGATTGTTAATGAGGTACGATCCATAGAATTATACCATGAGTAACGAAACCGATTAGACATTCTTGACACGAAATGACAATAAGGCTAAGGGGAGTACCCACATATTTTCACACCTCCACACCCTTCCACGTCAGCGCCACTCATTTCCACACGGTATCCACATATGGGAGGCGTGGTGTTCCACTTTCCACACCTGAAAAATACACGTGTCTACATATCATTGGTCTTAACCCCACTTCCTTCACTTCTTCTCCCTCCACGCCGTGGAAATTTGCACGGGGGAGCTCCACGCTCGTGGACCACGCCAAGGGGGCGTGGTGTTCCACGCCAGCCACGAGTGCCACCTCACCTCCACGACGTTTTCACGGGGGTAGTCCCCAAAGCCTAAGGTTGAAATTATTTATGAATTAATTAAAACAAGTTATTGTTGATTTATTTAGAATAAATTAACAATTAAAAGGGTTATTAATTGATTAGTTATCAAAGCTATTAATAATTAGAAATTAATTGATTAATTATCAAAGTTGTTGATAATTATCAGATTATTTAAATTAGTAGATAATAATAAATTTAATAACATATTATTTGATTTAAAATTCAAGTTAGATTTGAATTTAAAACCCTAACTTGTCCCTAAATTTCGGAAACTATAAATACGGGTATAAGGGATTAGAAAATTTGACCCCATTCAATTTGCAATCTAGAGTTTAATTACAAAACCATAATACCACATCACCACCCAAAGTCGTCGCCGCCCACCCTCCTGGTCCGACCAGTAGCGTCGCCGCCGCGCCACCCTTGTCTGCCGTCGTTGCCACCATTGGGACCTGCAGCTGCCACTGTCATCGCCGTCATTCGCCTCCGTACGCGAGAAGAAACCGGTGGAAGCTAGTGACACACAGATTATGGTGCGGCATGGCGCTCCTTAGCGTCTGACTCGTGGCGCGGACCAGTTACAACAGTTACGACTGCTAGGGTCGCGGTTCCCAATACTCGGTCAACTAGATTGTTTCAAGTCGTCATGAATTAATATGACAGTTTTGGTGTGACCAATGATGACCACTTAAATCCATGTTATTGCAAATACATTTGTCAATTAAGTTTTGTTAATGAAGGTTCAATTTTGAGAGTTGGAAAAAGAGGCTACATACACACACACACACACAGAGAAATACTTATGAGATCAGAGAGGAACACTCTCTAATTGTTCTTTCACAATACTTCATCTTCTTTCTTTTTCCACAAATTCATAAACCACTTTAACCAGTAATACCTCGGGCACGGAATTTGTTTTAAGGGACCCGTGTTGAACACGAATCCTCAACCACCCCTAAAGATTAGTTCGTTCTTCAGCCTGTTGAAATATATGGATTCCAATTCAATATAAAACACAAGTTATATCTCTAATAAGTGATAATATTTGGTTTGTTTATGTATAAATGAGTATGGACTGGATAGCTAATGATGATGGTTAAAGTGGATTGGGCTTTAGTTGGGCTGCTGATCAAAGGTTACAACATTAGTCAGCTATTTCTTCGGTAGATTTCTATGTACATACATGTATTTCCCACGTATAACGAGAATATCATTATTATTATTTTATTATTTTAATAAAAGGTGACCCACTATTCTTATAAATGTTTCTGCTTAATTTGCTCATTCCTTCCTTGTTTTAGCTTCTACACCAATTTTAAGCTTTTTATTGACCTTCACGAACTCTAACAATTGTTCTTACCACTGACTAATGCATGTTCGTATAAATCTACCGAAGAAATTGCTTCATTTGAAAGATTATAACTTTCAACTTCTTTTGTCCAATGCCTTAATTTTCTTGTATTTCTTCAATAATACAATTTTTCAACACAAAATAAATGTCTACATAATATCCCGAGTCTGAAATAGTGTAAACATGTCCATCACTTCTTATATAACACCTAAATTTTGCAAGTTGATATGAGTTAACATGTGATTTGACATTAGTTCACATGTTAATTTATATAAGTTCACATGTGATTTGCAGTTAGTTCATATGTGGAATTACATTGATTCAGCTATTATCATATTTTTGTATGTTTTCATGCTTTTCCTCCACAAATACCTCTTCTGAACTGAGAGATTTTTTAGAATTTGTTCAATATTGTTTGAACAAATCATCAATTAAATAATTAAATTTCATACAAGTTATCTTTTTAAACTATCAACTTATATTGTGTAGTATGTGGCTATTAGAATATTTTCCAGTTTAGTGTCAATTAACAAAGTTTAAGATTCAAAAGAAATGACTTCACTATGTAGTGTTTAATTCATATATGAATTAACACATCATAAGATAATAATTAGATGAGGTCCTATTATATTGTTAATTTAGAACATACCTTTGCGAGCAATCTGTTTTTACGTCATTTCTTAGTTAACACATGTTTAGATATATCTCGACTTTCACTCATGACCTTTATATGTCAGTTGTATCAGTTTCTTAGTTTTCCCTCCGTCATCTTCTTCGGTAACCATAACAATGCCCTATAGTTACCAATACCATGAAGAGCCAATGTACGATTGGTTAGTCATCCAATCATTTAAAATTGGTCCAACAAATGGCAAGAACATGTGACCTAGATCTAAAGGGGCACAAATCGGGTTGAAAACCTAACACGGTTCGAGTTGAAACCGGGTCGGGTTGTGGTCAACAAAATTGAAACTGGGTTTTGACTGAACCCAAGTCGGGTCCAAACCGGTTCTTAAAGGGGTTGACCAGTTTCAAAACCGGGTGAACCAGTTTTGGATATGGAAGGCTAGAACCGTTTTCAAACCTACAGGTTGAATAGAGTTGGAACTGGTTGGGGCGACTATCGAGTTGAACTCAAACCGATCTCGGGAACACGGGTTGGATGTGCACCTCTACCTAGATCTCAATTTGCTACAAGCCTACAACCATTACACAATTTCATTTAAAAAAACCATCAAAATATCATTCCAAAACAACTTTCTTTGCATTACAATTACATAATCAATTTGAGAATGTCATGATTACATAACATAAATACATAAATAGGGAAAACAACAATAGTCATATCCTATCATTTAAAAAGATAAACGCCATCAATATCTATTCATCAAAATTCACCTCAATTTTTTAACAAAACTGAAAACAAAAAATCACATGGTTCTTTGTTTCTTTTGCTTCTTATACTGTTTATAAAGTTGTAACGCTAATGTCGTTCGATCCAGTTCACGTCTTAACCTCTCGTTTTCTTCCATTTCATTAACAAGCAAGAAATGCTCAGAGAGTTTGGTCCTCACTACATTCTCATCCACCGAAGCGGTCTTATCAGCTCCACCAACTGCCGCCAGCGGTAACTGTGGCCGGTTACCCCTCTTTCTCTTGCTGTTAGATTGCTTGTTGGCGGTCTTTACAGTGATTTTTTCTTTGTCAAGTGACATGTCAATGAAAGCTTGCTGAGGAGAGACATTAGCTAGATAAACCTGATTGTTTGCATTTGTAAGATTTGAAATCCCGGAAGCCGTTGTTGCAACAGATGGATGATAATGTTTAGATAAAATGGATAACTCCCAAAGTACAGTTGCAAATGCACCACTCAGGCTTGGATCTGAAGCATATGGTTGATATTTCTGCAAAGTGAGATGAATATTTGACTAAGATCATATGCCTCAAATACCCTTTTAACAAAATAAAATTAAGAAAAAAAAAGAGAAAAAAAACTTCTAATGCAGAATTTAGAAACTTACCGCGATAGAACCTGACAACGAGCCACCCCCAGAATCATTTTCTAAAAGATCACGACATTTGACATTTTTTTGAAGGAGATGCTTTAAGGTAACCAAGGCTGCATATATTACAAATTACAATATATGTAACATTTTTTAAATATTTTTAATAAGTTTTTTAAATATAAAGGTGCAAATATTTGATGAGTGTGTTGTATATACCAGCCATGGATTCTGCAGCTCCAAAACATAAAGAAAATGAAGCCAGACGTTTAATGAATGCAGCAGCACGTTGCATGTCATGCTGTCTATCATCACATAACATTATCTTCAGAGCTTCAGCCAACACTTCACCTTGATCTCTATACATTTAAAACAATAAAAAAATTTGCATTTATCAGTGGTGACAAATAAGATCCATTTATGGGTAAATGGGTTTTACTTTTTCTGTAACATGTCAAATTGGTAAACCTAGCTAAATGATAGACACACTCAAAGTGCATTCATAATGCATAAAAACGCCTACAGGTAACCCTCGTTGCTCCAATTTTTATGTTAGATAACCTACTTTTCTTTTCAAAAAACATAATTTAAGGAAACTAATTTTCAAAGGTTTCAGTTTAATCATTTACCTTGAATCATTTTTTTTAAATTTGATGATTTTTTCTAGCATGTAATAAGTTGGTTTCCAAAATCATAAATCAGACAACAGTTGCTTACCCTTTATGCAATTAGGGCTATTAAAAAAAGAAAGATTATAATTGTGAGAAAATTATACGTGGGCCGGTCTGACTAGAACACTACTTGACCCGCCCATTTTACGACATTTATCTATCAAAAATGTTGTATATTAGTATAGTACTAACCTCCCAGGCCTGTACTCGAGTATGAGATTGTAAAGTTGAATAAAGAAATCCTGTAAATCAACATTTAAGGCATCAAGGTTGTTCCTCATCACTTTGAAAGCAACTATGCAGCACCTCAGGCGTTCAGTCACAGTCAAATGACTTGAAAAACTGTCAGCTGAATTTTTAACATCATTACTTCCCCCAGCAAGCTTTCTAAGATATTTCATTAAATCAGCCATGAAATCCATGTCAATTAAATGAGAAAATTTCCCGATTCCATTTAAACATGGAGCAAGAAGTGGATGCTCTCCAAATGGACCAGTTATTGATTCGTTTGCTTCTGATCTGAATCAAGAAAACAGGTTACACGAAATTAAGTGAAGAATATTCATAATACTTGATACAATAGGGTGTGAATACAATAAGTAGAATATACCCTGAACGCATAGTATGCTTTAATATACGGAAATATGTTTCGAATACAGAAGAAAGAGTATCAGATTGTATCCTCCTCTTTTCATTTAAATCTTGTGCAAATGATGCAGCCATGTAATCAGCTTTGACCTGAAAAACACATGATCAGATTAATACTATATTAAAAATAATAATAAATGATTACGTGTAATAACAATGAAGTACCTCCTCTCTTGTCTTTGACAACATTTCCTGCTTACTTTTCTTTTTATCATCAGCTGTCGTTTGTTTTATTTCCATGTTTCTTCTTCCTGTCTTATAAAACTTTTTTTTCATTTTCTTGTCTGGCTTTGCTGTTTCAGGCTTTCTAAGATCTTCATCAAACGAGAGAGACAAGAAAACCTGCATAATCAAAAGAAAGTTACTACAACCAATTTTGAATTTAGGTCATTCCCTATAAAAAAACCTGATAAAAGAAATAAAAGCATTCAAGTTATTACCTCAACAGAATCAGGATGTAAATGACAATCACTGTCTTTTACAAGACTAGCAATAAGTTGAACAGCCTCCACAGTAACTTCACCACCATGTTTTCCCTCATTTGTAAAAAGTGACTTAATTGTGTTACAACAAAGTTTCCTGTTAACAAGTTTCCCAGAAATGTCGAGAAAACGATAAAATCTTGGTTGATTTACAAAAAAGAAATTGACAAGATTAAGAAAAAATGAATAAACCTTATGACATCATCTGTAGAACTTATATTTTTAATGACCGCTTTTAGCAAGCTATCACGAAAATTAAACCGTGGATTTGCGTCCAGCAGTGTACAAATGCAACGAATGGCCACCCGCTTAAAACTAGATACTTTTTCCAATGACATCAGCTTCTGGAGGTAAGCCTATTTAAAACTCAACCAAATAAAACTATTAAATATTTTCTTTTTCAAAAAGGGAAAAATAAATAGTTGAGAAACAAGTGAATCAAACCTTGTACACAGTTAGAAGTGTGGATTCATAGAAACGAGTTTTCTTGACATCCTTTGATACCACCATTGCTAGCTCCTTCTCAGTAGGTAGCCTAATACGGTTGCTGTTCTCCATAATGACAAACAATATACGGTTAGATAACATGAATGTATGAAGATAGTATTTACATAACTAAATAATATACCCAGGGATGATATCCTTGAAAACAGCTAATAAAGACTTTAGACCAAGTATTAATATATCACGGTCTCCATCTTTGCAGATTTGCAGCATTTCTTTTAAAGATTTGATATTGCCTTCAGGATCCATGAGCATTGATGTTCCAATTTCGGCAAGCCTAAACTTCTTATTCTCATTGGATTCTTCAGCTGTGAGATCTTTTTCAACCTCAGCCTATAGAATAATTATTGTTGTCAGATGGACGATTACATACAAATATTACAACTAAAATGTAGGTTAATAGGGGCATGCCAGTTGCAAAAACAAACGATACTAAAATCACAGAAGTCAAATAAGAATAAGCTAGAGGTGGTAAAATGGCAGGTCAAGTGGGTTGGGTAATGGGCCAAATAGATGCGGATCAAAACTGGTAAATTATACGGATTGAACTGGACCGAGTCGGGTTGACACAAAACACTATTTGTCTAAAATTGTAAACTTGTAATAAACAACTAAAAGTATCGGATATGATTTGAATATATTGTTTCAGTATTACAACTAATTATTTAGGTAAAGGATTTAGGAGGTTCTATGCATTAAAGATAAAAGAAATAACCCGGATCAACCCATTCATAAGTAATTGGTTATGTGTAACAGGTCAGTTACAGAAAAATAAGTTACGTGAGTAGAGTACCAAAACTTCAGCTTGAGAGCTTTGTTGAACTTCTTCTACTTCTAGCATCTCCTTCCCATGTTTTTTCGCCTCTTTTCTCAATTTTTTTTGCTTTGCGCGTTTTTCTGCTTTCGTCAACTTCACAACACCATTGTCTCTGCCAACATCTTCATTTTCACCCACAGTTTCATCCTCAATGGGTGTATTCTTGGTTTGATTTGACACTACATAAAAATATCACCAGGAACTCAAAAACGTTGATTCTTGATAACACCAATGACAAACAAAAACTCCCAAGTTACCTGTCCTGTAGTACACTTGTCCATCTAAGGTCTTCACAGGGAGAACATCTACAGCGTCAACTTCATGCTGTTGAATATTATCGGTGGCTAATGATTTCTTCCTCAAACGTTTCTCATACTGAAACTCTAGGGCATCTTCTTTCACATCAACAGAACGGTCTTTTTCTTTGGCATCAGCAACACGATTGACATGCCTTTATAGTACATAGTGTCAAAAACGTACTAAATTTGGGGAATATATTTCAAGTACAGAACAAGAAAAAAAATGCCAAATGAGAATCACAAAGTTTATAAAACTTGACCCAGTCTAGGCAGCTAAGGTCTTCTTATTTCCTTAATCTATCCACAGTTGTCAATAGCGAATAGCGGTAAATAGCGACAAGCCACCTATACGCTACGTAGCGAATAGCGGTAAATAGCGGACGCTATTTCACGTTTAGCGATACACTAGTAGAAAGTTTTAGAAATATTTTATATTCAACTATTGTAGGATATGTAGCAATTATAATCAATAATCATCTAAATCTTCATATATTAGGGTTATTAGCAACCCTATTTATATTAATCAAGTAAAAAACTGGTTAAAAACATAAAAAAATAAAAAAAAAACAAAAGCCGCTATCTGGTCGCTATGTAGTCGAGAAATGGAAATAGCGGACCCTTATCGAATCGCTATGTAGCGCGCTATAGCGCGCGCTACAAGCGCTATTGACAACTGTGAATCTATCATGGAACTATGGAAGGTTTGGGACTATCACACCATAACATTCCCTTTGTGAAAAAATTTCCACCTCATTCTTGTTGTCCCAAATTACCCTTTTGTTAGTGTACAATTGGAGAAGGTGCAAAAATACAATAGGCCACTAACCACTGATGTATGCATGAAGTCTATAACAAAAATAACAGTATTGAGTATTGACATGCATCATGCAAATGCAAATGACATGTGACGTCTAATATGCTTACCACAAATAAAACTTTAAGTATGTATGACACGTAGTACACATGTTGGAAGTATAAACTAGACTTGTTCACCTTGTAATTGACTGAGTGTCCAGCCTTGATACAAACCCAGCATACTCTCGGTTTTTATTGACAAACTCCAAATCCTCATCTGAGACTTCAACTTCATCCTCAGGCACCTCAGGTGGTAGCTCAGGTGGTAGTACCACCTTTTGCTTCTGTCTCCTCCTTCCCATATAGTTTTGATCGGACGTATGAACTGTTGTATTTCAAGTTCTTCATAAAAAAAAAGTCAAGAGAGCAGTTATAATTTAAAACCATATAACAAATCCAGGAATTATCCTCTTGAGGGGTCAAAATTATGCCGGGCCATAAATGCAACCAAGTGTACACATTTACCACGAAATGGAACGCTGTAAATTTTTACAGATTAGTGCAAACAATGAAACAACTTGATAATAATATATTCAAAAAAGTGAATCTTTATTGCAAATTGAAATTAAGAAAGTGATTTTGTTTTCACTATCTTTTGCATAAATTGGTGTCAAGTTAATTAGCCGTGTTAATTCGTAACAAATCCACTTACTTACATAGGTATAAAAATGAAATTTGGTAGCATTTTGAGAATACCTTTGTTTTTTTTTGCAGATAACTCATCTTTTATGCTTAAAATTGCAGAATATGACAATATGTGGATGTTTAGCAACTTTCTATTAACTTTTTTTAACAATCAAATCTAACTTCTAAAACATGTTTGTAGGTCTCTGCAATCATGTAAATGATATATAAATTTCAATAAAATCTCAAATTCTTAAACAAGTTTAAGATAATGAAATATTAAAACTTAATGTGATATGAACCCTATTCTTTTTTAACTTAAACCAAGCATAGTTAATCATGTGTTCTAGGTTCAGTGATCTTTTAACATCTGTAATATAAACACATTAATTAATCATGTGTATTTAGAAGAACATCAAACAAAATTTCATTCATTCATTCAAAGCATCGCTATTCACCAAAATACTCGTGAGAAATAAATAGAATTCACTCTCCATATTAAAGCTTAAATCAAATTAAACAAAACAAACCTATTTTCCAGTAAGAAGAGGCCGACGGCGGTCGGTAGGCGGAGGTTTGAGGTCGAGCGTGGAGTGGAAATGGCGGCAGAGAGTTCAGGTGAAGGTGAAGACAACAACCTAATCGTAATCAGATCAGATCAGTGGGCTTTCGAAAATAAAAAACCAATGGGCTATTGCTATTGGGCTTAAGAGTTAACCTAAAAAATATAAATTTATATTTAATTATTTATATTTATTCGATTAAAACGATTAACCTAACAAACCGAATTTAAAAAATTTGTCTAACCGTTAACCTAACCCAAAACCAAATTACAAATTCGATTCGGTTTGGTTTTTTCGGATGTTTGCTTTTATAATTAAAAATTCTTTCAACACGAAAATAATCATGATTTGGTGATGTAAATGAGTTCACGTCGTAAACGAGTGAACATGCCTAAGCGGGTTGGGTTGTAAATAAGTTGGTCAACATGTCAACCAGTTTTATAATTATAGTAATTAAAAATATATTAGTTTTATAAATTCAAATCGCTAAACCCGTTCATAAATCGTCTCCTCATTAACTTGTTTTTACATGTCTACCCATTCGATCATGTTAAATAAATAGGTTACACAAGCCATCTCCTAGTTACATGGTTTTAAGGGTGTTGGGATTATAGTTGATGTTTTTGCAACGAAGAACATATTGTTCGTCTTTTGTTTCAGCATGTCAATCTGACACGATTGTCGCCCCTGTCTAAAATAAACCCTAAAATTATCCCATTAGCCTAGAACAAGTTTTAAAGAGCACCTGAATTAGCTTACTTTTCTGGTTTATAGTTTACTGCAATCTTAAAAAGATTATAAAATCATTTTTCCGCCTTATGAGCATATCAACTTGAGCTTACAACCTGCGTAAGTTTAAGTTAATAAATCAAAATCTATAAAAAAAATAAGTTTATAGAACATTTAAGATTACAACAAGAAATCCAAACAACTTGTTAAACATTTATCTATTAAATGTTGCTTCAAACGAGTGATCAACAAATAGAAATCGAACAAGGCCCCACACAAGTATTGTCGACATCCATTTTATGTATCCAATCAATTCACATTATTTCGACAATTTATTACACATTTTTTTTTTATCTTTAAGAGACTGCAATATTATTTAAATTTTAATATTTTTAATGTGTTTTTCTAAGGTTTTTCATTAAAATAACCACCTAAAATAAATAACATAGAATTACAAGGTTGGTGGAAATTGAAGGAGGGGGTTATGATCAAGAAAACATAATTATTTGGTGCCACTATTTAACATGTGTTAGGTATATTGAAATAACAACCCTAATAAAGTCATATGAATCAACCATATGACATGCATTTTTCATATTTAATTAGGTATATGCCATTTTCAACAATTTATTACATTTATGTGCTTTCAATATTACTCTTTTACTACAACTTAAATTTCAAATAATAAAGTAATTACATGCGGTGGCAGACCCATGGTGAGCCAGGGGGACAGCCACCCTTTATGAAAAAAAATTATATTGTTATATACGCGTTAAAATCTTGACCGTCTCTCGTAAAATTTTGTAGTTGTCCCCCGTGAAAAAAATTTTACTGTTATATAAGCGTTATATATCGCTAGTCAACCGACCCTAAAAGTTTCCGACCCTCCATGAAAAAAATTACTGGGTCCACTGCTACTGATTACATGCCTAAATAAATTAAGAAAGAGTATTTTTTGTGCAATTTAAAGTTAGTTTTCCTCATTGAGAGTTAAAAACAATTAAGAGAAAAATTTGTATGGTTGAAACAATTACATTAAATAATAGCAAAATAAAATAAAATATGACACTAATAAAATAGTACAAGCTTAGTTTAATAAAATATAGTACCGGATAAAAGGATTTTGTATTTGTATATATATATATGCTTTTGATAATTTTGTAAAGTTTGTTGTCTTGTTATGATTGATGAATAAAAATTTTATATATAGTTAAAGATTGGTATTAGATTTTTTTTTTTAGAACGGCACGTCGGTTAGGATGTCGCTAACCCCACCTAGCCCAGAGTTCAAGTCATATCACATAGGGTGTTCCTGAAATTATGAAGTGTACCTTGTGAGGATTGAACTTGTGACCTCCACATGATGAAAGCTTTATGACAAAACCCTCTGACCACCAGACCAAAGACCTAATAGGTATTAGATAATGATATAAATTGTTACAAAATGATAAAATACACGTATAGTTTGGAACTTGGGTTATTTGCATCTTGGTCTAGGGTTTGTAGTAGAAGAGATGTGATCTAGTATAGACTCTTGATAAATCCATAGTTATTTAAGACAAAAATTTTATTACCGTTTATTTAAATAAAATAATCAGAAGAAAAATAAATCACAACCCAACTAAATATAAAAATTAAATATCCTAAAACTAAATACAAAATAAGCATTTTGTGTCCAAAACAACTTTTCAACACCATTAAACACAATTGAATTCAAGTCATTCAAAGAAAATGAATGCATTAAATGTGACATAATTAATTAGTTTACCATCAAAACTTTATTATCACACGGATAGCCTTCATTTCTATTGCATTAAATCCACCCCAAGACATATTTGTGGTTAATGCTGGTTTTGGTATCATTCAGAAAATATTAATAATAAGAGTAAATTACATTTTCTTTTTGTCATTTATGATTTTATGTATATACATATTGGTAACATTTATTCTTAATCTTCATTAATTATACTGGATATCTTTTATCTAAAAGGTTTGTAACATTTACATACTTTAGTCTAACGGACAATGGATTTTTATTTAGCATAAGGGTAAAATGACTAAACTACCCTTACATTTATAAAATGAAAGAAAATTAAAAAGAAAAGCTGGGTGGGACCCACTTGAAAATAAATAAAAAAGAGTTATAAGTTATAAATCTTAACAACTAAATTTCAATTTCTATGTGCATGTTTTGACAACTTAAAGTGTTTTCAAATTCTTTTGGTTAAGGTGATAGGGATGAGGGTTGTGATTGTTGTTGCCTAAAGTGGTAAAAGCGTGTGGGAAAAGTGTGATAACAAAACGTGGTGTAGAGTGGGAAGTCTAAGAGGGGAGGGAGTGCATGCGGGAAGAGGAGTGGGAATGAGTGGTACCGCAGGGAACATCACCTCCACCCCTTGGGTAAAAAAAAACAATCAAAAATTGGATGGCTATGCCGATTCATTCCCGAAAATTTTAAATTTATATATTATTCATATTTTTATTATTATTATTTCATTTAATATTTAATTTCATTTTCTCAAATAACTTGAGCTCGTTAACTTTTAAAAAAACTAAATACACGCTTTTGTTTATTTTTTTATCAGCATTTCGATATGTTTAAAATAAGTATTTTTGAGCTCGTAAACGGCTTTGTGAAATGATTTCAACGGCTATGTTACGACTATATTTCAACGGCTATATTCTAACGACTATTTTTCAAATTACTATAAATACAAGCCTTTATTTCACACACAAACGTGAACACCAGTAAGAATGGATACGCTTATTCGGATGGTCTTTATCCTGATTCGTGAACTCTTAGATCATTAAATGAGTACAACCAAACATTGATTATCCAAGATCTTTATGACTTATGAGGACAAACAGCAATATTTTAGCCTCAAAGTTTATCATGGTGGTCATTTCACGGCAAAGCCGGGCAAAACTTATGACAATGGCATAGTAACTTTCGTGGAATATCTGTAAGTCCATGAGTTTATGGTCTCTTATCTGAATCTTATAAATACCACGGTTTGGATACAGGCTTCTTCTCATCGATTTGTGTACTACTTTAAAACCTCGTCCGATAATCTAGATATGGGGTTAGTTCCACTGAGGAGTGAGGAAGATACCGTTATATTAACTTCATACATTGGAGTTAATGGGGTTCGAGAGATTACCTTGTATGTTGTTAGAGATGATTTAAATGTTGATACTAGAAAAAATTTGAATGGTAGGATTTGGCGAAAACCGACATGAGATAATGCTCCCACTTGTAGAAAATTATTTTAAATTTATGTAATTTTTAAATTATTTTAGGCATTGAAATGTTTTGGTTATTGTTTTTTTTTTATTTTTTATTTTTAATTAATTATATATTTTTTATTATGTTTTATTTAATTTATTAAATTTAATTAAAAATGGGTTGGGAATGGATTCCGTCCCTTTAGGTATGGATTGAAAAGGGATGAAAAATCTGAAGTGACTCAAGAATGGGAGGGGTGCAATCCCTTCACCCTAATATAGCATATTGTGAAGTCCACTTTATTGGCAAGTGTGTGAGACTCACATTAGTGTGTCAAGCACAACTAAATTCCAAGTTTCATGTACATTTAACATTGAAGCGTGGTAATTCTGAGTTTTTAACCAGTGCAAATACCACAAGGGGGTTACATGACAATGTGATGGTGTGGTGTGTTGTAAGAATGATGGTGTGTTGAGTGATTGTTGATATATTGTGTTGGCGTGTGGATATCTTAAATGGGTATTTAATAAAGTGTGTTTTAGAAAGTTAAATGTTTATTTGGATAAAGTAAGTGTGGTTTGTTAAACTATAAACTCGCCTGCAAAATCTGACATGTTTTAAGATGAGTCTAGGTGAGTATTGCAAGACATTTTCGGACTATCTGACGAGAACAGTAAACATCCTATAGTAGTGTAGATTTTTTTTTCAACGTTTTAATTTTGTAATTTAAACTGTGAAATGGTGTTTTAAAGTCTTATGTTATTGTGATATGTAAATCCAACAAAAGTCGCACACCTAAGTTTTGGATGTGACGTGAAGGATCATGGTCGCTGTAGGAACTAGATGGGGGATTTTAAGAAGAAACAACGATGGTGACACAGATTTGGTGCGTTTTCACCAGATGATCGATGTTATGTGTAACACCCGCAAAACCGATATCTTTAATGGGCCAAATGGAAAGGAAAGAATAAAGAAGAATGGGCTTATGGGGGATGGGATTGGCCCATGTGGGTTCTATAACCCTAATCAATCTGATTCCAGCCCACATTCTTGCATCAAAACATCCAAAAATTCGTAGAGAGAGATGGGGTTCTATTGAGAGAAAGTTAATAATCAACACTTGTGGCTCAAAGGTTTCTCCCAATCTGTTTCTCCATCACTATAGAGCAAGAAAACACGAAGAATCGTCGTCTTTGAGGTATGGATCGAACCTAAATCTTTGTTTTTGTTAAAAAAAATGAGTTTTGGGGTAAAACTAGGGTTTCATCTCAAAGGTGAGGTTTTTACATGTAAAATGGTGAAAAAGTCCAGTTCTAGCTTCATGCAAGTTAAACAAACGATTTGGACATAAAAAGTTGCAACCTTGGGTTGAAAACGGGCCTGTTTGAAGAAGATGTTCAGCACGCGACACTGACCAGTGTCTCCACCTTCATGTGGCAACACTGGTCGGGGAAGACGATGGGAATGTGACGTTGTCCCTAAGGTTTTCAATTATCGAGACACGTGTCATTCCTTGGCGACGCTAAGGAGTGTCGCCATAATGGTTTGGCGACACTAATTAAATGACACTAAGGAGTGTCGCCACTATTATTTGGCGACACTATAAGAACAATACTAAGTCCATAACACAAGCTCTGGCGACACTGATCATGTGCCTGGCTACACTGATCTTGTGCCGGCGACACTATAGGCGACACTAGAATAAATGTTGATAGTTTTCACTCGTTGATTTACTACAGATCTCTAGCTATCCGCCTACTCCGAACAGTTAATGAACTAAATAGTAAGAATAGAAATAGTGAGTTTCTATTGCCCATTTTCCTTTAAAGTATTGGGCTGATGTGCATGGTTAACGAATGAACGAAAGAAGAAGATATGTTTTGAAAACCTATGTCTTTATGAATGATGAATGAAAAGAAATAACAGTACTTATATCAAATGAATGTGACAATTATGTGTTATTGACTTAGGTGATAATATACGTAGTTGTTTACAAAATGTGTTGATGTCTTTTATTGTGTGGTAGCATGTAAATGTGTGTGAATGATTAAATGTGCATGTTACCCCTGGGGGCGAAAGAAAGAAAAGTCTTGTACAAGCAACCGTGGAAACTTGTCTTCGGGCAAGCAAAAGAGGAGTATTGTCTTTGTGACAAGCAAAAAAGGAGTCTTGTGCAAGAAAACAGAGGAGTCTTGCATTCGTGCAAGCACAACGGACCAAGCCTTCGAGACTTGGGACAGTAATGATGTAATGATATCATTCGAGTGCTTGTTCACTTGGTGATAAAAAAGAGAAGGAATGAATGAAAGAAAAACTATCTTGAATGGTTAAATGAATGTGAATGTTTTAAAAGAAATGCTAGCTTGAACATTTTAAATGAATGAGTTTTGAAAGCGAACTGAATGATGAAAGGATTCCCACTTTGGGAATCAGATTGTTTGAATGAAAGTAAATGTTTGAATGAGAAGCTTATACTATTTTTAAATACTCAAGCTATTTTAAAAGAAAGTGATAAAGTGTTCATTTAACAAAGTAAAGATAGAACCCACTCAGTATATCTGACTTTTAGCATGCACCTCAAGCTAGTTAATAGAAGAAATGGAAGGAGCCGCGAGGGCTTAGAATGCGTGGAATGAAGGGTTGACTTCTGTGAAGACTGATATTCCCGATTCGAGAGCAATGAACAATTTAATGTTTTAATTTGTATGGATTTTTGTAATGTTAAGACTTCCGCTGTAATGTTATGAATGATTTGAAGTTTAAGAACTATGTATTAATATTTTGTGCCAACTATGAGACTACCCGGGTTCAAGGCGTTTCATTATGAATGAAAGTAGATGGGGGCTTGGGGTATAGTACTAAGAGTAAATTGGTTATTAACATAAATTTAACTAAAAAAATTAACGTATGTTAGGCTAAAAGACAAAGTATTACAAAATCCTTACATAAAGGACAACCGGTGTGATCAATGAAAATTAAAGACGAATGTTGCAAATCTATACTATATAATAAATAAAGGTTTTTGTATGCCACGTGTCGCCACCATATTCAATCTCATCATTCTTTTCCCGCCTCTCTCTCTTATTAAATGCACTCATATCTTTTAACAAATTACTAATTATACTAATAAAACACATTTATTTTAAATTATCCTTTATTATAAAAAACTTTGAAACCTAATTATGCAACTTTTATTTTCAATCAAATAGTAATGAAAGTCAAATTACATTAAATAGTAATTGACATATTTTCAAAACCCAATTATATATTATTTTTATATATTTTGAATTTTGTTTTCTATCCTTAATATATGTATAGTAATACATTTTTACACCTGTAAAATACATAAATAAAATTTAAGAAATTTATGTATTGATATTTTTCACCCCGTGTGTATTACACGGGGTCTAAGCTAGTAGGTATATATAAATAAAGGACGAAAAGTGTAATTTACTCTAATAACCAACCACGATTAACTCACAAAAATATTGTATTGAATAATAATAAAAAAAAACTTCAAACATGTATTCTAAGATGATTTAGACTTTAGTGAATTGAATTGCTACTTTGTACATGTGGCAAAAAAAGATGCACATTCTGAAGATAGATAATGATTATGTGTTTGTTTGGGCTTATTGTAGACTTAACAAGGACATTAAAAAACTTACGTGGAGGTGTTCGTGACAACTCATCCTATATCGATTATGAATTAATCTTATAAAATACTAAATTGAATTATAACATAAATTTTTTTATTTATTTTCTTTTGATGATAGGAATTAGCTTCAAAATTCAATTTTTCAATAAGACATGATTAAACCTGGAATTATTTGGTTAAACATAGATTTTATTTGTATATTTTTTCTGATTATGTTAGCTATTTTAGTGAAATCCTTCGTTGTTAGATGTTAATTAATTATTATTTTTTGTTAAACATAGGTGATGGTTGTTTAATTAACATTGGAATGATGTGGTTAAATATTGGTGGTTGTAAATAAATACTTGCACAAACTTTAATTCAAGAAAAGAAAATCAAGCACTACACTTCTGACTCCATTATTCAAGATTGGTTGGTATCACTTAATATCCTACTTCTATCGTCTTTTCATCAAAGAAAATATTTTTGTTAGAAATACATGTAATTACGTATGTAGATTGTAGAGTAGAGGATTTTTGGATTTTTCTAAAGTGTAGAAAAGAAAAACACAACATATATATAGTTCAATGCTTAACGAAATTTAAGTATAGAACTATATAAGCATTTGTACGTAATGCAAACCATATATACTGAGTAAAAAATAGAGACAATTATGCAGTTATATAATGGTGAAAGTGGTCGACTCGACTTTGAGGTTCGGGTTCACCCGGGTTCACGGCAACATTGCAACCCTCACCGGTTGTGGCACGGGTAGAAACCACGGGTTTGTGAAGCCGTCTGATTTGTGGCTTTTGTGACAGTTATTATTTTACCATTACATGCAGTATAGCCGTTGACTATTTAAAATAAATACAAAATAAAAAAATTATCTTTTAGGGGTGAGCAAATAACCAAATTAACTGAACCGAACAATTAACCGATGGTTCAGTTAAGCCATAACCGATTAACCGAAAATTATGGTTCGGTTACGGTTTTGTTGTGTGGCATAACCAAACCGAACCGATTATACATATATCTATTTAAAATATGTGATGTTCTTTAGGCATAACTATTATGTATAAAATAAAAATGTTAGTTTTAGAATATTTCTTCCCTATTATGTTAGAAAAATATGAATACTTCTGATTGTAGTCTTACCAATGAATAATAACCAAACCAAACCAAACCAAACCAAACGTACCCAGTATAATCCCACACATAGCTAACGCTATTAGTAGGGTCTGGGGAGGGTGTGATGAGGGCAAACCTTACCCCTATCCCAAGGGATAGAGAGGCTGCTCCCGTTTAGACCCCCGGCTCCATGGGAAAGAGAAAGATAAAAATATAAATAAAATTAATGAGTAATAAAGTAAAATAAATCTAACAATTAGCAGTGTATGACTAGAGTATATTAGTCACAAGAAACACAACACACCTACAAGAAACAAGACATACGCAAAATCTTTGCTAAACAACTCTACTCTCCCACACAACGGGTCACTCATCCTAAAACCCTAATACGACGTCTCCATGAAATCCTATCATTGATCATGTCCTCTGAGAGGTGTAAATCTAGCAAATCAAGCCTAATCCTCTCATCCCACGTTAATTTCGGTCTCCCCCTGCTCCTTTTTCCCTCTACAACGAGAGTTTCCACCGTTCTCACTGGATCTGTGCTCTGTCTCCTCTTGACATGTCCAAACCATCTCAATCTTCCTTCTCTTATCTTATCTGAGATACATGTGACTCCCAATCTCTTCCGAACAACTTCATTTCTTATTCGGTCCTTTCTTGTGTGTCCACACATCCACCTCAACATCCTCATCTCAGCTACATCCATTTTTCGAGCTTGTGTCTTCTTGATGGCCCAACAATCGGTTCCATATAGCATCGCTGGGAGAACTGCTACCCTATAAAATTTACCCTTTAACCCTATTGGGAACCGCTTGTCGCACAAAACACCTGAGGCCGCTCTCCATTTACACCAACCAGCCTGCACCCGATGGACTACATCATTGTCGATGTCCCCGTTACTCTGGATGACAGATCCTAGATACTTGAACTTCAGTGTCTTAGGGACAACCCCACCTTCAATAGAAATCTGGGTCTCCTCGTCGACGTTTGCACCACTAAAGTTGCAGTGAAGGTACTCGGTTTTAGATTGGCTTATCTTCAAACCTTTGTGCTCTAAGACTGTTCTCCATTCCTCTAGTCTGTTGTTCAATGTCTCTTTACTTTCTGCAATCAACACGATATCATCAGCAAAAAGCATGCACCATGGAATTGCATCTTGAATCGACTTTGACAACTCATCCAAAACTACTGCAAAGAGAAAGGGGCTTAGTGCCGACCCCTGGTGAACTCCCACTTCCACCGGAAAAAAGTCTGTATCACCCACGGGTGCTCGGACGCATGTCTTAGCCTCATGATACATATCCTTAATTGCCTCAATATATTTACTAGGGATCCCTCTTCCCTCCAGACTTTCCCAGATCAATCTTCTAGGCACACTATCGTACGCCTTTTCAAGATCGATGAACACCATATGTAAATCATGTTTCTTCTCTCTGTACTTTTCCATTAATCTTCTTAAAATGTGTATCGCCTCCGTAGTGGACCGGCCTGGCATGAACCCAAATTGGTTTGCTGTAACCTGGGTTTGTCTTCTAATCCTTGTATCTATAACTCTTTCCCATAATTTCATTGTATGACATAGGAGCTTAATCCCCCTGTAGTTAGCACAACATTGAGCATCTCCTTTGTTTTTATATAGGGGTACTAAGACACTACGCCTCCACTGATCTGGCATCTTTCCGGTTTTGAAGATATTGTTGAACAGTCTTGTCAACCACTGAACGCCTTCCTCTCCCATACACTTCCACGCTTCAATGGGTATGTTGTCTGGACCGACTGCCTTAGCTCTTCCCATCTTCTTAAGAGCACTCCTCACTTCTTCCTGTGTGATATTTCGACAATAACAATTATTTCGTTGACTGGATTGAGTAGTGGGATTCTCCGTTATGGCTAGACTTGGTCTACAACTGTTGAAAAGGGTGTAGAAATAGTTTTGCCATCTCAGCTTGATGTCTCGTCCCTTTACCAAAACTCTTCCATCATCTTCCTTGATAAACTTCACGACCCCAAGATCTTGTCTCCTACGCTCCCTATTTTTGGCAATCTTAAACATATGATGCTCCCCTTCCTTGGTGTCTAGTTTTCTATACATCGTTTCATAGGCAAAATTCTTTGCCTCACTCACTGCCTTTTTAGCTTCTCTCTTTGCCTGTCTATAGTTCTCCCGTAGTGTCATTATCTCCTCTCCATTACTGTACTGCAACATCTCTTTAAAGCGTTGTTGCTTGTCCTTTATCTTGCTCCGCACCTCCTCATTCCACCACCAAGACTCCTGATGTCCTCTTGTTGCTCCCAATGTGACTCCGAGGGTTTCCTTTGCTGCCTGCGTAACAGTGGTTGCCATAGCAACCCACATCTGGTTTGTGTCGCCATCCTTAGTATTTGTGTTCATCGCCATGACTTTATCTTTAAACAAATTGATGTTTTCGTCCTTCAAATTCCCCCATCTGATCCTTGGTTTATTTTTTCTTCTCCTCTCCGCCACCCTTTTTCTCAAGGTAAAATCGGCCACCAACAGACGATGTTGGGTCGCTACTGACTCTCCTGGAATTACCTTGCAATCCTTCCACCAATTGCGATCCCCTTGTCTCATCAGGAAATAGTCGATCTGCGTGTTACGCCAGACGATGTTGGGTCGCTACTGACTCTCCTGGAATTACCTTGCAATCCTTCCACCAATTGCGATCCCCTTGTCTCATCAGGAAATAGTCGATCTGCGTGTTACGCCCCCCGCTACTAAAAGTAATCAAATGTGATTCCCTCTTTATAAAGAACGTGTTTATAATACCAAGATCATGCGCAAGCGCAAAGTCAAGAAGCTCCCTACCATTATCGTTTCTAACACCATAACCAAAACCTCCATGAACCATCGAAAAACCATCACTCTCCTTACCAACGTGACTATTAAAATCACCTCCTAAGCATATTTTCTCCTGTCTAGGTAATGACCTCATTACTCCGTCTAAACTACCCCAAAAATCCCTCCTTTCTTGGTCTCCTAGACCTACATGTGGTGCATAAGCGCTAACAATTGCCACAACTTCCTCACCAAGTACTACTCTCAACACCATGATCCTATCATTATATCTTTTCACTTCCACCACATTACCATGCAGTTCTTTAGCAACTAGAAAACCCACCCCATTTTTTGCTCCATCGCAACCAGAATGCAACAGTTTGTAGCCATTACACTCACCCCCCCTTTGACCCTTCCACCTAGTCTCCTGAAGGCAAGCTACCTGAATCCTATGTTTTCTAAGCACGTCTACTAACTCTAACAACTTACTAGTTAGGCTTCCTACATTCCAAGATGCCAAACGTAACCTATACCCCTTATGGTTAGCACTAGATGCACCCCTCTCCCCTGAACATGATCTCAAGGAGACATTATTCCACCTACCGTCTATGTTTGAAATAATACACAAGATGTATTTATTTTTATTTTAACCACAGTTAAGCAAATAAAATATTTATTTTTATTTTAACCACAGTTAAGCAAATAGAATAGACAAATTGCTCATTAATCAAACAGATGCAACACGTATATGCAACAGTCAAAACAAAAAACAGGGTATGTTTCTCCCTGTGAATCAAGAACAATTTCTGGTCCTCCTAACCCAGACCAAGAATGCCTAAGCATGCAATTCGTGTAACAAGAAGGTAAAACGGACAGAAATAAAGGACTTGGAACGAACTAACCCAATTGCGCCCAAGTTAGGGTACTCCTTCCTATTCCACCTTGGTATCACCGTCAGTAAAACTAGGGTTTTAGACTGCAGGTCTCCTCCTAGTCTTGAATCGGACTCGCAGCGGTGGCGATAATCGCAGTGCGGCGGGGCTGATTTCAGACGACGGTGCAGCGGTGAGGATGATTTAGTTGATCTTTACTCCTTAAAATGGTTAGAATATGCTTCTTCTTTACTTCAATGAACCCAAAAGTGAAAACCTCCAAAATGAGAATCTAGGGTTCGTCACTTACACCTCAGATTTCTCACTACTTGCTTCCACCCGAAAGTATAAACAAATATTTATATAATTTTGAAAATATTTATGTAATTTTGAAACCTTAGCACGGATTTCTTCTTCTCGTATTTGTCTCTCAGTCTGAAGTTTCTATTCTATTTCAAACTGAGATCGTTAGTCTGTTACAGAAACAATTACCAATGGTAGGGATTGTGGTCACAATCTCGCCGAGCTTGAGCTTGTACAAAATGGTTCAGATCAGAACCAATCCAGATCAGAACCAATCCAATGTAGTGTAAATAGAAATGGATATAAACAGATCATGTAGAAACAACAATAAGAAGTAATACCAGGATATAAACAGAGCAATAATCGAGAAGACCGGACAAAAGAACACATGAAACTAGGGTTTCGTCAATAGTACACACAGATCCAAACAGAAGCAGATCTGAAGTCACACAGATCTGAATAAGAACAGATCAGAGAACCAAAAACCCTAGCTCAGAAATCTCACGCAATAATCGACAAATCCTGTAGAGAACAGCGGAAGCAATCAACAAATCACTTCTCCTACACTGTATGTATGTTTGCGAAACCTTAGAGGACAAAGGATTTGATTTCGAGCTGATTGATGCGTGATTGAGTTCAGATCCGAGCGATGGAGGACGTTTCCCGAGATGGCGCTGCGGTAGGAATGACGGAAACGCCGGAGGTGTTGTACGGAGGAGACTACAGCGGCGGTAATGCGCGGCCTCCGGTGGCTGAGACCAGAGAGAGGGAGAGTTTTCAAAAGTTAAAGTTACCAATGAATAATCAAATTGTGAAATAAGACCAATAATGGATTTGAAGCCAAGCATGCTCAAGAACATGCATAACAACAACAATGTCAACATGAGAATAAATGGCATCAACATGATCTGATACAAAAAGTTGTTAATTAAGATAAAGAAAATGAGATAGGATTCACGTAGTAACAGGCACGTTTCAGTAGGGTGAGTGCATGAAACTTGGCTATCCCACATCGACAGGTTGTAGCAAAAAGTAAATGATAATGCCATTATACATGAGAATCCAGTCCCACATCGCCAGTTGCGGATCCAAGATTTTTTTTTAAAGGGTTCACTGTTTTTAGATGCTCCAATTTCATAGGGCCAGAAATAAAAAAATCCGGGTCGGTTCGATGGTTCGAGTCAGTGGCTGAGCCATGAATTTTTTTCACTGGGGTCACTATTTTTCAGTCTATCTTTGTTTATATAGAGGAACTTTAACCGGGTCGAGTCGCCGAAATATTTTTTTGTCAGATCGGGTCGGGTCACAAATTTTCATAATTATTGCAAAAAATCTATAGGTTTTAGAAAATAAAAAACATACCCGAAGAGTTGCAATGTCCCTAATTAGAACCTCAGATGAAATTAGTGTCTCCATTTACCGGGACGGGCAAGCAGATTAGGTTAGTTTCTCCATTTCCTAAAAAAAAATTAGAAAAACAAATTAGATTGTAAGTAAAAGACAACAAATAGGGAGAAACCTAACATCTCCATATGATGTTTTGCTTCTCATGTTGTCTAGGGTTCTAACATTATATAAAGATTCTAATTCAACAAAATTCTCAAACCAATCCATACAAGTTACTAAAATATGAGCACTATGAATACAAATTTCTCAACCAATTCATACAATAATCCATTCAAACAAACATGAATTAAACAAATGTAGTCGGTGCCAGATGAGCTTATATCTAAATTCATACACAAATACATTCTTAGGTTTCTGCTAGGTTAGCACATTTTTTAAATTGACTGCCATAATCAACGACAAAACTCAAAAGCAAGTAAATATTAAGATTTTGGAAAAGGAATTTATGCTCAAAAGCAACTAATGAATACCAATTTGCAAACATCGGTTGGATTTTTCATTTCAATATTTTTGGTAAAAACTTCTTAACAGCGATAAACAATTATGATACAATAAAAAAACATCATCATTAAATTGTGAACTAGATGATCTAATTCAAGTTTCTAACATCTAAATTGGCAAAAAAACTCAAAAATTTTCTATGTCAAACAACAATAAAACCTTAGATTTTCTTTTTACAAACAACAAACAAGAGCAAGAAACCCTCAAGTCAACAAGATAACAACTAACCTGTGGTGGCAACGGTGGCTAGTGGTGGCGGCGGCAGGGGGCAGCTGGTAGTGAGCGGTTGTGGTCTATTGGTCTGTGGTTGATAGCGTGTTTTAGTGTAGTTATATATATATATATATATATATATATATATATATATATATATATATATATACATGTTCCTAGTAATGGCTCCGAAAGCTTGATGCCAAATACGAGAGACATAATATATATTTTTAATGATGTTTTGTTTAGAGTTACACAAAATCAGGTTTTAAATTTATAAATTAAAATGATAATTACTTCAACTTAAAACACACACAATAGGCAAGTGTACCTATCGCAGTGTAGTATAGTCTGGGTAAGAACCAAGTATCGAACCATGGACACATATTCCTTACTCAATCCTCGCTATTGTCTGACTAGGATAATAAGTTGAAAAAGGGGTCTTGTTTTAAAAGAAGGAAAATGAAAGTAATTAGGAATATTATCTCGTTTAAGGTGTTGCTTCGGTCGTTATCACTTATTAATTAATGTTGTATTTTAGTAAGGTTGGTCATAGTTACTAATACTAACCCTTTCGATGAGTGAGTTAGTAGTTCGTAACGGAACAACGGATACGGTCGGCCAACTATTCCTAATAACTCCCGGAATCCTAACGGGGTCTCAAGTCCATCGGTTGTCCCAGGAATTATTATCCGGGCTAAGGTTATCATGTCAACTGACGTATGTCGAGTCGTGTAACTTCCTTTGGAAAGTTGGAATGCACAACTCCTTCCAGAGCTACTTTATGAACGTGCAGACTTTACAATTCATATTATTAAAATAGTTGTCTTTACTTATAATATTATTTTAAATAAATATAACTTTCATTCTCAAGATCAAGCCTCATGGCTCCCGCTAGAAATCCTTTGCAAGCTAACACAAGAGAAGTAAAGAAATACCGACACGAACCATAAGGTCCAGCTAGGACTCGAACGACTCGTTGAATACCCAAACCTCCAATCAACTCATAATGTTAAATCTATACTAACCGAGCCCTTGGTAGCACCAACATTTGTATATAGACCGTACAAAAGCTTTCAAACAAGAACTCTTGCTTAAGTAAATTACAAGATTTAAGATTATTAAGTTGGTTTAAAGATCACTTATTCTTGTCTTTTTAAGATAAATTAGAAGAGAGACTTTAAGGACATAACATACTAAAAACACTTCATTGATTAATTAAAGTTCAACCAACCCGAGCAACGCAAGAGGACTAGCCACGAATAACCATACAAGTGACCCCACTAACCCTTAGACATTGTGTGGAAGTGTTCCAACACCAAGGGACAGTGTGTATAGGTTGCTCTTGTTTACTCGGACGAGAAGAATAATTCCATATTACAAGACTAAAAACATAAAATAAACAAAGAAAAGCTAAAACAGACCAAAACCGAGAGAGTTCCGGCTCTAGCAGAGCACTAGGGCCTTCACAACCCTTGGTCTTGGACATCTAAAACATTAGGATGAGCTTGGTATTTATATGCTAAGATTTTGGCAATGCACGGCCGTGCATTGGATTGCACAGGCGTGCAAAGTACCATTTTCTTTCACGTGCGGAATCTGGCAGCTTTAAGGAGGACAGGAGAGCATTTTTGGGTTTGCATGGCCGTGCAAGGCAATGCACGACCATGCATTGCCCTAAATGCTCCTTGTTGTCTTTTTGACTTCCAGCTTTGACCTTCTGCGCCCGATTTCGTTCAATTGGCTCCCGAATGCTGATTTCTCCTTGATTTTGAGTGATTTCTTCATGTTTTTGTATATCAAGGGTAATTATCTTGTTGTGACATAATTGAATGGATTAAGTATCAATCATTATCATATTACCTCTAATTATGATGAATTTGGGGATAATTATGCGTGCAAAATATGTATAATTTACATCATATCAGTGGTCCGTTTAGTTGTTTGTTCCTAAATACTTGAAAGTTGAAACCCTCAATCATCGATTCACCTCTAATCTTTTTTAGACTTTTAACTGATTACCAAAGAAAAAAGGCCCATATGTGAGATGCCCAGGCGAGACCCAGTCCACAAGTGAAGCCTAAATCAGCAACAAAAAAAAAAAAGAATCCATTAGACCATCACCATCAGGCCCAATTCGTTAAAAAGGTTTTAAAAAATTGTAAGTATGGGGATGATTTAGTGCAAATCACACATCTTTATTCCTAGTGTTTTAGTTCGTTTTAGATAGTTTTATGTTCGTTTTGAGGCGGTTAAGTCTGTATTTGAGTCTATTGTATGTTTTCAGGAGCTCGTATGTAATACAACTTAATACATGAAGAAATCGAGCAAGAGAATGAAACTGGAAAGAACAAAAGTTAAAATGTTGAATTATTGACTTCTCGCGGTACGCGAGGAGTTCAGAAGCGCGGCCCAACTATTTTGTTCCTCGCGGTATGCGAGGAACTCATGCAAATCTTTCGCAGTACGCGAGGGAAGGAAATTCCGCAAAACCCTAGATTTCCAAATTAAATTGATTTTGATAGCCACAATTCAAGAAGTTTGATTCTTATCCGTCTAGAGAGAGACCAGAGGCGATTTTGGGAGATTGGAAGCCCATTGAAGGCTAAAGCTTGAATCTTTGGATCCCGGGTTTGTAGTTTTACGTATTCGGTTTACAATATTGGATTTTTATCTTTGATTTGGATTTTTGATACCATGGTTTATGTTTTTACTTCTGTGTTTGGTTGTTTAAGCATGATCCTAGGCTAAAACATTGATATTGCCTAGGTCAATTGATGAATACTTGTTAAAGTTTTGATTTTTATCGGTTTTGGATTCTAATTAATGGTTTTATGATTTTGTAAGCGATCTTGAGTTGATAATTGTGATGTTATTGCATGTTTAGATATGATCTTGTGTTTGATTTCAATTCCTTGCGTTGATTGTGGTTGTCTTCCAGTTTGATCTTCGTATCTTGGTCATAGATCTTAGGGTTTGTGATTAGGGTGGTTTGCTAGACGTAGTAATCATAGGAGTTGTCATTGATTGCTGATTAGAATTAAATGTGTATCCTAGTTCAATACCCGAGAGGTGAGAATTATTCGTTTGGTCTTCGTTATTAGGAATCCGAGTGTCAGTTATCTGAGAGGAAGCTGATATTAGGTGTCTAGTGATTGTTGCTATTCGTGTCATAGTTATTATCTTGAGATTACTCCATGCATTCTTCGAGTGTATTGGTGGACAGTGAGACTGAGAGGTAATCTGTCTATTATGGTACTTTATCATAGTTGGAAATACCTGAGAAGTGATCCAACAATCAGGTGAGTTAGTACATCTTTAGGTTCCTTAGTTGGTGACACCCTAAAAGTGATTAGGGATCCACTACACTGTCTAGAGTTGTTTCCTTAGAAACCCAGATCCATCATAGTTTCCATAACCGATAGAAGTTGTGCTTTGCAAGTAGGATTCCGACCTGGGTGATATTCTTCGCATCTTCTGATTTCACCTTTAGTTCTTGTTCTTGATAGTTGAGTCGACTTAGTTTGATGCATTCCTTAGTTTAATGATTAGTGTAGTCAACCCCCCAAACCAATTAAATCTTTAGTCTGAGTCAAAGTCTAGTATAGTTACATAGTGTCTCTAGGGTTCGATAACTCGGTTTACCTTTAAGCTGTGCTACACTCGATAAGTACACTTGTCTGTCAGTGCGGTTTAGTTGAAGGTACTCCTTTTATTACTTTGGAGTTTAGGTTATGTTTATTTGTTAGTTTTTATACACCGTCTGGACGACATCAGGGGATTCGAACCCAGTACCTCAAGGTTATAAAGCATAGCCCAAACCACTATACCATTTGTTAAACTTTGTATAGCACCCATTAATTTTTTTAGGGGTTCACCCCAGTTTTTTTACATAACGTTCTATAAAAATTTTAAAACGCGGGAGGAGGGGGGTTCTGGTGAAAACCCCCCACCTATGTAGGTCCGCCCCTGCACATCGCTATTAGCAACTAAAGTACATTGGCATTTGCCTTATAAAAAGAGAGGTTGAGGCAAACAAAAACAAGAACTTTTAGTTTATGCTTCGACCCATTGGTTGCAAGACTTAAACAGAAAGTTTGATGATATTACCTGTAACATCCTGAGTTTTAGAGTGTGAAAGAATTCACGAAAATTTAAAGCTTATATAAGAAAAGGGAAGCGGGCTTGGGCCGGGGTGTATAGGCCGAAAGGGACAAGGGTTTGGGCCCTTATAAGTCTCAAGACCAGCCCCAAACCCTCATTTGCAACACCATTTTCGGAATTCTAGAGAGAGAAAGCGAGAGAGAGCCTAGAGAGAGAAAGTCCCGGTTTTCGGACTAGAGCTTCAAGGATCGTTAGCAAGAGTCTCGTGAGTGTTTATCAACGAAAAGGAAGCGATTTCAGGTAACCATTTGTTCCAGATCTGCATTTTTATATTATATCGGGTTTTGAAGGAAAAATCAAGTAAAGGTTGGTTTTTTTACGTTTAAAATGAAAACGAAGTATAGATCTAGACTCTCGGTTAGAAAACACAAGTTTTGAATGAAAAAAGTTCGGATCTTGACGATGTCAGATCTGCATGCGAGTTAGGGTTTTGTGGGGAAGAAGACTGGTCTGGGACATGTATCGAAACTAGGAGTTTCGATAGGTCTGCAGGTACCGAAACTAGGAGTTTCGATAGGTCTGCAGGTACCGAAACTAGGAGTTTCGATAGGTCTGCAGGTACCGAAACTAGGTAGTTTCGATAGGTCACATGTATCGAAACTAGGTAGTTTCGATAGTCAACATATGTCGAAACTAGGAGTTTCGATAGTCAGCATGTAGTTTCGATAGGTCTGCAGGTACCGAAACTAGGAAGTTTCGATGAGTCTGATATGTGACGAATTTTTATGATTGTACAGATTGTGTGAGATTCCAGTAGGACATCCCCGCTAAGATACCAGGTGAGTTCTAATCCCCTTTTTGCCTTCTTTAGGGGTGGTGTGCATACTTAGTGTAAAGTGTTTATTATATTTTATATATTATAAACTGAGGAGAAAAGCTATGTTTTAGTGAAAGGTTTAAAAGAGGCAAAAGTATGTTTCAGTAAAGTAAGATATATCATTTTGCAAGCGTTTACTATATTTTTATATACATAAGCAAAGGCATGATATATGTGCTAGTATGTTTTCAGTAAAGTAAGATATATCATTTGGCAAGCGTTTATTATATTTTCATATACATAAACAAAGGCATGATATATATGATAAGCTATGTTTCAGAAAGTAAGATGTATTTTATGATAAGCTATGTTTCAGAAAGAAAGATGTATTTTATGATAAGCTATGTTTTCAGTAAAGTAAGATATATCATTTGGCAAGCGTTTACTATATTTTCATATACATAAACAAAGGCATGATATATATGATAAGCTATGTTTCAGAAAGTAAGATGTATTTTATGATAAGCTATGTTTCAGAAAGAAAGATGTATTTTATGATAAGCTATGTTTCAGTAAAAGCAAAGATATATCATTTGGCAAGCGTTTACTATATTTTTATATACATAAACAAAGGCATGATATAAGTTAAGTTATGAACAAGATTTACAGAAAGATTTATGAAAAGTAAAGTGAACAGCTTTCCTTCGGGAATGAGTACCAGTTTGTAAAGGTCCTTGGGACAGATGTTACTTGTACAAGATGTCAGATATGGGTTCCACCCATTAGTAAGAACCTTTGTGGTTCGTTAACGGTTGTACAACTGGGATGAGTGACGGCGGTTGCTCGGGAGGTCCACGCAACCTCCCCTTAGCGGTATTGTCGGTTCATGGATGTAAGCCATGGGGGCATTGACCAGGGTATTGTCGGTTCATGGTCGTTGATCATGGGGGCATTGACCAGGTACTCGTCGGTTCATGGATGAAAGCCATGGGGGCGGTACAGTAGTGACAAGGAATTGACGGATAAGCGGTATTGTCGGTTCATGGTCGTTGATCATGGGGGCATTGACCAGGTACTCGTCGGTTCATGGATGAAAGCCATGGGGGCGGTACAGTAGTGACAAGGAATTGACGGATAAGCGGTATTGTCGGTTCATGGTCGTTGATCATGGGGGCATTGACCAGGTACTTGTCGGTTCATGGATGTAAGCCATGAGGGCAGTACAGTAAAGAGGAATTGACGGTTTATTATACGTTTTAAACTGTTTGAAAAGTAAAGTGTGTTAAGTTTAGCCTTAATGGCAGTATATATGTTTGAAAAGTAAAGTGTGTTAAGTTTAGCCTTAATGGCAGTATATATGTTTGAAAAGTAAAGTGTGTTAAGTTTAGCCTTATTGGCAGTATATGTGTTTTAGTAAATCTTTTGTAAAATTGATTTAAAGTAAACGTTAGAACTCACTCAGCGTTGCTGATTTTTAGTATGCACATCAGTTAAGTGTAGGTGGCAGTAGATGGAAGTGGATGCTTGGCTTGGCGAGAAGAGTTACCCGAAGACCAGAGTCTGGCATCCTGTTTATGTTATTGTTTTAGTTGATTCAGACAAGTTTCAGTTGTATGTTGACAAGATATGTTTAGACATGTTATGTATTTCCGCTGCGTATGTTGAAGTTTTAAATCGTTTCCGCTGTGTTAATGAATGTCTTATGATTAAGTTCTATGTGTTGATGAGTAAATCCAATAAGTGAGGTCTCCCGGGATCGGGGCCTCACAAGTTGGTATCAGAGCCATAGTTTGAGAGATTTAGACATCCCCGATGTCCAGACTTAAACTGAGAATGGGACCAGGTAGCGGATGCCAGTAACGGGTAACTCAAGCCAAAGCACCAGATATGTTTAGTAAGTAAAGTTTCTTTCATTGTTTAGAGTGTCAAGATAAGAATAGAGGCTTTAGTGGAAGCATGAAAGCGAATAAATAGAAAACAAGAAGTGATGTAATGGTTAATTGCAGATGGCCAGTGTATATTAACATCTTACCTTACTTATTGTGTTCTACATATTCCCTAGCATGATGAAATTAAATCTTTTGTTCTCTATCTTTCAGTTAGAAATGGCTAGACGTGGAGGAACTAGAGGGGGTGGAGGAGGAAGACGTGGTGGGCGTACAGGCCGCCACGGTGGAGCTAGCACAAATCAAGTGATTGAAGGGAGTGTTCACACTACCCATACCAATACGGTAGTCAGTCAGCACAATGTTGAGCATGCGGCAGGAGATGATCAGACATTCGAGTTCGAGCTGGCCGTGCAAGCAGCTCTTGGCCGTGAATTTACCCGACTGCTAAAGGAAACCTTACCGGCCATATTAGATGAAGCCTTGAGGAAAGCCAAGGAGAACCCCAACCCAATTTCAGCCACTGAAGAGCCTGTGGTGCTCCCAGCAATGGGAGGACCAAACCTGGTACAGCATGTTGCGCCGCCTGCTCGAGGCTGCGACTACAAGGCATTTCGGGGTTGTGATCCACCTGAGCTAACTGGGGAGAAAGAAGCAGCTGATACTTTAGATTGGATCAATGGCATGGAATCCACCATCCGCCTCAGTGACTGCCGGCCAGATCAAGAGGTCATGTTCGCTGCGAAATCATTGAAGGGAGAGGCAGCACACTGGTGGGAAACTGTGAAACAAGCTAAAGGTGACCAAGCGGTCGGATTGATGAGGTGGAGCGACCTGAAAGCGTTGGTAATTGAAAAGTTTTGTCCTAAAAATGAGGTCCACAAGGTGGAAAGGGAATTCTTGACTCTACAAGCCGGACTCATGACTCACCGGCAATATACTTCAAAGTACAACGAGTTGGCACGCCTGGTGCCTCATCTTGTAACGACTGAGGAAAGGAGAATTCACTACTATGTTCAAGGGTTGCCTCCAAAGATACGTACCTTTGTAAAGGCCAACACACCGAGTACCTTTGAGTCGGTGGTTGTTCTGAGCGGAGTTGTCTATGATGACATTGCCTCTGAAGTCATTGCTGAAGCACCCAAGAAACAAGCAGCTAAGCGCACTGCTGAGGAACTCCAGGGTCCTAACGATAGGAGGGCAAGGGTAGAAGCAGAGGGTCTATGCGGTAAATGTGGGAGGAGACATGGAGGTGAATGTAAGGCGGGTCAGGTGGGATGTTTCAGGTGTGGCAAGTTTGGACACCAATCACGGGACTGCCCGGAAAGGCCAAGATGCCACAATTGTGGGGGACAGGGACACGTGAGCCGAGATTGTAGGAAGCGCAAAGAGCCGGAAGCGGGAGGATCCGGAAAGGGTAAGGGTGCAGAGAAAGAACCTTACATCAACAAGGCCACAGCAAGGGTTTACCAGATGACTCAGTAAGGTACGTTGCAAACTCTTATTTGTGATATGCCAAGTTTATGATTTTATTTCCTTGAATGATTAGTTAGCCCCATCAGCTTAGGAGCCTTAGAACTAGATATTACCCGGATTAGATCCTCAGCGGTAGTTAATCACAATGGCCTTCATGACCAAGCTGCCTTGCATAGCTACGGTTTATGCCACCCATTCTGTGATTTGCTATCGGTATAGCTTATGGCAGGTTTCGAGGACGAAACCTATTGTAAGGAGGGTAGACTTGTAACATCCTGAGTTTTAGAGTGTGAAAGAATTCACGAAAATTTAAAGCTTATATAAGAAAAGGGAAGCGGGCTTGGGCCGGGGTGTATAGGCCGAAAGGGACAAGGGTTTGGGCCCTTATAAGTCTCAAGACCAGCCCCAAACCCTCATTTGCAACACCATTTTCGGAATTCTAGAGAGAGAAAGCGAGAGAGAGCCTAGAGAGAGAAAGTCCCGGTTTTCGGACTAGAGCTTCAAGGATCGTTAGCAAGAATCTCGTGAGTGTTTATCAACGAAAAGGAAGCGATTTCAGGTAACCATTTGTTCCAGATCTGCATTTTTATATTATATCGGGTTTTGAAGGAAAAATCAAGTAAAGGTTGGTTTTTTTACGTTTAAAATGAAAACGAAGTATAGATCTAGACTCTCGGTTAGAAAACACAAGTTTTGAATGAAAAAAGTTCGGATCTTGACGATGTCAGATCTGCATGCGAGTTAGGGTTTTGTGGGGAAGAAGACTGGTCTGGGACATGTATCGAAACTAGGAGTTTCGATAGGTCTGCAGGTACCGAAACTAGGAGTTTCGATAGGTCTGCAGGTACCGAAACTAGGAGTTTCGATAGGTCTGCAGGTACCGAAACTAGGTAGTTTCGATAGGTCACATGTATCGAAACTAGGTAGTTTCGATAGTCAACATATGTCGAAACTAGGAGTTTCGATAGTCAGCATGTAGTTTCGATAGGTCTGCAGGTACCGAAACTAGGAAGTTTCGATGAGTCTGATATGTGACGAATTTTTATGATTGTACAGATTGTGTGAGATTCCAGTAGGACATCCCCGCTAAGATACCAGGTGAGTTCTAATCCCCTTTTTGCCTTCTTTAGGGGTGGTGTGCATACTTAGTGTAAAGTGTTTATTATATTTTATATATTATAAACTGAGGAGAAAAGCTATGTTTTAGTGAAAGGTTTAAAAGAGGCAAAAGTATGTTTCAGTAAAGTAAGATATATCATTTTGCAAGCGTTTACTATATTTTTATATACATAAGCAAAGGCATGATATATGTGCTAGTATGTTTTCAGTAAAGTAAGATATATCATTTGGCAAGCGTTTATTATATTTTCATATACATAAACAAAGGCATGATATATATGATAAGCTATGTTTCAGAAAGTAAGATGTATTTTATGATAAGCTATGTTTCAGAAAGAAAGATGTATTTTATGATAAGCTATGTTTTCAGTAAAGTAAGATATATCATTTGGCAAGCGTTTACTATATTTTCATATACATAAACAAAGGCATGATATATATGATAAGCTATGTTTCAGAAAGTAAGATGTATTTTATGATAAGCTATGTTTCAGAAAGAAAGATGTATTTTATGATAAGCTATGTTTCAGTAAAAGCAAAGATATATCATTTGGCAAGCGTTTACTATATTTTTATATACATAAACAAAGGCATGATATAAGTTAAGTTATGAACAAGATTTACAGAAAGATTTATGAAAAGTAAAGTGAACAGCTTTCCTTCGGGAATGAGTACCAGTTTGTAAAGGTCCTTGGGACAGATGTTACTTGTACAAGATGTCAGATATGGGTTCCACCCATTAGTAAGAACCTTTGTGGTTCGTTAACGGTTGTACAACTGGGATGAGTGACGGCGGTTGCTCGGGAGGTCCACGCAACCTCCCCTTAGCGGTATTGTCGGTTCATGGATGTAAGCCATGGGGGCATTGACCAGGGTATTGTCGGTTCATGGTCGTTGATCATGGGGGCATTGACCAGGTACTCGTCGGTTCATGGATGAAAGCCATGGGGGCGGTACAGTAGTGACAAGGAATTGACGGATAAGCGGTATTGTCGGTTCATGGTCGTTGATCATGGGGGCATTGACCAGGTACTCGTCGGTTCATGGATGAAAGCCATGGGGGCGGTACAGTAGTGACAAGGAATTGACGGATAAGCGGTATTGTCGGTTCATGGTCGTTGATCATGGGGGCATTGACCAGGTACTTGTCGGTTCATGGATGTAAGCCATGAGGGCAGTACAGTAAAGAGGAATTGACGGTTTATTATACGTTTTAAACTGTTTGAAAAGTAAAGTGTGTTAAGTTTAGCCTTAATGGCAGTATATATGTTTGAAAAGTAAAGTGTGTTAAGTTTAGCCTTAATGGCAGTATATATGTTTGAAAAGTAAAGTGTGTTAAGTTTAGCCTTATTGGCAGTATATGTGTTTTAGTAAATCTTTTGTAAAATTGATTTAAAGTAAACGTTAGAACTCACTCAGCGTTGCTGATTTTTAGTATGCACATCAGTTAAGTGTAGGTGGCAGTAGATGGAAGTGGATGCTTGGCTTGGCGAGAAGAGTTACCCGAAGACCAGAGTCTGGCATCCTGTTTATGTTATTGTTTTAGTTGATTCAGACAAGTTTCAGTTGTATGTTGACAAGATATGTTTAGACATGTTATGTATTTCCGCTGCGTATGTTGAAGTTTTAAATCGTTTCCGCTGTGTTAATGAATGTCTTATGATTAAGTTCTATGTGTTGATGAGTAAATCCAATAAGTGAGGTCTCCCGGGATCGGGGCCTCACATTACCCAAGTTAAATATTTTGGCCGAAGTCAAAGTTTAGGTTATTAACCGAAAACCAAACCGACCCTGGTTGTAAAACCGATTGGTTATCATTTTCTGGTTAACCGAAAGTTTGGTTATGGTTTTGGGTCAAATCCGACACAAACAGACCTGTACACACCCTTACATGTAGATACCAATCTTTATTCTCAATATTCATACCAAGCAAATACTCTCCCACTAACACTCTATAATTACCTTTCTCAATAAAATGAGATGCATTATTTATTTTCTCCCATCATTATCTAGAAGTTCCGATTCTAGTGTGTTTGAATTTCTAACAAAAGTTGTCGCCGCTGCATCCAAACTTGAAGATATGGCACAAACAAAAAAAAGATATGTGCAACGTGATTGTGTAAAGGCTCAAAAGGTTCTTATGAAATATTACTTTGTCGATAATCCAAAATACGACGACGAGACGTTTAGAACGAGATTTCGAATGCCGAAGGATTTATTTCTAAAGATCATTGGGGATATATGCGATAATTTTGAATGGTTTCAAGAAGGTTTTGATGCGAGTATGAAAGAAAGTTTCACGCCATTACATAAATGCACATCAGCGATTCGTCGACTCGCTTCCGGTAATAAAGTTCCTGACGATTACGATGAATGTTTAGCTATGTCTGCTAGGACCTCACGTGAATGCTTAGAATATTTTTTCAATGTTATTGTTATTTTATATGGTAAAGAATATTTGCGTGCACCCACTAGCCACTACAATGCTCTTTTATATGATGCACATGAAAGTAGACATGGCATTTTAGGGATGCTCGGTAGCATTGATTGTACGCATTGGGTTTGGAGAAATTGTCCAACGCGTTTGCGAGGCCAATATCATCGAGGTAATCACCAATACCCAACGATCATGCTAGAAGCGGTGGCATCACATGATTTATGGTTTTGACATGCGTGCTTTGGGGTTACCGGTTCGAACAACGACATCAATGTTCTCAATCAATCTCGACTGTTTACTAACGAGATGCATGGAACCGCTCCTAGGTGTCTATTTCAGGTAACGGTCGACAATACAAGCGTGGTTATTACCTGGACGATGGGATTTACCCTTCTTGGTCAACTTTTGTGAAATCTTATTCTTATCTAACCGACATCAAGGAAAAAAAAATAAAAAGGTGCAAGAGTCATCAAGAAAAGATTTTGAACGAGCTTTTGATGTTTTAAAATCTAAATGGGGTGTTATTCAACAACTGATCCGGACGATGAAGCGTGAGAAGTTACGAAATCAGATGTATGCATGCCTTATGTTACACAATATGATTTTAAAAGATGACGGGAATGTCATATCACCGGTGTACATTCCTGGTCCTCCGACCGATGTTGTGGTTGACGATAATATAATTACGGAGTTGCGGAATCAAAACACACATTTTAGACTAAAGTTTGATCTTATGGAACACGTTGCAGCAAATTTGGACATCGCGGTTTCGGACGACGACGAGTAGTTTAGTATTATTTTTAATGAAAAATATGTTTTTTTTAATTTTAATTTTAATTTTAATTTTAACTTGAATGTATTTTTAGTTTTTATGTTGCATTTTTTAATTATTTTTAATGTTATGTTTAATGTATTTTATTTTAAAAAAATGTTAGGGTAGTTAGGGGTTCCCCACCCCTTGTGTTTATGGTAGTTTAGGGTAAAATGATGTGACATGACATGACGTGTTTTGATTAACTAATCGTTAAGGTACTTAGGGTGTTGGGTGCACTACCCTAATACCCTAAAAAAAATACCCAATGAGGAAGTGACACGTCATATTTACCCAAATCCAACCCTAATACCCAAAGAGGTGGGGGCACAACCCTAATACCCTAAACCATTTATTTCCATTTATTTATTCTCATTTATCAAAGACTTCACTTAACACACACGGGTAGTTATACCCGGAAACAATACCCGCAAAGGGTACTCAAACCATTGGCGCCAGTGTACCCGTGGCTACTTGAGTACCCGCATCCTCTACCCGAATGTGCAATCATCATCCTTAGAGGTTGAAGGGGTTCCACACTTCCACTTCCACCCGCTCCACCCTAAGAACTTCGCTAATGGGAGAGCCTACAGATGTCATCCACTTTGGTTCCTCGACATACGCCCCATCTCTCTCTCCAATCCTTTTCACATTTCCTGTATGCGGTCGTCCGTTCCCATAGACAAATCTCCTTCTCCCTCTTCCTATATGTCGCCACCTAAGCAACACGAGGGTGTCAAACGCCTTCTACCTCTACGTATCATAGTTAAAACAAAAAATGCAAATGTTTATACAGTTTTCGCATCTCTATTTAGAATACAAAATCTATAATACAAAGTAATAGCCAAGATCGACTTCTCCAACGTAAAATCTTAAACTTGTATTCTATAATTTGGATATCGTTTGCGGTTCTAAAGTAAAAATTTGGATATCGTCCATCAAGTTATAAAAGTACATTAAATAGACGGACGATCGCATGATTATTTACCTCGTGAATATGTTTATTCGAATTTTTAAATTCCTATCAAATTCTACAAGTTAAAGAGAATGAAAACAGGTAGGTGAAGATAATGAAAGGCAAGAGGAAGAGTTATGAAATAAGGCAAGACATTCATTAATTATCATTTAAAGAATGTTTGGTATATATAATAAATATAAAACAGATCCAAGAATATGTATATATATTTGTAAAATAAAAAGTGTTATTTATTTATTTGTATTTTCTTTTTACGGAAGCGCATGAAGTGATCCGAATCGTTGATTGCACTGTTCTAATGGTTGATATTTTTATTCTTAAATTCAGTTTCATTATTATAACTATTTATTTTAAAAATTATATCATAAATCAAGAACTTTTTTATTTTTAAATTAAGTAGAGTATAGCTATACTTTAAAAAGTGACATACTTAAAAAAATATATATTAATGTACCGTTGACTAAAACGATGCCTAAAAACTTAATTACAACGGTGCGTCTAAGTTGTCTAATTACAACTGTAAGTCTAAACTTGTTACAATTGTGTTTAAATAAATTAAACAGTCCGTCTAACGTTAAACATTGTGTTGAAATTACTCAGTCTGGCGTATAAACGGAATGTGCAACTAAAACCACATCTTGCTTTTAACATACATATATACTCTCACCCTAATATACATGTATCGTGTCCAAGATACTTAGAAGTTAGAACGAAAAAAAATCACTGTCATATAAATTAAGACTTCATGAAAATTGAAAGAAAAAAGTTAACTGTGAAAGATTTCAAATAATTAAGATTTAGGTGTGAGTGTACAACTTGTTATGCACGTCATAACACACATTAACTTTTTTTTTAAAGACAAATTTCTTAATTCCTGTCGGAGTGGGACTTGAACCCATAACCTTCTCAAAACTTAGTGTTCGTAAAGGACTTTCCTTTACCACTGAGCCACCAACCCCAGTGACACCACACATTAACTAGCATTAAGTGTTGATGCAAATTACGGTATTTAAGGGTGCTTTGACCATAATTTTGTAGGGGTCGTTTGTTATACAAAACAAGGACATTTGAGTTTGTTTAGGATGGTCCAAGGGGGACTTTTGTTGGGATAATTTATCTTATTTTGTAGTGGGAGATTCAAAGATGAAAATTAATTTTCAGCATGAATTTATATTCAATATTTTTTTGGAACAGCAACAATGAGATTAACTCAATGAAAGCTAGCGAAGACTAGCAAAAAACCATAATTACATGCACCAAATTAAAGCCACTGCCGAAGCAAGTTGCACCAATAGAAATTCAGAGCTACTCTACCAATACAAAATATAACAACCAAAAAGACCCGTACCACTAGCCGAACCCGAACCCGAACCCGAACAGGGGGTTATGAACCCACATTTCCCATTTGATACCTTGATTCTTCCCTCTATTCTCCAACCATTTGTATGACGTGATCTTGATGTCGTCCACCATGTTTTCCACACTCCCCCTTGAGTTCGAAAAGATCCACCTATTCCTTGTTATCCAAATTACCCAAAATGTGCAATAGGCGATTAGAATTCTAACCTTATTTATCCTGCAGCAGCCTCTCGAGTTGTGTAATTGGGCCGCCAATTCTTTCATCGAACCAATACCCGACATATCCATCGGAAGCCAATTGGAAACTCGCTTCCATGTTTCACGCGCTACTGGACAACGAATGAAGAGATGGCCTTCGTCTTCAATTCCCAGCCGACATAATGCGCCGTTTGGTGACGGAGCATTGACACCCCGGACCACAAGCGAAGACGCCACAGGAATTCGGTATTGAAACAACCGCCATAAGAAGCAGCTAACTTTGATCGGTACCCATTCAATATTTATATAAGGTAACAAACTCTTTTATTCAATATAATATAAATAGAAAATTCACAAAATAGTAACTAAAACTCGAATTAAAAATTTTAAAACAGTAACTAAGATTCGTTTTAAAATTTTAATTAAAATAATGAGATAATAGGCTTACCTAAGTACACCTTCAGACCATTTTCACGCTTAAAAACATTGTTGGCGTAGCATTCTTTCATCTCAACCCTTGATATTTTTGCTTAATTCATAACCTTTATATGATAAAAAGCTTTTGTATTTAAATCTTTATCTTTATATATATATAAAAATAAATAAAAATTACTACGTCTTGTTTATATTTAAGATTTCGTAATGATTTAAGAGCTTCGCCTCTTAATTCAAAGAGTGCAAAAGTAATGGGCAAAGCATAGTAATAACAAATTATAACGATGACGCTGGCTTGAATGGAGCTAGAGAATGTATAACTGAATATTTGACTTTTTGCCACTCGTGACGGAGATAAGATTCTCTTTTTAATTCAAAAGAAAATATCTTTTTTATTTTTATTATAAAACACGTTTTCACATTATAAAAATAGATGAAATTAAAAGTGGCTAAATGACTAAAATGGGTAAGAAAAAATATTAACCATTAATGAATGTAATCAAGGGTATGATGGGATGAGTGAGTTAAAACTTTAAGTGTGTTTAAATTCTGTTTGTATTGATAATTGTGAAAAATTAGGGTTAGAGATAAAAGAGTATTATCTTCATCTCTATCTCTATTATTTAGATATTTATTCTATTTTGCACATCTATCAAAATCTCAATCTTTATATTTTAGAGTTTAGTAAATAGAGATTCTCTAAATATAGAGATCCATTTTAATAAATCTCTATATTTTTGTGAGTGTTTAAGAAAAATAAATAAATAAATAAGTGTTTGTGAGTGAGATAGAGATGAAGAATGAGATGCGAGAGCATTTATAGCAGGTTCTGTATATGTTTTTGAGTGTGTTCTGCATATTTTAGGGAGTGGTTTAAAGTGGTTGTGAGTAGAGCAGAGAAAAAATGTTACTATTCATATGTATATCTCTAAAAACACTGTTCACCTTTATTAATTTTTTAATATTTTTCAAAAGTGGTTGTGAGTGGAGGGGAGAGAAAAGGTAATGATAAAGGTATAAAAAGTATTATTTAATTGAAAAGAAGAGATAAAATTTAGTGATTTTTAGTGTAATTATAAAGATGTGCATAGAGAAGCTAATGGGAATGCTCTGAGAGGTTGAATCAAATTTAGAGATAAATTTATAGAAATATGATATTTGGTTAAATTATAGAGATGAAGATGGATATGCTACTGTTAATGCTCTTACAATGGGGGTAATATATATTAATCATATTTACATAATACTACTTTCTAATATTGTTAATTACAACATGATCTAATATTCACCCGCAAGCTAAGGGCGGGGAACGACCTGTACCTTGGAGCGTAAAAACATGAATCTTTGAGTCGGAAACGACTTTGTAAGATGTTTGCAATCTGATCGTATGTCGATATAAACTGTACATTCAGTTTTCCTTGAGCCACTTTTTTCACGAACAAAGTGAAAATCAATTTCGACATTCTTTGTTTGAGCATGAGAGACTGGATTGGATGCAACGTAGGTTGCACCGAGATTATCATACCAGAGAGTGGGGGTAGATTTTGTGTCTATCCTAAGTTCTCGAACAAAAGCTTCTAGCCAAGTTAATTCTGCAATTGTATCCGCTAAAGCTTTAGATCCTGACTCGGTGGGGGTAGATTTTGTGTCATCAACATAAACCAGAATGTATATGATTGTGTCCCCAGACTTGTATGTAAAAGGGGAAGGATCAGTTTTGGATCCTTTTAAGCAGAGTTTGTGAAGGGCTTGTGACAAACGATGAAACCATGCATGTGGTGCCTGTTTAAGTCCATATAAAGATTTGTGAAGCAGGCACACATGATCCGGATGTTTAGAATCAACAAAGCCATGTGGCTGCTTAAGGTAGACTGTCTCTTTAAGGTCACCATGTAGGAAAGTATTGTGAACATCCTTTTAACGGAGCGGCCATTGTTGTGGAGCAACAAGAGAAAGAACTACTCTGATGGTGGTAGATTTTACAAATGGACTGAAAGTTTGATGAAAATCGACCCCCGGTTGTTGGTGAAACCCTTTTTGCCACAAGGCGAGCCTTGTATCGAGTGGCCACTCCATTTTGGTCATTCTTTAACTTGTTCACCCACTTGCAATCACTAACATTAGCGTTAGTAGTAGAGGGTACTAAGGACCAAGTGTCATTTTTAACAAGAGCTAAAAATTCGTCGGCTATGGCTTGACGCCACTCCGGATGTTGATTTGCAGTAATAAAGGAAGGGGGCTCAGGAAGAGATTTGGCATATGTGGAAACATGATTGGCAGAAGGACTATAAGGAACACGAGGTTTGGGATTCTGATGTAGATTGGAAGGACGAGTACGCGAAGGTGGAGGTGGAGGAGAAGATTATGAGGAGTTTGAGTTTGAAGAAGGGGATGGCTGGTTGGATTGTGAGGAGATGGTAAAGGGGTTTGTTGAGAAGTTGTAGGAGAGGATGATTCGGATTGTCAGCAGGTGGCAAAGGAAAGTCAGAAAAGGAAGTGTACGTGTTGGAAGGAGGAGTAAAAGGTGAGGGTTGGATAGGTGTGGCAAAAGGGAAGCTGTCCTCGTTGAAGCGAACATGGCGGGCTATATAGATCCGATTTGTGGAAGGATCTAAGCATCGATAGCCATGAGGAGCGGGACTGTAGCCTGGAAAGATACATGGTGTAGAACGGAAGTCCATTTTGTGACGATTGTATGGTCGAATATGAGGAAAGCATTGACAACCAAAGACTCGAGTAAAAGAGAAATCGGGAGAGCGGTTAAACAAATGTTCGAAAAAGTGAAATACGGGAAGAGGTTCGAAAGGTGAAATGCGGGAATGGGTGAAATTGTAACCTAATAAGCGTTTGGGAGCTATCCCTATTTCTCCTAAACACAAAACCCATAACCCATATAACCACAAAATGGAACACAACACCACATCATATAACTAAAATCCATACCAACATACATCTAATCAAGTCATAACACAAAATGGGCTAAAGGATGATGAAACCACATCTCAAAAGGCTAATCTTGGGGCCATATGAAGATCTAACCCAGCATCCACCCGGTCACGTGATATAACCAAACAATCCTCGATATACTGTTAGGCCGAGAGTAATTCCCAAACTTGGTCGAACAACAACCCCCTATGCACTCCAAGGCAGAACTAGCATTCGAAATTGGGCCAAATGGATCGCCACCTACCCCTTCCTCTTCTATTGGGCGAGAGACAGCAATAAAACAACCCAGGTGATAGTAATAGTGTAGGTCCATAGGAGCCCAACTGGGCCAGCCGAGTCTTTGGAACTGGGCCGACGAAAAATTGCTTAAGGTTTACATAGATGGGCCCGCAAAACACCTTTTTACTGTGCCTCTTGAGATAACCAGCAACAAATAAAATTACATCCAAATTCAACATCCAAGAGTTGGTCAGATGCATGAGCCAAAACATGAGATCATGAGCCCACCTCTTTAGAACCGCATCCAACTTGTCCCCAACCTGAAAACGTGTGTGCCTCTCCCACCACATGCCTAACACTAGTGGCGAATATCCTTCCAGTCTTCAATACCTAATGCAATATCACAGGAAACCCGTTGACAAGACATAACATAAACTGAAGGATCAAGTACATGTCCCAACCCAAGCCGTAAGATCCCCAAAACAAATTGTTAGTACATACCTCACGCAATCTACATTCATCACTTAGCAAGGAAGAAATTAGAGATGTTCCCACCCCCACCTGACCCTTTACCTAAAGCCTCACAACCGATGTCCCACACCCAACCCCAGTAATTTCCCACCAACCCACTCTCAAAGTGCTCTTTTTGTCTAAAATTGGATTCTCCCATTCAAGAAATTACTTCGAGGATCCAAACACCAATCATTCATACTCAACCATACAACTATTGGTTCTCCAAACAATTTTGTCATTAACATTGGGGAGCAACAGCATGAGGGTAGGACCATAGCAAAAGGAATTTACATTGGGGAGCAACGACATTAGATAACTCACCCTCCCACATATTTCTCGTAGTGAGGAATTTACATAATGGACCAAGAGGATGCCAATTGTCAAACCAAGCCGACGTGTTAGACCCATTTCCAATCTTGTGTATGATATGGTTTCGAAGGATATCTCTATGTTCCAAGATTTTCCTCCATCCCCAACATGTATCGTGCTTAGACTCAACTTCCCAAAAGTTCCTATCTCCAAGCTGATATGTTTGAATCTATTTGACCCATAGGGAATTCTTTTTGGAGATGATGTTCCAAGTATGTTTAGAAATCAAGGTAATACTCCACGTTATAAGAATCTTAAGACATAGCCCACCGTGGCTCATGGGCTTACAAACCTCTTTCCATTTGACTTTTGCCTTACTTATCTTCATCTCTCCATGGCACCAACGGAAACAAGGGCGGATCTATGAAGAGGCGAGGGGGTACCTGATGGTACCCCTCAACTTTCGACGCGTAGTGGGAATTTTCGACGCGCAGCGGGAATTTTTTTTTTTACCGTTTTATGTATCCAGATACCCCTGAACGAAATTTTAGATACCCCTGGATTTTTTTCCTAGATCCGCCACTGAACGGAAACCTCACATCAGTTTCTCAATCTCTTTAGAGATAGAGATGGGTAAGAAATGCCATCTTATTACGCCCATAGTTGAAAATCGAATGAGCTTTTAATAGAAAATACTCTTCAATTGTGGTTGTGTTGGTTAAAGATAGGCAATAATCCTAATCCTTTGTTAAATTGGTTCATATTTAAGGTTTGCTCATTTCTAATAAGTTTAGGATTCCTACTCACTTTTTGTTATATACAACTGGTTATGTGCATACTTTGATACTTATAGCAAAAATAATGTCTATTATGGGTATCAGAAATTTTTGGGTGTCAGGAATTCGTTTTATGGGTGTCAGAAATTTTTGGTGTTCGAATGTCTAATAAAAAGGATTTTTGTCGGATCGGGTCAAGTCATTGAAGCTTTTTTGCCGGCTTGAGTCGGGTCAGGAATTCGTTTTATGGGTGTCAGAAATTTTTGGTGTTCGAATGTCTATTAAAAATGATTTTTGTCGGATCGGGTCAAGTTATTGAAGCTTTTTTACCGAATTTAGTTAGTTCACTAAATTTTTTTGAGTAAAGACCTATATACTAAACATGAAGCATTCAATTACAAAATGTGTAACAAGTCTAACATAGTAACATTCAAATACCAATTTATAAACTAAATATGAAACATTCAATTACACAAATCAATATTCATATAATCAAGCAATAATCTAATCTATACTATATAATAAATAAAGGTTTTACATGCCACGTGTCGCCTCCATATTCATTATCATTATTTTTTTCTCGGCTCTCTCTTTTATTAAATACACTTCTATATTTTAGTAATCTATATTTTAATAATAATATATCTTTAAAGAAAATACTAATTATACTAATAAAACACATTTATTTTAAATTATCCTTTATTATAAGAAATATAACTATGTAACTTTTATTTTGAATCAAATATTAATGAATGTCCAATTGCATTAAATATTAATTACCGTATTTTCGAAACACAATTATATATTAATTTTTACATATTTTGAATTTTGTTTTCTATCCTTCGTATATGTAATACATTTTTACACATGTAAAATATATACATAAAAAATTAAGAATTTTATGTATTGATATTTTTTACTCCGTATGTATACACGGGGTTCTAAGCTAGTATTCTAATAAATAATGTAGCAAATAATCAAATAATAAAGTAAAATTTAGAGAAGATGACATGTAATTAATCTTTTTATTGAAGATGACATGTAATTACCACATAAGCATTATAAAATACAAAAAATTGTGGCTTGACACGTCATCAAGGTAAGCTAGAAACCAGTGTCTTCAAACCCGGACTGAACCGGCCGGTCGGACTAGGAACCGGAGACTTGGACGGTCCGGTTATGTGTGTTGAAACGGTCCTGCAGCGACCCGGCCGGGAACCGGTGGTCGAACCGGAAAGCCGTGCGGTTGGACCGGATGTAGAGTTGTCAGATAGAGAAAAAACACAGTAGAATTGTCGCTGGAGTTGTTGCTGGAGCGTTCAACTCTTGCCGGCGGTGGTGAGACGGTTCAGATCTGATGGTGCACGGCGGTGGACGGGGTCGTTTGGTGGTGGTACTGAGGTTGTAGCGAAAAAGATGAAATCTGATTAAAAGCATCGTAAAATGATAAGTTGATAGATGGAGAAGATGCCGTTGGAAAAAAAAGAAACAGACATCTCCTGGAAGACAAAGAGGCGTATGCCTTTAACATGCTTTTTATTTGTAGGTAAAATTTATGTTTCACTAAAAACCTTGTTAAATCAAGAGTTTCATTATCAGCCACTCAATAACTTACTTTATACACTTCTTTCCTTAAAGTACCTAAACGTTCTAAATTTTCTAAAATAAAATATTCCAACAATAATTTTGAATTGCACTTGTAATAACTAAATTGTTTTAAATTATACATGTATAATGTTTATATTATATGTGACGTCATCCGGTTCTTAAATCCGGTCCAACCGGTCGGACCGGTTCGATGTCTGGTCCGGTTCTAAAAACATTGCTAGAAACCTAATAATTGCGTAAGATTGGAACATGTAATAAATTTGAGTGACTTAAGAAAGACAACAAATATTGAGTGACTTTAATGTGACATGTAAGAAACGTGTTTACTATTTTGTGAAGTTTTCTCTGTACATAAATACGCAACATGTATATATTTAGGCAGCCTATAATCAACATATGTATATAATTACGCAACATATGTTATGCACCATTATAATCAACACGGATCAACGTTATATAATTATGCAACGTTATATGAACGTTTTTAAAATATATATTTTTTTAAATATATATAACAATAATATATTGAAATTGAAATTAAAGATAATAAAATTATCGATTTTATGGTATAATGTTTTAAAATAATACAGTATATAAAAGTATGAAACTACACTTAATAAAAACAGTTAAACAACCACTAGCTTAGCCTAGTGACAAATGTGTATACCCAAGACTTCACTAAAATAGAGAGGTCTTGGGTGACAAAAAAAAGGGTCAAGGTTGGGCCAAGGGGTTTTCTCATCTTTGGTGGGTTTCTTCCTGAGGGGAGGTGGAGATGATCGGGTGGGTTAATGGCCCGTCAGTGATCCAAATTACCGTTCAAAAAAAATAAAAACGAGGTCCAAATCTAGGTCCATTGAAAAAGTAACCATTCATTAACTTCGTATTATTTGAGATTTATTACTATTTTAAAAGTAACCATTGAAAAAGTAAATCGAGGTCCAAATCTATTTCATACGATGTAACGTGAACTCCACTGTGTATTTAATCAGCCTTGTATGCATGTGCGCCGACGCATGGAAGTGAACTTTTCACGAGGAACTTAAGAAGGACTTGAGTCATCTCCAAAAAAAACAATCTGGTAGTTAAATATTATACCTCAAGGTTCTGCATTGGTGGTCAGGAAGGTTTTCCTAAAAAGTTTCTCCACTGTGGAGGTCATGGGTTCAAATCTTGTAAGGTGTACTTCATAAAAACTAGGAACACCCTCTGCAGATTCGAATTCCTTGGGGTTGTTTGGGTAGACTGATGTACGAGCCTTCACTAATGGGACATGCCAACTGAGCCCTCGCCGTTAAAAAAAAATATTCTATACCTCACAATTAAAATATTGAAGGTTCAAATGCTACAGGGTGTAGGTAATCATGTATTTATTCTAGAAATCGTTATTACAAAAGAGACGTGACTTGAGTGGTTAAATTTGAACATTTTTTATGGTTATGATTAAGGTTAAGTTAATGATAACATCATAAATAATAAAATAAAATAGCTTTTTTTTTTTTACCTACTCAAAACATTGGTGTTCTTAGACGATTTTCCTCGTTAATAAGCCACCGACCCGTTGGCTAAATAAAATAGCTGTTAACTTTCTATTTTAGCCTTTGACTTTAATTTAATTTATACCGTCATGATTTTCGAATATTTAAACCAACAAAAACATATAAAATCAAAACTATTTTTCTATTTCCCCTGTTTGACTAAATCATTTACAAGAATATTAATTTAAGTAAGATGAACAAAACCAAATTTACGAGTATGATCACCACAAACCCTAACTCAAATGGAGATGTTAAGATCAATTCTCGGTTTCTTCATGGCCGTAGGGGACGGCACGGTCATGTTGCACCGAGGACATCGAGGGTTGCTTCGCGATATAAGCACATACAGCAAGCAACTCGGACACCCAGCCGCATACGCTTGAGAAGATTGATCACCATCACCACCATCATCCTCAATAACCATTGTTTCCTTAACAGAAGACGAAGAATTCGAAGAACATGATTTCGGGACAGAAATAGCTCGTTTCTGAATCCTTTCACGTTCTGCTCGTTCCAGAGCGGATTTCACTTTATCCAGAGTGCAAACACTTCTGTAAGCCGGAGGTGAGGATGATAAACTGACGAGATTCAGATCTAAACTTGCATCATCGAAGAGATTCAACGGCTTTTTCGACGACAGAGGGAAGTTAAGGTCCTGCAGCTTTGAAACTGTTTGATCAGATGATGAAGATGATGTGTTTACGTTTGGTGATTTGCATCTCTGGAGATAAACTTTTCCTGACTGAATTCAATCATACATCGAAGAAATTGAAATCAGATTAAACATGATCGATGATTACTTATCGGTTTAATCGATGCAGAAAGCCAGAAACACACGATTACATGAATAAAAGTACATTCGCCATTAATGAGATCAACAAACAGATAAATACAAAGTTATGACTGCAAATAAACAAGTACGCATCAATGCTGTCATAAATGTTCGCATTCCTAACAATCTGCCCCCTTAAATTACGAACTACACTTTACGAACGTTTTTATAATAAATTCGAGTTTCTCATTAACTGTTCTTCGTAATCTGTTCATACACGAAGAATTAACAACTATTATGATTTTAAAATCGAAGATTAACGATGAAAGATACAATCGTACGGAATATTGTTCTAGTTCATGAGATTAGGTCATCCGTTAGAATTTAGATCGTTAATCATATCATCAAAAGTATCATACGAATCGTAAAATTAACAGAATAATAGAGCAAATATCAACGATCGATCACTAAAAAGAGGTAAAACTTCGAAAAAACAGAATTATAAAGTGGAATCAGGTCCGAACGGAGAGGATTTACCTTCAAATCGAGACGTTTTTCGAATCCTGACGGAACGTGTAAGTCGAGGTCTAGTTCCTTTGAGGAGTCAAGGTCGGAGCCAGCACCGCCTCCGAGTAAATCACGAGTAATTAGAGCCGTTGATTTGGAATCGTTCATTATCGCTTGCTGTTGGTTCATCACCGAACACAGATAAGTTACGTCGGTGACCATCCCTGTGTCGATTATTCTTCCGATTTGGTTGAGCAAAGAGACGTGGAGGAGAGACGGCGGAGATACGGTGGGGGAGAGGCGGAGAGATTGAAAAATTGGGGATGAATAATGGAGTCCGTTACATGTGTCTATATAGGGGAGGTTGGAAGGGAGAAGACCATCATTATTGCTAGTAAATATGCAATTAATGAATACCTTCTACTTGTATTAATATTAATTAAATGTTGAAATCTACTCCAACCATTAAATATCTAAAATGTTTTAGTTATTGTATTTGAATTTTAAGCTAACTATATTAGAAAATTCAAATGTTAATATATTTCTAAAAATTATTAAAAATAAACTAAAGCTAATAAATTAATCATTTATAAAAATTGCTGAATCGGGTGTTTGTGGGTAAAAACTAGATCGACCGAGACTGAAACCTAGAAATGACAAAACTATTACCTGAGGACCGACACGTACGAGGATACCTCGGCCTCAGCTTTTTTAAGTTGGTCGGGTCGGTATAAAACCGATTGAAAACACATAAATCATAATTGCCGTTTGATTTTGAAGGAACGAATGAAAGTTGGGAACCGATTAGGTTTGATTCGCAATTGTCGTTTGACTTTGAAGCCGTGGTTGAGAATTAGGAGTGAGCAAACGGGTATTACCCTGCCCGTACGGGTTTACCTAACCCATATCCGTACCCGTTTGTTGATTTTTATGAAACTCGTAACTCGTACCCTTCATTGCTTAAACGGGTAATCACGGGTCAGTACGGTTTCTCTTACGGGTATTCGGTTCTAAACCCGTTTCTTGCTCAACCCTAGATAGAATCACAATTCCCGTTTGATTTTGAAGTCTAAATTGATAGACTTACAATTGTCGTTCGAACGTTTCGCGTACGTATATTTTCGGGTTTTGACAGCTTCAGTCGGATTTCGCTCGGGTTCGATCCGAACCAGACCGGAACCAAAAATCACATAAAACTAAAACCAAGGAACGAACATATTAATAGTAATATTATCTGAGGAAGCGATGAACAGGAATTTTAATATTTTTTTTATTTTTTGTTTTCACCCCTTATACTATATATAATATACGTTTTTAACGTATTTTATTTTCTATTAATTTCGTTTACGTGTAATAACTTTCGTTCGTTTACTTTTTTTTAAACGGAATGCGCGGTTGTCTTTAGTTTTTTTGTCGACATTCCGATATAAATTTTTTTCAAAAACGGAGTTATATTTAAAACCGCGTGATTTCTAATGATATCGTCGTTAAATGCTTTTTTTGTCCAATTTTTACGTTCGAAACCAAGCCAACTTAACACATGCCCCGCCGCAACGCGCGGGTTTGCCTACTCGTTACATATGTTTTGGGTTTTATAGGGTCGGGTTTGGGTTTTCACTTGGGTTGGCCCGATAAATGCTCACCCCTGTTATCATAGATATTTTTCAAATGTAAGTTACAATGAATATATATACAAAGTCATTAAGTATTTGATGCTCCTAGTTCTTCCTTTTGATGTGAAATTTTTAGAAAAAATACTCTAGTGATGCTATGTTTGGAAGAAGATGTATTTTGACTTAAATTTCTATTTGTAAAATTTTGCAACTCCGTGATATCTTCATCGCAAAATTTCCACCACTTGTTTGATAAAAAAGAAAAGTCTAACGTAATATTATAATCTATACAATGAAAATCCTTATTAAAAGTTGGTTAATGTTACCATGAATGATCGCAAAAACAATTCTTTATGGAATTTGGTTCGTTACATTATGAGCTTTAAATCATCGTCGTCTTATGTTCAATCATGAATCATATCAAGCGTCCCTCAGACACCTAGCGTTTCTTCAAAAGTTATCTTCAACATCTTAAAAGATCGGATTTAACCAATAAGCAACAAAATGAAAACTCTTACACATCTTATCGTAATGAGTATCAATTATATTAGCATAACGACGGAGATCTATATAAAAAATAGAAATGGGCCAGCAAGACGCTGAAAAACCCAACAAAACAAGTTACAAAATTACATCCCGGATATTAAAAGCACACCATCTCTCCCAATTTAACTCACCAAATTTTGATCTATTCTTAACCCATAAAAACGAATATTCTATTATATTCTCCACCACTTTAACAACCATCGTGGATCGGTTGTTAAACTCCCTATTGTTTCTGGACTTCCAAATATGCCACAAAGTTACCATGAACACAACCCCTATAGTTTTCTTCCAATCCTTTGACCCATTAAGCTGTGAACCAACTCCAACATGTCAAGAACTCATGATGAAAGAACTCTTCATGTTGGCCCCGATCGGTAAACCTAGACAACTTTTTGTTGTGGATTAATTCTGGCTTTTTGTTGTAAATCCGAAACTTTTTGCTTTTCTAATCTGTTAATATTCAACCTCCAAAACGCCCTGCTCTCTTTTTCATCCTTAGACAACTTTCTAATTTCCGTCAGAAATTCCAACTCCTCAACCGATTTCATTGCCTAGATGTACGATCTTTCCTATGCCTCTTTCCCTTTGGTTCTCCATTCTTTAATGTGTCTTTAACGGAAAGGCCTGCTCCCTGTCAGGCTAAGGGGAGTATCCATATTTTCCACACCCCTCTACGTCTACGTCACATCAGATTTCTCAGCTTTTTCACACCCCTCCACATTTGAGGGAAATGGTTCTACATCTCCACACCGTCACGTCATTTTATTTTTCTAATTTAATTAATTTTATATAACAACTTAAAAAAATTAAAAAACATTACATAAAAAACTAAAAAACACCACATTTAAAATAATTAAAAACATTACATTAAAAATGTCAAATGATATTTATTAGATTATACAATTTAACTTAACATGATATTTATTAGATTATAAGCACAAAATGTCAAATAAAAACACTCACAATATGATCTTCCGTTCAAACCCATGCAGTAAACATATATATTAACTAAAAAAAGCTAAATAAAATAAGCATAAAATCAAATCGTATCAACCAATCATATAAACTAAAAAGAAAATATCAAATCGTATAAACAAATAAGTTTCTTAATAGTCTTCACTCTTTAAATTGTCACCTTCATGTCTGCTTGTCTTTTTACAATCCTATATTAAAAAAAGTCAAATAAAATAAGCATTAAAAATGGTTAAATATATATATCAAACTAAGATTACAAATAAATATTAATAATAAAAATGTATTTTTTGTAATTCGGGCTAATCGGGTAAACCCGACTAACCTTTTTTTAACCTAACCGAATACTACTTTTGGGTTCGGGTTTTTCAGGTTCCATCTTAATCGGGTTCGGGTAAAAATGACACCCTTAAGTGTACCCGTACCCGCCCACTGAGTATTCCAGCAATCCCGCGGCCAAGATGAAGTTATTAAACAACACAGCTCCCCTATGATCAAATTAGGAGTACTATATATCTTCCTCAAAATGCACTTGATTAAAATCCCCAACATAATCCAATCACCTTCCAACTGAAATCTAACATTGAACAACTCTTCCCAAAGACTTCTCCTTTTGATGTCATCGTTAGAGGCATACAGGCACCTACTTCCTCTTCTAAACAGCCCGAAACTATGATAAGATGTTTGATTTCCAAAACTTTATTAAACGACGACGGGTTCTGGATGGATCTCCCACAAGCATCTACACAAATAGACTGCATCGCGGAATTATCCCAAAACCTACTAATAAAAGGAATCGACAAACCTGACATTTGAGTCTCTTGGATGGCAACGAATGAGACCTGATGCTCCCTTTTCAATCGTTTAATGAATCCAATTGGCTTTATCGAGCCCTCTTTTCACAATCTTCCGTGAACATTGTTGTAATCAACAACATTATCCGTAAGCAACGTTACGAGGACGTGACTTCAACATGTTCCACATACTTTAAGTTTACTATCAATAATCAAAGTATCAAAAACGTTAATGTATCATGTCCCTTTTGGACAATAAACCGATAAATTAGTTAAAAGGGTTTTGCTTAATATCCGCTATTCGTTACGTACTCATAATACTGTGACCTGTTTTCTACCGATCTTTTCTATAAAAATGAACTATGAATTTCAATTAAAGTTTAGCATTTCTCAATAAAAGTGATTCGTGTAACATGATAGATATGTACAATATTCAGATTCATCTTATGTTCAGGTTTGGGTCAAATTTTTGAGCTTATGTCGGTTCGACCGCTAACACAACCCGTTTAACAAACCTAAGTACATAGCATGTGAAATGAACAAGCTAGGTGGCCGAACTAGTTCAACTGATTTTCAAAACTGACACAGAGTAGAAGATAAAATAAAGAAAAACTAACTTTCAAAACCTGACACGGGGTGTAAAATGTTAATATTAAAGTATGCAACGTAAGTCGTAAAATTGTTAATATTTTGTATTTTGTTCAACTACAAAACAACATAACTACATCTTGACCTCGAGTTTTAAATTAAAATAATTATATAAGTACATAATTAAATAGTTGATTAATGGTAACTCTTTGTAAAATTGTTATATAAAATGAACAAACATGGCATATTTAGGCGGCAAATATACATATTTAATTAATTCTATGTATTTTTTTAAAAGGCGGAACTGGAATTAGCAAAGCAACTTGCGGAAGCAAGCAAATACAGTACATGAACCTGGAAATATAAGAACAAAAATATACAACAAAGGTAAGTTAAAACCTAAACTCGTGCCATTTAACCCAATCCAGGTTATTGAATATAAAGAAATTAACTCTATGTATTAAGTTCAACTTTGTTAGCTTTATAAATAAGAAAAAAGTATCCTTTTTTTGAAAAGTATTATTAGTAAATGAATTTCATATATGAAAACATTCAAATTTTAAAAAAAGCATTAAATAAAAATATTTTCATGGAAACGAAGGAAGGGTAGGCAAAGATGTGTTAGGTCTTTTAATCGAAAGTATATAGGAAGAGAAGTAGATGAAGTAACCTTGTAGACAAACTATATATATTTATTATTATTATATTGTTATTTAATACACAATACTCATTTTTCATTATTTTTTATTTATTATTTACGAACCTATTTATTTACCAAATTTAATAATTTGAGTAAATTTCAACTTTCCTATTAATGAATACGATAATAAACAAACTTTAAATACGCATGCAATTCATATATTCTTTGAAATTTAAATATTTCGTTGAATTATGTATGCAAATGGAAATTAATCAAATTATTATATTAAATATTAATAGCCACTAAACTAAGCTATATATCCACTTCAATGTCATTAATATAAAGTGAAATAATTTAATTAATTAATTAATGTATCAAAGTCTTAAAAATATTAAGTTTAATAAATATCGACATGACCAAGAATTTAATGAAATTTATTACTCCATCTATATTTAAAAGAGCACAATAAATTCTATTTTGACTAGCTTTACGTATACATACATACATACATATAAGTTTAAAATCCAAATATCATAAAAATGCTATGAAAAATTTCGAACCATTGATTAAGGAAATTAAATGTTAGGATAAAAGGGTTGTCACGTAATCAATGTTTTATATGTGAAAATGGTCGGTATAGGGTAAACTTAGAATGGCCTATAATGACTTTTTTTCAAGTTTTTGAATTATTTTTAAATGCATATAACTTTTTTATACGTATTTTTTAAAGTTACATCATAAAACTAAGTATTTTATTTTCTTTAATTTGAGTATACTCTTGTTACACTTTTTTACAAAAAAAATCAACTTAAAAAATCGTCGATGTATGTGCGCATATCATGCGTAATTATAAACATAGGTTATGTAATTACAAATATAGGTTGCATTATTATTATATGCGTTGTGTAATTATTTTATATAAGTTGAGTAATTGTTTATATTTTATATATGTTACGTTATAATTTGTGCGTAATTAGTTATATAGGGTTGCGTAATTATGTATTTTTTGTGTGTGATTATGACACGGACGGATTTACCACTCGTACAAAGACACGCGTTGCGTCCTGGTCGTTTCGTATCCTCGGTATGATAACTCACTTTATATATATGTGTGTGTGTATATATATTGTTAGGAAAAGATTGCTATAAATCTATTTTTCCATACCACAATCTTTGTTCGTACGCTTGTGAAGATAAATACAACCTTTGAAGACAGGTGAATCAAATGACTTTGATGTGCTTGGAGAATAAATCGTTGTTTAGTAATTATTTTAAATTTCACATATAAGAGCAATATATTATTATTAATTGTTTTCTACAAGAAAATATATTCAAAGCAATTGAAAAGTGAATAACTAATTCGTTAAATCATAACATATTAATTATTTTTTAAATTAGATATAATTTATACTACATAATAAATAAAGGTTTTTTCATGCCACGTGTCGCCAACGTATTCATTCTCATCATTTTTTTCTCGTCTTTCTCTCTTATTAAATACACCTCTATCTTTTAATAATAATATATTTTTAAAGAAAATACTAATTATACTAATAAAACACATTTATTTTAAATTATCCCCTTATTATAAGAAACTTTGAAATCTAATTATGTAATTTTTATTTTTAATCAAATAGTAAATGAAAGTCAAATTATATTAAATACTAATTTATGTATTTTCAAAATTCAATTATATATTAATTTTTACATATTTTGGATTTTGTTTTCTATCCTTAGTATATGTAATATATTCTTATACCTGTAAAATATATATATATATATAAATTTAAGAATTTTATATATTGATATTTTTCACCCGTGTGTAGACACGGGTTCTAAGCTAGTTTATACTAATAAATAAAAATCTCGTGGGACATGTGTCACTTTCTGGTGTATTCTCAACGTAATTTTATCGCCTCTCTCTTCTAATGGTATTAAAACAATATATTTTTAAATATTTAATATAAATCTAATTATGGATACTTATTATTTAATTATGGATAGTTATTATATCATCAATCAAATGAATTTAATATAAATTAGCATTTATTAATTACATAAAAAAATATACCCAGTTAAAAAATATATTTTAAAAATTAATTTAATAGAATTTATAACTGTCACGTCAAAGTATGTTTTTTTAAAGACATATTTTGACGAGCGTATGTATTAACAGATTATATTACATATTAATTTTTTTATTATTAAGTATATAACATTATATTTATTTAATCCATGTAATAGACGAGATAATAACATAATACAAATAAAGCAATGTATCATTTTAGACGTAAAGGGTATGGAAAGTTGAATAAAATAATTGAATGATATAATAGTACCAATGTACAACACCCAATGCGTAAGAAATATAAATTCACTGATGACACTCATGTCATTTAATGACCTTTATTATGGCATTAAATACCACAACTAATTTAATATCTTCAATTATATCTCAATAAAGGATGTACAACACCCAATGCGTATGAAATGTAATAAAGCATTTAATATAAACATACAACACATTTGAATACGTTGAGTCGTTGAACCAAATGTACACGACTAGGATTATATTGTATAACTATGTTAGAATCTCGTGTATTACACGAGATTTTATATTAAAAAAGATAAACCTTATAAATTTTTAAATACGTCATAACTTGTTAGACTGTTAATATCTTCTCGAGATATATCAAGTGGAAATGTGTGTATATAAAAAATTAGTATTTTTCTTTAATTAGTTATATTTTGATTTCCTATTATATATTCTTATTTAATATAATTGGTATTCTTTTTTAATAGTATATTTAAAATATCATTATTATTTAATAAGATAGATGCACATTTATTAGGAGAGAGAGACGGAAAAATTAATATGAGAATGCATGAGGAAGTGACAAGTGTCCACCTTAAACCTTTATTTATTAGTATAGATTTTCAGTCTAGTATTTTTCTTTTAACCTTTTATTGGTAGAAATATATTTCAAAAACGAAAATAGATTAAATTATATTTTTCGTCTTTATGAAATTATAAAAATAAAAATAAAAGTACTAGTAAATAATGAATGCTAGTTTATCAATATGTCATCAACAAAAAGTGTAAATATGTTTTCTAAGATAGCAAAAGAATATGAGAAAGAGATTTACATCATTGATACATATGTAATACATTCAGATACAATGATTTATATTCAGGTGAGGAAACCATAATATCTTTTAATCTTTAATAACCATAATAATATTTATATTTATAAAACTCTCCCTTGGTCATCAACTTCATACGCTTTAAGATGATGCTTTGTTAAAAGCCTTGTTGGGAAAAGTCAGTGGGATGAAACATTAGCTAAAGGAAAATGATTGCAGCACGTAACAACCTCCCCCCCCCCCCCGGCGATGATCATTGGTTAGGCTCCATGAGTCCATGCATCCCGATCTCATGAACCAAATTTTTAAATGTTGAAGTCAGAAGTGATTTGGTAAACAAGTCTGCCAATTTTTTGCTAGAACGAATTTGTTGGACAACATCGCCACTCTTTTGCAAATCATGTCTGAAAAAAAAACTTTGGCAAAAATATGTTTCGTTCTGTCGTCTTTTGATGTGTCATTCCTTGAGTTGAGCAATGCAGTTGCGTTATCTTCATGTAAGATCGTCGGTCCCTCATCTCCGAAAGAAATACAACAAGATCTGTGAATATTGCCTTAATGTATTATTAATATTTCTGCATAATTAGATGAAGTAGCTATGATTGTCTTTTTTATGAAACACCATGAAATTGTAGTACCTCCACCTGTGAATAAATATACAGTTTGAGATCGACTGGTGTAAAGATTATACACATACCCTGCATATGCAAAAACAATCAAACTTGTTTTCGATTGATTAGTAAAATACAAACCAATATCTTTTGCATATTGAAGATATCGAAATATTTGTTTTATCTCATTCAGTTGCCTCCTTGTCAAGCATGAGCTACATCCTGCCAATAAGTTTAAATAAAATGATATATCTGGTTGTTTATAGCTAGCAAGAAACATTAATGCGCCCGTTTCACTTAAATATGGTACTTCTAGACCAAAAATTTTATCTTCGTCTTTCGAAGGTCTGAAAGAGTCTTTTTCAACATCAAGCGATCTTACGATCGTCAGAGTACTCAGTGGATGTGATTTATCCATATAAAATCTTTTGAGCAGTTTTTTTATATAGGTTTCTTGTTACACCAGGATTCTAAACGTAAGGTGTTCAATTTGTAACATGAGACAAATCTTTATCTTTTAAAAGTCTTTCATTTCAAATTCTCTTTTCAAGTATTCAATCACTTTATGGATCTCCACGGGAGTTCCATATATATTTAAGTGATAAACGTATACAACAATTATAACATATTCAGATTCTAACCGTTTTATAAAAAATCATGGACAAACGGAATCATTTTTATAACTTTCTTCCAAGAAATTACTAAAGCGATTATACCACATAAACCAGGATTTTTTTAGCCAATATTGTTATTTGTGTAATTTAATTGAAATGTGTTCTCGAGAATTAAATTTCCACGATCTCGGCAATTTGAATCCTTCAGGGAGTTTCATGTAAATTTCGATATCAAGTAAGCGAGAAGTAAGTCGTCATGACATCCGTTAGACGCAGATCAATCCCTTCTTGTATTGCCATATTAAGGTAATGAAAATTCGTCGCATCCACCACCAGAAAATATTTCTCCTCGTAATCAATTCAAAGTTTTTGCGAAAATCCTTGTGCTACCGGTTGTGTCTTGTATTGTATAATCTCATTTTTTTCATTACGTTTTCGCACAAAGACCCACTATATCTTACAGGCTTTACACCTTCAGGTGTATGGACTATAGGTCCAAAAACTTTTGGTTTCATGAGGGAACTCAATTCTGCTTCAATTGTGTTTTTCCATTTTGGTTAATTATTTCTATGTTTACATTCCTTGACAAATCTTGGTTCTTGATTCTCATTGTTTTCTATTACTTCTACTGCTACATTATACGAAGAATGTTCAACGTCATGTAGTTCTATACCTTTCTGAACATGATATAAATTATTGAGATATCTTCGTTTTCAAGTAAGATTCATCTTGAACTATCATGTCTAGTGTCTCTTCAATAGACTCTTTTTCTGGTATAATGATTCATCAACATGACAATCACCAAATCGAGCCATAAAATCACCTTTTTGATCGCTCTAAATACTTAATGATAAATGGTGATCCATACCCAACATATATTTCTAACCTCCTTTGAGGTCCTATCTTTGTGCGTTATGGAGCAGCGATTGGAACATATATGACAGTATGACACAGCTAAAAATCCTTAGATGGAAAATATTTGGTTCCTAAACAAAATTCAACTTTAGTGGGGATGAAGGATGATAACTAGTTGGCATGATTCGAGTTAGTGTTGTTGCATGTAAAATTGCATGCCCCCAAGCTGAAATTGGTAGTTTTGATTTTATAATCATTGATTTTGAAAACATTTTAAGTTGGTTGATCAGCGATCCAGTAAGCCCATTTTGTGAATGTACATGAGCTTCGGGATGGTCTACACTTATCCCAATAGACTTTCAGCAATAATTAAGTGTTTAGGATGTAAATTCATCAGCATTGTCCAACCAAATTTTTTTGATGATGTAATGTGAAAAATGTGTTCTTAGCCTTATTAATTGAGAAAATAGTAATGCAAACGCCATATTACAACTCGAAAATAAGAACACATGTGATCATCTAGTTGATGCATTAATTAAGGCAGTAAAATGTCTTAATGGTCCACTAGAAAGATGTATAGGCCCACATATATCCCTGTGTATTCTTTCAAAAAAAAACCAAGGGATTCAGTCCCCACCTTTATTAGTGATGGGCAAGTAATTAACTTCATTTGTGGGCATGCAACATATGCAATGTCCTTAGTGTTGGTTTTTGATAAGCGTAGTATCGGCATAAGTCAAGTACTACTACTGAAGTTGATCTTTTAGGGTCACACAAACGGATAACGTAAAGATCGTATTGACGAATCAAAATTGAGGAATTATAATCATGGATAAAATAACTGATTATTATGTGATAATAATAATTATTATGAATAACTGTTTCTTTAAATAACTAATTAAATATAATTGTTATATTTATTGGATAAACCATTTTGGGATAAATCCAAGTTATTTATTTAATTACCCAATAATTCTAATGGGTTAGTTAATTGTGTTTAAGCATAATTAAGTTATAAGCCCATGTAGGAAATTATTAAGGTTTTTGGTTTGGGTTATAAATAAGAGATTAAGGGTGGAATTTTATATGACACAAAAATTACAAATTGGCTAGTCATAACACTGAGTTCTCATAATAGCATGTTAGAAGTATACTTGACCTATAAGCACTGCACCCACAAAAGCAGGAAAGAGGGGTGAGTCACAAGAGATACACTTAAGTACCCAGTATTTTCTTAGCCAAAACCCTTCATGGGCCTACACCCACTCTTTCAGCCATCATATACTACTAACACCTATCACTTGAACCCATGATTATGATGAGAACATCATGGATTGGGCTTTGAGGCCCAAGAGTGAGATCCATATACTCGAGCAAGCTTTCTTTTCTTGAATGGTAAGTGGGCTTCCTTAGCTTCCTCCTTGCTTCCGATAATAGCTCAGGGCCTTCATCCTTGTGGGTCTTCTTGTTGGGCCTAGTCGTGTTGGTTCCTTCACTTGACTTCATTAACGAGGTCCAATGGATGGGGCTATACGAGAGTTCCCTAATGGGTGTGGCTGGAGAGAGGTCGAAGTGTACATGCGTGTTATTGGATACATCGGTTTAATAGAATGACATGGCTAAGAAGAAATAAAGTTAGTATATAAATCACATTAAGTTCCTATGCAAGAGTAAGGGAGTCTTAGGTTATAGTCTAGGTCTTTCTAAGCCTAATTCTTTATAACCAAGGCTCTGATACCAATCTTTCACACCCCGCCAAGGCAGAAACACGAGATGTCACGCATTTAGTTCACAGCACATGGTATAAAGTTTGAAACTAAGACATCACATAAATTTATTAAACTCCATAATTTTATAAATACTCGTTTCAAAACAAACAATTCCATATAACAAGGAACATTATTTAAAGTTTAATAGCTAGGTCCATGAATGCTCCTAAGTGTTCCTTCGACATCCTAATTGCCATATCCTGAAACATGTAAAGTAAAATTGTCAACATAAAGTTGGTGAGGAAACATATGTTTTTATAAGTCATCAAAATAAGTTGGCATGAGAAGATATAAACAAATTCAATACAAGTTCAAACAAGTGTGCCAATATATCAACACAAAATTTATTGCAATCAACCCTTTTATGTTATATGTTATTTGCATCCACAATCCCCATGACTGTGCCGTTGACATGTTATTTGCATCCACAATCCCTAAGATTGTGTCGTTGTTATATCGGTTTCCCCTATATGACCATACTAGTAGTACCTTAGGCTTGTAATCAAGTTAATGATTTGCAATGTTATCATTTAGTGTTCAAATATCAAGCACATGATTGAACTTACTTGTTTAAGAATTTGTTTAAATAAAAGTTTGAGTTATCAAGCCATATGTACATGTTTCACCCCAAAAATAAAAGAAAAAATAGGCTATGTTCTCAACTTGAATATTAGAAGGTTGATCTTGAAACTTGAAGTAATAAAATTCAAGAATGTCCTAAGTTAAATAAGATACATTATTATAATATAGAAATGGTTTAAGATAAACAACAATGGAATGATTTGGGGATATTAGGATTTTAGAACGAACGAACGAGGAAATGAATAAAATTTATAAATGATGTTTTATTTATAAAGGGATTTAGGTGTTAATAATAAATATTGATTGTAAATTTAATATAATAAATATCTTATTAAGACAATTTGGTTAAAGTAGTCATCATAATGGAACATAATAGTATGATAATATTTATATGGATATCATTTGAAATAAATAAATAAATTAGTTATACGAGTTTACTATTTATGAAAATTCTAATTAATGAGATTAATTATTTAACGAGGAATTTTCATATACTATACTATTTGTGAAAGTAATAATGGGATAAATATAAAACAATTATTAAAATTTATGATATTAGTAACACTAATAAATCGTATTAATTTTTATTGATCATGTCATTTTAAAAGTTTAGGTTAAATGTAATTATACAAAACCCGATCGTTTCATAATTTTAAAAGTTATACAATAAAATAGCGTTTTTGAAATATATATATAGTGGTAATGAAATAGTACATATTTAATCATATACTATGTGTTATACCTTTGTGGTAATCAAAAGGTTTTTAGAAAATAATAATAATAATAATCAAACATATATATTATGTATACTTTTATATACAAAAGATAATAATTATAAATCCTTGAAAAATCTATAAAAGAATTTGTTTATTTAACAATAATAGTTTATAATTATATAAATGTGTGTGTAGAAGCAAACCCAAAAAGGAAGTAAAAAAATGGAGCATGGCCTGCCGGGTTTAGAACCCGAGACCTTGCGTATGGATGTTTAAAGCTTTAACCGGTTGATCTGGGCAATTGCCTTTTAGTTTTAACACAAGGGTCCTGAGATCCTTCTTCCCAAATCATTAAAACAAAAACCCTATCCCAAGTCAACAATAATTAAGCACAGATTGTCATCAACATGTTAGGGCTTTGAATCGTGGTGTAAAAACGAGTAGTAATTTGGTTGTATACCTGAAATCGGACCTGATTTGATGCAAGAATGAGAGCTTGATTCCCCTGTGCCGATCGCGACTGAGAGGAGAGAAAGGACGGAATTGAGGCTCGTTTTTTAGTTGCAATAAGATAGGGAAATATACAGGACGATAGGAAACGCGTTATACAACTTGAATGGGACGAGATTTGTAACATCCCAGAAACACCGAAGCTAACGAATTCGGGTAGTGGACGACCCGAATCTGTATTTATGCATAGTAATGAGCAGAGTTGGCCGAAGAAGCATGTTTAGCAACCGATTTAGACCCGAATGGTCATTATCGAACAGTTTAAGTTAAAAACGCACAAGCCAGGTTAACGCAAGGACTTGGATGTAATTATGGATTGTATTTAATCAATTAGTGAGAAACCCTACTCCATTTTTAGCTGGGACTTGTGCGACGGCAGGAAGAAAACCAAGAGAGGAAAAGTCCCCGGAGGAAGGAGGAGGAGCACGGTGTTTCGATGATGGCTTCCGAGCACAAACTCCATTCCAACCAAGGTAATCCTCCTTCGTATCCTTTTCGTGTTTCTGTTCGTGTTTTGCTTGAAACCCCCGATTAGGGTTTCGGTGTTTGTTCTTAGTCATCAGGGTAAAGACGAGAACGTTGATGGCGGTACGTGACAACAACCATGGTGGTGGCCGTGGGAGCGTAGAGAGAAGCCGTCAACGACACGGGGAGGCTATGGCGATACAACGGTGTGTCGTGGTGACAGTAGAAGCTAGAACAGGTGTTTGACGGCAAGCGAAAACGGACAGGTTGGTGACCAGTCAGAATGGTGGTGTAGAATAGAGGTGACGTCATGCGGTGGCTATGGCTCCTACAGAACCTGACAGTGGTGTACGGCTAAAGTTGTTCAAAGGAGGAGACGAAGACGACTGTGGTGATGAGAAGCATGGAGGTGCACGACGTGAAAGCCGAAACAACACTAGTTAAAGTTTTACATTGCATGGCGTGCATGCGTGGAAGGAAGCTAGCTCAGGTGTACGTGTTCACGAGGATTAGGGTTTTATCAAACCAAGGCCGTGCGTGGCATCGTATATGTATGTGCATGGATACCCGGGTTGATCTTATGATTTCTAAACAGGTCGAGGGCGATCCGATACGAGTTGCTATGTTGAGATGAGGGTAATTAAGGGATTTCATGGGTACAATATTATACGTGTACTCGTGAGACTAAAATTCGTATAGTGGGGTGAAGAATAGACGAGAATGGGCTCTGAGACGTAGTTTATCTTTATGCGTATCTCATGTATCTTTAGAACGTATCTGATCGTGTGATCGTACGTTTGGCAGGTCCATGATTGGAGCGGGAGGACGGTTGCAGAGCAGGGCTCGGACCTTCGTAACTGGTGAGTTTCTAATCCCTCTTTTAAACGTTTTACTGTTTTGGGGCTAACGTACATACTCACATGTTTTATTAAACGAACGTATTATGAGTTATGATTTAAACTTGAAGTGTTTCATGAGATCATTATGTAATAATGAAGCTAAGGGTCGTTATGGGATCCGTAGGATGGGTGAACAAGAGAGGCGATGATCTGTGTGTGTCATCTTATGAGTTAGTCGGGGCGAGTCGGGAATTTAGCTAAACCTGTTATGGTTATATAAGGAGAGTTAGTATGGGAACCCGTACGTGGTTCATTAACGAGCTAAGTAGGTGCTAGTATGTTGTCATGCATCGTATGCTTGATGCTGTGTGTATTGTGTCCTTGTCCTCGTGACACGACGGGTATCGTGTTTGCATGAGTCTATGTGGTGTCCATAGTATGTATAGGCTAGAAGTCAGTATGGTGTTTGTGTGTCGTATAACTTCCTATTCGGAAAGAGTTGGATAATGTGTCTAGACGTTATAAGGATACATCTAAGTAAGCGTTGGATTACACACGTAAGTGATCCGTAAATGGTGGTGAGTTATAGTACATGTCCATGTAGTTTCATGTGTATATATGTGTTGCTTTGTGTGCTTGCATTGTTGTTTGTGTATACGGCTAATAGTGATGTGGAGGACGGAGTCCTTCGGGGTCATCATTGTATGTGTGATATGTTAGTCACCGTATGGTAGATGATATAGTCACCGTGTGGTGGTTGGGTAGTCATCATAGATGACGAGTGTGTCGCTACGTTTAGCGGCGGGGCCATGTAACAAAGGTGGAGCTGAGCTTATGACGAGTATCCCGACGGGGATAACCCTGACGAGGGTGCAGTGATGAGGTATGTATTTGTGTGCTTATATATGTGTTAAAATTGCAAGCAAGTGATGAGTTATATTAATTGTGTATGAGATGATATTGATGTGATAAATAGATGGAATCGATGTGATGTGTCGAGTTAAATTGAACGATGTGTCGGGAAGAGTACATTGTGTGCAACTGTTAAGTCAGTCGGGTTATGAGAGTCCTGGTTAGGACAAGTAAGTCGGTGTCTAGAGGTTGGTCAAGTTAACAAGTGTATGGTTAATATCGATGGTAAATTGTGAGTTACTAGAGTAGTAAGCTCGTTCTATGTCGGTGAGACTTACTGAGTTAAAATGGTGGGTAGAGTCTAGGGTGGTGAATCCTTTGGGATATTATAAGATAACGGGGGTTATTTATATGATAAAAATCTATACAACTATTTTCTAAGGACCAAAGGGTCTTGAATGGAAATAATTATATAAAGAGATGAGTTGGCTGTTATTTAAATTAAACTATTAGAACTCACTCAGCGTAGCTGACTTTGTATGTATGTTAGATTGTTTTGCAGGTGAGTCAGTTGGACGAGGTATCTTGGCTTGGAAGCGGGGCTACTCGGGTTGGTGTGCATGCATTCGTCAGGTAATGTTATCAGAGTTAACGAGTTTAAAGATAATATTATTTTGAGAAAGACTTTCGCTGTTTACGTAAAAGAAAGTTAGATGTTTTTTAAAGAATTTAACCAGTTATGAGAACCAACTGTAGGGTGCCTGGTTTGGGGCCTTACAATATTTGCGGAATTAGAACTTAATTTATGGGTTTTCAAACCCACGACTGTAACCCCCCTATATGGGTCCTAAAATCGTGATTTTCAATCAATTCGGATGATTTCGAGTTTCCATAAGAACGCAAACGGGTTAAAAATTGATTTGGGAGGATTTAAATCCCGAAAACACAGGGAATTGGTGTGATTTGATCGAGTTTGACTTTTTCGAAGTCAAATTTGTTCTAAACTAATTCGAGGGTCAAAGAGGTGAAAAGGGGGGTTCACAAAGGGAAGGGTTCATCCACTTGAGGGGGTTCATTTGTAATAGATAAGGGTTCAAGTCCTAAATTCTAGATAAATAAACATTTAACTATGAAATTTTCTTTATAAAACTTAAAAAACACACATACACACACACATATATATATATATCATTATTTATTTTATTATCATCTTTTATAAAATCAAACCTTATTTTATAAAGCTTAAAGTTTATAATTAATTTACTTAATTTAACCAAATATATATATATATATATATATATATATATATATAAAGAATATATAAAATAAAAGTTTAAAAATCTCGAAGCTCCGCGTCGTTATACGTTTGAAAATTGATATGGCACGATGTAAAGTACAAGTATGTTATAACGAGATTGAAATAATATGGCTGTCACAAATGTTATTAATGCCCAAAATGAAATAAAGGAATACAAGCAAAAATTATGGATGTTACAGTTATACATTAGTATTTGGATATTTGCAACCTTATTAATTACTTAGCTTCATGGGGTTTTCTTCATGCTTCGTATTAAGGTATCAGATAATTGATTTATCATAGACGATGTTGATAATTTTGGTGTCATCAAGTCTTTTTAGTTTAGTTAGATTTATTTAAAACAAAAGGAAATAAAAATAAATTTGATATGAGTTACGACACATGCTCGTTTAAAATTATTTGTATATCAAGCACCAACGAACCTAGGGTTCAAACGGGCATCGCCCCCTGGCAGGATTTCAACCGGGGTTGCGACCCCTTGGCTGGGTCTGCTGAAGTAGTTTCTATTGAAGATTTTTTTGCAAATACTAGTTACTGTTGATGGTAACCGAAATACTGTCAACTATTTTAACCGCCAACTGATATGCTATTTCACGAATGGTTGTGTCATTTCAACACAACGTTGTAATGGTTCCCCATCTATAAAAACGCGGGTTTTTGGTCATCTTATGGTACAAGTTTTCATATCATAAATGACATACTCATTCTTGTTTTTTTTTAATTATTGATTAAAGAGAGTACCGACAAAATGCTTTAATTTGAAAGTGATTTCGTACAAGATTCAAAAGCGATGTCCAGACTATTCAAAACTTTAAAACCTACATATGGCTCTCATACCAGGTCAACAAGAGGACAAGGTTAGAGCATCCAAATGCGTTGTCTAATTTAATTAGTTAATCAAATTCACCATTAGGTTGCGCGTAATGGTTCTGTCGCAGAGTGCGGTAAGGAGTGAGGTGGAGTGTGTGGTGGGTTGTTGCAACACCTTCCCCCATTCATCTTGCCGCACTTTTACAAAACAGCAGTACAAATTCGCCACACTTTGTGTAATTTTGAGAAGAATTCAAGAAGGTGCGGTGGGTATGTGGTGATGTGGCATGCTGCAAGGTGAAGCAACACTGCCTCCCTCCTGCGGCGAGGTGCGACGTCTTCACCCTCACCGCACCTCCAGTGCAACCATAACATATAGCCTTAGTTTAACTAATTTTAATATGTGCTAGCTATAATGACTTGTAATCTTTAGACCGCCCACCTATGAAAAAGTACGTGTGATTTTTCTCTCCCTCTATTTAAAAAATCTTACCTCCTAGAATATTTGCACTTATCACAAATTGTGATCCTTGGACAATCTTGTTTGTTTATAATTTCTATATTATAAATTAATTACTATTATGATTATTATGGTTGCTATTATTATTAATTATATAAAAAGATAAAAATATATTAAGAATATAAATCATAAAAACTATCAAGACACGTGTAAAAGGTAAAAAACAAATTCTTAAAAAAATTTGATATAAATAATATGATAAACTAAACTTTAGGATAAAACATTATAAAAAAATCAAGTGTTTATTAAAAATTTAATCATACTTTAAGGACTAACTCTTCATTAACACTTATTATTAAGAATTAACATGTGAAAAAAAAATAGGTTTAAACAAATATTTATAAAAATTTGGAAGTTTAAAACATTATTAACCATATAATTTATTTTCGAAGAGCGAATTTTATTAAGCAGAAAAGGCAGACATACCGAATTTTTTACAATCACTCATACATGACAGATTTTTTTTAATTTTTTCAAAAAAATGACCAGAGAAATGAGAATAATAAAAAAAAAACTTTACGGAGTATTATTTTGTATAATGTACTACTAGGTTAAAATCCCGTGTATTATACGGGTTGAATAAATATAATATTATATATTAAGTAAAAAGAATATTTTTTAAAAACTCGTGTTTTACACGGGTTGAATAAACTCGTGGAATACAATATAATCTGTTAACTTATACACTCGTCAAAATATGTTAAGAGATTTATTAATATAAAGATTAGTATTTTCTTTAAAAATATATTATTATTAAAAAATAGAGATGTATTTAATAAGAAAGAGGCGAGAAAAAAATAATAATAATGAATATGAAGACAACACGTAGCATGAAAAACATTTATTTATTATATAGTATAGATTAATTGAATGCCTTGTACTTAATTTTCATCATTTAATGATAAAAAGTGGTCGCAACAACTTGAATGCTAACATTTAATGTTAGTTAATTTTCTTCTTAAGCATGACGATCTTCTTACGTCATGCCTGATATCCATTAATATTGTCAAGATCGAACTTACACAGTTATGCTGCAAACACAAGTACTAATGTTTTGAAAGTTAATATAAATCTACTAACCTTCTTATATAGCAAAAGTATTTTCTTTATGTGATACATATTCATATATAAATCACTTGTTTAGCCATGAGGTGGTGCCCGGGGGGGGGGGGGGGAGCGGCAGGGGTGACGGAGGTGACGATGGCTAGAGAGTCGGGTTTCTAAATTCTTTTATTATATTCTTCACAATTTAAAAGAAATGTTGAATTTTCTTAAATAAAGAAATTTAAGGGATCTTACTCAAATTCTAATTCGATTGGTTACTCGACTAAATATGTTATTCACTTATTCTTGACATTCAAATTCTAATTTCATAAACTTTGAGAAACAAAAATGTTAATGAGTGGAATTCATATTTCAATTTCATTAAATTCCAGAATTTTAGAATGATACAAGTAAAAACAAGATTTTGGACTTTTAAAATGTAGAGTTAAATATACATATAATCTCCGTGCTTTGTGGGAAGTAACAAGTTTAGGTACTAAGGATTTAAAGTAACAGGTTTGAGTTTTATGTTTTCAATTTTGTAACGAGTTTGGATTATTTTTTCTATTAAGTTTGGGTAAAATGACTAAAATACCCTTTACGAAAAGTATCATGTTTAGGTACTAAGAGTTTAAAGTAAAAATTGAAAAGTTAACAGAAAAGTTGATGAAAGTTAGCCTTAATACCCAAACTTATTACAAAATTGAAAACATAAAACCCAAAACTCGTACTTTAAAGTTTAAACTCTTAGTACTCAAACTTATTTCTTTCCGCAAAACACAGGGACTCTCTGTAATTAACTCTAAAATGTATATATGAAATTAATCTTTTACAAGACAAAAGTTTAGAAACATTCGAATCAAATCAGGTAGTCTTGTGAACCTACTTATTCAAGGCTATAAAAGCAAACCGCATCATTAAAAACATCAAACATGTATTCAAAAACACCATTAAACACAATTCATATTGTTCAAGTTCAAGCACATAAAATAGATTCTTTCACCAGCACATTGGTTCTTGGAAGATTGTTAACAAGTACATGCGATATCCAGTTGAAAACATGGCAACTTAGTTCATCAGATTTCGACACCTCGAAATCTGTCAATTTAAAGCCCTGATAACAAAAACATAACTACTCCACCTCTTGAAGATAGTCTTCAATTTGGGCAGCAGTCAGGACTCTGCAACAAAGGAACACACTAATTACAAGCTGCTTATTAAAATGTTCATAGTTACATCCACCTATGTGGTACCGATAAACTTGCCTGAATGTTCTGTCAGCCTCAATAACACCAATCTCAATGTTTTTGCCAGATATTTGTCCTTCAAATCTGACACACATGATAAAAAGATTACAAACATAAACCACATGTCATATCACTGGAGAATAAAAGTCACATTCATTATTAGAGGTGGCAATAAGGACGGCGGGTCGGGTAACATGTCAAAAGACATACATTTGGTACGGGTCGGGTGTGGTTAGGTTGACCTGTACACTTTTCGTCTATTTGCATTAAGAAATAATATGTATGTTAAATGACTAAAATTATACATAATCTATTTTCTTTTTGAGTAAATCTATTTGATGAGTGAATGCATTAAAAGTACATTTGACCTGTTAGAGATGAAACATAACCTCTGCATCGACGCATTCATAAATAAATGGGTAAAAAATGTCACCTATGATGATAGCACTAGAAATATATGACATGAACTAGACTAATAACATGTGCCTCTACTACATGATCCCACCTCAAATCAATCAAGATTTAAGATTGGAGATAAGATTATATGCTATAATTAGCATACTAATAAAGTAATACGTGACAATTAAAGACTTTCAAACCAAGATTTTTACCCCTCCTTCAACGTTAGAATAGCTGTGTGTATCGCATCCTCAAGCTCCATATCATCAGTGTACCTGCAAGCAACATCATCATTCTTAAGACAAACTGCTGGATGAATACGGTGTCCTTGGTTTAAAAAAGCGCCGTGAGGCGCTGCCTTAAGCGCGAGGCGCTGGGCAAAACGCCTCAAATGGGTGAGGCGCCCGAGATACATGAAGCGCTCTGAGGCGCCGCCTCATGCTTGAAGCGCGAGGCGAGGCGCCGCTTCATGTATTTTCACGTTTTTTAGCTTTAAATCAGTTGGGCTTGGCCCATCATTTAAACCAATTTGGGCCTAAATCTGTAGTTGAGCTTAACTTGTGAGGCTGTAACCAATTTAAATAACCCTAAATCAGGCATGTAACCATATTTGGGCTTATCCTGTGAGGTTGTGACCAATTTATGAATGTTTAATTATGTTCTAAGCTTTTAACTTCTAAGTATTAAAGTATGTTTTGTGTTTTTATGATTAAGAAGTGAAGTGTGTCATGCATAATACATTTTTTATTATTTTTTTAGTTTTAGCGCCTCGCATACGTGAAGCCCTCGCCTCGCGCCTGAGGCGTGGCACCTCGGATTTTGGGACCGAAACGCCTCGCCTTGCCTCGCGCTTTTTTAAACCAAGACGGTGTCTAATGACTATAACGTAAAACTGATATTACAAATTAAGGATCACAATTATAAGAACAAAATCTAAAGATGCAAATGCTGAAAATAATAATGACATGCCTCTTTTCAAGAAATGTCTTTGCATTAGATACATTCTTTCCCATGGCGGAAGCTTTCCAGGAGAAATATGAACCTGATGGATCCACCTGCACAAAGTGCATGTAAGCTTAGCTTTTAGAAATATTACAAGCCACTTTAGAAACAAACTACATCTAACAAAAAGCATACTAATGTTTTGTATAGAAAAAAATTGATATAACAAACTTTAAAATCAAATTGGTGAAATTGTACACTAAATGGGTGTCATGTAGGGTAGTCGGTAGAGGCAGCGATTCCCAGCCAGACAAAATAAGCGGGTTCATGTCATAAACGGGTCGACACAGCTAAACCGTTTAGTAAATATGTCAGATAGGGTTGACCTGACCAACCCACTTGACCTGACAACCCTTTTGACCCGTTTAGACAGAGTTAGGTTACATAGTTTCAAGTTCAGGTTTGGTTATACGAACCCACCAACCCAAACCTGACACAAATTGCAACCCTAATTATAATTGTAGGGGAAGACCACATGATTGCTTGAAGATTTTAGTTTGGTTGAGTTTCAATAGAACATAGAAATAAAATTTTGAATCCAAATCACATACCTGATATAGTTGGGGACCTTTGTCATCATAACCAGCAACAAGGAGTGAAACACCAAAAGGCCTTACACCACTAGATGAAGAAACATAAGTTAGAAGTTGTATTTGACCACTATGTAAATGTAGTTATCAAGAAAAAAAACAACTATAAGGAGAATATTTTTAAAAGAAATGTTATAGATGCTTAGAGCAGAAAGCAGAGCTGTAGAACAAACATACCCTGATTGAGTAAATTCCTGCATAACAGCAGCAGTTTCCCTTACAAGTTGTGTAACAGGGATTGGTTCCTGCAAATATGATATCCAAAAAGATAAGTAACAGGCTGCTGCTGATTATTTAGAAACAAAATAAAAATGGAAATATGAACTCAAAAAAATCGAATCATATACAAAAATTGCGACCCTAACGAATGTTGCATGTTTGTAGTATTATAGTTTAAGTGGAAAACAGCATTTACAATTCCAATAGAAATAACTGATAGATTCAACATTCAAGTAGTACAATACTGAAAAGACTTGTTGAAAACAGTAAGGGTAACAAGTACTTTGTATAGTAGATGGTACTGCTCTGCCTGCTTCCTACTTTTTCTGACCAGAACTCGAGAATCAGGCCCCATCCCACTGCACATGAGAATGCAAATACAAATAAAATCCAACTGAAACTAAAATGCATGTAAAATGTACAATTTGATGTTTGAAATCTTACCTGTAAACAACTCCAATATTAGGAGTCAAAATCTGAATCTTTTGCACCTACAACACCAGGAAAACCAAATTTCAGAATCAAGCCAATTACATTGTATGTCTTGCTTTACTAGAAGAAAGAAATATATAAGTGAAAAAGTAAAAGAAGCCATAAAACATGAGTCTGTAGTTGCTATAAACAGATGTGGAGTTGAAAATATGGAGATTTGTTAATTTTGCAGGCTTTGATAACTCTTTGATTGTATCTAGCCTACACACACCACATATGTGGAATCTATACAAATGGTTTAAGATGCCTACTTAATCACAGGGGCTAAAAACTGTTGCGTACCAATTTCTTTGTTCCAGCCTGATCACATCGCCATATACCCCACCATGAACATGGGTTCTACATGCATGTTTTCTTCAATTCCTTGTTTATGCATCTTAATTAGGCAGTAGTAGTCTAGATTAGTGGGTTAGTGTCTTTGTTAGTTTCCTTGATTGTAGGCCAGTAAAAGGCTTGGTTAATTTGAGAATGAAATAAATGAAGAATGAATCTACTAATCTCCTCGTCCCCAATTTTAGTACACAACAAAAACTACTTCACAATTATGTTTCTTCTTATGTCCACATCCACTCTCATCTTCATTATATCAGATAGAATGCATTCAACGTGAAGAGCACCATATATAATAACCTAATAGTATGCCCACAAAAGAAGCTTGTGTATAGTCATCGCACAAAGTAAAAGTGAATGAAGTGATTAATATGATATTTTGCTCGCTATTATAATGCCAGAACTAACAACTAAAGTGTTAAACACAGAAATTGTACTTACTGATGTCTCATCAACCAAAATGGATGGGAGCTTCTTTTCAGTTGCAATTACGACCCCATTAGAAGCTGCAATAAGTCAGTAACCAATTCAACATGTAAGAGTAGACTAAGAAATCAAAACATGCAAAATAACAACAGTCACAGCAGCAATCCAGTCCATGATGTTCTAAATATGAAAAATAATCTTGTAAATGGAGATACCTTTTATCCCCAATGAAGTTTGACCAGAGCCAACAGCTGTGAGGGCATGTTCAATCTGAACAAGCTTTCCAGAAGGACTAAAAATAACAGGTAACACAGTAACACCGTATTAGTTTTCCTACATATGTGACCATAGAAGGACTAAAAATAACAGGTAACACGGTAACACCAAATTAGTTTTCCTACATATATGTGACCATAGAAGGACTAAAAATAACAGGTAACACAGTAACACTAAATTAGTTTTCCTACATATATGTGACCATAGAAGGACTAAAAATAACAGGTAACACAGTAACACCAAATTAGTTTTCCTACATATATGTGACCATAGGACTAAAAATAACAGGTAACACAGTAACACTAAATTAGTTTTCCTACATATATGTGACCATAGAAGGACTAAAAATAACAGGTAGCACAGTAACACCAAATTAGTTTTCCTACATATGTGACCATAGAAGGACTTAAAATAACAGGTAACACAGTAACACCAAATTAGTTTTCCTACATATATGTGACCATAGAAGGACTAAAAATAACAGGTAACACAGTAACACTAAATTAGTTTTCCTACATATATGTGACCATAGAAGGACTAAAAATAACAGGTAGCACAGTAACACTAAATTAGTTTTCCTACATATATGTGACCATAGAAGGACTAAAAATAACAGGTAACACAGTAACACCATATTAGTTTTCCTACATATATGTGACCATACATGCTATCTTAAAATTACAATATTCGGACAAATGAGCTCCGAATCAATTCCCAATTTTCAAAACCAATGCTCCCTAACCATAACAATAACAATGAAAGTTTCAATCTTCAGCAGATAAATCAGTTATACCTGAAAGTAGTAAGAGAGAACGAGTACTGACTGTCACCCATATCGTATAGAAAATCTGCGAAGGATCCTGTGAAGTGGAAAGCGTTATGAGAAATAAAAATTAGGAACAATCTTAGCCTAGATAAACCCTAATTTCAAAATCACGTCTGTAACAAACCCTAATTTCAAAATCATGTCGCTAGTAAACGTAGCTGTAAATTATAAAACAGTGATCATGCATAATAGATTGTATGGTTCACATCATAAACGAAAGGAATCGGAAACTATGGCTAAGCAAATGTGACAGAAAACTTTGGATATGAAATTGCTGAAAGATGTTTGATCGCGCGGTGCATATAGATCAGTGAATATGTATGTAAACTTTACGTACCTGGAGGAAATCAAGATGCGAGATGTGAAGAAATGGCTATGGATGTTCAGTGGAGATGACGATTTATGAAGGGAGCAGCGATTCCTTGTTGGCTTGGAGGGAAAGAAAGTCCTAAAAGGAAGTAGACCAGGACCTCTTAAAATGAGTAAATTACACTTTTAACTCATTTGAAGTATTTATCAAATTTTAGTTTACGATAGCAGAAAATGTTCTTTATCTTTAATTTTTTTATACGTTTCATCTCCTATATCAATTGACGTTAAGGTCTTATGTTAATTCCAGTTACACATGAGGATATAATTATCATTTTACTTATAAAATGATTGTTTATGTAATTTGTTTAACTTTTTTTTTGAACGGCGACTTTTATTCGTTGAGTGACTTTAACTAAAATCTCAAACCTAATTCACCACTCGTCTTGTCCCTTCCCCACCCACCTCCATCGTCTTCTACGGTTCTTCTTCGTCGCTCCCATCATCTTATCCAAGAGAGATCGAGAGCTTCTTGTTGGCCGGTTGATTTATGTCATTCGTTCTACTACAAAACCCAAACCCAATTGACGTTCGTTCTTCAGTTCATATTTATTAATGACCTCTGCTAAATTTTTTTAAGTTCTTCGTCTGTGTTTCCTAAATCTGAGGCACATTAATTGTTTTGTTTTTGTTTTTGTTTCGATCGAAAATTAGAGATGAAACAGGCATTTTTTCCAAATCCAAGATAGAATCCATTGTTTTCGTTTTCAGTATTGAGGATGTAGACATTTTTTGGTCATGATTTAAATGATTAGCGGTAGGGATGGTAATGAATCGGGTTTGGGACGGGTTTAGGTAATCTCAACCCCATACCCGGTTATAAAATCTTGTCTCATACCCAGCCCAAAACCCGTCGGGTTTCTATCGGGTATCGGGTATACCCGCGGGTTTCGGGTAAACCCGTTAGTTTCTAAAAAATACATGTTGGGTATAGTCAACCTAAACTCGTCGGGTATCTATCGAGTATACATAAAAATTGTAACTAAAATAAAAAAAAGAAAGAAAGAAATTCATGTCGGGTATATACATTTAAAATAAATACGGTATATACATTTCAAATAAATACGATATATATACTTAGAATAAATAAAAAAGAAAGAAAACTATGTCGGGTATATAATCGAATAAACGGGTATACGTTATCGGGTAATTGGGGCGGGTAAACGGGTATATCACCATATCCCATACCCGTCCCAAACCCGCGAAAATTTTCAAAAGTAATCCCAAATCCAGTCTCATATTCGATTACCCGACCTCATACCCGTCTCAAATGTTTCGGGTTTCGGTTTTCATTGCCATCCCTAATTAGTGAGTGTCAATGATATGGAGATTGCAAGTTTGTTTGATTTTGGAATAATCTTCTTAATCATCCATTTTTATTTTGAAACAATCCTTTGGAGAATGCAGGTTGGCTTGATTTTTGTTTCAATCCAAATTTTGGAACTTCGAGTGATTGAGATTGTATTTTCTGCTGAGTGATGGAGTTTTGGGTGTGTTTTTGTTGCGAATTTGAAGAACCTCAAATCGAGATACACCCTAGATCAATTTTTCGTAGGTTAAGTCACATTTACAAACAAGGGTATCTTCATTGTGATGTAAAGCCACAAAGTTGAAACACCCTCGTTTCTTTATTTCAAATTTTATTAGAGTTTAGGTCCAAGTTTGTCAAAAACTTGCCACGGCAGTGACAAGGATATTTTATTATAAAATATATAATTGTTTTACAAGCATTATAAGTTAAACATATTATAAAAGACTTTAGGGATTCATGTCTTCGCCCGGCCTCGTCATTGGAAGCTTCAACCATCCCGGGTGCTCTTTAGTCTTTCCTGAAATATTTGAAAATGTTTTACATTAGCTTTCACTAAGTAACTACATCGTTTTGTCTGTTCAAAACCATTTCTTTTATTATGGGACTCCTTGGATCCCGGGACACCTTAGGTCCCTTGATCCGTTCTTTAGGCACCACAGGCCACCGTAACATTTCGGACGTGCCTATGTTATGTCATTTACGAGATCCTTAAACTATGTAGGTTTCAGGCCTCTCGTTTCACATTCACAAGGTCCTTGAACCGCGTAGGTCCCATGGCCGCTTGTATACGCATTCTCACGAGGTCCTTGGGCCGCGTAGGAACCATGGCCCCTCGCTTACTGATTTCACTCTTTACGAGGTCCTTGAATCGCGTAGATCCCATGGCCCCTCGTATACGAAGTCCTTGCACCGCGTAGGTTCATGGCCCTTCGTTTCACATTGAGATCTTGGACATCTTAGGTCCATAGCCTCTCAATGCATCAAGCACACATATGCAACACGTGTATGCATCGTAACATATAATCATGTTTGTTTAACATGTGTGTTCATCATGCTTTCATATCACATACTCATGTTCTTATCACGTATGATTATTACCGATCGCGTGTCGAAGGCTAATAAAAAAGATAGTTAATAACTAGTCCTTAACTACTTTAGACTGCAGTATAGAAAGTAAGGTTGTCGAATCTACAGGGAATTTGTGGAGAATGCTATTCAATGATTACTTAGTAACTAGACAAAAAAACTAACTTAAGCTTCAAATGTTGGTTGATTATGAAAACGGTTGCGAACGCAACAAACTTTAATCGATTAAAAGTGATTAAGAGAAAAGGGATCACTCTCGGATTCAAATTACAAAGTTTAATGAAATACTTAGGGTGTGTTTGGTATGAGGGAATGGAATAACCCATTCAAGGGTAATGAAAATTGGTGTGTTCGGTTAGTGAATGGAATGAAATAACTTATTCCACATGGAATTTCATTCCTTAAGAAAACGTTAAATCCATTCCTTCCCACCCCCATGTTTTTTTTATTCCTTTCCCCCTTTCTAATTTGTTTCTCTATTTTACCCTCATCTCCAACAATTTCTCCGAACGTTTCTCAAATCAATCTACGATTTCACGAACCTTTTCAAATCAATCTACGATTTCACGAACCTTCTCAAATCAATCGATGATTTGAACCCTTCTCATATCAATCGATGATTTCGGTAGTTAACAAGGACTGGATTACAATCAACGTAGCTTATATATACCTCCTGTGCAACGAATTGGCCCTCATCGCCTTCTCCAACTCTTATCTGCCAACAGAAACACCGCCGCCATTGTTTTTCTGAGGTAATTTTTCTTTATCTGTTGTTTGCAATCTATATATGTTGCTTATGCAGTAGGATATGTTTATCCTTTTGTTGAAATTTTTTATTTTGGTTAGATTTTGGTTTGTGCGATCCATGCTTTTGATTAGGTTTTATGTTGGGTTGTTTACCTTTTTGCAAGTAGATGTTCCTGGGTTGATGAATTCTCCCACTTTTTCTTTTTGAAGCAAAAAACATGCTAAATCATTTTTTTTAAAGAAGACGTAGATTGTTCATAGATAATTTTTGAAATCTGGTTTGTTTGGCATCAACTTCACTATATTAGAATTATATTAAAATAAACCAAATACATACTCCATAATCACTTCTGAAACATATTTTTCTGTTAGTCTTTATATTTCGTCTAGATGCAAAGTGTGGTTATTGCTAGTTATTGTATTTGCCCTTTAATATTATCATCTTTTATCATTATTGGGGGCAAATAATGAATTTGTTTAGTAATCAAACAACCTGCAAGTTATGTATATACAAATGGGTTAGGCTGCCACTTCTATTTTTCAACCAAGGTAGAGCTAACTTTTTACCATTTTTAAGGTAGAGTTCTATTTAATTTATTGAACATGTTTTTGTTCTTCTGTAAGAAGAAAAATTGGTAACATATCCATCAATAAGCAAGTGATATAAGTGTAGGTGTGTTTGGTTATTGTCATATGCATATGTATAAGTACTTCAATTTGATCTGTAGAGTTTGTTGTGCTATGAATTATGGTTAAAACACATATGTGTGGATATTTTTAAAATGCAACATCTATGTTTAATGCATGGACATCTAGACATCATTGATTTATTTAGATTATTATGTTTTTAGTTATGTTATTTTCGTAATGTTTATTTGATGGATTTTTTTATAATAAATTTGAATGTTTTTATGTGTTTGTTATCTTATGTTTGTTATTTATACAACATATGAATGCTTTATGTTTTTTCATCTTTAAACAACATTGATGTTTTGTGTGAAGATATGGAAACACAGCTTGATCATGAAAGGGGTCCTGGAAAAAATAAAAGAAGATGAAATGAAAAGGAAGATGAGAAGCTCGTTGCATCCATGCTCGATGTGCTCAATTCCGGTTCTAATTACAAATCAGATAATGGGTTTAAACCTGGCTTCTTCAATGCGGTGGAGCAACAACTAGCAATCTTACTTCTCGGAACTGGCATAAAAGCTAAGCCACATATAGAATCATGTGTAAAGACAATGAAGAGTTATTGGCCAGCCATGCATGATATGCTATCATGGAACAATACAAGTGGTTTTGGCTGAAATTACAATAATGACATGCTCGATGCTCCCCAACCTGTTTGGCATGCTTATATATAAGTACTGTATTGTATGGTTACTTTGTTTCTATATTATTATTTTTATATGTTGTTAACTCCGATCATCATGATGTGTTTTGTTAGGTGCATAAAAATGCAGCAAAATGGAGAGGAAAGAATTTTTCTCATTACTAGGACTTGTGTATTGTATTTGGCAAGGATCAGACAAATGGAAGAGATGCTCAATCAGCTGCTAATATTACATTCAATAGAGTTTTTGGAACGGAAAGCAATAGAGAGGAACTGCGTAACAACCTTTTTGCAGATATGAAAAAGTTGAGGGTTTGACTATTCATGAGTGTGACAAGGCTGGATGTAAGCTCACACAGAATGAAGAGTTGATGGTAATCTTTTTTAAGGTTGACGAAGAACGCAAACTTGGATGGGTAAAGAACATGCTTACCGATACTGCTTGACGTGATATATTATGACTTTTGGATTATTTTTAATTTTTTTTGTTGGCAAATGTTGGATGATTTTTATTTTTTTTAGTTGGAAACTTTTGGATGATATTTGAATTTTTTTAGTTGGAAACTTTTGTATGATTTTCATATTTTTCTAGTTGATTTTTTTTTTCATAATATAAATTTATTATAATTTTTAATTGGATAATGTTGTAAAAATTGGTAAATTTTCTTTATTTTCAGACAGGGGTATTTTTATCATTTTCAATGAATTGTATTCCATTCCTTCGTTTATTTCCGCCTACCAAACAACACCAAGTAATGGTTCATTCCATTCCAAAGGGTAACCAAACAGGACAATGGAATGGTAATGATCCATTCCATTCCTCCGTCCATTCCATTCATTCGTCCATTCCATTACCTCATACCAAACAGACCTTTAGTATATACTTGTTGAACCTCACATAGACATGAATTGTTATAACACCAATGATTGATAAATAGATGAAAACCTGAAAATTTGACTGTACTGATTTACAATTAGAAAACCGAATAATTGACACAGGGTGAATCCCTAGTTAGTTATCTACCAATTTTAGAACATAAAACCCAACTGAATTCAATGGGTTATGACTAGAAAACCGAATAACTGATGAAAACACCAAGTCCCAGGAACCAAACCGTCTAATCAATAAAAGGAAACAATAAAATGCAATTAACCGAAAGATTGAATCACAACTCTAATCCAACAAAGTATAAACCCAGAAAAATCATCAAACAAAAGTAATCATACACCCGGAACAACCATGAGTGATTTAGACACGCATGAGCATCACTGTACCTTCAAAACTTGTTTCGGTGTTGCAAAACATCAAGAATTGATTAGAAGCATTGAGAACCCTAGAACTCGTCCAAGACAGCTCCAGAGGCAAGAAGATCCGAACCTTAGGGTTTAAGATTGAATTTATATGAAAATTATTGAAATTCCTAAAAAAAACTCCTTCGGGCGTTAGCAACGCCAACTCAAACTTCTTTCAACGCTGGATCCACTAATCAACGTTGACTCCAACGCTATCAACTCTTTTTCAACGTAGGCAAAGCCAGGTTGGGCGTTGCCAACACCAAGGCCAAATTTTGGACTTTTGTCTTCTTTTATTATTCTATGTATCCTTCTTGTAGATCTCTTTCTACCTTATACCTCCTCTCTATCATCACGACTGCTCATTCTTCTCATATTTCCTGCAAATAATAAATCACACACACAATCACTGTGTTCGACACACTAGAATGATTAATTATGCATTGTTACACATGTTTAAACACAAACAATCAATCACTCATCAAGTACCCGTACATTAGTATGATATATGTATCAATCCAGTGTATATATGAAAATTATGAAACATGCCCTTTAAAAAACCATTACTGTCCACTTTTTCAAAATTTATGTATAGCTTTTAAAAACCAAGCAAGCAGCTCTCGTAGCTCAGTTGGTTAGAGCACCCGTTTAGTAAGCAGGAGGTCTTGCGTTCGACTCTCAACGAGAGCAAATTTTTATTCTTTTACTTCCTCCATTTTTTTGTACCTTTAGACGGTCTGGCGATCCTCTATTTCAGAGTTTGAAATATATAATCCTGCTAATAGTATTTGAATGATAAAATGAACAAGATTTGTCGTAAATCAGTTAGCCGGATCAACGAATTTCTCCGGCCGGCAACCTTTGTATCCGACATCCAATCACTTTTAGACCTAGGAAAGCTAGACCGTGCGGTCAATCTCGCCCTTGATCACCCAGTTCAGTTCCATCATCCTCCTTATGTCAAACTTTTGCATCTTTGCATCGATAAAAAAGCCTATAATCACGCCCGTATGGTCCACGAACATCTTTATACCAACGGGTTCAATTCAAATTTGCATATAAACACCAAGTTGGTGATACTATATTCTAAAGCTGGTGACATGAAAAGTGCCTGCCAAGTGTTCGATGAAATGCCTGAGAGGAGTGTGGTGTCTTGGACTGCATTGTTATCTGGGTATGCTCGGAATGGGTACGCTGAGGAAGCCCTGAAAGTGTTTGTTGGCATGCGTAGAGCCGGTGTCAAGGCTAATCAGTTCACTTACGCTAGCACTTTGAGCGCGTGTACAAGGTTGATGTTTTTGAGTTATGGTTTGCAGATACAGGGTTGTATTCACAAGGGTAGATTTGTTGATTATGCTTTTGTGCAATGTGCGTTGATTGAATTGCATTCAGAATGTGGTAAAATGGAGGATGCTTGTTACATCTTTGATATGATGTCGATTAAAGATTTGGTTTCTAGGAATTCGATGATCGGTGGGCTTGCTGTTCGAGGGTTTAGCAATGATGCCATTCTAATGTTCCGTTTGATGTTTCGTGATGGTATGTTGTAGGGGTGCTAAACATGTCGTGTTCGCGGGTTGGCGGATCCAACCTGACACGAATCCGAAAATTTGACACGAACCCGAATACGACTCGTTTAACCCGGGTTTTTTTGTGGCATATTAGTATTTAAAAATTACAATTTCACAACCAAAAATGCAAATTTCTATAAACAGTTATGTTTTAATTATAAAATCCTATGTCAATATATGTTTTAATTTTTATATTTTGGGATAAAATACTAAAACAATTTAATTTAATGTTTTACATAAAACACAAATTTGTAAAAGAATTTAAAAATAAATGGGTTGGGTTAGACTGGTCAACCAGCTAACCAGCCGGGTTGACACGAACATGCCCCGCTTAGCTAAACATGTGCGCGGCTTCGACTTGAAACTGACCCCAACCCGTTTATACTAAGCCCAAACCCGCGAATTTTGTGGTAGTTTCGTGTCGTGTCAGAAATTCACACCCCTAGTATGTTGTTTCTTTTAAATAAATTATCAACTTATTTTCAGTTTTCTCTTTTTAAATTTTCATCACTTTCTATTTGTTGGACTTTGATAGGTATGACTCCTGACAACTTCACCTTGGCAAGTGTTCTCATGGCTTGTGCTCGAAGTAAAGCTCTTGCAAATGTCATGCAGCTACACGGGTTTGTTTTAAAATCAGGTTTTGGATCATATAATAGTTTAAACGGGTCACTTATTAACGCATATGCAAAAAGTGGAAGCGTGAGAAGTGCAGATCGGATATACAAAAGCATGATTAAGAAAGATACAATATCTTGCACTGCATTAATAGCGGGATATGCTCATGAAGGTGGTAATATCATGGATGCCATGAAACTTTTCATCGAATTGCATCAAGTACTCATGAATGTTGACAATGTAATATTATGTTCAATGATCAACATCTGTGCCAACACAGCATCATTAAGCTTAGGAAAACAAATACACGCGCTTTCTTTAAAATGTTCGGCCTGCTATGATGTACCTATGAACAATGCTCTTGTTGACATGTACTCAAAATGTGGCGAAATCATAGACGCGCGTCGGGTGTTTGATGAAATGAAGGAGAAAAATATTATCTCATGGACTTCATTAATTGCTGGATATGGAAAACATGGTTATGGGAATAAAGCAATTGCGCTTTACAAACAGATGGCGGATGAAGGATTGGAACCAAACAGTATTACATTTTTATCACTTTTATTTTCATGTAGCCACTGTGGCTTGACTGCAGAAGGAAGGGGATTCTTTAATAGTATGGTTAATAAATACAATATATTGCCTCAAGAAAAGCATTATTCGTGTATGGTTGATTTATTAGCGCGCGGAGGTGAGATAGAAGAAGCCTATAATTTAGTAGACAGTATGCATTTGAAGCCAAATGCCTCAGTTTGGGGTGCAATTCTTGGGGCATGTAGTGTACATGGCAATGTTGCAATAGGAAAAGTAGCAGCCAGGCATCTCTTTGATTTGGACCCTGGGAAATTGGTCAACTATGTCGTTCTGGCTAGCATTTATGCAGCAGCTGGCTTGTGGGATGGTGCTTGGGACACAAGAAAATTGATGAAAGTTGAAAACTTACAGAAGAAGCAATCTGGATGCAGTTTTTTTCAATCAACAAGCAAGAGGCTTTTGCCTCCATAACCAAAGCTAAAGTTGCTAGTATCTCAGGTTTGTGCTTGATTTTGTCTGAGTCTTGCACTTGATATTCTAAAATTTTGTTTTACAAGAGAGCGTTTTTCTATTATTCATAACCCATATAACAAACAAACAAACATACATACCCAGGAAAATCCCACTCTAACAGTAGGGTTTGGGGATGGTGAGATGAGGACAAATCTTATCTCTATTGCTCCTAGCAGAAAAAAAACCACTTATAAGAAAAAAAACATTTAACATAACATAATCTATGAGTAGCAAAAGGTAAAAGAACAAGGAGGTATAAAAACCACAAGACTAAAGTAGCTAAGACTAAAGGCACACCTAGAAACTGAAGGCACACCTAAGCCTAAAGGCAAACCTAGTTATTCATAACCCATAAACATTATATATATATATACAAGTACATGTAAGGAATTTTTAAATGAGCCTATATGGGCTCCTATAAAAAGAGATACATGTGAAAATATGTCAGAATGGTTAGGAGAGTTTGCTGCTTACCAAGGTTTCGGAGCTACAATCCAGGTTACTGAATATAGATTTGGTTAAACTAAAAGCCAAATTATCTTCTTGATTTTTTTTTCTGTATACAGGTTAATGATTTTGACCAAGGAATTGACTGATATAACTCCAAATACTTACAAGTGAGTTGGTTAAGATCTTGTATTTCCCCTCATAATATAAGGCATGGGTTGAAAGTTTTAAGATGATATCTTTGAATTCTATATATTCAATTAGTTATAGTACTATGCGAGAAACATTAAAGTGTTTGCTGCTTCCATTTACAAGAGCGAGTTGATGCTATTGCATCTGATTAATGGTATAAAGTTGTTCTTGAAATAACAATAGGTCGAAATTGCCACCTTTAGTTTGTGTTATGTTTATGCAGAATCAAATTCCTTACTTTATAATATTTTGCTGCAGTGGATGCTACCAAATTTGTGCTGCAGGGGACGCTACCAATCTTGAATCTTGTTGAAGTTTTCCAGCTTTAGGATGGTGGCTGGATCAGGTATTAATCACGTCAATATCCCCATTAAAATGTCACTTCTTTGATGTTTTGCTTAATCCCGCTTTTTTTTTTTTTTTTCTGTTTTACCAGGAGGAAGACCTTGTGGGTGGCCAAGCAGGTTCTACAGCTGGGATGTCGGATGCATTTGATGATTGCTAACATTCAGCTCCTACGACTCTATTTGAAAATGTTCTTTTCTATTACGGGTCAAGTCAGGCCGGGTTGGGTGATATGTGCCCCGGGACAAACCCACGGATCAGCCCAAACCCAGAAGCTGACCCGTTTCCAGGAGTGAAGACCCATGTTGTTTTTCAGTTTTATCCCATGCATGCATTTAGGAGAATTAGCTTTTCAATTACTCCATTATCTTCCCACGTAGCTTAGCAGTTAGCATGTTTCTTCTTTGATTAAATACTGCAATTTTGCTTTTGGATAATTATTATGAATGAAATGATTTAGTCTAACTCTCTCTAAATATTCTTCTGTTCATCTCTAATCTCCATTCTATTTATCTCAACCCGATTGGTACACATCATTGGGTTGATACCAAAACACCTTTTTTGTCCGATTTGTAGAATAGTTTATAAAAAAAAATTAATGCGTTAATTATGAATGGGTCAATTTGGACAGTGACGGATCTAGAACAAAAGTTCAGGGGTAACGAAAAAAAAAATTTGACCGTACTTTCATGTAAATGAAACAAAAAAAAAAATTGACGGGACTTTCATGTAAACAGATTTTTTTTTACCGTACTTTCATGTGAACAATTTTTTTTTACGGTAACATGCGACTGGCGAGGCGGAGGACTGGGTGTTTGGCGGAGGCGGCGCCGAGCGGTGGTCTCAGCTCAGGTCGAGTGGTCGGTCTCTGGCTCTCACAGTCTCACAGTTCCCGCTCTCTGTCTTTCTTCTTGGCCGGCCGCTTGGGTAAGTTGGGTTTGATAATTGAGACTTTGAGGTATTGAGTTTTAATAAAACATTTGGGCTGGCTAAAGCCCAAATGTTTTATTAAAACCCAATACCTCAAAATCTTTAATAAAATGTGGGGACTTTTTATAAAGTATTAGGTTTTTTATAAAATTTTGGACTTTTTATGAAGTGTTGAGCTTTTAAAAAAATTTGAGGGGCAACGTAATTTTTGCTCAGGGGTAACGTAAGGGGTAACCGGATACATAAAACCGTAAAAAAAAATTGCATTACGCGTAAAAGTTGTGGGGTAGCGGACGCTACCCCTACCCTAAGGGTAGGTCCGCCCCTGAATTTGGGTGTGCTAGTTGTCTGTATGCAAGAAGGTTATCATCTTCAAGCAGTTGACTGTAACTTCTTTTTGTTATGTTGTTCTTGTAGGAATGCATTTCTTATTATATCAACACTTGGATGGAATTAATAATGTCTTTTTGCTTTACTTAATTTATTTAAAATACGAAACACGACCATTATTAGATATCGTTGTTATAATTATTATTTTTAGTCATTAGATTCTCTTTTCCTAAACAGCTCGTTCAACCCAAACTCATTTTGGTCAGAACTGCTTTGACTAAAACTGAATTGATGACCTACTTCAACCCAAAACTTGGTATGACCTGATACAGTGATACTTGACCCTCCCGTTTTGCCAGGCATAATGAAAACAGATATAATGATCGACATGGATTGACGATCAAAAATATGATACTATAATGATTAAGGAACCGAAATATGTGGGCTGAATCATTTGGGTTTTTAGGATTGATTCAATTTGTAGGAATAAGCTGGAAAAGAAAAGGGAAGGCATAAAGTGCTATTGATGAATCCTCACCACCTCCAATAGCCTATGGCCCGATGAATCCTCTAAGCTTTCAAGCACACTACACAACACCCGTAAAGACTCGTGACCAAGCTCGGACGTAAGAATAAGCGACCGGTTGATAGGAGAAATAAGAGTATTGAGAATGACGAAAGCTAATAGAATTATCTCTTATCATTCATGTTATCACATTGTGTATATCTATATCTTGCGTAGGTTCTTCAGTCAGTGATAGCGACCTAATGTGTGGTCCCTTCCGGATCGATATTGTTACCCGGTTGATATATATGCCGTTATCTATATTATCTTCATTCTGTTATTGAAAGATGCCAAATTTATTAAACGTCACTTTCCTTGCCGAAACATCTTCTCATCATGACCGATTAGAGGTACCCCTTCAATTCTAAATATATAACGTGCTTACATGTATGGCATGTTGATACAATATAAAAGCAACCTATTTACCAAAACTTATACGTACATTAATATATTTTCATTATTAATATATATATATATATATATATATATACTACAAATTTAAAATTATAGTTTTAACATTTTTATCTCGGGTTTTATTTCAAATTTGGGTGGTGGAGAAAACACCTACACCCGAAATTAAATTGATTACTTAAATAAAAATCTTGATTATGTCTAAACTTGGATTACCCGAATCTCACAACCTTCTCAATCTTGTTTTCATTTAACATGAATTATGCATAACTTTTATGATTTTTATACCTTAATCGGTATAATAAACAGATTTAAGCTCAAAAGATGTTTTTTTTTTCATAAAATCATAAAAAAGAAAACTCAAACGTTCTATATTTAAATTTCATCCTAATATTCTTAGATATAATTATAAAAAACATAAATTTTTTATTTTGAAATAAAATTTAAATAAATAGTCAAAGATTTTATAAACTTGTTGAATGGAAGTTGAACATTATGGGGGTTGATTGCATCACAACACGGAAAACATAATCTTTACGAGAGGTCTTAGTCTCAAATCCTATGATAAAGTGAGTTTTTCGATATCAGGTTTCTATTGTTTAACAAAACCTTGAAAAAGAGTTTTTTTTAAATGGTGTTGATGGAAAACTTATTTATAAAAATGGGTGATTTAAAAAATATTTACTAAAATGAGTGTTTTCTTTGGAAAACTTTCTTTTTTTCTAAATTTTAATTTATTCATTGTTAAAACACACATATGCTTAACTATGAAAACAATTTAGATGCATTTTCTTAAAATGTTTTATAACCAAACAAAATATTTTTTTTAAATAGTTTTATTTTATTTTATTAGGAACGGTATCTTTTAATTTAAAAAAAATAGAAAAAATATTAACAATTAATTTTTTTTCTTAAATTTTTTTAAAAGTTTTTTACAATTATGTTCGTGAACGTTTGGTAATATGTTCGTCTATGAACGAACACAAACGAATAACCTTATAAGGTATGCTGTAAATTTTTAGAAGTGCGAAAAATATCATAATCCAACAATTTTATTTTTATTATAAACTTTTTCCTTATCTTTTTTAAAGAATGTTATTTTAAATAGGAAGTTCTTTTTATCCAATAAGATTAGGAATGAGAAAAAAAAAAGTTTTCCAAAGAAAACACCCATTTTGATAAATATTTTTCAAATCATCTATTTTGATAAATAAGTTTTCTATCAACACTCTTTTGGGAAAAAATTCCCTTGAAAAGCACGCTTTTTAATTTGGGAAACTTACTAAAATGGTCATGTTCATTAGATTTTTTATTTTTATTTTTAGACATTGAATTGCTTGCGGTTTCATCCTCTTTCTAGCACAATCAGAGTGCGTCACATCAGCCAAGATGTACTCATAGGCTAAAATAAAGCGTCGGCTAAGCCTACAAGGTGGACTGATATGCTAAATTTAGCGTCCGAGTGACACATGTCGCTCTCTGAGTGGTCAGAATGTGGGTCCCTTTGTACTTTTCATGTGTTTCAGCGTCCAAAAGCGACAACTAAGCTTTAGTCATCTTAGCCGACTTGGATGACATGACGCACTCTGATATGGGTAAAGAGGGGATAACTATGATTTTGTGAGCTAAATTTCTGTGTTAAAAAAAAAATCTGATCAACATGACTGTTTTGGTAATTTTCCCCTTTTAATTTACTCATCTATATGTAACATCCCGAAAATTTATCTATCGAGTGGATCGAGTTATTGAGGGACCAGGGTCTCTTTTAAACAACTTGGGTTATAAAAGTTCCCCGTAAAGCGGGATTATCACAGTTAGAGAACCCGGATAGCCGTTTATTCTAGAATGTAAGATAGAATTGCGTTAAACGTATTCAGAGGGACCCAAAAGGAAATAACAAAGGGTTTATAAGCCACCTAATGGCAAACCCTAAGCCTTAATCGGCAAAGGGGTGTTCGACGGCAGCCAAAGGAGAGCGCAAAGGAGAGAGGGGACGGCGAGGGGTCTCGCGGTGGTTCTCCGACGGTAACGCGCGGTAGAGGAGTGTCACTACTCGAAAGGTAAACTCCTAAACCCACTCTTTACCTCCTCGTGTTTGTTAGTTCATGGGAAAAACCAGATTAGGGTTGCGGGACTATGGTTACGGTGGATGGAGGAGGAGACGGGAGAGGAGGCGGTGGCATGGGGTGGCTACGAGTGGCAACAGATGGTGGCGTTGGCGCGATGGTGGAGAGACACGGTGACGGGCCGGGGTGTACGACTGGGAGGAGTTTGCCGAGAACGAGAAAAGAGGAAGAGGGAGTCGGGTAGCGTGGTGGTGGTCTCGGGAGGAACTGGAATGGCGACGGCAGTGAGAGGTGGTTCACGGTGGTGATGTACGGTGAAGGTAGTTCACGATGGTGGCGGTCCACGACAATGAACGGGAAGAAAGACGGAATAGGATTAAAACCCGATTAGGGTTTGTGAGCATAGAGTTTGCATTGAGGGATTTCGACGTGCATGGAGATCTCGGCACGTGTACGCGTGACCAGTAAGGTTAGGTTTTTTGCATGGCGTGTGTACGTACATGCATGCGGGTTCTAAACGGGTTAAGGATGAACCGGTTCGAGCAGACATGTGGATTAGGGTTTTTGCATGGTGAAGGGGACGTGCGAATGAGACGAGTGTCGGGAATATTTATACTTTTACGTAATTGACACATGTCTAGGGCATACTTTGACTGTGTGATCGCGCGTATGACAGGTTTGGGTTTCGAGTGTGTACAGACGGACTTGCAGAGCAAGGGTGTGGATCTTATAACTGGTGAGTTTCTAATCCCCTCTTTTAAATGTTTTTATCGTTTTGGGGATATCGTACATACTTTTGAGATATGTTTTATTACATTAAATGTATATCGAGCTTTAGGGTCTAACCCGATGAGTTTGTGAAGTTAGATAGTTAAATATGGGGCTAAGTGATTGTGTGTGTCCGTAGGACGTGCGGGTAACATGCGGGGATATGGTAACGTGTCGTATAGTGACCTAACAGGGGTGAGTCGGGGTTGTAGTTACGGGTCGTACAGGTACGACTAGGAGGTGCCACAGGGTGTGCATGTACGTGGTACGTGCTTAAATAATGAGATATAGTATTTGTATGTGGATTGCTGTATTAGTAGTGTATTGTGTTATGAGTTAGTCGAGGTGAGTCGGGATATAAGCCAAATGCTTATAAGTATGTGTAGGATATCTTGTCCTAGTGCTATGTGTGAAGTGCAGGTGCAGTTAATGAACCATGTATATAAAGTATATTGTTATGTGATTATACACGTGTTGTGTGCATTGTGTCGTTGTCCTTGTGACACGACGGGTATTGTGTTTGCATTGTTGTCATTATGACAAGGCAAACGGGATTGTGGAGGACTATGTCCTTCGGGAGGTCACCAAAGGTGACGATGTCCAACAGGACAGTGATGAGCTCGGGGTATGTCGAACGCCCTGACGAGGGTGCAGCAAAGAGGTATGTGTTTGTGTGCTTGTATATTTGTGTTGAATTGCATGTAAGCGTTGAGCTATATTTATTGTGCATGGGATAGTATTATTGTGGTGAGTCGAGTTAGATTGACCATTGTGTCTTGATTGTGATGTGGTGCTTTCAACTGTTATGTCAGTTGATTTGTAAGAGCCTTGGTCAAGGTGAGTAAGTTGATGTTTAGGGATTGGTTGTGTTAACCAAGTGTCGAGTTAATACATGTACTTGAGTATGAGTTATTAGTGTAGGTAAGTTCGACTCATGACGATGAGACTGTGGGATTATAATTATTATGGGATGAGTCTCGAGTGATGAGCTATTATGGGAAATCAAGTGATAACAGGGGATTATCTATTGGATAATGAATTGTGAACCTATTTTATAAGGACCGTGGATCCTTAGTAAAGTTTAAATACTTTTTTAGACGAGTTGACTATTGTTAAATTAAACTATTAGAACTCACTCAGCGTAGCTGACTTTGTATGTACGTTAGATTGTTTTGCAGGTGAGTCTGCTAGATGAGGTACCTTGGCTTGGGAGCAGGACTACTCGGGTTGGTGCGCACGCATTCGTCAAGTAATGTTATGAAAATTAACGAGTTTGAACGATAATCTTATTTTGAGAAAGACTCCCGCTGTTTATTTAAATGAAAGTAAAGTACTTTTAAAAGAGTAAAACCAGTTATGAGAACCAATTGTAGGGTATCTGGTTGGGGCCTTACACTATATCTATATCTATATCTATCTATATACTACCTAATAAACAACTAAGTTAGAGAACACGTGTGACTTTCTGGTGTATCCTTAGCATTCTTTTCCCATCCATCTCTCATATTAAATAATAATATTAAAAGAATATATTTTTAAATATTTAATATAAATCTAGTTAATGATGCTTAATTAATTAATTACTGATAGTTATTATATCATCAACCAAATGACTTTAATATTAATTAACATTTATCAATTACATAAAAAAAATTAATACCCGGTTGAAAATAAATATATTTTAAAAATTAACTTAACATAATTCATAACTGTCATGTCAAAGTACATTTTTTAAAGTCATATTTTGACGGCTGTATGTGTTAACAGATTACATTATATTTTATTCAACATGTGTAGTACACGTGTTTATTCGACCTATGTAATACATAGGTTTTTAAAGACATAATTTTTTTATCACTAAGTATATAACATTACATTTATTAACATGTGCAATACACGGGATTCTACATATATATATATATATATATATATGTAGGGGGAGGTTCAAATAAGAAGTAGTTTTTCGCTAAAAATTCTAAGAAATGACCAAAACCTTAAGAAACGATATCAAACGAACTTCGATTGAGCTCATTTCAGCGGCGGTGGAACCGTATCGTCGGAATCTACCATCTTAGCTTTTAGGATTTAGCTTTTAAGGTTTAAATTTTACGTTTGAATTTTAGGGTTTTAGCCTTAGGGTTTAACTTTTAGGATTTAGATTTTATGGTTTAAGTTTTTTTTAGGGGGTGGGCGTAGGGGGTTTAGGTTTTTGGGGGTGGGTTTAGATTTTTTTTGGGGGGTGGAGTGGGGGTGGGGGATTTTAGGTTTTTGGGAGGTGGGGGTGGTGGTTTTAGGCTTTTCGGAGTTGGGTTGGAGGGGGGTTTTAGGTTTTTGGGGGTGCGGGTGGAGGGGGGTTTAGGTTTTTGGGTCCAGGTTAGGGTTCGATGAGACGGTTCCAACGCCGCTAGAATGAGCTCAATCGGAGTTCGTTTGACCCACTTCTTAGGATTTCTTAACAAAAAACCAATTATTAGTGGAATCGTCCCCTATATATATATATTTTAAACAACTAACACCTAAACATGTTGAGGGGACTAATAAAATTCCCTTCGTGACCCTTTTATGGGAATTGAACCCATGATCTCCATATAAAAAAACCCTTTACGAGGGAAAGCTCCTAATCCACTCGACTAGAAGCCTGGTTACTCTAAATAAAGTTATAAGTGGGAAAACCAAAAGTCAAAATCCAGGGACTGTGTGGCATTTCTTTTAAAACTCCAGGGGCTGATAGACTTCCTTCAAGATCATGGAATCCAAACCCTTTTCTTCTTCTTCTTCTTCTTCATCATCATCATCATCATCATCATCATCATCATCATCGTACTGAAAACAAGTCTGCCTTGGGTGGAGTGGACAGATAACGAGTGAAGTTAAGCTGCCACGTTGTGTTCTCCACACGAACAACAAGATTTTCGTCAGTCGGTCATCAAAAGATTACGAATTTTCGAATTCGCTTGTTGTTTATATGGTGTTTACAGTATCTTTTCAGGGTTTCTGATCAAATGGCGTCTGCCTTCTTTTCAAGAACACTTTTTGCACATCGTTTCGTTTCATCTCCAGTAATCAACCAAAACCCCCAAAAATTAGCTTCCCTTTTCTTTGTAAGTATCAATTTCCCATGTGGCTCTTCACTATATTAACCTAATATCATCATTAGTTATCAAATTTGGTTAACAATTTTTTGATGCAAACTTTGTGGGTTTTGAGCCCTAGAAGCTATGTTCATGAGTTAACTTTTTGTTATTTGTTATGCTTAAATTAACCATCCTTAACTATAGCCCTAACTTAAGGCTATGTTTATTATTTTCTGTATTTTTATACATATCAAGATTGGTCAAGTTAGGGTGTTTGACAAAAATGTATGATGATATGATTTTCTGTTATTGAGGTTCAAAAGTTGCATTTTTGTACAAGTTGTTTCTTAAAGAAAAATGATTATTGAGATTAATGTAAAATATACTAATTGTAGTTTTAATTTTGTAGTATAAGTCTAATAAGATTCTCCATATTGTATAAAATGATAGAAGAATAAAGGAGCATTTTTCTTGAAATTAATTTAATTATTTAGAATTTTCACCTCATTTTCTTTATTATTTTCAGAAGAAACCCTTACAATCGTGGGCTAGCCCAACGACCCGTACGGCATATAGGAGGCCTACCTTGGTTCGTGGTGATATGGCTACAAGCGTGGCTGGGTCTACAGCTTCTTTTTCAACGCGGTCCATGTCGACCGGTGAGCCTGTTGTTTCGGTTGACTGGCTTCATGCCAATCTGCGTGTGCCTGATTTGAAGGTACTCGCCTGTTTGACTCTCTAATGTTGTTTGTTTTTACGTCTATGCTAATCATTCTGATAAAAGATTATGCATATAGAAGGGTGATATTTGGCATTATATAAACCGAGTACCCTTTGTTTAAGAATATTTATATGAAAATTAAAGATTCTTATTAGTTGTATGGATAATATTTGCAGGTGCTGGATGCATCCTGGTACATGCCTGATGAACAGAGAAATCCACTCCAGGAGTACCAGGTGTGTATTATGATATGTAATTTAAGTTTTAAATGTAATGGTTTCTTCTTTGAATAGCTTATATAACAAATTTCAATTTTATTTTCTGTTATTTTTTCTCCCTTTTTTTTTGTTTCAACAGGTTGCCCACATTCCTGGTGCTCTTTTCTTTGATGTAGACGGGATATCAGATCGAACTACTAATGTGAGATGCCGTCTTTTAGCTTTCTTTTATGTTCCTTTTTGAAAGTAAAACTTAGTTGTAGACCGAAAAAAAGACATCATAAATAGATATTTTTCATGATGCCATGTTTTTGGAACCAAGGTGTCGTTTTTGTACTGTTCCATCTTTAGCAGATGTTACAAAATTGGCGGTTTAGTACGTCTCTAAACAGGTTGTGTCGGTTGACCCACTATTACTTTTATAAAGTAATGTATGATGTATCAAATTATAAAAACTCAATTTTGAGATAATAATATATTTTCCTTTTGATAAATTGTGTTAGAAGTTTGTAAGCATTTAAATACACTTTGGCGACTATTGACTCCAATCGACCCATTTTGTTAGTGAATGGGTCGAAATTGCCACGTCTAAAATTTGTATCTTTATGTGTAACAATATGAGTGATTGAACAGCTGCCACACATGTTGCCATCGGAGGAAGCATTTGCTGCTGCAGTTTCTGCTCTTGGTATTGAAAACAAAGATGGAGTTGTTGTTTATGATGGTAAAGGGATCTTCAGTGCCGCCCGTGTCTGGTGGTCAGTTATACAACTTCTGAATTTAGCTTTTGTATGATGGAATTATGAAGGAATAGAATGGTAATAAAGAACATAAAAAAACTGTTTCTTTTGTCCAACAGAAAAGAATGGACTATTCATTTTATTTCTCAAAATAACAATAAAATATTTATAAAAACATTTGAAATTTTAATTACATTACTTCTATTTTCCAAAATAACTAGGAAATTTATAAATTTGTTATAATCTTATGTGAGGTTTAAATGAGCTTTAGGTTTTGTTCAATAATCATTATTAAATGCTTTAATAGGATGCTCCGAGTTTTTGGACATGATAGAGTATGGGTATTAGATGGAGGGCTTCCCAGATGGCGTGCTTCAGGATTTGATGTTGAATCTAGTGCTTCTAGTGATGCAATTTTGAAAGCTAGTGCTGCCAGCGAGGCGATAGAGAAAGTATACCATGGCCAGCCTGTAAGCACATAACTTTTCTACATACTCGTTTCCTTAACATAAACAAACAAACAAACATACATACATACCCAGTAAAATCCCACTCACAGTAGGGTTTGGGGAGGGTGAGATGAGGACACATCACACACCTTACCTTTATCCCAAGGGATAAAGAAGCTGCTCCCGGAGAGACCCTCGGCTAAAAAAAACCTCATTTTTTTCTTCATAATATGTATATAAGATTTATTATTTCTAAACGGGTTTTTTTTTGCATTTTAACTTATTTTCTCAATCAAAGTTATGGAAATTGATGAAAGTGCTTTACTTTGGCAGGTTGGTCCAGTTACATTTCAAACAAAATATCAGCCACAACTTGTATGGACACTTGAACAGGTAATTCTTATCAGAAAGCTGTTTATGTTTAGTATGATCAGATGTTTCACCAAAAGGGAAAATTAAATAAGATTTTACATACATATGTGTGTAAGATTGTTTATTCATAATAAACCATCTATATTAGATAATTATTATTAGTTTTATCATCGTTATTAGATAAGGCTTTAAGGTATATATATAGTAGATTGGTCTTGTTTTGGATAAAGATTAGGAATCCTACTTATATTAGGGTATGAATTCTCATTTTGAAAATCTATATATGGTTTAATGATGAAATGATTTGGTATTTACCTATTGGAAGAGGCGACCGGCCTCTTGAAAGCGAATCAACCTATTTTATTATTTTACTGTTTTTGTTCTTAAAACTGTCTTTGGTTCGTATAAGTTTGTTATACCTTAATAGACATGTACTTATCTAAATGGAGCTGTAGATGCAAACAAACTGTTGGTAACCTAAATGGAACGAAATGTGTCTATGAAGAAGAAACTAAACAAAACAGACCTAAATGGAACTGAAATGCAAATTAACAACCAAAATGAAAGATACTATGAAATCTTTTTCTGTTATATAAGCTTAAAAATTTAGTTATCCACCCATTGACACAAACAGATTGCATGCCAATACATATGTTTTGATGTGTGTGTGTTTTTTTGTGCACATTTGATGATATTTCTGCTGTGATTGTTACAGGTTAAAAAGAACACAGAGGACCAAACACATCAACACATAGATGCTCGTTCAAAAGCCAGGTTTAACTCAAGTTAACTTTGTTATAATCGCATACGTGCATGAGGATCATCGTGCAACTACAAACTAGTGAACATCTTACTTAGAGGTGGCAAAATAGGAAATTTTGTACAGGTTAAGTTGGGTCAGCCCAAAATGAATAGTGTGTCAAATGTGATTGCAAAATTATATTATTTATTTCGATATCTAGTTTTTGAATGAAATGTTTTGGAGGTTCCAGGCATAAAAATCAACACTTTGGTCGACTTTAGTCCCATTTGACCTGTTGCCTTTTTTATTTTTTTATTAGTATTTTGCATGTTTGATCATTAGAGATGAACACAGCCTGAATCGATTTACAAGTAAATTGGTTGAAATTACCACCTCTAATTACTGCTTGTGTTTGATTGACGTGGTTTTAAGTATATGATGAAATTTGAAGGTGGTTTTAATTCTTTTTTCAGGTTTGATGGTGTTGCAGCTGAGCCTCGAAAAGGAATAAGAAGTGGTCATGTGCCTGGTAGTAAGTGCATTCCTTTTGGCCAGGTAACCGAATCATTTTCATTAATTGTGTGTGGTTCCTTTAGTGTCATTCATGAACCTTGATTTTCAGTCCTTTTTATTTTTTAACTTGTAACAAAACCAAGATTTTACAGCACTGATACATCTTTCGGTATCAAAAGATGTTTTTTTCCTCGATAATTGCTCGTTTTATGGGGCAGACCTATGTGGTTTGCTGGATATGCATGCACATACACTGAAATATCAAAAGAAGTGTAGTAGAGGAGGAAAGGTGTGGGACCTGGTGGATTGATTGACGGGTCAAACCATGTTTTGGTAGAAATGGGTCATTTTTAGTATGGGTCAAAACAGGCTAGGTCGGGTTGGGTTTACCCGCCTTTTTGTTCATCTCGTTAAATAGTAAATGAATTTGTTATGATTATAAAGACATTATTACAACAATAATTTGAATATTTTAGTAAAATGATTTAGGAGATTGTATGCATTAAGACTCGATTTTGGGTCGACCCATTGGAAATAAAACACAACCCAAATTGGCCCGTTCATAACTAAACGGGTCAAAATTGCAACTCCGAGATTATGTAGTATTTTATGGTGAAAAAAAATGAGAACTTGTTATTGTGATGACTGATGAGATACAAAATTGATAAATCAAACGGTATTCCTAAAAACTTTCATAACATGCATGACATTTTCTTGTTTCTTGCAGATGTTAGACAGCTCACAGACACTGCTATCTGCAGACCAGCTCAAGAAAAAGTTTGAACAAGAGGGTAATCCCACCAACTACTTTTTAATTAAAACTTATATTCTTCAAATAGAATTAAAATGTAACATTGTTAATTTATTATTACTACATTTCATATGAGAAATTATTCCGCAGAGATCTCATTGGACAAACCTGTTATGACTTCATGTGGGACTGGAGTTACTGCATGCATTCTTGCATTGGTGATATTCTTTTTATTTCTTTTAGTCTGAAAAACATTGGTGTTTGATATTTTTAGAAGAATTATTTATTAAAGTAAAATATTTTATTTTTTTAGGGACTCCATCGACTTGGGAAGATGGATGTTCCGGTTTATGATGGATCTTGGACAGAATGGGGAGCACAAGAAGATACTCCGGTCGCCACTTCACCGCCAACTTCAACTTCTTGACATTAATGAGTGTTTTAAATTGTTGGTGTTTTCCGATTTTATTCAACTTCAAAGATTTTCTGTGATGGTTACATATGATGCTGCCTGTGTTGAACTTTAGGCAAAAGAAAACCTTGTTTTCCTGTTGAACTGTGAATCAAGTATCGATTAACCGATTAACTTACGGTTAGGGCGGTTATGTCCGTTTGGGGATGGTGGTGAGATGGGTTGGGGAAGCAGACTGTGGCCACATTAGGGTTTGGATTGCATAATTGTGTTGATGAGAATAAAGCAGGCGATGAGAATAAAGCAGGCAATTATGTGTACATATGTTGATGAGAAATGCAACTCCTGTGTATTATTAATTTGTCAAATGTCTGAAAGTATTTAGTATCAACTAAGAATTTCCCCGCAACACGATTAACACGGGTGTTAAACACGAACACGACACGATAAACTAATCGTGTCATTTTTCTCAAACACGAACCTGTTTATAAACATGTTACACGACACGACATGTTTAAACACGATTAATATCACCATTTAGAACATGATCATCGTTAATTAACCCTTCAATCTAAGCAAGATTAAGCCATTATCATCGTTAATGCAAATACAAAATACACAAGCAAAATTAACCCTTCAAACAAAGCAAATACAACATAGCAAAAGTCGATTCAAACAAAAGTCGATTCAAACAAAAAATCGAACATGTTAAGGGATGACCGGATGATTCAAACAAAAAATCGATCATGTTAAGGGACAACTTGACGATTCATACAAAAATCGAACATGTTAAGGGACGTCTGGATGACGATTGACGACTGCACGAGGACGCAGGACGACTGGACGAGTTTGGTAATGCGAGTTTGGAAGTGCGAGTCTGGTGGAGAGGACGAGTGCGAAGGGAGTGAGGCTGGGAGGGACGAGTTTGGAAGCTAGGGTTTTAGATCTTTCCTTAAGATAAATATTTATATTTAAAAAAAATAAAAAAAATAAATAGGTTATCAGGTCTAAACAGGTTATGACCTGACCTGTTTAGACATGATTTTAATCGTGTCTTAAACGTGTTGACCAGTTTAAGACACGAAATATGTTAAGCTCAAACCCAAAAATGCTAAACTTTGTGTCGTATCGTATTAACAAGTCCGTGTCAGAAATTGTAAACCCTAACTCTACTTCATGTAGATTTTGATTTTCCAATTTGTCGGAATTAAGATATGAATTAAAGAGATAACATGTTCTGTAAAATAATAAATTCCCTTAAAAGCAAAGGAATTCAACATTCATCTCAACTAAATGAACTAGAATCTCTTTCCCTTGCTTAGTTGCCCCAACGTCATTGCTCCCACCACCACCACTCACTCCCACCGCAGTCAAATCCACCTCCGCCACATTCTAAGGTAGCGTTTGGTATGTAGGAATGGGAGATGGAATGGAATGCACGATTACGAGGGAATGAAAAAAATGATGTTTGGTTGGACGATGGAATGGAATCACCCATTCCACAAGAATGTCATTCCCTCTAAATCCCTCAAATTTATTTCATCCACCCCCTTGTTTTTATTTCATTACATCCCCTCTTTCACACTTTATCACCACCACACCCTCCTACCACCACCACCACCCACCACCATCACCTCCTCCCACCACCCACCGCCTCCACACCCATCGCCATCTCTCCCCTCCACCACCGCCACCACCGCCACCACCCACCACACCACCGCCACCCACCGCCACCACCCACAACCCCACCACCGCCACCCACCGCCACCACCCACCGCCACCACCCACCCCCACCTCCCACCGCCACCTCCCACCGTCACCACCACCTACCGCCACGTCCCACCCTCGCCACCGTCACCACCACCCACCGCCACCACCTCCCACCACTGTCACCTCCTCCACCACCCACCACTGCCACCCCCCACCCCCCACCCACACCCACCCACCACCGCCGCCATCACCCACCGTCACCACCACCACCCAATACCGCCACCCACCACCGCCACTCACCACCGATTTTATTCCTTCGTCTTTTTTAGCCTACCAAACAACATAAAGTCGTTCAATCCATTCCCTCGTCCATTCTATTACCTATACCAAACAGACCCTAAATTTTTTAACAAGTTTATAAATTAAACATGATTAGAGCATTTATATCAGCTCCACCATCCTCATCCTTACAATTTAACTAAAAAATATCATTTCTTAAATTTATATCTCACTTTTCAAAAGACTTCCACATCAAACTGACCATATCTATCTCTTATTTTAATTAAATAATACTTATTTATTTATTTATTATTATTTTCTCTTTCTTCCACTCACACACACTTAGAGCATTCACATCAGCTACCTCATCCTCATCCTTATAATTTAACTAAAAATTATCATTTCTTAAATTTATATCTCATTTTTTAAAAAGCTTCCATATTTATCCCATATTTCAATTAAATAATACTTATTTATTTATTATTATTATTTCTATTTCTTCTACTGACACTAAAATAATGAATAAGGGGTGAATGATGACCCCCTAAATATAAAGGGTGGTTATAGTTTCCTCTAAAAATATAGAAGACAGGGATGAGGGAGTTGATGTGAGCGTAAAATTATATGAGTTTTCATGTTTCCTTTATAATTTATAGATGAGGGTAGAGATGGGGGAGCTGATATGAATGCTCTTACAAAAAAGTATAAAATAATGAATAAGGGGTGAATGATGACCTACTAAATATAAATGGTGGTTATAGCTTCGTCTAAAAATATAGAGGATGAGAGAGCTGATGTGAATGCTCTTATGTTGCTAATCAAATAAATTACATATTCAAACTGCATAAGATTTCAATTACCTTCATAAATTTGAATGATAATTTTTAATTTTAAGTTCATTTATTTCAAACTTCAATTCTTTAAAAAGTTTTTAAATTCTACAAAAAGATTGTAAATCAAAAGCACCCTAAAAAGTATTGGCCCATTTGACACTTGTACATTTTAAATTCATATAGACAGCAGTTTCTCCATATCTTGTTTGATTTTTGGTTTATAATCATTCATACCAAAAAGAAAAACAGCATAACAATGTCAAACACGAAAAGGCAAAGATCATTTATACAATGACTATTAATTCCAATTCAAAAAATCATCAATGCTCATGGTCACAGGACCTTTTTATTAGCTTCTTTCTAGTCCCAACTAAAACCGTTAAACCAAAAGTTTGGTTCAGATTATGACATATTTCTCATTATGGTTTTAAAGAGAAACAGCGGCAAAAACAACACTAAGGAGATTGGCTCATGCATCATTCAAGGCAAGCACTCCAGGCAGTGTCTTTCCTTCTAGAAGCTCCAAGCTAGCACCGCCACCTGTCGAGATGTGGCTCATTTTGTCGGCTAACCCAACCTTTTCCACGGCTGCAACCGAATCACCACCTCCAATGATGGTTGTAACCCCCTTCCCACTAAGTTCTGCCAATTTCTTGGCAATAGCCTAGGAACATAGCATTCAATGTTAGTCATCCAGACCCAAAACAAAAGATGGCTAAGTGAGTGAATCGGGTGGTTTGGCAATGGGTCGGGTCAAAACAGGTCGGGATGGCATGCAAAGGCTTTTTTGTACACTTTTTGAAAAAAATATATGTGATTAATGTGGTAGTTATGACTACAAGAACAATATTATTATAATAATATAAATCTTTGAATAAAACAGCTTAGAGCCTTGTGTGCGTTATAAAAGACTTGGGGGAATGACTAAAAAACCCGTTTTACTTGGGGGAAAGACTAAAAAACCCGTTTGACCCGTTCCCCTAATCCCCTTTAAAACTAATTTCATTCATTTGACCCACTTGAGATAAAACACAACTAAAATCGACCCATTCATAGATATATGGGTCAAAAATGCCACTTCTAAAATGAAAGCCAGTAACTACATGCAGCATAAGGCTAATTTTATACATGAAATTCCTCATTTACTATTATTAAAGGGCATTTTAGACATTAGCATATGCTATGCAGTCGATAACACCGATATCTCGGATATCGGAGGTTGGACAAAATATCGGTTGGAATATCGGAGCCGATATTATCGGCGATATTTACCGATATATCGCCGATAACATGAGTTCACTATATCGGTCGAATTACCGATATTCTCGGTTTGGACCAAATCGAGCAAGTAGAACGAATTATTACCTTATTTCGAAGCATAATCGAACCACATGTGTCTCCATTGTGGGAAATCTACCCAGCAATCCACGATTTCGAACCCAATCGATCTGATTTTGGAGCTGGTGTGCGTGCGATTGGAGGCTCCGAGGCAGAGGGGGAATGGTGGAGCAGAGGGGGAACGGCGCAATGAACGGGGTAGAGGGATTTAGGGTTTATTAAGTTTGGATTTTACTTTTAACTCCTCTACATTTTTACTAGTTTTTATTTGGTGCTCAAACTTATAAATTTATACATAAAAAGCATAAAAGTAATGTTTTTATATAAATTTATGGTTACCGATATCTCACCGCGATAACCGATATCTCGAATATCATCCGATATTTTACTGCATTAAATGCTTAGAGCATATGCATAAAGAGTAAAGATCCTAAACAGCTTTAGAGGCCAGCAAAAGTAGTAACGTACCTCTGTTCCTGCAGCAAACTTCTCAAACTCAAACACACCCATAGGTCCATTCCAAATAACAGTTTTGGTAGTATCCAAAGTTGCACTGAAGGACGTGATGGAATCTGGCCCGATGTCCAATCCCATCCAGCCATCTGGAATTTCATTTGCTGGAACAACCTGGATATCAACATTAACACCTTTAGCAACATGAAACACAAAAAACTTTCTCCTGGAAGAAACCAAGCAACTATTTGGTACGGGTCAAAATGATTCAGGTCGGGCTGGCCCGAAACACTTTATGTTATGAGTAATTAACGTGTCAATTGTCAAATATGATTACAAAAGCTACATTCTTTTAAAAAAGTTAATAACTTATGGGAAAAGATTTAGGAGGTTGCATTGCGTTAAAAATACACTTTGTTATACTTTCAACCCATTTCCTTTTAAGATAATCTTTTTGACATGCCCTGAATTGACCCATTTATAAGCAAAATGGGTTGAAATGACCCATTCACCATACTTAAGCAAGAATGATACAGAAGAGCAAATGAAAGACAAAACCTTGCTGTTGGCATCAGCAGCAAACTTGTCAGCAATTACAACATCAGAAGGGAGTAAAAGAGATACCCCTTTAGACTTGGCCTTTTCAATAAGTGATGTGGCAAGATCAAGTTTATCTTCTTCCACAAGTGATGACCCAACTTTGTACCCTTGGGCTTTATAAAAGGTAAATATCATACCTCCACCAAGCACAAGGATGTTGACTTTTTCTAATAAAGACTCAATGACACCAATTTTACTTGAAACCTTTGAACCACCAACAATTGCAGCAAATGGCTTACTGGGATTAGATACAGCTCCAACAAGGTAATCAAGCTCCTGAAAACATAACATAGGTAAATAAATCGCCAAAATTTGACTCATGATGGTCTTGTAAAACAAGAATGATATACCTTTTGCATGAGGTATCCAGCAACAGAAGGTTTCAAGTATTTTGCAACACCCTCAGTAGATGCATGTGCCCTATGTGCAGTACCAAATGCATCATTGACATATAAGTCTGCTAGTGATGCAAGCTTTTTTGCAAATTCGGGGTCGTTTTTCTCTTCTTCTTTATAAAATCTGACATTTTCAAGAAGCAAAACACCCCCTTCTGGGATCTCAGCCACCAGTTTCTCAACCTCAGGACCTATGCAATCATCTGCCATCTTGACCTGTTGTTATACGTGAATATATAAAGAAAATACTTTATTACTTTAGAAGAATAGTTAAAATAAGGGTAAATATCGTAAAAACCAACATGCTTTCTTATTTGCTCGAAAAAGTCCCATAACCTATTTTTGGCATATTAAAGTCCCTAAACATGTCAAAAATACAAGAAAATGTCCCTCTACCCAATACTGGTATATTAAAGTCAACTTTTCTAGAAAGCACGTATTATTGAAAAAAAAAAGAATAAAACAACGACTTGTTACCCCTTATTTGATGAAGTGATATTTAACATTTTGCAACAAAAAAAATTATATCTTATTTTAAAACAACGACTTGTTACCCCTTATTTGATGAAGTGATATTTAACATTTTGCAACAAAAAAAATTATATCGTCTTATTTTAACCAATTTAAGAGAGAATAAATCACTATTCTAATCCTTTTTCACAAATAGTGCATTCTAAACAAGTTTAGACATGTTTAGGGACTTAAACATACTAAAACTAGGTTGATGGACTTTTCATTTATTTTTTACATGTTTAGAGAATATTATATATTTATATACCAAAACTAGGTCAACCACTTTTTCAAACAAAGTAAGAAAGCATGTTGGTTTTTTACCGGATCGTTATACAAGTGAAGGTGAATTAACAAACAAACCTCAACTCCAAGGAGCTCAGATAGTCTAGGCACCAGTGGCTTCAAGCTGTATTTTGGTGTAACACCCTTTGGTCGTCCCTATAAACACAAGAACACAAAAATCCCATTCTAATTCACAAAGCTGAAATGATATAAATTGTTTCAATTCAGATCTAAGTAATATGAATGAACATAACGGATTTCAAATCCACATCATAGTCAAATAACCAAACACTGCAGAATTAACTGATGAATGAAAATTAGGGCAAAAAACCTATTCAAATTCATGTGCCTTGAAGAACAAATCAGAAAAAAAATATATATACCAGATGAGACGAGAGGATGACTCTGGCACCGTTAGACATCAAGTATTTGATCGTAGGGACGGCGGCTCGGATACGAGTGTCATCAGTGATCTTAAAACTGTCATCCAACGGTACATTGAGATCAACCCTCACAAACACTCTTTTCCCCTTCAGATCTGCTTTCTTCAAGCTACTTACACTTTTCTTTGTCGCCATTTCTGACAAACAAACACGATTGTTTGATTTCAGATTCCTGTTAAAAAAAAACCTAAATAAAACGAAATCGCAATACGTATCACGATCGGAAACGAAAACAACTGAAATCGTTGGATCGATTAGCATGTAGATATAGAAGGAAATAGTGAATTGATCGATCGGATCAAACTTACGGTGATGTTCAGATGGTGAGATCAGCTCAGAGAGAAGAGAATCGGATGGAAGAATGCCTTTTGTTTGTGGAGTGTGTGGCTTAAAATAACACTCGGTTGAGAAGAAGAATTCAAATATAATATGTGAGAAATAGGAAAGTAAACTAATTATTATTGAAATTATTTTGTGAAATAAATGGAAATTATTATGAATATTTAATTAAATTAGTTAAATAATTATGAGGTAGATTAAATTAGTTAAATAATTATGAGGTAGATTTTTACCTAATATTCTTCTTTTTTTTTAAAGGTCAAATTTATTCATAGAAATAACCAGCCCCCAACTAACATGGCCACAAACACACAACACCGGCAACAATTACATCAGAATAAAATCACACCAATTAGACCAACTAGTAGACTTATTCTTGGATCTATTAACATATTAAAGGAAACCTGAGGACTTAACATTCATAACGATATCCTCGATCTTGCCCGTCTTATTTGATAAAAGCTTATCATTCCTAGCTTTCCATAAACACCAGCATGTCACAATGATAATCCCGTGGAAGGCCTCCTTAGCATAATCCCCAATCCTGCTGAACATATGAAGCTCCAGCAAATCCCTAACCAAGATGGCAAAAATAGGAGAAACCCTACACCAACGACTAACATGAAGCCAAACCACCGAGGCAACCAAACACCTAATATTCTTCTCAAATATAAAAACTAATTCAACATGGATGTTAATAAATGTCCTTCACCTCCGGAGAGTTTATCTTTTTGTTTATATATAAAAGTTGGCTTTTTTTTTCCAAGTAGAAAATTGTACTCATTAAAAAAAAACAAACTTATGATAATCTTTTGACCAAGAAGTTCTGGTTTCGTTATCATAAATTTAATTCCTCTGTAATAAAATTGAACCTTTGTTGTGTTGTAATTTCTACAGTTTAGAATAAATCTATTTAATGTTGTTATAACTTTAAAAATTTTGATTATCGTACTTACTAGTTATAGTTATAAATGAATAATAAAACATAGACTAAATTATATTTTTTTTTGTCCAGTATAATTACCCAAATTATGAAACATGTCCTTTTAAATTTTAACTTTCACTTATTGTCTTTTATTTGAAAAGTTCTCTTATTTTTTGTCGTTTTGACTAACTGGGGTTAAATATCTTTGCTAAGTCAAGTGTATTATTGTCTTTTAAGCCATAAAGAACTTTTCTTTCTTTTTCTTTTATTCTTTTAATCACTTTTATTTTTATAGATTTTGTTTAAAAATTTATTAATTAATTAACCAATTTATTTATTTATAAATATATATATATTTATAGATTTTTTATTTAATTTATTTATTTTCGTTTGTTTGAATAAGTAATATATTTTTCTCACTTTTATTTTATATATTTCTTTAAAATTTTATTAATTAATTAAGAAACTTATTTGTTTTATATAAATAGACTTTTTTATATTTTTATAATTTATTTATTTTCGTTTTTTTATTAAACTATTTACTTTTATCATTTTACAATTTTTATAATTTTTTATGCTATTTTTTATATATTAGGAGTTTAAAGTTTTATTATGTAATCATACACTCAATCTTGAGGCTTTGTTATCGGTCGAGTAAGCGTTCAATGGATGCTCGTTTGTTTTATAGCCTGATTATAACCCAATAAGTTTTAACTGAGAAAATTGTGAACTAATGAAACAGGCTAAATCGATTCGATATCAATGTGTTATGTGTATTGGTTAAAATCTAATTAAGTTCCAAATTAAAGAGTGAACCAAACGGGTGAAGAGTTGGTTGTCGATTGTCATGGTCGGGCATTGAGGTCGTTCAAACCAGCTCTAATATTTCTAAGATTTTACCTAAAACTGTCACATAAAAGAAACTCGTTAGAAGGGGTCCTAGACTGGGTCCTAGAGACAACCCTGTGACAGTTAAGTCGATATTTATAAACTTGTAAATGAACTGAATGAATATGAACCGGGCATATTCGTTTCGTTCGTTTAACTTTAACCAAACAAACGATCAAACACGAACAATTAATCGAACAAGGTTTTCTTGTTCGTGTTCATTCGTTAAGAAAATGAGTGTGGTCAAACAAACAAATACTAAATAATAAAATGAGAAAAGTATAAAACTTATTCAAACAAACGAAAATAAACAAGTTAAATAAAAAATATATATATCTTTATAAAATAAATAAGTAGGTTAATTAATTAATAAATTTTTAAACAAAATCTATAAAATAAAAGTGATAAAAATATAAAAGAAGAATAAAAGAAAAAGAAAGAAAAAAACAAAATAAAAAGAAACTTTAACATTTATAAGAATAGTCTTTTATGGTTATAAAGACAATAATGCCCTTGATTTAACATGTATATTTAACCCCAGTTAGTTAAAAGGATAAAAGTGAGAGAATTTTTTAAATAAAGGATAGTAAATGAAAGTAAAAATTTTAAATGACCTATTCTATAATTTGGGTAATTATAAAGGACAAAAACTGTAATTTAGTCTAAAAATATAAATACCGAACAATGTATCAGTGAGATTTTTTAAATATATATTATTTATAAATTAACTTTTAATTTTTATATTGAATATTTAACAAGTGTATGAACTAATTAAAATATAATAAAGGTATAAAATAAAAGGACATTTGTGAAAAAAAGTTTAAAATGGATTTTTTTTTAAAGGCGAACACTGAATGTTGTGACGTCCCCCCCTCCTCCCCCGTCACATGGGATAGCCTCTTCAACTCCGGCCAATATGTTGTCTTAACCGGGCTCACTTGGCGTCAGAGTTAGAGAGCTTTCAAGGAAAACCCCACCCACTACGGCCCTTCCTGACTTGAGGGAGAGCGAGGCTCGAACCCTGGCGGCGTGGGTAAAACTCTGGTGCATCAGCCTAAGAGCTAGGCCTCATTTGCGATGCCGCGAAAATTATGTGGTGAATTATCACACCACACCATGGGAAAACGTCATTAATATAAAACTTAGCATCTAAAGTAACTTTATTACATAATGGATCTTTTGTCTATGAAACAGGAAATAATTTGTCTATGAAACAGGAACAACATAACTTATAAAATATAATAATCTTTACTAGGTTTCACTTCTAAGTCTCCTGCTTCTAAAATTTTCCTTCTATTGATCTCCTAATATATACGCTTAAAAATAATACGTTAGCTTAATGCTGGTGAGTTCTTGAAACAAACATTTATTAAAACATCATAAATAAATGGAAACCAACACTCTTTGAAAATCATATTTACACCGCTCTATTTAGCTATATGTACATGGTTAAATTTGACTATATATACACCTAATATCAGATATACTCATGTATATGACTGAACTTCATGGCGTCTTACTTTTCACATGTAACCTGGTACCGTTTATACGTGTATATACATCCAAGTTATCTTTCTTATGATTTTAACCTGAATGCGTACATGTTGATGATCGTCGTTTGAGTAATGCAAAAACTTAAATAACCTAATAGTTAGGGTAAGTAGGGTATCGTATCCACGAGTAACATGTGATCAATGTTATAAGTTTCGTTTGACTAATCTATCCTAAACCTAATTAACCTAAGTAAACTGATTTGGACTGTGGTTGAATTACAGATAGCATAAACTCAAATAACTGATATGATTGCAAACAATAAATAAAATATAACCGCACCCGGATTTCATATTAAGAAGCACATAACATAGTTTAATTACTATCTTGAAAAGGTACATATATCTTGATCCTTGATGATTTCGGGATCGAATTCGGGTTTGGAATGATGAATTGATGCTTCTGGATCACCCCGGATCGTCTAGAGTCGCCCCTCAACCCCTAGTATCGGATGATATTCGAAACCCTAGCTTAATCCCTTAAATAGCCATCACAAACGGACTGATTTTTGTGTCTAAGAATAATATAAACATTTCATAATACCCAATACCCCATTTTAACATCCAAATATTAAAACCCCCCAAATCATCCAGCAAGAACCCTAAAATTCAAAACCCCAAATTGTGTGTTAAAACCATGTTATCTACCACCCTTTAACATTAATAAATCTAGGTTAACACTTCTAGTCAAGAATTTAACCTTCTCGTATGAACCACCGGCTCACCGTCATCATGGAACCCGTAAGCAGGCCTCAAACGGAAAGTTGAATGCAAGTCCCAAACATCATTGTCGGGACAAAACACGCAATTCAGGTCAATCTTACTCCTATTCCCGTCGTAAATGGTCCTACAAACCCTAGATTTCTTAAAGTTCTTAAAAACACCCCTAAACAACATATAATTCTGTTTTCCTCTGTGTACACACAATCAGGGCATCACAAATGTACAAACAATCACCTCTAAATCTACTCACCAACAACTTATTCCCTTGCTCCTTGTTGAAATTCCAAATCTAAGATGCTAAATGAGAGGTTAATGATCAGTAAGATGTACAGATCTTCCTCTTCTTACAAACAACATAATCGGAAGCGGTTGTAACAACCGGATCACATTTTGCATCTTCTTCACAAACGCCATCTTGAGATTTTGAAGAATTGCTATAAACGGTATCCAAATACAAATCGTTGTATAACGACCATGAACAATCAAACGTGTTAACAACAACATTATCATCATCAACTCTGGTGGAGCAAGAAGGATTCGATTGAGACTTGCCTACTTGAAACAATTTAGTTTCGAGATAGTTTTCATCGGGACCTATGTCACACTCTAGTCCGTAATAGGAATTATCAAGGAGTACGTCGGAGTGAACGAGGCCATGGCAGCAAACGGCGAGCTTGTGCAAGGACGACCAGTCTGGGTTATGGGCATGCGATTATTGTTGGAAAAATTTCAGTGAAAATGTTTTTTCACTAATTTTGGACGTAAATAATTGTATTTATATATACGTTATATAAATAATTATTTATGGTTTGTGTTCTATGTTGTGAGAGTATCGTAACGAACCAAAAACACGTCCAAAACGGAGCGAAGATGAATGAGATATCGATGCTCGAAGTGGTGTGGTTGGAATGAATTACTAAACTTGGGTGACTCTAGTAGGATGTGTTGCATATTTTTTGCTAGTGCTAACAAATCTTGGTTATAAAAAAAATTGTCATGAACATTATAAAGGTTTTGATTATTACTCATAATTTTGACATTAACATGTCATAAAATTTTGGATGTTTCTCGGGTTAGAACCCGAGTGTATAGTTGTATAAGTTTTGGTTTTATTTTGAGTCTGTTTGATGTTGTTTGGGTTTGCTGTGAGATTTATTTTTGCAGGGATAGATCGCCCCGTCCGCACTCAATCTCCATTCGGGAGGAGTCGTTTCAAATCTTATATTCATGTAAAGGGAACCCAACAGAGTGTTTGTGCAAGCCGCGAATAAAATGCTATACGGTTGCACCAGTGGAAGAACGAAGCTGCACAAAATCATGCTATCATTACCAGCTAAGTCGTTTCCACTTTACTATTTTTATTTTTGAGTCTTTATTTTTATTTTTCGTTGTTTCTTGGTTCACATTGAGGACAATATGTCGTTCAAGTGTGGGGATGGGAAACGTCTTGAGTCTAGTTTAGTTAAGTTTGTTTTTCTTTTATAAAAAGTCAAAAAAACAAAAAAAAATTAAAAATTTTCAAAAATGTCATTTGAATTAGAGTTTCTGCAAACTAAATGGAAGATGCTAGGTATAACTGGATCTGATTTTGTGAATTTAAATGAAATAAATGATAGAAAGCGCATATAATTGGTGATGTTTTGGTAGACCCAGCCAACTTGATAGCTTAAATATCCTGTGTGTGTTGTTTAGAATAATCAAATAATTAAATCATGATATCTTATGGGTTCTCATCTTAGGGGTGTCGGTAATACTAAAACTGTCAATATATGGTGATAGGTGTCACGCTAAGCTAAAATCTAATTGTTTTTTAAATTAATTGGCACACCACTATCTTTTTATGAGAATAAATCCGAGTGTTGGTGACGCCCACAATCCATAATACCATATTCATGAGCTTAATTAATTAGAATACTAAGTTTTGCTTATGTGTTATCATCTGGGATAGCGACTTGGAGAAAACACCACTAAGTGATCTTATGTGCTTAATTGTTAGAACTGTAGTCTATGTGTTACCCTCCGGGATAGTGACTTGGTTGAAACGCCTCTAGATAAAAGTTCAATTATTTGTTAATTTTTAATGCTTATCCATCCATTCGATCCATAAATCATCTTAATTTCTAAAACATGTGAATCTTAGTTTAACGTGGTGAGAAATCTACATGGTTTAACTCGTGCCTAGACATGACCTTGAGACGGGATTAGGTAGAGCTGTAGCTTTTGAGTGTGAGACCCATAGATAAATTGATATGCGTGGTAATATAATATTAAAACACAAACGGGGGCTTGATAGTTGGTGTTGGGTTTAATCGGAACGAAATATCATTTGTTGCATTTTAACGCGTGATTATATCTGTGCTAATGAAATTTATAAGATTGTTAAAGCTATATTTCCAGTTGTGATTCCATTGCAGATTCTTTTTCGATGACGAAAAAAGGTTAAGTGTATGGATGTTTGATGTGTTGCAAAGCACACCTCCATTTCCGTTGTATTTCGTAGCGTTTTAATATAGTTTTAGAGTTGTTTTCAGTCATTTATAGCTGGTACTTAGTTTATATTCGAATTTTGTAGGTTTCGAGAGAAAGCGAGCTAAAGTGACGAACTCATATAAATTGGAAGCTCGAGTTAGTAATCACCGGTTAAAGTCAATATCAAAGAGATTGGAAGACAATTTACCGCAACGAAGAATTAGTTGGGTTACATTATTAATTTTGGACTCATGATAATTAAACGGGTTCAAACAAATGAAAAAAAGTTTAACGGGTTAAAAGAGTTTTATTTGGTCACTCCATTAAAAGCCAAATTATATTATTAGATCAAAAAGCAAGTAGGTTAAAAAATATATTAAGGAATTGCCGTGGGGGAAAAGAGGGAGACGACAATCGGAAGAAATTTTGGTCGGAAAATTTAGATTTTTTGTGCACGCTGATCGAGGCTAGATTCAAGAATTGGTTTGACATATCATTTGTTTGGTTTTCTTGGGAGTTGACGTGGAAAGAAGGCAACATCACAGAAGAATTTTGGTGGCTTTATGTGGGTTACGAACAAGAACAAAAAAAAATAAAGAGAAAAGTCAAAGCACCTCTAATTTGCAAACAGAATCTCGAAAAGAATAGGAAGCAGGTACAGAGGTGAATATTAATCGAAGCAGACAGCTAGGTCAATTATTTTAAGTTTGTAGCTACCTTAACTATTTTATGTTTTACGATAAATAATATTGTTGACTGTTTGAGTTCTGTTTTTCTCATGATTGGCTAGACTTGCTATAGCTACCTAGGTTTGATGAATATTTATTGAGTTTTGGATTTTTATCGGTTTTTGGTTATTATTGAAGGATTAATTCTTTAGTAAAGAATCTTTTAATAATCGGTTGATGTTTGTGCATGCTTGGATTAGATTTATATTTAGTTTTGAATTCCATATGTTACCTGTGAATGTCTTTCAGTTAGGGTTTCATATTAGATCATTGACTTCGTGTTATGATTAGTTTATGGTTTGTTGAATTCGCATTCCATAGGAATTGAAATCGTTTACCTATTTGATCATAGTGTTCTGCCTATCTAGATAGCTGGAAGGTGATAGATAGTCAGGTTATCTTTGGTATTAGGTATCCAGGTGTAAAGACTCTGAAAGGAGGTTTCCCCTAGGGTTCTTAGTATTCTTTGCTATCCCGTGTCAACTCGATTGTTCTTAGATTACCCCTTGCATTCCTTGAGTGTATTGAGATAGTGAGACTGAAAGGTAATCTGTCTATCGGGTACTTTAGTATTGTTGGAGAGACCGAAAGATGATCCAACCAACCAGTGAGCGTTACACACCCCTTAGGGTTTCCTTCTAGGTCACATCTTGAGAATGATCATGGATCCTGTAGGTAGTCTGAGGGTGTAGTATTCATAGATCCTGGTTCCATCATTAGTCTCCTTAACCGATAGAATTCCGAGATTCACACACAGGATTCTTAACCTGGGTAGTGCCTTCCTCATTCTTGAGTCCGTCTAGATACCTTGCTTGATTGTTGGATCTTGTTAGTTAGTTCTATTTAGTTTGTTAGCACTATAACCACAACACAAACCCCCCTCCCATTTAAATCAGTTTCTTAGTTGAGTCAGCGTCTAGTTAGTTATCACTAGTGTCTCTTGGGTTCGATATCCGGACTTTCATTAGACTTTACTGCAGTCGATAGGTACACTTGCCTGTTCTGTGGTCTAGTATTAGGATAGTCTAGAATTATTATTAAAGTGTCTAGGTTAGGTTTTTAGTTAGTTTTTATAGACCATACTAAGCACATCAGCACCAAACGTGACAACTCATGAAATCGAGTCGTGTAAGCCAAGATCTCTGCTCCTTCCCTTTCCAGGTTCCAAAATTCAACCTCAATCCTCTTTATTTCGTTCCGAGGACAGTACTCATCTATCAGCATCTTCTTAAACTCATACCAAGTCAGGTTATCAGTAACCTGTTCTCCCAACGCCTGTATCTGGGAGTTCCACCACGTTGTGGCTTCGTTCTGCAAAGAATAAGCTGCATACTTAACCTTCTGATTATCCAAGCAGTTACTGATATTTATAACAAACTCCATATTTTCTATCCAACGAATAATTCTAACTGCTCCTTCACTACCGTGAAAGTCTAGTGGATTCCCGGCAGAGAAGTCTTTGAAAGTACAGCCGCGGTTACGGTTATCACTATTAATGCCATCTCCAGTACCATCACCAGCTCCTCCGCCAGTTCCATCACCAATGCCACCACTGGCTCCACCGCCAGTGCCACCACTACCAGATACACCACCACCGGCTTCATCGCCAGTGCCACCACTGCCTGCAGCACCACCACCGGTCCCAACTACACTCCTGATTAAACATACAGTGACTTGTGCCACAATAGTAGGTATAGACGCTTCAATTCGTTGATTTATTAATTATGCCATACTCGTCTGAGTATTCTCTGGTTCCGTTTGCTGGGGATCTCTTCTAGGCGGCATTGTCTAAGACAAATATGGACATAAATTTGTTAAGAGATTGAGTAAGTGAAGACACTTGGATAAAATCACTCGAATCGTAGCAAACAAGCCATACATAGAAGACATGACGATAAAGATTTGATCGAGCAATGTACACATAATTCCTAAGGTTCTTTGCAATGCTTCCTAAGGTCATAGTCTAGGTTCGGTCTTGGGCAAACCTAATTTTCTATAACCGGTGCTCTGATACCAAGTCTGTCACACCCCGCCGAAAGCGAAAACACGGAGGTGAGACGAGAGCGATGCATCGAACGCTTAGGCGCAAGAGAATGTTAATGGGTACATTGCAAATTGCATAAAGAACCATTACTAAAACCAAAAGTCAAAGTATGTCATACAATATCCAAATTCAAACAACAAACTGAGGGGTCTATCATACAAACAAAAGCCCAAAGTACAAAACATCCCATAATAAAACCACAAATTCTGAACAAAAGTGAGCCCCCATGAACCTTATCTTCAATTCTGTTTACCTGAAAACATGTTTAAAAAACGGGTCAACTAAATAAATAGTTGGTGAGTTTGCAGGTTTTGCGACTCTATAAAAAGTTTATAAAAATTTAAAAATTAAGTACACATGTATTAGATAACACATTTCCATGAGCCGTAATCAAAGCCTCGACAAAATAAAACAAAGTACCCCATGTGAAAGTCATATGCAAACAACCGCCTAAAAATCGGCTAATTTTGCGCCCAAGTGACCCTACAAGTCTGATTGGCGCGACCAACCATGGGCGGGGGTGTCGACCCAAGTAGTACTACCCAAAATTACCAATGGCTACGCTCAGCTAACTGATTACCCAAAATTGGGGACTTAAATGCATAAAATAAAATAACTCACGTATTCTATGTATCATATAACATGTGACTAAATAAAAATAAAACACCTTTTCCCCAAAAACAGTAAGTAAAAAGGGGCCGCGAAACTCACCTCAATTCCAGCGGTAGTTCCTAACGAGTCCTATATCATATAGATATATTAACATACTGTACCAAGAAATAATCAAGCTTAAACTTAAGTCCCGTTACCAAGTTTCATATAATATAGAGTTTAATTTCACTAATTATTATTAATAAATATTTAACTTTATTAATATTTTTTATTTTACTTAAATCATTAATCAATTGATAATTAGCATCCTGAATTAATCAAAAAAATTAATTAGTCATTTATATTAATATAAATTTTAGTTCCATTAAGTTATTAATTAATTAATAAGATTCCTTTTTGAAAAATAAATAGTTATTATTATTATTATTTAGTCCATTCAAATATGAGTTTAAAGCCTTTAAGTTACTTTTTATATAAAAGTCCACTTTCTTTAGTTTTTATAAAGTTAAAAGTAGAGATTTCAACTTTTGTAAACAAACCATTTATTTAATAATTTTATAAAATCTGAGTTTTACTAATTAAAACTTACTGTTTAGTTTATAAAAAATTATTTTTCCCAATTTTTTATAAACTCATATTATTTAATATTAATATAATATTTAGTTTTATCAATAAATTCATAAAATATTTTATAGAATCCAAAAAAAATCACCAAATTTTAATTATAACATCTACTTATTAAGTAGAAGTTCCAATATTTTTCTTTTGTGATTTTAAATGAGCTTTAGTCCATTTTCTAATCCATGGCTTTAAATACTTTATATAAATTAAAAGTATATCAGTTTAAGTCCAAAATTTTTATAATTTCGTTTTTAACCTTTTTATAATTTATTAAGTCCATATGCAACTTCCCATGATTTTTCAATGTCTAGAATAGTCATTTTAATAATTTACCATCAAATTTAATATTAAATAATTAAATTTATAAATTTATTTTTATAGCACTCCAAGTTTATATTCCTTCATCCAAATCATATACCTACTGTTTTATAACCATCCATATGATTTTTTATATATATTTATAAACAACTTTTTATGATCAAAGTTTAATAATCCACATAAATGACTAGTTTTGGGTTTTATAACCATACTTTTGTTTGGACTAAGATTTTAGATACAGATCTTCAAATAATCGAGCCAAGAACACTTACAAATCAACCTATTATCACATATAATCGTCACATATAGTAGATGGAAGTCGAAATTTAGAACACCTTTAAGTGTGTGTTTTAAAGGTGTAGGTTTTTCAAGTTGGTTTTATGTTGAATCTTTGATTTTAACTTTCTGTTGAGTTATAAAATCTTGTTAGATGATGATTTAAACAACAATCCATGGTTAGAATCCATGGATACAAGTTTTAAAAGTAAAAACTCAAGATTAGGATTTTTTAAAAGTAAAAACTTTAATTTTTATTTAAATGAAGAGATTTAAAAAAAAAAAAAAAAATATGCTTGGTTTCAATTCTAATTTATTAGTTTTAACTTTTTTCATATTTAATTTTGGATTTTTAAATTTAAATTGTGGCGATATATTAAGGAGTTAGATTTTTAAATTTTGAATTTAAAACACGATATATTGTTGAAATTTAAAGTTTATTTATATTTTTTATTTTACTTTAAATGAAAGATTAAATATTAAAATTTAGCGAGATTTTCTGTATAATAGGCGAGACTTAAAAATAATTAATTTAATTTTGATACGTAAATTTAATTACAAGTTAAATATTTGTAAATACGTTACAAAATCAAGGTTAAAGTTTCTACAAAAAAGCTGTTAGAGTTTCAAAAACTAATAAAATTGAGAAACAACGTATGCTAGGAAATCGTTGACCAATTTGATTATCTTCGATTTCTTTGACTCCTTACTTGCTTCAATCAAGTTCACACCGTTTGTGACATTTTTTTAGAACGGTTTTGGCTATTTTGTGTTTTCAGTCATTGAGGAAAAGAAACTATATTATTTGTTGCATTTAGTGGATGTTAAACATGGAAACGTTACCAATACCACGTCAAATGTTGTATACAATGAAGTATTTCAAATTTGTAAATCATCATTGTAAGGTTTGATTTGACATTTAATTTGATGTATTGTAAAAAGTACACCACTTATGAATTGTATTTTCATGTATTTTTTTGATGTTTTGATTACTCTCATCCATATAATCTTAACATTTAATAAAATGAAAAAATTACCAATACAATATCAAATTTATATAAAAAGAGATGTTAAAATATTTATCATTATAATCTTAATGTTTTATCCCGTATAACACATGAGGTTAAAGCTAGTAACCAAATAAAGGTATAAGTTAATTCATGTTAAAAAAAATAGTAACCCTAAACCTTGTGCAACTAGCTAATCGGGTGGGTGTACATAGCCGGAGTGAGCGGTCGTTGGGAACTAGGGCAATAAGTTGAGTCGAATAAACCTTTGGACCGGAGTGTGTTTTTATCACGTATACACACACAACCGAAGTGTTCTTGCGCTCTGTGTTCCGATATGAGTAGTTGGAGGAGCCTGATTTTGAGAATCGGCGAGAAGTCCTCTGAATACGGCGGAGTAATTGATTTCAAAGACCACATTGTAAGTTCATTCTTTCTCCCCGCTTCAATTTCTAAAACCCTAATCGTTTACGATGAACCCTAATTTCATTCTTTATTGCAGGATGCCTGTTTTGGTGCTGTTCGGCGGGAACTAGATCATTCTGAAGACGAAATCTTAACTGTGATTTACTATTTACTATTATTTCGTGATTTTAGGTTTTGTAGACTTATTGAGTAACCTAATTTACATGTGTTGACAGTTTCTTCTCCAATGTTCAGAGCAACTGCCTCACAAGATTCCTCTGTATGGGACTTTGGTAGGCTGTATTTTGCTTTTTTCTTTTTTAATTTCTTGATTATAAACTCTTGATGCCTTCCTGTAAGATTTATTGTCTTCTTTTGCCTTTTGTTTTGGTGTTTAGATTGGGCTATTGAATTTGGAAAATGAGGATTTTGTTAAGAAAATAGTGGAGAGTACTCAAAAGAGTTTGCAGGTGAGTAAGCAAATGTGTCATTGATTGTTTTGTATAAAATAAATATCAACATTCAAGTTCTTGTGTAGTAGCTGGGATTGTACTATGGTAGTGATAAATCTTCTTGACTATTTGCAGGATGCACTTGACACTGGAGATTGCAACAAGATCCGTGTATCAATGCGGTTTCTAACTGTTTTGGTATGTTATTCTTTTATCTTGAGAGGAAAAAACAGTATTAATATGTTGTTTTTAACTATTATAAGTGGTTTATTAGCTGAATTTAATGTGTTTGAAGTTGCAATTAAAAATACAATTTGGCTTAATCACACTTTTTATATGCATATTAGTTGTGCAACAGGTACCATATCACTCTATCATCATATTGTTTTTTTTTGCACTTGTTTCTTGTAGATGTGTAGCAAAGTGATCCAACCAAGCTCGTTAGTGGTGATTTTTGAAACATTATTATCGTCTGCTGCAACCATAGTGGATGATGAAAAAGGAAACCCTTCATGGCAAGCACGTGCTGATTTCTTCATAACTTGTATTCTTTCCTGCCTTCCTTGGGGTGGATCTGAACTTGTTGAGGTACATTTTCTAGTTATGTTTCCTTTTAATTTTAGCAAAAACAAATTCTTTTGGTCACTCTGTTTGATGGCTCTTGATCGTTGCAGCAAATTCCTGAAGAAATTGAAAGAGTTATGGTCGGGATAGAAGCCTATTTAAGTATCAGAAGACATGTGTCTGATGTTGGTCTATCTGTGTTCGAGGATATCAACAAAATCAACAAACTTCATGTTGAACAGGTATTCTATGCAATTCTTATATGACATACACATCGCATGCGTTGTTGTTTCGTAATACCTCTACTCGCTCTGGTGTTCCACTCGCACTTGATTTATGTTCTATAGGATTTTGTGGAAGACTTGTGGAGTCGAATTCAAGATCTCTCCAAGAACAGCTGGAAACTTGAGAGTGGTATTTTCAATAATTCATATACTTAATAAGTTGGCTGCTTTTTTCAGTTTCTATTATAATTGATTTTCCTAAGTTTTGTTAACTGTCTGTTTTCAGTTCCAAGGCCACATCTTTTATATGAAGCGCAGCTAGTAGCTGGGAAATCTCATGATTTTGGACCAATCATCTGTCAGGAGCAATCAGATACCCCTGTGGAACTTTCTAGACTCAATTTTGGTAGACAAAAACACGAGGCAGAATTGAAATATCCTCAGAGAATACGAAGGCTCAATATATTTTCTGCTAGCAAATTTGAGGTACTAAACCAAATATAAAGTTCTTTACACTTCATTATAACTTATAAGCCAGTTAACAGATAATGGTGCTGATTCTTCTCATAAACCTTTTGGTGGCAGGATTTACAGCCTATTGACCGTTTTGTTGTGGAAGAGTATTTATTGGATGTGCTCTTTTATTTAAATGGATGGTTTGTAACTTATTTAAGTTATGTTAAACTTCTTTTTTTTGCTTTGGCTTATTCTTATATCTGTTTATTTGTGCAAAGCTAGTCGAAAGGAATTTGCTGCATGCATGGTTGGTCTACCTGTCCCTTTCAGATATGAATATCTCATGGCCGAAACCATTTTTTCTCAGGTAAAAATCTATAATTCAAATAGTTTTGATGCATAAAACAAATTTTTTTAATTCTTGAATAACAACGAATGTTTTTTTGTCAGCTTCTTTTATTGCCTCAGCCACCATTCAAGCCCATGTATTACACGCTTGTCATAATAGACCTTTGTAAGGTACAATAGCTGCTTTTTACCTGTTACTTTTTCTGGGGTTTTTGATGATTTTTTATTTATAGTTATCTTTTTTTGTAGTCTCTTCCAGGTGCCTTCCCTGCAGTTGTAGCTGGGGCTGTGCGTGCCCTATTTGATAGGATAAGTGAGTTAGATATGGAGTGTAGAACACGTCTCATTCTTTGGTTCTCACACCACTTGTAAGTTTTCACTTATTTATTTAACATATATTTCGTATTTAATACCATTTTATAATTTATCTTGCATAATGATGTTGCAGGTCAAACTTTCAATTCATCTGGCCTTGGGAAGAATGGGCCTATGTCTTGGAGCTTCCAAAATGGGCCCCACAACGTGTATTTGTCCAGGAGGTTCTCGATAGAGAAGTCCGCTTATCATACTGGGACAAAGTGAAGCAGGTAATTTATAAGCATTTTTAAAATTATCTCTGGTTGTTTTTGTTCTCTTCCATTTATTGTATCTTTTAGCAGATGGTGAAAAAGATTTTGATCTTTTTTCTAGATGTGTTAAAATGGGCTGATGAGTAACGGGTCAAAACTAGTCAGGTCAAAACTTTTTACAATAGTTGTATTATTACAATAGTATTTTGACTTTTTTGAACAAAAAGACAGGAGGTTTTATACATTTAAATACACTTCAAGAAATTTCGACTCATCTTACCTATTCAATTCATTTCTCTTTAAGCTGTTTTTATTTTACCCGTTCGACCTGCTTTGTTCTGTATAAGGTCGTAACCCAATTGACCCATTCATAACTCACAAGTAAACAGGTCAAAATTGCAAACTCTTATTTTTGTTTTTGTTTTTGTGCAGAGCATTGAAAGTACTCCAGCTTTGGAGGAGTTGCTTCCTCCAAAAGGTGGTCCCGACTTCAGATACAGTTCAGATGATGGTGATAAAACTGAATATACACTTTCAAAGGAACTTAACAGTATGGTAAAAGGAAGAAAAACTGCACGTGATGTCATAATTTGGCTTGAAGAAAGCGTGACCCCAATCAATGGACTAGATGTTTCTCTAAGAGTAGTTGTTCAAACCCTTTTGGATATTGGATCAAAAAGCTTTACTCATTTGATTACCGTGTTAGAGAGATATGGACAAGTTATTGCCAAAATTTGTCCAAATGAAGAAACACAAATTATGCTAATATCAGAAGTCAGTTCATTTTGGAAAAATAGTGCTCAAACAACTGCCATAACCATTGACAGAATGATGGGTTATCGGCTTATTTCTAATTTAGCTATTGTGAAATGGGTTTTTTCTCCATCAAATATTGACCTATTTCACATCACTGATCGTTTGTGGGAGGTATGCTGATAACATTATTAATCTTTTTATGAACATACTTTATTCTCTTTTTGTTGCTTACTGTTATGCTTGTTCTTTGTATAAACAGATTCTCATAAATGCTCTTAATAAGACGCATAATCGTATTTCTGATCTAAGGAAAGAGATATCTCATTTGAAAAAGAGTGTTGTAAAAGCCGAGCAAATTGCAGCCACGGCTAAAGCTGAGCTGGATAATGCTGAAAATAAGCTTATGCTTGTGGATGGTGAGCCTGTTGTTGGTGAAAATCCAGCTAGGATGAAACGTTTGAAATCAAATGCTGAAAAGACAAAAGAGAACGAGGTGACTACTCGTGAGTCTTTAGAGTCAAAGGAGGCTCTTTTTGAACGAGCCCTTGAAGAAAACGAGGTATTAATTACATATTGCCGTTACGTTTATATGATTTTGATGTTTGTAAAGAGTTATTTTACATGCATAACTCGTCAATAGTATGAGTCATGGAATTTAAAACCCATCTTAGACTACAAGTAGAGTTGGCAAAATGGATGGGCTGGGAAGACCAGCAATTTTGGTTCGGGTCGGTTTATGCTGACCAAACACTTTTTGTCCAAATTTTTTTTGTAATGTACTTAGTGTCAAACGTGATTGCAAAAAAACAAATCTTCTCGGTAATAATCTAATTATTTGGTTAAAATGATTTAGGAGGTTTTATGCATATAAAATACATGTTTGACAACTTTGAGTTTCAACTTGTTTGTCCACCCTTTCAAGCTATTTTCGTAAAAATTAACAAGATAAAACATAACGTGAAACGACCCATTCTTAAGTGAATGGTTCAATTTTGCCACCTTTGACTACGAGTTAATGTATGTCGTCATAAATCTAAATAAACTTTACGTTGCATGTTGACATTTTTTGTCCAAAATTTTTGTTTTTTTATAGAAATAGTTAGTGTCGAATCATTCAATAGTAATCTATTTTTTGAATTTTAGAAGGTTCTACGCATTAGAGATACATGTGGGACAACTTGACTTGTTTGACCCACTTAACCTGTCTCCTTTTAAGCTACTTTTAAAAACAACATTATTTATGCGAAAGAGATAAAATATAATCCGAGCCGACCCGTACAGAAGTAAACGAGTAGTAATTGTTAGGATCAAACATGCAACACATAAACAAGAAAAATAAAGAGAAGATTTACGTGGTTCGGTCAATGTGACCTACATCCACGAGGGCAACTAGGGTTTTCGTTTTATTGAGTGATAATGAATTACAAGTACAAGAGATTAATTTATAGGCATAAATTAGGGTTAGACCTTTAATCAACAAGTTAACTAAACTTGGCCCGCTTCGGGCTAGGGCCGGCTGACCCGAAGCCTACATCCCAACAATCTCCCACTTGGAGGCTTCGAAACACGTTCAACTCCACTTTGTACTTCTGCAAATGAAAACCCCTCTGATCTTCGGTTCTCCCTAGTTACCTCGGTCTCCTCAACATTATTCTTGGAGACCAGCTATGCAAAGCTTCAGCTTATCCAGCGCCACAGATTTAGTAAACATATCTGCTGGATTCTTCGCACCCGAGATATTTTCCAGACTGATTATTCCTTCACTGATCAATTCTCTGACGAAGTGATATCTCATCCCTATGTGCTTCGTCTTTCCATGATAGACTGGATTCTTGGCAAGTTTCACTACACTCTCATTGTCACAGTACAATGAGTAATCAGACTGATGTTTTCCCAATTCTTCAAGAAAAGTCTTCAGCCATACCAACTTTTTACTGGCTTCAGCAACAACCATGTACTTAGCTTTTGTTGTTGATAAAGCCACACTTTTCTGAAGTCTGGACATCCAGCTCATTGTTGTTCCTCCCACCGTAAAGACGTACCCAGTGGTACTTTTAAACGTCCCTTTGCATCCACCCAAATCAGCATCTGTGTAACCTTTCAGAATAGCATTTTTTCCTTTGAAACATAACCCCATTGAAGATGTACCCTTTAAGTACTTGAGCACCTATTTAACACTTTCCCAATATTCTTTTCCCGAATCTGACATAAACCGACTAACAACCCCAACGGCATGAGCAATATCTGGTCGAGCGTAGACCATGGCATACATAAGACTGCCGACCGTTGATGCATATGGGACTTTAGACATCTCTGTTCTTTCATCTTCAGATTTCGGAGACTGATCTTTGGTAAGCTTTAAGTGGCTTCCTAATGGTGTGTTCCTAGGCTTGGTGTTTTCATCATTCATCTTGAATCTCTCTAACACTTTCCCTATGTATTTCTCCTGAGACAGTGTTAAAGAACCATCCTTCTTGTTTCTGGTAATGCTCATCCCAAGTATCTGACTGGCTGGACCCAAGTCTTTTATTTCGAATTCTTTGGACATTTGTTTCTTTAACTTGCTTATTTCTTTCATATCGGACCCTGCAATCAACATATCATCAACATAAAGCAATAATATGATATAAGAGGTGCTGAATTTCTTCAGATAGCAACAATGATCTATCTGGCATCTTTTGAACCCCGACCTCTCCATAAAGTTATCAAACTTTAGGCACCACTGTCTAGGTGCCTGTTTAAGACTGTACAAGCTCTTCTCTTCTTTAGTTTGCAGACCCAATTCTATTTACCAACAACCTGAAAACCCTCAGGTTGTGCCATGTAAATGTCTTCATTGAGATCACCGTGAAGAAAAGCAGTCTTCACGTCTAGCTGCTCTAGGTGTAAACTTTATGCAGCTACAAGACTCGGAACTAATCTGATGGTTGTCATCTTCACCACTGGAGAGAAGATCTCATTGTAATCAACCCATTTCTTCTGTTTAAATCCCTTAACTAAACGAGCTTTGTACCGTTTAGACCCATCATGTTCGTCCTTGACCCCGAAGACCCATTTGTTTTGTAGAGCTCTTTTGTCTGGCGGAAGCTTGACTAAGGCCCATGTTTTGTTCTTATTCAAAGAGCTCATTTCATCCTTCATACCATGCTCCCACTGGAGCGAATCTTTCACCTTTACCGCTTCAGTATGATTCTCTGGTTCACCTTTTTCTGTCAAGAGAATATAATTTACTGAAGGACTGGACTGTATCTGTGAGGCTGTTTAGTGACTCTGGTGGACCTCCTGACCTAATTATTAGACGGGCTAGGATGCTGTGGAGACTGTTCGTCTTCAGACTCTGAACTCCCACTATCAGAAACTCTTAACTCTTCATCATCACCACCGTCTTCAAACTCAGGAGCTGTGTCGACATTAGTATCAGCATCAGGTTCACGACCCGGTTCGGTGTTTCTGGTTTTCAATCTCTACCTCAACATACTCTTTCTGAACCTTTGAGTTTAAATCTTTTCTGTCTTTGTATAATTCAACCTCGTTAAATGTGGCATGCTTGCTTCTGGTTACTTTTCTTCTTTCAAAATCCCAAAGCCTGTAGCCCATTTGATTTGACCCATAGCCAATGAAAGTGTATTTCTTGGCTTTAGCATCCAACTTATCACCATCTTTGTTTAGAACATATGCACTGCACCCGAAAACTTTCAAGTGCTCATATTTGACTGCTACACCCTTTCATTCTTCTTCTGGTACTTTATAGCCCAACGGTAATGAAAGATCACGGTTGATAAGATAGGCAACAGTGTTAATTGTTGAGGAGTGCCTGGAACTGTCTTTATCATTCGAATGCCATGTTCAGCATAGTAATTGACAAACTCTGTGCTGATGTATTCACCTCCGTTGTCCGATTTCAAACATTTTACCTTCAAATCAGTTTCAAGTTCAACAGCAGATTTCCACTTCTTAAAAACATCAAATACTTCAAATTTGTTTTTTCAGAAAGTAAACCCATACCTTGCGAGTAGCATCGTCTATGAAAGTCACATAATATCTCGAGCCACCCAAGGATAAAACTGGTGTTGGTCCAAAAACATCTGAATGAATAAGCTCCAATTTCTGAGCTTTAAGTGTCTTGCTAGTCTTCACAAACGATACCTTCTTTTTATTCCCGAGAACACAGGGTTCACAGAACTTGGACTCAACCAGTTTTAACTCTAGAAGCTTTCCCTTGGCGACAAGCATCTTCATCCCTTTCTCACTCATGTGACCGAGTCGTTGATGCCATAAACTAGAAGGACTCGGTCCACTGGTTACTGCATTAACACCATTTGCTGGTATCTCGGCCATATACAACGTACCTCGTTTCTTTCCTCTAGCAATTACGAAGTTACCCTTGATCACTTTCCATTGTCCACCCCAAAAGGAACATCTAAGCCTTGGTCATCCAACTGACCAACATAGATCAATTTTCTTCTCAGATTTGGAATCACCCTGACATTCAATGTCCAAGTAGTTCCCATGGAGGTCTTTAAGTTCACGTCACCAATTCCTGTAATATTAAGTATCTGGTCATCAGCTAAACGAACCTTACCGTGATTACCTGTTCGTAGATTTCTGACCATATCTGGGCATGTGACAGCGTGAAAAGATGCACCTTAATCCATGATCCAGGATTCCATAGATCTCTCAACACAACAAATGAGAGTTTCTCCATCTGATTCTTCGGCTGCCACATTGTTAACTTGCTTCTTTACGGTTGGTGGTTTAGGGCATTGGTTTCTAAAATGCCATTTTTCTTTGCAATTCCAACATTTAATGTTGGCCCTCGGTTTTGATTGACACATCTTTCTAGACTTGGATCTGCCTATGTTCCTCCCTTTCTCATTCTTCCTTCCCCTTGATTCAGTGCTTAACAAGGAGTTTGATGATTCTCCCGTGCTTCTCCTTCTAGAATCTTCATTCATAATCAATTCACGAACTTTGCTGAAAGTTAACGCATCAGAATCGACTGAACTGGTGACAACAGTGATTGTTCCTGACCAGCTGTTAGGCAATGAAGATAAGAGTAAGCAAGCTTGCAATTCATCATCAATTTTGAATTTTACTGACGCTAAACGTCTCAAATGAGAGTTAAAGAGATTGATGTGATCAGCGACAGAACCTCCCTCTTTCATACGTGTATTAACCAACTCCCGAATCAGAAACACCTTGTTTGCTGCTGAAGGCTTCTCGTACATGTTCGACAACGCCTCCATGATTCCACGTGATGTGGTTTCATCCATAGTTGTCAAAGGCGCAAGGCGCACTCAAGGCGCAAAGGGTGAGCCTCGGGCGTAGGCGTAAGGCGCTTAAAAAGCGAGGGCCTGAGATAAGCAAGGCACATAACACAAATATACCATTTTTGGGGTTTTAGACATGTTTTATGCTTGTTTAGGGCTAGTTTACGCTAGTTGCGGGCCATTTTTTAATTGTTAAGACCAGTTTGCCCGGAATTTGTACAACTTTAAGGATTTGGCAGGAATCTCACTTGTATCCGACCGGAATCTAGCCGGAATCTCACTCGAATGTGGCCGGAGGGCCTGGGTTGCAGCAAGGCGCTTTTCCTGCGCCTCGCCTCGCCTGAAGGCCTAGGCGCACGCCCGAAGGGCTTTTGACCTATGCAGTTAATGTGAAAAAATATCGGTTATCGGTCAAGGACCGATATCTGAGATATCGGTAATTTTTATATCATGCATGAACTTATATATATATATATTATATAATATTAATTGTCAAATCAAAAGTCAAAAACATAAAAGATATCTCTATTTGGACATTTTGGGGCGGTGTTGGCATCAGACGACATTGTATTAGTGGGGTTTACAGGTGCATGTGAAGATGGAGTTGTTGGACCATCCATTATCAATTTATCAAATCTGTAAACATGAGTTTTTTGTATCATTATACACACATATATAAAATGATGAACATATCATATCAACATAGAAAGATTACTGTAACTGGATTTTATCAAAGAAAAGCTACTGTAACTGAATTTTATCAAAGAAAAGATCATTTCAGCTGTTATATCTAGTTATCTACTGTAGGTTGTAGCTGAATTAGTGAATTATATCAAATAAACCAACTAATGTAACTGAATTTTATCAAAGAAAAGCAGGTCAGTGACTTGGAGTTGATTGTAACTGAACGTACCTTGTGAGTTTCTGCAAATTAGGGCTGTGAAGCAGGTCATCAGCTTGTAGTTGTCGATCGATTGCAGCTTGGAGTTGTCGATTGATGATTGCAGGTCAGCTTGGTGCTCCGATTGAAGGAGAAAGTGGGATAGCAGGTCAGCTTGGTGTCGATTGATCGATTGAAGGAGGGCCGATTGTAGTTAGGGCATAAATCGATGGGTTTTTGGACTATTGGGCTCTTGGGCCAACCTTTTTTAAACGAGACCGGGCTTTGGTGGGGCAAAAACACATTAAAAAGGGCCAGATCAACAAAACCGATATTATCGGTATTTTGACCGATATATTGAACCTTCTTTATCGGCGATATATCGGTAAATATCGTCGATGTTATCGCCACCGATATTTGGACCGATATTTGGTTAAACCACCGATATCCGAGATATCACCGAGATATCGGTGGCATCGACTGCATAGCTTTTGACAACATAGGTTTCATCTAGGATGTTGTATGCAACATTCATAGACAGAGCAAGCCTAATCGTTGACTTAGCCTTTTTGTCAAGAGCTAACCATGCTGGTGTTATTAGTGCGGGCGGTGCTTCTAATACCGAATCTAGATCCTTCTGTATTAGCAAATCCGTGATTTGCATTCTCCACCATCCAAAGTTCTGCCCGTCAAACTTCTCTATCTTTGTCTTTCCTTCCTCAGCCATTATCCAACTACAAATGCTTAACGATCGAGTCAAAACTGGAATAGTGTTCGAACACAACTTTGGCCGGCTGCCTGAACTTGAGTGTTGTTCTATCGCACACTACCCGTGTAATCAGTTCCAAAAAAAACCAAAAAACAAAGAGTCGATAACGCATCTGAGTAACTTAGACCAAAAAATCAACCAAAAAAAAAACTGACCAGTTCTGAAAAACGCAGTAGGCTGTCCCAGGAAAAAAAACTGGCTGGAATTTTTTTTTCCGGCGGCGGCGGAACCCTGTTGCCCAGAGAACTCTGCTACAGCAGTAGCAGTGGTCGACGGCTGATGACGGCTGCTGTTAAGAGGCTGAAACCCTAATTAGGGTTTGCAGCAAGAGGGGGCTGACGGCTGAAAAGGCTGGAGGCTGTTCTTGTGTGCTGATCAAGAGCCTAAGCTCTGATACCAGTTGTTAGGATCAAACACGCAACACACAAACAAGAAAAATAAAGAGAGAAGATTTACGTGGTTCGGTCAATGTGACCTACATCCACGGGGCAACTAGGGTTTTCGTTTTATTGAGTGATAATGAATTACAAGTACAAGAGATTAATTTATAGGCACCTCTGACTAGGGCTAGGGCCGGCTGACCCGAAGCCTACATCCCAACAGTAATTGCCACCTCTGACTATGTGTATAGCCATAAATCATAAACTAAGTATATGTTTCCTGTGTAGGCCTTGTTTCTGTCTTTATACAAAAATTTCTCCACTGTTTTGATGGAACGCCTCCATGAAACATTTGGAGAGAAAACCTTGGACCACGTGGGTGGTGATTCAGAAGCAATGGCTGTTGATGAAGAAGACACTTCTGCAATGGATATGGATAAAGAAAATGGAAATTCCAAGAGGTATTTCACTAGCATTACTTCCACTTAATTGTCACGTGTCAAAATTTTGTTAATAATTTCATCTTTTCACTATAAATTTTGTAGCAACGTCGGATATACCATTGGGGAGAAAGAACAATGGTGTTTGTCAACTCTGGGTTATGTCAAGGCCTTTTCAAGGCAATACGCCTCTGAGGTTTGTTCCATGGTTTTTTTTGTTTTTATTATTTTTTTAATTCAAACATAGATATTTTGGGGGATAAAATAATGAAAGAATAACCAAGTTTCAACATTGTTCCAATAAAGTCACTCACACCCTTTTAACTATAAAGCCATTCAAGTTTCATTTATTGTTCTGTTGTTGTGAATCTTTTTTTAAATGTTCAAATTTTTTAAAATTAAGCGACTTAAATGGAACAATTATGAAACTTGATTACTATTTAGTGATTATTTTTTGTCAACTTTACTTAAAACCGAACATCTATGAAATTTGGTTATTATTTAGCTTCACAGTTACCTCCCACTTTAGGTTAAACTTGAAAAAAATAATCACTAAATAGTAACCAAGTTTCATATATGTTCCATTTAGGTCAATTTTAAAATTTTTAACATTTATAATAATTTCACAACAATGGAACAATTGAGTGGTTGATTGTTATTAGAAAAAAGTGTTAGTGACTTCAGAGGAACACCGAAGAAACTTGGTTACTATTGGGTGGAACATTCCCATAATTTGGAGATCAAAATAGGAAAGCACAATGAGTTAAAATGATATAAAGCCATCAAGAACATTTTCTTGCACATTTATCAACCAAAAACTTCAAATTTTAATTGCATCTTAAGTAATGAAGTTTTGTTGTTGAACAGATATGGCCACACATGGTTAAGTTAGAGGAGGAAGTAGTAACAGAAAGTGTTCATCCTCTGTTCAGAAAAGCAGTTTATTCTGGTTTGCGCCTGCACGCCGATCAATGATTTGAACTATCTTTTTTGTTGTTTTTACATAAAGTTTTTTTAACTTTTTGGAAATGAGTTGCAAATTCTGTAGTCAGGTTGGTTGAACCAAATATTTGTATGAGTGTAGGGTACAAGTTTATTTAACATGTGGAAGGTTGCTGCAACAACTACTATGTGTGTAGAGTACAAAGTCCATGGATATTGTCAATTTTTATTCAACTTATTTTATGCTGTGGTAGATGATGCAATTTCTGACTTTATTATAAGCACATATTTTAATATTGTTCATTTTCTTATAAATATATGCTTTGGCACTTTTTTTAACTGTTAAATGGTTATAAAGTTTTTTATTTAATATATCATACTTAGGGGAAGGTTCCGCTAAGAAGTGGTTTTTCGCTAAGAAAACGCTAAGAAGTGGGTCAAACGAACAATATTTAAGCTCATTCGAGCGGCGTTGGAACCGTCTCATCGAACTCTAATCCGGACCCAAAAACCTAAACCTCCCTCCACCCGCACCCCCAAAAACCTAAACCTCCCCTCCAACCCCACCCCGAAAAGCCTAAAACCATCACCCCCACCCCTCAAAAACCTAAACCCCCCCACCCCACCCCCCCAAAAACCTAAACCCACCCCCAAAAACCTAAACCCCCACCTCAAAAAAAAACCAAAAACCTAAACCCTAAAAGTTAAAATCTAAGGCTAAAATCATAAAATTCAACGCTAAGATCTAAACCCTAAAAGCTAAGATGGTAGAGTTCGACGATACGGTTCCAACGCCGCTGGAATGAGCTCAATCCGAGTTTGTTTGATATCGTTTCTTAATGTTTTTGTCACTTCTTAGAGTTCTTAGCCGAAAACTTCTTATTTGATCCTTCCCCATCATACTTATATCTAGCTTAAACATGATTTATAAGCAACTAAATCTCTAAACTTAAAAAAATAACTATTAAGTTTTACTTTATCAGTGTTTAAGTTCATAAGTTTTAACAAACTAATCATAGTAAAACATATACTTTAAAATAAATAAATAAAAACTTTTTAAGTGTTGAACTAATAATAACTTGATTGTTTCTTCATAAAAAAATAGGTATGGCTTTTTCAAAGATACCATTATTTTTCTAAGCCAATATTGTCGATAAACCCAACACTTCATTGTTGGTGTTACCAGCTGATGGTGCTGGAAACTAGGGCACAGCAAAGGTCTGGGCATAATACCATTGTTGCTGTAACCTACAACCAGAAAAGGTTTATTATCAGAGTTGGCTAAATGTAATGCTTATTATATCCGTGTTTATAAAAATCGCTAAGTGCTAGTCGGGCGGTGGGGTACCGACTAACGATTAATCGGATTGGTATTTTTATATGTAATTTTCAAGTTTATATGTATATATATACATTTTTATAGGTAATTTTCAAGTTTATATGTATATATACACATTTTTATATGTAATTTTTAAAATTATATACAATTTTTCAAAAGTCGTCGGAATTTACAAAAACTCGCCGGAACACCTTTTTTTGGCCGGATTTTGGCCGACTAGGACCGATTTCCGATTAATTGGTTGATTTGCTCAAAATTACAAGGTATTTTATCGATGTGATTTGATTTTATATGTATACGGACGTACAACATATGTATACGGGTGTATACATACGTCAGTGAGAAAGGGGTACGCTTAGCACAACCAATTATTATTATTAATTATTTATTTATTTATTATTAGAGTAAGCATAGGCCACCTAATAGTGTCTCATTGATTGTTGGCCGACTCACCAAATGATACGACTTTATTACAAACACCACACACCTCTTTCAAATACACACAGTTGCAGTATCTTCTGCACCTTCTTTTACTATTTGCTACTCACCTCAAAACGATTTATAAAATTTACCAACAAATTTATACGACTTCGCTTAAACGATCCCCAATCGTTCTTCGATGTGTAGGTCCCGGTTAACAAAAATAAAACCCAAAAAATGTAAACATCAAACAATGTATACGCGAGTTTCAACTAATTTAACAAACACACGTCGCGACAATTTACATTAAAGTAATATTTTTTTCCCATAAAGATTCAACTTTTAGTGCCTGATAGCTACATCAAAGTGTGAACCTTAACCTTAGCTAGCTTACCTTGTATGCGCCATGCGGGGCCGGGTTTGACAATGGTTAAGATTATAAGATACCAGATGCCTGCCTGCAGATTTTGATCAATATATAACCCCAACTCTTTTGTCTCACTTTCCTGTTCCATTGCATAAATTTCCAATCTTTTGATTGAACCCTCATAACAACCCTCAAAAGTTACAAGCACGCCCGAAAAAGAACAAATCTTTATGGACCCAATTAACCATTTTGGGTTCTTGTACGACAATAGTCATCAACACTTACCAATTCGCAAGTTTTCACAGGCAGCCCGTGTTGAACAGCACCAGTTCCTATCAGATGATCATTCGTCGTGGGAGATGCTGCATCATCATCTTGATGATCATCTTTATCCATCTGAGATAACTGATTCTGTAGATTCCATAGAGTACCAATTTGTTGATACCTTCTTTAACGTAGATCATTACCATGACGTTGACTTTGACCTTGATGTTGACCTTGACCAAAACACTTTCTTGATGCCTGATGATAACACAGATGTACCTATGATGATCCAAGGGCCAGATCATGATTATGATCATGATCAAGGTCAAGATCAGATGAATGTGAATGGTGTAGATGATGGGCTCCAACTGGTGCACTTGCTATTGGCATGTGCAGAGGCTGTGGGTTGCAGGGACACTCGATTAGCCGAATCAGTTCTTTCCCAAATCTGGTACTCAGCAAACCAGTTTGGTGATTCGTTACAACGCGTATCATATTATTTCGCGATGGGTTTAAAATCAAGATTATCCCTTTTGCAAACCAACATCAGGGGAGTGACCCTTCCTCCAGAGGTCACTCGTGAAGAAAGAATCGAAGCTTTTCACTTACTTCACCAAACCACACCACACATTGAGTTTGGATTCATAGCTGCAAATGAAGCCATAGTTCAAGCGGCTCAGGGGGCGGTCCATTTTCACATTCTTGATCTGGGAATGGATCACATGTTGCAGTGGCGGTCCCTAATAAGAATCCTAGCTTCAAGTTCAAGTTCAAGATCAAACACATGTCAACAAGTCTCACCAAAACTCATCCGGTCTATCAGGATCACTGGTGTTTTAGGAAACCGGGTTGATATGGTTGAGCTGGAAACCAACATGGAGGCGTTGGTGGCGGAAGCGGATTCTCTCGGGGTTGAATTACGGTTCCGCCTGATCGCGGGACCGGCCACCCCGGAAATGTTGACCAGGGAGAATTTAAGATTAAAAGGAGGTGAAACATTGTTTGTAAACAGCATGCTTCACCTGCATACATATGTGAAGGAAAGCAGAGGATCACTAAAAACTATACTTCAGTTGATCAAGAAGTTGGGACCCACATTGTTAACGGTGGCGGAACAGGACGCGAACCATAACGGGCCGTTCTTTCTGGGGCGGTTTCTCGAATCTTTACATTACTACTCTGCTATATTTGATTCACTGGAGGCTAGTATGGCGAGAAGTAGTATTGAAAGGATGAAAATAGAGAGGAACCACTTTGCAGAGGAGATAAGGAGCATAGTGGCGTATGAGGGAACAGAGAGGGTGGAGCGGCATGAGAGGGCGGATCAATGGAAGCGGCAGCTAGGCAGGGCGGGGTTTCAGGTGGTGGCCGGAATGAAGGACCACCAAGCAACTATGATGAGGAGTTTGAGGAGTGGTGATGGATATACAGTTGGGAATGATCAGAAAGGGTGTGTGTTGCTTGGCTGGAAAGGGAGGCCAATAATGCTTGCCGCCGCCTGGCAACCGAGCTCTCCAGCCTCCTCCTCCTCCTCCTAGTCCCACCGGCTACCACCAGTCCATTGCATCCTTTTCTTTTCCTTTTAATGGACAAATTAGTCCACATTCTTATGTACTAAAGATGAATTATTTACTTAAAAAAATTTCTCGTTTATCATCTTTACATTATGAACGTATTCATTTAAGTCTAATACGCGAGTTGCATCATTTCTTGAGTTAGTTCGCTCTTATGCTTGAGGTTCATGTCCTCTTACTTGTAAACCTGGTTTTAGGTACTTTGTTGATGATTTATCTCGGCTTTATTTCATGAGAAACCTTTGTAAAGTGTTTTCTCATTTTTGCTAATTTGTCATAGTGTTGATACCTACTACAAGTAATTTTTATTAAAATTAAACAATTTAATGTTCTATCAAAACCATGCGTAGGGAAAATGCTAAGAGAACATATGTGAGTTTAACATGGTATTCTTCATGAGTCATCGTGTGTTGACACACTTGCCCAAAATGTCGTTTGTCTTTCGTGACGGTAATATTGCGTTCTCAGTTATATTTTCTCGATTTCGTATCTATTCCTAAAAGCAATGGTGCAACTATGGCCGATCCTGGATGGTGCCTTGCTATGATCGAGGAGATGGAGACTCTTGACCATGATATATGGAGGATGATAGTAGATAATGGGTGTTTACAGTACAAGTTAATCCCAACGCCGCGTGGATTTGCTGCTCGGGAAGAGTCTTGGAATGTATGCAAATTACGAAAATCCAAAATCAATCTCCCCATGCCTGGTTTGAGAAATTACACTACCTTACCATTACTCGTCTTGATATTGTCTTATTATCTTCTCAGTAAGTGTGTAAGTGTTGTAAGTCGGTTCGTGTATTCCCCAAGGACCTCACACTAGAATGCAAGTGTACACAAGATTGTGGTATCCTATAACAAAAACGTGGCCATCACATCTAGAACACATGCCGACTACAACAAAGATCCTACAAGCAAGTGTTCTACTATCATATCAGGTAGTGTGTCCTTGTTGAGGGTAATCTTGGTTCTTGGAGAAGTAAAAAACAAAATGTAGTGTCATGCTCTAGTGCCGACCTCTGGTTGAATCATAACGACTTACTTCAATATTGACTCTATCTCCTGGCAATATTCGTATAAAACTACGAATCCGCCCTAATCCAAGGCTCAAACTACTACTTGTGAACTCACTTGGCTATGAAATCTACTCGGTGAAATTGGATTTCCTAAAACTAAACCTATAAGCTTATGGTGCGATAATAAGGCAGCTATTCACATTGCAAACACTCATATATTTCACAAAAGAAGTAATAATGATAATAATAATAATTTGGGTTTAAGCATGATAAAAGTATACCATGTTTGTATATTTAACAGGTAACAAGCAATCTAAGATGTCTTGTGAGCATGGGCTTTATTTTGGTAGGCTGCAGACATCACACGCAATTGATTTGTTATTTCAGTGAAGGATGGCCTCACCACAGGATCTGGGGCCCAGCACTGCTCCATCAGCCTTCTCCAATCAGGATCGCAATCACTTGGAATCGTCGGTCTGAGTGTGTTATTCACAATGCCACCTGTAATAAAAATCAATCATTAGTGTCATACAAGAAATCCATTCCTGGAAGTGGTAACATTGACCCGCTATTTGGGTTATGTTTCATCTCTAACCCGATCAAATGGGTCGAAAGTCATCAAACATGTATTTTAGACGCACCCAACATCCTAAACCACTTTTTTCAAAAGATTAGATTAATATTTCTATTTTTTAATAATAAAGTTTCTTTAAGGGACGTTGACATGTAATAACTACTTTCACATATATACCCTTCTATGCAATATATTTTTTGGTACACACTAAGGGGTTGTTTGGTTCATTAAGAGCTGGACCATTAAGAGCTCTGAATGGTTCAGCATGGTTTCTATGCTGAACCATTAAGAGGCTGGATGAACTATTAAGAGGCTGAGAAAATCTGAAACAAACACCCCCTACCTCTGACCGATTCAGAGGTAGCCTCTTAATGGAACCATTAAGAGGCTATCAAACAGCCCCAAGTCATTGTACTTGTATAAAAAGTATTCCAATTTGGTACCTTTTTGCCATTAAAAAGAAGAGAAAAAACCCGGGTAAAATGCTGACTTGGAGGTTTGACGCTGACATTTTTATTAAAACAGTTGCTGATGTGGCATTTTTTAAGAACAATTGCTGACGTGGTATTTTTCATTTAATATGGTTTTTGACATGGAATTTTGTTATTTAAGTTAAATCTTTATAATGACCTTTTATGATTTTTAATATTATTATTATTATTATATGATGCTAGATCTATCAAGTCAACTAAGTTAATATATATAGAGAGAGGTAGCAAAATGGGTGGTATGGGGAACGAGTCAACCGGGTCAGATTGGGTTGACTCGCAAATACTTATTTGTCCAATTTTATAAATAATTAAGGCATTAATTATGATTACAAAGCAATATTAAGACGATAATCTAAAATTTTGAATTATAAGAATTCAAAAGTTGCATGCATTAAAAATAGGCAATGAACGTATTTGACCTGTTTCTCTTTTAGCTAATTTTTTATTAGACTCGTTTGAGATGAAATGCAGCCATTCAACCCGTTTATAAGTAACGGGGTCGAGATTGCCACCTTTAAATATTATCTAAAGATAGTAAAATAAGCGATTAAAGCTAAAAAAAATCACAAGAAATCACACAATGCCCACCTATGATTGCACCATAGTGCATGTTAGCATACGGCTCCTCACGAGTAAGAATCTCCCATAACACGATCCCAAAAGAGAAAACATCAACCTGTTACATTGCAAAACAAAACAAACAGATAACATTAAAAAACAATTTTTTTTTTATGTTTACATAAAATATACAAATGAGGCCGCAGAGGGGTATTTTTGCCTTTTCAGAAACTTTATTGCTGCCACCATTCAGCAGCTCTGGAGCCATCCATGGCAGGGTTCCCCTGACTCCACCTGAAACCAAAGTGTTCCTCTTGATTTTTGACAGCCCAAAATCACCTACCTGCGTACTCATGGAGTTAAAGTGTCATTCAACAATAAAAAAGACCCAACTAAATACATTATGCATAATATTTCATGTGATAACCTTGCATATAGGGCGTGAAGAATCCTTCATGTTCACAAGAAGATTGTCACATTTTAAATCAAAATGCACAATGTTCTTGGAGTGTAAATACTCCATTCCAAAGGCTGTATCCATTGCAATTATAAGCCTCTTGCGGTGATCAAGATGCCTAAAAATTACATATTTGTTAAATGAAAATATATAAATCTTACAAAACTAAAAGATGTAATTATAATATTTTTGTATTGACAAGTATTACCTATCTTTACGAAGTAAGACATGCCTTAGAGAGCCATCAACCATGAACTCTGTGACAGTAGCTAATGTTCCATCTGGCCCATCTTGTACTACACCATAAAAGGCCATTACATTTGGATGATGAAGCTTTGAGAGAATTACAGCTTCCCGCCAGAACTCTACTGTCTAGAATTTAAAAAAGAAAAAAAGAACAAAAAAACCTTGAATCTAAGATGAAAATTGTAATCATGAGATTATAATGTGAAAAAAGTTTACGGTTAATTAGTAAAAAATGTATTGAAGAATGAAAAACTGATAACAGTTGGCTTGTAAACTAAGACCATTAAGCATGACTGCTATATCCAACTTCCTTTAAAAAAAACTGTAACCAGTTAGGGGTGTTTGGATGTGTGCGTCGAAAGTGATTATGTCCTTCTGAAAAATCAGACTCCAACAATTAGTTGTAATAAAATGGATTGTAGCCTTGTAGGATGTGCTTTTGTTGTCTGAAGTTGTAACAATCAGATAATCATTTGTGTTGAGTACTTGACAAATTCTGATTATGTAAGAAATTTGTAGAAACACAAGAAAACAAAAAATATATGATGTGTTATTGATTAGAGATCTAAACAAGTAAATTTATAGACATAGGAAACCAATCCCAATTGTTATCTAAATCCTATTCTTTCGTAATCTAAGTTTATCAAGAATAATGATTAAATCATAAAAAAGTAACTAATACTTAACTGGAGGGAGGTTCTAATGAAAACCATTAAACAGTTAGGAACTAAAGGAACCGCTTTTTAGCCCTTGGATTATATTTTAATGGATTGTTTAGATCTCCCTCTCTTTTGTATCTTCCACTCCATGAATCTCTACAGTTCCCTCCTTTTGTTTGTTTCTATTAGACTAGGATATATTCTGTAGTCACTGTAAATGTTTATATAGCCTAAGGTGGTAAACCGTAAATATTGTATCTATATATGTTACATTAATGAGGAAGGGAAAATTGATTTTGGCCATACGTTCTAATTGTTGGGTTATGAAGGCTTTGGTCAGGCCGGGCGGGCTCGGGCCTGGGCCTAATTGCGGCTGGGCTTGTTTGCGACTGGAACATAGGGCAGCCGTCCCTAGGGTTGCTGTGTTCCTATTATTTCTTGTAGCCTAAGTAGTTGCCTAATTTATTAACCATAATCTAGTATTATAAATACCCCTATGATGTAATTGTATTTCTTGACCACGAGTGGTGGATCGTCTTCTGAGTTATTTCATGTTGGCAGAGGAAGGGAGAATAACAAGAGCAGTGGGAGTCGGGGGAGGAGTTCGTCTAGAACTCGGAAGAATGTGAAGTGCTGGAGCTGCAATGAAATTGGACATATGAAAAGTCAATGTCCAGGAAAGAAAAAGGAAGAATATGGGAAGAAGGAAGTGAATAGTGTGGAAGCAGAGGTAGAGTCTGATGATTCAGTGGGTTGTTGTGTAGAGTCTGCCATTGATTCTTGGGTTATGGATTCTGGATCTTCATTTCACGCCATACACGGCAGGGATCCACGTCTGGTTATTGTGTTTACTTGGGAGACAACCTTATTTCTTGGTCCTCCAAACGACAGTCCACCATATCTTGTTCCAGTGCAGAGGCCGAATACCGGGGTGTTGCCAATGTTGTTGCAAAAATTTGTTGGATTCGAAACTTACTTCTTGAATTGGTTCTCATCCACAACGCACTTCTCTAGTCTATTGTGATAATATTAGTGCTATCTAGATGTCCGACAACCCTGTTCAACATCAACGCACTAAGCACATTGAGATAGACATTCACTTTATTCGTGAAAAAGTGCAGCGGGTTCAGATACGTGTCCAACATGTTCCTTCTCGATACAATTTCGCATACATCTTCACAAAGGGTTTACCAAGAATTCTCTTCACCGACTTTCGTTCTAGTCTAAGCATCTGAAATCCTCCTCTGTAGACTGCGGGGGTATATTAGACTAGGATATGTTCTGTAATCATTGTAAATGTTAATATAGCCTAAGGTGGTAAACCGTAAATATTGTATCTATATATGTTACATTAATGAGAAGGGAAAGTTGATTTTGGCCATACGTTCAATTAGTTTCATGAGCAAAGGTTAAAAAGTGGTTCCTTTAGTTGCTAATTATTTAATGGTTCTCATTTGAACTCACCCCTACTTAACTACACTTAACTAAAACTAATGGTTATCAATAATTAGAGAAAATCAAGAAACACAAACTCTAACAACTTTTTTTTAATAACTCATGTGCTATACCTACCTACAATGCATCTATGTGGCTATGTCTAACTTGAACCCTTGATCACTTGGGAAGGGGCGCCTTAAATACACCAAGGATACTGCTAGGCCAAAGGTCTGTTGGTCTCCAACAAAATTAATAGATAAAATGACTTAAAAAACTTTCTTTTGAAAAAAGGGACATTTGTGAGATGCGAGTCAAAGTCCCTCAGTTTAGTTTAAAAGAATGGATAATTAGGTAAATCCTTTTATCCAAACATCACAAACTGATCATTGCAACTTGTAGTTACAATACTAATTATACTAGATAGTTAGTTTCAAAACCCAAATCCAAACACCCACATAGTGAGGTTCAGTTGTTACAAGATGTAAATGATGCTTACTAATCTCTCTTGCTCAGATGACCGGCCAGCAAAGCAGCTTTTTTTTATGCGTTTAATTGCAACATCTGTTCCCCTCCATTTTCCATGGTACACGGTACCAAAAGTACCAGCACCAAGTTCCTTTAATTCTTCAAGATCTTCATTTCTTATAATCTGCAGCAACAACCACATAAAACTACATTAATCTTTCAAAGCCTTAATTTTTTAATATTACAGTTGATGTCATTTTAACAACTTTGATGTGGGTTATACCTGTAGAGAACTAATATCATGATCACCTAGAGAGAGATCAATAGAAGGTAGCCCATCATTCCTTGTTTCAACCTACATGCATCAATTTGACCAAAGGACCATTTTAGTTCAGTAAAACAGGTTCAATCTACCCTAGCAACTAAAGGTGGCATTTTTTGTTAGGATCAAACACGCAACCAGTGTTGTAAAAATCGGGCTAGGCGGCCATTTAATTTGTAATTTTGAGCTAGGCGGACCATTAATCGGAATCGGTCCTAGGCGGGCCTAGGCGGCCATATTGCGGCGAAAATTCCGGCAAAAACCTGAAAATTTCAGCCAAATTCCGGCGAAAACCTTGGATTTTCCAGCCAAACCCTTCAAATTCCAGCCAAATAAGTGTATAAATATTTAAAAATGAACATTTTTATAAAAATTACATATAAAAATGTGTGTATATATATAAAAAACTGAAAATTACATATAAAAATTCCAATCAGATTAATCCCGCCTAGGCCTCGATTAATCCCGCCTAGGCCCCACCCCACCGCCCGCCTAGCGCCTAGCGATTTTTCCAACCATGCACGCAACACACAAACAGAAAAGTAAACGACACAAGAATTCACGTGGTTCAGTCAATATGACCTACATCCACGGGGGCAACTAGGGTTTTCGTTTTATTGAGGCGTTCATAAATTACAAGTACAAGAGATAAATTAGGGTTAGAACCCTTAATCAACAAGTTAACTAAACTGGGCCCTCTTAGGGGCCTAGGACCTGTTCTGGACCGAAGCCTACACTCCAACATTTTCGAGCTATTTACTTACGTATGGTTGATTTGAGTTATTTTTTCAAAATATCTACCAGGTCAAATAAAATATATAGCTAAAAAGGGAACTGGTCAAATAGGTTGAAAGTTGCATGAAGTGTATTTTTAATGTATACAACCTCCTAAATAACTTTACTCAAAAGATATCAATTACAATTGCAATAGTACCTTCTTTTGTAATCACACTTAATGCATTAATTATCCAGGGATAATGTATAAATAGGCCGCCCAAAAATTCAAAAGGTTTACACCAAGGCCACCCAAATAGTAAACCAACATTACAGGTCACCCAAGTATCGATTATGTTTTGGTTTATGCCAACTCTGGCGACAAACTTGCCGGATGACGAAAATGCCCTCAAATTGAAACATGAACTTGCCATTTTAGGGTTAATGCAGTTATTACACATTTATGTTATTATTTGGTACTATTTTATTCTATTTTACAGTTAGGGGCAATTTTGTCTTTTTACAATTTCCCAGCTAGTTTTAAGCTGGAATTGGCATAACCGAAACAAAACTGATACTTGGGTGGGTTTGGGTGGCCTAAAATGCTGTTTTTAAATTCAGGTGGCCATAGTGTAACCTGTTCAATACTTGTGCGACCTATGCATACATTATCCTGGTTATATTACAATTTATTTTTAAAAAGGTGAAAAAATGTGTTTTCAGTTCAACCTTACCCAACCCATCCGACCCACCCATCTTGCCACCTCTACTAACAATGATAAAGAAGTACCTCGTACTCTGAGTATGTCATTCTCAAGTTTTCTGCCAGATCATCAAGCTGCATGCCATCACTGTTTTCCATCTGTGATGGATTGTAACGTGGTTGCATAGATGTGGATTCAAAACCATGAATTTCTTTTTCTTCATCTTCAATAAAAGTATTGTGGGAATCCACGTCAGCAGGAAACTGTGAAACGTTATATCCCACAGAGGTTTCTTCTTGAGCATTCTGAAATTTAGATAGAAACATAAGGTGGTCTTGGTCGATAAGAGAAACATCCTTATTTTGAAGCTCATTTTGTGCTAATTTCTGAAAATATGACCAATGTTTAGGTTCATGATTTGCAATATTTATACTCAATCCCACACCATCTTGTGGTAGAACACCAATTCCATGTGAATCCTCAGATATTGCTCTTGCAAATACATCAGAAAGAAAATCACTAGGAAATCGGTCATTGATATCAATCAAAATGTCTCCTTGTTCAGGCTGGGAACCCACATTAGGAGTAGAAGATTGGTTGCCACCAGTAGAACCGTCACTTCCCGCCTGACTGTTAGATGCAGGATATGCATGGTGCTTCACTTGTGATCCAGTTTCTGATGGTTTATCAAACTTAACTTTCTTCTCATTGACCATGACAGTTTGACTAGTTTCTGATACATTATCAGTATCCTGAACCGAATCATTGTTTACTTTTGGTGCCTCGTTTGACTTTTCATAGTTGACTAGTCCAACATGGGTTATTTGAGGTGGTAAATCTTCGGTATGCAAACTTCCAACTGATTCTGAGATTGGCTCAACATCAGATTGTAAATGGGTAGCCAGCAATTGAGACTCGAGTGCATCGTCTGACTTGGTCAACCTATTTTTCTCCGACTGTCCACGTGGAATTCTCTCAGAATGATAAACCCCTGAAGGCGTTTCAAGGTAACTCAAATCAATAAGATCAGACCCCGAGTTATTTGGACCCACAGCACTGCCAGCTGTACCAAAATCATTATCATTTGATGCAGCAGCTTTCGCATGTATCTGATCTTGATGCCTGTCCTCATTCATTTTAGGTTTTGGAGGAAGGACACCTAGTGATGCCGCGTCATCCCTCGGGGATCTAACATTAGCTTGTTTAACTTCTTGCTTAAAATAACTATCATTCTTTGGATTTTCCTCCTTTGGTGGAACAGAAGTTTCTAGATTGGGTTCTCCATGATGCATCTGGTTATGGTTTCCATAAGCATTTGATGAAGAAACATTGACATCAACAGAAGTCAAAGGTGATGTGTTCCTCTCGACATTTTGGTTATCAAGATCACTTAGATTATTAGCTGATGATGTCATCAACCCGTGCATACCTGATTCCCGGCTTGAACCCATATCCATACCATTTACAGCAACCAGAAATTGAAATTCATTATCACCACCAGTACTACCATGACTGAAATTAGTTTCATCCAAATCACTAAAAGAAAATAGAAACAATCTAAGTTTTTGTGACCCTTCTCCTATGCCTAATACATTACATTCCTCTATCATATTCTGTACATCTTCATCACAAGAAACAGAAACTAAAGCATCAAGATCCTCCCCGGGAAGCTGATATTTAATTGCACAAGTTTCAATATAAATTTCTAACGTTTTTTGGCGTAATTCTTGCCAAAATATATCTTTTCTTATGCGAATAATCCGTGTACTTCCTCCAACATATCTAAGCTTTCCATCACCTGGGCGTGGTAATATTTTCCCACCAAAACTACATAATATTTTAATCTTAGATGAACTATCTGATCCACGTGTACTGTTGAACTCTGATGAAGTTTGGTGATTATTTTCAAGATGATTCAAGCCTCTTTCTACAATATTAACCATGGAAATATCCGACCCAGTTTCAGATCCAGTATGACTGATGCCTAAAATGCCCTTTAGTTCCAAGTAGCCAGGTGTACGGCTAGGATCGCCTACAGGATATGGGACAAATGGCATCCTAGGGTTGACCCGGTCCCGCATGAATTCTAGGGCAAACTCTTCACCGGTTCCTATGGAATAATTCAGCACGGGTTTGACTGAAGGAGGTCTAGGGTTTGCATTTTGGAAGCTTTGAGATGAAGGTATATCGCCGAGACTCCCGGGTTGACTTGGATTGTATTGAATATGGCTGTCAGATTTTGAGTGGTCCATTGTAGAAACTATCTATTTAGACCCCTCTCAAATGTAAAAACTGATTGTGACAAATCTTGCTTTCAGAATATCCTGGAAAATGAATGGAATCTGCATGAGGAAACTCATTCTTGAACCTATAAGATCAAACATGTATGGCTCTGCTACAGATAACCATAGTGCCAACCATACTGTTTATAATAAAAATAAATTCCGACTGCACGAATTTGAGGAAGAACTTTAGGGACCATTAATGAGCTTGGAACCTTCAAAAAGAGAATAATTCAATTACAAACTAACATTTATCTAAGCACAAAAGCAGAAACATGAGTGAATAAGCACATTCGACAAAATTCAAATTAAATTATGTGTGCTTGCTAATTGCTCCGGCATCACACAATTTACAGCTTATATTCAATAATAGTGCTTTAACTTCAGCATACTCTTCTCAATATAACTTTAGGCTGAGTCCCATCAAAATCCGATGATATAGGACAAATTACGGTATAATATAAATACCAAATGAAATTAATTAAAATGTTGGCTTGCATAACCTGATAATCCATCATTAGCATTTAAATAACTTTAGCAGATGCAAACTTGACCAAATCTTTTCAGACAAATTCGGTATATTAGTTCTAAAAGACAAGTTTTAAGGACATCACACATGAATTTGTCACATAATGCTTCCAGAGCAAAAGTAAACACAGATCATGATATTATAATGAAGTCTAGAAGCAACAAACACAGAAAGTTCAGAGTAAAAATCAGAAATATATTCAACTTCCACAACTAATTTGAATCCAGCTGACTTCCTCCCGTTAACATGAGTATAATCAACATTAGGAATCAGTAAACATACATGATTAGAATACCATAGATGGATCACTTCACCAAAACCCTAATCTTCATACTTTAAGTGGTCAAATCGTGCAACAAATCATAAAATTGAAAATCGAAACAGTTAGATTGATAAACAAAGAGGAGAGGACAGGAGAATGCAAGCGAGGTTAAGAATCGATTAATAAAAAACCAGATCCGGAATTATCGCAAATCAAATTCATCGATAAATCAAAGAGTAGATCATATACCTTTAGAACATATTGGGGAAGAAGACTCCAAATTCAACGAAGCCACATCTGAGTGTGATTAGATTGATACGCGTAGTCTGAGTCTGCCCTAGCTTAAGTCCTTTTTGGTGGGATTTTTGAGGTTTTTTCTGTTCATCCAAGATTAAGTCAAACGATCAAGTCGTCTTGATGCAGTGATGCTACGTGATCGTTCTCTTCCGTTGGATTTTATCAAAAATAGATTTTAAACCATCAAAAATCATATCACGTATGATGTTTATCTCCACAAAAGTGACACGAAGACACGAAAGGTTAATTAGTATTTAGGTGTAAAAAATTATTGTCAAAACTTTAAGTTATGTCGTTAAAAAAATGATAACCGATACGTAAAAAAAATATATCTTATTTGTGTGTGTTCATTTAGTAGATAGATAAACATAAATGAATGAATATAAACTAATTGTATTAAAAAAAAACAAATTGAATTTTAATTATTCAAATTATAACATAATTTTTATCTGTTTCATTTTAGTCATTCAAACTTTTTTTGTCTCATTTTAGTCACTCAAGTTTCACATGTTGTTCAAATTTTACGCAATTATGAGTTTAATATGTTACTATTTTTTAGATTTTGTTTTATAAATATGGTGAAAATGTTGGTTTACTCTTTTTGGATTTTATTTTCACCATATCCATAAAATGAAATAAAAAAAGTAATATGTTAAACTCGTAACGTGGTAATTCACAAAATTGGAACATGTGAAACTTAAGTGACTAAAATAAGACAAAAAAAATTGAGTGACTAAAATGGAACAGATAAGAAACTTGAGTGACTAAAATGAGACAAAAAAAAGTTATAGTGACTAAAATGGAACATATGAAAAACTTGATTACTATTATCTAAAGGTACTCTTTATGTTTTAGGGGTAACTTTACATAATAGTTACTAAGTTTCTCATCTGTTTCATTTTAGTCACTTAAACTTTTTTGTCTCATTTTTGTCACTCAAGTTTCACATGTTGCTCTAATATTTCGTAATTACCATGTTACGAGTTACTTTTTTTTATTTCATTTTATGGATAAGGTGAAAATGAAATCCAAAAAGAGTAAACAAACATTTTCACCATATTCATAAAACAAAATTAAAAAAAAAGTTACGTGTTAACCTCGTAATTGCGTAAGATTAGAAAACATGTGAAACTTGAGTGACTAAAATGAGACAAAAAAGTGCTAATATAAATCTTAACCACAATCTATGTGTTTCTAGTTAAGCATGAGATGAATGAAACATGTGTTCAAGGTGTTAGCATGTAACATGTTTTTTTTATATCTTTATGACTTGATGCAAATCACATGCATGTTATTTACTTACTTGGTTGTTAAAACTTCTTGTCTTGAACCGGTCATTTTGTAATGTTGCATTGAAGAGAGAATATTGATTGTTAAAGTAACTATTTGTGTTTCATCATTTAAAATTTGAAATTGATACCGATATATGTCATCTTAAGTACATGCTTGGTAAATCATTATACTTGAAACTTCTCATATCGTGCATGACCCATTCTTGAATAAAATACTTAGAACATATGTGATCTCATGATTTGCAACTATCATTGCTTAGATACTAAAACAACAACGTTGTCATTTGTTAAAAAAATGTTTGTGCAAACTATAGTGTCTTGTTGCTTAATGATTAACTCTTAAGATTCGAGATAGTAACTTAGATGCAGGGCCGGTCCCAAGAATCTTTAAAAAGTTCTGGGCCCTGGACATGTAAAAAAAAATGGGCCCCTATAATATAATTATCATATTATATAAAAAAAACCTTAATACGACAATAATAGTTATAACAATAATTAATAAAACAAAAGTAATGTACCAAAATGATCGATATTACTTACTTATGTGAATCGTGAGGCTCTCCTAGCGTTTTTGGAAACAAAGCTCTCGATCAAGTCTTCATAATTCATAGTCTCTAATGTATCACTTTCAATAGATATCATCGCTAAACTGTTAAGTCTTTCTTGGGACATTGTCGATCTTAAGTAGGACTTCAACAACTTTAACTTTGAAAAACTTCTCTCCGCTGAAACCACCGTTACCGGAAACAACACTCTATATGCAATTGATGCATTAGAAAAAAAACCGAACCGGTTCAGATTGTTTAAAACATCAATAGGGCTAATGATTTGACTAGTTATAAATGTCTCAAACAACTTCAACTCCAAGTATAATTCATTGGCATCAATATCAGATTCTTCTTTATACTTCAATGCATCTTGAAGGCGATAACAACACAATTTGTGATCTTTTTCATCAAGCTCCTTCAACTTTTTAGGAAACAAAAAGCCAAATAGTCTTTCAAAATCTTTGTATTGTTCGAATCGTGTTTCAAGGGAAGCAATCGCTTGATCAACAATACATAAAAAGTAATTGACTTTAAAATCCTCCTCGGGTGAAAATAAAACTTCTTCACTTGAAGTCTCATCATATTGTTTTTTCCTACGTATCAGACGCCTTTGCGGGAATATCGTATCAACACCCAATTCGTTTGCAATTTCTTTTGCTTCGTCAATCGCCTTAGAAAACCCCGTTTCTCTATAATTCTTGAAGTATTTAATCAACTTGTCTACTTCTTCAATACCAACATCAAGAAGCATATCTTTCGACTGCAACCTTTTACTAACCATATTCACCTTTGTTAATATTTCATACCAAATGACGATTGATACCAAAAATTCAAATTCACCAACTTCTTTCGTTGCTAGTGATTTAGCTTCGCTTTGAATTTTAGCATCATTATCGTTGTCCCCAACTTGAAGCAAAGCTTCTCTCACATCTACAAGTTGTAATCTAATAGGTGTAACACTATCTACACGATTTTCCCAACGAGTGGTAGACAATGACTTAAGAGTTAAACCTTTAACATTGTCTTTCAAAACTTGCCACCTTTTAGTAGAATTGGCAAATATAGTATAAATCCGTTGTATGACTCCAAAAAAATCTCTAGATTTAGTACAACTATTAGCCATGTCACATAATGCGAGATTAAGACTATGACAACCACAAGCAGAATAAAAAGCTCTAGGATTTATATCCAAAAATCTTCTTTAAACTCCATTATGTTTCCCTTTCATATTTGAACCGTTATCATAGCCTTGACCGCACATATCATCAATATCAAGACCAAGAGACTTTAATTCCTCAACCGTAACATCAAAAAGTCCTTTACCAGTTGTATCTCTTTCGAATACACTAGCCAATCTCTATCACAAGTCTCCTTATTTGATAGAATTCTAGTATATAATATTTTAGAAAATCGTCTTCCAAATTTATCCAAGGGACCCTTAACAATAGTCAAATCTCGTTTTGGACCTAACTTAACCAAATCATTGATCATGTTAGGATCAAGTCCATCCCAAGTTCTAGGATCAAAAATATCAACATTATCTTTCTCAACAACATCATCTTCCTCAACAACATTAGTTTCGTCTACATTAACATTATCTTCCTCAACAACATCATTTTCATCCAAATTAACATCATCTTCCTCAACAACATTAGCTTCCTCAACAACAACATCATCTTCATCCAAATTAGAATTTTGTGGTTGTTTTTGAAAGAAGAACTTACGTATAACCCCTTCTTGAGACTTTCTTTTTTCTTCCTCTAATTTCCTCCTTTTACGTTTTTCATATCCGGATAAATACTTGGTTTTAGGAGGCATATTTCTAAAAAAAATAATAATCAAACATGACCCAATCAATCAACAATCAAATATTAATTCGAATTGCTTGATCAACAATCAAACATTAATCAACAATCAAACATTAATCAAACAATAATATAAATTTATACCTTTTGATTTTGAAGGCAAAAAAGAGTCCACAACAGTCCAAGAAGAAAGAGTTAGGTTCCTGTCGACTGCTGCAGTCCACGAAACCCACGATGATCTCTTCTCTTCTCGCTGGGCTCGCTGGGTTCGCTGGGCAATGCCCTGGATGGAGGATCGATCGATGAGCAGGCAGTCCAAGAGCCGGCCGCTCGCTGCTGTGTTCCTTCTTTTTTCTATCTTTTTTTTCACTTATCCAACTCAAGCCCAGCCCATCTTATTTATTATCTATTGAGCCTTTTTTAAATTTTGAAATGGATAAATACAAGAATTATAATATTAATAAGATTGGGCCTTTTTTTATAAAAAAAATATATGTAATATATATATATATATATAAATTTTGAAAAATGCGGGCCCCTCGGAATACCGGGCCCTGGGCGGTCGCCCACCCCGCCCCCCCTCTGGGCCGCCCCTGCTTAGATGACAAATTAAACTCTAAATATAAGCAGGGGTGGCTCTACAGTACATGCAACTAAACCAACCGCTTTAGGTCCTCAAATTTGAAGGGCACCAAAAATTAAAAAAACTACTTTAATTTGTATTATCAACTTTTATGTTTTCAAAGAGAAATGATAATTTCACAACTTTTATGTTAACATTATACATTTTGACGCTACATTAAATTACATTTAAAATTTTTTTATATATTTACAAAACTTTCATAGAAGACTTCAATTTCAACGTTCGTTTTAGACCATAAAATATGTTGAGCCGGCCCTGCATATAAGATCACTTTCATTGTTATGTTGGTATATGCTTATGTGGTTTATTGAATATCTCATGTGTTACTTAAAATTGTTGTTCTGTGGCACATGAAAATTTGTGGCATACTTGCATGAATATACGAGGAACAACCATGGTAATTGAATTACAAGTTTAAATTCTTAGGTGAAAATATTTCTTGAGAATTTTCAATCATATATAATATAAAGTGATAGAATACTTAAACCTATTAGACTTAGTCATGATTATTTAAAGTATAGGTTAAAGAAAAGCCATTACTTAATAATTGATTGTTTGCTTATGATTACCTTAATTAATACTTCACGGTTGTATTTAAAAGCCAAGATAATAAATTGGTGACATTGTTAAATATATTGAATCATTATACATGTCATCTTAGGTGCATACTTGTTCACTTATATGCTTAAATTAGTTAAAAAATCACATGTTACATGTTTATTGTCTTATTTTATGACATATGTATTATCTTAAGTGTGCATTGAATTATACAAATGTGAATGGTTTAGACTAATCACAATGTTCTCATATCATATTTTTCTCACTTAAACTTGTGTCTAGTTCTCATATACATGATATGCATCTTGCTCGCTGACAGAGGCGGACCTACCTTGTAACCGCCAACGTCAAGTGACCCCATTGAGTTTTAATGTTTTAGTAGAGTGTATAGTACCGAACATTTGGGTAACCCCATTTTTTTTCTACGGTGGTCCCCATAAATATATTTTGGGTGAAATTGTTAATAATTCGTAAGTTGCCTCGGTGGTTCATTCCTTAGTTGGCTGGTTCACGCATCCACCCAATAAAAGAGGTCTCGGGTTCGTGCCTTTTTTGATGACCTTTTTTCTAGGTGTTTTTTCTTTTAATATAAAACTAAAAACCTAATTATTTAATCTTCAAAATCCCTAACCCTAAAATCCCCATCATCGCTTATCAGTCACCCACTCTAAACTCCATCCAAAATTTTTACAAACCAATTCAGCCTCTCTATTCTCCATCCAATTTTTGGTTTAATCTCACAATTATAAATTGTTTACCTTTATTTGAAGTAGTATCGATGAATTATCTTCACAAGAAAACATAAGTGTAGCAACCAATAATCATTTGGTTAGTGAGCACATCACTTTTACTGTCAAGATGCTCTTGGGACTTTGAGTTTGATAGTTTGATTACTACTTTAAGAGTGAGAGGAATGTGAATCCGTAGTGGTTTTATTAAAAAGTGAATCACGCCGCCACGTCATTGCCACATCATCACATGGGCAATCACTTGACAGAATCACTAAGCTACGTAATGGTTTCACGCCCAACATTAATGAATGATTTTTTTATTTCATTTTGTTAATCTATATGAACAATTGATATTTATTTTTTTTAAAACAGTTACTTATCATTTGAAATGTCGATCCAAACACGTACAAAAAACTACTTACGTGACAAAAAATAGATTTTTAAATAACTCATTTTTTATTAAAATTTATACCTGGATATTCAGAAAAATAAAATAAATAAGTTCATGTATTAAAACCAAATTAAATCTTAAACTAAATATTTAATTAAAAAAGTAAAAAATATATGAGTTGAAAGAATATGATTGGTGTTGGTTTTGTTTGTTTTGCTCTTTCACCGTGATTTGCCTCACGCCTTAAACCCCACGCCCCCTTTCACGCCATAGGAGACAATGTTCCATGCCCTTCACGACGCCACGATAGATCACGCCAAATTTCATAGCTCCATTGCGGATAACCTTACAAAAATTTTATAAGAATCATAAGAAAAACTAAAAAGAAAATAAAAAAGGTACTGATTTTACAAGGGTATATAATAAAGTATATATATAACACCACCCTATTCCTTTTTTGTTATTTTGAGAAATACGGGCGGGTTTTACAAGGGTGTTTGGTGACAGTCCACAACGCGACACTTTTGACATTTGAAACTAAGCCCACGTCACTCCGGCCACTCCCCAAAACCCGGCGTACGACAAAACCCAGATCTTCACCATCACCACCACCACCACCACCACTGCCGTCTCCGCCACACCCTTATTCTTCTCGACGTTAGTTTTTTTCCTCATAAACAGCTGTCACGACCAGCAGAGTCTTACATCACCTGCTTTATTCTAACAATCTCCGCCACCCTTCACAATTTAAAATTTTAAATACTCCTCAATGGGCCACCTTTTTCATCTCTCTCATCAAACCCCTCTTTCTTCTTTCTCTCTCTAGGGTTTTGCCTCAACACCTACCGACCAACATTCATGGCTTTCTCGTCTCTTCTCCGATCGACCAACCCACCGTCGGTTCTCGAACAACCCCGTCAACCACTCTCCGCCCCTTCATCCGCCAATCGGTCGTCGCTAAAGCTCCAATCCACCTTGTTCGGTGCCGCCGTTTCTGCTGGATCTTCGTCTTTACAGTTGAGTTTTGGTTTGATATTTTTTGTTCTCTGTTTTGATTATCATCTGACTAATTGTTCGATCACGCAGGACGTGTAACTCACGCAGCATCCATGTAATCAAAGCCACTGCTACACAGATGCCCCCAATTATTCCAAGTAAGAACATTTGTACGCGTTCATAGCATGCGTACCAACTGTTTGATGTTATGCTTAAGCGAAATGTTTCCCATTTTCTGTCTGACAAATTGTGCCTACTTGAATTTTGCATAGAGTCCAGTACCGGTGGGAAGATCAAGGTCGGAATTAATGGTATGGTTTCTGAGTATTAGCAGGCCCATTATTGTTTTTAATTGTTCTTTTTAAAGTAGTTGTTTCAGGTAATCTGTGTGCTAATTAATTGTACCCAATTTAAGGTATATATGGAATTCAAGTTAGGGTTTTAGTTTTGAACAGTTACTTAATGTGATAAAAGTGTATCTGATAATCATGTATCATTAATTTTTGTCTGTTATGGATTACTAGCCTCGAGATTGCATTCACCTTGCAGGTTTTGGAAGAATCGGGAGGTTGGTATTGAGAATAGCCACATATAGAAATGATATTGAGGTTGTTGCGGTTAATGATCCGTTTATTGATTCCAAGTACATGGTAAGGATGAGCTTCACAATAACTGTGTTTTTATTGGTTGTTGACTCCTTTTGATCAGTCTAAATGTCATGCAACATAACATACAAATATACTTTAGTTAGACATACTATTAGATATGAAGGTTATAAAGATGGCCATGAAATGGGTGTCTTTTTCCAGGCCTACATGTTGAAGTATGATTCGACGCATGGCCCGTTTAAAGGAACCATCAAGGTGGTTGATGAATCCACTTTGGAAATAAATGGGAAGCATATAAAAGTTACTAGCCAAAGGTATCTAAACAGTCTTCTTTTAGTTAATAGCTTTTATACATTTGTTACTTGTGAAATGAGCTTTTATGTATTTTATCCTAAACATTAACTTCTTATGTGTTCAGAGACCCTGCAACTATTCCTTGGGGTGATTTTGGAGCTGACTATGTTGTAGAATCTTCTGGGGTTTTTACAACTCTTGATAAGGCTTCAGCACACAAGAAGGTAAAAAATTGAGTTTGGTTTACTTGAACTTCTAAAAGATGTTTGTACCAGTAGGTTGACTTTTCTTGGTGTTAATGTGCAGGGTGGTGCCAAGAAGGTGGTGATCTCAGCTCCATCAGCCGATGCACCTATGTTTGTTGTAGGAGTAAACGAGACCACCTACAAGCCAAACATGGATATTGTATCCAATGCTAGCTGCACCACTAATTGCTTGGCTCCTTTGGCCAAGGTACAAATTTTTTGAGTTTTCTGCAATTGTGATTTGTGAGCATCATTTTCATAAATTTGAGGTTTGATATTAAATAAAACAGCATTTACATATCAAAATAGTCTTTGCAACTGTTGTTGAAATGCTACTCTTGTACAGGTGGTTCATGAGGAGTTTGGTATTGTTGAAGGTCTTATGACAACTGTGCATGCAACTACAGGTTTGTTTGTGCCTTTATGTTTGTGCATATACATGTTTATAAACTCTCTTTTTTCATTCTTTGCATTTAAATAAATCATGATTATAGTGTTTTGTACATATTTGTTCAGCTACACAAAAAACCGTTGATGGGCCTTCAATGAAGGACTGGCGTGGAGGTCGTGGTGCTGCACAAAACATCATCCCTAGTTCAACAGGTGCTGCCAAGGTACAAGGATCTTCAAACAACATGAAATCTTAAATTATTTGATCGGTTAAAAGTGAACTTTTGAGCTTCTTACTTTGGATATGCTTGATTTCTGAAATTTGCAATAATTTTGGGGCTGCTTGAAGATAAGAAGAGGTTTTGAACTTAGAAGATTTACCGTTTCATGTTAAATTACAGGCTGTAGGGAAGGTGTTACCAGAACTAAATGGAAAACTGACTGGTATGGCCTTTAGAGTCCCAACAGCAAACGTTTCTGTTGTGGATTTAACTTGCCGACTTGAGAAAAGTGCTTCTTATGAAGATGTTAAAGCCGCAATTAAGTATGCCATCTAAGATTACCTTATTAAGTTTATTGCAATTACCGTGTAATTAGCAAGTTGCCTCATAAATGGTGATTCTTTTATATTGAAGGTATGCCTCTGAGGGTCCCATGCAAGGAATCCTTGGGTACACTGATGAAGATGTTGTCTCCAATGATTTTCTTGGTGATTCCAGGTCATTCTATTGTGAAATTCTGACTTTGACTTTTTCATATTTGTGTACACCGATGAAGATGTTGACTTTGACCTTTTCAGGTCAAGTATTTTTGATGCAAAGGCCAGCATAGGGCTAAGTGCATCATTTGTGAAGCTGGTGTCTTGGTACGACAATGAGTGGGGTTACAGGTAACAAAGCACATTTTCCTCTTCGTCATTCGGCCCCATCTGGGCTGCTTCTTGTGGGTTGTTAAACGAGTGTTTAAAATTGATTTTGTGCAGCAATCGAGTGTTGGACCTAATAGAGCATATGGCATTGGTGGCGGCTTCCATCTGAAAGAGCAAACATGTTTCAGAGTCTTTATCTTGAAATGATAGTGTAGAATTGAAGAGATGGTTTGATATTTGGACCAGTCTTGCCATGGCTTGGTACAAACATGGGAAATAAAGAATATTTGGTTGGCATTTGCCATCTTTGACATGGTGTGCATTTGATGTTTAACTCTAAAACCGTACAATTTCCCCTCTCACCATAAATGCTCATTAACTCTTGCCACTAATGCTTATCTTGTACTTGAACATATGACTGGTTTTTGATTGTATAAGAAAGAAGACCAAAATACTCTACCAGGACAAATATGGGTTGTCAAAACATTTTGGTTGGGTTTTGTTAATCCTGAAAACTTATTTTCTCTGGACTTTTAGGGGAAGTATTCGACTTCTTATGTTAAAGATACACATACATTGAAGCTATTTTGACCATCAAAGTATGTTCGTCAACACCCCCCCCCCCGAAGAACAGGGAGGCCTAACCCATCCAGGAGGAAACCCGTCACCAGAAAAAAACCCCTGACTCACCTAGAGTATTTCTGCCCCAGATGAGATTCGAACCGGTGACTTCCCGAATGGTGAGGCTCCCGGGCTACCATTGGACTAAATGGCCAGTAGTCACCAAAACATGTATATTGTAACATTTGACCTCTTATATCAACCAATATTGTCTGTTTCGTCTATAAAGAGTTCATGACTTTATTTTTTGTCGCCATATAGAAACTTCCTAATCCGAAATCACTCTCATCTAAGCAAGCTTAAAGGTATAGTTCTCATCCATCCACAAACAATGTGTCCAGTATCTCTATTGTTGATGGAATGATAAGAGATTTGTCTAAATGTCATATAGTGAGCAATTTCAGTGGAGTATGCAAGCTAATAAGCTTGTAGTCTTGCTAGTTCTACTGGGATATGTGGCATATAAGAGTTGAAAGTGTTAAATTTATGTTGTGGGTTATGGAAGCATCTAAAGGGGTTGGAAACCCTAGGATCAATTATTTCTCGCAAATCTCGATAGAGAAGGAGAGAGAGAGGAGGCAATTTTGAGCCTTTTGGGTATTGATTGGGTGTAAGATTTCTATTGGGATTCATACACGGGTGTTTAAAAATTTTAAAATAAACAGATAGCGGAAGCGGTACATGAACCGACTCAGACCAAGACTCTGAGTCGGTCATCGGGAGTTCAGATGTAAAACCAAATAGAACAAACAAAACCAACTATAGGGTGTTTAACGAAAACATACCTTTCTCTCATAAACAACTAAACCAAGCTGGTAATACCCTGAGTTCAACGAATCGGTCGCTAGATTCGTTAACATGAAAATAACCCGAGGCAACTGAAACGATACGAGTCTTGATCGAAATCCACCTGGGGACAAAAACCGGCTTCGGCTAGTTTACTCACGAAGGCGGATTTGTGATGCAAGTAGGCGGCTCGGCGACGGATGGTGGTGGTCACCGGCGGACAGCGCCGTGGTGGACCTTGGGTCAGCGACGGCGCAGAGAGAAGGGGGTTGTGAATTGTGGTGCAACTTTTCAATGAACACTAGACCTCAATTTATAACCTCCATGTCTTAGGAGACTAGTGGGTTGGCCCGCGCAAAGCGGCGGGTATCACTGAGGCTCTTTTGGAGAGCGCAATCTAACCCGAACTGCTTTAAACACTGATTGTATTTGGGTATTATTATTATAACTATGTAAATATTTAATAATTATATACTTAAGCATTTAAATAATATAATACTTAATTTAAATAGTATTTAGTTATAGAAATATAAACAGGGTCTTAAAATTTAACAAATCGAAATTTAGCAAATAAACAAAACACCAAAGGATTAGTATTTTATATAATAAGCGTTTTGATAAAATGCATTCAACTTTTTTGGTGTTCTTGTTAATTAAGTCCAATTGAAATTAAATTATAAAACTCCAACCCAAGTCGTTCTTTGCTTAAGTTTTCAGTTATTAACAAAAAACTGGGCTGACCCAAGTTTCAAAACCGAATAACCGAACTTCTTCTAACCGAAGCTAGTCGGTTTTTAAAGATAGATAACCGAATATTTCAGTTATTGTTTTGGTTAGGTCCTCAACTTATAAAGTATGTGGTTCTTCCACTTTTGTTTCTTCATCGATATGAGACAAAAAAATAATGGAATGGATGAATTCTTTGGAAAAGCCAAAGGGTCATTTTGTAGTCATTTCTTTCATCCATATTTCTTTTCTCATCCGATGTGGGATGGACATAGATTTGTAAACAAGAGGTACAAAATTGTAAATGGCTAGTTGTATTTCTTTCATCCATATTTCTTTTCTCATCCGATGTGGGATGGACATAGATTTGTAAACAAGAGGTACAGAATTGTAAATGGCTAGTTGTTGATGCATCAACACTTGTACCAAATGTAGTATAGATATTTTTAAGTGTTTTAAAATTTAGCAAATCAAAATTTAGCAAATAAACAAAACACCAAAGGATTAGTATGTTATAGAATGAGCGTTTTGATAAAATGCATTCAACTTTTTGGTGTTTCTGTTTACTAAATCCAATTGAAATAAAATTTTAAAACACCAACCCAAGTCATTCTTTGCTTATGTTTTCAGTTATTAATTAAAAACTGAGCTGGCCCAAGTTTCAAAACTAAATAAACGGACTGCTTCTAACCGAAGTTAGTCGGTTTTTTAAAGATAGATAACTTAATATTTCAATTATTGTTTTGATTAGTGCCTCCACTTTATAGAATATGTGGTCCCTCCACTATTGTTTCTTCATCGATATGAGACAAAGAAACAATAGAATGAATGAATTCTTTCGAAAAGCCAAATGGTCATTTTATAGTCATTTCTTTCATTCATATTTTTTTTCTCATCTCATGTGGGATGGGCAAGATGGACAAAATTGTAAATGGCTAGTTGTTGATGCATCAACACTTGTACCAAATGTAGTATAGATGTTCTTAAGTATCTTAAAATTGAAGTTAAATTAAATTGTTGTCCTTATAGTATGCTTTATATAGTAGTATAGATATAGATAAGTTTTTGGATTCAAACTTGGAAATTATCATTTAATACTATAATTTGAATTCTATAATTATTTAATTGATTTATTTAATATTATAATCACCAATAACTTGATAATTATTTAATTAAACAATCTCTTTTATAATTATCAACAATCGATAATTAATTAATTAACTAACTTGTAATCAAATTACAACTAATTAACTAAAACCCTTTTTGATAATTTCATAAATTATATACTAGGTTAGAATCCCATGTATTACACGGGTTGAATAAATGTAATGCTATATACTTAGTAATAAAACATTTATGTCTTTAAAAACCTGTGTATTACACGGGTTGAATAAAATATTACGTGACAGTTATAAATTTTGTTAAGTTCATTTTTAAAACATTTTTTTAACTAAGTATTAATTTTTTTTATGTAACTGATAAATTTTAATTCATATTAAACTTTAGAAACCCGGTATATTACATGGGTTGAATAAATGCAATGTTATATATACTTAGTAATAAAGATTTATATATTACATATTTATGAAAAATATTTAATAAAAAGTTATAGAAATCATTATTATTTAATAGGAGAAAGAGGCGGAGAAAAATTATAAAAACAATTAAAGAAAATTTGTATAATTAATAGGAGAGATAGACGAGAGAAAAAAAGTGAAGGATGCATGAGTGAGTGACAAGTGTCCCCTCAAAACCTTTATTTATTATATACTATAGATTCCATGTCGTCCACTTCGTGTTAGAGTATTTTACAACTTTAAATATTCATTTGTTCGTTACTTAATGTGTAACTCTTTGGATCGTGCCTTAATAGTAGTTTGACGAACGTCATTACTCGGGCATATATGTCCAACAGTCTACCACTTGCACGAGTCTCAATCATAAGTCAACACAGACAATGGTGGGTGTCTAGCTACATCTCGCTACCCTTAGTAAGGTATGACGCTTTACAAGTTGTCAACTATTCTCGACTAGTACAAGTACCTTTACTTTACTATTCGCAATAGCCATGGTAATATGTCAGTTATCCTTTCTGTAATATGCATCTCATTGAACATGAGACCATATCAACCTTTCATTCTCATATAGTATTCAACTATTCTCTTTCTCGGTCAAGATCCAAAGAGGTCTAGCAAACTGTTAGTTTAAGCACGATCATGCATTTATACCAGTTTGAATCAACGGGGAGCCTAGAGATGTCAAAAAAAGAAACGCGGAAATGAGTCTCGCACATTACATCGGGGGAAGGAGAGACGCCGAGATGAGGCACAACGCATGGACCCACGCCGCATACATTATATTAGGGTGCACTATACAATGATGAATATAAAATGAAATATTAGGGGGCTAAGTGCCTAACAAGACCGGGGCACATTTCACAAGCATAAAATGTTCTACGTTAATTTGGTCTAGTCCACTATGTCTAGGGTTCAAGGGTGGATAATTACTAAATTTACAAATCTAGCTAACATGACTTCACATGCAAAACTTAAATATTTATAGAAAATGGTGTATTTTGTGGTTTTTAAATATTTGTTTACACTAATGTTGATTTGATATAATGTTTAATTGTTATTGCATGTTGAGTGATCTACTTAACTTTGTGTACTTTATAAATCTGTGACGTTTTTGTGACCGACTCTCGAGTGATTGGTTGTCTGAACTTAATAAAGTTAAGTCTATGTAGCTCTCATATAAAGTGATTAAAAGTACCACAACGACGTGATGTTGTAGATACGTGTGTGGATGTGTAAAGACTAGAGAGGGTATGTACCCTAACTATGGTGGGTAACCATAAAGAAAAGGAATGATACACGGCTTTAAAGTCGCATAACATGGGTGACGGGTTGAGTTCAACACCTTAGACATAATGGCGATGGGAACCCAAACAAGAGCCGGATTATCAACCTTAATCGTCACATTCAAGCCTTAATCAAAATAAAACAACTAGCTATGAGAAAGTAGTTAAAGCTAATAATTGATAAATCACAAATATTGTAATCATCTCTAACGTAAAACTATTTATTTTGCCATCTTACACAATATTTATTGTTACAATAATCTTATTGAGAATTCAAAATAACTCTAATATTAGAATTTGATATTCATTATAGCTATTAGTGAGTTCTATAATTAAATAATTAAGTAGATATAAAATAAAAATACAATAAAGATAATTACTTTTATTTCATAAATAATCATTTTTTATTTTACTAAGATAATTTACTTACTTCGCATAAATTATAAAACAAAGGCCACACTGTTACAGTGGTTGTTCTTGACAGCGTAGGACCTATCACTACGACATTACCTTTCAGTTGCGCATATTAATTGCAACATCATCACCCTCTGTGGCGGCTGCCACGGTTTCAAGCGCTCCAAATGCGTACGCATGCACGGAACAAAAACTGACACATGATAAAAATTCAAATTTCGCTCGACAAAATTGGATTCTTCAAATAAATTTTTGAATTTTAAATTCTGATTCATACAATCTTTTAATCCAACGTTTATTATTGAAAATAAACATCGGACTTGAGGGACTTGATAAGTGATAGTTTGAATGACCCAATATAAGAATAACTCTCACCCGGTTATTATAATAATAATAATTATTATTAAAAGCTTTTTTCTTAACACCAATCCAAAGAATATAAACTTTTTTTTTTGTAATTTTATTAAAAACTTTTTTAAAGAACATTTTTTAAAATATAAACCTTCATTTATTTAATAAGATTAGAAATGAGAAAAATAAAAAATACTCATTTTAGTAAATATTTTTTTTTCTGAGCAAAAAAGCGATCGTGGGGCAGAGATAGCAGTTCGAACCCCACACCTTAACCTTGGTTGAGAACCGTGAGCCGATTGCCCCCTGCGATATTCTTGGGCGTGGGTATCGCAGGCCGGTTAGCGAGTCCGGAAAACTCGTTTTAGTAAATATTATTTTTAAAAAAAAAGCTCTTTAAAAAATGATTATTAAACACACACTTTCCTTCTTTTACACGTGAGTGTTAGTCATAAACAGTTGCAAGGTTCCCAGGCGCCGGCCCTTTCTTCACCAATCCCCGCCGACATTCACCGTTTAAATACTCAACAAAAGGCTTCTCTTTAACGCCAAAAGCCATTCTTTCCCATTCTTTAACCTCTTTAGGGTTTTGACCCTCACGCCTCAAACAACAACACGCAGATCTCCACCAACCCACATTCATGGCTTCTTTCTCCTCTCTTCTCAGATCTACAAACCCATCACCTGTTCTCCAAGCATCACACCAATCACCTTCCGCTCCTACACGATTGCCGGTTCACATTTCTCTCCCAACTTTTCAATTTCGTAAAATCATGATCCGCCACCTTAATCTTATACCATTTTCGTGTTTTTTCAGGTATCATCTTTAAAATTCCAATCCACCTTGTCTGGTGCAGCCGTTTCTGGGGAATCTTTATCTTTACAGTTGAGTTTTGTTTGTGTTTTTAGGGTTTTGATCGATGATGATAATTGATAACTGAGAAATGATTCACTTGTTTTGATGATGACGCAGGAATTCTCATGGATACCGCATTCAGCCAATCAAAGCCACTGCCACCCAGATACCCCCTAGTGTTCCAAGTAAGAACATTTATAACATGCCTTCTAACTGTTTGATGAAATGCTCAACCCACTTTTTGAGTGTTTGTGTAACAAATTCTGCCTGCTTGATTTTTTCGTAGAGTCCAGCACTGGTGGGAAGACCAGAGTCGGAATCAATGGTATGCTTTCGCAAGATTTTGTTGTTGTTGGTGGTGTTGATGTTGGTGTTTGTATCACGGGTTATGTATAGAGTTCAAATTGGGCTTTGTTAATTTTCTTGATTAATTACTTCTGAATAATTACTTCATTAGATGAAATTGGGAATGTAATGGTCTTGTCTATCTGATAATTGTATGTCATTTTGTTTATTTATGTGGTTTGATTTGAAGAGGATCATTGTATTGACTTGAATCTTGCAGGTTTTGGAAGAATTGGAAGGTTGGTATTGAGAATAGCAACATTTAGAGATGATATCGAGGTTGTAGCAGTCAATGACCCTTTTATTGATGCCAAATACATGGTAAGGATGAACATGAACTTATATGTCACAACCTGTGACTGAATCAACAAAGCATGTATTGTTTTGACTAAATCAACATTTTACCCGTCGATACTCTCAATTTAAGTTTTAATGTAAGGTAGCAAAACCAAAATTGATTTCTTGTTTTTTAGTGGTAATAAACTTGTTTTATATTGAGACAAGTAGGTAACAAGACTAAAAGAGGTGTTTGGAGATGTGTCGTTTTCAAAGCGATTGCCGTGACATTAAAAAACAGAACTAGATAATCTAATGCATAAAGTTATGGACAGTTCGGTAAATGGGTAATTTTACATCTACCTTAATAACCATGAGATGAATATTTTTTTCAGGCTTACATGTTGAAGTATGATTCTACTCATGGCCTGTTTAAAGGAACCATTAAGGTTGTTGATGAGTCAACTTTGGAAATCAATGGGAAGCAAATAAAAGTAACTAGCCAAAGGTATCAAGATTGTCTTTTGTTGTTAAGAAGCATTTACACTTTGCTACTTGTGAGATAAGTTTTCATTAAATTGATCATAAACATCATCTTTACTCAGAGACCCAGCAGCGATTCCTTGGGGTGATTTTGGAGCCGACTATGTTGTAGAATCTTCTGGAGTTTTTACAACACTTGATAAGGCCTCGGCACACAAGAAGGTCAACTTTAAATTTTTGTTCCCTTAAAGTTAGAAGTGGCAAATTCAACCCAATTGTATAAAACTTGTCAATAATGTAGTTTTTAGTCATGGTATCCTTAAACATCGACAAAAAATGTTCATGTGTTAATAATATAGTTTTTAATCATATAACGTACATAGTACATTATTTATTTATAAAATATCCTTAAAATGGACAAAAAGAGTTCATGTGTTGAGGGGGACCAGATTTGACTTGCACATAATATTTCTCATTTTTTGACATGAACCCATTTGACTCCTACTCAAGTTACTCAACCAGTCTGTTCTGTCACCTACATTTAAACTTCTAGGAGACATATGCACTCGTAGGTTGAATTTTCTTGGTGCTAATGTGCAGGGTGGTGCAAAGAAGGTGGTGATCTCGGCTCCGTCAGCTGATGCCCCTATGTTTGTGGTAGGAGTAAATGAGACCACATACAAGTCAAACATGGATATTGTGTCCAATGCGAGCTGCACCACTAATTGCTTGGCTCCTTTGGCCAAGGTACACAGTTTTGAGCTTTCTGCAATTTTGGCCTTATTTTCTTTTTTTCATCTATGAATATTATAAATAGAAAAAGATTTCCATAACAAAATAGCATCTCCTACTCTTGTGCAGGTGGTTCATGAGGAGTTCGGTATTGTTGAAGGTTTGATGACAACTGTGCATGCAACCACAGGTCTGGTTGCCTCTTTATGTTTGTGCATATAAATTCGTATAAACCATTTTTTGTTTACATTTTTTTTAAAATCATGATTATGTTCTGTACATATTTGTTCAGCTACACAAAAAACCGTTGATGGACCTTCAATGAAGGATTGGCGTGGAGGTCGTGGTGCTGCACAAAACATCATCCCTAGTTCGACTGGTGCTGCCAAGGTATGGGGATTTTAAACCTGACATGAAATCATTTATTATATGATTGGCGAGAACTTTTAAACTAAATTTCTGGTAGGTGCTTTATTTTCTGAGTTTTGCAATAATTTTAGGACTGGCTAAAGAAATTAAGGAATATTTCATTTCTAGGTTTAATGTTCTTTATAATTTGTATTAGACCTTTCAAATGCCAGCAGTCAACACATTAAAAATAGCCTAACATACCAAATAAGGGTGAAAGTGAGCCACACAGCATTTATGATTTTTCTAATACATATTTGGCCCAAATCAAATATAAAGATTTAATTGTTTTATTTTTTTTGCAACTGTGGGTTTTTATATTTTCTCAAGTATAGTAAGAGCAACATGTGTAATTTTATCAAGAGTAAATTACCGTTTGCGTCCCTGTGATTTACACGATTTAACACAATGCGTCCCTAACACAAATTTTTAACGCTTTGAGTACCTGTGGTATACAATCTGTAACACTCTGAGTCCCTGGGCCTAACTTCGTTAAATTCTTTCCGTTAAGTTTAGTTTTGACAGGGCTATCAGCAGCATAGTTGTAGATCAGCAGCAAAACTTAACTATCCGCAGCATAGACACTTATCTGCAGCAACTTATGCTGTGGATAGCCTTTCCTATTGAAGACGAAGAGAGGACGGCGAGTTTCGATAAGGGGCGTGAGTTAAAATTACCATCTTACCCCTGTCAAAACTAAACTTTACGGAAAGAATTTAACGAAGTTAGGCCCATGGGCTCAGAGTGTTACATATTGTATACCACAGGTACTCAAAGCGTTAAAAATTCGTGTTAGGGACGCAAACGGTAATTTACTCTTTTATCAATCTTCATGGATACACATGGTAAAATTCTTGAACTTTTTTTAGTTCTGTGTTCAGGGGCGGGAGGGGGTCCGTGCCCCCCTTGATTTTGGGCTTAGAAGTTCTAATTTTAGCCTATTACGTGTAGATAATTTGGGTAGATTGTGATTGGGCCCCTCCTATCCAATAGCCCAATTTCAAATTTATTTTTCTAGCCCAAAAACAAATCTCACAACCCCAAAGACCTTAAAGGTCGTCGGGCTGCGTTGTAATTCTTCTTCATTTGTCGTTTTTTTTTTGGGATTTATGGTCATTATTTGGTGAATTTTTTTTTGTTTTTTAGGTGTAATCTTTTCGCCCCCCCCCCCCCACCACTTTAGTTGTTCAAGTTCCGTCACTGTCTGTGTTTGAATCTAAATACCATTTATTATATAAAGATTTTTTTAATATGAAAAAAGATAAGGGTATAAATAATTGAGCACATGTTTAAATATAATGTGTAAATTGAAATGATATAATTTATTTTAATTAGTTAAACACATTTTGTCTTTTATTAGTTTATTGATGGTCACATGTTCATGACAAGTATCTTTTTAAATTGTAATTTTCCGGTAAGACCAAAAATATATAAATTCTTTAATGAACGAAAATATGAAAAACATGAATCTTGGTTTTTAGCACTTATAGCATATAGTAGTAACTCATACAAATGCATGTGTATTTATAAATGAGTTTGAATTAGTTTTTTTGTACTAGTACATGTATCACAATCTTGACTTCGTTTAGCATTGTTCACATATCATGATTTTTTTGGTTAAATTTAATTGTCTTTATTTTTATCAGTAATTAATAGTTTCTATAATTACACTTACTATCATGGTTTTAGGGGTGTGAACGAGCCGAGCCCGAGCTCGGCTAAGAGAGCTCGAGCTCAGTTCGTTTAGAGTTCTATTATCTATAGCTTGAGCTTGGCTTGTGAGTGGTTTTTCAAGTTCGAGCTCGGCTTGTTTATTAATAGTTAATTATCTAATTATTTTATTTAGTTATTTTTATATATTTTATAACAATAATTTTTATATATAACATATTATATATTATTATTTAGTACATTAAATAAAAATATATAAATAAAAGGCTTGTTTAGGCTCGCGAGCCTGAGCTCGGTTTGTTTATTAGTCGTTAATTATCTAATTATTTTATTTAGTTATTTTTATATATTTTATAATAATATTTTTTATATATAACATATTATATATTATTATTTAGTACATTAAATAAAAATTTATAAATAAAAGGCTTGTTTAGGCTCGCGAGCCTGCTCCAGCTCGATATGCGAAGCTTGAGCTCGTTTATTAAATGAGCCCTATCCTCGAGCTCGTTTAAGCTTAGAGCTTGATTAGAGTTTTTAGCGAGCTGATCTTGAGTAGCTCATTAGTGGCTCCACTCATTTACACTCCTATTGGTTATATATGTAATTCAGAAAAGGTAATAATTAACTGGTTATATATGTAATTCAGAAAAGGAAATAATTAACTGGTCAACCGAACCCAACTCGAGACTCATTTATTTCAAAATTGTATGTTTGATCCGTTACCCGACCCAAACGTTTTACCGCCTCTAATCCATATGTTAAAATTTCAGGCTGTAGGGAAGGTTTTACCAGAACTTAATGGTAAACTGACGGGTATGGCCTTTAGAGTCCCAACAGCAAACGTCTCTGTTGTGGACTTAACTTGTCGACTTGAGAAGAAGGCTTCTTACGAAGATGTTAAAACTGCAATTAAGTATGCCATCTAACTATCTAAGATTACACTCTTTAAGTTGATTTTAATTAGTAGAGGTGGCATTTCAGACCCATTTATTTACTTATAAATGGGCTGATTTGGGTTACAGTTATCTCTAACGGGTCAAAAAAAAAAATTAGCTGAAAGCTAAATTGATCAAATGGGTTGAAAGTTGCCAAGAGTTTATGTTTAATTCCAAGACTCCTAAATCACTTTATTTTAAATAGTTAGATTATTCTTGTAGTAGTAACTTATTTTTATGAAAGTTAACAAAAACTGATGGGCCAACTCAACCCGACCCGTATTAGAAACAACCCATCAACCCGAATTTTTTGACCCGTTACCCAACCTGTCTGTCCCACACTCTCCACCGTTTTTCCATCTCTAGGACTATTGAGCTAGCAGCCTCACAAAATGGTGATTCTTTTTTATTGAAGGTATGCCTCTGAAGGTCCCATGCAAGGAATTCTTGGGTACACTGATGAGGATGTTGTCTCCAATGACTTTGTTGGTGATTCCAGGTCATTCTAGTCTTCAATTTGACTTGACTTTTTCACATTTGCAATTCTTGGTTTTCTGATACATAGTGGTTTTTTCAGGTCAAGTATTTTTGATGCAAAGGCCGGAATAGGTCTAAGTGCATCATTTGTGAAGTTGGTATCGTGGTATGACAATGAGTGGGGTTACAGGTAAAAATATAACGAGTACATCATTCTTTTCGTCATTTTTAATCCTCTAGAAAGTGTATAATTCGGGCTTATATGGTTTCATGTGATTGTATGCAGCAACCGCGTGTTGGATTTGATTGAGCATATGGCGTTGGTGGCAGCAACCCACTAGAAGGGAGCGTTCTGTTTGGGATTTTTGTATTTGCCATCCTCATGAAGAAGGATGGCATAGAATATTGTTTTGATGTTTTGAACCGTTACAAATCTAGGAAATAAAAGGATATATGGTTGGCATTTGCCACCAGATTATTTTGACATTTTTGTCTGGTACAAGTGATGAGTTGCAGATTGGTTCAAATGTGTGTTTGGATCATTTAGTTGAAGTAAACTAAAATTTCAAAGATGATCTTCTACGCTTCTTGTATTATCGCAATGACTTGTAATATAGTCACGAGTCGAAGCTCGTTAGTATCCTAATGACATACTGTTCTTATTGCACAATATGGTAGTGTTGATGTTTTATGTTTCGCATTTGAGGGCGTGGGCGTCTTTACAAGGGTTAGCAAAACCAACACAATACCTAGAAGAATTGCGTGCCTTAATCATAGGGGTTAATATAGATTACACGTTGTCAACGTCATTGTCAACGAGTGACCGACTTGTATGTGGATCATTGGGAATGTGAAAAACAAGTGTAGGAAATTCAAGAAAAGACTTGAACACTTCCAAACAAATTCCTCCAAGCAAATCAAATTACAAATTCCAACACAGAGCCACACAAAATAGTCTATAATGACTTGTACCAACCAACGAGCCTATTTTCTGTGCGTTTCATAGACATATATTTTGGTTCTTGAATGATAAATTAATACGAGACTAACTCGGTCACAACACTAATTAAGCATCAGACCTAGTGCAAGTCTCCAAATCATACAAACCTGTTCTTCAGGACTTCTAGAGCCACTCCTTCATCCTGCCCTTTTGAATTAACCCGTTTTCGGTTAGGTACTCGACAAATTCATCGATCAGATATGGCCAAGCTCCATCAGCATCATAATTCGATAGAGCAGGGTCCACGCTCTGCATAAATTTTATACAACAAATAATTTAGCAAAATCTTTTTTCAAGATTGAGGCACGGGATCGAGGTCTTGGATCTTACTCTTGCAAATTCCAGTAGTTGAGACCAAGTATCTCGAGAGATAGCTTTGTTATGCCGTGCCTGAAATTGAAAAATAATGCAAAATATAATCTTTTAAGTCATCTCGATAAGTGATAAGATGAATAAGTAAAATGCTCGTGCTGCAAATCTAAGGTTACCTGTAAAAACTGACACCAATCATCAACCAATGGCCACTGATTTTCTTCAAACAACAATTGCCACATTCCTATTGCTGTATCCAATGCCAGAGACTTCTGACCCTGAAATCATAAAAAATAGAATTTAATGCTATTTAAGAGTATTGCGGTATATAGCATAAACATGAAATATGCGTGATCTTCAATTCTTCCTATACGTGTATTTATGTATGAGCGTGTATGTAAGTAGATCAGCACATATTCAGCCATTTCATTATGATGGTTTCTTCCCAAGCTTTTATAGCTTTAGTGAAAAGGAAAACAAGGTTATGAATAATGATGTAGGCAACGTTAATTAACAAAATGAGATAAATGGAATATGTTAGATAAGCACCTTCTCCTTTGCCCAGCCGAATGCAAAATTATAGATCTCCTTAAATTTTTCTGCTAACAAGAAAAATTTTAGAACAAGAAAATAACACCAAATTAAGCAATCTTTAGAACTGACGATCGTTAAGCAAGTAATGATGAAAATCATAAGATATGATACATACGCTCATCTTTCAGCTCGGAACGCATGGATGGAATTCGTTCACGGAATTTCTCTAGCGAGTCTATCCTGTTATTAAAAGATGATTAATTCGATTATTTAAACTTGATATCTGATAACATATTACTCACAATCTATCAATAATAAAAATGTGAATTGAAATGTTTTTACCCTAAAGACTGCAAGCCGCCAACAAATTCTTGCTTTGAGAATTCACACATGGTAGCAGCCTTCATATGCCATGAAACAACCAACTGAAGTAGCAGCATCAGCAAATGTGTCAGCCAAGTCTTAATAGTGCATTACAATGAATTTATCTAATATAAATTTATTAACATATTCCTTAAAGATTTTTTTAACAAAGAAAAAAGATTTAGATCAATTTATAGAAAGCTTATGTGAAAAAATTTATGAACTTGAGGTTAAATTTTCAATGTATAGAAAGATAAAACCGAATCACTTTATATAGTATACATCTTGACGTACCATAACAATATCTTGAGGATCCACCTGTAAAAAATTTACAACGGAAACAAGTATCAGAATAACATTACAAATATTCTATCGTAAATTAAATAATAAATATCAGTAAAACTTGCAATTTTTCTTCAACCTAGCTTCTACGCGACTTACACATTTAATCAGAAACCACATAACCACAATTAAAATTAATTTGAGCATATGTATGTGTGAGATACCTGAAGGTCATTGCAGAGGTTACTAATACCATCAGCCATAATCATATCAGCATAAGGATCTATAAAGAAAGATAACAAACTCAGATTAAGATATCATATTTCCTTCAAAGATATTAGAATACAGACAATATGATTCCTATAAAAGGCAATATTTTGGATGCAATTTGCATGAATCTGACTGTCAAAACAAAAAATGAAATAAATTGTAAATTTACCTTTGTATCTGTTGTACAATTCCTCTAAATGTTTCACATCTATGAATGATTTTGCATGAGGCTGGCGGTAGAAGATGTCAAATGCACCATCAAGATGCCAATCACTGGCCTTCAAAGCCGTTAGAGCAACTTTTTCACTGTGTTCGAGAATAAAGTGAAACAATTAACAGAAAATACTTGAGTGATACACTTCTTAAGCATCCACAAACAGTAAAAATCTACAATTTTAATATTCATTGAAGCTTTTCAATTGGTTCTAAATAGGCAAGAAGCTTTAGTGGTTTTATAGAGCATGCTAAAAGCCCCTGGATGTGTAGAACTCGCACTAATATCGATACAAAAGGGTTAAAAGATTAATAAAAAGGGTAGGTTACCCTGTTCCAGTAATTGTCATGAATTGATGGACTTTGTCACGATGCCCTCTGCCCAATTTGTTCTGTCAGCGATGATGAAAATGATTAGAAATAGCAAAAAACCAGTTCTAAACTTCAAAGCCAACCTAAACTAGATTAACTCTTTATATGCAATCATCCAAATACAAAAAGTAGCTCGGTTTGACGTTCACACGTGGAAAATGAGACATTTTTTTATGGAACTGTGTATTCATTAACAGCTAGGATTGACGTGCTCCGAACAATCGACAATGTCTACGAATAGAGGGCCCAATCTATGTGATTCTATACATTAATTATTAACTGATCTATGAGTCAATGAGTTGAATTGCTTTCTTGAAATCATAACTGTCATTAATATATAACATATGAATTCAAATGAAAAGGAAATCAATCCTTTACCTTTAGAATCAGTAGAAATATACTTTTAAAAGCAAAAGATTGATATTAAATATTAATCTGGATGCGATTTTTTCTTCTGGGAGAAAGATTATGCATGCTTATTATACAAAAAATAGTGATTATTGGAAAGAATTAGATTCAAAATCATTCTAGTTGCAGGAAAGAATACTAATTTAGCTAAATCCACATCCATGAACTCCAATTATGATCAAAGTGTTTGCGATCTATCAATATTCAATCCTGAGGAACTGGTTTACGGCATCAAAGTAAACAGAAGTAATCTATCAAGAAATCAATTGATAAAAACGAAAGACAGACAACAGAAGTGTGAAGATGATATATGCGAACGCTGAACTGACCATCTTGAGATTGCTGGCGAAACCCTAACCACGAATAGATTATAGATAGCTGGTCTGATGAATATGCTGAAGCAGTGACACCAAAATTAGGGTTTCGTATCTGATTTCATCTCCGCACTGCTCAATTTCTCCCAATTTTGATGTGGCTCACTGGTAGAAGCAACCGCTCTATGGACCTATCTTCACCGATTCCCAATTTGGATGTTTAGTTTCCAGAATAGATTATATAAAGTATCCGGATTTGGGTTTCGAATATTTGAAATGGATCCTTAACCGAGACAAATAATTCGTTTTTGAATCAAAACGCGAACCTATGAATTTCAAGATGTTTACACATATAATTAGTCAAGTGTTAATAATATAGAATATATTTGAAATGGATTAGTGAATGGATTCAATTTATTTTTAGCATACTCAAATAAAAATATAATTTGAGTTTAATATTTTTATTTTTAAATAAAATAAACTACTAAGTATTAAACAACGTTTCTTATCGAGTTAAAAGTTTATTTTAAGGTTTGGCGTCAAATATTTATTTTTTTAAACTAATGGGGTCCACCTCTAAAAAAGATTGAGGTCAACAAAAAATAATATGACATACGTGATATATAAAATTTAAAAACTCAATGGGTCACTTGACCCTATGGTCCCTTACTACCTCCGCCCCTGATTATAAGTCCATGTTTGTTATCTAGTCTGATAAACATGAATTAAGTCATCCTTATATACATTGTGTTTTGTTCCCCTTAATATGACTTTATATATTTAACCTATACAAATAGTATTATCTTCATATAGTAACATTCTATACATGTTGTAGTAACAATAAAACTATAAGATAAAACCAATAATTTGTAGGCTTAAGTGTAACATCCAGCAAGACATTTTAAGTCTTAACTGGACCTTGTGTTTTGTGTCGATGGTTTTGTTATTTTCATGTCTTGACTCGCATTGGACACCACAGCCGTGGTGTTTTAGATATGAAAATAGTAAAAGTATTTATGTAAAGAATGTTTTAATAAAAATATTTTATTCCAATCTTGAGGGAGGCTATGAATGGACATCCATCTTAGTTTTTCAAAGGATTGTGGGTCACGGTAACCCTATCAGGGAGCCTGTCTATTTCATCTCCAAGAAACATAAGTGATTAGTTAGGATTTCAGACCAGTAGTCAAACATCTGGTGTTGCATGAACTCTGTAATTAACCACATCCTAATATAGATCAGTTTGGGCTTCAGACCAGTAGTAAGACATCTAGTGCTGCATGAACCCCATAACTGAGTACATCATTAACCTTAAAATAATTAAATTACAAAAAGCGGATTCAAAAATAAGTGATACCTTGTTTGATTAAATAGTTTTCTACTCTAATATTTTTCTTTTGTTTTACAACCACTCTTCCATATTTTATTTTAGTTAGACAATAGCAAAGATTGATTATTGGGAGCTACTAACGTGTCTATTGGTTCGATACTTGATTTTTACCTAAACTATATTACACTGCAATAGTGCAATTGCCTATTGTGTGTAGTTAGTAAAATTAATAATCATTTTATAAATTTAAAACCTGATAATCGTGTTACAAATCTTAACTAAAAATTACTACTAACTCGACCACATAAGTGCTAATTTGAACCCTCTCGTAATCTGTTACGTCAATAATGTTTGTATGCTTATCTAATAGCCTGAATTGATATAACCATCATACAATGCTTTAAAAACAAATGAGAAACGTCTTCTTATGAATATAATGATGAACTCGTCACTATGAGACCTTGCTAGAAAAGATAATACCATTTGAGATGTTGGGAGGATGGAAAATGTCTTTAACTAGAGTACACACAGTAAAAATAATCTTAGTTGCTGATGGACTCATGGTCTAATGACACCTGATGTTTATCTCCACCAAAATGGTGCAGGTTCAAGTCTTACAAAATGGATTTTAGGAGTAGATTTTAGGGAGGTTGTGTGTGTTTGCGTTCAAAAAAAAATAATCTTAGTTATATTGTTCGTTCCTATTCTAATCATTGTTATCCGACAATTATTAATCAATGTCATGCTTACAATGCAATAGTTCATAAAACTAATCCGACAACCACATGCATGAACATTGACTTCGGTCATTATGAACTGTTCACGGAGAATTTTTTTTTGTCGAAATGACATATATCACCAAAATACTCTTGATTCCTTGTCACGATCTATGTGTTTCATCTTAATACGAGACTCCAAAATATAACTGTAGGGATAACAATGTTTCAATTTGGACATAATGAAACCTAATTTCGATAATGATAAAAATTAGTAACGTGTTACTATTTGTTTATTAAAGATGATCATATACCGCATACATGTCACTAAACAATTAATGAATCATAAGTATATATGATCAACAAGTTCAATAATGCAAACCGACATGCCAATCAAGAGAAACGTCATACAATTCAAGTCTACGACCTTCTACTAATTAAAACTGACATGTAAGGCACTTGGATCAAGACACAACCGACAACATGAATACGTTGTGGAATTAGAGAGATCATAAACATATTATAAAATCATAACAATAATTATAAAAATATAACTTTTCTAAAACTATAGTCATTTCCTAGAAACATTTTTTAAAACTTGGCTAAAGATTTTATAAAACTCAAATCTTATAAAATAAATGTCAAGAATCATTTTGATTTTAATTTCTAATTGAAAATTTGAAAATGAGTTGGTGGATCTTCTATATGTGGAAGTGGAAGTATCCCAAAATATCTCCACATGGAAGACACAAACTTGTTTAAAATGGACTAAATCCAAAACCAAAGTGGAATGCATATTTGGAACTTTACAAATTACAAAAAGAAATCTTCCACTCCTGCGTTAGATCTTACCAAACAAGCATAGAGTCAAAAAATGCTTTTGGAAAAGTTAAAATGAGTGTTTTATAAGCGAAAATGACTTTAGAGTATGAAATTGGACAATCCACAGTGTTCAAAAAATTGACCAAAGCTGGTACCCAGCACGACGGTTGATGTGGCGGTCGATCGCCAGTGGGACAGCCATGGTCTTTTTTCTGGTTTACCTCGTGCCTATAAGTAGGAGCCTTGTTTAACCTTTACACTCACCCCTTTTGCTTAAAAACATCTAATAGATATATCTTTAATTCCCGTCATATTCTAACATCTTTCAAGAGAGATTCAGGATCAAAGATCAGATGAAGATCAAAAAGCAAAATAGAAGAGTTGTGCTACAACTTCCATCATTCTTATTCTTGTGTTGTAATAGTATGGTGATCATATCCATTGTTTAGTGAGAAGTCTTATGAGGGTATCACTACCTTAGAATTAGTGAAACGTAGAAGATGATCATTACCTTGGATTAGTGAAACGAAGAAGGTGATAACCACCTTGGATTAGTGAGACATTCTTGGTGTACCGGTGATCTCGACCATTTTAGAGAAACATTTAGTGGAGCAACTCTTGATTGGAGAATAAGGGAGAGGACATATAGTGAATTAGTTAACATCCACTTGAACCTCTATAAATCGGTTTTGTCCTTCTAACCTATATTTGGTTTGGAACCATCACGAAGAAATAAAACACATTGATACAGTAAGAGCATACACATTCGGGAGTCATTACTTCGTGGAGGTGGGCATTGTGTTACCGAAGGATATGGTGCTTAGTGAGGCGCATAATATTGGAGAAATGTTGCAAGTAAAACTAGAACAATTGGGTGAAGTTGAACGAGTATCGATTTTGAGTTCACTCACACACCTGAACATAAGAGAGAGTAATAAATAACAATTGCATTTGTAAAATTATAATTCATTTATGCTCTAAAAATAAGGGTTTGTTGATTCCATTTATATAACTTAATGTAATCTCAGTTAACATGAAATACATGATTGGATTTTGGTTTTCTAAAATCAAATAAATGGGTATGTATAATGTAAGGTTTTATTACATTATTGTACTTATGGAAAATAGCAAAAATAAAATAAAATAATTCTTGGAGCATCGTTAGCTATGTATATTTTGATAACCGATAATATTAAAAAAATAATAATAAATAATTAACATGTGTGTGGAATGCCTAAATATAGATGTACAATGTATATTTATAACCATTTGTTCCATATACTCAAATCAACAATGTCCACATTACAAGAAAGCAATAATACAAATATTGGACCTTTGATCGATGTTATGGAACGGTCGTGTATCGACTGCAAAGCGACTGATTCAAACTATTGTTCGTTGAGAAAGAGATATCCAAAGTTGATACTACGGTTGAGCCATGTACCGACCGTCCAGTGAAGCAAGTATCAAAGATGAGGTTGGCAACACAAACAAGATGTCACCGTCCATCCATAGATCGATAGTCCGACCACTATACATAAGTTCAAGGTTTCAGCGTCTATCCACGAATATATTATTTTAAATAATACAAAATATAAAAAAATATATTATTATAAATAATGATTTGGTATATATAAAGTAAATGTAAAAGTAGGTGATGTGGTGAAAATATAGGGGTGTTTGAAAAGTGATGTAGTGTTCTAGGAGAAATGAAGGTTTTTAAAAAATGAGTAAAAATCTGATGTAGCAGCTGATGTGACACGTTTATTGGTGTTTGTTGTGTTTAACGTTAGAGGAGCTCTAACTAGTTTTCAAAGTTCGAAAGAGTCCGTCCACACGCATCCTCCACATCAGACCATGGTCAATTGTTTCTATACATTTTATACATTGTTGCCACATGGAATCTTTCCTCTCAAAATATACCTTGTAAATAGCATATTCTTGGTTGCAAGTTCTTTTTAACATCAACAACCACATAAATTGTTATCACGTAACGTTAATGTGGTTATTGGTGTTAAAAAGAAAAACTTACAATCAAGAATATGCTATTTACAAGGAATATTTTGAGGGGAAAAGATTCCATCTACATGGCTCTTTCGAAACTAGTTAGTGTATACATGCGATACATTAAATGTTGATAAAAATTAAATATGCTACATATAAGTGTTGGGCTTCTAATTTATTATATATTAATTGAAGAGTGATTAACATCTTTCATGATACCTTTCATCATTGTTTTGATTCGTGTATGTCATTGTTGTATTTGATACTATTATTTAAAATCGGACATGATAACGTTATTTTTAAAAAGTATTAATATTTAAAGGGTTATGTCATACGTACCCTCACTCCTATTTGTCCTGACGATACCTCGATGATTTTCAAATAGAAAGTCGCCGGTTCGAATCCGGGTCACAGCAAAAAAAGGGTATATGGTCAGATTAGGAGGTTTACCCAGTTTTGGGGTTCCTCCTGGGTGATTTGTCCTGGATGTTCTAGGTGTTGCCTCGAAAAAACCTAATTATCTTAGAATAAATAGGTGTTGATGTTAAAAAAATCAAGATTACAAATATTAATACTTTTTAATAATAGCATTATCACGTCAAATTTTAAATATTAATACTTTTTTTTAAACTATAGGAGTCACTTTATTCATATACTTATCCATACATTTTAGGTAAAACTAGTATTATGACCCCACGTTGCGGTGGGTGCCTATACCCGTGAAAAAAATTAACGTTGAGATGGTGCTATGAACTCGTGCGTTGAAGTAGACGTTGATAACATACGTAACTTTATGTAAAACAACGAAACCTGGACGTTGTTGATAACATTCGAAACTTTATATAAAAAAGACGAAACACCACGTTACAGTGGGAGCGTAAAACCATGAAAAGAAAAAAAAACACGCCATATCGGTATATTTGGATATGAGCGTTGAAAGTTAAAAAAAACAGAACGGTTTTAAAAAACCGTTTAAAACAACCGGTCGACTTAAAAATGACATCACGAAAATTAATGTCGAGACGTAGATAAAAATAGGAATGTCGTAACGTAAAACTCGAAATTTTATAAAACATCATATTTTAAATTTTGTAAGAGAAAAACAAAAAAAACTATGAAAAAATAGAAACCCTGAAGCATCATTGACGACTCGTACGTTTGTGTTTTGATGACTTATACATTATTACACGCAACTCCGTTTTGAATGAAATTTTTTTCGAAACATAGATAAAAATACGTACGTCGCAACAGTACATTCGAAATTTTATAAAACATTATATTTTAAAAGTTACAGGGGAAAAAATAAAATAATTTTAAAATTAATTATAATAATAAAATACTTAATCATAAAAAGAGAAAAACGTGAATTTAGGTGAATTAGAAAAAAATAAAAATAAATAAATAAGCTATGCATAGTACCTTATGCATATATGATGGGCATTTTGGTTTTTAAGGTTTTACTAATTATACTTAATAATAATTCATATTATACATATATATATATATATATATATATATATATATAAAGGGGGAGGTTCAAATAAGAAGTGATATTTCGCTAAAAAGCCTAAGAAATGACAAAAACCTTAAGAAAACGATATCAAACAAACTTCGATTGATATCGTTCCAGCGGCGTTGGAACCGTCTCGTCAAACTCTACCATCTTAGCTTTTAGGGTTTAGATTTTAGCGTTGAATTTTATGGTTTTAGCCTTAGGGTTTAGGTTTTTTTTTTGGGTGGGTTTAGGTTTTTTTGGGGGTGGGTGGGGGTGGGTTTAGGTTTTTAGAGGGGTGGGGTGGGGGTTTAGGTTTTTTTTTTTTTGGTGTGGTGGTTTTAGGCTTTTCGGGGTGAGGTTGGAGGGGGGGTTTAGGTTTTTGGGGGTGCGGGTGGAGGGGGTTTAGGTTTTTGGGGGCGGGTGGAGGGGGTTTAGGTTTTTGGGGGCGGGTTAGGGTTCGATGTGACGGTTACAACGCCGCTGAAATTAACTAAATCGGAGTTCGCTTGATATCGTTTGTTAAGGTTTTTGTCATTTCTTAGATTTATTAGCGAAAAACTACTTTTTATTTGATCATCCTCTTATATATGTGTGTGTGTGTGTGTGTATATATATATATATATATATATATATATATATATATATATATATATATAGGGAATGGATCATTTAAGAACTCATAAATATTTTGAGAACTTGCGAGAACTCGTCAAAAATCCAATCAAAACCATTTTTTTTGTTTTTACTATTTTTATTGTTAGAATACAACATAAAAAAATGAATTTATATATGTAAATTTACATTTCTTCATATATTAAAAAAAATATACAATTGTGTAAGTTTACCACTTATACATGTGTAAGTGTTTATCATTTACACATGTATATACATTTTTTTAAGGATAATTTAGAGAGAAAAGATGAATTAATTAAAGAAAAATCATTTTTTATATTATATTTTAATAATAAAGATAGTGAAAACAAAAAATATGGTTTTAATTTGTTTTTTGACGAGTTCTCGCAAGTTCTCAAGTATTTATGAGTTCTCATTTGAACCTAACCCTATATATATATATGAAATAAATATACATAAATAAAATAACTAGATAATTAATAAATACTAAATAAGTTAAGCACCCTTAAATTAAACAAGTTATAAAAATTAAAATCCTACTTTCTTTTCCTAGAGTTTCAGGATCGGGTCGCTTATTAAATCGGTTTACCGATTCCGTTTTCAAATCATTGTGACATAATTTTATAAATACCGACGTCATAAAAACTAAAATCACAAAATCCCCTAAATAATCACAACCAGACAGACACGCATCTCCATTTACGTGATGATGATGATGACGACGACGATGAACGCAGAGTCTCTGAACTGTTAGGTTAAACAACTTTCTTTTCTTCTCCTCCAATCAATCCTAAAGAAAGATATGGCTTTCACAGTAAACCTCAATCTCTCTCCATCTTTTACTCGCCTTCATTATCATCAATCCTCACAAAAATCTCCATCTCCATCTTCACCTCATTCTGCAATTCACAATAACCATGGCGGTCTCGCTCTACAACCATCACCTGTCGAATCACCGCCGGTTCGTGTTAGGGTTTCTCCGCCGTCTGATCCTCGCCAGGATTTCTACGTTAATCTCGGCTTAGCTGTTCGCACTCTCCGCCATGACCTGCCTCTCATCTTCTCCACGGATCTCAATTACGAAATTTACAGGTACGTTTTTATTATAATTCGGTGAAGTAAACGGTAAATCATTAATTGTTGATTTTCGGATTACAGAGACGATATCACGTTCATTGATCCTCTCAACACATTTACCGGAATCGACAACTACAAGCTAATCTTCAGAGCATTACGTTTCCATGGCCGAATCCTGTTCAAGGAAATCTCGTTGGAGATTTTTCGGGTTTGGCAGCCCTCAGAGAATCTAATTTTGATCCGTTGGAATCTCAAGGGCGTCCCTCGAGTCCCCTGGGAGGCCAAGGGCGAGTTCCAAGGGACATCGCGTTACAAACTGGATAGAAATGGCAAGATTTACGAGCATAAGGTTGATAATTTAGCTTTCAATTTCCCACAGCAGCTCAAACCGGCTATATCTGTTCTTGATTTGGTGGTTGCTAGTCCTGCTACACCTAATCCTACATTCTCATGGGGGATTTTGGATTCGACCTACTCATCGTCGTGGTTAGACTTCTATCGCGCGGTCAAGAACACATTGGATCCTAGCCAAGATTTTTCAGCTTTACAAGATTGTCAACTAGTCGCGACTTGTTTATAGTAAGTGTTCATCTAGTTAATACAACTGTTTTGCATACTGGTAAATGCACATACTCTACAATATACTTATATACAATATAGCAACACTCGATTTTATGGAAGAAAAGCTCATGTTTGCAGCTAGCAAGAATGTATGATATGTATAATGTATGCAATATAACCAAATACGCATTCGATTTTTTTGTTCTATTTACCACATAGTTGATAAGTCAAAGATGATATTACACTTCATCAAAAAGTTTCGTTTGTGAAGATAAACCGAGACCACTATATGTAAAAGAGTGTGATCACACATTCACTGCCAGTTTGTTGTTTGATTAAAAAGACTATGGAGGTGGAAGTCTGTCCAGAGGTTTGATCAATGCAACTTTGCAGTTTTTACTGCTCATGTATTTGTCATATGTCACTCTCAAAACTGCTTTTCTTGCAGCTTGGTGAAATCCCAAAATCATCTCAGCACAATCCCTACAATCATAATGTTCAAATATGATGAGGTAAAATGTTTTGTAGAAGCAAGTGAGGAATGGGTCTAGCATAGATACACCACCCCGCCATCTATACGGGCAGTATAGACGACGGAAAAGGGTTATATGGCGTGTATAGCCTGTCAGTGGTGTGCGCCATCACATCAATCTCTTCTGTGTCAGCTAGACACTCTATATGGGCCGTATAACACGTTAGTGGTGTCTAGATGGTAGGGGGTGGTGTTTGTTTAGTTCAAGCTAATGAGAAATTAGATTTTGGAACACTTGCCTGATTTGAAATTCTTGATACCTAGAATGCTTGCATAGAAGTGGGGTCCATGCTGGGGCCAAATGCAGGGTGCATCTAGCAACATAAATCGCAGATGCACATAACAATGATGGTTTGTAATGTAAAGCATCATATTCCACCAAGCACAGCTCAATGAGGAAGAAAGCTAGGTTTTCAAACTGAAAAAAACATTGATTAAAAGAATTTAGTATTTGCCTAACTGAGATTTAGTGTTTATTTCAAAACTGTTTAGCAGCAGAAACTGTGATTACCTTTTTGTCTCCCTGTGCAGCTCTAAGAAATCTCAGCATGAAAACGTAAGGTGTAGGCAAATTAAGACGGAAATTTAGTTCTTTTAAAATCGCCGTCTCCTGATAATTGGAAAAGGTAAAAGTTGAGATGGCATCTCATCAAATCTAATTATAAATCAAAACAGAGAAACAATAGGCATACCATTTCAAGCATTTGATCTCTTGTGTATGTCTCTGCTGAGATACTAATTAATTCCATAACCTGTCAAAGATTAAAAAAAAAGCATTATAAAGATGAATAAGAAACAAAGTTATGTAGCAATTTTGACTAGTTTACCGAGCCGCTTTGGTTTATGTTTTATCACAAGTGTGCCAGATGTTTGAAAAGTGACTCAAAATGTAATTTTTAGTGCATACAATCCTGTAAATCACTTTATTCAAGGATTTAAGTTTTTATTATAATAAGACAGTTTTCGTAATCATATTAACACGCTAATTGATTTTTAGAATTTTTTTTAGAAGTGCTTATGGATCAACCCGTTCTTACCCACACTAAATATGGCATGTGTTGCCCACCGTCCATGGATCGATGCTTAAAACAAAACATTTACCTGTGGATGCCAAAAATCCTCATACTTGGATGCTAGTAATAGTGATGTGAGACCAACTAATTGCATTTCAGTTTTCTTAATCGTGACAGTAGACAAGTAAAAGTCCAAGAGTGTGACCATCAGATAAAGTGTCTCTTGCATTAAATCAAATTTCAGATGTACCTGTAGCAACCAAGATATGCAGATTATAAAACCCAAAGAAGAAACCCTAATTTTAACTTAGGCATTATAGTAACGAAAAAAAAGGATAAACAGAAGGTACTTCTATTAGCCAATTGATCAGTATGCCCCGCATTTGAGGAGTAATATCTGTTTGGATCTCCATATAGTTTTTCAGTGGTTGATTATGTGCCTGCATTCATAAACCATTTGGATTATAGCTCATCACGTGTGTATACATAAGATAAAACTAGTCAACCAAATCACAGCAACAACATGGAACACTTGTAATGTGTTGACTCAGATTATGTTTTGTGTGTAACATGTCAAATGAGTAAAATAAAATAAAATAGGCAAAAAAGAAAGGGTCAAATGGGTCAAAAGTTGATGAAATTGTTTTTTTAATGCATAAAAATAAAACCTTCTTAGTCATTTTCTTTAAAACTTGAATTTACCTATTGAAACAAAATAAGTTATGTAATCATAACTGACACAATAAGTGTTCATAAAAAAGTTCTTATTCTTGGGGAAAAAAGTGTTGGGTCAACCTTATCCACCAACTAAAGTCCCAAACCTTATTGGCAAATAAGAATTATCTATAGATCATTGATCTTCTAAATGTGCATTATGCATATGACAAAACATTCAGTTTAATTGCAGGAGAATAAGATGCACATAAACATAGCAGCATGTTAGACTCACTTCTGTGACCCAATAATGCTGATAGATTTCATCAACGTATTCAGCAACTTCAAGTTGATTGCCATCATCATAAATGTTGGGCAGGATCTCCTCCTTGGTGACACTAGCCCGGTCATTTAGAAGCTGCATTGCAAGTTTGCAACGTATTATCAAAATTATAAAATAAGCATCTATTAAGGAAATTAGAAATAAATAAAAAATATCAACCTTTGTTCTTTCAATTAGCAAAGATGTGTAGGATTTTCGGCGACCAGATTTCCCCTTGCCAGTGATGTTTGATGTACTTGCATCTAATGTGACACCTTGTGTAATTTGCTTACAGGAACTAGATTCAGACTTTGATGTTTCCTCGGTTTTCTTGGACAAAACAGAAGTTGCAGATGTTGGTTTGGTAAAAACAGAAGTGGTTCGCGATACCCTTTGAGCTTTGGGAATGCCAACTGTCGTTTTCACGGTTGGCTGGTAGGACATTTTGTAATTGTAAGAACATAATAAAAGATAACTGGTTTACAATTAAGAAATTTTTCAACATACCTTCATTGATATCCTAGATAGTCTCTGTTTGTCCCTTGTTGGTTGACCATCTGATGCCCTGTCAACAAGATTAAAACATAAACTTATATATCTTATATTAGTTACTAAAAATTTCTATAGTAACACACTAACACAAGATTTTGACATGTTGTACTCACATTTTTATATATCCATCACTAACTCTGTTCTTCCAACGGTAGTCCCGAGTATTGCTTACTTGCGGCACAACTGTCGTGCCAACTTTAGGTTTAACTGAAAATACAAAATTATAATAGTTTAGTTTAATATTTTAGTATTATCAGAATGATTCACTTTTTCTGAAAGGGAAGTTACCAAAGAAGCCATGTTTTTCCTTGCTCTTCAATTTAGTATCCTTATTTTCCTACAGGTAAATGATAATGAGGATTTATAGAAAAAATGTGAAAGTAAGATGCAGAAATAACAGAACAGAATCATACTTTCTTGATATCAGATTTCTCTTCCTTGTCAACATGCTTTAGAACCGGTAAAGATTTCCTTTAAAATAAACAAGTGGAACCATTAATTCAAGGGTATTGGCATATTAATGTAAAACATAAGCACGATGTGAAAATATAAACCTTTGTGGTGGGCAATAACTCTTTGCAGGTTTCCTAAATACAAAAAAGATAATGCTCATAATTCATAACAATTATAACAAAATTGGGCAAAGAAATGAACCAAAATAGATAAGAACACCAACTACCATTACCTTGTTACATAACCAACAGTTTCTTGACCCTTTGTCTTTGAATTACCATTGAAGACCTTCAGATCCTTGCCTGATGAAACTGAGGCCCTACAAATTCATAAGATATTGAAAGTAAACTTTATGCATTTACCACTGAATTAATGTGTGCGACCTCAAAGTTTTCAAGAAATTAGTGTAAAGGAAAGTAAAATAACAATTGGAACCATTAATTCAACGACATTGGCATATTAATGTAAAAAATAATGCATTTACCACTGAACTAATGTGTGCGACCTCAAAGTTTTCAAGAAATTAGTGTAAAGGAAAGTAAAATAACAATTGGAACCATTAATTCAACGACATTGCCATATTAATGTAAAAAATAAGCCCAATGTGAAAATAGAAACCTTTGTGGTGGGCAATAACTCTTTGCAGGTTTCCTAAATACAAAAAAGATGATGATTATAATTCATAACAATTACAACAACAAAATTGAGCAAAAAATAAACCAAAATAGATAAGAACATCAACTACCATTACCTTGTTACATAGCCAACAGTTTCTTGACCCTTTGTCTTTGAATTGCCATTGAAGACCTTCAGATCCTTGCCTGATGAAACTGAGGCCCTACAAATTCATAAGATATTGAAAGTAAACTTTATGGATTTACCAATGAATTAATGCGTGCTACCTCAAAGTTTTCAAGAAATTAGAGTAAAGGAAAGTAAAATAACAACTGGAACCATTAATTCAATGACATTGGCATGTTAATGCAAAACATAAGCAGACACTGTGAAACCAGAAACCTTTGTGGCGGGCAATAATTCCTTGCAGATTTCCTAAATAAATAGAAGATAATAATAAAAATTCATAACAATCACAACAACAAAATTGTGCAAGGAAATGAACCAAAACAGAAAAGAACATCAACTACCACTACCTTGTTACATAACCCACAGTTTCTTGACCCTTTGTCTTTGAATTACCATTGAAGACCTTCAGATCCTTGCCTGCTGAAACTGAGGCCCTACAAATTCATATGATACTGAAAGTAAATTTTATGCATTTATCACTGAATTAATGTGTGGTATCTCAAAATTTTCCGGAAATTAGAGTAAAAGAAAGTAAAATAGTTACAGGAATAGTTGTGTACATACCGTTGTGAATATATCTTCTTTTCCATTTTACCCTTCCTGGAATGTTTTAGACCAAGTGAATTGTTAAAGTTAACACAACGAAAACCAAAGAACGTTTCAGACAATCTTTTTTCTATCTGTAGAAAAATACTTCAATATACCAGTTTTTGAATAGGAAAAAGCTCAGTGTCACTCACCCAAGTTTGGAGCCATCAACAGTTGCATTCTTCTGATAAATACCCCGGGAATTGCTAATATCAGCCAACACTTTTCTTCCTACTTTCGTTTGAGCTGTAAAACATAACTTTGTAAAAACTTGTATGAATAAGAAAACTTAATATATTGAAAGTTATGATGCATGATGCTTACCAGAGTTGATGTTTTTCCCATTAATCTTGTCCAACTTGTTGAGGGCCTCCTTCATACAAAAAGAACACGGGAACGGGATTTTAACAATTTAGTATTCTCAAATGATATACAAGTTAAAAGACTGCATTCCTCATTTACCACCATGTTTACAAGGTTGGTAAAAAACTAAGAATTAGGAAACTAGTACTAACCTTTTGACAATGGGCATGAATATGACTGAATTCAGCTTCGTCTGGAAAAGATTTCCTTCTACATAAAGAGAAAGGTAAATCGACATGTATCCTCAAGAACACTATAATCAAAGTGTTCTTGTATACAAGAAAGAAAACTATAAAAGAGAAAACAAACTCCTACTACACACAAAACTTCAGTTAATATCATTAAAACAATCACTAAGCTCCCTTATTTCCCCAATTACTCCCATTTGAACAACTTAAAAGTAGTGTTTCTGTTTCATCCATTTGATTCGATTAAGAACCCTAGATTTCTCAACCCTAGAACACGTTTCTCATGAACACTCAACCCAAAAGGAGATGTTGCATTCAGAGAAACCATACACTGTGTTGTATCATCTGCCTTCAAATTACAAATCACAACAAAAGAAGTGCACTGCCAATCATTCAACAAAAAACCCTACAAGTGCAGGCAATACCAGATTAAAACTTACTTAGTTTCATCGGAAACATGATCCCGGTCCTTAATCTTAACCCTAGCATCTTCTGTAAGCACCTTCAAACTTCTGAATCCACCTGTATTTGAACCAATTTAAGAACTAATAAGTACAACACAAACTGCGTACACTAAACAGGAAAATGTTACGAATTACGATTAGAGAAAAGTGAAATACCACTCTTCCTGGTCTGGCGTTCTCCTGAAACCCTACTTTTGAATGCGCTTAACCCCTTGATTTAAGAACGGAACATCAGCCTACTCAATGCCGGTAAATAAAATGCGTTATATACAAAGTTAATTAGGGTTTTAAAGGTACCTTAACAGCCACCATTGCGTTTCACATCTGTAATCGATCACAGAAAAACAGCATCAGAAGAATTAGGGTTAGAATTCAGAAATTTGGAGAAATTTATGTACTAAAAGAGATTAAGTTGAGCGACTCAACGAAATCAAAGAAATGAGCGTGATTCTTCTGAGTGGAGATCCGTTTTGGCGATCTGTGAGATATTTGAAAGATTGGGGTTTTCTAACTCTTCAACTTTTTTGGCCGTTCATCAGAAGATTTGAATTGCGTTGTTTCTACACAAATTTGAAATTATTACTTATAGAGTTAATTACATAAAAGGCCCCTATGGTAACATCATATTATGGATTAGGTTCCAAGTTTTGAAAAATTACTGGTCAGGTATAAAAGTATAGCTGGTAGGAAAACTTTATAGAAATGTAATTAGTTTTTTAAACTATTCTAATTAAGTCACTTAAACTTTTTTTTCTCCAGATTTACTAGATTTAGTCACTCAACTTTCAGGTAACCTGTCAATCAGATATTTTTTACCTGTTTAACAGGTTTCCATGCTGATGTGGCATTTAACATGTTGACGTGGCATTTATTTTTGGTTTTCTTTTTTTTTAATATGCTAGCGTGGAATTAGTATATATATATTTTTAATTTAAAATTAAAAAATTCTTTCTTATTCTTACATACACTCACGACTCACATGATGTTTCAAAAAAAATATTTTAAGAAAGATTTTTTTTTAATTTTAAGATTAAAAAAATATATTAATTACACGGTAGCATATTAAAAAAAGAAAACGAAAAATAAATGCCACATCAGCATGTTAAATGCCACGTCAGCATGGAAACATGTTAAACAAGTTAAAAATATCTGATTAGCAGGTTACCTGAAAGTTGAGTGACTAAATCGGGACAAAAAAAGTTTGAGTTACTTAATTAGAATAGCTTGAAAATTTGGTTACATTTCTATGAAGTTACCCCCATAAAAGGTCTTCAATATGGATGAAAGTTAACTTTTACTGTTAAATTAGTATAAAATGATCAAAATACTCTTAGTATTAAATAAATAAATACAAAAAATATTAATAAACATTAAATAACCTTTACACCCCTGCCCCTACCCCTACCCCTACCCCCATCTTGTTGTCTTCCCCACCAAGAGGGTAACATTCCAAAAATCCACGAGTTAAGGGTTCAGGTAAACGAACGACCCGAACTTACATTCGATGATTAAGTTAACACGTTATTGGCGCACGAAGATTTTATTTGCGAACTCGAAGAACTCGTAAACCGTTTTTAACATAACCTCGAGATCGAAACGTGCGGGTATGGAATAGCAGGTGATCGCATTGTCAAGGCTAATAAAAAACTATATTAAAAACTACTCCTTAGCTACTTAGACTATAGACAGGGAAATAGGTTGTCGAATCCACAGGGAACTCGTGGAAAACACTATTTAGAAAACTGATTCAATTACTACTAAAGATTCAAACTTTATTAATTAAAACACTTGGAATTATAAAAAAGCAATTAACTTTGAGTTGAGAAAACTGTTGGAGAAAAACGCAATCACTCCCGGGGTTCAAGTTCAACAGATCCACCAAGGTTCAGGTTTTACTCAGTTCAATTCCACTAAACGTGACACTAACCAATTAATTAAAGCAGTACAAATCAACCAAATAACTAACGATGCAAGAAAACCGAAAACAGATGGCGACTCAAACAACTTCAACACAAGCAAACAGTTTAAATTAATCAAAAGTACGTGCATTCAAGACTGTCACTCAATAACACAAATCAAATAGTAGAAAAACCATAAACTCATGTTTCACTGAGACGAACTATCCACCCGAAAGCAACCACAAGTGGATTAGCCGCTCATGATTTTAGCCAACATCAAAATATCCAATCTAGAACTTACAAACATGAAAAACTCCGAACAATTGATCCAGGAATGATGAAAATCGCCTTAGGGAAGCTCTGGGACTGCTGGAACAAAGTTAATTCGAGAATGGGAGTCACAATGGGTTTAAAATTGGAATTAGGTTATTTTACCGTAAATCCCTTTCTCGCGTACCGCGAAGCTTTCTGGCCGAACCTTCGCGTACCGCGAAGGCCAAAATAGTCGCGGCCCATTCTTCTTTCCCTAGCGTACCGCGAGGATCTCCACCCAGGTCTTCGCGTACCGCGAAGACCCTAAACTTCAAGATTTTGACTTTTTGACCTTTGTTGACTTTCTTGAATTTATGTGCTTTGATTCCTTCGTGTATTCCGCTCTTTTAAGCACAATTAGACATGTAACACTCAGACTACAAATACCATATAAAACCGACTCGAAATACAAAGTTAAACACTTAAGACCATACAAAAACGACTCTTACACACGGGATATTTGACCTTACATCACATCCCCACACTTAACCTTTTGCATCCCAAAAAAGAATTATGCAATGAAATCATAATCGAAAAACTTGCTTCTCCCTTTATAACTCAAAACAAACTCACATGTTAATTGTAACAACCGGTATTTTGATCCGATTAAACCCAACCACTGACTCTCGAGCCCCCGATTCTGTGATCTACTATCCTATTCATTACCAAGCAACAGGCTATCTATGGGTCTCACACTCAGAAAGCTACGACTCAGCCTAATCCCGCCTTAAGGTCATGTTTAGGCCCGGGTTAAACCTTATAGATTTCCCACCACTATAAACACTAATTTAGAAATTTTTAAAAATCAGATGAATTATGGGATGATGGATGAATGATCAAGCTTTTATTAACTATGAATAAACCTTAACCATTAGTGTCACACCCCGTCACGAAGGAAACGTGAGGTGTCACACATATAGTTCACAACACAACGTATAAAGTTTGATAATAAGGCATCACAAAATTTATTAAATTTCATAATTATTGTCAACACTTGTTTCAACAAAACAAACAAATATCCATAATAAAAGTATTATTCAAGTTTCTTTAACTAGGTCCATGAGCATTCCTATATGATTCTTCAACATCCTAATTTATTATTTCCTGAAACATGTAGAGAAAACGGGTCAACATAAAGTTGGTGAGAGACATAGGTTTAGATAAAAGCAATATAAAATATTTTATACAATTCATTAACAAGATTCAAATAAAACACATTATCAAACAAGCACATAGGTAGATAATAAAATCAATCAAAGAATACCAAAAGTTAACAATGTGACACAACCTCATGGTTGTCCTAGATGGCATAATTCTCAAGATTACCCATAAAGTTTAAGTTTATGTGCGGCACAACCCTCAACGATTGTCCGTTGACGATTTCCAAAATATAGGCCCATAGTTGTACTAGCGTAAAGTTTATAGTTTCCTCGTGTTTGAACAAGAATACGTCAAACCCCGAGTAGTTCAATGTCTATAGCTCCCTCGTGTTTGAACAAGAATACGTCAAACCCCGAGTAGTTCAATGTTTATAATAGCTCCCTCGTGTTTGAACAAGAATACGTCAAACCCCGAGTAGTTCAATGTTTATAGCTCCATCGTGTTTGAACAAGAATACGTCAAACCCCGAGTAGTTCAATGTTTATAGCTTACTCATGTTTGAACAAGAACACGTCAAACCCCGAGTAGTCCAATAGTTTATAGCTTCCTCGTGATTGAACAAGAATACGTCAAACCCCGAGTAGTTCAATGTTTACGAAAGATTATGATTATCATGTTGAACTCGTTGATAATAAGTTTAGTTGAATGATTTGTTATGTTTGAATTGTATTTGATAGAAAACGTGTTTTGATATGTTTACAGGTTCCACCCCAAAATAATTAAAGGAAAAAGTAGGGGCTATGTTAAGTAGAGGGTTGGACTTGTAACTTGTAGCAACAAGAATTAAGGATGCCCTAAGTTAAATAAGATATGTTATTTAATATATAGAAGCTATTAAAAGGAATAAGAACGGAACGATTGGTACTTTAGGATTTGGAACGAACGAAAGAATATTAAAGATTCGAATTTTTACGATACCAAGTTAAATATATAAATCAAATTACATGAAATAATGTTTTATAGATTTTATTTATAAAAGAGATTTTAGGTGTCAAATATTAATTTCAAATTTAATATAATAAATGTCTTATTAAGACAATGTTGGAATAATATAATAATATTTATATGGATATCATTTGAAATAAGTAAATAAATTAGTTATACGAGTTTTCTATTTCTGAAAATTCTAACTAATAAGATTAATTATTAAAAGAATCTTTCAACTATTAATACCATATTATTTATGAAAGTATTAATAATAGGATAAATATATTAATAAAACAATTATTAAAATTTACATAATTTATAATGCTACTAAAAACGTATTATTAATAACCTATTATAGATCATGACATTTTAAATGTTTAGTTTATATATATATAACCCCTTTCGTTTAACAAAATTTATGACGTTAATGAAACACTTTAAAAACTAAATACATAAAATAATAATGTTTGTCATGTTTTGAAATACCTAGTGGTAACGAAAAAGAAATACATATTTAAGCATGATGATAATAATCAAAATGTTTTTAGGAAACAATTAAACATATATGTATATATATATATATATATAAATACTTTTTATTTAAAGTTATAAAAACCCTTGAAATATGATAGTTTGTAAATATATATAAAAGTGTGTGTGGAGTACCATGTATTAAACAGAAAAACAAAAAAAAACGATCCCAGAGAGATTAGAACTCGTGACCTGAGATGTATGAGGGAAGTGTATTAACCAGTAGATCTGGGCATTTGCCTTGAAATTTATCAGAAATAATTACCTTTTAACATAAAGACACCAAGTCCCTTCTTTCCCAATCAAGAAATCAAAAACCCTAACCCCCAATTCATCAACAAATCGATGATCAGATCATAAGGGCTTTAGGGTGTGTTTGGGATTACTTATTAAAAGTACTTATCAACTTATTACCTTTTGAAATAAGATAATAAGTTATAAGTTTGTTTGGTAATCTTAAAATGAGATTTTAAAATAACTTTTGGAAAAGGAGAAAAAAAGCATATTTGAGAAGTAAGAATTTTTAACTTTTTGAATCTCCTTTTGACTTTTGAGGTGAAAAAAAGACCCCCTATATCGGTCCATCGATCAATCCTCTCCAAACCCTATCGGTCCTCCACAATAGTCGCTCCGGTCGCGTCCCTCCTGTCGATCGCTGCTGCTCCGACGACCGCCGCCTCCGCTTCTGCAGCTCCGACCTCCGCCGTCGCTTCTGCTCGCCTATTGTTGCTGTTGCTTCTCCTTTGACCCCATCGTCTATTGCTCTGGTACTATCTCGATTTCTCTTTGATTTCTCAAAATAAGTTCATATATTTATGTGATTTGTTCGATTTTTTGTTTCAATTATGAATTTGTGGGCTATTGGTTCTTGTTCGAAGATGGATTTGGTTCTTATTTCATGGATTCCTTGATATAATTTTGTGACATGTGTGTTTTTTTTACTCAAAATGCTTCTGTTGCTTTGGTTTTCTGTTACAAAAGAAATGTATAATTCTTCATGATGCATTTCTCAGTATAGATTGACTATAATAGTTTGTGAATTTGTTTAGGACTATATTGATTTGTTGCCATGTATCAGATAATGGATTCAAACCACCTAAATGTTGTTGATTGTGAAACATCAACTAAAAAGATTAAAACAAAATTCTTGTGGGATAATGCTACATTCAACTAAAAAGATAATGGATGAATGTACTATGACAACATTTTGGTATTTTTGTGTATTTTTTGATATTTTTATAAATTATTTACATTTTTTATGAACGTAACATTATTATGGTCTAATCGAATAGAAACGTATTTTTGCATTAATTATTTACATTTTTTTTATGTAAATGGAAGTATAATCGTGATTTTAATATATATATATATTTTTGAAAGGAATTAAAAAAATATATATAATTGTATAATAAGCAATCCCGAACTTTAGCCAAACACTTTTTAACTTGTTGACTTATTGACTTTCCCCACCTAATAAGTTAATCCAAACACTTTTTTTTTAAAACTACTTTTCAAAAAGTAATAAGTAAATAAGTTCTTTTGACAATAAGAACTTTTAAGGTTAATAAGTAATCCCAAACACCCCCTTAGAACAGAGGATTAAAATCGACCAAGGGGTATGCTATTTACCTGTTATTAGACTTGATTTCACGAAGAACAATGAGCTCGTTTATCCCTGGTGCCGATCGCGACTGGGAGGAGGAAATAGGGTGGATTTGAGGTTGTTTTCATATAGTTAGATGATAGGGATTTATATGGGACAATAATATACACGTTACAGCTTTAAATCGACGGGATTTGCGGGTTTTTGGAGCATGATTCGTGGGTTTTTGAAATCACGACCGTAACCTCCGAGATTGGTTTTAGAAACGTGAAATCTCAATCAATTTGATTGATTACATGTCCTAACGATCGCAAATGAGCACGAAAACTGATTTGGGAGGATTTGAATCCCGTAATTACAAGGATTAATGGAAGATTTGAACGTGTTTGACTTTTGCAAGTCAAAATTGGTTTGATATTTGTTTCCAGGGTTCATTATCAAAGGGGGTTCAAATGGGACAAAGAGAGGGTTCAAAACACCTAATGAGGGGGGGGGGGGGGGGTTCAATTGATATAGAGAGGGTCATGTTCCAAATGCTAGATAAAATTCCATTTAATTATCAAATTTATTTAAAATAAAGATTTATATATTAATTACTTCATCATTATTTTTCTTTTATAAAGTGAAACCTTATTATTTTTTTTTATAAAACTTAAAAAGTTAATTTATTTAATATAATAAAATATATATATATGTATAAATATGATATATAAAAATATAGAATAAAAGTTTAAAAAAATCTCGAAACTCAGGGACGTTATACGTTTAAATAATTGATATGGCATAATGTACACGTATGTTATAACGAGAAATGTCATGCCACAATGTTATTAAAGTACAAAATCAAATAAAATATTACATGCAAAAGGCACGGATGTTACAGTATCCCCAAGTTGAGGGAATTTCGTCCCCGAAATTCAGCTGCTGGAGGCTACTGAATCAGAAAAGAGATGAGGATACTTGAGCTTTATTTGGTCTTCACATTCCCAAGTGAACTCAGGACCGCGTTTGGAGTTCCAACGAACTTTCACGGTAGGTATACGGCTGCGCTTGAGTTGCTTAACGTTAGATCCATGATCTCAACAGGTTGTTCGATGAAGTGCAACTTGTCATCAATGCGGACCTCGTCCAAAGGAATATGAAGAGTGTCATCAGCAAGACATTTCTTAAGGTTGGACACATGGAAAGTGTCATGCACACTATTGAGTTCGGAAGGTAGCTTGAGTTTGGGGATGATAAGCCGTGCTAAGATCTAGACGAGTCCTTAAGGATTTCATGTCTGAGAAGGTAATTCTATATGTCTAACATAATTGAAAGGGTAGGTTCATCGCGTTTTGATAGTTGTCAAGACAAGAGAACGGATTATCTTGAGCAAGAGTGAAGTTAGAAGGTGTTACATAGTTATCCGAGAAGATATCAAATTGATGTGAAGTCTAAGTGTCAAAGGACCACAAAGCATATGTACTTTGATTGTGCCAGGAGGTTAGGTTTTTCAAGTAAGGTAAAAAAAAGTTGAGGTATGGTTCATCCTAGATTAGAGATCAGCCACTTAAGTTTAGCAAATGAGATTTGAAATTAAAGAAAGTTTATTGATTTAGTAACCATCTTCATCCCTACAGTTTAGATTGATGTTCCCGAGTTTTGGGGTTGAAATCAAATGTTCATAGAGATAATGAATATTGCTTACAGGATAGGATTTGCTAGGATTCGCATGCACTGTAAACTTTTATTATGTGTGCACCCGTAATAATTTGCTTACTTCGCATGATCACCGTAGTTTCTCTTATCCTTCTACAACGTCCATTAGATTGGATTGTCGAAGGTAAAAAGTTACCTATGCCTAGATATATTGAAGGTGTTTAGTCGTTGCTCGAGTAATCATGTTAGGGATAATAGTAGTGAGTTGCTTTAAAATACAAGTAGCAAGTTTGGTAATCTTGATGATAACATGATAGAAAGTAATTTATGCTTACAAGATTGAATTAGCGTGTGAGTAGTGACAATTCACATATAACAATTCATAAATTGAAATTAAAATCAAATAATAAAATGTCAACACACATCCGAGACATATAGTAATGTGTCCAAACTAGAATATGAAATAAAACAATTAGATCAGCGCCTCAGGTAGCTTTCCACCAAGAAACATATGGACACCAAGATGAACATTGTTATAGTCACTCATATTGCAAATCGGGCCTCAGCTCTAGCTGCTTCCGTACGAGCATCGAATATCTCCTTGTCTCCTTCCATCATATCCAGTTGAGTACTTAGATTTGAAATTATGTCTTCCTGTTGTTTCACTTGATTCAATAGGCCATCCACACGTTGGCCTAGCAAGTCGTGTCTTACCTCATGCTCCAATCTTTGTCTCAGGAATTCTGAGGATCTCACATACTGGTGAGCGACATTGACTAGAATTCCTATAGCGCTGGTTGGGTCACAAGGGACACACTTAAGTACATAGTCTTTCCTTAGCCGAAACCCTTCATGGACCTACACTCACTCTTCCAGTCATCATATACTACTAACACCTATCACTTGAACCCATGGTTATGATGAGAACATCATGGATTGTGCTTTGAGGCCCAAGAGTGAGATCCATCTACTCGAGCAAGCTTTCTTTTCTTGAATGGTAAGTGGGCCTCCCTAGCTTCCTCCTTGATTCCAACAATAGCTCGGGGCCTTCATCCTTGTGGGTCTTCTTTATTGGGCCTAGTCGTGTTGGTTCCTTCACTTGACTTCATTAACGAGGTCCAATGGATGGGGCTATACGAGGTTTCCCTAATGGATGTGGTAGAGAAAGGTCCGAGTGGACATGCGTGTTATTAGAAACATCGGTTGAATAGAATGACATGGCTAAGAAGAAATAAAGTTAGTATATAAATCACATAAGATTCCTATGAATGTGTAAGAGAGTCTTAGGTTATAGTCTAGGTCTTTCTAAGCTTAATTCTCTATAACCAAGGCTCTGATACTAATCTTCCAAATGCTAGATAAAATTCCATTTAATTATCAAATATTTAAAATAAAGATTTATATATTAATTACTTCATCATTAATTTTCTTTTATAAAGTGAAACCTTATTATTTTTTTTATAAAACTTAAAAAGTTAATTTATTTAATATAATAAAATATATATATATATATATATGATATATAAAAATATAGAATAAAAGTTTAAAAAAATCTCGAAACTCAGGGACGTTATACGTTTGACTAATTGATATGGCATAATGTACACGTATGTATAACTAGAAATGTCATGCCACAATGTTATTTAAGTACAAAATTAAACAAAATATTACATGCAAAAGGCATAGATGTTACAATTAGTGTTTCAACCAAGTCACTATCCCGGAGGGTAACACATCGGCTTCAGTTTTTAAGCAATGAAGAACATAAACTCAACTTAGAGGCATTTCAACCAGGTCACTATCCCAGAAGGTAACACATAAGTCAAACTTAGTCATCTATGATTGATCACTTAAGAATATGCCCATAGGCGTTTCAACCAAGCTTGTAACCCGGAGGGTAACACGTAGGCAGATCTCAAGCTTTCAATCTAATTAATTAAGCTCATGAAAAAGGTGGATTATGGAATGCAGGTGCCACCAACTTTCGGATTTATTTTCATAAAAAGAAAGTGGTGTGCCAAAGATTTTATAAACTTATAAATTCTTGTTTATAAAGGTACCTATCACCCTATGTTGACAGTTTCAACCTTACCGACACCCCTAAGATGAGAACCCACAAGACATCCTGAATTAATTATTCATTTAAACCTAGAAACACTATCAGGATATTTAGGCTCTTAAATCGGTTGGGCCTACCAAAACATTACAAATTAGACGCATTTGTTATTTTATTATTTCAATTCAATTCAACACTCAAAGTTTCCAATTCTACCTATCATCTTTCATATATTTGCAAAAATTCTGATCCAGGGACATTTTTGAAATTTTTTAATTTTTCAAATTTTATGACTCAAAATACAGACTCTAATACAAACCTGGACTAAAGTTTCCCCTCCCCACACTTAAACTCTACATTACCCTTAATGTAGGAAGAGCGACACTAAAATGAAAAGAAAATACAAAAATAAAGAAAACTTAGCTGGATAAACGATCGTATAGCATTTCATTCGCGATCGCCGTGAAAATCTGCTCATGGGCTGCCTTGTACACATGAATCAAGTGAAAGTCAGAAATTACCACCCGAATGGAGATTGAGTACGGACGGATCAATCGAAACCTGCAAAGTTAACCTCGAAACAAACCCAAGAGCATTAAACTGACTCAATATAAAGACACAAAAACAAAAATAAAAGACCCGACGAACTCGACATGACTCAAAATTACAAAAATAAAAAATTAGGGAAAAAGGGCCAACTAGGGTCTCTCGCGTACATCGAGGACCAAATGAAACTCCCTCGCGGTACGCGAGGGACAAACAATTACCCGGCCCCTTCTTTTGTCTCTTGCGTACCGCGAGGACTGGAAACTCTCGCGTACCGCAAGGAGCTGTTGATGATAGAAAGTTAAGACAGATTTTTGAGTTTGTTGCCTTAGAAAAAAATTCAATCTCAAAACTCATTTTTTTCAACTTTTTTCAAAACTTGTTCCAACCCTTCATTGTTATTCATACATACCTGGAACGTCATTCCTGATGATTTTTCTCCCCTAAATGGCCACGAATCCCTGCAAAAACTTAGAAAAACACAAAACTATACCGAAAAGACCGAAAACTTGTAAAATTTCTTACAGACTCTACAAAGGCATCCTCCCCCCCCCCACGGGTTTGTGTATTGTCCTCAATTACACTTATTTCAACCATGATCTCCCCAGATACGTCCCCACACTTGGCCAATTGCATACAAATAAAGGAAAATAAAGAAATAAATTCCTAACTCACTTTCGTAGGAATCACGGATGCATTTAGCGTATGCAACAAGCCTTTAAACCCCTCGGTAGCCCAAGAGGACGAGTTTAGTCTCGTGAGGGTTTTGTAGGGAACACACCCACAACGTTCATTTAACTAAACAAGAAATTAAACTACCCGATAGCGTTAAGTTTAACATCTTCAGCCAAACGCGGTGTACCTCACTGATGTTACGGTGGTTGGAACACAAATTCCTTGCCAAATGCTGCTGCACATGCCCGTCGGTAGTCATCACCGTTCAGTTTCAGATTCTGCATATGTTCTATCATAGTGATTTCTTCTTCATCCCGCAGTATCCAAGAGTCACCAGTTTCATATGAAGTCCTGAAGAGCTTAGGAGGTTTCTTTGACCCCCCCTGGTAACCTTGATGGTCATGTTCCTGATCTGGTATGATTATTTGCACTTTCCACCTGAGGTTTCCATGGTGGCTTTCCCACTTGTATTCTAACTTCCCCACACTTGGGGTTTGCTGCATCCACTACCTAAGTTTCCACTGTCTGCTTGAACACATACCTGTCAAACGCAACACTTTTATCTTTTGTGCCACCCTCATCTGCTTTGGACCGAGGGGGCACTTGTTAGTAGTACCTGGTTTAGGACATTTAACTTTACTAAAGTAAGTAAAAGCATTATAACGAATGTCTAAGTTAAACTCCCTGTTAGCGAAGGTCATGCTGACGATATTGTCTCTGTAATTGATCAAAGCGTTGGCAGTTGCCAAGAATGGTCTGCCCAGGATTACCCTTTCTAGCTTATCCTTCACTGCCTGTTCATATTCAATTACCAGGGAATCTTTGGGGTAATAGAACTCCCCTACCTTTACAGCAAAACCTCTAACCATCCCCCGAGCCCGTTTCCTTGTCAGATCAACTAACACCACCGTGGTGTCGACTTGTTGTAGAGTACCAAAGTTAGACTGGTCATACAGGCTGCCTGATAGTATACTGACACTTGACCCATAATCTAACAAGGCCTGATCAATCTTCAACCCCCCCCCACTTTGACTGGGATAATGGGTTCGCCCTGCTCACCGTCATCTTCTGACTCACTCTCTTCACCATCTTGCTGGGTACTTACCGCACTAACATAAGTATTTTTTGACCCAGAGGAGCTTGCTCCTTGATGTTGAGGGTTTAACTTTGTATCACTCAGGAGTTGCCCATGTAGTCTCCCTGCCACTTCAGCTAACTTCTCAGCTAGCTGACCCAATTATATTTCAAATGACTCATTGGTTTTGATTTGGATCTCTCTATCCTGCTCGATCCTTTTTAAGGACTCTATGATGGCTGTAAGCTGGGGGTCACTACCAGTTGCAGGTTTGTTCTGTTGGTTCCCTTGTTGTTTTTACTGCTAGGGTTGATTCTGTTGGTAGTTTCTCTGCTAATATCCTCCTTGCTGATACCCCTAATTACCTTGATTTCTTTGGTACCCGCCTTGATTATAGCCTTGTTGGCGGCTCTAGTACTGCTGCTGACTTCCACCCTACACTTTAGAACCCTGAAAGTTAGGATTTAATTGATTTGATGCATTTACAAACCTTAGATTTAGATGATTCCGGAGTCCCGGATGGTAGTGGGTTGCATTCAGGTCATGCTTCCTATCTCCCCCAACTTGGTTCACTTCTTCCGCCTTGCCCTGCTCCCTCGGACAGTTAATCACATTATGGCCCAAATCACCACATCCGTCACAAACCGGATATGTTTCTGACACATTAGCCACATCTTTTCCACCTGACCTGCCAAGCCTTGCCATTTGTAGTTCCATGGCATCTAGACGCTTTTGTGTCTCATAATCAACTGTCTTAGCAGATGCTCCATTCTTTGCTCTCCTACTGGCATGAGCTTGCCTCTTTGAAGTCACCGCCATCCTTTCTAAAATATCTCAGTCGTCATCCACATGATTTGAGAAGAAGGACCCGTTACTGGTTGAGTTCACATCTCTGACATCTTCAGGCAACAGACCATCATAAAAGGCCTGATTATCCCACTTCTCTATCCCATGATGTGGACAGTTTCTCAGCAACTCCTTAAACCGCTTAAATGCCTCATAAAAAGGCTCCCCTGATTGTTGCTTGAAATACCGTATTGCAGCTCGGGCCTCATTAGTCTCATGAGGTGGGAAATATTCATCTAGGAATTGTTGTTGTAACTCAGCCTAGGTGGCAATACTAGCAGATGGAAAAGACATAAACCATTGCTTTTCCCTATCCTTTAGTGAGAACTGGAGAAGCACCAGTTTCATCTCATCTGTTGTGAACCCTTGACCTCCGATGGTTCCACATGTAGCCTCATATTCTGAAAGATGAGTGTAAGGCTCTTCAGTAGCTCTCCCAAATAAGTATGGGAGGATCCCAAGACATCCAGGCCGGATCTTGAATGCGTTCCCCCTACGAACTAGTGGTATGACGGGGGAAGCATTTAAAGCTAGAACGTGGTGGAAGTGACTGTCCACCCCTTGATCATGCCTGGCTAGGTGCATGTTCCTAGGCTGTTCCTCTCTATAATTCTGACGGTTCTGAGGAGTTTTCCTATACATGTTCTATCTTTCAAAGTTCCCCATATTGCCCAGGCGGTTATTCCTCGGTGGATACCCATATTCTTCTCTCGGTGGTGGCTGAAGCCAACCATCAACTCCATCATGTCTTTGGTTTCTGGGAGGGAATGCCTCCTGATGGTTTAGGTCATACCATTCTTCCTCTTCGTTCCAGTTCTCATGTTGAGAACCATGCTGTGGCTGATGGCTGCCCCCTGGTGACAAAGGCTCATCATGCCCAAATCCAGTATAGCTTGGGTAGCTGTCATACAGTTGGTATTTAATGATCACGGAAAAATGGTGGTGGCTGTGGTCGGTGTTGTGGAAGTGATGGATTTTATGGAGGTTGTTGTGGTCTAGGAGCTTGATTATGTGGTTGTTGGTTTTGTGGATGGTTTGGGAATAGTAGATCTGGTAGTGGTGGAACAGGTGGGATAGGTCCCCCACCTTGGTTAGGATATGGGTTTGCTGGTTGAGTTTGTGACATTCTCGAGCTGTCAAGTTTTTCAAGGATTGTTCGGACTGTTCCTTGCAATTTCCTGTTTGCTCTTGTTGCTCTTTCTAGTTCTGGATCAAATAGCAAAGGAGATTTCCTTCCTGAATTCTGAGCATGCATAAAACTCGTGGAAAACATTATTTAGAAAACTGATTCAATTACTACTAAAGATTCAAACTTTATTAATTAAAACACTTGGAATTATAAAAAGCAATTAACTTTGAGTTGAGAAAGCTATTGGAGAAAAACGCAATCACTTCCAGGGTTCAAGTTCAATAGATCCACCAAGGTTCAGGTTTTACTCAGTTCAATTCCACTAAACATGACATTAACCAATTAATTAAAGTGATAGATGTGGGACAATCTTTTAAGACTCGTTCGTCCGCCCAAATACCAATTCACATATGCAAAGCAGTACAAATCAACCAAATAGCTAACGATACAAGAAAACTGAAAACAGATGGCGACTCAAACAACTTCAACACAAGCAAACAGTTTAAATTAATCAAAAGTACATGCATTCAAGACTGTCACTCAAGAACGCAAATCAAACAGTAGAAAAACCATAAACTCAGGTTTCACTTAGACGAACTATCCACCCGAAAGCAATCACAGGTGGATTATCCGCTCATGATTATAGCAAACATCAAAATATCCAATCTAGAACTTACAAACATGAAAAACTCTGAACAATTGATCCAGGAATGATGAAAATCGCCTTAAGGAAGCTCTGGGATGGATGGAACAAAGTTAATTCGAGAATGGGAGTCACAATGGGTTTAAAATTGGAATTAGGTTATTTTTGCCGTAAATCCCTTTTCTCACGTACCGCGACGGCCAAAATAGTTGCGGCCCATTCTTCTTTCCCTCACGTACCGCGAGGATCTCCACTTAGGTCTTCACGTACTGCGAAGACCCTAAACTTCAAGATTTTGACTTTTTGACTTTTGTTAACTTTCTTGACTTTCCGTGCTTTGATTCCTTCTTTAATTCCTTCGTGTATTCCGCTCTTTTAAGCACAATTAGACCTGTAACACTCAAACTACAAATACCACATAAAACCGACTCAAAATACAAAGTTAAACACTTAAGACCATACAAAAACGACTCTTACACATGGGATATTTGACCTTACATCAGCAGGGACCCGAATGTAACATCAAAAGGTTTAAAAACCTTGTTAAGGGAAAACCCTAGGCCATTCGGCCTAGGGGATGCGCACGACGAAATCAAGAGAGGACGCGGAGGAGGGGAACGCCGCAGGACGGTGGTTCCGCAGCAGTTTCTAGAGGAGGACTTCACGGTTAGCCAAGGTAACTCCGTCTTTACTTTCTCGTATTTTGTCTATGATTTTAGCTTGAAAACCCGACTAGGGTTTGGGGTTCGTGATTAAAGACGACGACAGCAAGGGTGGCGGTGTAGGCGGCCGGCTGAAGTGATGATCTCAAGGGGTACCAGGAGACGACGATGGCGAGGGAAGGCGTAGTGGTGGTGGCGTGTGCCAGTGGTAGAGAACGAAGGAGGCCGCGGGGTGGCTGGCGACGACAGAGAGAGGGAGGGAGGGAGAGCATGGTAGACTAAGAAGGAACGACGCGAGGATGGCGGTGCTCGACGGCAGCCTTGGATGGCTGTGATGGCACAGTGAAGGGGCAGGCGGGGGTCGGTGTGGGCTGTGATTACATGGCGGCGACGTGGAATGAAGGACTACGGGAGTATAGGTTGGCTGGGGTGCCTGACAAGGAAGACGATAACGGTGCAAGGTGGTGGTGCTTGGTGGTGGCCGGTAAGAGGTGACCACGGTTGTGGACGGTAGGAATGGAGGAGACCAGCGGTTTTCGGTGTTCGCGATGGTGATGGTTAACCCGGGTGTCAGGGACGATGGCAATCTATTGCATGAACGTGCATACACGCGTGCATGCACGGGAGCAAAACGGCTCGAGTACATACGTATCGCGAGGCTAAGGATTGGCATTACGTGGTTAGGGTTTTACGTTTGCATGGCGTGCATGCATGAAAAACTAGTTCGAGCATTCAGTTTCTAAATGGTCGAGGACGATTCGATACGTGTATCCGTGGATGTTAAAGGTTCTATGAATCGGTATGACGAGTAGCCGAGACGAGTGTCGGGGTTTAATTATTATTATACGTTATTCGACGTATGTTTTGAACGTAATCTGATCCTTGGATCGTACGTTTGAGAGGTTCGGGGTTTGAGTAAGTTACCGGGGTGCAGAGCTATGATTCGGACTCGGTATAACCGGTGAGTTTCTAATCCCCTACTTTTTAAACGTTTTACTGATTTTGGGGATATCGTACATACTTACAAGAGATGTTTATTATATTAAACGTGTTAAGAATTTTGGGTTAAACCCGATGAGTCTATGAACTAAAACATTCAATAACGAGGCTGAGGGTCTATGTGATGTACTTGTGATTTTTGTGAGCTAGGGGTAAAAGAACTATTGATGTGTGTCGTGTTATGAGTTAGTCGGGGTGAGTCGGGATATGAGTTAGCCATTTATGGGTATATGTAGGATGTGTTATCCTGAGTAAATGTGTGGGGTGCATGCTTAGCTAACGGGTCATGTAAATGCTAGTATGCTGTTATGTGCTATGTGTTTGTCTCTTTGTGTTTGCATCATTGTCTTTGTGACACGGAAAACGAGATTGTGGAGGATGAGGTCCTTCGGGAGGTCACCAAGAGTAACAATGTCCAACAAGACAGTGATGAGCTTGAGGTGTGTCGAAAGCCTTGCCAAGGGTAACCCGGGACGAGTGTGACGAGGTATGTGTTTGTGTGCATTTATGTTGTGATTTAATTGCATGCAAGTATTAATTTACATTTATTGTGCTGAGTTGATATTGTTGTGGTGTTGAGTATTAGATTGACCGTTCGGTCGGGAGGATGACGTTGTGTTTACAATTGTTGTGTCAGTTGACTTGTGAGAGTCTTGGTTAAGGTTGGTTAAGTCGGTGTCTAGGGGTTGGTCGTGTTGACTAGACTTCGGGTTGCTACGTGTGGTAGATTATGAGTTATCAGTGTAATAAGCTCGATTCATGTCGGTGAGACTTACTGGGTTATAATTATGAGTTGAGTCTTATGGGAATATTATAGGTAATAAGGGTGTTGAATATGTCATTAAATGACAAACTGTTTTTATAAAGGACAAGAATGTCCTGGGTTGAATTAAAGGTTATCGGTGGCGTGAATGTTTCTATTTTAAATAAACTGTTAGAACTCACTCAGCATAGCTAACTTTGTATGTACGTTAGATTGTTTTGCAGGTGGGCTTCGTGGACGACGTATCTTGGCTTGGGAGCGGTGCTACTCGGCTTGGTGTGCATACATTCGTACGGTAACGTTAATAACGATAATGAGTTATAAAATATGATTACTATTTGAGTAAGACTTCCGCTGTATGTTTTTATAAAGGAGTTAAGTGTTTTTAAAGAGAATACCCAGTGATGTTACCCAACTGTAGGGTGCCCAGTTTGGGGCCTTACAAAGAACAAGCAAACCCTAGGGTACAGTAGCGTTGAGCTTCAATCCAAATGAGAGAGGAACAATCTCCGCCAGCGTAGTCGGCCGAGGCGAGCTCAAGCAAACCGGACATATAGCGTTGAGCTTCAACTAAGCATCGACACAAGTCAAATGAAAACAATGCATACAATTCTACAACATCCTCATCATCTTCGTCTCATTATACTCGCATAAACAGATAGCATATTGAATCAATTCCTTTTGGAATTCCGATCAAGAATGGAAACTTTGAGTACGAATTGATCACCGATTGATCCAGTCCAACAACAAAGTTCTCATCCTTGTTATTGTTTTCGTCAAGGAAGATTATACTTGGGAGGATCACAACGTTACCAGAACCGCCACCACCACCGCCGTTAGGTTCACTCTTTAATTTGTGACTTAATTAAAATTTAATCAATACGCATAACACATTGATATGGAATCGGTTTACCCTGTATCATTAGTTCACAAGTTTCTCAATTAAAACCTATTGGGTTAAAAACAGGCTATAGAACAAACAATCACCAATTGAAGACTTGCTCGAGTGATAACAAAGCCTTAAGATTAAGTGTATAATTAAAAAATAAACTTTAAACTCTTAGTAACTTTCTAATATATAAAAATTTATAATAATTGTAAAATGAAAAAAAAAAGTAAATAGCTTAATAAAAAAACAAAAATAAATACATTATAAAAATATTAAAAAAATCTATTTTTATAAAACAAATAAGTTGCTTAATTAATTAATAGAATTTTAAAGAAACCTATAAAATAAAAGTGAGAAAATATATTACTTATTAAAAAAACAAAAATAATTAAATTAAATAAAAAAATATATATATTTTAAAATAAATAAGTTGATTAATTAATTAATAAAATTTTAAACAAAATCTATAAAATAAAAGTGATAACAAGAATAATAAATGAAATAAAAAATAAAAAAAAACTTTAGCATTTTTAAGAATAGTCCTTTATGTAGTGACGGAACTTGAACAATTAAATTGGGGGGCCGAAAATATTACACATTAAAATACCAAAGTTTTTGGGCTTTTGGTCTGGATTATGAGGTGCCCAAACACTATAACTAATATGAAATAAACCTAATGGGCCGAAATCAACAATTCTGAGCAAAAAAAATGTTGGGGGGGGGGGGGGTCCCCCTCTAGCCCCTAATAAGTTTCGCCCATGCCTTTATGGGTAAAAGACAATAATGATCTTAACTTAACAGAAATATTTAATCACAGTTAGTCAAAAGGACAAGAAAAGAAGGAACTTTTTAAATAGGGAAAAATACGAAAATGGACATTTGACCAAGAAATTTATCAAAAATGGACATCCTAATTTAGCCGTCTATTTCATGGACATTACCCTTGTAAGCCGGCTAAAGCCGACTAAGCTAGCCGACTCTTTTTTCCGTGCCAACATTCCATTTAACAGAGTACGGACCAATAAGAATTCGACACGTGGCAGGCTTAGCCGGCTAATAGTAGTCTTTAGCCGTCTAATCCTCTAAGCCAGCTATAGCCGGCTAAGCCTCCGCTTTTTTTAAAAAATCGAGTTGGATTGAGCCGGCTCCGTTAATGGCTCGGCTTGGTGGCTTAGCCGGCTAGAGTTCTTTTATTTATTTATTTAATTTTTTTTTCAAAATTTTAAAATTTGTTTATAAATAAATCTTAATTCTTTTAATTTTTGTTATCTCATATTGTAGGAAGCTCATATGGAAAATTCTTCCAACACTCTTCCTGAGAACGTATTTGAGAACCATTTCGTTGACGAACCGGAGAATCCTCCTGTTGACAATTTATAAAATTATGACGAAGATTGGGCGGATCATAACGAAGCTGGTATATTTGACGATTTATACAATTATGACGAAGATTGGGCGACGATGAATGAACTGAACGAACTAAAAGATGGAGGCGGTGGCTCGACTCCTTTCTGGGATCCATTTGAAGACGATATCACCGATTTAGACACTCGCTGGAGTCCGTAACATCATTTTGTATTTTAATTTACTTTTATTGTAAAATCTTTAATTTATGCTTTTAATAGATTTAGCCTGCTTTTTAAATAGATTTAGCTTGCTGTTTTTATAGATTTAGCATGCTTTTTTAATATATTTAGCCTGCTGTTTGAATACATGTAGCCTCGTTTTTTAATATGTTTGTATTTAGCCTGCTGTTTGAATACATGTACACCAACAAAATTATCCAACATATATTAAATGCTGACGAAAATACATACTAAAATATTCAAAATATATTAAACTCTAACTTTCAGTCACGGGAGTAGGTACACAACGACAAATATAAATTTTATCTGCCATGAATCGACGATATTTCTCAACACTGTCCCAAAAGATTACCCCCTGAAAATTTTGCTTCTGAATATAACTCGTATTTATAAGGCTCGTAATTATCTGGCACATAATTATCTGGATCATAACTATCTGCTGGAACATTTAAATCAAACGGTAATTTGTCCACTTTAGGTATTTCATCAGAGTTTGAGCTTGGCAATCTACTAGAACCAACTAACAAACGAACTTTGTTAGACGAACCATTAGAAACCGGTTTCTTGTTCGATGAATCAACACCATCTTCTTGGACAAGATACAACTTAAATATTTCATTTGAATTTTTTTTCAACTATACCCAAAAAAACGAAATATCACCATCGTCAAATATGTCGATTGGATCGGTAAATGTTGACATTTTATACGATAATCTACTAATATTCTTAGAACCACAAACTTTTGAAAGCATAGATAATAAAGAAAAGTAAGTTACATCTGTAGATAACCTTAAACCACGTTTTGCACAATCCAACGGAACGTATTCAACAGCACCCCAAACAATATCTCATTTACCACCGCTATAGATAACAATGTTCACAGATATTTTACGTGTAACACAAAACGTAGTCTTCAAACACTCCACAATGGTAAAAAAAATTGTGATTTCAAAACAACTAAAAAACCAAGTATGAATCCAAATCTAGAAGTAAAAAAAAAAAAAATTCAACGGCTAAGTTCTACTTTTAATCGACTATAACCCACAAAATTCGAAAGGAGCCAGCTAAAAGCCACCAAGGCGAGCCATTAACGGAGCCGGCTCAAGCCAACTCGATTTAAAAAAAAGAAGAGGCTTAGCCGGCTCATAGACGGCTATAGCCGGCTTAGAGGATTAGACGGTTAAAGCCTACTATTAGCCGGCTAAGCCTGCCACGTGTCGAATTCTTATTGGTCCGTACTCTGTTAAATGGAATGTTGGCACGGAAAAAAGAGCCGGCTAGCTTAGCCAGCCACAAGGGTAATGTCCATGAAATAGGCGGTTAAATTAAGATGTCCATTTTTGATAAATTTCTTGGTCAAATGTTCATTTTCGTATTTTTCCCTTTTAAATAGAGGGCAATGAGTGAAAGTCAAAATTTTAAAAATCCATTTTATAATTTCGGTAATTATAAAGGACAAAAAATATAATTTAGTCTAATTCTAATTATTCTTAAATATATATTGGAAGGTGTTAAAAGTTTAAATGGTGAATTTAAAGTAAAATGAGATTTCGGGTGAAAAACTAGAGGAAACATATCAATTAAGCATTGACCCGTCAACATGGCAGTATAACAATCTATAAAATATGAATAGTCGATGAGTTTATGAAATTATATAATTTAAGTATATATGAATGCTTATGTTATAGAATTGAATTATGTGCTTAACAAGAAGCAATTTGACAAGAAGTTAAGGATTGACATTGGGATCATCCATTTGCTCTTAGTCATGTGAAACATATATACATATCAGGGTATCCGAAATTTCAGATATCCGAGTTTTCGAATAATTCAGATTTGGAATTTCGGGTTTTCATTCGGATTCCACTTATTTTCATTAACTTGTCAAACCTGTCTTTAATTCTTTACAAATTACAATTAGATTAATGAAGATCATAAAATTAGATCACTTTAAACAATTGCACAAAGGATTCCTAAACCAGTCCATCAAACTTATGTGAAGATACAGACTATGTGCTACTGCTGAGATACTAAAGCATAGCTTTGAGTAGAAAGCAAGCAAAACAACATACTTTCCACTTACCTGTTCATGGTGCTTTTATCCATTCTTAAGCCAAGAATCTCTGAGATACCAATCTCCACCACCATCTCCCAAGTATCCAACCCCGGTACTCCCGCCCCAACCTTGTTTCTGTCTTAAAAACACACACGCGAGTGTGCATATATACACACACAGAGTTATATGCTATGCATGTATATGAAGATAACACTAATGAAGATGAACTACCGGTTACTAGGGTTTCTCTATGCATTCATCATTTCTTCTTATCCTGCCTTCGCCTCACCATCAAGCACGTATTTTAGTTACTACTATACTATATGCAACTGATTTGTATAAATAATGTTGATTGATGATGTATATGTATGTGCAGATGCAAGATTACCTGGAGCGTTGACTTTGAAGTTGACTTCGTTACAGAGATATCATGTTGTGAATCGTCTTGAAGATGACATGCCTCTGCCCCGTGTTGATCTTCTTTCTCCTATTTTACTTGAGGCTTATTGCTCCAACCCCCCTGGTGGTTCTCCGCCTTCCACCACCACTCTGCCACCAGGATCAACCACTCCTGGATCTTATTCCCCATCACCACCTGTATCTTCTTCTTCCTCCTATCCAACACCACCTGCATCATCTTCTTCCCCCTACCCCACCTACCCCACACCACCTTTTTCTTATTGTACTCCTTACACACCACCTGTTAGTACTAACCCTGGTTCACCTGCATCATATCAACCCAGTACTGGTCTGAGCCCGCCTTATAGTTATGAGCCCAGCCCTGGTCTGAGCCCGCCTTATAGTTATGAACCCAGCCCTGGTCTGAGCCCGCCTTATAGTTATGAACCCAGCCCTGGTCTGAGCCCACCTTATACTTATAGTTATGAGCCAAGCCCACCAACATTCTCATTTCCTTCACCCACAGGGTTCATACCTGCACCGCCTCTATTCGAGCCACCGGTTGTGTACCCTCCACCAAACGGACCACCACCCCCTCATAGTGAGCCAGAGTCTGCACTGTGGTGTGTGGCTAAACCATCTGTCCCGGACCCAATCATTAAAGAAGCCATGGACTATGCGTGTGGTTCGGGGGCTGATTGTGAATCACTGCAGCCAAACGGGGACTGTTTTCAGCCCGACACATTGTTTGCACACGCTTCTTATGCATTGAATAGCTACTGGCAAAGAACCAAAGTGGCTGGCGGCATCTGTGAATTTGGTGGTTCTGCCATGCTGGTCACTGTTGACCCAAGTAAGCATATAAAATCATAACCCCCCCAAACCAAATTTTGACTTTTGTTTGACTAATTATCTTGATTTCTGCTAACAGGTTATGATGGGTGCCATTACATCTACTTCTAATTGGGGATTTCTTTTACATGACTAGTGACAAGTTTTTGTAAGTAACTAATTGAAATAGAGACAGATATGTTCATATCTCATAAAAATGATTTGGGGTTTTGTGTATGCACATACTCTGTTACTATGTCTTTCAAATAAATGCAATCGACGCTGTGAGCAGTAAAGATTATTGTATACTCAATAATATTAATACATGTTTTTTCAAGGGCATAACATAGTCATGAAACGTGTAACCATAACAGTCGCTATGTGGTCAAAAATACAAAAGAAGTCTTATCTCGACACATAAAATATCAAACAACGAATAAATAATATTACTAAATCTACACAACATGTAAAAGAGAACAAATACATACACGATCAAAAGGATCCCCTTCTAACCCACATCATAATTGCTTGCACAATCACACATCACACATCAGTGACCACCTGGGTTTCGGTTCCATGACAAATAAGTTGGATCTCCAAGATGCCTACAATAAACATAACAACATAATAAGTTTATCGTCCAAGACATTAAGCACGCTGTTTCATGTAGGGGTGTGAATTTCTGACACAATACTAACCGGATCGTGTTGGGTTGACCTGCCAGTTTAACACGTTTATTTTTATAATTTAAAAAAAAATATGTTTTGTCATAAATTAAATTGATTGTGTATTTTATACCAAAATTTTAACTACTGAAGAGAAACTAGCATCATGACTTACGGTTTAAACGTAAGTTTTACATAATTTGGTATTTTTTTGTCGTAAAATTTTAATTTTAGAGTATTAATAAGCAAGAAAAACAAAAGAAAATTTTGGCTTAAACAGGTCGTGTTCGGGTCAACACGTGAAAACTCATGTCATGTTCGGTTCATGTGACATGGTTTTGGGATTAGTGCCATGTTTAGGTCCGTGTTGGGTTTTACTCGCGAACACGGCCCATTTAACACCCCTAAAATTTATGATGTTAATAACGATCAAGAAACGCAAAGAAAAATAAATTACCTTGGTTTAACTAGATATATGATAGTGAAAGTGGTGGCTAGTAAGAAGCACAAGCCACCAACTGATAGATACGCAATGCCAATAAAGTTATTTTTCCCGCCAAGCCAGCTGGTAGTTGAAAGCACAAGTTTCTTCTTGCCACTGAAACTGTAAGTGTTGTAACGGTTCTCCACTACCACATTTATTGTCTCACCTGCCTCAATATCCACCTCAATTTTCCCATACAGTTTCCTAAACGTTGGGAGAGCAGCAGTTCGCATCCAAACAATAAGGTCTTCTTGCTCATTTAACTATTAAAACAAAACAATCCCACAAGATAAAATTTATGATTAGATCATTTCACTTATTTGATAATATAAAAAAGTGGACATAAATTCTATGGTGGTCAAGACTTAAGAGACTTACTGGGATAGACTCGTTGAGACTCCCACCACCAATGAGCCTACCGTTTTGGAAATTTTTTGGGAAGACATCACTGCCAAACTTTTCATCCCTGTCACTCTTCCATGAAATGTGCCGCTTGTTTATGGTTAATTGGATGTTGTTACTGGTGGAGAAACTATAGGTGTCATTGAACAAACTCCAGGCTACAAGTCCACATGGCACTATTGACATCCCATTCGCTACATGTTCAGGCTTACATGTACTTGTGTCATTCTCATCACCACGGTTTCTCAATTGCTGATCACTTCGGCTCTTGACATACCTGCAAAAGTAGATGTTGTGTGTTTAGTCTTAAATGAAATGAACTTATGTTTTAACTCGAGGAAAGTATAAGATAGAAATGTATAAGATAGAAATGAAAAGGTTGTTACCTGCGATGATTCTGATAGAAATTGTCAAGCTGATAATAGACATAAATAGGCTGCTTCATTCGCTTCCTGACCTAAAGTTCATTCAATTGCGAGAACATTAAATGTTGAATCTATATGGCATCTGTTTCTAATCATGAAAAAATTATTGGAAAGTAGTTGATTTAAAACTTACTGTCAAGCTTCTGATGCAGGTTTTATTTGAAGTTGCGGATTGTATATGTTGGACCTTTTGACTTTTTGAGCCTTGTACGCAGGCATTATCGTACCGGTCAATAATTTCAACTACCTGCTTGAACAAAAACAAATCCAAAATTATACACTATTACAAGCAAGAAAGGAAATGTTCATGAAGTTAATTAATTAAGACGGTTTTAATCATACATCACGAGAGGCAAAGAGGGAAGTAAATCCTATAGGTATGAAGACAATTGTCACAAGCATGAACGCTGAAATCACCTGCAGTGGATTACATATAAATAAATTAAGCTTGTTGCTTTGTCAATTGTCATAAGTCAATTAATAAGAAGCAAGAGGAAACATAGATACATACCCATTTGGGGGTAAGAATTGGCTTGCATGCCGGAAGTTCTTGCTGTGTAAATCTAGAATCTAAAAAGAACACACAAAAAAAATTAGTATCTGCACCCAAATAATGTCTTAAGACCATAAAGACAGAACACAACCTAAAGCATAAATGATAAATCACAAACAGGGCATAATCAGAATAACAAACCCTAAACAGTTCAACAATCTAACCTTCAAGAGGGTGGCGCAGTGGTAAGCGCTTGAGTCCCCTTGAAGGCTGCGGGTCCGTGAGTTTTCAGGTAACATGTTATTAGGGTTACCAAAAAAAAAACAGTTCAACACTCTCCACAGATTGAAAAATTTAAAGGTAAAGTATACCCAGCCTAAATTAATGTCCTAAGCCCTCAAGTATCTCCCAGCTGGATCAAGATAGTAAAATCTCTCTACTATCCATTGTTTTGATTGTATTAGCATATTTAGGGTTTATAAATTCTAAGAGCTCAATCTGGATCAACACATGTACCATATATAGCCACAATAAAATAAGTCAAACGCAGATTTTGAGATTATAGAAAACGAAAATAACACATCAAGATGGTAAAAACTCTCTACTATCCATTGTTTTGATTGTATTAGCATATTTAGGGTTTATAAATTCTTAAGAGCTCAATCAGCCTCGAAAATCATACATATGCGCTGGATCAACACATCAAGAGTAAGGATTAAAATATATCAATCGAAAACTTGAGATTATAAAAACGAAAATAGTATTAAATCATATTCGACTGCATCAGATCTGTTATTCGAGTATTCAGCAAAACAAAAGTAAAATTATCAAGAATCAAAGAGAATATACATTTAGGTCGCTTGGAATTTCTCCTCGGAGCATTTGAATCCGGTGATCCGGCGCCGCCGGAGCTTGATGACGGAGCGTGTGCATTCATCGGCGTAGAAGGATTACTATTCATGACTAATAATCAAAACAACAAGATGAAGATGAATATGAAGATCTGATTGGAGATTGATGAATGGATCCAAATGGAAGAATTCTGATGATTGTTTCGGATTACAGACTGATTATGAAGAATTTGAAGGGGGAATGAATTGTGAATCTTTGACAGTTCTTTACTCTGCTTTGACTTTGAAATTTCTTGTAGGGAAAAGGAAGCAGTCAGTTTTCGATTACATGTGATTAAGTCCTTTTATTTTCTAACTTGACATGATTAGTCCTTGTATAATAAATAACTTGAGAGTGGATCGTGGGCATGGCCGCATGGGCGGTACTAGTCTAGAGGGACGTTTTTTTTACCATGAGAACTCGTTACCGGTAAATTAGCGGGAACGAAGAAGATCTGATACTATTAATATAGTTGAATCACTTGTAAAAGATATACTATGACATGTTAGTTGAAAATTTTGTTTTCGACGTTGTGACGATGTGTAATTCTTGTTAAGTGGTAATTAATACTCAAAATCATATAATGTTTATAATCAAACAAGATGAACTAGATAGCATTTTGTATCAGTTTTGATGTTTAAAAATATAATGACCGTTAGTTAATTATCAGAAAGTTTAAAAAGTTATAGGTATATAACAAGTAGTATGATTAAAAACTATTGTTTAATAATTTATAGGTAAGATCTTTTAAATTTGGTTAAATGTAGACAAATAAATAAAATGTAGTCAACTTATAAGTAATCTAACGAGATTATTATATGCAATGTTAGTTATCTGACCTTGTAACAACCGTGAATGTATAAAACACTAGAAGTGACAACATAAACATGTTAGATTACAAGTCAAAACAATCAAGTCTAAAAATAATATCCTTAACTCATCGTTTCCCTACTCTCTTTTTTTAATAGTAATACCCTATTTTGGGGCCACCTAAATTATTCTTAATAATTTACATCAATCTGTTATAGACGGAGCTCGAACTCTTAAACTCAAAGGGAGCTTCACCACTTTAATTATAAATGGTTTTGCCATTGGACCCAACCCCCAACTAACAGTAAAAGTTTGCTACGTAAACGAAGAATTTTTTTTGACAATTTTACCCATTAACTTATTGGGCTAGGTGTCTTGTGACTTGGGGAGTTGGGGTGGGGCCTTGATAATATCTCATTTTTGAAGGATCTAATTGCAAATTTATTAGTTGGTGTATTTCTCAAACCATGATGAAAAACTAAATTATCATGTGGCCACCACGTTTGGGTACTTCTAGAATCAAAATTCAAAACCAAAGTTTTTCATACAGGAATACTTTTTTCATCTTATACTATTTCTTTAATAATATATAGTACATAGTTAATAATTTACATTTTAAGAAACAAATATATTTTCATAAATAAAATTTTAATTTAAATAAAACGAAGTAACATATCTATTTTAATCTGAACAGGCAACTCAAAATATTAAAATTTAATTTTAGTTCAGTTCATATTTAATGATCTAACTTAAACTCACGTGATAGAAAGTAATAATTTTATATAACCGAATAACAAGTGATATTTCCTCTAACCATATTAGTTTTTTTTTCTTAATAAATGACATGTCTTATTGTTATACTCTTGTCACTTGTATATATTTCCCAACAAAGAAGAAACTAAAATAAGTAGAATAGTGTATCCTAAAACATATATACAAGTATGGGGGCGGCAATTTATAACACGACATGAAAAAATATAGGTTTTAGGTTGGCTGACATGACCCGTTTTTTAAACATGTCAACCCGAACACAGTGGCGGACCCAGAAATTTTTTTTCATGGGGGGTCTGGAATTTTTAGGGTCGATTGACTACCGCTATATAATAATTTTTTTTCAATCCATTTCGGGTCGAATCAGTTCGGGTCATATAACAAAAAGATAATTAAACTAAATTTCATATAATCAACAAAAAGTACGTCAAACGTCATTACAAAATGCATAATGAAAATACAATATATCTAAAGTTGTTCTCTACGGGTTTTCATTTTTTTGAAATCTAGCCATAATATCATCTAGAAAGACATTCTTAAGCAAATCTTTTTCAATATAACAAATACAACTATCATTTAAATTCTCATCACCAATCCGATTACGCAAATCGGACTTCACATACTTCATTGTCGAAAAACATCTTTCAATGATTGCGGGTGCTACGGGTAATATGAGAGCTAGCTTCAATAAACAAAACACCAATTTAAATGAAAGGTCTTTCTTTGTTTCAACCATTAATTGTATAAGACTTGATTAACCATTCAAGTTGGCAAATCGTGTATCCCCTTTTAAATTATCAATGTACTTCACTAGTTGAACCATAAGTCTTCTTTTAACATCTTCATCGAAATTATAAGGATACATCTCGGCTAATATTTGTATTTTTGGAATGTCAAACTCACGAAAATTATTACAAGGACTCAAACTACTCATACAAACAAGTAAGTCGGACGTTACCTCGTTAAAACAGTTCCCAAACTCTTGGATTTACATATCTAGAACAGTGTTGAAGCAATCTATCACAACCCGACCAGGGGCTAGGCGAGATGATCGAATACCAAAACAAAACACAGCGGAAATAACATGACATATATAAATGTCATGAGTCCAACTAAGTCAAAATATACATTTACAATAGTACATGTCATCTAAATACTAACTACAAATAAAATAAAGTGATGGGTTCTATTTCCCATCATAGCTATCTCGGGTGAAGTCTATGGCTCGATATAAGTCTTCTAAGGAGTCATCTATCTTCAAGCAAGCTCGTATCTAAGTTGTTAGTTTCCATACTCGAGAAGGGTACCTGAATACATGCTTAAAAATATTGTGTCAACTAAAAAGTTGGTGAGTTCACGAGTTTAGGTAATAACGCATATGTATAGAGAATCCAAAAATGTATGGTGCAAAATTAAACAAGTTCACAATCAACCCTGTGCCCATAACCCGTGAACATCTAGAAATAATAATATACCCCTAACCCATACCCCTTATTGTTATGGGTCTAATTACTCATGCCTGCCAACATAAGTTTAAACTGTTAAACGAATATATGTCACAAGATATATATTATCATTCAATGATTATCATTTCATGGGAGGTTGTCCCGGTTACGTCGGGCCTATGATGTGCGGGGGTTTCACCAGATAGTACTACCCATATATTCGCTGGCTCCAAAGGAGTTAATGATTGTGTGCTAGAGATCGAGGATTCGTTATGGCAGCTAGAACGGTCTTATTTAATTATTACACCAAGTATGTAAACGGTATCAAAGCATATAATCATCCCAAAAGTCTAAGTAAAAGAGGGGAAAAGCACATGAACTCACCTGGTAATCTTTTATATGCCAAATATATGCTAAACTTGCGAGCTTACTATCGTGTATTTAGTCATCAAGACAAATCCTAATTATAATTATGACACTAGTATATTGCACTAGAGTAATGTCATTAACCGTATGGTTGAGCTCGACCGATCGTTAAAGTGATGGAGTCGTTTGGTAAAAAAATCTCGGGTTGTAACCTCCGTTTATTATTCTAATAGATGTACTATAAAAGTGTTGGTTTACTTAGTATTTGTGTATAATGGTAATACTTGTGTATATCTTCTATTATAAGCAGTACAACCCGAATCAAAGTAATACTAAGTATTATAATAATTGTTCGCTTCAGATAAGGTAACACTAGCCATTATTTACTTACACGATGTATGTGTATAAAAATAAATATATATTTGAGTAATTATATTTGTTTTGAAAATAATAATCAAAACATATATATATAGTTATGTATATAAGTATGAAAGATTTCACCAATATATATGTATGTTATATATCGTAAGTATTAAACCTAGTTATGGAGATTGGTTTGCAAGTATTGGTAAAATGCCTAAACTTGTATTTACATGACGCCACATAAAAATATATTTGCATCAAAAATAAATATTTGAAGTTTATAAAATGTTCGTATATATAAATATACATAAGATATGTATAACGTATTATTTCAAATATCGTTTTCGTTAGTTAATAATAGGGTTAAGTAAGCATGTATGTATGTATATGTAAGCAAAATTAAGTTGTACATGCGTATATGTATATGTAAGTATGTCGAATGTATATAACTTGTGAAACTTTAATTATTATATAACGAGTAATAGTAATTATATATGTGTATAATATGTTTGTTATACGAAAGAGCAAATACTTAGTATTCTTAACTATAAATATATTCGTATTAAAATAACCATTTATGATTCTAAGTATGAATACGTGTTTGACTCGAATGAATACATCACTAGTATAAATATGTTTGTATGTTGGTGACGTAAATACTAATCATAATAGAATTTATGATTCTACATAATAACTATCATAATTAGTAAAGACAAAAATAATACTTATAATATTAATGAAAGTATTTGTAACATTAATAATATTTGTGTAAAATATAATATAAGTTTTAGTAATGCTAAATAATAACAATACTAATTATAACATGTTAACCATATGTGTAGTTTTAAAAATAATAGTATTAGTGTTAGTAATGGTACTAGTGTTAATAATAGTAATAATAATAGTAGTAGTTAATATAACTTTTTTTATAGCAATAACAGCTTTTGTAATATTAGTATTAGTATATGAGCGAAAACGTATTACAAGTTTTAATGGTCGGAAATAACAATAACGATAATAATAATAATAATGGTAGTAGTATATTTTATAAATAAAGTTAATATTTGTAACATTATGTTAAAGAAAAATAGTGTTAATATTAATAATATTAAAATAATAGTATATATGATCAAAATACTAATGTTTATAAATTATAGCTCGTAAGTTTTGATATACATATGTATTCACATATTTCTAATTAACAAGTTTTACATTTATAGCTATATATATTGGATTTATTAACACATAACTAAATGACATATTTATGTAATCTTTGTAAGTTATAATAAATATATAATAAAAATAATACATGAAACTTACATAATATTACTATAAGTTAGTTCTAAGCCAACTATCCCAAGTTTTTATAATCAAATAATGTTATAATGGTAATAATAATATTATTATGACATTAAAATGCTAATATTTAGAAATAAACGTGTATAAAAGTAAAGTTCGTATATTTATATCTCTAATTAATATACATAATTTATATTTATAATTAAGTGTGTGTATATATATGTCTGTATACATAAAGATTTTTATATTTTCTTTTTGTTTAGACGGAGACCCGGTTATTTAGAAATATTCGAATGAGGTTCGGTTCTACAACTAATTCCCGAGTGGTCGGGATGGAGTTGGTTTAGCTCAACTAACTATTACACACATGTATACAAAACGAATACAATTTACAAAATAAATACAAAGCTTTGACACGTGTTAGTACCTCTCCACTCGTACGTGAACCCACTCGTCGTTTATGCCATTGACCAGAGTTGACTTTTGTTGACCGAAACCCCGGACTGTCGGGAACGACCCTAACAGTCCCGCCTATCCCGGAGATGTCAAGTCTTAGCCATTACCTGTCCAAAACCATGATTTCACACGCGGGAATGAAACCCGACCATTTAGTCACTCGGTTTAATCGAAAACTTGACGGAATCATTAAATAGAATTCAAACGTGAAGACATACGTGGGTTTATACCCGGAAGAACATGGACATGGAAGGAAAAGGAAAAAGAAAACTGACTTGTGGCTTACCTTGAACTCGCTGGAAGGACGAAGATAGCCGGAAAACTGATCTTATGTCAGCAGACATACTAGTGTTTAATTGAGATTAATTATTTATATTTAAAAAATTATAAATTTCTAATTTGGTTTTTCTTAGGGATCGGTTTCGAAAGTTCATGGGGGCGATTGTTAAATTTTACGAGGGGCGATCGGAATTTTATCTAGTATATAACACTAATTTTTTTTATGGAGGGCGGCTGCCCCCCATTCATACAAGGTAGGTATGCCCCTGCCTGAACATGACCCGTTTAAAAAATGAGTCAACCCGAACACGAACTGTCTGCGTTTAAGGGTTTTTAAAATGTTTGTATTTATATTTTAGAGATAAAAAATGTTAATATTTAAAGTTATATATTTTAGTTCTTCCTCTAACCATTAACCTATAAAAGTGAAATTAGTTTTCTCTTTTGAGTGTTTTCATGAACTATTTGCTTCCAACAACTTTATTTTATTAGTTCTAACTATCCATTCTGAAATCTTTTTCATTCATTTCTTCTAATCTCGAGCTAAATATATAAACTAAAGTTTGTAAATTGAGAATGAGAGATAAAGAAACAAAAACAATAAGAAAACATCAATTACTCATATTCATAAATGAACATAAACGGGTCGACCCGAAACACGACCCGACTTTAAGTGGGATCGACACGACATGACACGAATAAGTATATCAGTATATGGGTTGGGTTAGGGTTGAAGATTTCAACTTGCCAACCCGAAACCCATCAACCCGACACGGTTGACCCCCACTCAACAAGCATTTGGCTTATTGGTATTATTGTTCCGTTTAAGATGTATTTAAGGTAGATTGTTGTGTAAAAAAAGCTAAAAAGTATATGAACAAGGTATCGCGCAGATTTATCTATATAAAATAGTAATATTTAAAAAATATTACAACATCATAGTAATGCTATCAGTGGTGGAGGCGTGATAACTAACGCCCTCCTCCAACGTGGCAGCTGCAAACAAATAAACATGAAAGAGAAAAGATGGAGGCTGTCTATTACTCAAATGAAGATTAGATTACAAATGAAGAAGAAAGCAACATTAAATAAAAAGATAAAGGGCCTGGGCTAAGGCCCATAATAGGGCTCATAACAACTTATTATGCTAACACCCCCCCTCAAACTCACAATGCAATACAAATAAACATTGAGAGTTTGTCACACAAAAAACGAAACCGAGATGCCGATTGAGCCTTGGTAAAAATATCTACAATCTGCAAGGCTGGTGGAACAAAGGGAAGTGAGATGGTCCCAAGTTGAAGATGATGGCGAGTAAAATGACAATCTATCTCAATGTGTTTTGTTCGTTCATGAAAGACAGAGTTCTTGGCGATTTGCATAGCACTTTGATTATCACAATGTAACGGGATAGGCGAGGAAACAACAACCCCCGTATCTGCAAGAAGCCATCGTAACCAAACAATTTCACATGTAGTCACAGCCATAGCACGATATTCAGCCTCAGTGGAGGACCTAGAGATAACGTCTTGTTTCTTGCTTTTCCATGAGATTAGGGAATCACCAAGTAAAATATAGAAACCAGTAGTGGATTTACGATCATTGGGATCACTATCCCAATCAACATCACTATAGGCACGCAATTCCAGAGAAGACGTAGAAGGGAATAAAAGACTTTGAAACTGAGTGCCACGAAGATATCTCAAAATACGAAGAACAACTCCCTAGTGAACAGAAGTAGGAGCGGTAACAAACTGACTAACCACATGAACAACATGAGCGATATCAGGGCGAGTAACTGTAAGATAAACCAAACTGCCTACAATGGTACGATATAGGCTCGGATCAGATAGAGGAACACCATCAGTGGGAGAGTAACATGCATTGATTTCAAGAGAAGTGTCTGCAATTCTGTTATCATAAAGTCTTGCACTTTGAAACAGATCAGAAATATACTTCGTCTGAGAGAGAAGATATCCCTTTTTAGATTGAGCTACCTCAATCCCAAAAAAATACCGTAATAATCCCAAATATTTCATAGCAAAACGATGGGCCAAGTCACGTTTCAAGGATTCAATGACATCATAATCATCGCCTGTAATAATCCTATCATCCACATATAAAGGCAAGAGAATGCGTCCAACATTCGTACATCGAACAAATAATGCCGAATCATGATTGTTATGGAGAAAGCCAAGGGAAGTGATGACTGTAGAGAATTTTTCAAACCAGGCACGAGGGGCCTGTTTGAGTCCATATAGAGCTTTTCGAAGCCGACAGACTTCACCGGGCTGATGAGCTATTCCCGAGGGTGGAGTCATGTAAACCTCCTCATGAAGATCACCTTTCAGAAAAGCATTTTTGACATCCATTTGACAGATCTTCCATTGTCGAACGGACGCAACAACAATTAAAGTACGAACCGTTGTCATTTTTGCCACAGGGGCAAAGGTCTCCTCATAATCCATGCCATACGTTTGCGAATATCCTTTTGCCACAAGTCTGGCCTTATACCGTTCAACTGAGCCATCAGACTTTGTCTTAATCTTATACACCCAACGACAACCAACCTTATGTTTACCTGGTGGTAGAGGAACCAAATCCCAGGTGTGAGTCTGATGAAGAGCATTGAGCTCTTCAGCCATAGCATTTTGCCATAGAGGGTTAGAGACAGCCTCTCTATATGATTCTGGTTCAGACAGATGATGAATGCCCGTAATAAATGAACTAAACGAAGTAAAATATGCAGAGTATGCAAAGTCTGGTAATTGAGTGGACTTGTATGCACCAGTAGACTTTCTCGGAGGTGGAGGAGAATCAACATTGGTGCCAGATGACGTGGAAGGTTCACGAATTGGCACATCATGAGAAATATAAGTATCTGGAGTAGGCATATTAGGATCAACAGACGAAATGAGAACATCATCAATGTTGCTAGCAAAAGGATCAATATTGCTAGCAAAAGGATCAATATTCTGAAGATCTGACTTTGTTATATCATGGGACTTAGCTGGAATCGAATAGAATGGAATATGTTCAAGAAAAGTAACATGTCTTGATACATATAACTTCTCACTAATAGGATCAAAACAACGGTATCCTTTTTGTCCCGTGCCATATCCTTTGGGACCACTGGCATAGCCTAAGAAAATACATAAGGCTGACTTATTTGTCAATTTGTCTCGTTCAACATGAGGACGGAGAGCAAAGCAAGTACATCCAAAAACCCGTAATTCACCATAATCTGGGCGTTCACCGTAAAGACTTTCAAATGGAGACATCCCATCATTGTGAGAAGTAGGGATCCTATTAATCACATGTTGGACGGTCAGAAGTGCTTCTCCCCAAAAGACAATAGGCACTTCAGCAGATAAAAGAAATGAACGAAACGTTTCCATAAGATGATGATGTTTCCTTTCAGTAACACCATTCTGTTGAGGGGTGTCAGTACAAGATGATTGGTGTACGGTACCATCTGATGCAAGCAACTGAGTAAAATCATTAGAGGTGTATTCACCCCCTAAGTCACACCTGAAGCACTTTATCACAGTCCAATGCTGCGTTTGAACATAAGCCCTAAAAGTTTTATAAATGTCAAAAGAACTCAGATTTACGTTTCATAAGGTACACCCAAGTATATCGAGTGTAATCATCAGTAAAGGAAACATAATAACGTGAACCACCCTTAGTGGATACTGGTGATGGTCCCCACACATCAGAATGAACAATATCAAATGGTGCAACAGAATGAGAAATACTTTTAGCAAAAGGTAAAGCAGAAAATTTGGCAAGTTTACAACCACAACAATCAGAAATATCGTAGGTTTGCAACTGACCCAAAACACCTGTGGAAACCAAAAATTTTAAACGAGATGCGGACACATGTCCCAAACGAGAATGCCAAATATAAAATTAAGACGACAAAGGACTTAAACGAAAAGAGGATAAATCAATGTTGGAAGCAGCAACACCAGGAGCAGGCACTTTGAGTTCTTCTAAGACATATAAATCTCTCACCCTACGGCCGATCCCAATCACCCTCTAAGTGTGTTGATCCTGCATAACACAAACAGTGTCATAAAAGAAAACCCAAATTTCAGATTTACACAACTGACTGACTGAAGCAAGATTTAAGGCAAGCTTCGGAATATAATAGACATCATTGAGAGACACATGAGGGGTAGACACAGATCCAACACCCTCTACCAACATGGATGTAGTACTAGCAGACATGACAGAAACAGGAGAGCCAGGAAACAAAGAAAGAAAAGTAGACAGATAGGGAGACATATGATGTGAGGCACCAGAATCCAAAATCCATAATGATGACGAAATACCTGAGGTACCAGATGAAGACAGTCCCGCAGCAGACATAGCGGTAGGATTGGCGGCAAGAAACTGTCTGAACTGTTCAAATACTTGCGGATCCAGAGCAGATGGTGGTTTGTTCATTTCTACAGATGGTGGTGTAGCAGCAGCAGTAAACTGAGATGGTTTAAATGTCCATGACGATGGACCAGATGAACCAGCAGAAGTGGACGTACGAGACGGAAATTGTCCACCTGATTTGTTCTGTTGTGGAGGCTTCTGCAAGTTAGAATTCCTTCTGCTAAGTAATAATGGACATTGAGACTTCCAATGATTTTTCCCTTTGCATAATTCTCATTCATCAAATGCAACTTTAGCACCTTGTCTAGGCTGATTAGGGGGAACGGCAAACACAACTGGAGTAGTAGTTACTTTAGGACCTTTATCAACCTGGGATTTTAACCGAGTTTCCTCTGCAATCAACTCGTGAACAACCGAATCAACTGTTGGAAGAGGGGAACGATGAAGAATCGTTCCACGCAGTCCTTCAAAATCTGAACGTAATACCATTAAAAATTGTACCAAACGTTGTTCCTCCCTTCGATCAATATAAGGTTTAAACACCTTCAGTGCTGTAGATTCCGTAAGTGCTAATTGATCGTATAAATCCGACATAGCTCCATAGAAGTCTTGAATGCTCATCTCATTCTGTTGAAGAGCACGGATATCAAACTCCAACTTGTACTGTTTAGCAAAGTTAGAATGAGTATACAGCTTTTCCAAATGATTCCAAACCTGCTTAGTTGTATCATATTTGGGCAATTGAATACCAATGGACTGACCTACAGAGTTGTTGATCCAAGTTATAACTTTAGAGTTATCTGTTTCCCATGTATCGAGAGCTAAGGCATATTCAGCAGCCTTAGATTTATCAGTAGGCTTTCCCTTAGTACCTATGACATAACCCCACATATTTTTCCCTCGAAGAAAGTTTTTCATTACGTAACTCCAGTAAGTGTAGTTTTTACCATCCGGACGAGTACTAATGGACTGAAAAGAGTCATCTTTCCTAGCCATATTATCAAAACCGAACGACAGCAGAATTACCGCAAACTTCGAATAACGACAAACTTCAAATTAACCGTAAACTTAAATTACAGCAAACTTGGTAACCGCAAACTTGGTAACCGCAAACTTCGTAACCGCAAACTTGGAGACCGCAAACTTCGTGAACAAACCGCAAACTTCAAAAAACGGGACAGAAACTAGGTCCAAACCTGTCAATCTGTCCAGAAGCTCTTTCAAATACACAAGTCAGTTCAAATAAAATGAAATCCGTAACTTTGATACCTCACGAGTCAACGAACTGAGCAGAAGCGACAACGAACGAAACAACCCTTCAACAACGAACAAACCAAACAACGAACGAACCAACAACTGAGCGGAAGCGACAACAAAGATCTTCAATCAAGCATGAATCGAGTTGGCTCTGATACCATGTTAACAAATGAACATGACAGAGAAAAGATGGAGACTCTCTATTACTCAAATGAAGATTAGCTTACAAATGAAGAAGAAAACAACATTAAATAGAAAGATAACTGGGCCTAGGCTAAGGCCCATAACTGGGCCTGGGCTAAGGCCCATAACAACTTATTATGCTAACAGCAACCACTTTTGGGTCGTGAAGGGGGGAAAACACCGCGCCGTAGGGGCGTGAGGGGCAAAGGCGTGAGGCAGACCACTAGGAGGGGCAAAACATGGAAGAAGAGGGGGGCGCGAACATTTCTACCAACGTAGAGGGTGGACCACGCCCTGGGCGTGAGGGGCAAATTGTTTTTTTCTAAAATAAATAAGAATCTCCCAAACATAAATGTTTTTAGTTATTTTATTTAAAAAACATTATATATAAATATACTGATCTCATAATTGATTGATTGATTAAAAAAGAGTATATTTGATTGTCTCAATAATAATAATAATATTTATTATTAACTTAATTAAATATTTTGTCCATGTACGAATTCTTTTGAAATTATAGTAATTTTTTTTTGTCAAACTATATTAACAATCAAATCAAATCAAATCCTGTGGACGTCAACGGTCACCAGCCAAATAAGTGGGAACAGAACTTACCAACCAATTTTTAAATTTGATTTATGGCTGGCGAACACCATTATAATCACCATGTTTGCACCTTCAATCCAACGAGGCAGCAGGATTCCTAGTCATCGTTCTAATACCTTGATAACTAACCAGGTAAAGCACAGCTTGTGCTAAAGGCAAAAAAGCAGTGAAAGTTGTATTCAAACCCGAGACCTCTGTCAGAGGGACTCAAGCGCTTATCACTGCGTCAGCCCTTAAACTTGTTAGAATTTGATTGTTCTTTGCTTCTATTGATTCATTAATTGTTTTCGTGAAACGAATTCTTCAAACGGGGTTTGGGTGATTCAGGTGAGCATGGAAACAGAAAATGTTGTTGCTCGCCTCAAGAGCTCTGGATTACTTCGAACCAAAGGTCTTATTGGAGGGATATGGATTGATGCATATGACGGGAAGACCATCGAGGTATTGAACTTAAAAACTCTAATTTGCGAAGATGAAACTAGAATCATGTTAGTTGGTGGTGGTTGCAGGTTTACAACCCTGCTAATGGGGAAGTTATAGCTTCTGTTGCTTGCATGGGTGAGAGGGAAGCAAAAGATGCAATTACTTCGGCCTACGATGCTTTTAGCCGTATGGATCTTCAAATCCGTCCGCTTTTATGTGCTTTCATGTGTGATTTATGTAATATCCGTCTTTAAAATTACGATAAACAAACAAACATACATAGTAAAATATCACTTATAGGAAGCTATTGATAGGGTGTGAGGAGGGTGAGATGAGGACAGACCTTTCTTCTATCCCATAAGATAAAGAGGCTCCACCCAGTGGGACCCCACCCTCAAAACTTAAAGCCTTGAAATAAAATATGAACATTTAGGCATCGTGTTATGGATAACAATAAACCTAAACTTGGCAAAATGACAGGTCTGGTCAGGTAGAGGGTTAAAACAAGGCTGCTTTAAAAAAGTATCAATTTGTCTCGAGTCAAAACGGGTTCTGACCAAAGGGGATTTGCCTTGAAATTGGTCGTTTTAGAAAGGAAAAAATGTATCAAAATAAGTTCGCCCGTTGTATTTGCTTTCATTGCGGCTAGCGGCGGTGGATACAATAGTGGTGGCGATGGTGGGATGGCGGTGGTGGAGGTCAGGCGGCAATTATATAATTTTAGTAGACCCTAATTGGCCCATAATCAGTTCTTTTCACCCAAATCAACTCAGTTCTTAATGAACGGTTCATAATTGCCTGTTATTAAGTTGTATATATAGGTTTAATCTGCATTTTATGCCATCACCTTGTTATCATAATAATAATTTTTATAAATTTGTTTCTATCTTTTTAATATTTTACTTTATCAAATTTGTTATACAGATTGGAGCAAGCTTACTGCTCTAGACAGGAGTAGTCGCCTGCGTAAATGGTATCAAATATCGATAATTCGATATCATGTTATTTTGTTTCTTAATAACATAGAATGCTCATTAATAGCGTTTTATTTCACTCGTTTCGCTCAATATATAATTCAAGGTATAACTTAGTGATTGAACATAAAGAAGAGCTTGGACAACTTATAACTCTAGAACAAGGAAAACCTCTAAAAGAAGCCATTGCAGAGGTACAGAAATCAAACAGATTGAATATAATCATTCATGTTTTGAAACAAATGCGCGTTTGTGATCTTCAAGTTTGCAGGTTGTATACGGGGCTAGTTTCATCGAGTTCTTTGCAGAGGAGGCAAAACGCGTGTATGGTGATATACTTCCATCACCACTGCCTGACCGCCGCCTGTTTGTTCTAAAACAGGTGTTTATTTAAGCCAACGAAACTCAATTTGTGCATCATCGAATTTAAAATATAAAAACAGAATTTTTATAAGATTATGAATTAGTTGTTGCATATGTTCTTTCTGAGATTTAACATTACCAATGATTTCTCTAATTTGCAGCCTGTTGGTGTGGTTGGCGCGATCACTCCATGGAATTTCCCGTTGGCAATGATTACTCGAAAGGTAGAATACTGACATGTTTGCCTATGAATGGGTCGATCCGATTCATGTTTTATCTTAAACGGGTCAAGTAATTTTGTTTTTAGCTAAAATGGAACGAGTCAAATAGGTTGAAAGTCTCAAAAGATATACTTTTAATGTATATACCCTCTTTAATCGTTTCTATTTAATGATTTAGATTATTATTGTGATAATATTATATCAGGTTGGCCCTGCTCTTGCCTGCGGGTGCACTGTGGTCATAAAACCCTCTGAGCTCACACCGTTGACCGCCTTAGCAGTAGCTGAGCTGGCCCTTCAATCCGGAATCCCGCCTGTACGTCTTATACGCGTCTACCAATAATTATGCTTCATTTTACTTGATCATTTATCATATAGCCTCTAATTTCATTCATGAACTCCAAAATCACAGGGTGTGTTAAATGTGGTGATGGGAGATGCTCCTAATATTGGTAAGTCTCTGCTTGAGAGCCCAAAAGTAAGAAAGATCACATTTACTGGTTCAACAGCTGTTGGAAAGAAATTAATGGCTGGTGCAGCTGAGACAGTTAAAAAGGTAGTTATAGTTAAACTTTATTGCATCCTTAATTACTGTTCATAATTAAAAAAATAAAATAAAATAAATTTTGATTGTTGCAGGTGTCTCTTGAGCTTGGTGGTAATGCACCTTGCATAATCTTTGATGATGCAGACCTGGAAGTGGCGCTAAAAGGAAGCGTAAGCGAATTACATTTTTGTTCCGGTGATAGAAAGGACGTTTTAATATTTGAAAACTTGGGTTGTATATTTAAAAGATTGCATAAACAAATGTTCTCGATCTAGTTTGACCAGTTTTGACCATAGTTACCTAATATGCGGTTCGCTCCGGTACGGGTACGTGATTCGCTAGAGTTAACGTATTCGGTACGGAGGGGGTAGGTTCATTTCGGTACGAACCGGTACGGTGTACCATGTAGTTCGGTTCGGTTCGGTGTACACAATTCAAAAAAGAAATTACCAAATTCCAAATCTAAATTACCAAAATTCGAAAATATATAATAATTTAAAAAAAAATATAATAGACAAAAACATAAAAAATAATGATTTTTCTTATAAAACTATTATTGTATTTTCTAATTTTTAAAAAACTTAAGTAATAAAATTCATTTAATTATTTTGATTTAGTCTATTGAAATATCTTTAATTTTAATTAATAATTTATTATTTAAATAACTAGTTCAAATAAAGCTGACAAGTTTTAAAGTTCCAATAAAACACCATTGAAGTCCCTTTCGAAAAAAAGAAGAAAATGCCATTAAAACACCATCTTCGTCTTCTGCTCCTGCGTTTTTCTTCATCTTCATGGCTCCTAGATCCGACAACCTCATACACCGTATCAGAGCGATTTGGATCGCCGTACCGGAGCGATTTGGTACGAGGCGAATTTCGATTTGGTACATCACGATCCAATTCGGGGATCGCGGGTCAGTGAACGAATTCGGTAACTATCGTTTTGACGAAAATTATAGGTCGAACTGCTAACTATGGTTTAGAGAAACAACAAACCAAACTGGTCGGGTTGGGTGGGTCGACTAAACTGGCTGGTTTTGGTGGTTTGTCGATTCGGTTTTGATGGTTTGGTTGTTTGAACCGATATTTTTTTTTAAATTAGTTTGTATTAAAGTTCTTATGTTCATGAATATATACATATACATACATAACTGTATATTCAAAAAATGGAAAATAAATAACTAAAAAAGGGTTACATAGCCGGTTCCAAGTTCTAAATTGTTGGCCGAACTGTTAAACTACCAGACCATAAACCAAACTCTATAATTCTCAAACAGTTCAAACCGGCCGACTAGCCTCGTTTTGGGTGGTTCTGTCAGGTTCAACGGTTAATGACACCCCTAATAAACATGGTAACTTTTTCATGTTATTCTGTTATTTCAGTTGGCAACTAAATTCCGTAACGCTGGACAAACATGTGTATGCGCAAACAGATTACTTGTGCAAGAAGGTATAACAAGGAACTAAATCCCTTGGTCTATTTTCATGTTTCTTGCATGACAAGGCAACTACCATCTTTGTAGGCATATATGACAAATTTATAAATGCCTTCTCAAATGCTGTTCAGAACCTTAAAGTTGGCAATGGTTTTAATGAAGGTGTGACCCAGGTAACCAGTTTACACATGCATATTGTTACTAAAAAAAAGTCAACTTCTTAAAAAAGTCAATGGGTACTTAAAATATATTGACTTTAGTGTCAGCTAAAAATTCACTAATTACAATAATCATTGCAGGGGCCACTAATCAATGAAGCTGCTGTACAGAAGGTTGAAACATTAGTGCAAGATGCTATCTCAAAGGTTTGAATATTATTTGTAAATATCTTGTAGTATAATTTTTATTGTTTTTAATTTTTATGAAAATTATAAAAATATTGTTTGATACAGGGAGCTAAAATTGTTGTGGGTGGTAAGAGGCATAACCTAGGGTTTACTTTTTATGAGCCTACAATTATAGGTGATGTCAGGAATGAGATGCTCATAGCAAGGTAGTCTCAAAAATTTTCTAGTAGGTTTTACTGTTATTTGGGTGGCTATATTATTTTATTATAGGTAATTTGATACTGCTTTCGGACTCGAAAGGTGGTAAAACAGATGGATTGGGTTTGGGTGAAAATAGTAATTTTTATGTGCAGTACAAAATGGGTCGGGTAAGCTAGCAATCATGACCCATTCTTCAAAAAAATGGGTTGATTTGGGTAATTTTTGTTGGTAAACGGGTTGACTTGGGTCTATTCAAATTATCCAATGGGTCAAAATAGGTTACTCTTACCTAGAACGGGTCCAAATGGGCTAACACCACCTACCGCCATCTTCTTCTGCCACCACCAACAAGTCTACACTGTCATAGCCGCCTCCACCTCCACCACCACCACCACCTCCTTCGCTTGACGTTGCCACTAGCCGCCATAAAAACAAATATAGCTGGAGAACCCAATTCGATACTCTTTTTTTTAAAACGACCTATTTCAACCCGAGCCTATTTTGTTTTCTATATAAATGGGTTGCAACAATAAAGTTTTAGGTTTTAAGTTATTGGAATTTATAGTTTTGATGTGTATTTGACTAGTACTTCAATCATTATTATCACAGGCAGGAAATATTTGGACCTGTTACACCTGTTATACGGTTTAAAACAGAAGAAGAAGCTATACAGATTGCTAATGACACTGATTCAGGTTTTTATTTACGATTCATATATATTGGTGCCTGATCATTTACATCTGTTAATTGATTCATTAAGATTAAGACATATATTTGATATGAACTGTGCAGGATTAGCTGCTTACATGTTCACAAACAATATTCAGCGTTCATGGCGCGTAACTGAAGCTCTTGAATATGGTATTGTTGGAGTAAATGAGGGATTGTTTTCTTCAGAGGTAGAAGAGAGTATTTCTTATTCATTGGTTTCTGATAAGACCCTAAATTAATTATTTTTATTATTCTAGGAAATAATTACACGGATGATACCTATGGTATGACCAGATTACGATCTTGATCCCAACTTTTAAGAAATTGCGGGTTCAGTCCTCAAAGTTGGGACCAAAACCGTAATCTGACACGGAACATCCGTGTAATTATTTCTTATTTTAATTATGGAAGTTATCATTCGCTTTCCTTGCCTGTTTGGATCATATACAGGTAGCACCATTCGGAGGTTTTAAGCAGTCTGGTTTAGGACGGGAGGGTTCTAAATACGGATTAGATGAGTATCTTGAAGTAAGTACCAAGCACACAATATTTTGTTACTTCATAAAGAAAAATCTTGAAAAGTGTCACAAATATAAATTGTTTCATCTGCACATAAAGATGTTTCTTTATGCAATATAATTGGGAGATTTTATTCAAACGAATCATGTCGAATTTCCCATAGAATTAGGGGTCTCATAAACCATTGAAACCGAACGAACCGTCCAAACTGGACGGTTCGGTCGGTTTGAGATTTATACGGTTCAGTTTTAGCAGTTTACCAGTTAACGGTCCAGCTGACAGTTTGAAGCTTGGAACCGGCTAGTTATCCTTTTCATTTATTTTCTTTTCATTTATAAAATATGCATGTATGTTAGCATTATATTCATAAACCATCTTTATTATTTTAAAAACTTTAATCCGAACTAACAATTTTTAAAAATAAAAAAAAATCCGTTCATAAACCACCCAACTCGACCGGTTTGGTTTGTGTCTTTCTATGGGATAGCGGGTTGGAGTTGTTTTTCCCGAAAATGTAGTTAGCGATCCAACTAACCGAACCATATCGTGAGCACCCCTGAATAGAACACACATAGGTTATGCTAAAATATGATCAATGTTTTGCAGATCAAGTGCGTTTGTATGGGAAACATGGGTTGATAGAGGTCTGGAGGGTCAACGTGGTTTGACCAGGGCACTCATGTTGACAGTTGAAATAATTGGAGTGTGTTAAGTTTTATTCAAATTTTATTCTTGAATATGTGGATAACATTTCAGTGTCTCCATAATCTTGTTTAAATAAATGGAGTCCTGTTTCATTTGTGTGTTCTAGTTATACATTATCCCTTTATTTTATTAGAGGTACTCATTGTTTATTTTGTAACATCAATCAGATAATTGGAAAAAAAGGAAAAACTTGATCAAGCAATCTTAACATTTTCAAATAATAAAAAAGCAAATATCAAGAAAATGACACATCATTATGCATACTCGACATTTAGCATGGTTTTCAAGTTACTACATGACTCAAACAAGACAAAAAAACCATCTTTTAATTGAAAGATCAATCCTAATCGGATTATTATGGGTTGAAGATAAAGTTTGTTTTGGTTTAATTATTGAGTTGTTAGGTCCGTCTAGATAATTATTGGTATTTTATTTAATGGGTTATGTTTATCGGTTTATTAGATAGGTTTATCTAGTTGGTTTTTAATATTTATTTAATTTGTTTGAGTTGGATTAGAATTGGAACTTGTAGTCTATTATGATTAGGACTGTTTAGCTATAAATTGGGTTATATTGTATTGGTTTTAGTGTATGTTGAGAATTATAATATATAAACGTGTGTGATTCTTGGGCCTAATTTTCAGCATTAATAGCCTAAGACTAAATAAAAAATCTTTAAAAGAAGTCATTGAGGAGGCAAAACTGTTTATGGCGATATAGTTCCATCCCCACGGTCTGATTGACGCCTATTTGTTCTTAAATAGGTCTTATTTTACCGGGCTGGCTATATTATAAGCATTTTTTGCTTATGTGGCATCTGATGTGTAGTTGCGAGGTCATCAGCCAGTGCCACATCAGCAATTTACAATAAAATAAGTTAAAATAAGGTAAGTTGCTAAAATTAGTAGTGAAATTCAAAGTTGGTTGCTAAACTGAGGAAAAACAATATTCCAAGTTGCACAAATATACCCATTTAGAATGACATTTAAACCGATAATATTTGGCCAGCAAAGTCAAAAAATTGTGTGATGGAGAATTATTTGCATTCCGACATGAAAAAGTCATATTTTCATGTACAACAACAACGTTACAAAGGTCACTAGTTCCTGAATCAATAACATTTTTAAGATTTAAACATGTAAATGTATCGAATATATAAGAATACCTGATCATAATCAAGAACATTAGAGCTTCTTAAGAGAAGCTTTCAGATGAGGTTGAAGATCAGTGAGATTGGTAGCCATCTCAACCACATAAGATAATTCTTCTTCAACCAGAGAAAAAACTCGAGTTATCTCCTTAACCTGTTCAACAAACAGAACAAACTATCAAACCTCCACGATCTATCTTAGAAGTGGCAATCTCGACCCATTTATGCATACGGGATTACAAGTGAATTCGGGTTATACTTCGCCTCAAAATTGTTAAATATTAAATAAATGTTAGAGTAGAAACAGGTTGAAATTCACCATAAATGTATTTCTTTTGGTAACCATGAGAATCCGTTAAAGGAAAATTCACGGGACCCCACCAATACCCTGCTAACCAACGGATCAGGTAAATCGCAACTTGCGCTGGGCAAGTGGCCTTCAAGAGGTTATGGCAGGAATCCAGTGGAAGCAGGATTCAACCTGAGACCTTTGTTGAGGGAAATCAGGCGTTCACCACTGCGCCACCCCTTGAAGGTTTACCATAAATGTATTAAAATGCATGAAACCTCCAAAATTGTTTTATTTTGAAAATTAGCTTATCAGTGTACAATGTAGATTTTTTAATCATGTCTAAAACATCAAGTATTTTAAAATTAGCCTATCAACGGAACAACCACTAACAAGTTATTATTTTAGTGATCAAGACTTGTACCTTTGAAGCATTTCCAACAAGCTCACTTTGAAGCTTCACCACTTTCTTTTCTGCATCATATGTTCCTTTCTGCAACAGATGAACAACATTAATCAAGCATACCTAAGTTGAAGGGAAAACTAGGGTTTATGTGAGATTTAACCAACCAATTTTCACCATTTTAACGATTAAGTGTTAAAAACTATCTTTGTTTTATCCAAACCTATAGAAAATGTGTAGATTTTTCATTTTTTAAAAAAAAAAACTTTCGATCTTAATCAGTAAATCAAACAGAAAAATCCACTGATTTTATATGTTCGAACAAGATAAAAAAGAGTTTAGGAACTTAATTGATAAAATGGTGAAATTTTGGTTGGTTAAATCCAGCAAAAAACCTGCAAAACAATGAGGAATAACAAGTGAACTGAATAACCTGAATTTCAACAAGACCGGTGCTCTGTGCAATGACAACCTCAATAGTTCCATCAGGTTTCGGCCTCCAGTAACCGCTCTCAGCGTGCATGGGCTCTCCAGAATTCAATTTCCAAGTCTTCTGAGAATAAGCTATCAAAGGCTTCTCTCTCCCACACAAACTTCTTTAAGTAAGTAGGCAAATTTAATGGGAAATTCAACATAACTTAAAAGTTCATACATAAATCTAGCAATGATCAGGGATAATTTTCATTGAGCTTTCCTAGTGTGAAAATCAACCGAGAGACAGCTGGATTTTCAATCAATCATCATGTTTTTGACCCTAATTTTGACCCACATGTGATCATAATAGCAGTTTTCTAATCATGTAAACACTATTGCATCCAAATATGTTCAAATTTTTAACAATCAAAAGCAGATTATCTCTTTTGTTTGAGCAGTTAATCAAATTGAATGAGCATAAATTGCGTAGTAGGAGATGGTAGGGGTACCTTGTTTCCGGGATGAGTGAAATTGAGCTCTTCCCCATAAGCGAAGGAGGATATGGTGGGGAAACCACCTTCTCCTTGACCTCTCCAAGTTCCGATCAGATACGACAGCGGTTCAATCGCCGGATGCACCACCATCTTCCCCGCTCCACCGTCCATCTTCCACGCCCAATCGTCTTTTGTGTTTCAGATTAAGGGGGTGTTTGGGATTACTTTTGGATCCTACTTATTAACTTTTCCAAGTAGTCAATAAGTTAAAAGTTTGTTTGAATAAGAGTGTAAAAGGTATTTTTTGTGAGAATAAGAAGTTGTTTTGGAAAAGTAAGTAGGAACTTAAAAAGGGTGTTTTATTACTTTTTGAAAAGTAGTTTTAAAAAAAAGTGTTTTTGTCCAAAAAAAAAACCCATTTGGCCGACGTTTACTAGAAAGTAAAAACACCCTGATTTTCAACTTTAAATAATATACTAATTTACAATAGTAAAAAAAATTAAGGATTTTGGTAGGAGGAAGTTAAACTTGTTTCACTAACGGTTCTGTAATTGATAGAGATTAACTTTTTTATTAAGTGATTGTGAAAAAACTAAAATACCACTTAATAAAAAACATAGTAGAAACGTAAAAGCGAAATTGATTGGAAGTTAAGTGTAACTGGGTCACAAATTTATGATGAATATGTTACTGAAACTGCTATTGACAATAAAAGCGAAAGTTAAGACTGTCACCGACCAAATCGATAGTATGGATTATTATCGACCAATAAGTTATAGTTTGAATTATTAAAATCCAATTTGCCCAAACATAAAATATATGTGATTTTTATAATAATAAGTTTTAGAAATTAGGGATGCTCGTTGCATCAAATGAAACACACAAAAATAATTAGACAAGTTTATATTAAAAAATAATTTGATTTAAATTTGGTTAGAGCAACCCTAATGCATGTCTTTGTGGCGTTTTTTAGTTTATGTGGAGGAGAGACATTTTCGTCGAAGACGTGTTTTAAGGTTCCAGTTATGAATACTCTTATGTGAGAAGAGGAGGAGAGAGTATGCATTTTTAAGCGATTTTTAGTTGTGAGATGAACAAAGCCGAGGCAGAAATGGGTAGAGATGACGTGACAAATTATAGATGCTTTTATAATAATATAATGAGTAAATTTTGTTTTAAGTCCCTGTGTTTTGCTCAAAAAATCGCTTTGAATCCAATGGTTTCAATTGGACTTTTTGAGTTCTCGTGGTTTCGTTTTCGTTTCAATTAAAGTCATGCATCTAACACCGTTAGAATAGCTCTGTTAACTTTACGTAAAAAGACTAAAATGCCCATGTTAATAAATAAAAACAAATAAAAATGTATATGTATACACACCCCCTCAATTCTTCAACCAAATCCCCCTAACCTGGTCATCTTCTTCATCGTACAGGCCTGAACTAGTCGCCTGTCACCCAAGAACCGGCCATCACCACTTCGGCAGAACCAACCGCCCCCTCCGCCACCATGCCTGAACTAGTCGCCCCCTCCGCCATCCACCACCTCCATCGTGTCTTTCTCTCTCTCTCTCTCGTTTTTTTCTATAGTTCTGAGCAAATCAAACTGAGCTAGTTTTTTCCGGTGAAAAGAATACTCAATCATCTCTCTCGTTTTTTTTGGCAATTCTAAGAACTAGGGTTTCTTCAACATATCTGAGAACGAGGTGGTGAGGATTGCAGGCGGGTGGGTTGGTTTGTGTTGGTCAGAGACTTTGAAAGAAACCTTGTGTTGGTCAGTGTAGGGGCTACCCCCTGCGATGACCCAGTTGTCAGCCCAAAGAAGGCAGGTCCATCCTGGAAAGGCCCATTAGGGTAAAAGGCCCACAACACTTATTTTAAATATGGAGGCACAACTCCCATTAGAGGGTAGGTTATTCTTCTCTCTACACTTCCTTATCCCTTATTATATATCTCTCTATCTAATATGTAAAGATACACATATACATATATACATATCTGGATGATGATACTGACTTGAGCGTCGGAGTGCCTCGGGGGCAACCCCTCGGGCCCTTTAACGAGCGTTTCATGTGGATGCAGCCCTGATCAAGACCTAAGAAGATGACGGAGCCGACTCCGTATAGTCATGGAAGAGCCCTTCGGGGTCCCCCATGACAGGACTGACGGTGAGATGTCTTGTAGGAACTCTTCCGGGATACTAGAAAAGAGCAACCTCTATCCATTACCCCTCGGTGTGGATACGGGACTCTACATTGGCGCCATTTGTGGGACCGATTGTGTCCAAACATAATCTGAAGAACTCCTACGCCACTGAGACACACTTATGCATGATATGCGGTTTTGTATCTTACCAAGAGACAACCACATCTACCTACATCACTTCGGAAGTAGAAGAAGAGGCTCTCCACCGACATTTGTGTCATTGCTCCAAAGATGCACCGCATACTCAGGAATGGCTGGATACGGTCGGCAAGCCCCAGGGTTTAAACCCATCACAATGTATATTCCGAATCATTCCCGCGTATATTTACGTATGTATGGTGTAGTCATTCCTCGCTTAAAAGGTAGGACGTATGTACTACAATGATAGAATGGGCAGAATAAGAAAAATATATTATCGTGCCAAGATCCAGAGATGCGTAGAGGCTTACAAAAGTGCATAAAGGTTTACTAAGTATCATGAGAAAAGCTTTAAGAAAAAGCCCACAAGCTGTAAGGGTTTGGTTACAAGCTCATACATAGAAAGGAAAACCCGTCGGGTAAAGGAGGGACCACACAATAGGATTGTAGGTTGAACTACTAATACTGCAGAGTGTACAACGAATATTACTATGTACATTTCACTTTGATGGAACATCAACAGTACGCAAGGGCAAGTAAAGCCTTTTGATCGATATCCGCAAGATAAGATTATACATTGGAGAAACACATCGGTAGAACCTTTTCTTCGTCGTATACACATGCGTTTCATTCCCAAGAAAGTGGGCATGTCAAAGTGAAAAGGTGATGGGAGATCGTGACATGTCGTGACCAGTTATATTTTATTAATTACAACCCATAGCCATACCTATACTTTTCTAACAAGTGAAAAGTATATATCATATGTGTTTAGTCAAATGTTAAAAGCTAAAGGTACAAGGGAGTAGGCTAGCCATACATCTCAAGTGTCCGATATAAAAAATAAAAAAAAAGAGAGAGAAAGAAAAAAAGAAAAGGGATGATGAGTATAATCCCTATTATGCATGGTACTAATTATCACATGCACTTGTCTCTTCAAAGGAAACATTACAAGAATCGGTACATAATGTAGGAGCATAATGGACATATGCATGCCAACCTAGTTATTATTTGTTGGTCAAAAGTGGGTGGGTTCAAAAGTCAGAGAGATGCAACCTTTCTGTCATAAGCATGTGATTTATCCAGCATGCTTTAACAGCTCGTGATGTTGCCAAGAAGAGAGTTGATGTTGTGTCACAACCCGACCCGGGGCTAGGCGTGATGATCGAATACCAAAACAAAATACAGCGGAAATAACGTGACATATATTTTATAAATGCCATAAGTCCAACTAAGTCAAAATTTATATTTACAAAGGTACATGTCATCTATACACTATCTAAAAATAAAATAAAATAATGGATTATATCTTCCCATCAAAGCTTTCTCGGGTGGAATCTATGGCTCGACATAGGTCTACTAAAGGAATCATCTATCTTTAAGCAAGCTCGTGTCTAAGTTGTGAATTTCCAAACTTGAGAAGGGTACCTGAATACATGCTTAAAAATATTGTGTCAACTAAAAAGTTAATGAGTTCACGAGTTTAGGTAATAAAGCATATGTATGGAGAATCTAAAAATGTATGGTGCAAAATTAAAAAAAGTTGACAATCAACCCTATACCCACAACCCGTGGACATCTAGAAATAATAATAATATACCCCTAACCCATACCCCTTATTGTTATGGGTCTAATTAGTCATGCCTGCCAACATAAGTTTAAACTGTTAAACGGATATATGTCACAAGATATATATTATCATTTATCATTCCATGGGATGTTCTCCCGGTTACGTCGGGCCCATGGTGTGCGGGGGTTTCACCAGATAGTACTAGCCATATATTCGCTGGCTCCAAAGGAGTTAATGATTGTGTGCTAGAGATCGGGGATTCGTTACGGCAGCTAGAACGACCTTATTTAATTATTACACCAAGTATGTAAACAGTATCGAAGCATGTAATCACCCCAAAAGTTTAAGTAAAAGAGGGGAAAAGCACATGAACTCACCTGGTAATCTTGTATGTGCCACATCAGTATGCTAACGTTACGAGCTTGCTATCGTGTGTGTTGGCATTAAGACAAATCCTAATTATAATTGTGACATTAGTATATGGTACTAGAGTAATGTCATTAACCGTGTGGTTGAGCTCGACCGATTCGTTAAAGTGTTGGGGCAGTTTTGGTAAAAATCTCGAGTTGTAAACCTCCATTTATTTTTCAAATAGATGTACTATAAAAGTGTTGGTTCGACTTAGTATTCTTGTATAATGGTAATACTTATATATATGCTCTAATGAGAGTAATAAAATAATGTTTTGACCCGAATCAAAGTAATACTAAGTACTATAATAATGATTCGATTCAGATAAAGTAACATTAGTCGTTGCTTACTCACGTGATGTATATATAATATATGTAAAAATAAATATATATTCGAGTAGCTATGTTTGTTTAAAAAAAATAATAATCAAGATTTATATACATATATATATATATATATATAACTAAACATAAGGTCAGCAAAATATACTTGTATATATTATGGATCATAAGTATTGAAGGAAATAGTTATGGTCGTCTTATACTAATATATTTAGTTATAAGGTTTTGGTTTGCAAGTATTGATAATGGTTTAAACTTGTATTTACATGAAGCCACATACGAATATATTTATATCAAAATAAATATATAGAGTCTATAAAATGTTTGTATATATAAATGTACATAGCATATGTATAAAGTATTATGTCCAATATCGTTTTCGTTAACTATTGCTAAGTAAAATAAACTGTTGTTAAGTAAGTATTTAAGTATATGTAAGTAAAGTAAGGTTATACATATATATGTAATAATAAAAATAGCATTTACTTTTAATAATAAAACCAATAAAGGTTACGGTAATACCTATATGTAAGGCCCCTTTTACCGAGTGACCTCACTTGTTGGATTTACTTATAAACATAGTCATCAATACTAAACTATTAATTAGAAGCATTCAAACACAGCAGAAGCATTGATCATTCGAGTACATAAACAGCGGAAGTCTTAATATTTAAACATAAGATAACATTGTCTTAACATAAATCAAAGTGGGATGTCAGTCTTATGCCGGGTAGTCATCACGCCTTCGCACGACCCTTCTTTCTGTTACCTGAAATGTATACTAAAAGTCAGCTAACGCTGCTGAGTTCTAGTTTAAAGCAATCAGATATAAACTTATCATATAATATATATATATATATGTATTATATACATATTCTTTTTCTTTACTTTACTTATTTCTTATAACATTCGTAATGAGTACGTATATAAATACATACATGCTTAGTTCTTAGTGCACAATCTTTGGTCATACACATATGGGTGATCAACCCGTTACTTTGCTTACGTAAGTCACAAAGACAAACGTTCTCAAGCTACCGTCGTAGCCCATTTACTTAACCGTCTGGCACTAGAAACCGTCCGTCGTATCTTTAAACCGTCTGGCAAACCTTCGGCCGCCCGTCTTTACCGTCCTACCGTCGTAGTCCGTCATATTTGCCTGTCTGCCCTAAGGCATCCGTTTCCCACTCGAACTATATATGCAGTCGTGCATCGATTGAGCGACTTACTCCACCATAGTGGCCTTAGTTTAGTCTACCTTTCTAGACTTTCATTTCTGGCTGCATAATATTCTAAGGGTCGTCCGTCTACCGAAGTAGCCGTTATCATCGTTTCCGTCCATAATGTTCATTCATACTTAGCAAGCAATATATACATGGATATAAAGCAAAATTTCATTCTTACACGTTATGTCATACTTTTCATACTTGGCAAGCAATATATACATGGATATAAAGCAAGATTTCTTTCTTATACGTTATGTCATGCTTTCATTTCTTTATTTATAAACATACTTGTTATACTTATATTCCACATGTATTGTCATATAACACATAACATAACATTAATTCATATCATGTATACACTTCAGCCCCAAAACATTTAAAATCATTTGCACGTAACACATAGGGGGCACATAGAACTCACCTGATGAGTGGTTTCTGTAATACACTTAGCCGGTTACTGAGCATCACTAAGGTCACTCACCATCTGTATAATAAAGTCATACACATAAGGTAGTGCTCCTAGATGACACTAGACATTACTATGCTTGAACCTAGTAGTTTCGGGTCATGGGTTTATATCGAAACTATGGTAGTTTCGATAAGTAACTTATGTAAAATCTTAGTAGTTTCGGGTCATGGGTTTATATCGAAACTATGGTAGTTTTGATAAGTAACTTATGTAAAATCTTAGTAGTTTCGGGTCATGGGTTTATATCGAAACTATGGTAGTTTCGATAAGTAATTTATGTAAAATCTTAGTAGTTTCGGGTCATGGGTTTATATAGAAACTATGGTAGTTTCGATAAGTAACTTAAGTAAAATCTTAGTAGTTTCGGTGGGTCTTCATATATCGAAACTAGGTAGTTTCGATGGATTTACCTATATCGAAACTAGTAGTTTCGATGCATCAGTCTTCTTCCTTAACCAGAAACCCTAGATCTGGTCTCCAATTTCAAGTTGATCAAGCTCTAAACTTTTTACGTTCAAAATGTTTCATTTTCCTCCATGAACCCAAATATGTAGTTTGTTTCAAATTTCATACGTAAAAACCCGCACTTTTAGCCATTTTATTCGAAACTCATAAATGTATAAAAACTCAGATCTAGCGATGAAGCTTACCTCTCAGAGTCTGGTCTTCGTTGCTTTGTGTTGCTATGATGATGACGGTCGAATTCCGAGCTTTTGAGCTGAAACCCGAGCTTTCTCTTTCTAAACCCGTGCTCTCCTTTCTCGCTCTAAGTTTGCGAAAATGAAGGAAATGATGAGGGGAGGGTTGGTGGCTGCTGATTAGAAGGTTTCCCTTCATATTTCAGGCCCATGGGCTGAACTTTGGCCAAGCCCACGTTGCTTTTCTTTTATTTTTTTTCTATTTATTCGGGGTGTTACACTATACCATATATCTAAAGTTTATACAAATAATAGTAGTAATGCTAGTGAGAATATTTGTATCATTAGTACTATTTGTGCAAAATATATTATAAGTTTAAGTAGTTGAAAATAATAATAATTGTGATAATGTTGGTAATAGTATATATGTGAATAAAGTTAATATTTATAATATTGTGTTAAAAATAATCATGACAATGAACTGCTATTACAAAATGAGCAAATTACACAATGACCAGACCTTACATTACACAATGACCTGACATATTTGAGCGAATTACACAATAATGAGCAAATTACACAATGGACTGGAAAACGTAAGACACAATGATGAATACATATAACACAATAAAGTGTATTACACAATGACATGTATTACACAATGAACTGTATTACACAATGACCTGACAAATTACACAATGATGAAATTTTTTTGACAACATGATGTATACATATAACACAATGATGAAAAACATTTGACACAATGACCAGGCCTGATATTACACAATGACCTGACCTGATATTACACAATGACCAGACCTGATATTACACAATGAACTGTATTACACAATGACCTGACAAACTACACAATGATGAAAAATATTTATCCTATCTCTTTAGATAGTGGATAAAAACTCTCATCTGATAAGATGGTGGAGATAACTCCCATCCCTAAGGATGGTGGAGACTTATAAAATCCTATCTCTTTAGATAGTGGATAAAAATTCCCATCTGGTAGATGGTGGAGATAACCCCTATCCCTAAGGATGGTGGAGACTTATAAAATCCTATCTCTTTAGATAGTGGATAAAAACTCCCATCTGGTAAGATGGTGGAGATAACTCACATCCCTAAGGATGGTGGAGACTTATAAAATCCTATCTCTTTAGATAGTGGATAAAAACTCTCTTCTGATAAGATGGTGGAGATAACTCCTATCCCTAAAGATAGTGGAGACTTATAAAATCTTATATCTTTAGATAGTGGATAAAAACTCCCATATGGTAAGATGGTGGAGATAACTCCTATCCCTAAGGATGATGGAGACTTATTGTCACACCCTGGGCGTGCGACCAGATTGACACCTCCAATCTTATTTTATTTATGAAATCAGAGTTAGTTTAGCAGCGGAAATACTTTTGGATCGAATTTGTAATAAACTTCAACCCGAGGGTTGATATTGTATATTTTCCAATCCGGGGATAAATAAAATATCATTTCATTTCACTGGGGATTTCTGTATACAAAAACCATGATCCATGACCATTTACATGTCACCTGCATAAGCAGGGTAAAACTAGAGTCACAAGTTAGTTGGCCTGTGCCTGGGGAGTTAACCATGTCCAATACCAAGCTATACAAGCATCGGTATCTAAGGGTTTTACCTTCCGGCACCTAACGCTGTATATAACAAGGGATTATCCATGTCTAGGAATACATCTTCCTAACATCTCCTCTTGTTTTCATTCCTACAGAGTTATCTCCATGCTAGCAGCGCATAACCCTGTCAAAATCCCTTTATGTACAAATTTATCCCCAAGACTATCCTGTAGGACTAGTCTTATACATAATCATTGATTACCTGAAAACATTTTGGAAAATAAAACGTCAGCTCAAACGCTGGTGAACATGATTATCATGACCAGTTTCAGTTGGCAAATACAGTATCAAAACATTTAACCATAATGCGGGTACAATCTACCATTCAGCATAACTATTTCATCTGAGTGTACAACCACGGTATACACTAATAATTTCTGTAAAAGGACTGCTGGCATTTGCAGACTTACTTATCGCGATGTCCCTTAACTGAGACCCGTCTTACATGCAGCTACAGACAATTACCAGCCCCAATATGGGAATTTCACCCATAAAGCGTATATCCCTTGATCGAGTTTTACGTATACTTATGCCTTGAATGTTTTACGTAGACGCCCTTATGCATCAAACTTTTGAATACAAGTATTGCCATTTCGTAAACGTAAAACTTTTAAAGTTTTGAAGATAAAGACAGATAAACATATTCACCTTAACAGTAGCTTGATCTTATCTCAGGGTTAGTCCTTGTAAGCTTAATGTAAACCTTAAAGCAAGTTCTTAGTTAAGTTAGAATCTTAACGCACGAATACGGAAATAAACGAAAGTGCGGAAATAAATGAAATTCAGTTAAATTACCGAAATGATGGCACACAAACCGAGGCAAGGTCATTCTAGGAAGTTGGGAGAAATTGAGAGTAGTTGGAATGTTCTCAAATGAGCAGCCAAAGGCTGCTATTTATAGTTGCCCGACAGGACCCGTAGCGGACCGTTAGCCTGGGTGGTAGCGGTCCGCTACCGCCCTGGGCTTACATCAGCCCTACGAGTCGTTTCATGATTGGACCGATCCTCCGATTGCGGCTGGCGGACCGTTACGGAGGATGTGGAGGTCCGCCACGAGTACACGCGTCAAAACCGTATGATGAGTCACCAGACACGTGTCATCATGAGAGATTGCAGCTGGATTGCGGCTAGCGGACCATTACCGATATGCTGGCGGTCCGCCACCCAACCCTTCATCCTTAGCGGACCGTTAAGAAGAATGGTAGCGGTCCGTTATCAGTCCAATTTCAGAAATTTTCATTTTCAACCTTTTTATTTTGGGGACTTGGCAATTCCAAACTCTAGGGTTCAAAGTTGGCAAATTAGGACCTCAGAATTGGCCTGGTGTTACATCCTCCCCACCTTTATTCAAATATCGTCCTCGAGATTTATTAGAACAGGTGTGGGTATTTCTTTTTCATTTCACTCTCCAGTTCCCACGTGAACTCAGGTCCACGTCTGGAGTTCCATCTTACTTTTACAAACACCAGCCTCTTCCTTTTCAGCTTTTTAACCTGATTATCCTCAATTTCCAGAGGTTGTTCAATAAATTTCAGATTTGGATCCACCTCTACATCCTGTAGAGGCATTACCAGAGATTCATCGGCCAAACACTTGCGAAGGTTTGACACATAAAATACATTGTGAATACCGTTAATTTCCTCTGGCAATTCAAGTTGATAGGCGACCGGCCCGATTCTTTTCAAAATTTTGAATGGTCCAACGAATCTTGGACTGAGTTTTCCTTTCTTTCCAAATCGTACTACACCCTTCCAAGGTGAAACTTTTAATAACACATGATCTCCCACAGAAAATTCTAACGGCTTACGACGCTTATCAACCTAACTTTTCTGCCTATCACGAGCCGCTTTCAAACGCTCACGAATTTGTAACACTTTGTCAGTTGTTTCCTGAACTATGTTAGGACCTGACAATTGATTTTCTCCAATCTCTGCCCAACAGACAGGAGTTCTGCATTTTCTGCCATACAAGGCTTCAAATGGGGCAGCTTGGATACTTGTGTGATAACTATTATTATACGAAAATTCCATTAGAGGTAAGTGGTCGTCCCAACTTCCTCCAAGGTCTATTACACAAGCTCGAAGCATATATTCCGGAGTTTGTTTCATTCTTTCACTCTGACCATCCGTTTGAGGATAATAAGCAGTGCTAAGATTTAATCGTGTTCCAAGAGCTTTTTGGAAGCTTTGCCAGAATCGAAACGTAAAACGACTGTCTCTATCTGACACTAAGGATAATGGCACCCCATGTAAAGATACGATTTCATTGACATACATTTGTGCCAACTTATCCATGTTATAAGTTTCTTTCATCGAAAGAAAATGGGCAGACTTAGTCAGTCTATCAATGATAACCCAGATAGCGTCATTCCCACGACTCATGCGGAGAAGTTTTGTAATGAAGTCCATAGTTATCATTTCCCATTTCCAAACATGAATTTCAAGTTGCTGTAATAATCCAGAAGGTTTCTGGTGTTCAGCCTTAACTTGTGAACAAGTTAGACATTTTGTAATATAGGAAACAATATGCTTTTTCATTCCAATCCACCAGTAATCTGGCCTCAGATCTTTATACATTTTATCGCCTCCTGGGTGCATGGTATATTTTGATTTATGAGCTTATTCAAGGATTTGTTCTTGAAGATCTCCTATCATTGGCACCCATACTCGTTTATTCATTCATAGAAGATCATCACTTCCTTTGATTACTTGATTAATTATTTTTTCCAGCCTTTCTTGTTCAATATTAGTTTCTTCTAAGGCCAATTTCTATGCTTCTTTAATCTGTTCAAAGAGATCGAATTTCAATTCGAGTCTCAAAGCACGCACTCTTTGAGGCTTTTCTCTTTCTTTTCATCTTAAGGCATCAGCTACTATATTAGCTTTACCTTCATGATAACAGATTTCGCAGTTATAATCACTCAAGATTTCTAACCACCTTCTCTATCTCATGTTTAACTCTTTCTGATCAAAGATATATTTCAAACTTTTATGGTCAGTGAACACAGTGAACCTGACTCCATAAAGATAGTGTCTCCATAACTTTAATGCAAAAATTATGGCATCTAACTCCAAGTCATGAGTCATATAGTTCCGTTCATGAGTTTTTAATTGCCGAGATGCATATGGAATCACTTTGTTTCTTTGCATTAACACACTACCAAGACCAGTGTGTGAGGCATCACAGTAAACTACAAAGTCTTCAGTTCCATCTGGCAAATCCAGTATTGGAGCATTTGTTAACTTTTGTTTTAGTATTTTAAAAGCTTCTTCCTGCTTTGATCCCCATTCATATTTCACAGATTTTCTTGTTAATGAAGTAAGAGGGACAACAATTCGGGAAAAGTTCTGGATAAACCTTCGGTAATATCCCGCCAAACCTAAGAAACTCCGAACTTCGGTAGGCGACTTTGGAACTTACCATTTAATAATTGCTTCAATATTAGCAGGATCAACTTGAATTCCGTTGGTATTTATTATATGCCCAAGAAATTGAACTTCAGATAACCAGAATTCACATTTCGAGAATTTGGCATACAATTTCTCGTTCTTAAGTAATTCAAGAATTACTTTCAGGTGTTTTGCATGTTCTTCCTTTCTTTTGGAGTAAATAAGTATATCGTCTATGAATACAATAACGAATTTATCCAAATAAGGTTTGCAGATTCGATTCATCATATCCATAAATGCTGCCGGAGCATTAGTGAGTCCGAACGACATTACATTGAACTCATAATGTCTATACCTTGTTTTGAATGTGGTCTTGGATATGTCTTCTTCTTGTACCTTCAATTGATGGTATCCTGAACGAAGATCGATCTTTGAAAAACAACATGCTCCCTGAAGCTGATCAAACAAACAATCAATTCGGGGAAGCGGATATCTATTCTTGATCGTGACCTTGTTCAGTTCACGGTAATCAATACACATACGCATTGATCCGTCTTTCTTTTTAACAAATAATATTGTAGCTCCCCATGGGGAAGAACTTGGTCTTATAAATCCTTTGTTTAACAACTCTTCAAGTTGTTTCTTTAATTTCGCCAATTCTGTGGGTGCTAATCTATACGGGGCTTTAGCTATTGGAGCTTTTCCCGGTACCAGATTTATTCTAAACTCCACTTCTCGATTTGGCGGTAATCCTGGTAGTTCGATACTACATGTACTTTTTCTAAAGGCTTTGTTTCCTTGTTGGTTGTAAGTGACACAAGGTATGCTAAGCATCCTTTGTTCATATATTTTGTTGCTTTAAAGAGTGATATAATTCCAATTGGATTGGAACATTTGTCTCCTTTGATAGTAATTATCTTACCATCAGGCACATGGATTTCAATAGATTTCTTGTCGCAATTTATTTGGGCTTGGTTGGCAGATAACTAATCTATTCCCAGAACAATGTCAAATCCGTCTAAAGTCATGGGCAACAATTGCACAGGTAGGACATGTTCGAATATAGAAATCTTACAGTCATTTAAGGAACTAGAAATTTTAACTAAATCCCCATTAGCAGTCTCGACTTCGTAAGATTTGTCTAATCTAGCTAAAGGTTTATCTAATAGCTTACAGAATTTAATACATATAAAGCTTTGGTTTGCACCAGAATCAAATAAAACCTTTGCATAGATATTGTCGACAAGAAACGTACCAGTAATTACATCTGACATTTTGGCTGCTTCATTTGTATTCAAAACAAATGCCCTGGCGTTCTTCTTAACGCCTTCAGCAGGTTTTGCTCCCAATGTTCCTACTTCTTTTGCCTTCGGGCATTGGGTTTTTATGTGACCTGGCTCTCCACAACCATAAAAAACAATGGGCTTTCTGTTTTTATAACAGTTCTCAGTATAGTGCCCAGTAGTTTTACATGTGTTGCAAAAAGGTCTTGCACCACATTTTCCAAAATGTCTCCTCCTACATACTAGGCATTCTGGAGCAGGGGAATGAGTATCTTTACGACTGAAATTACTTTCAGATCGTTTATGCTCGTTTTTATTTTGGTGCGTATTATCCTTCTTCTTCAGCTCCTCTCTATTCCTTATCAATCCATCCGTAAGCATAGCACCAAGTTCAATGGCATCGTCCATTGATTCAGGTTTAGAGGCTTTTACCAAGTCTCTAATTTTCAAGACTAAACCCCAGATACATCTCTTAATGAGGTTTGATTCAGGAGTTTCCAAGTGAGGTACTAACCTAACATATTCGAACAACTTAGTTACATAATCTTGATGGTTTGTTCTTACCATCCTCAAGTTCAGAAAATTATGCTCAATCTTCTCCCTCTCATTCATGGTACAAAACTTCTTTTCCACTCTTTCTTTGAAGATAGACCAACCCATATCATAAGCCCCGTATCTTCCTTTGGCAGATATCACTTGATTCCACCATTCTAAGGCTTGGTCTTTAAATAGATTTGAAGCATAAAGTACATTGTCCTCCTCAAGGCATTTACTTATAGCCAGCACCGACTCAGTTTTCTCAAGCCATCTTAGTGTTGCTATTGCTCATTCTCTTCCTGCAAATTCATAAGGTTTGCAATCCTAAAAAATTTTGTACGTGCATCCAAGATTTCTCTGTTTCTTGTATGCAGAATCATACCCTTCCTTGGGAGTAGCCATAGAGGAATCATGACTTTCCCGGTATGTTCTCTTAGCGGATTTACTATGGAAATTTGAGTGACCTCCCTCAGTATGTTTTGAAAATTGAGGGATAGAGACTTCATTCTCAGTTTCTCTTGTTTTGGATTTTTTCAATATGGATTCTCGTTTCTTAGCAGCTTTGCTTTCTTCTATAGCAACTACTATTTTAGGGATTGCTTTCTCTATTCCAACATCGATCATTTTTGTTATATCTGCCTTCTGAGTTTTAGCAGTATCGTTTTCAATCGTTTGCTTCTTTTTACCACGGGTGTTACTTGATGGTCCACTTTTCGACATTCTAGAAATAAACAAGATTGGAATCAAAATAGACATTTGTATTACTGAAATTTATATAAGAAAAGTATACATATAGGAATCATCGTTCTAGTAATTATTATAATTATTTTCCTCCAAAGCTTGAAGTAGAAGAATATTTCGATCTTCTATTTCTGCTTTCTCTCGTTCAACTTCTGCTATTCGGTTTAACAGTATTCGTTCCCTCTCATTTCCAGGTGCTTCTTCATTTACATAAGGAATAGGGAATTGAACTGTCTCATGATAAATGATAAAAGGTTTGTTAGAATCTTCTCGTTCTTCATCTTTAGAAACATATCTATTTTCATAAGGTATTTCAGAAAATCCCTCATGAAAATTATGTGAGTATATTAGAGTAATGTTATAACTTCCTGCAGTAGGAGCAGAATGATAACTGATAGAAGATTTATAAGGAATACTAGGATTTCCTATTTCTTCAAGGCTTCGGAAAGTTGAACTTTCAGTTTCCTCATTATTTTCTATCGTTGTTTCGTTAGTTTTACATTCAAAATAATTAGCGGGCGCAAATATCCGAAGAAAGCTAGGACCCTTGCCTTTTCCAATCATTTTTTGTAAATAAAACAAACTACTTTTACTATATAGAAAAAGATATAAAAACAAAATACAATACATCGAATTAATCTTTCATTAGCTCAGATCCAAGGATCATCAGATTCTCCTCATGTTCGTAAACCTGTTGTCCATAAAATTGTGTCCTTGCCTGTTCATAATTCTTTCCCTGTTTATTTCATCCGTTTGGCGTAACGAAAGATTTAAACATTCTATGGGAGATGAAGGCATACTGTGTTCATACCTATACTTAGGCGGAGGCTCGCGAAGACCAACCATTATATCATTATATGCGTTTTGATACTTTGGTGGTGCTTGGAAATAATTCTCATAAGGACTAGTGTATATAGGTTCAGGAACAATATAGGGATCATGAAGAATAGGAGACTCAAGATTATAAAAGGGATAATCCTCAGGAATTTCATATGTAGGAGCATACTGATGAGATTCTTCAGATGTTTCCTCCACCGGTGTATTTTGATAAATTTCCTCCATTTCACTAGCTGGAATAGAAATTCTCTCAGTGGGCATTCTCACTCTTATTCGAGGCTTTCAAGACGTACTTGGCCCTGCTTGATTATCTATTGGTGGAAGGGTATTAAACTGCCAGTTACTAAAGTCAGAACCAGTGTCCATTCAAGAACTCTCAGTATCATATGATAGGAGATGATACTCAGGTGTAGGAGTATCTAGATTTATAATGAAAGGAACGTTATCATCAGGAAATGTGATTGGCATCATCTGAGATCCATAGACAGGATATTCAGGGGATTCCTGCTTGATCGGACGATTAGGATCGTAATTAGGAAGGCTATGTTCTCCAGACATCCTGAAATCTTTAAATATTAGTAACTATTATAATAAGTATTTTGTCCTTATATCGAAATCCAGTATCCTTATCTTAATCTTGAGGCATAATAATTTAAACTATGGTTAAAGCTTAGATACTAAGGCTAGTATCTAATTTGCTAAAACCTTGGGCTCTGATACCAACCTGTCACACCCCAGTTTCAGGACACCCTGGGCGTGCGACCAGATTGACACCTCCAATCTTATTTTATTTATGAAATCAGAGTTAGTTTAGCAGCGGAAATACTTTTGGATCGAATTTGTAATAAACCTCAACCCGAGGGTTGATATTGTATGTTTTCCAAATTCGGGGATAAATAAAATATCATTTCATTTCACTGGGGATTTAAATACCCCTTCTGTATACAAAAACCATGGTCCACGACTATTTACATGTCACCTGTACAAGCAGGGTAAAACTAGAGCCACAAGGTAGTTGGCCTGTGCCTGGGGAGTTAACCCTGTCCAATACCAAGCTATACAAGCATCGGTATCTAAGGGTTTTACCTTCCGGCACCTAACCCTGTATATAACAAGGGAATATCCATGTCTAGAAATACATCTTCCTAACATCTCCTCTTGTTTTCATTCCTGCAGAGTTATCTCTATGCTAGCAACACATAACCCTGTCAAAATCCCTTTATGTACAAATTTATCCCCAAGACTATCCTGTAGGACTAGTCTTATACATAATCATCGATTACCTGAAAACATTTTGGAAAATAAAACGTCAGCTCAAACGCTGGTGAACATGATTATCATGACCAGTTTCAGTTGGCAAATACAGTATCAAAACATTTAGCCATAATGCGGGTACAATCTACCATTCAGCATAACTATTTCATCTGAGTGTACAACCACGGTATACACTAATAATTTCTGTAAAAGGACTGCTGGCATTTGCAGACTTACTTATCGCGATGTCCCTTAACTGAGACCCGTCTTACATGCAGCTACAGACAATTACCAGCCCCAATATGGGAATTTCACCCATAAAGCGTATATCCCTTGATCAAGTTTTACGTATACTTATGGCCTGAGTGTTTTACGTAGACGCCCTTATGCATCAAACTTTTGAATAAAAGTATTGCCATTTCGTAAACGTAAAACTTTCAAAGTTTTGAAGATAAAGACAGATAAACATATTCACCTTAACAGTAGCTTGATCTTATCTCAGGGGTAGTCCTTGTAAGCTTAATGTAAACCTTAAAGCAAGTTCTTAGTTAAGTTAGAATCTTAACGCACGAATACGGAAATAAACGAAAGTGCGGAAATAAGCGAAAGTCAGTTAAATTACCGAAACGATGGCACACAAACCGAGGCAAGGTCGTTCTAGGAAGTTGGGAGCAATTGAGAGTAGTTGGGATGTTCTCAAATGAGCAGCCGAAGGCTGCTATTTATAGTTGCCCGACTGGACCCGTAGCGGACCGTTAGCCTGGGTGGTAGCGATCCGCTACCGCCCTGGGGTTACATCAGCCCTACAAGTCGTTTCCTGATTGGATCGATCCTCCGATTGCGGCTGGCGGACCGTTACGGAGGATGTGGCGGTCTGCCACGAGTACACGCGTCAAAACCGTATGATGAGTCACCGGACACGTCTCATCACGAGAGATTGCGGCTGGATTGCGGCTAGCGGACCGTTACCGATATGGTGGCGGTCCGCCACCCAACCCTTCAGCCTTAGCGGACCATTAAAAGGGTATTAGTTTTAGTCCAGGGGTATTTTCATCTTTTCATAAAAATTTAACAGAAAAATGGATGGTGTTAGAGGTGCGTAGTTGATTGAGACAATTGACAAACTACAAGGACTCAAAAAGTTTAATTGAAACTATTGGGCTCAAAGCGATTTTTTGAGCAAACCAAAGTGATTTAAAACGAAATTTACTCTAATGTAATATACAAATTTCAGGATTTAACAATTTAAAATATCATTTTTAAAAATTTTAGTCCAACTAGATGTAACCAATTGTGACCCAACGACCCCCACCCTCCTATATTTGGTTGCAGGCCTGCAGCCGTTCAATAAAGAAACAAACTAACTGCTTCGCCGGCCGGAGGTACGCTGCTGCTATAGATCAAAAGCTACCAAAGGAGCCATCAATTTCACCGGAATAGGTGAGAGAAGCCGGAAGCAAATTCAGGTAGATAAAATCGGTCATGTTGCTTCATAGTTTTAGCTTTTCTTCTCGATTATTACAGTCCACCAGTCAAAGCGTCAGAATCGATTACGAGGCTAATCGTCTGTGCTCAAGAAGACGGAATCTCAAGGTTTCTTCAACGCTTGCATCTCTCAGATTCGGAGCAGATGTAATAGTTGAAATAGCTCACAATAAGGTTGTTATTCGTTTCAATTATTATCTTATTTTTCTTATTACATCTATCATACTTCCTAACTGATTTGTCCTTAGATCATAATTGATATTCGGCTAGTTATTTAGGGTTTCAACAATGCTAACTGTTAATTACAAGCTATATACAGTTTGCTAATCTAGTTATTGACAGAGCAGTTACATTTTTCCTTTGCACATAGTTGATTTTTTGGGTAGTTAGTACATTTGAGGATAAGCATTGGCACCTATGGAGGTTTAAAAGCAAGTTGAACAGATAAATAAGAGAAACTCTTGGAAAATTGATAAATTTCTATGTGATTCAACAAGTGCATAATGTATCTTTTTAGTTTTTATAGAGAAAATGTAAATTTTGTGGCAAATTAACATTGACTGCTTAAAACTGAAATTAGAGGACTAAATAAACGCGTGAATTAATTAAATATATGATTCATATGTTTTTACAAAGGGAGCTAAATCAATCAAGATGGCTAAATTTGGGGAAAATCGTACAGTCAAAATCAGGGGTCGAGAGTCGGGCAAACCGCCTATGGCGTTTGTCACAATGTCTGGCCTGTTATACTGTTTTCGTCCATATTTTACGGGCCGCAACTCCGCACGGATCAAAAGTTATGCTCGTTTTAAGTTGGACTCTTTTCTAGCCCACTTGCTTTTATCCATTTGCTCAAAGAACAAATGTGTCAACTATTGAATGAGCTCCGTATCAAAAATATATAAAAAAAAGAAGAAAAATTGGATTTTTGCCTTTCCACAGCTAATTGGTCAATCATTTTTTACATGCTGCCCATTATTTATATATATTTTCCTTTGATTTTGTTTCTATAGCCGCTGATAGCAGCAACAGTATGTGCAGCAGCTGGACAATTGGCAAAACCTTTTATGGCTTCCATTTTGTATCGAAGAGATTTTGACCCAAAAGCTGCAATTTCAGCTGGAGGGTTTCCTTCAACCCATTCTTCTGTAACATTTCTTTCCATAACATGTTTTTTTCTTTCATTACTTTTTGTTTTTGGTTTTGAGTGACTTATTTGCTAAGATTCCACATGTTCTAATCAATGGCAGGCAGCTGTGGCTACTGCAATGTCTATTGGTCTGGAAAGGTTTTATTTCATGTGAAAAAGCAGCATATATCATTTCAGTTATGCTTTGCCTGGTGTCAGTTTGAATAATGGTGAAACAAATATCTGAGATTTGATACAAAATTATCGGTTTCTTGATGTTGCAGGGGTTTCTCGGATTCTATTTTTGGATTTGCAGTTGTCTACGCTGCTCTTACCATGTATGATGCACAGGTATTCAGCTATGCGTTTTGCTTGATACTGTCATGTCTCCAACATTAAATATAGGACTCGCGTAACCCTATTCGATGGCAATAGTTCTCTGATCTACCTTTTGAGATTTATTATCTACAATAATGCAATGTTTTTTTTAACAAAGTGTGGTTTATTCCATCTAATTGCCTCTTCTAGAAGTAAAGATGCCATTTATTTTGTATTTGGTGAATCAATTCATCTGAAATGTGCTGCCCAACTTGAATCCCTGGTCAAAATTGGTAACTAGTTGTCTGATTTATCAAGGAAGAAGAAGCAGTTCTCTATTTAGTTGCTACCGTAATCCTTGATTTATGCCTGGTGGGAGTTTTGACCCGTTTACTTAGAAATGCATTGATATGGGTTATAATTATGTGATTAATCATATCTAATGGGTCAAATTGGTAACTTTAAAAATTTAGTTAAAATGAAATGGTTCAAACGGGTTGAAAGTTGTCCGAAGTGCATGTCAGTGCTTACAACATTTTTAATTTCCTTATTCAAAATAAATTGCATTACTAACTTGAATTCTTGATGAAAATAATAATAATATCTATTTAATCATATTTTATAAAATATTTATTTATAATATTCAAGAGAAAAGGAACAAATTAATGTTTTCACATTAATCCAACACATAATTACCTGTTTTAACCAAATCCGGTTCTGACTTGTATCCCAACTCAACCCGCCCATTTTGCCACCTCTAGTTCAGTACTTTTATAGAAAAAATGTTTGAACAGAAAGAATAGAATCTTACATAGAAAGTTATGGCTTTGCAGGGTGTTAGAAGGGAAGTGGGAGTTCATGCAAGAACATTAAACAAAGTATTAACCAAAAACCAACCGAACACATATGCATCTTCTGATCGTACCAGTTTGATTGAATCTTCATCCAAAAAGCTGTTGTCAAATTCAGAATCAGACAATTCTCTCATGTTGGAAAAGAGATTGAACTCATCTTTCTCAACAGATGATATTGAAACAGGATCAGAAAATAACGGTCCAATTTCTGGTCAACTGAAAGAGTCAATTGGTCACACTGAAATTGAAGTTGCTGCAGGTGCTTTGTTGGGAGTACTTACAAGCTTAGCAGTCTACTCCTTTTGACACTTTCTGAGTTTTTCAGGTACACTATACTAAAGTTGTAGTTACGACTATTAATAATGTTTTATAAAGTGCTTAATTCAAATTAAATTTAGTTTCCGACTTTGAATCCTGTTATTTCAGTTAATTCACGATGATAATTTGATTTACGTATGTGAGGCGTCTGATACTCATAAAATATTTATAAATTAGTTTTAAATAATATTTTTAAACACTAAAAAATAAGATTTGTTCCTCTCTCTTCTTATATACACGAGCACGAGCACACTCAGCCTCTCCCCGTCCCTCTCTCTTCTTTATACACACTTTTGGATCTCTTGGATTCCAATACTCCTGCTCTTTGAATTAACAAATTGTTTGATTTAATTAGCAGCGGAGGTATTAACTTAATCAATGAAAAACAATTGTTTGATCTCAAGAATTCAAGAGAACAAGAACATAAAGTTTCAGAATCGCAACTCAAATACAATAACTGTTATTAGGATTTACTGTTACATTTAGTTATATACGATTCCTAAAGATATAAAGCAACTAACTAATCTCTAAGTTATAGGAAAAGATATTTACCATATTAAACAAGATTACAAAAAGATAATGACCGTATCTTAATCAAGTCTTCATCAAAGTAGCGTGTTCTGAGTCGTTGAACTTTATTAGTAGCCACAACTTCATCAACATTATCAATAGTAACTACCCATTAGTATGAACTCATATTAAGCTGTAGTTACTTATGAGTATAAACTTATTCCATTAACAATAATATGTTATCAGCATCATTTTATCATCAATACCAACTTACCATCACTAGTAAGTTGTAAGCTATTTGCCCAATTTTAACTTCAACCCAAAAAGCTCCATGAGTAGAAAGCATCATCAATTAATAGTAAATTAAGTTATGTAACATCAATTCTAGGATTATGTTATCCTAACAATCTCTTGTGAATTGATACCGAAACTTCATTCTTTCTTCTTTAGACTAAGCACGACAGAAAGATAAACATGCGTACCAGAGTCCAGACTTCATCGACTTTGAGCATTCCCATCCCAGTCCCTATATCCACTCCATCCGTATAATTTGAAGAAAATTTTAGGGTTTTCATCTATATTGACACTACATCTCATTCCCTAAAATAGGGATTAAATATAGGGATTCACTTTGTATTCTCCATATTTAGGGATACACTATTTATTCCTGATATTTTTGTGAGTGTTTATAGATAGAAGAAAGAGACAGGGAATGAAATGTAGGAGCTTTTAATTGGATAGAGATAGAGATGAATATGTAGAATGAAGCATCCACTGTGAATGCTCTTAGCTTTCTTATTACCGACTGGATTTTCCAAAGGCAACTTTGATAACTCTTCAAGATCAACTTCATGTATCCTTACAAAATACATTGGATGTGTTACTCTTTATGATACTTATTAGACTAGCATATATATTGATGTATTAGATAGAAAAATACATATTATTATATTAGAGGGATTAGAGTGTAATTATGTTCTCTATTTATACTCCTTGTAATCATTCTATATTTCACACAATAATACAATACAATTACCAAGTTCAACGTGGTATCAGAGCCTAACCCTAACAGCCGCCACAATTTTTTCTGCCCCTCCCTTTTTCCGATCGCAACAGGCAACAACCTGCTCTTCTTTTTTTTTTTCCGATAGCAGCAGAAGGCTCACACGGCAGCTTTCTCTGTTTGCGATTCACACCAGCCATCCATGGCCTTCCTTGCAGCTTTCTCTCACACCGAGAAGACTACCCACAATTCTCACAAGTTTGGATTTACCTTGTCTCCTACCAATTATGGCTATTGGAAGACTATGATACACCCGTTTCTTGTTACAAATAATCTGTTTGCCTATGTTGATGGTACCATTCCATGTCCTCCACCAACCATCCAACCAGCAGCAGCCTCTGACAAGGATGTCGCCCCTGCTGTCCAACCAAACCCTAATTTCTCTGCATGGGTATCCAATGATGCACATGTACGCATGTTGATTCTGTCCACCATCTCAAAATCTGCTTTCCAACATGTACAGGGCACCACTTCTCGTGAATTGTGGCTGTCTTTAGAGCGTGCATATGCACCCAATACCTCCTCTCGGGAATACACCCTAAAATCACAACTTCTCAAGCTACAAATGACCCATGATGAAACATCCTCTGCCTATCTCACCAGGGCACAAACATATGCTGATTCCTTAGCCAATATCGGCTGTTAAAGAAAAAGACTTGGTGATTAGCCAATATCGGTGAACCTGTTAAAGAAAAAGACTTGGTGATTAGCCAATATCGGTGAACCTGTTAAAGAAAAAGACTTGGTGATGCTTGTGTTAGCCGGCCTTCGTGATGAATACAATAGCTTGAAGGCGACGATACTGGCTCGGCAGTTTCCCACGGCCATTGCTGAACTTTATGGTCTGCTCTCTGACTATGATTATATGGTAAAGAACACAGATTCAGCCCCTACACAGGCGTTCACTGCCACCACCAGCCTGCTCTCTTCTGCTGCAGCCGTTAATCAGGTACCATCTGAGACACACTTCAAGCCCTACAACAGCTCCTGTCTCAGATTGGACTTCAATCCAAGCCACAAACACAGCCGTCCCAGGTTTTCTATACCTCTCGTGGACGTGGTCGTGGCTCCTCTTATCGTGGCCGTGGATACAACAATAATGGTGGCCGAGGTACTGGTGGAACTCAAGCAACAATCGTCAATTTGGCTACAACAGCACTGGTGGAAATCTGGTATATCTCAAATGTCTATTTTCTTTAATAATCATTATTACTGCTACCATTATTATATTCAAATCAAGGAAAAAATTAACAATCTATAATTAAGTAAATGACATAATTATAGAAAACGAGAATATTTGGGTAATCGTATAAGGTACCACCAAACCACGTTACTCTTTTCATCTACTTCCAATAAAAATATAACAATGAATCGTGCAAGATTATTTTTGTTGTATTTTAAAACGAGCAAGTTAATTTAAACTAAACTTAATCACAAGTGTCGGTGGAATTTAATTATTATTTTATTCCTTTTACTTTTGGGTTATAGGTTTGATTTCACTTCTTTAACATATTTATGGCTTGGTTTTGAGTGGTAAGATATTTAATGTAATTGCTGGACATTGTAAGTTCAAATTTTTTTTAAATTTTTTTTTTTTGCTCTTCAGGGTATCAGCTTCCGTGTCTTTTTTCATTGATATTTTAAATTTTAAACACTTTACATTAATTTGATGTGCGTTGACAATTTGAACTCAATGACGAACTTTTTCAACAATCTTTTTTTATTTTTTTTTGTTAATCGGAGGTTGGAACAATTCCTATGCCTTAATTTTTTTTATTTGGGTTTAAAATATTAATTTTATTAAATTTCATTAAAACTAAGACATTGCATATGAACATGTTGATCATGATGAAGAGGTAAAATACGAAGTTGTAAAATGAACATAACTAGAAAATTAGCCCCGCGCTTCGCGGCGGCGAGAGAAACGGTTGAAGCGGTGACATTAACATGGCTAAACACAAAAAAGAAACGTGGTTCAGTACATAGAAGAAACATATAAAGTTACGGCGACTCGATTGTGGAGATCGAAACATAGATAAAAGACAGTTATATAATGGAACTGATGTTTATCAGTCGGTGTCTGTCTCATTCTTAACGGTATCAACATGTTAACGTTAGTCGATAACCCATGACACCTAAAAAATACCCTACATTGAATACGAATCGGTTTTTAACGAAATTTATACCGGGACGTCAAGAAAAAAAATAATTAACGAACGAAAGTTATTGAGGAAAAATCAGATTATATATACTACACGGGGTAAACGTGAAACTTTAGAAACTTGAGGGGGTAAAAGTTTCAGTTTACAAAATTAAGGGTTAATATTGTCATTTACTAAAAGTGGAGGAGGAAGCGGTCGGTGGCAATTAGCTATGTTATTGTCACCGCCTCAACCGTTTAAGATCCGCCTCCCACCGTGGAACGCGGGGCAAAATTGATTTAACCACGTTTCTTTTTTTACTTAGCCATGTTAGTGTCACCGCCTCAACCGTTTAGACCGCCTCCCACAGCGAAGCGCGGGGCAACATTTCTAATTAATATTAAAAAGAGTGTTCCTTAAACCACAACTCAAACTAAGGTCTTAATATTAATATTTTTTTCATAAATACTAGAACATTTTATTGAGTAAATTAGACGGATCCTTACCGTCATATAAAAATGTCCATATTATTGAATCGACTGTCACACTTTTGGACTAAAAGACGGATGCCCATCTATTTTGGGCGTTAAATTTTTTTAAATGACCATTTTACCTTGTAGTTAAAAAATCAAATGATCATAGACAATCGAGGGAGTCGTCGGTTTCCGGGGGACCACTGATGGCTGCGGAGATGAAGATGGTGGCCGGTGAAGAAGTTTAGAACGATGGTCATTCTGACCGGGGAAGTTTTGCTGTTAAGAACGTGTGAAGCCGACGGCGACGGGAGAGGTATATATAACCAAAACTATGAAAATATATAACAATAATTATGATAGAATTCAATATGGCTCAAAATCATGCCCTTCAATATTATTGATGTAATATTTATAGATACAATATTTACAGTTGACTACCCTAGACTATATAAATAAACATAAACAATTTACAAAACATTCCTAGTCTAATAAATTATATATGTAACCAAAACTATGAAAATATATAACAATAATTATATATGTATATAAAAAATATTTAAATAATTAATGATGAGAAATCATTTGATTAGCAAGGAATAGAGACTTTACGAATAAATCTCGAGTTCAAACTTCAATAATTGGACAAAATTAGACTCCTTTGTCGCCCTAGTAAAATTAGCATATGAGGTCCAATTTTATCTTTTGGCATAAAGGAAATCAAATCAGGTTAGACTTTCTTGATTCTTACTCTCTTGTGTTAAATTCAACTACATAAGACCCATGTTCAACAGGAGTATACCATCTAATCAATCTGTATAAAACAATTGAACCACCATGGCATGATCGTTAGTCTTCTACATAGCCATGGAACCCAACCCACGAAATCTTACAATAGAGGTTTATAGGGTTTGAATTGTAAATAATTCATTCAAGAATCAAGGATCGAGTCGTCTTACAAGGGTTCTATGAGCCAGTTCAGCTGGTTAGAGTCCAGATCCATAGGTGAGATCCGCAAGGCTGTTTTATGGAATTTACGAAGGCTTGAGCGGTGGCCAATGCTTATATATGTGATTCCTGCTGCATTAATTTTTTCATACAAGCGCGCCTGCAAATATAAGCATCCATACAGCGAATAAGTTGCACATCCACAGGTAATGTGAACTGTGATATTATTAATCAAAAAGTACCTCGTTTGCTTCATCTAAAGCACTGGTGGATTCATCCAAAAGAACCAGGTCTGGTCTAGAAAGCAACAAGCGTGCAAACGCGAGTCGTTGCTGCTCACCGAGAGAAAGAACACTGGACCATTCGTTGGTCGTATCAAGACCGTCGAAGCGTGACAACAAGTAACCAAGTTGCACATCTTCTAAAGCTTTTATTAAGTCATCTGTATTAGGCTGCAAAGGTTGTCTACTAACATCTTCAGACCCGGATACATCTTCAAGAAAAGGAAACGAATCTGCAAAATCATGTCAGTTTGCAATCACAATTTAGGAACTAAACATATATTTCAACATTATAATAAATTCAATAATGGATGCTTAACCAAGACCTTAAGATTGCATACCAGTTGATTTAGAGTCATGAGATTTAGAATCTGAAACATCGGGCCATGTGGGATAAAGCAACTGTTGTCGAAGGGTTCCTAGAACCATATACGGCCTTTGGGGAAGGAAAAACACACCTTTAAAATCCCGGTATTTTGATTTTTTATCAATTTTATTAGTTTCATCCACCATATTTACTCCATTAGAAGCCATCTCTGGTGTATATTTTGCATAAAATGTGATATTTCCCATACCCGTGCGCCAAAGACCAGCAATAGCTCTTAACAAAGAAGTTTTACCGCTTCCACTTGGTCCAGAAATCTGTCATTGATTTAACACGATTACTTCACAAGTTGAAAAATGAAAAGGTCAACTATGAAGTTGACTGTAAGGTTAAAGGAGTTCCCTAACCAGCAAATGCTCATTGTTGCAGACTGTCAGTGACAAATCACGGATAAGTAGGGCTTTAGTTGTGGGGGTCAAAACAGTCAAATTTTCAATCTTCAGCAATGTTTGTGTATCTAAAGGATTCTTGGGCTGAAAAGTGGTTGAATCTTTCACATTGATATACGTCAGTTGAATCTCATCCAAGGCTTCTACAGGACCATTAGAGCTTGTGTTGTCCACAATATCATCAAATTCCCCTGCATGATCATTTGAAAATTAGCTCAAACTTTGAAGTTGGATATATGATTAGAAGTAGAGATGAAACTTGAAAGGTGTACCTAGTCGATCAATGACAGCTGAAAAGGCACTTATAGCCTGAAATTGATACACAATGAGAGAAAAATCACCGAGAATATGATTGAAGGCAGATACAGACTGATTTATGACACCAAATTCAATCTTCCCAGAGAAATACATGGGTGCAACAACTGCAGCAGGAAGAATCTGAATCAGGTAGCGATAACCATTGGTGAAAAACTCCAGGTTTCTTGAAGATATCAGCAATTGCTGCAAATTCCACATAAAAGGGAACCATTAAAAAAAGATAAAAGAAATTATAAACGTGTTACAAGTAATGCTGAAAGTATACATTTAGAAAATCAGAATGTCTATACAGGCAGAAAAGGTACAGAGTTATAGCTATAATAACATGTTGTCAGGTAAATATTTTATTAAAAAAAGTAATGTTTTATATCTAAATGTAAGCACAAAAATAGAAGGGAAAAATAAGAGACATTAACTGGGATTACATACAGTTAAATTCTCAAAAGCATTTCTGAACCGCTGCAAAAGGAGTTTGATTTCATTCTCCTCGCCACCATAAAATGCAATTGACTCAGCATTTTCTCGAATACGTACAAGCCCATAACGGAAATCTGCTTCCATTTTCTCTTGCATAAAATTTAAGTTAACCAACCCCTAAAATAGTATACAATGACATCATAAGTCTAAAAAAGAGAGTGACATCCCATAAGTTTGCAACCTCATTTTCCAAAAATGAAAATCTCACCTTCCCAAGGAAAATGCTGATGGCTGTTCCACCAAGTGAATATACTAAAAGCACAACAAAAAGAGGTGGATATATGCCAAACAATATGTTGCTGAAAGATATCAAATCTACCATTGCATTGAAAAGTGTTAAAGAGAACGAAAGTGATGTTCCAGTGAAAGAACTCAGATCATCAACAATTCGTTGATCTGGATTATCAATAATCGATTGAGACTGTATTTGGTAAAATGTCTGGTTCTTGAGATAGCGTTCCATGTAATAGTTTGTCATCCAAGATCTCCACCTCAAAGCAAGAGTTTCTCTTGCATAATCTCTAATCACAAAAATCTGCAAAAACCATTGAATGAGCAAGACTAAAAGCTAATCATTGTAAGACAGCTTTAAATGAACCGAACCGAACGAGATGTTCATGTTCGTTCGTTAAGCTTTTATCAGACAAACGAACGGTTCACGAACACATAACAGAATGAAATTTTGTGTTCGTATTCGTTTTTTAAGAAAATGAATTCGCTCGTGTTCATTTGTTAACATTATAAACGAACACTAATAAACACAAATGAACATAAACGAACACAAACAAACACAAATGAACATAAACGAACATATAATAATTTAATTTTAATGGTAAAAAATACTAAAAACTTGTAAAACTTGAACATTAACAAACAAAATACCAAACGTTCACGAACACGGCCTTTGTTCGTGCTCGTTCATTTAATTAATCGAACGGAATTTCTTTGCTCGTGTTTGTTCATTTATTAAACAAACGAACGTAAACGAACTTCCCGTCGAACGGTTCGCTGAATGTTCAGTTCGTTTACAGCCCTATAAGATAGTAATGTTAACATAATTTCTTTTAACTGTTGATGCACAAATTCCACCAAGATTTTCACCTAATTGGTAGCAACAGTGGGGGAAAATTCAAGTAGACAGGTGAGCAATACCTAAAAGAATGCAGCAATGTGCTCACCGGAATTCCACCAGCAAAAGCAGCAAGGTAGTATGACAATTGTGTGGTGAACTGTTCTTGATCTTTGTCTAGCACGATTTACAAAAAACGGTGGATTAGCATACTCAGATAAGTTGCATCACCAACATACATAATGTAATAAAAATAAACAGTTTCCAATCCTTACTAGCAAGCGCATTATAGAAGTCACGACCTAGAAAATTGAAGCCAACACTGATTCCAGTAGTTCCTAAAGTTAGGGCAAACACAGAAGCCAATTGTATTCTAGCCTGAACTTTATCATCCGAAAACCAGTAAGGAGCAGCAACTTTATAAAATCTCCTAAAAAGCGTAGGCAAATCAGGTCCCTTCCTCGGCACATTCTGATTTTAAAAAATCGACAGAAGTATCAATAACCTAAGCGACTGAACGAACTGTAAACAAATTCACAGATTTACAAAATAGGAAGTATTAATTTAACAATACCTCCTCTGTTTTAGCCGATTGTTGTGGAGGTGGTGGAGGAGTAGCCGGCGGATCCGCCGGAGCCGTTGACGACGATGAAAGAGGCGTGAATTTGTTCCTCCGTTTCATCTGGAGAAACCTGTGCGATTGAAGGGGAATAGATCTGCGAATGGTGAAATTAGTGAAGGAAATACGATTGTTGTTGAAACCGCTAGGGTTATCGTATCTTATTGCCGTTACATTGCCTCCATTAAAGAGAGTATTGGATTCACTCATTGCTGCTCAAGAGTTTGCGTGGGGTACTGGTTTCTTTATTTTTGGAAATAAATTATCCACAAAGAGAAAACCAAATCGCAACAGTATTGTTATCTTCACATATTAATTAACTAACTATAATTTACCGTGAGATTGAACAGGGTGCTTTCACCCTTTTTGTATTTGGCACAAAACTTTTTTTTTTTAGATTTGTAAAATTGACTTTTTTTTCTTTAGATATAAAAGTTTTGTTTTTTTCTCAACTTTATATTTTGACTTAAAGTTTTATTTTTTTTAAGATTTGCTATAAAAATTCAATAGAGTAAAGGTTTTTTTTATAAAATTGCAACAAAAGTTCGTTGAGTATTTTTTTTGTAATAGCTTTCGTTCGTTAACTTTTTTTTAACTGGATACACAGGTTTGTTTTTTTGTTTTTTTTCAGCGTTCCGAGTATTTTTTTGTATCGTACACTACAGCGAGCCTGTGTTTAAACGTAAGTTTTATCCCCGTAGACGAGCCGGACCGATAACTACCAAACTCCTGCCGTGAGATTGAATATGGTGCTTTCACCCTTTTTGTATTTGGCACAAAACGTTTTTTTTTTAGATTTGCACAATTTACTTTTTTCTTTAGATACAAAAGTTTTGTTTTTTTCTAGATTTGCCCCAACTTTATTTTTTGACTCAAAGTTTTGTTTTTTTTTTAAGATTTGCTATAAAACTTCAATAGAGTAAATGTTTTTTTTATAAAATTGTAACAAAAGTTCGCTGAGTATTTTTTTTGTAATATCTTTCGTTCGTTAACTTTTTTTTTAACGGGATACACGGGTTTGTTTTTTTTAGCGTTCCGAGTATTCTTTTTGTATCGTACGCTATAGCGAGCCTATGTTTAAACATAAGTTTTATCCCCGTTGACGAGCCGGACCGATAACTATCAAACTCCCGCCGCGTAGGGCGGGGGAGAAAACTAGTTTTATTATTAAACTCAAATTTTTATTTAAAATCAGAAATTCAAATTTTGTAAATATAGTTTTAACAGTAGCAGGTTATGCCTGTGCATTGTGATGGCTAGCTTTTAAATAAAATTCATATCAATAGGAAAAAATAAGAATGTCGGAACGGTATATTCAGAAGTTTATAAAACAATATATACTCAAAGTTATAATAGAAAACCAAATTTCGATCCAGCTTTGTTTTCAATAAATTTTATATCCAATCGTAAATAAAGTTACGCGGAATGTGGTAAAAATTTTACTTTTTTTAATGCGCTCATCATCCATGTCTAGAAAAACGTAATAATAATAAAGCAAAAAAAAAGTAGAAATACACATGACAACTTGGCGGGTGGTATGTGACAATGTGGTGATGGTATTATTCATCACCTATTATCGTTAATAAGTTAAATAATTTTAATATTTGTTTTATTTTCCATTTTCTAGTTTATTGGAAATATTATTTTAACTTATTATAAACTAGTTTAGAATCATTTGTATTACACATGTCGAATAAATATAATGTTATATACTTTGTAATAAAAAATTTATGTCTTTAAAACCCGCATATTACACGGGTTGAATAAAATATAATTTAATCTGTTAACACATACACTAATTAAAATATGTCTTTATAAAAATGTACTTTGACGTGACAATTATAAATTCTGTTAATTTAATTTTTCAAACATTTTTTAAAGTGTATATTAATTTTTTATGTAATTGATAAATGTTAATTCACATTAAATTTGTTTGGTTAATGATATACCTATCCATAATTAGATTTATATTAAACATTTAAAAATATATTTTTTTAATATCATTATTTAATAGAAGAGAGAGGCGGAAAAAAATGCTGAAAATGTACCAGAAAATGACATTTGTCTCTATAGAATTTTTATTTATTAGTATAAATATGTTAAATACTTGTACGGAGGGGAGGGGAGGGGAGGGGAGGGGGAGGGGGAGGGGGAGGAGGAGAAGAAAATATTGATTAGCTTTATCCAATATTAACCCATATATAAACTTATTCAACATATAAATTTTACATATTCAAGAAGTCAAAAGTGTGATTTTTAAGGGATAATCACGAAAAAAAACCTTTTGACCAATTCACGTTACCAAAATAGCCATTCACCAAGTTTTTTACCATAATAACCATTGACCGCGATATTTTGGCATATTTTATCATGAAAGTATCGCTTCAACCAACGTCAGAATCTTTCAAGGTGGGGAAGCGTTATGATTTGACAGGGCCGATACATTGGGGCGATAAATTGAGAAAATGCGTTATGATTTGGCATAACGGTGTCAGGAGATATTTTCAAGGTGGGGAAGCGTGCATCGATACTAGGTAGCGATATTTTAGGGAATATGGCGTTATGATTTGACACCAACGATATTTCATGTCGACATTTAAAGGGAATATTGCGTTATGATGTGACATAAAGGTGACATAAAGTTGTCAGATCTAACTCGATATTTTATGGAATATTTCAGTGGTAACGATACCTAAAGACGATATTTTCTGTAATAATGGCGAAATTTTTTGAAAAAGTGGCGTTATGATTTGACAGGTATATCGCTGCAGTGTTTCCTCCAATGAACAACTGACACGTGGCATATGTTTGACCAGTTCCGAATTTCCTCTACAAAAGCAAAGATTTGAATCCATATTTATCGTACCACACTTTATTCTATTGAACCCCTCCATTCTATCGAACTTCACCTTCATTTTATCGATTTTTCTTCATCCTAACGCCATCCATCATAATTTCACTCCATTCTATCGAACCCCACTCCATGTCTAAGGTTTAATGGATGTTAATGTAAGTTTATCGTTTATTTTTATTTTATCAATCTAATCAATCTAATTTCTAGCCATATTTTTCCATATTATTCCGCTTTTTAGACACATAGCATCTTCTAACTAGTCTAATTTGATTTTTTGGTAAAATTGAAAAAAAATGACTTTTGGTAAATGTTGATGGTCAAACGGTTGTTTTGTTGATTATTATTTATCCCTGCTTTTAACAAATCAAGAAAGTGTCAAAACAATTATGTTAACAAACATGTGATAATGTTTATAGATGTCATGAACATAATTTTGTACACTAAGGTTATTATTATGTTAAAACTGTTTTATACGCTACTATATATATGGTTTACTTTCTGCCAGTTGCAGCATCAAATACGTCTTAATATTGATGATAATATGGCCTGTGACCCCTCCATGAGCCGGCTTCCATGCGGGTTGTCAAAATTACCATGCTTCAAGGCTTCTAGAAAGGATTTTCCGTGTTCCAAGCTATACCGGTTAAGACCGGCCGAACCGATAGCCCGAACCAGGACCTACTAACTGAAACCGTCATTTTTCAATTTCTGGCTCGATTTGGTTTTGGTTTCCGTTTCAAACCTGTCCAGCCCAGGTTTTAGCCCATGTTCAAATGACAACATTTTACCAAAATAAATCTGAGGGTTTCTGGTAATGTAACAAAAGAGGGGAATACAAACTTTGTAGACGAATGCAGTAACGACAAAGTAGTTACGCTTTAGAAAATGAGACTACATTTTAAAACATCTAAACACAACACAGAAAGATCGAAAATCAAAGCTACTATTCTTGATTGGTTTTATTGTCCTTGACTTCTTCATTGGCAGCCGCGGATGGTCCTTGTGATGTGGCAGCCGCGGATAGTCCTTGTGATGTGGCAGCCGCCATCACCTCTCCAGGCGGAGGGTGGTCAAACTTGCATGTGGCACCATACTTGCAAGCCCCTGTCTTCATGTAGTATGGACAGTTTACAGCACCCTGTCCAAATTATACAATAGGTCAAAATGAGTAAAATTGTTGTTATCACGGGTCCAAATAGACCAGCACCACCCACCACCACTGTCACCGCCAATAGCCACCATAAAAACAAATATAACGGGTGAACCCATTTTGATACTTGTTTTCTTAAAATGGTACGGTTCAACCTGAACCCATTTTGATAAAAAAAACTCGTTTCGACCGGAACCAAATTGATACTTTTTTAAAACGATACTCACTACATGACCCGACCCGGTCAACCCGTTTTGCCAGGCTTACTTATTTTATAGTTATTATTATGCAATTATACAACGGTTATTTTCTTGTAAAATAAATACATACCTCTCTCCTTGGAAGACCAGCAAGAGTAAGCTTGACATTTTGTTCTTGACCTTCTTTGGCTGACAGGGCATGTGCTGTCCTGTCAAGGGGATGATGAAATCTGCATCTCTCCCCAAACATGCACTCCCCAGTTTTCATATAAAACTATTAACACCAAAAAAGAAAAAAGAAACAAGTTGAATAAAATTTAGAAACATGTTCTGAAAATAAAAACTGGGCAATTTCATAATACACCCAACCAAAAAACTAATATCAAATATACTCATTTCATTAGATACAATTTATAATATGACCATTATACGCTTCTCTTTCTCCTTCCACTAAAACTCTCATATCAAGGCAAATTTTGAGAGAAGGGTATAACTGTCACAAATTTGAAAATGGTATATATGATATTATGATTTTTTGTTGCGTAAATATGATATCATACAAAGTTTTGAGGTGGGGGTATATGAAATTATCCCTAAAAGTACAACAAATGGGAGAGAAAAAAGCTTAATTAATGCCTGGTTTTAGAACAAATAGAATCGAGTGGACTATCAAAGAACATCAACCTAAATATGGTCACATAACTCTAGGGGGTGTTTGGCATTGCATTTTGAAAGTGATTGTGATTTGTGAGACATGGAATAATCAGTTGTTGAGGGTAAGGAAAATTATGATCATATAAAGATTAAAATGGTAAAATAACCAAAACAGTTATTGTTGGAAAAAAAACTAAATAATGTAGAAAGGAGGGGTATTATGGTAATTTTGTTTTTGCCTTGGACAAAATAGTTTTGTTGCAGTGACAGCTAAATTGATTATTTTACCACTAAATAATCAGTTTCAACATATACCCAAACACTGGAAGACTGATTATTTCCAACTTGGAAACGTAATAATCAGATAAATGCAATGTCAATTGTCAAACACCCCATTAACTTACAATAATATGAATAACAGAATATTCCAGTATAAGCATTTAAATCAAAAAAAAAGCAAAAGCAAACCTACTTATTATGACTGTAAAAACACTTAAAACTACAAGAAAAAGAATTACTGCAGATTCATAATAGAGACTATCATTCTCAAACTGAATCACAAAGCTAATTTTTTAGAATTTTAAACTGGAATAATATGAATGACTGAATATTACGGAACAGTTACTTAAGTATAAGAAAGTAAAAGCAATCCCACGGATATAAGAGAATCCTTACTCAACTAATTGTGATCTTATAACTAGTGATTTTATTTGCATTAAATTCAGAAACTAGTAGTAGACAACTCCTAATAATGGCTGTCATCTTTTTAGAAAGAAAGCAAAATATGCAGGCACGTATATGTGTGTGTCATTGAAATAGAGCATAAATTCATATAAATACGCACATCACATTCCATCTGACCAGGTCGCTGAGGGTAGATAGCTGGGGCCAAACCTAGCTGCAACAAATAAAATACAAATCAATCAGCGAACAAAAAAAGACAAAATTGAACCACAACTACAACAACAGTAATAATAAAAATAACAATAATAATAAAAGCCCTCAAGATCTCCCTTCACCCAACACACAAAAGCATGTTTGGAAAGCACAAAACCCGTCAAATTGCATGCCATCTGTTGAAAATTTAGGGGCCTGGCTTTGTGTATTGCTTTTGAATCGTAAGTATTGAAGCTAAATAAGTTTGTAGCAATTTTAGTTTCAAGATATTGTAAAATGACTTTTGATAATCAAACGCATCACAAACAGTTGACATAATGCGTACACCAAGATTCAATCTACAATCTCTACTTTACCATTGTGTGACCAAGTCGTGGGTCCACAGTTTGCATGACCGCGGGAGCTGGGTTGACCAAACCAATGTTCATATGAACGCCAGGAGTGGCTACAATGGCACTAGTTGGATCCATTCCTGCACGGAATATTACAAACCAACCATGAAGCATACATTATGTGGAAAAATTTCATAATAAGAATCAATAAACTGATCAACAAGAACAAAAGCATGATAATAATATTCCTCAAGACCTACCATCTCTCTCTGGATGATTATAGCGACATGTGGCACCATACTTACAACTGAATAAAAAAAGAGTAAGACGTTTATTGGAAGTAAGTTTATCATTATTGTTTCTTTTTCCCGATGGAATAACTTAAATAAGCAACTATAATGTAGTAATGTACAAACCTGCCAGTTTTCAGGTAAAACGGACAATCCACTTCTCCCTGTTTTAGCAGTCAAGAAATAACAAAGACAAAGGACAAACAAATTAGTTGCGATAGAGAAATTTACCCCCCCCCCCCTAAAAAAAAGGAAGGAAAAGAAAAAAGAATTAAAAATTATAAAATATACGCAAGTGTATTACCGGTCTAATAGGGAGGCCTTTTGAGTTATGCAACATAGAGGGGGTGAAGGTGGGCACTGAAGTTGTCAAGTTTCCATTTATTCCACCCGTAATTGATTCCCTCTGCACACCATTACCATCTTCCACCTCAGCAGTTGGTATTGAGATGTCTTTTGGGTGATGGAATTTGCAGGTTAAACCAAATTTGCATTTGCCAGTCTTCATATAAAACTGCTTACATATCATAAACACGTTAAATGCAGGTGGAAAAACAAGGCTTATATTAGTGAACGTGCAGCACTCATACCACGCATTGGGGCTCAGATGGTCTTTCTGGCAATTCAGGACCCCCATTGTTTTCTGAAGCAGACTGCAGATATATAATGTATCAACAAACCAGTTTTTACTTTAAACATGACTGCAAATCAAATTGATATATCATAAAGCAGTAAACCTACCAGAGAAGCAACTTTATCTTTTGGGTGGTTGAATTTGCACTTGGGACCAAACTTGCATGTTAGAGTCTTCAGGAAATACTGCATCAAACACCAACTGACTAAGATATCCGTTCATATTTCACAGAGAAAAAAAACCCAATACCATAAAGAGAGTTGTATCCCCTATTCACTAAAATAGTAACAAGACCAATGGAGGAAGAACAAAATTTACAGGAGAACATAAATCGACTGCTTTTAGCATATTAAACCTAACAAAAAAACAAACGTACCTAGTAATATCCCACTCATAAAGTAGGGTATGGGAGGGGTGAGGTGAGGGCAAACCTTACCTCTATCCCAAGAGATAGAGAGGCTGCTCCCATTGAGACCCCCGGCTCCCAAGAGATAGCATACTAAACCTCATGACGTCAAATATACAGAATGATTCACGTGGCTGGGAGTTTGGGACATGTAAAAACAAAATATATTTTTGCCTAGACAGATATACTTGGTTATTAAGTTTATCACAATTCCAATAAAATATACACCATCATACTGACTACTTAGAACATTATAAAGTATTAACAGTAATCGTTGACAAGAAACTTAGAGGATCTAATTTCCAAAATAAATATAGTAAATGCATTTACTGATGTTCTATCCCAGACCCTAAGCTATTGGTGGGATTTTACCGGGTATGGTTGTTGTTTGTTGTTTATTTACTGTTCTATAAATTTGTACATTATGTTAATTTACCATTTAGCACTTAACTCCCTTACGCCGACTTTCTTCACAACATTGGTCATTCCAGTTTACTACGAATGTTTGCGCTACATACAGTAAATTATATGTGTAGTGTAGGTAAATCTAAATGCTCCTAAGTTTTAAAAGTTAAAGTGTACCGGGCAATCTGGGGCTTCAGGTCTCTCTGGAAGATCTTCACTTGAAACACCTATTGGAACCTGCCAATAAAAGATAATTAGCATACTAATGTGCAAATAAGAAAAGCATATTTATATCACCCGAATATATTGCTATGAACATGAGAAAAACAGACTATAAGCAGCACAGTGACAAATACAAGTAAAAGGGTGGGGTTTCAATAAACAACAGAAGCTACATTCACAAGAAAAAAAATTAGTCATAGCTCGGTGGTTATTCAACCAAAAAGAACATTCTTAAAATAAAGTACCAGGCTAACCTAATGCAGAACAGTGCACTAAAAATCAAGGTTACTCGGAGTTGTTCTTTCTAGTTTTTACACTTGACTTTCATTTTTTTAGCTTTGTAATCTTTCTTAAATACTTTTTGTCACCCCTCCCGCACACATGTCCATTGACTATGCACCAAAAATACCAAATTGAGCATTTTCTCCATAAGTGGATAGGGTTCTCTAAACTTTAAATTATTAATTTACTACTTCTATTTCATCTGTTTTCTTATTCCCTGTTTTTGCAAAAGATTATATTCAATTTGATATTCGAGTTAAAATGCCATGTCAAAATTGTAGAATTAAAAGTCAAAAGCAGGTGGTTATTTACGTAACTAATCACTCCCTTACATGCACATTTGTTTTACCACACGCACAACTTCCCTGTCAAACAAGCACTTACCAAGTGCATGAGCATGACAAGAAATGAAGAAAAGCACACAAAATTGATGTTGAGAAAGAACAAAATACAGTGAAGATGTTATATTTCATCCTGTTCATGATTTAAGAAATAGAGTGAATATGAAAAGGTTGTGAGTTGTAGAGTGTGAGTATGATAAGTTTATGGTGAAGAGTGACAATATGAGGATGAAAATAATGAATTATTAGTAGATATATGGTATGCTCTATGCGGAAAAAATAACATGCAAATAGTCCATAAATAACCATTGAAAAAGCAGTGACCAAGTAAAAAATAATATATATCCTGACGTTTGTGTGAGTATATAAAACAGCAATACCATGAAGATTTCAACTACAGTGACATTTGGTTCAAAATAACTTTTCCAAGGAATGGATTGGTCAAAGAAAACTTGTTCCAAATAAAACCCATGCATTTGGTTGACATAGAATGGTTAGTAAAATTGCTATATGATTCCTTTGTGATGTCATGCATGTTTTGGGAGTGCATCTTTTAAAATGGAATGTATATACAAGCAATTGTCCAGATTGCCCTTTATTCACTAATATAACTATTACTATTCCCTAATATTCCTAAAGGAAAATGGATCAAATGGGCTCCTCCTTTTGGTATTTTGAAGTTGAACACAGATGGTTCTTCAAGGGGCAGCAGGTGGTGGCATTATTAGGGACTATAAGGGCTCCGCTTTGGTTGCTTTTTCTACCTTTTATGGCCCAGGTACCAACACATTTGCAGAAGCCAGAGCTCCCCTTTTTGGTCTGATGCTTTGTTACAGATTAGGCTACTCCAAAGTAGCAGTGGAGAGAGAGAGTACTCATTCCTCTCCCTCTGGTCGAGTGGCTTCGCTGCTAGTTCTCACTTCCGAGCTCTAACTCCTTACTTTCTTTCCCACCGTAGAACTCCAATCGAAAGGGGAATCTCCCCTTGGTCCGCTTTCTCTATTTGGGGTTCATTCTGTTCATACACATCTGATCCTTCTTTCTCAACCTTCAACTTCTTCCGAGATCTAAAGGCCTGGGTTAAGCAAATAATTACAGCTCGTACAACCTTGAGTAATCTGTGTATCTCAACTAGTGAAATAAGTTACTTGCCTAGTGCTACTCCTCCTCCACAGAAGACTTGCTAGAATAGCTTGCATGGAGAGCCACCACCTTTCTCTCTTGACCTTGCTTCGGGTAAACTAACTTTCTTTAGTCTCTATCCTTCTACTAGTCGACTAGGAGTTAGAAAATCCTGACTTCACGCTTACAGGGTACTAAGATTCACTGCTTTTCTCCTCTAGCCACAGACATACTTGACTACCACAGACCTCCTTTACTACTTGAACTATCAAGCCAATTAGTAACACGGACTCCTTGTCCGGATGGGAAGGATCTATACACCAATATGCTCGAGAGTAACAATAATGACAATAAGAGTAATTCAGTAATGACATTAAAAACTACAAATAAACCAGTATTTTACGAGTAGAACTCTATATTAGTCCTTACAAAGCAAGCTTGAGAAACAGAAGGTTGACATAAACCTGATGAATAAATCATCTTGTAGAACTTCTAGGTATAAAATCCTAAGTTTACCAGTATAATTAGTACACTATAATAATATCAGCAAAACATCAGTGTTATAAGTGCATAAATATAAGATAGTAAATTGTAAACAGGTATAAGTATAAGAGCAGCATACAGTAGTTGACTAAAAGTCTAAAATAAATAATAAGTTGTAATGCAAAATAATCTATGTAATAATCAGAGTATAACTACACACACATATATATGTGTGTGTGTACCGAAATACAAATAGAACTACGTATAAGAGCAGCATACAATAATTGACTAAAATGAAAATAAGTTGTAACTGGAAAATATTTGTAATTATAGTGGTAAAATATAGCTACATTATATACTAAACACAAAAATAAAAAGTCACCTCTTTCCAATCAGAGATTCCACCCTCAGGGACCCACAAAGGATGGTCAAACTTGCAGGTATCTCCAAACTTACAAGTTCTTGTAAGCATATAATGGGCACAGTCTTTTTCTCCAGGTCTCTGCGGGTAAACAGGCAAACTGCTCTGGAATCTAGGGCGCTTCACTAAAGGGTTGGTAGAATACCAAGCTTCACTTTGCCCAATTGTATTATGTGTACCAAGAAGAGACTGATATAATGCTACGATAGATAGTATATAAAAAGGTTATTAAGTAAAAATATATGCTAGTAATAAAATAAATCTTCATATACGTAGAAACTAACATATTATTATTACATATGATTTATATTATAATAAGAATCAACATGTCATGTCAATGCAAAATATTGTGTATGCTATATTAATATAATGACACGTTAAATAAACCGAAGTAGTGGGATAAAGTTAAACAGAGTTTAGAGCGGTATCAAGTCAATTATATGGGTAAAACAAAATTCATACTTTGTGGTTTGTTGATATAGTATATAGAGTTGACTGTATGAATATCCAGCTCATAATTGTTCCATTTCTATTTTAGTAGATGAATTTAAAAGATGCATAAAAAACATTGGATTTTCAAAACCATCATTTTGGTTACAAGTTGAAGTGGAAATCAATTAATGTAGTGAAATAAACAGATCTCACCTACTATTTGCATTTAAAATAGACACAGGTCAACATTATCCTTGGTTTTAAAAAGCGAGAAGCGCACCTAGGCGACAGGGTCTAAAACCGAGGCGCAAAACACCAAAACGCAAGGTGCTTGTATCAACTTTTTTTATATTCTCATAGGTTTTTAGCACCCTCTACCCAAAATTGAGCTATATATAAGCTTTATATATGATTTAATATATAAATTACCTACACGTACAGCCGAAAAAGCTTGTTGTACAACATCCTAATGCACAAAAAGTCGACATGTACATGAGGCGCGCTCCCTCACCTGCGCCTTAAGCCGATTTTTGGTGCGCCTCAACTGCGCTTTTTGTACATAACTCGCCTTGCCTATACAAAAGTGTCGGTCCTTGCGCCTCCGACACGCTTTTTAAAATCAAGACATTATCATATGTTTTAATTTTAATCAAAAGTAAAACGCATGAAAATGCTTAGACTAAAAAACTATTGATAAGATCCATTTTTTTACAGATACAATAGTTTACCTCTTTTATTAATTGCATAGAAACTGATCAAGCTTCACTTCTAAAAACAATTACAATTGCCATAAAGAATCTTTTTAATAAAACTAACTTTACACACACACACATGACACATATTATATATACACGTACGTACATATGCACACATTGTGTGTGTTTCCTTTTAGATAATTTCAGTATTTTGTGATAATTGTGTATACATATATTGATAGCAAATCGGCACCCAACGAAGTTATCGTTTTCTTAGTTGTTCAACTAGAACCTTGCAAGGGATGGCGACCCGGTCCAACATATTATTCCGGGTGTCACAAAGATCCGCTCACTAAGTCCAAAGGGGGGTAAGCCGGTAAATTGGATAATTTGCTCTCCCGTGCAAGCAGCCACGTTCCCATGTTCCAAGTAGTTTGTTTCCATTTCAAGTATTTTGCTTTCATGCATTTTTATTACTTATTTTAATCCCTTGAAGTTGTCATTTCCATTTGCTAAGTATTTAGTTAATAGCCTTTAATTTAGGAACGTGGGTCATCAGTTTGTTTTCTTTCTCTATGTAATTTTGTAAAGCACAATGGATGAGCACTTGAGCAGAGAGTTTATGAATAAATGAATTTGGTTAATTTATCTCTTGATGTGTGAGAGTTAAATTGATTTGTCTTTGCTAGCTCAATTTTGGCACATTGGGTGGCGTTCTTAGACACAATTTCTTAGCCGAAGTGGTGTATCTGTATCTTCGATTTCGACATTGCAACCCTATCATTTGTGTTGGTAGTGAATCTGTATCCAAAACAAACCGTAGATCTATCCTGTCCTATCCGTTCTATTTGAATTTCCTGATTCTAGCCATTACCCTAACCGGATTTACATCATATATACATGTATGTGCATATATTTATGTAAGGGTACACACACAGAGATAAAGGGTGTGTCGGTTTTTCTAGAAGAGCAAGAGAATTACTTAGAAGAAACAAAAAGAAGGTAAAAGCTTTGTCTTGGAGAAAAAAAGATTCAGATGAAAATACGGGTGATTTTTCTCTGAAACATTCCTCCCAGATGCAGTATGATTTGAAGAGAAAGGAAAAGGAAGTCTTTATAGTTTCTTTTAATGACCAAACTACCCCTAACATAGCTAATGAATTGAGAATATATGAGTATCGTTGTAAAATAGACCACTTTATTTCCCTTTCATTTCAACTAGGGAACATAAAAAAAAAATTAACGTACTACACTTTCTTCTTTGTCCGACAGAACAACAGCCAAACCCAGTAAAAATCCCACCATTAGCAGAGCTATTAGTAGGGTCTGAGGAGGATGGGGTGTAGGCAAACCGACAGAAGAGCATGCAAAATTAAAATAAGAAATACCAACATTTCCTTTCTTTTCTCTCCAAACTCGAGAACACAACGAAATAGATTCATATAAACACATATATCTACATATAAGTGTGAATAGGCATGTTACGTTTTGATTTTATAATCTAACCTGAAATACATGTCGAACATGTTCTAAAAAACAATCCCCAAATGTATTTCAACGAAAATAATTACAAGTATATATATACATATATATATATATAAAAAGAGAGATGTTTAAATTCAATTTTATGTATATAGACACACACTCCATCACAAATTTGATCTTAGTCAACAAGACATAAACTATGACTATGAAGATAGAAATAGATGAAACTTTTACAATTTCCACTGTGAACTCTAAGGATGCACTTAATTCAATATTCAAAAAGAATGAGGATGCAACGGTGTGTTTATAAGAGTGCAAGTGTTTGAGTTTATAAGTGTAAATAAATACACATTAGAAAAACAAAGTCTTATCAGCTTACTTGACAGTTGACATGTCCATATTAGTGAAAAAAATAGGTGGCATAATGAAAGGGGTAACCAAGTAGAAAGGGAACAAGAGTATGATGATTTTCCATGCAACTAATCTTAGAAAATATGCTACTAATTTATATTCATCAAAGAATTTCACTTCAAACCCCTGCAACGGCAAGAGGTTGTTGCACCAAGTCTATAATTGAATGATTCAATTGGGTACTGAATAAAAATACCTAGATGAACATCCAACTGTATCAATCCTAAACCCATCTCTCATCTATTCCATATACACGACCACAAGTTAATATGATTGGATCTATGAGTTTATAATTATAGCAATATTCAAAAATCAAAATATGAAAAAAATTCACCCACGCTTTCACATATCCGGTATCCCATATAAAATGACACCAAATAGAGTAAAGTAAAACTAAATTGTACTTACAGATCTATAGACGGTTATGATAGTGATACTAGTGATGCATTAAAGCTATGCACCAATAATTAGAAATTTCACCGCCTCAAAGAGGAGGGCGGGGCTTGGAGCAACCGGTAAGGTTGGTGCTTTGTGACCTTGAGGTCATGGGTTCAAAGGGTGGATACGAAGCTAGGTGAGGGAGATAATGAACATATAGATATGGAGAATTAGATAAATGACTCATGTCACTCATCTTATATCTGCCTCGTTGCCATCCTTCCACTGAAATTGAAGCAACGGCAAGGACTATCTATACGTTACACACAGGTAAACACTAAAACCCCTATTCCTGAGTACTATCAGACATGAAATACGGCGTATTAAATGAACTTGAATAGATCGACCAATTTTTCATACCGGAAGCACCGGATATAAACAATTATAAAACTCATACCTTCAGAAGACGAACGCTTAAATCCGGCATATATAGTTTGAAGTGCAGTTGCGTTTACGTCTGCATCGACCCCAGGCGGTCCAGGCCACAATGTCGCTCCTCCGGTGGCTCTAGCGGCCGCCGTGTAGCCGCTGCCGAAGGTGTCCTTGTGATTGTACAGCATTGAAGGACCTCGGTCGCTGACAGATGGATAGCTGAACAAATTGGAGGACGGTGAGATAGGATCTGAAGGCAAATACCTTGAAGAGGGGTCCGCCGCCACGTACTGATCGACGGCGGATCTGGATGTGAAGATGCTTGACGAATTGAATCCTCCGCCATACCCATAGGAGCTGGATCCGTACAGCTGTTTCGCCATTCTAGATGATAGAACGAACAAACGAACCCTAGAAAGCACAATAATGCTCGAACTTTGTAGCTACGCAAGTGGTAGTGAAATTATCACTTTGCTCCTTTGACATCAAAATGTAAATTGCAGACTAGCCCTCCAGAAATAAATGAGTTAACAATACGGTCCTGAAAGTTTAAACTTGTTTATTCGTTGGTGAGTTACTCTTAAAAGTCATTATTATTATAAACAATTAAAGAGGATGAGGGGTATGTCACTTGGAACATATTAGTTTTAACTTTTTTTTTCGGTTCAACTTTCGACTGCATATGAGAGTTTAAAAACGTAAGTATAACACTAAAGTGGGCTGGTTGGAGTTGTTTTAGGCGTGCGTGCGTGCATGTAACCAGGCTTTTAAAAAAAAGTAAATTTTGCATATGTGGGTTTAAAAACGGAAATCAAATACTAAAGTGGGCTAGTTGGAGTGGTTTTAGGCAGCATTGCAGTTCTAACCCGGGTTCAAATCCCGGGAGACATGTTTCTTTTTGGGTTTTTTTAAATCAACACTTTCTTTTTGTTTTTTTTTATATTTATCTGAAAAAATAAATATGTTTTTTACTTTTGGGTTTTTTTTGTAATGGTTGTACGTTAGTTTTTCGTTGGGTCAATTGTAACGAACCAACTTTCGGGTTTACCATGTAATATGTTATTCATATCATAGGGGGTGTAAATACTAATAATGGAAGTTGGAGGCTAGTTACAAATGATGGAAATTGCTAGTTTTGGTGTAAATGGGTTAAATTTGCAAGTAGAAGGACCAATCTTGTAAATAAACCAAACCTGATTTTGGTGGAGGGTAAAAGTGGCGACACACACTGGTGTGTGTGTGTGTGTGTCGCAATTCAGAGATAGAGAAGGCCAAAGGAAGAGCAAATTGAAGTCTAAACTGAGTTGTTGTATGCTTGATTTGAAGGTGTTGATCTGTACAATTTCTTTCAAACATCAAGTAAGTGTATCATTCATGAAAATCCTCCATTAATTATTGTTCTTGTTGAGTTTGGGGCGATGAACCCTAGTTGACATAAATTAAGGGTGGTGGTGACTTAAATGTTGGTTAGGATTGATTATCTAGCTTATTTAGACCTAGAGGTGTAATCAATTCATTCTAATTTCATCAAATTGGGGGTTCTTGAGGAATCAAATTGGGGATTTTTGAATTGGGGGATTTGGATGATGTTTTAAAGATATATTTGTGTTGTGGTATGTCCATAAAACTAAAAATAGTATAAACCATAATCAAAATGGGTGATTTATGAAATTAAGGTTTTTTGTGAACTTGGGTGAGTTCTTGACGGGCCGATTGGGGTAAGTGACTAATGGATGGGTGTTAAGGGTTTGATTCCATTGTTTGAACCAAGACAAATGAGGGTGTTGATCATTTAGTCTTAAATGGGTGATAGAGTCTCAATTGGTGTAGTAATGAGACGTTTAGATTACTAAACAAATGATTTTTTTATAGGTGATGAAGTTGATAAAGCCGGGTCTCAACTAGAATCATCCCTAGCAAAATGTAAGTGTTTTGCACTTACTTAGTAATGATAGGCAGTAGTAAACACACATAAATTTTATACATGTTGATTTGTCGATAATACGTGTTTACTTGATTATATGTTGTTATGGTGTGAATCATATATAATGAATGTGTAAGGGATGGGTGAAATTGGTATTGGAGTCTAAGAACTCCACATTGTCGTATTGTGTATGAAGTCAATGAACTCCACTTAATGGGTATGGTAGGTGTATGAAGGCAATGAACTTCACATAATAAGTATGGTGGGTGTTTTGAAGTCCCTGAACTTCACTTAGTTGTAATGGTGGTTAAAATGAATTTATATGGGGGTATATTGGTGAATGAAATCTATGAACTTCACTTTGTGGTGTCACTGGAGTTACGAACTTCGAAACGGTGTATGGGGAAACATGAGATCATAAGAATCTCACCAAAATGGGTGTGGATTGGTTATTAAGGCGATTGAAGTCTATGAACTTCATATATGTGATTGTTGAAGTCATGAACTTTACTAGAACAATTTGGGGGAGGGATTGAGGTCTACATGTACTTAGTAGCTTACTTGATTTATATCTCAGAGCAATCAGTAAAGTAATCCATTCAACAATTTTAGCAAAATAATGATACAGATCCAGCTTTATCTGTTGCATTATGTTTCATACTCGTGTGCCACCACTTCACCATCATCTTCCATCTTACAGAGCCAAAGCACTCAAATATTGAAGCAAAATTGAAGTAAAATTGAAATAACTTAGTGTAATACACCATATTAGCCTACTATGATACACCATACTGAAGCATATTGAAGAAAAATTGAAATAGCATACTAAGATTTTGCTTCAATGTGATTTTCCATGATAAGCACTCAAAGCAAAATCCCTAGAGCAATTAAAGCATGTTGAATCATACTGAAAAATTAAAGAAACCAGCAACCTACAGATAATAACATGTGCAAGCGGTTTAAATGGAAGTTAAGTTAGTATTGTCAAACCAATTAAATCCTATTAAAAAACCCAGTTGTTTATAATGAAAGTAAATAGAAAGTCAAAGGAATTGAGACCAAAATCAAGCAACAGTTTACACATGGTTAAATACATAATCACACCACTAAGGGTGTTAAGGTTGTCTATCGAAACTGCTTATATGCATATTATTTTTTCAAATAAACCTCAAAACAACCCGTTTCACTCACTAATAATCAGATAAGCAAATACTACTACATGGATACTTAGAATTATAACTACTTCCAAGTGTTTCATTTTAAATAACATTATTGCAAAACATTGAGGCTTAGATCTGTTTTACCATCAAAACAATATGATTACACATCCTTGGTTGCAACGAAAGTTGCAAGCAGAGTACAAAAGACGTATCTCACACTTGCCATCCTCGGTACATGCCACACCAAGATATGATGAATCTCAAACCCGATCAGATGAAGTTAAGTCATCACATCCTCCTATTAGTGAAAGCCAACGACCTTATAAACTCTAAACCATACAAACCAATGCCTAGCCAAATCAAAAAACAGTGCAAATTGACCACTACTAAAGAATAAAGCAGCAGAAGCCATTTTTTTTAGAACTAAATTCATGGCAAAACATTTAGGCTCGGATCTGTGTTACCATCATAGCAACGGGATTTGTAACACCAGTCAAGAAAATGGTCCAAATTTGTCAAGGAATAAACTTCAGGGACTAATTATGCAATTATCCCAAAGTTCAAGGGTTAAAAAGTCAAAGAAGACATGTTTTGAGTTGGTTACGGACCGTCACCCACCGTAATGGTCCGTTAAGGCATGAGGAAGGAATTGACCGGGTGATGACACGTGTCCTGGTGACTCGTGATGACAATTTGACGTGTGTAACCCTATAACGGACCGTCATCCCCTGTAACGATCCGTTACGCCGCAATTCAACCGGAGGCTGACACGTGTAGAGCGGTGACGTACCGTCACCAGCCATAACGATCCGTCATGGGTCGGCGGTGACGGACCGTTACCCCCCATAACGGTCCGTCACGGGTTGGAAATTTGCCTATAAATTGAGAAATTTGGTCGTTCATTTTTACACAACGCATATCGAGTTTTTAGCATCTGATCTTGATACCTACTCGCAATATACGCACCACAGTTCTGAGAATGAGACTTAAGGAACTTTGGCCGTCATGGGTCGGTGGTGACGGACCGTCACCCCCCACTCGATTGAGAAGTTGTGAAAGAAGGACGAACGCTTAGGAACTGACTTAAGGAACTAGAGCCTTAGCACCACGTCTTAGAAAGCCATCAACCTAGCCGTTACTCTCTCAGTTAAGGTGATTACGTTTATTTGTTTTTTCAAAACTTTGAAATCATTTACTTTTGCGAAAATGGCAAAGCATGCATTAAATACTTTAACGGGTGAAGGGCATACTATTTGAAATGCATCAGGTCATAAGTATACGTAAAACTTGATCAAGGGATACACACTTTATGGGTGAAATTCCCATAAGGGGGCTGGCATCGAATCTGTATGTGATGTAAGATGGAGGGAGGGTCTTCCACCGCAGTAAGTTAGCATGGGGTAGTGGCCCTAGCAATCACATTACATAGGGGAGATTGCAAGTGTATACCGTGGTTGTACTCTCAGATTAGTTAGGGTCTAACTATCCCCTGGTGTGTGGTATTGCCTATGTACATACCAGGATTAAAGGCTTTAATATTGTTCATGTTGAAATATTTATGTGTCTTGATAAATGTAATCACCAGCGTTCGCACTGACGTTTTATTTTCAAAATGTTTTTCATATGATCAATGAATTGTCTTTAAAGACTTGTCCTGAGGGATGGTCTTCTGTACAAATGTGTATATGTTTTTAACAAGGTTATGTGTCGAAGGAAGTCGACTCCCTAGGCACAAGAGATAGCTCTGCAGTTTCTTTTACAAGGATAGGTGTCGAAAGAATAGTCTCTTAGGCATATATACATACCTTGTGGATCTATATACCTGCGGGTCACAGGAGGATTACGTAATGGTTTTTGAAACCATGTTTTGTAAACAATAGGTATTTAAATCCCAGTTCTATGAAATGTTAATTTATTCCAATAATTTGGAATGTTTTAATATCAACCTTTGGGTTGAGGATTTATGAAAAGTCGATTCAAAGGTTTTCCGTTGTAAAATACTCTGATCTATCCAAAAGGTATAAGAATGAAATTGATTTGGGGTGCCAATCTGGTCGCTCGCCCAGGGTTTCCTGAAACCGGGGTGAGACAGGATTACACCACCATGGCTGCAACAAAGGCTACAAGCGGAGTATGGAGCATGTATCTCGCAGTTGCCATCCTTCGAACCTGCCATGCCAAGATGCGGTTAATCTTAAACCCGATCACATAAAATTCAGTCATCACCGCCTCTTCTTAAAGTGGAAACGGTCAAACCAGAACAAATAATAATCCACTTTCATTTCAAATATAGTGAAACCAATAATGGCTGTCATGAATTCTACCTAAACTGTGAGGCCCAAGTTCAAAATCCCTTTTTTATGGCGATCAGTAGCACGTCGCCAAAAGCTTGCATCTTTGATAGATAGTTGGTCAAATGAATTGTATTGAACCCAAATTCCACTACCCTCCCCATCAAACAATGGATCACATGCTTAGCATAACATGCGTACAAGAAAAATGCTGAACTGTTGATCCATTTTTTTTACTTTATATGTAATTAACTGTAGGTCCCGGGAGCCTCGTCATGCAGCGAAAAAAACAAAGATCGGCTCGTCGATTCGTGTGGGAACAGTGAGGAACGGGAGAGAGAAAAATACGAACATAAAGAAGAGAGAATCAACACAAAAACGATACGTAATCCATAACAAACAATTCATCTCACATTACATACCGAAGAAGTACACATCTCTCGTCTACGCTCACGGTCCATGGGCGGGAGAGCTCATCCCGCCCGGACACCTCTCAACCTTGTTCCAGAAGTTCCAACTACAAATGAGGCCATCATCTCAATTTATAGTGGGCAGGAACTATTCATGCGTACTTACTAAGTACGCAAGACAAAAGCCATGCGTACTTACTAAGTACGCAGGAACAATGTGGTGTACTTGCTAAGTACGCAGGAACACCCTCCCGCGTACTAGCCTAGTACACCGATACATAGAATTTTATCTATAGTTACAAAAACATGTTTCTACAAACTCCCTCTTAACTATAGCATCAAATTCTATCTATCACTAACACTGATAAACATCAGTTTACAAAGAATGTCATAACAGACTCCCTCTAAACTAATGACATCACGTGTCTTCTGGTGAGACTTGATCTTCAGGCATTCCACTTGAGATCTTCAAATCTTCAAACTTCAGTCTTCAGTTTCCGAGTGATGACAAACCCGACTCCCTCTTAACTGTATATTTCATTGTAGACCAAACCAAGTGCTTCAATAAAAACCAACTAACTAAAACAACTCATTGTAGTTCATCCTCTCAGCAGTAGCAACCTCCACCCTGACTTAGAATTCCACCAAATCAGCTGGCATATGATAGAGAGTTTGAATTTCCAATAACCTGCATCAAACCAATCAGCTCCCATAGGAATTCCAATAAGATAAACTTTAGTCTTCAAACCAGACGTGTTCAACTCTATCCTGTATCTTCACGAGTCAACTAGATTCCCGAAGATGTTCATTTCCAACTTCCCCTTTTAATGTAAGCTCCATTTGACTAGACCAGAAACAAGGGAATGTTTCTTATCCCGTCGGCTAATGATAAAGGTTCCATAATCCAGCGGAGATCCAGCTTCATCTTGAAAACACATAATAAAACCTAACACAAAATCATGCTCAGAGGAGATCACCCTGTATCCAAAGTCCAACATTCTTCAATTAGATCTTCATTCCTGGTTAACACCTCCTAATCTGTATACATTCACCACGGTGAAGTTCCATAACTAGGTTGTCTATCTGGATTCCGCCCAGATCCCAAATGAGAAATCTAGTCATAACTAAATCACATCAAATCTTGAACACAGGTTTGACCAAAGAGCACAAAAAATATAGTTTACAAGAGCAATCATAGTTGAGATCCATGTTATGTCAAAGAGGTATATATATATATATAGGAAGTAATCTACCACCCCTTTAACGTCCCATGAATACTCATTAGCTTTTATCCCCTTTCATTTCTCTGTAAACTATGACCAGCTTCATCACCGCTTCACCCAAATCCTCAAAAACCACAACGTGTCAACTCTAGGATTTTTATTCTTTTATTTCTTTGCAAAGATCCAAAACAACAAAACATTGGGTTCAAGTTGTTACAGTATTCATCCCCTATTAAAGAAGTATCATAGATACTCGTAGCCTACATATTCAGGTTTGAATACCTAAACAATATGATTCTTTTTCAAAAACCCAAAGCCGTAACATATTCACAAATAAAACGAGACCTTTAGCCGATGACGACCCAGTTGCTCAACTTGATTCAGCATTCATTCCCTATTAAAAAAGTATCCCGGATACTCGTAGCCCACATTTTCAGGTTTGAACACTTAAACAATGTATGACAATTGGTATCATCCAACAAAAATCTCGTCCTTGTTTCGCCAAGCCATACAAATTTCAGTCGCGAAAAACCAAAATTGCTATCTTCTCAAAAATGGCCCGATACAAGCGTACAAACGATCCCTAAAAAAATTTGGCCAAGAAAAGTTTTCCCGCCAATTTTTTTTTAAACCCAGATAATAGTTGTAACAATTATGAATTTTCAGGTCCGAATTTTTTTTATATTTATTTTCTTTCTCCTCGAACAATATATATATGATATATATATATATAGGGTGAGGTTAAAATGCTAACCAATATTTATGTGATAACCATGATAACCACTCTCAAACATAGTGTTACGTATATGTAACATTTATCATTATGTTAATGTTACATATATGTAAACACTATGTGTCACGTATATGTAACATTATTTGGTACGTATACGTAAGACTCATCATTTCCGTATTTACATTCAAAATATTTATTCAAGATACTTAAATGCTATTTTAACAATTAAAAGAAAAAATAATTTATAAATTATGTGATTGTTTTATGGTGGTTAGCACAGTTATCACATAAAAAGTTTGTTAGTATTTGAACCCTTCATATATTAGACCCCTCGCGTTGACTCGATTAGGACACGTGTTACAAGTCATGTGTCACAACTTTTTAGGCCCGTTATACAATTAGATTGAGTTTGACCGTTAAGCCCAACGGGCTCGGCCCAACATCATTTTAAGATTTAGTAATAATAACAATTATAACATTTAACCAATAAAATGCTAATTACCTAATTAGATATATATATACATGAATGTATACAACCAAAAACCTAAATATCATTAAATAACATTAAACCTTTTATAATACTAAACCACCATTAAAATCATCCTTAAAGTGTAAAGATCAAAACTTAAACAAACTAACTAATTAAAAAAATCTAAACAACCTACCTAGATATTTCTATTGCCATTCACGGACATACCACACACCTATTCCATATTTTCTTTGTTTGACTATAACACCCCCAACATGCACCATACTTTTCCTTTTTTTTCAACAATTGTCATATCTTCATTTAATACATTGACTTTTATGGATTTTGTCCCATTCCTTTTGCCTATAACCTGCTTCAACAAGCCACCATAACAATTCATGATTTAAACACTCAAGCACACTCTCCCTCACTCTCTCTCTCTCGGCTCCAACTCAAAACACCTAACCTTTACTTTTTTCTAACTCCTAAACACATTTCTAAAAGCTAGAAACCCATCTATTTCAGCCCCCAAAAACTGAATTCATGTAAGGCCCAAACCCGAGAGGCCTCACTTGTTGGATTTAATCATTCACACACAGTTCTTAAACTAAAATATCAAATAGCGCAGCGGAATCATTCATTCAACATAGTTAAAACTTGTTCAAACATGCGGAAGCGTAACATTGTCAATTACATAAACATAACATAAACAACTTATAACGGGATGCCAGTCTTTATTGATCAACCGGATAACTCCTTTCGCCAGTCAAGCATCACCGTCAACTTCCATATCTGCCTTAACCTGAATGTGCATACTAAAAGTCAGCTACGCTGGTGAGTTCTAGCTTTACATAAAACCTTAACATAAACATTTTGCCAAAAACATAACATACATTTATTTAACAAAAGTGTACGTAAAACATGCAATAACTTAATATCATCATAACATCGTAACATAGCATCATAACATAAGTCAACATGAACCGAATCTGCGCCTTCTCGTAACCGTCAATCCCATACATCGCATACCAGCAGATGAACTTAAGGCTCGTTACCTCTAAGTCACCCGTCACCAGGTCTCCTAAGGCTCGTTACCTCTAGGTCACCCGTCACCAGGTCTCATAAGGCTCATTACCTATAGGTGGACCAAACATATGTCTCATAAGGCTCGTTACCTCTAGGATGACAGAACATAACATAGGCACTATTTCCCCGCAAGGAATAGTAACTTCCATCGGGATCCCGGAAATCCCATGGGTGACCGTCGTCACCTCATCATCAACCAGTTGTACAACCGTTAGCCAGCCAGAAAGGCCCCCCCGTAAGGATGAGGCCAATACATACATACATACCTTAGCTCCCGTAGGAATTCGTGGCAGATTTGTTCATTTGTGACTTTCATAAAAACCTTTACCTCATTTTAGTTAAAGTATTCATACGTTTTATTAAACAAAACATCATCTCTTTCGTACACCTTTCATAAACTTCATTTGGCAAAATGTTTCATAAACATCATCTCGTAAACATCATTTCGTAAACATCATATCTTAAACATCGTTTTGAAACCTCATTTTAAAAACATCATTCCGTATGTATGCACACCAGACCAAAAACATTTAATTAAAACATTTAAAGAAGGGCTTCTAAAATTCACCTGATAAGCTAGTCTTGGTTGTCCTAAACAAAGGCCCAACAACGTCACGTACGATCTGAATTAGGTAGTTAAATACACATCAGACCCAATCCCGACTCTAACGGTTTAATCATACTGAATTAGGCGAACATACTGACTTCACTAACCAGCCTAATGCCTGCGCACTTAGTAAGTACGCAGGGCCTTGTTCTTGCGTACTTAATAAGTGCGCAGACTTCGCTTCATGCGTACTTGATAAGTACGCAGGACCTTATTCCCCGTAAAAACCCTAACTTTTGCACGCAGATCTGATCACGTCAAGATCCTGACTTTTTGTTCAAAACGTTTGTTTTTCCTTCTAGATGCTATATCTATGTTCATTTTCAAGTTTTATGTGTAAAAACGTTACCTTTTCATCCTAAACCCGAAAACCCCAAAACGAACAAAAAACTTAGATCTAGACCAGATCGTTACCTGTATCAAGCTTCTGATTTGGAGGTTCTTCTCACGAGCTATGGGGCAACACTTTGCTGAAATCTCGGGCCGATCCGTCTACTCTCTCTCTCTCTCTCTCCGGTTTCTCTCTCTTTGGTTTCTCTCTCTAGAACTTGTAAAATGAGAGAAGATAGATGGGATAGGGTATTTATAGGGAGAGACTACCCTTGAGCCCATACGCGCTCAAGCCCTTTGTGATAGGAGCAGGAGAAGCCCGTCAAGATCCGAACATTGTTACGGGTACGTTTCTCATTAATGATCACTATGCTTCTATTTTGTTCGATACGGGTGCCGATAAGAGTTTTGTGTCTAGCGAATTTAGTCCATTACTCGGTATTAAACCAATCATGTTAACTAGTAAGTATACCATAGAGTTAGTCGATGGTAAGCTGATTGAAACCGATAAAGTAATTCAAGGGTGTACTTTGAATTTGGCGGATCACCCTTTTGTCATAGATTTACTGCCTGTAACGCTTGGAAGTTTTGACATCGTCATTGGGATGGATTGGTTGTCAAAGAATCGAGCTGAAATCGTTTGTCGTGAAAAGATTGTTCGTATTCCGCTTCCGAATGGGGAAACACTTTCGATTCAAGGAGAAAGGAGCGGTACTACGCTAAGGATCATTACTTGTATGAAGGCCCGGAAGTGCTTACGAAAGGGCTATCATGCAATCTTGGCGCACGTAATAGAAAAGCCAACGGAGGAGAGAAAAGTCGAGGATATACCGATCGTTCGAGACTACCCTGAAGTCTTTCCCGAAGACTTGCCCGGACTTCCACCTCCGAGACAAGTCGAGTTTCGAATTGACCTGGTACCCGGAGCCGCACCGATTGCGCGATCACCTTACCGGCTAGCGCCATCGGAAATGCAAGAATTGTCTAACCAACTACAGGAGTTGTTAGACAAGGGATTCATAAGACCGAGTTTCTAGCCTTGGGGAGCCCCGGTCTTGTTTGTCAAGAAGAAGGATGGATCCTTCCGAATGTGCATCGATTACCGGGAATTAAACAAGCTGACTATTAAGAACCGGTATCCACTTTCGAGGATCGATGACTTGTTTGACCAACTTCAAGGATCCAGTTATTATTCGAAGATCGACTTACGTTCAGGATACCATCAGTTACGAATTCAAGAGGAGGATGTTCCTAAGACCGCGCTTCGGACTCGTTACGGTCACTACGAGTTTATGGTCATGCCGTTTGGGTTAACCAATGCACCAGCTGTATTCATGGACCTCATGAATAGAGTGTGCAAGACCTACCTGGATAAATTCGTGATTGTTTTCATCGACGACATCTTGATATACTCACAAACTCAAGAAGAGCACGAGCAGCATTTGAGACTAATATTGGAATTACTTAAGAACGAGAAGTTGTACGCTAAATTCTCGAAATGTGATTTCTGGATTCGATAGGTGCAATTTCTCGGGCATGTGGTCAACGAGAAGGGTATACATGTTGACCCGTCCAAGGTTGAAGCAATAAAGAATTGGAAAGCACCGAAGACTCCGACTGAGGTGCGACAATTCCTAGGTCTGGCAGGCTACTACAGACGGTTTATCGAAAATTTCTCCAAGATAGCCCAGCCAATGACGACCTTAACCCAGAAAGACAAGAAGTTTGATTGGGGTGAAAAGCAAGAAGCAGCTTTTCAGCTGTTGAAACAGAAACTATGTTGTGCTCCTATCTTGTCACTTCCAGAAGGAACAGACGAATTTGTGGTATACTGTGACGCATCACACCAAGGTCTTGGTTGCGTATTGATGCAACACGACAAGGTTATTGCTTACGCGTCCCGACAACTAAAAGTACATGAGAAAAATTACACCACCCATGACTTAGAACTGGGAGCCGTAGTTTTTGCACTCAAGATCTGGAGGCATTACCTGTACGGTACTAGATGTACTATTTTCACTGACCACAAGAGTCTCCAGCACATCTTTGACCAGAAAGAGTTAAACATGAGGCAACGCAGATGGGTCGAGTTACTTAACGACTACGACTGCGAGATTCGCTATCATCCTGGTAAGGCAAACGTCGTAGCAGATGCCTTGAGTAGAAAGGAACGAACCAAAACTCTACAAGTGCGAGCATTGGGAATGACAATTCACACGAGTTTAACCACTCAAATTCGCGATGCTCAGTTAGAAGCACTCAGGGAGCAAAACCTGAAAGATGAGTCCTTACGGGGTATGGACAAGCAATTTGAGATCAAATCCGATGAAACCCGTTACTTCATGGATCGGATTTGGGTACCAAGCTTTGGGAGCTTAAGGGATTTAGTAATGGACGAAGCACACAAGTCCAGGTACTCGATTCACCCAGGCTCTGACAAGATGTATCAGGATCTCAAGGAACTTTACTGGTGGCCCAACATGAAAGCTGACATCGCCACCTACGTTAGTAAGTGTCTGACATGTTCAAAAGTCAAGACTGAATATCAGAAACCGTCAGGGTTACTACAACAACCAGAGATTCCACAATGGAAGTGGGAGCAGATTTCCATGGATTTCATCACAAAGTTACCCAAGACATCCGGTGGTTATGATACGATTTGGGTAATTGTCGACCGACTGACAAAGTCTGCACACTTCTTGCCGATTAAGGAAACTGATAAGATGGAAAGGTTGACCAGAATTTATCTCAAGGAGGTTGTCTCGAGACATGGAGTGCCAATCTCCATCATTTCAGATCGAGATAGCCGATTCACCTCTAGGTTCTGGCAATCTCTACAGAAAGCATTGGGTACAAGATTGGATATGAGTACCGCGTATCACCCCCAAACTGATGGCCAAAGTGAAAGGACTATTCAGACTTTGGAGGACATGCTTAGAGCTTGTGTGATTGATTTCGGGAACAAATGGGATACTCATCTACCATTGGTTGAGTTCTCTTACAACAACAGTTATCACGCTAGCATCAAAGCCGCACCTTTTGAAGCACTGTATGGACGAAAGTGCCGATCACCTTTATGCTGGACAGAAGTTGGGGATAGCCAGCTTACTGGGCCAGAGATCATTCATGAAACAACAGAGAAGATCGTCCAGATTCGGGACAGACTTAAGGCCGCGCGTGATCGTCAGAAGAGTTACGCTGACGTGAGACGCAAACCATTGGAATTCCAGGTTGGAGATAAGGTTTTACTCAAAGTCTCACCTTGGAAGGGAGTTATTCGCTTCGGCAAGCGTGGTAAGCTAAACCCAAGATACATCGGACCGTTCGAAATCCTTGCAAGGGTTGGTCCCGTAGCTTACAAGCTTAAGCTGCCGCAAGCACTCAGTGGTGTTCACGCAACTTTCCACGTGTCAAATCTGAAGAAATGTTTATCAGACGAGACACAAGTTATACCACTCGAGGAAATCCAGGTTGATGATCGACTCCATTTCGTCGAAGAACCAGTTGAGATCATGGACCGTGAGGTCAAGAGAATGAAACAGAGTCGTATTCCCATAGTAAAAGTTCGGTGGAACTCTAGGCGAGGACCAGAGTTTACTTGGGAACGCGAGGACCAGATGAAGCGTAAGTATCCACAGTTGTTCGAAACTACACCAGTCGGATGACACCAGCTGAATTTCGGGACGAAATTCTTTTTAACATGGGGAGTATGTGACAACCGGCAATTTCAGGTCAATACCCGTCCCCGTCTTTGTCAGAATTGGCATACATTATATTCACGTTAGACTTAATTAAGGTCATTTCATAATTAGCAAAGTCCATTCATAATATTTCACGCATCGGTAATTCGGTAATTACCGGGTCACACACAGTATAACCGGCACACACGAACGTTGGTGATAATTAATAATTGTGTTTTAATCCGCATATTAATTTACTAAACATATATTTACATGTTAGTAAACCACAAAATATATAATGTATAATTTTTATAATGCTCGGTTTTATAAAAAAAAAACCCTATTTTTTTATCGTATGTAACTTATACCTAATACCACATTACTACCTCATTTATTCTAGATTTGAATGGAATAAAAGAATACATATCCTAAATAATGAAGATTTCGAAATTCATGTCTCCCATCATATTACTTGTTGTGAAATGATACAAGTTTGTCAAATCCAAATTCCATATTAGTGACTAGTTATCTTTTCACACAAAAACCCAACCTTTGACCCTATCCACTTTGAGTCAACTATTCTCCCTTTTTCTTTCCATTATATATCGGTCCAAAAAGGGTTGCACACACCTTAGCCACCCTAGACTTGACTACACTCAAACCAAGCCATTTTTGTGATTAGTCACACTTACACCACACCCATCCTTTATATTCTAGCCAAAATTGGCCAAGGGGCCCTTTCCTCTAAAACCGCCAACTTGAGACCCCCACATCATTCACCTATACTACTTATCTTTCCAATGAAAACTTAATATATATTAATCCATCCCTTCCAAAGATATTTACATAAACAAATCTCAAAAGATATATCTTTCTTTCTTCCTCTCTTTTACGGCTTCACCACCCCCATCACCAACATTCAAGTTTTCTTAATCATCTCAAGCATACAAGTGGATTGCAAGCTTCCATTGGTGGAGAACAATCGGTCTTTGGTGATTGCTAGCAACCTACAACAACCCATTCATCTTGTCTTGCTTGCTTATAGTGAGAAAACCCTCCTACTTATTTATATTTTTGTTCTTGTTTTATATTTCTTTACCTACATGTTGTTGTGTACCGACTTTCACCTACAAAAATTCATTTTTATTAAATATGGAGTTTTTAGAAACTAATAACTAAATGAGACTTATTTTTGTGTAAAAATATTAATTATAACTTTATGGTCCATGAACTAAAATAAAGTGTATGCTCAAATGATTCATCAAGTGGGTTCATCTTGTCCATAGAAATCTTATAGTGTTTAACATGTGATATTATGAATATTAGTTCCTTACAAGTTTATAGTTTCTTTGTTAAGATATGTCAAAATTATGAAAGTTAAATTATTACCAGTTGCTTGTTAGTATTTTAGTAGTTATGATTATTGTTATGTTTTCTTTTTGGAAATGTATATATATTAAGATTTATGGTTGTATAAAAAGATGATGGAAAAACTTATTTATGTTAAAGTCCATCTATTTTAAATATATAAGTATTTGAAAAGAAAGACTAGATCTTAAGTTATATATATATATATATATATGTGTGTCTTTATAAATATATACATGTATATATTTTGGTAGTGAAAATGAATACCGACAGTTATATTTACATAAATAATATAAATATTATTTTTACCTAAAAACATGGCGTATTTCGAAAACATTAATTTAAATAAATATCTAATATATTTATTTACCGTTCGCATTGAGTTACGACTCATGCCGAGTCAAACTATATTTTAAAGCGCGAAACCTAAGATGACACCAAATTACTTATAGTCATGGACACACTTGATCGAAATCATAACTTATATTTATTTTATGTGAATATATATTTTTGATAACAAATACATATCACCAACGGGTCGTCGAGTCATACGGAATTTCATAACGAAACTAAGTTGGGTGAAACGATTACATAACTCACTTACACACGGATACATTACTTAGACCTTAAGGTGTCTTATATATTCTAGGGCACGCGCTGGTCGGTTTACACACGGACTTTTGCTACTTACACGCTTACGGTACTCACGCATCAGGTGAGTTTCACGACCCCATTTTACTTATTTTCCTTTTGGGGGAGATTACATGCATACTTACTGTTTTCATTGGACACAATTTCACTTACATGATTTCACATATTACATAAGCGGTTTCATATCGTATTAAGTCCTCTCAAACTCGACCGTTAGTTTCGTTTCTAAGCGAGGTAATCATGGATAGATCTATTTGGGTTTGACAACCCCCACCCGCGTTAGTCGCGCTAACTTTGACCGGAGGTCAAAACGGGTGCATCATTGACCTAATCACCCCATGCATACGATAGGCATGGTAGAGGCATTACATTACATTACTGTTACAGTCTAGCTTCGGTTTCGGTGTGCTTATGGTAATATTGTAGTATTGTCTGTACAGCAATCAAATCATTGAAAGTTTTGTGGTCCATTACAACGATTTACTTTTACATTTAAACCTGTGAACTCACCAACATTATTGTTGACTCGTTTAAGCATGTTTTCTCAGGTCGTTAAGCTTGCACGGGATTAGGGTGCACATCATGCATGAAGTCTTTTGATGTTCCCATGACAATGAACATTTGCTTGTCTTTTGCTTGGCATTGTATTTTCAAAACAATTTATTTTCCTTCCGCATTACTTTCCGCATTAACTCTGTAAAACAATGTTATATTTTGGAACGATCTGGAATGCATGATTTTCAAAACCATATAGAGGTCGTTCTATGTAATCAGTGACGATGATCCATGACCGTCGCGCCCCGTGGGAAACCGCCGTGGTTGGGGTGTGACAATAGCCGGCCCATTGCACGCTCGTTTATTCCGTTCGTCTCGCGTTTAACCCGTTTTCATTTATTGTCGTTTATTATTTTTTGAGATGTTACAAGTCTACCCCCCTTATAATAGGTTTCGTCCCCGAAACCTATCATAAGTCAAATAGTTGAGGGTACGACTACCTTATATCCGTGTCCGTTTCCCAAGTGGCTTCCGATCCCTTTCGACGTTTCCATTGGACTTTAACCAATTGAATAATCTTATTACGCAAACGCTTCTCCTTTCCGTCTAAGATGGCCACGGGTTCTTCGATGTAGTTAAGGCTGTTGTCGACCTCGATGTCAGTAAGTGGTACGTCAGCCGATTCATCCGCCAAACAGTTTCGCAAGTGTGATACATGGAAGGTAGGATGAATCCCACTTAACTCATCAGGCAACTTTAACCGATAAGCGACTTCACCAACCCGTGCCATTATCCTGAATGGTCCGACAAACCTCGGACTTTACTTTCCTATCTTCCTGAATCGTATGATTCCCTTCGAGGGTGACACTTTCAACATTACTCTGTCCCCAACATCAAACTCAATAGGCCTTCGTTGTTTATCCGCATAGGATTTCTGACGATCTTGTGCGGCCTTCATTCGTGCTTTGATTTGATCAAACATTTCCGACGTTTTTCTTACGACTTCAAGACTTCCTAATTCCTTCTGTCCAATCTCACCCCAACAAACCGGGGTCCTACATCTTCTCCCATACAACATTTTATAAGGCAGCATGTCTATCGTCGTGTGATGACTATAGTTGTAGGAGAATTCTGCTAACGGCAGATGACTGTCCCAACTGTCGCCAAAATCGATAATACAAGCACGAAGCATATCCTCCAATGTCTGAATGGTCCTTTTGGACTGACCATCCGTTTGTGGGTGGTATGTCGTGCTAACATTGAGTCTCGTGCCCATCACCTCGTGAAATCTTTTCCAGAACCTCGATGTGAATCGTGTGTCCCGGTCAGATACGATCGTCAAAGGCATCCCATGTCGTGCTACTACTTCGTTAATAAATACTTTCGCTAACCTTTTCGATGAGAACGTCTCGCGAATAGGTAGAAAATGAGCACTCTTTGTTAAACGGTCCACAATTAATCAAATGGTGTCATGACCTTTAGTTGTGCGAGGTAGCTTGGTTATGAAGTCTATGATAATGTGTTCCCACTTCCATTCCGGTATATCAAGTGGTTGAATCTTTCCATACGGTTTCTGGTGTTCGGCCTTTTACTTGCGAGCAAGTCAGACACTTGCTTACGTATTTCGTCACCTCATATTTCATCCCAGGCTACCAGTATTCCTTCCTCAGATCTTGGTACATGTTGTTGGTACCAAGATGGATAGAGTACCGAGACTTATGAGCCTCATCCAAGATTTTGGTTCTAAGTTCGCCACCCATAGGTATCCATATCCGTCCAAAACGTGTCCTAACACCAAGGGTGTTATATTCCAACTTGTCCTGTTGGCCAACCATCCTTTCCTTCTTTATGTTTTCTTCCTTAAGTGCTTCATCTTGAGCTCTTTCGATTTCCCTCATCACATCTGATGTTACCACCAACTGGCAAGCTTTCACTCTAATAGAAGTAGGCACATCCTTTCGGCTTAGAGCGTCAGCCACCACGTTTGCCTTTCCAGGATGGTATATGATTTCACAGTCATAATCTTTCAGGAGTTCCAACCATCGTCTCTGCCTCATATTAAGTTCTCTTTGTTCGAAGAGGTACTTCAAACTTTTGTGGTCGGAGTAAATAGTAAACTTTACCCCGTAGAGGTAGTGCCTCCAGATTTTCAATGCAAATACGACAGCAGCAAGTTCCAAATCATGAGTCGGATAGTTGACTTCGTGAACTTTCAACTGCCGCAACGCATATGCAATCACTCTCCCGCGTTGCATCAACACGCACCCTACTCCCTAACCCGAAGCGTCAGAGAATACCACCAAGTCTTCATTGCCCTCGGGAAGGGCCAAGACTGGAGCTTTAGTTAGCTTCGCCTTCAATTCCTTAAACGCCTCATCCTGGGTCGAACCCCATTCGTACTTCACCTCCTTTCGAGTCAACTTTGTCAACGGCGAAGCTATTTTTGAGAAATCTTGGATGAATCTCCGATAGTAGCCTACCAATCCCAAGAAACTACGGATTTCAATTGGCGTCTTAGGAATATTCCATTCCCTTATCGTCATTATCTTTGCTGGGTCAACCATAATGTCGTTCGAGTTAATGATGTGACCTAGGAATTGGACTTCCCTAAGCCAGAACGCATATTTGGAGAACTTAGCATACAACTTTTCCTTCTTCAGATCTTCCAATACCTCCTTCAAGTGACACATGCGATCACCCTCATTCTTGGAGTAGATGAGGATATCATCGATGAACACGATTACCGATCGATCCAGCATTGGTCGACAAACTCTATTCATTAAATCCATGAACGTTGCGGGGGCGTTCGTCAATCCAAACGACAATACGCGGAACTCGAAATGTCCATAACGCGTACGGAATGCGGTTTTTGGTATGTCTTCTTTCCTCACCTTCAACTGATGGTATCCGGATCGAAGGTCGATTTCTGAGAACCAACTTACGCCCTGTAATTGATCGAACAGGTCGTCGATCCTTGGTAGAGGGTACTTGTTCTTCACGGTACGTTTGTTCAACTCACGATAATCAATACACATTCTCATCAAACCATCATTCTTCTTTACAAATAACACTGGGGCACCCCAAGGTGAAATGCTCGGTTAGATAAATCCCTTCTCAAGTAATTCGTCTAGTTGTGTCATTAGTTCCTTCATCTCTACTGGTGCTAGTCGATATGGAGCTTTAGCCACGTGCTGGGCATCTGGTACTAAGTCGATTCGGAACTCAATCTCTCTGTCGGGTGGTATCCCAGGCAAATCCTCTAGAAACACCTCCGGGTACTCGCGTACCACGGGTACATCGTCTAGTTCATTCACTTCCTTACACTTGTCAATTACGTACACCAGATAAGCCTCGCATTCACGCCTCAAGTAATCTGTTGCCTTAATCATCGAGATGACGTTTGGCATCGGGGCGTCACGATCTCCAAAAACCTCGACTACGCTACCATCCGGAGCCTTGAGTCGGATTATCTTTCGTTTGCATATAATTTGAGCTTCATTGGCAGTTAGCCAATCCATACCTAACACGACACCGAACCCACCCAAAACCATAATGAATAGCCTGACGGGGAATCAATGGCCTTCTATTTTTATCGTGGAATTGTCAACTACATCAGTCACCCTCACAGTTCTACCCTCAGCGGTTTCTACGCTAAAGGCCCTTTCTAGCTTACTTACAGTTTACTTTACTCTTTTACAAAAGGTCACAGATATAAAACTCTTACTGGCACCGAATCAAATAACACAGATACAAAAGTGTTGTCAAGGATAAACGTACCTGACGCCACCTCGGGGTCCACCCTTGCCTGTTCCTGCGTCAGCGCATAGGCTCGAGTCTTCGCTCAGGGCCTGTCTTCTTTCTTTTCGGGGCCATTCCCTTTTCCCGCTTCACCCATTCTTGGTTTAGTGCATTCCCGGATCATGTGGCCGCTTTCGCCACAATTATAACATTTAATGCCTTGCATGCATTCACGTGAGTAGTGCCCAGTTTTGCCACATTTGTAGCACAGATTTGTCCCTAGCCTGCATTCACCTAGATGCCTACTGCCACACTTCCCACATACCGTGGCCTCACCCACTCTAGCCTGTTTCTCTCGAGCTCCAAACAGTCTCCCGTCGGATCGTTTGGCCGGAAAACTTGGTTTCTTCTTCGGCTCATCAGTAGTGACAGCCAAATCATCAAATACCACGCTACTCAGTTCTACGACCGAATCGTAGGTGATAGGAGCGTTTGCCTTAACGTAGGTGCGGAACTTATTCGGCATCCCCTGAATGTAGCAGGCAATCTTTCTTTCCTCGGTCGTGACAAGATGTGGCACTAGACGTGCCAGTTCATTGAATCAGGTTATGTACTGCCGGTGCGTTATGCTCCCGGCCTTCAAACCCATAAATTCCCTCTCTACCTTCTCAATCTCGTTCCTCAGGCAGAAATTCTTGATTACCAGAGTTTTCAAGTCATTCCACATCATCGAGTCAACAACCTCGTCCCCTTTAGCCTGACGTACACCTTCCCACCAGTGGGATGCTTCCTCCCTCAAGGAGTTAGCAGTAAACTTCACGACTTGACTCGCTCGACATTCGCTCAGACAAATGGCAGCTTCCATACGGATTACCCAATCAAAAGTAGCCACTGCGTCCTTCTTCCCAGTCAGGACCGGCGGGTCACATGCCTTAAAAGACTTATAGTCGCAACCACGGTTAAGCGGTGCGTTGATTGCCTCAGCGTTCGGGGTACCAACCGCCGTGTTAGACACACCCGTCTCATTAGCCTTCTTTAACGCTTTTGCCAACAGTCCTGGCAAAGAAACCTTCATCAGCTCAGTGAACTCGCGTGCCAGAGCCGCTCTCACTTCCGGTTCAAAAGTGAATTGTTGTTCTTAGACATGAGTCGGCTCAGTCCCGTGCATACTAACTTTTGGCTCAGTATGAACACTTCCTTCTTCACTGTACTCTTGGCGTGCAGGGTCCTGCTGCGCCCACCGTTACGACCACCGATACGACCACCGGTATGGCCCCCACCATGCCTTCCGTTTCCTCTCCTTGCCATTTCGTTCTATAAGACAAGGAATCCAATGTCATCACGCTAGTTAACAAATAGAATTCATCAAGTACTGTAAGATGTTAATATACATTGGCCATCTGCAATTAACCATTACACTACCTTTCGATTTCTATTTGACCACCTTTGTGATTCCATCAGAACACAAGTCCTTACCTAACCCTTTTCTAAGGCATAATATATATGTAAATATATACTACCTTCATACATGATGCTGTGGCTCGAGTTACCCATACTGGCATCCACTTTCGGTCCCATTCACAGTTTAAGTTCAGACACTAGGAGTGTCTGAATCTCTCAAACTATTGCACTGATACCAACTTGTAAGGCCCCAAACCCGAGAGGCCTCACTTGTTGGATTTACTCATTCACACACAGTTCTTAAACTTGAATATCAAATAACGCAGCGGAATCATTCATTCAACATAGTTAAAACTTGTTCAAACATGCGAAACCGTAACATTGTCAATTACATAAACATAACATAATCAACTTATAACGGGATGCCAGTCTTCATTGATCAACCGGATAACTCCTTTCGCCAGCCAAGCATCACCGTCAACTTCCATACCTGCTTTAACCTGAATGTGCATACTAAAAGTCAGCTACGCCGGTGAGTTCTAGCTTTACATAAAACCTTAACATAAACATTTTGCCAAAAACATAACATACATTTATTTAATAAAAGCGTATGTAAAACATGCAATAACTTAACATCATCATAACATCGTAACATAGCATTATAACATAAGTCAACATGAACTGAATATGCGCCTTCTCGTAACCGTCAATCCCATACATCGTATACCAGCGGATGAACTTAAGACTCGTTACCTCTAAGTCACCCGTCACCAGGTCTCCTAAGGCTCGTTACCTCTAGGTCACCCGTCACCAGGTCTCCTAAGGCTCATTACCTCTAGGTGGACCAAACATATGTCTCATAAGGCTCGTTATCTCGGGCCGATCCGTCTACTCTCTCTCTTTCTTCGGTTTCTCTCTCTAGAACTTGTAAAATGAGATAAGAGAGATGGGCTAGGGTGTTTATAAGGAGAGACTACCCTTAAGCCCATACGCGCGCAAGCCCATAGCCGGCCCATTCCACGCTCGTTTATTCCGTTAGTCTCGCGTTTAACCCGTTTTCATTTATTGTCGTTTACTATTTTTTTGGGATGTTACAATTCAAGATGCTACAAGTGTTTGCCAAGAGTTCCAAGCTTCCATAGTTGTCTACAACATCATTTCATGTAAGTCTACCACCATTTTCAAGTTTCAAGAGCTTGAATATTCTAAACTCTAAACCATTTGTTCTTGACAGAAAATATGAGTCTCATTTAGTGTGTTTTCATCTCTTGAAATCGTTCATCTAGCATCATCCATCGTTCATCTCGTTTGGTAAGGTGAAAACCACTTAAAACCTTCATTTCCGAACTTAAATGATCAAATACATGTGTGATTTATGTACAACCATGATGCTAGGTTACTTTGAAGTTTGCTCATAATAGGGAGGCTGGTCTTTAGCCACAACACACCAACAACTCGTTCACAAGAAGGTATAAAATTGATACCGTTAACTTTCGCGTTAAAACTTAAAAATAATCTTTAACATCCTTTAATGTAAAATCCATAAAGGTTAAGATATATACACTAAAAATCATATTTTTACAGATTATTAAGGTTAACGTAATGCAAGACCCTTAAAAAGTTACAAAGATCTAACCCCTTGTCGATTATAAATCGAAACCGAAACGTTACGTGTTAAAAACTCGTAACCGACACGAACTTAGTAAAAATACACAACCTGGATAGTGATCCTTGCTAGAAGACATGTGTGGAAGCCTTGTGGACTTTAGGTCCCCATGCCTAGAGTTGGCCATACCTTGAGAACTAGACTTGCTAATTGAAGTGGTACTAGAATATATATATTTGACTTAATATAGACAATTGGTATATTATATATAACAAAATGATTTATACCGCTGTGCAGGATCTGTATCAATTGGTCATGTCCGGGCCCCCATTTGACAGGGTGTGACAATAGTTCATGAGTACTTAGCAAATATGCAAATAGAGGGTGTCCCTGCGTATTTAGTAAGTGCGCAAAGCCAAGTGTACATGCGTACTTAGTAAGTACGCAGGTCAATTCCTCATGCGTACTTAGTAAGTATGCAGGGCTAACCCATGCGTACTTAGTAAGAATGTAGAAAAGCTGAAATTGCGTACTTATTCAGCACGGCAACGTTCTTGACTGATCTTGAGGAGAATGCTCGAAAAGTGTTGGATCTGAGAAAATTGATGCTTCCAAAAGATTAGAAATAATCATCTAACAAACCCTCAGCCTTCCAAACACCAAATGAAGCGATAACGAACTCGAATTTAAGGATTTTTGGTCAAAAAAGTAGCGACCTAGATAAGAACTCAAATCTGCTCAAAACCCAAAAACTCGAATCTGGAACACAAATCAACGAACACCGAGGCTCTGATACCAGTTGTAGGTCCCGGAAGCCTCGTCGCGCAACGGAAAAAACAAAGATCGGCTCGTCGATTCGTGTGGGAACAATGAGGAACGAGACATAGAAAAATACGAACATAAAGAAGACAGAATCAACACAAAAACGATACGTAATCCATAACAAAGAAGTCATCTCACATTACATACCGAAGAAGTACACATCTCTCGTCTATGCTCACGGTCCAGGGGCGGGAGAGCTCATCCCGCCCGGACACCTCTCAACCTTGTTCAAGAAGTTTCACCTACAAATGAGACCATCATCTCAATTTATAGGGGGCTGGAACTATTTAATGCGTACTTACTAAGTACGCAGGAACAATGTGGTGTACATGCTAAGTACGCAGGAACACCCTCCTGCGTACTAGCCTAGTACACCAATACATAGAAATTTATCTATAGTTACAAAAACATGCTTCTACATTAACGAAGAGAGTGATCTATGTTACCACTACTAAAGAATTTAGCATTAGTAACTATTTTTTTTTCTAGGACTAAATTCATGGCAAAACATTTAGGCTCAGATCTATGTTACCATCATAGCAACGTGATTATACCACCATGGCTGCAACAAAGGCGGCAAGTGGAGTACAAAGCATGTATCTCGCAGCTGCCATCCTTCGAACCTGCCACGCCAAGATGCGGGGAATATCAAACCCGAGCACATCAAACTAAGTCATAACATCCACTTCTTAATGAAAGAAAGCGCCTTTATAAGCTGTTAGGGTTAAAAAAAAACGCATCAATGACCAGTACCATATCCTTCAAGCACTGTAAACAACTGAGCGATTATGGTTTGTACTGAAGGCATCAAAACTTGTAAAACACTATTCCTACCACTTGCTTTTTTAAATAGGTTTTATAATAAGAAAGTTACTAAGCATGATCCCTACACCTTCAATTAGGGCCAAGACAAACCACTTGAAAGCAATATTTACAATTGATTGGTGTTTTAAACACCTCAAACCACTTGAAAGAAAACAAACCTTACATCATCAGAAAGGTACACGCTCTTGGTCATAAACCACAACTTTGAGATGACAATATTCATACCCATTGTTCTTTAACATAGAGGGTAATGCAATAGCACAGTAAATTGTGAAAACCTAAAGTTTTGTGGCCAAGTTCTATCCGTGTGTCATAAAGTTAAAGAAATATTAAAGTTGTAGCTTTCTCACAAAGTAATTTCCCTGAATTTACCTTTTCAGCACCAACAACTCGCTCTCTCTCTCTCTATACAAAGAGTCGACTCAGATCTAGGTATTGTATCGCTATGGCTGCAACAGAGGTTGCAAGTGTAGGCCCTCACACCTGCCGTCCTCAATGCTCCACGCCAAGCGACGGTATTCACTCCAGTCCGATCATCACGACCATTGTAGAAGGAGACCGCATACGAATATTCAAACGACACAATACTTACATACCCTGACCAAGTGATTTTCCAACAATGGTTAATCTCAAAACATACAGACAATACAATTATAACAGAATATTAAAGATCTGCTGTCAAACTGGCTAGAATCCATTGATGCACGAATAACAAAAATCATAAATCATTTATATTTCAAACCTGAACTTTGGTCAACAAAAAGCGTAAATCATTGTTTCACGAATATTCAAACCATTTTGTTCAACAAATTCGTAAATCATTTCAATTTCAAAAGTCTATTTTGCAATCACAAAAAGAAATCGGTTTCGGGTTTCAAGGAAGGAGAATACCGGGCAGTCATCGGTTGATTGAGTGATCGATGCGATTCGTCTTTGATTACTGGTAAATTATTGTACTACTATTCACCCCAATGCTCTTTAAATGGAGTTTATAATTATAATATGAACCGAATCCCTAAAAATCATACATATAAGAATATCATCAATTATAATTGAATCATAGATTGAAGGTGAATATAGACAGAAACCCTAACAAAATCGTACCATGTAAGAATATCATTAAATAAATATTGAATTGTAGACTGAAACTGAATAAGAATAGAAACTCTAAAAATGTCGGAGATCGTACCATCCAGGCGGGCCAAATACGGGATTGTGAGACTCAGAGTTTGCAAAACGATGAGACCACCATGGTTGCAAGGGGGGTTGTAAGCGAGCACCTACCATCCTTCAATCCCTACCATGCCAAGGTAAGATCCTATCCATTTTTTCCTCAAATCTATCAACTCATCACAACCTTACTAGAAACCCTAACCGAGCAAACTTGTCAACATGAGATGTGGTGGGGGGGGGGGGGGCAAGCAAAGCTGGAAGACGGAAATCGAAGTACATTAATCGTCGACCGCTCCCCTCAACCCCAACCCCAGCAATCGAAGTACATTAATCGCCGACCGCTCCCCTCAACCACATCCCCTACCCTTTCCCGATCATCATTCCATCAAACCTGCGTCAAAGGAAAACCCTAAACAACGAACAGATTCGCGAGGAGAGAAGTATGGGTCATTTGTAAAGGTACGTGAACTGAGATGTAATAAAGAAGCAAAAGAGGACTTGCAGTCAAGGCAAAAGGGGGGGGGGTGTACATCAGTGTACTACTATTCACCCCAATGCTTTTTAAAAAGAGTTTATAATATGAGTTCACCACAAGTGGTTTATCCTACACCCCTCTATAGAGGAAATGAGCATTCGACTCCCTCCTCCGTCAACTCTTCTATTTTTCTTAATATTACTTTTTATTACTGTTACTACTATTATATTAATATTATTATTTTGCTGTGATTGTTTTATTATTATTATTTTATCATTTTTATTTCATTGTTATTACTTTCTTTTTATAAATATTTTATTATTAGTATTATTATTTATAGTATATTTATTAAGTTTTTTTTGTTGATTGTAACGATTGGTAACCTAATACAACTATAAATATATATATTTTTTATTATATATATATATGTGTGCGTTGAAACAGAGTTGTAAACAAAGCTTGGCGTCCTCTTGGTGGTTTGCAAGTCGCAAGCTTACCCGCGCGACATGGGTACGAGCCAAGGCCCCCCGACCGGTTTGCTAGCTTTTCCCTCTCGGGTGTCTTTAGTTTTTTTATTTTATTTTAATGTTTATAATTAATTTTTGAGATATTTTGTTATCGACGTGCTTATATAGGTTTTCTTTTTAAACCTAGTTGCTTCAACGTTTCGGTTTTTTATAATTGTTTTTTATTTTTCTTTTACATCATTTAAAATATGAAATTTTATAAAATTTCAAATACCAATAGCACCATAGTTGATCCTTAAAAATGAATCTAAGTTCAAACAATTTTGACTTGAGGTTTCAATTGAAAGTCAAAATCGATCCATGGAGTTTGACAATTTCCTACAGTGATACCTATCAAAGCTGCAATTACTGCTTCCCTGATCCGCGAGGCAGAGTTGGTTCAATCATTCAAAGAGATTCAGGTTTGCATACACAGATTCGTTGTAGTTCTGAATTCAATGTAGAGCAGGACACGGTATTCAGTAGCGCGATTGAACCCTAAATCGAAGGAGGCGTCTGATTCAGGTAAACGTAAATCATTAGAAGTTTAACACCACTCTCTTTCTCATTGGTTTTATCTCCTTCAGTTCATGCGAGACAGCAGAACGACGTCGTTTATGAGTCACAGACTCACAGCTACTTGTTACTGACTGAAGGGGTTTTGACTTTTGATAGCATAGATGGAATTTAAAGCGCGTGATTACAGAGCTGAAGAAGAAATCCATTCACTCACCAGAGTTTCAGTATCCTCACATCCTCTATGTTCGTCTTCATCTTCATCCTCATCACATACGCAGGTTTGATCGTCGCCCTTTATTCAACCGGTTGTTAGGTTATTTTATTCTTGATGGTAATTGGCGGGTAATTATGTGGTAATTGATCATAAATCTAAAAAGTTTGGTGTTAATGTCGAGGTTATTGATTTTTTTGTTCGCATTGCTATCTATGATCTATAATGAAAGGTAATTCAAATGGAAATTCTTCAACTATTGGATTACTGTATTGTATACTGTACTTATCTCACGACACACAATCAGAAAAGAAAACGGAACACAAGTATTTTTACGTGGTTCGGTCGGTGTGATCTAAGTCCGCGGGTTGCAACTATAGGGTATTTTATTATTCTGTGCTCTTCAAGGATTACAAAGGCCCTACCATCTATTTATAATCACTAGATTAGGGTTACAGACTTTGGGAACAAGAAACGTTAATTTAGGCAACATGCCCTATTTGCGTAAAGGGGCTAGGGCCGGCTGCCCTCCCCTTGGCCGAACAAAGCCTGCATCCCCAACAAATCCCACCCTCTCAGACCCTGCCAATAGCTCTGCTATGAGTGGGATTTTACTGGTTATGTTTGTTTGTTTAGTTCTTGAGCTAAATATTTGATGGATATAGGTGGGTATAATTTTAAGTTATGGTACTTCTTTGATGTTTTAGTTATCAATATTTGAATTTCCATTTATCAACTTGATATGGTGTTTCTTTGATGTTTCATTGAAGCCTTATTTCTTATAATCTTGTTTTAACCAATGCATGAATGCCAAACTTCTACTTATTTTCTTTTGGTTGTTTGATGCTTCTAAATTGAAGCTAAACCACATTGATGTTGAACAGTGCTAAGTTTAATCATATGCCATGACAGGATCATGTGAGCGTCGAATTCTTTGATCCCTTAAGGGGTCTATCAACAGAAATAATGGAGCCTGTTGAAGATGTGGTTGTTGCAGAAAAACATCCTGCTAGTCAACCAACCTCTCATCTATCGACAAAGGAATGGACATCTTTCAATAAGTTATTAATGCAGAGATTTCCTGTGCCAAAAATGATATCAGTTTCTGCTGTAAGTCTTTTAAACATCATGGTACAAACAAAGCAAAAGATGCCCAATAAATCAATAACATGTGTAGAACAATATAAAGATGCTATAAACTTTTACTTTTACTATCAATTCATAACCTAGATCTTTTTCCACTACAGTTGTCAAGCAAAACCATAAAAGGCAAGAAGGGTATGGTGTATTAGTAATCCTCATATTTCTGCTTCTATCTTCCTACCTGTGGCATGACCTGGTGTATGGGGAGATGATTACCATGAAATTTTAGTCAACTAACTTGAAAATGCTTTTTTTTTAAAATATTTTTTCTAGTAATCGGAGAACTACCAGCAAAAACGCAGTTAGATGAACTGAATGATTCTGAAAAGTCGACTGAAAAAGGATTTAAGATTGTAAGCCAGCAGGACTATATAAAACGATTGCATGAACTTAAAGATGAGATCATGCGGTCATGGCGTTCTGATGATCGTGCCACATCTTTAAAGTTGTCAATCAAGGTAGTTCCTCAGTGTTACTTTTTCCTGAATATAATTTTGTAATTTAGGAATCAAGTTTTTGTCAACTTGCAGGTTGCTATGCTTCTGATGGACACCTGTGTGGCACAGTTTTATCCAACTTTATTTGTTCTAGCTACTGATATAATGGACATGTTAGGTGATATGGTATGGGTGCGAATTAGGGAGAAAGCTGAGTTTGCAGATGACGGGACTAAGATTTGCACTTTATCAGGTTTTTTGTTTCCTATGCGGTCTATAAACACACCTAATTACACAAAACAGATTATAAAATTATTACACTAGTACACTACCAATGTTTATGATGGTGAACAAATTACATTGGCATTTAGTTATCGAATTTCACAAAGATATATATGACCTGTTGTAGATGACTTCGAAGCAAATAGTGTATGCCTTGAAGCCAAAGAGACATGCAATAACTGGTTCAGAAAAATTGCTTCCATCCACGAGCTTCTTCCACGCATGTGGGTCCCTTATCCTTATCTCTCATTCAGCACATTATATATCCGTAACAATTAAACTTAGTGAAATTACTTGGATCTTTATATTTTCTTTGTTCATGTACAGTGTTTTCCCAACATTTCTGAGTTTGTTAGTTTCTTAATTAATTTTTCTTTTTTTTGTTATGGTCCATTTCCTGGTTTTTTTAATGGATAATGCGTTGCTTTTATACATACCACATGCTTCTCTGGCATTCTCTACTCACTGTTTGCTCGTTCATCACTAGCTGCTAATTTGACGTTTTTCTTTAGCTATCTTGAGCTTGCTATATTTCCGTGCTGGCGGTTTCTGCGAAATGATGTCATAGATAACCTCATGCGTATGGTTATGATGATAAGAGGAATTGCAGATCCATTGGCATCAGCATACTGCCGCTTCTTTTTGATTCACTGTGCCCAAAAACTTCCCCAGCGCGATGCAGGTAATACTTTTTGATGTTTTGATGCGCTACATATATCTGTAGGCCTATATATATTTGTATAGTGCAGAATTGGAAATTTTTTAGTAAGATAATCATGGATTCTAAGACCATACCCAATGTATGCACCAAAACACCAAATTGGTGTAAACCATCTCTATTCAAGACACCAAAATGTTGTAACATGGTGTAGAACTACTCATCACTCCACTTGACACCAAATTTGGTGTAATACTACCCATCACACCAAGCTTTCGTTATTACATATTTTTTAAATATTCTACTTAAAAAGTAAAATATTATTTATAAAATATATTATTGAAACAATCTCATCGAGACCTTTAAAATGAGTAGATATCTAATATGATTTTTAGCATTTCCATTATTCATTTATATTTTTCTTTAGTAAGCTGATTAAATATCAAGTCTTAGAATATTATGTAAAAAAGATTAAAATAAAACTATCTGTTTTTATGCTTATAAATAAAATAACTAAACTGGAACAAATTATTATGTAAATCTAAGTTGTCTAAGAAAATTGATATAAAACTTTGGTGCATACATTTGAACTGAACCAAATTTTCCGTAAGCATAATCTGAGCTGGAAATTAGTAACGTAAGTGTTTTTTGACTATTATGTAGGGCATCTAGTAACATGCATCAGTGATCAAAAAATTTTACTTAGGCAAATTGTATCTATGAAAGAAACCAAGTATGGGAACTTTTTAGGAGATCACAAGTTGCTTATCAGCTTGATGGAACCAACAATCGAGTATACTATGAGATGCATTTTTAAGGATCCAAACCAGGTTAGATATGTTACTTTATGACCACACATTATTTGCTGGTCAATTAACTGCCTAATAACAGTATTGCTGATATTCACAGGTTGCTGATATGATTGTGAGACTTGAACTAGGGAAAAGCCCATCAGAGTTACATGGGAAAGTTCCTTGGATATCAATAATCCTCCATTATTTACTCAAGGAGCTCCCAACTGAAGTAGTTTGTTCCAATGCTTTAGAAATTCTTCACCTTGTTGACTGCAGTAGTGATTTTTCGTTTGACCAGGTGCTTTTTAGAAGAATTACCATTATTAAATCTACTTATCTTATGCACAAGCAAGCAGCTAAAACTGTTCTCTGTGCAGTATTTAAATTACAAGATGGTTGGGTTGAAGCTTTGTGAGGGAATAGATCAATTGAACACAGTTGATGCAGTAATTGATGAAGTAATTCAGGTACTCTTTGAAAAGTTAATGAATGTCATTTTGTTTTATTAATAAATATGTTTATTCTGGAAACTTGTGAGTTGTGGACTTGTGTCAATCATATGTTTCATAACAGCTACATTAAGCATCAAATAATATGAACTCTTCCACTTAATAGTTTTTTAAAGTTCCATTTTAGGCTGCTACCAAAAGGAAGATCCTTGATGAGTACTTGAAGATCTTGGATGCTTATATGGATATTATTCTTCATTATAATATGGTATGTTTTATGACCGATGATTGCAGAATTTATTCTGGTGTGCATTGAGTTTGTTTATTTCCAATGAACCTAGACCTGGCGATTTACTATGCACAGTATGTGAAATCTGGCTGAGCTTGCAATGTACAACTGAAAATTTGATATTTTGATGAGTTATTGGGCACTAAAATCAAATTTTGTTTTCAGTTAGCTTTTGCAGTTAACGCTTGTATTGTTTGCCCACATTTTTGCACTCCATTCATAACTTTCAGGATCGATCTCTAAGTTCCATTCTAAGTGAAATATTTGAAAGATTGTGCAATGAAGTGGTTACGGAAGACGAACTGGCTAGCCTGCAATCAATTGTTGTGAAGCTGGTCACACATTTTGATGATATGAAATATGTTTTTGACCTGGTAAGCTTGCTATTCTTGTTTAATCTCTTTTGGGAAAAAATAAACAAGAAAAAGAAACAGAAAATGTTCAAATTTTAAAAAATGTCATTCTCAATCTACTTTTTTTTATTAGTAGTCTTCTTCTTAGAGGTGTTTCCATGTTAACTATTGACCTGAAAGCCGTTAAAAAAAACTATTGACCTGAAAATAGTTATTTTTCTCTTACTACAGAATTATTTTGTTGACATATTAGATGTCATGCATGGGAGCTCAAGAAGCATTGTATGTATGCACATCCTCACTAACGCCACGAGGTACTGTTTTCTTTTGAGTACACTTTGAATTTGTAGGAAACTTTTCTGCTTACTTTTATTGCATTTTTCTTTCTTTCTGAAAAGTTATCTGGTAAATCGTGAAATAATGTGAAAAATGTGAATTTAGTTTGATTCTTTTGTCCTTTATGATTGAGCAGAAATGATCGCATTGATGATCTGACCATTGTAAAACTGCTCTTTGATGTTGCTCAGTCTCTGCATGATAATGTTGACTTTTCAAACACGAGACAGGATGATAATCAACAGGCAGAGCGTTTGGTTGCTCGTTTTGTTGATAAGGTATTTTTTCTTCTGGTGTAATTAATGCTTATTATGCACTGTGAAGTACTATTTCATTTATGACTGTATGTTTCTTTTTTATCTCTTGATGTTTGCTTCATAAAAACATCCAATGTGTATAATTTGTAATGCTGACTGTCCATTATTGTTAGGTTGACCATGGTATGGAGTTGGATCGTCATTTGACATTCTTGGTTGAGTGTCGTGGAGCTTTCAGTAGCATGAATGATTTGAAGGTATACATTGTGTGTGGTTGCATATTTTACTTTGGATTATGATAACGAGGGGCTATCCAGATGTATGTAATACTAAAGGTGGCAAGATGGGTGGGTTGGACAGGTTAGGTAATGGATTAAAACGGGTTTGGGTTTAAACATGTCTTTTAGTGTTTTAGTGCTGATCGAAACAAGTCGGGTTGACCTACATGCACTTCTTTTCCATTCATTAATTTATTTTTTAAATAGCAAATGTGTTAACTTTAATTATTGAAACAATATGATTTTAATAGTAATCTATATATTGATTAAAACGATTGAGGAGATTGTTTGCATTATATTGCCTTTTTTTCACCCGTCGATCCATTTTGACCCATTTCTTGTTTAGCTAGTTTTTTTTTAAATTTGACCGGTTTGATATAATAAAACCACCAATTACTTAAATCGACCCATTCATAAGTAAACAGGTCGAAATCGCCACATATAGGTAAATTCTCCTCGTGGTTTACGATGGCTGCATGATGTTACTGATAATTTGACTCAATTTGCAGGAGATCCTTGTTCATTCGAGCAATCTTTTAGCAATTAGAGCGTTGAGAGAGAAAAAAAATAATCTCAATTTTATCAAATCTTGCATCACTTTTAATGAAGTTACAATACCTTGTATTCCATCTTATGCCAGGCAGTTAATCTTATATCTTGAAACCGCAGAGGTAAAATTTTGTAATCTTTGGCCTGCTAACCACAATGGATCACAAGCACTCCTAGGATTATTGTTTCTTTTTCATTTTAATATCAGGTTTCTTTGTTTGGAGGCTTGATTTCTCATTCAGATGGACTTCTAGATTCTGCACTCTGCTGCTTACAAAATGTTTATTTGGTAGATGGTCAGTTTCATCACCTTTGATGCATAAGCAGTTTGTCAGAAAAAGTTTAATTTATTGCATTGATACTAGAGCTGACAGTTTTAATCATTTTACTTATGAATGGGTCGATTTGGGTTATATTATCTCTTGCGGGTCATAGAGGAAAAATATCTAAAAAAGGGAATGTGTCAAATAGGTCAAACAAGTTGAAAATTGTTCAAAGTGTATTTTTGATGCATAACACCACCTAAATTACTTTACTGGAAATATAAATTATACTTTTGAACTTTTAAAATTCTTTTTGTAATCATATTTGACTCATTAATTATTAATGTTTTTTAAAAACAAGGGACAAAAAGGTGCTTGCTGGGCAAAACGTACTATAAACGTGTTCAATTACCCAATCCACACTTATTGGCACCTCTAGTTATATCCATCTAACATTCTATGTTCTTTAAAGTTTAAACTCATTGCATGTCATTAATATACTACAACAATCACTTTAAGGAATCTTTCAATGGGAAAATATGTTATTTAGTGGTATTTATATGCATTATCTTTTTATACTTCTTGGGTATGCAGGTTTGCGGAAATCCAATGAAGATGCTGATGGTATTGTTTCCTTAACTAGAAAGCTGTGCAGCTTCATGCTCTTGGTTCCAGGTTATTCTTAACAGTCTTACTAATCTTGAAATAATTGTTCACTCAATTGTAGAGCCCTAATAATAAATAAATTGGACTAAACTTACTCAATTGTGTTTAGTATAGTCTAGAGGTTACTCAAGTGTAATGCATATCTCTATATGACCATTCTATATACACACAGTCAATATACATTACCTTTGTGATTCAACTTGGTATCAAAGCTAAGTTGCTCCTCAACCCTAGAAGATACAACCTACCATCCTAAACCCTAACCACTTAGGTTTCTTTTTTAATCTTGCCGTCACAGCGTCACTACAAGACTGATCCTCACAATATAACACCACCATGAGGCACGTCTTCAGCAGACGACCTCGCCGAAAATCGACCATCTTCCACTGCTGCACACGCCGCTATTGTATTTCGTTGGAAAGTTAATTTCCAACCACAACTCTCTAACGTCGCCTCGTTAGCTTGGTTTTAAAAAGCGCGCCTGAGGCGCGCCTAGGGGCGAGGCGACCTAAGGCGCAAGGGTCTGCGCTTTTGGTGACTTAAGGCGCATGTAAAATAAAAGCGCACCTGAGGCACGATTTTTTGGCAAAAAATTGGCTCGAGGAGCAGCTGAGGCGCGCGCTTTATGTATATGAGTCTTTTTTCTGCAACGAAATGTTGTACAACAGGCTTTTAAGGTTGTACATGTAGGTAATTTACATGTTAAAACATATTTAAAGCTTATTATAGTTAAATTTTGAGTAGGGGATGCTAAAAACCTATGATATATATAAAAAAATTATATAATCATTTTGCGCCCACGTACGAAAAGCTCACCGCTTTTGCGCTTGGCGCCTCGGTTTTAGACCCTGTCGCTTTTGTGTGCTTCTCGCTTTTTAAAACCAAGCTCGTTAGATCTTACCACTTGCACCACTATCTTTGTTGGTAAATTCCGACCATACCCGAGCTTTCAGATTTTTCGTCAAGCAAGGGCCAAAGAGTACTCCGCTCTTATTATAACGATGCGAGGTCTCTAGTTCCTTGTGTCCCTTAATGCCAGCGTTGTTGATTGTAAGTGGGTTTACATGTTAAAGCGGACATAACCGGTGTTATCATTCGAGATCTATCGCCAAAGGCTTTCGGCAACAACCGGACATAAATTTTCACGAGTCTTTCAACCCTGTTGTCAAATCGGCAACTATCTGGATAGTTCTCTCACTTGCGGTCAAGCGATGACACATTTTATATATTTTAATTTTGCTGGGAACACACTGTCACTATTGATGCCACTATTGAGAGGGTCGTTCAAAGAATTGGCAATGCTTTTCTAGTAAAAGACCTCAACCCCCTTAATTACCTTTTAGGTGTTGAAATTGTCCCCCAAGGTTTCATCACCATACTTTCTCAAATAAGTATATTCTGGAGCTTTTTGCAACATGCTGGTCTTTCAAACTCGAAGACATGCTGTTGGTGCTCTTCAACATGTTACTCTTTCTCGGCCAAATATCACCTTTGCGGTTAACAAAATGTGCCAATTCATGCATATCTTGTTAGAAAACCATTGATCCACAATTAAACGGATTTTACGCTATCTTCATGGAACTACTGACAATATTATGCTTGTTCGCCAAGCATATGGTTCAATGCTTTAAGCTTTCACGGACGCTCATTTCTAAAAGCCTTATCAAATGCTTGTGGGTTGTCCAGAGTCTCTCCACGCAAATTGCTATCTGTTTAGGTTCTAACCGTATCTCATGGACCGTCTGCAAGCAACACAATTTCTCGATCCTCTACCAAGTCTGAAAATAAAGCTCTTGTTGACTTAGTCAGTGAACTTACCCGACATCAAGTTCTTTGTAAACTTGGCGTTTGTGCACCTTCAACTCCTGTCCTATTGTGTGACAATCTAGGTGCAATGGCTAATCTCGTTTTCCATGCTCGTATAAAGCACGTGGAAGTTGATTTTCATTTTGTTAGAGAAAATGTTGGTCAGCGTGTACAATTTATATCCACAAATGACCATATGATGTCTCCACAAAGCCATTGCCAACTCCTAGATTTCAGAACCGCAAAAAATAATCGTTCTTTTTTTTGCATAGCTCTCTTTGTACAATCCAACCCACACGTTCTTCGTCCTCAGTTTGCGGGGTGTATTAGACTAAACATACTCAATTGTCTTTAACATCGTCTAGAGGGTACTCTATAAAATAGTAAACGATTTGAATCCTTCTTAGTTAACTCATGCCAAATTTCTTTGTTGAAGGTAATTTGGAACAAGGAGCTATGTACATTCCAAAGAGCATATTATCCTTGCTTGATTCACAATCATGGTTAGGCTTCCATCTCCCTATTTGATTATAAAATCACACATTTCTACTTGTTTCATAATTTATCACAATTTCATAGGATCACACCAAAACTAAGGATAAGGATCTTATGTTCACTTCTTTCATTATCCGCAACATTTGCTCAAAATGAGTTCCCATATCATGCAATTCATGAAGAGGTACTTCTGCAATCCTATTTACAGCTTATATAAATAAATGTACAATCAATTCCGTAACGGGTCAAAAAGGTAATTTTTGGTTCATGTTTGAATTGGGGACGTGAAATGTTTTTCTTCCCAAAATTTTAACTAGTTTGTCAAATATGACCTAAACTGTATTAATTTAATAATACTGTATTTTTTTTTGAATAAAATGATTTAGGAGGTTTTATTCTTAAATATACACTTTGGTCATTTCCAACGTATTTGACCAGCCCAACCCATTTGACCAGTTTCCTTTTAAGCTATTTCTGAAATGACACGAGCCTTAATTATTTTTTTTCCAGGTTATTGGCAATGATCGTCTATTTCTTGGGGATGCAACATATTCCCAAGAACTCAGGTCGTTATCTAGGGTTATTCTTGATAACATGGTTGATATAATTCCGCAAGAACCTTCACAGGTGATCAAATAAAAATTAACCTGCAATTACCAAAAATTCAACGTGTTTATCATGACACTAATAATCTTTCTCAGGTTACGCGAGGAAAATTGGCACTTGAAGCTTGCAACTGTATCACGTCGTTTTATAAAGTAAGTTGGATATGCTACATTATGTTTGTTCTTTTTTCTTTATAAAATTTTGACCAGCGCAAATAAAAAACAGTTTAAGAACTATTAATTCATTTTAAGAAATATTTATATTTGTCCAGGTGAATGATGAGATATCGTCTATATGCTCTAAGTTGATGGAAACGGCCATATCATGTCTTGGAGGTGGTGATAAATATTTGCAGTCAACTATTAATTTTGTGCATAAACATCAGTTGGGGGAGAATGATTATTAATATTACAGGGATCAAACCCAAAATGGAGCATTTTTTTTTATGTCTTTTGTTGAAAGTTTTTATTTAAAGACTTAACAAAATATTTACAGGTTAAATGTATTTTTTACACAAACTATAGGCATTACAAGTTTACCGGTTAATATTAATTCTAAGCCTACTTCAATGAAGCTTAAGTGATTAAGACTCAACTACTGGGCTTTGGTCTAGTGGTTATGGCGATGAAGACTCAACCTGCCCACGCAGGTTCGAGTCCGAGCCAACCCGGGTTTTAGTCCGGAGTGCGTTACGCTAGCGAGGTTTGCCCCGTGTAGCGGCGCAACTGTTGTCAAGTGGCAGCAGGCTCCATGGTTTCCCGGTGATAGCCTAAGCCTCTCGTTCTGAACCCGCGGGCCCGGTTCAGACAACGTAGTGGTCAGGTTGAGAGGTATGGATCTCCGATTTGGAGATGTGACTGCCAAAAATGAAAGTTACCTATAAAAAAAAAGTGATTAAGCTTAATACTCAATCATGTTACTTTTCGCAAATGGTATTTTAGTCATTTTACCCAAACTTAATAGGAAAATTAACGGAAGTTAGCCTTAATACTCAAACTCGTTATTAAATTATAACCATAAAACCCAAACATGTTACTTTAAACTCTAAATACCCAAACCTGTTACTTTTCGCAAACCACATGTACTATTTGTGTAATTAACTCTTAAATTTAGAATTAATTGCACAAATGATCATATCGAATGCATATATTATGGTTTTGATCACTAAGCTTCAGAAGGGACGATAAAAACTTGGATGAATTAGAAGAGGGCCATGTTCTTTGTGATAAACTCAAAAGAAACAAAAACTCGAACGTGTGTGGGTGTGTTGGACGAGTTCACGAATCAGGAGGGGGGGGGGGGGATCGATTCCAATAGGAATCAATAACTCAAATTAGAAATCAAGCCTACTTCAATGAAGCTTAAGTGATTAAGATGATTAAGAACCCATTTGGTGAACAATTACCAATCCAAGTCTCTTATTCTCGAGCTTTCATGGGTTTTAACCCAATTAGTGAATTTTTTTGTATCTTAAGTATGTTAAAGGTTACAATCATTGTAAATGATGATAAGAAACATTTAGAATCCATTGAATTCGATTATATGGTGAAAATAAGGAACTAGTGATTTGGGGTTTTCATGGTCTTATGAGCAAGACCTAATTTTGGAAAAATCATAGTAATTATGACATAAATAGTTCTAGAATCACAAACAATGTTTATAAATTGTTGGAATCTATTAATCATAAAAACATAGCCAAATTCAAAAAGCGGCTGTGTGTCGATAATTTTGACTAGGGGTGTGTATTGGTCGGTTTTTGTCCAAACCGTAACCATAACCGAACTTTCGGTTAACCGGACAATGATAACCGATCCGTTTCGGTTAAGACAGTTTTGGTTAATCGGCATTACATGTGGGTTCGGTTCGGTTATGGGTCGGTTAACCGTGAACTACATTCGAGCCAAATCTAACTTAACATGAGAACAAACTTTTTGTTTAAATCATTTAGCTAAAGAAAAAAAAACATTTTCTTACATGTAAATCACACAAAAACACACTTACTGTGTGTAAATTTGGATGAGCAGAAGTAAATAGTATTTAGAGTTTAAACTACAAGCATAAGTTTAAACTAGCTTAACATTCATGCAAAATAAAATAGTTGAAACATAAACCAACATCTATTTAATCTTGATAAATTATTATCAAATAGCACGAGTTTAAACTACAAGCAAATCACATAATACCATAGCATAATAAAGCCTCAACCCAAATAAAAAGTTCACTTGCTACTACTTACAGTGGAAGTTTATGTATATGTATAATCTGTTCGGTTCGGTTAATTCGGTTATGCCATACACCAAAACCAAAACCGAACCATAGTTTTTGGTTAATCGGTTATGGCTTAACCAAACCATCGGTTAATTTTTCAGTTCGGTTAATTCGGTTATTTGCTCACCACAAATTTAATTTTGACGTAATTTGACCTAAATTGGGATTTTGAGCAAAAGTGTATTTAATCACTGTTAGTTGCTGAATATTAACCAAGATCACTATTGGGATGAGTTTTTTTATAAAGATATGTGGTTAAAGGATCAAAATGGTGAAAAATGATGTTTTATGACAAGTTGGACATTAAATTTCAAAATGATAAATTGGCAAAGTATAAATGTCTAACGTTGGATTGAAATGATTACTTGTACCCATTTAAGTGTGTTTGAATTCTTAGAGGTGAAATTGAAAGTGATCAAATGTGAATTTTGCAAGTTTTGCATAAACGGGTGAAACAGGTTGAAGTAACAGGTCGAGAGGTCTAAATTCAAATCTAATAGTCCGGTTGAGGTTAAAAGATTTATATTCGTTTATGCTGTGTTCCCGGGTTTACTAAAGGGAAGAAAAGAAAAGAAATGATTCCTTTCCCTTCTTTTATTTTATTTCCAAATCTCTCCAATTTAGAAGGATGAAAATAAGTCATGCTTTCTCTTCATTTATCTCCATTTCCTTCCGTAAAAGTGAGTACACATAAAGAAAGTATACATGTGAGTATGTGATTTATACATGTTTCGTGCTTTATGTGAATAACTTGTGAAACTAGGATTATTTATATAAGAGTTAAAGTGCTTTTTACGTCCCTGTGGTTTAGGGCTAATTTCACTTTGAGTCCCTAATTCAAAATAATAGCACTGAGAGCCCCTGAACTTGTTTTTCACTTCAAATCAACGTCTCTCCATCCAAATTGGTTTAAATTTCAGTTAAATAAATGTGAAATGACTATTTTACTCTTAAAAAAAATAATTTGTTTGCAGTTTGAGTCCCCTACGTATATAAACCCCAAACGTATATAAACAACTCCTCAAAAAACGGACCATCACCGTCCCCATTCCCTCCCTCTAAAGTCCTGCCACCACCCCCTCAACCTCTACCACCAACCTGCACCACACTGAACAACCACCATCCTGCACCACCACACTGCATAACCACCATCCTGCACCACCACACTTCACAACCACACTACTACACCACCACCATCTAGCACCACCACACTGTACAATCACACTACCTGAACCTCCACCACCTGAATTGCACCAAATTGAACCAAATTCCACCAAACACACTACATTAATACCAAATTGCAGCAAACACATATAACCATGTTCAAAAGATTTACCTCCTAACACATACCTGAACTACCCTAACTACGATCATGTCCAAAAGATCAATATCTTACAATACGATTACCCTAACGACATCAATAGCTTACAAATACCATAACAATAGGATTTCAGGGTAAAAATAACAAAAAAAAAACCCCTGAAATCAGCCATCCACACCCATTTCTACTCCAGCGTATGACGGTTTATTTCACGTTCAACCCTGATGTTGAAGGTGATGTTGCTAAACCATTTCAAAACCACCCTAAGTTGCAAAGCAAGGTGGGTGATTGTCGCACTAAGAGTCACTCCGGATACAAACAAATTTCAAGTTCAAGTTCCTAAATTTCAAGTTCAAACCAAAAATATAAAGACAAATCTCGAGTTGAAGTTCCTAAATTTCAAGTTTAACATAAATTAACCATTACCTCTAACACGATCGGTGTCCACAGTAGCTTCTACAGAAATAGTGGTTACCATTTGTCGGGTCGATTGGGGGTTCGGTTGAGGGCGGTTGAGGGTTGCGATCGGTGGGGGTTGCAGTCAATTGAGGTTTGTGATTGGTCTGTGGGGGGAGCGGTTCCTTCGAATGTGGCCGGAGGTGATGTAGACGGAGGGAGGCGAAATGGTGGGGGAGCGGTGGGTTGAGGGTTGCGATAGATCGATCGGTAGAAATGGTAGGGGGAGCGGTGGGTTGAGGTGGCCGGCGAAGATGATGAAGACATATTGCAGGTCGCCGGAGGAATCGAGACGGAGGGAAAGAGGGAGTCGAATGGTTGGGGGGAGAAGATATATCTTCCCTTATAAGCTTGGGGATGCAAAGATTTTCCAAATAAAGATAACAAGGATGATTTTGTGGGTTTTGGTTTTAGGTTTGATAAAAGACGAGAATACCCCTAAAGTTAACGGATTTGACTAACTCTGTTAGTCAGATTAACCGACTTAGACTAAGAGGGACGTTGATTTGAAGTGAAAAATAAGTTAAGGGGCTCCTAGTGATATTATTTTGAATTAGGGACTCAAAGTGAAATTAGCCCTAAACCACAGGGACGTAAAAAACACTTAACTCTTTATATAATTATATGATTGAGATTCATATAGTTATGAGAAATGGTTTCAAGATAAATGAATCATGATAAAAGAGATCAAATTAAAGTGAATTTGCAAGTCAAAGACTTTCAAAACCAAAAGAGATAAACTTCGGTCATGAACCTTAAATTGAGATATTTGAATCTCAAAGGATTAACGAGTGTATAACATATATAAGACCAAGTTGTAGGAACTGTTCGCATAAAAATAAAATACTTTTATAGAATTTGATTACAATACAAAGGAAAGGAAATAAAGAAGTAAAATTACATTACTTTTACAATTGAAATAAACCAAAGTACAAGAAAGGAATACAAGCACAAGATGTTTTGGCTGATAATTCGCATTAGATACGGGTCCCTTGAACAAATTTCGAGTCTCCCAAGAGAACTCGTTTGTTTCCCAGGATATAACCGCTGAAACAGTGTGTACTGTCGGGAGGACCTAACACCTGAAACTATACCTTGAAGAAGAAGAAGAAATGATCAAGAACTTGTTGGAGAATTCTTTGTTGAGTGTTTGTGAATTGCAAGTCAATTCGGTGTGTAAAACAACTAAGGAGCCCTTAGTATTTAGTGAAACGTGAGTCGTAACAGCCCAAAGAATTCAAAACTGAAAAATAAATTTCATTGAACGTCTTCAATGCTATTTATTATGATTTTGAATACTGAGTTGAAACTGTCCAAGACTTCTGATTCAACAACTGGTAAAATGGAAACAACTCTACACTTGTGATTGTTGCGTCACTGGGAACGCGCATCGTTGGAATGTCTAGACGAGTCACGCGCCACGCCACACTTTACTTTGTGCGCCATCACTGATCCGAGCCAAACGACACTCACGCCTCGCGCCACATGCGCGTTTCACCGAGTTCACCGCGTCATGCGGTTCCACGGCAAGTCCGGTGACCATGTATTCATACCACGGTACGCTCCATGCCTCGCCCGCTGCGCCACCCACCTAAGTGGTACGCCACACGCCAGGTGACCCTCCACGCCAACCAACCCGGACGCTCCCACACGCACCACCCATGTTCCGGACCAACGCGTGCGTGCCACATTCTGCTCCGCGCGCCGTCACTGGTCTGTGCCACACGACACTCACGCCACATGCGCGCTGCACCGAGTCCGCTGCGCCATGCGGTTCTACAGCACCGCCACGCCTATGCGGGTCTACGCGACAAGGTATTTACGCCACGGTACGCGACATGTCTCGCCCGTTGCGCCACCCGCCTAAGTGGTACGCCACCATACGCGCCACCGCCACGCCAACAAACCCGGACGCTGCCACACCAACACCCATGTTCCGGACCACACGCACGCCTAAAAAAATACAAAGGCGGCTCTCAAGCGGCGCGAGAGTGCGAAGTGCGCCATTAAAGAGCCAAATTGCGCCCATCGCCCCAAGCCACGCGTGCGAGCACGAGTGCGAGTTAGCGCGGGTGGTATTTCACTTAAAATGGGTATACGTGAATAGATTGTTTCACAAGGGGTATTTTCTTGAAAGTGTTTTCACAAGAGGGGTTAGCAAGGGCGGTATTTTCACTTAAAAAAATGTGGCTCTACAAAAGCCAATTAAAAGACTTATTGCGTTATGCGGGAATTCTAAAGGCGACACCCGGTAACTGTCTAATAATCCAACTAGGGTCGTCCTTGAGATTTCATATCTCTTTGGGACTATTAAAAATCGGTCCATAATATAATTTTTTATACTTTCTAATGTATATTAGTAATTCATCTCAACCTCTTTTATTATTACGTTTATTGATATTTAACATATTTGATAAAGTGGTTTACATTTACTTTTACCAAACCATCTTTACATGAAACATTTTACATGATTAAAATGGTTATGTAGTTATTTATATTTTTAAAAATAATAAAAAGTTTATGACAGAAGGTTATTTAAAATTGTAAGCTCCAAATTAAATAAAAGCAATAAATAAAGTAATATGTAATCTAGTTGATTAAATAGTCTACAAGTAAATAAAATAAAATATCAAAATTAATGAAAAATTATTTAAAATTAAATCAGTAAGTAAAAAATAAAATAAATAAATAATGAATAGTAACAAGCCGTGGGTCGGTGCAGAGGAGTAGGTTGTAGTGCCGGTCTCTATAAAGAAGAAAAAATAAATAATAAAGTATTATGTTTTATTTTTTTTTAAAAGAAAGCATCAAAACATAACAACAACAACAATTAACCTTGAATGGTAATTAATCTCATCTTTCTTGCATTATTGTGACACTATATAGTTTAAGTTATGTCTTTGATCTTTGAATGACTCGAATTAAACTCTAGCATGAATATGCTATTATTTTACTCCCTAAATAATCTAATAAAATAACATAAAAAAATTAAAATTCATATATAATTGATTTATTAAAACATTAACAAAAAATGAAAACAAAAATAAAACTAATGAAGTTTGACTTTTACCACAATACCAATACCATATGACTCATTTTGATTCTTGAAAATTGACGGAGCGTTAGTAGCGGAAGAGGAGGTTCAGTGTGTTATCTACTTTCTTTGATGCTCACCGCTAGATTAAGAGAACGATAATAAAATATTAGGGTTTGGTACTTGGGCTCGTAATATAAAGTCGGATTTTCTTAAAAAGGCCCGTAAACTCAATAAAATATTGTTTAAATATATTGAGTCAACACTCCTCATCAATCATCACTCTTATTTATTCTTCCCTGCGTTCTCTCCAGTTTTTCTTAGAACACTCATTTTCGCGGGCTAGAAAATTCTGACGATGACAATTTCACTCTTCTTTCTTTTTTCCTTTTAACTATTTTACGTTTTACATGAGACGATTTAGATGGTCAAACTACAAAATAACTTCTCATGCTTTTTTGGGCACTGAGCAGTCGCCCACCTGACACACCTTTAGGGTCGGCCCTGAACCCACCATTGCTAAAGGTGGTATATTCTAACTTTTCATAAACCTTTCGGTAAATCATATTAAAACATTTCAAAGAATTTTTAACTACAAAATTCTAGAATTTTATTTGTTAGATAAAAATATGAGTTCGAGAGTGGGTGTGTATCAGAAAAGTTATCAGGTCTCGAGAAGGGCAGATTCTCAGAGACACTAGATGCCGCCACTGCTAAGGATGGTTTCTGATGTGTGAATTTATGTGATTATAAATATATAAACATATATTTGTTTTAGAAATGGTTTCACGCGATCAGGTTTTAAATTTATAAAATGATAAATACTCAAACTTAAAACACACAATAGGCAAATGTACGTATCGCAGAGTAATATAGTTTATGTATGAACCAAGTAGCGAACCAATGGACACGGTCGAGTTCTAATACTCAACTTTTGTTATCGTTTAGCCGGTTTAATTAGTGAGTGAACTTTGTGTGCTTGTGAAGCAGTAAAGTAAATGACAGAAAAGTAAATGACGGTAAAGTAAATAACAGAAAAGTAAAAATGTGCGTGAAGTGTGTAACAGAAATGTAAATAGTAGAATAGTAAATAGCAGGAAAGTAAATATCACGAGGATGCTCAGGTCATGATAGGTATTGCTTTGGGCTTCGAATACGTTTGGTATATGATAATGTTAAGTTGACTAATCCGGTGGTATGACTAATACAAATGTGTGAACGATACACCGCTAGAGCCTCATTCTTACAACATTTGGTTCACGAATTATGTTCTTGAATAATAAAATGGTAGGACTCCCAGTTAGGGACATCGTTACCCTCAACTCTTCGATACTATCTCCGAGTTGGTTATAAGACATCAAACTTAAATGATTATTTATTTTTATTAAAAGAGTGATTAGACTTTGTTCACTAGGAGATGGTGTAACAATGGGACCATGTATAAAGACGTACCGTTCCCAACGTGAGTTCACTGATTCTTGATCTCATAACAAGTTCGTATAAAGACGTACGACCTTATTAATATTAATTAAGCCTTGGCTTATCAAAATATACCTGTATAAAGACGTACAAGTTTTAAGAGAAGTTTGATTAAAAAGTTTTTACGGTCTTACGCTTTAAAATCAAGAACACTCACAAGTGTAAAGACAAATTTAGCTAATAATAAAAAGTCCACCTAGAAGGTGGTTTTAAGAGCAAATAATTAAAGACATAAACATACCACTAGATTAATATGTTAAACATTAACATACACCAAACTTCATCTTCACCCTAGCAATACAAAGAGTTTAGCCACGAATGGCCATACTAACTAGCATAACACTGAGTTTCGTAGGCTCCCCTATTGCGGACAAAGAGGAAGAGCCCCTCTACCATCTACTCTAACTACGAAATACTCTCTATGGATAGTGTATTGATGCTTCTTGAGGTGTGTGGAATGAAGAACCCAAGCCATATATTTATAGACCTCAAAATGAGCAATGCATGGCCGTGCAAACACCTCGGAAATCAAAAAGGTACACATGATAGGGTACTAGGAAGCTTGGGGAGCAAGTTGGGGCAATGCATGCCCGTGCATCCCCTCCCTGCTTCCCACTTTTGTCTTTTTGCTACTTGTTGACTTGTGTTGACCAATTTTGACTTCTTAGGGGGTTAAAGTTTGGGTATGCTTCTTCCAAAAGGCTTGATTTCTTGATGGTTTAGGCTGTTTTTGCTTTGTTTCTTTTGAAATACCGATTAACCTGTAATTATGAAATATTAACATTTTAAGTATCAATTGCAAGGCTTTTGTTCAATTAGTACTATAATATGGGGATTATTATGCATGCAAAACATGTATAAATTAGGGCATATCAGTTTCTCAAACTACAGAATAAAATCATCAAGTCTTCCACTGAGATATGTAGAATCCGAATTTTTAGGTGTTGAAACCGCCCTTAACAAGGGCGACAACCCCCTCTTGTGAAAACACCCCCTTGTAAAAAATCTCTCCATGCATACCTATTTTTTAAAAAAGATTCTCACATGAGTTACGATCTATCTATATCCCAAAACAAAACCCACAAGAAGACCGGATAGTTAAGCTGGTTGGGACTGCCAATTAATACGAAACATGTGAAAGAGAAGACAAACCCCAACTGTGGACTGTGGTAGATAAGTTGGCTTTGGAATTTACATATTCGACACCCCATCAGAACACGCATAAGGTAGAAATGGTCCAGGGGTGTGAGTTGCATGTGGAGCCTTCTCCTTATAGTTGTTTACATCTTCATACCTTCCATCAATAGTGCTTCTTTGAGCCATGTATCATGACCCAAATTTTGAGCCTAATGTTTCACTACATGGTGTTTCGCAACATTTCGAGGTTGTCAGTGGTGACACCTACTGCAAATTAGAGGACTTTTACCAACGGATATATTCACCTGTAATCAAGTGGAGAAAGCGAGAACCGAGTCGGTAATGATCCGTGGAGAAACCAGGCGTGGGTAAAGACATCACCTTTTATAAGAGAGTTGAAACATATTTGAGACATAACCTTTACAGCCGATCCATGCTCCCATCCACTTTTTGTGAGGTCTTTTGAGATATTTTGTTGTTTTAAGGAATGGGAGCGAAACATATAGTCATATAGCCATCTTTAAATGGCATCTAACTCGTCAATGTGGAACTAGCCCACTTGGTAGAGACTCTTGCCTCTTAGATGAGAGGTCCTGAGTTCAAACCCAAGCATGATGTAATTTAGGAGTAGGAGTAGGGTAGATTTGCCATTAAAAAAAAGTGGCATTTAACTTATATAATCTTACTAGCTTAAAACCCGTGTAGTACATACGAGGTGAAAAATACCAATACATAAAATTCTTAAATCTTTATATATATATTTTGCAAGTGTAAAAATGTATTACATATACTAAGGATAGAAAATAAAATTAAAAATATTTAAAAATTAATATATAATTGGGTTTCAAATACACGTTAATTATTATTTAATTTAATTTGACTTTCGTTTAAAATTTGATTGAAAATAAAAGTTACATAATTAGATTTTAAATTTCTTATAATAAGAGATAATTTAAAATAAATGTGTTTTATTAGAGAGGTGGGAGTGGAGGGCGGGTTCGCAGGCGGGTAGCAGCGGCTTGGCGGGTACACCACCGCATGGGTGGCAGGTAGAAGCGGGTAGATTGAACAGGTTAAAGAACTCGCTGAAACTTTGGTTGGAAGCCACTGAAACTTTAGATTTTGGATGGAGAAGGCATGCATGTTTGAAAGCTGTTGCTGAAACTATTTTTTTTCATTTATTTACAGGAGAATTTCAAAGAGATGTTATTTCAATTATTTCAAAGAGATAGAGAATTTCAATTATTTTATTATTTTATTTTAAGTAAAGTTGTTATGGCTAATCCTATAGTGTTTTTAAAAAAAAAATTTATTGTCTTTTTATTTATTATCTTTTTATTTATTGTTATGTATTTTTAATTAATTAATTAAATTTTTAGTTTTTAAATTTGATTATTAATTTATTTTAATTAAAAATAAAAATAAAAATAAGAGGGTTGGAGGGTACTTGGAGGGTACCACTCCCACCATAGAGGGTACTTTGGGAGGGTAGTTTGGCTAAGTGATGTGACATCTGCTAATTGATCTAATTTGGGAGGGTAGTTTGGTTGGGAATGTACCACTCCTACCTACCTTAGTATAATTAGTATTTTTTTAAAAATATATTATTATTAAAACATAGAAATATATTTAATAAGAGAGAGAGACGGGAAAATAATAATGAGAATGAATATGGATGTAACGAACCAAAATTCGGGTTTCGTTATAAATAAATAAATGTTCTAATAAATATTATGGTGAAAATAATATTGTAGAAATAAGTTGAAACAAGTGGGTTTCAAGTTAGTAATGAGGTTATATTAGTTTTTAACTAATTTTGGAATGAATATGGGTGAAATGGAAGTTGAGGAGCTAAAAGTGTAAAATGGCAAATCTGCCATATTTGACTAGTGAAAGTCAAAATTGGTCTTCATTTGGTGAAAAGGGTCGTTCATTTCAAGAGAGAAAAAGGAGAAAAGAGGAGTTGGAGCTAAATCGTGCAATTTAGCTTGAATTCGCGAAGGTTTTGGCTCACACAACACCTTCCTAACATCAAGTAAGTGATTATCTTCCTTTTGATTTCACCATTGATGTGCTCTTGGTGGGTTTTGGGTGAAATCTGAAATTTATGATGCATGTAGTTAATTAGTGTTAGATTGTTTATAATCTAGCTAAACTAAAGGTAAAGAATGATGATTAACATCCTAGAACTCTTTGATTTTGATTATGAGAAGTTAGGGTTCATATGGAGAAATTTGGGGGTGTTTCGATTATGATGATAGAATGTTGAATTAGTGATGATTAAGTGTTTATATGATGTTAGACACTTGAATGAACACCAAATTAACCTAATAATAATTATTGAATGAAAATTTGTGTTAAGGTAAGGATAATGAAACTCAAGTAGGTGAGTTTGGGGTGAAAGAGGGTGTTTGGATATGAGTATAACTCAAACGGGCCAATTTGGGTTGGAAATGAGAAATTGGGTTGTAAACCCAATTATAATGTGATGTATGGTTAGATTACTAAACTAGGTGTATATATTTAGGTAATCAAATTGCAAAACTTGAAGGTGGTGCGGGATCTTCTAACCCGAAAGGTAAGTGCTCTTTCACTTACTTAGTAATTGATGATAAATAGTGTTATATGCAATGTTGTATGCATAATGTGTTAAATTGCATAATGTGTTATGTGGTATGAATGTGCATAGAGGTGTCTGAGTAAGTGAATGAATGTAGTTATAGTTCAAATACTTTAATGGATGTGTGGATATGGAGTTATGGTCTAAGTACCATAATAGATATGTGGATATGGAGTTATGGTCTAAGTACTATAATGGATATGTGGATATGAAGTTATGATCTAAGAATCATAATGAAAATAAGGTTATGGCCTTTGTGCCATAATGGAAATGGAATTGTGTTGATTATGTATGATAAATGAAAAGAATGAAATTTGTAGCTGAAATGCAAGTGATATGTAGCCTAACGACACATTTGGGTGGAAACGGGTCAAATGTGTGAATGGATGAAAACAAGTAGTATTTACTTGTTTGATATGTTTTATTTTCATTACTAATAGTGTTATATGTGGTGTTATATAGGAAAAGCTCCGAGATAGTCAAGGTCAAGTTTATGGCAAACGTTGGATTCTCGTATACGCTTTTGGTGATTTCGGGTGAAATTAGATGTCCATCTAATGGATGTAAATTGATTACTTGAAAATGTATTTTGATGTTAAAATTGTGGTATGAATGTTTTTGGTCAAAACCCATGTGTTGGAAATTTTTGGGTGTCATGTTATATTGGTAAAAGTTGAAAAAATAGTTAAGTGTTGAAATCTGCAGGTCTGGAAACTCTCTGGAAATTTGGCGCCTCGCGGTACGCGAAGAACCGGGGAAGGTTCTCTCGCGGTACGCGTGGGACCTGTTTTCCGGCTTGGCTTTCTGAGGCTTCCCCGCGGTACGCGATGGGATGGAGCCTGGTCTCTCGCGGTACGCGAGGGACCTAAAAATAATAAAAAAATTATTGGGATGAATGATTCCGCGTGTGTAATTATTTATTATAGCTGGTGTTTTAAAATTAAGGGTGTTACAATGGAGACGACACGTAATATGAGAAAATATTTATTTATTATATAGTATAGATATAGATTTTATCATTATCAAAATACGCTTGTAGTATTTAGTCATGTATGGACAAACATATATAGTATATAATAAATAAAGGTTTTGGTGGGACACTTGTCATTCTCATATGCATCCAAAACCTTTTTTCGCCGCCTCTCTCTCCTATTATTTATATAAATTTCTTTAATTTTTGTTATAATTTTTTGTTTCTCGCATCTCTCTCCTATTAAATAATAATGATTTATATATTTCTTTGTATAAAACCTTTTTTATTTAAAAAATTAGGTTTGTTCATAAACGTTTAAAATTTGATTGAAAATAAAAGTTACATAATTAGATTTTAAATTTCTTATAATAAGGGATAATTTAAAATAAATGTGTTTTATTAGGGAGGTGGGAGTGGAGGGCGGGTTCGCAGGCGGGTACACCACCGCATGGGTGGCGAGTAGATTGAACGGGTTAATGAACTCGCTGAAACTTTGGATGAAAGCCGCTGAAACTTTGGATTTTGGATAGAGAAGGCATGCATGTTTGAAAGATGTTGCTGAAACTATTTTTTCACTTATTTACGGGAGAATTTCAAAGAGATATGTTATTTCAATTATTTCAAAGAGATAGAGAATTTCAATTATTTTATTTTAAGTAAAGTTGTTATATAATGTTTTTTAAAATTTTTTTTATTGTCTTTTTATTTATTATCTTTTTATTTATTGTTATGTATTTTTAATTAATTAATTAAAATTTTAGTTTTTAAATTTGATTATTAATTAAAAATAAAAATAAAAATAAGAGGGTTAGAGGGTACTTGGAGGGTACCACTCCCACCATGGAGGGTACTTTGAGAGGGTAATTTGACTAAGTGTTATGACATTTTCTAATTGGTTTAATTTGGGAGGATAGTTTTGTTGGGAAGATACCACTCCCACCTAGGCCCGTTGATTTTACCCGTACCCGATTAACCCGACCCGAACCAACTTCACCCGAACCGATTAAACCCGTACCCGAATAACCCGTAACCGATTAACCCGAAAACCGTTTAAACCGATTGTTATTCGGGTCGGGTTTCGGTTAGACTTTCAAGCATCAAAAACCCGATTAACCCGAACTGATTAACCCGAATAAACCGAACATTTATATATTCTACCATTTCTTTTCTCACCATCACCACCAACACTACCAAAATCCGCTTCTAAACTATGAGTTTAAAAAATCCACCACATAAACACGAATACTTTTATTTGAAGCTTTTAATATCTTGGAAATGTACTTATTTTTGTTTCACATACACGTTTATTTTATGTTTTTAAATTTGATTCATTTTTTTTCAACCATGTGTCCCTACCCGAAACCCGACCCGATTAAACCGAAAACCGAATAACCCGAACCCGATCTACCCGAATGTTATTCGGATCGGTTATCGGATAAATTTACACACACGGAAAAACCGATTAACCCGAACCGATCTACCCGAAACTCGATTAAATTACCCGAACAACACCCCTACTCCCACCTACCTTAGTATAATTAGTATTTTTTTTAAATATATTATTATTAAAACATAGAAATGTATTTAATAAGAGAGAGATGCGGGAAAAAAATAATAAGAATGAATATGGAGACGACACGGGACATGAGAAAATATTTATTTATTATATAGTATAGATATTGATTTTATCATTATCAAAATACAACATGTAGTATTTAGTCATGTATAGACAAACATATATACTATATAATAAATAAAGGTTTTGATTGGACACTTGTCATTCTCCTATGCATTCAAAACCTTTTTTTCCCGCCTCTATCTGCTATTAATTATATAAATTTTCTTTAATTGTTGTTATAATTTTTTGTTTCTCGCATCTCTCTTCTATTAAATAATAATGATTTCTATATTTCTTTTTATAAAACATTTTTTATTTAAAAAAATAGGTTTGTTCATAAAACACTTTTATAAATTGAACATTTCTTTCATTCTTTTTATAAAACATTTTAAAAAAATAACTATATAACGTTCATAAAATTTGTATTAAAAAACTATGTAATGTCATAAATATGTAATATCTAAATTTTTAATACTAAGTATATAACATTGCATTTATTAAAACCGTGTAATACACGGGGCTTCTAACTTAGTATACCAATATATTATTTCTCTTTGAGAAGATTCATGTAAATAACTAATTTTAGGATGGATCCTAGAAAAATCAATATATCTCAAATCTGTTTACACAAATTATACAATTTTCTCCTTTTCATTTTGTCTTTAATTGGATTTTTGTCAAAAGAAATTTTCTAAAATACTTTTCAAAAACAGATGTGTTATCTGAACATGATTTAAACATTTTTTTTAATCTCTTTGATCTTCTTGATCATATGCAAGGTCTACCATTTGTTCCATTTCTTATATAGTAGATGGAGTATCCATTTAGTCAGGTATATTATTATTATTAGTCTACCAAAGTTTGTATTTTTTTTTGCTATCAACTTTGTGTATTCAGCCGACTTAACATGTGTGGCCGGCTTATCGAGCCATTCAGTAGCGGTGTACTGTGCACAATCGTGGATAAACCGGCGTACTATGCACTTTTGGGGGACACGTGACGGCTTATAGTTTAACCACGTTACTGACATATTGTATCAACTCATGCCATGTATCAAGCTCCAAACCACAATTAAGTTAATGTTTATACATGAAACCAAAAAATTCATATTTATTTTGTTATTTTCTTATAAATTTATAAGAAAAATTGTTATGTTCAACATGGATTTATTTCTTTTTCATCTATTTTGATTTATATTTTTTTTTAACGGCTCTAAAAATTTTATTTGTTGTTTGGAGATTATGAGTTTGGTGTGTATTCAAATCATACAAAAGTGGAGTATAGGTCGTATAATTTAGGAGTAAAAAATTTGGTGTTAAAAAAATAATTTTTAAATAATTAAACAAGCTTGTGTTCTTCGTATCGCCCAATTTCACGTCAAGTCGGTCTAGGGTTTCATTAAAATTCGATCTCACTCGTACGTTCACAAATAATCGAGCTCTTTAGGGTTTCCAATCAACCAATTTGATCGCAGAAAGAATGAATATTGAAATCTATGGGAGGCATGCGCTTCTCTTCGACGATGACACCTCCGCAGCCTTCGTAAACTCCGACGACGCACTTGTTGAATGGAATTCTCTGTTAATCGATCGTTACGATGTCCGGCATCTCCTTTCCAGCCCTCCTCCTTCTCGGAGGCGGCGCAATCCACAAACATCGCACTCATCTTCCGCCGATGCGGACCTCGATTATGAACGATACCTGGATCTCCCTCCACCGTCCGAGGAAGAAGGTAACAACACTTTCTCCTTACATAAACGGTTGCATTTCATGTTTAAAAGTTATTATTGACCTATCTGCTTGTTTCGTATCGGTTGAACTTTTGTATATTCTACTGGAATTGTAAAATTGAGCTTATAGTGGTGGTTGTAACTTCTGGTGGATTGTTGGAGGATTATTAGTTTTGCTAGGGGGGTTGTTTTTTGTTTTCTGTTTATTTGCATTTTGATGAATTGGATGTTAAAGAGATTACCTCAGTACTTGAAGCTTAAATCACGCATAGGTTTTTGACATGAGTATTTGAATTAAATTGTTGCAATATGAGTTTTGTGATTCATATTATACTTCATTTAGTTAATGTTTAGATGCGCTGCTTTTTGATACGATAAGAAGCTTGTTATGAGTTTTTCTGAGATGAGGGGCTTTGTAATAGTAGGTACCGCGTGCAAAAGAGTTGGTTAACAGGATATTATAGTTCTAAAGAACTTGACAAATTCCATTTGAGATGATATAGAAACTATATGTACTCTGAAAAGCCTTGGGCTTTGGAACTTGGAAGCTGTTGGGATTTGGGATACAGTGCGAATATGTCAAAGCATCTAAAAGAATTTTATGATTTAATTGTAATAACATGTTAGAGGCTTTCATTACATCTTTTTGTATATTGCTTATATATTTTGTTAACAGTACTGTTTTGCTAGTGTTATAAAATCTGATACAACTGTTTCGTGGTATTCAGAAGAAGATGCAAAACCAGAACCTGTAGGTGGATTTAATGCTGTTCCTTTTTCTTATGGAAATGATGGGGATTCTAATAATCAAAATACTACCGAGACTGAACGAGAAGTCCCTAAATTTCATCCCCCCTTCCCTATACCTGACAGACTTGTTCAAAGCTTGGTAAGTTCAAATGCATCGGCTTTATGAACTTCATGGTCTTTATATTATTGTTTGTTTGTAACTGCTACTTAGATGAAGGTGACCATTGGATAATTCTCTAAGGTACATATGTTTTTTAAAAGCTTACCATGTCTAAGTTTACAGATGCTTGGAGCAGGAATCGAGTTGTGATGTAAGGTTGCCATTCACAGGCACCATGTTCTCTTTTGATATCATGTGCAAGGGTCCGTGCAGGTGGGGTTAGGATTATAAATTGTTTTATTAACGTAGCAAGGAAAAATCACCACACAACTTGAGAACGACACTGATATATTATACATCCTAAGTAATTTATATTATTTTATTATTTTTTTCTTACTTTTGTCATCTTATTATGCTTATTCGACATTTCCAGTAAAATTTCTATATATTGTTTATGCAAACTTGACTTTTCCCATGTGCTAAGAGGCGGTATTTCTTGTTTGCTATTCGTTTTTGTGTTTTTCTAGCCTCTCACGGAGAAAGTACATCAGATTATTGCAAGGACTGCTCTTTTTGTCAGTAAAAATGGAGGTCAATCAGAGATTATTTTGAGGGTAAAGCAAGGAGACAACCCGACGTTTGGATTCTTAATGCCAGACCACCACTTACATCCATATTTCAGGTTTCTGGTTGACAACCAGGATCTTTTACATTCAAAAGACAACGGGCAGCCTGAAACTGAGGAGAAAAATTCAAATACTGGAGCATTGTCTTTACTTGGTTCTGTATATGGCACTGGTGAGGATGATGATGTAACAGAGCATCTGTTATCATCTAAAGAATGTGTATCTGGGAACAGTGTGCATGTAGATGCTACCAATTCTCTTGCAGCAAGGGAAACTATGTTACCATCTGAAAAAGATGATCCTATTCTAAAAAGGAATTCTTTGTCAAATGCATTGAAAGCTGGAAAATCTAGTAGTATAAAAAAAGGCGAGTTTTCGGGTTCACTATCTTCTGTTCCGGAGAAGTCACGGGCTTCTTCTCTACCTCCAATTCCCAAAACTGAGCTCATGCTTGTGGACCCACCATCTGACATGAAACGGTTAGTTGAAAAGATAGTGGAATTCATCATCAAGAATGGGAGGCAGTTTGAGGCTGTACTTATGAAACAAGACCGCGGTCATGGAAGATTCCCTTTTTTAATCCCAGCTAATATATTCCATCCGTACTATCTGAAAGTTCTCCAGAAAGCCCAAGAGGTACTTTTTCTCAACTGTGATTATTTAATAATACTCTTGTTAATGTCTAATAACACTCTTTTTTCATAACCTTAAGCTGAAAGGCTTAGTTGGTTTGTGCATGATTATATAGTTTCTTAGCTCAAGTTGATTTACTTTGAAGTACTCCTTTCGGATGAAATTAGGATTAAGAGTGCTGTACCAAAAGCTTATTTGTATATTTTAAAAAATAACTAAATTGTCCATTCTGCTTATTTTTTTCTCAATAAAATAAGACAAAATTAAAATATGATTGTGTGGCTGTGTGCTATACTGTCCACTCTGATTCTATGGTATGTCCCCATTTAGGCGCAACAATGTGTTCTTATTCTCAACATTTTGGTTGTAATGATTGTTACACATTTTCATGGTCTTGATTTTATTATTATTATTATTATTATTATTATGTGGAGTTAAACTCATTTACTATATGGCTGATTGTTTGCTTGTTCCATCTTGTAGTCAAAATTAACCGTCAATAGTCTTTACAATGAGAAAGATGATTTCAAAGGACATATCTTAAACAAGAAAAAGGCTACCTCGAGGGAGAATGAGAATAATGTGATGGAATCTGATGACATACCACTTGATTCTGAAAGAAAAGAAAAGTTTAAGATGGTAATTAACAAGTCCAAAAAAGAAGGATCAGATCTGCCAGCTAAATCCACACAATCGCCACCTAGGGTCCATGTGGATGCTGATCAAGCAGCAGCCATTCTTCAAGCTGCTACCAGAGGCATTAAACCTTCAAATTTAGGATTTCTGTATGGGCAACCATCTAATGAAGTCGGTTCCTCTGAGTCAAATTTGACTCACGAGCAGAAACTAAAGGCTGAGAGGCTGAAACGGGCCAAGATGTTTGTGGCTCAGCTGAAAAGCGGAGCAGCTCCATCAAAAGCCGAACCCTCACGTGGCTTATCAGCTGAGCCACAAGCTGACAACTGCCTTGCAGCCAAAGAAACTGAGAAGAGCATGTCACGTTCAGATCTTAATACTTCAGATACTAAACTAAAATCAGAAAACGAGCATTTGAATGAGGAGAAACGAGCAATGAGAAAATACCGAACTCGTTCTCTCAGAGACAAAAAAGATGATGACGATGACGGTGATGATGATGAGAGAGAAAGAAAAGGGTCACATAGACACAAAAAAGACGATGATGATGGCGATGATGAGAGAGAGAGAAAAAGGTCACATAGACACTATACGAAGAAACATCGATCTCGTGATCGTTTAGTTGAAGACGAGAGAGAAGAAAAGTATGTAGATGAGAGAGATTATAAACGTGCAAAAAGAAGACACCGATCTCATCATTCTTCCCATAAACATGATGACATGGACAAAATCACTGAAGAAAAGGATCAGAAGTATTCAAAGAAGAAACATCGATCTTCTAGTTCTTATGAAGATGATGAACAAGAAAGTGAACATGAATATTCTAGAAAGAAACATCGATCACATCATTCTTCACATGACGAGGTTGACAGTGACGATAAATATTCTAGGAAAAAGCAAAAACATAGATCTCACAGATCTTCTCACAGGCATAAGCATAGGAAGAGTCACTCTTCTAGCCATAAAGAGAAGCTTGATGTGTCTTCAGAAGAGGAGTCGAAGGACCAGAATAAGGCAGATAAGAATGTTAAGGGACCAAACTCGGAACGAGAGGAACTTGAAGACGGGGAGGTATCGGGTTCGTCAAAAGGGGGACCTTTGGCTGATAGGGGGGCTAGTAGAGAACCTTCGGTTGATGTATCAAGTTCTTTTCAAGATCCGAGGCCACTGACTCAGCCATCCGGGACAACTGAGGTTTCTGATGATCTCAGGGCAAAAATCAGAGCAATGCTGATGTCAACAATGTAAGTCCTAAACTTTGGTTGTTAGTTGCTTCATAATTAGTTACAAATTGTTTTGTATGTAGATTAAAATGATTGTTGCTCTAGATTGTAATGAAGACATATTTGAAATTTTACCTCCAAAGAATTAGACATCCAAGTGGATGTATCTGGCAAATCTTTATTTGAATATTTCAAATCCTAGATCCTGCCAACTATTCCTTAATCCTTTTTGTACCTAGGTTGTCAAAGGCGCAAGGCGTTATCGAGGCGCAAAGGACACGCCTGCCCGAGACAAGGGCAATAATAATTTTTTTTTGTAGTAGGTATAGAAAATTAATACTACTCCCCAAATATAATTTGAACCTAATATAATTAGCAACTAAAATCAGCAAGCTAATATCAAAACTCTAAATAACGGTTTAAAATCATCACAATAATAAAAAATCTAATATATAACTAGTTGTAACTTGTATTATATATCAAGTCTAACCAATTAATTAAGCCCAAACAAGAAAATGTGGTCTAAACAAGAAGAAACAGCCCACAACACAAAGAAAAGCCTAAAACAAAAAAAATAAAAGAATAAAGCCCAAACCCAACTTTACAGGGCATAGGTAGTTAGCCAGCCATTGCAATGATAGAAGAAGACAGGGCGTCGGTAGTTGGCAGCCGTTGCAATGAAAGAGGAAAGAAGAAAGAAGACGGCGTCGGTAAGCAGCCAATCGCTTCGCCTCACTTGCGCCTGGGCAGAGACACGCCTCCCATGCGCATTTTGAGAATTCACGCCTTTTTTGTACCTCAGGCACAACCTCGTCTTGCCTAATCACTCGTTTTTGACTGCATAAGCTTGTATCGCAGTTGTAGTCACCCGTCTGAAAAGTGAACCTTGGGTTGGTGCTAAAATTGCTACACATGTAGGTTTGGCATTCACCCACCCTTGCTCGTGTGGATTTTTTCCTGCATATGTTATGGATACGTGTACACACGTATATCCGTAAGTTTGTTTTTCCATTGTTTATCTTGAGTGCCACTTTGTCATCCAAACATGAACTCGCTTGAGGTTAGGTTGAGTTTTGCTCGAGTCAGACGCGTGTGTGTATGCGTTTCTTTTAGTCGTCATTCTATCATTTTCTGACTCGTATCAACAAAAGCTGCTACTAGTGTAGGCATTCGTTTTTGTTTCATTATAACATTTTTCTCCATTGTGTCAACAATAGCAGCAAACTGTCTTTATCCCAAGCCAGTTGGATTTTATTAAAAAACAAAACAAAACCAAACCAAACGGTAAGACGGGGTATTCTAGTCTTTTCGTCAAATTGGAACGAAACTCATTATTGCATCAGGTTAGAAAACGACGTTGGCATGAGAAATTGGTAACCCGATGATGGTGAAAGTTAACAAAACGTCATAAGTAGAGAAAGTGTAACAATACCGTCGTTATAAATTTCTTTGAACTGGTCGACTACTTCCATTTCTTGCTGATTGACCCACATTGATAATTGAAAGAAAACGATATTTTGTTTAGAGTCAAGGACCTGATTTTGATCTGAAAGCTCCTTTTAAACTACTCATGTTGACATATATATGAATTACAAAACTTGTCTTGTCCTAGTCTCTTAGGAAGTACAAGTTGCAAAAGTGTTTTTTTTACCGATACGTGCGACATATGCCTTTATGATAACAATTTAATGCAACATACTCGCAACTGTTTTACATTTAACACGGCAAATTGCGCGCTAAATAGTTGAAATAAAGTATGTTACACACATATGCATATGTATATCAACATTTAACACGGTAAATTGCGTGTTAAATAGTTGAAATGAAGTATGTTACACACATATGCATATGTATATCAGCATACGTATGTATGTGTGTAAAAAAGAATGGTACGTTACATTTTCTTGCAGTTTGCTCTTTGAATTATATCCTGTTCGCACGAGTTCTTACTTCTTAGCCTAGAATTACTGGTTTCAAAGACTCGGACAAGGACTAGTTAGCATGCTCGTAATTTCTTATAGTTGAAATTGGATATCTTAATCATGTGCTAGGCATATGATTAGAGACTTAGAGTCGAAGCGCGTTTTTGTTTTAGTTGTTATACTACTTCTCAGCATTTTGTATCAAATGCCTGTTAGCGTGTCCGTGTGGTGTATAACTGTATAAGGATGGCAATTCCTTATACGTCACAAATATAATCAGGTTTTGGGTTTTCATATCTAAAACAGATCGTGTTCGTATTGACTTGTTAACCCGTTTAATTAAATTGGTTGACATGTCAACCCTTTTACGACCCGCTTACCCCATTTATTACAACCCACCAACCCGTTTAATACGTTTACAACTTAATTACAATCCATTTATAACATGTCAATTCGATTACAACCCACTGTTTGACTCGTTTAGATAAATGAGTTAAATAGGTAGCGTTTGTGTTACATGATTCCAAGCGTGTCTAGGTTAGGGTTGATGTCTCCGACACAAATAAACAGATGTGTCATGTACTCATGTTGGGTTCATTGATTCAACCCGTGAACCTGACATGATTTCCAACCCTAAGCATTAATCAAACTGAATGTTAGGGTGTTTGGATACCGGAATATAGGTCAAAAGTCTTCATACCCCCATTATTTTCTTCTTGTGATCTTCAAATTTCAAAGCATGTAGACCTAACCACATTGAATATACACGCTTTGGTGCCACTTAAGTACGTGTAAGAATCGTGTTAGCAGAATCTTAGTCAAAGGTCAACTCTCTTTCTTTTTAATCTGTTTTGGCCTTTCGGGTTATCTTGATTATGATTGCAATAAAATAAGGATTACCTTGTCAAACCAAATAGTCAAGTGGTACTAGTAACCAGAAATTGCTCAGGAACCTAACTAAGATTCCCATCACATTCGGGTCTATAAACTATTAGGGTTGGAAATCATTGAAAACGGGCCGGGGAGTCATGTAAAAATATGTAGTCAAGATCGGTTATTTACTTATTGCTTCTTTTTAATAAAAGCAACTTAAAACTAGTTATTTTAATGGGCTATGAGCCGGGCTTAAAATGAGCATGAACCTGAGCTTTATATACCGAGTTTGACTACGTTTGTTATGTAAATATAATAGTTTTTATTTTATTTTATTATACTGTTTTGAATAACTTGTTTTAAGTTGCTTTTATTAAAAAAAAAAAGAAATGATAAGTAAATAACTGATTTTGAAGAAACAATCTCAAACACCCTTAAATTATTATGTTTTTAAAAGTATCTTGCTTAACACGGTGATGTTTGACCGGATATTATACCTTCATGATCATCAAAGAAAATGACTAAACAACATTCAATAATAATTTTTCCAACATTTTGTAAGAACGGTTCAAGAAACTACATCCAAGTTGGTGAGACTCTTGTTACTTCAGTTTTGGTACATTATATTAAATCGGAGCTCGTCTGTCGTTATCAGGGTCAGCTCAATCTGTTCTCGAGTCTAAAATGAATATTAAAATTAGGGCATTTTCGTTATAAATACGATCATTTTGCTTACAATTCGGATAATGACCTATTATCATTACTGGATTTAACATGAGAATAAACCGTGAAAAAAAACGTCGCACCATGATCACCATGTTTTACAACAAGATAATATTTGTATTGACCAATTATCGAGAACAATTAGCACAAGTGAAATAAAGAAAAATGAAATCAAGTGAAAGTTTGAAATTTTTTAGGTTCTTAACTGAACATGTAGTAGTACTAGATCTTGATGTTTATAGATCTTGATGTTTATAAACACATGAGGAAGTTGTCATAACAATTTTTTTTTAAAATTTATAATTTTTTTATTAGAACGGCTTTTAAATGTGTTTATATGTAAAAAGTTCTGAAGAAATTACGTAAAAAATTGTTTTTTATGAGTTATTCACATATGAAACAAATGGTTTTCCGGTTCCCCATTTTTTTTTGGATCCTCAAAGAATCTTCACTTATACATACATACATATATATATATATATATATATATATATATATATATATATATATATATATATATATATACTAGGTCAAAATCCCGTGTATTATAGGGGTTGATAAAATGTAATATTATATACTTAGTAATAAAAAAATTTGTATTTTAAAAAACCCGTGTATTACACGGGTTAATAAAATGTAATGTTATGTACGTATTAGTAAAAAGTTTATATCTTTAAAAGCCCATATATTACAGGGTTTGAATACATTAATTTCTATTTATTATAATTTGACTTACATCACTATTTAGTTAAAAACAAAAGTTACATAATTAAATTTCAAAGTTTCTTAAAATAAATGTGTTTTATTAGTATAATTAATATTTTTCTTTAAATATAAATCATTATAAAAAAAGAGAGGCGTATTTAATAAGATAGAGAGGCGAGAAAAAAATGAGGAGAAGAGATGTGGACGCGACACGTGGCATGAATGATTTTTATTTATTATATAGTATAGATATAGATTAATATTTTCTTTAAAAATATATTATTATTAAAAGATAGAGATGCGGGAGAAAAATGATGAGAATGAATATGGAGGTGACACGTGACATGAAAAACTTTTATTTATTAAATAAATATAGATATAATTTTAATAAAGAATCTGTGTTTTATAAGTTAACTTTTAACTTACAAATTTTGAAATTGAATTAAACTGAATTTAGTTTGGAATCAAACCTTAGATTTTCATATAATTAGTTTCGAAGAAGAAAAAACTCACTATTTGAAATATAAAGATTAATATTAATTAGATTTTTTTTTGAATGGCAACACCTAGATATTCTAGAATAATTGGGTTTCCCCGGGGCAACACCTAGAACATCGAGGGCAGCCCACCCCAGGAGGAACCCCCAACTGGGTAAACCCCCTGACCTGGCCACAGACCCCCTTTTTTGCTGTGACCCGGATTCGAACTCAAGACCTCTACTATGAGAAGTGTTGGGGCTATCATTGCACCAAATGACCAACGGTGTTATTAATTAGATATAGATACTAAATGGAAATGTGAAGTGAAAATGGTTATTTGAGACCAATGACGAAAGTTGATGAAAACAAAGAGTTGCTAAAGAGTTCAAGATGGGATTAATTTCACTTCTTAAAATGAATACTTAGAAGGGCAAATTTAAAGTTAAAGCATTAAACTTTAAATTCTTTTTAAATAATCCCATCTAAAATCTATATAGGATCTTTTTAAAGAAAAACCATTAAGCTTAAATGTGTAACGGGTCAACATGTTTATTAAATGGGACATGTTCGGGTTTACCTATTTACTAAACCGGACATGTTCGGGTTGTCCTGCTTATTTAAATGGATCTTATTCAAGATAAATTGTTTAATAAACAGTTTATATTAGCCAATATAAAAACTTATTATTTTCGCATCATATATTTTGTTATGTTAGGAATTGACGCCCGGTCGTCTTATTAAATTATATAGAGTATTGTTAGAAGGATATATTGTTTTTATTTTTATAAATTTTTGTTATATTCATAGAACAAAACAAAAACTCATAATGTATAAGAAAAATAAAATATTAAATTGTCATACACAAGGTAACTTCAAAACGTGGATACCTCTTATCCGGAGTAGTTCAAATGTAATCCACTAATATGGAAAAAAAAACAAAGGCACAAAATTGTCAATTGTCAATTGTCGTGTGTGTGGGGCCTGGCGAGTAGCTAGTCAAATCGTTGACTCTTTGCTGTATCTCACGTGGATGCAGGTGGCCGGTCAACTACGCTTTAACTCCGGTCTAAGATTAGGCCTGCTTCATATGGAACCGGTCAAGCCCCTCTAGCTTCTCTCAAAAAAATTCTTTTAACAAGTATGGATTTAAAGAACTAAAAAGAGGCAAAAATAAAAATGACTGTATAGAAAATAGATCGTTAGGTTACTTTTTTTTTGATAGGTAACTTTCATTTTTGGCAGTCACATCTCCAAATCGGAGATCCATACCTCTCAACCTGACCACTACATTGTCTGAACCGGGCCCGCGGGTTCAGAACGAGAGGCTTAGTCTATCACCGGGAAACCATGGAGCCTGCTGCCACTTGACAACAGTTGCGCCGCTACACGGGGCAAACCCCGCTAGCGTAACGCACTCCGGACTAAAACCCGGGTTGGCTCGGACTCGAACCTGCGTGGGTAGGTTGAGTCTTCATCGCCATAACCACTAGACCAAAGCCCACTAGTTAGATCGTTAGGTTACTTGGTGTAGCATATTAAGCTTTAAATAACTAGACAAGGTGGCATGGTGGTAGGATGCTTGGGCTCTTCAAAGGAGGCCCGAGTTCGATCCTCTCCCGGGTACACTTTGGGTGGTCAGCCCACGACGATGATCGGGGAATGCCAGGAGAAGCTATTGCTACATTTTTAGTTCAAAAACTCCTATACAATCAGACCAAAGTCTTATCCATTTGTAGATGGAGGTTCAATAGAAGTTAAGTCTAGAGGGAAATTATGAGCATTACGTTCATGCATAACTTCAATACCAAGGTTAGCACGGTTAATGATATCAGCCCAAGTGTTAATTACACGGCCTTGACTATCAACTATCGATTGGTTGAAATTGAAACCATTTAGGTTGAAAGCCATAGTACTGATACCTAAAGCAGTGAACCAGATACCTACTACACGCCAAGCAACTAGGAAGAAATGTAAAGAACGAGAGTTGTTGAAACTAGCATATTGGAAGGTCAATCGGCCAAAACAACCATGAGCGGCTACGGTATTATAAGTTTCTTCTTCTTGACCGAATCTGTAACCTTCATTAGCAGATTCATTTTCTGTGGTTTCCCTGATCAAACTAGAGGTTGCCAATGAACCATGCATAACACTAAATAGGGAGCCGTCGAATACACCAGCTATGCCTAGCATGTGAAATGGGTGCATAAGGATGTTGTGCTCAGCCTGGAATATAATCGTGAAGTTGAAAGTACCAGAAATTCCTACTCGTCTTTGCTCAATAGATACAAAACACCCACGCTTTAGCACCCGGTGCAACAACTCCGGGGGATGATTTAGTAGCAGTGGACGGCAAGGTAGCTTTGTTACCTATTCCATTAGGAACCGCAGAGTTTTTGGTACATCACATTCATGCATTTACGATTCATGTGACGGTATTGATACTTCTGAAATGTGTTCTATTTGCTCGCAGCTTCTGTTTGATACCGGATAAAGCAAATCTTGGGTTTCGTTTTCCTTGTGATAGGCCTGTAAGGGGGGGGGGGGGACATGCCAAGCATCAGCCTGGGACCATGTTTTCTTAAGACTATTCTGGATGTACAACGCAATTTCAGTAGTCATATTTCACTTCAGTTGGAAAATGCAGTAAGATGTTTGGGGCAGTATAAGCGATCAAGGAGTAGTAACTCATATCACGGGAGGAAACTTTACGCAAAGTTCTATTACTATTAATGGGTGGCTCCGCGATTTCTTATGGGCATAGGCATCCCAGGTAATTCAGTCTTATGGTTCTTCATTATCCGCATGTGGCCTTTTTTTTCCTAGGTGCTCATTTTGTATGGGGGTTTTAGTTTAATGTTTTTATTTAGTGGACGTGGTTATTGGCAAGAACTTATTGAATCCATCGTTTAAGCTCATAATAAATTAAAAGTTGCTCTTGCTACCCAACTGAGAGCCTTAAGCATTGTACAAGGACGTGCTGTAGAAGTAACCCATTACCTTCTGGGTGGAATTGCCACAACATGGGCGTTCTTCTTAGCAAGATTATTGCAGTAGGATAATGGCTAGGAGGATTTGAAAGGCATTATGGCATTAAGATTTCCAACCAAGGCTTAGCTCAGGACCCCACTACTCGTCGTATTTGGTTTGATATTGCTACCGTGCATGACTTTGAGAGTCATGATGATATTACCGAGGAATGTCTTTATCAGAATATTTTTGCTTCTCACTTCGGTCAATTTCCAATAATTTTTCTGTGGACTTTCGAAAATCTCTTTCATGTAGTTTGGCAAAGAAATTTTGAGTCATGGGTAAATGACCCTTTACATGTAAGACCTAGTTTTGTGATACAAAAACCTACATGCCATAAATATTGTAATAAAAGATATATTCTTAGATGAATATATAGATACCGACTCTATTACATGGTCACAAAAGAAAAAAAAGGATACAACTATGCCGTATTATGATATGTATAGTAATGGGGGAATATGGGACAAAATATAAAATCCAATTGGTTTCAGACTTGGTACAACCCAAGGTAGGGGTGAGCAAACCTTAGCCGTTAACCGAAATTAACCGATAACTGAACCTGTCACCGAACCAAATTAACCGATAATCGAAATTAACCGACGGTTATGGTTAAAGTTCTTTGATTAACCGATCAATCAATTATGGTTATGGTTAAGGGTGTCCCATAACCACACGTTAACCGAACCGAACCGATACAACCTTATGCATAAGATATATGCACAAAATATAAATGTTTTTTCCTATTGTTATGGTTATGACTAAATGTGCACAAAATATATATGCATAAATTTTTATAGTCCATTTTCAAATAAATTTGTAGATAACTAATGCATTAATTATGAATTTATGACTAAAAAAATAATATTACTAACATAATCCAAGGTCTTTTACTAAAAAAATGTGATTCGTTATTACGGAACGAAAATAGGTTAACCGACCAAACGGTCATGGTTATGGAAAAGGGCATAACCGACCAAACGGTTATGGTTATGGAAAAGGCCAAAAGTCCCAAAGGTCCTTAATGAAAAAAGCACGGAGACATGTCTAATGAAAGTTTTTGTGCTCTCCCCCATGAACGGAAAGATGGATTTACCAAAGGTCCTTAATGGGAAAAAGCAAACACCGGGGGTATGCTACACAAGAGCTAATCGAGTGCCAAGTGCGAGCGCCGAGTAGCATGAAATAAAGAGATGATCACTGGTCTCATCAAACTCACCACAAATCGAGCACAAAGTGGAAACCACGGGGACAAGTCTACTAGATAGCGTAACTAGTGTCAGAATGCAATCCAAATCCACTCTCCAACCAAAAATGTTTACCTTGATAGGAATCTAATGGCACCATATAAATTTAGAGTAATTGGTGGCAACACCAAAACAATCAATCTTCTTCTTAAGATGGCGAACCAAGAAAGTGTCTCTACCTCCATCCGGGCCACACCATTCTCAACGATCAGGATCATCAACATAATTGTAATGCCATAAAGTAACTCCAAACATGAAAAAAGTTCCTCCAATTCAATCACAGAAGAAAGGTTATTGGACCAATTCCAGGAGAGGGAGGTAAGTTGATCATTGAACGCTAAACGATCGAAAACAAAACACCCCTTAGCAGCTTCAAGAAGAAATAGGTTAGGAAATCGAGTATACAAAGGTATATCCTCTAACCAAAAATCGGGGCAGAAATAAATAGAATTACCATTACCAAGCACACTAAACATCCTCTTATCAATACTCACATTAAATTATATATATAGATTAATTTATTTTATATATTATATTAAAGCCATATAGTGATCATGCATACATACAAATTTAGCCTAGGGTTATGGTTGTTCCTTAAAAGACACATGTACCTTGACGCACCATCTTACCTCACTTGCTCCTTTTTTTTAATCTTTATATTCCAAACCTCACTTCTTTTCCCATTTGGTTACATTTCTTCTTAATGCATTGCACTTCGAATCGTAGACTTTGAAACTTCAATTCCCTATCTCTCTCTCTCTCTCTAAATATATTTATATGATCACAGATTAGAGTTACTTATATCTTCAATTCACAGTCGTTAATGGAAGCAAGATGTGAGAATATGGTTCTTAATTCATTGGATGGTCACAAGTTTGCAGTCAATCCCCATGAAAATGGACCTTCATTGATCAACGAGATGGATTTCTTCTCAAGAAACACTACTATGAATCCACTGACTGTTCATGTCAAAGAAAAACAACAAGATGGGGTTCATCAAGAACTTCAACTTAACTTAAATGTAAGCTAATTTACCCTTTCAATTCATTGGTTTTTGTTCAGAATCTGAGTCTGCAACCTCACGGATAAGAACGATGAATCCATTAAAACTGTTTTATATATGTGTTTATGCAGGTAGGTTCCAATCATACTGCAACAAAAAGAACAGGTTGCAATGATGGATCTTCACATACAAATAGCCAATCTGCTCACAAGGTATATATCTACACACCATTAAGGTCTCCTTAAAGAAACCCTAACTTTGTTCTTTCATAAAACACAAAAGTTAAGTTGAAAGTATCACCCCATGAATGCTGTTTATATTTGGATGAATTAGTTTCTTATTTTTCTGCAATTTCTTTGCAAATCAATCATTATATATAGAGGGAATTTTCATTGTTACAACATAATCAATTTCGATTTTAAGCGGAGAACTACGACAACAAACATACACATATATATTTATTACATCTTTTACAGGTGTTTATAACGGTTACTGTGGTTTTATACTTAAATTTGATTATGTATTGAACGGGATGTAGATATATAAATAGGAGAAGACATCATAATATGTTGGAATAAATAAGAGACTATAGATGATCTTGAATTGTTATTTAATTTTCAAGAACTTCATCTTTACTATTCTTTATATTTAAAACAAATATAGTGATATTAGTCTATCTTGAAGTTGGCTATATTACAGGCCGAATTGGAAAACATGAAGAGAGAAAACGAAGGCTTACGATCAATGGTTACTCAAGTTAAGGAAAAGTACATTTATTTACAAAGGCATATTGAAGAAAATATCATACCTCATGAAAATATAAATAGTGTTAAGGTGAATTATAGATGTATTTCATTTCTTGATTATGGTTTGTGATCTTAATTAGAAAAGAATCATTTAAAATGGATTGATTTATTTCAAAACAGATGATTAATGCGGTCAAAGAAGATACAAAACAAAGCGTATTGGTTCCTTTGGAATTCAAGAATGATTCAAGAGTCGATAGTCTGGATAACATCGATGTTAAGTTTGATTCGACTAAAGATATTGGTGACCGAGGAGCAGTTGAAACATCGATGAGAAGGGCTCGTGTGGCTGTTCGAGCTCAGTCCGAAGCATCCATGGTTAGTACTTCTATTTATTTTAGTATTTGTATATCTAAAAATCATTGTAATCGTGGATATATACTACTAGAAAATTATCCATCGGTAATTACCGACGAATCAGTGATTTCTGTATTAGTTTGTTTACTATTTAAAATAAAAAATAAGTTACTAAAAGGACAGAAAGAATGTAGAAATTTGCAAGATGGCTGTACAAGTCTACCAACTAAGTTTGACCAACATACCAACAAATTGTCAAACTTAGAGTCGTGGACTTCACTGATCCGCATGTAAACCAATGTTTTATTTTTCTAAAACATTTTTATATAACAACTTTAAATAAAAATATATATTTCAATTCGTTATTTAATACTTCATTAATAATTCGGACTTTGAAGGACTACACATGCGATACAAGAAACTAAAATCTTATATTTGTAATATTTTTTTACTTTATAAATTAAAGTCACTTGTGTTGATTTTATACAGAAATTATGTTTACAATTGATGCAAAATAATAATAAATAAAAGAAATACACCAAGAAACCCTAATAATAAATATGAATTTATAGATTTCAGATGGTTGCCAATGGAGAAAATACGGGCAAAAAATGGCGAAAGGGAACCCATGTCCTCGAGCTTATTACCGTTGCACAATGGGTGTAGGTTGTCCGGTCCGCAAACAAGTATGTTCACTTTCTTCTTAATTTTCTATCATTTTATTCTCTAGTGTCAACTTTATAAATGAAAAAATATTTTAAAAAATGACGAAAAGAACAAGGCATGATACAAGGGCTGGATCGCCAGCTTCGAACAAGAAAATTTAAACATATAGCTGTAAGATCGCTGTTCCAGTTAGTGTTTCAGTCGAATTCGATCGAAGAAGATCCGAATCTTCGATCGAATTCGACTGAAACAATAACTTGAACTGAAACATCAATCTTAATTTGACCTCGTGGATATTAAAGAAAGGAGGAGGTCAATAAAAAAAAAGATTTTGTTGGCAATACAGTTGGACATTTGATTAATTAACATCTCTTTTTTTGATTGATCTTCTCCTTTCTTTAATATCCAGGAGGTTAAATTAAGATTGTTGTTTCAGTTTCAGTTAGTGTTTTAGTTGAATTCGATCGAAAATTATTTCTTTACCAGAGGTTAAAATACAGTAACATAAATAATGCGAGAACTTGAAATACCAATCTAAACTATTCATTTATTACTAAAATTAAATGAAAAATGTATAACTATAAATAAATGATTAAATGATTTCTCTATCTAATTAGTTTTTTTCTACTTTTTTCTCTTCTTTTCCTTATAAAAAAAACTTTATAATATATTAATACACCTAAATTATCTAAACATATGTATATATCAATTCAAAGTACATCATATAATAATAAATATTTTAATAATAATGTTAGAATCTTAGAATATCAAGATTCCATTCTTACATTTATCAGATTAAAGCCCCTATATCTTCATACATAGAAATATAGAATTTTAAAAATAAATCATTTTAACAAATTTCTAAGTGAAGTTTGAAACCTGTATATAACTATTTTTACTTTTAAGTTAAGCAAATATGCCTAAAGAAAATACACAGAATCAGTTAATTATGTAATGAGATTTGGACACATGGTAAAATAGAAAAAAAAATAGTAAAATTGGTATGCGTGTATGTATGTATATATGCACTACATCTCATGTACGATCAGTTTATAGTCACATGCATATATTTATATTAGTGAATGTGGTAATTAATGATTCCAAGAATGTCATCATGTTTTCAACATAACTGCATCATATAAAAGGAAAATATCTCTTTGCCAACATAAAAATTGGAGCATGTTTGATTCACTAGAGCATGTAAACACATGTCCTAGGAACTTCATAAGGTTTTCAAATCATTTAAGTTGTTGCTACCAGACATGTTCTTGGAGCAACCGCTTTCAAATTAATTAATTAATTAATTGCCTTAAGGTATACACACCAATGTTTTAAAACCCAGACCGGACCGGCCGGTCCAAGTGGGATTCAGTGGGTTTAGTGGTCCGGTCACATAGGTTAAAACGGGTTGCAAAATAACCGGCCGGTTCGGCTTGATTTCCGGTTGAACCGATGGACCGGTTTTTTGTAAATTTTTTTTTCACGTTCCAAAAGTCCTCACTTTGAATTATATTTGTTGGATTTTTAAGTTTGAATTATGTTTTTTTGATTCTTGGATGAAATAATGATTGTTATGTGTTTTTTTTAAGTTAGATGAAATTTTTTAAAATTTTTAAGTTTGAATTATGTTTGTTAGATACTAGAATTATTATGTGTATTTTTAATATTTTTTAAGATGCCATCAGGTTCGTAATCCGGTCCGACCAGTGGACCGATAAAGCATCCGGTCCTGTTTTTAAAACATTGATACACACCTTAAAATGTCGTCATATTAATACCAACATCGATCTCTCCATTGATATATAGTAATCACTCTACACCAGGTGATACGGTAATCCACAATTAGGAGAATGTTAGAATAGTCTTGTCAACACTCGATGGATCAATCGACCATATTGTCCCTTTATAAACACATGAATTTAACAACCAAACAAATATAAATACAGTACGATTAAGGTTAACAATAAGTGAATCATATTTTATTAAAATTATTTTATACAGCAATTTCATAACTTCCACTCCAGAAGACTACTAGGTTGTCTGACCCTATAACACCAATGTCTTGGTACCACACTATGACACAAAACTCGAGTCTTCACCAAAAAATATAATATTATAGCATGGTTTTGTTGGAAATTAGGCCCAAGAGTACGAACACGGAATTTGATCTCAACCAAGATCGACTATTTCTGTTTATTATAATTTTTTACACACTTACAATGATCCCTAACCTATCTTATTATACTAAAATAAACCTTGCTAACCAAGTCTTCTAATCCTACTCAAATACGTAAGAGATAATACCAAACAACATTGGAGTTATCCTTCTACCTACTAGATAATTACATACTCTTAATTAAATAAACATTCAAATAAAACCAAAGACTCATACAAGAACTCAAACTTTTAGCTTTCACACGTGAACTCAATAATTAACCCATCAGGTTTTTATTCTCACTTAGGCAGATAGAGCTTATGTTGATCTCCTCCACCTTGTTCAACTCGAACACTGTTTTTCTTGAAAGAATCTCAAACAAATCTATACATACTAATAAATAAAGGGTTTGAGAGGGACCCTGGTCACTTTCTCATGAATTCTCACATTAGTTTTCCCGCATCTCTCTCCTAAATAAATACACATATATCTTATTAAATAATATTGATATTATAAATATATTATTAAAAAAAATATTAATTATATATAAGAATCTATACTATTTAATAAATAAAGGTTTTGGTTGTATGTTTTCCCGCCTCTCTCTCCCATTTAATGATGATATTAAACTAATACATTTTTTTAAGTATTTAATATAAATATATTTATGAGTACTTATTAACCAATTAAAGTTAATATAAATTAACATTTATCAATTACATAAAAAAGATACCCAGTTGAAAAAAATGTTTTATAAATTAGCTTAACATAATTTATAATTGTCACGTCAACGTACAATTTTAAAAAACATATTTTGGAGAGTGTATGTGTTAACATATTACATTTTATTCAACACATATAATAAACGAGTTTTTTCAGCCCGTGTAATAACAAGTTTTAAAGAAATACAATTTTTTTTTCTAAATATATAACAATATATTCAAATTACTCGTGTATTACATGAGATTCTAACCTAGTAAATAAATAAATTAAAAGATGTAAGAAATTTATAATTCATTAAAGAATTTTCAATATTTATAGTTTTAGTTTTGTTTTAATAAAATTTGCATAATTGTAACTACATACTTTTAGTAAAAATGCCAAGTAATAAACAAATTAAAAGGGTTAAACTGTTTTTATATAACTAATTATTAAACGAAATCGAGATGGTGTGGCGGTGCTGAGTTGTATAATGTGGAAGATGGCGATGCCAGTGACGACGAGGAGAACCACCTCACAGGTAAAACGAGAGAGGGACACAAGATGGGGTGTTTAATTTAAATTAAATGGTATAATAGTCATTTAACTTGTATTTAACGGACCTTTTTAACGTCCATTAGTAAAAACGATCATCCGTGTACATGTGAGAAAACAATGAACACTAAAAGTATGAATCAAACCATAATATGTACATACCATAAACCCTCTAGTTATTTCATTTATTAATTATTATAAGTCGAAAAGTATGAATCAAACCATAATGTGTAGATTCGTCCATATCCATACCCACTAAAATCTAAACAAAAATCTTCTACAGGTACAAAGATGCGCAGAAGATCGGACGGTTTTGATAACAACATACGAAGGTACTCACAACCATCCGCTACCACAAGCTGCCATGACAATGGCCTCCACCACCTCCGCCGCCGCCTCTATGCTACTCTCCGGTTCCAAATCAAGCTCCGAATACCTCAACCGCCACCTTACAGCAGGATCCATGCTTTCTTCGCACCATACACATCTAACCCCCACCCTATCAGCCACTGCTCCATTTCCAACCGTCACCTTAGACCTCACCAACCCTAGGTCCGACCACCATCTCCGGCAACCCCCCTTTCACTTCCCTTTTTCAACAAACATGCATCCTAATATCAACCTTCCCAACAGACCACTGGTTTTAGGACAGTTGACTAGTCAACAGAACAATGCAACGATGTATTCCGATGCCCAGACCTCCGACCGGGAGCTGATGAACGCAGCTACGGCTGCTGTCACGTCGGATCCACACTTTATGGCTGCTTTAGTGGCAGCGATCGGCTCCATTATTGGCAATGATAACCGTAACAATGGTGGTGATATCAGCCGTAACAAAAATGATGATAATTTCAAGAGATATTAGAATATCTAGCCCCAACTTCACATGAATGTGTAAAGAAAGAAAGAATTATATATATACACATGTTGTTTATAAAACAAATATAAAAAACTTGTATCCACCGTGAGTCTAAATCTTAAAGATTCTGAACTATATTACTATATAAATCTTAAAGATTCAGAAGTTTAGGGTCGCGTCATGCGTTTTGGTCTGAGTGTCGCTAGCAACACTCTGTGAGTTGCTAGGTTGGTTTCAATCGACTCTCGGAGTATCGCTAGGTCGGCTTCGGCCGACTCTCTGAGAGTCGCTAGGTCGGTTTCAGCCGACACTCTTAGAGTGTCGGCTCACAGATTAGTGACTCTCAGTGATTTTACACGCGTGATTGGCGACTCTCTTAGGGTTTTTAAGAAGAGGCGGCTTGCTTGGAGACCAAGGCTCATGGGGGCTATAAATAAGGCCTTAGGGCTTCATTTGTAATTGTTGGTTTATGTTTGAGCCACCACCCCGGGGGAGCTCACCCGGGGTGGATGAAAGTTGTAATTTTGTTGTTCAAAATCAATGAAGTTTGCTACTTTCTATTACTACTCGTCTCTATCTATCGATTTATGTGTTTGTTTGTTTGTTTTGGCTCACAACGATCCGTGTCTACCCATTTCTATCAAAAAACGAAGCTGAATCGGATCTTGGAGGTTTTATCACTAAATGAGGTGAGGACTAGGGTTTCTAGTTTAAATGTTATGGTAAGAAACTAAAAATTTAAAATTTAAAAATATAAAAAAACCTTTTTTAGAAACCTAAAAGGGGGTTGAATAAGTTTTTAAATTTTTGTTATAGATTTGAAGAATTTTGTTTGGAACACAATATTAACAATGAGAGATTCAAATACTAGAGAGGGATAGAAAGATATCACCACAAGAACACCATGATGTATAGTGGTTCCGTTGAAGGTTAACTACTTCACTGTGCGTCCACTCCTTGATTATTGATCAAGAGTTCTTCACTAATAAGAAATAGTGGTAAAAGCGTCTCCCTAACTCGGGTAGTGATAACCGACAACTCTTCTCTTTAAGGTAGAGATGACCTTGGCTCCTCCCTAATTTTGAACTTGGTAGGGATCACCAATACATGAAAATTACAGTTGGTGTCGTGAATTAGCTAATCTATGTTTTCTATGATTTCTCTCTTCTTCTCTTGCTTTTGATGATCTATCAATGAATATTCTTAAAAGGATGAAAGTTTAAGTATGTATTTTTCTATATTACAAGAGGTGAGTTAAATGGTGTGGAGATAGCTTGTTTATATAGCCAAGGATGAAAGAAACAAGAAAGTGGACAAAGGTCGGACCGTCAATGATACGGTTGGATCGTGCATCGGCCGTACACCTTCAGACACATCTTGACACTCAAAAATAGATCTGTTGTGTTATGTCTAAATCTGAATTTTGACTTCATTTGAAAAGAGAAATAAGTCAAAAAGTCAAAGTAACTGATTTCGGTTCCTTAGCTTGGTATGTTAAGTACCTTTCCATCACAACCAATTTTGTGGTTTGTCTCTACCCTTATCAATCCACTTATACCTTTTTAAAGTTAACCAATTCCCTTGACTTTAGTTTTGATTTGAAAATTTTCCCTTTTAAAAAGATTTCCCCACAAGACTATGCCTCATAAGTTTGTAAAAAAAACAGTTCATAGAAAAATAGGTTTTATAAACTTTTTTGAAAAATTGTTTAATATTACTCTTGAAATATATTCATTCTTCATAGTTAGCAATTGGTATATTCATTCTTCATATTGATCTAGAGATGGTACGGTCGATGCCCATTGGTTTGTTTTAGTCTTGAAAATTGGTTCACGGGTGAAAGTACGGTCGACCATATACCTTCTGGAACTTTTTGTTCCTTCAATTGATTCTAGATATTTATATATATATATATATATATATATATATATAGGGGGTGGATCAGATACAAATCATATTTATCATAAAAACGTAGGAACCACTCAGCAAATGACACATGGACCGTTTGACTTTTTGACTTAAGGGTAATTAGGTAAATTTCCATTTTTTTATTTTCATTATTTAATTCTTAATTATGGTGATCCCTAAATTAGTGCATCTATTGTTATTCCTCCATCAATTTTGATTCTCTCTTCCAATTTATTTTCAAGATTCAATTTTTCACCACCCTCATTCCAATATTCATCGTTCATCCTTGGTTTTATCATCCCTAACGTCCATAACCAACATATACTTCATCCTTCATTCATATTGAACTACCAACACATATTTCAATACCATCACATGACAAGATAACAACACATACTTCACTAACAACACCAAATATTTAATTTTATCATCCCTAACGTCCATATCCAACAAACCAACACTGAATCCAAAACAAATGAACAACTGATATACCATAACCAACATTACAAAACTAAATCCTATATAAATAAGTAAATAACCAACACCTACACCACCATAACCAACACCGAATCAAACATAACCAACACCTAAACGTGCCTGACCAACAAACATTAATAACCAACACCAAAATGCAATATCCAAAGCTTGTTTCAAGTCAAATCAACACTTAAAAGTTGTTCCTTTTAATCATATTTTTATTTTATCAACACTGAACACACAAAATTAAAACCTTTATCACAAAAAAAAAAACAATCTTTTGGTTTTCCATAACAACACTAATCTATTGATCTCGTTACTTCAACGTTGCAAAGATCACTGCAAAAATATCAACATTTACACCCCCAAATCGTGAATGCCCATTGAAAACCCTAAGATTTTTTTGGCAGAGATATTAACACAACAATAATATAGAACTTACCTATTCCATGTTTTCTTGAACAATTAGGTGACTTTTCCATGATCTTATTCTCAACAAACTTCAAAACTTCTTTCAAGATTTTTCTTTTTCTGGAGCATAAAACAACGATGAGAACAAATATATTATAGACGGAATTTGACATTTTATACTTACGATTCCTCTTGCACGACAAATTTGTTAAAAGCTTCAACATTTTTTGAATCAGATAGGGTAGATTTGATCGAAAGCGATGAAGGTGGAGAATTCCCGGATTTTTTGCTACTGTGAATTGGGTTAAAATGGGGGAAATCCCATTCATACCCTTTTCTACTATCTAAACAACATTTAATTTACCAAATTGCCACCGGGTTTTTAATAACCAATGATTTAAGTGGATTGATGGCCAAGATGTGTTCCTATGTTTTTTAGGATAACAACATTTTGTACAAGAACCAACCTCGGTATAGGGTATATATATATATATATATATATATATATATATATATATATATATATATATATATATATATATATATATATATATATATATATATATATATATATATATATATATATATATATATATATATATGGAGAATATCATGAGAAAACTCATTTTAATAAAAGAACCAAGAAACTCATCATTAATGATATTTTCGTAATTAATGACACATTTTTTGTAAGTAAAAAAACCCAAAAAAATAATAATAATAAAACAAAAAAAAGTAAAAACTAAAAAAACCAAAATGTTTCTCTCATTTGGCTCGTTTCATAAAAAAAAACTCGAAAAAATAGTCGTTTAGCTTTATAGTTTAGTTTTTGGGTGGAAAGAGAAGTGTTAGGTTTTTGAGGGATGGGTGGGGGGTTTTGGTTTTTTTTTAGGGATGGGGTGGGAGGGGGTTTTGGTTTTTTTTAGGGGGAGGGGGTTAGGTTTTTTTTGTGCCGGGGGGTGAGGGGGGTTTAGGTTTTTACGGTGTATGAGAGGGTTAAGTTTTTAAGAATATATAATAATAGTATAATTACAAAAAGTGCCATTAACAAGGAGTTTCTTGGTTCTCTCATTAAAATGAGTTTTCTCATCAACTCAACCCTATACATATAAACATATAAAAATCTAAAGGTAACATTTGACCTTTATGTTTGTATTTTTAATATAATCAAAATAGGTAATGCATGCTTAAACATGTATGCACCAACACCCTTAATGAACAAACATAAGCAAAAATTGATTTCATATAAATTTTAGGGTCATTTACATATTTTTCCTTTCTAATATCATTAATTACATATTTTCCCAAGCTAAAATATCAATTACATATTTTCCCTTCCTAAAACCATTAATTACATATTTATCCATTTCATTAAATTTAATTTATTGAATGACTCTTTTACCCTTATTTCCTAAGACCATTAATTACATATTTCCCCAAGTCAAAAAATCAATTACATGGTTCACGGGTGAAAGTACGGTCGACCGTATACCTTTTGGAACTTTTTGTTCCTTCAATTGATTCTAGATATTGATGAGAGGCATATTCATTTAGGATGAAGATCATGAGAAAACTCATTTTAATAAGAGAACCAAGAAACTCCTCATTAATGACATTTTTGTAATTAATGACACATTTTTTGTAAGGCAAAAAAAAACCTCTAAAAATATAATAATACAACAAAAAAAAAACTAAAAACTAAAAAAACCAAAATGTTTATCTGGTTTGGCTCGTTTCATAAAAAAAAACTCGAAAAATAGTCGTTTAGCTTTATGGTTTACTTTTTGGGTTTAGTTTAACTTTTAGGGTTAAGTTTTTTGGTTTAGTTTAGCTTTTAGGGTTAAGTTTTAAGGTTTAACTTTTAGGTTAGGTTTTTGAAAGGGGAGGTGTTAGGTTTTTGGGGGTGGGTGGGGGGTTTAGGTTTTTTTAGGGGGGGGGGGGGGTTAGGTTTTTTTTTGCGTGAGGGGGGGGGGGGTGAAGGGGGTTTAGGTTTTTGTGGTGTATGGGAGGGTTAGGTTTTTGAGAATATATAATGATAGTATAATTACAAAAAGTGGCATTAATGAGGAGTTTCTTAGTTCTCTCATTAAAATGAGTTTTCTCATGAACTCAACCCTATACATATAAAGATCTAAAAGTAACATTTGACCTTTATGTTTGTATTTTTAATATCATCAAAATAGGTAATGTATGCTTAAACATGTATGCCCCAACACCCTTAATGAACAAACATAAGCAAATGAGCATACATGAATGAACGTAAACGAACGAACATAAACGAATAACTATCCCTTAGTTGAGTTTCTAGTTAATGAATATCAACCCACCTCAACATGTTTTGCTCTGCCATATTGAACTGAATTATAGGGAGATGCTGATTAAAACTTTATTATCACTGAAGAGTCTAAATGCTTGATGCGATGGAAAATATATTCTTAGACTTGGCTTTGTCAACAATTAATCTTAACCGGGCATGTCAAGGCCTATCCATTTTGGAGGGAAAAGTGTGTGTTGGTTGGGCGGTTGATATAATGTAGCCTATCCATCACACACACACACACACTTTTCCCTAAAAAAAATCTGGGCATGTCAAGGCCTATCCATAATGAAGACAACGACCACACACACTTTTCTCTAAAAAAAAAAATCGTTGGCCATTTGATACAATGGTAGCCCCAAGACTTCTCATAGTGGAGGTCTTGGGTTCGAATCTTTGCCAAAGCAAAAAACGGGTTTGTGGTCAGGTCAGGGGGTTTACCCAGTTGGGGGGTTCCTCCTGAGGTGGGCTGCCCTAGATGTTATAGGTGTTGCCCCGAGAAAACCCAATTATCCTAAAATATCTAGGTGTTGTCATTAAAAAAAAATAAAAATAAAAAAATACCAAGCGATGAAGTATAAAATGTTTCAAAAACAAAGGCTTACAAATTAAATATGAACATTTTTAAAACTAACATGTTTATGAGATGTATTTAAAACTTTCTATATTTTTATATGCCTAAAATGCTTATGAAGAATTTCAATATTTTGAATATTTTATTTGTTAAACATGTCAAAGTTTTTCTAAAATTGATATATATTTCATAAAGTGTGCAAATAAATTCAAAGTGTTGAAAGAAATTTCTCCAATTGGAAACGTACCTTTCAATATTATACACTTTATAAAAATTGCATGTCGGTAGCTAAGTACCGGCCTGTGATTGGTTGGTTCAACTCGGATTAGACGAGGTACAACCCTTTAATGCTCAGTTTTGATTTCTTTTTTTTTTTGTTTTATTCATCTTGCTTTGTGTTTATATAAGTTAAGTTTCAGATAGTTACCAAAAAGAAGTTTGGTGGGATGGTTGAAGCTTGCCACTTGGAGCCAACCAACATGTTTATGAGATGTATCATTAATTACATATTTCCTCAAACTAAAATATTAATTAGATATTTTCTCCTTCTAAAACCATTAATTACATATTTATCTATTTCATTAAATTTAATTTATTGAATGACTCTTTTTCCCTTATTTTCTAAGACCATTAATTACATATTTTCTCAAGTCAAAAAATTAATTACATATTTATCCTTTTCTAATAAAATTTTATATATTGACATAAAAATATATGATTTTGCTTTTATGAATACTCTTTTTAAAAATTAAAGAAATTAAAAATATAAAATATAATATAGCCCCATAACTTCGAGCCTTCTGAATAAATAATTACAATACTATAAGTTTAAAACTTAATTTCAAAACAACAATCACCGATAATCAAAGTTACATCTCTAAACACCGAAAACAAATGCTAAAGTTCTAAACAATTAAAATATCAAAAAATCAGTTATTCTACTTGGACCATATCATTATCTAGTGTTGGTGATTGATCCCTAATCTCCCATGTTGGTGTAAGTGAGTCATTTTCCATAATATTCATATTATCATCTTCCATCTTGAAGCAACCTGATATAATCATGATATAATGTTTTATTGAAACTACTTATAAAAAAGCTAAATACTATAATAATTTTCCCACACAACTTAATCATCAAATAAATTAGAATAAAAAAAAAAATACACATAAAAGTAAGGTGAAGTACAGATAGAGAATTGCTAAATGTTTAATTGAAAACCTATGGAGCTTGCATTGATTACTGTCCAGGAAGGAGAACTGCTTGCGTTGATTTACGTGGATTAAATAAGAATTACCGATGATTGCCATCGTATGAAAATATGATGCTTCCTGTTGAATTTCTCATTTACGTTTAGGGTTTTTCTGTATTTTGAAGTAGGTAAATATGTGAAGGTATGAAAAGGGTAAAACTGGCAATATATAAAATTTTATTAGAAAAGGGGAAATATGTAATTGATTTTTTGAGTTGGGGAAATATGTAATTTTCACGGTTTTGAACGAGTTTGATATTAAGTAATACACGTCTTATTACCTGCATAGAATACTGTTGCTACCTTGGCTAGTGAGGATAAGTTGGTGATCTATATTAGAGAGAAGTGTTGATAATCACTATCTTAGATTTTTAACCATTAGTTATTATTTTCTCATTTGTTCTTTCTTATTTAATATCATAATTTGTATATTGTTTTTGAAATACGATCACAGTCTTTTTTTAATCAAATCTAAACATTTATTAGAAACATTAAAAATTACATTGAAATACAAGGTAAACGGGCAACAAGCTGCGCTGCTAGCCCTTTTTAGATAGCAAAATCAAGTCTTTAAAAAAATCTAATAGGTTTAGACAAGGCAGGCCGTGGGGAGAGGCAAGGAGGGCAACCGCCCAAGCCCACTCTTATAGGGGGCCGGAATTTTTAATTTTTTTTATATTATACATATATATATATTTAAAAAAAATACGAGTTATTAAGTTAAGGAATCTCAGGGACAGTCCTGAGTTTAAAGTTAATTACGCGCATACTACATAAGGTAAGTGATCGTTGCATTTTACGTATGATCTATTACGTATTAATTATTTAGTAAAATGTATTGGTTTTACATCAAATATATGGCTTTTACTTGTTTTTATATTCTTTAGGGTTGGATAGAAAAATAGCTAAAACAAGAAAAACAACTAAAAATTATATTAATTTAAATATCTATAATTATGGATGGGCTACATTAGTTTAATGATGACGAATTTTATTTGAGGTAAAATCAACGAGAAGTTTTGAATTAATATGTGGATCCATCATCCATGTCCAATATTAGCAGCCCAGGAACCCATGGCCCACGAGAAAGAGTTCGGTTCTGGTTTACAAATAAAAAGCCAAGTTTGGGGGGGGGGGGGGGGGGTTGGAGTGCTCAGTTTTTTTTAACAGCAAGGATTTTATTGCTAATTGGTTGCGGTGGCGGACTCTGAATTTTTTTCACGGGGTCGGTTGACTAGCGATATGTAACATTAAAAAGTTTTCATAGGGGCGATTGCAAAATTTTATGGGGAGCGATCGAGATTTTAACGCGTATATAACATTAAAAAAAATTCATAGAGGGCGGCTGCCCCCATACCTAATGAATAGGTCCCCCTATGATTGGTTGTTAGCAAGATGCTATGAATAAACGTACATACAGGTTACAGAAATTATAGTAGAGTGTTGAGATAAAAATATATCATGTATTCTAATCTAAACTAAAAAAAACTTGCCTCTGTTATTTATCCATAGAAACGTTTTTACTTTGATCTTTTCTAACACATTGTTAACATATGCGTCTTTATCCTTGAAAATATTTTAATTTCTTGCTTTCCAAATACTGCACACAATTGTCAAATACACCGCATGAATCACCTTTCTGAGCCGAGCCAGTTTTTACACTCTCAACGCATACTCCAACAGTTTTGGAGGGCACGGTGTTGTAAATCATAGTAGCAACGGATAGAATTTTAGAAAATGAAATGAAACGAATAACGTACAACGGGTATCAAGATACAGAAATACCACTTGGTCAATTCCGTTGGGCAAACCTAAACTGAGTTTAGGATACAGAAACACCTGCTAGACTCACGATTAGGGGCCAAGCTTGGATTAGCAATGAAGAATAAAAATTGGTTTACTCATAAGAAGAAAACACATTGAAAAAATAATCATAAAACACCATCTCTCATTCATGAACAAAGTGAATACATAAATGAGTCTAACTCTACACACATCCTAAACTACATGAAAATTAGAAACTTTTTATTACCTATGAAAGCTGAATGTACAAGTAAATAAAGCATATGAACAAACTGTAACAAAGACATGGGAAAACAGAAAAGAAAATAGCACGTGGTGGGGACGTTGGTGCATGCATTCGTGTGATCCTTTTAGCCTCCATCATGGGGCTCCAGCTGATCCGACTTGAGACCTATGGGTGTTGACCCGTTCACCTCACATGACTCATAAACTGTTGTTGACCCACTCCAAGAGAACCAGCGACTAACACCTTTGAATTCCAAACGGCTAAGCCGTATAAACTTATATATGGTCCCAGTATGTTTACCGCTATCATCCTCCCCTCCTTTGAGAATGTTTAACCTCAAACTTGAACAATCAAGCTTTGATGCATGGTCATGGGTGTGGTAGAATTCCATGTCAATAGTTGCAGCTGGAACTTCTTTGGCTACACCTCGGTCTTGGATATATAGTAGGTTGTTGCTCGATCCTTTCTAGCGCATGCGCTTGTCGCTTTTGATATGTCAAACCCAACCTACATAAACTCATTAATCCTTTAAAGATCTTGTAAGGACAACTAGAAAACCTACGGTAGACCATGGGAAGCAACGTTATCTTTCTTCCGTCTTTAATAAATGAATAGGTATTCTTACACCTGTCATGAGCGACTCACCGATCAAATAACCGAGGCCTTCCTAGTAATATGTGACATGCATCCATCGATAGAACATCACACCACACTTCATCCTTGTATCCCTTTCCGATAGTAAATGGAACTAAGACACGTTTGGTGACGCGTATACCCTTTCCTTGGTTCACTACCCTTTCCTTAGTTGAGCCAATGGATATCATAAGGTAAGCGATGAAGATCTGTTGGGAGGCTTAGCTTTGACATCATTGTTTGGGAAGCACATTAGTGTAACTTTCCCCATCGATAACCAATGAACACACTTTGTCTTGAACAGTGCAGTGGGTACGAAAAATGGTTTCTCGTTGTAGATTTTCAACATGGATAGAAGTCGCATTTAGAGCTCTTCGTACTACCAAACACTTTCCCTCATCGGGACCAATCTCTACCTCATCTCCTTATTGGTGTTTGGCTTGTTCTACATCATAGTGAGGTCTGGCCATGGCTTTAAATTCGGCTAGAGTGATAACCCGTTTGTTCGGACACTCAGAGGCGATATGGCCCAATCTTTAACAAAGGGCTGGGATCAGTGGTGTGAGCGAGGATGGAGCAGGAGTGGTAATCGACGGTTTGCTCACCGACTTGTTTGTCTCTACCTTGCCTTTGGTCTTCTGTTGGGATTCCACCTAATGTGCTAATGAGTAGGGTTGTAACTCCACAATATTAGCGATAAATATACTCTAAACCACCAAGATAACACACCAATGTTTGGGGTTCATCTTCTCTAACACCACACTTCATAAGAAGGTATTAAAACTCTTAAAAATACTCAACTCTCCTTGCCCCTTGCTTGATAAAATGCATCTTAGAAAAGCGCTCTTGAAGGTAGTACGAGGGCATAAATTTTGGCTTGACGAACTTCTTCATCTTGCTCCAAGATCGGACCTTTTCCTTGCTATGTTTCTCTCATTGCAAACACACATTAGCCCCCGAAGTCCAGGCATAGGGGTTATATTCCCGGGCGTGTGATTGGTCATCATCATCATCTTCTTCTTTTGGTCGGTATCTATGGGGAGTTCGATCCTTACCTCGTTGTTGTTGCATGGTAAGGGACCCTGAGTTGATGCTCAACATATCTCTTCTCGTAAGTCGTGGCTGCACAGGAAGGTTGTTGAATGTTGGGTAGTAGTTTTGAATTATGGATTCAGTTTATGGGGGACTCAAGACCGTACTGAGCTCTAATACCAAATGTTGTAAATCAGAGTAGCAATGGATCAAAAATAAAATATTAAAATGAAACGAATAACAACAGGTCGATCAAGATACAGGAACACCACTCGATCAATTCCGTTGGGCAAACCTAAACTGAGTTTAGGATACAGAAAAACCACCTACGCTCACGATTAGGGTCCATAGAACACTACCCAATGGGCCAAGCTTGGATTAACAATGGAGAATAAAAACCGGTCTACTCGTAAGAAGACAATGGAAAATTAATCATAAAACACCATCTCTCATTCATGAACAAAGTGAATACATAAATGAGTCTAACTCTACCCACGTCCTAAACTCTACCCACGTCCTAATTAGAAACTGTTTGCTACCTAATAAAGCTGAAAGTACAAGTAAATAAAGCATGTGAACAAACTGTAACAAAGACATGGGAAAATAGAAAAGAAAACTACATGTGTTGGGGACGTGTGTTCATGCATTCGTGTGATCCTTTTAGCCTCCATCACGGGGGTCCAACTGATCCGAATTGAGACCCGTGGGTGTTGACCCGTTCACCTCACATTACTCATAAATAGTTGTTAACCGAACTCCAAGAGAACCAACAACAAACTCCTTTGAATTCCAAACGGCTAAGTTGTTTAAACTTATGGCCTTGGTATGTTTACAGCTATCACACGGATTCCGTGAACGAAAGCCCTTTTCTGCCTTAGTTTTTGGCATGGACAATGACTCAATGAGCCATACAACCTCTCATGTTTGCCGACTAGACTTCACAAAAGGGGGTTGCTGTAGCATGCAAATCGAGGCGGACTTCAACATAGTTTTTTGTTGGTGATTTCATGGTTGTATAGTTTGTTTCCCATGATCACTACTGGATTACGGTTTGATTTCTTGTGTTTAACTTTGACGCATGATATATATATATATATATTACACTTGAATACTTATCGAATTGTTACAATATGGATTCATTTTTATTCTCGTGATGTTCTTTGGTTGTGTTAATTGTGACACGAATTATTATTGACTTTCCAATGGTGTCATTCCAACCTATAAGACTCTAAGGTAGCGTTTGGTATGTAGAAATGTGAGGTGGAATGGAATGGACGATTACGGGGGAATAAAAAAAATGGTGTTTGGTTGGATGATGGAATGGAATCACCCATTCCACAAGGAATGTCATTCCCTTTAAATCCCTCAAATTCATTACATCTACCCCTTGTTTTTTTTTTCATTCCATCCCCTCTTTCACCATTATCACCACCACACCCTCCTACCACCACCACTAACCACTACCAACCACCACCCACCGCCTCCACCACCCACCACCGTCGCAGCATCCATCACCCACCGCCATCTCTCGCCGCCACCACCACCGCCACCCACAACCACACCACCGGCATCCACCGCCACTACCCACCCCCACCTCCCACCGTCGACGCCGCCACCCACCGCCGCCGCCGCCACCCACCGCCGCCTCCCATCACCACCACCGCCACCGTCACCACCACCCACCGCCACCTCCCACCACCACCACCACCACTGTCGCCACCACCACCTCCCTCCACCACCACCTCCTACCATCGCCACCACCACCCACCACCACCCACCACTGCCGCCATCACCCACCGTCACCCACCACCACCCAATACCGCCACCCACCACCACCACCGCCACTCACCACCGATTTTATTCATTCGTCTTTTCTAGTCTACCAAACAACAAAAAATAATGATTTATTCCATTCCCTCATGGTAACCAAACAAGACAATGGAATGAAATGGTCAATTTCATTCATTTCCCTCGTCCATTCATTACCCCATCACAAACAGACCCGAAGCGTGTCATTGGCGCAGTTTGTTATGATTCATGATTAGTTATTGTTGATTTTCCAAAAGTGTCATTCCACCCTAAAAAGACTCTAGATGTTTAGAGATGTCATGTTAGTGCAATTAACTATATATCCTCTCAAAGTTAATATGAATCAGTATACACTATGAATATGTAGTCGATTAAGCTTTTATTATATCATATATGAAGTTTTGCAACTAGGTAGCCTAACCTGAAACCGAAAGTGATTGTGTTTTTTTTATCTCATGTTTTTATGTGTTAATCGTTTCTTAATTTGAAGTGCAATATAGTTTAGCTTTAGTTTAACTTCCTAATTATAATAAAATATTATAGATTTTATTTTATAATCAAACAAAGCGTGTTGTATCAACCGCATATTCCTTATAGATATGATACCTACTTACACTAGCTATCTAGTTCTATTAGGTTTTTGCATAACTTATGATGGTCATTAGTAAGATTAGATTACACTTTCAGTTCAAACTTTTTAGAGGTTATGGATATGGTTTCCGGTATTCACTCACGGGTAAACATGTTTGGTTCTTTTTTGAACTCATGTTAAAAAAATATGTTAACTCAATATGAAATTACAATTTTACCCTTATTAATAAAAAAATATTAAAAATCAAATTAGAACCTTTAAAAATAGTTATATACCCACCACCCACCCTTCTCTCTTAAATACCGTTTGGAAATTGACCTCTACGGCCACTCTCGAAATTTGTATTTTGATCAACAACTAACACCTCACCCTTCGAATCCATGCTTCTACTTACCAATTGCCCTTTGTGACAGATATCGTGGATAAACTAGTTAAAGTGGCTACATTAATCTACGGGGTCTAGATGTTCGTTAGGGCTTCCAGATGCGTGGAGAAAAAAATTTCTATTTTCTTAATAAACGAACATGAACAAAAAAATTTGTTCGATTATGTGTTCATGTTCGGTTAAAGTTAAATAAACGAACACGAACACGATAATGTTCGTGTTCGTTCGGTTCATTTACAGACCTATTTATCCGTGTAATTAACTCTAACATTTATTTACATCCTTTTTCTATGTTCAGTGGCTTCTCTACCGTCAATTCTTTTTTTTACTTTTAGGTTTTTATATTTTATAGTTGAATGTGGCATTTTAATACCTTTTAACTAACGGTACCGATGATTTTCAGTTGGTGTCGGTCTCATTTTTTACGCTACCAGCACGTCACCGTCAGTCGATATAACTCACGATACCTAAAAAATACTCTATTTTAAATTAATTTTTAGTTCGGAAAATTCATGACAAAGTATTTGTTAAATGAGTGTTTTTTATAACCTATTTCCTTTTCTATTTTATTTTTATATAATATTCTTTATTATTATTATTTGAAACTTTAAAGTGACATGAAGCATAATTTAAGAGGAACGTAGCGTGAAATGAAATCATTAGGCATTTGGAAGCCGTTCATTGGTATTTATTGCTCTTGTCCTTTTGCACATGGAAGATTTGGCTTCCCAAATAAACCAATAGTCAACTATTTTTCAACGCGATATAAAATTTTAATACTCTAATAGTAACAACTAGGGGGCTTCCTGTGCGCGCGTTACGCCGCGATTTTTGTCGCATCCCATAAGCGTATACAAAAATCATAAGGAATCAATAAACTCAAAAAAGTAAAAATAAAAAACGCGTATAACAAACCAATCGAAAAACCTAAAATTAGTTAAAAGAGAGAGAAATATTGAAAAAGTTAATAAATAAACATACAAACAAAAAATTTTAAAAACTTTTAAAAAAGAATTTGTTATTTGTTAACTAACTAAATGAGAATCAGTTTAAAAAAAACTAAATAAGTTGAAAAAGTAAAAGAAAAAAAGAAGAAACAAAAAAAGACAATTCGAAGGGGCGACGATTAAAAAAAAAAAAAAACTAACAAAAATTAGTTAAAGGAGAGAAAAATAAAAGAAAAGGTTAATAAAGAAACAAAAAAAAATTTATAAAGACCCAAAGCATGGTCTAGTCGCTTCTATTAGAATTTATAGCCCCTACACAAACTTTATCCCTTTTTAGCATTTTCATTTGCACTTAATTGATTTAATCTTCATCTAGATATTTATTTAGTGATTTAAACTAAAAATAAAATAAAAACGTGTTTACAAATTAAACGATAAAACAAAACTTAAATAAAAAATAAATAATTTATCTTTTTTTGAACGTCGAACATTGAATGTTGTGACGTCGCACCCTCCCGTCACATGAGAGAGTCTTGTCCAACTCCGACCAATATGTTGTCTTAACCGGGCCCACTTGGCGTCAGAGTTGGAGAGTATCCAAGGAAAAATCCCACCCAATACGGCTCCTTCCAGGCTTGAGAGAGAGCCGAGGCTCGAACCCTGGATCGGCGTGGGTAAAACCCAGGTGTATCAGCCTAAGACTAGGCCTCATTTGCATGACGCAGAAACTAGTGAGAAGGGCAGGGATCGAACCTGGATCACAAGAAACACCAGGTCTCTCCCTTAGCATTTCACTATCAGCTCATTAGCTATAAATAATTTATCTAAAAAGTGAAAACAAATCTGACATACTGAAACCGTAAACTTGCCTTGCAAATCTAATCTATAATCATTTTTATTTTGAAGCTAATTTTTTCCCTTCCATCCAATATAACCATAATCCAATTTGCTCTTCAATTCATCGTTTATCACCACCAATCCTCCTCCTACCACTATTTAACTCCACCACTCCTGAGTCTGAAACCACCAAACACCACATCACAATCTTACGCCACCATCCGCCCGACCACTGCCACCATCACACCACGACCACCCCCACACCACCCACCTATTTCTCTCTCATCTTACTCTCTCCACCAATGTTTTCAGAACCGGACCGGACAACGAACCGGACGTCTTAGAGGTTCACTGGTCGGACCGGATTCAAGAACCGGATGACGCAATAAATAATATAAATATTCATAAAAATATATAGAAAAATATAAAAAATTCCAAATACTACATATACAACCATTTAAACAATTTTGAGTCAAGGACGAGGGTTATAGGTCTGTAGGAATTTTAATTCTTTTGAATCTTCAATTTTAATTTTAATTAGGGTTTTGGAGGACCTGTGGCAGCATATAAGTTAAAAAGAAAGAGCCAAATTGGGTTAAAATTGTAAATAGAAGTAAGTAGAAGGACTATAGGATAAAAAAATAGTAAAAAAATAAATAAAAAAATAAAAAAATTAAACTAACCGGTTCGACCGCTGAATCGCTTGGACTGCCCGGTTCAACCAGCAAACGGTCTCAGAGCATGTAACCGGACCGGTGGAGGTCACGATTCCCGGTCCGACCGGCCGGTCCGGGTTTAAAAACATTGCTCTCCACACACACACACACTCTCTCAAGAACACCACCACCACCGCCTGATTCACCACACCATCCCATTTGCTCTTCAATCCATCGTTTATCACCACCAATCCACCAACCACTGTTTATCACCACCACTCCTGAAACCACCAAGCACCACGACACAATCTGTAAATTTTGATATCAATATATTTCTTATTATGTAAAAAAGATGGAATCAAGGTTTATACAGAAACAAAAAAAGTCAATTACTCCATAACTTAGCTCTACAAGGAAATAAATAAAGGCCCATAAAAGAGAAGATATGACCGGGTGATTGGTCAAAAAAGATATCAGAGAATATGGCACTAACTTAGACTCCTCTTCAAGTTGGAGCGTGTAGGTCACGAACGCCTAACTTGCCGAGAAGAAAGTGCAACTGTTGCGAACCTAAAGCTTTGGTAAACAGGTCGGCGATTTGATCCTTGGTATGAATGGATTCTTTTTGAATTTCTTGTGATTCGACGTGTTAACGAACGAAGAAGCAATCCATTTCTACGTGTTTCGTGCGTTCATGATACACGGGGTTGTTAGAGATGTGTCTAGCTGCTTGGTTGTCATAGAATAGCGGGGTTGGTTGGTCTTGGGCTAGTTCAAATTCACTTAAAAGCCAACGCATCCATAATACTTCGCTAACAGTGGTTGCCATCGCCCGATATTCCACCTCCGTAGAGGACCGAGAGACCATAGACTGTTTCTTGGATTTCCAAGAGATCGGAGCTCCTCCTAAGAGTAACAAATAACCTGTTCTTGACCTTCTTGAGTAAGGGCATCCGAGCCAATCGGAGTCGGAGTATGCCATGAGGTTTGTCCCGCCTTCCTTTGGTAGCAGGATTCCTTGGCCCGGAGTAGCCTTTAAATACCTCAAGACCCCTGTGGTTGCCTCCATATGTTTTTTCGAGGGTCAGATACGAGTTGGCTTAAAACATTTACCGAGTAAACGATGTCCGGTCGGGTGGCTTGCAGGTAAAGTAGACTTCCAACGAGTCGCCTGTATTGATTCGCATCTACCCTTGGTTCTTCATCGTCTTTTCCCAATTTTACGTTACTCCATTGGAAAAGCACTAGGTCGAGACCCTATAGCCCCACAATCCTTTAATATGTCAAGGGTGTACTTGCGTTGACTAAGAACCAAGCCTTCCTTCGTTCGAGCCACCTCGATTCCTAGGAAGTACTTCAAACTTCCAAGGTCTTTAATGCTAAACTTTTCGTTGAGATGAGCTTTTGTTTCATTGATTTTTGACACATTATTTCCTACGATGATAACGTCTTCCACATATATCAAAGCGGCTATGAAAGAGTTCTCTCTCTTATTAATGAAAAGAGAATAGTCCGCCTTTGATTGCTTAAAACCAAGTTCCAGTAGGGCCGAAGTGAACTTTTGGTACCAGTTTCGTGAGGCTTGCTTCAAGCTGTACAACGACTTTCTCAGTCTACACACCTTGTTCTCTTTTCCTTTGTCAAAACCTTGAGGGATCTTCATATATACTTCTTCATCAAGATCTCCATGCAAGAATGCATTATTGACATCTAATTGATTAATGAGCCAATCTTTTTTCACGGCGACGGCTAGGAGGGTGCGAACTGTGACTAGTTTGGCAACCGGAGCAAACGTGTCATGAAAATCAACCCCCTCCATTTGTGTGAATCCCTTTTCCACGAGTCTCGCCTTGTACCTCTCCACTTCACCATTGGGCTTGAACTTTACTTTATAGACCCATTTAGAGTCTATGGCTCGCTTTCCCTCCGGTAGTGTTTCGAGAGTCCATGTTCCATTTTCTTCTAAGGCTCGTATTTCTTTCTCCATAGCTTTTCTCCAATTTTCATCCTGTGCAGCTTGTTTGAAAAACTTTGGCCCATCGGTCGAGCCGATGGCCGCCAAAAAGGCTTTATGAGTATCAGAAAATTGTTTATAAGAAATAAAGTTAGCTATGGGATGTACCGTTGAGGGTTATTGATCGGTAGTGGGTAAAGCATTATCAATGGATGGTGGGAGATCAACGATGAAATCTCCTAGTCGTTTTGGCTGAGTTCTAACTCTTTGTTGTCTAACTGGTCCGGACCCCATGTTCTCGGTTTGAGAATTTTGTTGTGTGTCTGTTTTACTATTAATATTAGACTCACGCGACCCATTTTCATCTTGAAATGCTTCATTATCGGTTTGTTGGTTTTGTTGTACAGGTAGCTCATTGGTAACAGAAGGTCCATTTTCATCTTGGTAAGACTCATCTTCATTTTCAGAGTGGCCCGTGTCACTTGGGCTCAACATTTCTGACCCACTTTCATTTGTTTCACTCATATTTGGGCTTTCATTCTGGTCTGCCATCTTGTGAGTAGTTCCATCATCAGATGTATAATACCAAGGGGGAAAACTAAACAATTTGTTATTTTCTTCTTTGTTAATAGGCTTAGAGTTACCATAGGGAAAGATACTTTCAGCAAAGCTTACATCCCTTGACACCACTATTTTATTATAAATTGTGTCATATATTTTGTACCCTTTCATTCCCGGTGGGTAACCCAAAAATACTCCGGGTCTCCCCCTCAACTCAAATTTATGTCCCTTGGTGTCGGTATTTCGGAAATAGGCGAGACATCCAAAAACCTTCATGTGCTCATAATCGGGTTTTCGTTCGAATAAGATTTCAAACGGGGACTTGTTGTTGATGGTCTTCAAAGGAAGACAATTGATTATATAGGCTGCAGTCATGACACACTCACCCCAAAATCTTGTTGGCAAGTTTGCTTCAAATCTAAGAGCTCGCACGGTCTCGAGTGGGTGCATGTGCTTGCGTTCCACAACACCGTTTTGTTGTGGCGTGTGGGGGCAAGTTGTTTCAACGATTATTCCTTGCTCGGCATAAAAATCGTTCATTCGATTTGAAATAAATTCTCCCCCGTTGTCACAACGAATCCTTTTAATTAACTTTCCAAATTGGGTCTTAACCATTTTGTGAAAGTTTATTATGCGGTCACCTGCTTCATATTTATGCTTCAAAAGAAAAATCCAAACTGATCGACTATAGTCGTCCATGATTGTTAAAAAATAGTTTGCCCCCGTAAGTGACGGATGTCTATTGATGCGTAGTGTTTTAATATATAAAAATATAATAAATATATTTTTAGAATGGTCTTACGAGATCAGATTTTAAATTTATAAGATGATAATTACTTTAACTTAAAAACACACACAATAGGCAAGTGTACCTATCGCAGCGTAATATAGTTTAGGTAAGAACCAAGTATCGAACCAATGGACACGGTCGAATTCCAATACTCGACTTTCGTTAACGTTTAGCCAGTTTAATTTGTGAGTGAGTTTTGTGTGCTTGTGGAGCAGGAAAGTAAATGACAGAAAAGTAAATGGCGGTAAAGTAAATAGCAGAAAAGTAAAAACGTGTGTGAAGTATGTAACAGAAATCTAACGAACAGAATAGTAAATAACAGGAAAGTAAATAGGTCGGAAATGATCAGGTTACAAATAATATTGCTTTGGGTTTCGAATCCGCTTGGTGCGTGATAATGTTAAGTTGACTAATCCAGTGATATGACTACTACAAATGTGTGACCCGGGTCACCGCTAGAGCTCGTCCTCATGACATTTGATTTGCAAATTAAAAAGTTTTAACAAGTGGTAGTGCCTCCCGTTAAGGACAACAATTACCCTCAACCCTTCGAATGGTCATCTCTGGGTTGGTTTAAGACATCGAACGTAAAATGCTTTGTATTAGAGTTAAATAGGTGATTATATTTTGCTCACCGGGAGGCGATGCAACAACGGGACCAAGTATAAAGACGTACCGTTCCCAACATGAGTTCACCAATTTTTAGTCGCATAATAAGTTCGTATAAAGACGTACGATCTTAATAGTGTTAACCAAGCCTTGGCTTATCAATCTCTACTTGTATAAAGACGTACAAGCTTCAAGAGAAGTTTGATTAAAAAGATTTTACACTTTAAAAATCAAGAACACTCACAAATATAAAGACAAATTTAGACAATAATAAAAGCCCACAAAAATGGTGGTTTTAAGGACGAATAGTTAAAGACATAAACACATCACTTGGATTAATACGTTAAACATTAACATGCACCAAACTTCATTTTCTCCCTAGCAATACAAAGAGTCTAGCAATGAATGACCATACTAACTAACATAACGCTGAGTTTCGCAGGCTCCTCTATTGCGGAACAAGGAGGAAGAGCCCCTCTACTCACTACTACTACACTCTAACTACGAAATAAGCTTTCTCAGGTGTGTTCTTGGGGTGTGTAAGGGATGCTTTAATGAAGAACTCAAGCCATCTATTTATAGGCCTCAAAATGAGCAATGCACGGCCGTGCATTGGATTGCATGGGCGTGCAAACACCTCGGGAATCAAATAGGGTACAAAGGACAGTGTACCGGAGTCTGGGGAGGGCAGAAGGGCATTGCACGACCGTGCAATGGGTTGAAAACAATAAAAGAAGACATGTCAAACTCAGAATCATTCTTACTGTTTTTAGATTAAATATTTTTTTTATTATAACTCAACCCCTTTGTTATTTGATATCGTAATTTGTATAATTATATGTTGTTTTTTGAAAAACGACCGTAAAATTAAAAATGAAAAAAAAAATCCCCGATAAATTTGAATGTAGAACAAAAATCTCCCCTCACCAACTTTATTTTCTTGTGCACTTTTAATGGTTCGATGATTTATTTAGAACCTTTCCTTATTGAGTGGCTTCCCTGCTGCCAACTCTTTTTTACTTTTAGTTTTCTATTTTTTTAAAGTTAAATTTGACGTTTAATATTTTTTAACCAATATTTTTGTAATCGGACTGATTATTGAATTGGCTATCTTACTGATTCACTGATTGTATCAGTTTCAAATACCTAATGACATCATAAATAATTAAACATTTGAAAAAAAAATATAAAACTAATTTAAAAAATATATGAAACTATTTTAGCTTTTAATGTGAATTTATAACGTTAAAAGTTTATAAAACCTAAAATAAAAAATATACAAATCAATATATGTGATATTGGAAGGAAACAAGATATAAACTATTTAAAAAACCGGTCAACAAAAAATATTAAGTACTTAATGAAAGTCCATTGGGGTTAGTGGCCAAATGATGGAGAAAAATTCTCTAGAAACACTAAGATTTAAAAAAATCATGGTTTCAAGTCTCACTTTCACATGAATTAAAAAATTTGACTTTAAAAAAAAGTACTTAATGGAAGGTATTTACATGTGGAATTTGTTTATTGGTTTATACGCAAAAATTTGAGTACTCTTATTTAGTGAACTTGTAATAAATTTTAATATTTACAACATGGTTGTAATAATATTCGGTTTAACTACTTATAAAATCAAAAAATAATATAATATTATAACTCATTAAATGAACCAAAATTTTTATTATCAATCAATAAATTAGAATTTTCTAGATTCGGTTCTAATGCAAATGCATTTCTCTTCGAAGTGGCGCCTATGGATCAATGGTTGTCTCTCATCAACCCGATCCTCTATATTGGTCAATGGCTCCCCTACTAAAGAGTTCCAATGTCATCGAGGTGCAAGACAAGACGACCCACTTTCACAATTTCTCTTTATTATGGCGACATAAGCTTTTAGTGGGATTTCCAACTGGGCAGCCTCATTGGGTATTTCTGAAGGTATATCTACACCAAATAATAGCCCTACGTTGTCACATTTACTATACGTGGATGATGTTATTCTAATGAGGAAATGGTTGGAATCCAACTTTCATAATATGTTGAGAATTCTGAGATGTTTTTACTTGCTTTCCGGCCTTAAAATAAATTAGAAGAAATGTAAAGTATTTGGGGTAGGAATGGAAGAAAGTGTTATACAAGCTATGGCTAGTAAAATGCATTGTCAACTTGGAGAATTTCCTTTTATCTATTTGGGTTTACCCGTGGGCGCGAACATGAACCTCATTAAGTATTGGAATGCGGTTTTTATGGGGAGGGAATTTTAGAAACTTGAAAATACATTGAGTAACTTGGGACCGGGTCGTGACATCTAAAGCATCAGGTGGGTTTGGAATTAGCACTCTTTCAGCTGTGAACTTGGGATTGCTCGCTAAGTGGAGGTGACGATACAACACTGAAGATTCAAGTCTGTGGAGATTGGTAACTTCGGCCATTCACCTTGGGCAGAAAACCCCATCAAAGGTCTATCTTTCTAGCCCCTGGAAAAATATATATGTGATCGACTCCTCTTTGATAAAAGTTAATGTAGATATCGGCCAAATCATAAAAGGTGTTGTTTATAGAGGTAATACAATCAGATTTTGGCTCATTCCCGACCCTATTTACCTTGGAAAATCAAAATACTGCATGGTCGAAAAATGTTTTATAAAATATGGATCACACATGGTTTGGCTATAGCGATGGATGAGGATGTCGAGTGAATCCATAGAAATAGCCGAGTTACAGTAGGCATCAACCTTCTAAAACCGGAGGATCTAAACAACGACTCTAATAAGTGGGAATGGTTGGAAGAACCTAATGGTTCTTTTTTCTATGAAATCCATCGGGTACAACATAGCATGCCACATTAAAAATAAATCAATCAATAAACTCATATCATCTATCATGAATTTAAGTTTGATTCTTATAACTAATACTTTAGTTTGGAAAATCTTTGACATATATCTTGTTATAAAAATGCTTTTAATCTCTAACATCGTCAAAGGTAGGTTTTTTTTTTTTTTTTTAATATTTTCTTTTTATTATTAGTCAAATTGAATTTTAATAGTTCGAAAATTAACATATTAGCCAACGATAATTGATACTGGTAATTTAGAAAATGACACTACTAGTTTTCAGTTTCGTTGTTAAGGACAATCTCACTCGCATAATCATCGTAGATCTACACTTGATTTTCATTCACTTTCGCTTACAATGAGTATTATGAACGAAATGGGGAAACATATTTTTCTTGTAAACGAAATCGAGTGAAAATCAAGCGTAAGTTGAATGTAAATCTATGATAATTATTGTTCTTCCCCTTTTGCACATGGAAGATTTGGCCTCTCAAATGAAACAATAAATAAAATTTGCCATTCGAAAAGAAAAAAATGAAACAATAAACATATTTCACTATCTAAAATATCTTTGTTAATATGAAGTCAACTTTTTCTAATGCTAAACAAAATTTGCTCCTTATTAACAATAAAAAATAATATATGTTTTTTAAGTTTACTTTCACAAAAATAAATATATTAATAGTCTTACACAAAACAATCTTACTTTTTATTTAACTAAATATATAATATAAAAACTTATGAACTCTCACATCATAAACTTATTAGATTGGGTGTCTAAGGTTGTTGCAAAAATAGGGCTTGAGAGTCCTCTATTATTTATTTATTATTATTTTTTTATATTTTTTTTTCAACACCCTATTTTGAGGACAGATTTCTAATAATTTACACCAATCTGTCACAGGCAGAACTCGAACTCTTAACCTTAAGTGGAGCTTCACCACTTTACTCCAAACTTTTTTTTGGAACGTCGGATTTCTTTACTCCTGTAGAACTTGAACCCAAGATCTTCAAACCTATATGGTTTAAAAGGCTTTGACTCTGTCACTTGGCCACCCCCCCCCCCCCCCCCCAAAAAAAACCGAGAGTCCTCTATGTAATCTCCAAATCAAACTGTCTTCACTAAAAATAGTAAATTCCTTCACGTATTTTATGTCCTGAGCTCCATCTTTTATTGGCTTGGTTGATTTTAATATAACTTGCCTTAAAAGAGAAAAAAGAGGATTAAACGAATCTGAAGCCCTAGCACACTTTCGAAGATTAAGAAAGTCAAAGCCTATGGAATTATAAAAAGTCAATATTTGGTTTGGGTTAGTGTGTTTCCCATCCTTTCAAGATATTGGAAGGTGCAATATTATTGATTTATTTCAATTTCAAATTGAAAAAGGAACATAAAATACTTGTTAAAAAATTAAAACTCATATTGAAATACTACTTTTGATTATAACTATTTAATATTGAAAGAAGAATGATTAAAATTTGCATTGAAATTATTTGTTGAACAAATGTAAGATAATTAAAAATATGTTCTTCAATTAATTTTTCGTAAAACTATATACTCTTAAAACTCTTAGGCTATCCGTAATGGTTTCACGCCCCTCCATGTCAGCGTCACATCAGCGCCACATCATCACAGGGGTTTTCACTGCCCATAATCACTAAGGTGCGTAGTGGTTTCACGTCCCGCATTAAATTTTTAATTATTAACTAATCATTTAACTAAAACACAAATAAATTTATTTAAAATATAAAGATAACAAAATACAAATTTATTTAATTAAAAAAACAAACATATTAAAATACAAAAAATCAATCGCCACTCGTACGATTAGTCCAAATATGCTCCGTCAAATCACCGCGTAGCCTTAGATGTGTATCCCTGTCGCGTAATGCGTTACGAATTGCGTGTTTTTCTTCCGAGCTTAGTTGTGCAGGCGTCGTCTGTGGGTTATCATCATAGTTTTGGCAAATGGCTTGGCCCTTGTCTTCCAATACCATGTTATTTAATATTATGCAAGTGTATATAACATTCCTTATTTTTTCTTTGAACCAAATACGGCACGGATTTTTAATCATAGCCCATTTTTTCTTTAAAACTCCAAACGCACGTTCGATATCTTTCCGTGCCGATTCTTGTGCTTTTTTGAAAAGTTCTCTTTTCTCACAAATTTGGCTAGTATATGCTTTGACAAACATGGCGTACTCCGGATATATATTGTCGGCAAGATAATACTCGTGCTCGTATTCGACATCATTAACAATGAATGAAGAACCAGGTGTGACTCCGTCTATGATTTCTTCGAATATAAGCGATTGATCCAAAACATTTATCATTGTTTGCCCCCGCAACACCAAAGAATGCATGCCAAATCCAAAGATCATATGACGCAACGACTTCAAGCATTAACGTCGGGTGTGGATGGTCCCCTCGTTGGTGTTGACCTCGCCAAGCAGTTGGACAATTTGTCCATTCCCAATGTGTGCAGTCGATGCTACCAAGCATCCCGGGAAATCCATATACGGCTTCATGCACCTCATATATTTGTTGAATGTCATTAAACGTCGGTCTCCTTAAATATCTCTTGCCGTATAGATTAATCACACCTAAAAACATATAATAATAATAATAAAACTAATAATAATAACAATAATAATAATAATACCTTCACAAAACATATGTAGAGTATCTCGTGCGGTTTTTTCAGACATCTTTAAATACTCATCCAATGAATCACTAGCCGTACCATACGCTAGCTGTCGAACTGCACACGTGCATTTTTGTAAAGCAGTAAATCCAAGCTTGCGTCTCGCGTCTTCCCTTTGTTGGAAATATTGGTACTCTCTTTCTAAATCACCACATATTCGCACGAAAAGTTCTCGTCTCATACGAAAACGGATTTGAAATTTTTCTTCATCATACATTGGATTGTCACTAAAGTAATCACGTATTAGACGTTCATTAGCTGCTTCCCGATCCCGCATCACTTGAACTCGTCGTGTTACCCTCTGTGAACTCTCGGCTTATTCGAGTAGGTCGTACGCGTAACAAATCGCTTCAGCAATGACTTCATCTTCTTCCGTTGAACCCGACGACGTAGAAGACCATTCCATTTTAAATAGTGGGGTGTTATTGGTTGAGAAAATATGAGAATATGTGAGGTTATTGGTTGAAAATGTGAGAATGGGTGAGGTTATTGGTTGAAAACGTGATATATATATAGTAAAAATAAAATATTTTTTTTATTAATGGCTAGTTTGACTTGGGGTCCCATAAATTCAACCAAATCTGCCCGTGAAATGCCCCACGCCCCACTTTTCATGCTTAGGGGTGCGGTGTTCCTGGGCGTGAAAGTCCAATGTGGCTCACGCCACCCCCTATCACGCCAACATTACGGATGTCTTAGGCTATGTGTAATGGTTTAACTAAAAACTGAAAAATGTTTCGTCACGTCAGCAGGAACAGAATCACTAAACACAATCACTAAGGTATGTAATGGTTTCACTATCCATTTACATACATATACATATATACATAAACATAACACACACATAAACATCTGCCTCATGCCCGTGATTTGAATCACGCCCATTCACGGGCCAGGTGGATCACGCCACCCCCCTTCCACGTCCATAATACTTATCCTTATAAAATAACTGTCGCCTATACTTTTACCTTCATTTTAGATTTTAAACTGTTTTAGTAGAGTACAGTTTTTACCTTTACTTAAGGTGATGAGGGTCATTAACTCAACTACTCATTTACTCACCAAAACTGCCTAATAGAATTTTGCCACCTCAAAACTACTCATTTACTCATATTTCATTGGAAACACCCTACTCATTTACTCACCAACTTTTTTTTTAAATAAACATTTAAATAAAAAACCTATTTTTTTTATTAATTAAAAATACAAAAGACAACTAAAAATAACAAAATACAATAACAATTTACAAATAAAAAAAACGAGAAATTAAACATAATCGTCACTGCTGGCCCACTCCGGTAGTGTAGCAAAATGTTCACTAAGATCATATCGTAGTCTAAAGTGTGTCTCTTGATCCCGCAATTCATTAATTACACCATCGTCTACTACTTCATTGGTTGGAGGGTCCATCACGTAGCTGTGTGAGATTGCATTTCCGTCATGCTTTAAAATCATATTGTGCAATATGATACATGCGTAAACCATATTTTGTATTTTTTGACGTTTATGTGACCGTTGCGGACGATTAATTATCCCCCATTTAGATTTTAAAACACCAAACCCGCGTTCGACGTCTTTTCTAGCCGACTCTTAACTTTCTTAAACTTTTTTTCTTTTGGGTCGACGGGGAATGGATATGATTTCACAAAAACAGACCAAGTGGGGTAAATCCCATCCGCAAGATAGTAGCCACGTTTGTATTCACGATCGTTAACTTGGAAAGGACACTTCGGGGTGGTTCTATGCATTTCGTTATTGAACAACGGAGATTGATTGAGAACATTTATGTCGTTATTGTAACCGGCAGGATCACAAAACGCATGCTAAAACCATAAGTCATTTGACACCAATGCTTCCATCATGATCGTATGGTATTGGTGATCACCTCTCATAAATTGGGCACGCAAACTAGTCGGACACATCCTCCAAACGACATGCGTACAATCGATGCTATCGATCATCCCTAGAAGACCCCATCTAGTTTCATGCGCATTATACAAACGTGCAATGTCGTGGCTTGTAGGTCTATGTAAAAACTCTTTGCCGTATAACATAATAACATAATTGCAAAAATATTCTAAACATTCACGAGCAACCCTAGCAGACATAGATAAATATTCATCATATTTGTCCGGATGGTTACCTGTAGCGAGTTGACGAATAGCAGAAGTACATTTCTGAATCGGCATGAAGCTCTTCTTTAACCTCCCGTCATACCCTTCGTGAAACCAAGAAAATCTTGAATCCATACTTATATTCCTTACAATGCTTAAAAACAAATCTTTCTCTCTCTAAACGTATCTGCGTCGTACTTGGGGCGTTCGACGAAGTAATACTTCAACAGAATTGTGTTAGCAACTTCACAATCACGATGTACACATTTTTTCTTTGATTTTGTCGTATCCTCAAGCTCACTAGCCGCAACTGCAACTTTGAACAAAAACTCAATGTCACTTGATTCGGAAGTGTCGGAAAGAAAATCATCAAAACCACTAGAATCGGATAATACCGAAGACAAACCAAGAATGCTAGAATCGGATGAAGACATTTTCTTAAAAAAAATTAGAGTTTTAAAAAAATATATGGGTGAAAAAAGTGATTTATTAAGAGGAAAGTGAGATATATATATAGATGAGATTTAGATTTTTTTTTATTAAAACCCCCACCCCCCAATGGCTCAATCCCAACGGTCACCACACCCGAGTAAAATAACTCGGGCATTCTACCCGGCTCCCTACTCGGCAACCTACTCGGATGGTTAGGAGCGGTGTACCCCTTTACTCGATTACAATTTTCCCTACTCAGTTTCATTCGAGTATCCCGCCCCCATCAAAACTCATCAGTGAGGCAAGGGTAATAGTAAAACGACAGGCGGTAAAACCAGCCGGCGCCGCAATGTAAACATGACTTGTCAAACAACGTGCGACAGTGAAAAATAAGAAGCGCTGATGTCGCACTCACTCCACATGCTCACATGTTTTCATGTGCCTGGCTTTATTCTTAAGCCAAGCAAACGCCGGCCACCCATCTCTATTCGCCACGTGGCCCAATCACAACTCCTCAATTCACTCTTTTCCCTCCTTTATATTTATAAACCACCCCATCACCAACCTCACCATACCCATCACAAAATTGAAAATTCCCTCACTTTATATCTCCATTCTCCAATGAACTGGACAAAAGGTCCCACCGTCGGCCGTGGCTCCACCGCCACCGTCTCCCTTGCCACCACCGTTAGCGGAGACCTCTTCGCCGTCAAGTCAACGGAGCTTTCCAACTCCTCGTTCTTACAAAAAGAGCAGCGATTTCTTTCAAAACTAAGCTCCCCTCATATAATCAAGTACATCGGGTTTGATGTTGAATATGTTGACCATGTTCCAATGTATAATCTGTTGATGGAGTATGCACCCGGTGGCTCCATTTCGGATGTAATGAAGAAACAAGGGGGGTCTCTTGATGAGTATTTGATCCGATCTTACACTCGTCAGATTCTTCTGGGGTTGGATTATCTTCACTCCAGTAATTTGGTGCATTGTGATATTAAATGCTCAAATATCTTGGTGTGTGAAGATGGTGTCAAAATTGGTGATCTGGGGTGTGCTAAATTGGTGGAGAATAATGGAATTGGAAACACCTCCTCTGAATTTTCCGGTACACCGATTTTCATGGCGCCAGAGGTTGCAAGGGGTGAAGATCAGGGGTTTGCGGCTGACGTGTGGGCTGTTGGGTGTGCGGTAATCGAAATGGCAACCGGTTGTAACCCGTGGCCGGAGGTAAAGAATCCGGTCTCTGCTTTATACAGAATTGGATATTCCGGTGATCTGCCATTGTTTCCGGTGTGGTTATCGGAGGAAGCTAAAGATTTCTTGAAAAAATGTTTGCGAAGAAATGATAAAGAAAGATGGACGTCGAAAGAACTTCTCCAACACCCTTTTGTTGATTTAAATTCTAGTTTGAAAAAGATTGAAAATTTCCCAAAGAATTCTCCAAGTGGCGTCCTAGATCAAGGATTCTGGGATTCGTTCGAGGTAACCGATTCACCGGCTCCGACCAAGTTCACGACTTTCTCCGGCGAGTCTCCGGTGGAGAGAATAAAACAGTTAGCGGAAGCAAGTCCTCTTGTAAATTCTTGTTTGCCAAATTGGGTTGAGGGAGAAGATTGGATCACTGTGAGAAGTAATCACATGGACGAAAGTTCAAATGTTAGCCATGAGAATTTATTTACAGATGCAGATATGGAAGATGGTAACGGTGAGTCAACTCGTTCAGAGTCAGAGTTGTATGTAGAAGAAGGGTTTTCTATCTCGGTTAGATTTGTATTAGAATCTAATGTACTTGAAACATGTGGTGCAAGTGTTGTTAATTCAAGATTTCTTGATTTCATAAAAATAAATAATAATAATAATAATAATAGTTTTTCTCTTGTTGATTCCAATCTAAACTCATTATTGGCTCTCCATATATTCGGTGATTTGTTGCTAATTTGCAAGGACACTTCCCTTGATGAAAGTCACCATAAATAAAAGAATAAAGATGCCCAAACAATTATTCCAATGCTATCTTTTTATCATTACATATTGTATATTCTTTTGGCTTTTTGAATGTTCTATATGATGTTATTTAGTTGTTAAATAAAAATATAAATAAATGAAAGAAAGAATCAAGGCTAGTAGGAGTAGATATTTTCCTTTGTGCAAGTTGTAAAAGGATTGAAGGAAAGTTGGATTTGATGGATGGTTTGATTCAAGAGAGAATGAGTTTGTGCAAGTCAATCAATTTGCATTCTTGCTCCACTTTGTTTAAACATAAATGATTTCAACATCCAAAGGTACACCACATCTCTTTTTTATATATTTTTTTATACTTGAAAAGTTTTCAAACATCATTTCTAACCTCTAGCAACAAAAGCCGTTACTTTATGAGGTTATTCGTCTTATAACTAACAGAATACGAAGAAAATGGAAATATGTATAAGATTAATCACTTTATGTAACAAAACCGAACGAGGAAAGCCGAATTAGGTTGAAAGAGAGGAGAGATCAACACCACATATCATGCTTGTTTCATAGGTTGAAAAAGTTTTCAAACATGTTTTATAAATGGACGTCTAGCAATAAAAGTCACTACTTTATGACATTATTCGCTTTATGCACTTGTCTAATACGAAGAAAGTGGAATCGAGTATAGGATTTATCACTTTTTGCAACGAAACCAAATGATGAAAGTCGAATTAGGTTGAAATAGAAGAGAGGAGAGGTCAATGGTTTGAGTTCTTCCTTTTTTTTGAACGGTAACACCTAGAACATCCAGGGCAGCCCACTCCAGGAGGAACCTCCCAACTGGGTAAACCCCCTGACCTGGTCACAGACCCTTTTTTTGCTGTAGCCCAGATTCGAACCCAAGACCTCCATTATGGGAAGTCTTGGGGCTACCATTGCACCAAATGACCAACGGTGAGTTCTTTCTCTTGCATGTAGTTCAACTTTGACTTCCAAAGACTTGGTGAATCTTTTAGGGTCACAAATAATAATAAAACACATGTCCACTTTAGTTTACCTGCCGGATTGCAATTTAAAACCTAAAAGTACATGATCTTGGAATATGTTATATCCTTCTGGATTTGGACTCTTGTATTTGGTGTTTGTTGGAGAGTCCTTCATATTCAAGAACTCACATTTTTAAGGTTATTAATTTGAAGGTAATATATAGTCGGTAGCAAATTGATAACTTACAGAATATTATATATTTTCTTTGCGTTTAGAATGTTTGATATGAAGCGACTTTATTTAGTTGCAAAATGAAAAAAATGGAAGAATTTAAACAAGTGGGAGTAGATATTTCTTTTGTTGTGCTAGTGTTAGGTTGAAACTTGAAAGGGTTAGAGAGAACGTTGACTTTAGTGATGTGTTAAAGAAAATGTTGACTTTGTACAAGTCAACCACTTTGTACATCTGAACCTCTTCGTGTGAACACCAATGACTTCAACCTCCTAAAGTACACCAAACACCATGCTTCCTTTCTATTGAGTTGACTTTTTGAGTTGACACGTTTTATAAGTCTTCAAACGTCACTTTACACATATTTAAAGTGAAGTTTGCAATATAGATGTCATAAACCATGTCTTAATATAGTATTGCTACTTCATGTGGTTTTTCTGTTTTTGGCATTGACCCATGGAAAAAAAACGCGAAGTTTGGCATAAACATCGGTCGCCTTCGGTAATGAACCCGGAAGAGGGAAGCAGAATTAGGTAGAAAGAGAGGGAAGTGGACAATTATTGATTTGAGTACTTCCTCTAGGCAAGTAGTTCATAAACCATGTCTTAATATAGTATTGCTACTTCATGTGGTTTTTCTGTTTTTGGCATTGACCCATGGAAAAAAAACGTGAAGTTTGGCATAAACATCGGTCGCCTTCGGTAATGAACCCGGAAGAGGGAAGCAGAATTAGGTAGAAAGAGAGGGAAGTGGACAATTATTGGTTTGAGTACTTCCTCTAGGCAAGTAGTTCAATTTTGAATTTTAAAGTCAACTTGTCTTTCATTGCATTTGGTCTAGAAAGACTTAGCAATCTTTTTTATGATCACAAAGGATAATAAAAATATGCCCACTTGGGTTTACTCAGCAAACTTTATGCGATTTATGGCTATCTAAAGGCATCTACCTAACACTGGAATATGCTCTATCCTTCTGGATTTTGGACTTTGGTGTTTAGTGTTTGGTAGAGTGGGTGACGAAGGTCAGGAGCGGACCTAGTAGGTTCATATGGCGGTCGCCCGCACCCCATGAAAAAAAAATAGTATATATATGATTCTATCCCTACAAACCTTCATGAAATTTTGACACCGCCTCCCATAAAATTTTGACAGCAACCCCAGAAAAAATTATTTTATGATTTTCATCACCCATGGATTGAGTTTGACCAAGATTAGAGGTCAAGGTTATGATGGCGCAAGTAATATGGTTGGTGAATTCAACGGATTTAGAGCTTTAATATTGAAAGAAAATGTTTCAGCATTTTATGTACATTGTTTTGCCCACCAACTTCAACTAGTTGTTGTGGTGATTGCAAACAAGCATACGGCCGTTTGGAGGCTTTCTGAAACGGTAGGGTGTTAACGAATGTCATTTGTGCATCTTACAAACAACAAGAAAAACTTCGAGAATGTCAAAAGAAAATTTTGGAAGATGACATAGGTACGAGAAGTAGTTTGAATCAAGAAATTTATCTTGTAAGGGTCGGAGATACTCGTTAATTAGAATTCCCACTATAAAACCCTACTCGTTTGGTTACTTTATATCAATCCGCCATTGAAGTGCTTGAATATGTTGAAAAAACAGGTAACACTATTGCTAGCAAAAAAACAAGCGGATGGACTTCATCGGATATGAAAAAAAAGTATGATTTTGTGTTTTACTTACACTTGATGAAGCGTATTTTAGATTACACAAACACATGGTCCCAATATCTTCAGGGTGAGAGCAAGATATGTTGAATGCAATATCCTTGGTTAAAACGACCAAACAACAACTCGAGAATAGAGGGTTCGAATCATTTTTTGAGGAAGTCAACTATTTTGTGAAAAACATGAACTTGAAATGGTAAACATGGATGATTCTTACATTTACTCAAAAAAACCAAGACAATCAACATGCATCACATATCGCCAATATTATGAGTATGATTGTTGATGTGCCATATTTATAAATATTTTATATACATAATCTTCCCCATATTTGGTTAATTTTTGAGCAATTGCACTTGAATATGGGCTAAATTGGTTCCTTTTTATAATTACAGGTTATTTGGCTTCCCGGGCTAAAAGGAAGGAAAAGTCAAAGAAAAGTCAAAGATATGTGAAAGTCAGAGGCTAAGCATGACCGTGTCTACCTTGGAACCAACTAATAACATTAAGGAAGATTCTAAAAGTCAGTCAACGCACGATCAACATGAGACACACCCGTGCCTACCTATGCACGACCGTGCACCTTTTTAGAATTGTCAGAAAAAACTGATTATCGTACAAAAGTGATTCGCACGGACGGACGTAAGCACGGCCGTGCATATGGACGCACGACCGTGCACCTTTTTAGAATTGTCAGAAAAAACTGATTATCGTACAAAAGTGATTCGCACGGACGGACGTAAGCACGGCCGTGCATATGGACGCACGATCGTTCTTCCCCTTGATCCAACATATAAATAGAAGGCTTCACCCCCTTGTTTGAGCAAGCAACAACTTGGGGGAGTTCATACAGGTCTAGCAACAACTTGGGGGAGTTCATACAGGTCTCGCTACACTTGTCTTTGGTTTGATTACTTGTATTCCTTCCATGATACATATATCAACAAGTGTGTGTGTTCATATCTATGGCCATCATTAGCTAGTTTTCTTGTATTACTCGGGTAAAGATGAAACTTTGTGTAAATTAATGTTTTAAATTAGTAAAATAATTTGTTTATGTTTCTTGGTTATTTTTACTACGATCTTTCTTTATGGACGTGAGTACTTAGTTTTCAGTCCTTAAAGACTTAAATCTAAAAGTAAAAAAAAAGTGGGTAACTTAACGTCTTAAATGTTTGAAAATTTGACGAAACCTGATGTTTTGACCAAACCTTAAGTACGAAAATTGCATTTAACTCTATAATTTGTCTTCAAACAAACATTCAAAGTCTAGTTTGCAATATACTAAAATAGATGTCAAATATCATGTCTTAAAATAGTATTACTAGTTCCTCCTAAGAGAGGTGGAGATGATCGGGTGGGTCAGTTGTCCGTCAGTGATCCAAATTACCGTTTAAAAAAATAGTATTACTAGTTCATTTCGATTTTTAGTTTTTGACATCGACCCAAGATAAAACGAAGTTTGGCATAAAAGAGGGAAACAGAATTAGGTGGAAAGGGAGGGAAGTGGACAATTATTGGTTTGAGTTCTTCTTCTTGGCATGTAGTTCAATTTTGAATTTTAAAGTCAACCTTTCTTTCATTGGATTTGGTCTTAAAAGACTTACAATCTTTTTTAAGATCACAAAGGATAATAAAAATATGGCCACTTGGGTTACTCAGCAAACTTTATGCAGTTTATGGCAATCTAAAAGCATCTACATAACATTGAAATATGCTCTATCCTTCTGGATTTTGGACTTTAGTGTTTGGTGTTTAGTGTTTGGTAGGGAGGTTAAAATCTATTAGTATCTCAATTGCTCAAGTATAAATCTTATAATAAGTTAATAAACTACCAAAAGGTAAATATGTTTTCATAAAAAAAAATTTACTCAAAACCACTTCAACAACCAATCCTGAAAGTCAGGCCGGTCCAACCGTGTTTGTTCAACCCATGCCGGTCCGACCTACTGGTGTGGTTTTAACAACATTACTATTACTATTACTAACTCTATTTTAAATGACAACCGTAGGGAATAGTAACTCCCCCAATGGGGAAGTGTCATGTGTAATTATAAAGGTTTTTTATTTTTTTCATTTTCAACACTCATACTATATATAATATACGCTTTTAACACGTCTGTATTTCTAATAATTTCGTTTTTCTGTAATAACTTTCGTTCTTTAACTTTTTATAAAAAAAACGAAAAGCGCGGGTTTCTTTAGTTTTTTTATGTCAATGTTTCGATTTGTATTCAAAATAGAGTATTTTTTTTCGTACGCTATAGCCATTGTACGTAGGTTTTAGCCCAGCAAACGAGACGAACTGATAACGACTATGTCCCCGTCGCGTTGCAAGGGGGAATCGTTTTAGCTCCTCATACTATATATAATACACGTTTTAACTCGTTTAGTTTTTTATTAATTTCGTTTTTCTTTGCTAACTTTCGTTCGTTGACTTTTTTTCAAAACGGAATACGCAGTTTCCTTTATTTTTTTTGTCAACGTTAAGGTGTAATTTTTATTAAAAACAGAGTTATATTCAAATTCGAGTTTTTTGCTATCGTGCGTTATAGCGAATCTGCGTTTCAACATAAGTTTTCTCCACCCAAATAAGCCGACCCCGATAACGACCAAACTCCCGCAGCGAATCGCGGGCAAAAAAAGAATCTAGTTACTTTTAATTACATTAAAATAAATTTTTGGGAACAACATAGAAACATAATAATTTTTGGTCTATTTAAAACATTTTCTTATTTTGATTTTCTTCTCGAATAATTCATTTTTAAAATAAAACTAGTGGGCGTTAACCTACGCGCTACGGCGGGCACATGTTAAGTTGGCTCGGCTTCGAAATTAAAAACGTTGACATTAAAAGCATCTAAAGACGATATCTTCGAAAATCACGAAAAAGTCACGTAGTACAAAAAACGAAAACGAATAAAAAAAATCATTTATCGAAAATATTGTTGGGAATCTAGTACCAGTTTTTAACATTTAAAAACCAATAATTATTTAAACCTTTTTAAATGAATAAATCAGATATATTTATCGGAAGCGATTTATGGTACAACAAACATATCAGATCTGGATTCCTGTCAGTGATCCGATTACACGTTAGATGACAAGTACACAAACCTGCAACAAAACGTCACACGAGTTGCGCAGAAGGGGATCCGGCCACGGTGGTGGCGTGCGACGGTGGTGCGACGGTTCGGCTGGGCAGCGGCGGCGGCCCTTGGTGGCGTCAACCGGAAACGAGAGGGGAAGGGGAGGGGGTTTCGAAAACTCCTTGGTGGCTAGATTAGGTCTTAGGGTTAACACTTAAGTATATATTTATAATTGCATTAATTACTAATCACACCATTAGATATTAATATTTAATTCCATGTAATTAACCATTAATTACATTTAACCCTTATAGTTTACTGATAATAATTAATCAGTAAAAATCAGATCATTTAATGTTTAACACTTAATCATTAGTTCCCTCTCGTAAATAATTATTTCACTAAATAATTAATTACCTCAATAACCGATAAATATTTCTCTAAATATTAATCACCGTTTATTATATCCGTCTTTCGTGAACTATAATATTTAATAATTAAATATTATTACTTGCTCGTTGCCTAAGGTGTAACTCTTTGGATCGTACTTCGTTAGTAACGTCGACTTAATTGACGATCGGACATCATATATCCAACAAATATAAACCCGTGTATTCTTGTAACACCCAGAAGGAAGTAAAAGAGTGTATCCTTGTAAACCCGTGTATTCTTGTAACGATCGGAATAAACATTGTTCAAAACAAGTTCTAAACCAGAAGGAAGTAAAAGAGTGTATTCTTGTAACACCAAAAATTTTCAACCAAATTTAACTTCCAAAATACGCGGAATTTAGGTCCCATAAAACGCCCTTGACAAACGACACATGTTAATTACGACAAAACGACAACGACATGGTTTTCTTTAAAAACAACTGTCCGACATCTCAAAATAACAACAAGTTTTAACATCCAAGAGATAGTTCAAAACAAGTTAGGTGACTCCCGACAATGAGTCATAACTACAAACATATACAACCATCCAAAAAGTTGAGAATCCAACCGACGCAAAGCTTGACCCGAGACATCATACAAGAACTTTACCTACAAGGAAACACCCAAAAATAACCATTAGTAATGATACAATAAGTCCCAAGACCCCCCAAAGTGTCCTAGGAAGAAAACTCAAAATTTAGCCAACGGGCGTCCCACTTGGGGTGTCCCAGAAGCAAACAGAACCCATCAGGCGTCCCACTTGGGGCGTCCCAGAGACCAGCCCTGCACCAGCCAACCCCCAATATGCAGTTTTGGCATTTTCGGCCCTCCCGACTCGACCCCTAGTCGTTTTAAACCACCAACAACATTTTGTGAATGTTTTAAACACCTTACATCCCTACCATACTTCTTTGTGAGGTTCTAAAGACCCCAAGGCATCACAAACGACTATGTGAAGTTCATGACCTCAATTAACTTTCATGTGAGGTTCTTAGACTTCAAATACATAAAATGACTTGTCAAGTTCATGACTTCAAATAACTACCTTGTGAGGTTCTTAGACTTCAAACTCCTCTATATGATATCATATTAACTCCCATGTGAGGTACAAAGACCTCAAATCACCACGACCATAGTAAAGTTCAAGACTTCAAGCAACAACCATACAAATTAAGTTCATGACCTCAATTACCACGTGTGAGGTTCTTAGACTTCAAATACCAACCTTAAACATACAAACAAGTGTACACAAACACACACAATGCAAACCATATTTATACCCCATACTTTATTTACCAACATGTGGGATTTAAAGATCCCAAATTCACCATTTTAACTTGTGAAGTTCAAAGACTTCAATTACAATCTTAATCACCCTACCCGTACATTCAATATAGACATAAAAATGACACCAAAGAACTCATAAATAATACTATGACTATGGCTACCATACGACATTGTGAGGTTCAGAGACCTCAAGCACCTTAAGCACCCACCCTTTGCATATTTACAGATATGCAATTTCACCAAATCAACATACAAACATTTGCACATATGATCTTATCACCTTAAGCACCCACCCTTATTAATGATCTTATCACCTTAAAGCGTTCATGACGGGCCTGCTGCTGGAACATTTCCTGTAGTTGCCTAATCATATCGTATGCTGGCATGTCCACCAGATTCTTCTTAGTTCTGGTATCATAGACGCCAGCATCAAGCAAGAGACCTTTGATCTCCAGCCTTTCACCTCTTTCTCTTTTCTCTTTGTAAGACACAAACATACACACAAAGTGTGTAATTTTCATGACCCCCTCCCCCATATTCCAGCATTTCAGAATTTACACAAATAGTCCCTGAACTTCCAGAAATGACCCCTTTCACCAAAACTGGTTAAAACTCCACTTTTTCAACAAAACTCCAACTTTCATTTTATTTAATCTTTCACCAATATAAAATGAATACCATACTATATAATATACTTGAATTTGGTTCGTTACAAATCATCCCCCCTAATTTTGGGTTTCGTCCCCGAAACCCGCCACCACATGAACAACTTAGGGTAGTAGTTCAACTTTCCTTCTCAACTTCTCCAAATTCAATTCCTCCTCAAAGCACAATTAGTTCGTCCCACCTATATAAGATAGTCATCGGTTCTTCCATAAGATTCAAAATCATAACCTTAACATCACCATGAGAAGCAACAACAACTTCTCCCGCCAAACATTTCCGTGGATGGGCCACGAAAATGTATCATAGAGTTTAATCGATTCCCTCGGGTAACTCTAAATGGTAAAACAATTACCAATCCAACATAAAGTTTGAACGTCCAACAAAACGTGGACTTAGCTTCCCACATTTTTTGAACCCGATTCACCCCTTTTCAAGGGAAAACTTTTGTAGCAGCAAGTTTCCCACTTGAATAATATCACACCCCTTCCCTATATTCGAGTAAGGTTTACTGTCTCATCTTGAGTGGATTTGTAATCGCACTCATTTACAAGATCTTCTACACCAAGTCTTGGATCACACCATTGATTCTAAACTCCTGGCAATCAATTCCACCAAAGCTAATCGTCGTTCGACACTGTCTACCATCTAGCAAATCGAACAATGACATGTCGATACTCCAATTATAGCTAATTTGACTCTCTAATAGCTAATATTCACCCGACTTCTTTCAATTGGACAAATGAAACCGACATTTCAATCTAACTCAAAAGATACGGTCACTCCATGTCGTATCACACCTTCCACTAAATCGACTCCCTTGATTATTCATAAGAGTAGGTTTCCTCCAAGAATAGGAATTGCATACTCTTCGGTCAAAGGACCCGCCATTTAACCAAATCGTAACATATTACCACCTTTTTCATATATTCTTGTAGTCGGACTACTACAAGCTTCTACTACCTCGCATAGGTATATGACGCCGTTGAGGCTTCCCACACGACCTTCCTTTAGCATTTGGCCTTAGTCCACAAGCCAACGACATTTGTCAACATCCTCGACTATGTCTCCTTCCACCTCTGGCCACCAAAGTTTATGCTCCATAATCAAGCATTAAAGTCACCCCGTGTGTATAGATTACTTGAACTTATGAATCACCTCATAACAGTAGTCAATATGCTTGACAACTAAGGAATTCAAGTTCTATCACACCGTTTCTCCCACCTCATAATTGGAAGTTTTCATAACCTCCACACAAATGCATCCATTGAGATTCAAGGTCTCAAGTGTTTCACACTATTGTGATTCAAGGATCCCATCACCTACATTCAACACTCCTTTGAAGCTCGTGGCTTCAATTCAACCACCTAATATTCACCCGTGTATACACTCACTCGTTCCCTCCTCAAGTTATCTTCTCTAGTTGCTACAATCAGCTTGCAACTATCTAGGAGAATACACTATAATCTCGCCTCATTGCATAAAGACATAACCGAGTCTAATGCATGAGGTACCAAAATAACCGACAAACATACGATTTCTCTAAGTAAGGACACGACAATTTCCTTACCCAAATCCTCTTTTACAACTCTGAAAGTAATCTCCTTATTCGTAACCCAAACACTCAGTTTATCTCCAACTACTTAATCATAAGTCATCCTTTGAGATTCAAGGATCTCAATCACACAATCCCCTTCTTGAAGTTCGAACACTTCATTCTCAAACACCGTTGATGAAGTTCTAAGACTTCAAACACCACCTGTGAAGTTCTAAGACTTCAAACACCACCTGTGAAGTTCTAAGACTTCAAACAAAACTTGTGAAGTTCTAATACTTCAAACACCATTTACCCCTTGTTAATCTTTAATGGGTCTACAGATAAGCCTTCATAATTTTTCACCTTATCCAAAATGGATTTCCACCAAAGACGTAACGACACACCGCAATCTCATAGTATCCGCAATGGATTTCATAACCATTTATAGGATATTAACATCCTCTATGTTTATTGGTTAAATCTTGGACCTAAGTCACTTAGTTCAACCCCGACAATTTATGCACAACGCATTCTTCCATTCTTCACCTCTACAAGGAATGGTTACACCCCAAGAAGAGACACTCGGGTATAAAACCCTTAATAAACTTCTACACGACAGGAACATCAAGTATTCCATTACTCCGGTTGGTGTCAATGGCATAAGCCAGGCATACACCAATTCATGCGCCATGTGTTTCACCGTCTCTAGATGAGAACAGATCGACACGTCACCTTTTGGCCACACACGACATTGATATGGTCACTAAGTAACCACACAAGTTCCGCTACAATCATAGGACTCCATTCCATGCAATTTTTTCACCCGCAATCCGACAAATAAAACCAAAGGACTTCAGTCTCGCCCTTGGTAGTTAAAAATGTCCGACTCGAAGGCCTCGAAATTTCTATTTTCTCCCCTTTTATCACCCTTGTGCTTTAACTCCAGACATTCACTTTGAATGTGTCCCGGTTTATAACTGTAGCACATGTTATTAGGATTATAGCACTATGGCATTGTGGGTCCCATCATTCTCCATTCGAGTTACTTTCCATACCTACGATAGTAACAGGTATTGCCTCCTTAAAAGGTTTCTAGCTTGGCTAGAATATTTTTCTTTCTTGAAGCCACCTCTAATTCCACCTTATAATCCACTTGTCTCACGAGTTTGATCTCCCTACAACATTGTCACACCCCCAAAATCCACTAACGGAGTTTTACCGTTTAGGAGCGTGACATAACAGGATCTTAGTCATTAGTTACGTGAACGACTCTATATGAGTTTAAGAAAAACTACTAGTATTGCTCATAGTCACGATGCAACACTAGCAATAAAAATACTGATTTAATGTAAGACTTGCGGAAGCGAAAAGTTAAATGAAAAACATGTGCCAAGACAGTTGCGCCAAAATAAACAATTCAAAGATAATTAAAATAAATAATTCTTGAGTTTGCAAATGATAGACTTCGTATGCATGCATGCCTTAGCTCGTGCTTGTACCTTAATTACCTGAGAAAACATGCTAAAACGTGTCAACACTAGGTTGGTGAGTTCACAGGTTTATATGTTTGTAAAGCTTACTAGATAATACCGTATTCAATTATATCATAGGTAGCTAACCTAGTACATGTTACTAAAGCGTTTCGACACCAAAGCTGACTGTCTGTATGTTTGAACTGCCTTCCACCATGACTATCACAATCAATGGTAAATGTTTAGGTAAATGTTACACCCGTTCGACTACCTGTCGTGTTAGCGCGACTAACGCGGGTGGGGCTTGTCAGGACTTTCGTGAACCCATATACTAACGGTTCGATAAGTAAGGACTTTCGTGATATGTTTGTGCTTAGTACACAAGTGATATAAAAGAAACGTAAGATCTAAATGTTCGTACCCATGTTTTCTCCCCCAAGTTTAAAACGTAAGAAAAGGGGCCGTGAAACTCACCTTAGAGTATGTGTGAAAGAAAGCGAATCTAAAATGCTTGACGACTAATTGCCACCTATAAACACCGGTTTATAAGTGTATGTTCGTGCAAGTTGATACAAACCCTAAGTATCCAAACAATCCCATTGTTTAAGTGTTTGAAAAGAATTTACAAGTTTGACTCATGTTTGACCAAGTTTGACTAAGTTTGACCCGACGACCCGTTGGTGACCCGTTTAAATGATTTAATGTTTGTTCAGTATAATACTTCTATATTATACACAAATGATCATGCTGTAACACTTAGCAACAAATCCTAATTGTTCTAATCAAACAAGCATGATTTCCGAAAATAGAAAGTTTTCAAAAATAGAAAGTTTCTAAAAATAGCAGGTTTCTATAAATAGCAGGTTTCTATAAATAGAAAGTATGTTCGGGATTTGTGTCTCGTGAAATTATCATTGTTAATATGTTTGTAAGACTACTATAACATGTTCAAGATCGTCATATCACATAACAATTGCATAGAACTTAACATGTATATCACAATTCCAAGTAAAGTTTTCATCTTTAGTAACCTATGACTAGCATGCGTGATTTCAAACACCTAACACGTTACAACAGGTTATTATGTCCTATCTATCATGTACCAATCATCAACCATATCAAGCATGTCTAAATAACAAGTGTTAACCATTTTTAACAATTAAAGTTTCCTTATTTGGAAAGTTTGTAAAACCGGGTTATGTATTCAAAATCTGATTTCACAATTCATCTAACCATGTATCAACTAGCTCATAACCATCATCACATCATCCTAACCATGCCTAGCATGCAAGTTAGAAAACATAAAAAGTTTCCCTTTTTAGTAACTTGTCCATTTCACGCTCAATTCACAAAATTAACACATCAAATCGACTCTAAATCTTTCAACTAATATAATTACAACTATACAAATCATAATCCACGTCTAGCATGCGATTCCTATCCTTCACATAATCAAAAAGTTTCAATATTTAACAAGTTACTAACCACACGGATCTAGGGTTTTGCAATTAACCATAAAATCAACAAATACATGCAAAACAATAACAAAGTTAACATTTTTATTATAAAATTTCATGTTTGGATGAACTAGGGTTTGACCTAAAATTTAGGGATCAAAAAGTGACGGAATTTAACGAAACAACTTACGTAGAAACGTTAGGAATGTCGAGAGGAGTCCAAATACGCGTTTAATTGCGAGATCGGAGATCGAACGGAGACTCCTTGGCTACTTTCGTGTTTCGGTCGAGAGAGGGAGAGGTGGGTGAGGTCGACGGTTTCAAGGGGTGGTGGTTAGGGTTTATGTTTTTTTTTTAAACTTATCCTTATCTAATAGTTAATGAGTTTTAAGATGGGCTTTTAGCTTAATTAAAACCCATAGGCTCTAATTAATTAATTACTAACTCAATTAATAATTAAAACACTCTATTTTTATTTTTATAAAAACACTAACTTTTATAAAAATACTAAATACGATTTACACACGATAAACACGTACGAAAACGATAATATTCACATAATTTACGTAATCACATAAGATTATATAAAACTCGCAATTTATATAAAATATAAATTATTAATGTTCGTAATATTAATGTTCGATTGATCACCAACGTTCTGGGTTAGACTCGAGTGCGATCCGATATGTGCGAACTGACTGACACATTTAATTTACCCTAATTAAATGCAACGTACGTGCGACTAACTGGGATAATTGAGTTTGAAACGAAAAATGTTTGAACTAACGAGGTTTGAGTTAACGGAGTTAACCTGAAAATGCCGGATGTCACATCATCCCCTTGTTGAAAGAATTTTCGTCCCGAAAATTAAACGAAGTCCGTAACGTCTGAAACAAAAAGTTAGGTTTGTCACATCATCCCCTTGTTGAAAGAAATTTCATCTCGAAATTTAGTTAGTACCTTCCGTGTTTGCCGTTGAATGTTTGAACAGGTGAGGATACTTTTTCATCATCTGATCCTCGCGTTCCCACGTGAACTCCGGTCCACACTTCGAGTTCCAGCGAACTCTGACAATAGGTATCTTACTGCTCTTGAGTGTCTTGACCTCTCGGTCCATGATCTCAACGGGTTCCTCAATGAAACGTAGCTGTTCATCAATTTCCAACTCCTCGAGTGGAACTACAAGTGTCTCATCTGACAGGCACTTCTTTAGGTTTGAGACATGAAATACGTTATGCACTCCATTGAGTGTATCAGGTAGGTTCAGTTGGTATGCTACTGGACCGATCCTTTTCTCTATCTCGAACGGTCCAATGTAACGCGGATTTAACTTTCCTCGTTTCCCGAAACGAATCACACCTTTCCAAGGTGAAACCTTTAATAACACCTTGTCGCCCACTTGGAATTCTAGCGGTTTTCTACGTTTGTCTGCATAACTCTTTTGACGGTCACGAGCTGCCGCCATACGGTTTCTGATTTGCACGATTTTCTCTGAGGTTTCATGCACAAGTTCAGGACCAGTAAGTTGACTATCTCCAACTTCAGCCCAACAAATTGGTGATCGGCATTTCCGTCCGTACAAAGCCTCGAACGGTGTTGCTTTGATACTAGTATGATAGCTGTTATTGTAAGAGAATTCCACTAAAGGCAAGTGAGTCTCCCAACTGTTTCCGAAATCGATCACACAAGCCCTTAAGATGTCTTCTAGGGTTTGTATGGTACGCTCACTCTGGCCATCTGTTTGAGGATGGTATGCTGTGCTCATATCCAGGCGCGTGCCTAGAGCTTTCTGTAATGATTTCCAAAAGTGTGAGGTGAATCGGGCGTCTCTATCGGAAATGATGGAGATTGGCACTCCATGTCGAGATACTACTTCTTTAAGGTAGAGACGAGTTAACTTTTCCATTTTGTCTGTCTCTTTGATAGCAAGGAAATGAGCTGATTTGGTTAGGCGGTCCACTATCACCCAGATTGTGTCACATCCAGTAGGGGTTCGGGGTAATTTGGTTATGAAATCCATGGAAATCTGTTCCCATTTCCACATCGGGATTTTCGGTTGTTGGAGTAATCCGGATGGCTTTTGGTACTCCACCTTGACCTTGGAACAAGTCAGACACTTGCTCACATAGGTGGCTATGTCAGCTTTCATGTTTGGCCACCAATATAAAACCTTGAGATCGTGATACATCTTGTCGGATCCCGGATGGATAGAGTATCGGGATTTGTGAGCTTCATCCATGACTAGATCTCTTAGGTTTCCATATACTGGTATCCATATTCGTTCCGCGAAGTAACGAATACCATCTGATTGAACCTCCGGTTGTTTCTCCATACCACGAGTGGATTCCAATGATAAGTTATCCTCTTTTATGGCTTCGAGTTGGGCATTACGGATTTGTTCGGGTAATCCTGTATGAATAGTGAGTTGTAATGCTCTAACCCGTCGGGGTTTGGTTTCTTTTCTGCTTAGGGCATCGGCTACCACATTAGCTTTGCCCGGATGGTACTTGATTGCACAATCATAATCGTTTAATAACTCGATCCAACGACGTTGACGCATGTTCAACTCTTTCTACTCAAAAATATGCTGAAGACTCTTGTGATTGGTGTAGATGGTGCACTTGGTACCGTACAAGTAATGTCTCCATATCTTGAGTGCAAACACCACGGCTCCTAACTCCAAATCGTGAGTCGTGTAGTTCTTTTCATGGATTTTTAACTGTCGAGAAGCGTATGCGATAACCTTGTCGCGTTGCATCAATACACAACCGAGACCTTGTATGGAGGCATCGCAATACACCACGAAGTCATCTGTTCCCTCTGGTAGAGACAGGATAGGTGCGCTACATAGTTTCTGCTTCAGTAGCTGGAATGATGATTCTTGAGTCTCACTCCAGTTATAAGGTTTATCCTTTTGGGTTAAGGAAGTGAGGGGTTGGGCAATCTTTGAGAATCCCTCGATAAAACGACGGTAGTATCCGGCCAATCCTAGGAATTGCCGAACTTCGGTTGGAGTTGATGGTGCTGCCCAATTCTTAATAGCTTCCACTTTGGCTGGATCGACATGTATTCCTTTCTCATTGATCACATGCCCTAGAAATTGAACCTCGCGAATCCAAAAATCGCATTTGGAAAACTTCGCGTACAGCTGCTCCTGTTTCAGTAATTCAAGGATCAAACGCAGATGCTCCTCATGCTCTTCCTGACTCTTAGAATATATGAGGATATCGTCAATAAAAACAATGACGAATTGGTCCAGATAGGGTTTACACACACGGTTCATGAGGTCCTTGAACACCGCGGGTGCGTTAGTTAATCCAAATGGCATGACCAAAAACTCGAAATGGCCGTACCGGGTTCTGAATGCAGTCTTGGATATATCTTCATCTCGAACTCTCAGCTGATGATATCCAGACCTTAAATCGATTTTTGAGTAGAAACTTGACCCTTGAAGTTGGTCGAATAAATCGTCAATGCGGGGTAGTGGGTAGCGGTTCTTGACTGTTACTTTGTTCAACTCTCGGTAATCAATGCACATTCGGAAAGTTCCATCTTTCTTTTTGACAAATAGGACTGGAGCTCCCCATGGCGATGAGCTCGGTCGGATGAAACCTTTATCCAACAACTCTTGCAGTTGAGTGGATAGTTCCTGCAACTCGCTTTGTGCCAGTCTATAGGGTGCCCGAGCAATAGGCGCTGCTCCGGGTGTTAGGTCAATCTGAAATTCGACTTGACGATGAGGTGGAAGACGAGGTAGGTCTTCAGTAAATACTCCTGGGAATTCGCGAACGATTGGGATATCTTCTAACTTTTTCTCCTCGGTAGACTTGTCAGCAACAAGGGCCAGTATCGCGGTATGACCCTTACGCAGACACTTCTGAGCCTTCATGAAAGATGATGCCCATGGCTGCACCACTTCTTTCGCCCTGAACAGATAGGATTTCCCCACTAGGAAGGGGTATACGAACGATCTTCTCACTACAGATGATCTCAACTTGGTTTTCAGACAACCAATCCATGCCCACAATTATGTCAAAACTGCCAAGTGTAACTGGCATGAGATCGATGTCAAGTTTGTGACGAGAAAGTTCTAACTGACATCCCTTGAGAATGTGGGTTGCCTCGATTACTTTACCGTCTGCTATCTCTACGGTATAATGGTGTTCTAATAAAGTTGGGTTTATTTCTAACTGACCACTAAGTTCTCTAGATATGAAACTTCTATCGGCGCCAGTATCAAAAAGTACAGAAGCATAATGATCGTTTAAGAGAAACATACCGTTCACCACGTTCCGATCATTCCGAGCTTCTCCCGATCCAATCACAAATGCTCGACCCTTTGCACCATTTCCGTTGTTATTACCATTTCCACCCTGGTGGTTATTACAGTTTCCATTTCCGCCCTGATGATTGTTGCCATTTCCATTTCCGTTTCTCCTCAGCTGCGGGCAATTCTTCTTAAAATGTCCTTCCTTTCCACACTCAAAACAGCCTTTGGGTGCTTCACCAGGTGGTGCCTGTTTGTTCTGTAGGTCCACTCTACAATCTTTGGCCGAATGGCCCATCTTTCCACACCGTTGGCAACGGTACCGGTCACATGCCCCATGATGGTGAAAGTTACATTTATTGCACTTCAGATACTTGCCATTATAAGAACCCTGATTCTGCTGAGAAAAGTTAGACTGACTGTTGTTCTTTGACGGTTCAAACTTACGGTGTTGGTGTTGCTGTTGCTGTTGCTGAGAAGGTGGGTTTGACTGGAAGGTTTTGGGGAATGAACTGTCTAACTTCCTCTTGTTGTCAGCTGTCTTTGATAGTGTACCTCTAGGTGGTAGGGTGCCCTGAGCTACTGCCTGATCGGTTAGCCTGTGAGCCAACCTGATTGCTTACTGGATCGTAGTGGGATTCGAAGATGTCACCATGCTCTGAATTTGCGGGACCAAACCATCAATGAACTTCTCAATCCTCTTATAGGGAGGTGTCACCATTTGCGGACATAAGTTCGCCAGTTCATGCGAACGAGTAGTGTAGGCTTCAATCTCAGATCCCTCTATCTTGAGATTCCAGAATTCGCTCTCCAGTTTCTGTACTTCATCGCGGGGACAATACTCCTCCCGCATCATATCCTTGAATTCATCCCATGGCAAAGCATTTGCCATTTCCAGAGTTAACATTTGCACCTGTGAGTTCCACCAAGTAAGGGCCGGACCCTCAAGAGTGCCAGATGCATACTTCACCTGGTTGTGCGGCGGGCAGTTACACATTGCAAACGCAGATTCAGATTTCTCCATCCAGCGGAGTAAGCCAACAGCCCCTTCGGCTCCACTGAACGAATGAGGCTTGCAATCCATGAATGCTTTGAATGTGCAAACCTGCTGGTGGTTATGCTGACCTGAATTGTAAACAAGAATGCGCTTTAAGAATACTATATTCGAATTTGAGTTTAGAATGAATGATGACTCACTAGAGCCGGAAAAATTTCTGCTTTACCTCCAGCATTAGCAGTGGCTTGACTAGCTGCTACTGCTTCAGCCACATGCTCATTTATGAGTGCCGCAAGCTCGGCCACAGTCATGCTAATGTTTCCTCGACCACCGCGTCCTCCGGTGCGTCCACCACGTCTATTTCCTCTTCCAGACATTATCTTTACATTCACAACATACAATAATGAGAAAAATTATACATCGCATTTTTATCATCATACAAGTACCAGTAAACAAAGAAATTTAAACCACAACATCTAACATTTCAATAATAGTAATACTTGATAAAATAAATTGTAACGATTACAACTAAATTCAACCAAACATCAAAATTCTAGAAACATCTGTTGGATGGGAACAACCCTGCCCATCTAGGTTCAAAAGAAAAGACGTAAATAAGTAATGAAGATAGATTATCAAATGTCACTGCCAACTGATGTAACATCGGATGCTGCATCATCATCCTCATCCTGATCTCCTGCAGGTGCATCCTCTGGTACATCCTCTGGTGCAACTCCTGCTGCCTCAACTGCTGCAAGTCGTGCATCAACCTGCTCAATCCTAGTGTGGAGTATATCTAGGTTCCACTCTGCAGTGTTCAGCCGGTCCTCCATGTCCACACATCCATTTGCCAAATTCTCATGGACTGTATCAGTTGCTGCTAAATCTGTAGTTAGTTTGGTGATCCTCTGATTCATCACCATCTCTCGCTGAAGTATGCTAGTAATCTCTCCAGCTGCATCTCTCATGTTCCGGATCTCCCGGTCCATCCTAGCCACCAAGGCAGCTATCACCTGCTCATAGGGGTACTGCAATGGTGGCAAAGCTCGTACAGAAGATGATGAAGAAGAAGAAGCAATGTCAGTAGTGAGTGGAGGTGGGACTTCCTCCTCGCGGATCCAGTTCCTGATCCTATCGGGATACCAATCCCAGTCCTGCGTATTGCCTCTGACATGCACATGAATAGGCTCATCATGCCCTATTGTGGTGTTGATCGGGTTGAGTCGGCGTCTCCTCGACTCCGGCAAAGGTACGGTAGGAACATCGTGCTCCTGAACGACTGGGGATGCTGGTGAATTGGGTGGGATCGACATTTCCTGTAACGGGATGAGTGAGTGCCATGTTTGAGTGTAAGTGCTGTGTAACTAATGCATGTACGTGGTTATAGTCTAGTATGCATTTCCTAGTTCTCTATAACCAATGTCTCTGATACCAATCTGTCACACCCCCAAAATCCACTAACGGAGTTTTACCGTTTAGGAGCGTGACATAACAGGATCTCAGTCATTAGTTACGTGAACGACTCTATATGAGTTTAAGAAAAACTACTAGTATTGCTCATAGTCACGATGCAACACTAGCAATAAAAATACTGATTTAATGTAAGACTTGCGGAAGCGAAAAGTTAAATGAAAAAACATGCGCCAAGACAGTTGCGCCAAAATAAACAATTCAAAGATAATTAAAATAAATAATTCTTGAGTTTGCAAATGATAGACTTCGTATGCATGCATGCCTTAGCTCGTGCTTGTACCTTAATTACCTGAGAAAACATGCTAAAACGTGTCAACATTAGGTTGGTGAGTTCACAGGTTTATATGTTTGTAAAGCTTACTAGATAATACCGTATTCAATTATATCATAGGTAGCTAACCTAGTACATGTTACTAAAGCGTTTTGACACCGAAGCTGACTGTCTGTATGTTTGAACTGCCTTCCACCATGACTATCACAATCAATGGTAAATGTTTAGGTAAATGTTACACCCGTTCGACTACCTGTCGTGTTAGCGCGACTAACGCGGGTGGGGCTTGTCAGTGCCCAGTAGTACTACTCAAGATTTCCTCGCTAACCCAAATACTAACGGTTCGATAAGTAAGGACTTTCGTGATATGTTTGTGCTTAGTACACAAGTGATATAAAAGAAACGTAAGATCTAAATGTTTGTACCCATGTTTTCTCCCCCAAGTTTAAAACGTAAGAAAAGGGGCCGTGAAACTCACCTTAGAGTATGTGTGAAAGAAAGCGAATCTGAAATGCTTGATGACTAACTGCCACCTATAAACACCGGTTTATAAGTGTATGTTCGTGCAAGTTGATACAAACCCTAAGTATCCAAACAATCCCATTGTTTAAGTGTTTGAAAAGAATTTACAAGTTTGACTCATGTTTGACCAAGTTTGACTAAGTTTGACCCGACGACCCGTTGGTGACCCGTTTAAATGATTTAATGTTTGTTCAGTATAATACTTCTATATTATACACAAATGATCATGATGTAACACTTAGCAACAAATCCTAATTGTTCTAATCAAACAAGCATGATTTCCGAAAATAGAAAGTTTCCAAAAATAGAAAGTTTTTAAAAATAGCAGGTTTCTATAAATAGCAGGTTTCTATAAATAGAAAGTATGTTCGGGATTTGAGTCTCGTGAAATTATCATTGTTAATATGTTTGTAAGACTACTATAACATGTTCAAGATCGTCATATCACATAACCATTGCATAGAACTTAACATGTATATCACAATTCCAAGTAAAGTTTCCATCTTTAGTAACCTATGACTAGCATGCGTGATTTCAAACACCTAACACGTTACAACAGGTTATTATGTCCTATCTATCATGTACCAATCATCAACCATATCAAGCATGTCTAAATAACAAGTGTTAACCATTTTTAACAATTAAAGTTTCCTTATTTGGAAAGTTTGTAAAACCGGGTTATGTATTCAAAATCTGATTTCACAATTCATCTAACCATGTATCAACTAGCTCATAACCATCATCACATCATCCTAACCATGCCTAGCATGCAAGTTAGAAAACATAAAAAGTTTCCCTTTTTAGTAACTTGTCCATTTCACGCTCAATTCACAAAATTAACACATCAAATCGACTCTAAATCTTTCAACTAATATAATTACAACTATACAAATCATAATCCACGTCTAGCATGCGATTCCTATCCTTCACATAATCAAAAAGTTTCAATATTTAACAAGTTACTAACCACACGGATCTAGGGTTTTGCAATTAACCATAAAATCAACAAATACATGCAAAACAATAACAAAGTTAACATTTTTATTATAAAATTTCATGTTTGGATGAACTAGGGTTTGACCTAAAATTTAGGGATCAAAAAGTGACGGAATTTAACGAAACGACTTACGTAGAAACGTTAGGAATGTCGAGAGGAGTCCAAATACGCGTTTAATTGCGAGATCGGAGATCGAACGGAGACTCCTTGGCTACTTTCTTGTTTCGGTCGAGAGAGGGAGAGGTGGGTGAGGTCGACGGTTTCAAGGGGTGGTGGTTAGGGTTTATGTTTTTTTTTTTTTAAACTTATCCTTATCTAATAGTTAATGGGTTTTAAGATGGGCTTCTAGCTTAATTAAAGCCCATAGGCTCTAATTAATTAATTACTAACTCAATTAATAATTAAAACATTCTATTTTTATTTTTATAAAAACACTAACTTTTATAAAAATACTAAATACGATTTACACACGATAAACACGTACGAAAACGATAATATTCACATAATTTACGTAATCACATAGGATTATATAAAACTCGCAATTTATATAAAATATAAATTATTAATGTTCGTAATATTAATGTTCGATTGATCACCAACGTTCCGGGTTAGACTCGAGTGCGATCCGATGTGTGCGAACTGACTGACACATTTAATTTACCCTAATTAAATGCAATGTACGTGCGACTAACTGGGATAACTGAGTTTGAAACTAAAAATGTTTGAACTAACGAGGTTTGAGTTAACGGAGTTAACCTGAAAATGCCGGATGTCACAAACATATAATAATCAACTCCACCATAGTTGTACACCATGAAGGAGAATCCACTCTATATCGTCAACTAATAGTATCGGGAAACCAACCTATCTCCATTCTTTCCGACACTCAAAGATCTAGGTAAGACTGTGATTATTCACGCAACATGCCCTTAATCTTAATCAAATCACCGGTCTATCACATGTGAAGGAATTCTCTAGATACACGGTCCATTATAACCTGTGGATAGAAACATTTCAAGAACGCCTCTTGAATTCACCCCGATACATTGCCTTCACACCCTTCAACTTTTCTCCTTATGGAGAAATCCCAGCCATTTCCCCACCATGATCCGGAGTCGACTCACCGCGAATCGTACTCTATCCGACAATCACAATGGATTGCTTCTGAAGCAAATATCATTATAGTGATGCATCGTTGACTAACCAACGAATAAACTACCATCGAATAACTCCTTTAGTTCTCACGCCATGAACTCCTTGTGGAAACAAGGTTTTCTTCCTCCTTAATTCGCCAAAGTTGTTCCTCCCACTCCATACGTTCTTCCAAAGGCTTGCCTTGAAGAGCCCTATCTTCCTTGAAGGAAGATTGACACGACAAAGTAGAAAGCTCTAGCCGTCCTCCACTAGAATGTTGCTTTATAATTCTCCCAACTAAATCCATGCTCCTCACCATCCCCAAGGTGATACACGCGTAGACTATTTCGTACATGAGTCTTTAAGACAACTCCCATATACTATTTCTGCCTACCAACATCCATTTTTGTCAGTTATTCCCCGACTGTGTTGAAACGATCGACTCGTCATACGTGTATAAGCATAACTATAGGCATCTATCTGAAGTTATACTTCTATATGTACATAAGTATATCTACATCTATATACGTATAATATACATATATATATTCACCTTCACTTACTCCTTAGTGATGGTTATTATTACATGGCCACCATGAAGACAAGTAGACATGTTACATTACTAATCATCCTCGCAAGACATGATTCTCAATATACTATGCCTAAGTATATTCATTGTCCCCATGTGATAACTCCCAAGACAAGTTTAAGCACACATAATCACCTTGGACACCAATTAGAATACCAACAAATATCATTACTAACCTCCACCTTAGCTCCGTGTCTCGGTCATGCCTTCGTTGGATTCTCATTACACCCACCCTTATCAAGAGAAAATAAGTTTCAGTTCGGTGTCTTGCACACCCGAATCTCTCAAACCACTGCTCTGATAACAAGTTTTAACATCCAAAATTTTCAACCAAATTTAACTTCCAAAATACGCGGAATTTAGGTCCCATAAAACGCCCTTGACAAACGACACATTTTAATTACGACAAAACGAAAACGACATGGTTTTTTTTAAAAAAACCGGTCGACATCTCAAAATAACAACAAGTTTTAACATCCAAGAGATAGTTCAAAACAAGTTAGGTGACTCCCGACAATGAGTCATAACTCCAAGCACATACAACCATCCAAAAAGTTGAGAATCCAACCGACGCGAAGCTTGACCCGAGACATCATACAAGAACTTTACCTACAAGGAAACACCAAAAAATAACTATTAGTAATGATACAACAAGTCCCAAGACCCCCCAAAGTGTCCAAGGAAGAAAACTCAAAATTTAGCCAACGAGCGTCCCACTTGGGGCGTCCCAGAAGCAAACAGAACCCATCAGGCATCCCAGAGACACCAGGTGTCCCACTTGGGAAATCCCAGAAGCCCACGGGGCGTCCTAGAGACTAGCCCTGCACCAGCCAACCCCCAATTGCATTTTTGGCATTTTCGACCCTCTCGACTCGACCCCTAGTCGTTTTAAACCACCAACAACATTTTGTGAATGTTTTAAACACCTTACATCCCTACCATACTTCTTTGTGAGGTTCTAAAGACCCCAAGGCACCACAAACGACTATGTGAAGTTCATGACCTCAATTAACTTTCGTGTGAGGTTCTTAGACTTCAAATACCACAAAACGACTTGTGAAGTTCATGACCTCAAATAACTACCTTGTGAGGTTCTTAGACTTCAAACTCCTCTATATGATATCATATTAACTCCCATGTGAGGTTCAAAGACCTCAAATCACCACGACCATAGTGAAGTTCAAGACTTCAAGCAACAACAATACAAATTAAGTTCATGACCTCAATTACCACGTGTGAGGTTCTTAGACTTCAAATACCAACCTTAAACATACAAACAAGTGTACACACACACAAAATGCAAACCATCTTTATACCCCATACTTTATTTACCAACATGTGGGATTCAAAGATCCCAAATTCACCATTTTAACTTGTGAAGTTCAAACACTTCAATTACAATCTTAATCACCCTACCCGTACATTCAATATAGACATAAAAATGACGCCAAAGAACTCATAAATAATACTATTAATATGGCTACCATACGACATTATGAGGTTCAGAGACCTCAAGCACCTTAAGCACCCACCCTTTGCATATTTACACCATATGCAATTTCACCAAATCAACATACACACATTTGCACATATGATTATCAACAAAATCAATATGTATATTAAGTATGTGCATTTACTACCACCTATCATTACTAATTAAGTGCAAAGCACTTACTTTAAGTTAGAGATCATCCCACTTGTTCCTCCAAGTTAGCTCCTTTACCACATTGATCACCTATACGACCCATTTACAATTAGTAATCTATTGATCACCAATTGACACTCAACACACCATTATGATATAAGAATCAAGATTCTAACTTAGTTCGGTTATTACTACCTTAACCAAACCTCCAATACCAAACAATCAACTTTCAACCTAAGTTGACCCGTTTGGTTTTCATCCAATTTCACCTAAAACTCCATTTTACAAATTACCATAAAAATTGGGGCTTTATGCTTAGTTGTGTCTCTATTAACTCCCTAGACACATTCCCACCATTAATTGAACATTCAAACATCCCCAAATCAAAACCCCCAATTTTGATCCTCAAGAACCCTAACTTTCAAATCATGAAATTGGATGAGGTTTCTTACATAAAAATGTGTCTATCAACACCATACACACTTATACAACAATAGTTTATCATTTAAACATCACTGGGATGAAAAACCCCCCAATTCACCCTCAAGAACCCTAGTTCTTGAATCATCAAATTGGATGTTTAGATTATGTTATCTACCTCCCATTACTTGTAATCAAGCTAGGTTATTACCTTAATCGAGTTATTTACCAACCAAACAACTCGATTCAGCCCTAGCTCGGACTTCACCCAAAACCAACCAAGAACACCAAAAATGGTGTTTCAGGAGATGTAGGAGATGATTACTTGATGTTTAGAAGATGATGGACACACCAAAATCGTCTAAATTCACATGCAATACGTTGCTCTTTGATCTCCAGCCTTTCACCTCTTTCTCTTTTCTCTTTGGAAGACACAAACACACACACAAAGTGTGTAATTTTCGTGACCCCCCTCCCCCATATTCCAGCTTTTCAGAATTTACACAAATAGTCCCTGAACTTCCAAATGACCTCTTTCACCCAAACTAGTTAAAACCCCACTTTTTCAACAAAACCACAACTTTCATCTTATTTAATCTTTCACCAATATAAAATGAATACCATACTATATAATATACTTGAAATTCGGTTCATTACAATTCTCCTAATGCCTTCACAGCAACATTTTTTCCATTTCCCACATGGAGCTCCAGGTCGCCTTGCTTCAGCCTCCTAACCTTCTTTAGTCACTGCAAATCATTACAAATATGATAACCACATCTAATGTCAAACAACCAAGATTTGCTAGACAGAGAGAAGATCTCAATAACGAGTATACCTGAGAACTATCCTCTAGCAGACTTCTTCTGCTTCAACTCGGCTAGATACTTTGGGCAGTTCCTCCTCCAGTGTCCGACTTCATCACAATGAAAACACTTGACATCCTTTAGAGGTTTCTTGGAAACAGCTTTGCCTTTGCCCTTGCTCTTGAAGCTTTTCTTGACTTTTCCCTTGGCTTCAGATTTCTTGACTCGACCTTCTTTGATCATCAGCACTGGACCAAACTTAGAAGGAGTTGGTATTTTCATCTCGGCAGTCTTTAGCATCATATGCAACTCCGCGGCGGTCTTATCCCAAGCATTCATATTGTAATTCAAAGTGAATTGATCATATGACTTTGGCAGCGAGTTGAGGATAATATCCCCGACCAATTCATTGCTTAAAGGGGAGTCAATACATGCTAGATGATCAATATACCCCTTCATCTTCAACACATAAGTGCTGACCGAAGAACCTTCTTGCATACGACAGCTTATTAATGATCTTATCACCTCAAAGCGTTCATGACGGGCCTGCTGCTGGAACATTTCCTGCAGTTGCCTAATCATATCGTATGTGTAAACCCCAAACCGGGCACCCCACAGTTGGTTCTCATAACGGGTTATTCCCTTGAAAATACTCATTATTGATGTATTAAACTACAGCGGAAGTTTTTCTAAAAACATTAATTACTATTTAATGTCATTAAGTTACTTCACGAATGCTTGCACACCAATCCGAGTAGCACCGCTCCCAAGCCAAAATACGTCAACGCAACGCTTACCTGCAAAACAACCTATCGAACCCACAAAGTCAGCTACGCTGAGTGAGTTCTAATAGTTTAGTTTGATTTAAAGCCAACTCGTCTCAAAGGTTTTTTAAACTTTACTCAAGACCCACGGTCCTTATAAAATAGGTCCAAAATTCAGTAACAAATAGATAACCCATGTTATCACCCGATATCCTATAATAGCTCATTACCCAAGACTCATCCCATAATAATAATAATCCCGCAGTCTCATCGACATAGGTCGAACTTACCCACACTAATAACTCATACTCAAGTATATGTATTAACTCGACACTTGGTTAACACAACAAATCCCTAGACATCAACTTACTCAGCCTTGACCAAGGCTCTTACAAATTAACTGACATAATAGTTGTAAGCACCACATCACAATCATGACACAACGGTCAATCTAACTTGACTCACCACAATAATACTATCTCATGCACAATAAATATAACTCAACGCTTGTATGCAACTTAACACAAATATATAAGCACACAAACACATACCTCTTCGCTGCACCCTCGTCAGGGTTACCCTCGTCAGGGCGTTCGACACAACCCGATCTCATCACTATCCTATTGGACATCGTCACCTTTGGTGACCTCCCGAAGGACTTAGTCCTCCATAATCCCGTTTGCCATGTCATAATGACAACAATGCAAACACAATAACCGCCGTGTCACAAAGACAACGACACAATGCACACAACACATGTATAATCACATAACAATATATTCTATATACATAATTCATTAACTGCACATGCACTTCACACATAACACTAGGATAATATATCCTACGCGTATTCATAAGCGTTTAGCTTAAATCCCGACTCACCCCGACTAACTCATAACACAATACAATACTAATATAGCAACATACATACCATTAGTATATCTCATTATTTACGCATATACCACATACATGCACACCCTATGACACTTCCTAGTCATACCCGTACGACCCATAAATACAATCCCGACTCACCCTTGTTAGGTCACTAAACGACCTGTGACTATACACCCACCTTTAACCTACACATATTAAGTGTAACATCTAGTCCCTTAGCCCATATTTACATAATTAACTTCGTAAACTCGTCGGGTTAGACCCCGAATCTCGATACACAACTAATGTAATAAAACACGTCTTGAATGTATGAACGATAGCCCCAAAACATTAAAATCGTTTAAAAGAGGGGATTAGAAACTCACAGTTATAAGATCCACACCCTTGCTCTACAAGTCCGTCCGTACACGCTCGACACCCGAACCTGTCAGACGTATGATTACACGATTAGGGTACGTTCTACACATCCAACGTATAACGCATAAAATATAAACCCCAACGCTATCTCGTCAGCTCGTCCTTTCTTTCCACGACCCTGGTCCCTCGCGTTTCCCCAAACTGGATCGCCCTCGACCCATTTGGAAGTCGAATACCTGAATAGGTCACATGCACGCATGCACGTACACCGCCATGCAAAACCCTAACCCACCATGCAAAACAGTAGGGTTCCCCGAGTCGGGTCTTGCACCACCACGCATCACCGTAGGCCCCGTCGGCCACCACCACGACCAACCCTTCGATCGGGCAGAATCCTAGCTGTCACAATCGTGTCACCATGGCTGCCACCACGGAATCCGACGCAGCCACACGCCACCGTCCTCTCCGTCGGGTCCATTGCCTCAGCCGAGCACACCCCCACGGCTCTCACCGTGCTCCTTACCCTTCACCGGAGTTATCACCATGTGTTGCCGCCTACCTCTCCACTTCAGCCACCATCATTCACCTCTACCCCGCCGCCGTCTCCTCCTGCTACCCCGTAACCACCACCACCGCCGTCCCATGGCTGCCACCGAGCGCCAACCGATACCACCACCTCAGCCACTCCCTTCTTCGTCGATCACGGCCATGCAACCCAACTAAACCCTAATCGGGTTCCCCCGCACCCACGTAAACGACTAAGAAAAGGAAATAGAATGGACACGTATATTACCTCACATGATGTGAAAGTCGTACCCGCCAAAGCGCCGCCGTCATCTTCCCCCGTCGGGTTCCCTTCCCCGCGGTTTGCTCCTTACCGTCGCCCACACCTAGCCGAGAATAGCTTAAGGTTTCTCATAAGTTGCTTAAATACAACCCACAATTACATCTGGGTCCTTGCTTTATCTTTTTCCGCGCTTTGATCCCAAAAATGTGTTTTAATTGGTTATCCGGTTCACCCCCGGATGTTAAATGAACATATAATGGCCATCCATGCCCCTTGCTATACACTAGTAACTATTCGGGCCCCTATCATCTGTTTCGTTAACTAACTGATTTCGGGATGTTATAGTATGCTGGCATGTCCACCAGATTCTTCTGAAGTTTTGGTATCATAGACGCCAGCATCAAGCAAGAGACCTTGATAGAGTCATCAACATGATTATCCCAGGTCTTACGGGCTTGGCCCGTAGCAGCAGCTGGTTCTTCTAGGATTGGTTCCTCGAGAACATATAGTTTGTTCTCAGCCTTTATGACAATCTTCAAGTTTCGGTAATAGTCCATGAAGTTGGAGTTGTCAAGCCTATCCTTCTTAAGGATAGATTTTAGGGAGAATGAGGAATTTGTATTAGATTCGTTAGACATCTACAAAATTCAAAATAAAGGTTTTAGTATTGTCATGCATAATTTCCTAATTGAAATTTTATGACCCAGTTGCTAAATAATATAATTAGGAATGAGATTCCGGTTCCCCATGTCTTAGTGAATGGCTTAGCACTCTTCACTGGCATAGCTAGACAGGTAGGTAACGATTACCAATTGTATCAACTATACAATTCTCAGTTTAAGGGGTATGACGAGTATTGTCAAGCTTGGATACGTTTCCCTCAACTACGTCCACTTAAACGACTTAAGTGATATTGGTCCTTCAATTATAACTGTAGACCCGGCCTAAGTAACTCAGAAATCGCGGTTCTACTTTCAACCAAAACCGTAGGGCTAGATGCAGGGTAATTCACTAACATCGGGGGTTCTGATAGATTAGTTGAAGTGTTACAATTAAGGAAGTCGCAGAAATATCGATTTTATATTGGGATTTCTTCAATGTTTTAAAATTACCGTTTCGGGTCAAAAACATTTTGGACGACGAATAGCGTGATACAAGTCGCGCAATTTTAGTAAACTGATTTTACTAATTTAAATTCGTGAAACAACGACTCGATCCAATTTTAAATACCTTATTTAATCTAAATTGGTCATTCGTCGCGAACTGATTTTAAACTAATCAACTCTTTTAATTAATTTAAAAATGTTTTAAATAAAACTATTAAATTTAAAATTTGTTTATACTTTTAAATAAAACACCTTTTTATTTAATTACCTTTCCGAGAAAAATAAACAATTTAATTATCTTGTCATTTTTAAATTGTGTCAAAAGTTTTATAAAAAATTTGCGGTTTAATTATTATCCTAAATAAATATATCACAACCACAAAAATAAAATAAAACACAGAACCGAGCAACTAGGAAAAATTGTCCGGTTTCGTTCGAGCCATCAAACGAATAACCGGACTGGTCTAACGGATAACAAAATAAACAAATCTGTTATCTCCCACTTAGTCCAAGATCTCCATCTTTAATCATGTCATTGTCCGCCTTGATCTTCTAGTCTTCATCTCTTTAAGATTACAATATTTATTTACAGATACACTAAAAATAAATAATAAATAAAAATAATCTAACTATTATATCGGGGTTCCAAATAACCCATAAAAATACAAATAAAGATTAACCAATCACAAACAATACAACCACAGATCTCTAGTGCTCGATTCATGCAACACAATCACAATAAACAATAGTTTTGACAAATAAAACAATAGATCGATTTTAAAAAAAAATGTCTAAACGCACGTAAAGGTGGCTCTGATACCACTGTTGGGAATCTAGTACCGGTTTCTAAAATTTAAAAACCAATAACTATTTAAACCTTTTTAAATAAATAAATCATATATATTTAGCGTAAGCGATTTATGGTACAACAAACAGATCAGATATGGATTCCTGTCAGTGATCCGATTACACGCGTATAAACAATATAATATAAACCAACTATAGGGTGTTCAAAGATTATTACTTTGACGATAACCAAATCAGAACATCTCAGATCAACGAACGTCACGCTAGATGACACGTAAACTAAACCTGCAACAAAACTTCACACGAGTTGCGCAAAAGGGGATCCGGCCACGGTGGTGGCGTGCGATGGTGGTGCGGTGGTCTGGCTGGGCAGCGGCGGCGGCGGCCCTTGGTGGCGTCGACCGGAAACGAGAGGGGAAAGGGAGGGGGTTTCGAAAACTCCTTGGTGGCTAGATTAGGTTTTAGGGTTAACACTTAAGTATATATATTTATAATTGCATTAATTACAAATCACACCCTTGAGTATTAACATTTAATTCCATGTAATTAACTATTAATTACATTTAACCCTTGTAATTTACTGATAATAATTAATCAGTAAAAACCAAATAATTTAATGTTTAACACTTAATAATTAAATCCCTCTCGTAAATAATTATTTAACTAAATAATTAATTACCTCAATAACCGATAAATATTTCTCTAAATATTAATCACTGTTTATTATATCCGTATTTCGTGAACTATAATATTTAACAATTAAATAGTATTACTTGCTCGTTGCATAAGGTGTAACTCTTTGGATCGTACCTCGTTAGTAACGTCGACTTAATTGATGATCGGACATCATATATCCAACAAATATAAACCCGTGTGAAACCGTCGCGAACAAAAAATCATAAAAGTAAAAAATATCGGTCAAAAAAGGTTATAAGCAAAAAGATAAATAAAAATGGCATGTATTCTACATCGATCGAAAACTATAAAAACAAATAGCAATGTGTTTTTTAATAATACCGGTAACAATACCGATGTTATCCGTAAGTTTCGGTTCGGTTCGTGAATGCATCGGGACACGATATAGTTTACGATAGAAAAAATAAGTTGATTTGCGGTGGTCTCACCACACAAATGATGTACGATGTAAAATAAAAAATAAAGTTGTGCTTTACATAGACCGAAAACTTTAAAAACGAACACCGATACCGGTTTTGATAATACCAATACCGGCAAAGACATTGTTCAGTCATTATCGGTTCGGTTCGTCAGGGTAACGGTAATCACTATATCTTACTATAAAAAGAACTTGATTTTGAATACAATTTCTTGATAAAAAAATTTATATCGGAATGTGAAAAAAAAAACTAAAAATAGCTGTTGAAAATTTTATAGGCATTAAGTTCCGGTCCCCCTATATCGCAAATAGGAAAAAAACTATAGGACTCCGCCACGGGCCCCCTGCGTTTTTCTTCAAGCTTCGCCACTGCCCGTGGGCGGAGATAAAGAGCCCGGTCTCTGCTTTATACAGAATTGGGTATTCCGGTGATCTGCCATTGTTTCCGGTGTGGTTATCGGAGGAAGCTAAAGATTTCTTGAAAAAATGTTTGCGAAGAAATGATAAAGAAAGTTGGACGGCGAAAGAACTTCTCCAACACCCTTTTGTTGATTTAAATTCTAGTTTGAAAAAGATTGAAAATTTCCCAAAGAATTCTCCAAGTGGAGTCCTAGATCAAGGATTCTGGGATTCGTTGAGGTAACCGATTCACCGGCTCCTACCAAGTTCACGACTTTCTCCGGCGAGTCTCCGGTGGAGAGAATAAAACAGTTGGTGGAAACAAGTCCTTAGGTAAATTCTTGTTTGCCAAATTGGGTTGAGGGAGAAGATTGGATCACGGTGAGAAGTAATCACATGGACGAAAGTTCAAATGTTAGCCATGAGAATTTATTTACAGATTCAGACATGAAAGATGGTAACAGCGAGTCAACTCGTTCAGAGTCAGAGTTGTATGTTGAAGAAGAAGGGTTTTCTATCTCACTTAGAATTATAATAGAATTTAATGTACTTGAAACTAGTGGTGCAAGTGTTGTTAATTCAAGATTTCTTGATTTCAAGAAAATAAATAATAATAGTTGTTTGCTTGTTGATTCAAATCTAAACTTTGCGTTGTTGGCTCTCCGCATATTCTTCGGTGATCTGTTAGTAATTAGCGAGGATCTATTCGTTGATGAAATGCGTTTTTCTAGTGGTAAAATGAATCTATCAAATGAAAATATAACCATAAACAAGTCACGTTAGACGGTTGCTACCAAAAGAATAAAGATACCCAAACAATAATTCCAATGCTCTTTATATATTGTGTATTCTTTTGGCTTTTTGAATGTTCTATATGATTTTGTTTGGTTGTTAAATAAATATAAAGGAAAGAATCAAAGCTAGTAGGAGTAGATATTTTGCCTTGTGCAAGTGTTATGATGGTAAAAAGGATTTAAATAAAAGTTGAATTTGATGCAAGTCAATCAATTTGCATTTCTGCTCCTCTTTGTTTGAACATTGATGATTTCAACATGCAAAAGTACACCACATCTCATGCTTGTTTCATGGTTGACTTTTGTTTATATATATTTTTGTTATAGTTTTTTTAAGGCAAATTTCTTAATATCCGTTAGAGTATGACTTGAACCTATGACTTTCTTAGAGCAATCCCATCTGTTTCAACATTCCCATCTCTATAATTATACTAAAAACCACTATCTTTTCTCTCTTTTCAATTAAATAATATTTTTTATACTTTTATCATTACCTTTTCTCTCTCCTCCACTCACAACCACTTCAAAAAAATATTAAAAAATTAATAGATGTGAACAGTGTTTTCCCCAAATATACAAAAAAAAATTACTTTTTCTCTCTCCTCCACTCACAACCACTCCATAAAATATGCAGAATCCACTCACAAACATATGCAAAAACTGATGTGAATGCTCTTAAAACTTGGTGTTTCAAGAGGATTTTCCTATAACATTGGGTCACCAACCACAATGACATATTTTTGTTATAGTTATTTTACAAGTTTTCAAACATCATTTCTGACGTCTAGCTAAAAAAGTCACTACTTTGTAACGTTATTCCTTTTATGAACTTATCTAATACGAAGAAAATGGAATTGGGTATAATATTTGTCACTTTCTCTAACGAAACCAAACAAGGAAAGTGGAATTAGGTTGAAATATAGGACAGGTGAAACACCACACACCATGTTTGTTTCATGGTTGACTTTTTTGTTCTTATTTTTGTTATAGCTACTTTATAAGTTTTCAAGCTATAGACGTCTAGTAACAAACGTCACTACTTTGTCACATTATTCTCTTTAACTTATCCAATACAAAGAAAGTGGAATCGGATATAGGATTTGTCACTTTTTGTAACAAAACCAACAAGGAAAGTCGAATTAGGTAGAAAAGGTGGAGAGGAGAGGTCAATGGTTTGAGTTCTTCCTCTTGGCAGGTAGTTCAGTTGTGTTGTAGAAGGTTGGACTTGATATTAAATAAACTTAAATTAAAATAAGATTGTCACGTATGTAGTAAGATATAGCCACTTCAGGTTCAAGGTTCAAGGTTCAATCAATCAAATAGCAAAACATACAATTCCAATTAATTGTTTGACAAATTACAAGGACATAACTTGTATCATGTCAATCTTAAAAGGATAGATCATTAATTACCAATGAGACATTTACAACACATTTATAATTCCTCTAAATTGGAATGGCGCATAGGAAAATCAATAATAATCCTTCACAAATTATATCAAACCACACCAACAGGACATGTACGACATATCTAGAATCTATCTAGATGGGAATGGCACCATTGTGAAACTTAACATACTATGTCTATCTAATTAACATAACAAGTGATAATGAAATATCAAAATACATGTTCACATGTTAACAAGCATAATCGTCTAACATTTAAACAAATAATCATAAATTAAGTCTTACATATGATGATTAAACATCTAACCCGGTTGTGACTACCAAATGTTTAGCCACTCATGTTCTCCATGATCGACAAAGATATGTGGTGTAGAATCCATTTACAATTGATGAAAATACTTCAAGATGATCACAAAATGACTATTTGGCACTTCCTTGTCACCCTAGAACACCAGAGGATCTTCTAAAAACGAGATCTCCCAAAAAAAAAATTGCTGCAAAACCTCCTTAAAACTGCATAAAACCCGACTTTTGTTGTGCGAGACGTTTCAAAACGCCCCTGAGGAGTTCCAAAACGCCTTTGCAGTGAAGAAAGGAGGAAAACTTGTTGTCCAAAGCCTACAAAATGCCACCGGAAAGCCACTAGCCTTGGGAGTTTCAAAACGTTGTTGTGGAGTTCTAGAACGCTGCTTTGTAACTTTTTATGCATGATTGTCCATCTTTTTTACAACAACCTATCACAATAAAAGTTCATCAATGTAGTGGGTTCTTAAGAACATTTGCAAACCAAATTAAACATAGTTAACTACATTTGCATTGTATAGAATATGTATCAATCAATATTATAGAGATATGCGGTCGTATGGAGAGCCGTAACCCAAAAAGTGGGAGGTAAGTGGACGTGATATAGGAGGGATCAAATGATATCATTTAATTTTCTAACCCTCCGCTTTGCTTTGCCATTTTGTGGCGATGTTTAGGGGCACGAGAAACGGAAGACGAGCTCGTGAGTATTGGCGAAGACTTTAAAGTCATTATTATCAAACCCCCCACCCCCCACACCCCTTTTTCTCCTAAGTCACATCGAAAAGACTTAATTTTACAATTAAATTTAGTTAAGATAAGTTGATGAAATTTGGTGAAGTTACTAAAGGTTTCATATTTATATTTGAGAGGGTAAATCTGTTGGAAATCAGGCCCAAGAACATGAACACGGAATTTGATCTTAACAAAAGATCGGCTCTTTCTGTTTATTATAATTCTTGACACATTTACAATGATCTCTAACCCATCTATTTATAATAAAATAAACCTTGTTAACCAAGTAATCTAATCCTACTCAAATACTTAAAGAGAATACCAAATAATAAACAAATAATAAAATAAACAAGTATTAGACTCCTACTAGTACTAAAAATTTGCAACCCAATCTAGTAAACTTACGACTTCCTCCTTGCACCTCGTGGACTATTAAACTATGACAAGATTAGCCCAATAATCACCCCTCTAATCTTTCCATGCACTTCTCTTGGACCCGTTCACCGTCTTGACCCTTCCTGGACCACCGACCCTTCCCTTGGCCTCGTCCTAGATCATCCCGACATGAACTTCCACAACCACAATGTTCACACACATGTTTTTTTCTCCTTTGCATATACCATTGTTATCTCCTCTTCTTCACGACTTCAATCTCACTTGACCACTACTGATCTCCCTTTTCCCGGGTCACAAGAACAACCCCGTTCTTGACCACCGATCGAAGAAAAAAAACAAGCTCGCTACCTTGCTACTTTTTCCGTTTTTCTTCTTTACCTGCTAGGCAAGACTAGATTCAAAGTCTCCTGCTTTGACGAATCTTTTTCTGTCCGCCTACCGGCAAATCTAATCGGATATCTTCCACCGAAAAAATAACCTACCTCGGTTACTCCGTTTTTATCATTGGCGGGAAGGACCGGGTCGATTGATCAAGTATTGAAGTTGTCTTATCACAACTAGATCAGAACACCTACTTTTTTTCTCATGAAAGACTCTTAAAAATATGATGTTGACTCCCCTTTCCTTCTCGTTTTCAGCCCTACAGCCAAGGGGGGCTGCTCCCCGTTCCCTTCTTAAAAAAATGACTCTCAAAACGGTCTTCTCTTTCACCAAGCTCTGATACCAATTGTTGAAAATCAGGCCCAAGAACACGAACACATAATTTGATCTCAACAAAAGATCGACTCTTTCTTTTTATTATAATTCTTGACACATTTACAATGATCCCTAACCCATCTATTTATACTAAAATAAAACTTGTTAACCAAGTAATCTAATCCTACTCAAATACTTAAAGATAATACCAAATAATAAACAAATAATATAATAAACAAGTATTAGACTCCTATTAGGACTAAAAACTTGTAACACAATCCAGTAAACTTGCGACTTCCTCCTTTCACCCCGTGGACTATTAGACTATGACAAGATTAACCCAATAAAATCCAGTCATATTATGTAAAATTATCAATAAGATCATGTTATATTTATAACCGGATTAACTAGTAATAGGTGATGTCCAAAAGTCACAGTGAATATCAAACAATGCAAAAAGTAATGGAATTGGAATCATAAAATGGTAGGTTTTTTTTGTTTTAGAAAGCTGACAAGAATGACAATCTAGAGAAGTTTTTACTTTATTACAAGAAATAAATAAATGATGTAGGATCGTGAAATTACAAGATGGTTCTGTTCTTAGTTGAAATTGGCGGAAACAATAACAACTACACAAGTGTAATCGAGTAAGCAGAAAGAATACTTTTAAGAACACTGTTGTATTAAGCTTTTGTAGATAAACAATTACAATTGAAAAACTCAATCAAAAGACATACAACGCACACTTACAATGAAGTGTTTACAGATTATTTATACTCACTTAGAATCAAGACAGCCCCCTTGATTCTAAGGATCAGATCTAACACAGACCGTTGATCTGTTGTATCTAGCTAACTATTACACGTTTTGTCTATATCTAGTTAACTTTATTGAAGCGTCTTCTTTATGCATCATTACTTTTATGCTTGGAGAAGAACATTGTTGTTCGTCATTGGTTGTGCCATTGAGGTTCCTTCTGCTTTGAGTGTGTCAGTTGCTTTTGCAGAAAGTTGTCAGTGACGCTTGGTATGGATAGTCAGCTGCAACAATTTGTCTTCAAGGCACAAGGCTGTCAGCAACAAATATGTTGATCAGCAGCAAGATGTAACCATCCAAAGCTGCTAATGATTGGCCTGTCAGCAGCGTCAAGTGTTGATGCTGCTGAGAATCCTATCCGCAGCAACTTTGGTCTTCAGCAGATAAAGCTATCCGCAGCTGATTTGTTCTTCAGCAGGAGAACAAGTATCCGCAGCAGATAAGCTTTTCCGCAGCATTTTGTTGGTCAGCAGCAAACTCTGAGATCAGTAGCATTTGTACTTAGTGAATTTTGTAGCCATCAGTCTTTGGTTCTACAAACTCCCCCTAGACTGATGCTACCAAAATTCTCTTATTGCCTTTGTTGCTGAAGCTTTTGCACATTTCTGACTATCCTTTCAACTAAAAGAAAAAGCTTTGAAAACAGCCATCTTGTACTTTGAAATACAGCCTGCAGTCGTCAAAACTGTCTGAGTCTTTCTCCATTGGGACCATCTCCTTTTTGGTTGCATCAGTGGAAAAATGTGCATCAGTTTGGGTGCCCACTGATACAAAGGAGGGGGTAAGAAAAGTTGGGCATTGATGTGCCTCTAATATATTCACCTTGGCCGTCAATTCCAAGATATGAAGTTTCAGTCTGTCCTCATCCACAGTTGTGGAATCCTTGGATCCAGATGGAGCCTTAGGCCTAGCCTCTTCATCCCCATCACCCATGGTTTCTTGGCACCTGGGATTCCTCTCAGTGAGGGGAGTTTCCAAGGAAGCATCCTCACTGTGAGTTGCCGTGGTTGAGGTCTTAGCAATGTTGTCACTGTCCTCCTGGTTATTTGATGGACCAGCAGTAGTGACAGCCTCTTCCACATCCATTCTGTCATAACTCCTAGAGTGGACCTTCAGGGTAGAAGAACTTGGGATGGGTGTGTTGGAAGCAAGATCAATCAGTACCTCCGAGATGGTGGTAGTTGGAGAAGGTACATCATCTTGATCAGGTTCCTCAACACTTAAGTTCGGAAGAGAAAGGCTCAGGGGGGTGTTCTATAGATCCGGGAAGTGATCCTGATCCTAATAGAGAGACATCCAAAGGAGTCTCCCTAATAATGTGGCTTTCCCTTGTGATATTCTCACCAGAATGTTGTGATTCTGAGTGAGGGCTGTTAGGTTGGGTTTGGGCTTTGGAGGCAAGAGAAGAAGGAGTTCTCTTGCCCCTTTTCCTAGTATATGTCGTTGCAATCGGGGCCCTGTGTTCCGGTTGAACGATAACATCCAAAAAACAGGTGTAAGTAATGTTTGTGCCTGTGCATCCTTAGTAGTATGCACAGGGGTTCGAATGGTTGAAGCAGACTGTTGTTCAGGATGTGGGGTGGAGGGTGTGGGATCAGTATCAGCTGGGATTGCTGAACTGTCACCTGGGGTACTCTGTATGTTCAGCATTGTAGATAACAATGGAACATTGACCCCTGAGAACTTTTTGGAAACAATTCTCATGCTTTGAAAAATATTATTTTTATGTCCCAACATGATGTAGATTCTTGCAGGTTTTGAAAGTTCTTTTAGTTCTTGATTGAAAACTTCCTGCAAGAATCTTGGGTACATAAAAAATTGCTGCTTTGCACCCTCTTGAAGGTTATATCTCAAACCCTCAAAGATGAGGTGTGCAAAGTTGAAGCCTTGGTTAGTGACCATACTATGAAAGGCAGAGGCAAGTGCAGAGCTCACCTGATGCCATCCACTCCTCTTCTGAGATATGCATTGGAGAAGAGTGTGACAAAGATACTTCCATGGAGGGCCCATCAGCGCCTTCTCGATCATATACTCGGTTTGATTTCCAGTGTATCCAATGGAGACAAAGGTCCTCATATATTCGTCCTTCGAGTATGAGATAGATGCTCCCTCATCTTGAAGCTTAAGATGTTTTCTGAGTGTGGCTTTCAAGATGGTGATATCCTTGCCGTCTACCTTGGCTTTGATTTGGGGAATCCCTCTGACAAGATTATTCTTCACCAATTTGTTGATAGTTTTGATATTAACATGGCTTAATCTCCTATACTAGAGAGCTGATTCATCAACTGAGGCCTTTGATAAAAGCAGGAAACACTCCTAGATGGAGTGACTTCATTCATGTCCAGTACATAGAGATTTTCTTTTCTCTGAGCAGTTAATAAAATGCTTTCTGGAGGAGGTGTGGATAAGCCTGGAGTCAGTACAAAACATTCTTTATCTGTGAAGAGCATCCAATGCTTTTGGTCGCAGACCTGGGAAACACTCATGAGATTGAAGTCCAATTCTTTAACATATTTGACCTTATCAATGCTCATTCTTTCGTTGGACACAGTTCCTTGTCCAGTAATGGATCCTCCCTTTGAGTTACTTCCAAAGGCAACATATCCTCCATTGAAATGTCTGAAGTTTGAGATGATGGATCTGTTGCATGTCATGTGCCTGGAACACCCACTGTCTACCACCCAGGTGTTATTCTTGTGACTTGGATGTCCCTGCACATGATATATTTCTAATTAGTAGGAGGAACCCAAGAGTCTGCAGACTTGAAAAAGATGGTTGTTAGTTTATCCTTTTCAGTATGTTTGCAGTCAATGGAACCAATGACAGTGCTTGGAGATGGTTTGGCTTTCCATTGCCTTGTTGGTGATTTGCTAGTTTTCCTCACATTGTCAGCAGCAGATTTTGCTACTGATGTTTCTGGCTTGTTGACAGTAGATCCTGCTGCTGATGGCTTTGTTGAAGTGGCAGCATTTTTTTGCTGTTGAAGGCTTTGCCTTGGATTTTGCCTTATCAGCAGTGGACACTCTTGCTGCTGATGGCTTTGCCTTATCAACAGCAGATTTAGTTGCGGAGGATTTTAGCTTATCAGCAGCAGACTTGGTTGCTGCTGAAAGCTTCTGCTTTGTTTTCTTGGGCTTAACTTGACTAACAACCGATGTATGCTGATCCTTCTTTACCCTTTGTCTTTGAGGGGCTTGATGAAGGATCTGGTTGAAGGGGTTAAACTTACAGTTTGCAGCAAAGTGGTCTGATTCACCACAAATGATGCAAGTTTGTTGAGATTTAGGCAGCTTCACTTTTGGGGGAGATAGAGACTCCCTGAACTTAGTTGCTTTGACTTCGTAGCTTCTTACCTTCTTATTTTTGTTAGTTTTTTCAAAGGCATGCTGCTTTGAATTTCTTTTGTATTCTAGGTAATGAAAGCAGGTGCTGGCAGTGTGGTTGTATCTACCACACACAAAGCATGATCTTGCCAATTTATCTCTTGAAAGGTAGACATAGTCCTTTCTTTGGAACAGATCCTTGAAGTTCCGTGGATGAGCTTTGTTATGTTCAAAAGTGGCTTCTTCTAGGGTCTTTTGAACATATGGAACTTTCTCTTCAGGCTTACGACATATATCAAATACCTTCCTCTTTGTGATTGGCTTTGACTGAGGCTTGGGGTTTGTGGGTCCTGACGTCTGTCCCTTTTCAGTGTTTAGCTTTCTTCCATCTGGATGATAGCTGATCTTGATCGGTTTGACTGGTACAGGGGCTGGAACAGCTGGAAGAACAGCAGGAACTGCAACTCTATTCAGAATAGCTTCAGATGGGACTGCACTGGTTTCATCATGGTCTGAGTGGGTTGACTCAGATTCCGATGAGGTAGTGCAGTCTTCGACGAAAGGTTCATCCGTTGAAGGATCAAGGTTTCGGTTTGCAGTGTCAAGATTTGCAACATTGAAGCTTGGTTCGTATATGGCAATATAGTCAGCAGGAGAAGGAACAGCATTATACAGATCATTGTTATACCCAAGTCCAGTTTTTACCTTCTCATGGACTTGAATATCTAAAAGTCTTTGTAACTTTTTAGAGGAAAATTCATATTTTTCAATATGAACTTTATGTTCTGCCAGTTCAGCTCTGGTAGCTTTTAGTTAGACCAGTAAATCATCAATCTGAGTTTCAAGATTAGTTTGTTCGTGTTTTAGCGATGAAATGTCTTTCTTAAGGCAGTTAATTTTTTCTTTGTAACTGTCTTCGACCTTTTTGAATTCATATTTCATTTGATGAAACTCTTCATTTTGATCTATAAGGTTTTGGTTATGTTTTCTATAACCCAAAACTTTATCAATACAGACTTGGGAACATAGATGTTCATATACCTGAGACGGTATCTCAGTTGTGTCTGCTATAAGAGCTTGGTTGTTGGTAGGCAGATCTTCATACTGAAAGCTCCAGTCAAAGTCTGAAGTTCCAACATTTGCACAAGCTGCAGTTTGAGCTGGAGGAGTTCGTGGATGGGTGACAATGGGAGGATAGTAGTTGCTAGAACTAGGACTTGAGTGGTCAGAGTGAAGTGCAGAGGTGGTGTTGGATGTTGAGGCATTTTGATAGCTTGAGTTTCGTTCTTTTGCCTGAATCATCTCTAACTCATAGGTTTTCAGCATACCGAAGAGCTCAGTCATTTGGAGAGTCTTCAGATTCTCAGTTCTTCTAATAAACACTGTATATAGTGTCCAGCAGCTTGGGAGAGATCTGATAAACTTCTTGAGAATATCTTCATTCTCTAGCTTTACTTTGGAGTACTGCAGTTCTCCCACCAGGTACGTGTACCTGTTATACAAAATTGTTAGTGACTCACCTTCCCTCCAGACAAAGTTCTCATATTGCTGCTTGAGGATATCTCTTCTGTTGTCTTCAAATCCATTGCTGTATGCCATCTTTGTTTTTGGTGACTTGATGAAAGAGAGAGTTTAGAATAGAACCAGAAGTGATTAAACAAGTGTGAGTTTGTTTAATCTGAGCCAAAGCTCTGATACCACTTGTAGGATCGTGAAATTACAAGATGGTTCTGTTCTTAGTTGAAATTGGCGGAAACAATAACAACTACACAAGTGTAATCGAGTAAGCATAAAGAATACTTTTAAGAACACTGTTGTATTAAGCTTTTGTAGATAAACGGTTACAATTGAAAAACTCAATCAAAAGACATACAACGCACACTTACAATGAAGTGTTTACAGATTATTTATACTCACTTAGAATCAAAACAGCCCCTTGATTCTAAGGATCAGATCTAACACAGACCGTTGATCTGCTGTATCTAGCTAACTATTACACGTTTTGTCTATATCTAGTTAACTTTATTGAAGCGTCTTCTTTATGCATCATTACTTTTATGCTTGGAGAAGAGCATTGTTGTCCGTCATTGGTTGTACCATTGAGGTTCCTTCTGCTTTGAGTGTGTCAGTTGCTTTTGCAGAAAGTTGTCAGTGACGCTTGGTATGGATAGTCAGCTGCAACGATTTGTCTTCAAGGCACAAGGCTGTCAGCAACAAATATGTTGATCAGCAGCAAGATGTAACCATCCAAAGCTGCTGATGATTTGCCTGTCAGCAGCGTCAAGTGTTGATGCTGCTGAGAAGCCTATCCGCAGCAACTTTGGTCTTCAGCAGATAAGGCTATCCGCAGCTGATTTGTTCTTCAGCAGGAGAACAAGTATCCGCAGTAGATAAGCTTGTCCGCAGCAGTTTGTTGGTCAGCAGCAAACTCTGAGATCAGTAGCATTTGTACTTAGAGAATTTCGTAGCCATCAGTCTTTGGTTCTACAAATGACTAGTAAGAAAATCTAAAACTTGAGCGCTGGGGTGATCGAGTCGGTTGTACCAATGATCGATAGGAGAGGTGGCGACTTAGGCGAAGGCGTGTTCTAGGTTGTGTAAATGGATATAGGTCACCCGAGCTATTGTGGCGAGAAAGAATCATTTCATTCTTGAGATCTTTCACGCAAAAACATCAAGGGTCAAATTCAATAGGAACATTGTTATCACGAGTAAATTTGCTTATAGAAAGTAGGTTTTTAATTATATGTGGTGTGTATAGGATATTTTGTGGTAGATAGTTTTTATGAGGAAGATTGTGAAGGGCATAACTTGATCTTTTTTATTGGCATACTTTCGTTGTTACTAACAAATATAGTACTTATAGAAGAAGATGACATGGGTGTGTGTATTTTACCTTAATTTTCGGTTGTGTGAGAACATTCTCCAGTGTCCATGTACCAAGTTTGATCCGGAAAGTTAAGGTGCATGTTCTGACATGCGTGTATGAGATCAGTGGGGTTAAGAGCATCATACCCGTCAGTTTGCTAGGCGGGAGCAAGTGCATGGGCCAAATACCCATCGGTTTTTTTACGGTTATGTGTCATACCTAGAGTCTTAGGTCTCATACCATAAAAGTGTTTATAGCCTATAGTTTCCTTGAATTATTATACAAGATAAACCCTTTATATATAGGGTGGATATACAACCATGAATCCTATAAATATGGCTAGATATATGGGGATCAAATAAAAAGTAGTTTTTCGTTAAAAAATCTAAGAAAATATAAAAACCTTAAAAAACGATATCAAACGAACTACGATTGATCTAATTTCAGCGGCGTTGGAACCGTCTCGTCAAACTCTACCATCTTAGCGTTTAGGGTTTAGCTTTTAAGGTTTAGATTTTACGTTTGAATTTTAGGGTTTTAGCCTTATGGTTTAGCCTTATGGTTTAGATTTTATGGTTTAGGTTTTTTTTTTGTAGGGGTGGGGGTTTAGGTTTTTGGGGGGGTGGGGTGGGGGTGGTTTAGGTTTTTAGAGGGTGCGGTGGTGGTTTTAGGCTTTTCGGGATGGGGTTGGAGGGGGGTTTAGGTTTTTGGTAGTGCGGGTGGAGGGGGGTTTAGGTTTTTGGGTCCGGGTTAGGGTTCGATGAGACGGTTCCAACGCCGCTGGAATGAGCTCAATCGGAGTTTGTTTGACCCACTTCTTAGGATTTCTTAGCGAAAAACCACTTCTTAGTGGAAACGTCCCCGCTAGATATATATACCAAGAATACAAGATAATTACAATAATTTAAATACATAAATTTATCTTTGCTAATAATTTACACAAAATATTCAATTTATTGGTTGATTCGGTAAAATATCTTTGTAACCACTATTACCGTTTTCTTATGGAATAGATTTGTCGTGTAAGGAATTCATGACATAAATAACAAACCCACATAGATAGTTGTTAATCAAAAGAAAAAAAATGTAAAACAACACTTGATGTTCATCCTTTATCATTTTTATTTGTTTTCTTTGGGTTTAGAATGTTTGATATGATGTGATTTTATTTAGTTGCAAAATGGAAGAATAAAAACAAGTGAGTGTAGATATTTTTTGTTGTGCAAGTGTTAGGTTGAAACTTGAAAGGGTTCAAAGAGAGCGTTGACTTTAGTGATGGCTAAAGAAAGTGTTGACTTTGTACAAGTCAACCACTTTGTACCTCTTTGTGTGAACACCAATGACTTGAACCTCCTAAATAAAGTACACCAAATACCATTGACTTTTTGAGTAAATATATTTCATAAGTCTTCAAACGTGGCTTTACACACAAACATTCAAAGTCAAGTTTGCAATATAGATGTCATGAACCATGTCTAAAAGTAGTATTACTACTTCATGTTGTGTTTCATTTTTTGGCCGCCTTCGGTAACGAACCTGAAAGAGATGAGTTGAGTTAGGTAGAAAGAGAGGGAAGTGGAAATTATTGGTATATAGTTCAATTTTGAATTCTAAAGTCAACATGTCTTTAATTGCATTTGGTCTTAGAAATATAATAAAGATATGGCCACTTGGATTTACTCGGCAAGCATTATGCAGTTTATGCCAATTTAAAAGCATCTACCTAACATTACAATATGCTCCATCCTTCTGGATTTTGGACTTTAGCGTTTGGTGTTTGGTAGGGAGGTTACCAATTTACGGGTGTAAACGAGCTGATCCGAGCCCAAACTCGATTCGTTTAACTTCCAGAGAAATCAAGCTCGTTTCAAGCTCTATTTTTAAAGCTTAAGCTCTACTCGTGTGTAGTTTTTTAAGCTCGAGCTCGACCTCGACTCGTTTATTATGTATTAATTAATTTATATATATATATATGTATATACTTATTTTTATATATTTTTATTATAATTTTACATATACTAATTATTATTATTATATAAAAATATATTAAATATAAATTATATAAATAACAGTTCTTTTAGGCTCGCGAGCCGGCTCGAGCTCGATAAGTGAATCTCGGGTTCGGGCTTGTTTACTAAACACGCTTATTTTTAATCTCGAGCTCGGCTCGATTCTAGCTTTTACTGAGCCAATCTCGAGTATCTCACGAGTTGTTTACATCCATGGTTACCATCTAGAAGACAGAAACTTAGTAACTCAATATTTGCTCAATCAAAACCCAATCATTTTCCTAACAATAAAAACAGAGTTTGTTAAAAGTGAGACCTAACAAAAAGATACATGATCGACTTCAATATTTAATAAAATTATAATAATTTATTTTTGTAACTTTAAACTAAAATTATAATAATTCATTTTTAAATAAAGTATATGTGAATCGACTTCAATATTTCTATGTAAGCATGACCTTATGACAACGTAAGTTACCATGGTGAAACCGGCCGGCGCCGCAATATTCATATTTCTTCAAAAATATGCGACAGTGAAAAGTAGGGTATCGAAGCCACCCCCATGTGCTAACGTGTTTTCATGTGATTGGCTGTTATTTGAAGCCAAGCAAACGCCGCCCACCCACTCAAACTCCCCTCCTTCTGCCACGTGGTTCAATCACAGCTCACCGTTATTCCCTTTATAAATCACCCACACCCTTTACTTTCAATCACATTCTCTCTACATGAACTGGAAAAAAGGTCCCATCATCGGCCGTGGCTCCACCGCCACCATCTCCCTCGCCACCACCGTTACCGGAGACCTCCTCGCCGTCAAATCAACGGAGCTTTCCAGCTCATCGTTCTTACAAAAAGAGCAGCAATTTCTTTCAAAACTAAGCTCTCCTCATATAATCAAGCACATCGGGTTTGATGTTGACCATGTTCCAATGTATAATCTGTTGATGGAGTATGCACCCGGTGGCTCGATTTCGGATGTAATAAAGGAACAAGGAGGGTGTCTTGATGAGTGTTTGATCCGATCTTATACACGTCAGATTCTTCTGGGGTTGGATTATCTTCACTCCAATAATTTGGTGCATTGTGATATTAAATGCTCAAATATCTTGGTGTGTGAAGATGGTGTCAAAATTGGTGATCTGGGTTGTGCTAAATTGGTGGATAAAGATGGAAACACCTCATCTGAATTTTCCGGTACACCGGTTTTCATGGCGCCGGAGGTTGCAAGGGGTGAAGAGCAGGGGTTTGCAGCTGACGTGTGGGCTGTTGGGTGTGCTGTAATCGAAATGACAACCGGTTGTAACCCGTGGCCGGAGGTAAAGAACCCGGTTTCTGCTTTATACAGAATTGGGTATTCCGGTGATGTACCGTTGTTTCCGGTGTGGTTATCGGAGGAAGCTAAAGATTTCTTGAAAAAATGTTTGCGGAGAAATGATAAAGAAAGATGGACGGCGAAAGAACTTCTCCAACACCCTTTTGTTAATTTAAATTCTAGTTTGAAAAAGATTGAAAATTTCCCAAAAAATTCTCCAAGTAGTATACTGGATCAAGGATTCTGGGAATGTTTGGAAGAATCGGAGACTTCACCAGAACCGACCGGATTCATGAATGTCTCCGGTGATTCTCCGGTGGTCAGAATAAGAGAATTGGTGGAAGCAGCTCCATCATGTTTGACAAATTGGGTTGAGGATGAAGATTGGATCACAGTCAGGGTCAATCATATTGATGAAACTTCAAAGATATCTCAACCGAATTTGTATTTTGGTGATGATGATGATGATGATGATGATGATGATGATGGTGATGGTGATGGCGATGGTGATGGTGGTGGTGGTGATGATGAGTCAACCGGTGCAGAATTGTTTTTGATCTCAAATTCATATGTAGAAGATTATTCATGGTCTGTTAGAATGATGTTAGGATCTGATGTAGATGTAAGTAGTGGTGCAAGTGTGGTTGTTTCAAGATTTCTTGATTTCAAGAATATGAATAAAAAAAATTGTTTGTTCATTGATTCAAATTTAAACTTTGCATTATTGGGTCATTTATTTCTAGAGATAGCAAATGATTACAACTAATATTTTTATCCCGCGCTTTGCGGGAATCGCGTTCGTTTTTTCTCTACATTACGCGGTAGGAGTTTGGTCGTCATCGCTTCGACTCGTCAAAAACCATAAAAGCGAACACCGATATCCGATACGATAATACCATAACACCGGTAACAATGTTGTTCGCTCATAAGCGGTTGGGTTTGTCATGGCACCGCAACGTTAACGTCGCTAGCTATAACGTACGATACAAAAAATATATATATATACTCGATTTTGAATACAAATCCATTTTAGAAAAAAAATTATACCGGAACGTTACAAAAAAAAGCCAAAAGCAGCTGCGCATTACAATTTTTTTTAAAAGTAATGAATGAAAATTGTCACAGAAAAACGAAATTAATAGAAAATGAAACGGATTAAAAGCGTATATTATATATATTATAAGGGCTGAAAACGAAAATAAAAAAAAAACTACTCACAACCTGCCACGTGGACCAACCAAAATAAAAGTCCGCAATCTGTTTTGTATAAGGGTATATATTTTGTGTAACCAAGGAGAACAATATAATAGTATCCGAGATGGATCCTCCCCATCGACCTCCAGGTCAGTTTTGACCACACAAACTCTACTTACCGCAACCTCCTCACGGACCTCCCTTTTCTCTCTCCTAAAAATAACCTTCTCCTGTCTGTGGCGACGGACTTTCACGTAAGTTTATAAAAGTAAGTATTAATTATGTTAAGAGGTTAATATATAAAGTTAATATATTTTCTTAATTTTGTATAAAAAAGAAGTTATCCAACCCAGTATATTGCCAACCGTTCATCCTTGCAAAAAAGTTAATATATTTTCTTGACTATATTAACTACAATATATGTAAGTTAAGTTTAAGTATATATGAAAAATTAATAATAATATATTGCCAACCGTTCATCCTTGCAAAAAAATCCCCATTAAAGAACCAGAAAGGTGGAAAGGTCAATGTTTTTGAATTCTTGCCTTTTGGGTTTTATATATGAAAGGTTGAACCTTAAAGAGCCAAAAGTCAAGAAGCCATCTAGAGAATAAAGATATCAAAACATAATAAAAATACGATACAATAATAAAAAAATGAGATAAACATTAATTAAATTATCCATGCATCTTGTTATAATTATAATTCCAATGTAAAAGACAACTTGTTGTAATTCCAATGTAATATCTCCGCAACAAAATTCAATTTTCAAAGTTTTTAAGCTATTTCACTGGGCCAACAATATATTATGTAAATGGTTATACGCAATTTCACTGGTCACCTCACTTCTTCTCTATATTTCAGATTTCACAGCGCCAAGAAACTCCGTCGGACCACCAGTTGCTTCAAAACAGTGAACACTATATTTCACTCCAAATTTACATCACAAAATTTGATCTTGATCAATTTTCAACTTTTTTTAAAGGGTTTACCTATATTTTTTTAAGGGGTTCACCAAAGTTTTTCTATATAGCTTTCTACTACGATTTCGAAACTCGGGGGTTCCGGTGAACTCACAGCCCTATGTAAATCCGCCCCTGCTAAGACTTGTCCTTGTGTTGCCGTTGCGATTTGTTTTTTTTTTTTAGATTACTTGTGTCGCAACTGGGATTTACTTTTTCAGTGCTTATGCCGCGGCTCTGACTCGCTTCACATCGTGACTGGTTAATGATGTGACTAGGGCTTATGGGGGTATTACCCCCATCAAAGTGTCTCACATTTGTTTAGTTTATTAGTTGTTAAGCTCCTACACTCATTTGGCTCATCTAGAACCTTGAAAAACAGTCCATAGACAGAGCCTTGAGGGTCGTTCTGTTAGTTAGACTTAGAAACATAGACCAACTGTCCAAATCTCCACATTTAGAATGCAAAAAAATGGCTAAATCTCAAGATTTTAATATTGACTCTCTTAAACGTGGACATCCTTTTATCCTTATTATTTTTCACACATTTATAAATATAGATATTTTTAGGGTCATTTACATATATCCCCTCCTAAAATCATTTATTACGTATTTACCCAACCCCTAAAATCAATTACATATTTCCCCTTCCTAAACCATATATATTACATATTTATCCAATTCATTAAAATTACTCATATTCAATTACTATTTTACCCGTATTATTAAAAAAATAATAAATAAATTCAATATTAAAATAACCATAACCCTTATCTCTCTCCCCACGATGATTAGCCTGCGACATACGAATCCAGATATGAGTAATGGGTCGGAGGCACAAACGGTTTGACCCGGATGTATTAGGTGGATCAATGGAGGAATTAATGGGGTTTGACCCATTCACGCCACTTTCTTACAAAAATATAGTGGGTTTCCGGAATAGAACCACTTTCATTGCCAGAAATCATCACGAGGCGGAGATACTAACTTGGGTTTCCGGCAAGCGAGCGAACAAACGACCAGGTTACAACGACGAGTTCAAGTCCGGTGAACGAACGACAAGGTTCAAGTCCGGCGAGCGAGCAGGTGCATTTCATTGATTGTTCTTCTTTCTTTTGATTCCGGCGAGCGACCAGGTTCTATTGAAACCCTGATTGAAATCAAGCATCAAGAACCAAAAGAGAACTATAGAAATCAAAAAATACATACAAATTTCGATTGAAACCCTGATTAAAACCCTGATTTCGAACATAAACAGAGCTTTTGCGTACCTCCTTTTGTCGATTGAAACCCTATGCGTCTGATTGAAGCCCTATGTGCATCCCTCCAGCGTCGCCGATTGAAACCTGCTTGCGTCATGCCTTCGTCCCTCCTGCCTTCGTCGTTCCCTCCAGCGTCCCCTTCATTTGAAAACCCTGCGTCGGTTTGGATTCTTACGTATCTCCTTATTAGGTTTTAAAACATAAAAGGGTAAATAGGTAATTGTGTAAGGATTGGGTAAATATGTAATTGATTTTTATGTTTGTGTACATATGTTATTAAAAAGCTTAAAAGGGGGAAATATGTAAAAAAATTCATATTTTTATTATCTCTACAAAATGTAACATTTAATTTTTTTTGTAACATCTATAAACTAAATTTAATATTATACACTATAATTTTATAAAAAAATTATGTTTACGCATGTGTAAACCATATAAATTTCATATACTTGTAGAGTTGTGGTAACTTGCATATGAGAGTACTTTTTTATAAGAAAAGGAGGCCCACTAAGAGTCTTAGCCCACTCGATCACCTACGGTGCCAGCCCATGTCCCTAAACGATTTCATGGTCCGGCCATCAAAACCAGTTTTTTTTAACGACAACACCTAGATATTCTAGGATAGTTACATTTTCCCGGAACAACACCTAGAACATTTAGGGCAGTCACCCCAGGAGGAACCCCCAACTAGGTAAACCCCCAACCTGGCCACATGCCCCATTTGGAAGTCACCGGGGTACCGCCAGGACAAAGCCGGATCACAATTCACATCATTTCGCACTTTTGCTTCTTTCCCTAAAAATTTGGAAATTAAAATAAACATTAACATAGTCAAATCACCAAAATAGACATTGAAAGCTTAGCCGGCAAAAACCTTCACAACTGCCGGCTAAAAACCTTCAAAAGCGTCGGCTAAGACTTCAATGCCTATTTTGGTTATTTGACCAGGTCAATGTCTATTTTAGTGATTTTTCGAAATTTAAAACCAATTTAGGTATTACGGTTGCAAATTTGGTTTATACTAGTTTGTTTTATGAAATTTGCTAACTGGTGATGGAATCATAAATTTAGGTTCTTTGGATTGATGTTGATTTTATTTTGATATTGTTATGGTCTAATAAATAGGAGTCCATCTTTGTGAACCTTTCTTCTATTTTGTCCATAACAGGTACTTTGTTCGTTTGGTATAATTTATGCAAATTGAATTTGGTTAAATACACTTTATCTTTTTTAATTTCATGTTAAATGAAATATTTTATTTACTTGTTAAAGAAAATCTTACAGTTATACTTAATGCGATGATATTACACATTTAACTGGTTTGCGCTCTTTGGCGCACAAGATTGGATGTTGGGCGCCAGTATATACATATGACATCTTTCAATAGATTGGGCTTGGCGCATAAGAGCACGCACACTAGTGGGTTTTAGCTCGTTTTAGGATGAGTGGATGTTGTGGAGGAGAGAGGGGAAGAGGGACGTCTTATGCAAGAATGCTTAAAACCAGGATATGTGCGAGGGGGAGAAAAGAGTGTGTTTTGGGCGTTTTTATAGTTTTGGTTATGAGGGACAAATCCTGGACAGTGTGGGCAGGAATAACGCGGAGCGTGTTTTGGAGCCTCCTATAGGAGAAGCTCTAAGTTAGAATATTTTGTTTCAAATATGTTATGGATTATGTATTAATTAAGACTTTTATGCTCATTTTGACAATTTTTGTTTCGCTACATATGTATTATTTATCGTGTCCCTAACAGGTTCCTAAGCAAGTCTTATCGTGTTAACCTGTTACTTAACAGGTTCGTGTTCGTGTTTGGAAAAAATGACACGATTAGTTATCGTGTCGTGTTCGTGTCTTAAACATGTCGACCTGTTTAAGACACGTTAAAAATCGTGTCTTAACAGGTTAAACATTTGTTAACCTATTAAGTACATGTTAATAACTTGTTTATATTTTTTTAATTAAAAAAATAATAATATATTATATTTGCTTTTAGACTTGTGAATTTTTTTTTTCAAATATGTTATGGATTATGTATTAATTAAGACTTTAATGCTCATTTTGGCAATTTTTGTTTCGCTACATATGTATTATTTATCGTGTCCCTAACAGGATCATAAGCAAGTCTTATCGTGTTAACCTGTTATTTAACAGGTTCGTGTTCGTGTTTGGAAAAAAATGACACGATTAGTTATCGTGTCGTGTTTGTGTTCGTGTCTAGCACCAAATGTAATCGTGTCTTATCGTGTCTTGTCTTAACAGGTTGTGTCTGACGTGTTATGCCAGCCATACTGCTTTGGGTCTTGGTTGACCTAGACTGGTGAAGGCCTGGAGATTTAAAAATTATGACTTTTAAATTACAATTCTAAACAAATTGATTTTGTTATGCAAATTTTTCATTAAATTTTATAATGAATTTTTGTTGTATATATTTACTAATTGATAAAATACTTTTACATTATCAACTTATCATATTCAGTGGCACATCAGAAAGAGGAAAGAGACTTGAAACCAACACAAATCTTGCATGGTCAGCTTTTAGAAACTTTACAGTTAAATATAATAATAAGTAATACTTGTATACATGGTGTCTACCCAGGTAGCTCCATTACTGGGATATAGATTCGGTTTCAATACAACCGACTTGTTTCTCAGCAAGCGATTGGTTTCGGTGGCTTCTTTGAAAACATTGTTGAGGACTGTGCAGTTGTTGGGTTCTTTGATGCTGTTTTCCAGAGGTTATTCGGTTCCTCCTTTGTAGGAGTCTGATCAGGCTGTGCATTCATGAGCCTCATAACCTTATCTGGGTTCAACGCCATCACCACCATCGTTTCATACACCTGCCACCATTGGAGGTCAGGTCAAACCAACTAAAGTGTTTTTAGTACATCCTAAACCAAATAGTATATTTTTTTTATAATCTTATTAAATGCATTAAACTATATAAAATACCTGGCATATATCTTGGGCTTTCTCGACCCATTTTTTGCTTTGACAAACAAGGACAATATAGTCTTTGCACTCTTTGAACATCTTGTACAGAAATTCATTACTCGAGATTCTGGCCTCAGCAATTGCACATCCTGAACTAAGCTGAAATAATTTTCGATTTATGTCATCAAACTTTAGATAATTAAAGTACTTTTGGAAAAAAGTTATCATATTTAGGGGTGTTCACAGTTCGGTTCGGATGGTTTTAACAAACATTCTAGGCCGAACCACTGACTATAGTTTTGGAAAACAACAAACCAAACCGGCCGGGTTGGATGGGTCGGCGGGACCAGTAAAAACAGTTCGGTTTTTTTTTTCAAAGAGAAAAAATAATAGATGCTTAACAGCCAGTTCCAGATTCCAAACCGTCGGCCAAACTGTTGGTAGCAAAAAACCAAACCATGGACTGAACCAGCCCGATTTGCTTCGGTTATGAAGGTTCGAGGTTTTAGTGGTTTATGGGCACTCCTAATGTGGTTCAGATACATAGACAGTGCTTACAAGAGAAAGAAACAACTGCTCAAACAAACCAGAAGGTGAGATATTCTCCAACCCATGCAGAATCCCTTCACTACAAAGAACCATAAGTTCTTTATTATTATTTTTTTAATTTTTTTTTTCAAATCATTGTATGATTATGAAAGGAATGAAACTGTGAAACTTACACAGATAAATCCTCATAGTATAATGGAGACTGTCTAACAGCAGGTATTGGTTTTGCAGTTACCCATAGCTCCAGCCATAAATTACCTAAAACCAAGAAATTCCACATCAGCAAATCGGCATTATTTGCAGAAACCATAGCAAACATCATTTAGTTATAGAAGGTGTACCTTCTTTCTGCATACGTGTACTCAGGTGTCCTCTAGAAGGCGAAATATCACCATCAACAATTTCTTTACTTTCATCATCTGTCCAATCAGGGGGTGAGTGCCACCTTACAAAATCTTCTAATATGCACCCTGGATTTGCTGCCTAAAACATTACAACCAAGACAACAAAAGGTTATCTAGCACCGTAGGAGTGTTGAGAAACGACAAATCAAACCGGTTGGTTTGAGTGGGTTGGCCAGACCGGCCGGTTTTAGCAGTTTGACAGTTCGGTTTTGGTAGTTTTAATCGATTTTCTTCAAGATGGTTTGCATTAAAAAAATTTAAAAAGGTAAAGATGGTTCATGTATATAACACATATAAAATATTCCAAAAAAAAAAACAAGAGAAGTCAAACGGGCGGTTCGGTTTAGACGGTTGGTTCAAAATTCCAAACCGTCGGCCAGACCGTTAAGCCGCCAAACCACCAAAACCTAATCGTATAAATCTTAAACTGGCCGACTTGCTTTGGTTCGGTCGGTTTCAACTGTTTATGAACCTCTGAACCGCTTTCTTCGTCAAAAATTCACCTTGAAAGCCTGCATATCAGAGAGAAGCTGAGAGCACCCTGCGCCAACACTAAGCACATAAAAAAAATCAACTTTATTAGAAAATCTTAATTCATTGTATTAGTTATAAAAAGTATTGGAATAAAAAAATTCCAAGATTAAAAAAAATCAACCTCCCTGTACGTAATACAAATTCCTCTGTTTCTTTGATAATATCTTCTGTGAGCAGAGGCCATTCCTATAAACCACAAAAGGAAAATAATTCAACCAAAAGAATAAGTGATATGACAATAACAAATTACATAAATCATAAATATATCAAACCTGCATAACTGGAGTATATACAGGTTCACCGGTATCCAACAATGTTGTGTTTTCAAGTCGTTTATCAGCTCCTAATCGAAGCACAAGTTCCCCGGAGCTAATTCGAGCATACACAAGAGGGCTTGCTGGAAGAATATCTCCAGAAGCAGGTGACATGTCAGCATTATATTTGGCTTGTTTTAAAACAGAGTCTAACGATTCAGTAGCAATTGCGCGGCGCTTTTTTCTAGAAATACAGCAGTTGATAACCTGCAACTGCTGATGTAACAGACAGGAATTTAAATTTGGAATTTCATCTGGTGGGATGCCAGGAATATGTTTTCCTTCACACCATAGCCTTCTCAACTGCTCACAAAAAGGGAACAAGAAACATATTCTAGTTACATACAGGTGCTTTTGGTTACCTATGTAAAAAGGTGCATTTTGGTCTGATTTCTCTTTTGGGTAACTAAATTATTTTGGTCAGAAATGATAAAAGCTAATTACTTAAATAACAGTTCTTCAAAGAATGTTCGGTTAAAACTTACCACTATGTCACCCGGGGTGTCATCATTTTGGTCGTTTAGAGTATCATATTACATCTAGTTGTTATTCTCTAAAATTGGTTATCTTAAATCAAAATTATGATTTTTTGATGGTTTTCTATTGTATAAAAAGCTTCATTACCTCAAATAGAAATAGGTTTAGAATATAGAATTGCAACTTAATTTCTTTAATATACCAATATGACTAACTTATTATTTTACTGTTAATATGATCATTACACTTTTGAATTTTGTCAAATGTGACCAGATAAATTTGAAATTTGAATGTGTGGCATTTGCTTTGATGGTGTGGCTTATTACTTAAATGATGTGGCTACCACCTAATATAATAACCCGATTATAACATTGAGACAAGACCCAATATTCAGGTTCAATGTAAGCAAATTTTAAAAATTTAACCAGTCACATTAAATGACAACATGTGTCTTAGAACAAAATTCAAAAGTGTGACAATAAAAAGGTAAGTTGATTATATTAGTAGGTTATGGAAAAAAAGGTGTTATTCTATTAAACCCAATAGAAACTGGACACGAGTTGGTTACCTTTTTTATTCAAAGAAGTAAACAAGTTTTCGGTACCCTTTAATTTATTCTTAGTTCTTAAACTAGAGTAACTTACTTCCACAACAACCCTAGACCAAAACAATGCCATTTTCCTCAAAGTTTTTAAGCTTCCAATGGCTTCAGCAAGCTCTGGTACAAAGGTTTCTGGAGGAGCACCATGAAGTTCTTTGGAAAATTTAGTAGTCGTATCCAAACGGGATCTAGTTTTCCTTCTTGAAAGATGTCCTTCTGCGAATATCTTGCAAAGATTACAATGGAAGTGAAATATTATCAAGGAGGAAATGCAAGAATTTAAACCAAAAGCCCTTAAAATTCCAAGAATTCATTAAAGACCATAAAAGTTTCAAAATTTTCTATTTAAGATAATGCGTACACATTACAACGTCATAAAGATAACATTATTTGACAACGTTGACTCTTTTTGACACGGTGTTGAGAAACATGTTACTCTCTGTCAAGGTTGAAGTTTGCCTTAAATAAACAAAATTTGGTTTTAACTTGTATGCAATTAAGACAACCATTAAGTTAACAGATAAGTAATTTACCTGGATCCACGAGCGATCGGATAAAAGACATTACTTTTTCATCACGACCAAACTCAGCAGCAAACTTATCTTCTTTCTCCCCAACTACAAACGACTTCATGGCAGATAAGCTCAAACCAGATTTCTCTTTCACTAGTGAAGAATCTCTTGCTAATATCATCAAATCCTTCATTGACTTTATAATTTTTGTGGTCCTGTAGTTGATAATAGGGAGAGCAGAATCTAAGTGTTGTTTTTTTAAACAAATTTATATTTTACCTTCAAATATGGTCAGTATCAATTCAAGACTGAAATATTTTTGATATATGCCCCGCGCTATTTGTACAAAGTTCACAAAATCAGCACATAATATAGGAATGTAAACAAAATTAACTTACTCAACACCTATGGCTAATTGCTTTAGCACGGATGCTGATGGTATGATATCACTGTTCACATCATCCGAAGTTGGTGAACCGCTGTCCTTTTCCTAAAATATATGAAGTTGTTCATCAAATAACGAAAATACTATGAAGAGATTCATCTCGTTGAGTTGTATGATATGAAAAAATAAACAAAAAAGAAATAGAAATCAAGTGGCTCATGTACTCGGTTAAATAGAACTCAGTACCCGATACAAGCAAAAATAAGTTAATGTTTTTAACTTAAAAAGCAACCAAAAGCTTAACCTAGAATATTCCTTTTACCGATCATTTCCCATTTATAACTTTCCTAAGTTAGCAATATAAAGCATTACAAGAAATTGATTTGAATTATCGTATTAAGATATCATGCTTCGGTCTCAACATAAGATTCGAGGGGTATTTAGATGTGTGTTTTGGAAGTGATTAATACTTGGTAGTCAATATGACATAACGAATCAAATAACTAAAGTTAGATAATTCTATATTTGTGACACCTTAGGCAAATCCCATATCGCCTCTTCACAAAAAAGATATAGGGAAATAAGGAATGTCTCACATCAAATACCATCAAGAAGTTTAATTATGGAAGAGAGGAGAACTCCACAGTTAAGCGTGTTTGGGGGGAGCAATTCATGATGGCGACCCGGAACGTCTCCACTCCGATAACCAAAAACAAATATGTGAGCTCCTCATTTAGACAAAATAAACAATATTGGTTGGTATAAGGGACCGAATGTCACAGTATATCCAATAATCATATTTCATATAGCAACTTCTTTCCCTTTTCTCCAAATGTAATTAAGTTGACCCTAAATAGTCAAAAAATTGGAAAAGAAAAAAGATACCTTAGAATTAGGAGTCCTGATTGATAGATATACATGTCCATCAAAAATTGGAAACGCCATTTTGTTATATATTCTGGTATGCAACTTCTGTTAGCTTCTTGGACTCCCTTTTCTCCAAAATCTTTTGATTTTAACCTTTCCTGCCCAATTTGAAACAGTTAGAATCACAGGTTGAACATTCAAACGTACAAATTTATTAAAGAGGGGAATGAAAACTAATCATAATGATGACATATTACTTGTTTAAACCCTAGAAAATCATGATCATATAATTTGAATTCCAATTAGGGCAAATTGAAGATTTTTGCTGAAAACATAAGAAATAAGTTTACGGACCACAATCGGAGGATCACTCTTCCCGGATATCGGCGATTCCGTCCGGGAATTGTATTCGGATTCAGGGAATGAAGATTTCGAGTTGAGATACATATAAATCGATTTCAAGCTTCTAAATATAGATTGATTGTGAAAATAAGTGGAGAGGAAAGAGATAGAAACCTAAATCGGTGGAGAGAATCTGATTTTTTAACATCCGTGATTTTCTGGTTGGTGATTAAACGATTGGTTGTTGACGATAATCATGGGGTTTTGGAAGGAAATCTGGTTCGTTTCGCCCCCAATTGGTTAATAGATATAAAGATCATAAATTATCCACAAGCGGGGATAGCTCAGTTGGGAGAGATTCAGACTGAAGATCTGAAGGTCACGTGTTCGATCCACGTTCACCGCAAAGTTCTTTTTTAACTTTTTTCTGATATCATTTTTGTCCCTGCAGTTTGGTCACTTTTGTCATTTTCATTCAAAATATTTATTTTTCTCTTACGCATCCTCTTGCTTTCCAAAACTTGCCGTTTTCATCCAATTGGTTAACCCCCATCCAATTTTTTACGTTAAAAAAGATAAAAATACTTCTCATTTAACGTTAAAAAATGGATGGGGTTAACCAATCGGATGAAAATGACAAGTTTTAGAAAGCACTAGTCCCTACTGTTTGGTCACTTTCATTCAAAAGAATTATTTTTCTCCTGCATATCCTCGTGCTTTCCAAAACTTATCGTTTTCATCTAATTGGTTAAAGGTGAGAAAGCACCAGAGAAGGACATGTGTTATCTTTATTTATTAGGATAGATTTAGATATTACTTTTTAAAGTTAATTTTATATTTTTATATAAAAGTTTGTGTAAGAAAGTTTTTACATCGTATCAAAGTTAGACAAGTTATTTTCATTGTATCTATGTACTTTTAAGTTTTATCCGGATCAAAATCGTCTAGTGACAGGTTCGGTGCAGACGCGTTTATTTGAGACGCCCGGTTATAATGTCAACCATGAACTAGATCGGTAGTTGGACCGAATTTTTAATTTTTATATTTTTTAATTGAAAATTTAATTATTGTAAATGACATAAAAAATTAATTGTATTTAAAAGGGTAACATAATTTGTTGATGATTTCTTATTTCTCATCAACAATTCCCGGGTGAAATTTAAGAAATAAACAAGGATTTAATTTATAGTTATTTGCTTTCTTCAATGATCTTGATTTAAACTGTCAGAAGCTGCTCCACATTCATGGGAACCATGAACTGCTGTGATCCATCATACAAGAGGTCCGAGAATAAGCTAGCAACCGCTTCTGTCGGATGGTAAAGATCCCAAAAAATATGGTTTTTTCTATTCGGACAATAGGTCGCGAGTGAGATGCATGGGCCCGTCAGCATTTAGGTTCCCAAGCCCACAACAAGCTTCTTTGGTCTCCGTAAACCATAAAATCAAACATACACATAACATTAGCTTTTATTATTAATTTTATCCGGTTTTCTTGTAACTGGTCCAAAAAAACCGGTCTCGTTGAATACTCTTGAACCGTCTTCATTTGGGCCAGCCGGTTATGACGCCAACCCATTCAACTCGATAGATGGTTGGACCATAATTTCAAAAAAAAATGTCACCAAACTCTAATTTATTGATTTATTTATTATTTAATTTAGACCTCATACCAAATAATAAATACTTTTATATTTTGTTTTAAATTATGTATCATTTCATCTGGGTTTTAAAACCAGTCCGACTCAATAACTTTCTGGTTATAAAAACATTGCTTTTATCTTTATGGTCTTTGCAAAAGTATACAAATAAATGTTTTTTATTCCGTTTATAACAAATACCATAAGTCTCATGATTTTGGAAGAGGTCGACCATAGCACACCATAAGTATCAAAGTAAGCATAGTCATGTCCAATGATTCCAACTTCATTCCTTGTAGCATCATCTTTAAACCATCATTATACTTGGTCGACCAATAATTTATCTCGGCATCACATTCACCGGTTCTGTTTGCCTTTCTTTGAACCGGGCAACAACCAATCGCCCCAACTCCGGTCACCACCAATTTTCACACACCCAATCCGTACAACGCTTGTATTTGTTTCAGAACTCAATCATTTACATCATTCAAAAGGGTTATTCGTTACCAAAAGCCATACCTTGAGTAACCCTTTGAAGGTGGACACCATACGATCAACGTATTGTTGTGGGGCGTACTGTTTAGAGACAATCGAACCGACACTAAAATATGCAAACCAGTCGTTGCTTCCGATGACGATTGCGAATAGGGATTTTGATAGGTGAGCCTGTGCACCAGATGCCCCTAGTTGATGGACCAGTTTGTCATGGACCACGGTGAAGTAATCTAGTTGTTGTGCTAAAGAAATTGCTTGTTTCTGCATTCATTTTATAAAAATAAAAGAGTTAATAATAATATCAATTGCGGGGATAGCTCAGTTGGGAGAGCGTCAGACTGAAGATCTGAAGGTCACGTGTTCGATCCACGTTCACCGCAAAGTTTTTATTTTTTTTATTTACTTTTTGTTTGATGGGTTCTTACAAAGAGTAATCCACCGGTTTCGTTAAGTATGCCGGCGCCACCAGATGCAAAGCTGACTCCGGTGATGGGTGGTGCTGCAACACCAGTCAACGATCAATACGGTGGCGATGTTGGTAACCCAATCTTTTTCGCTGCCAAATTAAACATCGTATTAATAACCTTACAGTACTAGTATAATTATAACGAGATAACTTTGTAGAATACTAACCAAGTTTTCTGAGTGTTTATTCAAAGTGTTTTTTCTTTTAAAGTCACTCAACTTTCATTAAGCATTCCAATATTGTATAATTTTTTTTATAAATGTTAATTCAGTTAGTGTTACTGTTGGGTGAAATATTCCCACTTATAAAAAATTGACAAACAATTAAATAAATGTCAAAAATACCAAGAAAGTCAGCGGCATTCTCGCCGTTAGAGAATCTTCCGGTTGGTTTCCCAGTGGGAAAATCGACGCAATTGTGAGGGAAATCAGCCTTGGAGATTGAAAGTGGCAGGTGATTATTGTTTCCGACGTCCACCAACGAGTCACCCAATACGTAAACCGCTTACAGACACTCAATTTTAACCCGGTAAACAACAAAACACACAACAACAATGTCGTGGTAGCGCCACCACCATTGATGGGAGTAGTAACGGCCATGGCCATGGTCATGGTGTGTGTGTTCATTGTAAAGGGGCCATGTTGGTTTGAGTGTGCGTGAACTCTCTCCGTTTGTGGTATGGGGATGTCAAATGTATCAACCGTTTACTTAATTTGGCAATCTTTTATATATCTAATATTTTAGCCATATGTTGGTGAGATGCTCGAAAATCAAATAATCAATTATATGAATAGTATAATACACTTAAGTTGTTACTTTGAAAACGAACCGCGTCACTTTTCTAATCATATTCGCTATTCTCAATGTATTATTGATTTAAAAAGATGTACTGGGGACAATTTTTATAAATATTATTTTGCAAAAAACTAAATAAAATCAATAGCTTAAAACAATATGTTAGTTTCTAAGATGAGTTATAGTTTATTTAAAAAAAGTTATTGTTATCAATGGTTTATTTTGTATAAAGTAAATAAATCTAAAAATATTAGTATTTGATAAAGTTAATATGAGTTTTATATTACAAAATAATTCTTAAATAAAACATACACGCTCAAAGACCATGTTTGGAGCGACATACGGGTCGGATCAAGTTAAGCTTGGAGAAGGTCGAAACGTGTCAAATGGGTTCAGGTTGGAGCAAGTAGAAACATATTGAGTCAGGCCGGGTTGGCCCGTTAATACTTATTGTCCGTTTCTAACATTGTTTTATAGATAACTAGTTTAGATCCCGTGTCTACACACGGGGAGAAACATATTAAAACATAAAAAATTTAATCTTTATATATATATTTTACATGTGTAAAAAATTATTACATATAGTAAGGATAGAAAGCAAATTCAAAATATGTAAAAATTAATATATAATTGAGTTTCGAAAATACGTTAATTACTATTTTTTTTAATACAATTTGACTTTTATTTACTATTTGATTGAAAATAAAAGTTATATAATCAAATTTTAAAGTTTCTTATAATAAGAGATAATTTAAAATAAATGTGTTTTATTAGTATAATTAGTGTTTTTTTTCTTTAAATATATATATTCACTTCGTATTAATTAGCAAATTAGGTTTACTCACAAAATTCACTATTCCATAACAGCACATAGTACAAGCAAGCAATGCATTTTTTTTTCAATTTCAACCCTTATACTATATATAATATATGATTTTAGTCCGTTTCATTTTCTATTAATTTCGTTTTCCTTTAATAACTTTTGTTCGTTAATTTTTTTACAGAATACAGAGTGCGCGGCTGTTTTTTTTTTTTTGTCAGTGTTCCGATATAATTTTTTTTTAAAACGGAGTTGTATTCAAAATGGAGTTTTTTCGTATCGTTGTGCATAGCGAGTGCCGTTACCTTTTTTTTTTTTCAATTTCAACCTTTATACTATATATAATATACGATTTTAGTCCGTTTCATTTTCTATTAATTTCGTTTTCCTTTAATAACTTTCGTTCGTTAATTTTTTTCCAGAATACAGAGTGCGCGGCTGTTTTTTTTTGTTAATGTTTCGATATAATTTTTTTTACAAACGGAGTTGTATTCAAAATGGAGTTTTTTCGTATCGTTGTGTATAGCGAGTGCCGTTACCGTTGTGGTACCGTGCCGATTCGAACATATTATGAGCGAACAACATCATTGTTGGTATTGATACTATCGGAACCCATATCGGTATTCGATTTTATGGTTTTCGACGATCGGAACTGGTAAATTTTTATTTTGTTTTTTTTCCTTTTTATTATTTAGTTTTATGTTTCTTTTTTTTACCATTATTTTTATCATTACGTCTACGTCTTTATTTAAATGTTTTTTTTTCAATTTCAACCCTTATACTATATATAATGTACGCTTTTAGTCCGTTTCATTTTCTATTAATTTCGTTTTCCTTTAATAACTTTCGTTCGTTAATTTTTTTTCAGAATACAGAGTGTGCGGCTTTTTTTTTTTTGTCAATATTCCGATATAATTTTTTTTAAAAACGAAGTTGTATTCAAAATAGAGTTTTTTCGTATCGTTGTGTATAGCGAGTGCCGTTACCGTTGTGGTACCGTGCCGATTCGAACATATTATGAGCGAACAACATCATTGTTGGTATTGATATTATCGGAACCCATATCGGTATTCGATTTTATGGTTTTCGACGATCCGGGCCGGTAAATTTTTATTTTGTTTTTTTTCCTTTTTATTATTTAGTTTTATGTTTCTTTTTTATTACCATTATTTTTATCATTACGTCTACGTCTTTATTTAAATTTTAGTAACAATGAACACGACACCCGCCGCGAAGCGCGGGTATAACCATCTAGTATTATTATTAAAAGATAGAAGTGCACTAAATTAGAGAGAGGCTGAAAAAAAATAATGAGAATGAATATGGAGGTGACACGTGACATACAAAAACCTTTATTTATTATGTAGTATAGATAAGTGCATCATTATGATTACAGAAACAATTTTTTTAAATAATGATATAGATCCTTGTATTTAACAATGTAGGAGTTTTCACGGCTTTCAACATGTTTGACTAGTTCTCTTTTAACTTATTTTTTTATTTGATCCGTTTGAGATCAATAAAGTCGCTCATCTGGTTGTTATTTTTTTTTAAAACAGGTTGGACTACATTTGGATTATCCCTACAAAAGGAGCCTGGCCCATTTTGCTGCAACAATTGGATCTGTTGCTTGGAAAATTGCATACAGAAGAATCCTGCAGGTAGAGGTGTACAAAAAAAACCGGACCGGGCCCAAACCCAGCCCGATGCGTGAGCCAAACCGATCCCAAAACTGGCCCAACTCGTAGGTTTCAGATAGGTTTGTAAATTTTCTTTCAAAACCGGTTTGGAACCCGAGCCGGTACGGTTTGGGATATGAAACCGGTTTGTAACGTTAAACACGTATCGGAGTTTATTTTTTCATTACGAGTATCACCGAATTTGTATTTTTTTGTGTAACGTATTTCAATTTGTTTTCGTAATTTTAAAAATATTTAATAAAAACTTGAATTTATTTTGTTTTATTTGAATTTTATTAATTAATTAAAAAAACCGGTTTGAACCCGAACCTGTTTGGCTCAACCCGGTTCCGGCCCGACCCAAACCGCACCACATAGGGTCAACTCCTTCCATCCTCCAAACCGGTTTGGATCTCAACCTGGTTTTGACCACGTTTGACCAAACCGACTCGGTTTGCAACCCGAACCGGTTTGGCCACCTCTACCCGCAGGTGTTGCCTGCTGCCTGTTGGCAGTGAGTTGTAGAATATGGACCACTTACAACTCATGTACTAATCATTGGAAACCCCACCCCTTGAAAGAATCTGAACCAGTTCACATAAATGGTTCACTGGTTTGCCATATAAGAGAAAATTCAAGTAAGGTTGTTGTGACTTCCACCCGACTGGGTGTCCTTAGGCGGCCTTACCACGATGCCGCCAGCAGCAAACAGAAGTTCCCACAAACAACCGCCACCTGACCCACCTGTGGATTATTATCACCACCAACAGCAGATTTCACCGGTTCGTGGTGGTTACCAACAACCCATTCATGGTTTGATTGCTAATTCTCTGTAAGTAATAAATTTTCAACTTGTGAAATTGATACAGAGCTGATCCAAGAGTTAGCATACTCAAACTTGAAAAACAAGGCAGAAAAGGCCCAACTTAAAAAGGGTATAACTTGGAGTTTCAGGCACGTAAGCAGTGGACGGAGAGGTCTCAACGAGCCGTATAACAAAAGAAAAAAAAACTTCGCATAAATCCAGTTCATATATGATTCATCGATAAACTTGTATCACTATAACAAAAGAAAACGAGCACATCAAACCGAAAAACAACAATCAAACAAGATCAATGTTTAACATCTAATTTCTGAAACAGCCTCTTAAGAAGATTGAAGATTTGTGGAATTGTTGGGAGTGGGATTTGGGTGGTTGTTTGGCATGATGATTCAAAACACACACATCACCTTTGCAGGTGAACTTTGAGGTGGAGGGTGAAGAGGTTTGTGAGAAGTAGATGAAGAAACTGGAAAGGAAAGATGACATACTTTATATCTTTTATTTATTTTTATGTAAATGAAGAGCCGTATATTTATAGGATTGGTGCTGTTTTTTGACCTTTTCTTGCATGCGGTCTCCTACAATTATAATTATATTAATCTTTTCTTTACTTTTCCACGGACCACAAGTCCAAAACAAAGACCAAATCATATTAACTTAATGTTAAATATTTAGAGTTAATTACTTTTTTTATCGTAGTATTATATTTATATAAGTAGTAAGTTCGTTTAGGCTCGCATATCTAATAAGCTTGAGGTAGCTCAGGCTTGAATCAATAATTTTGTTGCAGCTATGAAACTCATACCTAAAGACGACAACAGAACACATGAATTGGCACGAAGCAAATACCGTTCATTTATATTAATTCCAACAGTAAACTGCAAGTCGAGGTAAAACAGAAAAGCAGAGAGCGGTTTTGAACTTAATAAGAGAGCATAGTCAAAAGAATGTACATTTTCATGTCTTCTTCAAGGAGCATATTTACATCAATTATTCACCTTCCATCGCACGGTTAGCACCCGACTTCAACGCGTTCCAAACGTATTCTCCCCACTGTAAGTCATGTAAAGGAACCCATCCTCGTCTTTATTTTCTTCATAGATAGCAGACATCATGGCAGCTATATAATTACCAACAACAATAAAACATAAATATGTATTAGAACAAGCATATGAAAATTTAAATATTAAACATGTTTAATACGGAACCAATTTAAGTAGAGAACTACAAGAACAGCATAAACACGTGTACCATTTGCTTTAACTATGTAACATAAGGAGGTTATGTAACCACATAACCGCCCCACTTTATCTCAAAGCACTACGTACAAGTTGCATATGCAGTTCTCGACTTAAAAGTGGTTTTGTATTGAACGCGCCCCTATATACACATACCAGTAGGTGGCAGAATGTTCTTCACAAAGATAAAGATGGCTTTTTCAGCACCCAGCTTAATCCTCTTCCTCACCACATAAACAAACTGTCCAACAGTCAGATCAGCAGGCACCAGATATCTGCATCCATCATACAACAAAACTAAGTGTTCCCATAATAACATTATTTGGCAAACGATCCTTTTTCTCTTCACAGTTTCAACCCGTTTACTTATGAAATTATTCAATTTGGGCTGTTTATCCCTGGTGGTTCAAGTTAAAGAGTTTAGCTAAAAGGGAAATGGAAGGTCAACCCAACTGACCCAACCCCATACCAACTTGTTTTCTTTAAATCGACCTGTTACTAAGAACGTAGTAAAAACACAAGAACTCGCAACTTATTTATATAAGATTAAACTTGAACACAAAGAACAGAAGCCAACTAACTTCTTCTTGTCTATGTCTGGTATGTCGGTCCTTTCAGCCTTCTCCACAATAACCTGTAAATAAACAAAATATAAACAAACCCACCCCTAAAAGTAATGTATTTTAGCCCGTAACCAAAAACATTCAATACCGGGATTCTGTCAGGATACTTTTCCCTGATACGAGCAGCCTCGGCTTGACGCCTCTCTAAAAAATTTAACAGCATTAAAAATAAAAATAAAAACTTTACAAACCCTTACAGATCATATTATAAGCAATTAATTACAACTTGTTTTCATCATGGAAAACTAATACTGGTATAACTTAAAACTATCAGGATCACAAGTACCAATGGAATTGTAATACAAGCATAACAGATTAATGAAATTGAAGATCAATCTACCAAAGGTGAGTAGAGAATCTAAAAGATGCACATTGCATAGAGGTTACAATTATCAAATCAAACAATTACTGGTAATCTACGCAAACCCTAACTCAGAATGCCTCAAAACATGGTTAACGAACAACATGATGGCAGAAATAGATCGTAATTAGTGCGATTAACCGCTCGAGAACGGAGACGATCATATATACTCTACCAATCGGTAAGTGGAAGCACGCATACGATTAATTATAAGAAGATCGCAAGTAATGAGAGGTAGGAGAGAGAACCGAGGGGATGTTCGAGTTTGAAGGAGCTTCTGGCCATAGTGATGAACGCCGATGAGTAGATCCGATTAGGGTTTTGAGAATATTTGTGAAAAAAAATTTTAAAACGTCAGTTGTGTTGGTCTCTTTACTGATTGATTTCTGGTTTTCTACGTTACTTGATTAGGGTAGGGACTACAGTACCGTGGCCCACAAAGAGAGAGAGAAAAAAACAAAAAACGGAACAAACTTGTATTAAGCCCGCGTTCCGGGGCGTAAAACCGTGAAAAAAAACTAACGTTAAAATCCTGTGTGTTGTAAGTGTGACCGTTAATAATATTTGAAACTTATCGTTAAAAAATTATCGTGTACGAAATAAATAAACGTATTTGAAATCTAAATTACTAAAAGCTAAATCTATTCTAATAAATAAAAATAAAATTGGACACGTGTCACTCTGTGGTACAACCTCACCTTTATTTTCCGTCTCTTTATCTTATTATTAACTAAGCCACTCTCTTTTCAAAATTTCCCATATGAAACATGAAGCAAATAAGAAAATTAAAGGAGAAATTTGAATAATAACATTAATCATAAAGATCAATTAACAATCACAAATATAATTATAGATATTATTTAAAATAATTAAATTTTTAAAATTTTGTTTTTTTATTAAAATTTGTATTTTACATGTTTTTGGTAAACCAATTGTAACAAACCAACTTTCGTATTTATTATTATAATATGATCATTCATATTGTAACGGTGTAAATAAATAAAATAGAAAGTTGAAGGTTTGTTGCAAAAGTTAAGTTTTTATAGTTTGGGTGTAAGGAACCAAAATTGGAAGTGCAGGAGTTGTTTTGTAATTTTGGAAAATCTGATTGAATAAGGGAGGTTGCGCAAAACACACCTGGTGTGTGTGTGTGTTCTTGTGTTTTGCAAAGGAGAAGAGAAAGGGAGAGCTGAGATCAAGAGTTGGTGTTCTTGCGTGTAAAATTGGAAGATTTTGGTGTGCACATCTTCTTCAAATCACTAAGTAAGCTTCTCCTCCATCTTTTAATTCACCATTTATGGTGTTCATGGAGTTCTTGGGGTGAAAATGGAATTGCGTTGAAATTGGGTGAAATTGGTGATAGATAACGTGTTATCTAGCTTGACTAAGGTTGTGAGGAGGTGTCTAACATCCTAGAACCATCTAATTTCGTTTATGAGAAATTAGGGTTCATAAGTGGTAAATTAGGGATTTTTGATTTGGGATGTTTAGATGTTAAATTAAAGGTGAATAAGTGTCCAGGGTGTTAATGGACATATGATTGAATGAGAAAACTAAACCAGTTATATGAAATTGTGGAATTGGAGGTTGCGTAATGAGGGTGTAACCAAACGGGTCAACTTGGGTTGAAAGGGTGTGTTTGGGTAAAGAAGGTATCACCCAAACGAGTCAATTTGGGTTAAGGAGTGCTTGATGGGTTTTAAGGGTTTGATCATGTTAATCTAACCTAAACAATTGTTAATGTTGAATATTTAGTGATAGGAGTGTGTTAGAATCTCAATTGGTGTAAATTGGTATGTCTAGACTAATGTTGAGGTATGTTGTATAGGTGATCACGTGGCTAAGATTGAAGCTAAACCGGAATCATCTAAAGCATAAGGTAAGTGCTTTGCACTTACTTAGTAGTGATAGGTGGTAGTGATTACGCACAATATGTTTATGCATTACGATTTGTTATTTAACTTATGTGTATTCATGCGTCTGTAATATTAATTGAAAAGCATATGGGCTGGATATGCATAGGGAGGGCGGTTTGGAATTGAGGTCAAAGAACATCACGACTGTGTCGATAATTGGGGTCTAAGAATCTCATAAGGGCGGATTGGAGTTGAGGTTTCGAACCTCACATGGGCGGTTTGGATTTGAGGTCAAAGAACCTCACAAGGGTATCGGTAATTGAGGTCTAAGAACCTCACAAGGGTGGGTTTGATTTTGTGGTCAAAGAACCACACAAATGTGTTTTGAAAGTTTGAGATCTAAAAATCTCACAAGGGAGCGAATAACTTGAGGTCTCGAACCTCACAAGGGTGCGTCGATATTTAAAAGCTTTGAGATTTGTAAATGGTAGTTTAACTAGTTTTACTAAAAACATGAATAGATGTTGGATTGATTTGGATTTGTAAGAACCATCCCGGGGTGTTAAAGGAGCTTTAATGCTTGATTTCAATAGTGGTGTAATGCTGTCGGGTTGTTAAAACAACAAGGGGTCGAGCCGGGAAGGTCAGATTGACCTTAAATTAAATTCTGGTGTGTGCAGGTCAGGGACCAGCGCAAATTGCGTTGGTACTGGCGCATGATGCGCTGGCCAACGCAATATACGCTGATTTTTTGTTGTTTTGCGCTGGGTAAATTCCAAAGAGTGGTGTTTGGGCCCGGGTTAAGGTGTTAACTTGTGAGTGGCCCTAAGGGATGTCTTTGACATCCGGCTATTTAGGGTTAACCCCGTTAACTATTTTCGGTTAACCCAAACCCCAGGGACTATTCCTGCCACTTCTCAAATCCTCATACACTTAAAACTACAGGGACTAGTCCTGCCAACACCTAAAACTTGATATGTTGACCTGCAAAGTCAAAATCAAGAGTTTGAGTTCTGTTTGACTTTCTGAAGTCAAACTCGACATGTTCTTGGCTCAAATTCGAAATCATAACCGTTTCCTGTCCGATTTTGTAACTGAAACTGATTGATTATAAACATTAACGGTCTTAACTACTGCATTAAGCACCATCATTGTCGAATTAATCCAATTAAAAGCCAATTATGGCAAAATCGTCGACCTCGTTATCCTTTATCAACCAAATACGACCAATTCACTTATCATTCTCTCAATTGAACACTTGCGCACCTTAAACGATTCCCATTGAAGCTGTCTCACACGTCAAATCGATCAGAAGTGGAACCAGAATCGCCGGAGACCAAGCCAACTAAAGCCGTGTACCAATTTAGTCGGGAACCACCAATTCGACATCTTTACTGGTAATCAAACATACCCTTAGTTTCGTTTCCATGCCTACAATGAAAGCCCTATGCCAATTCGAGCATATAATATCGAATTAGTGTTGAACCAATTCTAGGTTTCATCACAAATACGGTTTAATTGATTGCTGGTCTAGACCCAACCTCAATCTAATTAACCTAGACCACTAGATTCGTAATCACCTGGAAAATGAAAGCCCTATGCTAATTTAACCTGATAATATCGGATTGGGTATGATCCAGAATCTAGGGTTTGTTCTTATAGCGATTTGGGGGTTTCGATTCTTGACACAATCAAAATACAATTAAACTATATTAACAGATTCGCAAGTTTCTAATCAATAAAAACCCCATGGATTTAATGAGTTTTATTACAGGATTTAACCAAATCGATTCCAAGTTCTTGGTCTAGGGTTTCGGCCTCTTAATCTGATAATAAACGATCATAAACCAGTTGTTTTTGCAATTAAAACCCACTACAGATTCGCTTAATGCCAACGAACAAAACCCCTATATCAATTCTTTCAATCGTGATCAGATTCGAGGGTTTTGGGACTGGTTCGATCGTAAGTGGGTTTGGGAAAGGGATTCACGGGAATTGTATGATAAAAACCAATCATTCCGGATCCTGTTGCGATGCCCTAGTGGGCGGGACTGGTTAAAGCGTTGCGCATGTGTGGGAGAGACCCGAGTTCGAATCTCTCCACACCCGTTTCTTTTTAAGGGAATTTGTAAAGATTATTTTTAATGTAAAACCCACCCCCATATTATTATATTAATATATTAAAATATTTGCCCCAAAAACCACCCGTAGGCTCGGGTTTGGCTTAATAACCTATTTTTAATATTATTACCCACTTATAAAATAATATATTTATATTATTTTCAACCCGTGACTCCTATTATAAAATAATATATATTTATATATTATTTCGCCCCGTTTATAAATCTCGTGTATCGTTTCAAGCTAATTAATAATATAATTATTTATATTATTTACTAACGTTTATATCCTCGAATAAAAATAATATATTTATTATTTTTGCCACTTATGTGATTATCGTATGTTTTTTACGAATTCAAAAATAATATATTAGTTATATTATTTTCTTAGATCATGATTAAATGATACAATCGCACGGATATATTTAATTATTAATTAATATTATTCGGAATTAGAGACGTTCGACATGAAACGCAATGATCTTAATTATCACATTAAGAAACTCTTATTTCCGTGGACACGTTCGTCTACTCGTTGATCCTTAGAATGTCTATGACATTCAAATCTCCCGTGTCGTCGTCACAAAACCCCACTGTATCCCTAACTATTATGCTTATAATTTTAGGGCATACGTAAGCAGTTCACAGGCAAACTATTGTGTTTCCTACTTGCATCCTTGTGTGGTGCTATCTACTACTCGTACACAACTCAGGTGAGTTTCACGGCCCCTTTTTACTTGTTTTCCTATTGGGAGAGAAACATGCATATACACAAACATCATTTTACATGTTATCCCATTGGGGAGAAACATGCATACAAACAAACAATATTTTACTTGTTTTTCCGTTGGGGGAGAAATGCATATACACAAGCATCCTCTTACTTATTTTCCTGTTGGGGAGAAGCATGCATACAAACGAGCATCATTTTACTTGTTTTTCCGTTGGGGAGAAACATGCACACGAACAAACACCCGTTACTTGTCTTCCTGTCGGGGAAAGACATACACACAAACGAACATGGATCACATAGTATTTTCACTACCACTTGTGTACTTAAGCGTAAACACTATCATGAAAGTCCTCACATCGAACCGTTAATATAGACTTAGCGAGGTAATTTGAGTAGTATTACTGGGTTTGACAAACCCCACCCGGGCTAGTCGCGCTAGCACGATTGGAGGTCGAACGGGTGTAGATTGGCCTAAACATATTAGTCAGAGTTGATAGACCTGGCTGGAGGCAAACAAACAAACAGTCAACTTCGGTTGCGAGCGCTTAGAGTAACTTGTACATTGCCTAGCTAGCAATAGGTGTGACTTACGTATGTGGATCTTGCAAACACACAAACAGTTTATTTACTTACAAACCTGTGAACTCACCAACCTCGTGTTGACACTTTTTCTTACATGCTTCTCAGGTCACTCTAGCACAGATTGCACACTTAGAACATGAATGGAGTCCTACTGTCATGTCATTCATTTCTAACGTTTTAAACAATTCACTTGCCTTTATTAAGCTAAACTTTGGCGCGTTGTTTTGCACATTTACTTTTGTTTAAACGCTTCCGCATTAACTCGAAACTTTTATGTTATGACATTTCAAGTCCCATATAGTGTCGTTTGATGTAACTAATGACTGAGATCCTGGTGTGTCACATCCCAAACGGTAAAACTCCGTTAGTGGAATTTGGGGGTGTGACAATGTCTATTATTACTAACGGTTATTCGTTTGGATGTTTTTATGTAGGGAAAGCTTAGTCTCGTGTTTCAAGCCTTGGATTCTCATGGGAAAACCTTTTGATGTAACTAGATGTTGTTTGAGCCTCGCTATGAGTGCCTAAACCTTTTAGAAGTATATATGGATGTAACTAAGGTGGTATTAGTTATGCTTTGAATTGACATCAACTAAATATGGGTTTAAGTTAAATGTTCTAGTTAAGTTGTTGATGTTGAAACTCGTTGTTGCTTTCGAAATGTCGGTCGGTTATTTTAAAAACAAACTATGTCGTTGTCATTTTGTTGTAGTTAAAATGTGTTGCTTTGTCAAGAGCGTTTAATGGGGACTTACTTCCGCGTGATTTGGAAAGTTAAAATCGGTTAAAATTTTTGGGTGTTACAACAATTATATTTGCTAAAAATCTGTTTAAATTTAGTCAATTATCTTATCTATACCTTCAAATCAGGGAAGATTTTATTTAAATTATTGATTCTTTTTTTTATTTCATCTTATATTTAAATTAGAATATGTTATATCAAACTACATTTAAGAAATGTTTGAATATATTGCAAATAATGCTAATGATGCTCATGTTCTTATTCTCCAGCTTGCAAAATGGAAGTTGTATCAAGGTTTATGAATTAAGTTCGGAAAAAAACGTATATGCATATTTATGAATTACATCGTTTTCAATATACAACCCGTGTAATACACGGGAGTCTAACTTAGTTAAATAATAAAGGTTAAAACAAAATCTAAATTAAACTATATAAATATTAACTTACTTTATTAGAATAAATTATCAACTAAAATACTAAGCGTGTATATATCTATACTATATAATAAATAAAGGTTTTTCAATGCCACGTGTCGCCTCCATATTCATTCTCATCAATTTTTTCCCGCCTCTCTCTCTCTCATTAAATACACCTCTATCTTTTAATAATAATTTTATTTTTAAAGAAATTGATAATTATACTAATAAATCACATTTATTTTAAATTATCCCTTATTATAATAAAACTTTGAAATCTAATTATGTACATTTTATTTTCAATCAAATAGTAAATGAAAGTCAAATTACATTAAATAGTAATTAACGTTTTTTCGAAACCCAATTATACATTAAGTTTTACATATTTTAAATTTTGTTTTCTACCATTAGTATATGTAATACATTTTTACACATGTAAAACATATACATATAGATTTAAGAATTTTATGTATTGATATTTTTCACCCTGTGTGTAGACACGGAGTTCTAAACTAGTATATATATATATATATATATATAGAGAGAGAGAGAGAGAGAGATTTTGTGTGTGAGAGAGATAAAGGAAGGGTATACATAGCATACTTGTACACAAAGTTTTAAAGCTTTATTATATGGGTTTTAAGGTTATACCGATGATTTATAAAATATAAGTGTTAAGTTTGTTTTTTGAAAATTAAAATTACTTATATTTTTTTTCACTTCTGACTTTTGAGAAAAAAAAAGTGGATAAAAGTTCTTTCACTGAATAAAGAAGTTTAAACTTTAAATCAATATGTTATTTTTTGTTGATCAATATTGTCTAAACCGTCACAAAAGACGTGCTCGAGTGTTTGCGAGCCCCCCATGTTCAGGATTTCCTGTCAGTTGTTCCCATAGAAGGTTTAGGGCAATGTATGTCGCCAGTGGAATATCGGGCTATCCTCAAATACCGGCTGATGGTACCCCTTTTCCCGGTTGATGACCCGTGTCCCGTTTGTCGGAAGGCTTGCTTGGATTCTTTTGGGGAGCATGCTGTCCATTGCAGAGAATTACCGGGCTTCAAATACCGACATGACCTAGTTCGAGATGTGCTTTTTGATGTCCTTAAGCGGGCAGGGATCTCGGCTAAAAAGGAAGCCCCGGTGAACTTCTTGACCGACCCATTAGATGGGAGATCAACCCTTCGGCCCGCTGACATTCTTGTTTTTGGATGGGAAGGAGGGAAACACGCATGTGTTGATTTGACAGGTGTGTCCCCCCTAGTTGGGATAAGGGACCATGGGTTTAAGGCGGGTCAGGCGATAAACAAGACAGAGGCGGGTAAAGTAGCTAAGCACGAAAAAGCTTGCCTCGTGAATCAGCACGTGTTCGTACCGTTTGCCTTTGACACCTTTGGCGCTCTCGCCCCTGATGCGGTGCGGTTCCTGAAGCGGGTTCAGCGGGTGGTCAGCAGTAACACTGCATATATTTATGGGGGGAACTTTGTGTTTAGTAGAGTAGGATTTGCTATTCAGAAGGGGGTAGTGGCGCAGCTTGTTGCCCGTCTACCTGCCATTAGTTTGTAATTGTGACGGTCATCTCATTAATCTCCATATCAAAAACTTTAGAAAGAAACTATAATTTATCATCTAAAATCACCAACTTTGAGGGACAAAGGGAAGTGTGGGGTGCGATTGAGAAGTCGAAAGAGATTTGTGATTATATACCTAAAACAAAAGAAGTGAAAAAACCAACTTTGTAAAAAAGGGAAAAAAAAACTATACCACTTATTTATCTCTATTTCACTACAAACAAACTTTTGAAGGCATGGTTGCTTAGGCGAACATATGAAAACCGTTGAAAACTTATAATAGATAAAAACAAACACCATCTTAATGCTAGTTATATAGTTGTTGTAAACCGTTCGCCATTTGGTGTAATGGTAGCCCCAAGACTTCCCATAATGGAGGTCTTGGGTTCGAATCCTGACCACAACAAAAAAGGGGTCTGTGGCCAGATCAGGAGGTTTACCCATTTTGGAGGTTCCTCCTGAGGTGGGCTGCCCTGGATGTTCTAGGTGTTGCCCCGGAGAAACTCAATTATCCTAGAATATCTAGGTGTTAACGTTAAAAAATATATATATATATAGTTGTTGTAACATCTTATTCTAATTCTACAATGGCATGAACATGAAGATGTGTGGTTCATAAAGAAGGTTTCTTCGCAAATAGCATTAATATGTTTTGGGCCATAAAAATTTGTTTATAATGTATTAGTTTGTAAAACTTGTACGTTGCAGGATAATCTATTTATCTAATAAATAAAGGTTTAGTGGGATACTTGTCACTCTCATGTGCATTCTTAACCTTTTTTTTTGCCTCTCTCCTATTAATTACACAAATTTCTTTAATTGTTTTTATAAAATTTTGTTTCCCGTCTCTCTCTCCTGTTAAATAATAATGGTTTTTATAAAACGTTTTTTTTAAATATGTTTGTTCATTAAACTTTTTTATAAATATAACATTTCTTTCATTTTTTTATAAAACATTTTTTTAAAATAACTATATAACGTTTCTAAAGTTTGTATTAAAAAACTATGTAATATGTAAATCTTTGTTAGTAAGTATATAACATTGCATTGTAATACCACATGGACATAAGGATATATAGTGGTTCAAGTGGATATTAACTGTTACACCTTACATACAATCCTCGATTCTTAAATTAAGTTTTCTTCACTATCTTCTCTCTAAGGGGCTGTTTTGTAGCCTCTTAATGATTCCATTAAGAGGCTTACCTCTGAATCGGTCAGAGGTAAGGGTGTTTGTTTCGCTAAAAGCCCACCTTTTAATGGTTCATTTTACCTCTTAATGGTTCAGCTTTGGAACCATGTTGAACCATTCAGACCTTTTAATGGTTCAGCACTTAATGATTCAGATTTTGCCAAACAGCCTCTAAGTTACTATAGGTCTCTATTCAATCTTATCTCTAATATAGTAGAAATCACCAATAATCTTATCCTAACCTTCGTAGGGATCGACAAACTTCTCCATAATCGAAGTAGAGATCATCTTTTGTAACTTCTCCCAAATCTTGGTAGGGATCACCACTCTTTTATCTAGACAAGGTAGAGATTACATATCCAGCATCTCTTTAAAATTTGTAAGGATCACCAATCTTCTCTCAAATGAAGATAAGGACCATATTTACAACTTCACCCTAATATTGGTAGAGATCACCACTCTTTTCTCTAATGAAGGTAGAGATCGCATTTATAAATTCCCTAATATTCATATGGATGCCCCCTAAAATTTACATATAAATGTTTGAAATAATATTATAATTTCTCTCACTTGACACTTCTTTGATCATCATATTATGGTATGCAACCAAAACAAAATATTATGGCCTCTTTTAATTTGATGGAACTAAAAATAAATTCAAATTACACATATATCTATCTTTTAGACTACAACATATTATGACCAAAACAAAAAAAATATTTACCATCTACTCATCAAACAAAAAAGAAACCAATGGGTACTTCTTCACCTAAAACAGAATAGAGCCCTCATTCATCTAACCATCTTTTTATATAACAATTATTAGGTGTAAATAAAAGAATTTTGATGGATGCTATAGGTTTGCTGCCATGATCAACACCATTGATCAGAAAGATGCAGTCCAAAGAGCATCTTCACCTTCCCCGCACCGCCTGTGCACCTCCTTGATCCGGTCAGCTGACCGACAAATGCCGCTACAGCTCCAGTCAAAAGAAGCCACACATATGTTCCCTGCCTGAGCCTTCCACTCACAGTCTGCAGCCATATATGAATTTAGTTTTTTATAAAAAAAAATGGACCAAAAAGTCTGGAAATAAAATACCAGGTGGTGTGCCACAACATAGCCTTCTGTCATCGATGTGCTCTACATCGAGTCCAATAAACCATGATCCCAATGATACGTCTTCGTTTACATACTTGTGTAACAAGTTTCTAAAAAAGATTCATAGTTTGAGATGATTAAAACAATAACGGGTCGTTTTTACACAAGTTGTAGGTGAAAAATACTTACTGGTTTATTGATATATAAGTGGCTAAATCTTTTGAGATGGCGTATAGTTGTCCGGTGGCGTGTCGGAAATACTTGTTTCCTTCCTCACCGAACTTCCAGTGCTCGGGCTCGTGATATCTCACCCCTCTTTTAGCAAAAAGAAGTCAATTGTCAAAAGTCAAACCCAAGACAGATTATAAATATTTAAAAGTCAAGCAAGAAGAGGAGCTATAGCTTACTTGTGAGCGAGTACGGGTCCAGACTTCATGCATCCGATGTACACACGTGGGTTCGACCGATGCTTGGCTAAGGTTGCTCCAAGTGTACCTGCAACCGTAACCATGAGTTTTTTTTTTGTGTATATTTCATAAAACAAAACTGAATTTTAATTATGAGAGTAGAGGTGGCAAATTTGGCGTCGGGCAGGTGGAGCAACATATGAAAACATGACAGTGCACGCCAAAACAGGTCGGGTCGGGTTGACCCGGAGACACTTTTTTCAATGGTTTCAAAGTTTATGAATAATTAATGTGCTTAATGTGATTAGAAAAACTATTTAACTACAATAATATTACTATAATTAAACCCGTTTTTAGGTAAACGGGTCATACTTGCGACCTCTAATTCAGAGAAAGCATAAAACTGAAATGGGCTTGTATAACTATACCTATATTTACATGTACATCATCATCAACCTTGACATAGAAATCTGCATCCCATAAAGCAACTGCAGTCGTAAAATATGTTTTTGTTTTGGCTGATAATTCAAGGTACCCTTCGACATGCTCCTGCTCACACACCATTTATGTCAACAAGTCCGTATGGATAAAGATTCAAAAACGGTGACAAAAAGATTGTATTTTTTTTACCAATCTCAAGAAATCTCCATGCTTTCTGTCTTCTGCTTCAATAGCTCTATCAAGTATACCACCAGATGTAGCACTAAAGTCAAAGGTCAACATGATCAGCTCCTTTAGAGTTTATATTCTAGTGTTAATTTAATGCATAACAGGAAAATGGTGAAATAGGCGATGCCTACCCGTGACCTATGACAAACCGCATAATGATACCCTTTTCTTCCTTTAATTTCCTTAGTTTATCACCTGGAATTTGTAAAACACGAAGAGAATTCAAGATTTGAATAAAATAAAGATCATTTCACTTTTAGTCTATTTGAGGTGAAATTTTCAACCCATTTACTAATAACGGGTCAATTCAGGTTATGTTTTCTCTCCAACAAGTCAAAAGAAAAAAAAAAGATAAGAAGGAAAGCAATGAAATGGGATAAATAGGGTCAAACGGGTCGAACGTGGACCAAAGTGTATTTCAATGCATAATATTTGACAAATCATTATACTAAAAAACATTAGATTAATTTTTTTCATTATAGTTAACACTAATTATTTATAAAAAAAATTGGACAAAAAGTGTTTTGGGTCAACCCGCCTTGCCTCAGTCAGTTTCGACTAGAACCAAAATTACATGTTTAGACCGGAACATGTTTTATTCTAACGGGTCAACCCGGTAAAACTAAAATGATTATATCAAAAGGAAATAAGTCAAGTGGGTCGAAAGTCACCCAAAATTTATTCTTAATGCAATAACGCATAAAACCCTCATAAATCATTTTTATTCAAAAAATTAGATAACTATTGAAATGATATAGTTTTTGTTATCATATATGACACTCTTATAACTATATATAAATAAAAAAAGGTTGGATTGAAAGTGTTTCAGGATAACCCAACCCGACCCACACTAAAGAGTAAAGATTACACATCTAATCATGTGCATTAGCTAAAAATACAGAAACAAGAATAACCTTGAGGCATCCAAGTAGCCCGTACAGAGTCTCTTCTCTTTCGGCTGCTAAAAGCCGTATTTACCCCCACAACCATTAAATATTTTCTTTTCTTAACCGGCTCTGGTAGCGTTAAATCATCAGATACAGGGGAGCCCGTAAGTATAGAATCTTGCAAAGCTCTTGCTGCAGCCAGCTCCATCTCCAAGTTCGAAATTGTTTTATCTAATGTTCTACATCCATGAAACCATCAAGAAAAAAGTCAAATTTCAAAAGTCAAACATATTAATCCTGGATAACATACGGAGAACGAAGCTTACTGGACGGCATTACGTGTTTCTGAAACTTCACGGATTATATCTTTGGAATCCCTCCTTACATCCTTCTAACAAGAACATAAAATCCCAAAAAGTGATTAATATCAGGATTAGAAAGAATAAAAAAAAAGAATTAATGTGATTATGAACGTGTTACTCACTAATTTTGTGTCACAACCATCTGAAACTAATTGAATTTGTTCATCTTTAGTTCCGGTTGGTATCGATAGACCTTTAGCTTCAGGATCGGTCCACATTCTAGCACCATAACAAAACCGAACCAAATTTTAGTCATTTAAGGTTTTTGACAAATCGATTTGAGTATGTAAGACCATTAGTAAGCATTATACAACTTTATTCCATGTAAGTTATGCAACTTTTAATCATCCTTCATAGAGAGAATGAAGGGTATTTTAGGAATTTTTTTTATCTATATGCATTATGCTCCAAGATGAACCAAAAGACCATCATCTTGCGAAAACAATGGAACTTTTTGGACCCAAATCAATCAACAGAGAGTATGCATAGTGTTTCTGTTAGCCGAGTTTATAATTATCTATTTTAGTTATTATTATTTGATCATCATTTATCTTTAAGTTTGTTTGTTAGTCACAATTCCATATCTAGTTTAAATATTAGGATAATTATTATCTTTTTCGTTGTAATCTCTCTATATAAAGAGACTGGTTTTCAGTTATTCAATACACAAAAAATATCATTCATCAATATTGTTTCGATTCTCTCTGAATTCATTCAGTTTTGAAATTGAAAAAGTAAAACTTTTGATGGACATCAAAAATATAAATATATGACAATTTTCATTGTAATATCAATCAATTTTGAAGATGGAAGTGATGAAGTAGCACCGGATTGTATCCGATAGAATGAAATTAACCACTCAATCTATCTTCCAACGGATCCGATTGTAAGCTTTATTCGATTTAAATGCTCAATTTCATCAATTTTTCACTCAATAATCCCAACTTTTGATTAAAATTCTCAAGATTCAATAATTTCTAGAAAACATATCAACTCTAAGAGCCCTAAATCCTCCAAACCCAAATCAAGATCAGTAAAATTTCCAAGCTTTAAGAATTTTTCTGATAATCAACCCTTATCAAGATTCAAGATTTACAAAATCAATAAAGTTCACAAGATTCAAGAACTTCAAGCAAGCATACCCATAATAATTTAACAAGCATTACAAAGATCATCAAAAAGCAACATATTAGTACCTAATGATTCCAATATAAACCCTCAATTTCTTTTTAAATAGTGGGTGGGGTCAGTAAAATAAAGAGAATAAAACCTGTCGGTGAAGAGCAATCCGGCAAAGAAGCAACCGGCACACAAGAACAGAGTCAATTGCTTCGACACCAACCGTCTTGAATTCAATTCTGACCCTCCCCTGTTCTTCCAAGACATTATCGATAATCTTCTTTTTTGTACCACCACTAAGAAATCAATTAACTTGAGGTCAAACCCATGTCACAAATCGAGTCAACTCAAAACCCAATTTGAAAATCAGATCGGAGAAGTGTGTTATTGACTTCAAACTTCAATCGGCAGCTTAACTAACACTATAGAACCCTAGATCAAGGATTCTGAACAGAGGAATTTGTTGAAGTGTGTGTTCCTTGTGGTTCGAGGAATCAAGAAGATGAAGATTGAGATGGGAAAATATAAAAAAAAAATGTAAAAATGTGAGATCTTCAGTTGTAACTGTTGATATAATTTGTTCCTTTACGAGAGTGTAGGTAGATGTGGATGCGTGTCTTAAAATTTGGGGAAGGAGGGTGGGTGGTTGAAATCAGGTGGTGGCGCGGTGGAATATCGTCAGAAAGTGAAAGTGCGTCCAACTTAGTAATATTATAGTAATTCTAATAATAAATAATAGCTAGTGGGATATACCGCGAGTTATCGAAACGTAGATAAAAAAGACACGTAGCTACGACATATTAAAAAATCATAAAAAAATTACTTTGTTATAAAAATAAGTGTTAACAAAAACGAAAATGGACTTAAAAATCGTTTAAAGAAAAGCTGATATATCATTTAAAAATGCGGTTTGTTATTATAATTAATTAAATATTAAAACAATTAAAAAACTATTTAGGTAAATAACAAAAAAGATAGTTAAATAATAACAGAAAAGAAAAATAAAAAAGAAATCTAAAAACATTAAAAGTTAAATCTATACTATATAATAAATAAAGGTTTTGGCATGCCATGTGTCGTCTCCACATTTATTTTCATCATTTTTTTTTTTCTCTCTTATTAAATGCACATTCATATTTTAACAATAATATATATTTAAATAATATATTAATTACACTAATAAAACACATTTATTTTAAATTATCTCTTATGAAACTTTGAAATCTAATTATGTAACTTTTATTTTCAATCAAATAATAAATGTAAATCAAATTACATTAAATAGTCCTTAATGTATTTTCGAAACCCAATTATATTTTAGTTTTTACATATTTTGAGTTTTGTTTTCTATCCTTATTATATTATACATTTTTATACTTGTAAAATATACACATAAATATTTAAAAATTTTATTTATTAATATTTTTCACCCCGTGTGTATACACGGGATCTAAACTAGTTAAATAATAAAAGAAAAAAACTAAGGGGTAGCGCAGCTTGGGAAAATCAAAGAAACCGCCCAGGTGGTGCTTGAACCGCGTGGTGCGGGTGTAGATGAAGCGCTGAGACCATCCTACTTTGTGTTCATGGTCTCCATCAATATGTATATATACACAAGTTGAATCTTGAAAATAAAAATAATAATAATCATAAATAGAACAGTGCCATGTGACATGTGGCACTGTTTATACCGACCACCATCTTTAATATATATATAGGGGACGGTTCCACTAAAAATGGTTTTTTGCTAAGAAATCCTAAGAAGTGGGTCAAACGAACTTCGATTGAGCTCATTCCAGCGCCGTTGGAACCGTCTCATCGAACCATAACCCGGACCCAAAAACCTAAACCCCCCTCCACCCGCACCCCCAAAAACCTAACCCTCCCTCCAACGCTACCCCGAAAAGCCTAAAACCACACCCCACCCCAAAAAACCTACCCCCCACCCCACCCCCCCTAAAACCTAAACCCACTCTAAACCATAAAATCTAAACCCTAAAAGCTAAACCCTAAGGCTAAAACCCTAAAATTCAAACGTAAAATCTAAACCTTAAAAGCTAAACCCTAAAAGCTAAGATGGTAGAGTTCGATGAGACGGTTCCAACGCCGCTGAAATTAGCTCAATCGGTGTTCGTTTGATATCGTTTCTTAAGGGTTTTTGTCATTTCTTAGATTTTTTAGCGAAAACTACTTCTTATTTGATCCTCCCCATATATATATATATATATAACTAATTTTAATTTTAGTATTATTTAGTACAACTCATGTAATAAAGTAGAGTTGAATTTAATAATTCAAACTATAACTCATTGATAGATAATAATTCATACTGACAATTTAACCAGTCAAGTTTTTTTAACTACCGGCTTTATTAATAGTAAACTATGGCATGGAGCTCGAAAAACATTACAATACATGGTTTATGATAAAATTATATTAAATCAACACCAATCTTTTCATGCTAAAGTAACACCACGTGGCGTGGGTGGTAATGGTCGTTAGGGGGTTGCGACGGGGTGGCGGGGGGTAGCAGCGTTATGGTGACAGTGGGGGATAGAAGTAGCGATGTGGGCGGGGTGGGTGGTGGTAAGGGCTAGAGTGGCGGCGATTTTGGTGGTGGTGGGGACGGGGTAGGGCGACGACGATGGTGGCAGTCTGGTAGATGCAACAGTGATGAGTAGTCGGAGATTTCAATCCGTTTAGTTGAATTTCATAATAATTTGGAAGGAGTGTTGAATTCATTTACATGAAGGAATTTAAGTGAATTAATTCCAATTCATATTCTAGTTCATTTCTCAACCAACAAACTATGAATAGAATTCGAGTTTCAATTCCAATAAATTTTACGAATCAAACATATTACAAAAATGGAATTTAAATTCCAATTTTATTAAATTCATCAAACCAAACGCGCCTTAAATGCATTAGTATCCTCTCTCTCTCTCTCTCTCTCTCACGCACACATATATATTATACGTGTGTGTGTATGAGTTATTGTATAAAGTCATTTTAGCGTGTGAAGTGTAGGAAGCCATTAAAATGTGTAATATGTATCAATATAAGATCACTCCACTTGTTACGTTGGATATAATCACGGTGCTACAAATTATTACGCACAAAGTTATGCTATGTTATAAAATTACTACACACAAGTTTACGCAATGTATTATGATAATCATGCTACGTATTACGCACAATAAAATCGACGTTTTTATAAAAAACTTTATAATAATAATATACTCAAATTAAAGATAATAAAATTCTATGGTGTAATTTTTTTTTTTAAAATAAGAAGTATATAAATATTATTTAAGTTTAAAATAGATAAAAGTCAATAATTATGAGTTTTTCATTTTGCCACTCCCTGCCATTTAATTCGTTTCATTGTGTAAACAGACACCATCTAAGATCTCGAAAATTAATGACTCATAGCATTTCGTACGCTTTGTAAGATAATTTCACTTTTTAAACATATAGAGGGGCCAGTTCATGTATGAATATGATTTCATTGCGAAATGTACGAATAATATTCACTCACAATTATGCACCTAAAGAACGCAGCATGTATTCATAACCACGTAACTATATAAACATAAGCATGCAACCAAATATACATAATCATACAACCTATGAACACAATACATCGAACTTATAAAAAAATGTTTTTTTTAAAGATTACTTATATTAAATTCAAATAAAAAAAAATAAAATGTTCGATTTTGTGGCATCTTTTTTAAAAGATAATGAAGTATATAATGATTAAGGGTTTAGATTAATTTCTCACCATTTTTTATATTCGTATTTAATCCATATATACGTGTGTGTGCGCGCGCGCGCGTGGTAGGGTTCAAATTAAGATCACAAAGTTATAAAAAACTAATCACATAATTTATAAATTATTTGATCCCTACCATATATATACATATATAGGGTTAAGGATCAATGAAAACCATAGCATAGTGTTACATATACGTAACGCATAGTGTTACGTATACGTAACACATGGTGTTACATATATGTAGCACAATTCCCGTATTTATGATGTTACATATATGTAACACTCATCATTCACGTATTTATGTTCAACATATATGTAACACTCATCATTCACGTATTTATGTTCAACATATATGTAATAGATACCTAAATAGCATTTTGACAATTAAAAGAAAAATATTTTATAAATTGTGTGATTGACTTTCTTGATTTTTGATGTGCACTAAATTAGTCATATATTTCACATCAATTACGTCCTGATTATTGTCATTTTCTTCACATATTGATTGGATTTGTCGCTCATTTAGCTTAAATTATATTTTTAGGGAATATCTGACTTAGAATAAGCAAACAAGCGGAAACATGACGAAAAAGTGAAGAAAAGGCAACTCGGTAGGATCAAGCACGGACAGTGCCCCACCAGGCACGTCCCCGTGCTCCATTCTAGCAGAAAAAGACAAGGCCCATGAGCCAAGTACGGGTCGTGCCACACTAGGCACGCCCCCGTGCTCAGTAGGAAAAAGTACAAAAAGGACATTTGTCTCCCAACCAGATGCAACACGTGTCACACCCCGCAAAGGCAAAATACACGAGGTGTCACACATATAGTACATAGCACATGGTATAAAGACATTTACTAAGGTATCACATAATTTGTTAAAATTTCATAATTGATAACAACCCTGTTTCAACAAGTCAAATAACATCCAAAATAAAAATAAATATAGTGTTCAAATTTATTAGCTAAGTCCCAAAAGCAATCCTATGTGATCCTTCATCTCTTAGTTATTGTTTCCTGAAACATGTAAAGTAAAATGGGTCAACAAAAAGTTTGTGAGAGACACAAGTTTTATAAGTTATAAAGATAAATTGGTATAAAAGATTTAAACAAATTCAAATCAAGTTCAAACAAGTGTACAAACATATTAACACAAACTTCTTGCAATCAACCCTTGTTATATGTTATATGCATCCACAATCCACGATTGTGCCGTTAAAATGTTATTGCATCCACAATCCCAAAGATTATGCCGTTGTTATATCGGTTTCCCCTATATGGCCATACTAGTACTTCCTTAGGCTTATGATCAAGTTAATGATTGCAATATTGTTATTAGTGTTCAAATATCAAGCACATAATTGAAATTACTTGTTCGAGAATTTGTTTTGATAAAAGTGGTTGAGTTAACAAGTTATAGATATACATGTTTCACCCCAAAAGTAAAGAAAAAAGGGGGCTATGAATCTCTCCTTGGTATGAAGTCTCAAACTTGAACTAGATCGGAAGGACGGGTGAACCGGTTTAACGATACCCTAAATAAATATGATATGTTATTTAATATATAGGAACGATTAAAAGGAATAAAGACGGAATGGAACGGTTTGGGAAGATAGGATTTGGAACGAATGAACGAATGAAATGATATTAAAGATTCAAATGATAATAAGTTAAATGTATAAATTAAGTTACGAGAAATAATGTTTTATACATTTTTATTTATAAAAGAAAACTTGATGTCAAATATCAAACATATTAACTACGGTTTAATACTGTATTTGTAATATTATAAGCTAATAACATAAAGATATAATTTGAAAAAAATAAATAAATTAGTTATGCATCATTACTATTTATAAAAAAAATCCAATTTAGTAGGACTAATTATTTAATTAGAAATCGTAAATTTTATTACTAATATTATGTTAATTGTGATATGATAATTATGTAAATAAAACGATTATAATTTTAATAACACTAATAAAATCATATTGTTACTAATATGTTATAGGTTAAGTCATTTTAAAGATTTAGGTAGAATATAACCCTTTTTATTAATGAAATTCGTAAAATAAATTTATAATTTTTTTTTTAAAACAATTAAACGTGTACATATAATTACTTTTATTTATAAAGGGTATTAATTAATACCCTTGAAATCTATAAAGGAATAACAAAAACTTAACAATAAAAGTTTATAAATGTATATATTATTGAGTGTGTGTGTGTATTAGTAGAAAAAAAGACAACAACAAGAAATACAAAAAGAATAGGGGCAGGCCGGGTCGAACCTTTTTGCGCTCCTGTATCTACCACTAGACCAGCCCCTGCATATTGTTTATTTACCAACACGTTTGATTTTATAATACAACTCCGCTGTGTTCTCCTTCCCCATCAGCAGATGCGAACCAGCCCAGGTCCCTCTCCTTTAAACCCTCAACGATTATGAGTGAAAAATCAAGACTGGAAAACGTGACAACGACGAGTAAAAGTTACCTGTAGTCGGCCCTGGATTAATCGCAGATTTGAAGGCTTCTCTTTCCTTGCGTCGATTGAACCGAGAGAGAAAAAGAGTGAAAATTTGAGGTGATTTTTGAATGTAATGGGTTGCGGGTATTTATAGGACGTTTAGGAGCGTGTTAACAGTTGTATTGACGAGAATTCGGGGCTTGATTTCAGTGATTTCACGAATCTCATACCCATTTATGTGATTTTCTTAAATGGTCATCAAATCTTTGATTTTGGCCCAAAATTCATCAAATTGGAGCTTGATACGGGATCATTAATCAGTTTTGAATGCTTAGGATTTAAAAAAATAAGGTTTGGATGCAGATTGAAGGAGAATTAGGGGGTGTTTATGCGCGTTTTGACTTTCTGAAGTCAAACTTACGTTTGATAGATCCAGGGTTCATTTTTAGAAAAGGTTCAACAAGGGGGGGGGGGGGGAGGGGGGGTTCAAGCATGAAGATGAGGGGTTAAAAAGGCTTAAAGAGGGGGGGGGGGGGGTTCATGTTCCCATTTCTTTTAATAACCACATTTAGTTTAGAAATTTTACAAAAGAAAAACAAGATATATATTTTCATTTTTGATACTTTTCTCTGAAAAAAAATATATATAAAATCTCTTTTTTATTAATTTATTATCTATAATAATATAATATGTATATATAACCTCAAGTTTAACGTAATGGCTAAGAATTAGGAATAAACTTTGAAAGCATGATTAATGAAATCTACATTTAAGCATGCATCCCGTTAACTCATGTTTGAAAAAACTACGATATTTGTTATAATATTTTTTTGACAAATTTTATGCTAATTAAAGTATTGATGACTCGAGCTTACGATTTTCATAAATTTATCTCAGAATTTTATTAGTCAAAAGAATAAATGATATTTATCTATTCAAACTAACTTTAGGTGAATGTTATGTAAAATACTCATGAATATTTTTCCTAATAGTTATGGAGTTAGTGATCTTGACAAGAATCTAATTTGTTTTCTTAAAAGAACATTAATATAATTACAAAATTTCCATTTATACATTTCATCATGATTAGTAAAGCGGATTCCCAACTAGGATGATAGTTTCCCTTACTCTGCTAATTCGAACATTTTAATTTTACAAGTTTTAATTTAGTGTCACTCAAGTTTACCTTTCAAGACAAAACAAAGATTAAATTTTCATCTCATTCGGTTTAATTAATTACAAAGATCAAGTAGTAAAATTGTATCCATGGATTGATACTCGGTTCTAAACCAATTTTGTATTACCACTCGATATGTGCACTTGCCTTACGTGTGTGTGGTTTAGTTTAGGTGAAAACCAATTTTAAAACTCATATATGTGTGGAAATTTTTTATTAAAAATATATATACTTCACGCACATCAATTTTCATATAACTTTGTGGTTTTCATTTGAACCCTACGATACATATTATACATACATACATAGAGGAGATATATCAGGTTTAAACTTTGAGTTATTCCAGAAATCAAAAAACTAATTCTCATCCACTCATTTATTCTCTTTTTTCTAATTTATTTTTATTCTTAAGGGGCATTTGAGTAATTTTAATCTTACCCTACATATCATTTCTCTCTCTTAAACCCAATCATCATATCCTCTATCTCTCTCTCTAAACTCCATAATCGCAGATTTGTCTCTCTCTCTCTCTAAGCATCGATCTTGTCACTCTCTACCCCCAAGTATGAAAATCTACATCGAAACCAGATCGATGGGTTCTTTAGCGTCGCCTCCCTTCAAAGTCACACCAGATGGATTTCACAAACCACCACCACCACCAAATTTTCATCTAAAACCAGATCGATGGGTTCTTCGACTCTACCTAACCAGATCTTGTAGATCTGAGATGTTTGGACAGACTACTCTCATCTCTCTCTCTTATACTCACTCTCTCTCGGTGGTGGTGCTCCAATTTAAGGTGGTGGCGGTGATGCTCCAATTCTTTACCCCAAACAGACCGACATACGTCTATCCACATCTTCGTAACAGCCTTCTAGTTCAGAGGCGGCACCACCACCAGCCATTGAAAATAATGGCTCTACCTCTACTATTCCTGCTATCAGTGGCGGTGACCATTGGGCTGCTCTTAGGAACGACTTTAGGCTGAACCCTTGATCTATCTTTACTCGATTCCTATGAAGATGTGTGTTTTATGCAGCGAATTCATGAAGACGACAAGAAGGTTAAGCATTCTAACGGATTCCACTAGTGATAACGACGTTCGGGACAAGCAACAAGAATAGGTAGGTTATTCACTAGTTCGATTTATAGTTTATGATTTCTTGGTTGATGTATTTCTAGATAATGGTTCTTTAGTCTTATTATTTGTTTTATGGATTTCTGTTCGTCAATAACATTTTGTAGTTGTTATGAACCGGATGATATGTTTATGTATTTGGTAGTATTTTGAAAGCAATCATCTCTATTTTGAAAGATTTTATGCTTAAGTACTTTTTAGAAGGTTTTACGCATGTGTATTCAATTATTACACATGTTTATTTTATTTTTACACATGTGTAATAGAGATTATTAGGATAGTTAGACTATGTGTTTCACTATTACACAAGTGTATTTGATTCTTTACACATGTGTAAACTGCATTTACACATGTGTAAAGAGTTTTATTCATGTGTATTTGATTTTACGTATCATAACGTACTTTACACATCTGCAAAAAGTCTTTGTTTTAGGGTTCTTTACACATATGTAGAGTGTATGCTCTTCAGTCGTTCTTGTTCTGATTAATACAGAGAAAGAGAGAGAGAGAGGGAGAGAGAGAGAATGGTTTATAATAGATAAAACATGTTTTAGGGTTCTTTACACATGTGTAAAGTCAATTTCACTGACTTTACAATGTGTAAACAGTCTTGTTCTTCAATCGTTCTCATAGATATGGATTTAGAGAGAGAGATTTGGTAAAACCAAAATTTAATTAAAAACAAAAAACAAAAAAATGTGTAATTACCTTGTTACCCCCATAATAAATTTAGGACACAATTTTTTTTTCAATATAATAAAAAAATGGAGATTCAATCATGAACCACATATTATATTTAGGAGTTTTTTTTAATGAATGGACGTAGATGAGTTTTTAGGTCTGGGAAGGTAGGATGGGGGCAAAACCTTTCCTCTACAGGTAGGATAAAGAGGTTGCACCTGATGAGACCCCCGGCTCCACAAACTTATGTTGACCTGTAAAGTATAATAACCATAGCATATAGTGTCACATAGAGAAATAAAAGGAACAAAAAAAAACTAATAATAATAGCAGTAAACTATTGACATCACATAACGGTGAGACAAACTACAACAATAACGGGTAAAAGAGCAGGGTGACATGATTAAGGTAGTACCAATCTTCTAGAAAGTGCCTATACGTCTCTAATAAGTCTAGAAATTACTCTATACACTCTTCTAAAAATCCATAACCTTTATCATACGTCTCCACAAACTCTTATCCTTGATCATGTCCTCACAGAGGTACAAGTCTAGCAAATCACACTTAATCCACTCATCCCAAGTCAGTTTGGGTCTACCTCTGCTCCTCCCCCCTCCACTTGGATGCTTTCCACGATTCTTACTAGCGCCGCCAACTGTCTCCTCTTCACATGGCCAAACCATCTCAATCTCTCCTCCTTAATTTTGTCCATGATACAAGCCACTCCTATTTTTTTTTTCAAAAAGCTTTATTTCTTATCTGATCCAACCTTGTGTTCCCACACATCCAGCTCAACATCCTCATCTCTGCTACATCTAGCTTCCGTGCTTGTGTTTTCTTGATGGCCCAACATTCTTTTTCATATAACATAGCTAGTCGAACTGCAACTCTATAAAATTTCCCCTTTAAACTTGTCGGGAACCTCTTGTCACACAAAACTTATGTGGCCGCTCTCCGCTTGTACCAACCTGGCAGCACGCGGTGTGCTACATCATTTTCTACGTCCCCGTCACTCTGAACGAACGATCCTAAATACTTGAACTTGGTTGTCTATGGGACAAATTGGCCTCTAATGAAGATTTAAATCTTTACCTCGTCGATCACATCACTTAAGTTACAGTGAAGGTACTCGGTTTTACAATGACTTATCCTTGAACCTTTGCGTCCTAGGGTTGCTCGCCACTCCTCTCTCATTTAGGCTCAGTTTGCTCTCCGATATTAGCACAATATCATCTGCGAAAAACATGCACCACGGGATTGCCTTAATCGAATATATATATATATATATATATATATATATATATATATATTACTTTCTATCATATATTTCAAAACCAACCAATCTTTTTTTGTTATTTTGTTGTCCTTTTTTTCTTTAGGATGTTATTATTATTTAAGCAAAATTATATAAATAATATTCTGATTTATGTAAAATTACTAATTTATTTTTTAAGCTTAATATTAGCATGCCTGATCCATATTTTTCAAATAAAATCATTTTATAAATTTTAATTTATCTTAAGTATCAAATAATGTATTAAAAGTTTAAAAAATAATAAATTATATATTATATAAATTGTCCATCCCAACTCATTCCACAAATCTCATTGATCGTCATCTCCCTCCCTTCCCACTACCGAACCAATGATCATTGTCGACACCCTTAACTTCCCTTCAGCCTTAATTAGTACAACACTAAAAAATAAAATAAATATTTAAAAAAAATATATATATATATATTATATAAAAAATTATAAAACTAGAAATAAAATTTGACAAACATACAAAATAAATATAAATAAACAAATATTAAAAAAAGTAAAACATAAATATAATTTTTTTTCTTCATAAAAGGTAAAAAACATAATAAAATGAAAAAGATTAATGTTACTTTGAAAAGAAGGAAGCAGAAACATCATAAATACAAAAACTGATTTGGTTGAGAGAGAGGAGTTTATAATAATAAGTAAAAACAAAGGTGTTTACTAATATAAATAAAGGTGTATATATAAGGAAACCTACATAATCATATTAGGTAAATTATTATGTTTATAAATATAACTCACACATATGGATTAATGGTTTAGAAACAGGACAGACCAATAACCAAAAATAGTAAAAGGCTAATCCAAGACTGTATCGTTAAGAAGTCGATGATCACGATTCTATTCTTTTTAGTCGTTGGTGACACGTATCGGCCGGTTTAGACTGTTTTAGTGTTTAATTCTAATTAATGTATTTTGTATAATGTTCATTGATAAATTTATAGGGCGGAACCAAGGGGGTGCAGAATTTGTTAAAAAAAATTATAAAATCTATTTTTTTTAAAGAAAAATACAAGTTTGATCCGTCATAGAGAGGAAAAGTTTATGGTAACCCTAAATTAATAAATTCTTGTTTCATAATATAATATTATTTTATTAATTGATAAAAGTTGGAATCACACTCTATAGTTATACATTTAGGTTAAAAAGTGGTCCAAGAAAGTACATTAGCGACACCTAAGATTTATTGTCATCATTATGTTCATAGATCTAAGAGAGAGAAAAAAATAAACCTAGCATTGTGAGCCGTGAACGTGGGTCGCACGTGCAACGAAAAATGGTTATGAATAATTAAAATTATAGCCTGTTACTTGGGATTTATCTTTTGGGCTGAATAGTCAAGCTTGGGCTTTTGTGGTTTGGTCTCTATACCGTTATATCAAGATGACCCATTCTGGGCCGACAACCCAATTGCATTTTTCAACTTTCTAGCATATTCACCACCCAAAGCCCACACTTTTGGCCATGTGGATTAGGGTGAGCATAAAACCGAATTAATCGAACATAAACCAAACTAACCGAAAAAATCGCACCGAAAAAATCGACCCAAACTAAAACCGACGGTTTGGTTTTATATTTTTTAAAAACCGAAAATTACGGTTCGGTTTCGGTTTCGGTTTTGTATATTTTGAAAACCGAACCGAACATGTACATATAAACTTTAATTATATATTGTGTGCATGCACGTTTCATAATATATATTATATGTGTTATGTGCTTGTATATTAAAAGTGTATACATATTTGTGCTACACGTATTTGTATTAATAGTAGATTATGACTTATATTTGTTATTGAATTTATAGATTATAATTGTAACACCCAAAAATTCGAACCAATTTAAATTTTTTTAAATATGACACAAAAGCGGTCCCAAATACAACATTTAACGTATTCACACGTTTTAGTTTTACAAACATGAATTAAACTACAATATTTTCCCCAAAAGTAGTTTAATCAAAGGTTAATAAAACAAGTTAACCACAACTTGTTACGACCCCAAATAGTTTGTAAAGACTCCCTACGAGAAGGTTAACAAAATCATTTACAAAACACGTCCACGAGAATCCAATCCACATTATGCGAGACCCGAGAATCACTCCGGAGCTTTCCTAAATACAAAACATCAATTTGTATATGGCGCGTGGGTGCAAGGCGTACATGACTTGTGTTGTGGATGTGATCGAGAAAGTGAAAGATATTCGCGATGTTCCGATTGTGAATCAGTTTAAGGATGTGTTTCCAGATGAATTATCGGGGGTTCCACCGGAGAGGGAAGTAAAGTTTGGGATTGACTTGATACCGGGTGCTAAGCCGGTAGCCAAAGCACCTTATAGGTTAGCCAAAGCACCTTATTTAGTAAAAATAATTATTTAAAACACTTTTAAATTTATAAATACCCAAATGATTATTTTAAATAACACAAAGTTCAATAAGTGCTAATAAAAACCTATTTATTCCTTAATAAATTTATTTAGATTGAATTCATTTAAATGATTATGTAACCATTTTTGCAATTATTACTAGATTAATCAACAAAATTTAATTACATTAACCAATAGTGTAATTAACTATTTTATTTATATAAAATAAATTGATTAAATAATTACTATTTCAAGATTTATTCATAAACTATCTTAGAATAGTTATTTAAATAAATTCGAACGAGTTATTATTTAAACTTCTTTCCTATATTATTTATTTAATTAGAACAACTATATAAATTCAAACCTACAATTGTTCTGATTGATATTCACTTATCATTATAAACATATATATTTCCTACAAAGCTTGTACAAATCTCATGGAAACCCTAAATATCTCAATGTCTCCTAAATAGCATTTAGACATATATTGAACTTAGGTTACCATTACGAGTGTAGGTTTGTTGTGAGAGTTCCTCAAGTGGCCTAACAATCCTTACCAATTCATACATTTCCAGCTTTGATTCAAGTGAGTTTCATATCCCCCTTTCTCGTTACTATTGTTTACAAATACTAGGGATGGAACATGTTTACATACATTACCAGAATTCAATACCATTTGTTCTCATGCTATTTACTATGTGCTTCATGTCTTAAACTACTTGGCGACCATATGTGTGTTCATGTACAGTACAATCATTAACTTGCTATCCAAGCCTAAGGCAGTACCTTTTATGATCATTTATACGGGAAACCGATACCAGTTAACACAAACCTTGGCGGGTTTTGTGTGTACCATATTACTACTTTTTTCCAAAACATAATCAGTTGGATTGTACTTATCAGTTTTCCATTTACTACGGCTTGATTGTACGCTTTAGAACCTTGTATGTTTTCACATTTATGCCTTAGTTAAGCTTTGAACATATTGAATTCCAAATCCTTTTTACTTAACTTTTGTTTGGTGTCAAAACCTATGTTACTCACCAACTACTTGTAGTTGACATTTACTCACATGTTTCAGGTACACCTGTTTGAGGACACTACTTGCTCACTTAGGATATGGACCTAGTTTGAATTTAATCTATGTTATGTTTTGAACATTTCATTTTCCATTTTCCTCTAGTAACGGATGCTTTAAATTTGATGAATAAATATCTTCACTTTAATTAGATGATCATGAGCTTATGAACAACCGCGTCACCCCGGCGTATAATCCGTCGCTGGTCGGGGTGTGACATCTACCTAATCCCGTCTCACGATTATATTTAGGCACGGATCAAACCAAATAGATTTACCCTACCACGTTAAACTAAAATTTATAGGTTTTTAGAAATTAGATGAAATATGGAATGAATGGATGATAATGATCATTAATAACCAAATTAACTGTTGTCTAGAGGCGTTTCAACCAAGTCACTATCCCGGAAGGTAACACATAGAGTACAATCTAAATAATGAAACATATAAGAATCAACCCAGTGATGTTTCAATCAGGCTGGAACCCGACGTGTGACACGTAGACGAAACTTATATTTCAATTAAATAAGCTCAAGAATTATGGAATTATGGATGCGGGCGCCACCGAAACTCGGATTTATTCTCATAAAAAGAGAGTGGTGTGCCAAGAATTTCAAAAACCTCTAAATTTTAACTTAACCGTGGTACCTATCACACTATGTTGTTAGTTTCAGTATTACTGATACTCTAAGATGAATACCCACTAGATATCATGATTTTAAAATTCAAATAATTCCTAAACAACACAAGCAGGATATTTAAGCTTTACTAGTTAGCCGGGTCTACCAAAACATCACTAATTAGACACGTTTTCAATTATTTACATCATTTAAACTCACAAACAGATCCAGTTGTACTATAATTTTTCAAGTATAAGCAGTTATTTCCAAGGACATATTTCAAATTTTTTATTTTTTATTTTGTATTTTTATAAACAAGACAAACTAACTAAACTAGACACTCACATCCCCACACTTGAAAGACACATTGTCCTCAATGTGAAGTAAAACACAACTAAAAATAAAAATGCAAAAATAAAACAGAAACAGGAAGCGACTTAGCTCGTAATGTAGCAGTGAATTGAAAATCCAGCTTCGTTCTTCCTCATGTGCACCGAATAGCATTTCGGTCGCGGTTGCACAAACTGTCGGATTTCCTTTACAAACTTCAAATAAGTGATAATCAACCTCGCCCAAATGGAGATTGAGTACGGGCGGAATGATAAAACTGGCAAAATAAACCTCACAACAAACCCGCAGCATTAAACTGACTCAAATAAAATTAAAAAGACTCGACTGACTCAAACTGACTCACTAAGAATTAAGATAAATAGCAGGGAAACGTACCTGATGGGTGGCAAACACATAGACATGAACGCAACAGCAAGGTAGATCATCGAATCAAAACGGTTTCAAGTTCCCCATGGTAATGGTGGTGGAGGGTGATGAAATGGTATGATAATAGTGGATGAATGATGGCAGGTGTTGAATTATAATGGATGATAATGATAATGGAGGAGGTGGAGTCGGTGAGGGTGAACGGTATGGTAAACCACGGGAAAACAAGGGCAAAAGAACAATTCCTAGAGTGCCATGCGTACCAGGAGAAAGAAACTCCAATACCTCGCGTACCGCGAGGAAATGAAGTATGGTCGGGCTAAATCATTTGTCTCTCGCGTACCGCGAGAAACTTGTGTCCAAGCTTCGCGTACCGCGAGAAAGGGGTCATCACAGAAAGTTTTGAAAATTTTTCAATTTTATACTTAGAAAATTTTAGACCCCTTAAAATCCTTCTTCACCCTAATTCCTCAAAAACCCATTCCAATGATAAAACCAATGTCGAACATACCTGGAACTTTATTCCTGATGATTTCCTTTACCGAATCAAGCGCGAATCCTTGCAAAACATGACACAAACAAAACACACACACCGAAAAACAAAGAAAAAGACACGGACTCAACCAAAGAAAGCATACAAACTCTATATCCCGGGCACTTGCCCGAGATTCAAGCAAGCCTATCAGGAGGCTTCTCCTTGATCCTAACCGGTACCACCTTCATCCTTCGCGGTCCTCCGGTCCTCCACATCTCTAGCAAACAACTACTCTTGTCAAATAGTGGACCTCTATCACTCAGGTCCTTCCACCACAGCTTATACCTACCTGGCCTGAAAATGATATGCACCAAATAACCAAGAAAATTATCTCCCCTCGACGTCCCCACACTTGGGGTTTGCACTATGTCTAGGTTACCTAAATCGATTAACTCTCAAGTTCTCTTACGAGGCGTCCTAGACCTAGGGTAGTCAGAACTAGGGTTCGGCTCAGCAGCTCTCCCCTCAGAAAGCACAATGGTGTTGGGTAACGGTTCATGAATAATATTTTCAATAATTGGGACCTCTAAACCTTCACCGGGATCATCGGGATCCTCAACAACCTCCACCAACTTCCCCACACTTGGGGCTTTTCCTACGATCTCTTCAAAATCCGCCATCATCTCCAGCAGATCATCAGGCACCTCATTTTCGTAATCGTCCGGCTCTTCCAACAACTTCTTTAGTTCTACCGCCCAATCAGATGGTTCTTCTAAATTCGGGGCGGGTTCACCAACTTCTAACATCTTATCAGAGTCCTTCTGGTAGTCCATGAAGGCATCAAGCATGCACACAAAGTGGATATGCTCGCCAACATCCTTCACGGACTGTGTGGCATCAAATATAACCGACTCATCCCCCACACGAAGTGTGAGTTTCCCGTCAAAGACATCGATTACTGCATTGGCGGTACGTAAGAATGGGCGGCCGAGGATGGGTGGGATTCTGTCATCCACCTCCATGTCTAGAATAACGAAGTCCACAGGGAAAACAAATTTGCCTACTTTCACTAAAAGATTTTCCATAATTCCCCGTGGATACTTGACTGAACGGTCAGCCAAGGAAATGCTCATGCGCGTCGGTTGTGGTTCACCAAGGTCTAGCTGCTTGTATAAAGAATAGGGCATCAGATTGATGCTAGCACGTAGGTCGGCCAACAGGTGGTGCAAGGGCAAACTGCCTAGGAGACACGGAATCGTGAAACGCCCTGAATCTCCTAATTTCTCGGGTAGCTTGTTCTGCACCACCGTAGAGCATTTCTCACTAAGTGAGACTTCAGAGATCCCCTCTAGCTTCTTCTTGTTGGAAAGAAGATCTTTGAGGAACTTACCATACTTTGGCATATGCTGGAGGACCTCTATAAAGGGAAGATTGACCTTGAGTTGTTTAAGCATATCAAGGAAGGTATCGTATTCCCTAGCATTCTTATATGGCAGCAAGCGCGCTGGGTACGGAACACGACTCAAGTCAATCTCGGGGGACTTCATCTCCACCCCCTTATTCTTCTTCTCCTCTGCCCTCTAGGCAGGTTTCTCCTCTAGTATCTCCTCCTCCGCCTGCTCTTCAATTATCTTAGCATCGATCGCAGCGAATCGAGCTCTCCAATCTATCTTCTTGACCTCTTCAGGTGACGGATGCTCAATGAAGTGGGAGCCATCCTCTACAACCTCTTTCTCCTCCTCACTCCTAACTGACACGGCCATCACTGAAGCATGGGAGCCTGAAGATGGACCTCCCTGCCCACCTTTCAAGCTCTGAGCGATGTATCCTACCGTGCGTTGCAGATCCTAGAATGTTGACTGCTGATTCTTCAATAGAGTGTCATGTGCATCCAATCGCTGCCGAGTCTCCTTATCCTTTGATACCAAGTGGGTGAGCAACTGGGTCTGGTTCTCCAACATCTCCTTTATTCTCTTGTCGTCGCCACTTGGTCCTGCATCTCCTCTTTGTTGATAAGGGCGGGCATTAAACCCAGGTGGGTTTCCTCCAGATCTCCATCCCAAGCCAAAAGAATTGTAGTTGTTGTACCCTCGGTTCTGGTTCTGGTTGCCTTATGTCGTCCAGATGGTCTATAAAACTAATGAATAAAAACCTAACGTAGACTCCTAAGTAATAAAAGGAGTACCTTCAACTAAACCGCACTGACAGGAAAGTGTACCTATCGAGTGTAGCACAGCTTAACGGTAAACCGAGTATCGAACCCTAGAGACACTACGAAAACAAAACTAGACTCTGACTCTGACTAAAGATTGAATTGGTTTGGGGGGTTTACTACACTAGAGATTAACTAAGAATGCAGCAAACTAAGAACGACTCAACTATCAAGAACAAGAACTAAGATGAAATCAAGAGATGGAAAGAATACTACCTAGGTCGGAATCCTACTTGCAAAGCACAACTTCTATCGATTCTGGAAACTAAGAAGGATCTGGGTTTCTAATGAAACAACTCTAGACAGCCTAGTGGATCCTTAATCACTCTCAGGGTGTCACCAACTAAGGAACCTAAAGATGTAATAACTCACCAGATTGTTAGATCACTTCTCAGGTATTTCCAACTATGATAAAGTACCCTAATAGACGGATTACCTCTCAGTCTCACTGTCCACCAATACACTCGAAGAATGCACAGGGTAATCTCAATATAACAACTATGACACGAATAGCAACAATCACTAGACACCTAATACCGGCTTCCTCTCAGACAGCTGACACTCGGATTCCTAATGACGAAGACTAAACGAATAATTCTCACCTCTCGGGTATTAAACTAGGATACACACTCAACTCTAATCAGCAATCAATGACAACTCCTATGGCTACTACATCTAGCAAACCACCCTAATCACAAACCATAAGATCTATGACCAAGATACGCTAATCACACTGGCAGACAACCACAATCAACGCAAGGAATTGACATCAACCACACAATCAGACATGAGCATACATATTCATCACAATTATCAACCCAAAGATTGCTTACAAAATCATTAGTCCATTCAAAATAACCAAAACCGATAAAAATCAATACTTTAACATATATTCATCATGTGACCCAGGAAGTATAAGAGTTTTAGCCAAAGATCATACTCAAAACAACTAAAACAGAAGTATTAAGCAAGAACATGGTTTCAAACATCGCAAATCAAAGGTAAAAATCCAATCTTGTAAACCGAATACGTAAAACTACAAACCCGGAATACAAAGATGCAAGCTTTCCTCTTCAATTGTCTTCCCCAGCCTCAAAATCACCTCTAAACCCTTCTCTAGATGGCCAAAAATCGAACTCCTATCATAATGGCTATCAAAATCTATTTAATTTCGATTTTTAGGGTTTTGCGAAAATTAGGTCTCTCGCGTACCGCGAGACATTTAGGTACAAATTAGTCACGGCCGGTTTTCCTTTCCCTCGCGTACCGCGAGAACTTTCCTTCTCCTCTCTCGCGTACCGCGAGAGGTATAAATTTCCCATTTTCTTCTTTTGAATTCCCGGCTTCATTCTCGTGCTCGGTTTCTTCACGTATTCACTTGTAATCTTCGTGAGAACCTGCAAATATACAATAGACTCAAATACAGACTTAAACGAATAAAAACAAACACAAAACTAATAAAAAACGCACAAAACACTAGGAATAAAGATGTGTGCTTTGCACTACATCATTGCCCGCAAATCACCTGCTCCTAATGATTGACGGGGCAATCTCTGGTGTCGTGGCCTCCCTTGCACACCTCACACCTTTGAGCACTGAGCTTGAGCTCCTTGATCTCGTTAGCCATAGCTGCAAGTGCAGCAGCCACGCTAGTATCAGGAGTGACCTGATGCACACCTCTCGGAGAAGAGGCGGGTGCTCTAGCACTAGGAATGGAAGTCCTAGTAGATGGCTGCTGATGTTCCGCCAGAGCAAAGCTCTCGAACATCTCCTCACACTCGTCCGTCTCGAGCTTATCCATGATATAGCCTCCTGCGGCTGTGTTGAACATTTGCTGCTTCTCGAAGGTGAGACCATTGTAGAACTTCTCCACTATCGCCCAATCGGAAAGACCATGCTAGGGACATTGGCTCAACAGCGTGTTGAACCACTCCCAGGCCATGTGATAAGGCTCGTCAGGATCCATCCAGAACGAATGGATTTGATCTCGAAGGCGAGCGGCCCTGGAAGGTGGATAGTACTTCTTAAAGATTTTGGCTTGAAGATCCTCCCAAGTGGTGATAGAATTGTCAGGGAGGGTGTCAAGCCAAGTAGATGCACGGCCATAGAGCGAGAATGGGAAGAGACGCATGTAGATAGCGTCCTTAGATACACCCATGATATTGAAGGTATCATATATGCACGCAAAGCGGGACAGGTGTCCGGGTGCATCCTCATCCTCAAGGCCATGAAATTGAGTGGCATGAGTGATTGTGCTCATGACATGTGACAGGATCTGCCATGTATTGGTGTTCGGAATAGTGGGGCGTGTGATCGAAGATCTCGCCCCGGTGACCCCGTCACTGGCCCTCTGGTGCACGGTACGTCTCGCTGGTGGGTCAGCATCACCCATGATAGGAAGTGGAATTGGGCTAGTAGAATGTACCTGGGATTTGCAAAGCTCTTTCAAACGCTCCCAGAAGTCGCGGGTGCGCTTGTGAAGCTCTCGTCCGGGCTTTGGAAAAGCTGAATAAGGTGGTGACCCCTACGAACGAGTATTGTGCATAAACTAACACAAGAACAAAAGAAAACAAATAAAGACACAAAAACAGAAGGACTCGATCCTATTTTAGACACTCAGATAGCACGTAGGACAAGCACAGAAGACACACAAGACTCAAAAGAAAAATAAAATAAACCAAAAATCAAACAAAGAACTAGTCAAAGTCAATATTGCTATTGCCAAGTGTCCCTGGCAGCGGCGCCAAAAACTTGATGTCGTCCAGACGGTCTATAAAATAAATAACAAAACCTAACCTAGACTCCTAGGTAATAAATGGAGTACCTTCAACTAAACCGCACTGACAGGCAAGTGACCTATCGAGTGTAGCACAACTTAATGGTAAACCGGAATATCAAACCCTAGAGACACTACGAAAACAAAACTAGACTCTGGCTCGGACTAAAGATTGATTTGGTTTGGGGGGTTTACTACACTACTGAATTAACTAATGAATGCAATAAACTAAGATCGCCTCAAGCTATCAAGAACAAGAACTAAAGGTGAAATCAGAAGATGGGAAGAATACTACCTAGGTCGGAATCCTACTTACAAAGCACAACTTCTACCGGTTCTAGAAACTAAGATAGATCTGGGTTTCTAAGGATGACAACTAAAGACTACCCAGTGGATCCCTAATCACTCTCAGGGTGTCACCAACTAAGCTAACTAAAGCGTACTAAACTCACCAGATGGTCGGATCACCTCTCGGGTATTTCCAACAATGATAATGTACCCTAAAGACATATCACCTTTCAGTCTCACTGTCCATGATACATCGAAAGAATACACGGGGTAATCTCAGAATGAGAACTATGACATGAACTAGCAACAGCCACTAGACACCTAATACTAACGCCCTCTCAAACTGTTAACACTCGGATTCCTAATGAAGAAGACTAGACAACTAATTCTCACCTCTCGAGTATTGAACTAGGACACACACTCAATTCTAATCAGGGATTAACCAACACTTCTATGGAATACTACGTCTAGTAAACCACTCAGGTCACAAGCAATACGCAAACAACCTAAACATGCATCTATTAATGAAAGACATTCAACAAGATAACATGAGGAACATTAATCAACACCAAATCATAATAAAGCATGCTACAACATCATGATTAATATCTAAAGATCGCTTACAAAATCATTCAACCATCATATAGATCCAAAACCGGATAAAAATCAATACTTTAACATGTAATCATCATAGAACCTAGGCAGTATCAAAGATCTAGCCAACACACATGCTTAAAACATTCAAAATAGAAGTAATAGACATAGTAATGCTTTCAATCAGACAAATCAAGATCAAACGAAAGAGATTTGGAACCCGAAAAGCTATCTCTAATCACCTCGGATCCTAAAGCTCCAAACTTTGACTCCAATTAGCTTCCTCTCTCCCAAAATCGTCCTAGAACTCTCTCTAGACGGCAAAGATACGAACTCCCGAGCTAATGGCCTTCAAAATCTATTTAAATCAAATTAGGGTTTTTTTCTCGGAAATTATGTTTTTCGTGTATCGCGAAAGAAACAGGCCAAGGCAAAAATAGTCGCACGGGTTTCTGGATTTCCTCGCGTACCGCGAAGGTTTTCCTGGGCTTCTCGCGTACCGCGAAGACCCTATTTTCTTCATTTTTCACTTTTGATCCTCCGGCTTCGTTCTCGCGCTCGGTTTCTTCACGATATAGCTTCCTATTCCACACGAGCTCCTGTAAATATACAATAGACTCAGTACATAACATAAATGACTCAAAACAAAGACAAAACTATTTAAAGACGCACTAAAACAATGAAATAAAGATGTGTGTTTTGCACTACATCAATCTTCTTCTCCCCCATTCTCCTTGCTCTTTTGACAATCCAAACACACACAAGTGTATGTTTATGTGAACCCCTTTGACCCAAAAATATGAGTTTTCAATGTTACAAAACAGCCCCTTACAGTTTGAAATTTACCTCCTTGCTCCCAAACTTGATAAAAACCCAATTTTGTAACAAACCTCCAACTTTCATTTTTTTTAATCACACCCTTAGAATATGATTTCCATATTATAATATAAACCCGAAAGTTGGTTCGTTACAATAATATTTATTTTTGATGTTGATTATTTTTGTAGAAACAAATAATTTTTATAGCCTAAAATATTTAGGCCCAAACGTGTGATAATCAAATAACCAATAGTTAATAAAAAAACAAATAGGCCCAAAATTTCATACCCAAGTTCATTATTTTGAACTATTTTTCTTTGACCCCAAAAAGTTCAAGCCCAATTGGTTTTCAAACCGAAAAAACTAAAACCGAACCAAACCTATTGTAAAAACCGAAAAAACCGAAATCGAACGGTTTTCAAAAAATCAAAAATCGAACTTTTGGTTTTGGGTTTGGTTTTACCCAAAAAATGACCCAAACCGACTCATGCACACCCCTACTGTGGATCATCGCCACCACAGCTTGTGGAAGCGTTCTAGATAGCGGCTGATAGGTATCAAACTAGAAAAAGAGAACCAGGAGAATATAAACTACAAATCTGATATTTCATTAGCTACGTACTTACTATAAATAAAATTTTCAATTACATCAAACCCCATTCAACTAACTACAATAACAGAAGTACCCTTGAACTAAAGATAATAATAAACAATAGAGCAAATTACAAATTACGTCCTTTAAGTATTACCCAAATTTCAGAATACGTTCTTTAACGAAGGAAATTACAGAAAACGTCCTATATGTTTAAAAAACCTTACAGGTTACGTCCTCTACACTAACGGGCGTTACATTTCACCGTTAAGTCAGATCACGTGCAAGGCACATGAGGGTATTTTAGGGCTTTCACATGTAAAAGGACTATTCTTGTAATTTGGCTGTATACCTGTCTTCAACCTCATCACCATCCTCTTCACCCTCTCTGGTCCACCGCCATACACAACCAGCCACCATCATCCCCCGCTGCACCTACTCTTTGACACCCTCGAAAAGATAGTCAACCATTCCATCATCTCCTCTATAATAAGAGTTTCTCTTCTTCAATATCGCTCACTCGCAAGGGTTTATGTGTACGATCATGGTTGCTGCACATTTGGGCGTTGTATATCAAGTAAGATTCTACTTTTTCATATTTGATTTTATCTTTCAAACTTGCACTTTGTAACTGTGATTGGATTTGTAATTTCTAGGGCTCCGTCACTACCCCTCGCAATAATGATTCATCGCTTTGCACACCACCACCGTAAACCACCCCCTTCTTATTCATGTTTAGCCGATGACGGTTGTAGTGGTGGTTCCGAATTGTGCGAGCTTTGTGGATTTGAATGTTGAAATCAGAATTGTTTTGAGTTTTGTGGATTTAACGGTTGTGGTGGTGGTGGTTCCGAATTGTACCCTCCCAGATTAGGGCCGGAGGGAGTAGTCAAACACTAGAGTAGACGGCACATTACGGCTTCTACAAGTAGCTCCAAATTCACCCGAAGAAGAAAGTGGTTGTCTATGAAGATCGGGATTTGGAAAATTTAGAGTGTGACGTCGGGTTGGGTTTGTGGCAGTGGTGGTTCCGATAAGAGTGGTGATGGTGTGTGCAGATGGGTGATGAGGGGGAAGGAAGAGGATTACACATTTTAGGGTTTAAGTTAATTACACATTTAGTCCTTGTATGGGTGAAATGACACATTTACCCTCATGTGTCTTGCACGTGACTTGACTTAACAGTGAAATTTAACGTCCGTTAATGTAAAAGACGTAACGTGCAAGGTTTTTTTAAACATAAAGGTCTTTTTTGTGATTTCCTTAGTTAAATGATGTATTCTGAAATTTGGGTAATACTTAAAGGACGTAATTTGTAATTTTCTCTAAACTATAATCCACATTTAGTCCATGTATGGTGAAATGACACATTTGCCCTCATGTGCATTGCATGTGACCTGACTTAACGGTGAAATTTAACACTCGTTAGTGTAAAAGACATAACGTGTAAGGTTTTTTTTTAACATAAATGACGTTTTCTGTGATTTCCTTAGTTAAAGTACGTATTCTTAAATTTAGGTAATACTTAAAGAACGTAATTTGTAATTTGCTCTAAACTATAATACCCTAATAAATTACGTAACAATACCCCCCCCCTCTTAACGCACCTTTTGTTCTCAAGAAGTGAGTTTATCAAATTCTTGAAACGTCTTAGCGGAATAAGTTTGAGCATTTTGCCACGGTGGGCGCCATTATGTTCTTTAGGTGGCTTTCGAACAATCTTGGCGGAGCACCACGTTGGGTGCCACTCGTGGAAGCCAACGTGGAAAAATTCCATGACATTTGCATTAAATCTCCATTCTTGCACAATGCCATAAACAAAAATACTCATGAAGTATTTTGTCTTCCTCTCTAAAAATGGCACCAGTGGAAGAGAAGAACTAGACTTCTGTAGAAAAGGAATTGGTGTAGACGGAGTGGCCGACAATGTTCTTTTTGGGGCGGGGCGGCTATTGGCGCAAACGGAATAGGTGATGGTGCTTGTTTGGGAGACGGAATAAGTGATGGTGCTTGTTTGGGAGACGGCTATTTGATTCTGTTTCACCCAGGTTGGATCAAGTCTCTTCATTATCTGCTCCTGGTTCAACATAACTTTTTCCATTAACGCCTTCAATTCTACAAAGGATCGTCTTCTTTCTTCTAATGTTTCCATCATTGTTGCTTGACTGCTTTCCATGCTTTGTTGACTACCCACGTCTGAGAACTTGAATAGCTCCGATACCATTGATATGTATCAAACCAGAAAAAGAGAAAAACTAGGAGAAGATAAGAAAATTCAAACTTCAAATCCGATTTTCTGTTAGCTATGTAGTATAAAATAAACTTTGCAATTACATCAGACCCCTTTCAACTAACCACAATAACCAAACTACCCTTGAACTAAAGATAATAGTAAACAATAATAAAACCCTAATAATTACGTAACAACGGCTAGGTCTGGACAAAAACCGAATCAGACTGTTCCAACCAGCAGAAAGTCCCAGAAGCAGGCCAATGACATCATTCATGGTCTAGTAATCGTTTACTTTTTTTTCTAAAAAATCCGGTTTCCAATCCTGATCGTTGTAACTTTGGAAAAAATCGGCCTAATGGAGACTGAGTGGAGTTTAATTTGCATCTCACTTAGAGCATACGGTATACTGGTGTGAAGGGGCCCGTGAGGGGCGTTAACATTTGTTGGGTGTAGTTTGAGAATAATGTTTATCAATTCACGCGATCATGTGATGTTTAGGTTCGCGTAAGAAATTTGGTCTGAGAGTCGCTAGGCTGTCCTCAGCCGACTCTTTGAGATTCGCTAGGTCGGTTTCAGCCGACTTTCAGCGAGTGTCGGCAATCTGCCTGGCCAAACTCTCTTAGGTTTCCTATATATACCTGACCATTTTCATATCATTTAGACATTCTCTTTCATATAGTTTTTTCTCATTTGTAATCAGATTTGCTTAGCTTGTTGTGAGTGTTGTCTTAGCTAGTTTGAATCACCACCCCGGGGGAGCTCACCGGGGGTGGATGATAGTTGTAATCATTGTTCAGGAGCTTACTGTAATCATCAGAGTTGATTTATCAATCAGATTTGGGTGTTTATGTTCTTATTTTTATGCTCTTTTTCTTGCATTTCTATTGATTCATCAATAAAAGCTCATCTATAGCTGATTTGTTGATCATATCTTGTCTAGAATCATCATAGCACTGTGATCCAACCGTTTGGGATCTATCAACATTGTGAAACACAGCCCCCTCGTTGGCGTAAGGAACGTGAGCCAAACGCGTGAGAATTCTTACGGGGGCTTGCACCATTTTACCGTTGAGCGACTAGAAAATTAAAAAAAAAAATTCAAATTTAACCATAAATATAACCCTTTAACCTCATTTGTTTACACACAAAATCTACACTCTCACATTTCACTTTACAAATCTCACTTTAATTTTTATATCACTTTGAAAATGAATCCCAACGATCCAACCAACCCGTTATTTTGGATTCACTACGCTCAAAAACAAAATGCGTTCAACATACGCCCACAACAACCAAACGCATTCAACCAACCACTCCCATTCAACCAACCCGGGTACATACCACATATGTCCAACCCAAACACCCCCGAGCCGGACTTTGTTCCCGAAACACAAGAGATGCCAGAATATGTTGTCGAAACACAAGCAACACCAAAACGAAGGTCTCGCAAAAAGAAAACAACACAAACAACACCACTCGTGCGGACCACGAGGAAGTGGGAGCCGGATGAGGAGTTGAACTTGGCAAAGGCGTTTATCAACGTGTCAGAGGATCCTATGATCGGTATTTACTTTTAGTTATTAAAACTTTATTAGTTAACTATTAATACTTTATTATACTAATTGTTTAAAACTTGTAGGTAACGTTCAAACTTCCAATGCACTATACGGCCGTATAAATGTAAAATTTCATAAACTAATGGGTAGGGATGGCAATGAAACCCGAACCCGATGGGAGAACCCTAAACATTTGGGACGGGTATGAGGTCGGGTAATCGGGTATGGGACCGGGTTTGGGATTACTTTTGAAATTTTTCACGGGTTTGGGACGGGTATGAGATATGGTGATATACCTGTTTACTTGCCTCGATTACCCAATAACATATACCCATTTACCCGATTATATACCCGACATAGTTTTCTTTCTTTTTTATTTATTCTAAGTATATATATCGTATTTATTTTAAGTATATACACCGTATTTATTTTAAATGTATATACCCGACATGATTTTATTTATTGCTTTTTTTATTTTAGTTACAACTTTTATGTATACCTGATAGATACCCGACGGGTTTAGGTCGAGTATACCCAACGGGTATTTTTTAGAAACTAACGGGTTTACCCTAAACCCGCGGGTATACCCGACGGGTAATTACCCGATAGAAACCCGACGGGTTTTGGGCCGGGTATGGGACAAGATTTATAATCGGGTATGGAGTTGGGATTACCTAAACCCGTCCCAAACCCGACCCATTGCCATCCCTACTAATGGGCGAACCCGGGTACCGAAGATTGGACCAACTAAGTTTCTAAATGGACTCATTTAAACAAAAAGGTTCTGAAGTTCAACGGGATCTGTCAATAATGTGAGAAGAGCCGACGAAGCGGTTGTAATGATACCGACATTTTGATACAAGCAACAACCCGCTACCAAGACGATCATAGCTAAGCTCCAATAGCGATTTGGGAAGTTTTGAGGAATTCGCCGAAATGGAAATCGTTGAACGTTACTTCAAGTGGTGGATCGTCAAAGAAACAATCCTCGATCTTTCTATGATCTCAACCAAGATGCACCGGATGACGTGGAAGAGATACCACGCCAGATCGGAAAGAAAAAAAAAGTAAAAGACAAAGCATCATGCTCAGCTTCCACTCACATTGAAATCGGTCAACAAATGGTTGAGCAAATGAAAGAATTTAACGCGAGTTAAAGAGAGATGATGGAGTGGAAGAGAGAAAAAAAAGAGTTAAAAATTTCTGTGCTTAACATTGATCATCTATATTGACCGAAGCGAATATATATCGAGAATAAACAAAAAAACTATCAAGAAAAAATATAATATTGTTTAATGTATAGTTAAGTTTGTGTAATTTTATTTATGTTTATTTTTAATTAATATTAATTTAAAAAATTAACTAATATTCACACAAATCTCACTCACTTTGGTATACCACTTACAATGTGAGAGTGGTGTGAGCAACCCACCCAGGTGACGTGACGTTCACATGGTAGAAAAAATGTCATCACTTGAGCCTCACTCACTCGGATATACCCCATGCCCTTAAGTGATTTAACCACTTTAGCATTGGTCAAAAAACAATAAATTGCAACAGGTTAGCCGTTAGCGAACACACTCGTTTTAAGAAAACAATATATGACCATAGGCGGATCTATTAAATTATGTGGTATACCGTCACGGGTGTGATTCGTGAGGGGATTCACGACGTGAGTGGGGTCACGAACACCGCCCCCTATGGCGTGAGGGGGCTCATGGAAGAACCATTTGGGTGAGGGAAAGAGGGTGAGGTGTCAGTGTGTAATTGGGAAGAGGGTGAGATGACAGTGGCGTGAGGGGGCTCACTTGAACCAACCGTTAAGGTATACCTCATACCCTTACGGGGGAATGGGGAACGACCCCCTCTATAATTTCTTTTTAATGTTATATACGTGATAAAATCCCGATTGCCCCTCGTTAAATTTTATAATCGCCCTCCATGAACTTTCGAAACTGAACCCTAAGAAAAACCAAATTAGAAATTTATAAGTTTCCAAATATAAATAATTAATCTCAATTAAACACTAATATAGTTTATATAAAACAATAACTAAATTACAAGTTTATGATTTAAGTTTTAAGCTCAATCCCAATCCCAAATTCCAAATTCAAGTTTTAACTCTTAAGTACATTAGCCCACACCCAATACCAATTTCCAAATTCAAGTCTTAAGCCCACACCCAAATTCTAATAATCAAACAACGGTTAAAAAAAATTAGGAAGCCGACGATCGGGAAATCGGACTGAAACTGGCGAACAACGCCGACGAGTGGGAATTCCGAACAAGTGTGAGTGTGTGACGAATTCCGAACAAGTGTGACGAATTCCGAACAAGTGTGACGAATTCCAGTCGAATTCTGCGAGTCGGGTATGCCATTCCTATCTCATGATTTTGATGGTTTGTTTTAGTTTAGTTGATTAGGGACTAGGTTTTAGCGGTTTACAAAAAATTACAAGTTTATGATTGAATATTTGAATGAGATTTAGTGATTTCATTTAATTTACAGGAAATATGAGCCATCCTAATCAACGAGATGAAATAGAAGGGCATACTTAGAGGACATAATCAACGTTTGACGTACTTTTTGTTCATTATATGAAATTTAGTTTCATTATCTTTTTTTATATGACCCGACCCGATTCGATCCGAACTAGACCAAAAAAATATTTTATAGCGCTAGTCAATCGACCCTAAAAAAATTCCGACACTCATGAAAAAAATTTCTGAGCCCACCACTGTATATTACAAAAATAAATATGAAACGGATCCATGGATCCAAGTGGCTAGATATGAAAGGATTATGATTTATGAAAATGAAATGGATCAACAGGTTCAACCGGTAACCGTAGAACCCATTAACCTGAACCGGCCAGAATCAGAACGAGCTTAATATATAACCACTATACCAGTCATCTGTCTTGAACTTAAAAAAAAAAAAAAAAATCCGATCACCAATTTACATCAAGTCTGGTCCGGTTTTTAGCTCTTGACCACGTTTGGGTTAAAAAATATATATTGTCATTTGTTTTAAAATGAAATGAGAAGTTGTTTTGAATACTTGCAATTTATAAAACCCAAAAAAAACAGTATAAAATTATTAAAACTTCCTGGCAAAAGGTTATAGAATTCAAGTGGTGTGATGACACATGAGCATGAGCAGTGTTTTTTTTATCTTTTCTTTAAATATAAATAAATAAATGACAAGGAAAGATGGCAACTTGACCACCACCAACTTGTCATACTTTTGTATCTAATCAAAATTCATTACTTGCAAAATAAATAAATATAAAAATGAATTCAAGGTTTTACTGAAATAACATATCACGATTAAAAAAAATAATTATTTTTATAAATATTTATATGTTAATATTTTTACCGGATAACATCTATCTCCATAGTCATGAAATATCATGTTTCATGTATATAATTTTTTTTACATAATACTATAGATATTATGAAATGCATAAACTTAAAACTTTAAAAAAAATAAAGTAGATACAAAACATAGATACATGAAAAGTAGATACAATAATTAAAAAATAAATAAAAGACAGGTCATGTTTTTAATTATTCTCTTAATTTTTTCATAACTTTTTACCGAAAATGAGTATACTTCTTGCAATATTTTTAATTTTAGAATTTAATATTCAGCAAGTAAAAGAACTAAAAGTTAGGATGATAATAAACGAAGGGCAATGAATAAACAATGAGGTTCGATGTATTCTAGAGAAACCAAACTAAAATCAAACTTTGCTTCGTCTCTAAATAGTACATATAGTGAAATTCACGTTTAGTTCATGACGGTTGTACTAATAGTTCTTCAAATAAAACAAGACATTAATCGGTTAAAAGACAAGACAAAATCATGAAAAAAACCGAATGTATAACTTTTTTAAGGACCGTCATAAAATCCAACCTTTTATAAATAATATATTATATGTACGGGTGTAAACAAGTCAAGCCGGCTCGTGAGCTACTTGAGATCGGCTCGCTAAAAACTCGAATCGAGCCGAGCTTAAAAATAAGCTTGTTTAATAAACGAGCCCGAGCTTCACTTATCGAGGCTAAAAATAAGCTTGTTTAAAATTTATATGTAAACTATAAAATTTACATATAATTTATATGTAAAATTTAATTTTACTATAATTGTTAATAAATAATTTATTACTTGTCTAGGGACAGCTTAAAGGGGAGTGAAATAAATTAGGGTTTTAAGCCCTAACTTTTACATGGCCCTCAAATTCTAAAAAAAATTATATATATGTAATTTAGGCTTTGGAATTATTAGCAGTGAAGTTTGTTGTCTATAATTATGCACCCTTCAGACAGCGCTGCAATTGTAAATAACTTTTTAAAGTGAATTACCCAAGCTGCTGAAATAAATTTGTAAATTGAAAGTTATTTATTAACCAAACCATCTTTCCTTATAATAAAGAAAAATCGAAATGCGTGTAACAAAACTATCAGTTATAGGTTCGGTCATGAACCGAACTAAACCGACCCATTCTCAAAACTGGTCCATAAAACATCACTACAACTCACAAAGTTGCCTTTGAACCAAGACATTCAATATGCAAGGATGAGGAATGACCACAACTTATTTATTTCATACACACAACAATTATTTATGAATCTGGTAAAAGATATGAATAAAAGTGGGCAGATAGTAAAACTGTCTTAAAAATTTATAGATGTTGGGTATAACAAATCACAAACATTCAAAATGAAGATTAAATCCACAATTCTTGATGATAATTTGATGCTTTAATTATGAATAATTAAGAATATACTCAAGTTTTTGAAAACTAGATTGATGGTGACAACTAATGCATATACTTGACCACCACCATTTGTTATGATATTTGATTTTACCAAAATACCCTCTCTGCATAATAGAACCCACAGACACAGTTGAATCATCTTTCACTTTCTCAAGACATGAAGACGTGATGTTAAATGTACTTTATGCATATAAAGTTGTACTACAAGCCATGCATCATAAAAGAGACAAACCATTGATTACTAATTTACTATAACCATCATTAACAATTACAATTTCTTAATCTAATCAAAAACAGTTTTAATTACACAACCCAGAAACAAGAAAGAAACAAACAAGCAATAATTTATGCACAGACAATACCAGCATACAAATGAATGGGACCCATTTTAGTTATCACAATTATCAATCATACTGATGATCTTACATCATCATGATAAAGATAATGATAATTTCTTTTCTTGATTTTTTTTTTTGTGTAATTTTTTTCTGGGAAATTATGAAAAGATGGATCAAGAAACTATTCAAGAAACCCAGTTTTGGTCAAGACAGCATTTCTTACCCTACTCAGATCTCTGCCTTTAAGTGTTCTTCCAGCACCTTCACATACAGAAAATGAAGAAATCTGATTTCTTGCAAGCTTTTGTGCAATCCATTCATGAGGTGGCATCATGTTCCCATCATCATGATAATCATCATCATCATCACTATCCCAACTCTCTTTCCTGTTATGATGAACACCATCCCCAACATCATAACCATAATCAAGAAATGCAGATTTATGTGATGATCTCTTTGACTTTCCATAGATCTTTGACCAATCAGGAATATTGACAGGTGCTGATTGTTGTTGAGGAATCCTAGATTCAATGTCAGAATTGTTGGTACTAGGTCTAGGAATCATTCTGGCTGCTGTTGTTGTTCTTGAAGAATATCCAGAGGCTGATCCTTTTGACTTCACAGGTTTAGAATCATAATCTTTTCTTTCATTGATGACTGACCAAACATCAGTTTCTTGAAATTCTTCATTTGCAAACATGGATGACCATACACTGCTTCCTTTTCTGTACATATTCCTTCTACCCACAACCACCACCTTCATATTTCAAAACATAAAAATTATTTCAGCCAATTTACAAGGAAAAAAAAACAAGATTTTGGAGGTATGACAGCTAAAGTCACCTTTTTTCAACAGAGAAGCTTTAAAAACTCTAAATTCAGGTGGGTTTTCTGAATATGGAAGAAATTTTTGATCTTTTATGCTTCCTCCACACTAAAAATACAATCTCTGAAGTTTTGGGAAAAGGGAGTTTCAGTGGTAGAGGAGTTCTTGAAATATGCAACTTTATAGGCTTTTTAAAAAAAGAAAGCTGAGCTATCTATGAAGTCTTGATTTATTGTTCACAAATCACAAGTGCCCATGTTTTATCTACTATTTCAAATAAAATGACCCAATTTCGATAAAGACACTTAAACCGGTAAAAGTAATTGTATAATAGGGTTACTGACTATACTTAGAATTAGAAAATGATATTACACCTGGATATTTTCTATACTATGATAACTAATAAGGGGTGAGCATTGGAGCAAAAGTAAGGATGCTGCGTGTCACAACAGAATAACCTCCTGCATAAATGCGAGGGGGGGGGGGGTAAGGATGCGAACATCAAGCCCAAGTTGGCCCGACCAACCCCCCCCCCCCCCCCCGCGGGGCACCGCTCATGCGGGAGCCTTGTGCACCTGGTTTACCCTTATGATAAATACATAACTAGTCTAATAAAGACTTTTAGTTAAATAAAAAGTAAACATTTAAACAAAATATTGTTGTCTATAGTATAAATCAAGTCAAATTTCGAATAACAAAGGGTTTCAACTTATTCTTCAACACAGATGTCGATAACTTCAGTTTGGCTTCGTCATCGGACGCCTCGTGCAAATATATTAACAAAATAATAAAGGGTAAAACGTTGAACAAAGTTTCAATACCTCTGCATAATTATTTGAAGGATTTGGATATTCAACTAATGAACTTAAAGGGTAATATCTTTGTTAGGTTTTTAATAGTCCATTTGCTCCATATAAGTCCAAAGCATCTTTATTTTTTATGTTGCCTCCACAATTTTAAGTTCACAAACTTCCAAAAGAATATTTTATAACAATTCACAAATAAGTGAAAACCACAATAATACCTGCAGATATTTACACATGAAATTATGCTCTACCTTCCAATTATTGAAGCATAGAATGTAGTTTTTCTACCAATATGTTACATAAACATGCATGATTTCATGATCTGAAGTCAATAAAGCAAGAAAAATTTTATGAAAGTGAAACTTACTTTTATCGATTATATAATCAAAATACGGTTAACTTATGGGAAAATCACCTCTTAAAACATAAAAGTCATTGATACTTCTTAAAAAAAACTTATCAATTTGATCAAACTTGTTTATTAAATTACCAATTTGACCGTTACACACATTTCTATCATTCTATGGCATGGAAAACCAATCACAACTAGACATGTGACACTTAGCACAAAGCTTGGCAAGATTTGCACCCATTTGCCCAGACTAGACTTTTCACCCCAAAAGGATCGTGACACGTGCCCATCTTATGCGCTATGCGCATGACTACTAGACTTTTACGCCATATGCACAAAATTTCATAATCTTGAGACAAGTAGCCTATTTTGATCGGATGTTGTAAAGGTCAAATTGAAACTTTTAAAAAGAAGTCAATGGCTATTTGGTAAATAAGTTTGATCAAATCGCTATTCTCGTTGTTTTCCCTAAACTTATAGGTAATTATGAAATAAACTACTTTGGGGGGATAACATTGTTCTAAATTGCTTGATGGACTGCAGCCATTGTTCAATGCATTATAGGCCATACATAAACAGATGCAAAAATTTTCAAAATCATATCATTTTTTGATTTGATGCATTGTAGCCGCCGTTCGATGTAATTGACCAGACAAAAACAGTAACAAATATCTTTAAAACCAATCAGCTCTTTACCGCTTTTTAAACAAATTTCAACCGTTGAAGATTACTTTTGAAAAAATAAAGAGTGATAATATAAAAAAAAGAAAAAATGGAGGCGTTTTAGACTTTACCAAGTCCATGCTCCTAATTACAGTTGGCGGCAAACTACAGGGTGGCCCCTAAAAATTAATAAAGTGAACACTAACACGTGTATTAAGTTTATTCAAATGATGATCTAATATGAGAAGGTCCCTCAACACCTAATAAAATAAACACCTATATATTATATTAATAAAAGTTTATAAAAGCACCAATGCTATATGCACGTATGATCTATTCAATTATTTGTTTAATTTACTAAAGTAGCCTCCTTTTGAGTTGGGTGTTCTTTAGAAAAACCTTTTCAAAGCCAGCAGATCTATTTACTGTATCAAAATGTAAAAACAAGGTTTTTTGTTGCAAAAAATAATCTTTATTTTGTAAAAGTCCCAAAAAGAGCACAGCAGTATGCAAGAATGAGCAATCATAGACAACTATAGAGATAGAGATGTTAAAAAAAAGCCTCTTTGCATTTTTCAACAAAACCGGTCTGTCATTGAATCAAGTTTTGGCATGCATTCATGAATCTTCCCGGTATCCGCACGTGTGTAATATTTATTTATGTTTTCTTTTTTTGGTTGCATAAAATTGGATGATTTAGGTGAGACTAATAGTCTTTTTAATAGGCCACTTGTTCCATATAAGTCCAATGAAAGCGTACTTTTTAATTCTAGCTTTACTATGATCTACACCTAAAACATTGTTTTCACATTTAGCCCCAATATTTGGGAGATTTGCAAATCCTAAGGAACCTATGAAACATTCTCTAGGAAATAAAGCCAAAGGGATGATGGTGGATTCAGGAGCATAACTAACACAGTTTGTATAGGTTCTAAACTAGTGCTGGTTTATAGAATATATAGGTTCTAAACTAGTACTGATTTATAGAATATATTCTTTATATAACTGAATAAACAGAAATACCTTTTTTTTATCAAAACTGTACCCTTTCTGGAAGCAAGTTTCTGTTCAATTATGCACTGGAGAAAAAAAAATTCACAAACCAATCAGTTCTTTCTGGTTAATTTAAACAATTTTCAAGATTATTTACAGAAAAAGGAGGTTAATTTGGTACGTACTTTGATTATGCTCCAAAGTCCAGCTGGCAGTTGCCTTCAAAATGAAGTGGGCCCCACAACTTTCTGAACTTAGTTTCAGTAGGTGCCATAAGTTGATTCAAACACGAATCTTATACAAGAACTCAAGAAGGTTCCTTAATGCCCATATTTTATAGGTTATAGTAAAAGCAGATCATATGCTCTGTAGCATCACATGCTTAATATGACCAAATTTCATAATAATAATAATATAATATAATATAATATAATATCAAGAATACAGTGATACATGATGCAGCAACTGTTGATAAAATTCACTTCAAATTCCAAATCATCAAAACCCTTCTAATGAGCTTAAAAAAAGTTACAAGCATAAGTCCAAATAATTTCACAATTTATAAGGTACACGTGACTCAAAAATTTAACCATACAACTTAACATGAACATAGTGCTAGAATACAGTAGCAAGTTATACACAATTTTATAAAACTATAACAACCTTCAACTATCAATATCTACTAACTGTGCACATTTTTGCTCATTTGTGCTGCAAGCACAATTGACTTTATATTAGTGCTTGTTGTCAACCACTCTCGCACATCATGTCGTTGTCTAGCATTTTTGGCCCGTTTTGGCGCCATGGCATCTCTTTCAACAAATGCAAGTCTAAATCCTTCAGCAATTGGCATCTCGATTGAGCTCAAAACGGGTTGAGTTGTCCTAACCCTAGGTTCTGGAACTACCCAAGTTTTTGGGCCCATGTCTTTTACAACAACAGTCATCCAACGGTACACAAGGTAATGCATTTTTAGGAATATCCATCACTTTGTAGCCAAACAGTGATGGTTTCAGATTCACTATATAAGGGGGGATTTCATTGATAGACTCTCCAATGAGTCTATCAATTTTTGGCTGCAAGAACAACTCTTGAATCGTTTGGAACAAAAGAATAATCATAAAGGGAGAATTGAAAAGGTCACATACGATCAAAGGTAAAGGCACATGGCATCGTCGAATCATCTTTCCCTTGACATAATGTTAAATGTACTTTATGCATATAAAGTTGTACTACAATCCATGCATCATAAACCATTGATTACAATCTCTTAACCCAAACAATAACCCATTTAATTACACAACCCAGAAACAAGAAAGAAACAAACAAGCAATAATTTATGCACAGGCAATACCACCATACAAATAAATGGGCCCATTTTAATTATCACAAATATCAAGCATACTGATGATCTTACATCATCATGATAATGACAATAATAACGTCTTGTCTTGATTTTTTATGTGCACTTTTTCTTTTCCTGGGAAATTGTGATATAGATCAAGAAACTATTCAAGAAACCCAGTTTTGGTCAAGACTGCATTTCTTACCCTACTCAGATCTCTGCCGTTAAGTGTTCTTCCAGCACCTTCACATACAGAAAATGAAGAAATCTGATTTCTTGCAAGCTTTTGTGCAATCCATTCATGAGGTGGCATCATGTTCCCATGATCATCATCATCATAACTATCCCAACTCTCTTCCTGTTATGATGAACACCATCACCAACATCATAATTGTAATCAAGAAATGAAGATTTCTGTGATGATCTCTTTGACTTCCCATAGATCTTTGACCAATCAGGAATATTGACAGGTGCTGATTGTTGTTGAAGAATCCTAGATTCAATGTCAGAATTGTTGGTACGAGGTCTAGGAATCATTCTGGCTGCAGTTGGATGAGAATTTGTTCTTGAAGAATATCCAGAGGTTGACCCTTTTGACCTCACAGAGTTAGAATCATAATCTTTTCTTTCATTGATGACTGACCAAACATCAGTTTCTTGAAATTCTGTGAGTTTTACTCCTAATGTGGTTCATATGTGAAAGTTCGGGGGTGAAAATCGTAAAGAGTCTAAAGATAGATTTATTTCATTTAGTATGTTTATTGTTTTTATGATTTAGTTTCTATTTAAGGTATTGAGTGTTTTTTTTTAGCAATGAATGGGCTGTCATTCCAGCTGTGATTGGGCTGTGATTTCTTAGTAATTTAGGTTAGGATTAGTATAAAAGAGGGTCATTGTTAAAGTTTAAAAGTGTGGTTTTGATTTAATAAAAATTAAAAGTCGTGGGTGTGTTTTCCCACAAAAATCGCTGCTGTCTTTTGAGTAATTTCGATCCAATTGTCCAACAATTGGTATCAGAGCGAGGTTTTGAGAGTCGACTTTCAAAGCGTGGAGCAGCCAAGGGCTGCCATAGCAGATAACAGCAGATGGGTTGTTGTTGAGGGCTGCTGATTGGATGTTTGAAAAAAAGGAAAAAGGGTCAGCAATTTTTTTCTTTGGGCTGCAAAGGGCATTGATCGATTGAGGCTGCTGGTCGACTGCAAAAGGGTTGTTGGTCGACTGTGAAAAGCTGCTGGTCGATTGTGAAGGGATGTGACCGATTGAAGGCTGCTGAAATCCGGTCTGTGATAGATCGAATTGTGAAGGCTGTTGCGAGGTTTCAATCAGAGGGTTGTAAGAGCTACCAGAAGGTCTGTGCGCCGCGAGATACGGCTGGAGCAGATTGATTGTGTGACTCAATCAAAGCTGATTGGAGTTGTGCGAGTCAACCCCTGAAGACGAAGACCTGAGCGACTCAGGTTCTGATCGTGGGAAGCGATCAAGAGCAGTGATTTCTGTGAGAGACGAATCTGCATAGTGAAGGGCAAACCTGTGCGAGACAGGGTTATCGACTGTGTGACACGCGAAAGAATCTGTGTGAAACAGAGGTTTAGTGGGTTCTGTGCGAGGCAGAACAGAAGCTGTGTGAGGCAGAATGGATTTTGTGTGAGACAGAACAGAAGGCGATTCCTGTGTGAGGCAGTGATCGGCAGTGAAGAGGACCTGAGTGATTCGGTTATTGACAAAGAATGTGCAGAAGGGAGAAAGCAAGTGATTTGCTTGGAGGGCTATGTGAGACGCAAGGCAAAGAGAGATTTTAGTTGTTGTTCAAGTGTTTTTGGTGTAAAGAGTTTGGTCATTTTGCGGGGGAATGTCCAAAAGCCAAAGCATGAGGAGGCCAACTTGGTTCATGAGGATATTGGACCACCTCTACTTTAGAAAAGGAGAAAGTCCACATTAGGATTAATGGGGTGATTGTGAGTTTTAATCCTAATGTGGTTCATATGTGAAAGTTCGGGGGTGAAAATCGTAAAGAGTCTAAAGATAGATTTATTTCATTTAGTATTTTTATTGTTTTTATGATTTAGTTTCTATTTAAGATATTGAGTGTTTTTTTTTTGCAATGAATGGGCTGTCATTCCAGCTGTAATTGGGCTGTGATTTCTTAGTAATTTAGGTTAGGATTAGTATAAAAGAGGGTCATTGTTAAAGTTTAAAAGTGTGGTTTTGATTTAATAAAAATTAAGAGTCGTGAGTGTGTTTTCCCACAAAAATCGCTACTGTCTTTTGAGTAATTTCGATCCAATTGTCCAACAAATTCTTCATTTCCAAACATGGATGACCATACACTGCTTCCTTTTCTGTACATATTCCTTCTACCCACAACCACTTTAATATTTTACAAACATAAAGATATATTCAGCCAATTTACAAAAAAAAAACAAGATTTTGGAGGTATAACAGTTAAAGTTTCACCTTTTCTAACAGAGAAGCTTTAGAAACTATAAATTCAGGTGGGTTTTCTGAAATATGGAAGATATTTATGATCTTTTATGCTTCCTCCACACTAAAAATACAATCTTTGAAGTTCTAAAGAAAGGGGTTTCAGTGGTAGAGGAGTTCTTGAAATGTGTAACTTTATAGGCTTTTCAAAAAAAGGAAAATGAGCTATCTATGAAATCTTGATTTATTGTTCACAAATCACAAGTGCCCATGTTCTTTCTACTATTTCAATAAAATGACCCGACTTCGATAGAGACTTCTTTTTAAAAGAGAAAATAAAGATTTACAGAAAAATTGTGGTCTATTTGTTGGGAATAAATACACACACACACAATGCAGAAAATAAAGAACACAATATTTAACGTGGTTCGGTCCAATCTAACCTACGTTCACGGGAGCAACTAGGGTTTGTATTATTGAGTGATAAAGATTACAAGTACAAGAGATTAATATATATAGGAAACAGAAACTGAGAGCTAGGGCCGGCCGGACTCCACTGCTCTTTCTCTTCTATTCGGCTGAGCCCACAATGGGCCGAAGCCTACAACCCAACAATCTCCCACTTGGAGGCTTCGAACACTTTCAACTGCGCTCCACTTGTACTTCTGTAAACATCATCTGATCTTTTTGCTCCTCCTAGTTGCTACCACCTTCTCAACATTATTCCTGAAGGCCAGCTGAAATTACACAGAACTTCAGCTTATCCAGTGTCACAGACTTGGTAAACATGTCTGCTGGATTCTTCGCACCCGAGATATTCTTCAAGTTTATTGTACCATCACAAATCAGCCCTATGACAAAATGATACCTCATCCCAATGTGCTTTGTTTTTCCATGATAGACTGGATTCTTAGCAAGCTTGACTGCACTTTCGTTATCATAGTATAACGAGTAATCAGTCTGTGTTTGACCCAATTCTGCAAGAAAAGTCTTCAACCAAACTAGCTCTTTACTGGCTTCAGCAACTGCCATGTACTCAGCTTCTGTTGTTGATAGTGCAACACTTTTCTGTAGCCTGGACATCCAACTCACTGCTGTTCCTCCCACTGTGAAAACATACCCAGTTGTGCTTTTGAATGTCTCTTTACAGCCACCCAAGTCAGCATCTGTATAACCATTCAAAACTGCATCCTTTCTTTTGGAACATAAGCCCATCTTTGATGTACCCTTAAAATACCTGAGCAGCCATTTGACTGCTCCCCAGTGCTCTCTCCCCGGATTAGACATAAACCGACTGATAACTCCAACGGCATGTGCTATGTCTGGTCGCGTGCATACCATTGCATACATGAGGCTACCAATAGCGGATGCATAAGGAACTTTAGCCATGTCCTCTTTATCTTCATCTGATCTAGGAGACTGATCCTTGGTAAGTTTGAAGTGACTCCCAAGAGGTGTGCTTCTAGGTTTCGTGTTTTCACCATTTATGTCAAATCTCTCCAACACTTTCCCTATGTATTTTTCCTGAGACAGTGTTAGAGAGCCATCTTCCTTGTTTCTGGCATGGTTCATTCCGAGTATCTGCTTAGCGGGACCCAAATCCTTCATCTCGAATTCTTTGGACATTTGCTTCTTCAGCTTACTGATTTCATTCATGTCAGATCCTGCAATAAGCATATCATCCACATAGAGAAGAAGGATGATATAAGAGTTACTGAATTTCTTCAGATAACAGCAGTGGTCCATCTCACATTTCTTGTACCCTGTTCTTTCCATGAAGTTATCAAACTTCAGGTACCACTGTCTGAGTGCTTGCTTCAGTCCATACAAGCTCTTCTTCAACTTACAGACCCAATTTTCTTTACCCGTAACCTGAAACCCTTCAGGTTGTGCCATGTAAATTTCTTCATCAAGATCACCATGTAGAAATGCTGTCTTAACATCTAGCTGCTCTAGATGTAAGCCCTCTGCTGCTACAATGCTCAGAACTAATCTGATGGTTGTCATTTTCACCACTGGAGAGAACACTTCATTGTAATCGATTCCCTCTTTCTGTTGAAAGCCCTTGACCACTAACCGGGCTTTATACCGTTTAGTTCCATCATGCTCATCCTTGATTCTGAAGACCCATTTGTTCTGTAAGACCTTTCTGTTTAGCGGAAGCTTTGTTAATACCCATGTCTTGTTTTTATTCAAGGACCCCATTTCTTCTTTCATAGCATGCTCCCACTGGAGCGAGTCTTTAACTTTGACTGCCTCAGAATAGCACTCCGGTTCACCATTTTCAGTCAACAGTAAGTAATTTACTGACGGGCTGTATCTCTCTGGTGGCTTGGTAGTTCTGGTGGATCTCCTGACCCACTGTGAACTGGAAGACTGTACTAGAGACGGTGATTCTTCTTCATCCTCTTAACTGACTATATCATCTTGATTATCTTCAGAGCTTTCACTATAAGTTGAATCATTTTGGATATCTGTCTCGGTACTCCCACTGCTTTGAATACCCCCTGAACCTCTGTTTCTGATAGCCTCATCATCAAAGTCAACATGTTCTTTATGAACTTTTGAGGTTTCAATATTTCTATCTTTATATAGCTCGTTCTCGTTGAAAGTGGCATGTTTGCTTCTGACTACCTTTCTGCTTTCAAAATCCCAAAGCCTGTAGCACATTTGTTCTGACCCATAACCAATAAATGTATACTTCTTGGCCTTTGCGTCTAACTTGTCACCATCTTTCATCAAATCATAAGCACTGCACCCAAAGACCTTTAGGTGCTTGTAACTGACAGCTTTGCCTCTCCATTCTTCTTCAGGTATTTTGAATCCCAATGGTACCGACAGTCCACGATTGATAAGATAAGCTGCAGTGTTAACTGCATCTGCCCAGAACGTCTTAGGGAGCCCAGCATTTAACCTCATACTTCTGGCCCTCTCATTAAGAGTTCTATTCATTATTTCTGCAACTCCATTTTGCTGAGGAGTGCCAGGAACTGTCTTGATCATCTGGATTCCGTGTTCAGCACAGTACTCGAGAAACTCTGTGCTAATGTATTCACCTCCATTGTCGGACTTCAAGCATTTTACCTTCAAATCAGTTTCATTTTCAACAGCGATTTTCCATTTTTTAAAAGTATTAAAGACATCAAATTTATTTTTAAGAAAGTAAACTCATACCTTTCGAGTTGAGTCATCGATGAATGTCACGTAGTAATGCGAGCCTCCTAGAGAAGAAACTGGTGTTGGTCCGTAGACATCTGTATGAACAAGTTCCAGTTTATGAGCTTTTGGCGTTTTCCCTGTCTTCACAAAGGAGACCTTCTTCTTCTTTCCAAGAACACATGGCTCACAGAATTCTAACTCTACCTTCTTCAATTCTGGGAGTTTACCATTTACTACGAGCATCTTCATTCCTTTTTCACTCATGTGACCCAATCGTTGGTGCCATAGAATAGATGAGCTGGGTCCGCTGGTTACTGCATTTATACCATCATTCGTCACTTCGACCATATACAAAGTGCCTTTCTTTTTACCCTTTGCGATTACCAAATTCCCCTTGATAACCTTCCATTGCCCACTACCGAACGTGACGTCATAGCCCTGATCGTCCAACTGCCCGATAGAAATCAACATCTTCTTAAGACTAGGAATAACCCGAACATTTTTCAAGGTCCAAATAGTACCCATTGGTGTCTTCAAATCAATGTCCCCCATACCTGTGATATCAAGAGTATCATCATTAGCCAAACGAACTTTACCAAGTTTACCTGTTTGTAGATTCTTCATCTTCCTCGTGCTAGAAGTAGCATGGAATGATGCCCCGGAGTCCATGATCCATGGCTCGGTTGAGTTCTCAACGCAACAAATGAGGGCATCATCTGAATCATCTGTGGCTGCATTTACCTCTCTTCTTTCTTTTTCCACTGATGGTTTTGGGCATTGATTTCTGAAGTGCCCGGTCTCCTTGCAATTCCAGCAAGTGATGTCTTTCCTTTGTTTTGACGGCCCCCTAGATTTACTTCAACCCCATTTTCTTGATTTTGATCTGCCCCTGTTGTTACCCTTCTCATTATTTCTACCTCTCCCTTCAGTGCTTAGCAAAGCACTCGATGATTCCCCAGAACTTCGTCTTCTAATGTCCTCTCCTAGGATAATGTCACGAATGCCCTCGAACGTGAGTTTAGAGGTTCCAGATGAACCACTAATGGCAGTGACTGTACCTGACCAACTTTCAGGTAACGAAGATAATAGAAGTAATGCTTGGACTTCATCTTCAAATTTAATATCAACAGATAACAAACGGGATATGATAGTATTAAATTCATTAATATGAGCTGTAACAGACGCACCTTCTTTCATCTTGGTGTTAACCAATTGCCTGATTAGGAATACCTTATTAGATGCAGAAGGCTTTTCATACATATTGGACAAGGCTTTCATCAACCCACTTGCTGTGGTTTCTTTCAGGATGTTAAACGCCACACTCTTAGATAGTGTGAACCTGATAACAGCTAAAGCCTTTCTGTCCATTGCGGCCCACTCATCATCCTTCATCTTTTCTGGTTTAGGACCTGTCAGAACCATGTCAAGATCCTTCTGACATAGCAAGTCCTCAACTTGCATTTTCCACCATCCAAAGTCCTATCCCTCAAACTTCTCAATCCTCTGTTTACCGTCTTCTGCCATAACTTCAAATAAAAAACAATACTTGTCCAAAAAAGAACCGGTTAACTCGAAAAATCAGTTTACCAAACTTAGCAACGGCGGCTGCCTGAACTTAACCTAATCTATTGAAAAACTGATGACGATTTCGAGTATACCTGGCAATCGGAGAGACTGCTATTAGACGGTGGCGGAAAACACTGTTCACCGAAAACACTGTTCACGGTACTGTTCCCCGGAAAACACTGTTCACGGGGGCGGGACTGTTCACGGCGGCTAGGTTTGACAGTTCGTGTGATCTGATCAAGAGCCAAAGCTCTGATACCAGTTGTTGGGAATAAATTCACACACACACACAATGCAGAAAATAAAGAACACAATATTTAACGTGGTTCGGTCTAATCTGACCTACGTCCACGGGAGCAACTAGGGTTTGTATTATTGAGTGATAAAGATTACAAGTACAAGAGATTAATATATATAGGAAACAGAAACTGAGAGCTAGGGCCGGCTGGACTCCACTGCTCTTTCTCTTCTATTCGGCTGGGCCCACAATGGGCCGAAGCCTACAACCCAACACTATTGTATATAAAACAGGTGAAATTTTGAATAAAAAAAAGGTTTCATCTTAGTTTTCTTCAAACAGATGTCGAAAAGTACAGTTTGGCTTCCTCCTCGGACGCCTGGTGCAGAATATATTAGCAAAATAACAAAGAGTACAAAGTTAAGCAAATATTCAATACCCCTGCATACCTATTTATAGGATTTGAATATTCAATTAATGGACTTAAAGGGTAATATCTTTGTTAGGTTTTTAATAGTCCACTTGTTTCATATAGTCCAATGCATCTTTATTTTTTATGTTGCCTCAATAATTTTATGTTCACAAACTTCTAAAAAATATTTTATCACAAATAAGCTAAAACCGCAGTAATAGCTACAGATATTTACACATGAGATTATGCTCTATGTTTCAATTATTAAAGCATAGAATGCAGTTTTTCTACCCGTATGTTGCATAAACATGAATGATATCATGATCTAAAGTCAAGAAAGCAAGAAAAATGATGGGTTTATGAAAGTGAACCTTCTTTCATCGATTATGTGATCAAAATACTGTTGAACTTATGAGAAAATCACTAGAATAGCGACTTTGACAAAATATGTTAACAAAATAGCCATTAAATTTTTTTTTATGTTTATCAATGTGACCAAACTTGTTTACTAAAATAGCCTTGGACTTTCTTTTTTAAATTATCAATTTGACAGTTACACATGGAAAACCAGTTACAACTGGACATGCGGCACTTAATGCAAAACTTGGCAAGATTTGCGCCCATTGGTGCAGAAAAAGGTTTTGCACCAATTAGACTTGCCGCTCAAAAGGATCTTGACATGTGTCCATCTTTTGAGACACATGGCCTATTTTGATTGATCATTTGTAGCGGTCAAATTGAATTTTCTATTTTAAAAAGTAAATGGCTATTTGGGAAAACAAGTTTAGACAAAAGGATCTTCTCGTAATCTTCCCTAAACTTATCTATAACTATGAAACAGACATGAAGAACATTGAGTAACCTTTTTCTGGTAATCCTTCTAAATCAGTTGATGGATTGCAGCCACTATTCAATGCATTAGTCCATAGATAAACAGTTGCAAAAAAAATTCAAAATCATATAATTTTATGATTTGATGCACTGCAACCACCATTCGATGTAATTGGCCACACAAAAACAGTAACAATTATCTTTAATATCAATCAGCACTTTGCTGCTTTTTAAACAAATTTCAATCGTTGAAGATTATTTTTGAAAAAAAAGAAGAGTGGTGATAATATTAAGAAAAAGAATAGAAAAAGGAGGCGTTTTAGACTTTACCATGTCAATGCTCCTAATTACAGTTGACGGCAAAGTACAGGGTAGGTCCCAAACATTCATAAAGTGAGCACCAACACATGTATTAAGTTTATTCAAATGATGATCTAATATGAGAAGGGTCCCGTAACAAATATATATTATATAAAGAAAAGTTCATAAAACTAATAAAAGCAGTCAATCCTATATGCACGTATGAATTATTTGTTTAATTTACTAAAGTAGCCTCCTTTTGAGTTGTGTTTTTTGGAAAAAAAAAACCTTTTCAATGCCAGCAAATCTATTTATTGTATCAAAATGTAAAACATGGTTTTTTATTGCAAAAATAATCATTATTCTTGTAAAAATCCCAAAAAGTATACAATAGTTTGCAAGAATGAGCAGTTGTAGACAACTATAGATATACAGATGTTTAAAACTAAAAAAGATCATCCTTGCATCTTTCAACAAAATGCTCATTGTTGAATCAAGTTTTGACATGCATTCAAAGAATCTTTCCAAGACCCGCACGTGTGTAATATTTATTTATGTTCTCTTCTTTTGATTACATAAAACTGGATGCTTTAGGTGACACTAATAGTCTTTTTAATAGGCCACTTGTTGCAAAAAGTCCAATGAAAGTGTACTTTTTAATTTTAGTTTTACTACGATCTTCACCTAAAACTTAGTTTTCATCTTAAGCCCCAATATTTAAGAGATTTGCAAATCCTAAGGAACCTATGAAACATTCTCTATAAAATAAAGCCAAAGGGATATTGGTGGATTCACGAACATAAATAATTTAATTTGTTTAGGTTCTAAACTAGTAATGGTTTATAGAATAAATTGTTCATATAACTGAATAAACAGAAATACCTTTTTTTATCAAAACTGTGTCATTCCCAGATGCGCGTTTCTGTCCATTATGCACTTGCAGCCCTCATTCAATGCACTAGAGGAAAAATCTCCACACACCAATCAGTTCTTAATTTAAACAATTTTCAAGATTATTTTGGGAAAAAGGTTAATTTGGTACTTACTTTGGTCATCCTCCAAAGTCCAGCTGGCAGTTGCCTTCAAACATGAAGCGAGCCTCACAACTTTCTGAACGTACTTTCAACAGATGCCATAAGTTGATTCAAACACAAATGTTATACAAGAACTCAAGAAGGTTCTTTAAAGCACATATTTTATAGAGGTCATAATAAAAAGCAGCCCATATGCGCTGTAACATAGTATGCTTAATAGACCAAATTTCATAATAATATAATATCAAGAAAACAGTGATACAAAATGCAGTAACTATCGATAAATTCATTTTAAATTCCAAATTATCAAAACTGCTCTAATGAGTTAAAAAAAGGGTACAAGCATAAGTCCAAAGGATTCCACATTTTATATGGTACACACGACTCATAAAAATAGCAATACAATGTAACATGAACATAGTGTAGCAAGTTATACACTCAATTTTATAAAACTATAACAACCTCATGCTATCAATACCTACTAACTATGTAGATTTTTGCTCATTTGTGCTGCAAGCAAAACTGACTTTGCACTAGTACTTGTTGTCAACCACTCTCTCACAGCCCGTCGCTGTCGTTGTCTAGCATTTTTGGCCCGTTTTGGAGCCATTCTCGCATCCCTTTCAACAAATGCAAGTCTAAATCTTTCAGCAATTGGCAGCTCGATTGAGCTCAAAACAGGTTGTGTTGTCCTAACCCTAGTTCCTGGAACTACCCAAGTTTTTGGGTCAATGTCTTCTAACACAAAGTCATCCAAAGGAACACCAGGTAATGCACTTTTAGGAATATCAATCCCTTTGTGGCCAAACAGTGATGGTTTTGGATTCACTATAATACGGGGGCATCCCATTGATAGACTCTCCAATGAATCTTTATCAATTTTTGGCTGCAAGAAGAACAACTCTTGAATCATTTGGAAGAAAAGAATATTCAGAATTGGAGAACTGCACAAGCAACCGGTTACCGGTCAAAGGTAAAGTTGGGTTTAACGCAATTTTTTCCATTTTTAAAACTTTCTATTAACAATTATTGCATTGAATATGATAAAAAAACTAAATTGTTACAACAATTATCTTTTTCTTTTAATACCACGGCTTACAAGGTTATATGCATTAAAAATACACATTGGATGACTTCCAACCAATTTGACTCGTACAACTCACTTTAACATTTTTCTTTTATACGTAGTTTTTAATCATTCTACATAGAGGTGCCAAAATGTTAGGTATCACACGAACACAACACGCGCAAAACACACACTAAGCAATAAACGACACGAGAGATTTAACGTGGTTCGGTCCTATGTTGTCAAAAGCCCTTCGGGCGTGCGCCTAGGCCCTCAGGCAAGGCGAGGCACAGGAAAAGCGCCTTGCTGCAACCCAGACCCTCCGGCGACATTCGAGTGAGATTCCGGCTAGATTCCGCTCGGATTCCAGTGAGATTCCGGCCAAATCCTGAAAATTCTAGCAAAATTCTACAAATTCCGGGCAAACTGGTTTTAACAATCCAAAAATGGCCCTGCAACTAGCCTAAACTAGCCCTAAACAAGCCTAAAACATGTCTAAAACCCCAAAAATGGTATATTTGTGCTATCTCGGGCCCTCGCTTTTTAAGCGCCTTGCGCCTAGGCCCAAGGCTCACCCTTTGCGCCTTGAGTGTGCCTTGTGCCTTTGACAACTATGGTTCAGTCGGAATGACCTACGTCCACGGACTGCAACTAGGGATCTTTTTATTATTAGGCGCTCAAGAAATTACAAGTACATGACATTATATTTATAGGGACTAATCTAGGGTTACATAACTTAATCACCAAGTTAACCCATTGTGGGGCCCAGCCCAACTTGCGCAGGAGGCCATCTAGGGCCGGCTCCCTAAGCCTCCACACACGACACAAAATGGACGGGTCAGGTTGGGTTGACCTGCAAATTATACCTTCTCTGTTTTAAAAAATATATATATAAAAAATAATCAATGAATTATAATGACTAAAAAGCTAATATTATTACAATAAATATCTTTTCTTTTTAACATGTTCAACCCATTTGAACCGTCTATATCTATTTTTATCATTGTATATAGAGGTGGCAAAATGGACAAGTCAAGTTCGGTTGATATTCTTTTTCCATTTCTTAAAACTTTTTTTAAAAAGTAACCATTTTCGTTTCATCTAGTTAATTTTCAGGTTATTGTATATATAAATGGCAAACAGGCGGGTCAGGTTGGGTTGACCTGCAAACTATTCTTTTTCCGTCTTTTAAAAAGCTTTTCAAAGAATAATTTTTTCATTGAATATGATTAGAAACACACTTTGGGCGACTTTAGTTTCAACTAGTTTGATCCGTTCGACTCATTTGGTTTGTTTACCTTTTAACTAGTTTTTTTACTACACCCATTTGACCCGTTAGTGTTATAACATATCCCAAATCAACAAGGAATAGGGTTGAAAATGCCATGCGTACCCATACGAGCCAACGTAACGACTGTGCTCCATGTACAATCTCTGTGGTATCAAGTTCTTCCCATGAATCCTCTTCAACATTGTTTAATGTTGGTTTCAAGATGCTTAAAGAGCTTCGTGCAGTGTGTTCACTTCTTGGACATCCTCTGTAATATTAACCGTATTCATAGCTGTCATGAGGTATATCAAACCCGATATATTTGGTTGTTTACCATTTCTAAAATCATTATATGGGAAAAAAAATAGAAACATACCCCCATCTCAATATCTCAAGACAATGACAATGCTTCACAAGTTCTGAAACACCAAATGAAGTGATATTGCTGCAACGACTGCATAAGAAAATTGCACGAACTCAAATAGCATATAAAAAAATCAAAAGTAACTACGTATAAATAATATTCTGATTTCACCTTATGTCCATGGCTCTCACAAGATTGCAAATCTCTATCACTTTCAACAATCCAATATCAGTGACTTCTGAATCTGATAAATCAAGAACTTCCCATGAGCTGTCTGCCAATGCAATGATGACGTCGTCATTTAGCAACTTTCTTCTTCTTGCAATGGCTGTAATGGCCATCTGATAAGTTGATCATTCATTTAAAGAATTCAGACTACACCACAAAAATCCTTTTAAAGGAATATACTGAAGTACCTTGACAAGCAAGTCTTGTATCATGTCAATTTTTTGAAACAGTTAATACTTATAAAAAAAATTGACAATGCAAAACTATACATACCAACAAATAGAATAAAAAATCCAAACCTGCAATTCTATGCACAACTGAGACACCAGTAATCATAACACAACTAAAATACCTACCTTAACGTCTGGCGGGAAACTGCTTAAAACCTCTAAATCTTCAATAACATCATCAAGATGCTTGCCTATTATTCCAAGACACAAGCTTACAAGAGCAGGCGGTTTTCTCTTCACTAAAGGTGACCCTATACACCACAAAACAATTTATAAGCAAGCTGATATAATACAAATACAACCAATATACATTACAAATTTACAGTCCAACATTAATCTTCCATGTCAGGCCTATTTCTTCACAAAAGCAAACTTATGAAACCAGCGCGCCGAGGCGGGGTGTTAAAATCTGTAAAGCTCGGTTCCGACGAACCTATAAATTTTACAACAATTTCCAGCTGGTGTGTCATTTTCATCAACAAATAGCAGGGTTTCAGGATTATAATCCTAATAGAAATCCATATAGATTACAATTTATCGTGTATGCACAATCAGAAATCAGAAATCGATAGTTTTCAGATATAAACTCACAGGATGATTGCAGCGAAGGATAATAACTCTTGGCAAACTTGCTAGGGTTCTTAGAATTGCAATTCAAATCGATATTCAGAACGGATGTCTGTACGGCTTCCAAATCCTTGCCTCTATCCATCAAACAGTGAAAAATCGCCTGGTCCGAATCGGAGTTCCGGAGAGATTCCCGACGATCGGTATAAATTTGGGGAGTGATATTTTCCCTTGCTGTTTCCGGCGACCGACTTTTGCATTTATCTCTTGTGCATAACCGACCTTCAATAAATGGGGAAAATCCGAACCGCTACCTCAAATTTCAATACTTGCATAATAAACCCTTCGTTTATTGTTACTATATCATTATGTTCTATAACTAGTTTTTTTCTCTCTGCGCGACGGGATACCAGAATAAAAAAAAATTATCCACAATAATATAAATGTTAATTACACAAAATGTGTCTCGTGTAACTAATGCATAAAGTCGTAACATAGCCAAAAATATACCAAAAAGTGAATAACTATGAATCAGGTGAACTTAAAAAAGTACAAATAAACATTTTTTTTATTTTTATACAAATATAACTTAAATAAATTTATATACATAGGAATAATTTTTTTTATTTAAAATGATTAAAATGTTGTTAGGTTATTATTGTGAAGAAAAAACATTGAAGAGTGTTACTGTCAACATAAGGTTTTTGAGGGACTAAACATGTATTAATCCAAAGATGAAGGGAAGGTTCAAAAGGGGGATCGAACCCGTGACCTCCCTTAAGGAGGTGCGCGCGCTTACGATCCAAATTGGCTGGCCTTTGAGATAGAGGTGACCTGACACAAAGGCCTACACATCCATTGCCACTCGAACTAACCTACCTATAAACTTTCTTCCTATCCTTATTACCCTTCGTTGATTCTTTAATATTTTTCGATGGTAGATTGGAGAAAAATGTTTGACTTTCATTCATATGTTTTGCTTTCTTGTTGAAAGTGTGATTCTCAATTTCACTCATAATAATGAATGATACACCCTTTTTAGTGCAAACTATAAACCAAATCAATATTTTGTTTTATATATATATATATATAATTAATTATTAAATAAAGAGTAAATTACAAATATCGTCTTTTATGTTTATACTCTTTTTCAGATTGAGTCCTTTAACAAAAAAAATTATCATGTATCATCCTTTACTTTTAAATTTGTTGCAGTTTACGTCATTTGTCCTAACGGGCGTTAAATTTTTTAGTTAACTCTAGTCATGTGCTACTCACATGAGGGTAAAATAGTCTTTCCATCTTTTAAAGGACTATTTGTGTAATTAAATTGATGTTATATATATATATATATAAAAACATAAATAATGCTGAATGATCCTTCGAAAACGTGATACGACCAAAATCAAATGCACCTGACGAAACAATTAAAGCATAATCACACAAATGAACTCAAACCGTCTGCAATCAATTCATACGTTTCGTGTGAAATTGGACTACAATAACAACCCATAATCGTGCGCGACCTCCCTTTGGTACTCACTGATCACTCAAATCCACCCTAAAACACCTCTGGCTCACGATTAAACTTCGAATAACCATAGTTTGCGGTTTCTCGTCGATCTCCCTTTACACGCAACCATTTCAGGTAATTGATTCATCTAGTCACTCTGTCTTGACCTCCTGAATAAAAGCCCCAACATCTATGTTGTTAATCCTTGGTTAATCGAGTCCAATTTTGGGGCTAGGGCTCGGTTTGAACAATCGGGGAAGAAGGTGACACGGGACTAGTGGTGATGCTAGGGCGGTGGTGGTGCTCAGATCGAAGGAGGGGGTTGTGCGGTGGTCGGCTGGCCGGCTGGTGTTGGTGGTGGTGTTTGGCGGTGGTAGGCATCAGGTTTGAGAGAGAGAGGAGAGAGGGACGATATCTGTAATTTACTCTTATGTTATATATATATATATATATATATATATATATATATATATATATATATATATATATATAACATTAAGTTAATTACACAAATAGTCCTTTAAAAGATGGAAAGACTATTTTCATGTGAGTGACACATTACTAGAGTTAACTGAAAAATTTAACGCCCGTTAGGCCAAAGGACGTAAACCGCAACAAATTTAAACGTAAATGATGATACCTGATAATTTTTTTATTAAAGGACTCAATCTGAAAAAGGGTATAAACATAAAGGACAATATCTGTGATTTACTCTTAAATAAAAAAAAAACAACAAATGTGGAAGATTAGGGGTGCTCATCTGAAATTTGGTAGAAGCATAAGGACTCTTTTATAGATTTTTTTTTACATGAATGTAGCGCTGTTTAACGGCGAGCTAACCTAAACCCTAGGCCATCTGTTCTTCCCTGCCGAATTCTTGCATCCGTTTAAGGTGAGCACTAGTTGATTCTTATGAACTCGATTATTTGTTTCATTTCGGTGTCCGGAAATCATTCTTATTCGTGTTTGTACAATCTTATTCCATTGTTCCTTCATTTGATTCATCATTTTACAGCATTTTAATTTCATGAAGATGAATTAGATCTGTGAAACTCATCACAGTAATTTTGATTTTTGAATATTGCGTTTTCAAGCTAGGGTTAATATGTTTACAGAAGTTGAATATATTGATTATGTTCAAGATGCAAACTGATACGATGCTTGTAATACTTCGTATTCTGCTAGGGCTCACAATTAGGGTTTGATTTTAAGCTTGTTTTCCCCCAATTTTTTGTTTTGTTGATATGATATGATTGTTTTTCATATATTATGGTAATCTGTAATCATGTTCATGGTAGGATCTCAGGTACAGAAAGAAAGATTGTTTCTCAATGGCTCCACTTATAAACAGATTTCCTTTTGTTGCTAATCATTTGAAGAGAATGATAGATAAGTTTAATGCAAATGGTGAGAAACACGTTATTAAATCTTGGTCTCGTGCGTCTATGATTATTCCCGAAATGGTTGGCCATCGTATTGCTATTCATAACGGTAAGCGACATCGCCCGATTCAAATCAAAGATGCCATGGTAGGACACAAATTGGGAGAATTTGCACTTACACGTGCACGTAAGCCACAAAAGACGCAAAATGTGAAGAAACCTGGGAAGAAGAAGTGATCAGATTTCAAGATAACCATGGCAAGAACAAATCTTGTTCCCAGCAGATCAAGATTTATAGTTTTAAAGCTCCTCGTCATTTGTTTTCTGGTTTTGCCAGGTGATTATACTGAAACTTGTTATTGCTTTAAGTTTATCAAGTATTTTGTGGATTATTGGGTGCTGGGATTCTAAGATTATGCCCCAGCCCCAGCCCCAGCCCCAGGTTTACAATTTATTTCATAAATCACATATTTGAAAGTTCTTTGATTTTAGCATCAACCTTGTCTTCTTCCAGTTCCTGTATACATGATTCAGTTTTGTTTTTCTATTCAACTGAACTACTAGAATTCTACAAGGCAATGATTTATCATGTTTTTTAGGAGTGGCAATTCCTGACACTATCCTGTTTACTAAACAGGTCGAGTTCGGGTTGTACTAAAATTAACAGGTTGACATGTCAACTCGTTACAGATTATATATGATATAAGTTTAACCCGTCAACCTGTTTAACCCATTTACAACTTGATGACAATTCATTTGCAACCCGCTAACCTGTTTTGACCTGACAAGTGACAACCCATATAGACAAACGGGTTACACGAGTTGTGTTTGGTTACATGGTTTTAAGTTGTCCGAGGGGTAAGCTGATGTCTTTGGCATGGATAAGTATATGGGACGTATTCGGGTTCATCAATTTTAACCTACTAACCCAATATGATAGTCACCCCTAGTTTTTTTGGAGGGATTGAAGTCTTCCTGTGGCGAGTAATGATTTCAAAAGTCGTATAAAGTCGAGTTGAAATAACAAGACTATATGATACAAACGATGTTTAAATGAATATTATACAAACTTTCTTTATGATTTTAGTACTTGAATAATTATGGAAAGCTTAGCCTGTAACATCAAGACTTAAAATCTGATGGATCAGGCTCAATTCTTTGGATTATTTGACTCTAGATATGATCTGATCTTCTAGTTCTGTTACCATCTAGTTGCCATTTAAGTTCCTTGAAGCTTTGCTGCTAAAAAGACATTAGAACAGCTTCCCCGGTTGGGTCCCACTTCTCATCATCGTGCAGAATTCTTCGTAATTTATCTTCCCATCCTGTGAAAGAAACAATCAACCATTGTGACTTTTAGTCTTTTAACAAAACCGGGCAACATTCAAGATGACAATGACCACAAAGAACTCACATTATCGGTATCGACTTCTGCTATTATGTCTTTAATGGTGGCTTCATCTCCCATTCCATAGTTCTTCATTGCTGTTTCTAGCTCATCTCTTGTAATAAACCTATTTCACCCAAAAGATCACAATCATAAACACCCTTTTCGGAGTTTCGTTAATAGTATTAGGGGTGATAATCGTGTCAGGTTGATGGGTTGTAAACAGGGCAAATATATTAACCCTAACCCAAACGCACTTAAACTTATGTAACTTGAACACGAACCATTTAACCCATTTATCTAAACAGGTTGACGGATTGTAATAAATGGGTTGACAAGTCGTAAATGGTTCGGTGGGTCGAACTATTTAATTAAATGGGTTGATTGGTCAACATGTTTTATTAAATGAGTTAAATAGGTCAACGCAAACATTCCGTTTAATTAAACAGGTTAAACATGTCAAGCTGAACACGGCCCAAAACCTTATTATTGCCATGTCGTGTGAGGGATTGTCATCCCTAATTAATACCATTAAATTTGTGTACTTTATAATTTACATACCCGCTATTATCAGTATCAAAATGCTGAAACGCTTTGTACAAGTGTTCTTCTCTCTCTAACTTGTGTCGATGCATCGTTGCTGTGATAAACTCGATGTAGTCAATCGACCCGTTTCCATCAACATCAGCCTGAAACATAAAAAGAACTCTTTAAGCAAGAGGGTATCCAAAAAACAAGAATCTTGAAGCTTTAAACATTCTAAACATCTTACAGCTTCCATGAGTTGTTTGACTTCAGCTTCGGTGAGCTTTGACCCCAATCGGGCCAAACCCGTTTTAAGTTCTTCATAAGTAATGGTCCCGCTATTATCAGTGTCTATGTTTGTAAACATTGATTGCAGCCCTTGGATTTCTTCTGCTGATAAATTTTCTGCAATGACCTGGAACATAAAAATAATATGTTGATAATATTGCTCCAGTAGTGGTTAAAAATGGAACTAGGTTATGAACTGTTTTGGGTACCTTGAGAGCAAGTTTCTTGAGCTTGTTCATAGCTCGGAATTGCTTCATTCGAGACAGAACCGCGCTGTCAATTGGTTTGTCTGATGCTTCACCATCTTCTCTAATCCATGGATGCTCTATATGAACGGGTCAGTTTTGGTTATGTTTATCTCAAACAAGGTTAAATCATTTTTTTTAACTACAAACAAAACGGGTCAAATGGGTTGAAAGTCATCAAATTACGTACATGCATACAGCCTCCTAAATCACGAGGTTCAATCTTGTGATTATTATAGCTAAAATTATATAGTTTTTATTTTTTTTTATCATATTTAACTGATTATTTCTTGCATATTACATACCGAGAACTTGAGCAGAAGTTATACGCCTCTTCGGGTCCTGTGTTAGCATTCTTCTGACAAGATCTTTGGCACTCGTAGAAATAGATGGCCACGGGTCACTTTCGAAATCAATATATCCTTCTAATACGGCATCAAATATTCCTTTCTCCGTCTCTGCAATTTATCAACCATTTTCGGGCGGTGTTACAGTACATCAGAAAAAAATAACTTTATATGTAACTTTTATAACCGAAAATCGAATGATATCATATATTTTCAGATGATACACATATAAGAAAATTGACTGCCATAATTTTATACAAACAATACCTTTAATTCATTAGTTACTTGTTTATGTTACTAGGAAGTTGTGTGTTTGAATCCACAACCCTGCATATTTCCTATATTTTTTTTCTTTATTGGGTTTAATTCTCCTTATCATTATTCATATAACTTCTATAAATATATTTTGAAGGAACACAAGTTTTATAAATATTATATAAATGTTTTCTTATTTCTAAAATGCAATATAATTTAATGATTGCAATACTAATAACGATTATAATAAAATATAGAAATTAAATCTCGTAACATATAGAATTAAATAAAATCTTAATAGATAAGGAAGTGTTAACAATTTGCCAAGAAAATAAATAATATGGCCCGACTTCAATAAATCTAATTCAAAAAGATAACATGACTTGTAGGATTTTAAAGTTGCTTTATCTTTTAGCGTGAGTTGAATCGAGACATATTTATATGATTAACCTTTGCATGCATTGATCCTAAAGCTTACATTATTGAAATTTTGGTGACCCGACTTTACAAAAGAAAAAACTTTCTAGGTCCGCCACCCAACTAATTATATAAAAATGCATAAAGATCTAAAAGATGGCAAAAGAAAAGCATTGGATTACCTGCCCAAAAGGGAGGCACACCACTGAGCAAGATATACAGCATCACCCCTGCACTCCAGATGTCTATTTCCTTCCCATATTTCCGCTTTAACACTTCTGGTGCAACATAATACGCGCTGCCAACAATATCGCGGTATGATTTTCCTGCAAGCGTTTGTATGGGTCAGACAAGTTGGGTAACAGGTCTATTCTTGTACATGGCAAAACGGGCCACTTTTTGTATGGGTCATAACAGTCTGGGCCGGGTCGGGCTACTATGTCAAGACTAGTTAATTGCAGTAGATTATAATCAAGAAAAGAATATTATTACAATTACAATTACAATCACAATACCTTCTTGAATGAACACTGATAACCCGAAATCAGTAGCCTTTAGCAGGGCCTTCTCACTCTTATCAGAAAGCAAGAAATTTTCAGGCTTCAAATCGCGATGCATCACACCCATAAAGTTACAAACATGAACCACATTAACAATCGACCGACAAATCGATGCTGCAGCCAGTTCACTATAATGACCCTTTGCAATAATCCTGTCAAAAAGCTCACCTCCCTCACAAACCTCCATAACCAAATGCACAGATTGCTTATCCTCATAAGCACCTTTAAACTCAACAATATTAGCCTGCCCACTCAAATGCTGCATAATCTGAATCTCTTTTCGCATATCATCCTTATCGCTCTTCGTCACAAGTTTCTTTTTCGATATCGACTTGCAGGCATACTTTTGACCGGTTGACTTCTGTATGCAAAGATATGTGACACCAAATTGACCTCTGCCCAATTCTTTCCCCATTGCGTAATGTTGCTTCACATCTTCAAATGGTTTGCCAAGAATTGTGTCAGATTTGAATACCCTTTTCGGGCTGGGCAGTGGCCGCTGTTTTCTCTCCGGAATTTGGACTGCCGGAGCAGGGGATTTAGTGTAGATTATATTGGGTTCATTGGATCTTGTTGTGTGTGCATTAGGGTTTGTACCTCCACTCTTGCTTTTGCTGCTACACAAACCCATTTGGTGATCTCTTGATTCAAGAAACTCAATGAAAATGGTCAAAGAAGAAAGTCAAAGGTTCAAGATTGAAGAAGGGGTTGAGGGAAGGGATAATGGGAAGAACGTGGTCAGCTCATAGGGAAGGAATACTTGAAATTGTCAAGATTTAAAAAGAAGGAATCTGTGAAGAAACGCGGTTTGTTTGAGTTGAATTTGGTCAAGATTAAGTGGGAGGTAAGATATTTTGACCTTTTTAAGAGTCATCATGTTGTCCACCTCATATGGGGATGAACAAATGTGATATGTTTTGGGTCCATTGGAGGGCCTGCCAAATAGTAGGAGCTTGCATTTCTTTCGATTGCCTAACTTATGTATTTGGATTTAACATTAATGTTGTAAAATCACCAGATTCTTATATAATATTTTAGTCTTTAAAGAATTTTTAGTAATTATTTTATTCTTTAATTATTCTCACTCTTTTAAGACCAGGATTGGTTGGTCGGACCGGGGACCGTTTATACGCCTGTTAGTTGAGTACTTTTGAATCGCCTTCATTTGTGTCGGCCAGTGTGATTTCGACCGATGGTTGGACAAAATTTTTACTTTTTTTTTTCTTTTATCTTATATACTACTTTAGCCTTTATATTTTGTCTATTTCATGTTTCATGTTTTGTTAACATTGTAAACTCTAATTTAACTCAAAAGTGTAGGAATGATTTTTAATCCTTGATCAAGAAAATCAATGGTTGATATGAAAGTGGTGTCGCATCAGTAATGTTTTATGCATGAAAAAAGCATGGAGGGGTAAAATTGGAATAATCTACCATTTTTTATTTTTTTTCAAATTCTCTTTTTTTATACGACACTATTTTTCTTAATCACGCTATAAAATCGAGCGTTTTATTTTCTTTGATTTGAATATAGTATTTCTATACTTTTTTTTATAAAAAAAATCGACTTATTTAAAAAAAACACCATTGTGATATATGATATGCACGTGATAAGTATATAGATAAAATATACATAAATATATATTTGTTTGGTTGATTTCACGAGACCAGGTTTTAAATTTATAATTAAAATATAAATACTCAAATTTAAAACACACACAATACGCAAGCGTACCTATCGCAGCGTAATATAGTTATCGTTTAGCTGGGTTAATTAGTGAGTGGGTGTTGTGTGCTTGTGAAGCAGAAAAGTAAATGACAGAAAAGTAAATGACGGTAAAGTAAATAACATAAAAGTAAAAACGTGTGTGAAGTGTGTAGCAGAAATGTAAATAGCAGAATAGTAAATAGCAGGGAAGTAAATATCTCGAAAATGACCAGGTCACGAAAGTATTGCTTTAGGCTTCGAATCCGCTTGGTACGTGATAATGTTAAGTTGACTAATACAAACATGTGACCCGGGACACCGCTAGAGCATCATTCTCATAATATTTGATTCACGAATTATAATCTTTAATAATAAAACGGTAATGATTCCCGCTAGGGACAACATTACCCTCAACCCTTTGAATGCTATCTCCAGGCTGGTTTAGGACATCGAACTTAAATGCTTAATTATTAGTGTTAAATAGGTGATTATACTTTGCTCACCGGGAGACGGTGCAACAATGGGACCATGTATAAAGATGTACCGTTCCCAACATGAGTTCACCAATTCTTGGTCGCATAATAAGTTCGTATAAAGACGTACTCCCTTACTAGTTTTGACCAAGCCTTGGCTTCTCAATCTCTACTTGTATAAAGACGTACAAGTATTAAATGAAGTTTGATTAAAAAGGTTTTACGGTATTACACTTTAAAATCAAGAACACTCACAAATATAAAGACAGATTTAGACAACAATAAAAAGCCCACCAAGAGGTGGTTTTAAGAACGAATAAGTAAAGACATAAACATACCACTAGATTAATACGTCAAACATTAACATGCACCAAAATTCATCTTCACCCTAGCAATACAAAGAGTTTAGCCACGAATGGCCATACTAACTAGCGTAACGCTGAGTTTCGTAGGCTCCCCTATTGCGGAACAAGGAGGAGGAGCCTCTCTACTCTAAACTACGAAAGACTCTCTCTGGATAGTGTCTTTAGGTCTGGTGTGGTGTGTGTAACCAAGAACCCAAGCCCTCTATTTATAGGCCTCAAAATGAGCAATGCACGGGCGTGCATTGGTTTGCACGCCCGTGCAAACACCTCGGGAATCAAACAGGGTACAGAGGATAGTGTACTGGTCCTTGTGGAGCAAGATAGGCTTTGCACGGCCGTGCATGTGCATTGCCCTTTCTGCTTCCTAGTTTCGTCTTTTAGCTGCTTGTTGACTTGAGTTGACCAATTTTGACTTCTTGGGGGTCAAAGCTCGGGAATGAACTTCCAAAAGGCTTGATTTCTTGGTGTTTTTGACTTGTTTCATCTTTGTTTATCTTTAGAACATCAAATAACCTGCAATTGTAAAATATAAACGTTTTAAGTATCAGTTGCAAGGTTATTATTCATTTAGTACCATAATATAGGGATTATTATGAATACAAAACATGTATAAATGATGACACATCAATATACGTATATCATGTGTAATTATAAACATAGGTTGCGTAATTATAAACATATGTTGTGTAATAATTATATATGTTGCCTAATATTTTATATAAGTTATGTAGTTTTTTAAAATATGTTGTGTTGTTATTGTGCGTAATTCGTTATATATGGTTGCGTAATTATTTATAGTGTACGTAGTAATGAAATTTTTATGCGTGAATATGGCGCAAGCGGATTTACTCCTTGTCCCCAAGGACACGTCGCATCCCGGTGGTTGTGTACCCTTCAAGAGCCATTTGTACGATAACTCACACTCTATTTCTCTCTCTCTCACACACACACATATATATACATATATATATATATATATATATATATATATATATATATATATATATATAACTGTCATATCTCCAACTGAGTATATTCTCTTTAAATGTTTCTCTAGAAAAATTCTCAATTTCAATGTCAAAATGTTCAACTATTCTCCTTAATGTTCCCGGAGTAGATTGAAACCATGAAGCCTTCTCCTCTTCACTTATCTTTCTTGTACCTTCATCAGTAGAAGATGAATAGATTTCCTAAGAAATTTCATCAACTTTAACTTTTGATAGAGTAAGTCTCTTGGCTACACCCAACTCTTTTACTTTCTTTGTTAGGACTGCACCTTGAGCACTATACCCACTACTAGATACATCAATCTTCCTTTTCTTACTCAGTTTATTTTTGTGTTCTTGATTCAATTGCTTTGTATTGATATTAGATTGTTGATTCCGCCTTCAATCTAATAACAGATTTGATGTTCTTGATAGTATATCGACAATAACTTTTTCATGATTTCTGAATATACATTCGTGAAACGCCCCAAACCGGGTAGTCTCATAGTTGGCACAAAACATGGAAAACATAGTTCTTAAACTTTGAATCATTCAACAATCAGATAAACATGACAACGGGAGTCTTAAACGTTACAATTATCCAATACAAATTAATAACATAAATTCTTCATTGTTTAATAGTCGGGAATGTCAGTCATCATAGTTGATCAGCCCGCAAAAGTCCATGCATTACAAGCCCTCGCGGCTCCATTCAATTCATTTCTTCATTTACCTTAGATGTATGCTAAAAGTCAGATATACTGAATGAGTTCTATTTTACTTTATTAACTTAATCGTTTCATCGTTTTCATTCAAAAATAGCTTAAATAGAAAAAGAATAAAAACTTGTCTTTCAAAACGTTTTTCTTTTATTTTAAACATTCTAATTCCTAAATGGGAATCCGTTAATTCTTTAAATTTTTCAGAAATATCCGTGCTAGCTTTCTTTTCAAAACGTTCACATTCACATAACATTTATGCTAGCCGTTTTATGCATTCATTCATTCTTACATTCATTCTTATCATTGAGTGGACAAGCACTCGAATGATATCGTTGCGTCTTAACCGTTCCAAGTCCCGGAGGCTTGGAACATTGTGCATGCACGAATGCAAGACTCCTCTGTTTGCTCGTCCGAAGACAAGTCTTCCACTGTTGCTTGCACAAGACTTTCTATTCATTCTTTCGCCTCGGGGTAACATGCATAAGTAGTCACAAACACATATACATGCTACCACACAAGTAAAATACTTTAACACGTTTATAAACGATTGCATACCTTATAACTTAAGTTAATAACACATAATTGTCATAAACATTTAGTAAAAACATTAAAATTTCTTTTCATTCAAAGCATGCACTTCAAACCAAAACTTAAAAAGGGAAAATGGCAATAGAAACTCACCAATTCTGATCTTACTATTTGGTTCCTTAACTGTTTTGGCTAGGCGTGATGCTAGAAATATGTAATTAATCAACGAGTGAAAAGTATTAACAAATGACTAGTGTCGCCTAGACTAGTGTCTCCGTTAGTGTCGCCGGGAACTAACATCGTCAGACACTAGTGTCATCGGACAGTGTCACCAAGGACAGTGTCATCAGATCAGTGTTGCCAGAACTTTCGTTTTGGACTTAGTGTCGTTAAAATTAGTGGTGTTACTTTTAGTGTCGTTTATGTGCATGGCGACCCTAACAGTGTCGCCAAAATAGAATGACATGTGTCCTAATCATTGGAATACTTGGGAACGACGCCACACTTTAGTGTCGCCACACGTCAGTGTCGTCATCTTCTTCAAGTGGCCACGATTAGTGTCGTCACATGAATTAGTGTAGCCCCTTGAAGATCCTCATTTCCAGGCCCGTTTTCAACCTAAGTTTTCAACTTTTTACGTTCAAATCGTTTGTTTAACTCCCATGAAGCTAGATTTGGGCTTATTTCATCATTTAACACGTAAAAGTCCATGCTTTGAGTTCAAAACCCTAGTTTTACCCCAAAACCCATTTTAACTGAAAAATCAGAGGTTTTAGGTTCGATTCTTACCTCAATGCAGTGGTTCTCCGTGGATTCTTCTTCTTCAACGGTGGAGAAACAGATTGGTGCAACTTGGAAGCAAAATGGAGAGATTCTTAGAGCTTTCTCACTCTAGACTATCTCTTTCTCTCTTTACGAATTTGTGTTTATGAAGTGCAATGAAGGCTGGAGTAGGGTTTGGAACATGATGTAATAGAGTTGTAGAGTCTACATGGGCCAAGCCCATGACCTTAGGCCCACCTTTCTCATCCTTCGTTTCCTAATTAGCCCATTAGAGAGTGTCGGTTTTTGCGGGTGTTACACTTTCGCGAAGTGCTTTTTTATCTACGTTTCTGTATAATTGTTTTCAAAACCAAGCCGAGTCATATATAATATATTTTTATTTTTTTTATTTTTAAATACAATTTTGTTCTCCTTTTATAACTTATGATATATAATGTTTTATGAAATTCCGAACTTACCGTTGTGACGTCCTTATTTATATCCATGTGTAATTATATATTCGATGTTTTAGTTACACGAATGTGCCTTATGTGTAATTAAACTTAATACTTACCATAAACTTCCGCCAGCCACATGCTAGTCAATGCAACGGGATTTCCATAAACCTTTGAAACCGATTGTATCGTTGAAGTTAAAACAAGTCGATTGGTTTGGTTGGTATGAAATATATACGGTTCGGTTCATGGTTCGTTTTTGACAAGTTACGGTTTGAAACTTGGAACCAACCGTCAACCGTGTAAGCCGAATTGTCCATTTAACATTTATTATTTATTTTTTTTCATTTTAAAAATATGAAGATATATATTTATTATATTTTTGAACTATCCTTTATCATTATAAAAAAACAATACCAAATTATGTTTTTGAAAGAAATAAAAAATAGTTCAAATAAGTCATCATTTTCACAATTTATTTGATTATTTTTTTTTATTATTATGATTCGATTTTTCTGTTCACGTTAATAAAAAGTTGTATTTATTTTGATCTAATACATACAACTAGTAAATTTAACGAAGAATTGTTAAAGAAAATAACATTTTTCAGCAACATTTGTCGACCAAAATAGAATAATAATTTAAGTGGATTATTATAAGCCCAACTCTCTTGAGCCCAATATTTTATATAAATCCATTTCTGAGCCCATAATTTGAAAAAAAGAAAAACGTACATTGTAAAAATTTGGAACAAAATATTATCGCTTGAAACCGATTCAGCTAGAATAGAACAATCGCGGGTAGGTGAAAATCCATTTTACTACTAGTAAGATTTAACCCGCGATCCGCCACGAGAAAAACGTATATTATAAAAAAAAAAGTACGTAAATGCTTGTCAGTATATTCACGGGTCGATTTTAAATAAAAAAAACATATTTTTTATATTACAAAAAACACATCCCAAGGGTATGTGCGAAAGTGTTTAGAAACACGAATGCTTATAAAAAAAAACTAAAAAAACGGAATTGTAAGAAGAAATAAAAAAAACTAAAAAAAATCTACACGTCACGACTGTAGATTAAGAGAATCGATTAACTTAAAAACAAAATGCAAATTTAGCGTTCTTCAAAAAATCATATTTGAAAAACTATAGCCCAAAACTCAAATTAGTAAGAAGATTTAAAAAAACTTAAAAAAAAAATAATTAAAGTTGACGTCAGCGGTTGAACTGACGGGGGAGGAGGGGCTTGGATTCAAATGTGCATCTAGTGGGCGAGGAACCAAGGCGCGAACTAGCCGGGCTCCTGCCCAATCTCATTTACATGTCGCATCACCCAATATATATATATATATATATATATATATATATATATATATATATATATATATATATATATATATATATATATATATGGGGAAGGATCATAAGAAAACTCATTGTTCATGAGAAAACAAAAAAACTAGTTATTAAAGGCTAAAAAAATCATAACTCAAAATATAAATCAAAAACTAAAAAACTGGTTCGGATACCTTGTTCCCCACGTCGTGCTCGTTCAAAAAAAAACCCATAATACTGCATATGTGTAGTCGGGTTAGTTTTTGGGTTTAGTTTAACTTTTAGGTTTGGTTTTGGAGGGGGGTGGGTGGGAGGGTGGGTGGAGGTTTTAGGTTTTGGGAGGTGGGTGGGGGGTTTAGGTTTTTGGGGGTGGGTGGGATGGGGTTAGGTTTTTGGGTGGGAGTGGGGTGGGGGTTTAGGTTTTTGGGTGTACTACACATATGTAGTTCCTTTAATAAGAAGTTTTTTGGTTTTCTTAATTAAATGAGTTTTCTAATGAAGTCACCCCTATATATATATATATAACATTGAAATAAAAAATAATCAGAACTTGTCACGTGGTAGGCCAATATCGAATGTAGTTACTTTTCATCCCCATATTGTTTTAATATATACTTAATAAAAGGGATCTACAATGGCTCTGAGAATTCCTTGTTTAAAAGGTCTCGAGAAGAAATTGTTCTAGTATTTTTTTCTTTATAAGAGTATGGGGTATACTCTTACTTGGAAGAGCCAAGTGAGATTACCTTTTCTGTCACATGAGCGCCAAATCAACGTGATAAGTTTCTCACCTGGTAAGGGAAATACCATATATTTGACTATGTGGGACCCACCCAACACCCACATCCACAATGGGAGACCCACCCAACACCCACAAATTTTCCCCTTTCTCCCGTGAAGCCACTCAAGCGGACTCCCTCAGCACCCCCCCCATGCCATAAGGGACGGTGTTCCCTTGATGCTCACGTCGTAAAATCCCTCACGGTACCCTCCCGTAAGGGTATACCACATATTCTAAGGGTAAGAGCCACTAAAAAAAACTTGTTCCAGTTGTTATCTATCTTTTTGGATAATGTGACGATTTTATTATACTATTTATTTAACTGTAATCATCACACTATTGAATATATATATATCTTTATAATTTAACTGGTTTAAATTTTTTTGAACGGCGAACACACGCATGTCCTTAAAATCTACTTCTAAGATCCAAATATTGACTATGTTTTGAGACTTGAATCCGCACCAATTTGATGAGGAAAAACATCATGTGTCACTAGCCCAAATGGCCATTGACAACTCGTTTTAGTGTTCTAGTGTTTATTGGGATAGGTGGTAAGGTGTGGCTCGGGTTTTAGGTGTCATTCATCGTATGATCTAGCATCTTACTAGTTTTTTTTTTAAGGATTATAATTTAAGAAAGTAAGGTCTTTTATAAACCTTATTACATTTTTCAATAATAAATGAGAAGACGACAACATTAAATTTCATTTTATCAAGTGAAAGAAGGAAGTAGCAACCCATGAAAAATCTTGGTTTTTTTAATGACAAGATCACAACATTAAATTTGATCAACCCATTAATGCATGCTGATAGATAGGTCGTTTTCATATATATATATATATACTAGCTTAGAATCCGTGTCTATAAATATGGTGAAAAATATTAATACATAAAATTTTTAAATTGTTATGTATATATTTTACAGGTGTAAAAATGTATTACATATATTAATGATATAAAACAAAATTCAAAATATGTAAAAATTAATATATAATTGAGTTCCGAAAATATGTTAATTACTATTTAATATAATTTGACTTTCATTTACTATTTGATTGAAAATAAAAGTTACATAATTAGATTTCAAATTTTCTTATAATAGGATAATTTAAAATTAAATGTGTTTTATTAGTATAATTAGTATTTTCTTTAAAAATATAATATTATTAAAAGATAGAAGTGTATTTAATAAGAGAAAGAGACGAGAAAAAAATGATGAGAATAAATATGGAGGCGACACGTGGCATAATAAAACCTTTATTTATTATATAGTATATATATATATATATATATATATATATATATCTATACTATACATGGTTCTGTAGATGGGAGTTGAATGCTTTTTACATTTGAAGTAAATAATTATTTTATGTCATATTCAATCCATCAGAGGCTATGAAGGTGGAGAAGATGTTGAAAATCAAGGAGGAATTTTATTACAAAATTTTGTGTAAAAGGCTTGAGACACAGATTGACAAACAAACTGATTGCAGAAAATGAAAGACAACAGAAAGGATTTGAGGATGAAATTGACATCAACCGACACTACATAATTTACAGTTAAAATGAGGTTGATTTGCTAAAATTAGTAATAAGTGTTAAGTTGGTTTCTATTTTGCTCCTTATTTGAAGTGTTTGCTAAAATTGCTCCTCATGCAGTTTGCTCTTATATAGTATGCTTCATTCAGAATATAAAATATTTTGTGGTTTTGAATCTCAGGTCTCCTACCATTGGAGTGTTTATAGGCTTGAAATGTTGTGGTGTTTATAGGTCCAAATGTTTCAAAGGTAGGCCTTTTTATACTTTGACTATCTAACTTTTTTTATACCTGCATTGAAGGCCTCATACATCACTGATGTTGATTATTTATTTCTGAGGTTAGATTTCAAGACATGCATATTACTTTTACTTGTCTATTTTCATTCATGTTTTTCAGTTATGAGTCAAAAGTTTTATCCGGTGCTTTGGAGATAATGGACATCCCAGCATTCATATTGAATCATTAATTTTTTTTTGAATTAAGCCACAATAAAGGTCAACCACCCTAACCCTTAAGTCAAATCAAAACATGTATACTTGCTTACATTCATTTTCATTGAGGTTTTCCCTCCATTTTCATATTATTTGCAGATTGCTTTTTTTTTTCTTTAAGTTTCCAAATTGGTTGTGTTCTAAACTGAGTATTTAAGATGACTACATTAGATATTGATTTTGGGTTTGATTTTGGTTTAGATTTTGATTCTGGTAGTTCTTCATACCTGTTCAAGTGATTTTGTTGGTTTTATTGTGGATTCAGTTTTATTGTTGTCATTGGTGGTACAAGAAACCTTCCCTACCGAAAAATATGATCACCTAGAAAATGGTTTTGTGGATGGTTCATGGTGAAAAAGTAACCAATAAATAATCTAAAAAACTTAATTAGTAACACTTGAACCAGATTTTTGATTGTCTATTACTCCATCATTCATGTTTATCATGGTGCTTTCCTTTCAGGTTCTAATATGACATATGATATAACGGCTCAGGAGGTTTTACCCATGTTGAATACACTTTGATGTCTCAATCTGTTTCACCCGTTCAACCTGCTTCCATTTTAGCTAAGTTTGAAAGTCACTCCTTTGACCTATCAGGGAAAGTGTAACCTTGATTGACCCGTTTACTCATGGAACAATAAGAAATGTGTCTCGGTTCTCAACTCATAAGGCAAAAAGTTGATCTTTTTTTTATTCTTTGCCTTGCAGATTTTGACTGGTCACCAAGAAAATGCAGAATTTGCTCTTGCCATGTCCCAAAGTGAACCCTTTGTATTCTCTGAGGTGATGTACTGAAACAACATTTTGTGTTTTGTTTTGCAAAACCATGGTTTTAGTTTCATAAAAAGTTTAGTTAATAGTTATTTTTTTTTGTTTTGGTTGTGGCAAACAAGGAAAAACCAGTTGTGTTGTGGAGTATTCATGATCACATCTCCACTTTGGCAACAAATTCTAGGGCTGGATCTAATGGTGGTAAAAGCCTAAAGACCGGTGGGATTGATGATAAACCACCTTGTGAGACCCTAGATTGAATGTTTATTTGTTTGTATGTGTTCATATTGAATTGTGTTGCTTTAATAAACTATTAGCATTATAAACAGTATGGTTATGGTTGTAGAGTTGGTCATTAGAGTAGTTTGTTTCTTCTCTTTCGCCTTTAAATAGCAACATAATGTTAGAGTAAATTCCATGTTCAGAGGTTAGGAAGATTTGGTAAATTATGTAGAATATAAATTGTGTTGCTTTAATCGACTAGCAGACGTACTATACAATATATTACGAGGGGATTGATAAACTAAATGAAAACGAGTATCACGTTATAAATTTTTGCCGACGCCGCATCGCGTGGGTTTTCAACTAGTATATATATATATAGGGAAGTTAATATCAAAACAAGGAAATTTTGTAAGAACAGAGGCAACAAACCTAAATTGTTTAATTTTTTGATCAATGATAATTTTTAAAAAAAACCCATTAAATTTGTTTTTTCATATGTTTTTATATATTTAAAAATTTCTTACATATGTACAAGTTACACTTATATATATATATATATATATATATATATATAGGGAAGAGTTCAAATTATAACCATTTTTATGTGATAACTGTGATAACCACTCTCAAACAATCACATAATTTATAAATTATTTTTTCTTTTAATTGTTAAATACTTTTTGAACATATATCTTGAACATAAATACGAAAATGATTAGTCTTACATATATGTACCAAATAATGTTACATATACGTGACACAAAGTTTTTACGTATATGTAATACTAACAGAATGATAGTTGTTACATATACGTAACACTATGCTTGAGAGTGGTTATCATGGTTATCACATAAATATTAGTTATCATTTGAACCTCACCCTATATATATATAATGTGAGGTTTCGCTACAAAATCAAAAAAATGTAAAAAGTCGTTTAAAACGTTCATAACCGTCTCATACGAACTCCGATTTCACTCATTTCGGCGGCGTTGGAACCGTCTCGTCGAACTCTACGATCTTAGCTTGTAGGGTTTAGTTTTTGCCTAAGGGTTTAGTTTTTAGGATTTAGACTTTTGGAGGGTGGGGGTTAGGTTTTTTGGAGGGTTTGGTTGGGGGTTTAAGCTTTTGGGGGTGATGGTGGTGTTTTTAGACGACTTGTTAGGGTTTTTTTTTGTTAGGACTTAGGTTTTTAGGGGGTGGGGTGGGGGGTTTTAGGTTTTTCGGGGTGGGGTGGGGTGGAGGTTAGGTTTTGGGGGGATGGGGTGGGGGGGGTTTTAGGCTTTTGGGGGTGATGGTGAGGTTTTTAAATGACTTTTTATACTTTTTTGACTTTGTAAAATAACCCTCCCCAATATAATATATATATATATATATATTTATATATATATATATATATGGGAAGGTTCTGCTAAAAAGTGAATTTTCGCTAATAAAACTAAGAAACCGTGTCAAACGAACTCCGATTGAACTCATTCCAACGGCGTTGGAACCGACTCGTCGAAATAAAACCTAAAGATAAACCCTAAAAACTAGAAACCTAAATCCTCCCACCCCCACCCCCAGCCCCCAAAAACCTAAACCCCACATCCCCACCCCCCCTCTAAAAAAAACCCTAAACCCCCCTCCCACCCCACCCTCCAAAAACCTAAATCCCCCACCCGCACCCCAAAAACCTCGACGAGTCGGTTTCAACGTCGCTGGAATGAGCTCAATCAAAGTTCGTTTGACCCGGTTTCGATTAAAAAAGAAATCATTTCTAAGGTTTATTAGCGAAAATGCATTTCTTATTTGAGCCTCCAATATATATATATATATATATATATAAGATGAAAACTCCTCTAAATTGTGAAAACATTGAAAACTCTAAAAAAAATGGATTTTTAAAAGTTTTTTTTTGAAAAGCTTTTAAATGTAATTTGAAAACTTTTTATAAAAAAAAATCAAAAAAACGTCGACCAGATGTTTTTATAAATTTTTTTTATAAAAATTCTGCTCAGTTGTTTTACATATGTAACGTGTTACATAAGTAACACGATTTTTTACACAAAAAACGGGGATTTTTGTCTATTTAAAAAAAAACCGCTCGGCGTTTTTTGTAATTTTTTTGATGAAAATTTTTATAAAAGTTGCTTAGAATGATTTCCAATTTAAAAAAAACATATAAAACACGTTTTTTGGGAGAGTTTTCAATGTTTTCTCAACTCATGTGGGTTTTCAAAATATCCATCCCTTATATATATATATATATATGTAGTTGGGTTAAATTAAAAAAAAAATGAGATTTTTCTAAAAAGTGTAAAAAGTACATGTTTAGGCATGATGTTTATTAATCTTAGGCATGGTGTTTTTTAATTTTTAAATATGTTCACAAAAATAAAACATAAACACCATACCTAAAATGAATGAACACAATGTCTAAACATGTACTTTTTAGATAAAATCTTATTTTTATTATAACCCAACTCTTTCTCTCTCTCTCTCTCCCTCTCTCTCTCTCTCTATATATATTATAGGAAGGTTCAAAAGGGAACTAAAAAAAAGAGGGAATAAGGAAATCATTCTCAGCCACACATTTTGTGTGTAAAAAAAAATCATATGCTTCTCCCTGGAATCGAACGCGCGAAGTCTGGAAAGCATGCATAACGTTATACTGCAGCGCTGCAGCTTTAATTTAATGATATTTCTGGAATAAACATATTTAATGTAAGTTTTCGTTTAGTTTTTTGCTTTAGGTTTAGTTTTTATGGTTTATCTTTAAGGTTTAGTTTTTACTGTTTAGTTTTTAGAGTTTAGCTTTTACTTTTTTACGTTTAGCATTTAACTTTAACGTTTACTTTTACGGTTTAGCTTTTAGTGTTTAGCATTTAACTTAAGGTTTAGCTTTTAGGGTTTAGTTTTTAGCTTTTAGCATTTAGGTTTTACAGTTTAGCTTTTAGCGTTTATCTTTTACGGTTTAGCTTTTAGTGTTTAGTTTTTAGCTTTTAGCTTTTAGCTTTTACGGTTTAGCTTTTAGCATTTAGCTTTTACGGTTTAGTTTTTAACATTCAGCTTTTACTATTTAGCTTTTAGCGTTTAGTATTTAGCATTTAGCTTTTGGGTTTAGCTTTTACGGTTTAGTTTTTAACATTTAGCTTGTTTTTTCCTTATTTGAAATGTGTGGTTGAGAATTAAGGTTCCCCATTGAACCCTCCCATATATATATATATATATATATATATATATATATATATATATATATATATATATATATATATATATATATATATATATATATATATATAGGGGGAGGGTTATTCTACAAAGTATCAAAACTTTACAAAGTGTAGGAAGCCACCATAGAGTATCATGTGTTCAAGAAGGATTCCAAGAAAAAATGGCAAAAACGTAAAAGGAGCATCCATATGCTACTCACATGACAAGGAACATGCACATGCAAGTCATATGCATATTCCCTCATCTTTTTTAAACGTTCATAACTTTTTTTATTCGTTATTATTTTATAAAAAAAAATTGCACCATAATAACGAGCGTTTTTTTATCTTTCCAACGAGTATGATATTGATATATAAAAATAAATAAAAAAATTCATCGTTTTATGGTGTTTTTGAACCAGACGTTTTATGTTGTTTCTGGACTGGATATTTTATGGTGTTTTAGAACTGCGCGTTTAACATTCTGGTCAAGGTGTTTTACACATGGTGTTTTAGATTAAGCGTGTAAAAATCATTTTTTTAAACATGAACGGGGTGTTTTCTACATGGTGTTTTAGATTGGTCATGGTGTTTTACATATGACATTTTAGATTCTGGTCATGGTGTTTTACACCTGGTTATGGTGTTCTACACATGGCGTTTTACATTCCGGTCATGATGTTGTACACCTGGGCTTCGTGTTTTACACATGACGTTTTAGATTATGTTGATAGTGTTTTACATCTGGGCATGGTGTTTTACACATGACGTTTTAAAACACCATGTAGAAAACATTGAAATAATTTTCGTAATACTTGAAATCCACTCTGAATCAAATGTGGTCAAGTCCAAAATTTTAAAAGGCAATGTACAGACTTAAACACCATATACATACTTAAACAACACCATGTACATACGTAAACACCATGTACAAACTTAAACATTTAAGTTTAAATGTTAAAACATCATGTACATACTTAAACACCATGTACATACTTAAAACCATGTACAGGCTTAAACAACACTATGTACAGACTTAAACACCATGTACAGACTTAAACATTGAAGATTAAATGTTAAAACACCATGTAAAGAGTAAAAACACCATGTACATACTTAAATATTTAATTTTAAATGTAAAACATCATATACAGACTTAAACACCATGTACGAACTTAAACAACACCATGTACAGACTTAAACACCATATACAGACAAACAACACCATGTACATACGTAAACACCATGTACAGACTTAAACAACACCATGTACAGACTTAAACACCATGTACAGACTTAAACATTGAAGTTTAAATGTTAAAACACCATGTAAAGAGTAAAAACACCATGTAGAGACTTAAACATTTAATTTTAAATGTTAAAACATCATGTACAGACTTAAACACAATGTATAGACTTAAACACCATGTACAGACTTAAATAATACCATGTACATACTTAAACATTGAAGTTTAAATGTTAAAACACACATAGAATCATAGTTACGTTTCTGTGTAACACCATAAAAATCCCCAGTTTAATGCAACACCCGGTTCATCGGTTTTTTTTAATATATCAATACCATATTCGTTGGAAAGATAAAAAATGCTCGATTTTATGGTATAATTTAAAAAAAAATAACGACGTATAAAAAAGTCATGAACGTTTAAAAAAAAATGGGGGAAATGGCATGTGAGTAGCATGTGTAGCTTTTTGGTCGGATCTTCCCTTTCTACCCCTCCTGATGGAATCTAATTTGTAAATATTTACAATTATGCCACCGCATCAATCTCAACCACAAAACTCAATGATCTTGTGGCTCAAATTCCTTACTAGGCTTTGTAAGGTTTTTTGACACGTCAGGTCATTGTTTTTAATTTCATGTCTGGTCATTGTGTCTAATGTCAGGTCATTGTGTCAAATATTTTTCATCATTGTGTTATATGTATTCATCATTGTGTTTTACGTTTTAAATAATTTCGTGTTATTTTTATCACCGTTTTTTCATGTATTATATATAACACAGTGATGAAAAATATTTGACACAATGAACTGACATTAGACACAGTGACCTGACATTAGAAAATTATTTGACATTAGACACAATGATGGAAAATATTTGACATAATGACTTGACATTAGACAAAATGACGAACAATAATCACAATGAGCTACAACACGTATTTTTTCGTTTTTGTATATAACGACACTATACTCGTTTTAAAGAAAAAAAATGCTCGTTTTTCATCATTATGTTTTGCGTTTTAAATAATTTCATGTTATTTTTGTCACTGTTTTTTATATATTATATATAACACAGTGATGAAAAATATTTGACACAACGACCTGATATTAGACACAATGACATGACATTAGAAAAATATTTGACATTAGACACAATGATGAAAAATATTTGATACAATGACCTGACATTAGACACAATGACAAACAATAATCACAATGAGCTGAAAAATGTAAAAAAAAATTCGTTTTAGTATATAACGACACTATACTTGTTTTAAAGATAAAAAAACGCTCGTTTTTATGGTGTATTTTTTTAAAAAAAATAATATTGTATGTAAAAGTTATGAACGTTTAAAAAAAAGTTGAGGAACTTGATAAAAAGTCAACAAAAGTGACTTTTTCTCCTACAATTGATCTCAACCATTAAAAATATATCTACTTGCCCTAAATCCTTCTCACGCTTTGTAAGTTAATTTTACTTTATACAATAACATGCCCCTATATATAGGCGAGTTAGGGTTCTTAACCTACAAAGGGTACAAAGCCACCGGGACGCGCCACGTGTCCGTGAGCATGGGGCAAATCTGTCCGTGCCATAATCACGCACACTTATATTACATAATTTTGTATAAATTACACACACTATAAATTATTACGCAACTATATGTAACTAATTACACACTATAATTACGCAACACATATAAATAATTGCGCAACATATTAGCTACTCATATAAATAATTACGCAACGTATATGATAATGACGCAACCTATGTTTATAATTACACACAATAATAATTACGAACGATATATTCACATCACATTGACGCTTTTTTTAAGTCGATTTTTTTAATAAATATATAGCAAGACGACACTCAAATCAAAGAAAATAAATGCTCGATTTTATGTTGTAATTTAAAATAAAAAAAAATAATGTCATATAAATATGTTATATACATTTAAAAAGATGAGGGAACTTAAAAAAAGTAAACAATGTCTATTCCAATTTTACCCCTCAATAATATTTCCACGCTTGAACATTACTAAGGTGACAACCTCACATACTCTCAACCATTGATTCACTATATCACCGACCCACGCTTGAACATTACTAAGGTGACAACCTCACATACTCTCAACCATTGATTCACTATATCACCGACCCATAATCCTTCGTATCATTCGCACTTTAAGCCCCCTTTTGTATTTAATCCATTTTCTATATGATAAAACAACATAGTTTTTGCACAACTTTCACTATATGGTAAAACACTATAGTTTTTGCACATATAAACCTGCATGGTTTTCAGACATATAAACAACACAGTTTTCACAAATAATATTATGCTCAAATTAAAATAAAAACAATGTTTGATTTTATGATGTAATTTTTATTATAGAAATAATAATGTTACAAAAAAACCATTACAGTTATATGGTAAAACAATACAAGTACAAATGGTAAACCAACAAATAACCCTCGCCATAAAACCATCAACGTACATGTGGCGCGTTCTCATTTCTTCCTATCATTTTTAGGCAAAACTCACTTTTTAGTGGAACCAACCCACACTCGCCCAACACATACACATATTATTTGTGTGAATTGGCTTCGTAGATATACACACGGGTATCGAGATATCCGCTTATGGTTTTATGTAGTTATATTTTATCTATTGGGATACGCATTACGCGAAGCTCATATTAATCTCATCTTAAAAACTAACTTGAAATACTTTATACTCGACTATACTTATAACAATTATACAGTTTTAATGTTTAAACTTTTAACAACTTCAACACACCATTTATTATATTTTTAAAATTATATAATATATTAATATATTTGGTTTAGTTGCGACTAGTTGGACGGGTATCACCTATAACAATGCCTGCCTAAACCCGCGAATATCCATCTCACTGTCTGTTCTGAATTTTTCAAGTTTCTAGTTTTTCGATGGGCTCGATTTCTTGTGATTCCTTGTGTGTTGTAATTTAACTAGTAATATTCCCCTGCGTGTTGCAGCGGGTAATCGGTTGGTATATGCCCGGTTCATTAAGGTGTGGATACAGTACCAACACTCGGAATAGCAATCCAAAGAGATGACATCAGAATTATATAATGATGAATTCATAGTACATTAACACACAACATGTACGCACATACTAATTCACTAACTAGATCAAACAATTCTAATTTGTAAATGTAATTTTATTCATTTTGTGTAAGTCAATACATCTACTTGTAAAAAATTTAATTCAATATTCTCTCTTGTTGGAAGTTGGAAACGTAACCTTCTTGGTATTGCCATTGAAGGCCATGAAAGAACCAAATTGCAGAGTAGTGGTGCTGGATCCACTCCATAATGTGAAAGAAAAGGTTGTGATTGATGCCTTCCACCTTATTAACCCACAAACGATCCATAAGAGGACTGATGGATTGAAACTTGAATGATTTGACACCGTTAAAAAACCAATAAGCAGGATGTGCAGGTCATAATAACGCTCTAGTTCATGTGGTTCCATTGTAGAATCCTCGCAAAACACAAAATGAACATGTTAAAACACCATAAACATTAAAAAGAAGTTTGAGTTCATACCTTTAGTAAAAATGCATGGTTACTAACTTGGAAAATGGTTGGATTAGATAACAGTTCAAAGCGGGTTATAATACAAATATTTTTTTTCATAACCTTCGGTTATCTTTGAATATCTAGTTTGTCAAATATGATTAGCATGCCTGGCAAAACAGAAGGGTTGGGTCGGGTGTGGTGCCGGGTCAGACAGTCTGTTTCAATTCGAAGATATTGCACCAGGCTTGGAAAGTTGAGCCTATTAACTATATTTAACACAAAAAATGGCTATATAGACTTCCAATCTTCCATATAAAAGCCATTCTAGTTCCAATCTTGGATTTTGAAGCTTCCACATATTAATGCTCAAACCCAATAAGTCAAAATTCGTCTCGTAACCGGCTCATATTCCATTGCCAATTGACCAAGCTAAAAAGAACATAGTCGTCTACTTTGCAGCAGAACCAAACACTGGAGATCAGTATCCATTTTTTAGGCCACTGGCAAACAAATGCAGTTGACTATGGCCCTTAGTTAACTTAACCCATATTTATCCAACTAAGACCCAAAACATACATGAACATGGAAAAAAGAAAAAAAAACTCCAGTAATGCAACATATTTTTAAATCAAACAGCCCACTGAACAAAACGAAGACAAAATTGGCAACATTTGTCCGTAGAATTGTTGACGACAATCATAATTTAGTGGGAAAACAATAAACTTTCAAAACATAATATCCTAAATCTGTAAATAACGGTTGATTCTTGTACATGTAACTTTTCTAAATTGTAGAAGCCAAAATTATAAATATTATTATTTTTTAAAATACACCCCTAAGAGTAGAAAGATGTATTTAATTTTTTTAACTGAGCCAAAAAAACTTTTTATATTTAGTTGCTATTTTTTAACCAATCCATATTGTTACCCCCCACCCCCCAATCTCTAAAAATTCCTGTAGCGCCACTATAAACTGAATTAATTTTAAAAGTTGATTATACAAAAAATAAGTTTCAAAGGTGAATTAAATCCAAAAAAAAAAAATCTCATTATTTTTCTTGGCAATTCAGCAAATAATAAAGATTTGAGTTTATTGAGGAGCGGGGACTTTAGTTACTTTTCCGGATAACTCGATGAAATAAGTAACTAAAAGTGCATCTTTTTAATAAACAACTGATGCCTAACTTTGTCTAGAGTTGCTTTTGTATATGCTTGGATGCAACCAGATTACTATGCTAATATCATCTATAATAAATTACCCGACCCATATTGTGCTCCACCCCCACTAAAAATTCCTGTATCCACGCACTGCAAACCGAATGTACTTTAAAAATCATACAAAAAGTAAGTTTCAAAGATTAATTAAATCAAAAAATAAAACTTAGAAGCTGATTAAATATTTATCAGTGACAACTTTGAATTTGATTGATAAATACATACATTTATGTGATCTCAAATCCTTGTAGACTGCATCAAGAGTCTAAAATGTCATGCGAAAACATATTTAAAACTACATAATTGGCAATTTTACTTTAAATTGAAAGCTGAGCTTGGATTATATGTTCTTGTAACTTGAATATTGTCAAATGATCCCTAAATTTGAAAAGTAATTTGACTGTGTTACTTCTTTTAAACATCAAAAACCAATCTAAATATGATTTTTTTTTTACAAACTATTGTGTGTTTGTATGAAACAGTCACACCACTGACCTAGCAATCGAATTGACAAATACAAATCTTCAAATTCCCCAAAAAATTATTTAGATGTTTTCGATTGAATACCTGGACTCAGAAATACAATCGAATTGTATTCCACGCAATAATAATTGTACGTTACTGTTCAACCCCTTGGTTAATGTTTAGTTGTAAGGGGATCAGGTAGAGGTGCACAAAAGAACCGGAACCGGAACCGATCCGATGGATTATCCGAAACCGGATCCGGTGAGAACCGGTTTTTTTAGAACCGGTCCGGATATTATGAGAACCGCCGGTTCCGGGACCGGTTCTGGGTTTTTTGACGGACCGGTTAAAAATCGGATTTTTTGGAACCGGTTTTTTTCGGACATTTTGGAACCGGTTCGGAACCGGTTCTAGCCGTTGGGGTTAAAAAAAAAACGGCTATATAGCCGTTTTATGGCCGTTTTTTTTGTTTTTTTTTTGTTTTTAAGGATTGAAATTTAGTATAAATAGGTATTGGGTGTTTGTGTTAGTTCACCACAACATTCTAGCTCTCAAAACTCAAAAACGCTCTCAAAACGCAAAAAAACGCTCACGTTAAGCAAAAAAAAAAACGCTCTCATGGCTTCCGCTTCCGCAAGCACTCAAAATTCGGTTGGTGGTTCTACTAGCGATGTTACGGTTGTGTCAATACTTCCTTGCTCCCGAAACCAAGAAATATGGGCTTATTTCGATTTATGCGAAATGTCGTACGGCTCGCAAAAGGCTCGTTGCAAACGTTGTGGTAAACTTTTAGCTGCGGCGGGAAATAGCAGTTTAAGGAAACATATTGCTAGTCACGCAAGACACACTCAAGAAGGGAAATAGCAGTTTATTATCCCACGTCTTCGCTAATACTTCAACAATTATACTTAATATGTAATAAATTAAAAGAGTTTGAATATCACGGCACTATTTTTGAAAAAATGGTAAAACCTATGAAAGCTAAATTTAAAAAATATTTTTCAGAAATGCCGGCCGTTGTTACATGTTCGGCCGCCTTAAACCCAACGATTAATGTAACCGGTGTTGAAACATTAATTGGATCAATATCGGATGATTTAAATATGTTCGAGGAAGACCCAAATTTTGAATCAAATGCAATAAGGGATTTCAATTCGGCTTTTAATAATATGTTTGATTATTATTTACGCAAATATGGTGGAAGTGGTGATCCATCAAACATACGTGAATCAATGGGTTCGGGTTCAACTTCTAGTAGTTCAAGGAACCTGATGCTAAATTTATTTAACACTTTAAGAAACGAAAATACTAAACGAGCTCGTGGAACCACACCAAGTAGCGAGCTTGGGAGATATCAAGCAACCGACTTTATTTCTACTCTAAGATCCGAAGAGTTTGAAAACTTTGATATCTTGAGTTGGTGGCAAGGAAGGGAATCCCAATATCCCGTTCTAGCCGCAATGGCCCGTGACCTACTAACCGTCCAAGCTTCCACGGTAGCTTCGGAATCCGCTTTTTCTCTTAGTGGCAGGGTTTTATCTATTCGAAGAACGAGGCTTACACCGGAATCTATGGAGATGTGTATTTGCTTGAAGGACCATTTGGATGCCGCCGAACGTGTACAACATGTTGCAAAATTAGAAGGCGAGCTTGACGTTGAACAAGAAATACATGAATTCGAAGTAGAACATGGGGCGGCGACTCCACTTTCGGACGAAGAACAAGCTTACGATGAAGCCCAACGTATCTCAAGCGAAGAAGAATGAAAACCAATGTTACAAAGACTACGACGAAGAATATTGAAAACATAATAAATAATTAATGCTTTGTGATTCAATTATGTTTTTTGTATTTTTTTTGTACGAACTATTGTTAAATAACTAAAAAAAATCTACAAAATAAATAAAACATGTATTTTATAGTGTATCTTTGTTAATTTTTAATTTTTTTTTTTCGGAACCGGTGGAACCGGTTTTTTTTAACCGGTCCGGTTCTAAATATCCGAACCGGTCCCAATAGGTTCCAAGTCTTCACACCCGGAACCGGATCCGAACCGGAACCGGTTCTAATGGATCCGGTTATTGACCAACTTTGACGGAACCGGTCCGGATCCGAACCGGATCCGGTTCCAAAAAAAAAACCGATTTGTGCACCTCTAGGATCAGGTATACTCACGTGAAACACCCCCGTGATCCTACGTGGGACAATGATCACGGCGTGATCATTTTGGAACACCGCCCCCTCGCCTAAAAAATCACGGCGTGATCATTTTGGAACACCGCCCCCTCGCCTAAAAAATCACGGCGTGATATTGTGGCGTGAGATTTATCACGCGAGCTTTTGCTTAATTTAAAAAAAAAATTACCGTTTAACGGTATTATTTTGTACCGTTAGAAAAAAAATTTAATAATTATTAATATTAAATTATACTCATTATAAATACCCAATTTATATACCATAATATTCATACTTTTAACCATTTTATCTCATCTTCTCTATACTACAAAAAAACTTATAAAATGTCTACATCATCAAGCGAGGAAGCCCGGGTAATGGCGTTCGGAGCTATGGCATCGGCGGCGGTTAGGTGGTGGGAAGAGGCGGAATCGTCCTCAAGACCATTAAAACGAAGCGCACGTCTCAACCGTGACCGGGCGGCGGCTAACACACTTTTACTCAAAGATTACTTTGACGAAGGTTGTTTATATGAGGAGGAGCAATTTAATACACGGTTTCGAATTAGTCGGAGATTATTTTTAAAAATTAATACTGATCTCGAGAGAGACGTGCCTTGGTTTCGTCAACGTGTTGATGCAAGAGGTCGGGTTGGCTTCACCTCCATTCAAAAGTGTACGGCCGCGATTCGTCAAATGGCATATGGTACTGCTAGTGATTCGTTTGACGATTACTTGAAGATGTCAGAACGAACGATCAGGTCATGTATTTACAAGTTTTCTAAAGCTATAATTTTATTGTACGGTCAAAAATATTTACGTAAACCGTCGGCTAGCGACATTCAACAGTTATATGCTTTTCATGAAGCTAAACACGGCTTTGTCGGCATGCTTGGTAGTATCGATTGCACGCATTGGGATTGGAGAAATTGCCCAAATGCGTGGCGAGGTCAGTTTGCACGCGGCGATCATCCTCGGCCAAGTATTATGCTTGAAGCCGTGGCTTCAAATGATCTATGGTTTTGGCATGCATTTTTTGGCGTTGCCGGTGCGAACAATGACATTAACGTTCTTAATCAATCGCCTATATTCGACGATATGATTAACGGAACCGCACCATACTCATCGTTTGAACTTAGAGGATCGCATTACAAGCGAGGGTATTATCTAGCCGATGGAATATATCCGGAATATGCAACAATTGTCAAGTCTCTTACGTGTCCGGAATGTATTAAACGTAATAATTATAAAAAGGCTCATGAGGCGGCAAGAAAAGATATTGAACGAGCGTTCGGTCTATTAAAGAATAAGTGGCATATAATAGAAAGGCCGGCTCGATCTTGGTCTCAAATCAAAATCCGGAACATTATGTATGCTTGTGTGATTTTGCATAATATGATTTTAGAGGATCAAGGAGCGACAATTTGTCAATACAACCCAAATGAGGAGGAGGTTACGTACGAAGAAATTGATGAAGATCAAAAGCGAGTAAACCGTCAAGAAATACACAATCGAGAAATTCATAACGCACTAAAGGCGGACTTGATTGAGTATATTTATGAAAAATCAAATCATTAGTAATGTAATTTATTTTATTATTAATGTAATTTTTTTTATTATTAATGAATATTATGTTTTATTTTATTTAAATATTATGTTTTATTTTATTTAAATATTATGTTTAATTTTAAATAAAAATTCAAAAATAAACATTAAATTATCACATCACCACAATCACATGGGTATACCCCTTGCCATGTGATTATGGTGTGATTTTTCCAGAATCTGACGTGGCGTCACGTGGCGTGCACTTTATTATCACATCACACCATAATCACATGGGTATACCCCTTACCCTAACCATATCCCACGTTTCAAGCAAAACCGAATTATATTTCACGCAGTAATAACTGTACGTTACTGTTCAACCCCTGGTTAATGTTTAGTTGTTAATTAAAAATGCAATGAAGTAGAGGCAAAATGACATTTATATCTTATATTAAAGTAGTATTAAAGAAAATTTGCTAATTAAAGTGTTCAGTGCAATGATGAACTAAATAAATTTTTATAATTATTACAAGGTGATAAAGAATTAGTGATTACAACAACGAACATAATATTGTTGGTTATTAATGTGTCAACTATTGTTATCTTTAACTGGTTTGGTAGTTAGGTAACTAATAAGTATATGTTAAATAAACTATTTGTAATTTCTAATTATTGGCCATTTGGTGCAATGGTAGCCCCAAGACTTCTCATAGTGGAGGTTTTGGGTTTGAATCCGGGCCACAGCAAAAAAAGGGTTTGTGGTCAGATCAGAGGGTTTATCCGGTTGAAGGGTTTTTCTTGGGGTGGACTGCCCTGGATGTTCTAAGTGTTGCCCCGGGGAAACCCAATTATCCTAGAATGTCTAGGTGTTGTCGTTCAAATTTTTTTTTTTGTAATTTCTAAATAATTATTTTTTCTACTTTTATAATGACATAAGAAAATATAAATAGAAGACGGAGAAATATAAAAAAAGTTTAGCCAACTATCACAAAAATGGGTCTAAACAACGTGGCGATGTAAGCAAATGTCCGTTACCCCCTCTCACAGTTAAAAACAGCTTTAAGAACGTCTAGAAAACACACCATCACTCTCCTCATCCCCTCTCCTTCTGTCTCACGTAACCCGTTTTTACACAAGAATGTCCGTCCTCTCACTCTACTAAAAAACGCCCAAAACCGGCTTACTAAGGATGCTCTAAATGATTGTAAATAGTCGCATATAATTTGGATTTTTCATATATATATTTTTATATTGCGTCTTAATTTAAATATTTTATTTATTTAACAGGTAAGAAAATATTGTTTCATGTTTTGGGGTTTGAGCCTCATAAATTATCTTCGAGTTTGTTAGGATGTCAAACATCAAATGTGACGTCACGTCCTTTTTTCCATAACATGAACCATGTGTTCATGTCATGTAGGAGATGGAATATGAAGTAAGATTACATGTAGTGATGAAATATTCGTTTGTCATCTAAAAACAGAACGGCTTATTTTCTTTAACAATCTTTCATCTTTATTCTTTTAAGAAATGTTTTTAAAAATATTTAAAAAAACATGTATATATCGTTTAGTTTAACCAAAACTTAACCATATAAGCCTATCAGTAACCGATAAAATGAAAAACCCTAATCACTTGCTCTAAAGTGAGGTCGGGTTTTTCAACACCCATCAAAACCTGAAGTTCCTTGAATATTTAAGTATTTATCCTCTTGATATTATAGAATGATGAAAACTTTGTAAAACATTATTTATTATTAATCAACTATATATAAGAATACTCTAAAAAATGAAAGTATTTTGTGGGATTAGTTAAACATCATCACCCTTCTTTCAAAATTAAGGACAATCAAACAGTTCAATCCAACTCATGATCCTAGTTTATTTTTGTCACACCCCAATCCCAGACACAGGTTAGACATAACGAATGGTACATAAACACACAGCAGAAACCAAAATAATAAGGTCTTTCTATTGATAAAATAATTGTTTACAAATCTTTACAAAAAACTATTACATCATATCACTAGTTCCTATCAAGGAACTTAAAACAGCATGCCTTATTGTTTCTCCGCATGCCTTCAGTCAACCAACAACTTGTCTTGCTCATCACTAGTCCACATGGAATGCCAAAAGCTAAAGCCATCTAACTATTGTTCACCTGAGATGTGTGCTAAAAAAGATTTAAAGAAAACTGGATTAACATAAGTTGATGAATTCATAAACAAAATCACTGTTTTAAACCATCTTGAAAACAAACCCCACCCAATAGTAACGACTATGGGAATTTATCAAATAAAATAATCTTTTAATTCCCACAATTAGCAACAACTATTGGGCTTTTAATATATATAGATGACAACTTATCCAACTGGCAACACTCCACAACAAAGTTTCATCCCTTTGGAACTTACTAAGCACTTGTTACGTGTATATATACATGGAATTTCCCGATTATGTCTGACACACCATTTCATGATATCAACTTTGAAAATAGTAGTGAAAACAGTTTAAGTACACCCATCCCAGTTTAGAAGAACTCACATCGGCAATATCTCAACTTACTCGACTATAATGAACACCTCACACAAGATCCTAAATCATATCAACATTTAATTCCTAGGTAGGTTATAGGTATACATATCTAAGTGGTAAATAACCAAATCTTAAACAGTTGGATAAAACCTTACCACCAGGCTATCTACGGTAAATTGAGGACGTTATGCGGGCTAATCACACGTTCGAAAGCGTACCGGGGCTTGGGATATACTAATAACGTGTGTGTGTGGTATGTGTGAGTGTATAGTGAACTTATCCCTTGGCCATCTATTTATAGGCTGATTGGGAACCCGTAGCGGACCGCTAAGCCATTCGGTAGCGGACCGCTACCAACCTGGCTTGCGCGAGTCAGTTTGCCACGTGTCAAACTCTGAATTCAGCCTCCCTGAGCACGTAGCAGACTGCTAAGCATGGGGTAGCGGTCCACTAACCCCTTTTTCCAGATTTTTCTCGTCAAAAGACCTAGTTTTCATATATTATGGCTTCCGTAACTTATTTCCTAGCCCGAGAAATACTTATTTGAAGTTTTAGGCTCTTTCCGGTCGAATCGTCTTTTTGTTTTGCGGCCAGTTACGTTCTAATGTCGCATTTCTTAACTGACACTCGTCCTAACTTATTGATCGGATTTTGGGATGTTACAAATCTCCCCTCCTTAAAGAGGTTTCGTCCTCGAAACCGGTTATCCCGCAAATGTGACATATAGAGTATAAGGTGAATTCCATTCACTTATTTTGAATGGATTTCTTAATTTGTAAGTGACTTCTCAACATGACTACTGTTTTGGGAAGGTCTAAACTTGAACTTCCTGATATTTTAGTGGACAGAAATCGAAAACTTCAAAGTTTATACTAGCACCTAAATATAATAGTAGGTGTATTTGTTAACAAGAAATATACTCGTCGCTACCCTCGAGTTTAACCCCACCACCGGACCTCTACCGAGGTGGTTTAGGACAGTTCTTTTTGTAATGCCCAAACTCACTGCAATTGAAACATTTGACATTTGGGTAATGTTTTGCAATATGACTTAATTGCTGACAATCATGACATCCATGTTCTTCGGTATTTCCCCTCATATTGTTTTCCTCCTCTCTCGGGGCTTTATTTTCCTCATCTCCTAATTTATACACTACTTTCTCGTGCTTCCTCTTTGTATCCACCGATTATGATTCTTGACTCGCAACTTCATCATACATAACAACACTAAAGTCAATAGTTGAGTCCAATGTTAGTGGTGTGGTGGTTTTTACTAACGTGCGAACCTTTGGTGGCAATCCTTGCACGTAACACTTAATTCTTCTAGATTCAGGTGTCAACAAATGAGGCACTAGCCTAGCCATTTCATTGAATTTGGTGGTATATTCACGACGTGTTAGATTTCAAGTCTCCAAATGCAAAAAAACTCTGTTTCTATTTTATTCATCTCATTTTGGGGGCATAATTTCTTAACCACTAATTCCTTAAGCTCACCCCATTTCATTTTTTCGACAACCCTTTCTCCTTTAGCATGCTTAACCGTCTCCCACCAGCTTAGCTCTTCAGTCTCAAAAGAATGTTCAGTAAATTTAATTGTCTGATCATTCCTACATTCACTAAGCTTAATTACGGCTTCAATTGAAGTTATCCATTGCATAGCGGCTATTGCATCTTTCTTTCCACTAAAGGGCTTCAGATTGCATCCCCTAAAAGATTTATACGAGAATCCTTCTTTTCTCTATGTCCTTGTCCTTACATCGTGGTTCATAGTTCTACCAAATTCGCGTGCTTCATTTTTGTCCTGATTTGTGCCATTAATGATTCTTGCACGAGCAGTGCTATTCACATTATTTCCAGCTCGCGTGTTTGTACCATTACTTGTTCCTCCAATTCCACCACTGGGTCCTTGACTTCCCGGGCCCATCCTTCTTTGAATCACCTTATCAATAATTCCGGGTAATGTCATTTGTAATACTCTAGCGACTTCATTAGCAACATATTCATGGAATTGAGCTTCTGTCATAAGCACTTCCTCAACACTGTCTTCCGTTCTCGTGTTTGTATCATTATTCGTGTTGGTGTTCATATTAGTATTCTCATGGGTACGTGATCTCGTAACGGGTACTCGGACCCTACATCTACCTCGTCCTCTTCCTGCCATTATTACCTATGCAGATGTATGGCATCATAACTTACATAACCGATCTAATCCAGAAATTCAGCAGTACTTGTAAATCATTAATTTACTTTTACTGTTGTTTTGTAGGTATTACATGTTATGTGTTGTAATGAACATCTACATCTAACTTATTCTACCCTAGCTAGCTTATCTTATGGCATTCCAGACTATTCTCAGAATCCTAGTTGAGATACTAATCTTTAGTCCCTAAATCTCTTAAACTAAGGCTCCGATACCAACTTGTCACACCCAAGTCCCAGGCATTGGTTAGACGTGACGAATAGTACAGAAACATAACGGAAACTAAAATAATAAGTTATTTCTATTGATAAAATAACCATTTACAAAATTTACAAAAGACTATTACATCATATCACTAGTTCATATCAAGGAACTCAAAACAATATGCCTTATTGTTTCTCAACATGCCTCCGGTCAAGACAAAAGGTAGAGAAATATAAATAAAACCTAATACATATATGTGTGTGTACTGCGTCCCCGAGGCATGACAGAAGGTAGATGAATATCGTCACACATTAGGACGATGGGGGAAGAGGGTTGACTAGCAACCAAGATGTGGTGTCACTTGCGGTGGATAGAGTTAAGAAGGGAGAAATGAAATAGGCAAAAATTTAAGGCACTGATAACAAATAGAATAACAAAAAAATTTGTAAGGTATTATATATTATTAATCAACTATATATACGTGACTATAAATACAAATACGATGATGATAATTATAATGGAAAACTAATAAAAACATATCTCCTAATTATGGTAAATTTATTACAATAAACCGTAACAAGTATATTCTGTCATATAGACATAACTCTCGTTTTTAATTGATTTTTTGTATGTTTTTTTATGATTTAACATGTCAGGCAATTGTGTAACATCCCGAATTGTAGGTTTAAATACTTATATAATTTTGTGGAATATTAGTTAAGGCTAGTAGCTTTATTGACAAAATTTAAATGTTGGAATGTTGTGAATATATAAACATGTTACCACAATTCATAATTTAAAAGTAGAAAATATTAGAGTGGGAAATTTATAACTTTGGGGTTCTAAATAACACATTATCACATTAGAGGGTCCAGTTCTGCCAGTTCTTGAAAGATAACTTAAAGGGGTTCAAAACTCTTCATTTTGGTCAAAATTAAAAGTAGGTTGTGGGTGTTCTTGATTTATCGAGAGGAGATGATAAGAAGATCGATGAAGGCTTTAAGTCATAGATTTTGGTGTGAGAATTTAAGGATTTGGAAGTTATATGATCCTTTTATTGTCTTTAAAGCAAGAAGGATGAGATTGGTAAGTAATTTCTAACATAAAACCCTATATTTTGGATGTGTTTATAATTAGATGATGACTTGAGTTTATAATCCGGAAAATATTGATCTATTTGGTTTAGAAATGGTATACACTTGTGTGAAATCATGTTAGATTCATAATAAGTCTTTGATTGAAGACAAGCTTTATGCATGTGTGTTTGCTTAAATGAAGTTTAAATCATTTCTAATATGTAGTATGATGTTATTGGTTGTTATATGTTTGATGGTTTTTGAGTGTTTATGTGGATTTTATTTATAATTTGAAATGGAAGGTTAAAATTGGTTTTCTAAGTCGATTACACTACATTTAACATGTTCATGCTATTAGAAATGGTTGGATTCTATAATGTGCTCAAATTTGAGGATTTTTTTAATGTGCTCATATTTGAATTGTGTAATATATTGAAATGGTTCATGCATGATGTGATTAAAGTGATAAAGATGGATTAATATGACAACAAAGTAATACATATGCCTTAAGGTTTTGATGAAATTGTCTCAATAAATAATTTATGCAACATTTAACGGTTTCGTACAAACTATATAAGAGAATCCTTACAAACAGGTCAAAATGGATGAAATCGAAATGTTAACTTATGTTTAGTTTTGTACATGTATGAATGGGTTGTAATGAACATATTGGAAGTGTTACAGATTTGTGTGAGGATTGGTATTGATATGGTTTTGAACTTGTATGATTAGTGTGGTATATTGACTTGTAAATTATTCATATGTGTTTGCTTTTGGCGGTCAACGGGTCAGGACTAGCAATCAAGGTATGCTAAGGATTCCAAAAGCAAAAAGTAAGTAGTTCTTACACTCTAAATTATGAAGCTATACATTGAATGCAATATACCTAATGTGTTATATATAGTTGTGTCTTATTAGTTGTAGTTGTCAAAAGTGATAAAGATGTATGATGGCTAGTGATGTTGTGAGGCCCCGATCCCGGGAGGCCTCACTTATTGGATTTACTCATCAACACATAGCACTTTAAACATAAGACATTCATTAACACAGCGGAAACGATTTAAACTTCAACATACGCAGCGGAAACATAAACATGTCTAATACAAATTGTCTTTAACAACGTCAAGCTAAAACATAACATAAACATAATCGGGATGCCAGACACTGATCTTCGGGTAACTCTTCTCTCTGAGCCCAAGCATCCACCTCCATCATCTAAACCTGCACTTAACTGATATGCATACTAAAAATCAGCAACGCTGAGTGAGTTCTAACGTTTACTTTAAATCAATTTTACAAAAGATTTACTAAAACACATATACTGCCATTAAGGCTAAACTTGACACTTTACTTTTCAAACATATATACTGCCATTAAGGCTAACTTAACACACTTTACTTTTCAAACATATACACTACCATTAAGGCTAACTTAACACTTTACTTTTCAAACAGTTTAAAACGTATAATAAACCGTCAATTCCTCTTTACTGTACTGCCCTCATGGCTTACATCCATGAACCGACAAGTACCTGGTCAATGCCCCCATGATCAACGATCATGAACCGACAATACCGCTTATCCGTCAATTCCTTGTCACTACTGTACCGCCCCCATGGTCAACGACCATGAACCGACGAGTACCTGGTCAATGCCCCTATGGCTAACGTCCATGAACCGACATTACCGCTTAACCGTCAATTCCTTGTCACTACTGTACCGCCCCCATGGCTAACGTCCATGAACCGACGAGTACCTGGTCAATGCCCCCATGGCTTACATCCATGAACCGACAATACCCTGGTCAATGCCCCCATGGCTTACATCCATGAACCGACACTACCGCTAAGGGGAGGTTGCGTGGACCTCCCGAGCAACCGCCGTCACTCATCCCAGTTGTACAACCGTTAACGAACCCAAAGGTTCTTACTAATGGGTAGAACCCATCTCTGACATCTTGTACAAGTAACATCTGTCCCAAGGACCTTTATAGCTGGTACATATTCCCGAAGGAAAACTGTTCACATTACTGTTCATAAATCTTTCTGTAAATCTTGTTCATAACTTAACATATATCATGCCTTTGTTTATGTATATAAAAATATAGTAAACGCTTGCCAAATGATATATCTTTGCTTTTACAGAAATATATCTTAACACATATATCATGCCTTTGTTTATGTATATAAAAATATAGTAAACGCTTGCCAAATGATATATCTTTGCTTTTACTGAAACATAGCTTATCATAAAATACATCTTACTTTCTGAAACATAGCTTATCATAAAATACATCTTACTTTCTGAAACATAGCTTATCATATATATCATGCCTTTGTTTATGTATATAAAAATATAGTAAACGCTTGCCAAATGATATATCTTTGCTTTTACTGAAATATATCTTAACACATATATCATGCCTTTGTTTATGTATATAAAAATATAGTAAACGCTTGCCAAATGATATATCTTTGCTTTTACTGAAAACATACTAGCACATATATCATGTCTTTATTTATGTATATGAAAATATAGTAAACGCTTGCCAAATGATATATCTTACTTTACTGAAACATACTTTTGCCTCTTTTAAACCTTTCACTAAAACATAGCTTTTCTCTTCAGTTTATAATATATAAAATATAATAAACACTTTACACTAAGTATGCATACCACCCCTAAAGAAGGCAAAAAGGGGATTAGAACTCACCTGGTATCTAAGCTGCAACGGTCTACTGGATCTCACACAATCTGAACAATCATAACAATTTGACACTTATTAGACTTAACTCGACGCTAAACGGTTTAACCACTCTAACATACTGACTTTACTTAATCAGTCCTGATGCCTGCGCACTTAGCAAGTGCGCAGACACTGCTTCCTGCGCACTTAGCAAGTGCGCAGACTTCCCTTCCTGCGCACTTAGCAAGTGCGCAGGCTCCTCTTCCTGCGTACTTAGCAAGTGCGCAGGTTCCTCTTCCTGCGCACTTAGCAAGTGCGCAGGACCTGCTCTGTGCGCACTTAGCAAGTGCGCACGACCTGTTCTTGGCGAAAAACCCTAACTTTCGCATTCGGGTCTGATCGCTTCAAGATCCCGAACCTGTTTGCATTCAAAACGTTCGTTTTCCATTAAGGAACTCAAATTTATGCTTATCTTTCAGTTTCATCCGTTCAAACATAATCTTTTCACCCGAAACCCGAAAAACCCAAAAACGAACTAAAACTCAGATCTAGGAGAATCGGTTACCTGTAATCACTTCCTTTTCGTTGCTAAACACTCAAGAGGCTCTTGCTAATGATCCTTGAAGCTTTAATCCGAAAACCGGGACTTTCTCTCTCTAGACTCTCTCTCTCCTCTTTCTCTAAAATCCAGAAATGAGGATGGAAATGGGGCTTTTGGGTTGTTCTTGAGGCCTATAAGGGCCCAAACCCTTCCCCTTTCGGCCCATTCACCCCGGCCCAAGCCCGCTTCCTTTCTTTTTTATTTAAGTTTTAATTCCTCGTGAATTCTCTCGTGCTCTAAAACTCGGGATGTTACAAGTCTACCCTCCTTACAATAGGTTTCGTCCTCGAAACCTATTACGAAACCTGCCATAAACTACACTGATAGCAAATCACAGAACGGGTGGCATGAACCGTAGCTATGCAAGGCAGCTTGGTCATGAAGGCCATTGTGATCAACTACCACTGGGAGCTTGACCTTGGGCTATCTCAAATTCTAAGGCATCTAGACTAATGGGGCTAACTAATTTTGTAAAGAAATAATAACATAAACTTGCCATATAACAATTAAGAGCTTGCAACGCACCTTACTGAGTCATCTGGTAAACCCTTGCTGTGGCCTTGTTGATGTAAGGTTCCTTCTCTGCAGCCTTACCCTTTCCGGATCCTCCCGCTTCCGCTTTCTTGGGTTTCCTGCAATCTCGGCTCCTGTGTCCCTGTTCCCCACAATTGTGGCATCTTGGCCTTTCCGGGCAGTCCCGCGATTGGTGTCCAAACCTGCCACACCTGAAACATCCCACCTGACCCGCTTTACATTCACCTCCATGTCTCCATCCACATTTTCCGCATAGACCCTCAGCTTCTACCCTTGCCCTCCTATCGTTAGGACCCTGGAGTTCCTCAGCAGTTCGCTTAGCTGCTTGTTTCTTGGGTGCTTCAGCAATGACTTCAGAGGCAATGTCATCATAGACAACTCCGCTCAGAACAACCACCGACTCAAAGGTACTCGGTGTGTTGGCATTTACAAATGTACGTATCTTTGGAGGCAACCCTTGAATATAATAATGAATCCTCCTCTCTTCTGTGGTTACAAGATGAGGCACCAGGCGTGCCAGTTCGTTGTACTTGGAAGTATATTGTCTGTGAGTCATGAGTCTGGCTTGCAAAGTCAGGAATTCTCTCTCCACCTTGTGGACTTCATTCTTAGGGCAGAACTTCAAAATTACTAACGCCTTCAGATCATTCCACCTCATTAGCTCGACCGCTTGGTCACCCTTCGCTTGTTTCACAGTCTCCCACCAGTGTGCTGCCTCTCCCTTTAGTGACTTAGCTGCGAACCTGACCGCTTGATCCGGTCGACAGTCACTGAGGCTGATGGTGGATTCCATGCCATTGATCCAATCTAAAGTATCTGCTGCTTCTTTCTCCCCAGGGGGATCACAACCACGAAATGCCTTGTAATCGCATCCGTGAGTAGGCGGTGCAACATTCTCCACCAGGATTGGTCCTCCCGCAGCTGGAAGCACCACAGGCTCTTCAGTTGTGTTAGGGCTCTCCTTGGCCTTCCTCAAGGCTTCGTCCAGTATGGCCGGTAAGGTATCCTTCAGCAGTCGGGTAAACTCTCGGCCAATAGCCGCTTGCACGGCTGGTTCAAACTCAAACGGTGGGTCATCTCCTTCCACATGTTTAGCATTGTTCTGACTAATCTCTGTCTCAGTATGGGTAGTGTGAACACTCCCCTCAATCACTTGGTTTGTGCTAGCTCCACCGTGGCGGCCTGTACGCCCACCACGTCTTCCTCCTCCACCCCCTCTAGTTCCTCCACGTCTAGCCATTTCTAACTGGAAGATAAAGAACAAAAGGATTTAATTTCATCATGCTAGAGAATATGTAGAACACAATAAGTAAGGTAAGATGTTAATATACACTGGCCATCTGCAATTAACCATTACATCACATCTTGTTTTCTATTTATTCGCTTTCATGGTTCCACTAAAGCCTCTATTCTTATCTTGACACTCTAAAAGGTAAACTTTACTTACTATACGCTTTTGATGCTTTGGCTTGAGTTACCCGTACTGGCATCCGCTACATGGTCCCATTCTCAGTTTAAGTCTGGACATTGGGAATGTCCAAATCCCTCAAACTATGGCTCTGATACCAACTTGTGAGGCCCCGATCCCGGGAGGCCTCACTTATTGGATTTACTCATCAACACATATCACTTTAAACATAAGACATTCATTAACACAGCGGAAATGATTTAAACTTCAACATACGCAGCGGAAACAAAAACATGTCTAATACAAATTGTCTTTAACAACATCAAGCTAAAACATAACATAAACATAATCGGGATGCCAGACACTGATCTTCGGGTAACTCTTCTCTCTAAGCCCAAGCATCCACCTCCATCATCTAAACCTGCACTTAACTGATATGCATACTAAAAATCAGCAACGCTGAGTGAGTTCTAACGTTTACTTTAAATCAATTTTACAAAAGATTTACTAAAACACATATACTGCCATTAAGGCTAAACTTGACACTTTACTTTTCAAACATATATACTGCCATTAAGGCTAACTTAACACACTTTACTTTTCAAACATATATACTACCATTAAGGCTAACTTAACACTTTACTTTTCAAACAGTTTAAAACGTATAATAAACCGTCAATTCCTCTTTACTGTACTGCCCTCATGGCTTACATCCATGAACCGACAAGTACCTGGTCAATGCCCCCATGATCAACGATCATGAACCGACAATACCGCTTATCCGTCAATTCCTTGTCACTACTGTACCGCCCCCATGGTCAACGACCATGAACCGACGAGTACCTGGTCAATGCCCCCATGGCTAACGTCCATGAACCGACATTACCGCTTAACCGTCAATTCCTTGTCACTACTGTACCGCCCCCATGGCTAACGTCCATGAACCGACGAGTACCTGGTCAATGCCCCCATGGCTTACATCCATGAACCGACAATACCCTGGTCAATGCCCCCATGGCTTACATCCATGAACCGACACTACCGCTAAGGGGAGGTTGCGTGGACCTCCCGAGCAACCGCCGTCACTCATCCCAGTTGTACAACCGTTAACGAACCCAAAGGTTCTTACTAATGGGTAGAACCCATCTCTGACATCTTGTACAAGTAACATCTGTCCCAAGGACCTTTATAGCTGGTACATATTCCCGAAGGAAAACTGTTCACATTACTGTTCATAAATCTTTCTGTAAATCTTGTTCATAACTTAACATATATCATGCCTTTGTTTATGTATATAAAAATATAGTAAACGCTTGCCAAATGATATATCTTTGCTTTTACAGAAATATATCTTAACACATATATCATGCCTTTGTTTATGTATATAAAAATATAGTAAACGCTTGCCAAATGATATATCTTTGCTTTTACTGAAACATAGCTTATCAAAAAATACATCTTACTTTCTGAAACATAGCTTATCATAAAATACATCTTACTTTCTGAAACATAGCTTATCATATATATCATGCCTTTGTTTATGTATATAAAAATATAGTAAACGCTTGCCAAATGATATATCTTTGCTTTTACTGAAATATATCTTAACACATATATCATGCCTTTGTTTATGTATATAAAAATATAGTAAACGCTTGCCAAATGATATATCTTTGCTTTTACTGAAAACATACTAGCACATATATCATGTCTTTGTTTATGTATATGAAAATATAGTAAACGCTTGCCAAATGATATATCTTACTTTACTGAAACATACTTTTGCCTCTTTTAAACCTTTCACTAAAACATAGCTTTTCTCTTCAGTTTATAATATATAAAATATAATAAACACTTTACACTAAGTATGCATACCACCCCTAAAGAAGGCAAAAAGGGGATTAGAACTCACCTGGTATCTAAGCTGCAACGGTCTACTGGATCTCACACAATCTGAACAATCATAACAATTTGACACTTATCAGACTTAACTCGACGCTAAACGGTTTAACCACTCTAACATACTGACTTTACTTAATCAGTCCTGATGCCTGCGCACTTAGCAAGTGCGCAGACACTGCTTCCTGCGCACTTAGCAAGTGCGCAGGCTCCTCTTCCTGCGCACTTAGCAAGTGCGCAGGTTCCTCTTCCTGCGCACTTAGCAAGTGCGCAGGACCTGCTCTGTGCGCACTTAGCAAGTGCGCACGACCTGTTCTTGGCGAAAAACCCTAACTTTCGCATTCGGGTCTGATCGCTTCAAGATCCCGAACCTGTTTGCATTCAAAACGTTCGTTTTCCATTAAGGAACTCAAATTTATGCTTATCTTTCAGTTTCATCCGTTCAAACATAATCTTTTCACCCGAAACCCGAAAAACCCAAAAACGAACTAAAACTCAGATCTAGGAGAATCGGTTACCTGTAATCACTTCCTTTTCGTTGCTAAACACTCAAGAGGCTCTTGCTAATGATCCTTGAAGCTTTAATCCAAAAACTGGGACTTTCTCTATCTAGACTCTCTCTCTCCTCTCTCTCTAAAATCCGGAAATGAGGATGGAAATGGGGCTTTTTGGTTGTTCTTGAGGCCTATAAGGGCCCAAACCCTTCCCCTTTCGGCCCATTCACCCCGGCCCAAGCCCGCTTCCTTTCTTTTTTATTTAAGTTTTAATTCCTCGTGAATTCTCTCGTGCTCTAAAACTCGGGATGTTACAGATGTGAATGAATTTCAAATATGAGTGACTTATATCCCAAACTTTGGAAACATAAGTAAGACTTGAAATCTTGATAGGTTAATTTGATGATCATGTGTATTTACTCATGATTTCAATCGTTGCCTTACTAACAAGGTTGACATGTAAATAAAGTTATGTAGGTTGTATGTTTAAAATGAACATGTTGATAGTACTATAACGGATCAAATGATTTACAATTGGATTGAAGAACCCTAAATCATGTCATGGATGTTAATATAAGACTTAAGAAGTTGCCAAAAGAAAGGTAGGAGAGGTGGCATACAGACTAGATTTGCGAGATGAACTAAGTGGGATTCATTCTACTTTCCACGTGTTATACTTACACAAGTGTATGGCTGACGAGACTGCACACTTGCTGCTTATCAACATTTAAGTAGATGATAAATTTAACTATGTTGAGGAACCCGTAGCCATCCTCGATAAAAAAGAAAAGCAGTTACGTAACAAAGTTATTCGACAGGTAAAGGTGCAACGGAAGGACAGGAAAAGATCGGAAGCTACGTGGGAGGTCGAAGAGAAAATAAAAGAGTTGTACCCTCAGTTATTTGACATGTAACAGGTTTCGAGGGCGAAGCCTAATGTAAGTAGGGTAGACTAGTAGTATCCTAATTTTTGGTAAGTCTTCCATGTATGTAACTAACACCAAGTAAAGGGGAAATTAAAGAAAACTTGGGCTATGGAGATGAGGGGGTAAACTTGAAACTTTGATTAACCCTAAAGTAGGGGAGGATCCCCCTTTAGCCACCCCATTCCATCCCATCTCCTTCCTTTTTATCCAAGGTTAGAAAGAGAAACCATGTTTGAGCTTGAAATCACCATTCTTGGGTGATTTACGAAGCAAGGCTCACATCTTCAGGTTGGTTTCGCCATCAGAGATCGAAGATGTGTGTTGTTGCTGCCTTTTTTGCTAGAAAAGAAGGAATTTTTCAAGCTCGTTTTAGCTCGACTTTTGGCTCAACAATATAAAGTAAGAACTTTACGTAAAAGTTCAAATTTTTATGATGGAATGTGCATGAAAACATAATATATGAATGTTTCGAGGTGTGTCAATCATTAAAGTTAGGATCTTGATATGTTTCCAGATATGTGATGTGGAGCCGCCATTGCAAGCAAATTAGGGTTTCTGCTAAGGAAGAAGACGATAAGTTTTGGTCGATACTTACCCACTCCCACATGAAAGATTCACACGAAAGTCTTAACTTTCGGGTGAGATGTTTACAAGAAATGTCACACCCCGGCCGACAACGGATTATACGCCGGGGCTGACGCGGTTGTTTATAAGCACATGATCATCTATTAAATGCGTTTCAATAATTATTCATCATATTAAAATATCTGTTACAAAGAAAATAGAAAACATATTGTTCATAACGTAATCAAAATTTAATCTTATTAATGCTAGGTCCATAGCCCTAAATGATCAAGCATGGTTCTCAAACAGATGCAAATGAAACATGTAAGTAAATGTCAACTACAAAGAGTTGGTGAGTAACATAGGTTTTGACACCAACAACAGTTTGAGAAAGGTTTACAATTCAATATGTTCAAATCAAATCTAAGACATAAATATGAAAACATACAAGGTTCCAAAGCGTACAATCAAGCCATGTTAATATGTATGCACAATCCCCCGGATTGCGTGAAGTACCAAATGTAAACACAAACCCTCCAAGGTGTATGTTAAGTAATGAATCAGATTCCCATAATAATGATCATGTTAGGTACTACCTTAGGCTTGCCACACAAGTTAATGATTATACTAGACATGAACACACATATGGTCACCAAACAGTTTATGACATGAAGCACAAAGACTTTTGCATAAGAACATAGGTAATTGAATTGTGTATGTAAAGTATGTAGACATGTTTCACCCCGAGTATTTGTAAACAAAGTAAAGTAAAGGGGGCTATGAAACTCACATGTAATAAAGCTGGTAATGGTATGAATTTTTAATGATGGATAGGCTTCGTGAGTATTTCTCAAAATCAATCTACACGGATAATTGTACTTTAAACTCAATGCATGTCTAAAGATAATAAGGAATTTTGAGATTTTTGGGTTTCATAGGGTTTGAGATTGAATATGGGATTTGTACAAGTCTTGTAGGAAAATATATATATATTTATAATGATAAGCTAATACTAATTAGAATTAATTAGAAACTCTAATTAATTATATAGTATTTACAATAATAATGATATGTTTGAATTTATTTATATAATTATTCTAAAATAATTTAATAAATAAATTATGAAGTAGAAAAAGGTTTAAATAATAATACGTTTGGGTTTATTTATTCTAAAAATAATTAATAAATACATCATGAAATGGAAGTGGGTTTTGAATAATTATTTTATGTAAATAAAATAATTAATCAAACTTTTTAAATAATCTTTTTTTCTTAAATGATTTTATAAAAAGAGACATTAAATAAATATAAGTGTTAAATGAAATAAATTGATCTTGTATAATTATTTAACTAAAATAAATATATAAGTATTTCTATAGGTTTTAAATAATTATTTTTTGCTAAAATAATTATTTATAAGTTTAAAATTAAGCTAATAATGTTTTAAAAAATTAATTAAAATTGGTTTAACAACATTATTATTTCAAAAATAAAACTATACAATTGGATTCGTGTAAATAAATCATATATATTGTTTATTTAGGACTTTATAATATTTATAATATGTTTTTAATGAATTAAAAATAATTAAAATATTATTTGGTATTTCCTATTTTTATAAAAGTTTCTGATTATATTTATAAAATTTATAAAAATTAAATCAGAATTTAAAATGTGATTTTATATATTAAAATAATCAAGAAAAAGAAAAAAAATAGAAGGAGGTAGCCCGGCTCGAACCCGGGTCTCCCCTGGTTGCACACACACACTTAACCATTGGACGGGGCATGGTGCCTTGTCTAGAAGCCGGGTCATTTAAGTTTTAACAAGCAAACTCAAACACCTTCGTCCCCAAATTGAAATCCGTAACCCTAGGTCTCCAAGTTGACCCGATTACTTAAACGATTGAAACTTGAATCATTGGGCTTTCGTTCGTGAGACTGAAACGAGTTCATTGGTACCAAAATTACCTGAAATGGTTGAGTAATGGAGGAGAACGATTGAGTAAACAGAGTCGTGTTCTTCGGCTGGATTGGGTGTTCCAGAGGTGAATTCAGACGTGATTGAGAGTGTAGTGAGTTTGCAATGAGTGTCGTCCATGAGTGTGGATGCCTATTTGTACACAATTCAAACAGAAATGGATCGTTCGCTTAAATGGTTTTCAATGAAACTTCGGTTACGTGCTTGATAGTAATTAGGCAATGAAAGTTCAATTAATCACGGGAGATTGATCGTTTGGATGCCTACAACGTGTTGCCGGCTTCGATTTTGCACGAGAATGGGTTGATACCGGGTTCGTGAGTCATGGTCAGAAAATCGGTGCGCATGGGACTCAAACCAATGACTGAAATGGGGGGGGGGAGTTCTAGAATTTGCAATCTAGTCCCTGGAGTTTCATGGATTTAATATTTTATGTACAAACTTTGGTTTTAATTGAAAATAAAGTTTCAGAAATTACACAACAAACCATAAACTTTTATAAAACATAAAATCATTAAATCTTATAATTTTTTATAAAATCTAATAAATCTTTATGTTATAATTAAGTGTTATAAACATTAATATGTAATTTATAAAATAGAAATAATTTTTATTTCTATTAAAAATCACTTTCTTTGCAATTAAATAACGTAACTTTTATAAACCCTAATTTTATTTATAAATTAGTTTTTATAAGTTTGTACATATATACATATAGGCTTAGTAATATATATGTATTGATTCCCTTGAACTTTATACAATTATTTATATAATCCCTTATATAAATATTTGTTATTTTTGAAATTAAATAATTGTACACAATGTATTTATGTATGTATGCTCATGTAATAAAATGGATAAATAAGATAGATTTTATTGAAATGGAAAGATAGAAGTCATACAATAATGAAAATACATGTGCCGAAATAGTAAAAATAAAGGCTGAAAATTCCTGGGGATTACAGTCTCCCCTACTTTGAGAAATTGCGTCCCGAAATTGATTAGGAGGTGGGTCGAGGAAAGAGATGAGGGTATTTAGCCTTCATCTGATCCTCACGTTCCCAAGTGAACTCTGGGCCACGTTTGGATTCCCACCGAACCTTAACGATTGGGATACGACTTCGTTTGAGTTGCTTAACCTCTCGATCCATAATCTCCACGGGGTCCTCCACGAAGTGCACTGTCTCATCAATGTGACATTCGTCAAGCAGTATGTGAAGATTCTTGTCGGCCAAACATTTCTTCAGGTTCGAGACATGAAATGTCGGATGTACGTTGTTGAGTCCTTCAGGTAAATCCAATTTGTAGGCCACCTTCCTAATCCGTTCAAGGACTTTAAAAGGACCTACAAACTTTGGTGCAAGTTTTCCCTTCTTTCCAAAACGAACCATGGCCTTCCAAGGAGATACCTTGAGAAGAACCAGATCACCGACTCCTTGCTACTTAAAGGTTGTCAAGGATTAACATGATTTTGTCAGAAGTCTCCTGAATAAATTCGGGACCAGTGATTTGTGCTTCACCAATTTCAGACCAACAGATAGGAGAACGACACTTCCGATCATAAAGTGCTTCGAAAGGAGCCATGTCAATGCTCGTATGATAACTGTTGTTATACGAGAACTCGACTAAAGGTAGATGTAAATCCCAATTTCCCTTAAAGTCAATGACACAGGCTCTAAGCATATCCTCAAGGGTTTGAATCGTTCGTTCGGATTGACCATCAGTTTGCAGATGGTAAGCCGTACTAAGATTCAGCTGAGTACCCAAAGTTGATTGTAAAGATTGCAAGAAACGAGAAGTGAAACCCCTATCATGATCAGAAATAATGTTAAGAGGTACACCATGACGACTAACTATTTCATCAATATAGATTCGAGCCAATTTCTCGACTCGATAGTCTTCACGAATGGGTAGAAAGTGAGCAGATTTTGTTAAACGATCAATGATCACCCAAATACTATCGTGACCACGAGACGTATGCGGGAGCTTGGTTATAAAATCCATAGCAATACACTCCCATTTCCATACGGGAATCTCGGGTTGTTCAAGTAAACCGGACGGACGTTGGTGCTCGGCCTTAACTTTCAAACAAGTAAGGCACTTGGACACATATAGAGCAATGTCCTTTTTCATACCAGGCCACCAATATTGAGTACGAATGTCCTTATACATTTTATCTGCACCGGGATGTACAAAATAATGAGTCTTGTGAGCCTCGTTCATGATAAAGGTACAAAGATTGTCACGGTTTGGAATCCAGATACGATTTAGGAAATAAAGTAAACCATTGGGTTTGGTTTTAAGTTGGAGTTCAGCACCATATGCCATCTCATTGTACATGTTTCCTTCTGTGACTGAAAGATGTTGTGCCTCAAAGATGCGAGTTTGAATGTCATTTTGGACTTTAATGCTGTGGATCTTGGTAGATTCTTTACGACTAAGGGCATCAGCTACGACATTCGCCTTACCAGGATGGTAACGTATATCACAGTCATAGTCATTTAGAAGTTCAACCCAATGCCTTTGTCTCATGTTTAGTTCTTTTTGATTGAAGATGTGTTGAAGACTCTTATGGTCGGTGTAAACTACACACTTAGTACCATATAAGTAGTGTCTCCAAAATTTGAGAGAAAACACGACTGCACCCAGCTCAAGATCGTGCATCGTATAATTCTTCTCGTTGATTTTGAGTTGTCGAGACGCATAAGCAATCACTTTACCTCGTTTCATGAGAACACAACTAAGGGCTAAGTTAGAAGCATCACAGTAAACGACAAAGTCATCGGTTCCATCAGGAAGAGTCAAGATAGGAGCTTCACACAATTTTTGCTTCAGATTTTGAAAGGCTTCCTCTTGTTTTGGTCCTCACTCGTATGGTTTACCTTTTTATGTTAAGGTTGTGAGTGGCACCGCGATATTGGAGAAGTTCGATATGAAACGGCGATAATAGCCCGCTAAGCCAAGAAACGAGCGGACTTCCGTAGGGGTTTTTGGAGCTTGCCAGTTCTTCACCGCCTCAATTTTAGCGGGATCCACGTGAATACCCTTCTCGTTGACTATATGGCCCAAGAATTGGACTTCCTTTAGCCAAAATTCACACTTGGAGAACTTGGCATACAGTTGTTCTTTCTTCAAGAGATCCAAAACCAATCGCAAGTGTTCTTCGTGCTCCACTTTTGATTTTGAATAGATAAGGATGTCGTCAATGAAGACGATCATGAATTTGTCCAAGTATGGTTTACACACGCAGTTCATAAGATCCATGAATACCGAGGGTGCATTGGTTAGACAGAAGGGCATAACCATGAACTCATAAGGACCGTACCTTGTACGAAAAGATGTTTTTGGAATATCGGATTCAAGGACTCGTAACTGGTGGTAACCAGAACGAAGATCGACTTTTGAGAAATAGGTCGAGCCTTGAAGTTGATAAAAAAAATCATCAATCCTCGAAAGTGGATAACGGTTCTTCACAATAAGCTTGTTGAGTTCCCGATAGTCGATACACATCCGGAAAGAATCATCCTTCTTCTCAACAAATAAGATAGGTGCTCCCTAAGGAGAAACACTAGGGCGTATGAATCCTTTGTCAGAAAGTTCTCAAAGCTGGCTTGAAAGTTCTTGCATTTTTGAGGGTGCAAGACGATAGGGTGATTTAGCCACGGGATTTGCTCCTGGCACTAGGTCAATACGGAATTCAACTTGACATGAGGGAGGAAGACCGGGTAAGTCTTCGGGAAATACTTCCGAAAAGTCTTTAATCACAGGAATGTCTTGGAGGCTTTTGCCCTTGTCTTTCCGCTCTACAATGTGTGCCAAGAAAGCTACGCACTTCTTTCGTAAGTACTTCTGCGCAGTAGTACAAGACATAAGCTTGAGTCATTTAGACGGCTTCTCACCACAGACGTTCAAAATGTTTCCCGAGTCAAGAGGGATACGTATATACTTGTCAAAGCAGACGACTTCAGCATGATGCTTGTTCAGCCAATCCATGCCTACTATAATGTTGAAACCTCTTAGAGCCATAAGAATAAGATTAATCAAGAAGTCATGGTCATTCAAGTTTAAGTTACAACCTATAATGATGGTGTCACATGTAACAGAATATCCATCCGCTACTAATATATCGAAGGATTTGTCTAACGTAGTTTGACTCATAGCAAGTTGTAGTTCAAATTCAAAGGACACAAAACTCCTATCGGAACCAGTATCAAATAGGATAGAAGCATATTGTTGATTAATTGGATACGTACCGTTGACCACATCATTGTTGGCTTGAGCCTCGTTGACATTAACATTGAAGGCACATCCACGAGCTACGAGGTTTGTATTCCCCTGATTCACATTCCCTTGGTTCATGTTCCCCTGGTTCATGTTTCCCTGATTCATGTTACCTTGGTTCATGTTGGCTTGATTCACAATGACCAACCTAGGACAACTGTTCCTGAAATGATTGGGTCACCGCACTCGTAACAAGCACAGCCCTGGGTGATAGCAGCAGGGCAACATGTTGATAGACTTGGTTAACTTGTGGAATATGGTAGGTGTTAGCCACATGTCCATAACATCCACAAGTGGTATATAGACGACATGGCATGTTAGTGGTATGATGGAGCTTGTAGGTGTTGCAAAAAGGTAGGGTTCCCACGTAAGGCATCTTGTTAGGGTTGTAAGCATTAGGGGCTACTTGGGCCAAAGGTGCAGCAGGGGTGATAATAGCAAAGTTCTTGCCCTTCCACTTCTTGCCATTGAAGGAAAACTCAGCCTTGGCTTCCTTGGTGGGTTCAACAGTGGTTTTCTTAATGGTTTTCTTAGCACCCTTCTTAGACAAGGTCCCTGTCTTAACATGGTTATCCGTCAGGGTAGCAGCAAGACAGATTGCTTCCTCGAGTGTGGCTGGATTGCTACCCAAGACGGTGTCTTGTATTTTCATAGGCAAACCATTGATGTACTTCTAAATGGACCTTGAAAGAGGAGTGACCATGTAAGGTACAAGAAGGCTAAGTTCATGAAAAAGGGTGGTGTAGGCAAGGCTTTCACCATTATCCTGCTTAAGATCCCAGAACTCAGCTTCCAGCTTCTTAACCTCGTTACGAGGACAAAACTCATCAGTCATGAGTGTCTTAACATCAGCCCAAGGTAGGGACAATGCGACTTCTATACCACGGTTACGCTTTTCCCCGTTCCACCAGGTGAGTGCCCTTTTCTGAAAGACACTAGTAGCATAGCAAACCTTTAGGTCCTCGGGGCAGTCAGCATTGATGAAAGTATCGTCAATGCTTTCGAACCATTGGAGAAGTCCAGTGGCTCCTTCATTCCCGTAGTACTTGGTGGGGTTGCACGAGTTGAAATGTTTGAATATGCATGGGGGATTTCTCGGGGTTGCATTCTGGTTCAGTTGGTTGACCATGGTTGGCAAGATCGTAGCCATTTGCTGGATAATCCTGTTAATGAGGTTGTTCATACGTTCACGGCGAGGAGGCATTCTACAATGGTAAACATAAGAAGGGATGAACAGGAAGTTCTTATGATATGAATTATGTATAAGAGTTTGTAATAAAGTCATGTGATATTTGATAAAATATTGGATGGCACCCATTTAGTTTGCATCACAAAATGAATACGTTGACTTCTCAAAAGTATTTTAAGTTCATCTAATGTCCGAGAAGTCGTGCTTTAGCCTATAAGTGGACACTCATCCCAAGAATTACCAAGAAAGCATAACTGGTCCATCGGTTGATTTGGATTTATACGAAATACTTTCCTATACAGAATTTCCCATAATACAGGCATCCACCCTTCCGAATTGCACAAGTTCCCATTCATTATTTAGAACTCACATACTTTGAACGAGAGTTTCATTTTGGATTAGACTTTTAAGTCTAAGGGTATGTTTCATGTAGTTTCATGTAGTCCCTTGAAGTTGTAGTTCATGTATTTGCAACGCGAAGACAGAAATAGATAGATGTAGATAGGTAAGAGTGGATGTAAGTGTGTGTATAATAAGAATAAAGTGGAGTTCCTAGTAAAGGACACGATTTAAACTCATGTTTTGGACTCCTAGGTTATAGTCTAGGTCATGTGTGTCTAATAACCTAATTCCCTATAACCATGGCTCTGATACCAATCTGTCACACCCCGGCCGACGACGGATTATACGTCGAGGCTGACGCAGTTGTTCATAACCACATGATCATCTATTAAACGCGTTTCAATAATTATTCATCATATTAAAATATCCGTTACAAAGAAAATAGAAAACATTTTGTTCATAACGTAATCAAAATTTAATCTTATTAATGCTAGGTCCATAGCCCTAAATGATCAAGCATGGTCCTCAAACAGGTGCACCTGAAACATGTAAGTAAATGTCAACTACAAGTAGTTGGTGAGTAACATATGTTTTGACACCAACAACAGTTTGAGAAAGGTTTACAATTCAATATGTTCAAATCAAATCTAACGCATAAATGTGAAAACATACAAGGTTCCAAAGCGTACAATCAAGCCATGTTAATATGTATGCACAATCCCCCAGATTGCGTGAAGTACCAAATGTAAACACAAACCCGCCAAGGTTTATGTTAAGTAATGAATCGGATTCCCATAATAATGATCATGTTAGGTACTACCTTAGGCTTGCCACACAAATTAATGATTGTACTAGACCTGAACACACGTATGGTCACCAAGCAGTTTAAGACATGAAGCACAAACACTTTTGCATAAGAACATAGGTAATTGAATTGTGTATGTAAAGTATGTAGACATGTTTCACCCCGAGTATTTGTAAACAAAGTAAAGTAAAGGGGGCTATGAAACTCACATGTAATAAAGCTGGTAATGGTATGAATTGTTAATGATGGATAGGCTTCGTGAGGATTTCTCAAAATCAACCTGCACGGATTATTGTACTCTAAACTCAATGCATGTGTAAAGGTAATAAGGAATTTTGAGATTTTTGGGTTTCATAGGGTTTGGGATTAGATGTGGGATTTGTACAAGTCTTGTCGGAAAATATATATATTTATAATGATAATCTAATACTAATTAGAATTGATTAGAAACTCTAATTAATTATATAGTATTTACAATAATAATGATATGTTTGAATTTATTTACATAATTATTCAAAAATAATTTAATAAATAAATTATGAAGTAGAAAAAGGTTTAAATAATAATACGTTTGGGTTTATTTATTCTAAAAATAATTAATAAATACATCATGGAATGGAAGAGGGTTTTAAATAATTATTTTATTTAAATAAAATAATTAATTAAACTTTTTAAATAATCTTTTTTTCTTAAATGATTTTATAAAAAGAGACATTAAATAAATATAAGTGTTAAATGAAATAAATTGATCTTGTATAATTATTTAACTAAAATAAGTTTTTAAGTATTTCTATAGGTTTTAAATAATTATTTTTTGCCAAAATAATTATTTATAAGTTTAAAATTGAGCTAAAAATATTTTAAAAAATTAATTAAAATTGGTTTAACAACATTATTATTTTAAAAATAAAACCATACAATTGGATTCGTGTAAATAAATTATATATATTTTTTTAATTTAGGACTTTATAATATTTATAATATGTTTTTAATGAATTAAAAATAATTAAAATATTATTTGGTATTTCCTGTTTTTATAAAAGTTTCTGATTATATTTATAAAATTTATAAAAATTAAATCAGAATTTAAAATATGATTTTATATATTAAAATAATCAAGAAAAAGAAAAAAAATAGAAGGAGGTAGCCCGGCTCGAACCCGGGTCTCCCCTGGTTGCACACACACACTTAACCGCTGGACCGGGCATGATGCCTTGTCCAGAAGCCGGGTTGTTTAAGTTTTAACAAGCAAACTCAAACACCTTCGTCCCCAAATTGAAATCCGTAACCCTAGGTCTCCAAATTGACCAGATTACTCAAACGATTGAAACCCCGAATCAAGGGGCTTTCGTTCGTGAGACTGAAACGAGTTCTTTGGTACCAAAATTACCTGAAATGGTTGAGTAATGGAGGAGAACGACTGAGTAAAACATAGTCGTGTTCTTCGGCTGGATTGGTGTTCTAGAGGTGAATTCAGACGCGATTGAGAGTGTAGTGAGTTTGCAACGAGTGTCGTCCATGAGTGTGGATGCCTATTTATACACAATTCACACAGAAATGGATCGACCGCTTAAATGGTTTTCAATGAAACTTCGGTTACGAGCTTGATAGTAATTAGGCAATGAAAGTTCAATTAATCATGAGAGATTGATCGTTTGGATGCCTACAACGTGTTGCCGGGTTCGATTTTGCACGAGAATGGGTTGATACCAGGTTCGTGAATCATGGTCAGAAAATCGGTGCGCATGGGACTCGAACCCATGACTAAAATGGGGGGGGGGTTCCCGAAATTTGCAATCTAGTCCTTGGAGTTTCATGGATTTATATTTTATGTACAAACTTTGGTTTTAATTGAAAATAAAGTTTCAGAAATTACACAACAAACCCTGAACTTTTATAAAACGTAAAATCATTAAATCTTATAATTTTTTATAAAATCTAATAAATATTTATGTTATAATTAAGTGGTATAAACATTAATATGTAATTTATAAAATATAAATAATTTTTATTTCTATTAAAAATCACTTTCTTTGCAATTAAATAACGTAACTTTTATAAACCCTAATTTTATTTATAAATTAGTTTTTATAAGTTTGTACATATATACATATAGGCCTAGTAATATATATGTATTGATTCCCTTGAACTTTATACAATTATTTATATAATCCCTTATATAAATATTTGTTATTTTTGAAATTAAACAATTGTATACAATCTATTTATGTATGCATGCTCATGTAATAAAATGGATAAATAGGATAGCTTTTATTGAAATGGAAAGATGCAAGTCATACAATAATGAAAATACAAGTGCCGGAATAGTAAAAATAAAGGCCGGAAATTCCTGGGGATTATATGAAAGTCCACGCAAAAGTCTTAATTTTCGGGTGGGGTGGTTTTACAAGAAAGTTCCTAACTTTCGGGTGAGATGTTTACACGAAAGTTTACTAAACTTTCGCCTGTTAGGGTACACGAAAGTTGACCTATTTCACATGTGAATCTCTTACCAGATTTGATAGATTGTTCGAACGTTCTGCAAGGGTCAAGATCATCCGACTCATAGTAGTCGGTAGTTATTTTCCTCATGTGAGTTCTAGAACCCCTCTTTACCTAATTTGGGGGTGGTGTGCATACTCGGTATGTAATTTGATAAAACAGTATGTTTCTAAACAAATGAAATGTTTTAAAGTATGAACGACTATGTGTAAAGAATTTTAGAAACAACGGTTTTAATGGTAAGATTTTATTAAGTCATTACATTGTCGAAATTTGGTCTCCATTCGGGCATGCATGGTAAAGGAGTCATTTAGCATAGTGCCAAGTCGCTAGGTACCTTGGCCTGTTATAAGCGTGAATGGTAAAGGAATCTTATAGTATAGTGCCAGGTGTCCTTCTATGGACGTATGGTATGGGCAATGCCTTTGTGGCTTGTCAAACGATTGTACAACTAGGTATAGATACGGTAGCGACGGCTAACTGTATTGAGTGATGGTGATCCTTCATGTATGTTATGACGTAGATCTAGACACTAAAATGTTTGACTTACTATGTATGTTCAAAGTATATTTTATCTAATGATCAGGGCCGGACCTAACGGTGTGCGGGGTGTGCGACCGCTAAGGGCCCAATATTTTCGGGAGCCCAAAATTTTTGAAGTTTGATCCTCATATGAAGTAATTAAAGTTAAAAGAAAAGAATGGTGTTGTTTGAAGATTTTCCGGTTAGTCGGAAATGGCGGACGGTGGTGCTGCAAGTTCTTGAAATACAAAGTGAAGTAGATGAAGAAGAGATGTAATGATGATGGATGGTAATAGAGGTGCACAAATCGGTTTTTTTTTTGAACCGGATCCGGTTCGGATCCGGACCGGTTCCGTCAAAGTTGGTCAATAACCGGATCCATTAGAACCGGTTCCGGTTCGGATCCGGTTCCGGGTGTGGAGACTTGGAACCTATTGGGACCGGTTCGGATATTTAGAACCGGACCGGTTAAAAAAAACCGGTTCCACCGGTTCCGAAAAAAAAAAATTAAAAATTAACAAAGATACACTATAAAATACATGTTTTATTTATTTTGTAGATTTTTTTAAGTTATTTAACAATAGTTCGTACAAAAAAAATACAAAAAACATAATTGAATCACAAAGCATTAATTATTTATTATGTTTTCAATATTCTTCGTCGTAGTCTTTGTAACATCGGTTTTCATTCTTCTTCGCTTGAGATACGTTGGGCTTCATCGTAAGCTTGTTCTTCGTCCGAAAGTGGAGTCGCCGCCCCATGTTCTACTTCGAATTCATGTATTTCTTGTTCAACGTCAAGCTCGCCTTCTAGTTTTGCAACATGTTGTACACGTTCGGCGGCATCCAAATGGTCCTTCAAGCAAATACACATCTCCATCGAAATAAGCCCATATTTCTTGGTTTCGGGAGCAAGGAAGTATTGACACAACCGTAACATCGCTAGTAGAACCACCAACCGAATTTTGAGTGCTTGCGGAAGCGGAAGCCATGAGAGCTTTTTTTTTTTTGCTTAACGTGAGCGTTTTTTTGCGTTTTGAGAGCGTTTTTGAGTTTTGAGAGCTAGAATGTTGTGGTGAACTAACACAAACACCCAATACCTATTTATACTAAATTTCAATCCTTAAAAACAAAAAAAAAACAAAAAAACGGCCATAAAACGGCTATATAGCCGTTTTTTTTTAACCCCAACGGCTAGAACCGGTTCCAAAATGTCCGAAAAAAACCGGTTCCAAAAAATCCGATTTTTATCCGATTTTTAACCGGTCCGTCAAAAAACCCAGAACCGGTCCCGGAACCGGCGGTTCTCATAATATCCGGACCGGTTCTAAAAAAACCGGTTCTCACCGGATCCGGTTTCGGATAATCCATCGGATCGATTCCGGTTCCGGTTCTTTTGTGCACCTCTAGATGGTAATATTATTTAATGGGTACAAAGTACTTAAAAATAATATTTCATTACTATTTTTCCCTAGGCTTTCAGTCTTTCACGAAAAAACGTAGCTGTGAGCCATGTACTCTTTGCTAGCCTTTTTGACATCTATTTTAAAAAAATATATATAATATTTTAATTTTGTTGTTTTAACTGATGCTTATTAATTTAATTAAATAATTTTAAAAAAATATATATAATATTTTAATTTTGTTGTTTTAACTGATGCTTATTAATTTAATTAAATAATTGAATAAAAAACTTAGTTTTTATTTTCAGTTATTTTATTATATTATTTAATTAAGTTATTATATTACTTGACTTATTTATCGTTTTATTTAGTTTATAATTTATTACATTAAATAATTGTTTATCATAATTTTTTTATCATTTCGATATATAAACATGTGTTTTAGAAAATATATTTTATAGAAAACCTAACTCAAGCATTAAGACTTCATCAAAACTATTAAAACTGATGAAAGTAACAATAAAAGAAGCTTAGAACAAGTTGAATTACTAGAATAATTGTTGGTGACCCGACATTGTGTGACCCAACTACACGTGGTTTTGATGAGTGATTTTAAAATTAATCATTTTAATTTTCTTACTTTTATATTTTTATATCTAATTTTAGCCCATCTAAACTCATTTAACCCAATTAAAAAATTAAACATTTTTTAAATCTAAGTAAAAAAAACTAGCGGCAAGGAAATAAATTTTGAGGAGACGTCGTTAGGGTCTTCTATTAACAATCGGCAATGACTTGATCTATTAGAGTTTCAATCGATCTCCGCAAAAAAAAAAACAATCACCGTATTAATGATTTTTTTTCATATATAACTTTATATTTAGGGGCCCATTTTTTCAAGTTGTACATGACACCCGAAATCTCAGGGACGGCCCTGCTAATAATGTGTATCCTTGAGATATACGTATGCTATGTTTTCACGTTAAAGTTATGTAATGATGCAAATGTTACAAACTATGTCAATGACCTTTTTATGATTTATAAAAGCTAAAACTCACTCAGCAAAACTGACTTTTAGTATGCACATCATGTTAAGATATAGGTACGTACAGGATCTTAGGAGGGCACGAGTGACATGGACGTGAAGACTGACATCCCGTTTACTATGTTTACTTTTAGTTGTTATATTTATTTCCGAGAATTGTATTTTAATCGGCATTTCGACGTGAATTTTTTTAGAGGATGAATATTTATCGTCTAAACCAAGTCTTACAAATTTGGACACCCCCGCCGCAACGCGCGGTCTAAGTCTACTCGTTTAAATACAATTTGAAAATGTATTCAAAAAATTCCACCAGTGTTTTTAAAGTGTGTACTCTAAAATAATTTTAAGAGTTTTTATTTATCTTTAACTTTTTATTAGAACACTATATATATATATACACACCCACACTAAAATAAGACATCAGTATGTCATCTAGCCTTATTTATGGTGCTACCTAAGCAACACTCTATGTGTTATTTTTCTCCCCATGATTTAATAGTTAGATTTTAAAGATTGTGCAAGTCTAATAATCTGTCCCAAAATAATTACCCCCTTACAAAAATTGATAGTTATAGTTCCTTAATTTTCCTATTTTACTTAACTGCCCTTTATCACTAAATCTTGCAAGTTTTCCAAGTAAATCTTGCACAAATAAAGCTGCTGCCAGATTAGATTTTATATACAATTTACTTATTTATATGATTAATGACATGTAAATTTATATATATATATATATATATATATATATATATATATATATATATATATATAGGGTATATATAGGGTGAAAACTCATATAAGTTGTGAAAACCCATATGAGTTGTGAAAACTCTATTAAAACTCTATGTAACAACTTTATTTTTTTTTTAAAATAGGGTAGTTTTGTTACATATTTTCGTCACTTTTTATAAAAAAATCAAAAAAGCGCCGAAGATTTAAAAAAAAAAAAAGATGTAACAATTGTAAAAAAAACCCGTTTTTATGTTATTACATACGTAACAATACTGAAACGGTAATTTTTATTAAATTGTTACATCTTTGTTTTTTTTAAATTCCTTCGGCGGTTTTTTGATTTTTTTTATAAAAAGTGACGAAAATATGTAACAAAACTACCTTATTTTAAAAAAAATAAAGTTGTTACATAGAGTTTTCACAGCTCATATAAGTTTTCATTCTATCCTAACCTTATATATATATATATATATATATATATATATATATGGATTTTGATTTGGGGGGCTATTAAGGTGAAATGATTGTAGGTTACTATTTTGATTTTTTTTAAGTTTTGTTTATAGGTGATTAGCTTAGGGCGATTCTAACCACACACGGAATATTGCTAATTGGACCCGCCGTCGCGCGATACGTCCTCGTATAGGTCAATACGAGGGCGTATTGGGTTTAGTCTCTGACACCAGAATGACACGTGTCATTCTGGTGTCCCATACGATTCGTATTGCCCTATACGCCTCGTATGAGACAGGGCTCAATATTTTTCTTCAAAAGTTGGAAGATTTGGTGATAAATAATCCTATACGTGGCGTATAGACCTATACGCCACGTATAGGATTATTTATTTAATTATATTTATAAAATATAAATATTTTTCTCAGGCTCGTAGTACAAGCCCGTCGTGACGGCCCACTGACAGAGGGTCTGACGGTAAACGACCCCAAAAATAGAAAAAGAAATACGATCCGGATCCTCAATATCCGGCGCCTCCCCGGGTAGAGGCTGCAGCCCAGTCTCTGAATAGATGAACGTCGAAAGAAACTCGACGACAAGCTCTCGGTATGTCTCCTCAAAAGAAAGGTCAAAAAGACGCGACCATGGCGTGTCCTCACCGATGATGGCCCTAGCTCGCTCGGCCTCATGCACCTCCTCGAGAAGGGCCCAATCCATCGCCGTACCCGGACCCATCTGAACCTCCCGGAGCTTCTGGGACCGGGAATAAGCCTCTGTATCGGGCGGAAAATCTAGAAAAGGATAGTGCGCAAAATCGTCTAGCTGATCCATCTGAACATCATCATCATAATCCGCCATATCTGATAATAATTAATTGTTTTTAATATTTTAATTTAAATAATAAATAATAATAATAATAATATATTGTTTAAATTTTAAATAATAAATTGAATTAATAATAATATTAATATATTTTTTTATTAAATAATAATAAATAATAAATTTAAATTTTAAATTAAAAACCTATACGCCACGTATAGGCTTATACGTGGCGTATAGGCGGTTGCCGGGTAAACTGAGCCATACGCAGGCCAAATAGGCCATACGCGGGCGAGTTGCCGGGTAAACCAAGCCATACGCGACCAAACTAGGCCATACGCAGGCATGTGACCGGGTAAACTGAGCCATACGCAGCGTATAGACTTATACGTGGCGTATGGCTTCATCTTCTTCCTTAGATCAATCCAGAAGAACTATACGCCACGTATGGTCCTGTACGCGGCGTATAGTTCTTAATTTAAAACCTAAAAATCGCTAATCTACCCAGTTTCACCCGCTAATATTTAATAATAACCTAACATTAATGATCGTGGGTTAAGACACGTACCTTTTCAAAGTTTTTTTGATGGCACAATCCAAATCAACGAGCGTTTTATAAGCGGGTCGCGTATGGCTTTGTGTTTGTTTTTTTGGTTCGTTTGGTACAATACGGGGCCTAAACCAGATAAATCAAATGTATATACGCCACGTATAGGTCAATACGTGGCGTATAGAATACCAAATGTTACGAAAGATACGCCACGTATTGATCTATACGTGGCGTATAGAAATTTGAATTTCGAGAAATTTTGAATTTTGAAAGATTTGAATTAAAATTAATTATTATTATATTTAATTAACATTATAATTAGTTATAACTAAATAAAAATATTTAAAATGACAATAAAATTAATTTAAAAAGAATTACAATACAATTTTAAACAAATATCATCCGAGATTCGTAAAATATTGTGAAAAACTAGATTTATTAGTGGCCATTATTTTCTTAAATCGTTCTATACGATCATTGTATTTATTTTCCCATTTTGCTGAATCATCATTTCGGTGCAAATTCCAAAGTGCATTCGGCGTAGGAATCGGAAATTCTCCGTCTAACTTGACGTGGATGAAATGAGCATTTTTGACGTGAACTAACGATAAGACTTGATGTTGAGCGTGAACGTTAGGACCAAACCACAATGGAAAAAATGATTGATTACCGTTGATGCTTAAAAGATGAACAATCACCCCAAATCTTTGAGCAATTAGGAGTCCTGTGTATGGCATCGACATCCAACGACTAACTGGTGCGGCTTTCACATCCTGCCAATCTATTGTGTGACGTAGCTTATCATACTCTTGAAAAGCGACTCTATCAAAAACAGTTCTCCACCATTCCTCTTTATTGTCCATCTCATGTAGAAGTTGTTGTCGGACAAAGAGCCACCGATTTTCATTTAACCCTAAGCCCAAAGCTACCGATCGAAAACCACAGTTACCGTCGGGTTTTACGTCCTGTATATGTGAAATGTACGGATAAAATATAGAGGGTATCGAATCCTTAAAACATTTTATATTGTTAACCGCATCATTCCCCGTAATCAATGGAAACCCAAGATGGGCGTTATCATCTTACGGTTGCTTTCCGTTACCCTTAGTTGAACGACTGTGTTGAAAGACCGAACTCGCTTGTATAGAGTCTTGTGACGCAATATACGAGCTGTGTCTCGCAGGGTCACATTTGCTTTGTTGGGAACCTGTCAATGAGTTGTTTCTCGCGACATCCTGTTTCCTTTGTTGTTGCTTTTTCAAAGTTGGACGACCGCGAGTATCTTCTTGTACCATAGGCGCTTTCTTGTTACTTTTGCTCGGAAAGACAACCCCTGTAATTCTCGACAGCATACTTCTTTTGACCTGATCGGGTTGTGACATAATTTTGTTTCTCACTTGTCCCAGTACCTTATCCACGTCTACATTTTCATCATCGACAAACGACGGTTTTAAATCAAGTTTCCTCCAGAAGACGTCCACTGCATCTAGAGGGATTATGCCACATGTATAATAATAATAATAATAATAATAATAATATATTGTTTAAATAATAAATAATAATAATAATAATATTAATATATTGTTTTTATTATATTTTTTTTAATTGAAATAATTTATAATAATAATAATTAAATAGTCAGAACAGTTTACCTGTAGCTTCGATATTTGCTAGACGACAAGCACACGGCAACCCACAACTACTGAAAAGTTGGCACCCACACGTTGCATTTTGTTTCCGTATATTTGATAACTTGTACCACTCGTTTTCTATCAAATCTAGAGCTTTATGTGAAACTTTACCGTGCAGGATATCAAACAATTGAATAGCTATGTGGCTGTCCATTTTCCTTATGATGTTTGTTCCAAACCCAAACTGTAAGTGATAATACTGATCTGATACAATTTCATCAACAAACCCAACAAGTCTATCTAGCGAGCTGTTAGCGTTTCTAAGATAGCTCTTTAAGAGCGAATGCTGGCTCTCGACTCGGTTCGTTGTATGTTGACCAAAATTGAGGTTTTTGTTGGACCACGCGGATACAAACTTTTCTTTATACGGGTCCAGCCAATTTTTAGTCACATAATCAATAACTCCTAGAAAAATATTTAATATTGAATAAATATTTAAATACTTGAATATTAAATATTTAATATTTAAAACTTACTTCCTCGTTTGGCTGCGTACAGACATTCATAAAGTCGGTTGAAGTTGTACTGGTATATATCTGGCGTGGGAGACTCACATAATACCGACCATGAATACTTGAAATTTTTCCAGTCTTCGTCTGTAAATGATGCCCTGCAATGTTTTGCGATATTCTCGTGTATGTGCCACCGACATAGGTTCTTGGAACAGCTCGGAAATATTTTATCACACGCGTTCATAAGAGCTTTGTCTCTGTCTGTTACTATCACACGCAGCTCCATACACCCAGACGAAGTTTTCCTCCCGTTCTTTTGATATAAATGCACGAGCGACGCAAAACGAATGGTGTGTGGAGGTCACACCGACCACTTGGACAAATGGAAGTTTGTACATGTTTGTTTTGTATGTCGCGTCGATCATCAACACGTGCGGGAATGCACGCCACATCTCGTACGATTTCGGATGAACAAAGAATATCTCCTCCACACTATTTGTGGCAGGATCTTCTCGAGTATAGTAGACGTATTTTTTTAAAGAAAGCAGGTTTTCCAGAATCTGTATTGGAGTTTCACCGACTCTCGTTTCGTTTTTTATCTTTTGTATTGCATTATAAATGTCTTTTTTAATGCAACTACTCTCTGGGTTTTGTTCCCTTATAGTTGCTAGAATGTTTCGTGGCAACATGTTTTGCGAATACAACTTCCCCACCAAAAGTTGTTCCGACTGAGACAGTCTCCTTGCAAACGAGTGCGCCTCAAGATGTTGACTAGGATCGTGGTTATGACTGTCATCCTTCACCGTTAATTTCCAATCACCAGTATTTTATTGGTACCCTCCTTCCAATTTAAAGGGACAACCAATTTTCTTGCTACCGGCACGTCTAACCGTGGCAGTAGACGCACGTTCGCCGTGACGGTCACACACAAGCCACACCTTGATAAACGGTTCTGTCGGATCGTCGCCTTTTCTCCTCGATCGTCGGGTGACAATGACGTAACCATTGTCATGTCTTCTCCGGATAGCCCAATCAACCAACTGCTCACGAGACTGAAAATTTTGGTTAGTTTTATAAGACATATTTTGATTATTTTGTTCTTCGTCTTCGGAGTCATCGGTTTGTTGTGTCGGGTAAGAGACTTCATCGTATACGTATTCGTTCGTGGGTTGTGTAAGGTAAGACGGTTCACCGTATACGAACTCGGGATTGCTTAGTGGCTCGTTCAAATCTAGAAGCCTTACCCGTTGATGAGAATAAACGTTGGACGAGACCTCCTCCTGGTTCACCTCTTGAACGCCAAAACTTTGCGGATTGTTTTCCACCGACTCGTTAGAATATACCTGAAAACTGTAGTAACCATCCCACCACCAAGACATGTTTATAATTTTTGAATTTTGAAAGCATACGTTCGGTTCGAATGAGAATTCTGCATGGTTAAATACACAAAATTTGGGCCCTATACGCATCGTATAGCCCAATACGATGCGTATAGGGTACGAGGTGATGTGACTAGGGGCAGAAGGTACATTGTACCCTAAACTGCAGCGTATTGCCCTATACGAGGCGTATACGATGTTTGAATGACCAGGCTGGAAGAGAATGTCGGGCATGGGAAATTGTGAAGGGCTATACGCATCGTATTGCCCTATACGATGCGTATATGGCCAAGTCCAATTAGCATTCTCCGTGTGTGGTTAGTAGTGCCCTTAGCTTATCATAATTGTGCAACCTTTCCCATTTCTTGCGGTAAAGGATGGAGTTAGAGTTTTATACTACGTTAAAAGTTATAGAAAAGACACCTTGACTTTAATTTTCATATGATTTCAATATAACTCAAATGTTTGTTTTTTCTGTGTTTTATATATGTAACTTTTAATTTTTTATTATTATATGTAATATGTAATTTTAGTCATAAGAAGTATTTACAAATTTATGTATTATATGGTTTTTATTATTCAACTCGTGTAATACACGGGTTTCTAACCTAGTATTCTAAATAAATGAGTTTTTTATATTGAACTTTCAACTACTTAGTGATATCATAAAACTTAACATTTACACACTATCTATTTTATAATTTTTTTTTTTCAATTTATCAACTTTATTTTAGTAATATGTTATTCTTTACCAAGAAGATTTGTACACTAAAATGTTTGATTCGTAGGCAAAAAAGTTGTTAGGGTGGAGGGGGTCGACTCGGCTTCGAGGATCGGGTTGTGCCGGGTTCACCACACCACCGCAACCCTCACGGGTGGCACAAGTTCAATCCCCGGGTTCATGAAGCCGCTTGATTTGTGGCTTTGTGACCGTTAAAATATAGCCGTTTAAATGAAATATAGTCGTTGGCTATTTAAAAAAAAATTCCCCTATAAATACCAATCTTTATTCTAAATATTCATACCAAACAAATAATCTCCCACTACCACTCTATAATCTATTTTACCTTTTGCAAAAAATGAGACGCACTCTTTATTTTCCCCCATCATCGTCTAGTAGTTCCGATTCTAGCGGACTTGAATTTCAAACCCAAGTTGTCGCCGCTGTATCCGAACTTGAAGATACGTCACATACAAAAAAAATACATGTGCAACGTGATCGTGTAAAGGCTCACAAGGTTCTTATGAAATATTACTTTGTCGATGATCCAAAATACGACGTCGAGACGTTTAGAACAAGATTTCGGATGTCGAAGGATTTATTTCTAAAGATCGTTGCGGATATACGCGATAATTTTGAATGGTTTCAAGAAGGGCTTGGCGCGAGAATGAAAAAAGTTTCACGCCATTACAGAAATGCATATCAGCGATTCGTCAACTTGATTCCGGTAATATTCCTGACGAATACGATGAATATTTAGTATGTCTGCTAGGACCTCACGTGAATGCCTATAATATTTTTGCAATGCTATTGTTATTTTATATGTTAAATAATATTTGCGTGCACCCACTAGCCACGACATTGCTCTCTTATACGATGCACATGAAAGTAGACATGGCATTCTAGGGATCCTCGGTAGCATCGACTGTACGCATTGGGTTTGGAGAAATTGTCCAACGCGTTTGCGAGGCCAATATCACCGAGGTGATCACCAATACCCAACGATCATACTTGAAGGGGTGCCGTCACATGATTTATGGTTCTGGCATGCGTACTTTGGGGTTGCCGGTTCGAACAACGACATCAATGTTCTCAATCAATCTCCACGGTTTACTAACGAGATGCATGGAACCGCTCCTACGTGTCCATTTCAGGTTAACGGTCGACAATACAAGCTATATATATATTAAAATTAAATATTACAAATTATTAGAAAAAAATCAAATTAATTTTTAAACTAATTATGGAATAAAAATAAATAAAAATCAAATGGTTTCTTCTCCTTTTTGCGGCTCCCTCTCCACGCAGGGGAATGAGAACGGCGGGCACCACAAGGGTGGTGATGTTCCCCGCCGGACACCATAAACCATCTCAGTCCCGCGGCCTCGTGTGAGTAGTATACTGATTAGTCTTATAGGTTCGTTTTAACTTGTAACTCCAACCCATCCATGCTCACCTCTAATGGAGGTGACTGACTAGGAGGGCGTGTAAGGTAATGTAATATCCGGGATTTTTACGACGTAACTTTTCCTAAACTTCTACACGTTAAAAACTTAAATTTTTATTAAAACTATTTTCTTGAAATATTAAATTAATTAATATGGATTTAAGGAAAAACGATCATACTTATATGTGTGTATTTTATAAATAAAATACCATTTAAATTCTTTGCGAGTTTATAATTATATAAATAATTTATAAACTTATTTCATAAAATACTTAAACTTGAAAATCATAAACCTTAGGAATTATTTTATAAAATTATAAAATAATAAAGGTATAAAACTTATAGAAACATAGTTGGATTTTATAAAAAAAACATAATTACTTTTATAAAAGTACAGGGACCAAAACTGTCAATTCTGAAACTTGTTTTAAACTAAAACTTAACTTTTAAACATAAAATAACAAAACTAGAAACTTCAGGGGCCTGTTTGGCCAGAGATCCAAACTCCCGAGACTCAGAACCGTTCCCGAGTTCGATCCCGGCCACACCCGTTTTTCACCATTTTCGTTCCAAATCGCGTTCCAGGCCAGATTCATTGAGCCTCGAGCTCCGAATCAGGCGTGCGACTCAAACCCGAGGTGTATCGAAGCTCGATTTCACCTTTAACAGACGTGTGATCCGACTTTAAACCCATCTTCCCAACCGTCATCTTCCCACCTAATCCAGCCTTAAATCGTGAAATTTGGCTATAAATACCGATTGGAAATCATCCGAATCGAACTCATATTTGGCCATTTGAAGTTGCGACAGCCGACTCCAAGTCGGAACCCGTTCTCACTCAAAACGTCACCGAATCAGGTAATCTTTGAATTCATCTTGATCGTTTTCGTATGAGGATCAAAAGCCCTCTGTTTAATTTCATAAACAGAGGGTAATTCGATGCTTATTTGACGATTCTTGGTTCTAGGGTTCATGTCAATTTGGGGGCCGATTTGAGTCCTCATTTAAGGGATTTCCGCTTCATGGTATACACTAACGAGCCCGTAGTCGGGATGGTTAGTGTGTGTGTGCATGATTCGACCGGTCAGTGACCCGAGTTCGAATCCTGGGGGACCGGTTTTGCCCATTTCGTTTGTTTCAGCCTTTTAAAAACAGTTTTTAAACTTTTAATAATTTTTACAAATTATGTTAAACTTATATAAACCTAAAAACGAATTTTATCTACACTTTTACATTCTGGATCATTTAATTAAGTAAAACTTAGTTAAACCTATAATTAATTAAAAACTTTAATTTTGGTTTTAAATTCATAAAAATACTTTTAAAACTTTTATAAAACTCATAAATTCACTGGAACTATTTATTCAAAACAGAAAACTTAATTTATTACTTGTTTCTAAAACTAAAGGAATTCTTTTAAATCTTTAATCCTTTATTTAAACTTATATGAATCTTATAAACTTGGAAATGTTTATAAAACTTATAAACAGAAAATTTTAAATCATTTATACTAATTTAAAAAGAGAAATAAAGGTACGTTATTTGCCTCCCAAACAATTATAAACTTGTAAATTCTATAAAACTAAATGGAAACTCTAAAACATTTATGAACTTGTAAAACTTTATTTAAACACTTATAAACTTATAAATCTATTTAAAACCTATTAAACTTATGGTTTTCTTTTAGACTTTAAAAATATTTTTAAACTTATAATTAAGATATAACCATATCCTATTTAATATCTTATGAACTTATAAGTGTGGTTATTTATTTAAACATATTTATATTACAAATTAATTTGTATTATAAATACTTAATACTTAGAAACTTAGCAAATCTCAAATGATTCATGATTATTCTTGTAAATTATTTAATTCTAAATACTTAGATTATTCTTACCTAACTTATATAATTAATAAGTAGTGAAACTTTTTAATAATTATTTTAAATTAATAATTATTCTAATCTATAAAACTATTAAACTTTGACATACACGTCTTGTATCAAAACCTTTATTATAAACTTGATTTAAATTTCATAAACTCAAATCATATCCGTCTCCCATTTGGAACCCTAGTCGATCTTGAAATCCTAGATCCTTACCATAGACTTATAGGATCATACTTAAATCTTTAAACTTGCATACTTAGGCTTATCGTGAGGATATTCTCCCTCCAAGTCTTACAAATAATTATCCGTGTTAGATACTATTCATCATCTAAGTGAGTATACTCAGCCCATTTTTCCTTTCTATGCTTTTGGGGTGAAACATGTTCAAAATTCTTAAACTTATACAATTCTTGTACAACTATGACTACGTGTTTATTCTTATGTTAAACTTGAGACTTGTATGCTTAGATTAAACTTAAAACTAGCATATTCATTAACTTTGATCAAGCCTATGGTAACAATGATAGATCTATTGCATTTGACCAATCCACCTTGATTGATTGACCCCTTCGGGGGGGAGCCCTTGGTGATTGTTACTGAATTAAACTTTAAACTTGAGACTTATAAGGGTAACCTGCGGGTTATGCCTAAACTTGGTTGGAGGGTTGATGTGCACAATGTCTAACATGCTTGTTTTCTCATACTTACATTATAGAATGCATAAATCATAGTGAATTGTAAATTCTTCTCAAATACTTGTTTAAACTGCGTCAAAACCTTTGTATCTCACCAACTATTTTGTAGTTGACAGATTCTTTCACATTTTTCAGGTTTACATCATGAGACTTATTTGTGATCACATAGGATGCTTTGGACCTAGACTACTTAAATTAAATGATGTATTCGTATTTTTCTTCCTTGTATTGAATATTAAATTATTCATTAATGAAATATTGAAACTTTAATAGTCAACCTTGTGCTATTGAACAACCGCGTCCGCCCCGACGTATAATCCGCCGTCGATTGAGGTGTGACAGGTAATATCAGATATTATGAATCACTCAAATTTCTAGATATCTTATTCAATCATAGCGTAGCTATAAATAACTTACATGAGAAAATAACTGCAACAAGGACAAACCAAAAGACTCCATAAAGCTAGGACAAAACAAAGGACTCGTGCATTAAAACATGCAGAAGAAAAGACACATACGTTGGGCCAAGACCCAATTATTTGACACACTTAAAACTAAAACTAGGCCATGTAAACTGCTTCAAATCCTTCCCTTAAACTGATATGGGTTCCAACCATCAGTTTAATCATTCAAGTCTTCCACTCCAAGCCTCTTCCTCATCCTTTCAAACACATCTAATTTGACTGGTTTAGTCATAACATCAGCAACTTGGTATGTTGTAGGGCAAAACGACAACTGCACCTTTTCTTCATTCACTAAGTTCCTCAAGTAATGAAACTAAAAATCTATATACTTTGTCCTTCTGTGCAGAACAGGATTCTTTGACAGCTTAATAGTGGAACTATTGTCACAATAAATCTCAACTGCACCGATATCTTCATTGCTTATTTCTTCCAACAAACCTTTGAGCCACATGATGTGACATGCACAAGCCGTAGCAGCCACGTACTCAGCTTCTGTGGATGAGAGAGTAACAATGCTTTATTTTCTTGAACTCCAACATATCGCTGCATTACTCAAGATGCATGCATACCCGGACGTGCATTTCCTATCCTCCGTGTCTCGAGCATAGTCACTGTCCGTGTACACCTCTAGTTTTGCTGCAGAATTTCCCACATAAAACAACCTAAACCCGTAGGTTCCTTTGACATACCTTAATATTCTCTTAGCCATTGCCATCTGTTCTTCTCGAGGATCAGCCATAAATCAAGAAATGAAGCATACTGCTTACATGAGATCAGGTCTCGTAACCATTAAGTACATGAGACTCCCCACTAAGCTTTTATACTATGTGTCATTCACCTTGTTTCCTTCTCCAGCCTTTGTGATTACCGTTCCAGGAACTATAGGGTTCCTCACACTATTACATTCCCACATATGAAACCTTTCCGGTAGTTCCTTGGCGTACTTCTTCTGACACATACTTATTCCGGTTACATCTTGATTCACCTCCACACCTAAAAAATATTTTATTAAACCCAGATCTGTCATCTCGAACTCCTGCATCATCGACTCTTTAAAGTTTCTACACATCACTTCATCGTCACCTGTGTAGATTAGGTCATCCACGTACAAGCTCACAATTACCAATCCTTTTGTTGTTTTCTTAATAAAAAGAGTATGATCATAGTGAATTTTCTCAAAACCTTCCCTAATGAAATAGCTTTCAATGTGATGAAACCAGGCGCGCGGGGGGGGGGGGGGATTTATCTTCCATCCCCTTCAAGCAGCAAGCGCAACAATACTTCGGACAGTATCTCATCTAGCCACTGGCGCATAAACTTCGTCATAGTCTACGCCTTTCCTCTGTGGGTACCCCTTCACCACTAACCGAGCCTTGTATTTATCCACTTCTCCCTTCTCGTTCATTTTTGTTTTATATAACCATTTTACTCCAATTGGTTTTATTCCCTCTGGTTTGTCTACCACATCCCATGCTTGATTTTTCTTTATAGATTCTATTTCATGTTCCATTGTCTGTAACCACTTGTGCTCTTTAATTGCATCTTCATAGCTGGTGGGGTCCTCAAAAGAGCTATACATTGCAAAGTCAACTTCATCCTCTAACATCCCTTCCCAACTTTCATAATCTTTCATCCAAGAAGGAGATTTAGTTGTCCTTTTCACTGTCTCTCTCCTAGGCTCCACAATATTACTATTCTCACTTTGATTTAAAGCCCCATGGTATTACTTGGTGTCACTGACCGAAGGGTATTACCTCCCATTGTCTCATCCGTCCCATCCACTGTCCTGGGTGGACTTTGATTCTCAACAGCATCCAATGTAGGACCTGTCACATCCGAATGTGATGGCTCAGTGTTTCCCTCCTAGTTTTCTTCCCCATCGACGTCTGGGATTATTAACTCTCTGCTACCAAATACTTTTGTATCCCAGACCCATGCTTCACTTTCTGAGAAAATTACATCCTTGCTTATAATAATCTTTTGTTGTGTAGGATCATACATCCTAAATGCTTTGGATTCAGTGTTGATACCTAAGAAAATGCATTTAGTGCTATGATCATCTAACTTGGTTCTCAGCTGAGATGGCACATGGGCATAGCCTATACACCCAAATACCTTGAAGAAATCAACATTTGGTTTATGGCCTGACCAAATTTCTTCAGGAACTTTATCTTCCAGAGAAGTAGTGGCACATCGGTTCAAGATGAAACAGCCCCAATTGGCAGCTTCAGTCCAAAACCATTTAGGCATGTCCTTCTCGAGCAACAAACATCTAACCATATTCATCAGTGTTTTGTTACGACGTTCCGCTACTCCATTTTGTTGAGGAGTATAAGAAGTCGTCAATTGTCTTTGAATTCCAAACTCCCCACATAAATTGTTAAATTCCCTTGAAGTGAATTCCCCTCCCCGGTCACTTCTTAGACCTTTGATGGTCAGCCCCGTTTCATTTTCCACCATAGATTTAAATCTTTTAAAGTCTCAAAACTTTCACTTTTCTTTGATAAAAAATACACCCATCCCTTTCTATAAAAATCATCAATTAGCACCATAACGTACCTATTCCCACTTGGCGATTCTGGTTCAATTGGCCCACACAGATCAGTGTGGATGAGTTCCGGTCGGTTTGAGGCTCTCCAATTACTTTTCTTTGGAATGTTGACTCGTTGTTGTTTTCCCAGGTTGCATATCTCACACACCTTGCTAGACTCAGCTATCCATGGTAGTCCCTTCACCATTTGTCTGTACTGCATAGTTCTCAATGACTTTTTGTTCACGTGTCCATGTCGTCTGTGCCAAACCTGTTCGCTGCCATCTCCTTCTAGCTTCAGGCAACGTCCTTCAATGGGTTTCATCCTTGCATTCACTAAAAACATCCGGTTTGTCGTCATTCTGGAGGTGGTTATCACTCCACGCCGGGGATGATAAATTTTGTAGATGCACTTCTCAATGACCACTTTCAAGTCTTTGTCCTGTAGTTGTCCAACGCTTAATAGGTTTGAAGTAAGTTCCGGGACATAGTACACTCGGCTGATGATTTGTGTGATTCCTTCAACTTCAAATCTTACATCCCCGATTCCTTTAACAGTAAGTTGAAGATCGTTTCCCATTCGCGAGTTCGTGTCATGTGATTTTAGCAAGCCGAATCAAGAAACCTGATTCCTCCTTTGCATTCTTCCTTCACATCTGTGTGGGTCATCAGAAGTAGGTTTTCCCCTTCGTCAAACTCGGCATAATTCACTGACTTGTCTCCCCGAGTGCATTCGTAAGTAAAATGCCCAAGTTGATGGCACCTGTAGCACTCCACTGCTGACATGTCAAAGTCTGGCCTTGCTCTCCCTCGACCACGACCACGTCCTCTGTTGAATTAACTCCTGTCGCGTCCACGACCTCGTCCTCCGGTAGGATCTAGTTCTGCTCTCAAAACTTGATCATCGCTGGGTTTCTTCATGAGTTTTTGCTCATGCACAAGCAAAGAACTTTGCAACTCATCCACCGACATATCATCGGTGTCTTTTGATTCTTCAATGGAACACACCACATAGTTAAAGCCTTCGGTAAGTGACCTGAGGATCTTCTCAACAATCATCAAATCTGTAATCACTTCTCCGAAGTTTCTCATCTCATTGGATGTGGTCATCACACGACCAAAATATTCGGTAACGGTTTTTCCTTCTTTCATCTCCAATATTTCGATCTCCCTTCATAATCGTTGCAACTGTGCCTTCTTCACTCTTGCGTTACCTTGGTATTTGCTCTTCATGGCGTCCCATATCTGACTGACAGTCTCCTTGTGAGTCATGGTCTTCAAAATATGTTTGTCGATTGACTGAAACAGATAGTTTTGTGCCTTCAAATCCTTAAGACGCATAGCCTCCAGACTCGTTCGTTGAGCCGCTGTGAGTTATGCTCCTTCTCTGGGTTCAGTATACCCTGGTTCGATCATGACCCAGTATAACGTCTTCGTTAGCATACTCCAGTGCTCGTAATCTCCGTCGAACTTTGGGACGCTAGGTACTTGGAAGTTCCCATTTTCTGCCGCCATTGCTTTCTCTCAAAGCCTCCCCCAGGTCGCTCTGATACCACTTGTAAGGTAATATAAGATATTATGAATCACTCAAATTTCTAGATATCTTATTCAATCAGAGCGTAGCTATAAATAGCTTACATGAGAAAATACCTGTAACAAGGACAAACCAAAAGACTTCATAAAGCTAGGACAAACCAAAGGACTCGTGCATTAAAACATGCTGAAAAAAAGACACATACGTTAGGCCAAGACCTAATTATTTAACACACTTAAAACTAAAACTGGGCCATGTAAACTGCTTCAAGGCGATTTGGTTAACAGGTTTATAAGTGCTTTAAGAGTTTTTTTATTTAAAATAAGTGAGGTAAAATAATTATTGAACAAACCTTCAATGAATTTTTTAGTTGGAGGTTGGTCAAATGGCTAAAAAAACATAAAGGTGACCTAACTAAGACAAAAGTTTTGAGGGTGGCTAGAAATTCAAACATAAATATGACAAATTTACACATTATTATTAGAATATATAATCTCCTTATGATTAAAACTAAATTTAATCTTAGGAATAAATACTAACCGTCTAAGTAAGCATATAATAATCAACTTAGAAAAAGATGAAGACAAATATCAGAATTAAAGTTAAATACAAGAACAGAAAAAATAACTAAACGCCTATGAACCGCGATGTAAGAGAGAGAGAGACGGGCGAGAGGTCGTAACGAAAAGAGAGATGATGCAAAATCCGACTCTATGGATGAGGTTGGGCGGGAAATGTGAGAGATGGAGAAGAGAGAGGCACGCTCGTGAGAGAAGCCAATATGAAGGATAGAGACTTCCCCCTTCGTTGGAGATGGTATGCCGTATGAGTCATGTGTTAAATTAGATCGGATTATAATAATTTTTAGACATAAAAATTGTCTCTTAATTTATAAAAAAAAGCAATTAACGGTGTTAAATAAATATCTTGTTAGACCCAAAATAATAGTCCACTATATGGTTGTTTGTGACGGTGATCTTTTTTTAATACAAATAAGATGACGCTTAAAAGGATTAAATAAATACCTCCGCATGCAATTTGTATAAGATTTTCTTGTTTGAATAATAAATTATTTACAATAAAATAAACTTATATCTCTATAAAAGACATGCCGACATGCCATAAAACCTTAAACCCAACCATGTTAACATGAAAGTCGGTGTCGGTGTCAGAATTTTGATCCAGTGTTATCATTAGTTTTCTTCTTTATCGATTAAAACCAGTAACGGGCCTGAGACTTTTTTTCATGGGGTCGATTGTCTTTCGCTAAATATTATTTTTTTTCAGGTCGGGTCACATAATACACACATTGTTACTAATTACAACAATCAAATAATCACTACTAGTATACCACATAGTCAAAAATCAAAATACACACACATGCATCGATGTTCAAAAAGTCCACGACTCGTGGCTCACTCGAAAAACACTTCAGAAAAGCTCGCTCGAAGCCAAGGTAAGCTCGGTTTGTAAACGAGTCGGGGCGCTACTTAGATTTTTTATTAGGCTAAATTGTTTAAAAATGTAATTGGATAATGGGTTAACTAAATTTGGGCTTAATTGTTTAAATAGGATGGGTTAACTAAATGTGAGCTTGATTGTTTAAATGGCTAAGTTTTTAGTCCAAATCTCCAATTAAGTTATTAGTTTAAATGAGGGCTGGTGTTAAAAATTACTTTTTCTTGGGATAGGTCAAATTTTGTGGGGGTCGGTATCAAAATTTGTCGAGGGTCAATCGAGATTATACAATATATATATAACAAATAAAAACAATTTTCATGGGTGTCGGTCGACCCCTATAGTTAGGGGTAGGTCCGCCACTGATTAGAACTAAGAGGTCAAACTCATGTTTTTCTTAAAAACCTTTGATTTTATAATAAATATCTATCGAGTCCTAGAGTGACTGGGTTTGTTGAACCCCTTTCCCTCTTTGGTTCCGCCCCTAATGAAAGCAGACTATAAAATATAACTGGATGAGTTTTTTGCATTACGCATAGATATCTTCAATCTAGTGGTGACCCTAAAGTGCGGGATCTAAATCTTTTGATGACTTCTAAAAGTATCATATGATTCGTATACGCATCATTTGATTATCCGTAAAAACAACAATTAAGGATTATAACATTGCAACATTTAAAAAATGATATTTGATGGATCCAACATTGGCTATAAAAGAATCTTGAAAATAACAACAATTTTATGGAAATAAATAATACCCTTAAAATATTCAATTGGTGACGTTGACGCCGAGAAATAAATATTCTTGATGTCACTAGATCTTATTTTATTTGTTCTTTTAAACGATTAATTTTAGAAATCTGATTTACGTTAGATAATGCAAAGTCTATCACATAAGAGGTATATCAAGTTTATCGAGATATCCGTACTAAAACCAACGCAACTACATGTCTGAAGACTTATTTTATTTGTGTTCCGGTTGATATGATGTATAATACAACTAGTTAACAAGTCATGTCTTTTATGCATTGTATATATTTTTGAACATTAAACTTATATTTTCTATACACTTCTTTTACGATTTTGAAGAAAATATATGTAAGATTTTAGTGTTGATGACTCCAAAATATTTTAAGTACTTTTACTACGATGGTCTTTCTATGATTTGCTATGGATGAACATGTTTGCAATCGACCATTCAAGAATCAAGATTGCTACGGATGAACAATCTTACTACTGATAGACAAAGATTGCTATCGATGTCGAAGTTACTACCGAAGATCACTTGCTACCGATGAATAAAATTACTACCAACGGTACGATTTTCAGGCAATTGTGATTGGTACAAAGTTAGTGTGCACACCACAATTTCGCAAGTAAACAATGTTTATCAGAAGATCAAAAAAAGCTCGTCAGTGTCACACCCCAACCGATGACGGATTATACGTCGGGCGGACGCGGTTGTTCAAAAAGCACGAGGTTGGCTATTAAAGTTTATATATTTCATTAATGACTTTCAAGGGTTCAATACAAGGAAATAGAACAAAACATAGCAAGAATACAAAGTTTAATTTGATAAGTATACTAAGTCCAAAGCATCCTATGTGATCACAAGAAGGTCTCATACTTGTGTACAAGAAACATGTTAAGTAAACTGTCAACTAAAAATAGTTTGTGAGATATAAATGTTTTGACACTGTTTAACAAAGTCTTTGAAAAGTTTTACAATTCACTATGTACATGCATTCCATGGTATAAGTGTGAGAACAAACAAGTTAAACATTGTGCATATCAACCCTCCAACCAAGTTTAGCCATAACCTGCAGGTTACCCTTAAAAGTTTAAGGTCTAGTAACAATCACCATGGGCTCTCCCCGAAGGGTCAATCAAACTAGGTGGATTGGTCAAATACAATAGATCTATTATTGTCAATGTAGGCTTGATCAAAGTTAATGAATATGCTAGTTTTAAGTTTAATTTAAGCATGCAAGTCTCAACGGCACATAACACACGAATAAGCATATAGACATAGTTGTACAAGAATTGTATAAGTCTGAAAGTTTGATACATGTTCCACCCCAAGTTTATAAACAAGCAAAAGAAAAGGGGCTAAGTATACTCACTTGGAATGATGAAGAGTATTCAACAAGATTTAGTGTAGCAAGAATTTGAGGGAGAATATCCTCACAACAAGCCTAAGAACACAAGTCTTAAAGTTTCAAGTTTGATCCTATAAGTCTATGACAAGTATCTAGGATTTTAAGATTGACTAGGGTTCCAAATGAGAGACGGGAAATGATTGTGTTTATAAAGTTTAAACCAAATTCTAAATAAGGTTTTTGATTAAATAACACAAGGCTTAAATATCAAAGTTTAATAAGTTTATAGTTTAGAATAATTATTAAAATAATTATTTAAAAGGAGTTATAATTATTAATTACACAAGTTAGGTAATTATAATTCAAAGTAGTTTTCTAAGTATTTTATAGATAACTTGAAAGACTAAATAATTATTAAAGATTAACAATATTTATTTATAGTATAAATGATGAATAAGGGTTTATAGTAATCATCATAAGGGCTAAATAATTTTTAAGAGTAAATATTAATTATTTAAAGAATACATAATTGTTAAGGATAAATAATTATCTATACGAATAATTACTTTATTTAATCAATATAAATCATTTAAAATTTATTAAAGTGTCTAAGCATAATACATTAATTTTACAAAAATAACTTGTAATTAAATAATGTTTTCAATGTGATTATAAGTTTAAATAAATAACATGCAATTATAAGTTTATAAAATGTTAAATAGAATTTCTTTTAAAATTATAAGTATTTTAAATAAAGTTTATATTTTAATTATAATTTCTATAAATGTTTTAAAGTTTAAATGGAATCCACAAGTTTATAAAGTCTTAAATAGAGTTCCTTTTTAATTATAAGTTTATAAGTAATTAATTAAAGTTTATGTTTTAAATTATAAATGTTTTAAAGTTTCTGTTTTATTTTATAAAGTTTCTAAATTTATAAACATCCTGAAAATAAATAAAGTATATTTATTTTCCAGTTTTAACTTAAATGAATAAATAAGCTTTCTGTTTTATATAAGTTGTAAGGGCCATTTTACCGGGTGACCTCACTTGTTAGATTTACTAATAAACATAGTCATCAATATTGAACTATTAATTAGAAGCATTCAAACACAACGGAAGCATTCGAATTCATAAACAGCGGAAGTCTTAATATTTAAACATAAGATAACATTACCTTAACATAAATCAAAGTGGGATGTCAGTCTTATGTCGGGTAGTCATCACGCCTTCGCACGACCCTTCTTACTGTTACCTGAAATGTATACTAAAAGTCAGCTAACGCTTGTGAGTTCTAGTTTAAAGCAATCATATATAAACTTTCATATAATATATATATATATATATGCATATTCTTTTTCTTTACTTTACTTATTTCTTATAACATTCGTAATGAGTACGTATATAAATACATACATGCTTAGTTCTTAGTGCAGAATCGTTGGTCATACATATATGGGTGATCAACCCGTTACTTTGCTTACGTAAGTCACAAAGACAAACGTTCTCGAACTACCGTCGTAGCCCATTTACTTAACCGTTCGGCACTAGAAACCGTCCGTCATATCTTTAACCGACCGGCAAACCTTTGGCCGTCCGTCTTTACCGTCCTACCGTCGTAGTCCGTCATATTCGCCCGTCTGCCCTAAGGCATCCGTTTCCCATTTGTACTATATATGCAGCCGTGCATCGATTGAGCGACTTACTCCACCGTAGTGGCCTTAGTTTACTCTACCTTTCTAGACTTTCATGCCTGGCTGCATAATAGTCGAATGGTCATCCGTCTACCAAAGTAGTCGTTATCATCGAAGCGTCCATAACGTTTACTTATACGTGGCAAGCAATATATACATAGATATAAAGCAAGATTTCATTCTTATACTCAACATGTATTGTCATATACATAACATTCATTCATATCATGTATACACTCCAGCCCCAAAATATTTAAAATCATTTGCACGTAACACATAGAGGGCACATAGAACTCACCTTAGCGGGTTACTGAGCGCCACTAATGTCACTCACAATTTGTATAATGAAGTCATACACATAAGGTAGTGCTCCTAGATAACACTAGACATTACTATGCTTGAACCCAGTAGTTTCGATGGATGAATCACATCAAAACTATGGTAGTTTCGGGTCATGGGTTTATATCGAAACTATGGTAGTTTTGGGTCATAGGTTTATATCGAAACTATGGTAGTTTCGGTAAGTAACTTATGTAAAATATTAGTAGTTTCGGGTTACGGTCTATATCGAAACTATGGTAGTTTCGGTAAGTAACTTATGTAAAATCTTAGTAGTTTCGGGTTAGGGTCTATATCGAAACTATGGTAGTTTCGGTAAGTAACTTATGTAAAATCTTAGTAGTTTCGGGTTAGGGTCTATATCGAAACTATGGTAGTTTCGATGGATCTGCATATATCGAAACTAGGTAGTTTCGATGGATTCGCCTATATCAAAACTAGTAGTTTCGATGCATCAGTCTTCTTCCCGACCAGAAACCCTAGATCTGGCCAATTATTTCTAGTTGATCAAGCCTTGAACTTTTTACGTTCAAAGCGTTCCTTTTTCATTCATGAGCACAAATATGTGATTTGTTTCAAGTTTTATACGTAAAAACCATGTCTTTATGCGACTTAAACCCGAACCCCAAAATGTGTAAAAACTCAGATTTAGAGGTGATGCTTACCTCTTGGAGTCCAGTTTCTATTGCTATGTGTTGCTGTGATGTAGGCAAACGATTCTCGAGCCTTTGAGCTTCTTTCCCTACTTTTCTCTCTCTAGAGCCGGTCTCTCTCTCTCACTCTAGAAACTTGCGAATGTGGTGGAAATGAGGGGGAAGGGTTGGTGACTGCTGATTAGAAGGGTTTCCATTCATATTTTGGGCCCATGGGCTGAACCTTGGCCAAGCCCACTTTGCTTTTCTTTTATTTGTTTTCTATTTATTCGGGATGTTACATAAGTTTTATAAAAAGTATAAGTTTATAATTTATTAGATTAAAGTTTCTGTTTTCTAAATAATATATAAGTTTTACAAACCTTTTCTGATTTTATAAAATTTATATAAGTTTCTGTTTAATTAAGTTTATAAATTAATTTAAAGTTTAAAACAAAATGAGTTTATTTATTTCAGAAAATACATAACAAATTAAAGTTTCTGATTTTATAAGATAATTTCCGTTGAATGTATAAGTTTTATAAAGTTTAAAAGTATTTTTATAGTTTTTAAGAATTTCCAAACTAATTTTTAAAGATTAAATCTTTATAAGTTTTAACTAAGTTTAATTAATTAAAATAGTTTCAGAATATAAAAGTATAGTTAAAAATCAGTTGTAGGTTTATAAATGTACAACAGATTTTATAAAAATATCTAGAACTATAAAATCTGATTAAAAAGTATAAAAAATATAAAAACAAAAAAACTCAGGTTGGCCGGATTCGAACTCGGGCCAGCCGAGTCTACACATCAACGCACAAACCACCCGGCTACGGGCCTTGCTAAGGTTTTATATGGAAAATCAAATAGTTAAACAGTATCTCGATTAGTCCCTAATTTCCTATATGAACCCTAGAATCGAAATCCTCAAAATACGAATTGATAATCCCTCTGTCATTGTAAATTGACAGAGTGCTTTTGATTATGGAATGAAAACGACAAGTTTGGCCATAAGAATTACCTGAATCGGTGTCGTAATGAGGGAGGACGAGTCTGAGTTTAGTATCGGCTGTCTACAAGTTTGATCGAGCAATGCAGGTGACAATAGATTAAATTGAGAGTTTAGGGAGTATGAGTGGAGTATCGTTGAGTTATAGCAACAGGTATTTATACCCAATTTCATCGATTAATGCTTGTACCATTGGGAAGTATATCGGGGGTGTAAACGGATTCAAATTCGAATCCCGCGAGCGTTAGAATTGAATTCAGGCATTGAAGTACCTTGGGTTTGGGTCGCACGCTCGGGTCGGAGCTCGAGGAGCATTTAATTCGCCCGTTTAACGCGTTTTCGATTAAAAGGGTCCAAAACCGGGCTTCGTGGGGCTCGAACTCGCGACTGGTTCCAGTTTTCGAATTTTAGGTTAATCACACAACATGCCCTGAAGTTTCAAGCTTCTAACATTTTATGTACAAAATACAAATTTAGTTTAAAACAGGTTTCAGAATTGGCAGTTTTAGTCCCTGGACTTTTATAAAAAATAAATATTTTTATTTCTATAAAATCTTGTTAAGTTTTTATAAGTTTTATTATCTTATTGTTATTTTAAAGTTTTATAAAATAACTTATAGGTTTTTAATTTAAAAGTTTAAGTATTTAATGATAATAAGTTTAATAATTAGCTTATTCTAATAAATATAACTTATAAAATTTTAAGAATTAAATACACTTTATTATAAGATGTATATTTTTATCTCTAAATAAGTTATATATATATGGGAATGGATCATTTGAGAACTCCTAAATATTTTAAGAACTCGCGAGAACTCGTCAAAAATCCCATCAAGACAAATTTTTTTTGTTTTTACTATTTTTATTGTTAGAATACAACATAAGAAATGAATCTATATATGTAAATTTACATGTCTTTATATATTAAAAAAATATACACTTGTGTAAGTTTACCACATACACATGTGTAAGTGTTTACCATTTACACATGTATATAAATTTTTTTAAGGATAATTTAAAGAGAAGGGATGAATTAATTAAAGAGATAAATATTTTTTTATGTTATATTTTAATAATAAAGATAGTAAAAACAAAAAAAATTTTGTTTTAATTGGTTTTTTGACGAGTTCTCAAGTATTTATGAGTTCTCATTTAAACCTAACTCATATATATATTTCAAGTGTTTTTATGAAATTACTAATAATTATTATTTGAGAAAATAATTATTATTATTTAATTAATGTTTCAAGTCTTTATGATTATATAAATTTCAACGACACGTGCAAAAATTATGGGATGATACGCTCATTGAACTTGTATTAGATATGTTACAATAGGAAATGGGATTTCAATATCATAAGTGGAAAGAAAAGGTACATCGAAAAATCTAGGATATTACAGTCAGAAGATCTTTAACTTTTGTAACAGCTTTTGTCTTTTTGTTTGTAACCAAGTTTGAGTTTCATGGCTTAGCATATAATTAGATCAACGGTTTGTGTTGAATCTAAACCCTAGAATCAATTGACTGTATTGATTCTAGGGGAGCCTTCTCATACTTAAGTCGGCTAGTAGAGCTCTATATATGTACTAGGTTAGAATCTCATGTATTACACGGGTTGAATAAATGTAATGTTATATATTTAGTAATAAAAAATTTATGTCTTTAAAAACTTGTGTATTAAACGGGTTGAATAAACCATGTATTACACGAGTTGAATAAAATATGACGTGACAGTTATAAATTCTATTGAGTTAATTTTTAAAACATTTTTTTCAACCAGGTATTATTTTTTTTTATGTAGTTGATAAATGTTAATTGATATTAAATTCATTTGATTAATGATATAATAACTATAAATAATTAAATAATAAATATCCATAGTTAGATTTATATTAAATATATAAAAATATATTCTTTTAATATCATTATTTAATAGGAGAGAAAGACGGGAAAAACATGTTGATGATGCACCGGAACGTGACACGTGTCCTCTAGTTTAGTTATTTATTAGGTAGTATAGATATAGATTACGATTCTCATATGTAAGTTATGCTTGTATTTTGTACTATACATTGTAACCTTTGAGAAGTTAATACAATTAGAGCTTGAAAGTGAATTCTTTGTTCTCTGTTCTTTACTTATTGTCATTGAATCACAGGTGAAGGGGGTGGAATACTCATTTACTTATTTACTTACCAAAACTGCCCAATAGAATTTTGTCACCTCAAAACTACTAATTTACTCAGATTTTATTGGAAACACCCTACTCATTTACTCACCAACTTTTAAAAAAAAATAAACATTTAAATAAAAAAAAGCCAATTTCATTAAATAAAAATTAACATAATACAATTAAAAACCTACAAACATAAAAATAAAAAGCCTACAAATAAAAATTTAAAAAACTAGAAAATTAACAAAAAAAATAAAAGCTAGATAATAAAAACAAAAAACCAAAAACGTGCATTGCCAGCCATACTTTGCCGCAATTTCATGTTTACGGTGCTATACAATCGACAAGTACGGTTCTATGAGATGATCATGCGATTCGGTGAACGTTTTGATGTCACGGTCCTTTTTTTTCAATCATCAACACAATCACCGTTTGTTCTCTTTTTAATTTTGCTTCCACCATCTTATCCCGGATACTTTCTTTTTTTCTTTTTCCAACGATTTCATTGTATTCTTCGACTATGTCTACCAAATTTCCCTTACTAGATGAACATTCGGCCGATTTCTTCCCCGGACATTTTGGCCTTGTCGGTGTCGTGTCGTCTTGCGATTCGACGTTGATGTTTATGTTGGGAAAGACGTTTGTAAAACCATCTGGGTCACTTGGGGTTCTCGACTCAGAAGTTTTTGTTCTTTTTGAGGAATGACTTCCTTCTAAATCCTCACCAATCAATGCTATGGGTTCCCATTTAGCATTGTTGCGTACAACCTCCCAACATTTCAAGTTGGTGAAATGCCTTTTTGTACACTTTCTTGTATTGGCTTAAAGCCGCTTCAACAAGGTCCAAATCATTTGTACCACTCGGCCTTCTTTGTTTCTATAAAAATAAAATATATATATATAATTTGAAACGTTAGCTTAGAAAATTAAAAATATATATAATTTGAAAATAAATCTTACCATTTGTTGGTAACACCCGTTGAAGACGGTCATTTTTTTATTAAGATCCTTCCACTTCCAAGACACTTGGTCAACGGTTCGATCGTTTTCACCAAATAAAGCGGTAAAATGCTCTAGAACTTTCTTCCAATACGAATCCCTTTTTTGTGATTTCCTTTTCTTTTATTTTGGGTCTTATGAATATAAGTTTTGACCACGGCAAGCTCTTCTTCTTCGTTCCATTTCTTTGGTCGTAACCGGTTTTTGTGTTGTCTTTTCGGTTTGGCGCCAACATCTTCGAATTCAACTTCTTGCTCATCTTCCATTTCTTCATCATTTTCCGTTTCTTCATCAACATCCTCATCTTCTCCTTCGTCTTCGGATTTCGAAAGGATGATGTCGTTTGGATCACGATACGGTTGGTTTTAGTATTGGTACGAAAATTGAGATAGTATATTTGGATCCATATCTTGAAGCGAGAATGGGCCACAAGAAAATTGAGATAATATATTTGGATTCATATCTTGAGATATTATATTTGGATCAGTTGAACTTTGGGGTAGTAGTTTCAATATTGAGGTTGCGGGAAATAGTTTGGAATTGGTTGAGGAGGTGGTTGGGGTCGTTGAGGAGGTGGTTGGGTTCGTCGGGGAGCGGCTTGGGTTCGTTTGGGTTACGGTTGAGATTGAACTTTTAGCCTAAATTTTCTAGCATTTGATAATTTTTTTGATGACCCTTTCATTTTTTTTGTAGTATGAAGATTTTGAGAGTGTATATATATATAGATGAAAGATATATAGATGAGAGGAAATATGTTTGTAGAGTGTATATATATAGATGAAAGAATTAATAATTTTATTTTAAAACCCCCCAACGGCTCCCAATGGCTCCTTTTGCTTTTTCAACACCCGAGTAAATTGACTCGGATAATCTACCCGATGGTGGAACTCGGAACACAAGGGGCGGTGTACCCCCTTTACTTGCTAACCTTCTCTCCTACCCGACACAAGCCGGGTATTCCACCCCCTTCACCCTAAGAGAGTAGAGTGTGTGAGTTAGTTGATATTGTATTCGTCAATCTCAACTATATATATATATATATGGAACGTATCGGTTGTAAACCCTGAGTTGTTATGAAAACCCTTAAACTCAAACTCATTTCTAGCCACACATTCATTTCCTAATAATTTAATTTGTCGCTAGAATTAAATCTGGAATTTTAATATATATAATAAAAAAAGTTTGTGGCTTAGATTAAATTTTTTTTTAAAGGCGAACATTGAATGTTGTGACGTCGCACCCCCATCACATGGGAAAGCCTCGTCCAGCTTCGGCCAATATGTTGTCTTAACTGGACCCACTTGGCGTCAGAGTTGGAGAGCTTTCAAGGAAAAACCCCACCCAATATGGCTCCTTCCGGGCTTGAGGGAGAGTCGAGGCTCGAACACGGGATCGGCGTGGGTAAAACCCTGGTGCATCAGCCTAAGAGCTAGGCCTCATTTGCGATGCCGCAGAAATTATTGGTGGTGGCAAGGATCGAACCCGGGTCCCTTGGGACTCCGGATCTTACCTCAACCACTACACCAGAACGTCTTTGGCGACTTAGATTAAATAGGAGGGTAAAGTTGCCATTTTTACTTTTTTTTCTTTTTCCTTTTTCTTTTTTTGATTAAATCATATTTTCAACTTTCTGCATATCCATGGAAATATTTGAAGAACACGATATTTACATATGTGTAAAAACCAAATACACATGTGTAACACGTATGTAATAAGTAAAATAAACATGAGTAATAATCCAAAACACAGATTTTATGTAGTGTAATCCCTAAAACTTATCCATCAAACACATGTGTAAACCCTTTGTACACTAATCAAATCTATGAAACAAATAAAGAACATGTTCTTTACACATGTGTAAAAACCATAGCAGAAAGAAATTAGAGACAAAAATGTGTAAACAAGAACAATTAAAGAAAAAAAATTAATTTACAGATCCAAGACAACAATATATGTAGAGAGGAGACAAAAATTGATTTTTTTTTTTCTGATCATCCATCAAACACATGTGTAAACCCATATACAATAATCAGAAAAAAAAAAACATATAAATTCAATTTACACTTGTATAAAAAGAACGTTAAACCTTTAACAACTAACTTTACATCAGGAATGATTCAAGAACAGACTTTTTACACATGATCAAGAACTTTTTACACATGTGTAAATTCAGTTTACTGATGTGTAAATTCAGTATACACATGTGTAAAATCAGTTTTACACATGTGTAAAAACCCATATACAGAAAAAACCAATATCTAACCCCGTAGATCTTAAACTCGATCTTGAACCCATATCTGCTTGTCATACTTTGATCCTCATGTGCATGTCAACTCTCTAAAATCAAATCAGAAACATCAAACCATTAATCAAATGATTTATAATACATTTAGAGATAAATTATTGTGTTTATATCAATTTAAATTAGGCAAAAATAATTTAAATTTATTAAAAAAGGAAACAGAACTATACAAAGGAAATTGTATTAAAACCAGTTTCAACTTTTGAATTTGGAATTTGGGTTTTGCTTCTTGTCAATTTCAGGAACTTTTGTGGATCTGAATGAAATTTAACCCAACCAAATTCCAAAACAGATCATAGAAACAAAATTCCAAAAATAAGGTTTAATTTGTTAGTTCTTGCATTTGGTTAATGGTTTCAAGAAAAGACCTTGTTGACTTATAACATGAGATGGATCCACCTAAAAAAAATACAGGAAGAACTTTCCTTTCATCAAACTTGTTGAAGCGGTCCATAATATCGACCAACTCGTCGAGGCAACTTCTAGAAGCAGCATAATTAGTGGAAAATACAAGAACATAGATCTCAGATTCCTCGATAGGCTTCAACAGAGGCTTCATCATTTTTAGCATCTATTACTCTTCAAATGTATGTGCAACTACAACCACAAAACAGAGTATTGTTTTTTTTAATTTCCTTTAACCTGGTAAAAAATAAATAAAAATAAGATTAACAAAATTCGAAAAACAAAAATAGGGCATACAAAATTCCAAGAACAAAATTAGGGCACACAAAATTCTAAGAACAAAAATTCCAAAACCGCAAATATAACTAACCTGATATAAATTCCAAAACACAAAACAAAATTAGGTGTTGGTGTAGAGAGAGGACCACTGTCGTAACAAACCCAGAACCACCACCGACGCCGGTGCTGGTGTAGAGAGAGGAGGCAGCAGGTGTTTGTAGAGAGAGGAGGCAGCGTTGTGTAGAGAGAGGAGGCCGGATCTGGTAGGGTTTATAAGAGGCTAGATCTAAGCTTGATGAAGATGGGGATGTTTAGAGAGAGAAGAAGATGGGATGCTGTATTTTTAGAGAGAGAATGGTATGATCCGTTTGAAAGAGGGAGAGTGATTATATTAGGGTTTAAAGAGGGTAGAAAATGACCCATATATTCTCTAGTTTAAAAATAAAATAAAAAACCAAGAAATAAAATGTGTGGTCCAGAATGAGTTTAAGAAGTTTCACAACAGGTCATAGTTTACGACCGATACGTCCCATATATATATATATATATATATATATATATATAACTCTCAAGTATTTTTTTTTTTACAACATCGAACATTGTTTTGTTATACTAAAATTTAGGCAATAATTTTTTTTTTCCAAATGTGGCTTATAATTGTTTTGTTATCATTATTTTGAATATCTTCTCGCATTTGAATGTTAACAATTAATGCTTGTTATAGTAATATTCTTAAATGTTTTTTATAATCGTATAATATTGTAAAATCCAATATTTTAGTAACAAGAGGCTGGTGAATTAATAATTAGAGTTAATTACACGGATAGTCCCTGTGGTTTGTCAATAATAACATTAGGTACTAAGGGTTTAAAGTTACAAGTTAGAGTATTAGGTTTTATTTTTTGTACCAACATTGGGTACTAAGGCTAACGGCTCTATTCTTAACGGAATACCCCATTACGTGCCAAAAATGTGAGGGTAAACCTTTGAATTAATTTAGAAATCCTTTTTAATCATTTTGATCTTTCTCATTCAATCATCATATTACCGTTGTCGTTCGTTGTCTTAATTGCACGGGTTCTTGTTGACTTCGTCACTAAACCGTTAACATTCGTTGTCTTGAATGCGCGTGTCAGGTTCTTGTTAACTTTATCATCAAACCTTGATTATCATCATTCTTTTGTTATGTGTTGACTCCATGTTAGTCTTAATACTGACTTTAATTAATATTGATCATTTGTAGCACATATCGGTTTCATGTTGATTTCTTCAACACATCTCGATGTCTTGGCATAATTGATAACTTGATGACATAATCTTGTAGTATGTGTATACTTAGTGGCTTGATCTTAAATAAACAAGTATACTTAATTACTTATTTGATCTTAGACTTGATTATTTACTTGAGTGTTATTAGAAACCTGTATGTGACATATGATCAACTACTATTAAGCAAATAATACGACATGTTAAATATTTTTTTATCATTATCAAAACTAAGGTTTGATATTTTTCATTTCAAACCATTGTCTTCCCAATATGTTTTATGGTGCATATGATTCCATAATGATAGAAGGACTAGAAGAAGATCATTTCATTTCATTCCAAAATCAGAGTTACATATCATCACAAAAAGTTACATTCCATGCTTGAATTGCAATACTACATTACAAGAAATTCAAACAAACCAAAGCCTACAAATAGTAACCAACTTATTATTAAACACAAATCTTTCCTGCAAACTTCATCTTTGAGTGCTTGAACTTTGGTTTCAAGGTGGTTCTTTGATTTCAATAGCCTCGAAATGATTTCAAATAAGCGATTACATATGGGAGGATCAACCCATACAAAGAATGTGCACTTTGATTGCTGAAAAAAACAACAACAAAGATTAAGGTCATATGAGAAGATGAAATCAAGGGTATAGAAGTAACTACCAATTGGGGGCTACAATAAAAGCGACGTCCATGGTTATTATTAGTCTATTACGGTTTTATTTGGGCTAATCTTCCACATTTGCACACCATCATTGTCGATTGAAGTAGTTTAGTGTAAATTATTTGAACATAGATGAAGGTGAGGGTGTCTTGTGCGATTCTAGGAGAAGAAAAGGGGATATAAATATAAATATTATGAAATTGACTATTTTACCCTCACGTTTTTGGCACGTGATGATTATTCCGATAAAAATAGACCGCCGTTAGCCTTTGTACCCAATGCTGGTACAAAAAATAAAGCCTAATACTCTAATTTGTAAGTTAAAACCCTTGGGACACAATGTTGTTACTTTTGACAAACCACAGAGACTGTCCGTGTAATTAACTCTAATAATTAACTAGTTCAATCGGCTAGTGTTGTCTCAAAGTTGATTGGCCATTTGGCAAACAAAAGGAGGAGACGAGCATTGATGTTTATCAAAACCAATCGATATGTTCGTCAAAACCATTGCGGTTCAGTTTTCAAAATATTGAATAAATTCATGTTTAAAAAAACAAAGTTGTATCTCTTAATTACAAGATAAAAAAATCAAAAATTCAAGAAAATAGATAAAATTGACTTTTTATGATTAAGACTAAGAGTGAATTATAAATGTTTAATAAATATCACATCATTTTCTTTAAACATATATATTATTTTATTTAAATATTATTTAATACTTATTAAAATCTTAACCCAGAAGTCAAGATGACATCATTTACTGTTTATAGGAAATTTCCGGTAGCTTGTTGCTTTTTGCATGTGTGGAAACCCAAGATATTGATGGTGTCTCACAAGCGTTATTCATTATTTTTTTTAAGAGCAAATGAAACGTTTGAACACCCGGGATCATCCTGTTAAACAGATCACCCTTATGTGGGTTAAGGACCAACTGTAATATGAACATACTAGGCCGTCTATGCAATTAACCTTTTTTTTAAGGCAAACTTCTTTATTCCTGTGGGAGTGAGACTTAAACTCATGACCTCCTGAAATATTTGTGTTACTAGAGGATTTTCATCTACCACTGGGTCATCAATCCCAATTATTGCAATTAACCTTTATTAAAATTTTAAAATGGATTGAGAGTTTACAATTTATATCAGTTGTCCATTGGTACAATTCAAAAGAAAATATAAAGATATGTGACTGTTTTATAATATTATTTATTTTAGAAATTAAACAGAGTTAGAATCAAATTTAATTTATTTTACGAACTTGAAAAACAACTTAATACAATTGGAATATGAAACTAATATCAAAGATAACTAATAGTATACAATTTTAATGTAATCCTAGTACAAATATAATTATCCTAATACAATATTTATAACACTCATTTTTTGTTAAGGCCGAATGAACTTGAAGTTCATTTTTGTTAAAAATCATAGGAAGAATTACGGGTCTTTAATTAAATCAATTAGTGGTTAGGATTGATGAGGTAATAACTTCGTAATTAACTGGACGGTACAATGGTTGAGACGTATAAAGAGGGATCCGCCGTTTTGTTGATTTTTTCATTAAAATTTAGTTTTACCACCAAACGGTTTGTAGTCTAGTGGTATCAAGAAGTATATATAGTAGTGCCTCTTCGCATGGTATCAAGAAGTACTTAGTAGTATTAGATGGGTGTGTGTGTTTGTCGTTATAAAAAAAATATAGTTTTGCCAATTTTTCTGAACTTAAATAATTTTTATATAGTTCATTATTTTTCTAAATCATACAATTAAATCAAGAATTTTATTCTCTTTAATATGAGTATAGTATTGTTATATTTAAAAAGTGACATTTTAGATGGTGTAATGCAGCATGCGACAAACAGTGTGTTTAACCCATTTACACGGTCCATTTATCATATTTTACACTGTGCGAATGTGTTTTAACATATTTAATATAGTGCGAATGTTTGCCCAGGTCCGTAATGAGTTATAGTTATGTTTTGGCTGTTTTAGTGTAATTGGATTAACTAGTTGATCAAATTAATCATATTAAATATTAAACAAGTTAGGAGGTGCGGAGTGCACGCTTGTTTGAATTTATTTGATTAGCTAATTAATACTTAAGGGCGAAGCCCCTAAGTAACGGGGGTCCGGAGGCAGCGCCCCTGGAAGCGGGGTCCAAGGGGCAGAGCCCCTGGGTCGCGCCCGAAAATTATTTTGACACTTATTGCTTTATAAAATTTGTATTAGAAATTAATTTTCTAATAATTTATTATATAAAATCAGTGTTAAAATTTGGGCGGATTTTTTAATTAAATTCGAAATTCGAATTTGAATTATAGGATAACTGCCAAAGGTAGTTATTTGATTTTTCCCGGAAAAGATCAAGGTTGGTCATACGAAGTTTTTCTCTGGTTCACAAAAAATCCTCTTAAGATTCATACTTGATTCTTGTCTCAAAAATTCTGAGTTTTATCCAATCAAAGAATTTAAGGAACCACCAAACTGTTTTTTATCTGAAAGTATTTTATATGACTCTCATATCATCCTCGGTTATTTCAAAATTCCTCTACAAGTTATGCATTACATGGTGCGTTTCCACCATTTAAATGGTGTGGATATGTGTTTCAAAAACCTGCATACATAAATGGACACAAATACCTCTTTTATATAATACCTAAGCAAATACATGTGTCACCTTTTCATGACTTCTTATACTTTTTATACATGTGAAAAAAAAGATTTTTGTAAGAAAACCGCCCCCATATGATTTAGTATATATTTAAACGTTAATTACACAAACATCTTATTAATTGAATCCATAAAATTGAAGCATTTCTCTTGTTAGAAGCATAACAAAACTAGAAATAAATGCAATAGTATGTAAGACGAGACAAATCATATATTCACTAGATTTTCAAAATTTGTTTTTTTATTATCAAATAATGTAATCAATGTTCAAATACATACACCCATCTCGAACCCACTAGATATGGATTTGACTATGGTGTTAACTATGAGAACATATATGAAATACAATCTATACAATTAATCTAAGTCATACATTTTACAATTAATTACACGGATGGCCTATGTGGTTTATACAAATTTCACTTAGGGTATTGGGGGCGTTCAACCCGGGTGACTCGAGTATGTGGATCGAGTAAACGAGTAAAGGGGAACACCGCCCCTAATGAACCGAGTAGGGGCGGGTAAGTTAACCGAGTAGGGGTATTCGAGTTCATTTACTCGGGTGTCCGTTGGGGGAGATAGCCGTTGCGAGGTAGCCGTTGGTGGGGTGGGGGGTGGGTTGGGTGATTTAAAAAAAAAAAATTACATATAAATACCCCATTCCACATACATATATTTTTACCTATCATCTATATATAAAACAAATTACTCACAAATCACTCTCCTCTCCAATTTTTTTAACAAAATGTCTTCATCCAGTTCTAGTGTTGTTCCTTCAGGATTATCCGATGCTAGTGACTTTGATTATCTTCTTTCCGACATTTCCGACTCAAGTGGCATTGAATTTTTGTCCAAATTTGCGGCTAGTGAGCTTGAGGATACGGCAAAATCAAAGAAAAAATGTGTAAATCGTGATCGTGAAGTTGCTAACACAAATTTGTTGAATGATTACTTCATCGAACGCCCCAGGTACAACGCCGATACGTTTAGAGCGAGATTTCGCTTACCGAAAGAGTTGTTTTTAAGCATTGTAAGTGATATAAGCATAGATTCAAGGTTTTCTCGGTTTCACGAAGGGTATGACGGGAGGTTAAAGAATAGCTTCACGCCGATTCAGAAATGCACTGCTGCTATTCGTCAACTTGCTACAGGTAACCCTCCTGACGAATATGATGAATATTTATCTATGTCTGGTAGGATTGCTCGTGAATGTTTAGAATACTTTTGCAATTCTATTATTATGTTATACGGCAAAGAGTTTTTACGTAGACCTACAAGCCACGACATTGCACGTTTATATAATGCGCATGAAACTAGATTGTACGCATGTCGTTTGGAGGATGTGCCCGACTAGTTTGCGTGCCCAATCTAAATGGGGAATAATTAATCGTCCGCAATGGTCACATAAACGTCAAAAAATACAAAATGTGGTTTACGCATGTATCATATTGCACAATATGCTTTTAAAGCATGACGGAAATGCAATCTCACCCAGCTACGTGATAGACCATCCAACCAATGAAGTAGTAGACGATGGTGTAATTAATGAATTGCGGGATCAAGAGACACACTTTAGACTACGATATGATCTTGTTGAACATTTTGCTACACTACCGGAGTGGGTCAGCAGCGATTCGGAAGACGATTATGTTTAATTTTTTGTTTTTTTTTATTTGTAACTTTATTATTGTATTTTGTTATTTTTAGTTGTATTTTTGATTTTTTAATTAATAAAAAAGTATTTTTTTGATTATTTAAATGTTTAATTATAAAAAAAAAGTTGGTGAGTAAATGAGTAGGGTGTTTCCAATGAAATCTGAGTAAATGAGTAGTTTTAAGGTGACAGAATTCTATTGGCCAATTTTGATAAGTAAATGGGTATTGGGGTTAATAGCCCCCAACACCCTTATAATCTCTAGGATTGGAAAACTACAACTATGGTCTAATAGTTTACACAAATGTAACACGCATAGTCCCTCCCGTGGATAGATGTTCTTTTTTTCCCCTTTAAGTATATGTGAAATGACCCAAATACCCTTACTCAATAATACTAAATTAACCACACACCCTCTCCTTACTCGGTGTCCTTGTGAAACATAGCTACTCAACCACGTCAAATGCTGTTGAATTTAAATTTATGAACTTGAAACCATCACCCTCGGGGCATAGTTCATACTCGAACTGTTCTGACCCATTAATTAATGAGTTGAATACATAAAAACAACTTTATATCATCTTTTATATAAAAAACGTTATATTATTATTTTATAAAGACAACAAAAAAACATTAAAATACTAGTTAGAGAAAGTATTTTTAAAAACAATTTTTGAATTCTTTAGAGAAAGAGTTTTTTTAATTAAAAAAATGTTTTTTTTATTTTTTTTTAAAACGCTTTTTAGTTTTTAAAAGATGTTTGTTTTAATTTTAATAAAACATTTTTTTTCTTTTTAAATACATTTAAATTTTTTTACATAAAGTGTTTTTTGAAACTTTTTTTTTAATAATAACTAGATAATATTACCCGCGCGTTGCTGCGGGCCGTACGGTGACATTAACGTGTTTAAGTACATAATTAAAGCCCATGCGATGCGACAGGTTTGCGAACCTTGTTACGCGCGTTGTGGCAATGACAATAACATGACTAAGTAAATAAAAGAAACGTATGAAGTTGTCATGATCGAAAAATAGATAAATTGCAGCGCGAATAGAAGTTAACATTGAAACGACAAATTCGTTAAAAAAATAAAATAAAAATAGGAAAAACTAACTTTTACAAACGAATAGTCGAATAGAAGTTTTGATATGTTTTTTTCATGAGGAAGGGTATGAGAAGTAAGGGTTCTAACCCTGTTTAATTCTTTAGTAACCAGTTTAATTCTTTAGTAACCATTAAGTATATAATAATACTATTTGATTTATCATGAAAAACTTGATAAAATTATACCCAAACTAATTTTAAATTAACGAGAAAAAAATAGATGTCGTTAGTGGACAGGACTGTATTTGAGAAGAAACTAAAACTAATGTACTAAAAAGGTCAAATTTAAACTTTTAAACTAAAATGGTTATTTGAGTCAAATCACATGGACTAAAACCGTATTTAACTCTAAAATTAAATAAAACTTAAACTTGACGATTTATTTAAGATATAAAATATTACGAGATTACAATAAAATTTACCAATACGGGTGTGTGAACCAAAGATGTTGTGGTGTAGTGGTTGAGGTAAGGCCCGAAGTCCTAAGAGACCCGGGTTCGATCCTTGCCAGGGTTTTACCCACGCTGATCCAGGGTTCGAGCATCTGCTCTCCCTCAAGCCCGGAAGGGGCCGTATTGGGTGGGGTTTTTCCTTGAAATCTCTCCAACTCTGACACCAAGTGGGCCCGGTTAAAACAACATATTGGCCAGAGTTAGACGAGCCTCTCCCATATGACGGATAGTGCGACGTCACAACATTTCATGTTCGCCTTTCAAAAAAAAATACGGGTGTGTGAAGAGAGAATTGTTTATAATAAAATCACATGTCAGATCCACTTGTATAACTAGCGAGTTCGAGATGCTGGTTGTATTTCACATCATTTATTGGACATTAAATAATTAATTATTTTACATTATTTGGAAATCTAATAAAATTGTGATTTAGCTGGCCTTGTAACATCATTTCAAAATTTATAGTTACGAGCACCCGGTAATTTCTTATTTTTCTTACGTTAACGAACATGTCACGAAAATAACTAAGTTTTTATTTTTTTCTAATATAACCTGTTTATTAAATAGCTCAATCTAAATACTGTCAGTTTAATAACGACCCATTTAATATACAGGTTGACCAATTTAGAAAAGTGTTAGCATTTAAAGTTTTTACTTTAATCTTTTCTCCTCTAAGATCATGTGGTATACATGTCGTGAGGCTCTTCGGTGAGCCTATGTGGCACCCTCACCAAGTGAGAACACCATCCCCTCTTCTAGTGAGAAATCTAGTGAGAGGGTTTGTGTGAGAATTCTCACGGGAGTGAGAGAGTAATGAGGGGGAGAAAGTGAGGAAGTGGAGCATTCTGATTGAGTGTGAGGGGTCTCACTCACTAGGAACATCACCCCCTCCCCAAGTGAGTGGCGTGAGAAGCCTCACTCAAACCTCACTTATAGGGAGGTATACCATATGCTTTAACAATTCATTTCAAGCCATTGGGGTGGTGGTCCAGAGGTAGAGACAAAGTTTCTTAAACACCTAAAAGACCTAAAGGTCATGGGTTCAAGTCCCACTAAGTAAAAGAAATTTGCCAATAAAAAAAACTATTCATTTCAAGAAATGAAATTAATTTTATCTCTTAAACTCTTATTAACTATTCATTTTCAGCAACTTCATTCATTATGCACAAAATATAAATAATTTCCCTCATTCACTATGATTATGATTAAGAGTGTACAAAATATATATGCATAAATTTTTATATCCATTTTTAAATAAATTTGTATATAACTAATGTATTAATTATGAACTTATGAATAGGAAAAAAAACTAATGTTACTAACATAATGCCAAGTCTTTTACTAAAAAAATGTAATTCATGATTACGGAACAAAAGTGGTTAATTAACCAAAATTAACCGAAACCGACCCATAATCGACGGTTAACCGACCACGCGGTTATGGTTATGGTTATGGAATATGGCATAACCGACGAAGCGTTTATGGTTATGGAAGAGGCTAAAACCGACTCATAACCGACTTTGCACACCCTTAAAATTACATGTCAAATGAAACATTACAATGATGATTTACAATTTGAAAATAATTAATTGTATACAATATTTGACGTGGCATTGATAACATTTCCATGTTTAACACCCATTAAATGCAACAAAGAATAGACTTTCTTTTTCTCAATGACTGAAACCGCAAAATAGCTAAAACCATTCGAAAAAAAGGTCACAGACGGTTTTTTAATAATAAAACTTTAAAAACTCGCTTTTTTAATTTCTCCTATTTTTTTATTCTTAATTTTTTTAAAAATATATTAACTTTTGATGATAATTTAAAAATAAAATTGAGTCAATGATAATAATGATTAATTGATTTGGTAAAATATTTATTTATATTGAGGTAAATATGAAAAGATTGAATAGTGGATGTAATTATGATTTTGAGGGAGAAAAATTGTGAGGTGAAATGTGGTGATGACATGTGTCCACTTATTTAGTCTTTTATTAGAATAGAGATTCTAAACTACCCATTCGTTGATCATTTCCACCCGGTTTCTTTAACATCAAGTTAAATGTATCAACCCAAGTTAGTTAATTGAGAACGAGAGATAATGACAAAACAACTAAAAAAACACAATTTACAAAAAGTTCATTTAATCTAGAGTTATTGGTTTATTAAATTGTTACTAAGTCACCGAATATACTGATATTTACAAATAAACTTTAAACTGGTCGCCTGCACATAACACATACACAACATGATATTAGGTTTGTTTATATTAGAGTTTATGTCTTTAATATGAATAAATATACGAGTTGTGTCTATGTTCACTTTTACAACCCATCAACCGAAAATCCTTCAACCCGTCAACCCAACACGATTGACACGTGTAGTTACGATAAACGTCTATAATTTTTTAATATATAAAACTGTGAGCGCTTATGTACTTGATAATTGACATAATTATCTCTACATACTTGACATAATTATCATAAACACAATGAACAAATATTTTTAATTGATTAAATATAAACTATAAAAACATTTAAATGCCGACCGAACATGAACGGACATAAATGAGCAGATTATCGAACGTTCACGAACATAAATGAACGAGCACGAACGTTCACGAACATAAATGAGCATTTAACTAAACGAACGAAATTTCATGTTCATGTTCGTTCATTTATTAAACAAACGAACATAAACGAACTTTTCCGTCGAACGGTTCACGAACTGTTCGCTGAATGTTCGGTTCATTTGCAACCCTACATGTCCCTAAGCACTTAAGTTTATCAAGTGTGCATGATCAACAACAAAAAACTACTAAGTCATATGATCAACAAGCCACAATATCACAAACAACATGTAAATCAAGGTGATGGTTATACAAGGATGATTCCATCATCAAATGTTCAAGATTAAGGCTCAACCAACAACATAAATATGTTGTGAAAATTAGAGAGACTAAACTACGTAAACTAAAATCATAGTAAGATTTATAAAAATATGATTTTTTATAAAACCCAAGTCATTTCCCAAAGATCTTTTATAAAACATAGTAAAGTTTTTATAAAACCCAAATGTTTATAAAAAAGGTTTTTAAAATAATTTTAAATTTCAAAATATGGAGTAGGCAGGTGAATCTTCTACTAGAGGATATATCCGAACATCTTTTTGTATGGAAAACCCAAGAATGCCAAAAATGGGCATAGATTAAAACTCACCTTTTTTTGTCTAAGTCAAGAGTAGTAATGGGTCAAAAGAATCACTTGGAAAGGCTTAAAACAGGTTTATATAAGTGAAAATAACTTTGGAGTGCAAAAATTGGATAAACGTCTACGTTCAAAATTTGAGAACAAAAAGTGGCCTGGACATCCACGGATGATGGCCGGTCGACCGCCATCAGCCCAGGGGCTGTCACAGGCACTTTTGTTTCTTGTGTTTGCCTATAAATTGAAGCCCTTGTCTAACCTTTTAACTCACCCTTTTTACTCTAACACTTTCAAATATATATCTAATATGTCTCTCTCTAGTTATTATCATATTCAAACATATTTGAAGAGAGATTAAAGATCAAGATTAAGTGAAGATCAAAGCGTAAAATAGAAGAAACTATGCTTCAACTTTCATCATTATAGTCATTCTTGTTCTTGTAATTTGTGTGGTAGTGTGCTACAACTCTATTGAGTGTTTATTGTAAGAGTCACTCACTATATTTGTGTATGTGAGTTAATTATCATCACTATCTTGATATAGTGCATGAATGGATTGAGAAACATTATCTTAATATAGTATTGCTTTTGTGAGGTGTATCACTATCTTGATATAGTGTTATGTTGTGAGAAATTGTAAAGGCTACTGTCTTGACATAGTTAGTAGAATAAGGTGATTAATACCTTTCAATAGTGAAACGCTTTCATGTACAGGTAATCTCTTCCGTTCAAGATAAGCGTTTAGTGGAGCAACTCTCGATTAGAGAATCGGGGAAAGAACACAGTGTGGATTAGTTAACATCCACTTTAACCTCTATAAATTTGGTTTTGTCTTTCTAACCATTAAACTCTTTAGTCTTTACATTATTGTTTGTTTAAATTATTCAAGTTTTAATAAGTGTTAATCAATACAAGTTAGTTTTAATCAATCAAAAATTTTAAGAAAACATATTCGAACCTCCCCCTTAATTTTATACCAATTTATATTCATCTTAATAGTAATCTTATTCATTCCTATTTGTTAGTTGTTTAACGACATTTTAGATGAAATTATTATTCAAGTCTGGTTTCGTATATATTATTTATTTAAATTTGTTACTAATTTTTTATAGGTTAGGACCAATTTTTTACACTAATAAATGTACATTTTTTAATTTAATTATTAATAAATCTCATCTATGTTCTTAGACAAATAAGAGCATTCACATCAGCTTCTTCATCTCTATCTCTATAATTTAACTAAATATCATATTTTTTCAAATTTATCTTTAAATTTGTTTTAACCTTTCACATCTCATTCTCTATCGCTATATCTATCTCACTCACAAATAATTATTTTATTATTTTTCTCTTTCCTGCCACACTCACAAAAAATATAAAGATTTATGAAAATGAATCTCTATACTTAAAGAATCTCTATTTACTAAACTATAAAATTTAAAGATAGAGATGGAGATAGAGATCCTGAAATAGGTTTAAAATAGAAGAAAAACTCTAAATAATAAAGATAGAGATGGATATAGAGATCCTGATATGAATGCTTTAAATAGTACATTTAATATATAAATTCATTTAGTTTTAATTGTATAAATATATGTTTAAATAAAGATTAATTAATTTAACCGTTGAAGAAACTTGTGCATTAATTTTATATACATCCATTTATTTTTACAACACCAGTATATATTCTTTTAAACTATTTTCTGAACTTTTTAGAAGTCAAAATTGCATGATATGTTTACTCATCATTTATATGTTAGTCTAAAGTATATATTAATTAATTAACATTAATAAATAAAGATGGTAACATTTTATAGAACCATTCAATTTTCTATACTTGTCAAACTCAAATTTTTATTTATTTATATGATTGTTTGTTTAGTATTTTATTTAAAATAGCTATAATGGAATGCTAAATATTATACTTTTAATTATCAAAACTTTCTTATGTATTTATGTTAAAATGACTTAATTACCCTTTAAAATATCATAATCAATTGATATAAAAGGATAATGAAAGTTGTTAAAGTTCAAATTATCATATTTATATATGGAAATTTTTGAAAAATTGTTGCTTTAAAACATATACTTATAATAAAAATAAATATACACGTTTTATTATACCTTTAAATACCTTTAAATGAATTTAGTTGATGCATCATGCAATGGATGTAGACCATGTGAGGTACGTAGGTATCGGTAAAAAACAATGTATTGCTTTTACAACAAAAATATTAGTTTCTCATTTATTTCAATTTTTCTTTTAATTTGGCATTTGTCATACTCTTTTACGACCAAATCGAAAATAATAAAGTTTCGGTTGATAGCCAACACATGTTTATTTCATTTACATTTGATACTTTTGATTTCCTTACGCATGAGACTGTGGAGCTACTTAGTCGAGTACAACGAGTCATGCATAATAATGTTATGACCCTAAGATCTATAAATGTAGTTTAAAAAAAACTTAATTTTGCTAGCCAAAAAGGGTAAGCGGTGCGGTTTGTTGTTCATTTGTCTTCTATTTCGATGTAAAAGTTCTTCAAGTTATGAATATTTACAAGGTTTCACTTTTATTTTTAATAGTCATTCGTATTTTTTTAATATAAAAACTATTAAAGTTTCATATATTTTTTTTTATTATTGTGAAATTTTGTTATAAATTTTATAATATTTTAAAATTAAGGTAAATGAAACGTATATAAAACTTGATTATTATTTAGTGGTTATTTTTTTAAGTTGATTTAAATGAATCATTTATGAAACTTGGTTATTATTTAGCGAAATTTTTTGTTTAAAATTACCTTCTAATTCAGGTTAAAACTAAAAAAAATAATCACTAAATAGTAACCATGATTCATATATGTTCCATTTAGGTCATCTAATTTAAAAAAAAAAACTTTAAGACTTATAAAATATTTCACAATGATAAAACAATAATGAAACTTTGAGTATTTTTAATAGGAAAACTTCATATCATAGTAAGCAATTTTTCAAGTGTTCCATTAAATTCATTTAAAAAAAATTTGTTCTTTAAAGTTACTCAAGTTTAGTTAGATGTTATAATCTTGTATTTTTTTTTTTTTTAAATAAGTAATAAAATGTAACATATATAAATCTTGATTACTATTTAATGATTATGTTTTTTCAGATCAACTTAAAATAGAAGGTAATTGGTGAAGAAAAAAATTCACTAAATAATAACCAAGTTTCAGTTTAAGTCAAATTGAAAAAAAAAATTAACCACTAATTAGTAAATAAAATTCATATATGTTTCATTCGACTCACTTAATTTAAAAAAAAACATTTACAAAAAAAAGGTTACATAATATTGAAACACATAATGAAAATTGAGTGACTTTAAATGAACGAAAAAAGTTTGAGTAACTTTATTGAGACAATAGGAAACTTGTTAATTAATTTGTAAAGTTACCCCTTTATATATTTAGAAAAAATATGAATGAATTTAATGAAACAAACTTGATTACTATTAGGTGAAATATTCTTTACTTGTTTTATATGGGCGTATCGGATGCTTGACTTAGCTCTGCATTTGCGCAGGGACCGATAAGGGGCCGGATCGCTTCTCGATCTCTTGTACGCAGCCTTACCCTACACTTTGTGTATGAGGTTGTTTCGAATAGCTTGAACCCATGACCTTAAGGTCATAAAGCAGCAACCTTATCAATTACTCAAATGCCCGTCCTCAAAGATAATTAAAAGAACAAATTTTTTATACTCAAAGTTGTAATCAACAACAACGATTACAAATATTAAACATTCTTAATGTTCCTGGAACGTGTTATATCTTAAACCTTTATTGTTTAGATACAAGTATACAACATTTTCTAGCTTCAAGATGATCGTTTACGATATATTTAGCCGTTATTAATTAGCTTCATTTATTGATTTTTGTGTGTGTATTGTGAGATACTTGGCTGATGGTTTTTCTTTTAACAGTCAGTCACATGATGTTAATACTGTTGTTACTATTGATTAATTGGACCGGATCCAAATACAATAAATAATCTAATTATTTTTTGGTTAATATAACACTTATTAATAATTAGATTTAAGTTAAATTGAATATTAAATTAATGAATGATATTTGACTATTTGTTTTTATTTTTTTAATAAGTACTAAATTACTAATTAATTATTTATGGCTAGCTGGTAAATAATAGGGGTGCAAACGAGCCGAGCCGAGCCCGAGCTTGACTAGGCTCGAGCTCGGCTCGTTTAACTTACTGTGAGCTCGAGCTCGGCTCGATTCGAGCTCTAATTTTGAAGCTCGGGCTCGGCTCGTTGGTAGCTTTACAAGCTCGAGCTCGGCTCGGGCTCGGCTCGTTTATTATATATTAATTAATTTATATATATTTATAATTATTTTTATATAAATTTTATTATAGTTTTTATATATAACATAATACATATTATTTAATTATATTTATCTTAATTTTATATATACTAATTATTATTATTATTTTATAAATATATATTAAATATATTAAAAACATTATATAAATAAAAGGCTCGTTAAGGCTCGCGAGCCGGCTCGAGCTCGATAAGTGAAGCTCGGGCTCGGGCTCGTTTAATAAACAAGCTTATTCTTAGGCTCGAGCTCGGCTCGAGCTCGTTTAAGCTCGGCTCGTTTCGAGCTTTTTAACGAGCCGATCTCAAGTAGCTCGCGAGCAGCTCGGCTCGTTTGCACCCCTAGTAAATAATAATTAATTATGTGTTTACCTCATCATGATCAAATTTGTGCCACAATAAGACTTTATAGTTCTTAAGTTATAAACTATTTATTGTTGTTAATATTTAATCGTGTTTAAGAAATATAAAATATAATAAAAATAGAAAATACTATCAATGAAATTATAAAAGAAAACAAACAAATTATTATAAAGGTTTGGTATAAAAGTTAAATATAAGATAAAATATTATGAAAAAAATAGTTTAAGTTTGAAAAAAAGTTGATGAAACTTTAAGGATTAAATCGTTATTAATTCTTGTCATTAAGCTTTATTACGTGATAAGAGGTAAAAAGGTTAATTCAAATTTAAAATAAACTTATTACATAAAATATTAAAGGCTTAATTAATAAACTTTTTGGGTTAAGAAAATTGTGAAACCTTTAGTTATCTTTTATTTATTTTAACAAGAGTAAATTAGAAAGGAAAATTACCAAAAGACAAAGTTAGACCAGAAAATTTCTAAAATAGAAATTTTACTTATTCTTTCATTGGACGTCTCATATAAGACCCTAGTTAAGGAAGAAATTAATTTTTAAGAAACCATGATTAGGAAGTTTGAAAAAATTACCAAAATATACATCTTTGCCCATAAATTTTCAATTTAAGTCTTTAACTTTTAGTCTACGCTTTCATAGATGTTGCATACGTGGCCTAACAAAAAATCGACACATCAGCTCGGGCCGCTAAGCCTTCCCTTTTTTGCCCTGAAATTCATAAAAAGTACAATGAGACCCACTTTTTAACAAATCAGAGTGTGACATGTTGATGGTAGGCTAATTTAGCCGCCGGTTTTAGGCGGAGGCTTAGCCTATGCTTTCCTACAAGTCTGTGTCATTAGATTTATGTGACACGTGGACCGTAGGCTAAATTAGCCGCCATTCTAGACGGAGGCTTAACCTACGTTTTCTTCTTTAGCCGCGGCTTGATGGCTCCTCACTAGCCAGCTTGGCTGCTAATTTTTTAAAAATGTTTAAATTTATTTGTAATTTTTTTTTTGAAAAACTAATATACCATTAAATTTATTATTTTTTTTCTTTTTACAGTGAAAAAAAAATACAAATAAATTTAAACATTTATAAAAAATTAGCAGCCAAGCCAGCTAGTGAGGAGCCGTCAAGCCGCGGCTAAAGAAGAAAACGTAGGCTAAGCCTCCGCCTAAAACCGGCGGCTAATTTAGCCTACAGTCCACGTGTCACAGAAGGATAATGACGTGGACTTGTAGTAAAGCGTAGGCTAAGCCTTCGCATAAAACAGGCGGCTAAATTAGCCTACCGTCTACATGTCACACTCTAATTGGTTAGAAAGTGGGTCTCATTGTACTTTTTATGAATTTCAGTTCCAAAAAAGGGAAGGCTAAGGCTTAGCCACCCGAGCTCATGTCTAGTTGGGCCACTTATGCAATGTCTATGAAACCGTAGGCTAAAATTCAAATAATAAAATTGAAAATTTCTAGACAAAGATATATATATTTTGGTAATGTTTACAAACTTTCCCAGTCATGGTTTCTTAAAAATTAATTTCTTATCTTATATGAGACGTCCAATGGAAGAATAAGTTCGTTAACAGAATAAAATAATTTGTTTATCGAAAAATAAAAAGAATAGAAAAAATATATATAACAGATTATCACATATAATTTTAGGATACAATATAAATTAAAGGTTTGTTAAAAATAAATAAATAAATAATATGAGTTAAAACTTAAAACCAGACAGGTTTCAAAACCCGAAGATATTAAATGCGTCTTCCCCTGTTTTCCATACCCCCTCCCTCCCTCTATAAATGCTTCATCTCCTCTTCTATTTAACACCAATCCACTCCACTCCCATTCCCCTACGTTTCTCCCACCTCCACTGCTCCGATCATCTTCTCCGGCCAACCACATCACATGGCCAATTTCAAAATTACACCTCTTATCAATGTAATAAACATAGTCTTCAACGCTTTAATCACTTGCGCCTTCGCTTTAGGTACGTTAATTTCTTCTTAATCTCTTAATTCTCCCCCAAATTGAAATTTCACAAACGAATTTTGAACTCCGGATGCAGGAGGATCGGTAATTGGGAGTGTCACGGGCGCAATCAAAGGGCAAACGACGGAAACAGGGCTAGTTCGCGGAGCGGGTGTGGGTGCAGTGACCGGTGCGATCACGGCGTTGCAGGTGATGGATATGATGGTTAACGGCGAACCCTTTTCAAAGGTTTTTGTTTGTACCTCATGCAGATTAAGTTGTACTTAGGGTTCAATAGCATTAAGGTGGACGTTAACGGTTTGCAGGTAGCGTTGTTGCATAGCCTTCTGAACGGGAAAGTGTTCATTGAATGGGTCAGTCCCGCTGTGCTTAAAGCTTACCAATGGCAGGTAAGTCAATAATCAAAATCATTGATCAAAATATTTCTACACATGGTGGGGTTGGGGTTGGTTTTATGATTATTGTTTCAAACATAAAATTAGTCAATAGATTCTTGAATCTTTCAGTGGTGGAATCAGAACTTATTATCGGACGGTGGTCATAAAGTTTTTATAGTGGCGGAATCAGAACTTATTGATGGTTAAGATCATTATAAAGTTCTTTTAAGTTTTATCTACCGACTGCATTTAGGGGTTCGACTTAATTATTTTTAAAAAAATAAACGTAATACTTTATTTAAAAAATTAGATGACTTTCGGTGACATGCGTCAGCGGACCCCTGGACCCCAACGGTTATGTTTAAACATATGGTGAAAAGAAAACCTAAAAAACTTAATAATGTTTTTTTGGGATAATTTTTTGTTTTTATTTGTGTGTTATTTATTTTTAGACTTAATACTATATTAATTAAAATAAGTTTTAAATACGATTACATAAAGAATTCGCGAGTTCAATATGCTCATACTTAATATACAATGCTATCAAAACAGGACTGGTTTAACTGACTTAATTAGGAATCATCAACCAGACCGGTTTAAGGTGAATTAGTCATAAAACCTTGTGGAAAACCGATGATATACATCTTGTTTTGTTGGCTGACCGATTGAACTAATGAACCGTAGGAGCCAACCGTCAGTTTGATGCTGACTCGATTTTCAAAACATTGTTAATATGTTGTTTGTGTGTGTATATATTAATTTGTTTTTTTGTGATTTATATAGACTAGTGGCATGGAAACAAGTTTTAGTGACATGTTCGACGTGGGGAACAATGGGGCAAGAGGGTTATCCGAAGATACGATAAAAAGATTACCAAAACGCGTATTCGAGAATTCATCAACGACGATTGATGAAAGAGACGGGACAAACTGCGCGATTTGCTTGCAAGATTTCGAGAAGAAAGAAGAAGGAAGGGAACTACCAAGTTGTAGACATGTGTTTCACTTAAAATGCATAGATGAATGGCTAATTAGGCAGGGATCTTGCCCTATATGTAGAAGGGATGTTTAACAACCTTAATTAAAACGTAAGGGATAGCTAGTAATAGTCACGTGGTTTGGTGGTTGAATGGATATATATGATGGTTACTAAAACCTTTCGATGTTACATCTTGTTTGCTAATTAGAATTCTCATGTTTTTTTTGTAATTTCTAATTGGTAAAATAACTTATTAACATTTTTTTATAACTTTACAAATTTATACTTATTACAAAATAAATAAACAACATATAAACACGTTATAAAATGTAATAAGTATAAAAGCTTTAGGGCCTAGACTTTAACCCTACCTAGTTTAAACCCAATTTAGTTTTATTAGCCCATTATTATTTTAAAGAATTAAGTGGACCATTACAACATTACTCTCAGTAGTATTATTTTACTCACCAAGCCTAATGATTCATTGTGATCATTACCTAATGTCACAATGAATCATGCTGTTTTTTTTTTTTTAAACCTCCACCCCCAATCAAATTTTGAATCAGGCGACTAGAAGTCTACTGTTCATAGCGATTATCGAATTTTGAATCAAGCGAGTAGGCAACTAAGGCACCAAGCCACCAGCAACCAAGTTGACTCTTATAGTATTCTCGTGATTCCAAAACAACCCTTAATTGTTGGAATAAAGCAAACAAAATGATTGGTTATGTGGTTGAGGTTAATAGGTTGCACAACAAATCATTAAAAAAAATATGAAGGTTTGGTTACACAATGTCAATATATACATACAAGTTGCCTTTGAAAAACAAAGTTTCGGAATGTTTATTTACATGATGTAATAGCTAGATTTCAAAAAATAAAAATTCATAGAGAGAAACTGTATGACTATTGTATTTATATTGTGCATTCTAATTACTATTGATGTATTTGCGATTTAATTAGGTTTTATTCAGTGTTTTCAGAACCGGACACATAATCGGTCCGGTTGTGTGTAGTTAAACCGCTTTCATTTGAACCGGTTGGACCGGATTTCAAAATTTTTTTGTTTTTTTTTCTTCAAAATCTTATTTTTTTGATTAATTTAGTACTCCAAGTTGCATATTTTATTTATTTAAGCATTCACATGCCATTAAAGTTGAAATTCACAAGAAAACAAAAAAAAAATGCTTTATACTTTGTATATGTATACATAGTTTTAATTTTTATATTATTTATGACGTCATCCAGTTTGACCACTGGACCTCTAAGACGGTCAATTCGATGTCCGGTCCGGTTCTAAAAACATTGGTTTATTTTTATCGTGTGACCCGACCCAAATCAACCAAAAAAATCTAAGATGTGAAGAAAAACGAAAGAGTGTTTGATTTATGAAGTGTAAGGTGTGCCTAATTTTGAAACCAAATTCAACACCCAACCCCCATATCTCATTTGCTCTGGACCTTTCTATACTTTCGCTATCTTCTCACTTCATAAATCTCCTAGACAACACCATACCTTCAGCTCTCCCGCTACCTTATTCAACCACTACCACTTGCAACAACCTAAATTTATTATACACTAGTTTAAATCCCGTGTATACTTACGGGTGAAAAATATTAATAAATAAAAATTTTAAATCTTTATGTGTATAGTTTACACGTGTAAAAATGTATCATATAGTAAGGATAGAAAACAAAACTTAAAATATGCAAAAACTAAAATATAATTGGGTTTCGAAAATAAATTAAATACTATTTAATGTAATTTGTTTTTCATTTATTATTTGATTGAAAATAAAAGTTAAATAATTATATTTTCAAAGTTTTATAAGTGATAAATTAAAATAAATGTATTTTATTAGTATAATTAATATTTTCTTTAAATATATATTGTTGTTAAAAATAGGAGGTGCATTTAATAAGAGAGAGAGACGGGAAAAAAATGATGAGAATGAATGTGGAGACGACACGTGGAATGGAAAAACCTTTATTTATTATATAGTATAGATTATATAAATATTGGAAATATTGTATTATAATAATAAGATATAAATAAATGAATTAAATTGTATTGGTGTAAATGTGATTCCATTATTGTGATTTGTTGTACTAAAAAGTATACAAAAGACAAAATTAGGGTTTAATTTGAAAATACGGTCTTGGCAAACTTATTCTTTATAGCAAGAAAGAGTAGAGCGTTTACTTTTGAGTGTGTGCACGCGTACAAATAGAAAACCCAAGGTAAGAAAAATCCCATAATTAGAGGTGAAATTCCTTATAGCAACAACGTGATTTAAGGATCGATGTTTTCAGAACCGGACCAGACAGTAAACCGGTTGTTTTAGAGGTCCACTGGTCGAACCGGTATAAATAATATAAAAATTAAAACTATGTTTATAGATACAAAATATAAAACTTTTTTTTTTGTTTTCATGTGAATTTGCAATTTTAATGACATATGAAGGCTTAAATAAATAAAATATGCAACTTGGAATACCAAATTAATCAGAAAACGAGATTTTGAAGAAAAAAATGAAAAGAAATAAAAAAAATTGAAATCTAGTCCGGCCAATTTAAATGAAAGCGGTTCAACAACACACAACTAGACCAATTTTAAAAGGATTCAAGTAGGTTTATAAACCCAACTCATGTTTTCTGAAATTTAACCATAATTTAATATTCAATAGTTTAGAAACATTTCATATGATAATATGATAATTTAAACATGTTGATTTTATCTTTTTCTTTATTACTCATTAATTTTATTTATATTTTTATCTTTTTCTTTCCCATGGAGCCGGGGGTCTAAACGGGAGCAGCCTCTCTATCCCTTGGGATAGGGGTAAGGTTTGCCCTCATCACACCCTCCCCAGACCCTACTAATAGCGTTAGCTATGTGTGGGATTATATTGGGTACGTTTGGTTTGGTTTGGTTTGGTTTGGTTTGGTTTAGATTTGATTTTGATTACATAGTCTAACTAAGAATATGGTTGTATATGTTTTGGTAGGTTTTAACTAGGGGTGGCAATTCTTGACACGACCCGAAACACTACCCGACCTGACACAAAAAAAACATGTTTTGGGTCAACTGACATGACCCGTTTAAAAAGTGGGTCAACCCGAACACAACCCGCTTAATAAGTGGGTCGACCTGTTAACCAGTTTAAGGGGTTTTTTAAAAAGTTAGTATTTATATTTTAGAGATGAAAACTGTTAATATTTAAAGTTAAATATTTTGATTTTTAATTTTTCCTCTAACTATTAACTTTTAAAGTTGAAACTAATTTTCTTTTTTGAATCACTTCATCAACTCTTCACTTCCAACGATTTTATTTTATTTGTTTTAACTATCAATTTTTTAATTTTTCAATCGTTTCTTATAATCTCGAGCTAAATGTTTAAATCTAAGTTTGTTCATTGAGAATGAAAGATAAAGAAACAAAACAATAAAAAAGACACCAATTACAAAAAGGTTTAATTTGAGTTAGAGTATTAATTAATTAAAATGTTACTAAGTCACTAGGTATTACTCATATTCATGAATGAATACAAAATGGGTCGACCTGAAACACGACCCGAACATGACCTGGTTTTAAGTTGGTCGACACGAATAAGTATATGGGTTGGGTTAGGAGAAGAATTCAAAACGCAAACCCGACACGATTGACACCCCTAGTTTTAACCAACAGCGGAATTTTATGAAATTTGTGTTATAACCATCAATTATTGAAAGGAATTGATTATAATATCCAACATCCGACCTCTTATATCAATTAATATTATCCGTTTTGCTATCAAGAGTTCACGGATTTGTTTTTGGTTGCCCGAGTGAAAACTTTTCAAGCGGTCACCCATCATAGATTGTTGTCACTCAAGCATGCTTAACTATGTAGTTCTCCACACATCCATAGTTATTGCGTCCAAAACATGCTGGTAATAACCGAGGCGAGGAATTCCTTATGACTCGATATCTCTCAATGAATAGAAAAGAACGATGTCACAAACACCCCACCCCACCCACCACTCCTTTTGGAACTCATCCCCATAATCATAAATAGAACTTGATAAATGTTATTTTTGTCTAAAATGTGACATTTGAACATTTCTTTTACAAATTTAGCTATCATGGAATTTTGGTAACCCACTTGACAGTGTCAGTTAAATGAAGGACCCACTAACATGTTTGAAAATAGATACAAATTTTGAAGTCAAATGATAGCACTCGTATAAAGGTTTGAAGAACCATAGCAACAATCCAGAAGTGTTTTAGTCAAACAGAAAACGGTCACCAGAAAACATATCAAATCCAAATACTTGTCAAACACCATAATGTTTTACTTTCTTCTCAATTCACCATAAACGTGTCATAAGAAGCAACCACAGTGCATGTATGCTCGTTACGAGTTCTGCTGGTCAACATGTGCAAATGTGTGTGGTAAACACAACAAATTTGTCTTTTCAGCCCAGTTTGAGAGCCGCGAATGACTTGGCAACGTCTATTGCTTCATCCACGTGTTCTATATCTGGTCCCTGGAAAAAAAGGACATGATATCATCATGAGCAGGGCTATAGTAGAGGTTATTTAAGGTTATGATGGAATGTAAAGGGCTCAATTCCAACCCATTTCGTTATAAATTAGTTCCTATAGGTTTTGTTTTATCACTATCAAGGTCAAACAAGTCGAATTCTTTGAAAATAGAGATAAAAAGAAAACGGGTCAAATGGAACAAAAATCACCAAAGTGTACTTTTAATGAATATAACCTTCTAAATCTTTTTATTAAAAAACTATATAGTTTTTATTATCATATTTTATACATTAATTGTATATAGAAAATATTAAAATGGAAAAAAAAGTGATTGGGGTCACCCGACCCAACATGTACTAAGAAATTACCATTTTAACCCAAACTGGTATTGACCTGTAACCCCACCCGGCCACGCCCGCCCATTTACCACCTCTAATTGAAATCAGCAAGTTACCTGGCCTTGAGCAAGACCACCTTTCCCTCCACCACCTTTGCCTTCCAGCGGCTTCAGTGCTGCCTTCAGCCAATCTAAAACCTTCAGCTGGTTGCTTTTATCACTTTTTTCCGGCACACCCGCACAAACTAACGCCTTCTTTGATTGTTCATCGGTGCTAAAAACCATCACCGCCATTCCCTGGCCACAAACCGAAACATGTTAATAAAATGAAGATATTAAAAGTAATACAAACAAAAAATATTTTTTTCTAACTACCTTCTGCTCCATGACTTTGACAACTGCTTCACGAATAGCAGCAGTATCTGACCCTACACCAACATGTGAAATGCAGAAGGCTTTCCCCTCAGAAGATGCAACTTCTGCTGCCTCGGTGGCAGCTTCAACAGCTTTTCGTATGTTCTCTTCAGCAGTCTTCTTTTTTGCTTTTATTACTTGATTCTAAATTATTTGAAGAAAAAAAACCGTTATTTGATTCTAAATTATTTTATAGTGTGTGAAAGAACACATAGTTGCTATAAAGAATATTATTATCTTACCTGAAGAATGGAGATTTTTGCCTTAAGATCAGCCTTCTTTGCTGATGGAATTGAGGCAGACTCTACTTGACCGTTTAAAGAAGTCACTTTCTGAAAAAACATTTCAAGAAACAGAATAAATTCGAGAAACAAAAGTAAATAGGGCTCAGCTTCAAAGCATGCAAAATTAGTGTGGGTCAACTCGGCCAGACCCACTACCACTTTTTACCAAAAAAAAATTGGAATTCTACAAATAACTAGTGTGCCAAATATGATTACAAAAAGTAATTGTAACATAACTAATCAAACTTTATTTAACAAAGCGATTTAGGTGGTTTTATGCATTTGAATATAGTTTGGGTGACTGTGACCCGATTGACCTGTTGGGACCGTTCGTAAAAGATAAAACATAACCCATACCGTGACACGTTTATAGGTAGATGGGTCTAAAATGTAAATATGCCAACCTGTTCAAGAAGGCTTCCTTCAAGCTTAGATGCCAGATCAACTTCCAGCTCAAGCTCAGATGCCTTTTTAATAGCTTCAAAAGCATAGTCTGTTGTTACAGCAGTAACTCTCCTAATCCCCTTAGCAATTCCCTCCTCAGACAAAAGAGCAAATGCTTTTGCCTCGCGTGTATTTGAAATATGGGTCCCTAGTTTTATTCATAAAAATTGATATAACAGAAAAAAAGATTTATAAAAATAACCAAATTTTGAAGATGTATGTACCGCCACAGAGTTCTGCAGATATGGACAGCCATTGTTCATTTTCAGGATCAGCCAATAACTCATCGACTTGTCGACCAATGGCAACAATCCTAACTGGATCAGGGTACACCTGTACCCGAAATGAAATTTTAGCATCCATGTATTTTGCATAAAAATATATAAAAACCAGCATTTATTTCAGACCGCTTACTTCACCAAAAACAGCCCTCAAACCGTTTACTCTTTTTGCATCAGCAAGGCTTGCCTCCTTTGCAGAAACCTCCAACTCAGCTTTAATTTGTTCATTCACAATTGATTCAATTCTACGAAGGTCATCGGGCTTTACAGGCTTCCCATGGGAGAAGTCAAACCTTAATTTTTCTGGAAGAACAATAGATCCTTTTTGGTCAACATGAGTCCCAAGTACTTCCTGCAAAGACATTGTAATGTTAGGAATTTGAAAATGGTTAATCAAGGAGACAATACAGATAAAAAGTGTTGTTTGGATTACCCTGAGAGCAAAATTTAACATGTGTGTACATGTATGATTAGGAGCAATGTGTTGACGCCTTTCATAATCCACCTAAACAAGATTACCAAAAAGGTGAAACAAGAAATCCAAGACACCATATTAGAGTCTGGTAACAGGTCACAAGAAGTAATTTTGTACTGGTTGTTTTCACTCGAAACAAATTTTGTCAAAAATTATATATTTTACAAATAATTAGTGTCTAATATGATTACCAAACTTATATTATTTTGATAATAATATAAAGTTTAAAATGAAATAATTTAGGAGATTTTATGAATTGAAAATACACCTTTGGTAACTTTTTTAATTTTGAGCAGCTTACCTTACAAATTACTTCATCACCCACATGGAATCGGGCCAACTCCCCACTAATTTTACCAAGATGAAGCACAAAACCACCATAAATTTGAACGTTGGACACTTCAAATGATCCAGATGGGCCTCCAAGTAGTCCAGTATCAAATATCTAAACCCCAAGAAAACCATGTCAGATTTTAAAGCACAACAATCTACAACAAAACAAAAAAGAGAGAAAAGCATGTACATAGTATGGTGCAATGATTTTGTAGCATATCCAGCACTAACCTGACCACCTTGCTCAGCATAAAAACTTGTGCTCTCAAGAATTATGCCAACATCATCACCAGCATCAGCACGTTCCACATACTCAGAGCCTGTGTAAATGGCTTTTATCACACTTTTGTGGTCCTGAAAATTGCTCAAAATGCACACATTAGCGCAGTGCTGAGTTGGCAAATAAATACTTTAATGGTGAGTTATGAAGATATACAAGTTAAAGCCTTGTCTACATACCTTAAACCATGTAAACTTGAAACTGTCATCTGTTGTAGATACCCCTCTCTTATGCAGTGCTGAGGTGGCATCTGCGTCCATGACAATTGTGACAGCAGCTTGCTGCAATAATACTGTGTTAGTAAATTGGGGAGCATTAGTAAACTAGCAAAATAATAGTCTAAAATTTTTATAATTGTTTCTCAGGGAGTTGCATTTTATGAACACGGAAAATATAGAAGAAAGCAGATTGATGAAAACCTTATTCTGGGCGTTTCTTGATCTTTCTCTAGCTTCATTCATAGCAGTATTAAAACCCTCAACATCAACCACCAACCCTCTTTCTTCTGCCATCAACTGGAATAAAAAGATTATACGTTAACAATGCAATAAAAAATGCAGGGAAAAATTCAAAAGAATTCTCCTCACACCTGAGTCAAATCCAATGGGAATCCAAAAGTATCCCACAAAACAAATGCATCCTGCACCCATGACATATGTTTAAAAGGATGAAAGAAAAATGGACAACTAAGAAGCTAACACTTATTCCCACAAGTAATTAAATCTAAAAAATAAGAATGTGCTTCAATTAACAAATTAAATATAAATATTCTAAGTTATAAGGTGATTTAATAACTTGGAACATGTACCAACAAAAATATCAACTGAATAATCATTGAATAAAAAATGATGAAAAAAGAACAATATAACAGGAACAGAAAATGTAAACAGAAAAACAAAAATAAAAACTTACCTGTCCACTAAATATCTTTCCCTGAACATCTTGAGCCGTCTTCTTAAACTTCTCAATTCCCTATAAACAACAAAGAGCACTTTAGTCCCCTTGATACATCTTTTATTTCCTCCTTTTTTAGTAACTCTTTTTACTAAAAATCAGTTCAAAATAGGAGAGGACCCAGAATAATTTTATTCTACTAAAGTCGATTAAATCACACCCTTCACTTTTTTTCAGTTTAGTTCTCAACTTTTTGTGCAAAATAGTGAATCGTACGATTCTATCACAACAAAATTCACCATAAATATATATAAAGCTTACATGAAGTAAAGTCCTCCCAAAACTTGCTTCCTCTTCAGCTATAATCTCTCTAATGTGTGCCTCTTGTTGTTTTAGCTCAGGAAAAACATGGCCCATTACATCCACCACGACTTTTACCAATCTGATTCCGTCGTGACAAAAAATTACCATATATTACAAATATTACAACATACAATATATTATTACTTTGAATAAATAATTTGACAGATACCCATTGAAAAATCCTTGTTTTGCTTTCAGTACTTCTGTTCCATAACGTACAGCTCGGCGAAGAATGCGCCTCAAAACATACTCACGCCCTTCATTTCCTGTAAAAACACGAATTTATCACAAAAATTAAGCAATTTACTTACACAAACAATCATGCTAAAAATAGGTTTCTGAAATCATAAATAAGAAACAGGAAGGTCGTAGGCTTCCGTATCAACCTGGGCAAGAACCATCTGCAATGGCAAATGAAAGAGTTCTAATGTGGTCAGCAACAACTCTGTATGCCATGTCCATTCCATCCACATCATCTGGGCCCACTTTGCCTGAATATGGTCTAGCACCAGTTGCCTACTTGGCAGTCAAAGAAATGCATATTGCAATCAACACATGTAAACTAAGAGTGCTTATATAATATTTATATTACCTCTTGGATAGCATCAAAAATCGGTAAAAAAACATCAGTATCATAGTTGCTCATTTTGTTCTGAAGAATTGAAGTCAATCTTTCGAAACCCATTCCAGTATCCACATGTTTGGCGGGCAGAGGTTTTAAGGAACCATCAGCTTCCCTGTTAAACTGTGGAATGGAAATTTTAGAAAATATATATGATAAATGAAACATCAAAACTATGCATGCTTACACAAGAGACAAAATATAAGAGCATTTTACCTGAATGAACACATTATTCCATATTTCGATCAATGTAGGGTCATCATTATTAACTAAGTCAGCAGCATCACGACCACCAATTCTATCGAAGTGTATTTCAGTACAGGGTCCACAAGGTCCAGTGTCACCCATCTCCCAGAAATTGTCCTACCACAAAATTAAATTATTAAACAAATGAATAAAAAGATTAGTTAGCTCTTCTTAGCTCCAAAATAATGCTGTGTTTAAATGTGGCAAAATGGGCAGTTCCGGCGATCAAAGGTGGTAGTTTTGGTACCGGTTGAAAGGGGCCAGGCCCACTTTTGTCTTGTTTTTATATTTGAGGGTTAAATATGATTAAAAGAAATATAATATAATAATCTAATCTGGGGGAAAAAGTAATTGAGTAGGTTGTTTGCATTTAAATCCTTTTTAGTTATTTTTTTTACCCGTTTGGCCCATTAGAAGAAACAAACATAACTTGAATCCACCCACCCATAAGTAAATGGGTCAAAATTGTGAACTCTAGTTGTGTTCAAGAATCAAGAAATACAGCTGATTAGACAAGACAGATTAAAATAATAAGAGCTAATGAAAAACTTACTTTACAACCAAAAGGCAAAACTCGTGCAGGTGGCAAATATTTGAGCCATATATCTCTAGCTTCATTATCAGCAGGAAGGCCCAATTTCTCATCACCGCCAAAATAAGTAGCATATATCCGATCAGTAGGTAGCTTATAAACCTATACATCAATAGTCAAAACCCAAATAAACACGAGAAAAAAATCCATGATAAAACTATAAAATGAGAAGATTTATAACATTACCACTGTGAGAAGTTCCCAAGCCCAACCAATGGCTTCCTCTTTAAAATAATCACCAAATGACCAATTACCGAGCATTTCAAAAAAGGTATGATGATAAGTGTCTTTGCCAACATCATCAAGATCATTATGCTTCCCGCCAGCTCGGATGCATTTCTGTGTGTTGCAGGCACGAATCAGTTTGCTTAAGGAAGTGTTAGGATCAACAGTACCCAAGAATATAGGCTTGAACTGATTCATTCCTGCAAAATATTAAAAAAAAATTAAAAAGATATAACGGATCAACCTACCTAAAAAGTACTTACTGTTCGGTAAACTGAATATGATTCTGTTTCTTTTAATTACTTAGGATCAAAAAAAAATATATGATTCTGATCCTCCAATTTGCAAGAATCACTTTTGCAAAGCACATCCAAACATTCACTATTCCTTGTAAGCATTTCTTGAAAGATTAACATAGTTAATTACAAGATACTCAGATGTTCTGGAATAAGACATGCAGTTTGACTTTTGAGGTCAAACCTATCCCTTCTTGATCTCAAAATTGAAATCTAATTTGCTACAACTTCTCCAGATATGCATCAATTCTTTTAAACTAGCTGAAATAAGATATATAACCTTTTTTTTTTTAATTTTAGTTTGGATTGTATATGCATACGTTGAAACCACGTGATCAGTTTCTGAATTCCAGAGATTAATTCTTAAATTATAACTCTCTGAAAACGAATACGATAAGATTAAGCCAAAATAAGCAAATTAAATAAGAGATTAACAAACCAGCATTGGCAAAGAGAAGTGTGGGATCGTTGACTGGAACAACCGGACTTGATTTCCAATAAACGTGATTCCTTTCTTCGAAGAACTTTATAAACGAATCCCTAACTTTGTTCGCCGGCCACTCCACCTCCGCCGCCGATTGCGAACCCATAGTCTTCACGCAGGACGAATCTCGCACTGAAGCAACAGTCGATTGATTAAACCGGCCTAACAGATGATTCTTCCTACCAAATTTAACGAGAGAATAATCCGCCGGCGCCGGAAGGGACCGAAGTGATGAAAACGAACAATCGACGGTTCTGCGATAATCCAACGCTAAGCTTAAATTACGAGTGAGTTGAGCCCTCATCCATCTGCGATATGATTAAAGAAGAGTGAAGCTACGGATGCCGGATGCGACGGTTTTATGGAGGTGTTGACCCCACGGCGTTTGGAAATGGGATACGTCGGCGTTAGGGATTTGAGGGTTTAAGGATGATGGGATAACTAATGAAGGTAGCCCACTAACCTCGCACCTTACTTAAACGACGTGGTTTCCAATGTTGGAACCCTTTTGTATTTGGGTCCGAAATACCCGAATCCGATAGTCTTACATAAAATATTTTCTTTAAATTATAGTAAAACTTAATGATGTTAATTAGTTTGTTATAATGCTATATAGTTTTAGAATTTTAGAATTAACCCGATGAGTTTTAAAAGTTGCATGTTTTGAAGACTTAATTCGTTAAAATCTTCGTAATTGTTCGAGTTTGTTCGTTAACCCGATGTCATGCTTCTTCCTTACAAGTAGGATAATCGAATTCCTTAAATACACGTTAAAATGGGTTAGTTTTCGCTGATATGCTCACATTTTAGAAACAGTTTAATGAAAAGTTTAAGACCTCTTTAGCTCACATACAAATACAATGCATTGTCATGACAAGCTTCTCACGTTCAACATTCTTAATTAAAGTTTAATTAAAACTTTAGTTTAATTAAAACTTTAGTTTTTGACTTGTGAATTTGTAAGTGTTTCGCTGTGCCTACTTCCTATCAATTCATGGCATGCACTTCTGCCACCTCACGTGGACTTTACATATTCTGTCACCTCACATGCACTTAAAAACTGTATCACTTTATTTGACCTTTTTTGGTATAAACATCAACCAGAGTTTAAAACCTTTTCTTTTTTATGATCCATTAGATGCATCTCACTTCAAAAACACATAACTCAACAAGTATTGCAACCTAAGATTATTTAATAAATTAAAGAAGGCATAAAACTCACAAAAACTCCCCCTTTAAATGGTAACTTGTTTGTAAAGCTACTCAACGAACCTCAACAAATTGTGGTTCGTTCTAAACTTGCTCGATAATTAACTCGAGTACACTATCCGTGTTCGAGTTGTTGTTGCCCGACAACCCGTCAAAACGCCATTGCTGATCAACACCAATCGTAGTCGCAGACTACCGTGAACCGATGTCGTCCTCCCGTTGTCGCTCTTGCTCGATCACACCACTCCCTCCCTCCCCCACCCCCCCCCCCCTTCGTAGAACTCCAACTAATCAAATTTCCACTGAAATTTGATCACCACTCATAAACTTATTCACTCTTAAACCTGAAATATTAAAGCCTTTGTTTTAAACCTTTAAATTATTTTCATAAAAATAAAAATAAAAAAAATCAGGTGTTACACTAAGAGAGGTTGGGAAGGGTGTAAACGAGTATTACACAAGCTTGTGTCAAAGCAAATTCTTCGTCCAATTATCGGGTCTTCCGATACGTCTACCCAAGCTTGTGTCAAAGCAAATTATTCGTCCGGTCTCCACTTTTCATGAACATGTGACGGTTCTTTGGTTGTGTCGACGGTTATTGGTTGTTTCTTTCTATGCGAACGTTTCTTTGGTTGAGTCGACGGATTGAATCTGATGTGAGAAAGGTTTGGGTAGGAGGGGGCATTTGTTGAAAGTTAAAGTTTACGGGGAAAAAGATGAGGATTGAGTTGTTGATAAATGTTTGGTTCCGGTGATGTACTCTGAACGTAAATGTCTTGAATATTTTGATTGAAGAGGTTGTTCGGGTCAGGATTTCGAGGGAAAAAACGGGTATTTGGGTTGTTACGGATGTTTGTGAAATGTGGATTATTTGAGTTCCAATGATTCATTGTTGACTAAAATGGGTGAAAGATAATTTGATATTTAGAGAAAAAGATGGAAAGATGGTTTGGTGAATTATTGAGTAAAATAGGTTGTTATTTATAAGTGATTTTTTTAAATGCAACGAACATATAGCCGTTGGTGGTGTTGATGTGTGTGCCACTCCACCGTGATTGCCCCCACGCCCCACCCCCCCTAATCACTCCTCATTCACGCCAAGGGGGGCGGTGTTCCCAGGTGTGAATGGCCTATATGGATCACGCCCCATGGTTCACGACATCCACTATACTTGGCCTTAGTTAATGCTTAGGTCTTTAGTTTGTTGGAATTTCTTAAGTTCGATTGGATTACACCGATGCCCACATGAGTCTCGAGGTTTTTGCCTTTCTCTTATTTTATCATATGTTTAACTTGGATTAAATGTTAGAATGTTCCTCATATGCGATCAATTCATACTTAAACACACAAATATTACACATTTACAAGTTTGACCCTCGATTTATCATTTATGGACTTTCCAATCCTATATTCATAGGTTTGAAATTTAATTTACACCAACATGATTCAAATGAAACTTTCACATTTGTTATTACAAATGAAACATTCCTAATATAATACATCATAAATTACGATGTTACGGTTCATGTTTGAATTTTGATGAACAAATATTGCGTTTTGAACTCGGTGATCAAAGTGGTAATTCAAAGTTCTCGACAAGTGTTACAAGCAAGGAAGCTTAAAGTTCAACATTGGATGTCAACCGGTTGTAATTTGAAGCAAGGAGGACCAAACAAGTTCAAGTTAAAGACACACACGAGTTCCTTCACAAATACAACGTTTTGAAGAGATTAAAGGTTGTCTTATGCGTTGACGAGAATATAAGAACCTAGAACGTGTGAATATGATATTTTAATTTTACGACAACATTTTAAAATATTGTATGTTAATGTATATTTTGTGTTAAGATCTTGTTGGTTGTAAAAAATATTAAATAAGTTTAAATGATACGATGTGTTAACACAAACACAAAAGGATTTATAGTGGTTTAGGTCATTAGGTGAATGCTAAGGGTCCGTTTGGTTCACGAAATCCATATGAAATGGAATTGGAATGAATTCCATCAAAAATTGTGTTTGGTTGGCATATAAAGGAATTGGAATTGGAATATATTCTACAATTCATTGGAATTTAAGAATCCTTCCTTACCCCAATGGAATGTCAATGTTAAACAATTACAAAAAAAAACCTCCAATTTCTTCCGTTCTTCTGCATATCAAATCGAGAATCAAAACTAGATCAAATATTTGATTCTTCGTAATTGTTTTCTTCTTCTTTACGTGTAAGCATATGCGAATATCGAATCCAAGTTCGAATAGACAAGAACAAATCAATGATTTAAAGGACAGTAACCATGGATTTTCTTCAACAGATGTGACCATCGATCTTTTTCAACATACGAAACCATCAAATTTTTTCATCGATTGTGAAGTCAAAACATGTTGGAACTATCGAAGAACCAAGAATTACCGGAACAAAATGAGAACATATTCGTTGGAACTATCGTTTCCGAAATCGAATAAGTTCGTTGTTTCTGAAATAAAAAAACCAACAAACCTGCTCATCATTTCTGAAGTCGAAATAAGTTAAAGGCTTATGAAATCGAAATATGTTCATCGTTGTAATCATTGAAGAACGAATAAATTGTTGTAATTATCGAAACATGAATCTGCTTCTAGCCCTAGAATAGATTATAATCCCATATTCTAGAATACACCATGTACGAAGTCGATTCTAGGTTCCTTTTCATGGTTTGAAAGGTTCTCAACGTTCTTGCTTGATCAGGATCTTTAAGATGATTCCAGGTGTCTCGATTGATCAATAGAAGGGATCTTTGATAGTGTTAATATAGGGGAAGGGAATGGTAAAATTGTGATAATCTGGACTTTTCCAGTTAACTCAGTTAGCTAAATGCAGTTAAATTCTAACTTGGTTTGCTTATCTCAAACTTCAAGGACTAATTTTGCCTATTTTTCAAACTTAAACTACAAGGACTAATTGTGTAATTAGCCCAAACACATTCTATTTGACTTGTTAAAGTCAAAATCCAAGATTTAAATTCCTGTTGACTTTTGAAAGTGTTTCTAACCTTAATTCAAACCACAAGGGTTAATTATGCCAATTCCCAAACTTATAAACCTGAAACAGAGGGACCAAACCGGTAATTAGCCTATTCTTTATTCTGTTTGACTTTTGGAAAGTCAAACACGCGATTTTGATCAAATTCAAATCCCATGATCGTTTTCTGTTTGATTTTGTAACTGATACACACGTCCCTGCCATAAACGACCATGATTGAGCACTTCAAATCACCATTATAAGCGAATTAAACTCTAATTATGTATAATTAACTCGTAACCGTCGACCATCTTCATGAACACATCAAATTCGAGTAATTCACATGTTAATTTCACAATTGAACACTCTGCACACGACAAACGAATCCCTCTGAAGCTTGTACACGCATCAACTTGGCCAGAGAAGGAACGAGTGACGCCAGAGACCAAGCTATACTCAATCGGCACATGTTCTACTCGATCACCATCAATCCGACACCAATTCAGGTAACTAAATACCCCCCTCACCTTCGTTTTCATCTGTTTAGTGAAAGCCCTATCAATTCCAGGGCTTACATTATCGAATTAAACTCAATCCCGTATCTAGGGTTTGTTCATAAATCAGTTTGGGGCTTTTGATCTTAGACTCAGTTTAAATCCAATTAAAGTGTATGGTTAGTTTCGTAACCTGTCACTGATCAAAAGCCCCATGCTAATCCAATCTTGCTTTATCGAATTAAACGTGATATGATTCTAGGGTTCATCCCAATTTACGGTTTAATCGAATACGGGTCTAAACTTGATCTCAATACAATCAAATGGTATGGTTAGATTCGCAATTTCATTCTTATTAAAAATCCTATGATTTCCAACACCTTTTAACATCAGATTTTATCAAATTAATCTTATGTTCATATCTAGAGTTTTCGGCTTTCTTAAACCAGATCTAACGATCCAAAACTAGTTGATTTTGAAATTAAAATCACACACCGGTTCGCTTTTGACTAACTAACAAAACCCCTAATTTATCTTGATCGATCGTGGTCGAAATTGTGGGATTTGGGACGGGTTCGATCATGTATGCGTTTGGGGAGGGAAGCTCATTGGAGCTTTGGGATAAAACCATCCCGATCCGGATTCGTATGTGATTGCCTTAGCGGGTGTAATAGTTAAGTCTGTGTTGGTGTAGGTGAGGCCCGGGTTCGAACCTCACTAGCACCATTTATTTTTCTAGCCACTTTTGAATCTATATTTTTACATAAAATCTTTTCTAATACTATTATGTTAATATATTAATATGTTCTAGCCCGGTAAACCACCCGTAGGCTTGGGTTTGGTTTTATAACTTATAATTATTATTATTTCCACTTTTAAAATAATATATTTATATTATTTTCAAGCCACGACTCCGTATAAAATAATTGTTTATATTATTTTCAACCCGTGACCCCAACTAAAAATAATATATATTTAAATATTATTTCGCCTCGTTTATTGATCTCGTGTAACGTTTCAAACTAAATAATAATATAATTGTTTATATTATTTACTCACGTTATTATCCTCGAATAAAAATAATATATTTATTATTTTTGCCACGTAATTGGTTATTGTGCTTTTTCTCCGAACTTAAAATAATATAATAAATTATATTATTTTCTTAGGCCATTATTAAATGACACAAACGCGCGAATATAGATCTTTTAATTAATATCCTTCATAATTGGAGACGTTCGACACGAAACGTATTATCTTATTTTATTATATTAAGAAATCCTTATTCTCGTGGACATGTTCGTCTATTCGTTGATCCTAAGTATGTTCTAGGACGTTCAAATCTCCCGTGTTGTCGTCACAAAATCTCATGTGTCCCTAATTGTTATGTTTATAATTCTAGGGCATACGTAAGCCGTTGCAGGCTAACACTTGTGCACCAAATCTCATACTTGTGTAATTCAACCTACTACTCAACCCATGTGAGTTTCACGACCCCTTTTTACTCGTTTTCCTGTTGGGGGAGAAACATGTACACGAACCATCATACTTTTACTTGTTTTCCCCGTGGGGGAGAAACAGGTACGCAAACAAACATCATTTTTCATGTTTTTCCCGTTGGGGGAGAAAACACGACGCAAACTATTTTGATTATGGTACTTCATATGATATCACTTTTGAGGCTAAGCGTAACACACTATCATGAAAGTCCTCACACACTTCGGGCCGTTAATATTGAATTAGCAAGGTAATTTTGGTAGTACTATTGGGTTTGACAAACCCCACCCACGTTAGTCGCTCTAACTCGATTGGAGGTCGAACGGGTGAAATATTGACCTTAACACATTAGTCAGAGTTGATAGACCTGGCTGGAGGCAAACAAACAAACACACTATCAGCTTTGGTTGCGAGCGCTTTAGTAAGACATGAACATAGGCTAGCTACCTATAGATATGCATATTGAATGTACATAATCTGGCAAACACTCTCTTATTGCAAACTTGAAACCTGTGAACTCACCAACCTCGTGTTGACACTTTTTCTTACATGTTTCTCAGGTCGTTAAGGCAGTTGTTGCACATCTAGGGCATGCATGGAGTCCTACTGTCATTTTATTCATATGCAAACATTTGATACAATTCACTTGCTTTTATTAAATTAAACTTGAGCGCATTTGTTTTGCGCAGTAACTATCTTGTTTAAACGCTTCCGCATTAACTCTGAACTTTTATGTTATGACATTTTAAGTCCCATATAGTGTCGTTTGATGTAACTAATGACTGAGATCTTGGTGTGTCACATTTCAAACGGTAAAACTCCGTTAGTGGAATTTGAGGGTGTGACAAAAATGGGGGTGGGGCTTTTAAAGGGTAGTTTTGTAAATTCCTTTTTTTAATATTCCAATTCCTTCAACATGTTTACCAACCAAACACGTTTATATTTTATATTGGAATTAATTTCAATTCCTCCAAATTCCAATTCCTTTCAGAACATTCTGCCAACCAAACGACCCCTAACTATTTCACATTACGTCTACTCAATGACTTCTACTGAGAGTTTGTCTTTATTGATAACATTCATCTTGGTGAGTAGTTGTCACCTTTATAACTTCTCAATAATAAGTTAATGATCACTTATGTATGTCTCACTAAATTTTTAAGAATCAACAATAACTTATCCCTTGTTACTCTTTCGTAGGGATCACCAACTTAGTAGGAATGACCATTCACAACTATACACACAAGTATTTGAATATAGCTTTCACATCAAGTTTCATGAACACTTATTATCTTTGTTAATTTATGACATGTGACATAGAAAATGCTTAAAAGGCTAGAGCCCGCTTATAGATGACATAAAAATGTATGGTTAGTGTGCAAAAGAGTTGATCAAAATTTGGAAGAATGTTTACGTACCTAGTGTGAAAAAATAACTTTTAAAAAGTTAACAGACCTACCACGACTAGACCGTGCATTTGTCATTTTTTGACTACACTTAGTATTTTTTTTTAAATAACTGACCATTTTTTTTAGTTTTTCAAGCTTTTTCTCATAACACTTGATATAGGAATGACATTATAGAAAGCACTATTCGCCACTTATTTAGGAAGTATTTTCAAATAGCTTAGACATGGTTTTCAAATGAAATTTGTGCCAAATACTCATATGATGAACTCTTATATCAAATGTTATTGTAGTTTGAAGATTTTTAGGTTGTTTATTATTTAACCTAAACTTTTTATAAACATTGAACTATTTTATAAAACTTTGGTTTATTTTATAAAATACGTGTTATATAAGTCTTGTGGAAGACTTCTTCTTATATGCGAGTCTTCCTACCGTTTTTATGTTATACTTCCATTTTATAAAATATATAATCTTTTATAATCTAGTGAGTTTTATATAATATCTCAATGTAAATAATTTTCTTATGAACATTTCATTTATATAGAATTCATTTGGTTTAATAAATCTTCTTATTTTTAACTTTTTTTTTCAAGTCATTTCATCATTATTTCATTTTTTTATAAACATTTAATTAGTTTATAAAACATTGGGTTATTACATAAAATATGCTTATTGCGGTATCATTCGGAGTTGATAACACCAACAATATGGTGTGTAGGGGCACCCTTAGGGTAGATGATCGGGTAGGGTATTTCGGGTATATCTACCCGTGAATGATTTACGAATTTAGCCGTTGGGTAACGGCATTGTAGCCATTATACATTAAAAAAAATTATCTTATAAATACCATACTTTTCCAAAAAAAAATTACACCAAAAACCTTCAATCTTTCAACTATATTTCTACCCCAAAAATACACTGTAGCATCCCGAAAACCCGACTCTCGTAATGGGCCGGGGGACGGGCTATATGAAAGAAGGAAGGGGAAGGAGGATGGGATGCGCTCATGGAATGATGGGCTTGGCCCATCATGATCTTACTAAACCCTAATCAGCTACATGGCAACCCCCATTCCCCATCATTACACCATTTTTCGAAGAGAGAGAGAGAGGTTCTAGAGAGAGAAAGTGAAAGAAGATTGAAGATTTGCTCAAGAGTTGCTCTAATATGCTTCTCTACTGTTTATGAGAAAGATCAAAAGAAGAAACACTGCTTTTGAGGTAAGAAATCCAACCTAAACCTTATGTTTTCAGTCTAAATGGGTTTTGGAGTAAAACTAGGGTTTTGGGGTAAAACTAGGGTTTTGATTCTAAAAGGCACGGTTTTACGTATCAAATGGGGTATAAAGCCAAGATCTATGATTATGGAAGTTAAATAAAACGTTTTGATTGTAAAAGGTTACGAACTCGGGTGGAAAACGGGCATGTTTGGAGATGGTGTTCATCAGGAGACACTGTCAGTGTCGCCACCTTCAAGTGGATACACTGCCAATGTCGCCACTTTCAAGTGGAGACACTTGACGGGGATGAGGCTGGGGTGATGGAGTTGTGCCCAAGAAATCCAATTATTGGACACGTGTCATTCCCTGGCGACACTACGGTGGGCGACAATTGAGTTCCACGACACAAGTCCAGAACGCAAGTTTTGACGATACTATGAGTGTGCCAAGCGACACTATGCCTGGCGACACTATGCCTGGCGACACTGGTCAGTATCAAGCGACACTATGCCTGGCGACACTGACCATGTTCCAGCGACACTATGCCTGGCGACACTGACCATGTTCCAGCGACACTAGGGTTAATGATAGAATTTCGTGTGTTGACTTATGTGCAAATCGGTTAGCAAGTTAGAACCAACTATACGTCCGAATCAAGTTAAGTTACGAACGAACAGGTGAGTCGAGAATCCCTATATACTTGTTTCTAGGGGTGACATGCATACTTAATGAATGTTTATGAAAAGATGAACGAAATGAAATGTTTACGAATGAACGTTTTCGAAAGAAACAATGTTTGAAACAAGAACATTTTTTACGAAATGAATGTTTACGAAAGGAACGATGTAAAGGAATGGTTTTAAATGAATGAAAAGGGTTTTACGAATGAATGCAACGTTTTAATGAAAAGAAATGGGCAAAAGTTTTAAAGTAGTCATTAAATGTCTAATCTATTAAACGAAGGAATTGACGAACGGAGTATGGGGAGTCCCCAGCCTTATGGCATGTTTTGCCATAAGTATTACAGGGATAGTGCCTTTGTTGCTTATCAATGGTATGACGGTTGTACAACTGGAGATGTAAGGGTAACGACGGTTACTGGGGGTTAACATGACCCGAGAATGATGTCACTTGGGGCTTGCGGGTTCTATAAGTGATAAAAGGAAAGGTATGACCTTGGACCTATGAGTCTCAAGGGCGATGAATGATACTACCTTATCGACCTATGAGTCGTAAGGGCGAGAAACGAAGGTTAATGAAATGGACGGAAAGAATGATGATATGGATTTTGACAAATAAATGTATGACTTGACGAATGTTTCAATGATGTACGTAAACGAGGAATGAATGTATGCCCTATTTTCTTAATGAATGTTGAAACCTTGACGAACATTGAACGAATGATAAACCATTTCCTAAAACGAATGAAAGACTTGAACTCATTAGCGTCAGCTGACTTTTAGTATGCATGTTAGGTTAAGGATAGATGATGGATGATTGGATACGGCTTGGCTAATATGAGGAGTTACCCAGAGCGAGAAATCTGACATCCCGTTTGAATGTTGATTGAATGTAATAGACAATGTTTTATTTGGTTGTGATTTTTAGACGATGTAATGACACTTATTTCCACTGCTTATGATATTTGAAGTTTAAGAACTGTTTATGAGTGAGTAAATCCAACACGTGAGACCTCCCGGGTTTTGGGTCTTACATACACTATTTTTATCTATGGATTCCAAAAAATCAAAGGCCGGTTCTAACCAAGATCAACCAATACAACAACCGTTACAATACGGATATTATCCGTATTCTCAAATGCCAAGAGTATTCGTATTCTCAAATTATTTATTTATTATTTATGTACCTTTTTTTTAATTAATGATTTTTTTTTATTAATTTTATTTTTTAGTTAGTTTTAATAAAGAATTAATTAAAAAAAATGTCTTTAGGATACTTAGGGTTGTGCCCCCAACACTTAGGGTTAGATTTGGGTAAAAATGAGGTGACACTCCATCATTGGGTATTTTCTTAAGGTACTTTTTTTTATCAGGATAGTACCCCCAATACCCTTAATCGTTGATAAAATAAGACATGTGTGGTGATGCTTTCAACTTACTAATAGGCTATCATATAGAAGAATTTTGATATAAGCATGATAAAACGGTTATTGTTGTAGAGCAAATGGACGTTGTACGTGTGTTAGTTTTGAATTTTGATTCATGGAATATATAATACTGTGTTGTGTAAAAAAGGAAGTCAAATATGTGTGTTTGATTGCATTTTTTTTTATTTGTTTTGTTTTAAGGTGTCCATAAAGACGCTACTAGTAAAGGTATAAGGCTCTATAATTTTAACGTATGAGATTATTTTACATCCTTCGTACCAATACCTATAAAACTTCAACAAATAACACCGCGTATAGTTCAAATTTGAACATGACTAAAAATTATATACATTAACGTGACTCTTTAAAACATAAGAGTTGATGCATGACTGTTTGACCAACTCAAAAATCATAACCTGTGACCGTAGAAGCTTACCCGTACTGTTCACTAAAAATTACTTGGTTGATCATGATCGTTCAAGTTGTTTTTAGTTAACAAACAACATATTCATCAAGGCCAGTTTTAACAACGTTTGAAAAATGCTACAGCCTAGGGCCTCATTTTTTTACCAAACATTTTTTTACTAGTAGCTAGCCCAAATCTGTTAACTCGACACATGAGAACTTTCTTTTGGAAATTAACCTTAGTTGTAGTGGCACTAGTTATGCATTTTACTTTTTAGGAGTAGTAAGAAAGTATCTATTTTTTAATCCTTGTAACCTATTTTATAAATTTTGATGTTTGTCATTTTGTTTGTGATGCAAGCAATATATGATTTTATTAGATATCAATGAAGAGCGTCTTACGATATTTCACAAGTTACAATAAGAAATGGAAATTTGTTTATTAATTTAATTTTACTATACTAAAACTTATCATCAAAGAGGTTGTGGTGTAGTGGTTGAGGTAAGGTCTGAAGTCCCAAGGGACCCGGGTTTGATCCCTACCACCACCATTAATTTTCGCGGCACGCAAATGAGGTCTAGCTTAGGCTGATGCACTAGGGTTTTACCCACACCGATCCAGGGTTCGAGCCTCGGCTCTCCCTCAAGCCCGGAAGGGGCCGTATTGGGTGGGGTAATTTTTCTTGAAAGCTCTCCAACTCTGACGCCAAGTGGGCCCGGTTAAGACAACATATTGGCCGGAGTTGGAAGAGGCTCTCCCATGTGACGGGGGGTGCGACGTCACAACATTCAATGTTCGCTTTTCAAAAAAAAAAAAAAAAAACCACAGGTACTGAAATGTACTTACTACAATGAAGAAGGACTACATGCAACTACATAGTTTTTTGAGGGAGGTAAGTGCAATTTCAACCTTAAAAATGCCATGCCAAAATTAGAAGGCACAAATTATTTATATATTTTTTATTTTCTTGTAAACCGCTGTAATCATCCTCTCAATCTCCTCACTCTCAACACAGAAAATCTAGGGTTTCAAATCACGCTGTCAATTTCTCATCCGATCCTCCAACACTCGTAAGGTACGGTTAGATTTCCAGTTCATATCGATATTCCCCGCATATAGATATATAATGTCTGTCGGAAACTTATGATCCTGCATTTTGATAATCATTCGCTGGTTTATGTATTTTCTCGCATGACTATTGCGTGTAATTCTGAAATTGATGCACATATGAACGATTCGTAGAAGGAAGGATGCTCGATAAACCGTAATTTCCCGTTAGGTGAGTGCCGATTTCATTTCTAGTCAACGATTATGCTATAATATGCGGTATTTTGCATCTCACTCCGTGATTATACTTTAAAACTATTTTTGTTTATAACCGTTCACTGTTTAATGCGATTGTGTGTTGACGTCTAAATTATTTCGTATTTGTTGTATTCTGTAGGGTTTATTTTTATTTTTATTTTTATTTTTATTTTTATCTCAATTATATTGCCTTGTGACTACCGGATAAGTTAGTTCAATTCTTAGGTTATAATAACTAACCAATAAGCGATTATATATAAGTTGATATACTTATTATTTACTGATAATTGTATTATGGCGCTCCATTGTTAGTTTGTTACCCTTTGTGGATTTATAAATATGGAGTCCTTAATGTACAATTAGACAACACACCTACATATTATTCTATTTGTCAAGTTGAGAGAAATAAGGCAGAACACCATACACACAATATCTCCATCATAAGTTGGACATCTAAGAAGATTAGAGAATCTCTATATTGGATCATGATCGAACATGAAGTCGAATCTTCCAATAAGAGAGTCTCTTTACTTTCTAACGGTTCTTGAAATTTCTGTTGATGAATAGTAAGCAAAACATAAATTATGGTTTTATTTGAAAGGCTCCCAATTTAAAAGAAGAGTGGCATCCAATTATGAATCAGTTAATTTCATGGTAGCATGGTAAAAAATTTCCTTGAATAAAGAAGAAAGTTAAAAATTACGCTTTTGATGGAAAAGGAATAACATATAAAAGCTTGATTATAATGATCTCATACGTTAATGAATAGAGAGTGAACAAAACACCGATTCAATGTAAGCTTTATTATTGATTTATCAAAATATCTAAACAATAACTGATGATCAAGAACAACAATAATTTTTCTTGGTGTTCAGTTTGCTTGCTGCATACGAAATACATGATATGCATGAGAATTAATAAAGCATGTTTTTATGAATAACTAACACCAGCGGAAACCGTTCATGATGGTTCACTAACTTCACTCTATATGCACATGGCCGTTATCTCTTTCATTAATTATCCAATGAAAGGTAATGATTAAAAATTACGCTAATATATTTCTACTTTGGTACAAATAAGAAGTGTAATTAAATAAAGACTATGACTATTAATGATCTCATATGTTGAGCAATGAAAATAAATGAGCCTGATTGACTGTAAGAATAAATTTCACATGTGGATCATTAAATAGAAATATGGTTTCTTGCCAATCTACATGGCGAAAGAAAGAAACCAAGGGATATTTTGATGACTTGTGAAATCATTACACATGTTAATCATCTATCCATGTTGCCTTGATATCATTCATGTTCATTTGAATGGAAGAAAGGAAGAAATATAATGTTTAGGGTTGTATCTTTTCTTTTGGATGAACATGCAAGTAAATATATAAATAAATATTTTACAATTTTGGCGGTTTTTCCCTATCCGTCATGAAACTAAATTCTTTCATATCACATAATAGAACACATATCATTATGATGATGATAATCAACAACTGTATCCATCTCTTGAAGACATCAGACATTATGATCCACACCATAGTTCGTGTTTGGATCATTCTTTCAATTGGATGTCATCATCCTATCAGTTTTTATTATTAACAAATGATATTCATTTAATTGCAACGGTATGCTCAATCTATAAAATAATAAAATTCACCAGAGATAAGAGACAGTGAAAGGACACAAAGGTACAATAGACATGAGGAGACTTAAGAGCTGTCTTAGTCTAATTGTTATAAATTATTCATGGAGTTCACCATTCATGCAGAGTAGTCTAGATATTTGGAAGCTGATCACACTAAATGTGCAAAATTTTGCCCAAATCTTACAATCCACATCAAGTTAACTTATTCTATTTATTAGTATCCTATTTAGGGATGGAATCTGCTTATTCTCATAATAGGAAGTAAAATGCGTCGTTAACTAATTATTATATAGGTTCTAACTGATATAACAGCCTTACTTCTATCATTATTTAGATTCACCTCGTTTTGAAGTTCTAGTAGGATCGATGTTTTTATATTTTATTTTACATCTATATTTATGATCAATTTGCCAGATTATTTTTTTCTCAAATATCCTTATTTACGGTTGCTTCGGCATGTTATTTATGGAAATTGGATATTCAAATCTGAAACTCTTCTGCTTAAATTTGTTTATTTTATCTACAGACAAAGCTTCAGATTTTTTAACGGAAAAATCACATATATTCTCGGTGCTGCTGAGAATGGACCCAGTGAACCAAGAAGTAAGGCCCAGTGACACACTAGTTGGTCCTGAAAAGCGAAAACGTGGCCGCCCACGAAAGGATCCGAGTGAAAAACGGGCCCAAAGAGCCCGTTCACAAGCGGCTGCTCGCATGTCACCTGGTTTTGGACAACCGACCAACAAAACTCCTCGAGTTGACCTGATCAATGATCCAACTGAAGTTATGGTTGGACAGATTGTAACTGGTGTTGTTCAGGCAACTTTTGATGCGGGTTATCTGCTTGCGGTTAGGATTGGGAACTCAAATATAACACTAACGGGTGCAGTTTTCAAACCGGGCCACACTGCACCCGTGACGCCTGAAAATGATGTGGCACCTCATGTTGAAATGATCAAACGAACCCAAATTCCGTTTCCAACAGAACTCCAGCCCAAACGTAGGCGTAAGCGAAGATCAAAAGAGAAAAACATGCAACTTGTTACTTATGTTGGAAACGGGCCGGACTCTGTGGCTACAAATTCACCACCTAAGACTGACTATGTGCTACCCCCTTCGGTCCCACAGGTTGGTGCAAGAGGGACCGTGATCCCTGTTGTTCTTCAACCAATTAACCTATCAAATGGTTTATCCACAAACCAACCCGCACCTCATTTGCGGGCCTCACAAGGCAAGCCGGTGCACTCGGTTCTGCCGTTGGCTGTTTACCCGCCAAACGGGCCAACAAGTCAAGCGTCTAATTCTCAAACTAGCTCACAGTTTACATTTACACCCTCCGGGTCTGGAAATGAGAATGCTTCTTTTAAACACACAGAAGGGGGTAAAACTGTAAAATCAAGTGATGTGCAAGATCGGGTGAAAACAGAATCAGATATTGGTGATATGAACGAGCCTCTTTTTGTTGAACCCCTGCAAACTCGACACACCGTTCAACATTTCCAACCTCCACCAGTATTGGGAGGTGTGATGCATGGTGGGGCCGGGAGAATGACACAGCTTTTGCAGGTAAAATGTCTGCTCCCAGTTGACACTAGTCATTGTTTTCTTAGAAGTACAGGCAGCACATAGGGTGGGTCAGACGGGTTGGTTAACAGATCAAAATGGGTAACTCTTTGGTGTGGGTTGGGTCGAGTCAACTCGTTTTTATAAAATAATAAGTGGCATATATGATTAAGAAAATTGTATTATTTCAATAATTATCTTTTCTAATATAACGATTTTGAGCTTTTATTCACCATAGATAACTTTGGGCGATTTTCTACCCATTTGACCGAGTCAACCAGTTTTTTTGTTAAAGCCATTTATCTTGGTTTTACGTGTTTTACCTCTTAGAAATAAACCATAACCCAAATAAGCCTTTCATTCGAAATTACCATCTTCATTTAAAACAAATATCTTTGATACACGGAACTACAAACACATAAATACATAATTAAAAGGTTAACAAAATGGGTGAATATCATTAAATAGTAACCAAGTTTGACCATTGTTCCAATTAGGCCACTCAAAACTTTTTTGAATTGTTATGAGCAAAGTTTTAATATTGCTCCGTGGCTGTGAAAGTTTTTCGTTACTGGTTAAACTAAACTACTTAAATGAAATAGTTATGAAACTTTGTACTATTTAGTGATTTTATTTTTCAAAATATTTACTAAAACCAGTTGCTTAACATTAAATATTTAAAATATTGTCTGTAGGCTGTTCAGCAGAAAATGGGCGATGACCAGGTTTCTCGAAATGGTCAGGCAGGAAGGATGTAAGCTCAGTCACAGATCATGATCAAGGTTTCCTGGGTAAGGCCATGTGGGGCCTACATGCGGAAACTGTTGAATCTAGTTTTTATGTTACAGCACAACCGTCGACAGAACAGCTAGTGTTAGGTTTCACCATGATTTCATAGAAAAGCTACCTTGTTTATGTTTCATAAAAGGAAAAGATTGGCTTGCTAACTTTGTTGTTTTAACTTTGGTAAAAAGTAGAAATACCATCTGGTTTTGTTTTCTGTTAACCATTTCATGTTCAAACGCTTTAGAGGCGACTTGGGTCAAAAACAAGTTCTGGTTTAAACAATTCAAAACATGTCGTGTGTGACTGACTTGAGATCTTTTTTTTCCAAAATTTTGTTATTCTTTATTATTATTTAGTATGGGTGTAAGCTAGATGAGTCTGTATTTGTCTAAGGTCTAAGCTTGAGCTTGGTTCGCCTTAAGCTTTATTTTTTGAGCTCAAACTCCTCTTGTGTTCGCTCGTTTATTATTTAAATAATTTCTTTTATATGCATGTATAAATATTTCTATAAATATTTATTATTATAATTTTTATATATAACATAATATTTATTATTAGTAATTTTACCTAGAATAATTATTATGTAAACATATCAACCTCAATATATGAAACTTGGGTTTGAGTTCATTTATATTAAATGAGGAGCAATATGCTCAAACTCGTTTAAGTTGGACTCAATTTGATCTTTTAGTGAGCCGATCTTAAGAAACTCACGAGCAATGTGGCTCGACTAGTTTATACTCCTTTTATTTAGTAGGTTTGGTATTATTACAATTATCACATTATTTCAATAATAATTTTATAAAATGCTATATGTACTTTGATATGTTTTAGCCATTTTTAGTTTATTTGTTTGACTGTTTAGTCTAAATATAACCCAATCGTCACAAGACAAAAAATGTAACACTAACTCTATAAAATATCAATATGACCATTTTTAGCTCACATATTTTCAAAAATGTCCAACACATCCTGTATTTGAATTACAAAAAGACCAAAACAGAATGTCGAACAAGAAATGGAACCCAAACTGTAAAAGAAATGGAACCCAAACTGTGAATAAAAAAAAACCTAAATTCAATGAAAGTCAAAACTTGATGAAGACCTTTTTTTATCTATCTAAACCAATGATATAACAAAAACCTCTATTTCTTAAATCAAGAAAACTTTGATACTAAAAAGCCATTAGATCCAGGGACCGCAATCGGGCGCATCACGGGGTAAGGCGGTTGCGATAATGGAATATGGCTTGGCAAAACAAAGGGCGGTTGACCCCCACCACCTATAAACGGTGGAGCCACACATAGCTGCAATGCTTGAGCTGCTGCAGTTCCTGCATCAATAATGAGGATCAGATAATCATTTGTAATAAAATAGACCGAGTGCTTCTTCTGTTTGTTTGAAGCTTGGTTTAAAAAAGCGCAAGACGCTTCAAGGCGTTTAGGTCCCAAAAGCCGAGGCCCGAGGCACACACATCATGTACGCGAGGTGTTGCTCTAGGTACAACCAAGTAAGCTTTATTTACAACTAGAAGTTGTATCTCTATGATTTGTTTTACATATCAACATTTTCATCAACCAAACCTTTCATAATTCTTCATCCCTTGGGTTGTTTTTACATATCAGCCTTCTACAAACCCTAATTTTGACCTAGAAGTACATGAGGACCGTCAAAGCCATGAGGCGCTTTCCTGGTCGCCTCATGCGCCTCGGGCCTCGGGAGTGCCTTTTTAAACCAAGATATGAAGTTGTAATAATCATTTGTAATATTACCTTGGTGTTTAGGGACATGTACTTGGTGTGGAGTTAAAATGGAGGATATGCTATTCGGGCTTGGGACCATGTCCTTCATCAACAATATAATCATTAAGTTGTATAAAAAAATATACAAAAATAAATAAGTGAAAACAAGATGAAAGTGAGTCTCAATAACTATAAAAAGATTCAAACAAGCTTATAGCAAAATCTTACTTGAGAAACAGGATGAACATAGACAACGGGTCCCAATCTTCCAACCATTACCTGTAACAATCAATGCAAAATTGCCTCACATCATTGGTCTCGTTTGCAAAATAAGTAAACTAAGTATTTTAAGAAAAATATATTTAGTACATTCTGGGAGTTTGGCTGGACATAGGTAGGTGCTGTTTGAACCGGATGATACGGGCCAGCATATCTAACGGGTTGACTCCTGTTTGTCATATATCCAACAATCTACAAACCAAAAGTGAAAACATGAAACTTAAAGTGCACATTTGATATTTCATACTATAGAGATGGCAAAACGGGTGGCTCAGATAGGTTGTGTGACGGATCAAAACAGAAACGCTTGGTATAAGTTTTAATGGGACAGGTCAAGGTGTGTTGACTTGCAATCCTTTTTATCCAAATATTTTCATTTTTATAAATAAAAATAGTGTCAAATATGATTACAAAACGGCATTATTTCATGGGCAATTATTGAAAAAACCATGACGACTTTTGCTGAATTAGCACATATGTCCCTTACACTTACAGGGGGAGGATGTTGTACAGTATTGCCTCCATACGGAACAAACTTAACGGGCAGGGGATGGGGAGCAAATGGGCTGATTTCAACATCGGGCTGTGGCCCAGCAACTGGGACACCAGGATAACTGTCAGGAATGTATGCAAGATTTGCACCCATTGCTATTGTTGGAGGGGTTGGTGATCTCTTATTTGGAAATGATGGAGAAAATGTTTTTGCTCCAGGGTTAAGTTTAAACTCCTGAAGAAAAAAAAGTCCAAAATTAAATTGAGCAGAAAATAAGTCTTGTTTTCTTTATTCACTAATTGCATTCCTATATACCTTAAGGGGACGACTAGAATTCAGGTTTTTTGTAGTGACGGTTTCACTTGGCGCTGACGAAGTGACTAACGGTTCTGATGAACTAGTGTGACTGCAATTCTTTCTGCAATAAACAATTCACAGTAAAAGTTAAGATCGTATAAAAAATATCAACTTCAATAAATAACAGAAGACTAGTGTGATTGGTTACCTGTTATCGTAAGGATCATCCGAACTTTCTTCCTTCTGTATTTAAAAGAAAAGGAGATTAGAGAACACTTATTCTCTGCTATTTTTTCCAATTTGAAATTCATCTTATTTAATATCATATGATCCGAGTTCTAAAGTTGCTACCTTTGTTGAACCTTTGGCATCTGAATCTTTTACTTCAAGAGCATTGGCTGTGTGAACAATGTTCTTGGGTTTAAATCCATTAGTAAAACCGTTCTCAGTTCTAGAAGAGCATCTGTATTGATAAATGTGAGTAACAATGCATGCCATTTGATTAAATATTCATCATAAAAAATAGAAAAATCAGAATTTCACAAATAGTTTTGTGTTATCAGTTATCTTATCTGGGTGTTTGGATTTGTGTTTTAAAACTGATTATCTAAGTTGTAATAATCGGTTTTTGATGTTTGGATAAACATATTCTGTTTCTAATTATTCAATTATTTAGGGGTCAAATAACCATACTTGGATAATCAACTACACACTAACTGCAATGTAACTGATTACACGCGCATCCAAACACCCATTATTAACAAAAGCTTTACGAAAGCCCTACCTTGCTTGATTAGTATGTGGTTGACCAACATTTGACTTGTTAGTCGTTTTATTTGTTTCTGTCAATGGAACTCCATTAGAAGGAAAGGAGCATGCAACAGCCCCTGTAACATCTCCAGTTTCATGTCCAGCAAAACCATCTGCTCGAATTATTACTTTCTGTAATAAAAAAGACTTTTGTATATCATATTATCTCAAAATATAAAAATAAATCATAAAGGAAATAGAGTGACAAATGGAAACCTTTGCAACTACTTGAACAAGATCCTCCGATTTGATTATAAGAGTTCCTATTACATCCTCATTGGCCACATTTGAGTTACAACTTCCTTTCTTCATCATTTTTGCTCGTTTTAACACTATAGCTACACCAATAGAAAATTCAATATAATATTAAACAATGAAAAGTAAGTGTGTGTGTGTGTATATATGGGCGTTCATTTCAAAACAAATAATATGTTAAGAATTGCGAGAACCGCATCATGCACTTGTACGTAGCGCTTTGATTACATTCAAAGCACTACGTCCAATTGCATTATGCGGTACGTCCAATTGCATTATGCCCACACACACACATATAGAGGATGTTCAACACAAATCGGTTCTTGATTGAACGCACCCCTAAAAGAAGGTGCTCAGATGTGGTTTTGAAACCGAGTATCCTATTATTGCGCGTTCAAATCTTAATGATCAAAGCACTTCCAAAAACTATCTTTTGTACAGCGATTTCTTATTATTCAATATCATACAATCACTTTTAAGAATTTTATGATCCTCCAAATCAATCTTCGCTATCCGCAATTCAAGTTTCACTTTCAGCATTCTATTACAAAAATGTTGTCACTGATCAAGCCCTAAATCGGATAAATCTATATCCTGATCAAGTTCAAGAACATGTCAATAATCATTGTCCAATAGCAATTACCATCAAATCACATAACAGATTCAGATCACGATTCGATCAATTAACAGGAATAAATTCAGATCACAAATCAATAAAACCTACGAACCATAACGATCGTGAACAGAGGCAGTGTGGAAAATTCCGGAATACACAGAGCCATCCTTGATGTGAACATCGACAGAGAGACCAATGAGACACATGGTGGCTAACAGCAACGCATCGTTTGATGATGGCGATCTTCTATCTTCTTCTCGATTTCTGCAACCCATTTGTTGTTTGATTGGTTTGGTGGTATAAAGTGAATCGTTGTGATTTGATGAATTAAAGATTGAAAGAAAAAAAAGAGAGATCTAGTTCTTGAAAGGAATATGACGCTCGGGTTGAAATTGGAATTTTGATTTTAGAAATTGCATTTTATAGCAGGGCTGGTTTTGATATTGTATGAGGGCGGCTCCATGTTCATCCCTGGAGTTGAAACTTTGAATGAATTTTATAAATATATGAAATTTAGGGCAAATTTAAAGTGTGTTTTATTTTATTTTATTTAATTTAAAAAATGCTAAAAATATTAAAAATGTTTTTAAAGTTGTGATTTTGTTCTCATAAACAAAATGTATAGTAAAAGAATCTTGAGCTCGTTAAACACCGGGTTGGTTCGATTATAGGCTAAAATTGATCCTTTAATCGATGTTTTGGTTTTCACGGTTTTAAATTGTCCAGTGAAGTGAAAATGTGGTTTGGTTAATTCGGTTAACTATTTCCTAACAGTCGGCTTTAGACGTGACTGGATTCAAACTAATTTCAATTAATAAGTTTGGTTATATCTTTCGTTAAATAAAATATTAGTAATTCTTTTAATTTATAAAAAAATGAAGTTAATAAATTGTTTATAAATATTGTATAAAACTTTTTCAAAATGGTAACATATTATCTATATCAATACTACCTAATAAACAAGTAAACTAAAAAAACACTTGCACATTTCTAGGCCTCCTCATTCTTATTTTCTCGCCTCTCTCTCCTATTAATAATCAACTCCACTATTTTAGACATCTAAATTAATTATTTATTTTAATTTTTATCTACACATTTTTTAATTTAAAATTGTGCTTATTATCAATTAATTTGTTCAATCATATTTTTATGAATTCTTCAAACTGAAAACAATTTTATAGCTAACTATGATTTAAATAAAAAAGTTTTAATCATATATTTACATATTCACATTGTTTCATTTTGACGAGTGTATGTGTTAAAAGATTATATTATATTTTATTCAACCAGTGTAATACAATGGTTTATTCAACCCATGTATTACTATTACACGGGTTTTAAAAACATAAAATTTTTTATTACTAAGTATATAACATTACATTTATTCAACCCGTGTAATACACAACCTAGTTTATAATAAACAAAAATATAAAGATTGGTTTTATTGTTGATTTAATCCCATTAATTATGTTATAAATAAGGAGTTGATGAAATTTTTATATGTAAGCAAACTACTCATCCACACATCACCCAAATTTGTGTAGCAAACATGTCGTACAAGAACTTGTGGTTATTTCATCATACATTTCGAATAAGAATATAAAATCATAATTATAACCGGTGTTTTTAGAATCGGACGGATCGTCGGTTGGATCGGTCGGACAGGGAACCCTACATAGAACCGGTCTGATTATGCTTATTTGAACCGTTTTCGATTGAACCGCCCGGTTACCGACCGATTCGGTGAACTAGGTGAATCGGACTCAAAATCTTATTTTTTTTAATTAATTTAGTATTTCAAGTTATATATTTTATTTATTTAAGTCTCTATATGTTATTAAAATTATAAATTAATATCAAAACACATATTATTTGTATTTTTTTATATTATTTATATAAATTAGTAGGTTATTTTTAGAGTGACATTTCATAATATTTTTATTTGTTTTATAATTTAGTAGTTGTCGTTAAAAAAATATATACTTTTTTATTTCAATAAATGAATATTTAGTTATTTATTTAGTATGAGGAAACAAATAAACCCTAGCTGCCATCTTCTAGCTGTGCCAAAAGCCCTACGGCCTAAAACCCCAACTTCCGAACTCAAAACAACAAATTCCAACTATAAACCCTAGCGATTCCGACCATTGTCTGAAACCATAGCAAACAATCTCCTCAACAAGAATGAAGAAACCAAAATCCAAGCAGTTACGTTTACAGAGCCGCAATACTGAAGTTCAACAAATCGAATTACTGGAGAAATGGATAGAATTTGGGAAACCGGAATCCGGTTCCAATCCATTATCTCTCCCGCCGCTGCCGGCTAAATCTCCGATCGGCCGTATCGATGAGAATACGTACTCACAGTACGCCGGCTGCACGAAATTCCAGCAACTCCCGATTTCAAAGAATTTAAAGGATGGATTGCGTCAATCTGGTTATAAAAACATGACGAATATCCAGAGAGCTTCCTTGCCTCATTCGCTTTGCGGCCGTGATATACTCGGTGCGGCCAAAACAGGGTCCGGAAAAACCCTAGCTTTTATAATTCCAGTAAGTTTGTGTTCTTAAAGAGTTAATTAGAATATTATATAAGTATTAGTACGACATTTTATATTTATGCTTAGGGCTGTAAACTTTCTTTAACGTTCAGCGAACAATTATTGAACCGTTCGGTGGGAAGTAATAAAAAGGCCGCGTGAGTGTCCGTGAACGTTCGGTAATTTGTTTGCTAATGTTTGTTTGTTTATGTACATTTGTTACTAGGTTTTAGTAGGTTATAAATTTTTTACCATTAAAGTTAAATTATTATATGCTTGTTTCGTTTGTGTTCTTATATGATGTTAACAAACGAACACGAACAAATTCATTTCCGTAACACATGAACACAAAATTTCGTTCAGTTAGATGTTCGTGAATAGTTCGTTTGTCCGGTAAAAGCTAAACGAATGGACACGAACAACATCTCGTTCGGTTCGGTTCATTTGCAGCCCTATTTATGCTTTATTGCTTAGATATTTATTATGATTTGAGTCCTTATGAGTTTTAATATTATGTTATGTGGTTTTAAAAATTTGGTGTTTTGTAGGTTTTGGAGAAATTATACAAAGCTAGATGGGGTCTAGAGGATGGAGTAGGTAGCATTATCATGTCTCCAACTAGGGAGTTAGCAGACCAGCTTTTTGGTGTACTGAAATCAGTTGGGAAGCACCATGGATTTAGTGCTGGTCTTTTGATTGGTGGACATGAGTATGATGAAGAGAAGGATCATGTGAATCGGATGAATATATTGATTTGTACACCTGGAAGGCTTCTCAAGCATATGGACACAACTCCAAATTTTGATTGTTCACAGCTACAGGTCATAATTGTTTTTTTCACATGCCATGCTTTTGCTTTGTACTTGCAAGTAATTAGTAATTACAGTGAACATGTTGGATTGAATTCATATGTAAAAATAGAAATAAAGGGGCTAAATTTTTGTGTGTGTGGGGGGGGGTTGTCAAATGGGTTCGTGACTGACTTTTAGTGGCAATTCTGGCCCGCGTACAAAATTAGGCTTATTTGGGCCACTTTTCGTGAAGCCTGGGTTTGTTTAGGTCTCATATATATTAACGGGTTCAAATGGGTGAAATTGGAAACCCCAATTCAAAACTATGGGTCATCCCTGCTGCGGGTCTTTCTCTCAAAGACACCAAACTGCCTTTTTGATTTAGAGCATAAAATTATCCTCCTGTAAATCTTTCTAATGACAAATGGCATGAATCCGTTAGTGTGTGAAGAAGTGGGCTCTTTCTAGCTCTCATAGATTCATGCCGTATGCCATTAGGATGATTTCTAGGAGTATAAGTAGTTACTTTTGGATTTAATATGTAAAGCCTAGAACATCGCACAAAAATAAAAATAAGCAAACAATCCAAAGAACTGATTAAGTTCTAGTTTAAGACAATACTTCTTATTTTGTTGAACAAAACAATTTAGGAGCTCATAAGCATTTGAACATTTTGGGACTTGGGGGATCTTCAACCCATTTGATCTGTTTTTTTTCGAGTTTATATTTATTTTATTTATCCATAAACTTTTTGAAACGGGTCAAAATTGCTACCTATTATATTACATGCTCCAACATTCTTACCAGTTCACTGATTTGGGTATATACTCCATGCCAGTCAACAGGTTTTGGTACTCGATGAAGCTGATCGAATTCTTGATGCTGGTTTTAAAAAGGAAGTAAATGCGATAATTTCACAACTTCCAAAACATAAACAAACTCTACTTTTCTCTGCAACACAAACAAAATCAGTCAAAGATCTTGCAAGACTTAGTCTTAAGGACCCTGAATATATTGCTGTTGATGAAGAATCTATAGCTGCCACACCAAATCGTCTGCAACAAAAAGCCATACTTGTTCCCCTTGACCAAAAGCTAGACATGCTATGGAGTTTCATTAAAGCACATTTAAATTCAAGAATTCTTGTTTTTCTTTCTAGCTGCAAGCAGGTATCTTTTCTTTAATTTCTTACTATATTTATCTTTCATAATTATTGTTTAAATAAGCAGTCCCAGACAACTCCCTGAATCTTTAAATAAAATGATGTACGAGGTTGTATACTAAAGAATAGAATTTAGACGACTTTCAACCCGTTTGACCTGATTGACCCATTTGACTTGTTTTCCTTTTAGCTAAAGTTTCAAAATTTGGGCTTTTGACCAGTTTGAGATAAGAAGTATTAAAAACACAACCCATATCAACCCAGTCGTAAGTGAACCGGTCAAAATTGCTACCTCTAGTGTTATTTTACTATGCTTTAGGCGGCCCCAGAACCATTTCAATAATCGATGACCAAAAGCAGTAACAATTATGATAAAACAAAGAACCATTTAAATATGTAATAGAAGTGGCAGTATTAAAACTTAATTCACCCCAGGGTTAAACAGTTAAATTCAAGAATTCTTGTTTTTCTTTTCATCTGCAAGCAGATAGCTTTTAAATATTTGTTTATCTTTCATAATGATTGTTGGTTCTTTTTGTTTAGATTTTTGGCAGTTCTTTCGGTTTTTAATTTGTAGCCCGTCTTGATAGGTGAGGTTTGTATATGAAGCATTCAAGAAACTACGTCCTGGGATCCCTTTAAAGTGCCTACATGGAAGGATGAAACAAGTAAAAAGAATGTTCATATTGCAACAATTTGTTGAAGAAAGATCGGTTCTTTTTTCAACCGACGTGTCTTCAAGGGGGCTGGATTTCAACAAGGGGGTTGATTGGGTTGTTCAGGTGCCTAAAGTTCTAGTAGAAGTGGCAAAAAGGGCCGGTCGGGTGGATTGGGTAATGGTCATAACATGTTCAGGTTGTAACATGCTGTTTTTTGTGTGGGTCAAAATGGGTAGGGCGGATTGAGTTGACCCACCAACACTTCTTCTCCATGTTTAAATCTTTGTTTAGATTTTTAATCCGTTAATTATGATTGGATAGGCAAATTACAATAATAATCTAGAGAAGTCTACTTCGGGCGACTCGCAGCCCGTTTGTCACGTTCCTTTGCTCAATTTTTATATCTGACTCAAATCATTCGCAAGTTTATGGGTTGAATTTCCCGTCTATAATTTTCAGTCTTACCATGCACTATTTGGGGTATAAATTTGATTTTTTTTTCTTCTCACAGGTGGATTGCCCTGAAGATGTGGCAAGTTACATACATAGAGTTGGTCGCACAGCCCGTTATGATTCTATAGGGCAGTCCGTCTTATTCCTCTTGCCTTCCGAGATGAAAATGCTTGAGAGATTACAAGAGAAAAAGATACCCGTTCAGTTTGACAAGGTAAGATTATTATTATTATTTCGTTTATTGCATTTTTTATTCTTTGTGTTGGCTATTTAAAGTTTTGATGTATTTTTAATGTTGCAATTTTAATGTGCTGCAGCCAAACACAAAAAGATTGCAATCTGTTTCTGGTTTATTAGCTGCTCTGCTCGCCAAGTACACAGACCTGCAGCCTTTGGCTCAACGGGCCTTTAAAACATATTTGAAGTCGATTTATAAACAAAAAGATAAAGAAATTTTTGATGTGACAAAGCTTCCCATTGATGAATATTCAGCTTCATTGGGTCTGCCTATGACCCCACAACTCCGTTACCTCAACCGTAAAGATATTGACAAAAATACCCCTGGAGAGCCCATTCTGGTTCCCCAAATTCCTGCAAAGAAAGATTTGATAAGACCGAAGCTAGATAACGATTTACTCGAGGAATCAGAAGATGAAGAGACACTTGATTTACTTCATAGCAAGGAAATTACTGATGAAGCAATTGCAACTGACAATATTTTGTATGTAAATTTACAGATTGTTGTCATATTCAAATCGATAATTAGATTGCAATATTTTGATAACTTTTAACTTTTTTGTCTAGGCCTACAACTAGGGTTCTTAAGAAAAATAAGCTGAAAATTAATGTTCATAGGCCGGTGGGGACCCGTGTTGTATTTGATGAAGAAGGTAACACGCTGCCACCGCTTGCAAGATTAGCTGACGTCGGCACCAACTCCGCGCTCCTTGATAAATCTAAAGGTAATTTTAGATAGTAGAGTGGCAATTTTGACCCATATAACTACAAATGAGTTGATTTGGGTTATAAGATTTAACTAAATAGTAAACGGTTCAAACAGATCAAAAGTCATCCAAATTGTTTCAAAAATCAAATGCATAAACCTCCTAAATCTGTTTATTAAAAAGTTAGATTATTATTGTAAAGATGAAATATTCTATTCTTTCTCGATACACGAGGTGTTAATGAAATTTAAAAAGAATTGGCCCAGTCTAACCCAACCCGTTTTGGTCCGTATAGCCCATATGTTATGTGACATGTTTTTGTTTGATTTACTTTTGCAGTAATGGAGAGGTTTGCAGAACTGAGAGAAGAAATGAAAACACGTGACCAAGAGGATAAACTCGTTGACCGTAAAAGACGTAAAGAAAAGAGAATAAAGGAGAAAGAGAAATACAAGAGGGCAAGAAATGAAGAAGAAGATGAAGATGAAGATGATGATGAGTTTTCTGGGTCAGATAAAGACCTTAAGAAAGGATCAAAGGTGTACTTTGATAGTGATGATGAAATGAAAGATAAGGTGGCATTGAAGACTGATGAAATCTCTTTAGCAGAACAAGAAGAACTTGCCCTCAAGTTGTTGAGTTCTATGCACTCATGACCTTTGAACTTTATCTAATGTTTTATTGATACGAGTCGCTTCCTATAATTGAATTTGTGCACATCACTTGTTTGATGAAAAGTATGAACTAAATTTCATTATATTATTGTTATTATTAAAAGTTTTATGTTGCTACATGTATAACTATAGTTGGATAAATGATAAATGAGCGGGTTTTGTTATCGGGTCAGATTGTAACCAGGCTGATGGGAACAGTTTTCTCCTTTTAAGCATAAATTTGTGTTAGATGACTATGATAATATTTTTAACTTTTAAATACGGTTTTAGTCTATGTGTTTTGTATAAAATAATCATTTTAGTACAAAAGTTTAAATTTGACATTTTTAGTTAAATAGTTTCAGTTTTATTTGAATTAAAGTCCAGATCATTTAATCCCATTTAACTTTTTGTTAAGTTGTTAAAAAATACAAAAATAACTATAATTGTTACTCAAATACTATTATTATTACTATTTTCCTCCAAACCCTACTTAAAAGACACAGAGAGAGTTCTCCCCTCCCCCCACCATCTTCTCCGGGCGAGTGTAGTAGGACGTTCGGTAACGGTAGGTGTTAACCGGTTAAGTTTCAAGACGGCTAGAGGCGTGTGGTGCTGCTGCCATAGCTCCGGCAGCAGCAGTAAGTTCCAATGAGTGAAATGAAGATGGTACGGACCGGAGAGTAACATGGGTTTCTGGTTGGCAGGAGTAGGGTTTAATCGGCGGAGGTGGAGCACGGAGTTGCAGGTTAAGAGAAAGGAAGATGAAGCTTGATGTCGGGTTGTAGCGGCTCCGGCCGTCCACGGCGACGGCACGGCAAGACGACGACGACCACCACCCTAAATTCTTCTCATTTACCTCACAACAATACAACCACACACATGCGTATAGTACAGAGAGAGTCTGCGAGAGAGAGGGGAGTCGACCCCCGGCAGTTCTCTTCCGACGATTCGCTGGCGAGCCACGCGACTCCAACGGCCTACCTGTGACCCACATCAACATCCCCTTCATCTCCTTCGATTTCAATCACAACCTCTGAAAACCCACACACAAACCCTAATCACTTAGAGAGAGAGAGAGAGAGCTACGGGAGAGAGAGGGAGAGCCAGAAGAGAAGGCGGTCGGCAACCGCAGCGGCTCTCCAGGTGACGGATCTGATGACACTATCGCCGGAAAAACGAGCAAAAATTGGGTGGTTCACCAGATTCACCCTTCTCCGGCACCATCGTTGATGGCCGTTGATTTTGGTGGTGGTGGTCGGCAACCGTCTGGTGGTGTAGAAGACGGTAGAGGGTGGAGACGAAGAGTGATGTTCGATGGTGGCGGTGCGGCCGGAGATGGTGGCCTGACATGAGGTGGCGATTGGAGTGGAGGGGTGCCTAGGGTTTGGGTGGTAAGTGGTTTGGGGAGGATGATAAAAAGGGTGAGAGCTTTTGTATATTTTTTTAATTTTGTTTTATTAATATAAGAGGTACTTTTGTATTTTCGTATAATATTTAACAGAAATAATAGATGGTGTTGGTTGGCTCGACTTTAATCGAGAAGAAACTGAAAGTATTCGAGTAAAAAAATTAAATTTAACTTTTAGACTGAAATGATTATTTTAAGCAAATCACGGAAACTAAAACCGTATTTAACTCTATTTTTAAATAAAACGATTTAGTACGTCGTGTGCAATGACAAAAATATGTTTTGATAAATTTTTGATCCGTTTCTTTATATGTTAATTTCTGAATGAATAAAAGAAAACCCTAGTAAGCATCCCATACTCTCATAAGGAAGGTCGGGTCGGGTTCAACACCCCTCCCATGTTGGTTTGGTTTTTTTGTTTCCTTCCTTATGGTATTCAGAAATTGCAAACGTATCCCTCAATTGTTGGGTTTTACAAATTAGTCCCTCAACAGTTACTTACTTTACCTTTTTATTATTATTATTAGATTTTTTGGCTTTTTTTATATTATTAATATTTTTTATTGATATTATTATTATTAATTGACATCCATTTTCATAATAATGTATTTAGCAACCATTGATATAAAACATGTCGATACTTTTTTGAGCATGTAACGAATTTATCTTTTGATTACACAAGGCCGACTCCTCTCTCCTCCACGTCAGATTCTTTACGGGCACTTCCTTCTCTCTCTTCCTCCTTTCACAGTCCCGCACGACTCGTCCGTATAACTCTCTCTTCCGCATTGACTATGGATTTTTCACATATTCGAGTTGGAAATGGTCTTAGTAATTATTAACATATTTCCAGTTTATACTTTACTGAATAATACTTTTTGTTTCAATAATTTACAATAAAATAATACTGCTAATAACTTTTTTATTTTATAAAATACATAATACTTGGTGCATCGCATGGGGAAAGTTATTAGTTAATTACAATTTGCATTGAAAATCCAAATCATTTCTTGCCACGTGTCATCTACTTTAAATATGTTCTTTTTTTTCAAATTACAGCACAAGTCAGTGCTTAACTGAGATGGTTTTGCGATATACCACTAAGTCTAAGGTCGGGGTTCTATCCCCGTTTTATCTGTTTTTTTGGTGGCGCATGTCTGTTACTTTAAATTTATTATTTTAAGTTTGTAAAAAAATTTGAGAACTCAGTTGAACTGGTTTGACGCTATACTACTATGGTGAGGTCGTCGGCTCGATACAAGTCTCCTCTGTCTTCTTTAATAAATATAGACCTTTTTCATATAGATTGCAATTACGAGCCCTGATCTTTTATATAATTACACTCTACCCCCTATCAACAATTTAATATGGCTTTCATATATTTTTTTTTACAATAATTTCTTAGAAAAAACCTATATTTTATTCTGATTACCTTCCTTATGTATAGGACCACTAAAGACTAAATAAGTATAAAGAATAAATAAGTAACCTGACTGTCGGTAATCCGTCAATCCGGAGAAAATTCACTAGCTACTCCTTATTTGAAAGATGTGATAGCTACTTGATGTTTCATTAAGAAGTTGTGTGGTTAGTTTCTTGCTGATCTTGATTACCTTATTAAATGTTTATGGAGGTGAGCTTCCTAACATCTTCAAGCATCCTCTTTCAAACCCCTACCTTCTATGACATGATTAGGATGACTTAAAACTTGAACTTGAGAGAAGCGATCAACCAATTCAGAAGAAAAATTGGCACAGATGGACTAAACGTGTCAAATAGACAAAATATTATCTAACCGATCCTATAAAGATCTAAGAGTTGCATAGTAGATGCTATTAGTAATTGTTACCTACTGATCAACTTAGTTTTCATAAGTAACGATCAACCATTTACGAAAGTTAAAGGTGATATGGATCTTAAGTTTTATATAATTAATGTTTTTATAAGTAAAACAAAATGGTATTAACTGTTGAAGTTTTATATATAAAAAATACTAAACCTTTTTACACTTGTAGATGTCTTCTCACTAACTCAACTCTAATTAACTTTATAGTTGCCCTTTGACCACATTCAAACACTCTGAAATGAATTTAGACCCCTCGACCCAATGTGCATACCTAAACCGACTCGTTGGGTGTCAAACAATTATTTGTTAGTTAAATGATCTCTCCCTTTAAGGTTTTACCTAGAGGAAAATATTTAGGGTGCGTTTTGTTCGCGGATGTTTTTGAGGGAATTGAAATTCGTCAAAGGAATTGGACTTTTAAGGAATTGGATTTGGAATTGTAATTTGTCCAAAGGATTTGAAATTTAAAGGAATTGGAATCTATCACTATGACCACCACCTACCGAAAATCGTCCCCGCCCACCGACCACCCCGCCACTACCAACTACTCATTGATTCTAGAAACGAATAAAACTTGGACGTCCCCCGCCAATACGTAAAGAGAAATAATTCTTTTTGCGACGCATTTCGTGGACGGCGTCAAAGTGGCAATTGCAAGAGGTTTAAATCCAATGGCAAGTTAAAATCAATTTCCACTATACGTGACTTTTGTCAAAGCTTCGATCATCAACTCATCCTCCTAACAATCTCAATTCAATCAATTTGCTGTAATTCTTGAACGCTTGAACAAAATTAGGGCACGGAAGTTCAAAATCAAGCTCCTCCGCCAATTCGAAATCGTGCTCCTCCCTTCGTGAAAGAATCAAGAACAAGCTTCATCGTCGTGGTGACCGGAGCAGCTGCAGTTCTCATTTCCAGCACTCAAAACTCGGCAGTTTAGAGGATTTTGTCGGCATCGCGTTGGACACTTATGTAAGATTTTGCCGGCATTGCGTTTTGCGAGAGCGGCGGTCAGGGGCGGAGGTCAAACGGTGGCGGCAGTTGGCGGAGGTGGGGCGGCGGGGATAGAGGTTGGCGTTCGGCCGGGCCGGGGTTGGAGAGTGCAATTACGACTTACGAAAACGGTAAGCGGTCAAAGATTCGATTTTTTTGGGTGAATTACTTCATAATTTGGAATGAATTTCAAATCCATTATTTGAAGGAATTTGAGAGAATAATTTCTAATTCTTATCTTAACCAAACACATTGAAAAAGGAATTTAGATTCCAATTCCAACAAATTCTACATACCAAACGCATTGAAAATGGAATTTAGATTTCAATTCCATTAAATTCCAATGAAATCACAAGTGATCTATCCAGATAAAAAAGACATTTTAAAAACACTCATTCTCAAAGCATCAGGCTTACAACAATCCAATATTCTCAACAAAGATCTTCAAACACAGTTTAGACATGCAAACAAACAAACGATCAAGAAAATAATAAATGTCAACACTAGGTAGCTTCCCTTGTTTAGCATAACAAAGAACTCTATATTACAGACCCACAACTCTGCATCTCACTGCAAAAATACAAATTCAGATCAACTTTCAACTACTATAAAAATAAATTATATAAAATAATGTTTATTATAGAAAAGAACATCAAGTCAGGTTTACCTGTTGTGGTTGTTGTTGATAACCGCCATAGCCGCCCGCTCCTGCATAGGCTCCATAATAAGCATTTGGATCTTGAGGTGGTGGAGCATACCCATATGCTGCCTCATAACCTTGTCCATAACCATAATAACCGCCTCCGCCACCACCATACTGGCCATGTTCCTGAAACAAACCCAAGTGTCAAATAGAGATACACGACACCGACAATAGGTGGTGGTCTCAGGCCAAAAAAAATATTTTTGGAGAATGTCTCAGGCCAACCAAACCAAGACAACTGTCGAACCACACCCAAAAAATACAATCTTGACCCAAGTATCTGCCCCGTCCATTTTGTCACATTTGACACCGACCATAATAAATAGAAAGTTTTCAACTCGAACCTGTTTGCTAGAGGGACTACGACCCCATGAAAGGCGAATATTCTGGCCTCCTAAATCAGTCCCATTCAGATGTGACAGGGCTTGCTCTGCACATTGCCTAGAACACAAGACGCCGCAAAATGGTAAGTACAACAAACAAACAAACAAAAATGTAAGAAATATAGGTATCTTACCTGTTAGCAAACTGAACAAACCCGCAACGTTTACCCATGGGTATCTTTACATGAACTAGTTCACCAAATTGGCCAAACACCTGCCTCAAGGCTTCATCAGAAACACTTGGATCCAACCCACCAACAAATATCTGCAATCATGATTTGTTAACTATTAGAGATACAACCAAAGTGATACTGAATAATGAACACAAAAATACCCACAGTTGTATTGTTCGGGTCACTCTCTCCCTGACTTCCTTGAGCACCACTCTGGTAGGGAGCTGCACATGTTCAAATGTCAAAAAAGAAACTAGTTTCTCAGAAATCTCTTGCTAGGAACCAAGATTGTCTTTTTCAACATACATACAGCCATAGGAAACATGAGCACAGAACTTGTAAAAATAAGTGTCATAATCAACACAGTACTACATACTATGACCAGTTACCCAACAAAAACTGATGGTCAAAACAAAGTTGGTTAAACCAATACAAACTTTATAGCACTAACTTGGGTAGAAAGCAATACCTGCACTACAGCTTCTTGTGGAACTATACAATTGTACATACTAAGAAGTAAAACACAAACATATACTAAATTACTATTACAACCAAAATTTAATTGAAAAATACCATGTCTTAATAGGCAACTTGGTTTTAAAAAGCGAGAAGCGCACCGAAGCGACAAGGTCTAAATCCGAAGCGCAAATCGCAAAAGCGCGATTTTTGTACGCGAAGCGCAAGGTGCTTATATAATTTTTTTATATATCCCATTGGTTTTTAGCATCCCCTACCCAAAATATAGCCATAAATAAGGTTTATATATGATCTAATGTATAAATTACTTACATGTACAACCTTTTTAGCTAAATGTATAACACTTTGAAGCACAAAAACAGCCCCTGTACAAGAATAGAGCCACTCAGTGTGATTTTTTTTCAAAAAAATGCGATTTTTTTTGCGAGCTTTGTACGCTGCTTGAGTTGGGTTACATGACTTGCTAGAGTCATCGCCATGTGTCGAGTTGCGAGTAAGAATTGCTACCCAACCATACATTTAAAAAGGATAAAAAATTTTAGGGTAAGCTTAAAGATCCTACATTAGTACTCTCTACAAACACAGCCAAAAGACTTGACACATATAAATTAGCAATATCCACAATCACACCATTTGGCGAAAAAAAAGTAGTTCAATAAACAAGACATACACATAGAACCGACTTGTTACTTTAATTCTTGTAGTCTACAGTTGATGATCCAAGAATCTTAAGATAAAGAATAGAACTAGCCATCAGCATCCAAACACCAACTGGTAGGTAACATATTACGTTTCTATAAAGCCACCAAGGCACCAAAAACAGTGAACTAAAAGAAGAAAGTAAACCTCAGTACTCAAAGATGGCCAACAAATGCTTTTAGACTCGAAAAAGCAGAAATATAGGATGACAAAAAAAGAACCGTCATTACCAAATAACGAATATGACATGATGTGGGAGAAAATACTTGGTCCTAAGAACTGTAGAAACACCAAAAAGAAATAGAAGAAATGCAACTACGTGAGTATCAAATTAGCTTACTTCAGAATGGTAAAAGGCAGTTTACTTAATACTGGATTACTGGTAAATAAATACAAAAGTAACCAGAAAGATAAAAGGAATGAACTGAAAGCTAAGATGAATGAAGAAAACGGAACTGAAGAAAGAACTGTAATAAGGAAAGAAGCTCATTACATAAACAAAACCACTGACCTAAACAAGGCCACTGCAATTAAGTGGAATCATTTCGGCTGAAATCGGTTCCAGGCACCCAAAAATAAGAGCCTCTCTGGGTCCTGCTTTTGAGACAACATGAGCTTTTATAAGTTTTTTTGCATATTTTTTACATAATTAAAAATGCTCCCGTGTCACGAAATGTAACCAGCCACTGGAAACAAACGACTAAAACTCAAAGTATCCTCAAGGCATGAGTGGCATAATATCTAGGTCCATAATAGATAGAAACAAAAACTAGACCAAATCTAACTAAATAAGATGAATATAACAACAATAAAGTATCCTAATTGACTATTTCAACAAAAGCAATCATTTAAAGGTAGTTTCACAAGTGTGGCACAGCATTAAAGAATCTTAATTTTGTTTAACAGAAATTCCTAGATTCTTAGGATAAATACACCCAACCTTTTGGTTGTAGGGTACACCACTTAACCACTCGGAGACCATTAAAGAATCTTATAAATGTACCTTTTTGCATGCCACCTCCTGCACTGGTCTTGGTAGCAGCAGGGCCAATTCTCATTGGCCTAGAAGAACAAAGAACACCATTCATTTCAGACATGGCACGAACTTGCTCACTCTCATCTCCAAATCTTACAAAACCATAGCCCTTAGTACGTCCAGTTGTCCTATCAGTGACAACTTTTGCTCCTTTCACTGATGGATAAACAGTTTTGAATGTTTCTTGCAGAATGTAATCTGAAACATCTGCAGCAAGATCACCAACAAATATTGTATAATCAGGGGTATCATCGTTGCGTTTCTCCCCTGCGCCAAGGGTAGCCCAGTTAAGCCTGAAATTCTGCTCGGAAGACGGCATCAGAGTTCCATTATAGGTCTGCAACGCATTCTCTGCACCTGCACGGCTCCTGAACTCAATGAAACCATATCCCTCCGGCTGCCCAGTTTGCTTGTTTCTAATAATTTTCACTGCAACTACCTGAATATAGAATAAGAGTAAAGTTCAGATCTTTGAAGGGTTACAAGAGATGTTACAATATGTTACAGAAAGCAAGCCCAACTGAGTGATGTTTCACTTAAAACTAACAGTATGAATAAGATGATAAAAAGAAACAATCTTTTCTTGCATCGATTCAGTTATGTAAGAATTACACGATATAATTTGCAGTATAAACCGAAACTGAAAGTACCCGCAAAATTACCGAAACCGAAACCATGGCAAAACAAATACCTGCACCGTTACAGTTGTTCGGTCACAAAATCTCATCCCTACTGCAGACCTAACCAGATGTGTGCACAAGTATATAATGTATACATATAAAAACAAATAAGACAAATTATTTCTTGAAAATGTGTTTTCAAGTCAAACAGAGTACACCTGAAGACTAAACAAGGCAAACTAGGTCAAAGATTTAAGCACAACTTTTCAAACCACATGTACAATATACTGAATCCATTAAGATAAAAAAAGATTAACGGTACCTCTCCAGTATTGTAGAAACAGTTAGTAACGTACGTCTCATCCATCCAATACTGCAAGTCTCCGATCCAAAGAGACCGAATCTCATCGGAACCAGCATACTGCTGCTGAGCTGCTTGCATCATCTGTTGCTGCTGAAGCGGTGCCTGTTGTTGGGCCCACATATGAGGCGGTAGTTGTTGTTGAGGCTGTGGAGGCATCATCCACTGCGGTGGCGGTTGTTGGTACTGGTGTTGCTGTTGTGGCGGCGGCTGCTGCATCGGAGCCATTGGTGGTGGGGCCATACCGTTTCCTGGTTGCATCATCTTGTGAAGAAAAACCCTAGGTGGTTCAACACAAATCGAAATACGTATATGTGAACAACGACAGGATAGAAACCCTAAGAAGTAGTGTTTAAGAATAGGGTTGATTGATAAGAACCCTAGACGAATCTAAATCCAGATAGGTTGATTCGTGCGAGAGGATATTTTTGTGAGTCGCGTCATGTAGGAAGGTAGAAAATATTTGGGCCGGGCCTTATAATATCAAAGTAAAAGGCCCATTAAGTCAACCCGGACGATAGAAACTATAAATTTTTTTTTTAATCTACTCTTATAAAACAACCAGCCTTGCCCCTTGGCTTTAGAGTATACTCTTAGTTGTGAGACCCAAGTGACAATACTTTTTTTATCAGGTGGGTCACATCAACTTGATTGCTTTCTCATTCAGGTCTCACATGATAAGGGAAATACTCAAATGAAAAATATCCAAGTGATCATAAATATCCAAGTGATCATTAAATGCATTAATATTATTTTTTTTGAAATAAAACATAAATTCAAATTTCATTAAAAATATAAAATAAAAGTTACATAAATCTATATCTATACTATATAATGAATAAAGGTTTTCTTATGCTACGTGTAGCCTTCATATCCATTCTCATTATTTTTTTCCCGCTTCTCTTTCTTATTAAATAAATCTCTATTTTTAATAATAATATATTTTTAAAGAAAATACTAATTATATTAATAAAACACGTTTATTTTAAATTATTCTTATTATAAGAAACTTTGAAATCTAATTATGTAACTTTTATTTTCAATTAAATAGTAAATGAAACTCAATTACATTAAATAGTAATTATCGTGTTTTCGAAACCCAATTATATATTAATTTTTACATATTTTGAATTTTGTTTTCTATCCTTAATATATGTAATACATTTTTACACCTGTAAAATATATATAAAGATTTAAAAATTTTATGTATTGATATTTTTCACCCTGTGTGTAGTACACAGGTTCTAAGCTAGTTAAAAAATAAAGAAAAGAAACTAATACTCAAGCCCATATTGCCTTGATCTCGTTTTGTTTTTTTCTCAAAAAAGGCTCGCCTGGCTCTGTGGAAGCGATCAAGGTCTAGGGCGAGAATATCCATCTCATCTTTTTCTTTTTTACAATCATTTCTCTCTTTTTGAGTCAAGTTAAATTGTCGTAGTTCCTCGATCATTTGTTGACCGATGTCGATGTGTGTCGGAACGGAACGGGAGCCCAATGCTTGGGCTTTTGCTTTTTTTCTTCCCGGTCGGCTGCACTATCGTGTCCTCCTTATATGTTTCCTCTACATTAATATCATACCCAGATCTTCCATCAGATGCGGCGGGACTATCGGCCATGTCGGTCGAGGATCGTTTATTTGACGATCCGGCTCCGGTCCTTTTTAGGTAAATTTGTTGCCATTTTGGCGAATTCCTCAAAATTTCCCATATTCTAATTGGAGCCATGCCTCCCCCATCATCTTGAAAACGGTTGGTTGCTTGTAACAAAATATCAGTATCACTAACCCCGTTCTTTCGGGCCCGCTCACATTCTTCGTATATCCCGTTGAAAAGCACGACCTTTTTGTTTATATGAGTCCATTTAGAACTCAATTGATCATTTGTGCGGTAATCGGGGCCGACGTCCATCAAGATATAATATTTTTCGGCAACACGCTCCCATAACGTGGTCTTTCTTTGAGCGTTCCCTAAAGTAAATGATAAAAGTATTAGTTTTGTAAATAATAAAACTATTAATTTTGTAAATAAAAAAACTATTAAATTTTACCGATGATGGGATCCTCGGAGACGTCGACAAACGCTCTAGCCAACTTCAACTCCTCCTCCGTATCCCATTTCTTTGTGGCTCGTGTAGATGTCGATTCTTTAACTTGCTTCTTCTTTTTGCTTTTCTTTTTGGTAGGGACGGGTTGCGTTTCGGCAACGTTTTCTTCGTCGGGTGGTGCTTGAGTTTCAGGTTCAGTGTGACACCCGGCAAATTCAGGTTAATATCCATACCCGACTATTACCTGAATTCATGTGATTACACTTGCATCATGCTTAATTATGTAGTAATTAAGTACATATTTCATATAGCAAGTCCATTCGGTTCATTTCATTTCATGCATCGGTAATCGGGCGGATTACCGGGTCACACACGCGTCCTGTCACACGAACATTAACGAATATTAGAAATAATATTTAGACATATACTTGGTGTGTAAAAATTATATGTAATACTGTGATTTAATATTTTATGCTTATGTGAATTTTTCCGGAATTTATTGAGCATCTTTTATTTTAACGCTTTTAAGCGGATACGCGATATGTGTCAACAACACTAGATTTAATTTTATAAAAACAATGGTTTATAAATTTGGGCTTGATAATTCAGCCATTTCCTATTTTAATTCATATTAGGAGCCCATTTGGTTTAAAAAGCCTTAAAAGACTTCAAAAGCCCAAAACCCATTTGCTTAATCCCACCCTTAATCCCTTAACCCTCATTTGAAAACCCTAAACCTACACACTCCTCTCTCCCTCTCCTCTCTTTCTCTCGGCCGCCCCCATCCCCACCTAGCCACCACCCTTCAAAATTTTCTTCATCCATTCCAAGTGATTACAAGGTGCATTCAAGGTGATTCAAGGTGAAACAAGCAAACAACACATCCATCCTTCCATCATACTTGATTTTGGTACAAATCCATCCATCTTTTCTTTATTTTTTCGGCCAAAATGGCAAACCCATGTATCCAAACGATTTTCCATGTTAATAGTGTCTAAATCCATGTTTTAATCAAATGTTTTCATAATAATGAGTTGTTGATGCATATATGCACTTTTTATGGTTTGAAATACTTGTTTATGCTAGGTATTGCTCGTTTCTATTTATGGAAACTTTATTGTTTGAGTTTTTGTAGAAATGTATGAATAACATGTTTGATGGTTTGTATGACTTTAGTAATGTTAGAATAGATAGGAAATATAATTTTTTGGTTGAAATGTCGTTTTTCACTTGGTTATGGTGACTTACTATTTAAGGAAACTTTAATTTTGCATATTTTGTGTTATGAGTTTCTCATGGATAAAAACTTGATATTATTGTTCTATAATGTATATTAAAGTAGTAAAAAGAGTTATTTGAGGTTACATATGTGCAATAGGGTCGTTTGGACCACTTTCCTAAAAAGGAAACTTTATTTGTTCATATTTTGTATGTGTAGGTTATAAATGTTTAAAATGGATTATATAGCTTCATTATCATATGAATAGATGACTTATGCATGAATATGTAATTTGGAGTTGTGTTATGACGTGTTTTGGTGAACCTTGCTAAATAAGGAAACTTTATTAATTTGTGAACTTCAACTTTGCTTAGAATAGAAAGTTTGTGTGTAGAATCATGTTTATGGTATGTCACTAGTATAAATTCATGTGTAACTTATTTAGTTGAGCCATGACATTTAAAGTACACTAAAACCCTAATTGTCAAAAAATGGAAACTTTGTTATGATAAGAGTTATGGAATTTCTATGACATGTTATGCTACTTGTTTAAAAGTGTTGAATTGATACTAATAGGTTATTAATATGATGACATGAGTTATGTGTAGGAATGGTTGACATATATGAAATGTGCCATAAAGATGTGCAAATGTTATATTACTTGTCACATGTTAATTTCTTATGCAACTAATTGAAACAAGCATGTTATGTCACAAGGTAGTACTTATACATTACTTAGGTACAACTTGTATGTTCCTTATGTGTCACACATGTATAACTTATGTGCTACTTAGGTGTTACACATGTACAACTTGTATGATGCTTATGTGTTACATGTTTACAACTTATATGTTACTTGTGTGTTGTTTATACATGACTTCAATATGAGTCAACATTGGTCAACACTAGTCAACATTGGTCAACACTAGTCAACATTGGTCAACATTGGTCAAACTTGGTCAACATTGGTCAACATTGGTCAAACTTGGTCAACATTGGTCAACATTGGTCAACACTAGTCAACATTGGTCAACATTAGTCAAACTTGGTCAAAGTTGGTCAAACCTTGGTCAAAGTTGGTCAAACCTTGGTCAACTCGGTCAACTGGTCAAACCTTGGTCAAACCTCAGTCAACTTTGGTCAAACCTTTTCAAAACGTCAATGTAACCTTTCAACGTTGAGTCGTTTGGATGAATGTGGTTACATAAACCATGTTTACTTTCATGGACCTTATAGCCTTACTATTTCCTAGGGCTCGGATAGGTCGGTTACCCCGAGTTACTCGACTTCTCTTGTTGCTTTCGTTTCTCATTCACCGCATTTCCAGGTGAGTTTTCACGGCCCCATTTTACTTACTTTTCCATTTGGGGGAGATACATGCTAAACCGTTTTCTTACTTAGTCGTATGACAATTACTTTGATTTCGCTTTAATTTATATAAGTGGGTGCATTTCCCGCACATAAAGTCCTCTCATATTCGAACCGTTAATTATTACACAAAGCGAGGTGATTCATGAATAGTACTATTGGGTTTAACAACCCCCACCCGGGTTAGTCGCGCTAACTCTGACTGGGAGTCAAACGGGTGCATAATTGACCTAATCCATTGCGTGCTGGGCACGTAAGAGGCAAAATGCTAGTTTCTGCATTCCTTCGTTGAGCTTCGGTTTCGGTGTTGCTTATATAGTTAATGTTTATTGTCTGATCAACAATCGAATCAATAGTATACATGCGTACTGTTACACTGTTTTCATTTCTGTTTCTGTTACTTAAACCTGTGAACTCACCAACCTTGTGTTGACACTTTAAGCATGTTTATCTCAGGTCGCTAAGCATTCACGCACGGACTAGGACTGCATGTCTGGAGTCGCATATCATGTTTTCATTAGAAGCTAGGTTTATGGGAACCTAATTTGTTATGCTTCTGTATTTTGCTACATTATTATTGCTTCCGCACTTTACATTCCGCATTTTCAAACTCTGTATTACTTAATTTTTGTGTATGATGTTCAAACGGGATGTCTTTTCGAAAACCATTTAGAGGTCGTTCGAAATGACCGGGACTGATGATCCTTGACAGTCACAACCCGCGGGTAACCCGCTGTGGAATTTCAGGGTGTGACAGATTGGTATCAGAGCCAGGTTATAGAGAACTAAGTTGCATTTAGTATACTTAGACTATAACTGTAGGCTCACATAGTTACATCACATCATACATGCATTTTCATACATGAATACAATGGATTACTGGATATTGACTTGTTACAGGATGTCGACCTCATCGGACCCCATTGTGATCTCGGACTCTGAGGAGTACACACCGGCTACCCCATCATCATCAGTGGAGCCATTCACCCCACCCTCATCACCCCACTCATCCACGGATGAGGAACAGACACATGATTCAGTGGATCTTGTAGAGTTGGATTCTGAAGAGGATCCTGAGGAGGATCCTGAGGAGGACCCGGAGGAGGATCCTGAGGAGGATCTAGAGGAGGAGGAAGACGACGCACCAGCCCCCGGAGGCAATGGAGACGCCGGCGAGGGGAGCGACACGGGCGAGACGGTGCCCTACTCCGCACTACACGGGGACTCATCGTCCGACGATGGCTCCATACTACCTTCGCCACCTCGTCTGGCGGACCCGACGCCGCCATCACCCTTACTTGCACCAGTGGGAGCGAAAACCAAACTCACAGCGCGAAAGAAGAACATTCGCAAAGGGAAGCGATCGGCTCATTCCCCCGACATTGCTGGACCATCGGCCAAAAGGGCCCGAGTTGCATCGTCAGACACCTCATCGACAGGAGAGTCATCTGGACCATCCTACCCACCACCCTATTGGCTCCGACCTACCAGGGAGGTACTGCCGATACTGGCAACGCGCAGCAGGTTACATGACGCTGACATATCATCCCTTCAGGATGAGTTGGCACTGACAGACCAGGCACTACTGATCGTACGAGACCGGATTGAGGCCGCGGAAGAAAAGGCTCGGGAGGCAGAACAGAGGGCCACAGCTACTGAGACTGCACTACAGGCATTGCAGGGGCAGGTAGCAAGCTTACTTGAGGATCGCCAGAGAGAGACGGATAGGATCACTGCACTATCCAACCGCCTCCAGCAGACTGAGGAGCAATTGGGGATGGCACACCAGCGAGCAGCAGTAGCCGAGCATCGAGCCTCACTTGCTGACTCTACAGCCTTAGCGGCAGAGCTTACGGCTAACACAGTCAGAGAGGAGTTAGAGCCAGCTAGAGCTCTGATGATTCTCTGTGCCTTGTTACTTTTTACCTTCTTGCAGAGTGGTACTGTTTCACCACCCAATTGATTAGCCTATCGTGAGCGGGCTGTGCTCACGCAATATTTTTGAAATATTACTTGTTTTGGAGGAGTGTTTACTCCTGAAAATACTTTGTATTTGGTACAACTTATTTATCAAGTGGTTGTCTTTTGATTATATTGCATGGTTGATTTATTGTTGATTGTTGTGTGTTATCTTATGCACGTGTGTTGATTGTTATTTATTACGCAATATCTAACCTTTGTTATCATTATGATTATAAAGAAACATGCCGCCAAGGAGGACACCCCGCAATCCAGGAGAAGGCACCAGTTCCATGACCACTGCCCAAATTGAAGCCCTTATCGCCCAACGCGTGGCAGATGCCCTCGCTAACCACGAAGCCAATCGATCCAGCGGAGGGTCGGGAGGCCAAGGCGAGAGCAGAGGTATAGTACAAACCGAAAATGGTATATACTGCAAGTAACATAGCCTTACCTCGGGAAAATTTAACCTAATTACGCTCTATCATTGACACAGGAACTGGGCATGGAACAAAGGCTTGCACCTACAAATCCTTTATGGATTGCAAGCCGCATACATTTACCGGGACGGAAGGAGCAGTGGGACTGCTACGATGGATAGAGAAGATCGAATCGGTCTTCAGCATGAGCCAATGCTCAATGGAGAACAGGGTCATGTACGGAGCTGGAACTTTCGAGGGCCAAGCCCTCTCCTGGTGGAACTCATACATCCAGACTCTGGGTCTGGATAATGCGAACGCCATTCCTTGGGAGGAATTCAAGGAAATGTTGAAAGAGGAGTACTGTCCTCGTAACGAACTCCAAAAGTTGGAACAGGAGTTTTGGAACATAAGAATGGAGGGTGCGGACATCGCGGGATACACCGCCAGGTTCCACGACTTAGCAAGACTACTACCGCATATGGTTACACCGGAATACAAACGAATTGAGCGGTACATTTGGGGTTTGGCACCGCAAATACAAAGCATGGTTACTTCTGCAGAGCCCACAATTATCCACAACACAGTGAGACTGGCTCACAATCTCACGGATCAGGCAGTTCGCCAGGGACTGTTCAACAAGAAAGAAAGTTTTGTGAAAACCTTCGACAACAAGAGAAAGTGGGAAAATGCTCCTGCTAAACCTTATGTGCCTAATAACCAAAAGAAGCAGGAACCGGCCAGGGTGTTTGTGGCTAACCAACCGGATAAAAGGCCAAGAGGGACATACACTGGAACCCTACCTAAGTGCAACAAGTGCCAGTTTCACCACAATGGTACTTGTGAAGATTCTCGATGCCAGAAGTGTAAACGTTTTGGCCACACTGCCCAGAGCTGCCGATCAGTCGAACAAACCCCGGCTGGCGGGGGAAACCGCGGATGTTTCGGGTGCGGTGATCCCGGACATTTCCGCAAGGACTGCCCAAAGAATCGGAAGCCTGGAAATACAAATGCCCGGGGCAGAGCATTCGTGATTGGAGCCGGCGAGGCTAGACAAGACCCCAACATTGTTACTGGTACGTTTCTCGTAAACAACTGCTATGCTTCTATCTTATTTGACACGGGTGCCGATAAGAGTTTTGTATCCACTGAGTTTAGCTCATTACTTGGTGTTACTCCCATCGCCTTAGATTACTTATACACGGTAGAACTAGCAGACGGTAAGCTAATAGAGACAGAACAAGTAATTCCAGGTTGTGTCTTAACATTAGCCGACCATCCTTTCACTATAGACCTATTGCCGGTAACATTGGGAAGCTTCGACATAGTTGTCGGTATGGACTGGTTGTCCAAGAACCGAGCCGAAATCGTTTGTCACGAGAAGATAGTCCGCATCCCACTGTCGGACGGAGAAACACTGACCATTCAAGGAGAACGGGGTGGTGCTACGTTAAGGATCATTACCTGCATGAAAGCCCGAAAGTACTTGCGGAAGGGCTATCACGCGATCCTAGCACACGTGACGGAAAAGAAAGAAGGAGAAAGGAAGATTAAAGACATACCGATCGTCCAAGACTATCCGGAAGTATTTCCCGACGACTTGCCCGGACTTCCACCGCAGCGACAAGTCGAGTTTCGGATTGATCTCACACCCGGAGCTGCTCCGATAGCGAGGTCACCTTACCGACTGGCGCCATCGGAAATGCAGGAGTTGTCTAATCAATTACAGGAACTGTTAGACAAAGGCTTCATTAGACCAAGCTTCTCGCCCTGGGGAGCACCAGTCTTGTTCGTTAAGAAGAAGGACGGATCATTCCGTATGTGTATCGATTACAGAGAACTGAACAAGGTAACGATCAAGAACCGATATCCACTACCGAGGATCGATGACCTGTTCGATCAATTACAAGGGTCGAGCTATTACTCAAAGATCGATCTGCGGTCGGGATACCATCAGCTAAGGATTCAGGAAGACGATATTCCAAAGACCGCTTTCCGAACTCGTTACGGTCACTACGAGTTCATGGTCATGCCATTTGGGTTAACCAATGCACCAGCGGTATTCATGGACCTCATGAACCGAGTGTGCAAGCCCTACTTGGACAAGTTTGTGATTGTGTTCATAGACGATATCCTGATATACTCACAGAACAAAGAAGATCATGCCGAGCATTTGAAGTTAATTATGGAGTTGCTGAAAGCCGAGAAATTGTACGCCAAGTTCTCGAAATGCGACTTCTGGATTCGCGAAGTACAGTTCCTTGGACATGTGGTCAACGAGAAAGGCATACATGTTGACCCATCCAAAATCGAGGCGATTAAGAATTGGGAAGCACCTAAGACTCCGACTGAGGTGCGACAGTTCTTAGGTCTTGCGGGCTACTATCGACGATTCATCGAAAATTTCTCTAAGATAGCCCAACCTCTCACCACACTGACACACAAAGATAAGAAATACGAATGGAATAACAAGGCAGAAACCGCTTTTCAATTACTCAAACAGAAGCTTTGCAGCGCACCAATCCTATCATTACCAGAGGGAACGGATGATTTCGTGGTGTACTGCGATGCGTCACATCAAGGGCTTGGGTGCGTGTTAATGCAAAGGGAGAAGGTCATAGCCTATGCTTCTCGACAACTGAAAGTGCACGAGAAAAACTACACTACCCACGATTTGGAGCTGGGAGCGGTAGTATTTGCTCTCAAAATCTGGAGGCACTACTTGTGTGGCACAAAGTGCACAATTTTCACCGATCACAAAAGCCTTCAACACATCTTCGATCAGAAGGAACTTAACATGAGGCAACGTCGATGGGTCGAATTGCTAAACGACTACGACTGCGCTATCCGTTACCATCCTGGAAAGGCAAACGTCGTGGCTGATGCCTTGAGCAGGAAGGATCAACCCAAACCACGACGAGTGCGGGCGTTACAGTTGACCATCCACACGAACTTACCCATGCAAATCCGCGACGCCCAACACGAAGCAATCAAGGAGGTAAACCTATGCCATGAGTCCTTACGTGGTATGGACAAGCAGTTTGAGGTCAAATCCGATGACATCCGTTATTTCATGGATCGGATTTGGGTACCAAGCTTTGGGGATCTAAGGGATCTGGTGATGGACGAGGCACACAAGTCCAGGTACTCGATCCACCCCGGTGCTGACAAGATGTACCATGACCTCAAGGAACATTATTGGTGGCCTAACATGAAAGCCGAAATTGCTACCTACGTCAGTAAATGCTTGACCTGTGCTAAGGTCAAGGTGGAGTATCAGAAACCATCAGGATTACTCCAACAACCAGAGATCCCACAGTGGAAGTGGGAACAGATTTCAATGGACTTCATCACGAAATTGCCCAAGGCCTCTAATGGCTGTGACACAATCTGGGTAATTGTCGACAGACTAACCAAATCTGCGCACTTCCTTCCCATTAAAGAAACGGACAAAATGGATAAACTAACCAGAACTTACTTAAAGGAAGTAGTCACAAGACATGGAGTGCCAATCTCCATCATTTCAGATAGGGATAGTCGATTCACATCCCGATTCTGGCAATCCTTACAGAAAGCCTTGGGTACTCGACTAGATATGAGTACTGCATACCACCCCCAGACGGACGGTCAAAGTGAAAGGACCATCCAGACCCTGGAAGACATGCTCAGAGCTTGTGTGGTTGACTTTGGGAACGGATGGGATGCCCATCTACCGTTGGTCGAATTTTCATACAACAACAGCTACCACACTAGCATTAAGGCTGCACCATTCGAAGCACTTTACGGACGAAAGTGTAGATCGCCGATTTGCTGGACAGAAGTGGGAGATAGCCAACTCACAGGTCCAGAAATTATTCATGAAACTACAGAGAAGATTGTACAGATACGCGAACGTATCAAGGCCGCGCGTGATCGTCAAAAGAGTTACGCTGACGTGAGACGCAAACCATTAGAATTTCAAGTGGGAGACAAAGTACTACTGAAAGTCTCGCCATGGAAAGGAGTGATACGTTTCGGCAAGCGTGGAAAGCTTAACCCTCGTTACATTGGACCCTTCGAAATTCTGAAAAGGATCGGTCCTGTTGCCTACAAACTCAACCTACCGGAAACCCTCAGTGGCGTTCATGACGTGTTTCACGTGTCGAATCTGAAGAAGTGCTTGTCAGACGAGACACTAGTCATACCATTGGAGGAGATTCAAATAGACGATCAGCTTCACTTCGTCGAAGAACCAGTCGAGATCATGGACCGCGAGGTCAAACAGTTAAAACAAAGCCGCATTCCCATAGTTAAGGTTCGTTGGAATTCTAGACGTGGACCAGAGTTCACTTGGGAGCGCGAGGATCAATTCAAGCGTAAATACCCTCACTTGTTCAAAACTACACCGTCTATCAGTGACGCGAACTGAATTTCGGGACGAAATTCCTTTTAACAGGGGGAGTATGTGACACCCGGCAAATTCAGGTTAATATCCATACCCGACTATTACCTGAATTCATGTGATTACACTTGCATCATGCTTAATTATGTAGTAATTAAGTACATATTTCATATAGCAAGTCCATTCGGTTCATTTCATTTCATGCATCGGTAATCGGGCGGATTACCGGGTCACACACGCGTCCTGTCACACGAACATTAACGAATATTAGAAATAATATTTAGACATATACTTGGTGTGTAAAAATTATATGTAATACTGTGATTTAATATTTTATGCTTATGTGAATTTTTCCGGAATTTATTGAGCATCTTTTATTTTAACGCTTTTAAGCGGATACGCGATATGTGTCAACAACACTAGATTTAATTTTATAAAAACAATGGTTTATAAATTTGGGCTTGATAATTCAGCCATTTCCTATTTTAATTCATATTAGGAGCCCATTTGGTTTAAAAAGCCTTAAAAGACTTCAAAAGCCCAAAACCCATTTGCTTAATCCCACCCTTAATCCCTTAACCCTCATTTGAAAACCCTAAACCTACACACTCCTCTCTCCCTCTCCTCTCTTTCTCTCGGCCGCCCCCATCCCCACCTAGCCACCACCCTTCAAAATTTTCTTCATCCATTCCAAGTGATTACAAGGTGCATTCAAGGTGATTCAAGGTGAAACAAGCAAACAACACATCCATCCTTCCATCATACTTGATTTTGGTACAAATCCATCCATCTTTTCTTTATTTTTTCGGCCAAAATGGCAAACCCATGTATCCAAACGATTTTCCATGTTAATAGTGTCTAAATCCATGTTTTAATCAAATGTTTTCATAATAATGAGTTGTTGATGCATATATGCACTTTTTATGGTTTGAAATACTTGTTTATGCTAGGTATTGCTCGTTTCTATTTATGGAAACTTTATTGTTTGAGTTTTTGTAGAAATGTATGAATAACATGTTTGATGGTTTGTATGACTTTAGTAATGTTAGAATAGATAGGAAATATAATTTTTTGGTTGAAATGTCGTTTTTCACTTGGTTATGGTGACTTACTATTTAAGGAAACTTTAATTTTGCATATTTTGTGTTATGAGTTTCTCATGGATAAAAACTTGATATTATTGTTCTATAATGTATATTAAAGTAGTAAAAAGAGTTATTTGAGGTTACATATGTGCAATAGGGTCGTTTGGACCACTTTCCTAAAAAGGAAACTTTATTTGTTCATATTTTGTATGTGTAGGTTATAAATGTTTAAAATGGATTATATAGCTTCATTATCATATGAATAGATGACTTATGCATGAATATGTAATTTGGAGTTGTGTTATGACGTGTTTTGGTGAACCTTGCTAAATAAGGAAACTTTATTAATTTGTGAACTTCAACTTTGCTTAGAATAGAAAGTTTGTGTGTAGAATCATGTTTATGGTATGTCACTAGTATAAATTCATGTGTAACTTATTTAGTTGAGCCATGACATTTAAAGTACACTAAAACCCTAATTGTCAAAAAATGGAAACTTTGTTATGATAAGAGTTATGGAATTTCTATGACATGTTATGCTACTTGTTTAAAAGTGTTGAATTGATACTAATAGGTTATTAATATGATGACATGAGTTATGTGTAGGAATGGTTGACATATATGAAATGTGCCATAAAGATGTGCAAATGTTATATTACTTGTCACATGTTAATTTCTTATGCAACTAATTGAAACAAGCATGTTATGTCACAAGGTAGTACTTATACATTACTTAGGTACAACTTGTATGTTCCTTATGTGTCACACATGTATAACTTATGTGCTACTTAGGTGTTACACATGTACAACTTGTATGATGCTTATGTGTTACATGTTTACAACTTATATGTTACTTGTGTGTTGTTTATACATGACTTCAATATGAGTCAACATTGGTCAACACTAGTCAACATTGGTCAACACTAGTCAACATTGGTCAACATTGGTCAAACTTGGTCAACATTGGTCAACATTGGTCAAACTTGGTCAACATTGGTCAACATTGGTCAACACTAGTCAACATTGGTCAACATTAGTCAAACTTGGTCAAAGTTGGTCAAACCTTGGTCAAAGTTGGTCAAACCTTGGTCAAACCTCGGTCAACTTTGGTCAAACCTTGGTCAAACCTCAGTCAACTTTGGTCAAACCTTTTCAAAACGTCAATGTAACCTTTCAACGTTGAGTCGTTTGGATGAATGTGGTTACATAAACCATGTTTACTTTCATGGACCTTATAGCCTTACTATTTCCTAGGGCTCGGATAGGTCGGTTACCCCGAGTTACTCGACTTCTCTTGTTGCTTTCGTTTCTCATTCACCGCATTTCCAGGTGAGTTTTCACGGCCCCATTTTACTTACTTTTCCATTTGGGGGAGATACATGCTAAACCGTTTTCTTACTTAGTCGTATGACAATTACTTTGATTTCGCTTTAATTTATATAAGTGGGTGCATTTCCCGCACATAAAGTCCTCTCATATTCGAACCGTTAATTATTACACAAAGCGAGGTGATTCATGAATAGTACTATTGGGTTTAACAACCCCCACCCGGGTTAGTCGCGCTAACTCTGACTGGGAGTCAAACGGGTGCATAATTGACCTAATCCATTGCGTGCTGGGCACGTAAGAGGCAAAATGCTAGTTTCTGCATTCCTTCGTTGAGCTTCGGTTTCGGTGTTGCTTATATAGTTAATGTTTATTGTCTGATCAACAATCGAATCAATAGTATACATGCGTACTGTTACACTGTTTTCATTTCTGTTTCTGTTACTTAAACCTGTGAACTCACCAACCTTGTGTTGACACTTTAAGCATGTTTATCTCAGGTCGCTAAGCATTCACGCACGGACTAGGACTGCATGTCTGGAGTCGCATATCATGTTTTCATTAGAAGCTAGGTTTATGGGAACCTAATTTGTTATGCTTCTGTATTTTGCTACATTATTATTGCTTCCGCACTTTACATTCCGCATTTTCAAACTCTGTATTACTTAATTTTTGTGTATGATGTTCAAACGGGATGTCTTTTCGAAAACCATTTAGAGGTCGTTCGAAATGACCGGGACTGATGATCCTTGACAGTCACAACCCGCGGGTAACCCGCTGTGGAATTTCAGGGTGTGACATTCAGGAACAACGTCCGGGTCGGACAAATTTATTGGTTGGCCTTGTGGTTGTGGAACATAACCCGGTGAACCGAATGGGTTTTGGTTGAACGAAAGCGGGTGATTTTGCGGACGGATTTGGAACGCGTTTTGTTGATTGACGTAATGTTGAAACCACCACATCGGGTCGTTTGAATTCATGGTTATTTTTTTATAAAAATGAGAGTGTAGAGATTGTTTTGATATTGGTGTGTATAAAAAATTGGGTTAATGGGCTATTATAGGGTAAAAAAATTAAATAACATATTTTTTTTCCATAGGTCATAATATTTAAAACAAAAATTACCGTTCAATGGTCACAAGGCTCCCTCACCCGCGTGAAGCCTCTCACGGGTCCTCCCTCACCCCCCCTTCACGCGAGAGGGGGGCCGTGTAGATTTCCTTTTCACGCCGTGAAGGCCCTCACGGCACCCTCACCGTGAGGGAATACCTCATACCCTTATAGGATTTTGAACCCTTTACCATCAGGATGTCTCCTTACAAACAATTAGAAAACGTTTTAAGGATAGCTTTTCAATCAATGATATTGCTATTTTTAATTTGTTAAATGAATTAGAATTAGTAACTTGAAACCTTAAAGTACTTCTAATGGCTATAAGATCACCTCCTTGAATCATCCCTGATAACACACGTCATAATTCGTTTGTGGATTCAAAACGACCTAAGTATGTAATGTGACAAAATATAACATATTCATGAAGATATTTAAGGTATTAGAAATCTAGTAGTTTAAAAAAAAATTATATAATGGGATACAATTATTAATATGATATTATCATTATTATGATAATATTGTTTCTGTAATCAACTCTACACTCTAAGTATTAAGAAAAGAAATGGCAAAATTGTTTTAGGACACCTCGACCAAAAGAAAGTACCCATTGTAAAATAATGACAAAATTAGCGACGTGTAACGAACCAACTTATGAGATATTATTATAATATAATCCTATTATATTATATGAGTGTAAATAAATAAAATGGAAAGTTGAAGGCTTGTTACAAATGTTTAGTTTTGTAGTTTGGATGAAAGAAGTTAACATTGAAAGTGTAGGGGCTAAACTATAAAACTTGAAAAGTCTGATTGTTAAGAGGGGGTTGCGCAAAACACACAGGGAGTGTGTGTGTTCTTGTGTTTGCAAAGAAGAGGAGAAAAGAGGAGCTGAGATCACGAATTGGAGTTCTTGCATACGAAATCTGAAGGTGTTGGTGTGCTCATCATCTTCTAAGCATCAAGTAAGCCTCCCTTTCAATATTTGATTCACCATTGAAGTGTTCTTGGTAGGTTTGGGGTGAATTCCGAATTAGGTTGAGATTGGGTGAAATTGATGTTAGATTAATAATTATCTAGCTTAAATTGAAGTAATGAGAGGTGGATAACATCATCTAAACATCTAATTTGTGGATTCAAGAATTAGGGTTGTTGAAGGGAATTTGGGGGGGTTTTTGATTTAATGATGTTAGAATGTTGAATTGAGATTGCGTAAGTGTCTAGGGAGTTAATAGACACACAACATGTTGGGATATCATGCACCGGTTTTAACATTTAAAACGAAACTTTATAAAATCAGGTTTTAACATTTAAAACAAAACTTTGGGGTGAATTCCGAATTAGGCTCATGGATCGAACTTGCGTAGCCACAAGTCTTCCTTCATTGCCTTCAATGTCACCCAAAAATGTTGCAAGTGGGAATTAAACCTAGGTCTCCTTTAAAGAGCCTAAACTTTCTACCACTACACCACTTTGGAAGTAGTCAATCAATTATCAACCAACTAAAATTTTCTAATAACTTTCTTACGTGGCCCTCTCACCTAATTAAGAAGTTTCTATTTAAGAGAGCCAATCACATCGTGCAGTCGGTGAGCACATGCACAACTCAAAATTACTATATTACCCCTAACTGTCACATAATCGGTTCCTATATCTGGACCTCGACAAAGGTAATTTCGACCAAATGCCCATATCGTGTTAGCCAACAAACTGCGAATCCACTCTCGTTGACCCACAAAAGATCAACCCTTTTGTAGACTTTTTCTCTACTCCATCTCTTCAAATCAAACCCTTCGATCGCGATCTCTGAAAACCCTAATTTCGCCTAAATCTTGAATCTTGAAAATGCATGATTTTTGCTTTACAATCCCGTATGGGATGATAGTGTTCTGTGGTGGGATAATTGGGTTTGCAAGAAAAGGGAGCACGACCTCGTTGGCTGGTGGTGTGGGCACTGGATTATTGCTCTTCCTCGCTTCGTATCTAACTCTCAGTGCCTTCCACAAGCGAAAGAACTCATGGTTTGGATTGATTCTTGAAACTGGTATGTACGCCTACATGTTTTTAATACTTGCATAGAAGCTGTTTGATGAAATGCCTTATTTGGTAGATCCAAGAAAATAGTATTGAATTATGTTGGTTTGATGGTAGGTGTGATGTTTATAGTACACAGATCAGTTATACCCTGTGGTTGTTAGGGCACAAGTTAGAAAAACCCTTTGATTAAATTGGTGTTATTATTAAAATACAACATTGTTATATGAATTGATATGTGTAAATTTACAATTACTCGTATATTATAAACATTTACACATGTGTAAGTTTTTATTTTACCATTTATATATGTGTTACAAAACTTGTTAGAAGTAATTTAGAGAGGAGAGAGGGATAATGAATCTATACATACTAATAAATAAAGGTTTTTTAGTGCCACGTGTCATCTTCACATTCAATTTCACCATTTTTTCCCGCCTCTCTCTCTTATTTAATGCACTTCTATATTTAAATAATAATATATATTTAAAGAAAGTATTAATTGGACTAATACAACACATTTATTTTAAATTATCCCTTATTATAAGAAAACTTTAAAATTTAATTATGTAACTTTTATTTCAATCAAATAGTAATTGAAAGTGAAATTACATTAAATAGTAATTAACGTATTTTCGAAACCTAATTATATATTAATTTTTACATATTTTGAGTTTGTTTATATCCGTAGTATATGTAATATATTTTTACACCTGTGAAATATATATAAATAAAGATTTAAAAAATTTAAATATTAATATTTGTCACCCCGTGTGTAGACACGGGACCTAAACTAGTTAATTAATTAATTAGAGATAAATCATCTAATGTTTTACATGTATACACTTTTTATAATAAATAACGATTTTGATTGGTTCTCGCAATATTTAGAGTTCTCATTATATATATATATATTAGAACGGCAAACACATACACCCATATACTCCTACTCCTAAATCTACACCCTCGAAAGAACTTATGACAACTTTTAATACTTAATAGTACTCTTAGATTGTTGATATTAAATTTCTTATAAGAAACTCGGATATTGCTCAACAATAAATGAAGAGTTAAAAGGGTGAGAGATATCATTTAAACACGAGGATTTATATGGATGTTAACTAATCCACCTTATGTCCACTTTTGTTTATCCCATTGAGATTCTTTTACTAATTTCTCTCTAAACCTACAACGATCAACATTTACAAATTTACAAATTTCCTGTAATACGGTAGAGATTACCGGTCTTCTCTATTAGGCGATATTATTAGTATAGGGGCTAGCCCATTTATGCTATGTCAGCCGACCCTAGGTTCCTGTGTAGATCCCTATATATATATATGTCATATTGTAATCCTAGAACACACAAATCAATATACAATACAATTTACCAAGTTTATCTTGGTATCAGAGCAAGGTTCGAGATACAAACCCTGCCTCCGGTTCCCGGTTCTAAATCCGGTTACTGTTCATCGACGCTGTTCATCGGTACTGTTCATCGTACTGTTCACGGCACTGTTCATCGCCGCCGTCGCCTGCTTTATTTATTTATTTATTTTTTCTGAATCACTGCTGTTGCTGTTGCACAACCAACATCGAAATCCTTTTCTTTATTTGTTGCTACTACCGATTCCGACACCCACCTTTTTTTTTCTTTATCGATTGCTGCTATCATCAACAATCCCTTTCTTTTTCCTTTTTTTATCAATCATACCAATGGCAAACCCGATTGTAGCCCTCACCTCAACCGAGAAAACTTCCCACAACTCACAAGTTTAGTTTCACGCTATCTCCTACAAACTATGGTCACTGGAAACTTTTGATTCAGCCTTTTCTGACTACACATGGTTTATTCGGCTATGCTGATGGGAGTATTCCCTGCCCTCCCTCAACGATCTCCTCTCCAGGAACTTCTGGAAAGGAGGATGTTGTCGTTGTCACCAGACCCAATCCCGATTACACGACATGGCTGTCTAATGATGCCCATGTTCGTATGCTGATTATTTCAACCATCTCGGAGGCATCTTTTCAGCATGTTCAAGGTACAACTTCACGGGATCTGTGGCTCAGCCTTCAACGTGCTTATGCTCCAAATACCTCTTCTAGAGAATTTACCCTGAAAACACAACTACTGAAGATACAGATGAAAGGAGACGAGACATCTGCTGCCTACCTTGCCAGGGCATAAGAGTATGCCAATGCCGTTGCAAATATTGGGCGACCAATGCCTGAAGCAGATATAGTTATGTTAGTTGTTGTAGGTCTTCGCGAAGAATACAACGGGCTCAAACAAAGTCTCCTTGCGAGACAGTTCACAACTGTCTTCTCTGAGCTTCCTGGTTTACTTGCAGACCACGAGTTTTTGATACACAAACCGACTACTGACACCATACCTAGTCAAGCCTTCACGGCTGCCACAACAGCCAGCCCGTCTTTGCCTTCGGGTGATACAGTTCAAGCCATTCAACAACTGGTTGCCCGCTTAGGCTTTCAGCTGCAACCATCTGCAGGTCCGTCCCAAGCTGCTGCTCCTCAAGCCTTTTACTCCAACCGGCCCAGTCAATCAAACTATAGCCGCGACCGAGGTTCTTACCGCGGCGGTCGCGGTGGTCGTGGAAACAACAACTACAACCGTAATCAAGGAAGCAACAATCGCAACCCAGGTCAGTTTAGTTGGGCTTCTAATCAAAACACCGTTTATGGAACTTGTAACAGGTGTGGAATTGGACATGTACCATCTCAATGTCCAAACTGTGACCCATCCACCTTCCGGACGAGACAGCCGTCCGCCAACTTTGCTAGACTATCGCTCACAAGCATTCCCATCATGGCTCCCGGACACGGGCTCCAACAATCATGTAGCACCGGATATGTCAGGTTTTGACTCCGCTGAGTCCTACTACGGTGATGACAATCTCCGTGTTGGTAATGGTAAGGCTCTCCCCATTTTACACATTGGCTCCTCCACACTTTCCTCACCTAATAAAACCTTTTACCTGAAACATATACTTCATGTTCCAGCTATCAAGAAACACCTTCTTTCTGTACAAAAATTTTGCCACGATAATCATGTTTATTTTGAATTTCACTCAACTTTTTTTGCTGTGAAGGACAAGTATACACACATTACCCTCCTCACGGGTCCAAGTGACGGTGGACTCTACTCTATCAACCTTCCGCTCAGTCGACCAGTTCCAAAAGTTGCTTTCTCAACATCTCGTGCTACAACAACCACATGGCATCAACGATTGGGACATCCACATTCCCAGTTGTTTCAGACTATGCTTTTCAAATACTGTTTACCTATTTCTGCTAAGACTTGATTTTAATTGTGTTTCTTGTTCAGTTGGAAAATCTTCCAAACTCAATTTATTATCATCTGATTATAAAAGTACTCGTATTTTGGATTTAATTTTCTGTGATGTTTGGGGACCATCCCATGTGACTTCATTTGATGGTCATAACTACTTTCTTCTGTGTGTTGATCATTTTTCTAAATTTATGTGGTTGTTTCCCTTAAAACGAAAACTGATGTGTTTGCAACCTTTAAACAATTTGTCACCATGGCTGAACGACAATTTTCCACTAAACTAAAAACTGTCTAAACTGATTGGGGAGGGGAATTCAGAAACCTCTCATCCTTCTTTGCTTCCATTGGCATTATTCATCGTCTCTCTTGCCTCACACCAGTGAACAAAACGGTGTCGTTGAAAGACGTCATCGTCTTGTTGTTGAAACCGGTCTTACCCTAATGGCACAATCCCATGTTCCTCAACGTTTCTGGCATTATGCCTTTGAAATGGCAGTTTACCTAATCAATTGGATGCCCTCTCGTACAAACTCCACCATATCTCCATTTGAACACCTATTCCAACACAAACCCGACTTTTTCCTTTCTTTGTGTCTTCGGTTGCCAATGTTTTCCTCATCTCCGTCCCTATAATCCACACAAAATGGATTTTCGCTCTACATCGTGTGTCTTTCTTGGTTATAGTACATCTCATCACGGATACCGATGCTTTGACCCCGTCTCCGAACGCATATATATTGCCCGTCACGTTCGGTTCCATGAAACCGCGTTTCCCTTTTTTCCCAAAGTCCACCGTACCTCCACCCTCCCCATCTCCTGATCCTTATGTCTCCTCTTTTCCAACGGAATCCATGCCTATACCCACTACCATGGACTCCAAACAAACCACACCCGCTTCACCTATTCCTACACAATCTACCATTCCACCAGCCCAAACCTACTCTCGTCGGTCCACAACTCAACCGAACCCTTCAGTTTCTGCCTTTGATCACTACCAACAATCTCACTCCAACTCTACCACTCCCACTCCCCATCGTGACCAGCCGTCTACCACGACGTCCTTCACCACCCAAGCAACCACACCACATCCATCCGCCACCACACAAACAACCCCAGCCCCCAAACAGCCCCAACCCCACCATCTGCCCCCACGCCGCCACCACCTACTCCACGCCACCGCCCAGCTAACCTGAGACCGCAACCTAAACAAACTAATCCATACAATCCCTTCTCGTTTCATACCTCCACCCAAGACACCGAACCTACCTCCTTTACCATTGCCAACACAGATTCTCACTGGCGTAAGGCTATGGCGGATGAATACTCGGCTCTTATCCGTAATGGTACGTGGTCTTTGGTCCCTCGTGTTCCAAATATAAATTTGGTTGATTGCAAATGGGTCTATAAAGTAAAACGAGACCAACATGGGGTTATTAAGCGCTATAAGGCTTGTTTGGTTGCAAAAGGCTTCAATCAGCAACCGGGTATAGATTACACAGAAACATTTAATCCGTGGTGAAATCTACCACGATCAGAGTTGTTCTCTCCTTAGCTGTCACCAAACAATGGTCACTACGACAGCTTGATGTACAAAATGCCTTCTTACATGGTGATTTGAAGGAATTAGTTTATCTAAAGCAACCCCAAGGCTTTGTTGATCCCTATAAGACAAATCATGTGTGTCTCTTGCACAAGTCTCTGTATGGTCTCAAACAAGCACAACGGGCCTGGTTTGAACGGCTCTCCTCGGCTTTGACAGCTCTCGGTTTTCGAGGATCCAAAACGGATCCTTCGTTGTTTATTTTTTCCCGCAATGGAATCCTTCTATATATTCTTGTGTATGTAGATATTATTTTGACAGGGAACAACAACCAGGCTATTGATCATGTGGTACACAGTCTCAGTCAGTCATTTGCAATCCAAGACATGGGGCCATTATCCTATTTTTTGGGCATTGAGATTGCTCGAAAAGGGTCTGATATCATTCTCTCGCAACGGAAATACATAAATGAATTGCTGACTAGAGCCAACTTGTCTCATTCTAAACCAGTTCCATCACCTTGCACCACCAGCGCCCCACTTTCTTTGAGTGACAGTCCTCCTTTTGATGATCCGGTAAAATACAGGCAAATGGTTGGTGCCCTACAGTATGTTACTCTATCGCGACCTGACATCACATTTGCAGTTAATAAAGTGTGTCAGTTCATGCATTCACCTACTGAAAATCATTGGTCCGCTGTGAAGCGAATTCTAAGATATCTACACGGGACTGATAATCATGGTCTATTGGTTTCTAGCTCCTCCTCTCCTATTTTACATGCTTATACGGATGTTACTGATGTGACCGCCTTCTCTGATGCTGATTGGGTTGGATGCCCTGACGACCGTCGATCCACGGGGGGGTATGCTATTTACCTTGGATCAAATCTTGTTTCATGGTCTGCTAGAAAACAGAAGACTGTATCTCGGTCATCCAATGAATCCATGTACAAAGCCTTAGCTGATACAGTTGCGGAATTGACATTGCTTGAAACATTACTAAGAGAACTTCGTGTTCAGATGCACTCAGTTCCTGTTCTGTGGTGCGATAACTTGGGTTCCACTTATCTGTCTGCTAATCCGGTCTTTCATGCTAGAACCAAACATGTGGAAGTAGATTTTCATTTCGTTCGAGAGAAGGTTGCACAACGGAAGTTACATGTTCAGTTTATCTCTACTCATGATGAAATTGCTGACGTTTTCACAAAGCCGCTGCCACCAGAACGTTTTCTTCATTTGAAGTCCAAGCTAAGAGTTGGTCCCGGGCCTTAGCTTGAGGGGGAATATTAGGCGATATTATTAGTATAGGGGCCGGCCCATTTATGCTATGTCAGCCGGCCCTAGGTTCCTGTGTAGATCCCTATATATATATGTCATATTATAATCCTAGAACACACAAATCAATATACAATACAATTTACCAAGTTTATCTTTCTCCCTAGTTGCTTTTTATAGGGATCACCTTTACATATATTACATTAGTGTTGGAAAGAGTTTTACAATATGAACACTCAACACTTCTTCTCTTGCTTATATATCATCTCTCTTCGGGTCGGTCAATATGTGGTAGGCCTGTGTATCGACCGCTTGTCTTCTATTTTTAACATTCTTCAACTTTTGATCTTTTTTTGGGTCGACTTTATCTTCACGGTTGGACCGTGCATCCACCGCCCTTTCACTGTCCAATATTTCTTGATTTTTGTAAACTTGTTTGATCTTCTAGACATTCTTGGTGATGATTTAAGAATGTAAGATATAAGATATAAATAATTATATTTAACATTAGTATCAGATGGTCGTATTTTTTTTATCGTCATAAAAGGAGTGCATTGATAGTATATGATGATGTATGCACTAATAATTGTGTCAATATTCTCAATTTATTCATATATTTATTGTCAAATTTGCTGTTAATATTGAATTTAGTCTATTTGTTGTCAAAGATGTCATATTAACATGCTCTGATATTCATCTTCTTTTGTCAATTTTTCATCAGTTTGTGCTGCTGCACTCACATGGGTTATGGGACAGCGATACACCGAGACTGGTAAAATAATGCCTGCAGGTCTTGTTGCTGGTATCAGGTATACGCGATTTGGGAAATTTCTCTCTTGCATTCAATTTTGATGATCCTGATTTGATTAATATTATTATATGGAATCTGCGCTTTAAACGCCACTGATTATAATGTCTTACATCTGTTCTGTTATCTCAGTTCTTATATTGTGGCAATTCAATCCTATAAATCTTTTGAACTCTCTCTTATGTGTTGTTTCTGATGCAGTGGAGTGATGACAGCATTTTATCTGTACAAGATAGCCACCGGTGGTAACCATTTTCCCGCCAAAACTGAATGACCTGAGATCTTCAATTTGATTCTAAATCTAGCATCTGTAATGTTCATGTATTCTGAATTGATCGTCTTGTATACCAAATACAGTAGTCATGTTTTGTTAAAAGAGAATTGTGTTCTACAAGGGTAAAACTAGGGAGTGTATTTTGTAACTCGAACACGACCCGTTTAACCAAGGTTGACGTGTTGTAAATGAGTTCTAATCACATTGTGAACATGCTAACATGTTGGTGGGTTGTAATAAACGTGTTAAAATGGATTAACAAGTTAAAAATGTTAACCCCAACATGACCCACCGTTCAATCAAATAGTTCCACCAGAATACAAACTGTCTATTAAACAGGTTAGATATGACAATGGTCGATTGAATAATCACACACATATGTTCATTGACATAAGTCTTAATGACGTTTAACATAAGATCCGTTATAATTTACAAGCATATATAATCCCTCCCTCGAGCAGTAAAATTACAATAAACGATCTAGTGATCTACTCAGACACTTTTTAACAACATTAAATCTGTACAAATGACCCGTGGTACTTCTGTCTAAACATATCCTTCACCATTGGATAAGAAGGATAAATGGTTTACATCCTACAACTATTATGCCCTAATTGTATAGATTCAGCAGTACTGGGGTCTTGCATAATCTGGTGGTAGTGATGGGCAATTTTCGGTCATTTGCGGGTATGGCTCAATGGTATTGTATCCAGGTAACTCCATTCGATATTTTCCTTTAACTTGACAGAATGGAAGGTCAACCGTGTCACCTTCATTACACCACTTTGGCAGGCGGCTCGAATTGTTTTCATAAAAGTTGAGAGTGTAAGCATCCTTTATCTGCATAACTTGAAAATGTCAATACACACACAAATAAGAACTCAAAAACTTGAATTCAAATTACATAAATCACTAAGTTACTGTTGTATATCTTCATTGAAGTGTTTGAAAACATTTTGAAGCATTTTTAACTAGAGGAAGTCGACAAATATTCAAATATTTTTATTTTTTTATTTCAAATCATATAAGTCAACAAATTCACAGTTGTATATCTTTATTGAACTGTTTGATAACATTTTGAAGCATTCTCCATTGAAGAAAGTCAACAATTGCACATTTTTATATGTGTACATGTGGTCAAATTATGAATTTGTGGACTTTAATGCTTCTAAATTTTATCAAACAATTCAACAGAAAAAATTGTGAATTTAGTCAATTCATATGATTTGAAATCCAAATTTAATTAGTTCTTACCGTTCTTATAAAATGTGAGTTTTTATTTGATCGTGATCCTTATACGTAACTATAAAATCGTGGATGAAATAGTTGACTCACTGTAAACTCGGTAACTTGAATTTGGTCTGTAAGATCTCCAAAGAGTCCTGCTTCTTTGTACATTTCAAGGACGAAAGCAACACAAGAAGTTGACTTTCCATCAGCATATACCCAATCATCTTGTTCGGGTATAGTTAGTAATTCAGCAAAAGATGATCCGCGTTTTTCAACTTCCACTAAAATATCAGCAAGTTCAAGCCCCTGCAAAAAGTCAAATTACAATCAACATAATTTTGAGTCAATTGTTTACGCATGGATCGATTCCGATTATACTTCTCTCTAACTGGTCAAAAGTGTAAATAAAAAATAGCTAAAAGGAACGGGTCAAATGAGTAAACAAAATTAGCTACAAAAGGAATAGACCAAATTGGCCAAACAGATCGAAAGTCGCCCAAATAATTTTAATTTACACAACCTACTAAATCGCTTTTTACAATATATTTGATTATTATTGTAATGATGTACATTTTGTAATCATAATCTAAAAAAATATCAACAAAAAATAGATAAAAGGGTTTCTAGTTAACCCAACTTGGTATGTTTCGACCCACAAGGAAACGATGATTCAAAACTAGTCCAAGAATTGGCATACTCATATTTGACCCAAAGAGATCAAAACAGGTGGGCTTGAAAAGGTCCAAACTTAAAACAGCCATAACTTTCACTCCGTTTGGAGTTACAGGCCAATTAAACATACCAAAATGGCAAAATATCTCAACGGTTTGTGCGACTCTTGGGTCCAAATCCCTACACCGGGAGCTCCAATTTTTGTGATTTGTTTTGGTACCGAATTGTAAAAACATGTGAATTGCAGATTTCATTAATTCATGCTTTTAATTACTTGTCAACTTTCAATTCTGTCTAGTCAACTTTAAATTCTCAAGATTTGGCATTACCTGCTAAATTTAGTTTACCCTATAAAAGATGGTTTGATGTATTGTTTTACTAACACGATAATATATCAGTTTTCTCTCTCCTCTTTTTGTGTTTTGTGTTTCAACTCTGCTTTAAAAATTACTCATTTTGACCCGTTTTCCAACCCACCAAACCTGCCTTTTTTGCCACCTCTGCTAAAATGAGAAATCTGAGCGTCGATACCAAAGGCTAAGATGGGTCGAAAGTCGCCTGAATTGTATTCAAATGCTCACAACCTCCTAAATCGTTTTACTCAAAACATATTAGATAATTATTTTAAAAGTATAGTTTGTAGCTTGTGTAGTCATGTTTAATACATTAATTATAACAAAATTCAAGAAAACGGACAAAGAAGTGTTGGTGGGCCAACCTAACTCCACTCAACCTGTTACCCGACCCACACATTTTGCCACCTCTAGAGTTATCATCACACCTTAGCAGGCCATAAAATTCAAGGAAAATCAGAGCAAACCTGAGTACCAAGCCGTTTATTCAAGGCTTCATTCCACATATTAGCCGCATATGCAGGCTGCATTTGATCCCATACAGTCATAACCGATGCAACCTGCAACATAAAGAATCATTTAACACTCAAAAATGAGAATTTTGGTGATAGGACTGATAATTTGAAATTAAAAGTTAAATATTTAAGGTATCGCAGTACCAGATTAGCATCCAAAGGCGGTGGATAATTATCACTAACAGTATCTATCCAACTAAATATCAAATTATGATAACCATATGGCAACCCAACCATACTTTGTGCATACTCCCAAGCAGCAGTTTCATTAAATCTACACCGTAGATCAGGATGCAAAGGAAGCAAAGCAATATGTGGATTAGCATCATCTTCAGTCAACTCAAAATTCCACCACTCATCCCATGGCAACAAAGCAATAACATCTTGACCCTATGGTCAAAATTCAAACAACCCATGGTCAAAGTCGAAAGCTACAAAATTTTTAGTCATATATATTAAGATTTTATATTTTTACCTCTTCATCTTCATGTCCGGATTCACCAACCCATAGTTTTCCTTCTGCGTCCCTCAAGCAAACAGCAGAATGACCCGCGTATGCCCCTGATACCCATTTTTCAAGGGTCTCAAACCCGCCCCATCTACCACGGATTTTTGATATTGCAATGAAGTCCCCAGAATGAATATCATCTTGGGTTATGTTTGTTACCCATGGTCCGGGCCGCACCTCAAAATTAGCCCCCATATGTTTCTTGAGAAAAGCAATATTAGAACTCTCTCCCCAACCTGTATTTGTGAATAAAGGGAAGACCTCCCATAATGCTTCTAGGGTTCCTATCATTCCTGCTTCCATGAGGAAAATTGCAATTCCTTTACGTTTTACCTTTCATAAACAAGACTTAATTATCAGCAGAGGTTGAGAAATGGGCGGGTCAGGTATATGATCGAAAGCTGGGTTGACCCTAAACACTTTTTGTCCCAAAAAATAATATTTTAATAATAATTAGTGTGTCAAGTGTCATATATGATTTACAAAAATGATGATAATTCAGCAATAATCTATTTGAAAATGAAGGGATAATTGCATTAACCAGCAACATAGTGTAAGCTTGTATTGAGATAGAAACGAAATTTGAAAGTTATCAAAAACAGCCACATACATTCATTTTTTTACCAATAAAAATATGTTGCTATGATTGGTAAAAAATAAAAGCATGTTGCTATGATTTATAAAAAAATGGTATTGGTAAAAAAATTAATTTATAGCTATTTTTGATAATATTTTATAATTTTTGAAGTTCGTTGCTATTATTGGTAAATGTGCGAAAGTAAGATGCTATTTTACAAAACTAGCCTTAATAACTTAAGAGATTTTTTATACAATAAAAAAACATCTTGGGCAATTTCAACATACTTGGCTCGTTACCTTTTTAGCCATATGTTGGATTGTTCCATTCATAAGTAGAATGGCAGAAGATTGGGGGGGGGGGAGGGGGGTAAATTATGATCATATTTAACAGCTATGCTTAGAAAAATGGCTGGTTTTAAACTAGGAAGCAAGAATACTTTTATGCTTCAATCTACTTTGTTTCTTTTGTAAATTTGTAATATATGTGTGGTTTGTCGTTATCAAGTTGAGTTGTAATTTTCTTTTTGCTTTATCGCTTATTTCATGGCTTTTTTTATATACATATACACACACAATACATACATATATATACATATATGAATGTTTTTTATACGTAAAAAGCTACACTTAATGTTCAAAAGAAAATTATTCAAGTCCTGTCACTGCATAAAACCAAAAGCAAACGATTTGAAACAGCCAACTCTAGTTAGCCCCAAATCTTGCTCTATAACTTCATTAATAAATAGTGAATTTGTTAACTTACATATTCATACTCAGCCTTCCCACTCCACTCATCAAACTCGAGTGTATGCTCACGGGACAGAAAATAATAGTCCCACGTCACACGATACGGAGTCGCAAAGACATAAATATCCATACATGTCCAACTGTGTGCATTGCTTACCTAAAATAAAAACAAAAATAATACAAAAAACAACCAACTAAAAAACAGGCTAACATAATTTGCAACAAACCTAGGGCTACATACATAAAACTAAAAGTCACACCACATCAAATTCAAATTCATGAATAATAAAGTGATTTTATGCTAGAGTGGTGTTAGGTCAATTTTCAACCAATTTATCCAAATCAAAATTAATTAATAATAATTACGAAAATGAAAGAAATTAATAGACCTTGATATGAAGAGTGCCTCCACCAAATTCACTACCGGATTTATTATGAAGCTCTAACCACGCAGTGTTCTCATAAAAGCAAGACCCCTTCCAGTGCAAATCGGAATTATTCGCAATCGCGGCGGCGCCAACGAAGCTCGGAAGAAGATCGGCGGCGCCTCGAAGGGAGTTGAGAATAGGCCATGAAACTTGGCGGGGCAGAAGTGGGAGTATGTCTTGTGGACGAATTGGTGCTTTAAGGGCTTGTACGTTTGGACCGAGGGTACAAGTAAGGAGTAAGACGACGATTAGGGTTTTGCGGATGAAGGTGGATGATGAAGAAGGGGTTGCCATTGACGGAGATTGCAGATGCAATTTGCGGTTGCCGAAGCAATGGTCCAACTTTTGTTTCTTCACGTATTGATGTTTGAATCTGTCATCATTTTTATCAGAAGTTACGTGTCTCTTTAGTCTTTATGAACTTACTTTTAATAGCATTTAATATTTCATGCATAGTAATATTTAGGCCCCTAAGACCTAAATCTTTGTTTTTAGTAGGACCGGTTTTGCTATTTAAAAGGGAGTTGCAGCGCAACTTGTTGTTTACCTGCTACTTTATTGTAATCGTCCAAATTTTCAAATTGAATAACTATTTTATAGCATTTAAATTTCAAGTTACATTTTTTTTTGTTATAAAAAATAAGTATCTTATACAAAATGATCTTTTTATGTAACCTGCAGAAGCGACTAACATAAAATAAAATGTCATTTACCTTGTGGATGAAAAGCTTCGTAGAAGGAGAGGATGGAAGATATTGGGGATTAGGGTTTTTATCGAAACGGATGCGAAATGAAGTTGATCGAACTTCAGAGGCAAAAGCAAAAACAATGGAGGTGTGGTAAAGACATGTCACAACAAGATAAGAAAATTATTCATCATTGTTTATAGTTTATAATAACATCTATTATAAAAGTTTAAGACTTATTATAAAAACCATAAGGTCGAATAATATTTATATAATAACTTGATATCAAACATTGAAAAACTCCCAAGCAAGGGCTTTATATTTATGCTTGAGACGTCAGTACCTTTTTTAGTTGTTCATGGGGTTCTAAACGAGCGAGCCTAACCCGAGCTCGCTTAAGCTTGAGCAGAGATTGTTTAGAACTCTATTTCTAAAGCTCGAGCTCTACTTATGATTGACTCGTTTATTATTTATTAATTATTTTATTTTTATAATCACTTTAATGTATATTTATAATTATAACTTTTATATATAATAATTATTAAATAAATATATATATATATTAAATAAATGAAATAAAATTTATATAAATAAAATGCTTGTTTAGGTTCGCGAGTTTGCTCGAGCTCGATATATGAGGCTCAGGCTCGAGCTCGTTTATCAAGTTAGCCCCAGTAGCTCGGGCTCGATTCGAGTCTTAGCGAGCTTATCTCGAATAACTCACGAGCGGTTCAACTCGAAACTTTTATTTTAGATGGTCTCGATAAATTCTAGGTCTTTCTACCAACAATGGTGACTTAAAATTCGCTAAAATCTTGTATAAACTTAATGTTTTACATCATCAAAGTTTTGTAATGTATCACTGAATGTTTACTAGTCATTTTTGTAAAAGTTTTGGACTACTATATTAATAGTGTTCATTAAGCGAGGGGCAACGCGAAAGTTATCAATAAATTTGGGTCATTTTGTAAACTTGTAGCCAAAATCCAAAAAGAACGATAACTCCAATTACTTGGTAATGGAGGGGTGCACGAGATATAAGAGCATATCATTATCAAGCAACCTCTCATCATTCTTAAACACATAAATTAGCAACTATTGAGGCCATGTAGTATACTCTCCAACAAGCTTGCGGGGCCTATGTGGAGCCACGGTGCCGTGAGGGAACACGCCACACTCAGCGATGGACCCGTGCGGGTGAAAGTCAGCGGTGAGGGCAACGGTCTCATGTGCTATTAGAACACTTGCGATGCAAACCTTAATTAATTTTTTCTTTTGTAACAAACCTTAAAAAAAATATAAACTTTGTAAAATTTAAGAATTCTTTTAAACAACTTTAATAAATATTAAGAAATAGTTTTATTAATGATAAATAAATGTAAAACGTGATGTGAAGGATGAAGGTGGTGTTGATATGCCGGGTGAACAACATCCATATGATGCAAATGGTCTTAATGTTACATTTGATGGTGTGTAAATCAAATTCCCTAATGTCATGAGATAATCACTTACCTCCAACTAATCCTCTTTAACAAAATCGGTTATCTTGGGCGTAGTTAAAAAGTTATCAACAACTTGTTTTAGCAGTGTCACATATAAAAAATGTTTGATGAATCAGTACCACTTGAGTGTTAGATATGTAGACAACATATAAAAATGAGTATCATGTACTATATAACACATAAAACAATTTTTACTGGTGTCCCGTGACACCCCTATAGTCTCTTGTACTTTGTGAGATGGATTTGAAATGAATAAACTTCCTTCTCATTTGTTCCCAAAAACACACTAGCACACATAACTTACTTTAATTCTTATTCTTAACCTTAGCAATCAGAGGTGAGCAAATAACCGATTTAACCATACCATAACCGAATAAACCGAACCGAACAATTAAACGATGGTTCGGTTAAACCATAATTGATTAACCGATGGTTCAGTTTACAACTTTTTTAAGCTTCAGCTTCATTTAAACTTGTTAGATTATAATCACTTCAACAGCTTTAGTAAACTCTTCGATAGCTTCAATTTCAGTTTCCTTTAATAAACCATGTTTAAAAAGAAAATTTTTCTACCTGTTCGCCATAAGCCCATAACTCAATCCAATTACAAATTGAAGTAAAGATTGTATGAAGAAACTAAAATTTTCATTTTGACTTTCCCAAAGGGAAAATGAAGGTATTATATAGTTCATTTCTTATTGGTTTATCTTTTCACTAAGGAATATCAAACATCTGATAATATAAAGTTGATCAATTTGTTTATTGTACACTGAATATTCTCAAATAATTAAACATGTGAAATTACACAACCAAGAGAAAGTCAAAGAGTCTCAGATGCCACAAAGGATGAGACAGAAGACACACAAGGGAACCAATAACGCCGTTTGCCATCTCTGTGGCCATCATCAATCATTGCAAGACCCTCCTGTAGACATAAATACACTATTGGTTAGGCACCAAAAAGAAAACACAAATAAAAAGTGAAAATATTATTGAAAATAAGTGCTCACGTCTAATAAAGTTTCAAGGGCATCAGTGGCACGACCAGTGGACCACGATAGACGTCTTTCTACTTCTTCAACTGTCACAAAACCTTGAGCCTAAACAGCAAGAAGTTGCATACTTCGTCAGCAAAGATTTTTCTTACTAAAATATACAGTCAAAATGTAAAATAAAATAAAAAACTGTAGGAACATTGATTTTTCTTCAAATCAGTAGGCAAATTGATCAATGAATAATGTTAACCTGGGACAGCTCTAGAATTTCATTGTGATCTTTCTTCAATTCAGTCGGGACAGAACGCACAAGCTTTCTTTTTCCAACAGTAATCACTTCAAAACCACTTCCTAACACCTGAATAATCGTGTTCATGTAATTACAACATTTGAGAAAAATAAGGCTAATTAACACCATTCTAATGACTTACATTGAACACAAACACAGTACCTTTAGTTTACTAATTGCTCGCAAACAATCATCTTCAGACACCGCCTCACGAGCACCTTTTCTTCTCTGACTAAGAATCTTGCAGAGTTCCTCCAAATTGATCAAACCACCATTAATGGGTCTAGTAGCCAAGCAAATATCAACAATTTGCACCCCTGAAAACACATATAAGTTTATTTGTATTCAAGCAGAAGAATACTGAATGTCAATGATCACATGATTCACATGTTTAAGCAGTTCATGTGAAGCAGAAACAAGCACCTACCAAGTTCATAATAGAAATCACCAATCCCTAAGAGCTCGGCCCAGAAACCTTTATTTGAGGCAAGCGGATCGACCCCTACTTTAGCACACATCTCATGAAACTGTGATCTGAAAGCAGGGTTCTTGCGGATATCATTCTGCAGTTAGCATAATAAAGTATGAACAATCAGAAAATTCACAATTTTGCTTAATATATTCAGTTAGGCCAAATTAAACTAATTGGTAACACTTTTAAGATCAATGTTTACAACAGAATCATGAAGAATGACCGAATTTCTAATACATCAAATTAGGGAAAAACATAAATCAATGGATTAAATTAGGGTGAAATTAGACAATAGAACAAGCACCTTGTGTTTGCGAGCAAAGTCTTCTAATTGAGATCGAAACGTGGAAAGCTGTTCTTTCATAAGATCGGTTCGTAATTTGGCAACATTTTCTCCCAGCAACCGATATTGATCCTGATAAATCAATAATCATAATACATAAATTAATGTATGCAATTAAAAAGAAGGGAGATTGATGCAAACCCTAGCAGCGGCAGCAGTCTGTAAACCACCAATTCCAGGTCTTCGTCTCATCGTTCAATACTTCAATAATCCAATATGCAACCTCCGATGATGATTCCAAGTGGTTTTAAGCAAATCTTCGTGATCGATGAAGACGTTGACAGATTTCAGGATTACAATTTGTAGAACGAAGGAGACTGCATTGCTCTTCGTTCTTAATATTATTAAATTATTTAAAGAACATATCAGATTAGATTATCAACAAATCAGAGTGGCGCAGCGGAAGCGTGGTGGGCCCATAACCCACAGGTCCCAGGATCGAAACCTGGCTCTGATATTCGGAGTGGCTTCTGCACAAATTTTTTATAATATTTTTTATTTATTATTTTTTAGGCATTAAAAACCCTCCATAACTTATAAATATTTAATTTTTGTTTATATAAAGAAACTCGAAGCGAAATAGAATGCAGTGACATATGTTAAAGAGGATTTGATTGGTATAAAAGTGAATATCAGTAGATCTTGGGTTAAAAAGCAGTGGTCACTTAATTTGTTTGCAAATGATTGTTAAAAACCATTGGTTTCATTTTGATTAGCTGGTGTCAATATCTTATTAGCTATTATTACCAACTAGAAATTAAGCCCGCGCGATGTGGCGGGTTTGCGAACTTCGTTGCAGCGGTGACATTAACGTGACTAGGTAAATAAAAGAAACGTATGAAGTTACCGCGACTCGGTTATGTAGGTCGAAAAATCGATAAATTGCGGCGCGAATAGAAGTTAACATTGAAACGAAAAATCCGTTAAAAAAGTTAGTAACAAGGTAAAAACAAAATAAAAATATAAAAAAAGTAATTTTTACAAACAAAAAATAAAAGAAAAAAAACGAAATTTGATGGATAAACTTGAGAGGTTTAAAAATCTGAGTGGTAGAGTTGAAATTTTTGTCTATGGGTAAACTTGAAACTTTATAAACTTGAGGGGTATATATTTGAAAATTTTGAAAGTTGAGGGGTATTATTTGAATATGTAGAAATGTGAGGGAAGTATATGAAACTTTGGTAGGTGGCTTTTTATTGGTCACCGACATTGCAAATTAAGGGTAAGTAAATTACGATGAGGTGCTGACGATTTCAAGTGTATATGGTCGTTTGGCTATGGTTGATGTGTGGAATAATTACTGTGAAAGCAAAATTGGTGAGTTTAATGGCTATAATGATCTATAAATTAGTTTTAAATTCAACACATAACTAATTGGTGAGTTTAATGGATATAAGGTAGTTTTTTACTGTATCTTTTTCTCTCGCACTATATGTGATTATCTTTTACGCATTGAGTACACAAATGCTTATGTGATTATGTATGATACTAATATTAATGCGAAATAATTATATTAAAAAATTCTACCCAATTATCTCATTTAAGAAGGATATAACTAAAAGTAAAACAAGATAATCGTTTCATAGATCACACAAAAGTATGTTATATATACAACATTAATCAAAACTGTCAAACAAAAGCAATTGAGAATATGGGTTTATAAAAACCGGTCTAAAATGATTGAACCGGCCGCTCGAACCGAGCCAGTCTCAATATTTATACCCTTTTAAGTTCAGTCCGGTCCAAAACCTGTCTGGTCTGGTTTTCAGCACATGAACGGCCCCAATTGACCGTTAACAACAGAAAAGTCCTACTCTAGTTATATACATTTTCTCTCGAAATGAAAACACAACCCGAGATTGTTGTGGTTGTTAATCTTATAGATGTATGTATGTGTATATATATGAATTATGTTGATATACTTGTAGCATCTTTTGGTATCAAAAACAGGAAAACAAGCGGTATAAGTGTGCACACGACTTGAATCCCGATCCCAAAAATAAGATTATCAAAAGAACCCGAAGAAATGTTCAAAACAGAAGCCAAATTAGCACCAACAATTGAACTCATTGTGGACCCAAAGTTGTTAATTGACATGTAGAGTGCAAATAGGGTCCCTTCTATTCCAGGTGGACATAACTGTCCAGATAGGATCAGGAAAGGCATGAACCTGCAATCAGAAATGGAGCTATTACTCACTTTGACTTTGGATAGTCAAACACGTTGTTTCTTTTTCTTGACAATAATTTATAGCAAAATATTTTAGAGATTTAGAGTTCATAAAAATTATTACTATTAAGAGATTGCTCATGGGAATACTGTAATCGAATTCATATCTAATATGCATTTGACATGCATCAATTTGACATTAGAAAGTCAAAATGTTATTTTTTTTCTTGGAATGGAGAAACTACAGGTGGCAAATGGGCAGGGATGGCGGGTTAGGTAACGGGTCAAAATGGGTTCGGGACAAAAGAGGTCAGATCTGGTTCATAAAATTAAATTATTTAATTAAACAATTAGATGGCCGAATACAGTGAGTCGGTGACAACTCTTACATTATTTGAATAATAATCTAATTCATTTGAATAAACTGATTTAGGAGATCTTTTGCCTGAAGAACACTTTAGCGTCTTTCGACCCGTTTGTGTGTTTCCCTTTTCTTTCCGTTTGACGAATTAGAGATGAAACTGAGCCCGGATCAACACATTCATAAACAAATGGGTCAGAATTGCCACCTCTAGGCTCTAGGCGGTACAATTCCTGCCCCCTAAGATCAAGATATGCACATATCATCACCAGAAACTGCTTTTTGTTCTCCAATAGTCCAATGGTTAAAACCCGAATCCCAAATTTGGTTTAACTTTAAACATGAGGTGTGTTTGTGTGTATAGATGTCAATGGATAGATCTCTAGCAACATTTTTATAAATAAATAAAGAAGTCGTGAAAATAAAGCACATACTTGAACTGATGGACTGCGTCCGAGAGGGTGGACCCAAACAACACCATTGTTCTGTTTGATATGCCAAGCGGAACATTTAGTCTAGAAACCAATATTAAGTCTAGAAGAGTCAATTGTGACAGAGTAACATGAGCAAACCTGCAAACATATTTCAGATTAGGATCAATTAGCAACTTGGGTAATAGGTCAAACGGGTTCAGGGGAAACGGGTAATTTCTTTTTGTACAGGTTGAAACGAGCCAAGCTGAACCTGGTTCCATAAACAGATTTTTTTTTCATTTTTATGTTTGTTTGCAAATTATGTTGGTTACGATACAAAAAACAATATTATTACAATAATAATCTAAATCTTTTAAAAAATAATTTCAGAAGTCCCAAAGTTCGGAAGTTGTATGCATACAGAACAAACTTTGGACAACTTTAAAAAAAATTTCCCTTTTAACCGATTTTTTTATTTGGACCGTATAACATAAACTGATAAACATAACCCAAATCAACCCAGTCACAAGTAATGGTCGAAATTGTCACCTCTATAGATATGAGTTGTTCATTATAAACTTACATGAGAATCTTTCTTAACTTCATCTTCTTTAAAAATCGGTTGTAAGTTAAAGTTCCAAACATGAGGCCCATCCACCCAATAACACGTGTTGTCCCCAAAAAGGAAGCTTCTAGATTCAGAACTTCGATCTGGTAGTAGAACATAACTTTTGAGAGATTTGGAATGGTCGCCTGTGCTAGGAAAAACCAAGCCAATGGTCTGGTTTTCCCAATAATCTGAATCAGAAATAAGCTATAAACAAGGAACTAATTATGGGACCCCTTTTAACAAGGATGGAACCCACCAAATGAAGAATAGAGGCAATGATATGTTATGAATGGGCGTTGTAATTGACAATGATACATACATGTATATTTGCTAAATTGGATTACGGTTATACTAAATCTCTAACAAGTCAAACATGTAAACTTTAAACTTAGCTAAAACGGGTCAAACAGGTCAATTGTTGCACGTTGTATTCTTAAATGCTTAAAGCCTCGTAAATTGTTTTAGTAGAATAATATAAATAATTTAGCAATAGTGCAATACATCTTTGTAATCTTATTTAACACATTAGTTACATATAAAATTCAAAAAAATGGAGAAAGAAAGTGTAGGCGAGTCTCCCGATGCAACCCATGTTGAACTGTATAAAAAAGATAACCATTTTGACCCATTACCAGACCCGCCCATTTTGCCACATCTATATACAGTTTTTTAAAAGAAACAAAAGGAATGGAAAGTAATAGAGTAGTACCTCAGGATAATTGGGTGTTCAAAAGCTTTAAACAAAGTATAACCAGCCCTTTTAAAAGACTGAAACCATTGTGATGACAAAGATTCATCTTTTTCAGTCTCCTGGTATTTACTTGTAGTGGACATTATTTTCTTGCTACTTTTATGGCTTCTTTTTCTCATCAAAGTACCAGGTTTAGGAGGTGAAGGTGATTCTGTTGATAATCTACCTTCATCGAAAATATCTATATCAGAGTCATTAGCAGTAGAAAATTCGGGCAATTGTGAACTGCTTATAGAACTATCTGCCACAAAACCACATAAACATAGTTGTATAGTTGGCAGAACAGAAAAAAGCAAAAATATGTTGTTCATTTGAAAGTTATTTAGTGTATATCCTCCAAACAAACTCCCACAGATTCCACCTAGAGCCATTGCCATCCATGATACTGATTGCAGATCGCCAGAAAATGTAGCCCTGAATGGAAGTATTTGCACATGAAAAAAATTGAAAAAAAAATAACTTGCAGATAACAGAAATACGTACAATAAGGCTTTTGAGGTCAAAACTGTAAGTTTTCATTGGAGGTGGCAATTTCAACCAATTTACTTAATAACCAGTCGATTTAGGTTACATTTTATCTCTAACGGTACAAATGGACAAAAAAAATTGATTAAAAGAAATCCGTCAAACAAGTTGAAAGTTGTGAAAGTGTTTTTCCAATGCATAAAACCTCATAAATCATTTTACTCAAAATTTGACACACTAATTATTCAATAAAAAAATTTTAAAAATTCTTAGGACAAAAAGTGTTTTGAGTCAACAAAAAACCACCTATTTGACCCTGTTCATTTTTCCACCTCTACTTTTCTTATACTGCTATGTTATGGATTTTGTTAAATCTGAGCATTAATATTGTTTCAGTATTCAACATTTGTTATAATTTTAGCATATCTATGGCCAACTTCTTGAATTATGATTTAATTAAGTCAATTGTGAAGTTTACAATTAGATCTTTTTCCTTCAAAAGTCAAACTGTACCTCAGGAACAGGAGAGTAAATGGAGAACAAGTATTACAAGCAAAGAAAAAGGTAAAAAGAACATACTTTTCATGCCTAGCTGCCTCCGCGATCATTGCATCAATTACAACATCTGCCATTGCCGATCCCAGATTTTGCAATAATAAGAAAATCATGAGTTGATGTTTGGAATTCCTTATGGATTCCTGAGATCCAAGAATCACCCATGGGAAGAGGGAGAACACTGCCGCAATGACTAAATAAGGAATCCTTTTTCTTCCTTTGATTGGGATACAATCTGATATTATTCTGCACCCAAAATGTGCAATGGTTTAGTTAATTAGTTCAACTTAATTACCAATGTCATTATCCAAAATTAATCAGCATAAAAACAAATGATTAACAATTCGATCAATACCCATATATTGGTTTTATGCTCCATGGAAAAAATGATACTGATGTTACAAACTGAGAAGCAGAGTGTGGTAGCTTTAATATGTCTTTGAGCTGGTAGGAAACTGCTGTCCATACAAAAGATCTTAACCCCTAATCAAATAAATCATGGAAAACCACACTAGATGAGTTATATAAAAACTAAGTGGGTTCATATAAGCATACAACTTAAGAACACATATTTCATGGACAGTAGAAACAAACCCTCAAACTGAAAGCAACCCAATGACATATCAAGACTAAATTCCATTTTCAAATTGTCCAGCGGGTTCGGCCCACACCATATAGGCCCATTAGGGTTTTGTCCCGCACGTTTCCCTTATAAAAAGGGACCGGACAAAACCCACATGGACAGCTATCTCTCTGTATAGTGGCTGACTTTACAGCCAGAGTGTCCGCGGGTTCCAGCCCCGTGGACATTCTAACGGGTTTCTTGTGTTGACAGCTTCTACTCCGACCCGGGATGATGGGAACAACGCTACACCACCACCTAGACGAATATGAACAGAGGAGTAACCCCTTGCACTACCGCACAAGTCTTTCTGACGTAATCAATGAAAATGGGAGCTAATGTTGGTACACCACCCCCCCCCTGTTCAGACACCAGAGGGCTGTCACATCATACGACCCGTATAGCCCAAAGTCAAACCGACAGTGTTCCAGACATGTGACATGTCACATCAGTCACGTCCTGACATCAATACGTGCCATATTGTAGGCGAAAAAATGCAATACGACCCGTATCATCCCAAAATGGCATTGAGGCGATAAAAGTGTAATATGTGTAATACGGCTGATAGGTTAATTCCAGCTCGTCAATGACAGCCTTTTGACAGGCTGTCTGATCACTTCTGGCCAGAATCAATCAAAGCTTGATTTATGCAATTTAGGGTCATTTCCTTTCTTGTAGATTAGAAAGCAATTATCTTTCATTATAAATAGGGAGTAGAATTACTTGTTAGAAAGTACCAATACTTTTCTTTGAATCAATATACAAAAGAGTCTGGGAGTCCCCCTAAAATCTGTTGTGTTCTTGTTCATTTGATCCAATTTTCTATTAATTGGTATCAGAGCGAGCACACAAGATCCAGCCTGCTGAAGAGAAAGAAAAGCCTGCTTGTGAATCGCAGAGGGAGGAGAGAAAGAGACCAGAATCTGATCGCAAGGACTGTGATCAATCTGCTACAAGAAAGCTTTGTTCGAGAAAAACTGAGCCAAGATCGCTGGTTCGAGGAAGACCGAGAAGAAAAAAAAGAAAGTGATCATCGATGCCAGGAGGGAATGATGAGAACGCACTGGTACAGGCTGCAAGAGAGACAAGCAACGTCTCTTTGCAGTGTCCCAAACTCACGTCGACCAACTACACGGTGTGGTCGATTATGATGAAGACGATTCTTGCTGCTAATGGCTTGAAAGACACCATTACAGGAAATACAGCAGAGGAGAAGAAGAGGTACACTGCTTTGGCGTTGATTTTTCAATCAATACCGGAAGAAATCCTTCTCCAAGTTGCTAAATACACTGAACCTAAGGATGTATGGGAGGCTTTGCGTGTTCGGTATTTGGGGGCTGACCGGGTCCAGAAAGCTCGGCTACAAACTCTGAGAAGCGAGCTCGAAGCCTTGAAGATGGATGAGACAGAGACTATAGATAATTTTGCTGCCAAGTTGGGGGTGTGCAAACCAAATACAAGACTCTAGGAGTATCACTTGAAGATGAAATACTGGTAAGAAAATTCTTGAACTCTACGCCTGATAAGTATCTGCCTATTGTATCCTCGATTGAGCAGTTTGCAGAAATCGAGAGCATGTCATTCGAAGAGGTAGTTGGGCGGTTAAAGGCATATGAAGAAAGGAACAAGTTCAAAGGTGTGAATGGAGAGTCATCCCAAGGGAAACTCCTGTTCACCCAAACTGAAGGCCAGAATAACCAGAGAACAGATCACTATCGAGGTCGAGGTAGAGGAAGAGGTCGGTTTCATGGAAGAGGAAGAGGAAATAGAAATTCCTGGAACAATGATCGAGAATATGAGCAAGAAAGACAGTTTGAAGACAGAAGAATGAATTTTGAAGATCAGAATGAGAGACAAGACAGAAGGAAGAATCTAAGGTGCTATAACTGTGACAAGATTGGGCACTATTCAAGCGAGTGTAAAGCTCCCAGCAAAGGGAAAGCAGAGGTGAATTTAGCATGGAAAGAAGAGGATGACGATCCAACCTTGCTAATGGCAGTATGCTCGAAGGTGACTTTGAACGAGAAGAGAGTGTTTCCTGAGGTGTATACAAAAGATAAGTGTGAAGATGGAACGTGGTTTTTAGACAACGGTGCAAGCAACCACATGACCGGGCAAAGGAGCTATTTTTCTGAATTGGATGAAAAAGTAACAGGTCTAGTAAAATTTGGGGATTGATCAACGGTTGAAATCAGAGGTAAGGGTTATGTAACTGTGCAGTGTAAGAACGGTGATCATAGGGTCTTTGGCGATGTGCTCTATATACCTAAACTAAGCAACAACATCCTTAGCTTGGGGCAGTTAGATGAAAGGGGGTGTAAGATGGTGATGACAGATGGAATTTTAAAGCTTTATGAAAGATCTAACAATCTGCTGATGAAGGTTCAGTACAAAGTGAAGCTCCAGGTATGTTTACTTTCTGAAACAACTAAGACCAGTGAACAGCACCAGACCACATCAGTACCTGATGTAAAGAAAGGTTCAGTACCTGGTGAGATGAAAGGCTCAAGATCAGTACCAAATATTAAGCCAACAATTGAAAAGATCAGCAATGCAGTAACTATTGAGAAGAAACCAGAATTGTATGTAAGCCCAATTCAGTTTGGGACAATCCCTGTGGCCAAGTTCAGAAACCCAAATGTTAGTAAGAAAAGTCCAGCAAGTCTGATTGATAGTCCAGTCCAAGATAGCAAGAACAGCCTAATTGCATGTTATGGGGCGAAAGCAGAAAGTCTTGGTGAAGCGAAAAGAAACCATGAACCGTTGAATGATCAAAGTAAGGAAGCTAGCACGAAGGTAAACTTGTCACCTAATATGACAATGGAACAACTTATGCAAATGTCCGGTGATGGAAAAGCGCAAGCCAAGAAAATAAAGAGCAAAGTTACATCAAAGTTAGAAGCTAAAGGAAAGAATGCAGAATTCAAAGAACATGTCAAGCAGGTTTGTTTCAAACAAATGAAGTGGAAGAACAAAGATAAGAGAAGGATGCAAAAGGACTGGAATTAAGGGGGTGATTGATAGGTTAATTCCAGCTCGTCAATGACAGCCTTTTGACAGGCTGTCTGATCACTTCTGGCCAGAATCAATCAAAGCTTGATTTATGCAATTTAGGGTCATTTCCTTTCTTGTAGATTAGAAAGCAATTATCTTTCATTATAAATAGGGAGTAGAATTACTTGTTAGAAAGTACCAGTACTTTTCTTTGAATCAATATACAAAAGAGTCTGGGAGTCCCCCTAAAATCTGCTGTGTTCTTGTTCATTTGATCCAATTTTCTATTAACGGCCTGTATTGTTGCGGGTGTGAGAATATAATGGGGTGGTGTCCAGATATCATGAAAATGTATACATTCGCTCTCTCACTCGTCTTCTCAATCTCTCTACTATGTTGCTTAAGAACTCTTAGGGCTACTCTTTTTAATATTATCTCTCCAGTTCTAGGGCTAAACAATCAACCATCAGCTTAGACTAATTTTCAATCTCTCCCTTGCAATTTCTAAATTGCAACAATTCCAAACAATATTCAATTGAATCGTAAAAAGTCCGACGAGAAAAGCTAACAACGTTGAAAGGAACCTAGAAAATCATCATTCGGTCATGAAAAACCCTTGAATCAACGTATGATGAATAGCAATAGAAAATTGGGGATGAGATTGAAATTAAACCTGCGTAAAGTAAATGAAGCAGACGAGCCAAAGAAAGGAAGCACCGAATGTGATCTGAAGCTGTTTGATCCACCCTATCATTTTGCTATCGAGAAATCTGGATTTTCATCTGTAGAAACGGAGACGAAATACGTTTGTCGTTGCATTTTCCCATCGGTTGGTTCCTCGTCCAACCGTTACCTTGGGCCCTTCCTCATCAGGCTGCGGAGATACAAGGTCCAATAAAATAATATTTTTTCAATCCAAAACAAAACTTTGTAGCCAATCGCGTTATTCATTTTATTAAAAACAATTAATTTCCTATAACATCAACAATATTTAAGATTAACAAGAGAATTACAAGAATTATATAATACATTTTTACAACGTGTTTTGCTGATTTAATAGAAGAAAGAAAGAGAGTATGATAGGCGGTTAAAAAAACATATAATGTATTATAGTTAATGTAAAAATACAAGTGTTTATACGTTTTTATTATTCTCTACTTAAATTTTGTAATTATTAAGCTTCCATCTATTCTTAAAACATAAAAAGATACTAGCAGGTTATGTCCCGTGTTGCAGAGGCTCGGTTTGAATAAAATTTATATAGAAACGTATAGAAAAATAAAAATGTTACAACGATATATTCAGAATTTTAGAAAACATTATATAACCAAAGTTTAAAAAAACAACAACAACAATAATAATAATAATAATAATAATAATAATAATAATAATAATGAACAAGCAAAAAAAAAAGAAAGTGCACATGGCAAGTGATGTTTGGTGGTGATACTATTCATCACCATCCACTTTTAATAAGTTATATAACTAAAATTTATATTCAATCGTAAATAAAATTATGCAGAAGTTAATACATACTTTTACTTTTATAATGTGTACGTCGACCGAATCTGAAAAAACAAAACAACAATAATAATAATACAGCAAAAAAGTGAAAAAAAAGGGAAAGTACATCTGACAAGTGGTAACTCATTTTCATCCATTTTTAATAATTATATAATAAAATAATAATAATAGAAAAGAAAAATAATAATAACACCGCAACTAAAAAAAACTAATTGGTGACATATGACAACAAACCAATAAATTTGTTACTATTAATGACGATTATTTTTAATAAGTTATATAATTGTATTTATTCCACAAAAGAAATTAATGTGAAAGTATAGTAGTATACTCATTCATAACTATGTAAATTTCATGTTTACACATTTATTGTACCCTTTTTTTAATTTTTTTTCTCACACTCCAAACTCTTATAACATAGCTACTTTCAAAAATATGAATATATATGTGTGTGTATGGGCATGTTTCGTTTCATAACCGATGGTATATTAAGAACCGTATAATACACTTATACATAGTGTATAAAAAGTAATCGGAAGTAGTGGAAGCGAGAAACACATACGGTTAGATAACCTTCTTGTGTGTCATATTCTAAAAAACACATACAAATACATTATGAGGTTATCAAGATTCTCAACATATTACTAGTTATAAAAGAACGTTTTTTATACCATGACCTTTATTAGATAAATATAATATTATTTAAATTTTCATCGATTATATAAATTTATACATATAAAAAACAGTAATATATGACACTATGACAGTATTTTATTTTTTCATGCTCCACTCAAACCCGGATAAAAATTCATTAAAAAATTTATAATATATTTTTAAATAGGCATATGGGCCTATTAAAGAACATGTAGTGTAGACATTCCCAAATAACTTAATTATAAGTTGAATTAAGTTCGGTAAACAGCACAAATTTAGTCAAGTCTGGTGATATATTTTAAGTCAAATATGATGATAAAGCTTATATAACTTGATAGGATTATATGTTTGTTAAAAAAAAGTCACAAGAAATTCATTAATTTTTTATAAAATGAGAAATTTAGTCGAATATTAAATCAAAAGAATATGATCAATTCCCATGAAAAGAACATAGTAAATACCAAATATCTGTTCAATTCATTTTTTGGTAAAAGAAAATCTTCAAGACAAAAAGTTTGATACCTTTAACTAGGGGTGGCATCAAGTTTGACAGGTTGAATTGATAAATCCAGTTATGACACGTATATTATTATTTATTCGTGTTAAAGACGTCAACTCTGGTCCATACACACTTAATATAATGTAACTAGAGCACGACCCGTGTAGCCCAATTATCTAAACAAGTCAAATGGGTTGACAAGTTGTAGACGGGTTGAAGGGTTCTAAATTAGTTGTAATCAAGTTGTAAACCAGTTAAACGAGTCACAAACATGTTGACTGGTGTAGGTCCACACGGGTCTTCTATGGATCTAACTCGAGACGTGACGTGTATCAAACACACGGAGTGCGGAATCTAACCGTATGCATGATTGCGTATATGAGACAATATCAAGACTAGTATCAACACAAGATGTAAATAATATTCTCTTTGATTTCCACCAAACTCAAATTAAGTTATTTGGGTTGCAGACAGGTTAGTAAGTTGACATTGTAAAATATTTTTTTTTATTCTAATTTTAAACGGGTTGACATGTCGACTGTATAATTTAACGGATTAAACAGATCAAATCAAACACAACTCGTTCAATTAAACAGTTAAAAAGGCCGGCCCGAACATGACATGTTCATTAAACTGATTGGAAATCAACCCAAACCATGATTACTGTTAGTTTCAGGATTTTCCAAATACAAGATAAATAAATAAATAAAACATGTATATGAAATGGTTTAGATATCGAAATATTTTATAAATATAAAAATTACCAATTTAAACCACTACAATATTTTCCATCATCAGCAGCCCTTTGACACCATTAACCAGCCAAACAAGATCATATTCCTAGTCCAATCTATCCACTTCCATCTCACAAATTAAATACAAAACAACTTGTGCCATTTTATTAGCATAAAGTCATAAACATACATACATAAATACATACATTCAAGATCAACCACAGTAGATTGGAATACTTACGGGCCGATACGCAAACGGTTTGACAGCATGAGAGTAGCCCGATACATGATTGTAACTAAATTTGACACCTGAAAACCCGTCTCCAAGATGAGTGCAGTGTTCATGGAAACTGCTAATCGGCCTTGCCAAACAGGCATCCCACCTCTCACTCTCGGGCATCGTTTCAGCGACGGTGTATATTCCCCTTGAATTTGTAAATGCTTGATAGTTTAAAACTTCCCCAGATTTTGTTATGCAAAGAACCGCGACCTCTGCGCCTGTAATGACATAAATGCACCTGTTTATTGCAGGACTTAACCTTGTTGGCCCATTTTGACCTTTTATAGACAACCACCACATTATATAAAGAAAAGTTTACTGCATCAAGATTCTTGAGATGTATGAGCAAATGGGTCCATGAAATTCTCCACTTGGCATAACTGGGCTAACCCGAATTGGAAGTTAAACAAGTAAAGTTTCATAGTTGTTGGATTTGGAAAAATTAGGGGTGCTAAATGGGTCGTCCTTGCGCGTCGAACCCGAAAACTTAACACGAGCCCGGACACAATAATCGGGTCAGAACACGAACACGACACGTGTATTTGTGGGTTAACACGAGCACAACTCATTTAACCTGAAATTTTGTTTTACTTTATTTGCATATTAATACTCTAACAATACAAATTAACAACAACAAAAATACAAATGTATATAAAACAATTTCGTTTAAACTACAAAACCTGGTGCTCATTTCTCTTTTATGTTTTAATTTTTGACATAAAATGCCCATTAGTTTAAATTATGAAAACACACATATTTTTTTTCTAAATTTTATAAAATAACAAGTTAGACAGGTCAATCTATGAACCCGCCAAGTCGGCCCAAACACAACCTGTTTAGTAAACGTGTTCGCCAAATGACCGAAACACGTTTAGACTAAACCCAGACTATGAATTTCATGTTAGTTTCGTATCGTGTAAGAAATTCACACCCTTAATTGGGATGCAAGAGATGTGACATAAATGGAGGTTGTAGATCAGGTGACAAGAATGGAGTTCAATTTCAGCCTAACACACAATCTATAACAGACATGAAGCAGTTCAAGTAAATGAGTACAGCAATTTAATTTCAATCACAGAATCAGCAGCAACCTTTGAAAACCCTAATCAGCCTAACACACAATCTATAAAAGAATTGATAGGGTTTGAGAAGGACCTTCTAAGACATGATCTTCAGGGCCGACGGAACCATCGGCGCAGACATCGCAGACAACTCGGCCATGGATTTCGCCGGTCCAAGCTTTTACGGTGCAAGCGGTGATGAATGGTAAGATGAGGAGGGCAATGAACAGCTTCCCCATTGTTGATTTGTGCTCCGGATCCTTGTTACTTTGTAGCACACAGCTTTGTGAGAGGTCGGGTCGTCGGTGGTTATCAGCATGGGCCGAATACAACCCGAAAACCTGTCCACTTCCATTAATTTTCTTTGAAATTGTGGAATTGCATTAAATATTGAAATGAAGAATTTCATACATCTTTTATAGAATGCTCTTAAAATATTATAATTTTTTAAAACATAACTTTTAATAATAATAAAGTCCTTGTTCTAATAAAAGACTAAATAATACGACACATGTCACTTTACGGTTAAACCTCACACTTATTTTCCCGCTTATTCTATTATAACACGAATAACTCACATGTGGATCCTGACCGACCCATCACTCTAGCCCTAATTCTACGTTCTTTTTCGTCGGCCGCTGTCTCTTCACAATCGAAACCCTAATTCCACTTCCTTCGTCTCTTCTTTTGACTACGATTGAATTAGGGATAAGGACATAAGACGATCAGTTTGTTAACGGTTTGAGGAAGCATGTTGGTTGATATGATTTGGAAAGAATTGTAGTTGAATCTCCTCGGAATCGATTATTTTATTTTGTTTGAGTTTTTGCTTAACTGTTTTCAAAGTGTGAGATCATTTATTGTTGTATATGATAGGTGCATTTGAAGACTTTGATATTATACATGTTGAGATTCCATTAGGAAAAAACAGTGGGTGATGAAAATTGGTTTTGAGTTTGAACAAAACCTACCTTATGCAAATTTTTTTGTTTTGAGTTTTGATTTATGTCAGTTCGTTTGGAATTTGATTCATCAATGCACTATTTGGACACATGATGGAAATTGTGCTATATTGAACACGTAGTTATCATCCTGATCTTCAGTTTACCGTTTTGAATATGCAGCCATAATGTTTGAATTCAGTTTACCATTTTGAATCTGTAGCCATAATGTTTGCATTCAAAGAACAGTCTATAATTATGAAAGGAATACCATTTTGGTATAAATCTTTATATAGGTAACAAGGTTTGTTTTGAAACTTTTAGTATACATTTCTCCAAATAAAAGTTTGGTGTGACGGTGATCATCTGTTGATGGGGCAATCATCTAAACATTCAAAAACGTCGTTGTCCGGTGATTACATTTCAAGTCAACCGTCAACGTATAGATGTTCCCAAATTAATCTTAACGATACCCATGACAAACTTGATACACCGGATGAACCGCTTGCATCGGTTGTAATGGTTTCATTGTCACGTCAATTTAAGAATGTAATTTTTTATGTTTAATTTATGTTTTAATTGTACGACAACCATTCACATAAATAAAAATAAAACATAACTTTTATTACTGATTACAATACAATGATAGATGAATAACAGATTACATAAACAAACAAAAACAAGGAAAAAACGAAACAGAATGAAACCAAAAAACCGGGTAAAGGCTAAGGATTTCAGTTAAACAGGGTCCCTTAAAACAGATTTCGGGCCACCCAGGTGAACCCGTCTGTCTCCCAGGGTACAACAGCCGAAGCAGGAAGTACTGTCGGGATTAGCCTAGCACCCGACACTATACCTGAAACAAGAGCGCGAAGCTTAGAGAATGTCGGAAATTCTTCAGGACCTGTGTGTGTTTGGATGTGCGATTTTCAGGCTATCAAACCAGGAACCCAAGCCTTGTTTATATAGGCTAGAGTCTTAATTCGCAATGATGGCAACTCATAACTCTGGGAGTTAAGTTTGCAACTAATACAATCATAACTCTGGGAGTTAAGTCTGCAACTGATGGAATTCGAACAATCTCTTGCAACTGGAAGAGCTTGACCCGAACCCGCGAGCCACCAGTCAAAAATACTAAGGCGGTTCTCAAGCGGCTCGCGGCGATGCGAGATGCGAGCGTGGCCATCAAAACGCCACATTACGCACATCGCTCCACGGTCTCGGGTCCGAGTCCGGCGCCGGTGCTTCGCACCCTTGCTACTGCCACTGTGTGTGTCTTGGTATACAAGAATACTCTTGTGTGAACCTTCACACTTATAAGCCGAGCAATAGTTTCTCATTCCTCCTATGTGGGACAAGCTCAATTCCCAAGACATGTTCGATTTCCAATGTCTCAACATTTCATACACACAACTTTGAGCATCGATATCGCATTCATCTTAGCTCTATTTTGTACACGATTCAGTTCGTTGTGATCCTCTCACGTAATAGAATACGAACGTAATAAATAATAATTATATTTGTAACAAATATAAATAATTATTTAAGTCCAAAATATGTGAAAAACATATTTTCACAAAAAATTTCCAACAATCCCCCACATGAATAGAGATCTATCCATACACTCAGGTGTTAAGATACAGTGTCAGCGGTTGAATATTGCAGGATAGGTAGTTGTTCCCTTTGAACCTTCCTTTGTGAAGTGTACTTAGTCTCCTAGCGGTTAGTAGACCTGGTGTCCTTCAACTAAACCCCTTTTGATGTAGACGGTATCACGCTTCACACAATACACTTCCTGGTCTGGCTAACCCCTCATTGTCGTGTCCGTTGTGGTCATGGAACACTAGCATGGTTCTGCGAGAGCTCTAGGAATTGCGCCCCCATAATTCCATTTGAAGCGACCCCACTTCTCTCTCACATAGGTGATTTCACATAAATCATTAAAGGCGTGTGCCTAACCTCCTTTGATATCACTAACTTATTATAGAAATTGGACTAGGAAGTATGCAACTCCTTTGAATGTTGGGGTACTCCCCCACATTGTCCTCAGTTTGTACAGTTAGGTTGTCCTATTGAGCCTAGATCATGGGATCTCCATTCTTCTAGGATAGGTTTTCCTTTGCACAAACTTATTCCAAGGGCTTTAGTCCTATTCCTCTCGACGACTTAAATACTATCTCTTTGCTTAAGCCTTTTGTAAGCAGATCCACAATGTTATCCTTTGACTTCACATAGTCAATAGAGATAACTCCTGTTGAAAGAAGTTGTCGTATCGTATTATGTCTCCTTCGAATGTGCCTTGATTTGCCATTATACATTGCACTTTGAGCTCTTTCGATCGCTGATTGGCAATCACATTGTATGCAAATAGTTGTCAACGGCTTTGGCCATCTTGGTACGTATTCCAAAAATTGGCGTAACCATTCCGCCTCTTCTCCAGCTTTATCCAACGCGATAAACTCAGATTCCATCGTGGATCTAGCTATAAGAGTTTGCTTGGAAGACTTCCAAGCTATAGTAGCTCCTCCAAGGGTAAACACATATCTACTTGTGGATTTAGAATCTTTCATATTGGATATCCAGTTAGCATCACTGTATCCTTCCACAACAGCTGGATCTTGGCCATAATGTAGTCCATAATTCCTTATGTATCTCAAATACCTTAGCAATCTAGTCATGCTTTTCCAATGCTCAGAACTAGGATTACTAGTATATCTACTTAGCCTGCTCATAGCGTTTGCTAAATCCAGTCGGGTACATGACATGAGATACATGAGACTGCCAATGATCCTTGAATACTCCAACTGAGCAACGCCCTCACCTCTATTCTTAGACAGGTGTTGGGTAGTATCTATCGGAGTTTGAGCCACACTTTTGTCCTCCGCATTGAACTTCTCAAGGATCTTGTCCACATAGTGTGATTGACTTAACACAAGACCATTTATGGGTTCTAGTGATCTTCACTCCTAGAATCACATCAGCTAGACCCATGTCTTTCATGTCAAATATTGCTTTCAACATGTCTTTAGTAGATTTGATCATCTTATCATCACTCCCAACAATAAGCATATCATCTACTTAAAGGCATAAAATCACATAGCCTTTAGATGTATCTTTCACGTAGACACATTTGTCACTTTCATTTATTTTGAAACCACTGTTAAGCATAGCTTGGTCAAACTTTTGGTGCCATTGTTTTGGTGCTTGCTTCAAGCCATACAATGACTTAACAAGTTTACACACCTTGCCCTCTTGACCAGGTGTAGAGAAACCCTCAGGTTGCTACATGTAAATCTCTTCATCTAACTCCCCGTTTAGAAATGCAGTTTTTACATCCATTTGATGTATTTCCAGATTTCTCATTGCTGTAATTGTAATCACCAATCTTATGGAGGTTATTCGAGTCACGGGTGAGTATGTATCAAAATATTCTAGACCTTCCTTTTGTCTATACCCTTTGATCACCAACCTTGCCTTGTACTTGTCAATGGAGCCATCAGCTTTCATCTTCCTTATGAATATCCAACGATATCCAAGTGGTTTATTACCTGGTGGAAGATCTACTAGTTCCCAAGTGTGATTCTGTAAGATAGAATCAATTTCATTTTTGATGGATTCTTTCCATTGTGGTCCTTCTGAAGAGGAGATCGCTTCTCGATAGGTCTGGGGCTCACCCTCAACCATATAAGTAAGAAAATCAGGCCCAAAAGATCTCCCAATCCTTTGCCATTTGCTTCTTCTTGGCTCAACCTCTTCAGCCTCTGACTCTTCTTGTGTTTCATGTTGGACAATCTCATCCACGGGTGTTGATGAACTTCCATGTGTAGATGAACTGGCATCCGCCTTTTCCAAACATGGAAACACATCTTCAAAGAATGATGCATTCCTTGACTCCATTATAGTATTCTTGTGTATATCCGGATTCTTTGAATCATGTACCAGAAAACGATATGCACTACTATGATGGGCATAACCTATGAACACACAGTCCACAGTTTTGGGTCCTATTTTTTGAACCTTTGGTGGTGGCACCACCACTTTGGCTAGGCACCCCCACACTTTCAAGTATTTATAGGATGGTTTCCTCCCTGTCCACAACTCATATGGTGTTACATCTTTTTTCTTGAAAGGTATCTTGTTCAAAAGATAATTAGCCGACAGAACGACTTCCCCCCACATGTCCGAGGTTAACCCATAACTTAATAACAAGGCATTCATCATTTATTTTAAGGTACGGTTCTTTTGTTCCGAAATGCCATTTGATTGTGGAGAATATGGTGGGGTTATCTCATGTCTTATGCCACTTTGAGCACATAAGTTTGCAAATGGTGAAACATATTCACCTCCTCTATCACTTCTCACAACCTTGATTTTCTTATTAAGTTGGTTCTCCACTTCATTTTTATACAAAATAAACTTGTCTATTGCTTCATCCTTACTTTTAAGTAAATATACATAGCAATATCTAGTACTATCATCAATGAAAGTGATAAAGTACTTATTTCCTCCTCTTATGGGAATGGATTTAAAATCACACACATCTGTGTGAATCATATCAAGGGGTTCGGTTATTCTTTTAACCGATCTAAATGACGATCTTGTTTGTTTAGCTTCGACACAAGTTTTACATTTTAACTTAGAATAAATGGAAAAAGATGGTATGCAATCTAATTTAATTAAACGACGCATCGAATCAAAGTTAACATGACCAAGACGGCCATGCCACACATTAGAAGACTCAATCAAGTAAGCAGCAGTAGAAGCATTCTTATTCATGTTTTTTTTATAGCCATTACATTGAGTTTAAACATACCATTATGGGCATAGCCCTTTCCAACAAACACACCACGTTTAGTTAAAACAAACTTATCACTTTCTATAACCATATGAAAACCAAACTTGTTAAGCAACCATCCTGACACAAGGCTCTTGCGCAACTCGGGAACATAAAGCACGTTGCTAAGAGTGAGCTCCTTCCCCGAAGTCCACTTCAAGATCACATCACCTTCACCTTTGATATCCGCTGTAGCTGCATTTCCCATGTACAGCTTCTCTTCTCCCACAACCTCCTTAAACGTATTAAAGAGGGTCTTGTCGGGGCAAACATGTCGGGTAGCCCCGATGTCAATCCACCACCCTTTTGGGGGGTTAGACACAAGGTTGACCTCTTCCATCATAGCGGACAGATCCGAGATCATAGCCACAAGAGACCCTCCATCATCAATCATATGAGCCCTCTCTTGTTTAGGTTGCTTACATTGGTCAGCACGGTGACCCAATTCACCACAATTGTAACATTTCCCTTTAAAAGAAGCTACCTTCTTTTTCACACCACCCTTCCTTGGTCCAAGTTCTACAAACTTGCCTTTGCCCTTGCCAATAGGCTTGTTGTTTTTGTTCCCTTTATACCCCATTGAAGATTGACCATGTTCCATAAGATTGGCTTTTGCAGAACCTTCCACTTGGGTTCCCTTTAGAGCCACTTGGGTTCCCTTTAGAGCCAACCTATTGTCTTCCTCAATACGAAGACGAACCACAAGGTCCTCAACAGATATTTCCTTTCGCTTATGCTTAAGGTAATTCTTGAAATCAACCCAACTTGGGGGTAATTTCTCAATCATGACAGCCACTTGAAATGTCTCACTAAGAGTTATTCCCTCGGAGAGAATATCTCCAAGTATTATTTGTAATTCTTGAACTTGGTTAATTACAGTTTTAGTCTCAACCATTTTATAGTCCAAAAATCGAGCCACTACAAACTTCTTAGTCCGGGCATCTTCAGTTTTATACTTGCGTTCCAATGAATCCCATAAGTCTTTGGTTATTGTTGTCTTGCAGTATACATTGTACAATGCATCTTGAAGGCCATTCAACACATAGTTGCGGCACAAGTACTCATAGTGCTTCCATGCATCTACTGCACTAACAGCTTGAGCATCAGCACCCTCAGCAAGTAGAGGGGGAGACTCAGCCAAAAACCTCGCAAGGTTTTGGGTGGTCAAGTAAAAGAGCAATTTTTGCTGCCACCTTTTGAAGTTCAAACCAAAAAACTTTTCTGGTTTTTCATCATTATTGGCAACAGTCTGGGCTGCTTGGGTACCAACCAATGGTCCCATGGAAGTAGACCTCATAATAGTGGATGAGGCTACTGCAATTGTGGAGGCCATTTCTGAAACAAGAAACATAGATAATTAGATGACAGAATAATTGGTTTACCGAAAACCAGTAACAGTTTTAGAACAATTTTGGTTTACAGAAAACCAAAAAACAACCTTTATAGAAAAGTTTGCAAACATAGATAGTAATCCAAAAAAAAAAATAGTGAACGGAAGATGTTTTAAAAATCTGTTTTAAGCTTGTAGGACAACCATTCACATAAATAAAAATAGAACATAATTTTTATTACTGATTACAATACAATGATAAAAATACAATGATAGATGAATAATAGATTACAGAAACAAACAAAAACAAGGAAAAAACGAAACAGAATGAAACCAAAAAACCGGGTAAAGGCTGAGGATTTCTGTTAAACAGAGGTCCATTAAAACATATTTCGGGCCACCCAGGTGAACCCGTCTGTCTCCCAGGGTACAACAGCCGAAGCATGAAGTACTGCCAGGATTAGCCTAGCACCCGACACTATACCTGAAATAATTAGTCTGGGTCCGGTGCCGGTGCCGGTGCTGGTGCTGGTCTGGGTCCGGTGCCAGTCCCGTGCCCGGGCGCGGACGCGTCGGGTGCTTCGCACCCTTGCTACTGCCACTGTGTGTGTCTTGGTATACAAGAATACTCTTGTGTGAACCTTCACACTTATAAGCCGAGCAATAGTTTCTCATTCCTCCTATGTGAGACAAGCTCAATTCCCAAGACATGTTCGATTTCCAATGTCTCAACATTCAATATACACAACTTTGAGCATCGATATCGCATTCATCTTAGCTCTATTTTGAACACAATTCGGTTCGTTGTGATCATCTCACGTAATAGAATAAGAACGTAAGAAATAATAATTATATTTGTAACAAATATAAATAATTATTCAAGTCCAAAATATGTGAAAAACATATTTTCTCAAAAAATTTCCAACAATAATTAATTATTTAAGTAGTTATTATTTAATGATTTAGTATTAAATATAGCCAGTGATATGATAGTGAAACCATTACATAGTTTAGTGATTCTAATAGTGATTGTCTCTATACTAATGTGACAGTAACATGACGGGACATGATTACACTTTTATATGAAACCATTACACATAACCTTATGATTAAGTAGGTTTAAAAGCGTGAGCCAGTTGTAAAAAGAACGTATACTTGAGAATTAGGGGCTGTTTGGCAAATGCTGAACCATTAAGAAGTCTGAATGGTTCAGCATGATTTTTGAGCTGAACAACTAATAGGCTGGATGAACCATTAAGTGGTGGGCTTTTAACGAAACAAAACCCCTTACCTCTAAATCGGCCAGAGGTAGTCTCTTAATCCCTCTTCTAATGAAAGATTAAATGGTTTTGCCACTTGACATCATCACATTCCATCTCACAAGTCCCCCCCCTAAAAAAAAACCACATTTATATCCTTCATTTAATATTTTCATATTTAGTTTTTTTTAAAATAATTACATAAATAAACATTTTATCAAATCAATTCATCGTTATTACCACCGACTCACATTTTTTTAAAATTATCATTAAAAGTGAATACTAAAAAAAAACAAGAATTAAAAAATCGCGCTTTTAAACCTTTAGTTAGCTTGGGGCCACCAATTACGTTGATCCGCCCCTGATCGTAATGTGGTATGAAGCGACCGTTTTTTAGACGTACGGGTCATATGGTACAGTATGACCCATCTTGGTTTTAAAAATCGCGCTTACTCGTGCTTAACTTGCAACTCGACTTAGGGCGATGTCTCTAGTGAGTCATGTAACCCAACTCAAGCAACGTACAAAACTCGCAAAAAAATTGCATTTTTTTGAAAAAAACTCGTACTGAGTGGCTCGATTCTTGTACAGAGGCTGTTTTTGTGCTTCAAAGTGTTATACATTTAACTAAAAAGGTTGTACATGTAAGTAATTTATACATTAAATCATATATAAACTTTATTTATGGCTATATTTTGGGTAGGGGATGCTAAAAACCAATGGGATATATAAAAAAATTTATATAAGCATCTTGCGCTTCGCGTACGAAAATCGGTTCGCTTTTACGCTTCAGATTTAGATCTTGTCGCTTTGGTGCGTTTCTCGCTTTTTAAAACCAAATGACCCATATAAGACGCAATGATTATATGTACATATAACACGTGAGGGCGTAAAAATAACAACCCCATAAATAAATCATTGGATTAGTTTGGTTGAATTAATTATAGGAAATGAAGTGAAACATTAAAAATACTTAAAAGTGACCGATCTGCCCTTTCAAAAAGACACCGTCGTCCCTTCCATCCCAACCCTAAACCCTTTGCCAGTCGTCGTCCCCCTCTCCCTGTTCATCAGATTCTGCCACCACCACCACCACCACTTCCTCCCCAACCCACTGAAGACTACCAATTTCATCATCTTTGTTGCTTAGATTTCATTTGATTCGCCTGGGTAATCAGGTTTGGTACAGAAAAGCTAGTAGATAGCAATTCATAAATTGATGCCATTGTTGTAATCAAAATTCATTTTTGTTTCTGTTGCTCAAATGTCTTTCTAACAGTTAGAGGATATGGATGATCAAGTTGAAACCATCGAGGCACGGCTACAATCTTTCCTTGGTCAACTCCAGACAGAATTAGGTGTTCTTGATAGAATCATCCACAAAAACAAGAACCAGCATCGCAGAAGCTCATATTTCAAATACTTGTTGAAGGTGTTGCTTATTACTCCTTAACCATGATATAGTTGTATTTATGATTATTATTTATGTTTTATGTGACCAGGGTTGTTTTAATGTAGGTTAGGAGAGACTGTAAGCTTCTTCAATCAACTAACTTGTTGGAAATTGTTAATTCCTGTTTTCATGTCATCAAGGTCCATAAACCTAGGCAAAAGGTGCATCTGTTAGAAAGGTATTACCACTTAAGTTAGTTACTCACCAGTCCCCTTTTGTAATGTTATACTTATATATACCAGAATGGTGCAGTTTGTTGACTTGAGGCTGACTTTTTTATATTTCATAGTTTGAAGAGAAGAAAATGTGATGGTGGAAAGCATAATTTTCTGGCGCGACTTCAGGGCGTTGCACGTCTACTTTCACAGGTGATTCTTACAGTTTCAGTAAGCCTGGCAAAACGGGTGGGTTGGGTAACGGGTCAGAATGGGTTATGACCAAAATGAGGTTGGGTCAAAATGGGTCGTTTTAAAAAAAGTATCAATTTGCTTCGGATCAGAATGGGTTGTAACCAAAAAGTGACTCGGGTTGAAATAAGATGTCTTAGAAAAGAAAAGTACCAAAATCTGGTACCCGTTTGAACCAATTCTAAATTTACATAGTTTTTAGGCGACCCATCTTGACCCAAATTGTTTTAAGGTGTTACCCATTTCAACTTGTTTTGTGTTATGGTGTTACCCAATTCAATCCAAAATACAAAATTTTTTTTTACCCAAACCAACCCATTTCCCCTACTTTGGGTCAAGATTGCCGGGTTTCAGGCATCCCGAGTTTTTTATTTACCATAATATAGCTCCGTTTCGTATTTTTTTTTCAGATGGTGGAGCCAATGCTGAAGGCAGCTATGTATCCTACACACTACATACACATTTATTTGTTGTGGTTTTTATTTCTTTCATATTATTCACAAGCTTTTATCATCTTTAATGTTTCAAGTGGGAACTGCATAATTTGTTCCCATTTTTTTGTTTTAGTTTGGATTTTGTTTTTAGTTTTTTACATTTTCTCGTACATCTCCTTGACTTTGCACAGTGAGATATCTACTTTGCTTGCTCGATCTTTTTTTATGGGATTTTCTGTGACTGTGCTGGCTCTGCTTGCACGCCTTCGAGTTTTGACTCAGCAAGTAAGCACTACTTCAGTATCATGTTGGTAATTTTGTAAGTTTTAGGACTAATTTCATATTTTTGAACAGATACTACTCGATGTTGTTTCGGCATTCAACATGGCTTCCTCCTTATCTCGAAAGCAGCAGTCCGTCAAACTTAACCAAGCAGGAATTGAGGCATTTCACTCTTCTATTAATATGCTAAATTATGACCAACAAATGTTGTTAATTATTATCAATAGATCTTTGTAACTATTTTTTTGATTGAATGGCTTTCAGGTCTATAGAGAATACTACCCAACAAATGAGCCAATTGTCTTTTTGGAATGTGTATGGGAGACTGACAAATTCGTTCTACTCGAGAAAAAGAATGAACCCGAGAACACAAATCCCGATAAAATAAACGAGGATGTCATTTGCCAAGATTTATCTACAGTAAAGTATGAAAGTGTTGAAAGTATCCTTGGTGGTAAGAATCTCTGTTCTTTTCAATTATTGCAATTGTGAGTAGGGGTTTGTAGAAAAATCGAATAACTGAACTGATTGTGAAACCAATGGTTTGGTTATGGTTTTTTTATATAACCGATTTTTATGGTTTAGTTATGGTTATGTGTATAAATAACCAAGTTAATGGACATTAAAACCAACCTTTATATTTTATAAATAATACGCATATGTCGAAAAAGTTTCGTTGTAGTTTTTTTATAAAATAACATATTAGTTGTCACTTATTTTCTTACATTTATTGTTAGTATTTTATTTGATCCAAGATATAAGTGGATTTATTGATTGAAATTAGCTTGAATTTTTGCACATCCAAAGTTGGCGGTTAACATTTTCCAGTATCCAAATTAAACTAAAAGCCGAAACATTGGTTAAAGGTTCGGTTTTAGCCCATAACCAAACCAAACTGACCGGCTTCATGCTCACTCTTAATTGAGCGATCTAAAACTGTTCACAAACCCGACATTATTATTCTTTTTCTTGTTTTAGAAAATAAACAGGTGGATGTAATTGTGGACAAAACTAGTGAAGATCATGCTACCATGAGGACCGATGATCTGTCTTCAATGGAGAGTCTTACTAATGGCTGCAAACAAGTGGAAGAACACGATGATGTGAAAGATCAATCGGGTGTTCTAGAAAATTCCATAAAGACCTCAGAACAGGAACAGATTACATGTTCAAGTTTGCAGGCTAATCAAGATTTACCCAAACTTGAACCCAAGAAAGTGGCATTTATATCAGTGAAGAAGCCAGAAGCTTCAAAAGCTAATGACACAGGGCTTCTTAGCAAGTTAAGTGATGATAAGGTTAATGGTGTGAAAGAAGATCCATTTTTCAGTTTGCTCACTGGGGGGATCTAGAAGGATAATATTTTTTATTTTTTACAATTGAGCCATTGAGGTAGTTGTTCCGGTGGTTTTTTGTTTTATATATAAAAATACTAGCTTAGAACGGGGTGAAAAATATCAATACATCAAAATTTTAAATCTTTATGTAGAGTAAAGTACACGGATGGTCCCTGTGGTTTACGAAAATTTTGGATTTGGTCCCTAGTTTTCCAAAAGTACACGGCTGGTCCATGGGGTTTGCACTTTGTAACGCATTTAGTCCCAAAACTTTGCCAAAAGTACATGTATGGTCCCTGTGGTTTGCACTTTGTAACGCATTTAGTCTCTAACTTGGACCTTATAAAACTTTTAGATTTGTTGGCTAAGGACTAAATGCATTACAAAGTGCAACCCACAGGGACCATCCATGTACTTTTGATAAGCTAAGAACCAAATCCAAAATTTTGGTAAACCACATGGACCATTCGTGTACTTTACTCCTTTATGTATTTTACATGTGTAAAAATGTATTACATATACTAATGATAGAAAACAAAATTCAAAAACTATAAAAATTAATATATATATATATTATAATGGAGTTTCGAAAATACGTTAATTAATATTTAATGTGATTTGAATTTCATTTACTATTTTATTGAAAATAAAAGTTACATAATTAGATTTAAAGTTTCTTACAATAAGAGATAATTTAAAATAAATGTGTTTTATTAGTATAATTAATATTTTCTTTAAAAATATATATTATTATTAAAAGATAGAGGTGTATTTAATAAGAGAGAGAGACGGGAAAAACTAATGAGAATGAATATGAAACGACACGTGACATATAAAAACCTTTATTTATTATATAGTATAGATTTGAGGTGACTAAAGTTTTGTATTGGTCACTTAGATTATACTTCTAAAAAATTTCTTCAATGTTTGACTCCGAAGGCCCACAAACATCTTTATCTATGGGGTAATTTCATTTATATCTCTATAAACTTGAAAAATATCATATATACCCAACAAAAATTAAAAATATCATATATACCTTTACAAACATCTACTAATATCATATATACCTATTTCATTAAAAACCATTTAAAAATGACCATTTTACCTTTATTTATCTAAACTTTAATATTTCATATTTACCAATTTTTAACATTGAAATTTCATATTTACACATTTTTAACTTTAGAATTTTATATTTAACCATAAAAAATAGTTTTCTCAACATATTATTTTGAATTTTTCTCATTTTTTTAAAATAATTTTACCAATTTTCGTTTATAGGGTTAGCGTTTTGTAACTTTCTCGTAATCATTTCTTCTGAATCGATGCCTTCTGAATGGGTTTGGAGAATCGCGATAGTCGTCATCAATAATAGGAGAACGAGTGATCTTTTACGTATTGGATGAAACTAAAAAATTAGGTTATAAAAAATCATATAATGGATAAGGGTAGAATGGTCATATAGTAACAAATTATTTAAATTAGTTATATATGATATTTTTTATTTTGGTTGGGAATATATGATATTTACCATGTTTGTAGAGGTATATATAATATTATCCCTTATCTAAACTCTAAATTGATGGGTTTATGTTTTGATCACAAAACAGTTTTAAACATGATGGCATTTAATCATTTAATGACCATTTTGGGCAAAAATAAAATCAATTAGACCAAGTGTAATGGGGGGCAAGATTGGGGGGGGGGGGGGGGGGGGGGGGGGGGGCGAGAGTGGCTCGACTATACAAAAAATAAGCTGGCGCTTAGGTCCCCCATTTTTTAGGATTTAACTTCGTTTAAACTTTAGGTTTTAGCAAGGAGAACAAAAAATCAGTATGCTTGAAAAAGTTTTCTTTTTACTAAAATTCTCTCTAACTTTAATACGTTTGATTGTGTGACTTTAAGAAATTATATAAAAAAATATGCATCGTCATATTTCTATGTGTTAAGATTCTAAGAAAAAAATGTATTTTTTTTATAGAAAGGGACCCAATTTTTAATTCGCTTTGGGCCTAAAAAAGGTTGAGCCGACCCTGGGGAGCGTGATCCACAGTAGCCCGTGATCGGGTGTGGAGCACCACACCATCATCTAGGGCGTTATTGAGGCCTTGAATGGGGGGTGGGGGAAGATTCAAATACATTATCATCCATAGAACCTTTATGGAATACGATAGTTATTTTTCATTTTAAAAAAAATCAGGATATATTAAGGAAAGTTTAATACATAACCATAACCAATTGTAAGTATAATATGGTCTTGGATACTGATTATCACGTCAAAATTAGTCATTTTATTACCGACAATTATACAATTTGTAATTATATTATATGGAGAGTGATAGTATTGAATATTATTATGGAAGTGTATTATTAAATGATAAACTGAACAGCTCCCTAGTCAACGAAAGTGACAGGAAAGAAAGATGGAACACAAACACATTAATTATTTTGAAATTTGGTTTTTGGTTGATTTCCAACGTATATACAACATTCATGCCGGATCTGGTCTAGTCTTCCCTTCCACACACACACACTATCTTCTTCAGTTGATCATCCCAAAAACCTGCAAACTTAATCCTCTGCAGCTCCTCTCCTTATGGGTAAGCCTTCTTATCTTGTTAAAACTTGTTTTGTTTTGTTTTATGATTTGTTTATAAGTTGGTGACTTAGGATTCTGATTTAGTAATTTGATTCTGTCTGGGTTGGATTCTGTGGATGATTAGTTGTTCAAATCTATATCTGATTAGTAGTGTTTAAAAACCCGAAGCAAATCGGTCGATTTGGCCTGTTTGAGATCTAAACAGTTAGGTTTTCATGGTGTGACGGTTTAACACGGTCAGGTTTGAAAACTGAAACCTGTCGCGCAAAACAAACTGTTTAACTTTTATTATTTATATATTTCTGTTCTTTTTTGTTACACGTAGTTATGTACATGTGTTATAATCATGAACCTGCTTTATCATTTTTAAATTTTTAATACAAACTAAAGGTTTGTAAAAGAAAATAAATTCAACCTGCTAAACTGTTAAAACCGAACCATTAAACTGGTAAAACCTTTGTCGGTAATTAGCGGTTCAGCACAAAGTTTTCGTCAAAACCGGCTGAACCGGAACGTGAACACCTCTACATCTTGTTGAGGTTTAAATCACCATCAAGTGAATTGCTACCTGCTTGCTTATTGTTTAAGTTTGATTATTGACCTTTTTAACATTTTCTCCAAACAACTTTCAGGGATTTGATATTGATCAATCATGGTTGAGGGTCAGACACTGGAAGCTATCAAGGGTGGTGGTGGGTCCATAAAGGTTGGAACCACTGGCACAATCAATGCTTTAATGTCAAGGGAACTACAATCTGTTAAAGTTGGATCTCCAAGTGCAGTCCCATTGCCTAATGAAGCTGCAACGGGTACAACTCCGAAAGCAAGAGTACAAGCAGATGAAGCAAGCACGAGCAGCAGCAGCAACAGTAACACAAGGAATGGGAAACACGCTATCGTTGACCAAAAAACCAAACACCATCCTGCTAGGCAAGATAGCAGGAATCCGTTTCTTCGATCTGATAGTGTATCTGTGGATGGGAATGGGAATGGAACTAATAATAGAAGAAAAAGTGAGAAAAAGGGGTCTTGTATGGTTGAAATAGTTGATGTAAAATGTGGAGTTCCTGATAAAATGTGGGCGAATCCGATAACTAATCGGTTGAAGAAACTCACTTTCTCGAAGCTTTCTGAACCCAATGGTGTTAAGTAAGCTAGAGGCGGGCCCTGGCCAGTCAAATTTTCTATTAATAAAGATATCCAGTGTCGTTACTTTCTTGTTGTTTGACTTTCTCGAAGCTTTCTGAAGCCAATGGCGTTGAGTAAACCAGAGATGGGTCTCATCTGTGGTCAATTGACCCTCTGGTCAGTCAAATTATCTATTAATATGGGTATCTGGTGTCGTTACTTTCTTGTAGTTTGAGGATCCTCCCTGCTTGCAGAAATGAATGGATCAGAAAATTCTCTATTTCCGGGCCGGGCGTCTTGTAGTTTGACTGTCTTAACACGATATGTTGAGTGAATGTATGAGAATGATGAGGGGATTAAGGGTTTTTGTTGACTCCTTGAATTTTCTTTATTTATCCATAAACTTTGAAATTTCTTGTGGGGAAGGAAATCATTTCAAGGATATGAAAACATGTCATGTGCACATGTGAACATGAAGCCAAATAGCCACTACATGTTTTGTCCATTATGAGTTAAATGACAGTTGACAATTGGTAAAAGTGATGGTTATCCCATTTGTCCTTTTGGGTGGTGTTGTGGGGAGTTATATTATTGCCCCTTTTAATCTTTGACCAAAAGTTGACCACTTTAAAACCTGTTATCATAATTAGAAATTTAGAATTTATACTCCCTTCCTTTATGGCCCAAATGAAAAATTTCCATTAATTGATTCGAAATTTAGTCAATACAGTTTATCAGTCAAATAGGAACAGATTAAAGATAGCTAATTGCTATGGGCGGGTCGGACAGGTAGGATAACAAATCAAAAGCGATTTGGGTCTAAATGGGTCATTTTAGTTTAAGGCTGAAACGGCCAGGCTGGGTATACCAACAAACATTTTGTCAAAAAAATAAAAAAAGATTATAAATAGTTAATTATGATTAACAATAATAATCTATAGTAACCGTCGAATAAAAAGGATTTAGGAGGTTGTATGTAGCATTTAATATAAATAGTCATGTTAACGGATAAACACACTGTAAATTACTGTTATAGACAAGCAAATACAATGGCTAAATGTCTTGCTAATGAGGCTGAAAATAAAAATAAAAAATAAAAAATAAAAACTTCAAATTATGATGCCTTAATAATCGTAGTATTTACTGAAAGCAGCATGATTATGGGAAGCAAGTCCTTTTAAGGTTTGCATAATTTAAAAAGGGAAAAAAGCTTTATCACCATTCACCAGTGTACCATTGTAAAGATCAATAACTGTAGTATTATATATTTTGCTCCAGAAACAAGGGTGAAATCGTAATTATCAATATCTATCACATCAGAAATTTCCTTAGGAATGAAGGGCAGTGTGGGAAATCTGAGGTAACACTTTTCTTTCTGAACCCTACCCCTTATACATACCTGTGATAACCCATCAGCCCCTCCATGAACACAAAAGTATTCTCCTGGTGTTGCCATATCAAATGTATATACTCCCTGCAAAAAGAATCCAGCAGGCTCATAAAAACATAAAATTGGTCGCAGTAGGTCAAACGGATAAAATAAAAGGTTTGGCTAAAAAAGGAAACGCGTGAAAGCCGTCGAAAGTGTAGTTTTAATACATAAAACTTCATATATCATTTTATTCGAAATTTTAGACTAATACGGAAATAATATGATTTTTGTAGGTTATATTTGACATTAAGTGTTAATAACTTTAGGATGAAAAGTACCCATTCGGGGAATGGGGTACCAAAAAATTACCTATTTTAACCTGTTTCCCAACTTCTGGTACCAAAGAATTACCCGTTTTGATATGGTGTCCAACCCGCCCATTCTGTAATTTCTTGTAAAAGGAGACAAAAAGAGAGTTGATATTGATTTTGTTACATTTCAATCTCCAACACTTAATGATCTTATTATGAAATTTATGTGTATATGCTTTTATGCCCAATTTTAAATGTTCTAATTCTACTATGAAAATATTAACCTTTCATTTTCATCCAAACAATCCAAGAATGATCCTGTTGAAGTACAGGTATCGGTGATTTTCCGGTGATGGTAAGCCATTATCTCCGATGAGGTGGAGAAAGGTGGTATTGTTCAGCTGTCCACCGCCGTTGACAGGGACCGTCCAACTTCTCGACGGTCTGTTGAGATCGCAAGATTTGGACGACGAGGTATGACCATTGATGCATAATGTACAAGTTTTTATACTCACTTTAATTAGCTATAACATGACATTTTAAAAAAAAATATGGATAATTACACAATAATAACCAATTAAACTCGGTCAAAGTTTTTTGCCTCTTTAAAACTAGTTAAGAGCCCGTTTTGTTCCTAGAATCAAGTGAAATTGGAATTTGAATTTGAAAATGTGATTTTTTTTTTTAAATTAAGTGAGAGTAATAAAACATATATAAATATTGAGTATATATATTTTTTTTCAATTTAATTTAAATTGAACACTTATAAAACTTGATTTTTATTTAAAGAATATTTTTGTTTCAATATTATCACATATTTCAAGTTAATTTAAAAAAATTAATCACTAAATAATAACCAAGATTCATATATGTTTTATTTGCCTCACTTAATTAAAAAAAAAAATATTTATAAAAAAATTATATAAGATTGGAACGCCTAATAAAATTAAGTGATTTTAAAGGAATAAAAAAACTTTAAGTGAGTTTAGTGAAACACTCGAAAATTTTAGTTACTACTGGGGCATGAGTGAAGTTTTCTAAAAAAAATGACGTACTCGTTGCTTAACTTCAGGTTTCGGAGAGGGGCCAGATTGCTTCATGATCTGATGTACGCATCCTTACCCTACATTTTGTGTAGGAGGTTGTTTTCACGACTTGAACTCGTGACCTTACTCCTTACCGGTTGCTCAACGGCCCATCCTCAAAATGAGGGTAAACTATATTTTCCTAAAAATATATGTAAACTATAAAATGAGAGTAAAATATAAATAAAATGTGTTTATCCACGATATTAAAAATGCAAGTTCAAGCCACAATAAATAACGATTTAAGTGACAAAAGTTATTTCAAAGTGTCTAGAATGTATGTTTCAATATTAATGACCATTTTGCAGATGCAACCGAAATTAAACCGATGCAAAGTGGTTGTAAAGATGAAGCAAACGAGTTATGATGTAACAACCTAACTAACACGTGGCTTTTTCTTCACCTACTAATTATTAGGTATTCAGTAGTGCTTTTTCATCATCATAGATTATAACCCTTAATAAAAGAGAAATACAACCATCAAATAACTGAAATCCAACATTTATTTTATTTATTTTCAAGTAAGGAAATACAACCATCAAATAACCTCAAATAATCGAATCGAATTGGATATTGTTTTCTTAATATTTTACAACCAACAAAGAGACTATGTAAAAGAAAATTGTTTTTGTTAAAGTCGGTGTAAAATATGTATTAAGTATGTTGAAATCTTTTATTTTCGTTAAACCTGAACCAACTAAGATAAGTGCAAATATAAAGATCAGTGATCAATCGGTTAACTCATAATCAAACTATTTCATATGTTTAACTAATAATTGAAATTAACGAACTGGCCGGTTAGACTTTTCCAATAACCAAACTTTCGATTACGAGATAAAACCAAACCATACACATCCCTAAGTGGCTAAGTTCTATACAAAAGTGCTTACTGTCAAAACGTTCATAAACATAGTTTAACAAGTACTTTGTGATTTTCAATGCGAAAAAAACTTGTAAAAGTTCATTTCTATAAAACACACGCAAATGTAAGTTCATGAGACGGTCGTTTCAGGTTCATGAATATCCTACAACTATATATGCGGGTTCAAAAGGGTGTTGCGGGTTCACATAGCGTATTTATCTACGATTGATACAAGATACTCGTCACCACTGCTAACCCGCTACAATATATGGGGTTTACCCAACAATCATGCGATTCCTATGTAAATATTAATCATTTAATGAAGAACATCGAGCAAAGCTTTTAGATATCTTTTTTAATATTTTTTTGTTGATTTTGTTTTGTTATATTTAATGCTGGTCACATGAATACAACTATAGCAAATAAATGAAAGTTTCAAGTCAATAATACTATATATGCTATATACAAAATAAGAAGTAATAATAAGAAAAATTTAAATAAAAATATACTAAAAAGTAATTTTGAAATAACAAAAACAATTATTATGCTGTGACAAAAGAACAAATATTTTAACTTGGGTGATAAAATTTGTTTATGTTTGTTTTATTTAATCTGCTAACGGTAATTTAGCAAGTAAACTGAAAGAATTTTTTATACATACAAATGTTAACAACCATTATAGTTTCCTTAGTAGCGTTCAACGAGCGAATCAATACATGCTTGGGGTAAAGCTATTAGTTATACGAGTCATCCCATACGAGTTAAAAGTTAAACTTATATTCAACCAGCGGCGAATATTGAAGAAAAATACAGAGGGGGTCGCGACGAAATCCTATAATTTTTTTCCAGCTGGAACTTAATACCTAAAAAATTTCCTAATCTACATCTTAAAGATTCATTTTACATATATTTTTATATGACACGTACTCACGTCTATGTATGTATGTATATAACTATATATACACGTTATTATTTGTCTAATTTTTATATTTAGCAATAATTAAAATGTCTCGAGTCTTTTGAGTTCAATTTCCAATCCTAAGATCTTCATCCAAATTTCAATCCTCCACACCAACAACCACCCTCTAAAATCTTGAATCTCATTCATCGTCGAACTGAAGCTCTCATCACAACAATGGCGACCAAATCTTTGAAATCCAAGAAACCCCCATCACCACCAAAACAACCATCGTCAACTTCAAGATCTTCCTCTCTTTCTTCCCATCTCGCCATGATCGAACTCAAACACAGAATCTTGACTTCACTCTCCAAGCTATCCGACCGAGACACCCACCAGATCGCCGTTGAAGACCTCGAAAAAATCATCCAAACCCTAACCCCAGACGGCATCCCAATGCTCCTCAACTCCCTCTACGACGCCACCGGCGACGCCAACAAACCGGCCGTCAAGAAAGAAGCCATCCGATTTTTCTTCTTCCTCTGCGCCACCCACACCGATTCAGCCGCCACCCATCTGACTAAAATCATAGGCCACATTGTGAAAAGGCTTAAAGATTCCGATTCGGGTGTGAAGGACGCGTGTCGAGAGGCAATTGGTGAGCTTTCTTCGTTGTATTTGAAAGGGGATGGAGGTGAGAATATTGGGTCGGTGGTTTCTTTGTTTGTGAAGCCGTTGTTTGAAGCTTTGAATGATCAGAATAAAGGGGTGCAAGCTGGGTCTGCAATGTGTATGGCTAAGATGGTTGAAATGGCTTCCGACCCGCCGATTTCGGCTTTTCAGAAGCTGTGTGGTAGGACCTGCAAGTATCTTAATAACCCTAATTTCTTGGCTAAGGCTGCACTTTTGCAAGTGATTTCTAGTCTTTCTCAGGTTTGCTCAATTTGACTGTTAGCATTTTATTTGTGGAAATTTTAATAAATATTATTCTAGTTGTAAGGAGATACTTGAAATCATAACATTTGATGCCTTTAGATCATACCATGTGTACTTTACTGAGGAAAATCATAACTCTAGCCATGTTAAATTCAATATTCCATCCACTGGTCTTTTCAAGATTAGAAAAGGGTTTTAAGGGTGATTGCCTAATTTTCTGATTATTGAGTTTTTTGGTAATCGTGAGATGTTACCAATACGCTGCTAACCAATGGGATTAGGTTAAACGTAGCTTGAGCTGGGCGGGTGGTCAAGTCCAGAATCACAATCAATAATCACACGTTTGAGTAAACTCACTTTTATTATGTTAAGGAAACTTAACTCAAAACCTCAATACAATAACTCTCATACCCAATACCCTAACTCGATATGGATATATATATACTCAACATGACTTGATCATTAAGCAACTAACAAGACTTGTTTGACAAGGAATCTAACTCAATTATTTAAAATTGATCCTAATCCTTTAGCCCCTAAATCCAGCCTTCACTCGCATGGATTAACTCGGGCCGGCCCACAGGGCCAACTTCGGTAATTAGCCTTCAGGTGGCCTTCAAGAGGGTTAAAAGCAGAGAACGCAGCTTGCCAGATTATCTGATTATTGGGATTTCATGTCTTAATTACTGGATTTTAGTGTTTGAATAAACAGATTTGCTTATGTTTATATGATTATAGGAGTCCAATAATCAATTTTGAGTTATCAGTTTCATTTCAGGCTACCCGTAGCAATAAAACTGATAATCTAAGAGAAAAATAAATTATCCCTCTTAACCTAAAGTTTGAGGGGATTTCTACTTCCCTTAACAAAGTGCGACTCCTTTGTTCACCTATGTTTTCAAGGCGCATAGACCTTGCATAGAGCCTAGGCGCAAGGCGCTTAAAAGCGAGGGCTTTTTTAAGTGATGCTCATAGTATAAAAATATCATTTTTAGGGGTTTTAGTCATGTTTTAGGCTTGTTTAGGCTGTTTTAGGTTGATTCTAGGCTTGTTTAGGGCTAGTGTAGGCTGTTTAGACCTGTTCACACGATTATTTGATTATGATTGTGCTGAAGAGTCTGGGGTGCTAATGGCATGGTGTGCAAATAAGACTTAATATTAACTTTGTCACAGGTTGGTGCTATTTCTCCACAAGGCTTGGAGCCACTGCTTCAAAGTATTCACGATTGTTTGACCAATTCTGATTGGGCAGCTCGAAAGGCAGCTGCTGATGCATTAAATGCCTTGGCATTGCATTCAACCAACTTGATCACAGGAAAAACGGGTCCCACAATAACCGCCCTTGAGGAGTGTCGCTTTGATAAGGTTAGATTTGAAATGCTACACTTGAGAACTAAAATTAGTAACATCAAACCTCCGTTTAGCTCTACAAAACAAAAATAAAAAGTTTTTTTGGTTGCATTTCTACAGATAAAACCTGCAAGAGACAGTGTGGTAGAGGCTTTGCAACAATGGCAGCGTCTTGCAGGAGGCTCTGAAGATCAAAAAACACTGGGTCATGGTGAGCACACAAATTATTTTCCTCTTTGTTGATTGCTCACCCATCTACTTATGAGTGGGTTGATTGGGGTTATATTTTATCTCTAATGGGTCAAGTGGATGAAACACAAAAGCAAAGAAAAGAAACGGGCCAGATGGGTTGAAAGTTGAAAGTTGTCGGTGTATATTTAATTCAACAACCTCTTAAATAGCTTTATTGAGAAAGTTAAAATTCAACAACCTCCTAAACCCAAGTATCATTTATGCCGATTCTACTATTCTAGCAACTTTAATTTGCTCATAAATTATAAAATGACAAAATGCCCCTAAATCTACTCAAATATGTTTTTGACAATCCATCTAGACTCTAGAGTTCATTATTTTGAGTATATTTAGGGGTGTTTTGGTCATTTACAACTCTAATGCGACAAAAGCTGTAATTTTAGGGGCTTTTTTGTTATTTACAGTCATCGGGCAAGTTTTTTTTTTGTCACTATCATACAAGAAACAAAATTGATACTTGGGGGCGGCCTTAGTAAAAAACTTTGAATAATTTGGTGGCCTACGTATACATTATCCTGTAAAAATATATTATAAAGTATGGACATAAAGTGTTTTGGGTCAACCATACCCAATCGTTTTAACCTGTACATAAAGAAGTAAGAACATGTTTTGACCCGTTACCCAACCCCCATTTAGCTACCCTTGTGTATAATGTCCTCATGCATGTCGATTCTTCAGATGGTGAAGATTCTGAACCAGCTAAATCAGGGGAAAGAAAGCCCGAGGCCCCACCAAAGAATAATGAGCCCGAGGGTAGCAACATACCCGAGAAGGCGGTTGGAATCTTGAAAAAGAAAGCACCTGCTTTATGTGATAAAGAATTAAACCCCGAGTTTTTTCAAAGACTTGAAAAACGGGTTTCTGGTGAAGTTGAAGTGGTTGTCCCTCGAAGATTTGTGAAGTCCTCTAACGAGCAGAATGGAGAAGAGTCCAGTCTGAATGAGACAGATGCAGGGTCACAGTCAAAAGAGAGCTACCAAAAGGTGGACCGAGGAATCGGTGGGCCTTCTAGAAGGCGGGAGTTTGAAGATGTGAATGATTCAAGTCAAAGAGAGGGATTTAGGAGTAATAAAGGAAATTGGTTGGCTATTCAGAGGCAATTACTACAATTGGAGAGACAACAAGCTCATCTCATGAACATGTTGCAGGTATGATGATTCAATTTACTGAAAGATATTTCATGTATTTACAAGTTAAAGGTGGCAATTTGGAACCATTTACTTGTGAATGGGCAATCTGGGTTATGTTTAAGCTCTAACGGGTAAAATTAGAGGTGACAACATGGGTGGGTCAGGAACCAGTCAAAATGTTATGGGTTGAAATGGGGTCATTTTTTAGTTTGGTTCGAAATGGACTGGTTTAGGTGGGATTTAACCCCAAACGCTTTCTTGTCCATTTCATTAGTTACTTAAAAATAGTTGATGTGTTTATTATGATTATAAAAGAAAGATTATTACTATATTAATATAAACATTATATTAAACGATCAAGGAGGTCGTATGCATTAAAATAGACTTTGGGTGACTTTCAACCACTTCGGCTCATTCGATGTTCCCCCTTTTTGCTAATTTTTTATACGACCCATTTGAGATAAAATACTATCCAAATTGATCCAATTCATAAGTAAATGGGTTGAAATTCTGACCACTCGGTTAAATAAAAATAGCTAAAGAAGAAGCACGTCAAATGGGTCAAACATGCCAAATGGGTCAGAAGTTGCCCAAATTGTATTTTAATATATTAAACCTTTTAAATCTTCTATTGGAAAAAGAAATAGATTTTATTGAAACAATATAATTTTTGTGATCCTATTTGACACATTAAATATGTAATGTTTATAGAAAACTTAAATAGGAGGAAAATGTGTTTCAGGCCAACCCGACTTGTTTTGACAACACATTTGCCACCTAATCTAAATGTTCTTCTGTTAAAAGGTTTTTTGATATTGCAGGATTTCATGGGTGGATCTCATGATGGCATGGTGACACTGGAGAACAGAGTGCGGGGTCTTGAACGTGTTGTTGAAGACATGGCCCGTGATCTGTCATTAGCTAATAATCGAAGAGGTGGTAATTACAAGATAGGATTTGAGGAAACTGGTAGACCATTAGGGAAATACAACGGTTTCTCTGACTACCCTAATGCAAAACTAGGTAGAAATGATGACCCGATGTCTTACATGGGCTCAACTATGAGGGGTAGAGGATCTTCTTGGAGATCAGACGGGCCCGAAAATTGGGACTATCATTCCTATGGTAGAAACCCGCAAATGGGTTTAAGGAGAGGTATGGATGGTAGGTCACCTAAATCAGAAACCGAAATCGAACCCGTTAATAGGAGAGGTTGGGGGGATAAAGGGGTTGGGCCTGGGCCCGGGCCGGCTAGGTTCGGGGAGGGACCATCGGCTAGAAGTGTTTGGCAAGCTTCAAAAGATGAAGCCACATTGGAAGCAATTAGGGTGGCGGCGAGTGAAGACAACGGGCCTGCCCGAACGGCCCGAGTGGCTGTTCCTGAAATGACTGCTGAAGCAATGGGAGATGAGAATGTGCAGGATCGGGACCCGGTTTGGACGGCTTGGAGTAATGCAATGGATGCAGTTCATGTGGGTGATGCTGATACGGCTTTTGCTGAAGTTTTATCTACCGGTGATGATTTATTGCTTGTGAAATTAATGGACCGAACAGGCCCGGTAATCGATCAGCTCTCTAGTGAAGTGGGGACTGAAGTTTTGCATGCTGTTGCACAATTTCTTCCAGACCAAAATGTGTTTGATATCTGCTTGTCTTGGCTTCAACAGGTATGCCTTATTATACTACATACATAAATGCATAATAAGGTACTGGGGCGGAACCAATGTGTGGTCAAGGGGGTCCATAAAGAAGAGAACTTTATGATGACCCGTTAGGTGTAGCCAGTAAAGAAGAGAACTTTATGATGACCCGTGACCAATAAGTTATCGTTCTGCCAAGTACTCTTCGGGGGGGTGTTTGGGTTCGTTTTGAAAGTGATTATGTGACATCAAATCGTTAAGGATCAGATTCTTTGTTTTTGACTTCCATTTCTACTTTTCTTTTGTGTACAGTTGCTGGATATGATTGTAGAGAATGGAACAGATAATGTGGAAATCACAATGGAATTGAAAAGGGAGATCTTGGTGAATCTGAATGAGGCTGCTTCAACCATAGAGCCTCCTGATGACTGGGAAGGTATGTTGCCAGATCAGCTATTGTTACAGCTGGCATCAGCTTGGGATATTGATTTGCAGCAGCTAGAGAAATGATTGCATATTTATATGATTTTTTTCTACTATTATTGGGTTTATAATCTTTGATTGAAGATAGGTATGGGATCTGGTTTTATCAGCTGAGTTCAGATGTAGATGAAATTATGATCCTCTAGTTTCTTTTTTCACTGAAAAGAGTAATGTGAAAAGGTTTTGTATGTGATATTTGATTGAATGACGTGTGCATGTTTTCTGGATCTTGTTTCAAAAATAGATAATTATAGGGGAAATTTCATTTGTAACTGTGACACCTCATCATACGGGATGTATGTGGTTATACGACCCAATGTCTATATGAGCCGTATGAAGTAACCGTAGATTACACCGCCTCGTGGCCCTACGCCCATACGGGCCGTATAAGGATGACTTTCTTATGGGCCGTATAGGATAATAAGGGCCCTATGATTGGTAAACAGAATGTTTAAAGTTAAGCTTTAACATATCTAAGAACGTTATCCAAGACTTCTATGAGGAGGTCTTGGGTTCAAGCCCCACCTGTGGCAAAAAAAAAGGGGGTCCAAGTTGATTTTCTCACCTATGGCGGGTTTCCTCCTGAGTGTGGTGGAGATGATCGGGTGGGCCAGTGGCCCGTCAGTGAACCAAATTGTCGTTAAAAAAACATATCTAAGAACGTTTAAGTGGTAATTTAAGTTCCTAAGATTGATAAGGATAAGTGATTATAAATATAGGTTCATAACTAGCGCTATCAATTTATTACATAGACCTGTTAATACGACAAGGAGTTAACAGGTTTTGTGTTTGAGCTTAACATGTTTTGTGTTTGAGCTTAACAAGTTTTGTGTCTTAAATAGGTTGAAACGTTTAAGACACGATAAAAATCGTGTCTTAATAGGTCATAACATGTTTAGATACGATAACAAAGTTGTTTATATTTTTAAATATTTTTATTTAGTTATTATAATATTATTTACTTTAAACAAAACCCTAGTTCCATACCGTCGTCTATTCTCATCCCGCCTCTCTCTAAAGATACCGTCGTCTTCCTTCTCAGTTCTCTCCAACAAAACCCTAGCTCCCTCATCGTCCCGGCTCCAGTCCTTTTGATCAGCCCCGACGACCCTATCTCCCTCATCCCTCATTGTCTTTTAATCGAAACATTCCCATCAAGAACCCCGGATTAGCACCATGGATACAAGAAATTACTTTCAACCATAATCCATCCTTATTCACAAAACGCCATCTCTATTTTTGCAATAGAGCATGGCTAAAAGCCATCTCCATAATGTTTAAATATTAAGTTTCGTTGTTTCGTTTATTTGAGATTTCCTGTGTAAATGTAACGACAAACTAGTGTAATAAAATTTAAGTTCCTGCTACTAAGTCTATATCAATCGATTATGTTAGGCGTTAGCCCATCCTGAGTGAGGTGTGACATTAACCCTTTAATACAACACTACCTTTTTTCTCTGGATAATTTGTATACAAATATGTAAAAAACTGTAAACATTAATAGAACTTTTATAAAGTCCGGAAGAAATGGGGGAGATTGACGAGAAATGGGAAATAAGGTTAGCATGGTTTCAAGAAGATAACCGACGATGAAAAAACCTATGACCTAATGGTATGATGTTTGCACCCCATAAAATGGTATGAGTTCAAATCCTTACAAGTAACAATGTTATGTGGTATTTAGATGTAATAAATTGCTCTTCGACCACGCGTTGCACATGCTTTTATGGTCTTTGGATTTTTTTTTTTTGGTTTAATAAAAAGATTAATTAAACAAAACATGCGCATCCGGGGAATCGAACCCCGGTCAGTACCGTGGGAGGGTACTATGATACCACTACACTAGATGCGCTTTGATGTTTTTCTTAATGTCCATTATAATTTAAAGGCCATCTAATGCAACATTAGTCGTCAACGCCAATATCTAGTATTAACTTATACATAAATTAATTCTTATACAAATGTATTATCTTATGATTATTATGTGATATTCTTGTAGGTACTAGTGTGAACATTCAATGTGTTAATTATGACATCATAATATTGTTGTTTTTTACATCTATATCTATACTATATAATAAATAAATGTTTTTTCATGACACGTGTCTCCTTCATATTTATTCTTCTTATTTTTTTTCCGTCTCTCTTATTAGTTACACCTCTATCTTTTAATAATAATATAATTGTAAAGAAAATAGTAATTATTATACTAATAAAACATATTTATTTTAAATTGTCTGTTATTATAAAAAAACTTTAAAATCTAATTATGTAACTTTTATTTTCAATCAAATAGTAAATGAAAGTCAAATTACATTCAATAGTAATGAACGTATTTTTAAAACCCAATTATATATTAATTTTTATATATTTTGAATTTTGTTTTCTATCCTTAATATATGTAATATATTTTTACACATGTAAAATATATACATAAAAATTTAAAAATTTTATGTATTGATATTTTTCACATCGTGTGTAATACACGGGGTCTAAGCTAGTTATTTAATAAATACATTAACATATAATAGAACATAGATCATGTCATTTAGGGTGTTTTTTGATAGTTCAAATTAGGGCTGTTCAAAAAGCCCGTGGCTCGTGGCTCGCTCGAAGTTCGCTCGAAAAAAGCTCGGAAAAAGCTCGGCTCGGGAAAAGCTCGGTTTTAAACGAGCCGAGCCGAGCTGGCTCGAATTCTAAACGAGCCGAGCTCGAGCTAGGGTTGGCTCGGCTCGGGCTCGGCTCGTGGCTCGGCTCGTGGGCTCGGCTCGTCTAAATAACTAATATATATATATATATATGTTATATATGTGTTATATTTGAAATATGATGTTTTGATTTTTTAAGTTAATTTGTTTTCAAGAACTCTGAGTTTTGGACTAAAATTTTACTTTATCTACAATTGTATTTACTCTCTACTTTGTAAGTTTTGTGTTATCTATGTTTTTTTTTGTATTTTATATATTGTCCCTTCCATCTATTTAGTTTTTTGAAGACAATCAACTTCAAACCGAGAATAAAATATTTTTTTTGTTGTTTATATATATATTAATATGTAAAAAAAAATTTAAAAAAAAAAAAAAAAAAAACGAGCTAGCTCGACGAGCCACGAGCTGGCTCGAGCTTTTTACGAGCCGAGCTCGAGCTCAACTTTTCAGCTCGGAAAAAAAATCGAGCCGAGCCGAGCTGGCTCGTTTAATTTCGAGCTCGAGCCAAGCCTGGCTCGGCTCGGCTCGGCTCGTTTACAGCCCTAGTTCAAATGAGTGACCAAAATGTAATTAATTAAACAATAAATCATACACAAAACTGAAACGGGAAAAAAATGATTTACGTAAAAATGTGATAATAGATTCGTGTATATGTATTATAAAAACAACAAGAACAACCACCGCCATAGTACATTTTAGATCTTCACCTAAAATCAAAACCTTTGATGTAGAGTAGAGAATCCAAATGATCATACAATAATCTAAAAATAATCAAACAACTAACCTACTTTATCCTCAATTCACCCTAATTTTTTTAATAATAATAATAATATTTTAATAATCAAGTTAAGGCTATGCGTAATGGTTTTATGAGGAGGAACGTGGGCTGAGGTAGCAGGCATGAGGGACGTGGAACACCACGCCGCCCCTCTATGATAGGGGGCGTGATGGGGGTTTTGTCACCGGAGTAACGGGCGTGGGGCCTAATTTGTGTGTTTGTGTATGTGTGTGAGAATGATCACATTTAATAAACCGATACACACTATTTTTGCTCACACTTACTATCAAAAACTGCTTATGTGACATCATCTTTTTGCTTACACTCTTAAACCACTATACATTTACGTGACAACAATGAGCCCCAGATCAATTGGTTTGGGAGAAGCCACTCCCATGGCCGTCCAATGTGGAGGTCATGGGTTCGAGACTCACTTGATGTAATATGCTCAAGTGAGTCAGGGGTTTTACCACATTGGGCCTTTGAGTGGTGGGTTTCCTCTGGAATGGTGGGCGGGCCGGTGCACCAACGTTATTTGCATTCACGTGTGTCGGTGGCCTTTCGCCAATGGATTACCCGGGTGTCTAGTTGGCCGTTTAAAAAAATTAGTAAAATTAAACGATTACAGAATTTATGAGAGTTAAAATGTTGTCTTAAAAGCATATAAATAAAAATAATATATGTGTGTGAAAGAGAGAGAGAGAGTGTGTGTGTATATATATATATATATATATATATATATATATATATATATATATATATAGTAGTAGGTTGACCCGCGCAAAGCGTCGGGTATCACCGATGCTCTTTTGGAGAGCGCAATCTAACCCGAACTGTTTTAAACACTGATTATATTTGGGTATTATTATTATTATTATTATAACTATGTGAATATTTAGTAGTTATATATTTAAGCATTTAAATAATTATAAAGATCCACAGTTTCAATTTCAGCTCGTGGCTTGATTTAAGCCGTAAAACCTTAACCGTTATTTCCCGTTTGGTCGGCCGGTCGTTCCGACCAATCTGGAGGGTTTGGCGTGAAGATTTTTAAAACGATAGTTAACGGTTTGTCTCTAAAATTTTACATTTTTAATTATTATACACTCTATTAAAAATTTATGACAATGAACAGTAAACCCAACCAATGGTGTGATGTCATGTGAAAACTTTTATCTATGTATGTATGCGTGTGTGTATATATATGAATTTCATTGAGAGCAAGAGTGAGCTTTATCGCAGTTGGTTCACGTGCCACAACCACACGTAGGTGGCGCTAGTTCGAGCCCAAACCCCAACCCCACCTCCCCACCCTCGCACGCACGACCAGTTCTTCCCTTTTCCAAGCTGCTTCATTTATTTATTTATTTGTTATATACATATACAAATGGAAGCGGATGTAAAACAAAAATGGGCTCCGACGCAGGTGGTTCGCGTACCACACCCACATGCGCATGCACAAGGCGCAGGTTCGAGGACCCCTTGCTGGTTCTTCCCTTTTGCAATTATTATTATTTTTCTTTTTTTTTTCATTTCCTTATTATTTAACTAAAAATACAATTATAGTTTTTGAAATGCTAAATTAACTTAATTAATCATCTATTAATTTTATAAAAAAAATCTACAATTTTAGTTTTTAAATTATCCAAATCTTTATAGTTAATTTTGGGAATATTTTATTTTTTTTATAATTTGGAAAATAAGAAGTTTTATAAAACTTAATACTTAATTTAAATAGTATTTAGTTATAAAAATATAAATAGTAATGTAAATTTAAATCTTAATTTTAAGTATTATAAATAAAATAATACTTAATGTAGTGAATTAAATAATCTCATGTGCATTAAATAATGGTAATTATTGAGTGTTGGACTTTAATTGTGGGGTTAAATGGTAACTGAACACATTTTATGCATTGGTAAGGTGTACCTTATGCACAACAATTTGTGTTAGGTGTCTTAAAATTTTTGATAAATTACAAGCATGTCCTTCTAATATGTTTTATATAGTAGAATAGATATAGATACGTATATAAGGAAATAAGATATAATTTAAAATAGATACAATAAAATAGATTAATAAACTTTAAAACTGTGACACCCGACATTTCTAAGCCATCAGCCGTACACAACTTAAACATGTTTACACGAACACGTTTTCCGAACTATTTGAAATCATGAACTTGAACAATGAAAGCCTAGTGAGCATAATATATTGATCGTTTAATGACGTAGTAATTGTAGGAATTACTAGTCCAAGCGTACGTAAAACCCGCATAATACAAACGATAGTAATTAATTTATATAACAGAAAAATAATTCGAATTATATTCTCTACATAAACTATTATGTCTAGAAGACTAAGTCCTTGACATGAATTAACGAAACTTATGAGAACCCTTGTGGAAACAATCCTAAAGTTATTGTTATATGTTACCCTCATGGGGTATTTATATATTTGTATGATCTCAAATAATACTATACATAACCTGAGTGTTTTTTTTCCATCAAATTGCCCGTTGGCTATTTAAACTATGATTTTAGTGACACTTAGAATGTAAATCAACTAGATCGATGTTCAAACTCCTAAACGGGACTTATACCATTATTAATCCTAACGTCTAGCATCAACAATTACCTAACTTAACTAAACAACCCAAACCACCCACCCCTAAACCCATTCTCGGCCGAAAGGGCCTTGAGGGCCCACCCTCACATTTCAAATCTTCCCACACTCATTTGATTTAGGTGCAAACCATACTTATTCAACCATACCTACACCCAAATGTCATTCCCCCATGATGTTGTAAGAAACTAGCCATCCCCAATCAACCAAAGCTTCACTCCACCTCTTTCTTTCTTCTCCTTTTCACGCCACCATCAACATCACACCATGCTTAACTCAACCAAAAACTCCACCATAATCTTGTCATCATGGTTAGATTTAAGAAGATCTAGTTCTTTCATCCATGACAACACTCAATCCTTTTCTTGTTGAAGTGGTTCACGATTCCACACACACCACCACCAACTCCATAATCATGATCCTTTATCCAATACTCCACACAAAGGTCATGTCTCATGATGGTGATTATGGACAAAACCACACTCAAACTTCAACTATAAAAGGGGATCACCTACCACAAAACAAGAGCTTTCATCTATATATGTCTTCCATCTCTCTCTCGGCTCTAGACCCACACACACACAATGTTTTGATGAGATTTAGCACTAGAACTCAAGAGCAATCCATCTCATTTAGTGTTTGATGATGCCTACAAGGGTTAATTCAAGAATAGATCTAAAGGGATCAAGCTAGGAATCAAAGATCACCTTCTTTTCCTCTCTAAAATCGCCATCTTCATCTCTTGTTGGTATAATTCTTCACTAACCCTTTTTTCCTTTAGATCATGGCTTAAAGTGCACTTTGTTCACCTAAAGATGAGATGTTTTCGTAAAACACTTGTAACTAAGTGAACCAACAAGTAAAAGAAAACCTGATCTAGTGTTTAGAACATGGGGATAAGTATATATATGTGTGTCGTATATATGTATTTATGTGTGTATGTATTTTCATTTCATAAAAGTATACTAGATGATGGATAATTTGGAAAGTAGTGACGACATAATATATATACTAGTGTGTGAGACCTGCGCGTAGCGGCGGGGGTATAAAAATGTGTAAGACTCCGTATCTTTGGCTAACCCTCTCTTAACGTGCTAACCAATGATTTAAAAAGACTTTTGCCACTACAGACGGTTCAAAAACCAAAAAGACTTTTACTAATTTGGTTTTATGTTTAATGGCATACAAGAATACATGCACGTGAAACACAACTTCTTCTCTTTTAACTTTGGGCAAAGGGTTCCTTATATAATAGTTGTGCACTGTTTTGGTTTTTCTACACAATCGATGTGAGATATGAACATTTTCTATAGTTTTGGTTTATGGACAACATTGTAAATGTAGTATAGATTCATGTATCAACACTTGTACCAAATGCAACAACTCGTTTCCTAAATGTCTTAGTGAAATTACAACTTTGCCCACTCTATATGCTTTATATAGAGGCATAGATATATATGTATATATGCATAATTGTGTGAAAATGTGTATGTCTTGAGCAAATTAATATGTTACTAAGACTTGGGAGTTAATCATGACGGAATCGTAATAGACATTACGTGCTAATTGTTCGAGACGAGCACTTGTGTGTGTATATATACATATTACTTTGCACGGTCACGACATTAATGGATTATTGTTTTTTTTTAAGCTAGAGATATAGTTTGACAAAAATATAATTATTTGGCATGTCAATAATATGTCATTTATATATGAAGTTCGTGTGTGAAACTATGTAAAACAAGAAAGTAAATAATAATCACCAACGGGTCGTACCACGAAACACTTTTTTCTTAAAATAAATACATCTTTAACCGGATGAACCTAAGCGGGTGAACAATTGCACTTAAGACACTTAGTCTTAACATATATTACCCTTGTATGTAACTAGGGTACGAGTAGTCGAGTTTGATTAGGAACAATTATCGTTTGCTAGTATTTCATCGGACACCAGGTGAGTTCACGACCCCTCTTTTAGCTTTTAAATGTTTTGTAAACATCGGGGGACAAACATACTTAAATAATATATCTGAAAACATATTTGCTTACACGTTTGACAACACGAACATTCTGGTTTAACTATTTGTGACACATTTAATTACAATTTTGAAAGCATGATAAATCATTATTTGATACAACTAAGAAAATACGAAACATACTACAACTGTTTTTGTATGACAACAAATAAATAAGACCGAATATTATGTTTGCATAAATACTAATAAGAGCTCAATAAAGTCCCCCCGGAACAATGTGCAATACAACATTTTTTTAACCATTAGCGATGAAATGCCGAAGATTCTATGAATAGTACTATTTGTGTTTGACACCCCCAGTCATGGTTAGTCGCGCTAACCCAGGGTCCACCTGGCTAAATGACCGCATATTGTCTTAACACATGCTTATGAGGAGCGGGGAGGGGGAGTTTTCACTATGTCAGGTTTGGTTAAAAAGGGCTTATGTATGAACATAACGTTGTAAAACTAGTTAGTTTACAAATAGGTCATTCGTTAATCACTTTGTTTATTATATACACCTGAAATGGTTGCTTTGTTTAAACATATATACTTGGAACAAATTACAAACACTTGGATATGTAAGAACTAATTGACTAAAACACATGAATCCACTACTCAATTTGATTAACGATCTTAAAGGGCTTATCACAAGTTTAAACTCATTTTTTGACTATTAAGTCATCACCATATTTTTGTTTGGGAAAACGACTCACTTTATGACTACGGGATTGCCAAATATTTCTAAAGAGAACAATTTTATAATAAGCCCACGAACACAGTTTTAAGGTTTGGGAATTTTATATTATGGTCACTAAATGTTTTCGGAGTAAAACGGTTTATTAATATGACCATATACACGATATCAATGCTTTCAAGGAAAACAACGTTACACTAAAACAATTAAACATGTGAACTCACTAACATTTGTGTTGATACTTTCAAGTATGTTTTTCAGGTATTACTTAGCTATGGCTCGGTTGGAATATGCTAGCTATTTGGATTAAACCATAGTAGTCGAAGGAGCATAGATTGTCAAGTCTCAAGTCCATCATTGATCTAGAAGGATTTAGATCATTGTATTACTTTATATTAGTAATTGTAAAAGTACTCATTACTTTAGAAATCACTACTACAGCTTTCGCTATTGTGTAATGTTACCAATCGTTGCGACCTTTATTTATTTATTAAGTAAATAAATTTGAGGGTGTGACAAAAACAGTAACTATAACTGAAATTGAAATGATTTATAACAATGGTTATTTAAAGTTCATATTTTATTGACACGTTTGTAACAACCGCCTCACACTAATTAGCAATGTTTTTATCATCTGACCAGAAAAATAATCAGATGGCTTAGAGGTTTACAGGTCGAACCAGTCAGATCGGATTAAAGAACCGGATAACATTATAAATAATTTAATAACTTAAAAATATAAAAATATACTATAACTGAATTAAAAGTCGGAAAATAGTAGAATTAATTTAAAAACTAAAAAATATATAAAATCAAATCAAGTTACTAACTATTAATTATCCAATTTGAATACACTTGTAGCTTATAGGTTTTTGAAAACAAGCAAAGTAAATATTGATTGTAATCCATTAAAATTTTCGTCCCATCGAATCAAATCACTGTCTCTACAACCAGGTTAGTCATCGGTCAAGAATATAAGATCTGATCTCAAGACTTCTTCGGTTTTGATCGAAGGTTGAAGCAGGGAGGAGTCGGATAGTATGTTTGTTCTGGTTGAACGCCGTCGGAATACAGTCAGAAGCTTCGACCCCACCGTCAAAAAGTAAGGCTGGCTCGTTGGTGGAGTAGCGGTGGGGGGATGAGAAATCAGAAATGGGGGAAATGAAATTTACTGGGTGTTTGAATCTATTTTGACCTAAATTATTTCGTCAGAAATATTTAATGATAATTATCATTAATATTATTCTTGGTGTTAAGATTCTGATTATTATTATTATTTGGAACACCCTAAAAATAACAACAATAATCATAACGGGTTTTGGTACGCGACGAATAGAACGAACAAGGCTCGTTAGGCCGGGCCAAAGATTTGGGACGGCTAGGGGCCGGGCGAACATGGGGGGGGGGATGAGGGGGTCTTCTCCCTTAAATACCCCCAAAACCCTCCATCTTGCCAATTTCCTCTAATTTCTATAGAGAGAAAATGACGGTCTGCTCAAGATCACACCAGCTCGTGTCTCCATAGCTCGTGAAGAGGCTATCCGACTCAGAAATGCGATACATGTAACAATCTGATATGAATCTGTGATTTAATTCATTTTGGGGTTTTCGAGTTTTGATTAAAAAGTCGACATTTTTACACGTAAAGCTTCAAAATAAACATAGATCTAGCTTCATTAACGATAAACGAACGTTTTTAACGTAGAAAGTTTTGATCTTGATCAGTTTGAGCATCGACCGACATGGCCATGCAAGTTAGGGTTTCCTGGGATGATGACAGCCCCGCAGGTGAACTTGTTAAGTTCTCCTGGAATCGATGTAGCGAACTTATTAGATTCGCCAAGTATGGGGTTGGCGAACTTGTTAGATTCGCCTGGTGCTAGCAAGCTTGTTATATTCGTTTGGACCTAGCCCAACGAACTTAATAAGTTCGCAGGGGCCCAAGTTCGCTAAGCCTTGAAGGGGCGAACTTAGCCTAAGTTCGCCTAACCAGAAATAGTAAACTGTTAGAGTCGGGATTGATATGATGTTTAATAACTAAATCAATTCAGATCGTGCGTGACGCCTGTTGGACTTTGATAGGACATCCAAAACTAGCTTATCAGGTGAGTTCTAGAGCCCTTCTTTTAATGCTTTAAATAATGTTTTGGGCTGGTGTGCATACTTACGAAATGATGTTTTATGAAATGAAGTTTACAAAAGATGTTTTGGAAAGTGAAGTTTGAAATGTGTTCACGTAATGTTTTGCCAATGAAGTTTACGAAGTGTTTACGAAAGAAATGTAATTTAATAAAACGTACGAATGCTTTAACTAAAGTGATGAAAAAGAAGCAAAGGTTTTTATGAAAGTCACAAAATGAACGAATCTGCCATGATTCATTCGGGAATCTAAGTTATGTATGTTATGTATGGGCCATACCTTTATATGGGCCTTGTGGTTGGCCAACGGTTGTACAACTGGGAGAAAGGGGTGACGACGGTTATCAAGGTGATTACCGTGATCCTTGAAGTTTGGTACTTGTGCTCTGCAGGGTATGGTGCTTGAAGTTTGGTACGTGTTATCCTTTGGGACGTCGTGTTTGAAGTTTGTTTACGTGTACTTCATGAAGTACGATGGTTATAGTTTTTGGTACGAGTGCCCTATAAGTCTCTGTGCTTGAAGTTTGGAATTTACGGTTACGAGAAGGCGTAGATTCGATACATTTGTTGACTTATGTTTTCTATTATGTTATATGCCTTCTATTAATGAAGTTTATATGTCTTGGCAATATATTTGAAGTTAAAGTTTTATGTAAAGCTAGAACTTACCAGCGTAGCTGATTTTTAGTTTGCACATTCAGGTTAAGGACATGTATGGATGTTGAACGGTGATGTCCGGCAAGCAAGAAGAGTTACCCGACTGATTATGAAGCTTGACATCCTGTTGTGTTATGTTATTGTTTATGGTTATGTTAACACAATGTTTATGACTTCTGAATGTTGAAAATGTTTACGTTACATTTTAAATGAAAGTTTTCGCTGCGTTATTTGATATTTAAGTTTAAGAACTGTTTGTTTTGTTAGTAAATCCAACACGTGAGGCCCCACGGGTTTAGGGTCTTACATTATTATTACTAGTGGGAATCCCGCGCGTTGCGACGGAGTATACAATTTACAATAATAGTATATATCTCTAAATAAAGGAGTTAGAAGCTTGCATCCATTGTAAACAGACTTAGGTTGACTTTCAGTTTCAAACCATTTGACCAATTCCCTTTTTATCTAAGTTTTATGAATCGATTCATTTGAGAAAGAAAAAAAAAAGCACAACCCAAACTAACCCATCATTCATAAGCAAATGGGTAGAAAATTTCACCACTATTTTAAACAAAGAATTGAAAGAAACAAATTCAACAGAACCTTAAAGTTAATTACTTTGCTAATTGCTATATTTGCTTCAGCTTTTAGTTCTACTACCTCTTTGGCCATTTTAACCCTCTTCAAATTCCAAAATCAAACGGTAATTTAACAAAAGGATTATAATCTAGTGTAAAAGAAAATGTCTACTCAATAAATTTTGTAGAAATTATAAATGGCACTTACTCTTCTTCATGTTCACAATGTACTTCATGCACACGAATTGCATGTGCATTAGAGCCTGAAATCCAAGACCACTGCTATTTCCTGCACAATGGTGTGCACCATAAAAACGGCCATAAAAACAAACGTTTGACAGGTAAAGCTGACCCGTTAGAACATAACCCAGATTGATCCGTCTATCCATAAACGGGTCTATATTGTCACCTCATAGAAATAAAAATTATGAAGAGAGAACCATACAGGCGAGCAAGACCATTGTAGGTGTGAACCGCCTGTTGGAGCTGACCTGAAAGCTGCAAAAACGCAGCAAACAATGTAAAAAAAAAACCTACAGAAAATTTCATAAGAAATATGTTCGTTTCAACTTGCAAATTGCTTTAGGGAAATAAGGACATAACAAATTTGAGTTGTACGGGTAATCGAATGTTGTAATCATGCTCTCAAATACATACATTACCTTTTCTTTTCAGCTGTATGTTTATTTTTGCACAAAAGATCCTTATGCATTTTGAAATGTTTAGCATCTCTATAAGATCTAATTGGACTTTCTTTGTACCCATTGCCTGAAGAAGAAAATGATACAAAAAAATATTAAAATTAAACCTCATTTATTCTAATTTAACCTCATTAAATTAAACTTATTTGATGTTTAAAAAGTCATGTCTTCATGCACCTCCAAATATGAAGACCTGCAAGTTTCAAGTTTTTTAAATTGCTTGATTTAAAAAATGATAAATTGCGTTGTGCCTTGAATTCAAAAATATCAAAATACGTAAGAGCTTCAAGAGTAAACCAAATATAAAGCTACAAACCAGTTCCTAAACAGCTGCATATGCAACACTTGCAATTCTAGGCAACAAATTAGCACATTCCTTTCCAATTGGTCCAGTTATTGCAAATCTTGTATAAAAATAAAGTGTGCGAAAAAAACTCGGCTTTCAGATCTCAATTATAACATATAGGGCATGATTGTATGCAAGTGTTTTGTGTACATGAATGACAATGATTTATCACACAAACTTTACTGTATGAACTCTAATACTCTATATCGAACAGAAAGTATATGTTGTTAAACTCGTCTCATAATTGATTGAAAAAGAGCAATAATACAAACAAACATGTAAAGATACAAAAAAAAAATCAAAACATATTCCAATAATCATGTATAGTTATTGTAATCCCAAATGCTAACACCTGTGAGAATAATATTGAATGAATCAGAAAAGATGAGAGTTTTGTTACACATTTCAATACGAAAAAAACATTCGGCGAAAAAACGGCTCACCTCAGCAGGCGTCTAGGTCACGACATGGGGGCGGTTTGGGTTCACCCAACAATGTAATATTCCCTCCTTCACGCCCACAGTTAATCTACTGTGGGTTATGTGTGCCACGTTGCCAAAAGGAAAATAGATGCAAACAAATTTGGCAACGGGTCAAATAGGTTGGGTTGATCCGGAAGCATTTACATTCTTTTTAATTTTATAAATAATTAATGTATAATGTCCTACCCGGTTATTAAAGTTAAATGCAACATCTTTTGAAGCTACAAAAGAAAACTTTTGAAGTCTACAGGTGGCGATTTCGACCCATTTATGGGTGGATGGGCTGATATGGGTTGTATTATACGGATCAAATGGGTGAACGTACAACTTTGTTGAAAAATGGAAACGGGTTAAATAGATCAAAAGTCACCAAAGTGTATTCAAAACGCATATCGTAACGTACTCACTTGGCGCTCATTTTTAGTTTCCAGCTAATGTCCCCTAAGAGAAAATAGGTATTTGAATCCAACTTTCCTAACAATTTGCCTTCCAACCCGACCAGACCCATTTGACCGACCCTGAAATCACTCAATACTCATTTTAATATGAACACATTTTGACATGTTAGTCTAACAATACCCTCAATACTACAACTTCAACACACATTTTGACTTGTTTGTCTAACAATATGCAAGTTGATATTTATTTGGTTAATGTAAAGTTCATTTTAATTTCTGCCCTAAAATCAACTTTGGGCGGCTTTTGACCCGTTTAACCAGTATGACATGTTTCATTTTTAGTTACTTTTTCATCTTTACCCGTTTGACATATTAAGATTTGGAATGTAACTAGAATCGATGCTTCATAAGTGAAGGGATCGATATGGCTAGGCCACCCCGATGCCAGATTTATAAAGAGGTTTACACGCTGGTTAAGAATTCTAGGGATGATATCTTGTAAATATGCAAAAATACATAGTCAGAATAGAGAATTTTTGAGAAATTTGATAAGTACTAACAAAACATGTTACATCCTAGGGGTTAAAGAACAGGCAGGTCGGATCAACCAACAAACACTTATGTCCATTATTTCCATATTAATGTTTACAGATTGATTAAAGCAAAAAAACCACCTAAAAGCAACCTAACAAATTATAAAACAGTGAGGAGATTAAAATGTAAAATATTGAGAAAACCCAAGATCTTGTGTAGCAGCTTTCATAACAGTACCACACACATTAGGTATTTCAAATGAATCTTAAATTGAAAGCAAATCTAAAGCAGGTCACATGTGAACACATATGAGTAATGCATGAACATGGATGTACCTCGTAGCAGGCCTTTCAATCTTCACACCTACATCTTCAGAGTAATCTCCATGAACCTACATATTGAAAAAGGTAAAGAAACAATGATCTTGTCAGTTAACCAAGCCAACAATACCATCTAACTCTGGCTCAACCACATGACAAAAGTATCAATGACCAAGGCGGATAACTAAATTGTCATAAACGAAAAATCTGCATTTTACCTCCATCAATTTCCCAATGTCAAACTTGGGTGCCTTCCAAATCTTGACTTTGCGGATAAAAACATTATGCAATGGATATATGTTAGATGTTCCTTTCTCAATATCTCTACCAATTGATTCAGGAATGAACTTTTGAACCAACTCCTTTAGATCACAAGATTGGGCTTGGGCCACCATGATCTCCCTCATCTTCCTACGAATCTTTTACAATTTCCAACATAAAAATAAAATTAGCAACAAAAAAAACTTTACTATAACTAAAACACTTACAACCACAATTCTCGAATATAAACCTCACACAAGCTTCATACCTATTTGATTTGGCTTGATTGGGCATAGCATGTCCTTTTCACTTGATTGACCCTCTTCTTAGTGAACCCAATGCAGAACATCCACAATGTGTAGTTATCGGTTTTGTTGACATCAACATGTGCTTCAATCAAAGACTGCCATTTCTTCACAAGTGACCTTAGCTTATCTGTGGTGAAATCCATACCCTAAAAATAAAATTGCAAACGTTAAAAATAAAGCATACTTCATTAAATACAAGAACAAAGTCATATAATATAAACACTTTATCATACCCAAAAATTGGTCAAAACATTCTTCCCTTGGACATCTTCAACTCTAAGTCTGATCTTTCTGTAGGCATGATCCTCATCATTCTGAAGGTCAACCATAGATACCTCAAACACATGATAAGAAAGCCTCTTCATCACAGGAATTCTGAAAATTAGGTCAACCAAATTAGATGAAATAAAAAAGGTAATCCAAAATTAGTTGTAAATTAGAGAATACCTGATGATGATCAGAAGCATTGGTGGAGTTAACATTCACAAAACAGTACCTCCACCACCTCCCCAACAAACAACAGAATTATTTAAGCTTCTTAAAACACAAGTATGATTCAAACCAAGGGCAATTACAGAAAACTCAAACGGTTGATGAATCAGTACATCAATCTTCCCATAATCATTATTACCTCTACAAATTAAAAAAACAAGTAGAGTTTACTCCACAGGTGTGATTACCTCCTACATCAATATTTAACATACTAAAATTACTAAATTCACCTTGGATAGAACTCGCCAGTTCTGAATTGATTCTGAAATAGATGATTCCGCCGGTGTTATTTGACAGAATGCCGCAAGTAAACTCTAATCCTGATGAATGAAATCGATTGGAGCCGAGCGTTTCAAGTAGATTGGGCTTTCACCGTCCCTCCCCCAAAACCAAAAAATACGAAAAAGGAAGGAATGATATACCGGTTACTTACATTCGAAAGACTGCGGTCGAAGAACTTCCAATTTCAGAAGAAAATGAAGAGGAAGAATGGCAGGCGGGTGGTCAAGGCGTTAAGGGGAAATGACTGTTGGGCTTCTCAACGTAAGAAAATTGATGGGTTTTAAGTGTAGGAAAATTGATTGGGCTTTAATTATAGCAATGAGATTAAATGGTAATTTAACATATTTTATGTATTAGTAAGTTGTACCCTATGCATAATAATTGGTATTAGGTGTCTTAAAATTTTAGGTAAATTACCATAGTGTCCTTTCAATATGTATTATATAGTAGTATAGATATAGATAAAATTTTAGGTAAATTACCATAGTGTCGTTTCAATATTTATTATATAGTAGTATAGATTATAAGAATAATAATAATAATTATTATTATTCTTATTATCAAGATTACGATAATCATTCTTCTTATTATTATAAGAATACCAATAATAATAATAATTATTAGTATTACGATCATTATTCTTATTATTTTAATAAAAATAATAATTAAAAAAAACCATTCTCTCATTATCTGATCTCATAGATAGATTACATTACAATATTCCCTAATCTCACATATAGATTACATTACAATATATATTCTACATGTGTGCGCATATCGGTTATGGGCATCACATCTTAATGATAACCTTTACACGTGTGTGTATGACAGAACATGGTCCCGCTTTACATACCTTGATCTCCCTAGGTGGCCCACCATGCATAAATGGGTACGCCATATAGAAAGACAAAGATTCCAAGATCACATCGACATTTTGTCTTCATTATCCAATGTTACTTACAATGTGAGCCCATGAGACCCTATTGCTGGCTCGGGGCACCACATCTTAACAATAACCTCTATATGTGCGCGCATGATAGATACGGGTCTCGCTCTGCATTCCGAGACCACCAATTCCCCCCCAATATGCTATGCGCATGCCAGGCTAGACACACATGACAAAAGTATTTAAATTTCGAGATCACTAATTGCAGTTGCATCACTAACAATGATCTTCAACTCGTTGACGTGTTCTCAGGAGATAATTTACATATGATGGCCAAACAACATCTTTCATACTTCGAAATACCGAGACATTGCAGTTTAAAGGTTTGAGAGACCAGACGGGTACAACACAAATTATTTATAGTAAATTTTCACCGGTGTGTGTTTGTTATTCTTAAAAAAGCCATGATGTTTATAGAAAACATTTCCAACGGATTTCCGTTTGAAAGCACTACCAGACAACTCACTACGAATCAAACCTAAAAAAGCTACTACCATCTGAAATTTGTAACCAACAGGTTACCTTCGGATTTTATTTAAAAAAAAAAAAATAGTAAAAGTTGTTTTGAGACGGCATCCACGGAATTCTGTTGGAAAATTTCCAACGACCTTTTCCGTCAGCGATAGTTTAGTTTTCTAGTAGTGAAAAATAATAAAATAAATATAACTTAAATAAACGATTTCCATTTATAATCAAAAAACTTACACAATAATAATAAAAAATACCAAATATTAAATAACGACTACTAAAAATAAGATAAAGAAAATTATAACCTGAGCCGTTTAAAAAAAACGCAAATGTAAAATATAAAGCCATATACGAGACAAAAATATTGTATTGTGAAACCAACTCGGTTTTTAATGAAATATATAACAGAATGTTCATAAAAAAAAAACAATATAGTATATTTAGTTTTTTTTATATTAATGAGTAAACGTTATTAACAAAAAGTCAGTAAGGTGCTTAATTAATATTGAAGGGAAAAAAAACTTTACATTATTTTCCTTCCCCTTCCACAGCCGTGGAGAATTCCATGAAATCCTTCTACGCTCGTGGACCACGATATGTGAGCGCGGCGTTCCACGGTGGCCACCCCATCTCCACACCACCCCTCCACGGGGTATACCGGATAGCCTAAGGTTACAAATGACTTAAAGGATTGTTGATTTCTTATGCTTTAAATCCAGTTATATCATTTTCTTTAACTCAAATAACTTTTTTATACTTTTTTATTTTTTTGCAAAATTATACCATAAAACCGATAATTTTATTAAATTATAATATCGCTATATATTTAAAAACAATGTTTTTTTTATAAAACGTCGATATATGGTTGATTATAATAGTGCGTAATTATATACATATATTATGTAATATACATAACAATGTGTAATTATAAACATAACACAATGTAATTATATACATATATGTATGATGCGTAATTATATCTTCTGGTGTAACTACATGAACGCATACACCTCTCGGCTCTCAGCTCTCGCCAAAAGACACATTGTTTATTCGACGTCTTTATACGAAAAGCTACTTTTTACACTAATCAACCCATTTATATATTAGAATATATTAGAAAGAGACAAGGGCTAACATTTTCGACTATAGGGTTATGGATTTATTGGTTGATGTTTAAGGTTGCAAAAGTCATTAATTTATGGATATATGGAGAGGCTTTTATATGCTAGAATTGATCATTTGATCCTTTAACTTGACGATGAAGCTTTGGAATTATCTTATGGAAATTTTAGAGACTTAATTTTTTTTAACATCATTTTTTTACTCTAAATACCATCTAATCTCCTAACCTTTACTTGTAGAATTTGAATCTAAACCACTTTTATAGAAACAATCACCAATACCACAAGACCATAGACAAGAAGACTTAACTATTTAAGCTATTTAATTAATTACTTATGTTTAGTTTAATATTTAAATTAAATGAGTATTATGCATTTATTTAAGACAAAAATACTAATTAATTTTTTTTATCTTATAAACAATTTATCAAATTAATTACCGACCATGAATATTTCTAATTGATTATTTCTATAACTCTTCATAAAACATCATCGAATATGATTGTAAACATTATTCTCTTAAACAATCGAATAAACTGATCTCTAAACACGTATTTATACATACTAATAAATAAAGGTTTTAGAGTGTCACATGTCATTCTCATATTCATCCTTAACAATTTTTCCCCGCCTCTCTCTCCTATTTAATGATACAAATTTCCATAAAAAAAATTATAATTTTTGTTTGTTGTCTATCTATCCTATTAAATAATAATGATTTTTATAACTATTTTTAGAAAACATTTTTTAATTAAAAAAATAGCTTTGTTCATAAAACATTTTTATAATTTGAACATCTCTTTCATTCTTTTTATAAAACATTTTAAAAAATAACTATATAACGTTTCTAAAATTTGTATTAAAAATTTATGTAATATTAGATCTTTATTAATAGGTATATATATATATATATATATATATATATATATATATATATATATATATATATATATATATATATATATGATACTACATTTATTCACTCTGTATAATATATAGGGTTTCCAACCTATATTATAATAAATGAATAACTATACTTGCTACATGACTTATGATGAAATTTAGATTTTTGTTTTTCGCCTTTCTCCTATTAAATAATGATAATGTTAAATAATTAAATATCTAACATATATTCTAATATTTTATTAAAAAATACTAAATCATAAGAAAAATTTAATTATTTCTTATTTCATAGATAACTAATAATATCAAACATACAAATCTTCATAGAAAATATTGTTTATAATAAGTTGTATTTATTCAACCCATGTAAAACATGGGCTTTAACCTAGTGTGATTATATACCGTAATATGACATGTTCATGGACTTATAATTCTCCATAAAACATCATCTAATATGATTATCAACATTGTTCGATTAGAGAATAGAATAAAATGATCTTTGAACACGTATAGAATTATGAACATGACCCAATAATACACCATAATATGACATGTTCATAATCCAACACACGATGATGATAGGTAAACACAAATGTATAAAATTATTTTGCTAATAAACCCTAAGGAGAAGGACATGTAAACAACAAACATACCATACATATGGGGCTTGTTTGAGGCTACAAAAAAGCATTCTTAAGTTGGTAAAGTTGGGTGAACATACACATGAGTTGTTTCATAGAGATCACAAGTAAGAAACGTATTTTTAACATTAAGCTAATTAATGTATTTTAATGATGGAAGAACGTGTATATCTTTCTTTTAAGGGTAGATACCATGTGTTTTACATGGTTCAATGACTTTTATATATATATATATATATATATATATATATATATATATATATATATATATATATATATATATATATATATATATATATATATATATAAACCTTGAAACATCATCATCTTCGTCCGAGTTAGAGCTTAACTCTCTCGATTGGGGGGCGATAGTGAAGGCCGACCAACTTTAAAGAAACAGGACCGGCTACGGGGAATCCTATCATGACGGCGAACCGGTTTGAAGAAGAAGCAGGAGTGAGAATCACCGTTTCTCCCTCTTCTCCCGTTCTCTCTCCTGATCTGTTCAGAAAACAACAGAACACGTTTATCTGTGTAAATGAGGACATGTGCATTTAAAAGTCGTTGAAAACCTACATATAGAAGGATTCAAGCAGTTTGTACCTTGGGCATTGCAGGATATACGGTGACACTATAGTTATCATTTAACATAAAATAAAAATCGTATGTTCCATCATTGGTCAAAATAATGAAGTTGACCAAAATGAAGTCAAAGAAATTATCTCCATTTTCAACCTTACTAGCGTGTAGTTTTTTTTTTTGAAAAGTAAGCGGAATATAAGTAAAACTAAAGAGATACTCCCTGAAGCCAGAAGTTAGGGAGCCGTAGAATTTACAGCATAACCGTACTCACGGCCAAACCACCAAAAATTAAAATCGTCTAAGCGTGCTGTTGTGTGTTGTATTCAAAGCGGTCCATGTTACGGTACCCTGTACTCACATGCACCGAACAAAAACCCCTGGATTTCAGGTACAACAATAAATTGGCTAAAAACACACTGAGACGTTTCCTTCTTCATTGTGGACAGGAAGCACAAATTCACACCTCCAGGATTTGGAACTGGAACACACAAAAAAGAAACCCTAAATCGAATTCAATCCTTTGGTGTCTCTTTTCTCAGATCCAATTCACAGTCATGGTTTCGACTTCGAAGATCAAATCTGTTGATTTCTACAGGTTTAATTCGATTAATTTCAACTCAAAATTGAAAATGATGTTCGTATGTGTTAATGTTACCATTGATGCTTCAGTTCTTGTGACTATTGTAAGTTGTTTGAAAGTATGCGTCTGTGATTAATGCCTGCTTGTGCTGTTTACTTCGTATTTGCTAATTGTTCGCAGTGGTTTCGTGCATATACATTACGTAAATGATCGTTGCTTCGTTTAGTTGATTTTAGGGATAACGAGTCTTAGATCTCGAACCGGAAGTCTGGAATCATTGCTTAATGAATTCTTTACTCCAATTACAGTTTGAAGCTGTAGAGATGGAGTTCCCAAATTTACCCTAATTGATGTCATTTGCTGTTGGCATAAGTTATTAGATATACAACTGCTGTTCTCGAGTAGGAGGCTTAAAATTGTAGAATTCTCATGAATGAAATTAGAATGACCAGAGAAGATGGCAAGTTTTGATCAGACAGCCATGAGAACCAGACTACAAAAAGAAGCACTTTGTATTCAACTGAGGGGAATAATATCAAGCTAAATTGTCTTATTATAGTGGATTCTATAATTGTACACCCATTAGATACAGGATACCTGTACTTATATGAGAATACTAAAAGAATCAACAATAGGAGTCCATGTTTGACTTTTGAGGGTCAAATTGTTACTTTTAGTGCTGAATACGACAGGAGTCCATAGTCTTCAATTAAAGAAAGTGGGTGAATAGATAAACCTTGAAAGTATCAGTTTGCTATAACAAAATGCATTTTGGATTAATATAACTCAAAATGTTTGTCTGTTTTCAGTTCAAATATACTAAAACCTTTGAAGGGCAAATTGTTTTTTTTTAAATTTATTTGGCACGGAGTAAGACATATTTCCAGATGTTCTTTCCCTTAAATCTGCCATAATTCCCTGTCTTTCTCACCAATCACACAAAACTATTGATATGATTGGTCAGTGCAATCTCATTCCAATATATAAAATTTAATATATCATTCCACGTTTACCGACTGGTTTGATTATAGGTTTGTGAGTTGCACTGAAGTAGATCCTCATCCTTGATGGATGGATTTTTGAGTTTGATCAGGTCAAACTATACTTTCTTTTACATCATTCATAATATTATTTTCTTGTATGGCAGGAAAATTCCAAGAGATTTGACAGAGGCGTCAATGTCAGGTGCCGGCTTGTCTATCATAGCTGCCCTTGCCATGATGTTTTTATTTGGAATGGTAGGGACTAGGAATCTCATTTTTTTACCCAAATTCTGTTGACTTCATTTAAGAAATTCCATACACACTTAAAAACATTTGTTAATTCATCTATTGTTAATGCCTCCATATTGATTTTCAAGAACTTTCCGTTGTTAAGAACAGCCTATATATCTTCTCACATATGCTGCAGTTCTTTTGATTATCTTTTATTTCCCTGTGCTTTTCTTTTCTTTTCATTGTTTGCCATAAGCCATTACTATGATCTCTTATTGACTTGTTTTCTGCTATTACTTACCGTGCATTAATTGCAGGAGCTACATAATTATTTGAGTATCAGTACCTCGACTTCTATCATTGTTGACAGAAGTCCTGATGAGGATTACTTACGAATTGATTTTAATATTAGGTATGCTGTTAATTACTTCATGCATTTTAGTCACTATTGAACAATAATTTTGATTGTACTCAATATATCTATCGTCTTAAGTAATGGTGCTTATTTTATCCTTCTTTTTATACGGAATTACATGTCTATTTTGTTTTGTTTGGTGGCTAACAGCGGTTGAATTATTCCAATGCAGTTTTCCGGCTTTATCTTGTGAGTTTGCATCCGTGGACGTGAGTGATGTTCTGGGAACTGTAAGTTTCAATATCTTATTTATTTGCTGTCTTTTTGTTTGAAAATGCAATATTTTAGTAATGTGCGTGTCTCTATATATATATAAGTTGAATAAAAATGTTTGACTGTTGATAAGATGTCTAAAATGCCTTGCAGACAATAAAAAAACACAGATTAGTATTTTTATATGGCAGACACATTGTACTGAATCCAGAAAGCACGATCTGGATATATTGAAGTTCTAAACAAAAAGTTTCTTGGTTTCAAAATGTTGTAAGGTTTTATACAAACTTCATTTAGAAAAAAATGCAAATCTATAAAATGAAAATAAGAAAAAAGAATCTTTCGTAATCGTTTGGCATTTAGTTTCAAGGGTTGAGAGATAATGCCACACCGTCAATTTTCTCCCATGCCTGCTTTGTTAGTAATAGTAAAGTATTTTAATGTGACATCCATTGTTTTTTATATCATAGGATTACATGCTCATTTCTGTTATCACCTGTCTTTTGTTTCTGTTATATGCAGAACAGGTTAAACATAACAAAAACCGTGCGCAAATATTCAATTAACAAACATCTAAAAACTATTGGCTCTGAGTTTGACTCTGGACCAGTTACTCATAGAGTCAAACATGATGAGGAAAATGACGAGGAATATGGTGAAGGATTCGTTACTCTAAATGCAGATAATTTTGATAGGATTTCTCATCAGTACGTGAATCAACAAAATCTCAAATTTAAACAATTTACGCTCTTAAATTGTTTGGCTTTAGTAACATATTGTTTTGGTAAAAATGCAGGCATGCAATATCGGTTGTAAATTTCTATGCTCCTTGGTGCTACTGGAGCAACCGCCTGGTATTTTTGTTACCTATTTGCCTTATGACTGCGTTTCCTGAATTGCCAAATTACCCTACACATCTTCATTTGATCATGACACACCTAACTTTTCCTTTTTTTAATATTGTTTCAGAAACCTGCGTGGGAGAAGGCTGCCAAAATTATAAGAGAAAGGTCTAAAATATTGCCTATTTGTCTTGAGAACAAAATTATATTTGTTAAATTGTAAGGCATTTCGATAGGGACCCAGGTTAATTGGGCCCCGGTTAATTGGACCTGGGCCGGACAGAGCCGGAAAGCCCACTAAGCTGGAGAGCCCACGGACCCAGTCACCCTTCTTTACGCCAGTTTCTATGTAGTGGGGGGGCAGTTGTGTAACCGTATCTGGGAGTAGTATTAGTATCGTATTTTCCTTTTGTCTGTTCTTTGTCAAGTTTATTAATTTCTGGTCTTTTTATTGAAATCGGAGATCTTGCCCTTCTCGAAATCGGGCCGACTGTTTTATCATTCAATCAAAATCCCAGATTCTATCATTGGTTCCATTGCCGGGAAATCGCTGAAGAAATCATGGTGCAGACTTGGAATTCTGAAGTTGGAGGGGGTTCAAACACCGATCCCATCACAGCCCAATTAGCCGCCATTGCAGCGAAACTTGACGCCATGGATACCTTGCAGAAAGACGTAGCAGCCCTAAAAGCGAATTCAAAGAACAAGTCCACTGGTCCTAGCCGATTTGAGGATGGGGATGCCTCTTGGAATCACAGTAAGCATTTTCGTCCCTTCAATAAACTGGATTTTCCTTCTTTCAGCAATGGAGATCCACGTGGGTGGATCCTAAAAGCCGAGAAATACTTCCTCTACTACAACGTTCCCGAAGAGGAGAAAGTGGATGTAGCATCTATGCATCTAGAGGGTGATGCGTTAGATTTGTACTCTTGGTTGTCAACCGATCAGATCATCGAGTTTTGGGATGACTTGGTCCATGCTTTCCAAAAGAACTTCGGACCTGCGGAGTTTCAAAACCCAGACGAACACCTGTGTAGCATCAAGCAAACTGCTTCAGTGCAAGAGTACAGACAGGAATTTGCTAAACGATCATCACGGGTTCTAAATTGGCCTGATCATTGCCTCTTGGGAGTGTTTCTAAATGGGCTCAAAGAAGAGCTCAAAGCCGACGTCCGCCTCCACAAACCTAGAACCGTCTACAAGGCTGTGAGCATAGCCTTGGAGTATGTATGAATCAAAACTCACGTCAACCCGATCTGAGAAGGCAACTGCTGGGTCCCAGCACCCGAAAGCCCAACAACCTGAGGTTAAGACCGTTACCCAACTGCCACTGACTCAACCCCAAACCCAATACTTTCGCATTTCTGATGAGGAGAAACAGGCCCGGTTTGTGAGAGGGGAATGCTTTCGATGTGGGGAAAAGTATGGGCCGGGGCATCGGTGCAAAACGGGCACCTTCAAAATGCTAGAACTTACTGACGAAGGAGCAGCAGATCCGGACAGAAAAGGGGCAGCTACCCGCGCACAAGAGTCATACGAGGAACTAGCTGAGATCAGTTTGCAAGCCATTCTGGGGAAGTCACAAACCCCAGCCATGACCCTTCATGGTACTTTTTGCACTTCAGAGGTACTCATATTAATTTACAGTGGGTTGACCCACACTTTTGTTGCAGATTCCTTGATTCAAAAGATACAGTTGCCCACACAAACCGTACCATCTTTCGGGGTGAGAATTGGCAACGGGGATGTTATCAGCTGCAATCGGATTTGCAGGGACGTTGTTTTAAAGATTGGGACTCTTCAAATCATCCAAGACTTCTACCCATTTTCTCTTGGGGGGGCCGATGTGGTCTTAGGCATCCAATGGTTAGCCACCCTCAATACAGTCCAAGCTAACTGGAAAAAGATGTCATTGGCTTTTACTATTGAAGGAAAAGACTACCAGCTACAAGGAACCACAGCAGAAACCCATAACTCGGCAGCCTTTCGTCATCTCACTATCGAACCAATTGAGGAGCAAGCACACGAACGCAAGGCACTGCTGTCCACTACCCGACTTGAGGACAAGTCGTTTGTCCGGGAGGGATGTATTGATAGAGACCCAGGTTAATTGGGCCCCGATTAATTGGACCTGGGCCGGACAGAGCTGGAAAGCCCACTGAGCTGGAGAGCCCACGGACCCAGTCACCCTTCTTTACACCAGTTTCTATGTAGTGGGGGGGCAGTTGTGTAACCGTATCTGGGAGTAGTATTAGTATTGTATTTTCCTTTTGTCTGTTCTTTGTCAAGTTTATTAATTTCTGGTCTTATTGAAATCGGAGATCTTGCCCTTCTCGAAATCGGGCCGACTGTTTTATCATTCAATCAAAATCCCAGATTCTATCACATTTTCTGGTTATTAATATTAACTGCTTACTCATCTTTGTGTTATCAGACATGATCCAGAAGTGGATGGCCGTATCATTATGGGGAAGGTTGACTGTACTGAAGAAGTTGATCTGTGTAGAAGGTAAATGTTTGGATTCTTGCTTAAAAGTAGTTTTATCATATTAATTTATTTGACTATATTTTATTTGATTCTTCGGGCCAATTTAGGTTTCTACTGTTCTTTGGTAAATGGTAATTCACATTGATGCATTAATTGATATATATCATGTTTTCGGCCACCATAGGTTATTGTGTTATTCTGTTTTCTGCACGTTAGTTGTGGTTCCAATGGTTAACTTCATTGCTCTATATTTTCTACTTATATAAATTGTTCTTTATTAATCATTTCTATTTGGTTTCAGTCACCACATACAAGGTTATCCATCTATTCGCATATTCCGTAAGGGCAGTGATGTTAGGTAAGTCACTTGTGTAGTTTTTATATACTTGCCGATTTCAGTATGATTCATTTTCCCTTTGATGGTTATATAGTCTTACACACATGGTAATTTGTTAATTATTAAATAATAAAGCAAAAGACTACATGCACCTGGATCAAATATTCAAATGTGTAATTTGAATACCCGGCAAGCATATTCAAAAGACGTGTTCGATTTACAGTTCACCCTATACATGACAACTATTGGTCCTGGGCTGGCCTAAGAAAGCACCGTCACTTTATCAGTTGAGCCCAAAATTGCATATCGCTTCTGATATTACTATTGTAACTGCTGCTTAGGTCTGAATGTCCAGTCCTAAAGTACCAGTACCTAAAATTGTTTTCTCCATGTTATATATAAGTAATTTTCTGATTGTCATATACTATTTCATAGTTGTCAAAAGCGAGCGCTTTGATTTTAAGGCGAGGCGCTATAAATGCGCTTTGATTTTAAGGCGAGCACCTTGTGAAGTTGAAGAAGATTTTGGTACTTTACTATGAACATTTTGTTATTCAAGTTTTGGAATTAAATTTGAATCTTGACTATTTTAGAACTTTTGGTACTAATTAGATGATATTAAATGTTATATAATAGTTTTTCTTTATTTATTTGAAGAATAGTATTATTTTTAAGTATAGATTCCTTTCATTTAAGTGCGCTTTTTTTCCCTTAGGCCCTCGCTTTTTTTGCGCCTTGCGCCTAGGCCTCAGGCGAGGCCTATGCTCCTTGAGTGCGCCTAGCGCCTTTGACAACTATGTACTATTTAATATTTTTTATGAGCTAAATTATTTTTATGTATAACGTAAGTGTAAAGTTCTACGTTTTATTTTATCTTAACTCGATACATTTTTGTAAATACAATAAAATTGTTTTTAAAATTTTGTATCTTAACTCTAAACATTTTTGTAAATACAATCTAAAAATATAATGTAAAAATAATAAATATTAATATTTAGAAAAAAAACTGAAAAGATAGGATTAGGCCCGACTAGGACGATGGAACTGCCAAGTGCAAACATAGATATTACATCAAACTAACTTATTTTATATTTTGAATTGGATCATGTACCGAGATGATCCATGATGTTATATTAGTTGTTTTGAATCTAATTTAGTAGATTATATATTCTATATGGTATACTTTTAGTTACCTATTGTTTTATGAATCAGGGATGAGCATGGGCACCATGAACATGAATCTTATTATGGGGACCGAGATACCGATAGCTTGGTGAAGGTAAGAATAATATTTTTCATTTTCACAATTTTTTTATGCAAAAGCAATACATGAATGCTAATTCAAGATCTGATTCCCCTACAGACAATGGAGGAATTGGTTGCACCAATCGCATTGGAGTCACCAAATCTGTCGTTGGAAGATAAATCTAACAGAACTACAGAGTATGCAAAAAGACCTGCACCACGTGAAGCAGGATGTAGAATTGAAGGGTTTGTAAGAGTCAAAAAGGTAAACCCACACTAGAGGTGGCAAAGTGGGCCCGGTTGGGGTAACAAGTCAAAACGGGATCGGGTCAAAACACAAATTTCAGTGCAGGTCAAAACGGGTTGTGTTTTGTTGACCTGCAACAATTTCTCCATTAACTAAAGTTTTTAAATATAATTTACAAAAACCATATTATCAGAATCATAAGTATTTTTGTAAAAAGCAGTTTTGGAAGTTTTCTGCATTTGGGTACGCTTTGAATATAAATTCCATCCATCTTATCTATGACACAGGTTCCCGGTAATCTTGTAATTTCAGCCCGTTCAGGGGCCCACTCGTTTGATTCTGCTCTGATGAACATGTCACATGTAATTTCTGATTTTTCCTTTGGTAAGAAAATCACTCCAAGGGTGATGAGTGATATCAAAAGGATACTACCTTACATTGGTGCAAGTCATGCCAAATTAAATGGCAAATCATATCTCACCGACCCGGATGATCATGCAAACGTTACTGTAAGCTCTTATAACATTTGTTTTACAAATATATATAATTTTTAATAATCAAATAGTTTTTTATATATTTAACTAAAATGGTGTAGGTAGAGCATTATATTCAACTTGTTAAGACTGAGGTAATGAGGTCATCTCATCAACTGATTGAGGATTATGAGTTCACAGCACATAGTAGTTTGACACATGCTTTATCAATCCCTGTTGTGAAGTTCCATTACGAGCCATCCCCAATGCAGGTTTTGATATTTGACTCAATTTACTATATCGTCGTTCCAAATTCGTTTATTTTATTTGATTAACTTTGTTTTTTAAATAATTTCAATCTTTGTTTTCTGACCAGGTCTTGATTACAGAAAATCCCAAATCGTTTTCTCATTTTATCACCAATGTTTGTGCCATCATTGGTGGTGTTTTCACGGTTCGTCTTTATCTCACTCGTTTTTCTGTGTGTGTGTGTGTTTGGATGGTGAGATTACTAAGAGCGTGTTACTGATTATTTATCAGGTTGCTGGGATACTGGATTCAATTCTGCACAATACAATGAGACTGGTGAAAAAAGTTGAATTGGGGAAGAACTTTTAGTCAGTGCAAAGAACTTTTAGCATCTACCCATCAAAGACCATTGTTACTATATACATCTGAATCTTATATATTTTGTTAGATAATTTTGGAATTACATCTATCTATCTATATATCCAAATTTGTGCTTCAAATGCTCATGAAAAGAAATGATCCTAGTCACCCTCTCATTTTAGGGGCAAGTGTTCATGGTTTGAATCAACTCGTTTTGACTGAATTTCTTGCCGAACCAGTAACTACGGTTCGGAAAACGACAAACCAAACCGGCTGGGTTGGTTGGGTCAGCCAGTGATAGACAATGGTATTATCTATCACTTAGATGATGGACAATGTTCATAAATTTTTAATCATTTGTTTTGTTGTAACTAATACAATCAAGGTGATAATTTATTTATGTATCATACAGAAAACTACAACAATAAACAAGAAAACAAATCACTCGCACCGAACTCAAATAACATAGAGAAAGGAAGAACCTGCGAAAGCAACGATAGAATACACGATGCTTGTGGCAATTGAAGAAGCAGCATTCGGGGCAGGAGTCGGGTTATTATCTTCAGTTGCTGGGGCCGGTGGAGGAGACGGCGACTCTTCACCTGCTGGAGCTGGAGATGGTGGTGAACTTGGAGGTGATTGGTGGCGGTTGCTTCGATCAGCCATGACAACAATCACAATCTTCTCGTTGTTTTTACAGTTTTCTACAAGTCCACTAATGAAATAATGAGGTCCAGATTCGTTCAACTTGACCACCGAGTGACCATCACTATACTTTGCAATGGGTGATGCTGCGTTGCAGTTGTTATAATCATCTTTGCTCACTTGAACCACAGAGTCCTCCCCGGCTTCATACTTAAATACTATTCCATAAACAAGGTTTCAAACTCAAAGGCGAATTAACCAATTTCGGGCCTTTTGTATAAAAAAAATTATACTTAATTTCTTTTAATAAAATTTTAATTATCAGACATAGGTGAATAGGAAAAAAATATATATATATAAACTCCAAATAATTTAGAAACATTTGTTTTCTCTAAGGAAAGAAAGTGAAGTCAAAGAAAATGTCTGTAAAAATATAAGCAATTGTTTTATTATATGCATAGAAGCCGCATTGTCTGAACTCACGATTCATTAATAATGTAATAGTTAGTATATATAATGAACTTACAGACACTGTCACCAATTTGAAAACGATTTTTTTCGGCCCACTGATTATAGGAGGTTGATGCAAGACTCCAATCGCCGGAACCTCCAACCATGAACTCGTATGCATTGTTGTTTTGGATCAACAAAAAAAGACTTAAAAACCTGATAATGATGACTGAATTCGCCATTATAAATGTTCAGGAATTTGAAGGTGAGGAGGATCTAAGATATGATTTGGGTATTTGTAGAAGCTTTTTGGTTGTAATGAGGTTTCTTGGTTGGGAGTGAAAAGAATATTTAGTATGAGGTAAAAAATGTCAATACTTATTTTTTGAGGGTTATGCTTTGCTTTACCATATCTTTTAGAATATTCTTAACTTGCTATCTGAGTTGTTAAAAAAAAAGGAATTAATTATACAATTAATACAATTAAAAGTTATTTTAGGTAGTTACAAAATTAAAATAGTTTTGTAGAGTATATTCTTTATTTTCTAAAAAATTTAAAAAATAAAAAGTTTTATAGTTTCGAAAAATAAAACCCCTCAAACTTTATACTAGTTTAGTAGTTTACAAAAACAAAACTAATAATTAAGTTAGAAGTGAGGATATGAAAGTCCAAGCATCGAGTGAGTTAAGCATACTTTTTTTTTCAGAACAACTCCTAATTTACTCATATTAGCCACCTATACCTAGGCTTGTAAATGAACCGAACGAATACGAACGAGACTTGTTCGTGTTCATTCGTTTAACTTTAACCGAACAAATGAACGAACACGAACACTTAAACGAACATAATTTCTTGTTCGTGTTTGTTCATTAAGAAAATGAGTGTGTTCATGTTCGTTCATTAATATTCTAAACGGACGGTTCACAAACACAAACGAACGAACGTATACGAACATAAGTGAACACCAATTAAAAGTAAACGTATATATGTAAATGAAAGTTTAAAGTGTCATCATCTTTGTATCCAACATTTTAAAAGTAAACAAATATATTAAATTGATTTTAATATAGGCTTAAGGGTTTTAAAATATGAAAATCAAATTGATTTTAAATTAATATTAGTAATAAATAAATTTGAATGAATATTTAAACGAACGTAAACAAACGAACATAAATGAATGAGCATAAATGAACGTAAATGAACGGACATAAATGAACGAACGTTCACGAACGTAAATGCACGAATGACACATGTGTTCATGTTCGTTCGTTTAATTAAATGAACAAAAATTCGTGTTCATGTTCATTCGTTTATTAAATGAACGAACATAAACGAACTTCCTGCCGAACGGTTCATGAACGGTTCACTGAACGTTTGGTTCGTTTACAAGCCTACCTATACCTACACCTTATAAGATTTGAACCCTTCATCTCTTGAATAGAGGGGATGCACCTTACGAGTTATCCCTTAATAATTTATATACCAGATGTTTATGTTCGCGACATAGGTGCGACGTGCGAACTATCCTTATAGATGACTAACCACATACTGGTATGCCTTTACTTCATTTAGGACACATGTATGATATGATTACCATATCTTCAAAGGCATGGATCATATTCGTTATATGGTAATATTGTATGACTCCCCTTTCAATCCACAAGCATAGTTTTGACTAATATGTGAAAGAGATCGTAATTACCACATGATATCATCTTTATTCTACATATTCATTATGTGACATCCTCACATTTTATCACCCTTAACAACATCATAATTGCGATCACAACATGACCATTTTTGACTCAAGACTCAAGAACATGTAACGGGTAAGAAATATGAAACATGGACCTCATTAACCAGAACCACAAAATATGTAATGGTTTCACTATACATCATTAATTTTTTAATCACTAATTGTTATTAATTAATTATTATTTATTTAATATTTTGTTTTTCAACAAAATACTAATATTTATTTAAACTTAAGACAATAAATACAAATATTAATTTAATATTTACAAATACTACAAAGAAAAAAACAACACTTGACATAAAATTATAATATCAATTAATCGCAAGATAATACCCCTACTGGTACTCTACTTTATTGACATAAAATGAAGACCAAGGTGCAACCCCGTCTATGATGTCATTGAAAACAAACAATTGATCTAAAACATTAATATCATTGTTTAATCCGGCAACATCAAAGAACGCATGCCAAATCCAAAGATTATATGATGCCACTACTTCAATCATTATGGTTGGGTGTAGATGGAATATCCAATTTTAAAAAAAAAGTGGAGAGTTATTAGAGAGAATTTGATAGTAGAATGAGAGATTTTTTGAAAAATAATAAATGGTTGTGATGTTATTTATAGATCCAAGTTTAAAAAAATTATTTGTTTCTTATTAAAGTAAAAGAGCCAACGACTCTTTTGTCCTAGATTCTCGCAACGGTCAAAGACCAACTCGCCCGACGCCCATGGTTCTCCTCACCCATCCACCCAAAACGCCTCAATAACGCTCAGATGAGGCGGTGTTCAACGCCCTTTTGGGCTGAGTTGGCAAAGGGCGTTAGCTCATTACACATAGCCTAACAAAGATAGAGTAACTTTGATCCCTTGCTTGGTTTGCCTAATCCTTGATTGAACTTTCCCCCGTTTGTAAAACATGTTTTTCATGTTTACCTTGTAATTGCCTTCATTCGACCCACATCATTTCTTAGTTTTATCTAGAGGGTATGAACCCTAGATGATGAATATGGTGTTATTTGAAGTTATTAGTCAACTTGTATACGTATTCTAGTTTGATGATGATTAAGCGTTGATGCGGATAATCCATACATGCAACAACTAGCGAACTTATGTGTTGTTTATCTTTTCATAATTCTTTACTTGTGAGGGACCGTGTCTTGTGTTGATCATGTGAATTGCATTTTCATAATTGCAAATAGTTGAATAATCAAAACAATTACTTTCTTGGGTTAACTAATTATCAACGTTTAATCTTTAGCAACCGTCACATGTGGTCTTGAGATGCTATACTCACGAGAGGAACATTTAAGGGCTAGAGGGGGCTCAGGGCCCATATATTTTTATTCAGAACTATTAATTTCGGTTTATTAGGTTTATTTCATATTAGTTATAGTGTTTAGGTCTCCCTAATCCAGACCAAAAGCCGAAATCTGTTCCACAAATCCAGACAATCGCATCATTTTTGGGATTGATGGTCTTTATTTGGTGAAAAAAATTTGGTTTTTTTATGTATAATATTTTCGGCCTCCCAATTTAGCTGTTCAAGTTCCGCCACTAGCTATACTGTTACACATCATCACCACTTTTAAATGTATAACGGTCACTAACATCTTTAGTATTGAAGTATAAATTCTATAACTCGCACCAATCCAAAACACAAGCTTAAATATATAGACTTATAAAGTGGTTTTAGTATCATCCACTCGTTTTACTAGCTTCAAGCATTATCGTCATATCATTATCAGAACCTCGTAGCTTGCCGTCTCACATTACAAAGTTGATTAATTACTTTTAAACTTTTTTATAAAATTTGATGAATCAATAAACACATTTTTCATGAATTTAACCAGGCTATAAAGATTAAGGAGATTAGTATGAGGATATAACATTGAAAAGAAATTAATTTATAAACTTAATATATAATTCAAGTTTTTTTAGGCACATCACATGGGTGGCTCAAGGTAAACCAATGTTTTGAAACCCGGACCGGACCGGCCGGTCGGACCGGGAACCGGTGGTCTGACCGGTCCGGTTACATGTGTTGAACCGTTTCTGCAGCGAACCGGTGATCGGACCGGAAACCGAGTGGTCGGACCGGTTGAACCGTTTGACTATTTTTTTTTTTAGTCTTTTTTAAGTCTCTTGTCTTCTTATTTTTCATAGGTAATTGTTAGTTTAAAATTATTAGAATTGACTTGTTGGTGGTTTTTGAAAGGATTAAAAGCTATTTAGACTGATATATTTTTATAATATTTATGACGTCGTCCGGTTCTTAAATCCGGTCCGACCGGTCGGACCGGTCCGACCAATGGACCAGTAAGGAGACCGGTTCGACGTCCGGTCCGGTTCTGAAAACATTGAGGTAAACGATAAACGAGTGATTTGGTGGAAAAAGGTCAACAGATCCACGTTGACCTCGGCCACGTCTCCTCCAGGAGCTGTGACCCGGCCCCTCACTACCCAGCCACCAACGACCTCCACCACCCCCTTGGCCACCCCTTTCCGCACCCGCCACAATAAACAAAACCCAATCCGATTAAACAAAATATTACCCAAATTCTAGATCTGGGTTGAACAGCGATAGATGATGAACATTTGCCGAAAATACCCAGGACTACCAACTGATTCGTTCTATGAAATTCGAGCTGGATGCACCGATGTTCAAACAACCAAGTTTAGGATCAAGGTAAATTGTAAAACCCCTTTCTTAATTTCAAGAATCAGATTAACCAATTAGCCTAGTTAGATCTTAAATTTGTACATTTCATTGTGTTTTAGCTTTCTTGAACTTAGTTTATGAAGCTTTTGATGTTTTTTAGCTAATAATATAATAAATTGAATTCTTGATCACCTCCTTTTTGGTTCAATAAGGATGTAATTTCTTCTGATTTTCATAGATATAGTTGATCTCCATGTTTACATTGGTTCTAAATTTGATCATTGTTTGTTTAGGAGTATAAATACAATATTACTTTATCTTGTGATATTCATAGGGTTATTTTCAAGAAATTAGGACCTTAAAAGTTTGTGGAGGCTTAGCTTGAGTAGAAATAAAGCTAATTAGTGGCCTAATGGGTTTAAATCCTGTCTGTTTCTGGTTTCTTTTTGGAATTTGGAGGGTGTCTATTTGTATTTATTTGTAAGAATCTTTTCAAAATTTAATCTTTTTTCGTTGTATTGGTTCTTGATGATCATATGTGAGTGATCACTGAAATAATAGTTTATTAAATGACTTGGAAACCCATGTTTTAGTAGCTTCTAATGTATAACGAGAATGCCCTTAACGAATATTGGCAGCAAAATAAACAAAACTTTCCTCTCAGTTGCTGCCTCCACCCTAAAAGAATGCAATGTTTGACCTGACATGTAGTTTAATGGGGATCTTGGACTACTAATGGGTCGTAAAGTGCGCTTTAATAATACAAACTTGAGAGAGATTGTGGATCAAAATCGAAGTCACCAATATCTTGTGATGATTGCTAAATGGGTGAACTTGGATTGAAATCTTACTAGAAAAAGAAATTTAGTATTTTTCTGGGACAAACCAATATGAACAGTGTTGCATTCTTTTGGGACGAAAGGAGCATATAACTTTTATTGCATTTTACGAAATATTCCTTGGACTACTTGTTACCTATTTATCCTACTCTCATGATCGGTTTCTTGAAGTTGTTATAAACTATTTTTCACTTATCTAGGCTGGAAAGACTCTAAGTGTAAAAAGGTGGCGTGCTGCGTATACTCCGGAAGGTTATCTTGATATAGGCAAGTGCCTTAATCGAATCTATCGTGGAGTAAGTTCTTTATTTATTACCACCAATTATTTTGACAATGTAATGTTTAAAAGATCATGGAAGCGCTTATATCCGGTTTTTTGTTTTTTCTAACTATAGGGATTCCTTCCTACTGTGGTGTCTGATCTCTTTGTTTCAAATACCTTATATACAACCATTAGCTTAGCCTAGTGGCAAAGGTGTATACCCAAGACTTCACTAAAATAGGGAGGTCTTGGGTTCAAGTCCCACTTGTGACAAAAAAGAAGGGGGTCCAGGTTGGGCCAGGGGGTTTTCTCACCTATGGTGGGTTTCCTCCTGAGGGAGGTGGAGATGATCGGGTGGGTCAGTGGCCCGTCAGTGATCCAAATTGCCGTTCAAAAAAAAAAATACCTTATATTTGCTATCTTTTAATGTATGGTAAATTGACTATTTTTAATATTTGTTGATGATAATTAGGGAATTCATCCATCAATTAGAGGAGAAGTGTGGGAATTTCTTCTTGGTTGTTATGATCCTAAAAGCACATTTGAAGATCGGGGAAAAATACGACAAAGACGAAGGTATTATATATCTTCTTATTTGGTGTAGAGGTGGTAAATTCAACCCATTAACTTATAAACGGGTTGATTTTGGTTGTTTTTAAATCTCAAACAGGTCAAATAAAAACGAACGAACCAAACGAAACGTACCCAGTATAATCCCACACATAGCTAACGCTATTAGTAGGGTCTGGGGAGGGTGTGATGAGGGCAAACCTTACCCCTATCCCAAGGGATAGAGAGGCTGCTCCCGTCATAGTTTTCAATAGCGCTTGTAGCGCACGCTATAGCGCGCTACATAGCGAATCGACAGACTTCCGCTATTTCCAAATAGCGACGACATAGCGACCAAATAGCGAATATTCCCTTTTTTTAATTTTTTTTTATGTTTTTAACCGGTTTTTTACTTGATTAATATAAATAGGGTTGCTAATAACCCTAATATATGAAGATTTAGATGGTTATTGATTATAATTGCTACAAATCCTACAATATTTGAATATAAAATATTTCTAAAAATTTCTAGCAGTGTATCGCTAAACGTGAAATAGCGCCCGCTATTTACCGCTATTCGCTACGTAGCGTATAGGTTGCTTGTCGCTATTTACCGCTATTCGCTATTGACAACTATGGCTCCCGTTTAGACCCCCGGCTCCATGGGAAAGAAAAAGATAAAAATATAAATAAAATTAATGAGTAATAAAGTAAAATAAATCTAACAGTAATCTAACAATTAGCAGTGTATGACTAGAGTATATTAGTCACAAGAAACACAACACACCTACAAGAAACAAGACATACGCAAAATCTTTGCTAAACAGCTCTACTCTCCCACACAACGGGTCACTCATCCTAAAACCCTAATACGACGTCTCCATGAAATCCTATCATTGATCATGTCCTCTGAGAGGTGTAAATCTAGCAAATCAAGCCTAATCCTCTCATCCCACGTTAATTTCGGTCTCCCCCTGCTCCTTTTCCCCTCTACAACGAGAGTTTCCATCGTTCTCACTGGATCTGTGCTCTGTCTCCTCTTGACATGTCCAAACCATCTCAATCTTCCTTCTCTTATCTTATCTGAGATACATGTGACTCCCAATCTCTTCCGAACAACTTAATTTCTTATTCGGTCCTTTCTTGTGTGTCCACACATCCACCTCAACATCCTCATCTCAGCTACATCCATTTTTCGAGCTTGTGTCTTCTTGATGGCCCAACAATCGGTTCCATATAGCATCGCTGGGCGAACTGTTACCCTATAAAATTTACCCTTTAACCCTATTGGGAACCTCTTGTCGCACAAAACACCTGAGGCCGCTCTCCATTTACACCAACCAGCCTGCACCCGATGGACTACATCATTGTCGATGTCCCCGTTACTCTGGATGACAGATCCTAGATACTTGAACTTCAGTGTCTTAGGGACAACCCCACCTTCAATAGAAATCTGGGTCTCCTCGTCGACGTTTGCACCACTAAAGTTGCAGTGAAGGTACTCGGTTTTAGATCGGCTTATCTTCAAACCTTTGTGCTCTAAGACTGTTCTCCATTCCTCTAGTCTGTTGTTCAATGTCTCTTTACTTTCTGCAATCAACACGATATCATCAGCAAAAAGCACGCACCATGGAATTGCATCTTGAATCGACTTTGACAACTCATCCAAAACTACTGCAAAGAGAAAGGGGCTTAGTGCCGACCCCTGATGAACTCCCACTTCCACCGGAAAAAAGTCTGTATCCCCCACGGGAGTTCGGACGCATGTCTTAGCCTCATGATACATATCCCTAATTGCCTCAATATATTTACTAGGGATCCCTCTTCCCTCCAGACTTTCCCAGATCAATCTTCTAGGCACACTATCGTACGCCTTTTCAAGATCGATGAACACCATATGTAAATCATGTTTCTTCTCTCTGTACTTTTCCATTAATCTTCTTAAAATGTGTATCGCCTCCGTAGTGGACCGGCCTGGCATGAACCCAAATTGGTTTGCTGTAACCTGGGTTTGTCGTCTAATCCTTGTATCTATAACTCTTTCCCATAATTTCATTGTATGACATAGGAGCTTAATCCCCCTGTAGTTAGCACAACATTGAGCATCTCCTTTGTTTTTATATAGGGGTACTAAGACACTACGCCTCCACTGATCTGGCATCTTCCCGGTTTTGAAGATATTGTTGAACAGTCTTGTCAACCACTGAACGCCTTCCTCTCCCATACACTTCCACGCTTCAATGGGTATGTTGTCTGGACCGACTGCCTTAGCTCTTCCCATCTTCTTAAGAGCACTCCTCACTTCTTCCTGTGTGATATTTCGACAATAACAATTATTTCGTTGACTGGATTGAGTAGTGGGATTCTCTGTTATGGCTAGACTTGGTCTACAACTGTTGAAAAGGGTGTAGAAATAGTTTTGCCATCTCAGCTTGATGTCTCGTCCCTTTACCAAAACTCTTCCATCATCTTCCTTGATAAACTTCACGACCCCAAGATCTTGTCTCCTACGCTCCCTATTTTTGGCAATCTTAAACATATGATGCTCCCCTTCCTTGGTGTCTAGTTTTCTATACATCGTTTCATAGGCAAAATTCTTTGCCTCACTCACTGCCTTTTTAGCTTCCCTCTTTGCCTGTCTATAGTTCTCCCGTAGTGTCATTATCTCCTCTCCATTACTGCACTGCAACATCTCTTTAAAGCGTTGTTGCTTGTCCTTTATCTTGCTCCGCACCTCCTCATTCCACCACCAAGACTCCTGATGTCCTCTTGTTGCTCCCAATGTGACTCCGAGGGTTTCCTTTGCTGCCTGCGTAACAGTGGTTGCCATAGCTACCCACATCTGGTTTGTGTCGCCATCCTTAGTATTTGTGTTCATCGCCATGACTTTATCTTTAAATAAATTGATGTTTTCGTGCTTCAAATTCCCCCATCTGATCCTTGGTTTATTTTTTCTTCTCCTCTCCGCCACCCTTTTTCTCAAGGTAAAATCGGCCACCAACAGACGATGTTGGGTCGCTACTGACTCTCCTGGAATTACCTTGCAATCCTTCCACCAATTGCGATCCCCTTGTCTCATCAGGAAATAGTCGATCTGCGTGTTGCGCCCCCCGCTACTAAAAGTAATCAAATGTGATTCCCTCTTTATAAAGAACGTGTTTATAATACCAAGATCATGCGCAAGCGCAAAGTCAAGAAGCTCCCTACCATTATCGTTTCTAACACCATAACCAAAACCTCCATGAACCATCGGAAAACCATCACTCTCCTTACCAACGTGACCATTAAAATCACCTCCTAAACAGGTCAAATAAAAAAAATTAGCTAAATTGGGAATTGGTCAAACGGGTCGAAATTCGTCCGAACTCTATTTTTAATGCATCCAACATCCTATTTCTTTATTTCAAGACTTGTGTTATAATTGTATTATTATTATTATTATCATTGTTATTATTATTATTATTATTATTATTCTTGTCATAATGTCATCATTAATAACACATATATTGCTTATAGAAAATGGACAAAAAAGTGTTAATAAGTCAACCCAATCCTACATGGGCTGATTTGACTTTTGACCCATACTAAATAACAACCTCGTTTAGCACGTTACCCATCCTGCGTGGCCCGTTCTTGTCACCTCTAGTTTGATGTGACACATCAGTTGGACACTAATACTGACTTACTGAGTTTTTTTCGATCTACGTGTTCAATTTGTAAGTTAGAAAGCATGGTTATGTTAGAGATGTATCCTGTGAAGTTTCATTTATCGTCTTCTGTTTTTACTTTATGATATTTCCCACCATTTTACTACTGGGTGCAAGATTGTTATCATTCTGAAATGCTTTTGATATGTACATGCTACTTGGTTAAAACTATTTGTACATACAATAATTGCCTACATCCTATAAAGAAATTCTACATTTTAGTATTTTAGAAACACCTAGTTTCCCTTGTTTGGTGGAAGTTTGAATCTTTTGGTTGGAATATTAACTCATTCATTTGTCTAATGAGAAGTGCTATGCTTGACTTGACACATAGTTTGAGTAAAATGTCTGAGAATATCTACAATACACTTTGATAAAAATAAAGTAAGCTTCTTGGCTTAAATAAATGCCATCAACAATGTGATGATAAGGTTAAATATGTAACTTATGGATTCTTTCTGAAAAAAGGAAATGTAAAATGTTCATTTTTATGGAATGAGGGAGTGAATTTTTATATTTTCTTCATGCCTTCAGGGATCAATATGCTGAGTTGAAAGAATCGTGCAGCCGTATGTTTCCTGTTGTTGGAAGTGGCAAGTTCATCACTGCACGTGTGATCACAGCAAATGGGGATCCAATACAAGATCCAGTTGTACTGCTAGAGACAAATCCTGAAAACCTTCCAATACCACAATCTCAAGAAAATGGTAAAGTTAAATTTTATGAGCCCTAAGAACCTTTAAAATTGCTGCTAGAGGTGGCAAAATGGGTGGGTCAGGCAAGCTGGATAGCATGTCAAAACACGTTTTTTACTTATGAGTCAAAACGGGTCGTGTTGGGTTGACTCAAAATGTTTTTTGTTGATGTGTCAAATTATTTTGCAATCCAATTTCTTGAATAAAATGATTTCGGAGGCACTATGCATTAAATATACACTTTGGGCGACTTTTTATGTTCGACCCATTTGGCTTGTTTCTTGTTTAGTTATATTATATTGTACCTGCGGAAAAACCCATTCAACCCTTCATGGTTAAATTGGTTGAAATTTCCATCTCTAGTCATTGTTGCTAGAGGTTGCAAAATGGGCGGTCAAGCGGGTTGGGTAACTGGTCAAAACGGGTAATCTTTGTTACCTTACAAAGTGAGTCGTGTTAGGTTGACCCAGGATTCTTTTTGTCAATTTTCTAATTAAACATTTACTTTGTGTCAAATATGATTTACGAATATCATCTAATTCCAATAACAATCTAATTTCTTGAATTAAACGATTTAGGAATTTTAATGCATTAAGCATACCATTTGGGCTCGTTTTGACCCGTTTGACCCATTTCCTTGTAAGTTATTTTTATCTTTATTTTACCGTTTTGACCACTTAAGATATATTGAACTCCAATCGACCCATTCATAAGTAAATGAGTTGAAATTGCCATCTCTAAATCATTGCTTATAAATAATGAAGCGAGTTGTGTACTTGCAGTTGGTCATATTCCAGACACAGTGGATTCTCGGGAGCATGATAAGGAAATAATTCAATGGAAACGTGCTCTACATCAAATAGGTTGATATATATAAACATAAACACCTGCTTCCTATGAATTATGTAATTATTGGTTTTTCCTTAATTTGTTAATTGTTTGATATCATGTCTTAGTACCCTACATTTCCCATCATATCATGTATAATAACTCTCAATTTAGTTTCTTCTTTTAAAACAAAATACTATGCAACTTTTGTCATGACAAATAACAAATTTTATGGCAGGTCTTGATGTGGTTCGCACGGACAGGTCACTAACGTTTTATGAGAAGCAAGAGAATCTTGCAAAACTTTGGGATGTTCTTGCGGTCTATGCTTGGTATGATAAAGACGTTGGTTACGGTCAAGGTGGGTAATATGTCAAAAGATTATATTTTGTAAATTTTACCTTTTTACTTATAAACGAGTCGATTTGGATTGTGTTTTATCTCCAATGGGTAAAATCAAAATAGTTTAGCCAAAGGGAAAAATGCCAAATAGCCAGCTGAAAGCCGTTGAAAGTCTATTTTCAATGCATACAACCTTTTGAATCATTTTATTCAAAGATTTAGATTATTATTGTAATAATATTGTTTTTTCTAATAGTAATTAACACACTAGTTATTTATTGAGCAAGGGACAAAAAGTGTTTGCACGTCAACCCGACCCTGGCTGTTCCGACCCATGCTAAAACGCTGGCTGTTCCGACCCATGCTAAAACGACTGTTTCAACCCCAACCCGTTTCAAAATATTATAGTTTGGTTCAAGATTCCATTTCTAAACTGAGTACCTCATACAGGGATGAGTGATATTTGCTCCCCCATGATTATGCTTCTTGAACATGAAGCAGATGCATTTTGGTGCTTTGAACGATTAATGCACAGATTGGTAAGTATATTATTTTTCATGCATTCATTTTGTAGGTTCTTGATGGTTACATATTTATTTATGCCCTTTATAGAGAGGGAATTTCAGGTGCACGGGGAACTCCGTGGGGGTTGAAGCACAACTTGATATCTTGGCTAATGTAAATCAAGTCGTTAATCCTAAACTTCATCAACATTTAGGTATTTTCAGATAACTAAATATTTTCACAGCTTTATGTTATTTAACATTTAATTTATATTCCTAGCGGTGTAATAAATAAATATATAAAATTATTTTTCATGTTTAAATATACAAATGCAGAACACCTTGGTGGAGGCGGTTACCTGTTTGCATTCAGGATGCTTATGGTGTCATTCCGGCGAGAATTTTCTTTTGGAGATTCATTGTACTTGTGGGAGGTAATAAATAGTAAAAATATGGGTAAAATATTAATATTTATCCAAATTTTACTTTTAGAACATACACCTTTTCTTTTTTGCTTGAAGACATGCACCTTTTGTATTGCTTATGATTTAAAAAAAATTGTGTTTTAACCTGAACAGATGATGTGGGCTTTAGAGTATGATCCCGAATTGTTCTCATTATACGAGGGAGCAGGAACACACAATAAGTATGATGCTCACAAACCAACACGAAAATCCAGACGACAATATGGCAAGTATGAGAGAGCAAACAGGAGAAATCGGGTTGGATCCATAAGCGGATCCGGGTCCGGTTCGGGTTCCCCCCTTCCCATATCTGTTTTTGTTGTGGCGAGTGTCTTCAAGGACAGGAGTGACAAGTTATTGAGAGAAGCTCGGGGACTAGATGACGTTGTGAAGGTCGACCTTTTGACTTTATCTGGAAACTAGGGGTGGGAATTCGACCCATTTACTTAAAAATGGGTTGATTTGGGTTAGATTTATTTTTGAATGGGCCAAGTTTAAAGCTTACTTAAATATGAGAGGCTAAACGGGTCGAGTGGGTCAAAATGAGTTGAAACTTGAAAGCCACCCAAAATGTTATTTAAAATGTTTTCACCGCTTAAATAGATTGATTCAAACAAAACAAATATTATTTTGGTATGATAGTTTTTATATATTTTAATACATTAACAAGTTAATTTTGTTTAAAAGTGGACAAATCCCACATGACCAAGTCTGTTAATGACCCGCATTGAAAAATTTACTTGTTTCAGCCCGAATCCGTTTTGCTATTTTTTATTGAATTCTTTTGATTTTGTTTCTGTAGATACTAAATGACATTTCTGGGAATATGGATGCCAAGAAAGCTTGCAGAGGGGCTATCAAGATTCACAAAAAGTATCTAAAAAGGTAACTTTTGAGTTTATATTACTGATATTTTAGGTAAAGTTCTAGCAAACAAATGTGATTTGCGGGCGTTCAGTGAACGAGCTTCTGCGGCTTCTTTTAATCTTCAAGTTTGAGCGCATTTAAAAACCGATCAAATGAAGTGTTGGAGGCAATATTTTTTTTGAATTGATGTTCATTGACCATTTGATTTTCTTTTTACAAGACAAATGAACAAGTTATCTTTGTATATGTATAACGTATATGTAGCAACAATCTTGTAATAGTACAAAGGTGCTCCTGCTTTCTAACTGTTTTCTGACTTCTGAGTATATCTGTAGCAACAAATATAAGCTTTGTTAGGGAAAAAAGAATAGAGTATAAATTCGTTCGTCAGTTATTCGAGATTGACTTAACGTGTTTGAGGTGAGTTTAAGCCTAGATTGGAGCTTATTTAACAAAGGACTTGATCCTGTGTTTTATACATCGAGCTATAAATACTAGGTTAGAAACCCGCGTATTACACGAGTTGAATAACGAAAATATTTAATAGTTAGCAATGAAAATGTTTATTAGGTATTTATACTCGTCCTAGTCCAGGCTTTTCAGATTAGTTAAATTGAAACATTACAAAAATCTTAACTCGAAAATATTTACTATTTGACTGGAAATTAACAAATGGAACACAAAAGTTTACAATAAATTTAGGAGGGTGTGCGTTTCGTCAAATTACATAACCGAATAAAATCTTGGAGTCAAAATTCAAATAAAATGTGATTGTGTTATTATTCAATTGTATTTGTAGTACATTGTGTATTTCTATCAAAACGACTAATTAATCATTTGACCCAACAATTTTCATATACAACCGTGTGTCAAACAGAAGTTCTGTTGTCAACAGCATTCTTGATCCTCCAGATAAGATCTTCAACCCCCATCCTTCCCAGTTGCCCGCAAAACCTAGACCTAATTGTAATACTTCAACCTCATTGGGTCCCATAACAACCATTAACGGTATCTTCTGCTTCTCTGCATTTCTAATAAGCTTTGGCAGTAGGTCACAAGTGCACAACCCAACGCGTATTCCACTCGCTTTCATCTTCTCAGTAACATCTTTGCAGTATTCAGAGCTAAGATAAAGGTGTAATCTTGAACATCAAATGCTAATTAAGACATTTACCTCAGAACAAAAGGTGATGGATTGATTCGACATGGTAAGCGAAGGTGTGAAGTGGTGAAAAGACACACAGTTGCACCCAAGAAACAAGCGTATACGAGTTGACTATCATATAGCGTGTGATATGGGGGTAGAAGATTCACTTAGGAACCACCGAAGGAAAAACCAATTTGGACAGAAAAATTAGTCAATGAAACAAATCTAATAAAATAGTGACGCGACAATTTCGACACATTCACCTAAAATTTAAAATAAAAATGGCTAAAAAGGAAACGGGTTAAACCTATGAGAAGTTACTCAAAGTGTAATTTTAATGCATAAAGCCTCCTAAAATCATATGCTTAAAAATGTCAAGACTATTATTGGAATAATTTAATTTTTATTATCATATATGAAAATATACTTCTACAAAAAGTTATAAAAAGAATTTAAGAAGTGTTTTGGGTTAACACAAACCGACTCTACAATTTTCCACCTCTATCCAACCTGTCCAAACCACCCTTTCGAGGAGAACCCTCGTGGGATAAGGGGATCTGAATCTGGCTGCGATCAGCGGATTGAGGATGAGTATTTTCTCACCGACTGCGTCATGTACATTGTGATGTTGATCAGTTCTTGAAACATAATAATGGAAATCATTTAATAATAATAAATCATACCTGATAAGCTAACCGCAGAGAGGGAAGACTTCAAGATCTCTGATCTGGATCGGGTTTTCGTTTAGCGTGTACGGTTAGGATGGTATTAGGTGAGATAGTAAGCTCACGGTTATGGAGAGAGAGAGGGACAAGTTTAGTGGTGATAGTAATTGAATAATCATTAGTCAATTCTCTCTAATTATCTCTCTATATATATATGTACATCGAAGGGGAAACCCATTAAGAGTAATTAGGTCCATCAACTAATTACTAGCCATAGGTTATTAAATAAATAAATAATTATATTTGATCATTTAATAATTAGATAAATGATTATAAGAGCCACACAATAAATCGTGTCTTACATTCTCCCACTTGGCTGAGTAATCATTTATTATGAGCATTAGTAAGTTTACAGAGATTTAATACTCATTTTAGTTCTAAACTGTAACTATAGCAGAGAAATACAATCATTGAATCAGTATTCAACTCAAGACCCTCATTAATCATACTATAGCACAAATTTAAAACTTAAGTAAACTTTAGGATCAAATTGATAAATAAGCCATTTAACGTTGATTTGTATAGTTAGTTGTCTATACGTCTTTAGGTATGCATAAACTTATTTAGAGACAAACAAATTCAAATAAGTGAGGAAATTTTAATAATTAATCATTCATATTACGATATGCAATTATGTATGGTTATTAGTAAAACCCGTCTTTATTATAAGCGCTTACAAAAGACTTAGGGGTGGTAGACCTTTAGTTATTTGGATCCATTAGCATATCATGAATGTATTCGATACAAAGATTTAGTTTCCTCAACTTGTTCATAATTCATAAGTGAACAATAATTTCGTATCAAAATTTAATGCAGTTCCGCTAGAACTGTTACTGTTCGAGAAGTAAGGGTAGCTGACTTATCACAATAAGTCTTCAATATGATATTAAAGTGGAGTTACTAAATTATGAGTCAACTGATAAATTTTTCAATAACATTTAGTGACAATTATGTTGTGACCAACAACATAAACATATTATGTCATTGAAACTTAGGTTGTTGTTAACAGTTTCTTATGACTCCTCCATTAGATAGGTATGTCTGCTGACATAAGGATATACCCATAAATTGACATTTTGTTACCTTTGAATACAACAAAGTTAGAATAAGAGTAGTCAATTGTTTTCACTTCTTCTTTAAATTATAGTATCTCGTTTGTTAAAGATAATGTAATAATCCATTAGATGCTTCACAATAATCTAGACTAGTCTAGTGTTCAGCAATGTGAGCAATATCTAAGCGAGTATAGACTTTAACCTTTATAAGGCTTCTAATTAATGAAGCATAAGGAAATAGTTTTCATTTATCCTATTAGCCTCTAAAGGAGAACAATTTAAATGTTACATGTGTAAGGATCCGCTTAGTGTAAAGCTTATGGGATGAAACTAATGTCCCGTTGGATCTATTTCGGTGTATTTTGATAGTTATAACATAAGAGGATTCTTCGAGATCCATCATGTCAAAATATGAGTAATCAATGCTTTGACTCATATAACATATACTTGTCAAAAGAATGTCATCTATATAAGGACAAGTTTTTATTAGTTGCTCCCACTCATATTGAGGTAGGTGTACAAATTCACTTAGTTCTTGATGAAGAGAGTTGCATTATGATTTTAGTCAACCCATACATGGATTTCATTGACTTACTAAATAAGTGTTCTTAACCTCCAGTTTAGAACTTTTAGGTTATTTTATGAACATATATGTCAATGTTATGGAAAGTTGTTTAATGTCTATCTAATGTAGCTTTAAGTTATTGTAAGCTACTAGAACAGTAATGATCCTCAAAGAAACCTTTTGTAAAACATGTAAGAAGATTCTTTGATAATTGATTCCTTCTTGAGTATAACCTTTAACAATCAATCGTGCGTTTACATTCGGATTTTGTTTAGTTATGAACACCCTTTAGGTAATTCAACCAAATCCCAAATGTTATTCTAATTCATGGAGTCGGGCTTGCTAATAATAGCTTTATTCCATTTAGAAGATTGATTGATGCTAATGACTTAATTAGAAGAAGTAGGATCGGTAAACTTTTCAGGATCCATTTCAAATTCAGTCAACCATCAACGTTAGTAGGCCTTTTGGACCTAGATGAACTCTTAAGTTGATTATTAGGTTTATTAGGAGTTTCAAGTTTATACATTAGCTCTTGGTTAGGTGCTTTCATTTTCAGGTATATTAGGAGCAACGTTAGTTTCAAAGTGTGTAGGAGTTGATGCATTATGGTGTACAAGAGGTGTAATCAGAGTTAAATTCGGAGTTAAATTTAACGAGTCTCTCACCCCGCCTCTTGTACTCCTTGCAAGTCTTGACAAGGACTTTTACTACTCCCACTGACCTTAGAAATTTTAAGTACTTCAACATGCTTAGGGTCAACATTGTATCTAACATTTGAAGACCAATAGATTCTAATAGAAAAACAACTTAGTGATGTTTATGTTAGTTTCTGTTGTTGAGGATTACTATAGTTTTGGTAAGAAATCTAAGTTTGCCCACATATTAGCATCTATGAGACGTTGTTAGTAGTAGCATTAGATTCTAAGGAAACAAGTTGTGATGGAGCAGTGTCGTGTACAAGAGGTGTAGTTTGAGGTTGACCAATTTGTCACTCCCCCACCTCTTGCAACTTTCGCAAGCTATAATTAGGACACTTGGTGCTCCCACTGATCTTTGAGGTCTCTAGGAACTACACATGACAAGTTTCAATGATGCGCGTGACGTGGGAACCTTTCATATATCTTAGACTTAATTTCCTTATCGTCCAAAATTTCATAAGAAATTTTATAGACAAATTTAGAAGGAATTCCATTAAGTATATATGATTTGATATCTTTAAAGCTTTGGGCCGTAAGAAACAGATTAGATACAAGTAAATATTCTTCTAAATGATAAATGAACTATGTCTGAATATTCCATTTGGGATAACATCTGGTGGACCCTCATTTATTCCCTTAACCATTTGATATTTAGGGCGTTTAACACATGATTTAAAGTCACCGAGAATGAGATTTGGTAACAATTCATCCTACATTGACCTGATCATGATTTCTCATAAAATTTGGTCTTAATGGATGAAGTGCATAGGTCTTGTTTATCTTTTGTTAAATTATCATTTTCATGATAACAAAAGTTGTGAAAGTTTATTGTATCAGCTAGTTATATGTCATAAAGGTTTCTATCTAGATAATGATAACCAATAATATGAGAGTTTAAGTTAATGGTGACTTTGTTTTGGCTATGCAAACCTTATAACTATCAAAGTGTAGCTTTATTATTGATACTAAATTCTGAGTGTTCTTCAGAATATGTGAGGTATCATAAAGCCTAATACAATGATCAATTATTTCATGGTTCTGTAGCCTTAACATTTAAATCCACCACTAATTTCTCGTCTTAATTATTAGTTGAATTATGGTAAGGAAGCGTATAGAACTAGACTCAACGCATCATGTGTTGATAGGAATATTAATATTAGCGGACTCAAAAATCATTAATTAGTAACTACCTTATCTTAGCCAGCTAGTCACTTGGCTTATGGATGGTCTCATTGCTTATGCATAATATAATGACATAGTTTTGCAGTGAGACTCCTCCTTAAGGAACTTAGAGCTGGAAAGTAGTACTTGTATTTTGTTTCTGGACCTTAGAGCTATCCTATCTATGGTAACTTTTCTTCCTCTTTTTAGGTTTAGTGGTAGTGAGGTGAATAACATCCGACTTTTCAGTTTTAGGCTTTCCTTTTCCTGTACGCATGTTGCTATCAATACACTCATTTTCCTTTGGTACTTCTGATTATTATAGTTGATTTTTAAGGCAACTAATCGTACTAGTGGAAAAAAAATATTATGTACGCAATGAAAAACTTCACTGATTTCCATGTATAAGCCCTTAGTTTACGGGTCATGTCAGTGTATATGATAATGTGTTCACAGATGCCACTTAACCTTTTATTTAGAATTAGAATGTTTGCATACGTCTTAGGAATTATTTTGATTCTTCCATTTCCACAGAGAATACATTAGTCTTAGGAAATGCAGAATCTGAAGTAGCTCTCCTGATAACAATAATGAAAGGAGTTCTTGATTACCATAAGAGACATTGTTTTGACTTATCCTATTCTTATGCTCTACTTTTTCTTTTGTAGTACTTTTATCAGAAAGAGCAGCAGGAATGTCATGTCTTAAGTGATAATCAAGACTCAATAAGAGCAAATATTTATAGAAACTCTTAATTAAGCAAAACTCATCTTAGAAGCTAGAGTGAAAGTAAGGTACAAATAGCTAAAGAAGAACTTAGAGTGATCTATGGAGTAATAATCTAAGGCAGACAGAAATAATAAGTTAAATAAGGTTCTACTTAAGAACAATTATTTTATGAAGATGTGATAAAATCTATTATAACACCAAACTAATAGATTAATTAGGTTCTACTTAAACAATGTAACACATCACCTTTGGGCAGAAGTGAGACATTTGTTTAGTATTAGGAACAATTTAATAATGAGTATGTGCAGTAAGAATGTAACACATCACCTTTGAACAGAAGTGAAACATTTGTTTAGTATGCACATAATTAGCTTCGTGGAAACTAAATATGACACATCACTTTTGGGCAGAAGTAGAAACATTTAGTTATATTTGGCGAAGTAGTGCTTAATTAGACTTAAATAACTTTACAAGCGTGACACATCACCTTTGGGCAGAAGTGAAATTTTAGGTGTTATTTAAGTTAATCATGTTTTCTAATTAATATCATGACTTGCACTAGGTTATAATGCTTAATTAAGCTTGAATAACTTTACACATGTATCACATCACCTTTGGGCAGAAGTGAAGCTTTAGGTGTTATTCAAGTAAGTTTTAAAAGTTTTGAAAACATTTAATTTTAAGGTTTAACAAAACTAAAACTAAAGCATTCATTAATAGCAAACCCCCTGTTAGCACGGATCGAAGGTGATGTGATACATGTTCCATAAGGGTTCACGGCTCAGGTGAGGGTTCACGGCTCAGGTGAAGGTTCACGGCTCAGGTAAGGATTCACGGTTCAATAAGGGTTCACGGTTCAGCAAAAGGTCCACGGTTCAGCTAAGGTCCACGGTTCAACAAAAAGTTCACGGTTCAGCTAAGGTTCACGGTTCAGCTAAGGTTCACGGTTCAACAAAAGGTTCACGGTTCATCAAAGGTTCACGACTTCTATAAGGTTCACAGCTCCAGAAAGTAAACCGTGAACTGTAAAACCCGTGAACTTGAACTGTGAACTGTAAACCGTGAAACATGAACCGTAAACTCAGAATCGTGGACTGTAAACCGGGAAACATGAACCGTAAACTTAGAATCGTGGACCGTTACCCGTGAAATTTAAGACCAGTAAACAAAACCCGTGATTCTTACCTGAGAATTATAACCGTGAGAGTCTAAAAACGTGAAGGATGAACCCGATAAGGCTGTGCGAAAATTAAGGGATTTGATTGTATTTAGATTTTGAAAAATCTTTTAGGTTGTTAAGTATATCCAAGTTTCTTTATTTAAAATAATAAAATAATATTTTAATTCAAAATCTTGGAGATAAAGTTACAAGATTTTAGGAAAAACACAATCAACATCCTAATCCATCCCAAAATAAGCGGATTTTCATCGAAACTAATGATGAACACGAATAACAGTTTATGAAAATCAGATAAACTGTTTTCTAATAATATCAGATAAAAACCTGAAATCAAAATCTTGAAACATAATTCTTTAACAGATTTCAAAAAACTTTATAGATCTCGATTTTAGGAGATCAAAAAACCGTGAAATATTAACATAAACAGAAAACTGGGAAAATTAATAAAACGATTTTCCAAACGGTTTTAATCAAGACTTTGTTCTCCGATTTTAATTCCAGTTTAGGGAAAGAAATAAGAACTGATTTATCAACATCTGCTCTGATACCACATGTTGATCAGTTCTTGAAACATAATAATGGAAAACATTTAATAATAATAAATCATATCTGATAAGCTAACCGCAGAGAGGGAATACTTCATGATCTCTGATCTGGATCGGGTTCCCGTTTAGGGTGTACGGTTAGTATGGTATTTGGTGAGATAGTAAGCTCACGGTTATGGAGAGAGAGAGAGGGACGAGTTTAGTGGTGATAGTAATTGAATAATCATTAGTCAATTCTCTCTAATTATCTCTCTATATATATGTACACCCAAGGGGAAACCCATTAATGGTCCATTAAGAGTAATTAGGCCCATCAACTAATTCCTAGCCATAGGTTATTAAATAAATAAATAATTATATTTGATCATTTAATAATTAGATAAATGATTATAAAAGCCACACAATAAATCGTGTCTTACATGTGAAAGGTCAGCATCAATATTTTTGCGACCGTTTTATGACCAAATATATTTTTTATTATTATTTTTTTTTCACACGTCTTCTTCGACCGATTCAGTTCTGGTCGCTCAATTTGCGACCTTTATGATTTCGGACGCAAATGTTACGACCATAGTTTTCGGTCGACCTACCTCACCCACCCACCCACCCTACCCCACCCACCCACCCCCACCCTACCCCTCCCACCACACCCCGCATCGTCCCCACCCACCCCCACTCTACCCCACCCTACCCCACCACCCATCCTACCTCACCCACCCCACCCCACCCCACCCACCACACCACGCCATCGCAAGATCGTCGCAACCCACCCCACCCACCCACGCCACCCACCCTACCCCACCCACCACACCCCACCCTACCCCACCCACCACACCCCGCCATCAAAAGATCGTCGCCACCCACCCCACCCCACCCCTACCCACCCCACTCTACCCGCCTCCCCACCCACCACACCTGCCATGCCGCCATCGCAAGATCGTCCCCACCCACCCCCACTCTACCCCACCTTACCCCACCACCCCATCCTACCCCACCCACCCCAACCCACACCACCCCACCCACCACACCACGCCATCGCAAGATCGTCGCAACCCACCCACCCTACCCCACCCACCCCACACCACCCCACCCACCACACCCGCCATGTCGCCATCGCAAGATCGTCCCCACCCTACCCCTACCCTACCCACCCCACCCTACCCTACGCTACCCACACCACCCCCACCCATCACACCCCACTACGTCGCTACCCGCCTAAGGAAGGGGGTGGGTGGGGTTGGGGTAGGGTGGGGTGGTGTGGGGGAGGGCAGGGGTGGGGGTGGGGTGGGTGGCGACGGTGGTGGCGGCGATCGGGAGATGGCGGCGTGTGGTGGGTGGGTGGGGTGGGGTGTGGTGGGTGGGGTGGGGGGTAGGGTGACGGTGGGTGGGGTGGGTATGGGTGGTGTGGGTGGCGACGGTGGTGGGTAGGATCGGGCGATGGCCGCGTGGTGGGGTGGGGTGGGTGGGGTGGTTGTGGTGGGGGTGGGGGTGGGTAGGTCGCCGCAACAGGCGGTGGCGGGTGGTTGGCGGCGAATGCGTGTGGTGGTGGTGGCGGCAAAGCGTCGAACGCAACAGGACGTCGGGTGATGGTGGTGGTGGTGTGAAGGGGTGGCGTTAGTGGCGCGGCAGCGGTGGGGGGAGGAGTACAGCGGTAGGCCGCAGCAGCGGGCGAGGGGTGGCGAGGGGCGCCGATGTGGTGGTGGTGGGCGGTGGGGGTGGTGGCGGCGTGGCGGCGGTAGAGTGGGTGGCGGTGGGTGGTGGCGTGACGTTGGTGGGGAGGCTATCCCATTTGCATTATTTTTAATTTAACAAGTTTTATAATACATTTTGACCCATTGACTAATTTTAGGTGACCAAAATTGACCCGTCAACTAATATGAGATGACCCAAATAGACCCGTCAACTAATATGAGGTGACCCAAATTGACCCGTTGACTAATCTAATATGACCCAAATTGACCCATTTACAATTGATTTTATACCCAAATTAACCCATTCTTTGAAGAATGGGTCAAGATTGCCACCCCTAGTAGTAGTGTATAGTTACTCACTAATGCATGCTGGTAGTTAAAAGAAATTAATGCATGGAATTTGTTCTGTTCAGGACTAAGAGGCCAGGGGTCAGTTGAGGAATACAAGAAATTGTGACAAACGTGGGTGAGGAGTGCATGTGTCCGGGAATCAAGATGATGATGGACCAATCATATTGGGCCATGCTCGTCACTAAGGAGATGGCTTATCAGGTTATAAGCATGGCTGAGAACCTGCCCTCAGACTGCAATCTCACGTCCCAAACATGCCAAGTAACGGCAGCCTAAACATGGCCATCTAAGTTACCGGTCTGGAATAAAATGAGATTCACTATCACACCATCGTGTGGTGCTTCATGTAATATATGTGTGTTTATTAATAAAACTATATTTATAAAACATTATATATGAAAAATTTTATGAAGAAAAAAATGAAATTGTATCTAATAAATTTAATAAAAATATTAAACAAATAAATACATTCACTATAAATGCTTTAATAATTTTAACAATTCTTTATATGCAAAAATACTTAGCCTCACACTAACAAAAACCTGGATTTTTTTAAATGGGGAGTTTTCTCGACTGATGAGGGTTTCCAGGTAAGAGTTGAAGTTGCTTTGGTTTATGGGTGTTCCGTTAAGGGCATTCACGAAAATTAGAAAAACACTATTCAGTTCCGTGAATCCTATTCACGGATGTACACGTGTCCAAACCCTGTTATCTCGTTAACATTAAGCATGTAATATTTATTGAGTCACTACAAGGATATCATCCTATCCTGACGATGCATATCCAGACGACAAAAGTCGTCGGGATAGGTAAACCCTAATTTTTGAATGGATGTCGCCGGTCTGCTTGGGCAGACGGAGGGAAAATTGGGCGCCCAAAAATTACCCGATGAAACTCTGTCGTCAGTATAGGTTAATTTCATTTTAATTTTTAATGATTCATGGGTAAATTTTATTTTGTATTTTTTTATGTTTATGTGTGTATGATATTTGTATGTATATTTATATAATTAGGAATTTGTTTATAGAGTTAATTACACGGATGACCCCTGTGGTATGTTCAGATTTCACTTTACCCATAGCTTTGGAAAATTACATGGATAGACTATAGCTTTTCAATTTGTTGCAATGTTGGACCCTAAAATGGATGACTGTTAAATTAGGATGTTAAGTACGTATGAAATAACTAAAATAACCCTTTATTTAAAAAGTAAAAGAATTAATAAAAAACTATGGGTCCACTATTTTTTATTATAAACAAATAAAACCCACTCAATATTTTTATATATATATATATATATACATATTATTTCTCTTGATCTAGGGGGTGTTTGTATGTGCTTTTGAAAATGACTTATTGACTTTTTAAAAAATCAATAAGTCATTTTCAAAAGTCAGAATTTCTTGGCTTTTGATAATGACTTATTGAATTAATGTTTTTTTTTTAAAACTGCTAATTTTTTGACTTATCAGCTTTTAAAAAAAACCAATAAGTCAATAAACACTTTACCATCAAACAGCAACATCATCGTCATCACCAAGCCCTAGAATTCTTGTTCAACGTCGATCCCTTTCCCCATCTCCTGGTCTCCAAAGTGCGATGAACGAAGGAGAAAGCAACGGTACGATCCCATTCCCCTTCCTCCCTCTCACAATCTCCCTCTTCCCTTCCCCTGTCCGTCACCACCAGTAACAATCAGATCCCCAAAAATACATGGCCTCTTTTCTCAAGCTCCCTTCCCCTGTAAACCAGTAACAATCAGATCCCCCCAAGTCTTCCGTCTTCAGTCCCAAAACCTCATCCGACGTCGCTCCATCAAGCACCGAAGTCAAACACGAGCATAAACCTTTGGTAATCTGCGAATCACTGTCTCACCATTCCGTCCGCATCCATCCTCACATCCAGCCACACCTGCGCTATACATCCCATCACTCGATTCGCAAGGATTTTAAGCTATTCATCGAACTGCGGCACGGAGGCGTAGGCTTTCCCCCTCAAATTTCCCGGCGATGGGGTTTCTGTAAAAAGTCACATGGTGGCCGACGACTTTAGGGTTTATCGGTGAAGGAAAGGGTACCGGTGATAAAAGGGGTCGTCCTTCTTTTCAAGAACAATGAAGAATTGACATAAAAAATATAAATCTTTTATGTTTTGTTTTATGGGTCCCACTCATGAAAAATAGCTTATTTATTTTTTGTTTTTTAAAACTAGAGGGTATTTTAGTCTATTTAAAATAACATTCATTTTGGAGGCCAACGGTGCAACAAATTGAAAAGCTATCTTCTATTCATATAATTTTTTAAATTCAGGGATCAAAAGTGAAATCTGAATATATCAGAGGGGCCATAAGTGTAATTAACTCTTGTTTATATTTTTATGTGTATGTATGCTTGTATGTATATGTATATAGTTTTCTAATTGTGTAATTGGACATTTGTTATGTTTATATGTGTATGTAAGTATGTTTATATAATTGTGTAATTGAGCATTTGTTTATGTTTCTATGTGTATGTATGCTTGTATGTTTGTGTGTACATATATATGTTTTCTAATTGTGGAATTAGACATTTGTTTGTGTTTACATGTGTATATATGTTTGTATATGTATGTATATATATATATAATTGTGTAAGTGTGTATGTATATATATGTAATTGTGTATGTTTATATGTTTGTATGTATATGTAATTTTATTTAATTTTGTTATATATTCGGAACTCGTCGCGGTTGACTATGTGAGAATAACTTTATATTTGTGTTTCATTGAATTTATTTAAAGTACGTATGCCAACTTTTTAACCTTTAATTTTGTATATGTTTGTGTATGTAATTTTTTTATGTCATTTAGGGTGTAGACGACTCGTTTATCATGATTTTATAAATAATATTAGTTATATATAAAAAATATATATTAAAAAAATCAAAAAATATATATAAGAAAAAGGCTTTAGTCAGCTTGAAACACTTACACCCCTAATGTCATTTATGTACGTCTATATTTATGTATGTCATGTTTCAGTATGTGTACACTAGTATATTTATTTAGGATAATCCTTTAGAATATACCCGTCAAAAATTTATCTAATAGAGATATATTTTGGATTGTCCCTTTGGGACTGCTTTTTGAATATTCTATCTCATTTAAGATATTAATACATTTAAACGGGTTGACATTTAAGAAAAAATCCGTTGCTATTTCTCCTTACTCCTCCGAGTTTGCGGTTTATTTGCATACCTGGGCAGTTAAGGGGAAATGCTGCTGATTTTTTTCTTAAATAGTCAACTCGTTAAAATGTATACTTATGAGATAGAATATTCAAAAACTGGGTTAGGATCCACCGTCTTAGAGCACCGATAAAGTAATATACATTCATTTATATCATTTGTTGTATATACGTATATGTGTATGTTTATAACACAATAGATATGACAATTGATAAGAGCTGGGTTACACTGGGAAATCAGAATTCTACGGCTTTCTTAAGCGATCTTCACAACTTTATAGAGATTTCCAAGAACCATGTCGACGGTCGAGACAGAGCGTTTTACACGTGTAGATGTTGTTGCAATGCGTGTCGACAGGATTTGAAGATGATATATGCCCACATACATGACCGTGGGGGTTCTACAATCATATCAGACTTGGATTTATCATGGTGAACAACATCCTCGTGCGGTGGAGAAAGCAACCTTTTTTTGCCCCAAGAAGAACACCTACTCCTTCAACAACTCCAGCAACAAATACTAAGATGTTTGATGCCATAGATGATGTGATGGCAAAGAAAAATACAAACGAGGAAAATACAGATGAAGATGGAATTGGTTTAGACCCGGAATTTGATGCGTTCTTTGAGAAGCTAAACACGGAGTTATACCCCGGTTGTAGTCAAATGTCTTCCCTAAACTTTCTAGCCAAATTGGGGCATATTAAAATTATCAACAAATAGACGAATAGTTCATTTGACCAACTTTTAGAGCTTCTAAAAATTTCATTACCGATGGAAAATCACATTCCAACGTTACACTATGAAGCTAAGAAGAAACTGAGTAAGATTGGGTGAGGATATCAGTCTATCCATGCTTGCATTAATGACTGTGCACTGTTTTGGAAGGAGAATGAATCAATGCAAAACTATCCGGTTTGTATTGAGAGTAGATGGGTTGACAAAAACAAAAAGGAGAAGAAGGTACCACAAAAAGTGTTGCGCTACTTTCCACAAAAGGGTTGATTATGCACTGTTGTTGTGCTTTTAGATATTATGATAAAATAATTTGAACTTTTTTATCCATCAACTAGTGAATTTGAATCTAAATTTCCTAGACGCAATATGAAAACTGATTTTTCTTCATTGTTTAAATACGAAGCAAATATATCTTCATCTTCATCTTTTTCACCCGATAACAAAGAATTAAGGGCATTAGCACATGGTTGTAACATCCCGAAAATCCGTAATCTAATGGTTCAGGTTAGTGGACTAGCGGACTCTTTATTAAATGTCCTGGTTAGCAGGGATTTCTAGGTAAATCTTGATTCTACGAGAATAGGAGGACAGGTTAACCGTTTAATGTTTAGTTCGGGATCAAAGCGTATGATAAAGAAGCATAGGGACCCGATTGAAAGTTCTTACGGTTTAAATACCATACTATGAGAAACCCTAGGGCACTTTTGGCTTAGGTACGTGCGACGACAGGAAGGAAAAAAGCCGAGAAAGGGAGAGATGTCGGAGGTCCGAAGAGCCGACGACAGTGGAGCTTGAAGTGGCGTTTCAACCGTGCGACTCAGTATCATGAGAAGGTAATCCTCGTACACTCTTTTTATCAGATGTTTGTTTACGTTTGTGTAGTGATAAACCCGATTAGGGTTTGGGGGTGTGGTCGTGGCTACGGCTGTGGTGATCACACCGGCGGCTGCGGGTCGCAGCAGGTGGCAGCGGTGGTGGAGTGGTGTCGCGTGGAGGTGACAGTCAGCAGGAGATGGAAGAGAGAGAGAGAGAGAGAGGCGCGCCAGCTGGTGTGGTGGCCGGATGTTGAGAAGAGAAAAGAGGGAAGAAGGGTGGTCCGGCTGGGCTACCTGACGAGAAGGACGAGGCCTACGGTGGTGCTCGACGGGTATGGTAAACTCGCCAGGGAAGAAGGTGAAGGAGGGCGGTGATCGACGACAACCTTGGATGGCTGTGATGGCACGGTGAAGGGACCAGCGGGGGTCAGTGAGGGCTGTGGTTACACGGTGGCGACGTGGAACGAAGGACGACGGGTGTATAGGTCGGCTCGAGTTTCCCCATGAGGAGAACGTTAGCGGTGCTTGGTGGTGACCGGTTAACGGCACATGATGAGGACGATGGGATGATGGAGCACATTGAAGGGAACGAAGATGTGTGAGATGGTGGACTACGGGGTGGACTCGTACGTTACGCATGGTTAGGGTTCTTCATGCATGGCATGCATGCGTGTATGGAACACGGTCCGAGTACGAGTGCTCTCGTGGGATTATAGTTTGCATGGTCACATATGTGTATGCATGGGATGAAGCCCGGTTCGGGTATGCGGGTTCCAAATGAGTCAAGGACGGTCCGGAGCACATGAACGTGTGAAACTAAGGTTTCATAGGGATGATATGACGAGCGAATGAGGCTGAGTATCGGGATCTATTTTATTTATACGTTATACAACATGTGTTTTAAACGTATCCTAATCGTGTGATCATACGTTTATCAGGTTGGGATTCGAGCGTGGACGAACGAGTTGCAAAGCAAGGACTGAGGTTCAACATAACCGGTGAGTTTCTAATCCTGTAAAACCCCAAACCTAGGAGGCCTCACTTGTTGGATTTACTCATAAACAAAGTCATCAATACTGAACTTTAAATTTAACACATTCAACTAACAGCAAAAACATTTACGTTTGAGTACATTACAGCGGAAGTCTTAACACTTGACACATACATCATTGTTTAACAAAAACATAAATCGGGATGTCAGTCTCTAGCCGGGTAACCTTCACACCTTCGCACGACCCTTTTCTTTGTTACCTGAAATGTATACTAAAAGTCAGCTAATGCTGGTGAGTTCTAGTTTAAAATGATTATATATAAACATTATTTCCATAAAATTATTCATAAGTTTATATATAAAGAACATAAATACGTATTCTTAACTTTTATTTTTCTTTCATCATTCTTGAGTGACTACATTGATATGCATTCACCTTTACTTTCCTTAACATTCATTTGGTCATACACATAAGGGTGATCAACCCGTCTTTTACTACGTATGTCACAAAGACATACGCCATGAAGCTACCGTCGTAACCCTTTGACTCGTCCGGTCCTAGAAACCGTCCGCCTTAAAACCGTCCGGCCAACCTTCGGCCGTCCGTCATAAACCGTCCTACCGTCGTAGTCCGTCCTTTTCGCCCGTCTACCCGAAGGTATCCGTTTCCCACGTGCTACCATGTTTGCAACCGTTCTACATATGATTTGGCATTTGCTTCGACCGTCCATTAATGCCCCTTTTTTTTACTTCCTTGCTGATGAAGGAACATTTTTGTCCCGATTGCAAGATAGTCACGTGGTCGTCCGTCTACCGTAGTAGACGTTAGCATCGAAGCGTCCATAACATTCACGTATATTCATAACATGCAGTATATATTATATAAAGCAAGATTTCATTCATTCATATTTTGTCATTCTTTTCATTCATACTTTGTAAACATACGTTTCATTCTTTGTTCATAATTCATTTTCATATATATATATATATATAAATATATATATTTGTATATCATTTATGATCACATTGGCATTCCTAACATTTATTCATTTAGTGTATACACTTCAGCCCCAAAACATTTAATAAGGTTTGCACATAACATAGAAAGGGGCACATAGAACTCACCTGATGAGTAGTTTCTGAGATACACTTAGCTGGTCACTGAGCGTCACTAATGTCACTCACAATCTGTATAATAAAGTCATACACGTAAGGTAGTGCTCCTAGATGACACTAGACATTACTATGCTTGAACCTAGTAGTTTCGATGGATTTGCTTATATCGAAACTTGGTAGTTTCGATAGGTTGCTTATGTCAAAACTTGGTAGTTTCGATAGGTTGCTTATGTCGAAACTTGGTAGTTTAGATAGGTTGCTTATGTCGAAACTTGGTAGTTTCGATAGGTAACTTAGGTGTAATCTTAGCTTCGTATCGTGGGCTCATATCGAAACTATGGTAGTTTCGATGGGTATGCATATATCGAAACTGAGTAGTTTCGATGGGTCTGCACATATCGAAACTGAGTAGTTTCGATGGGTTTGCACATATCGAAACTAAGTAGTTTCGATGGGTCTGCACATATCGTCTTCCCCAAAAATCTGAAGTTTTTGCATGCGAGTCTGATAGAGTCAATATCTCAATTTTCTTAGATCAAAACGTTCGGTTTTCATTCTAGATGCTATACCTAAGCTCATTTTCAAGTTTCATCCGCAAAATCGTTACCTTTTTAGCCAAAACCCGAAAAATCCCAAATTAAACAAAAACTCAGTTTAGAGTCGAATCGTTACCTGGATTGGGGTTGTGATTTGGAGGTTTTGCTCACGAGCTTAGCAGTAACGTGCGCCCTCAATTCTGGGACGATCCGTCAACTTTCTCTCTCTAGACCCGAGCTCTCCTCTCTCTCTTTAGAAGTTGCGTGAGTGGGGAATGAGCAGAGAAGAGAGCTTCCTTGTCCTTTATATAACTGGGCTCCCTCGGCCAATTGAAGCCGAGCCCAAGCCCGCTCCTTTTCTCTTTTTTTTTACTAAATCTCCGACCTCACTATATTTATTCGTTTTTATTATTTTTGGGATGTTACAAATCCCCTCTTTTAAATGTTTTACTGTTTTTGGGGCTATCATACATACTTACTAGAGATGTTTAACGTATTAAACGTGTTAGGAGTTTTGGGTTTTAACCCGAGGTGTTTATGAACTAAAACATTCAGTAATGAGTCGGAGGGTCTATGGGGGTGTTTATGAGATCATGTGATCTAGGTCTAAAGGTGGTTATATGGTCGTGGGTCGTATGGTGACCAAACATGGATGAGTCGAGATTGTATTTACAGGTCGTACGGGTACGACTAGGAGGTGTCATAGGGTGTACATGTACGCGGTACGTGCTTAGATAATGAGATATAGTATTTGTATGAATGTTGATATATTAGAAGGGTATTGTGTTATGAGTTAGTTGGGGTGAGTTGGGGTATGAGCTAAACGCTTATGAATACGTGTAGGATATCTTATCATAGTGCTATGTGTGAAGTACATGTGTAGTTAACGAGTCATGTACATAGAGTATAATGTATGTGTTTATATATGTGTTATGTGTATTGTGTCGTTGTCCTTGTGACACGACGGGTATTGTGTTTTCATTTTTGTCATTATGACACGGCAAACAGGATTGTGGAGGACTATGTCCTTCGGGAGGTCACCAAAGGTGACGATGTCCAACAGGACAGTGATGAGCTCAGGGTGTGTCGAACGCCCTGAAGAGGGTAACCCTGACGAGGGTGTAGTAATGTGGTATGTGTTTGTGTGCTTATATATTTTTGTTAAATTGCATCCAAGCGTTGAGTTATATTTATTGTGCATGAGATAGTATTGATGTTGTGAGTAGAGTTAGATTGACCGATGCGTCAGGATTATGATGTAGTGTCTATAACTGTTATGTCAGTTGATCTGTAAGAGTCTTGGTCAAGGCTGAGTAAGTTGATGTTTAGGGAATTGTTGTGTTAACCAAGTGTCAAGTTAATACGTGTACATGATCACGAGTTATTAGTGTAGTAATTTCGACCTATGTCGATGAGACTACGGGATTATTATTATTACGGGATGAGTCATGGGTAATGAGTTATTATGGGATATCGGGTGATAATCGGGGTTATCTAATGGTTAATGAAGTGTGGATCTAATTTATAAAGATCATGGGTCCTGATTAAACTTTAAATAACTTTTGAGACGAGTTTGCTTTTAATTAAACTAAACTATTAGAACTCACTCAACGTAGCTGACTTTATGTGTACGATAGATTGTTTTGCAGGTAAGCGTTGCGTTAAAGTATCTTGGCTTGGGAGCGGTGCTACTCGGATTGGTGTGCAAGCATTCGTCACGTAACTTAATGACATTAAATAGTAATTAATGATTTTAGAAAGACTTCCACTGTAGTTTAATATATCTAAAATGAGTATTTTCAAGGGAATAACCCGTTATGAGGACCAACTGTAGGGTGCCCGGTTTGGGGCCTTACAAGTTGGTACGTGCTTAGATAATGAGATATAGTATTTGTATGAATGTTGATATGTTAGAAGGGTATTGTGTTATGAGTTAGTCAGGGTGAGTTGGGTTATGAGCTAAACGCTTATGAATACGTGTAGGATATCTTATCCTAGTGCTATGTGTGAAGTACAGGTGTAGTTAATGAGTCATGTACATAGAGTATAATGTATGTGTTTATACATGTGTTGTGTGTATTGTGTCGTTGTCTTTGTGAGACGGCGGGTATTGTGTTTGCATTGTTATCATTATGACACGGAAAACGGGATTGTGGAGGACTATGTCCTTCGGGAGGTCACCAAAGGTGACGATGTCCAACAAGACAGTGATGAGCTCGGGGTGTGTCGAATGCCCTGACGAGGGTGAAGTAATGAGGTATGCATTTGTGTGCTTATATATTTGTGTTAAATTGCATACCAGCATTGAGTTATATTTATTATGCATGAGATAGTATTGATGTGGTGAGTAGAGTTAGATTGACCGATGCGTCAGGATTTTGATGTAGTGTCTATAACTGTTATGTTAGTTGATATGTAAGAGCCTTAGTCAAGGCTGAGTAAGTTGATGTTTAGGGAAATGTTGTGTTAACCAAGTGTCGAGTTAATACGTGTACATGAGCACGAGTTATTAGTGTAGTAAGTTCAACCTATGTCGGTGAGACTGCGGGATTATTATTATTACGGGATGAGTCATGGGTAATGAGTTATTATGGGATATCTGGTGATAACAGGGGTTATCTAATGGTTAATGAATTGTGGATCTAATTTATAAGGATCGTGGATCCTGATTAAAGTTTAAATTACTTTTGAGACGAGTTGGCTTTTATTTAAACTAAACTATTAGAACTCACTCAGCGTAGCTGACTTTGTGTGTACGATAGATTGTTTTGCAGGTAAGTGTTGTGTTAAAGTATCTTGTCTTGGGAGCAGTGCTACTCGGATTGTTGTGCAAGCATTCGTCCGGTAACTTAATGACATCAAATAGTAATTAATGATTTTAGAAAGACTTCCGTTGTAGTTTAATATTTCTAAAATGAGTATTTTCAAGGGAATAACCCGTTATGAGGACCAACTGTAGGGTGCTCGGTTTGGGGCCTTACAATGGTCCCTTAAACACATATTCTTACATTAGTTGCATAGTCAATGGTGTTAGATTTGTGGTACAAAATCGTGATGCCCGACACACTACTCAGAACAGTGGTGTGGTTACAATAGGAGAAGAAGATACTCTCTTTTATGGTCAACTAGAGGAGATCATAGAGTTGAACTACATAGATGGTTACTCGATTGCACTATTCCGTTGTAAATGGTTCGACATGATGGATAAGAGATTAATTAAGCAAAACAATTCTATTATTATCGACATCGGTCGTGAATGGTATGTTGGTAAATAATGGTATGAGGATGTACAATATATATTAGCCACACAGGCTAAACAAGTGTTCTATCTCCGAGATCCTTCTCGAATCACTGGCCAATGGAGGGTTGTTGAGCACGTTCACCATCGAAAGCTTTGGGATCATCCTAGTGTTGTTAATGATATAGATATATTGCACGACACTCAATCAACTGATTATACTTTGGTTGTCAACTCCGGATGTGAAGTTGGTGAATCAAGTGCACGGTTCATTAACGAAGGTGGTGACCCAAGTCCTATTCCCCATGCGGACACTCAATCTAATGCACGAGAGACTCAATCATTTTTTGGTATACTGATTATCGTCTTAGGCTACTTGCCCATGCGGACAACTTTAAATCAGGGTGGTGACCCAAGTCCTATTGCCCCGATTGTGGACTATGAAAGTTGAAAATGCATACCATTCAGACAAGGAAGATGAAATAAATGACGACGATGAAGAAGATGATGATGATGTTGACACATGTTATTGTAGTGATGATTCCGATTGAATATATGTTAAAAATTTATTATTTATGATTATTAATTATTTATGATTATTAATTATTTATGCTTACTATTTATTTTTGTTGAAGGAATAATGGCAACATATGCTTGATCACACGGTGGTGATAGGCGTCCATATAGGTTCCCATTGGGTTGCGTGGCTCTGGTGGTAAGTTATTTGTTCATGTTTAATGTATGTCTTTACATTGAATATATTTTCAATTACCTAACTTTTCAATTTCATGTGTCAATGTAGGTGATCCCTCGTAGAGAAGGCGTTCAAAAGCTAAAAACCTGAAATTATGTAAAAAAATTTGAGAAAAATGGAAAGAAGCTTCTATCCATTGACGTTGAATTTCAAGGCGGCGGGTACAAGTTTGTAGGAGAGAACGCGTCGGATTTTATACGTGTTATCTCCCTCGAGGTTGAAAAGGTTGTTCCTATGCATTATCCTAGTTGGGCCAAAGTTCCGAATGACAAAAAACATGCCATATATCTCACACTAGTGTAGATGTTTTCTAATTACTTACAATTTCATAACTATTAGATATTTTCTAATTACTTCCATTTGCAGGTATATTTTGATCTCGATAGTTGGAGAAACTCCAACATGTGGCATGGCATAGGACTCGGAATCACCGCCGAGTGTCAAAGGGCATACATACAAGGAACACAAGAGAGATTTAAAGTTACATTTCAAAAAGCATGGAGGATATGATAATGTGGATTTGGCCAAGAGTAATCCACCAAAAGAATTTGATCAAGCATCATGGGAACAGGTGATTGATGAGTTGTTCTTAACTGCCGCCTATATAAACCGCTATGAGAAAAACACAGAAAACAGATCCAAACAACGTTGTCCAAGTTTCCATGGGAGCAAATCATATGCCCAGAGGCGACACATGGAGGTATGAAATATAATTGTTAGTATTATACAAACATTTTATTGAAATCTTAGTAATATTAATTTTGTTGTTCACAAGGGACCGGTCCTATTGAAGTGTTTAGAAACAACCATTAAAAGGAAGGGACGTGATGGAAAAACGAGACTGCAGCATCAGACTATGTAAGTAAAATCCCTTTGTTGTTAGTTTAAACGGGTCAAAATTACCCAAACCCACTTTAATAGACTTAGAGTATTTAATTATAAATTTAAATGGGTCAAAATGACTCAAACACACTTTAATAGACTGAGAATATTCAACTGTAAATTTAAACGGGTCAAATTGACCCAAACACACTTTAATAGACTTAGAACATCAAACTGTATCTTTAAACTGGTCAAAATGACCCGTACCCACTTTAATATACTTAGAACATTCAATTGTAACTTTAAACAGGTCAAAATGATCCAAACACACTTTAATAGACTTAGAACATCCAATTGTAACTTTAAACGGGTCAAAATGACCCAAACATACTTTAATAAACTTATAACATCCAATTGTAACTTTAAACTGGTCAAAATGACCCGAGCCCAATTTAATAGACTTAGAACATCTAGTTGTTGGATAGTTTTGCTAGTATTAATAGTATTTGTTGTTACTAATGTTGGTTGATTGAAATTTGTGAATTGTTATCGTTTATTACTTATAGTTGAACATGTTGGTTATTAATTTTACAACAGTTATGCTGTCGAATTTTAGTAAAATAGTCAAGTTTATGTTTATTATATTGTTTAATGCAGGAGATAATTCAAGAGGAGTTTACAAGAACCTCGAATGAGTCTGGTGGTGATTCATCAGCAGTCGATGAAATTGGGTGTATGGAGCGTGCATTGGGTCAAATGTGTGGCCATATACGGGGCGTTGGTTGTGTGGTGACTCATCCCACCCCCGATGTGTTTAGTTCCCTCCTCCACAACCACATTGGCAAGAAATAGATGGGCGAATGTCCCAACTCCAACAGCAAGTGCAAGAACAACTTCAACGAGAACAACATCAACAAGAACGAGAGCATCAATCACAACAACTTACGGTCCAGGCGCAACAAATGCTTGAAATGCAAAATGGAAGAATTGCGTCGTCTATGGGATGGACGAACAAGTAGTGATGATAATTAGCCGGGAGTTGTTGTCTATGATGTTGTGAACAATTTGAATGTTTGGTTTGAACAATTTGGATGATTGTGAATAATTTGTAGGATTTGGATGTTAACTTTCATGTTTTGGACTATTTGTATGATATCTGAGTGTTTTGAATGGTTTAGATGTTTGTATTTTCATGTTTAATTTTTAATATATTTTATATTTCTGGAAAAAATTGCAAAAATTAAAAAATATAAAAAAAGGCTTATACCGACGACATGTCGTCAGGATAGATCATTTTAAAAAATATTAAAAAAACCAAAAAAGGCCTATGCCGACGACATGTCGTCGGGATAGGTCCTTTTTAAAAAATATTAAAAAAACCAAAAAAGCCAATGCCGACGACATGTTGTCGGTATAAGTTGACCCTATGTTGACGATATGTCGTCTGGATAGGTGTTATTCTTATACCGATGACATGTCGTCCCTATAGAATTTAATTTAGAACTTTTTTAATTACCCCTTTACTGACGACAAATCGTCGGGATAGACTACTTTATACCGACGACTACTTTGACCTATTGGTACGAACCTTTGCCGACTATACCTATACACACGACAAGCCGTCGGGATAGGTCAAAACACCCAATCCTGACGACATGTCGTCGAGAAAAGGTACGCATATGTCGTCGGGATAAGGTGTTACTGTTGTAATGAGTTATGTAAATCACATTCACGGAACTCGCCACATAGGACACTTCTGTGAATGAAATTAACGGAACACCCATAAACCAAAATAACTTCAACTCTCACCTAGAAACCCTTATCAGTTGGGAAAACTCCAAATTTCAAAAAAATAATAATAACAAATACAACAAAAACTATCTTCTTGTTGGTGTTCATACCAGTCCGGCGAAGTGGATTCCGACGAACTTAGTTAGTTCGCTTAAGTTGTTTAGGCTGTTAGCTTAGTCTGTTACAAAAGCTTAGTTTGTTTAGATTTCAGTTTTCCTATTTAATCATTTCTTGTAATTACTTTTACACTTGAATAAGAATCAAGTTTCCATCTCAAACCACACTTCTATACCAAAAAATTTGTAAGGAAAATGCGGTTATAAAATGAGAACACCCATCAGGCTTTCAGTTAACTTATTTTTATTGCTTAATCGACTCATTGGTCCGTATAGTAACGTAAAGTTTTGCTCTGTTTTTTTCCATCAATTGGTGGAGAAAGCTACAAGACCGGTTCGCCTAGTAGGCCGAGTTGAACAAGGTTGATCGAGTTTGAACTCTAAGAAAGTTCATAAACCTATTATTTTTCTATCCAACATCGTCTGGTTAAGAAAATTTGCAAAGAAAATGTGGTTATAAAAGAAAAACACCCATTTGGCTTTCATTTAACTTATTTTTGTTCTTAGTCGGCCCATTGGTCCGTATAGTAACACAAAGCACATAACATATGTACTTATCCCACATCGGTGTAGAATAGAAAATGAAAGAAAGGATGAGTTATATAAATGGATTGTATGTTTACCTTAGTATATTTAATGCATGATCAAAAGTGCTCATGTGAGGGTTGGGATCTATCCCACATCACCAAGTTAAACAAAACCTCGAGCGTCTCTTGTCTTATAAAAGGGAGGCCCAAGCTAAATTCATTATGGTGGGTTTAATGGTTAGCCAACCAAACCTAGCTAAAACTTTAAAGTTTTGAATCCAAGATTAAAGATGGTCTGGATCAATCCGTCCACTTGATATCAACTGAATCATCTTGATTTTAGTGAGAGTTTAAGACTGTAAAACATTAAACCCAAGAGTAATGTGGCTTCGCTGCTTTTTAGTCTATACTACCTTATAATGCATATTGGGTGGGCAAAAGTATAATTTTACCAAATTTTAAGACACCATTTTAAATACCACTTGTTAAACGCAATATACAAGTACATCAAAGCCTAATCTTTTAAAGCTAAACCATTTTTTTTCCTTTTAGCTTGTCCCACATTGGTGGTTTATGCAATCTAATCATAGAGCAAACTACTATAAATAAAGAAGACTCCTTACTTGAGAAAATTAACCATTTGTTCCAAGCCCTTTTTGGCTAGGTTGGGTAAACAGTGAATATTTTTTTTAGTGCAAAAATTTGGATACTTAACCGAGGTTCGAAGCTTGCTCAAAAAAAGCTAGGCTTGAAATCGTTCCGGTTGTAAACTTGCTGACTTGGATCAGCTTGGTTTGTAAACAAGCTGAGCCCGAGCTAGGCTTGGCTCGGCTCGGTTGGTGAGCTTGTGATCTAGGTTTGAAGCTTATAATAATAATAATAATAATAATAATAATAATAATACCCAAATATAATCAGTGTTTAAGACATGTCGGGTTAGATTGCGCTCTCAAAAAGAGCCTCGATGATCCCGTCGCTTTGCGCTGGCCAACTCACTAGTGTATTATAATGGGTGTTAATGGATCATTTTGGATTGGGATAAGTCATAATTAGGGGTGTTCAAAAGTATCCGTATCCGAAACCGAACCCGAAATATCCGAAATTCCGAATCCGAATTATCCGTAAATTCGGATATCTGAAATTTCGGATATCCGAATTTTCGGATTCGAATTCGGATAGCATTTTTGAAAATTTTTGGACATCCGAATATCCAAAAATAATTTTTTTTAAGATATCTTTCTTAAAAAGTGTTATGAATACAAGATATATAAAGTACGTGGTTTTTATGTTATGTGTTTAGCTCTCTTAATTTTTTTTTAAAATAAAACGTATTCGCATCGTAATTTCAAAAATTATATTTTTCTGGCTAAATTTATATACTGTTTCCTAGAAAGTGTTGTAAATACAATATATATATGAAGTATATGGTTTTTTATGTTATGTGTTTAACCTTCTTATTTTTTTAAAAAACTAAAACGTATTCGCTTCGTAATTTCGTAAATTACTCAAAAATTGGTTTTTTAATTATTTCATAAAGATGATGTTTATTTAATATATTTTATATATTTAGATTTTAATATAAAAAAATATTTAAGTTAAAAAAAAACCGGATATCCGTTTCACTATCCGAAATTTCGGATTCGGATACGGATAGTGAAATCCACTATACGAAATTTTCGCCGACTTTGCACACCCCTAGTCATAATGGATAAAATGGCTTATATTGAGTTATATTTTCTCGTAATGTGTTATAACTAGCCTTCACTAGAAAACAAATGAATATCACCGACAAATGATTCTATCAGAAATCCGTCGATAATAGTGGTTACCGATGAAAATCTGTCGGTGATACTCCCTCGGAGGTCGGTGAGGGATAATAATTACATTTCCGATGGAATACTAACGGGAGTTACCAACGGGCTTTGAGATTTGTTCTTTAAAAAACACCGACGGGAAATATTTTTTTTTATAGTTTTAACATTTCATTGAATTTAATTCATTTTTTAATAAAAAGTTTAAAAAAAAATTATTTCATTTTATAATAATTCATTTTTTTAAAATATAAATTAAATTTAAAGCAACGTAAAAATAATTAAAATATAAACCGTAAATAAAAAAATTTAATTATAATAAAATTAAAAGTAAATTACGCTTTTAATCTTTGTGGTTAAAAGTAACCATTTCAAGTTCAAAAGTTCAAAAATTGCTATTTCAGTCTTTGCAATCAAGTTCACACCTCTAACCCCATGCAAAGCTGCAGTTAATTTTTTTTTTCTAAATTGACAAACAGTGGCGGATCCAGGAATTTTTTTCAGGGGGTTCACTGTTTTTAGATGATCCAATTTCATAGGGCCGGACATAAAATTTTTCGGTTCGGTTCGATTGGTCGGGTCGGGTCGGGTCGGGCAGGGGCGGCTCAACCATTTTTGGAGGCCTAAAACGAAGAAAAAAACATGAAAATTATGCTTAAAATGTTCACAAAATCAACTAATTTGTATTTAAGAGTCATCTACTCATTTGTTTCTATCAATTTTTTACCTCTAATCATATGAATGCTCAAGAACACACATTTAGTTTAAGAAAGAGTTCTTAGTTTTATAGCTTCACAACCGGATCAAGCGAGCTGCAGTGGGCCGTGGGGTGGGCAGCGTCGTCAGGGGGTTCACCCTATAATATTTTAGGGGGTTCACCCCAGTTTTTTTACCTACCGTTACACTAAAATTTCGAAACTCGGGGGGTTCCTGTGCACCCCCCGCTTCACTATTACATCCGCCCCTGTTGACAAACATATCCTTTTGTAAAAGAAAAAAATAAAAATTAAAAGCACATAATAAAAAAAAACAATAACAAATAAAAATATAAACCGCCTCTTTCTCAGAAATTAAAACCACAGTTGCGCTTGATGAGGTGCACATCAACACAAGAGATGAATGAGGTGAAGAGACGATGCAGTGAAATACGATTGGAGTTTGGAGTTAGATGGCCACACCAACCTTCGTTAACTTTTTTGGAAGGGGTTCGATTGGAACTGGGTGTTCTTGCCTCCACACCAATGCCGTGCTAACCTTCGATGACTCGGAGGCATTCGCCGCCTGCCAAGGAACTTGGAGTCATCTGCCACCAGCCAAGCAGGACACGCGAAGTCATCCGCCACCCGCCAGGGCACGCGGACTTCACCAACCTAGCCACGCGGACAGGCGCCCGTATGGACGTGTTGACTCCAGACGAACGGTACACATGCGGACACCCGGCAAGGCATACGGACTACAACCGCATAGCCACACAGCACGCGGACAGCCGTGCCGGCGGATCCACACGACACAGGTCAAAAAATACTAAACGGCTTGCGGCGATGCGAACCTGCGAAGTGCGCCATCAAAACGCCACATTACGCCTATCACCCTCGTCCCGGTCCCTGGCCTGTGCCCAGGCGCAGGCGTGTTGGGTGCTATGCACTGATTTCCATTGTGTGTCATTCTTTATAAGGTACCAGGATTTTATAAGGGCTACTTCTTATAAACCCATTCAAGTTTTATCATCCCACCAATGTCGGACAAGTTTCTCAAGTTTCAAACACAAACTTGTAGCATTGATATCTCATTTATCTTAACTCCATTTTGGATACGGTTTAATTCGTTGTGATCCTCACACACGCATACTAATTAATAATTATATTATTAATAAATACAAAGAATTATTTTTGTCCAAATTTCCAACAATATATTTGGTAAGAGAAAATATTAAAAAAAAATTGTAGAAAAATTATAAAAAATCGCTTACTTGAAAGTGCAGTATATGTTGCGTAAAGTTAATTTGTTGTTACCTCAACGATTTGGTAGACATTTGTTCTCGGTTGTTTAAGGAAGAAGAAAAAGAAGTCAAAGGAAAGAGTTTTTGTTTATGGACTTTCAAAAGAAGCTGGATTTATAATAATGTAGTTTACTTAGAGAATGTTCAAATAATAAGTAGTTTTTTCGTTAAAAATCGAATAAATGACAAAAACTTTAAGAAACGATATCAAACGAACTCTGATTGAGCTAATTTCAGTGACGTTGGAACCGTCTCTTTGAACTCTACCATCTTCGCTTTTAGGGTTTAGGTTTTAAGGTTTAGATTTTACGTTTGAATTTTAGAGTTTTAACCTTAGAGTTTAGCTTTTAAGGTTTATATTTTATGGTTTAGGTTTTTTTTTTGTGGGGGGTTTAGGTTTTTTTGGGGGGAGGGGGGTTTAGATTTTTGAGGGGTGGATGTGGTGGTTTTAGGCTTTTCGGGTAGGGTAGGAGGGGAGGTTTAGGTTTTTGGGGGTGCGGGTGGAGGGGGGGTTTAGGTTTTTGGGTCCGGGTTGGGTTCGATGAGACGGTTCCAACGTCGCTGGAATGAGCTCAATCGGCCACTTCTTAGGATTTCTTAGCGAAAAATCACTTTTTAGTGGACCCGTCCTCAGTTTACTTATATGTATTTTCTCTACCTTTACATTTATTTATCTTTTAGGGAATAATTTACATAGAGTAAATTACCGTTTGCGTCCCTGTGGCTTACACGATTTAATTCAATGCGTCCCTAACACGATTTATAATACTTTGAGTACTTGTGGTATACAATCTGTAACACTCTGAGTCCCTGTACCTAACTTCGTTTAAAAATTCCGTTTAAATTCAAGTGAAATGTCAGTTATACCCTTTTACTGTATAACAGTCTGCGTCCATAGAAACATGTATTATCTGTTTACGTTCCTGTCTGAGTCACTGGACCTAACTCACCCGAAACTAATACATTCGCCCGAACCTACTAGGGACGCATTGTGTTAAATCGTGTAAACCACAAGGAAGCATTGTGTTAAATCGTGTAAACCACATGGATGTATTGTGTTAAATCGTGTTAAATCAGAACTAGAAATTTTAGTTTTATTTAACATACAATTTAGTTTTTATAATTTGTAATATTTAATACTAATTTTAATATATAATTTGTATTCATTATTTTTCTATATTTTGATATAAATTTTGTTAAAAACTAAGTTTATCAGTAATTCAGATATTACCATATCCAAAAAATACTTTGAGATATTACCATATCCAAAAAATACTTTCTATTACATACTACTCATTTTTTAATAAAAATCATATCTAAATATTGATAAAAATACTAAAAGCATTGTATAGATTTTTATTAAATATTAAATATTAAAAGTTATTAGAAAAAAACCAAATTTCATGTTAAATGAATATATATATATATATAGAGGATTAGGTTCATATAAAAATGATTCTAATTTTAAGAAGGGTGAGAAGGATTTAGGGCCCTTAGATCAAATTGTAGTAAAAGATTTAATGGTTGAGATTAAATTATAATAGAAAAAGTTGTTGTACGGGTATTTTAGTCTTAGCCACTTTTGTTGCTTTTTATCAAGTTCCCCTCTCATTTTAAAACGTTCATAACTTTTACATATGACATTATTTTTTCAAAAAAATTACACCATAAAAACGAGCGTTTTTTATCTTTAAAACGAGTATAGTGTCATTATAAACAAAAACGATTTTTTTTACGTTTTCTAGCTCATTGTGTAATTAGTCAGGTCAATGTGTAATACAATTTTATTGTGTAATACAATTTCAATGTGTAATACAAGTTCATTGTGTAATACAAGTTCATTATGTTATATGTATTTATCATTGTGTTTTACGTTTTCCAGCTCATTGTGTAATTAGTCAGGTCAATGTGTAATACAATTTTATTGTGTAATACAATTTCATTGTGTAATACAAGTTTATTGTGTAATACAAGTTCATTGTGTAATACAAGTTCATTGTGTTATATGTATTTATCATTGTGTTTTACGTTTTCTAGCTCATTGTGTAATTAGTCAGATCAATGTGTAATACAATTTTATTGTGTAATACAATTTCATTGTGTAATACAAGTTCATTGTGTAATACAAGTTCATTGTGTTATATGTATTTATCATTGTGTTTTACGTTTTCCAGTTCATTGTGTAATTAGTCAGGTCAATGTGTAATACAATTTCATTGTGTAATACAAGTTCATTGTGTAATACAAGTTCATTGTGTTATATGTATTTATCATTGTGTTTTACGATTTCCAGCTCATTGTGTAATTAGTCAGATCAATATGTAATACAATTTTATTGTGTAATACAATTTCATTGTGTAATATAAGTTCATTGTGTTATATGTATTTATCATTGTGTTTTACATTTTCCAGCTCATTGTGTAATTAGTCATGTCAATGTGTAATACAATTTTATTGTATAATACCACGCCTGTTCATTGGGTAATATCTGGTCATTGTGTAATTAGTCAGGTCATTGTGTAATACGAGTTCATTGTTTAATGCAACTTCATTGTGTAATACAAGTTCATTGTGTAATTAGTCAGGTCATTGTGTAATACAAGATTATTGTGTAATTAGTCAGGTCATTGTCTAATACAAGTTATTGTGTAATACAAGTTCATTGTGTAATACCACGTATGGTCATTATGTAATATCTGGTCATTGTGTAATTAGTCAGGTCATTGTGTAATACAAGTTTATTGTATAATTAGTCAGGTCATTGTGTAATGCAAGTTCATTGTGTAATTAGTTAGGTCATTGTGTAATACAACTTCATTGTGTAATACAAGTTCATTGTGTAATACAAGTTCATTGTGTAATACCACATCTGGTCATTGTGTAATATTTGGTAATTTTGTAATTAGTCAGGTCATTGTGTAATACAAGTTCATTGTGTAATTAGTCAGGTTATTGTGTAATACAAGTTCATTGTGTAATTAGTCAGGTCATTGTGTAATACAAGTTCATTGTGTAATACAATTGTGTAATACAACTTTATTGTGTAATACACAATGACCATTATGCCTTCTCCTTTAAAAACAATAAAAGTACACATGTCAAGCCCAGAATCTTTCTTACCCTTCTTATTTTTAAAACCCTTTTTACTATAACATAACCTTATATATATATATATATATATATATATATATATATATATATATATATATATATATATATATATATATATATATATATATATTTAAAATTTCCATCGTGAGACGAAGAATAGAGAACCATGAGTTTGAAACAATGGTTACCATATTTTTAAGAACAAAAAATACATTATTTTAAAATTTTATTAAAATCTATAACACTTTTAAGAAAATCAAGCTAACGTTGCCCAGGATATTTCCTTTTGTTTAATTAATAGTTTTATCTATTGTAAATTATACAAATCCTTAAGTTTGTTTCTTATGGATAAAAATTGGATGACACCTGTTTGATTTACACGATTTAACATAATACGTCCATGTGGTTTACACGATTTAACACAATGCGTCCCTAGTAGTTTCAGGCGAATGTAGTAGTTTCGGGTGAGTTAGGTCCAGGGACTCAGACAGGGACGCAAACAGACGTTACATGTTTCTAGGGACGCAAACTGTTATACAGTGAAATGATACAACGGACATTTCACCTGAATTTAAACGGAATTTTTTAACGAAATTAGGTTCAGGGACTCAGAGAGTTACAAATTGTATACCACAGGTAATCAAAGCGTTAAAAATTCGCGTTAAGAACTCATTGTGTTAAATCGTGTAAACCACATGGACGCAAAAGTAATTTACTCATTTACATATTTACATTGTATATTACTTAATCTTTGCTTGTTAATTCGTAAAATTTAGGGAATCTTGAATAAATTTTGGATTTGGAGATTTTGGGGAAAAAGATTATTACATTTAAACCCAAAAATAGAAAGAAAAAAACATTTTGTCTAAAAACCAAAGGGTTTGCAAATTAGTTGTTAAGAAGCGGTCATAAAATATTCAACAGGATGTAAAATTTGTATGAAGTGGTTTCAAACGACCAGTTTTCTAGTGGTGTAAATCGGTCGCAAACTCAGTTACTCATGATTCGGTTGCAATACACTTTGGTCACAAATTCAGTCGCAACTTCGGTCACTAACAGTTCAGTCACAAAATTGGTCGTAAAAAGGTTCGGATGCAAATAATTTAGGTCATAGTTGCAGTCGCAAAACGTTCGTTCACAAACTCAGTCGCAAAAAAGTTTCCATCACATTCTCATTCACTAAAGATTCGATCACAAAATCGGTAGCAAAAAAGGTTTGGTTGCAAAATCGGTCGCAAGAATATTTCGGTTACAAAAGTTATTACCGATCAAGGTATAACCGACCATGAAAACCGGTCGCAAAAGTGCATTTGCGACTGTTTCGAAAATTGTCGTTTTCTTTAGTACATCTCTTTTTGTTTTCTTTTTTGTTTTTATAACTTATGATTTTCTTTTTTGTTTTTATAACTTATGAATAACAATAAAGAGATTCTAAGCAAGATTTTATTTTATGTTATGAACTTTAGCAAAGAAAAAAATGCATACCCAACAACATTATGCCTTCTATTACAAAGTAATAGCATTAACAAATTTTAGTTTATTATCGTTGGTTCTAAGTCCTGTGTAAATAAAACAACTTGCTCTAATACCAACTTGTAAGGCCTCGACTCTTGAGTGACCTCACGCGTTGGATTTACTCATCTACAACATAGTTTAATACTGAAATTCATTCATTAGGCAGCGGAAACATTGTCATAATACATAAGATATAAAACATCAAATAACATAGTCTTTAATTAAACATAAGTTGGATGTCAGTCTTGTGTACATCCATAGCATTTCTTCTTCCTTATCCTTAACCTGAATTGCATACTAAAAGAGTGAGTTCTAATTTTAAACAAACATGCATTTACATCATGCACATGACATTAGTACATATATATAATCTTGTAGGGGATGGTTCAATTCAGAACAAGGTTTTTTTTTCGAGAATAGAGGAAACTAATATGAACCACTCATTTTTATTCAATTTTAAAAAAATTAAATTAAATCAAAAGAATATAATTATAAACATTAAAATATTCTCTCTCCAAATAATTAATTTTTTTCTCTCTTTAATTAATTAGTTTTTCTCTCTCTTATCTCCATTTAATTAGTTTTTCTCTATTATTTCTAATTAATTAATTGAAACAAATATTATCTTACACATATATATACATGTGTAGTTACCTACACATACACGTACTTATACACATGTGTAGTTGAAAATAAAAAAAAATGCAATGTAATGTATTAAGTTCTCGATATTTATCATACACATATCTAAACATACTCTACACACGTCAAAACTTATCCTATACATATTTAAACAAACATTAGTTTTATCTATTTTTTTTATTTGAAACGTGTCCTACACATGTAAGTATCATTTTTTAGTTTTTTTTATCACATTTTATGTTAACATAATTAAAATATTACACCAACTATTCGAAAATTACATAAAGATATGACGACCTACACATATGTAGGTGTCATATGTAGGAACTAAATTTAGAGAGAACGAACTACACAAACAAGATTAAACTTCATTAGTTCATAAAATTCTAGTTGTTGATTTAGAAGACCTACCTCCAACATCAAAAGATCAATCCGGTAGACCAATGGTCATCCAACACCAAAAAGTCCTACCTGTAAAAAAACCTCATGCGCGTCCCTTAACGTCACAGACATATACCACAATTTGATATCATATCCAAAAATGGATTACCACGAATGATGCCCATTTAAAAAAAACTCTATTTGAGTAGGTTGAAACTACATATGTGTAGGTTGAATCGACGTATGTGTGGGTTGAAGCTACATGTGTAGCTAGAACCTCTTAAGCTATAAAATAAAACGTATACTCATCTCCTCTCCTACTTGTGGTACCCCCGTCCTACTTGTGGTACCCTCCCTCATTTTACCATCTTCGAATAATCATTATTTATAAAACCGTTTTTTTAGTTTAAAAACTTTCTATAAAATAAAAATGGATTTAGGTCATACATATCCCCCCTCCTACTTGTCGCTCCCCCATGAAAAAAACAACTTTTAAACTTATCATTTTACCGTATAGATGAATATAAAAATGTATGTATCATTTGTAAAATTGGTGGTTAATTTGTATAGGTGTATGTATTATTTGTGAAATTGTAGGTTTGTATAGATGTATAAATATATAGATGTATGCACTATTTGTGAAATTGATGAATTGTAGGTTTGTGTAAGTGTATTATTTGTGGTGTTATGTATGTATTATTTATATGAATTATATGTTGTTATTTATTTTTGTTATGTATGGTTTATATAAATATAGATGAATGTATGCATGTATAAATGTTAGTAATTCAAACACGAACCGTTTCACTTGTTTTGACCCGAGTATTTGTATGTATTATTTATTTGGGTATTTGTATGAATGTAGATGAATAGATTGTTGTTATTTATTTTTTGTGAAATGTATAATTTGTATGAATATAGATGAATGTATGTATGTATATATGTAGATGAATATATTGTTGAGGGTTGGAGACGTATGCACACTTCTCACCCACATGGGTCAATGGTCGGACACAAAACGATTGGGTAAGTAAATATATTTTGTTATTATGTTGCGAATCAAAGTATAAATGGGTCAAAATGACACGTAACCATTATAAATGGGTCAAAATTATTCGTTTAACCCAAGTCCACTAATACATGTATTTTGATAACTTTCTTGTAGGGTTATTGATGTTTGAGAAATTATTTGCGTATTATGTTTGTATATGATTTGCAATAACTTACACATTTTGTTTATTTGCAATACTAATACATGTATATATTGCGTTTTGATACATTTATTGTAGGGTTATTTTTTACACCTTTATTGTATGGTTATTGTAGTCGATCCGGCAACCAAGATGATGACGATTAAATTGTTTTGTAGCATTTTATTTGAACGATTTGCAATAACTTACCCATTTTATTTATTTTTGTTGAATGTTTTATGTATTATTTTGTGTAATGTTTTAATTTATATAACAGGTTTGACAAGTTTTGAATTTTTATTTTATATAAAAATCTGGAAAAATTTTAAAATTAAAAAAAAAATTATACCAATCTCGACGACATGTCGTCGAGATTGGGTCGTCGATAAAGGGTATTTTTAATTTTATTTTATATTTATTTTTTAAAAGTAAACCCTTTTCTGACGCCCCAATATCGACGACATGTGGTCGAGAAAAGGGTTACCTATCTCGACGACTAATTCTCGACGACATTTTAAGCAGTCTCGACGAAGCTTTGCCGACGGAAGCAATATCGACGACATGTCGTCGAGATAGGCTTTGTCATGAGTTTAGCTTGTAGTGACGTATGTGATATATGCCACTAGTTTAGCTTTGCCATGAGTACAGTTTAAATATTATTTTATGAATTAATACATAGGTTATTTCCATTAAATTATTATATTCTGTTAATTATTAAAGCAAAGTATATAACTAGCTAGTCGTCTCACCAAAATATCAAGGAATAAAACAAAATTACACTTCACAAAATGGCGTTGATGAACATCATGCAATGACGACGTGTTTCAAGCAATTCCACACGTAGTCACCATGCAGTCGCCCAACCCCCCCCCCCCCCCCCCTCTTAAGTCCACCAACTTCATATATATATATATATACACTACATAATTATGCATCAAACATATCATACAATGACAACGTCTCCGCTCGTATTTGCAGCAGCAGGAGTCCTCCTCCTTGTAGCCATGGCTGCAGTCGCCGATGCTTCCACCAAAACCATCCTCACCACCACCTTCGAGGAGACCCTCGTGACATAAAGGAATGTGAATGTCGCTGCGATCGGTTGATTGAGGAGAGGGGTTTTCTCAGCAACTGCATGATGTCCATTGTGAACGGTCAGCATCAATATTTTTATTTTTCCGACCAAATATATATTTTATTTTTTTCATATGTCTTCGACCAATTCAGTTCTGGTCACTCAATTTTTCGACCTTTGTGATTTCGGTGTCGAGTTAATTTGTAGTAGTGTATAATTACTCACTAATGCATGTGATGTTGGTAGTTAAAAGAAATGCCTGGAATTTGTTGTGTTCAGGAGTAAGAGGCCAGGTTCCACCAGAGGAATACAAGAAAATATGCTGCACGGAGCTGCAGATCGTGGGTTCGGAGTGCATGTGTCGGGCAGTCCAGAAGATGATTGAGCAACCATATTGGTCCGTGCTCGTCAATCGTAAGATGGGTTATCAGATTAAAAGCAAGGCTAAGAACCTGGTCTCAGAATGCGGTCCGCTCCAAACATGCCAAATAACGGCAGCCTAGATCTAAGTTACCGGTCTGGAATAAAATGAGATTCACTATCACACCATCATGTGGTGCTTCATGTAATATACGTGTCACGTTTATTAATAAAATCGGACTTTTCTCTTTTATAACTTTTTTTTTGGAAAAGGGCGGTGCCCTGACAAACTTTTATTCCCTATATATCCCTTTTATATCTTGTGTTTCATGCTTATTTGCTTTAGTCGTCACTACTTCAATTCAAGTAATATGCATTGACGAATTATAAAAGACGGAAAAAAATGAATTATATAGAAACGTAGATACAAATTAAAACGTCGTAACGGTGGATTTAGAATTTTATAATAATACATTTATAAAACATTATATTATATATGAAAATTTATGAAGAGAAAAAATGAAATTGTATCTAACAACATTTTTAATTTGTTAAATTAATCAATTTAATGAAAATATTAAACAAATATATACATTCACTATAAATGCTTTAATAATTTTAACAATTCTTTAAATGCGTACATACTCAGCCAGTCAGCCTCACACTAACAAAACAGGATATTTTTTAAATAGGGAGCTTTTTTAATTCATGATGGTTTATAGGTAAGAGTTGAACTTGTTTTGGTTCATGGGTGTTTCATTAATGGTATTAATGGAAGTTGGAAAAACCTTATTCAGTTCTGTGAATCCCATTCACGGATGTCTATGTGTCCAAACCCTGTGATCTCGTTAACATTAAGCATGTAAATATTTATTGATTATTTATTGAGCTATGCAAATCCCATTCATGCACGAAACTCGCCACACATGACACTTTCGTGAATGCCATTAATGAAACACCCATAAACCAAAACAACTTTAACTTTTACTTAGAAACCTTTATCAGTTGGGAAAACTCCATGTTTAAAAAATATATATACAACAAAAACTATATGGATATAAAAATATATTTAAAAAATATATATATACAACAAAAACTATATGGATACAAAAGCTATATGGATATAAAAAATATATACAACAAAAACAATATGAATGCCATTAACGAAATACCCACACAGACACTTTAATGATATATCTTCTATACCAAAAAATAAAAAAACTGTAGTAGGTGGAATCGAACCACCCGAAAGTGACATGGATATAAAAAACAGGAAACTAATTTCAAACCGGTGCAGAGTGGTAATCGAAACGACATTCTTGACAAAGTTCTGCCTTGGTGATCAGGGGGGTTTTCCCAAAGGGTTTTCTCCTCTATGAAGGTCATGGATTCAAATCTTGCAAGGTGTACTTCATAAAAAGTAGGAACACCCTCTGCAGATTTCGAATTCCTTGGGGGTTGTTTGGGTAGACTGATGTACGAGCATCCCCTGATGGGACGTGCCAGTTGAGCCCACGCCGTTAAAAAAAAAGAAGCGAGAATATACGGCTAACCATTAGGCCATTAGCCTTAGTTATTTACGCACTTTATTTTAAAACTGTGGTTATTGTAATGTATATGTTTGAAATGACGGTTATTGTATTTGTGTTTGTTTTGTAAAACATGTTTTTGATTTTGATTTTTTCTGCATTTATGTAGCTGGAAAAATCTAGATTTTATTTGATTTTCTGAAATTTTTTTATTTCAGTAAATAAATTCAAATATATATTTTTTAAACAATTCTGTCAGAAATGTGCAGAATTTTCGACACATTTGCGACGGAAACATTATTTTGTTTTATTAAATACATATATTAAATTATTTAATTTTATTAAAAAACCGTCGGAAATGTGTCGGAAGTTCCAACAGATTTGCGACAGAGTTTATTTAATTTTCTGCTTTATTACACAAATAAATAAATATATTAAATCATTTAATTTTATTAAAAACAAATCCGTCGGAAATGTGTCGGAAATTTCCGACACATTTGCGAAAAACTTTTTAATTTAAATCAAATTAGAGAAAAACAAAAAAAAAGGATAATTGTGTTAATAATTATAAGCATAATAATTATTCTAATAAAAACATTGGCTTATATCGAGTTATATTTGGTTGTAATGTATTATAACAAGTCATAATTAATGGAACATATTTTGGTGCAATGACTTGCATCGGGTTATATATATGTTACTAATGTATTATAATGGGTTAGGTTATATGTACTCCTCACTTCTACTTGTCGTACCCTCTACCTGAAAATATAACTTTTAAACTTGTCATTTTACCCCCTTTCGAAAAATTATTATTTCTAAAACCGTTCTTTTAAGTTTAAAAACATTTTCTATAAAATAAAACGTATACCCATCCCCTCTCCTACTTGTGGTACCCCCCCTACTTGTGGCACCCCCCTCATTTTACCATCTTCGAATAATCATTATTTATAAAACCGTTTTTTTAGTTTAAAAACTTTCTATAAAATAAAAACGGATTTAGGTCATACATATCCCCCTCCTACTTGTCGCTCCCCCATGAAAAAAACAACTTTTAAACTTTTCATTTTACCGTATTTGAAAAATTATTATTTCTAAAACCGTTCTTTTAAGTTTATAAACACTTTCTATAAAATAAAATGTATACCCCTTCCCCTCCTACTTGTCGTACCCCCCTCCCCATTTACCCCATACGAATAATCATTAATTATAAAACCGGTTTTTAAGTTTAAAAATACTTTTTTATAAAATAAAAACGGGTTAGACTATACATACCCCTCTGAAAAAATAACTTTTAACCAACAATGACTAAGTAACAAAAAAGATAAAAGTAAAAAAAAAGGTTTTAACCCTTTTACTTTGCCGTGCCCATACCTTAGGGTAGGACTTCTACTTTGCTTGTCTGCAGGGCTTGTTACTTTGCAACTACTATGCAATTATACTACATCACATAATATAATGTCATTGAAACACATACACATAGACATATAACAAATATTAACACATAAGCATATAACATGGCATTTGTTACTGCCATTGTCATTGTCGAGATGTACCGAAGTACAACTCCTTTAACTTTCTTTACTTTGACTCTTTACTTTCTTTAAAACTTGTTTTAAAGATAATACTATACTCTTTAACGCTTTCACTTTCATTTTATAAAAATATATAATTTTATAAAATAAACTTTAACTTTTAAACTATCTTTCTAACAGTATGCATGCCAGCCCAACAGCATTAAGAAAAAATACAATAAGAACTCACCTGTCAAGCTATCCTCTGTGTACTAGAACTGGACCAATACGATTTACTTTATGTCTGAATTAAAAATTTAACATATCATTAACCCACATTTTCTATGTTTAAGCGAAACAATCAGTTTTGCTCCCTTTGCTCTAGCAAAACTATCATAGTTTCGTTGTCCTTAGTTCTGGTGAATCTAAGACCAAGAGAAACTATAGGTTTGACCAAGCGAAACTATGTGGCTAAGCGAAAACATTTTCTTAAACGAAAATATTTTCCTCAAACGAAACTAAATGGACACGCGAAACTACTTGGTCAAACAAAACTGTTTTTTAGGCGATACTAAGGCTCAGGCGAATCTGCTCCTCAAGCGACACTAACCAGTTTCGCCTGGTAGTGTCTCCTCGTCGTCTTCCTCATCAGAAACCCTAGTTTCTGCATGAAGATGGCGGCCAGATCTCCACACGTTCAAGTTTCCAAATTTTTACGTTAGATACTTGTGTTTCCATCCCATGAGCCCAAATCTAAGGTTAGTTTTGCATTCCATGTGTAAAAACCCAACCTTTGATTGAATCAAACCCGAAAAACCCTCTTTGACGGAAAACTCAGATTTAGCTCGATAGCTACCTGTTTCGAGCCTAACTCTTCGACCTTTAGCTTCTGTTGATGACTATAACCGATACTTGAGCTTCACGAATCGAGTCTCCAACTTTCTCTCTCTAGCCCGATTTATTTCTCTCTCAACTTTCGTTAAGATGGAAAACAAATTAGGAGGGTAGGAGGTGGCGGCTAGGTTAAGCCCCTCCCTTCCTCATTAGTTTCGCTCCCCTTGCTCTTCTTTAGTCCTCGTTATCTTTCCCCGTTTACTCGTTTAAATCCCTTTCGTTTATTTCTCGAACTTCGTTCGTAAACCTTTATTTCCTTTTTTATTATTTTTGGTATGTTACAAGTCTACCCCTCTTATGAAAGGTTTCGTCCTCAAAACTTGTCATAAGTTAAACAGGTGGGGGTACGACTCCTTCATGTCTGTCTCGGTTTCCCAAGTAGCTTCCGATCCTTTTCGATGTCTCCATTGCACTTTAACCAACTGAGTTACTTTACTTCGCAATTGTTTCTCCTTTCTATCAAGTATGGCCATGGGTTCTTCAATATAATTGAGACTACGGTAAGCAACTTCACAAATCCTTGCCAATATCTTGAAAGGTCCGACAAACCTCAGACTTAATTTCCCCATTTTTCAGAACCGTATAATCCATTTCCATGGAGATACCTTCAACAGTACCTCATCCTCGACATTGAAGTCGATAGGTCTTCGTCTCTTATCAGCGTATGACTTTTGACGATTTTGTGCCGCTTTCACACGAGCTTTAATTTGATTGAACCTTTCAGAGGTTGTCGTAACCTCGTAACCACCACTAAGCTTCCCAGCTCTTTCTGTCCTATCTCGCCCCAACAGACCGGGGTTTGGCATTTTCTACTATACAACATTTCATAAGGCGGCATGCCAGTAGTGACGTGGTAGCTGTTTTTTTAGGAGAATTCTGCCAGAGGTAGGTGACTATCCCAACTACCACCAAAGTCTATAATGCATGCGCGGAGCATATCCTCCAACGTTTGGATAGTCCTCTTCGACTGACCATCCGTCTGTGGGTGATAAGCCGTGCTGGATCGTGTGTCCCGATCAGATACTATTGACAGTGGTACACCATGTCGAGCTACAATTTCATTGATAAATACTTCTACTAGCTTCTCAGATGAATACGTTTCACGGATCGGCAAGAAATGTGCACTCTTTGTTAAACGATCCACTATTACCTAAATCGTATCATGGCCCTTAGCTGTGCGAGGCAGCTTTATAATAAAGTCAATGGTGATACGCTCACACTTCTATTCGGGTATATCCAGAGGCTGGATCTTCCCGTATGTTTTCTGGTGTTCGGCCTTAACCTATGAGCAAGTCAGACACTTACTCACATATTCTGTCCCATCATTTTTCATGTTAGGCCACCAATACTCTTTCTTCAAATCCTGATACATTTTCGTAGTTCCCGGGTGGATGGATTATCGAGACTTATAGGCCTCGTTAAGTACTTTAGCCCTAAGCTCACCGACCTTCGGTACCCACATACGACCGCATCGGGTCCTTACTCCATAAATGTTTGTTTCCAGCTTTTCCTGCCGACCGACCATTCGTTCACTCTTTATGTTCTCTTCCTTTAGCCCTTATATATGTGCTTTATCTAGTTCAGTCATAAAATCTGGGGTTATTACTAACTGGAACGCTTTCACCTTAATAGGAGATTGAATCTCTTTACGGCTTAGGGTGTCGGCAACCACATTCGCCTTTCCTGGGTGGTATAGGATTTCACAGTCATAATCCTTTAGAAATTCCAACCACCGTCTTTGTCTCATATTCAAATCTTTCTGTTCGAATAAATACTTCAAGCGTTTGTGATCCGAATAGATTGTGCATTTCACCCCGTAAAGGTAATGCCTCCAAATTTTTAACGTGAAGACAACTGTCGCGATCTCTAAGTCGTGAGTCGGGTAGTTGACTTCGTGAACCTTTAACTGTCGTGACGCATACATAATCACCTTCTCCTCTGCATCAATACGCATCCTAACCCTTGACCCGAAGCGTCGGAATATACCACCAGGTCCTCGTTACCGTCGGGTAGTGCCAATACCGGGGCATGGGTCAACTTCTTCTTTAACTCTTCAAATGCTTCAGAATGCACCTGACCCCATTCGTACTTTAATTTTTTTCGTGTCAACTTTGTCACAGACGAAGCTAACTTCAAGTAGTCCTGAATGAACCTTCGATAGTAGACTGCCAATCATAGAAAACTTCGAATCACAGTCGGCGTCTTCAGGATTTCCCATTCTTTTACTACCGCGATCTTAGCCGGGTCAACCATAATGCCGTCTGCGTTCATAACGTGACCTAAGAATTGGACTTCCTTAAGCCAGAACGCACATTTGGAAAACTTGGCATACAACTTTTCTTTTTGTAGTGTCTCGAGTACCTCTCGTAGGTGTCAAGCATGGTCACCCTCACTCTTCGAATAAATGAGTATGCCATCTATGAATACTTTGACCGACCTGTCTAGCATCGGTCTGCACACCTGGTTCATCATACTCATGAATGTTGCTGGAGCATTCGTCAAACCGAAAGACATCACATGGAATTCGTAACACCCATACCGCGTGTGAAACGCCGTTTTCGGTATGTCCTCTTCTCTTACCTTTAACTGATGATATCCAGACCGCAGATCGATCTTGAAGAACCATTTCGCGCCTTGCAGCTGGTCGAACAGATCAGCGATCCTCAGTAGCGGGTATTTGTTCTTTACTATACGCTTATTCAACTCTCTATAGTCGATGCACATTCTCATGGCACCATCTTTCTTCTTTACAAACCGAACCGAAGCACCCCAAGGAGAAATGCTCGGTCTGATAAAACATCTATCCAAAATATCTTCCAACTGTATCATTAGCTCTTTCATCTCCAGAGGCGCAAGTCGGTACGGTACTTTAACCACGGGCTGGGCACCTGGCACTAAGTCTATCTGGAACTCTGTCTCTCGATCGGGTGGTAATTCAGGCAATTCATCAGGAAAAAACTCCGGAAAATTACACACCACGGATACAACTTTCAACTCTTTCACCTTTACATCGTTATCTATCACATAGGCCAGGTAGGCCTCGCATCCGCGCCTTCTATACTTTTCTGCCTTTATCATCGATATGACGTTCGTTAACGAGCTGTCGCAATCCCCGTAAACCAAAATTTCACTACCGTCCGGAGCTTTGAGCTGAACTATTTTTCGCCTACATACTATTCGGGCTTCGTTGGAAGCTAACCAATCCATACCCAAGACTATATCAAACCCTCCCAATGTCACACCCCAACCGGCGGCGGAAACGTCGGGGCGTGAAGCGTGCAGACTGTTCATAGGTCATGGTTTGTTAAGGTTGAAATAATTAAACATGCAGTTTTCATTGAAATCAAACAACAATCCAACAAGTACACGAAACATAACAAAATACATAACAATGTTTATTTTAGAGCCTTTTAACTAGGTCCTCAAACTAGGTGGAAGCAACTTGTAATCATCTCAATTGTTAGCACCTGAAACATGATTTAAAAACAAGGGTCAACTAAAAAGTTGGTGAGCATACATAAGTTTTGACACACAAATAAAAGTTCAAAACTGTTTATACAATTCCTTGATTCACATGGTATATAAGACAAATATGTAGAATCTATAGTTATACTAGGTGCACAATCAAACCTTGTGACTGAGGCATAACACGCAGGTTACCCTAATGTAAAGTCGGTAACAAACACCCTATCCGGGTGGGTTTGTCAGACTCAATAGTACTATCCTTGTTTACCGTTGGCTTGTACAGAGTTAATGATTGCACGAGTTGCGTCATGTATGTATAGTAATAACTCATAGCATTCAAGCATATTGCACAAATAATTCATGTAATCAAGTAAGGATTGTACTATGAAAGAGTTGCAATTTGTTTAATGTAAATCATGTCCACCCCAAAGGTGAAAAAGAGTAAAAGTGGGGTTATGTAGACTCACTTGTGTTGGAGAGTGTAGATTGCACAACCAAGTAAATGTTAAGTGTTTGTGGGTCACGGAGCTTGACCTATCGAGTAAATGTATGACGTGTATTAATGCGGTGTATAAGGTTTAAAGTAACTATAGTGTTTCAGTGTATTGCAAGCGTAAGGATTTGCACTAATGAATTGTATCATTTAGTTATGTATTTAAAATATAAGGTAGTGTGGTATATATATTTAATTGAATGTAATATAAACAAACGAATTCGTTTTATCTACTTATTTTAGAAAACGTCACAAAATATAAAGTAGTTTATATTTATATAAGTTTTATTTGATGTAACTAGGATTTATACAATTGGTTTATAAAAGTCTTTTTCATAATAAAGTGTTTTATAAAATCTTGTTATAACTTTTTATAAATTTAGAAATTTTAATTGAAAAATGTATTTTCAAATGGTAAGAATCGGTTTAAAACAATTTAATCGATGAAAATAATTGTTGTGCTTAATAATGGTGAGATTCTGTTTAAACAGTTAAGTTTATAACATAAGTTTTATAAAAATCATCAAATCTGAGAAACTGTAAAGATTCAGTTCTGACTGAGCACGACCGTGCTCATCAACGGCACGACCGCGCTCGCCTCCGGGCGTGACCGTGGTGGTCTGGAGCGCGCCCGTGGTCGAGTCAGAAGGCTACAGAGGTTCTGGTCATGGAGCACGACCGTGCTCGTGTCCAGCACGACCGCGCCTTGTGTTTGTTTTTGGTCAGGACTTGTTTGCTCGGTAAGCACGACCGGGCCTTACTCGGACCACGACTGTGCTTAGTCAGGCACGACCGCGCTCAGTGATGAGCGCGACCGTGTCGGGACTTTTCCAGACTCAATTCGCTCGATTCTTATATTAAACACTTCTGGTATCTTAGGGCTTTCATTTAGTGGATGATTACGAAGCTATCTATAAGGTTTAATTGGATTTATTTCGTGTTTAAGTGGTAGTTCGACTAAAAGTGTAGTTTAGTTTTCTCGTTCAAAAATCTGGCCGATTTGAGTGTTTCTACTACGAATTGGCATAGGGCTTTCGTAGTAGGGGGTGATACGAAGCTAGTGGTGTATTACTTACTTGTTATAATAGGGCAGTTTAATGCAGTCGGCTACGGGTCGACGGCTTTGCTTCTCGGCGATCAATCGAACGACAGAGGTTGTATGAGTGTCGAGTGAGAGTTCTGGGTGATTGTGTGGATGCATATGAGGGTGTAGGAAGCGTGCAACTGGCTCTATATCGACGAATTCGCGAGTCATGATTGTGGTGGGTATGGGATTAAACAAATCTGTAAATTGGAGTGTAATTGATGCGTGTTGCAGGTTGTATTCAGTCAAGTATGGTCTGACGCGCGAAAACCGGCTTTGACCATTCATTAAATTTTGCGAAATCGTCGAGTATGGCTGTGATCTGACTTCTGCAGAGTCACGTGGTTTCAGCAGCGCGACCGTGCCTGTATTAGGCACGACCGTGCTTAGGTCTGCAGGCGCGACCGTGCCTAGTCTTAGGCGCGACCGTGCTTGCCTAGTTTTGTAGTTTTTGAGTTTTGTCAATTTTGGTCCTCGGGGCTTGTGAGATAATGGCGTTTTCAGTTGTTATTGTAACATAATGTATTGTATGTGTAATTGCTTTTACGGTTGTTGCACACGAATTGAAATTGAAATACTCGTTTATTGCATCGAAACGTTTACATGGTAAAAAAAAGAAACCAGAAATGTTACAGTCTCCCCATGTTGAGGGGATTTCGTCCCGAAATTCAACTAGTTGAGGCTGCTGAATCGGTGAAGAGGTGAGGATACTTGAGTTTCATTTGGTCTTCACGTTCCCATGTAAACTCAGGACCACGTTTAAAATCCCAACGGACTTTGACTATAGGAATGCGGCTGCGTTTGAGTTGCTTGATCTCACGGTCCATGATTTCCACCGGTTTCTCGACAAAGTGCATCGTTTCATCAATGCGCACGTCGTCAAGAGGTATGTGGAGGTTCTCATCAGCAAGACATTTCTTCAGGTTGGACACGTGGAAGGTTGGATGAACATTGTTGAGTGCTGGAGGTAGCTCAAGTTTGTAAGCCACTTTCCCGATTCTTTCAAGGATCTTGAACGGGCCTACGTAACGAGGTGCTAGCTTGCCTTTCTTTCCAAAGCGGATCACACCCTTCCAAGGGGATACTTTGAGAAGCACAAGGTCACCCACTTGGAATTCCAAGGGTTTTCGTCGCTTGTCGGCATAGCTCTTTTGTCGACTTCTCGCTACTCGGATGTTGTCACGGATTTGAAGGATTTTGTCAGATGTTTCCTGAATTAACTCGGGACCGGTGATTTGTGCTTCACCAATCTCGTTCCAACAGATGGGAGAACGGCATTTGCGAACATAAAGAGCTTCGAATGGAGCCATGTTGATGCTGGTGTGGTAACTGTTATTGTAGGAGAATTCAATAAGTGTCAAGTTTGAATCCCAATTGCCACCAAAGTCTATGACACAGGCTCTCAGCATGTCTTCGAGCGTTTAGATTGTTCGTTCAGTCTGGCCATCAGTTTGGGGATGGTAGGCTGTGCTTAAATCCAATCGTGTGCCAAGTGCCTTTTGCAGAGATTGCCAAAATCTGGAAGTGAAACGAGCATCTCTGTCGGAGATTATGTTCAAAGGTATACCGTGTCGACTCACAATTTCGTCAATATAGATTCGGGCCAATTTCTCAACCCGATAGTCTTCACGGATGGGCAGGAAGTGTGCGGACTTTGTGAGACGGTCGATGATTACCCAAATGCTATCATAGCCGTTTGAAGTACGGGGGAGTTTAGTAATGAAGTCCATGGCTAGATTTTCCCATTTCCACACGGGGATTTCCGGTTGTTCAAGTAAGCCGGAAGGACGTTGATGTTCGGCTTTGACTTTAGAGCAGGTTAGACATTTTGCAACATAGAGTGCAATGTCTTTCTTCATACCAGGCCACCAATATTGTGGTCGAAGATTGTGATACATTTTATCCGCACCGGGATGGATAGAATACCGAGACTTGTGTGCTTCAGTCATGAGGAATTCCCGGAGATCATTGCGATTGGGAACCCAAATACGATCCAAGAAATAAAGCAAGCCATTATTTTTAGTCTCTAGTTGGATTTCAGCACCACACGACATTTCCTCATACATATTGCCCTCGGTAATCGAGACGTGTTGAGCTGCTAGAATACGGGTTTGAATGTCGGAATGAATCTTGACACTTTGGAGCATGACACGTTCTTTACGGCTCAGCGCATCGGCTACTACGTTTGCCTTGCCGGGATGATAACGAATCTTGCAATCGTAATCATTGAGGAGTTCAACCCAACGCCGTTGCCTCATGTTGAGTTCTTTTTGGTTGAAGATGTGTTGGAGGCTTTTGTGGTCGGTGAATACCACACATTTTGTGCCATATAGATAATGTCTCCAAATCTTCAAGGCAAATATGACTGCACCCAACTCCAAATCGTGCGTCGTATAGTTTTTCTCGTGGATCTTGAGTTGCCTCGATGCATAAGCGATTACCTTGCCTCGTTGCATGAGAACACAACCAAGGCCTAGGTTAGAGGCATCACAGTAGACGACTAGATCATCGTTTCCTTCGGGAAGAGTCAGAATAGGAGCATCACATAACTTCTGTTTAAGAGTTTGGAAAGCTTCTTCTTGTTTCGGTCCCCATACATAAGGTTTACCTTTATGCGTCAAGGCGGTGAGGGGAACAGCAATCTTGGAGAAGTTAAAAATGAATCTTCGGTAATAACCCGCTAAACCAAGGAACGAACGAACCTCGGTAGGGGTTTGAGGAGCACTCCAATTCTTGACAGCTTCGATCTTGGCAGGGTCGACATGTATTCCCTTTTTATTGACAACATGACCCAAAAATTGAACCTCCTTTAGCCAAAATTCACATTTGGAGAACTTGGCGTATAATTGTTCGGTTCTCAGGAGATCCAAAATCAGTCTAAGGTGCTGTTCATGTTCTTCCTCAGTCTTGGAATAGATCAAGATGTCATCGATGAAAACGATCACGAATTTGTCACGGTATGGTTTGCACATGCGGTTCATGAGATCCATAAAGACAGCAGGTGCATTGGTCAACCCAAAAGGCATAACCGTGAACTCGAAATGACCATATCTTGTTCGGAAGGCAGTCTTTGGAATATCTTCTTCTCGGACACGCAGTTGGTGATAATCAGATCGAAGATCAATCTTCGAGAAACAAGTAGAACCTTGGAGTTGATCGAAGAGGTCGTCAATCCTAGGTAATGGGTAGCGGTTTTTTATTGTAAGCTTGTTGAGCTCTCGATAGTCAATACACATGCGGAATGAACCATCCTTCTTTTTAACAAACAAGACTGGTGCACCCCACGGTGAATGACTTGGCCGTATGAAACCTTTGTCAGCGAGCTCTTGAAGTTGACTTGCAAGTTCTTGCAATTCGGAAGGTGCAAGCCGGTATGGAGCTTTAGCCACAGGGTTTGCTCCGGGTATAAGATCGATTCGAAACTTTACTTCCCGAACAGGTGGAAGGCCAGGCAAGTCATCGGGAAAGACTTCGGGAAACTCCCGAATGATGGGAATATCTTCTACTCTTCTTTCCTTGTCTTCTTTTTGGATTACATGAGCTAGGAAAACCATGCACTTCTTTCGTATGTATTTCTAGGTGGTGATGCAGGACATCAGTTTGAGTCATTTGCAAGGTTTCTCGCCAAAGACTTTCAATATGTCTCCCGATGGAAGAGGTATTCGGATGTATTTTTCAAAACACATGACTTCGGCGTGGTTTTTAGACAACCAATCCATGCCGATGATGACGTCAAAACTCCCTAATGGCATTGGTATTAGGTTGACTGGAAATGTGTGACCATTGAGTTCTAGTGAGCAGTCATGGACAATGGAGTCAATAGTGATGGAATTTCCATCCGCTACTTCAACGGTGAAGGTTTTCTCTAGTTTGGATCGTGTTTTTGCAAGTAAAGGTTCAAAGTTAAGGGACACAAAACTCTTATCGGCTCCGGTATCAAATAGTATAGAAGCATATTGGTTATTCATAAGAAACGTACCGTTGACCACATGATCGCTGGCCTGAGCCTCGTTGGCGTTGATGTTGAAGGCACGCCCACGAGCTCCGCCTTGAGTATTGTTCACAAGTTTTGGACATCGGTCTCGGAAGTGGTTTGGGTCGCCACACTCGAAGCAAGCATGCCCATTACCAATAGCTGGAACTGCTGGATTAGCCCCGTTTCCCCGGTTGACTTGATTACCAGTTGGATTACTTCTGCAGGTGTTAGCTACATGCCCATATCTTCCACAGCTGGCACATAGGCGGCAGGGTACATTTGGGAAATGGTGATAATTGCAGGTGTTGCACAACGGATTGTTTCCCACATATTGTTTCTTGACTCGGTTCTGAGCCATAGGAGTAACTTGGTTGACTAGGGCAGCCGGAGTGATCACGGCATAGTTCTTAGCTTTCCTCTTCCTCGTGTTGTGGTTCGGTTCGGCTTTGACCTCCTTGACATGAGCAGGAGGTGTTGTGGTGGCAGAAACTTTCTTGGCCCCCTTTCTGGTAAGAGTACCTGCTTTAACGTGATTATCAGTCAAAGTAGCAGCCAGACGAATGGCATCCTCCAGGCTTGCAGGATTTCTTCCCAAAACAGTGTCCTGGATTTGTCTCGGTAGGCCACCGATATATTTTTCAATACACCTAGACAAAGGCGTAACCATGTGAGGTACCAGCATGCTCAGTTCGTGAAAACGGTTGGTGTATGCTAAGCTTTCACCACTATCTTGGGTAAGATCCCAAAATTCTGCTTCCAGCTTTTTCATTTCGTTCTGAGGACAGAATTCCTCGGTCATGATCCTTTTTAGCTCATCCCATGGCAGAGCCATTGCTACTTCTACTCCCCTTGTTCTTTTCTCCCCATTCCACCAGGTTAGTGCCCGTTTTTGGAAGACACTAGTGGCATGGCGGACTCGCAGATTGTCCGGACAGTCACTATTGAGGAAGGTGCCCTCAATATTTTCGAACCATTGAAGGAGTCCTGTGGCTCCTTCGGTACCATAAAATTTCAGGGGATTGCAAGAGTTGAAATGCTTGAAGGTACATTGTGGCGGGTTGGCACCACCGCCACCACCAGTATTAGCACTACCACTGGCGTTCCCATTGTTGTTGTTATTGGCTTGAGTTAGTTGAGTTACTAGCTGAGTGAGGAGAGCAGCAAGGTCGGTATTATTGTTGTTGTTGGCATTGCCGGTATTGGTGTTGGTGCTATTGTTGGCGTTGTCGGTGTTGTTGCGGTTGATGTTACGACGAGGAGGCATTCTATAAAAAGAGAGTGATACAAAAGTGTTGTGAGAATTAAAAAAAATCCCTTGAAATTTAGGATAGGAGGAAAAATAACACATTTATTTCATAGTTCGGATTGTTTTCAAGTAATCACATTTCTACTTGAACACAATGACATATTAAGGTTAATTAGACTTATATAATTTTCAAGGAGACGTGCTTTAGCCTATAGGTAAACACTCATCCCGGGAATTCCCAGGAAAGCATACGGATCCCTCGGTTGATTGGGATTTATATGAAATGCTTTCCTAGACAGAAAACCCAGAATACAGGTGTCACCCTTCCAGATTGCACATGTCCTTTAATAATTAACAGAGTCTAAAACCTTAACGGGTATATAAAAATATTTTTGATAGACTAGTGTCTACGAGTATGAGTTTTTCCACAAGTTATGGCGATGATGACATAGAAGCAGTTAAGGAGGATACGCGGCTTAGGATACGGGTATGGATACGATTTATTTAATTTATTATTTACGTATGCTTATTAAGTCATGTAGTCTAAACATTTTAAGTATCAAATAACTAACACATAAAGCATGTGACATATAGCAAATAGCACGTATCACATAAAACATGTAGCATGGCATTGTTGGGTGTCCTAAAGTTATAGTCTAGGTCAATGGTGTCTAATAACCTAATTCCCTATAACCAAGGCATTGATACCAATCTGTCACACCCCAACCGGCGGCGGAAACGTCGGGGCGTGAAGCGTGCAGACTGTTCATAGCTCATGGTTTGTTAAGGTTGAAATAATTAAACATGCAGTTTTCATTGAAATCAAACAACAATCCAACAAGTACACGAAACATAACAAAATACATAACAATGTTTATTTTAGAGCCTTTTAACTAGGTCCTCAAACTAGGTGGAAGCAACTTGTAATCATCTCAATTGTTAGCACCTGAAACATGATTTAAAAACAAGGGTCAACTAAAAAGTTGGTGAGCATACATAAGTTTTGACACACAAATAAAAGTTCAAAACTGTTTATACAATTCCTTGATTCACATGGTATATAAGACAAATATGGAGAATCTATAGTTATACTAGGTGCACAATCAAACCTTGTGACTGAGGCATAACACGCAGGTTACCCTAATGTAAAGTCGGTAACAAACACCCTACCCGGGTGGGTTTGTCAGACTCAATAGTACTATCCTTGTTTACCGTTGGCTTGTACAGAGTTAATGATTGCACGAGTTGCGTCATGTATGTATAGTAATAACTCATAGCATTCAAGCATATTGCACAAATAATTCATGTAATCAAGTAAGGATTGTACTATGAAAGAGTTGCAATTTGTTTAATGTAAATCATGTCCACCCCATAGGTGAAAAAGAGTAAAAGTGGGGTTATGTAGACTCACTTGTGTTGGAGAGTGTAGATTGCACAACCAAGTAAATGTTAAGTGTTTGTGGGTCACGGAGCTTGACCAATCGAGTAAATGTATGACGTGTATTAATGCGGTGTATAAGGTTTAAAGTAACTATAGTGTTTCAGTGTATTGCAAGCGTAAGGATTTGCACTAATGAATTGTATCGTTTAGTTATGTATTTAAATTATAAGGTAGTGTGGTATATATATTTAATTGAATGTAATATAAACAAACGAATTCGTTTTATCTACTTATTTTAGAAAACGTCACAAAATATAAAGTAGTTTATATTTATATAAGTTTTATTTGATGTAACTAGGATTTATACAATTGGTTTATAAAAGTCTTTTTCATAATAAAGTGTTTTATAAAATCTTGTTATAACTTTTTATAAATTTAGAAATTTTAAATGAAAAATGTATTTTCAAATGGTAAGAATCGGTTTAAAACAATTTAATCGATGAAAATAATTGTTGTGCTTAATAATGGTGAGATTTTGTTTAAACAGTTAAGTTTATAACATAAGTTTTATAAAAATCATCAAATCTGAGAAACTGTAAAGATTCAGTTCTGACTGAGCACGACCGTGCTCATCAACGGCACGACCGCGCTCGCCTCCGGGCGTGACCGTGGTGGTCTGGAGCGCGCCCGTGGTCGAGTCAGAAGGCTACAGAGGTTCTGGTCATGGAGCACGACCGTGCTCGTGTCCAGCACGACCGCGCCTTGTGTTTGTTTTTGGTCAGGACTTGTTTGCTCGGTAAGCACGACCGGGCCTTACTCGGACCACGACTGTGCTTGGTCAGGCACGACCGCGCTCAGTGATGAGCGCGACCGTGTCGGGACTTTTCCAGACTCAATTCGCTCGATTCTTATATTAAACACTTCTGGTATCTTAGGGCTTTCATTTAGTGGATGATTACAAAGCTATCTATAAGGTTTAATTGGATTTATTTCGTGTTTAAGTGGTAGTTCGACTAAAAGTGTAGTTTCGTTTTCTCGTTCAAAAATCTGGCCGATTTGAGTGTTTCTACTACGAATTGGCATAGGGCTTTCGTAGTAGGGGTGATACAAAGCTAGTGGTGTATTACTTACTTGTTATAATAGGGCAGTTTAATGCAGTCGGCTACGGGTCGACGGCTTTGCTTCTCGGCGATCAATCGGACGACAGAGGTTGTATGAGTGTCGAGTGAGAGTTCTGGGTGATTGTGTGGATGCATATGAGGGTGTAGGAAGCGTGCAACTGGCTCTATATCGACGAATTCGCGAGTCATGATTGTGGTGGGTATGGGATTAAACAAATCTGTAAATTGGAGTGTAATTGATGCGTGTTGCAGGTTGTATTCAGTCAAGTATGGTCTGACGCGCGAAAACCGGCTTTGACCATTCATTAAATTTTGCGAAATCGTCGAGTATGGCTGTGATCTGACTTCTGCAGAGTCACGTGGTTTCAGCAGCGCGACCGTGCCTGTATTAGGCACGACCGTGCTTAGGTCTGCAGGCGCGACCGTGCCTAGTCTTAGGCGCGACCGTGCTTGCCTAGTTTTGTAGTTTTTGAGTTTTGTTAGTTTTGGTCCTCGAGGCTTGTGAGATAATGGCGTTTTCAGTTGTTATTGTAACATAATGTATTGTATGTGTAATTGCTTTTACGGTTGTTGCACACGAATTGAAATTGAAATACTCGTTTATTGCATCGAAACGTTTACATGGTAAAAAAAAGAAACCAGAAATGTTACACCCAAGGTCATAACATACAACCTAACTGGGAATCTATGGCCATGTATTTTTATCGTGCAATTATCTACTAGGTCTATCACTCTCGTGGTTTTACCCGCAGCAGTATCTACGTTAAAGGCCCGATATACTTTAGTAACTTTGCACTTCATTCTTCTACATATAGAGGATGATATAAAACTCCTACTGGCACCAGAATCAAACAAAACTGAGATAAAAGTGTGGTCAAGGATGAACGTCCCTGACAACACATCTGGGTCGCCTCTAGCTTCCTCTTGTGTAAGTGCATAAACTCGTGTTCTTGCATTCGTCTTTTCGGCCTCCTTTCCTTTCTCAGTGCCTGTAGTTTTGGGTTTGTGATAGTCCTTGGCCATGTTATAGCATGACGGTGCTCCGGGACACTCTCGGGAATAGTGCCCAGTCTTCCCGCACTGATAGTAGATGTTTAAACCCACACGACACTCCCTTAAGTGCTTCCTTCCACACTTAGCACAGTCAATCCCATCCTCAATCCTCAGTTTCTTTGCCTCTGGGCCCGCCCACTCTTTTGCTGGCCGCTTAACGGCACTTGTCACTTTCTTCTCAGTAGGTAGTGGGCCCGCAGAGTCAAAGTCATCATACATTATTCCAGCAAGTGACACCACAGACTCAAACCTTGTAGGGGCATTGGCTTTCACATGAACCCGAACCCTCTATGGTAATCCCTTGATGTAATACTTAATCCTCTTCTCCTCAGTGTCCACCAGATGTGGAACCAACTGAGCCAGCTCATGGTACTTTGAGGTGTACTGATGATGAGTCAGGCTACCAGCACATGGTCCCAAGAACTCTCTCTCTACCCCCATCGATCACGTTCTGCGGACAGAACTTAGTGATTATCAGCTTTTTCATATCATCCCATTTCATCTTTTTCATTGAAGCGGAGGACTTGGTCTTCTCAATGGACCTCCACCAACTCAACGCCTCATTAGTGAATGAGTGAGCAGCGAACTTGACTGCTTGGTCATCGCGGCACTCACAAAAGTTGACCACGCCATTTATCCTTTCTATCCACTCGAAAGTGGCAACAACATCTTTCCTTCCATCATACTTCGGCGGGTCACACCCCCCGAAAGGATTTGTAGTTGCAACCTCGGGTTGCCACCTCATAGTCAGAATCGTCACTATCAGTGACTTCAGTTCTCTTGCTGCTTTCCTCTTTCTTCTATTTCCTCTCTATGCCAAAATCTTTAAGGGCCTCGCCCAGTACTTTCGGTAAAACGTTCTTCAAAACTGAAGTAACCTCCGCTGCGATAGCTTCTTTCACAGTTGGTTCCAAATCCAAACCTTCATTATGCACATCATCATGAACCGACACATGGTTCCACTATCATTATGCTCCACATGCACCGATTCAGTCTCGTTACAGGAGAGCTCACTCTCCTCTACCCGTGCTCTGTTACCTGGCGGTCGGCCTCGACGACCCGTACGACCACCGGTGCCACCACCAGTACGACTACCTCTCTGGCCTCTAGCCATTTGTGTCTAACTGCGAACAAGGAACACTCGTGTTATCATGATAGGTAATAATTTAGAACGTCTCAAGTAATGTAAATTACTAATTACAAAGACCGGTATGCAATTACTATTTTACTTTACTACTCGGTTTTTGAACAATCCTTGTCAGGAATAACATTTGTATTCAAGTTCAGAGTCCTACTGTAAGGCACATACTGTCTACTGCCAATGCTAATACTTAGGGCTGTTCAAAAAGCCCGTGGCTCGTGGCTCGCTCGAAAAAAGCTCGGAAAAAGCTCGGCTCGGGAAAAGCTCGGTTTTAAACGAGCCGAGCCGAGCTGGCTCGAATTCTAAACGAGCCGAGCTCGAGCTAGGGTTGGCTCGGCTCGGGCTCGGCTCGTGGGCTCGGCTCGTCTAAATAACTAATATATATATATATATATATATATATATATATATATGTGTGTGTGTGTGTGTGTTATATATGTGTTATATTTGAAATATGATGTTTTGATTTTTTAAGTTAATTTGTTTTCAAGAACTCTGAGTTTTGTACTAAAATTTTACTTTATCTACAATTGTATTTACTCTCTACTTTGTAAGTTTTGGGTTATATATGTTTTTTTTTTGTATTTTATATATTGTCCCTTCCATCTATTTAGTTTTTTGAAGACAATCAACTTCAAACCGAAAATAAAATATTTTTTTTGTTGTTTATATATATATTAATATGTAAAAAAAAAAACGAGCTAGCTCGACGAGCCACGAGCTGGCTCGAGCTTTTTACGAGCCGAGCTCGAGCTCAATTTTTCAGCTCGGAAAAAAAAATCGAGCCGAGCCGAGCTGGCTCGTTTAATTTCGAGCTCGAGCTCGAGCCAAGCCTGGCTCGGCTCGGCTCGTTTACAGCCCTACTAATACTGACTATGATAAAGCCTTTACTGTCTACTATCTGTACTAAGGCATTACTGTCTATGTTCTAATTTAGGACATTGACAACCTTCCTTTAACTACCTTTCCATGGACCGGCTGCTCTGACTGACATTCATTTTCTTCCTTTCCTCGTCCCATTCTCAGTTCAAGTTCAGACATTATCGCAAATGTCTGAATCTCTCAAACTATGGCTCTGATACCAACTTGAAACGCCCCAAACTGGGTACATCTCTTAGTTGGCACAAAACATAATTCTTAAACCGGAATCAGAATCTATTACAGTGAAAGTCTTAAACTCAAAACATTCATAATTCAAATCATTAAAATATTGTTTGAACATAAACTATCGAGAAAGGAAATGTCAGTCTTCAGATATGCAGCCCAGCAGTCCATGCTATCAAGCCCTCGCGACTCCTCTACTTTGCCTTTGCTTTACGTTTACTACCTGTGATACATACTAAAAGTCAGCTAACGCTGGTGAGTTCTATCTTTACTTTAAACCGTAACTTTCGTTGGGTAGCTAGTTTTATAAAATAAAATAAGCTTTCTTTCATTTCATTAAATAGTTTTGCCTTTGCCTTTACTTTAAAACTTTTCAACGTTACAATTTAATAAATTCGTTACGTTACTATCTTTCATTTAAACTGTACTTTTTGAGGAAGCATGTTACAGTGTACTCCTTTACTCTTTGCAACTTTACTTTTCACTCGTACAAAACAAGTGACTTTATCATACTATAACTATCACATATAGATCAATGTTCGAAGACAAAGATCCCTTTGCTCGCTTACACCTCAGGGTAAGACTTTTACTTTGCTGTGCCCACACCTCAGGGTAGGACTTCTACTTTGCTTGCATGCAAGGCTTGTTACTTTGCAACTACTATGCAATTATATTACATCACATAATATAATGTCATTTAAACACATACACATAGATAAATAACACATATTAACGCATAAGCATATAACATGGCATTTGTCACTGTCACTGTCACTACCGAGTTGCATCGAAGTACAGCTCCTTTAACTTTCTTTACTTTGACTCTTTACTTTCTATAAAACTTTTTTTAAAGATAATACTATACTCTTTAATGCTTTCACTTTCATTTTATAAAAATATATAATTCTTATAAAATATACTTTAACTTTTAAAACTATTTTTTTAACAGTATGCATGTCAGCCTAAACCCATTAAGAAAAATGGCAATAAGAACTCACCTGTCAAGCTATCCTCTGTGTACTAGAACTGGTCCAATACGCTTTACTTTATGTCTGAATTAACAATTTAACATATCATTAATCAACATTTTCTATGTTTAAGCGAAACAATTAGTTTCGCTCCCTTTGCTCTAGCGAAACTATCGTAGTTTCGCTGTCCTTAGTTCTGGAGAATCTAAGACCAAGCGAAACTATAAGTTTGACCAAGTGAAACTATGTGGCCAAGCGAAAACATTTTCTCAAACGAATCTATTTTCCTCAAACGAAACTACATGGCCACGTAAAACAACTTGGTCAAACAAAACTGTTTTTCAGGCAATACTAAAGCTCATGCGAATCTATTCCTCAAGCGAAACTAACCAGTTTCGCCTGGTAGTGTCACATTGTCGTCTTCTCAGTTGCATGAAGATGGCGGCCAGATCTCCACACGTTCAAGTTTCCAACGTTTTACGTTAGATACGTGTGTTTCCATCCCATGAGCCCAGATCTAAGGTTGGTTTTGCATTCCATGCGTGAAACCCAAACCTTTGATTGAATCAAACTCAAAAAACCCTCTTCGACGGAAAACTCAGATTTAGCTCGATAGCTACTTGTTTCGAGCCCAACTCTTCGATCTTTAACTTTCTCTCTCTATCCCGATTTCTTTCTCTCTCTACTTTCGCTAAGATGGAAAACAAAAGAGGAGGGTAGGAGGTGGCGGCTAGGTTAAGCCCCTCCCTTCCTCATTAGTTTCGCTCCCCGTTGCTCTCCTTTAGTCCTCGTTGTCTTTCCCCGGTTACTCGTTTAAATCCCTTTCGTTTATTTCCCGAACTTCGTTCGTAAACCTTTATTTCCTTTTTTATTATTTTTGAGATGTTACAGATGTGGGTCCTACGAGCTGAATTTTAATATTAAGAACATTTTGGTCATTTGACACGCATCTAACATAAAAACTTAACGTCCATTCACTCTAGTGACTATTCATTTGACACGCATCTAACATAAAAACTTAACGTCCATTCACTCTAGTGACTATTCATGTTACGTCCATATATATATATATATATATATATATATATATATATATTTTATAAACTTGGTTATATAATCTTTGAAAACGAATTATTTTCCAAAATTACAAATATGTATCGACATTTACTTTGTCCCGGTATCACAGACATACAACACCAAAACACTGACATCCCCAAGGAATAAAACAAATTTACAATATACAAATGGCTTTGTTGAACATGCATGCAACGACGACGTGTTAACATTTTCCCTCAACAATTTGATTCAACCAATTTCACACGTAATCACCATGCAGTCGCCCAACTCCCCTATAAATCCACCATCTTTCATACCACATTATGCATTAAATCAAACTTACATACATACCAATTACATCATACAATGGCAAGGCTTTCACTTGTATTCGCAGCAGCAGGAGTCCTCCTCCTTGTAGCCATGGCGGCAGTCGCTGAGGCGTCCACCACCTTTGAAGAGAACCCCCGGGGCAGAAGCGGAACTGGATCCGACTGCTATCAGCGGATAATGGATCAGGAGATGCTCAACCAATGCGGGATGTACCTCATGAACAATCTTAAAGGTCAGCATCAATCTTTAATGATTTTATATGCATCACGTGTGTGTACTATAATACTAATTACTCATTAATGCTTGTAGGAGGAAGAAGGCAGGGGACCCCTAGAATAGTGAGGTCAGAAGAGGAACAAAAGGAAATGTGCTGCATGCAGCTGAGGAACCTGGGTGAGGAGTGCATGTGTCCGGGCATCAAGATGATGATGAACGAACCAATGTGGAGCATGATGGGTCAAATGATGGATCAGATGATGGGCATGGCTCAGAACCTGCCCACACAGTGCAATCTCATGTCCCAACCATGCCAAATGCGAGCCGTCTGGTTCTAAATTACATGGCTATTTAAGTCACTGGTCTGGAATAAAATGAGATCACTATCACACCATCGTGTGTTGTTACAATGTACTATAGTCCATTGTGTGTCTCATTATTAATAAAGCCGGGCTTATCCCTTTTATATCTCGTGTTTTATGCTTAATTATTTGCTTTATTTAATATTCACTACTTTGATTTGTAAAAATCACCGGTGAGTTAGTCAGAATTTTGCCCCTCAATGAGTTAAAAGTACCGCATATATGATATATCAGACAAGCAAAAAAAATCTAAGTGAATACGAGGAGGACCGTTAAATACCTCTAATTAAACAAAAAAAAAATAGCATCATAAGTTTATCGATCACACTTAGGTCAACATTAATTAATATCGATCATTTCACCAATATCTTCATTCTTAAATTCTCGCACTTGTGACTTGACTCAATCTTTCTAAAATACTTTTAATAGTGTTAGTTGGCATGTTTAAATAATAATTTGATGTCTTACATATCAATTTCTCAAAATTCTATTTTTTGGTTGTTTGTGATCCATATCACTCCAATACATCATTGATAGAATTTATAAGCTATTAATAGTGATAAATTAGGTCTAACATCAACTTCACCATATTAGAAGTTAAGAACCATAATCCCAATTTTATGTTAAAAACTTCAAAGAACACTCACTTGCACCTTAGAATGATACTAGGAACATCTATAATCTTAAGTTTCCATCACTTGATGTAGTAATTAGAGATCGTTCTATCCTGGATTTCTCTGAGAATCGTTATTCACTTTCAGATTGAAACAATTCGATGGTACTCGGAGAAAAAACAAGAACGAATATGTATTTTCTGTATCTTGTAGTGACCAAATTCGTAGGAATATAGGGTAAACAGTGACGATTATTGGTTGAAAACCGTCATAACGGTCAATTTATAACTGCTAAATCATTCTACTAGGAGAGGCAATCTACTCCGGAGAGACTATCTACTCAGGAGGAGTAAATTTGGTCAGCATGACCAAACTAGTCAGCTCGACCCCAGCTAGGGCGTTGCCCCTAGTATTAAGGATAGTAACAATTCAAATCTTCCCTCCACAATCACAAATATAGAATGATTGTGGGTATTCCACATTTATAGAATGTATAGGCTGTCATATTGTAATTAACTTGATTTAGGTTTTATTTCCTTGTAATTATATCCTGCTTGTAAATGAGAATATTACAATTGCCATTTCATTTAATCCTTGTTATGGTATCAGAGCTTGTCTAGGACAACTCTTCCCTCTCCTTCCGACCAAAGCAACAACACTGTTGTACCTTCTTTTCCCTTCTTCTACACTGCTGCATTTTTTTTAACCATGCCTAACACCAATGAAAATGAGTAGCTTTTCACAGTCAGTACAACATCCAACAACCTCACTCTTGTCACCTTTCCCAACTCTCTCAAATTAACATCCACCAACTACCTTGGTTGGAAAACCTAAATCGAGGCCCTATTTCACGGTCTCGATCTCTAAAGGTTCATTGACGGGTCACACCCTCCTCCCTCTCCAACCACTGCTGCAAATGGCTCCATCACCCCGCACAAAGATTACCCGGATTGGTTTCGCCAAGATCGCCTTCTTTTTGGTGCACTTGTCGGAAGCCTTTCACCCCAAATCATACCCATCATCACCAATGCCAAAACATCTCTTGAATCATGGTCCATTTTGTCCACCACCTATGCTTCACCCTCTAGAGGCCACATTAAGCAATTACAATATCGCTTAAAACAATGTTCCAAAAACCCGACCTAACCCGTTACTGAATACCTACAAGCCGTGAAAACTATAGTTGATGAACTATCCATCCTTGGCAAGAAAATTGACCAAGAAGATGTGACCGATATCATCCTTAACGGCCTGGACCAAGAGAACTACAAATCCACCATCGATGTCATCCATGCCCGATATACTCCAATCACTTTCAACGAGTTGCATGAAAAACTCGTCAACCAAGAACTCTCTTTAGCACAAACCACCACCAAATCTTCTGTCATGCATCAACCGACATCCGTTTTCATGGCTCACAACAGGCCAAATACCAAACAGTGGCATGGACACCAAACCCAGCATGGCTCGAACCCATCCTTGCTGCCAACACCACCCACTGCTGGACCGTCTCCTGGCAATCGTCCATACCTTGGCTTATGTCAATGGTGTCATACAAGGGGACACTATTACCACATGTTCTAACTTTAAAAAAATGTGTCCTAATGCTACTGTGCCATTTTTTAATCGTAATATGCAGGACAAAACTAATCCACAGGTCAACATGATGGGAGTCCAAAGCAGCCCTTCAACTACTTGGTTATTCGACAGTGTTGCTTCACACCATGTGACCAATGACCTTAATGCCTTATCTCTCCATGCACCCTATGACGGGACCGAAGAGCTTGTAATCGGTGATGGTTCGTCTCTTGTTATCACTCATATTGGCTCTCTCATAATGCACACACAATCCACTCCTCTCGTATTAAAACACGTCCTTTGTGTTCCCTCTCTCTCTCTCTCGTAACTTTATATCTATATCTAAATTATGCCGTGACATAAATTTCTTAATCCAATTTTTTGATTGTGTTTTTGTCATTAAGGATCGAAGCTCAAAACTCCCTCTTCTTAAAGGAACGGTGATCAAAGGCATATATGAACTCCGGTCTTCATGTCCTCCCTCCATCTTCTCCTTGCACAAGACTAACTCCAAGCATTGGCATCATAGATTGGACCACCCAAATAATAAAATTTTAATTTTTTTGCCTTTGCTACCCTTGGCTACGTCCATACTCTCTCCATAAACTCCATTCTCGATCCAAGCCATGCATCTTTGTAGGCTATTCTTCTTCCCAAAGTGCATATTATGCACTAGACCCAACCACAAACAAAATATATACCTCTAGACATGTTATTTTTTTTAACATGAATTTCCATTTGAATCCCTCACAAATCAAACCACCCCTTTACCCCCTGACCCCACTAAATGGATACCCCTTGTCCTTCCCCTTATCCAAACTACTCCACATGACCACACACCAAACCAACAAATTGACCAAACTTCAACGCAAACAATACCCATCAATCAGACCCATTACATCAAACTAACATCACACCTCCACCTGCCTCACAGACCCAAACAAATATCACCCAGTTACCTGACCCACTTCCTCCACCAACCACAACCCAGCACTCTAATCCACTCTCCTAACCGAACACAACCCAGCCCTCTAACCCACTACTTCAAACCACCACCAACCATTCATCCGACCCACTACATCCACCCACCACTACCCAACCAATAAATACTAATACTAGAACCCGCGGTACAACAACGAAGAATTCCTCCAACTCTACACAGCCACAAATAGCCATCCCCCTGACCCATCAACCTTAACCCAAGCCCTCAAACAACCTTCCTGGCGGAAAGCCATGACAGACGAGTTCCAAGCCGTACAAAACAACCAAACATGGTCCCTTGTCCCATCCAAATCTGCCTTTAACCTTGTCGGATGTAAATGGGTTTTTCGTACCAAATACAAACCCGATGGCTCCATTGATCGCCTTAAAGCACGACTCGTTGCAAAAGGCTTCCACCAACGATCGGGAATTGACTATGCTGAAACATTCAGCCCTGTTGTAAAACCCGATGGCTCCATTTAATCCTTGTTACCAAGGACCCTGCTAACCAGGGGCACTGCCCCTGGACCCCTGTTGTTTAGTGGGCTTTGCCGCTTGACACAACAAGGTCGTCATGAGATCATTAAACAAGTGTGTACTTCACACTTAACAACTTGTTTGATGTTTCACTATGACTTCTTATTTGGTCACTAAGTAAACTCAATTACACAAAATAGCTAGATGACAATCACCAACACTTGATCTTTACTTGCACCCTTTTTTCTCTCCGGAAACTTTTGTAGAACAAGAAATCTCTTAACTTCAATTTACAAATGTTGACCAAGTCAACATTCTCTAGGTTCGGATCTTATGTATAACAAGAAAAGCCCTTGCTCCCCATTCACAGGACCTTATCTTTGAAAATTGTACGTATGAAAATCGTAACATAAGATCATGTCTTACAGTCTTAGTAGTGTGTGGAAACATATTTTATATGCACAGGATAACAGTGGAAGATTGCATTGAGCTAATGGAGTTCAATACCAAAAACCCGACTTTCGTCGTCGGTAAATCACCGACGGAACCCACAAAATCCCAAACGAAAAACTTAACATAATTATTCGGTATAAATGCTATGCAAGTTGCCTAGTAACAATAACTAATACAATTAATCCATCCCAATTTGTAAAGTAATAGATTAATGTTAAAAGATTTATAACTAAATTAACCTCACAATTTGTACGATGAACAATGTAGAACTCGGAATTTATAATTCTTATACAAACCACGTTTGTGTCTGTAACGGAACACAATAATCAATCATAATGAACGTCAAAAACGCAACTAGACAAGCCGGAAACAACCCGATCGGAGATCTGCAACTTCCAGCGGAACGTCTCGGCAATCTTCTAGGCAACGCACATTCTTCACCGTTAAACACCACCTTAGTCGGAAACCCATCTCCATACGCTACACGTATTCTCGGCGTGCTTTTCTTCAAAAACGATATCACCGACTGTTGCTTCCCCGGCACCGGCGGTTCCCCTTGTTTCGACCCGTTCGTCAACCCCACCAAGTAGTTCAAACCAGGAAAACCCTGCATGAAAATCGTCTTGTTCACCTTCGGCAATCTCGTCCCGTTGAACGAATACACATTTTCAAACCCAACAAACGCTCTCTTCATATGAACCGCCAAGAACCAGTCCTCGAACGGCCTCCGGTCCCAGTTGAACAGTGTCACCCTCGCCGTCCACCCCGTTTTATAATCACTATCCACATGCCAGTTCAAACTCACCGGACAGTTATCCGGGCACGGCAACTTTCTCGGTAAATCAAAGTGCCTGATTTTAGCCCAAGCCCTTGCTTTAATCGTACGGTTAGCAAACGGAACTAGAAGTGCTTCCGCCGGCAGTGGCAACGCTGCGGCATCCTCGTCACATTTTCTCGTATCTTCATCCTCGCAACCGCACGCACACGTGTTGCATGGGACAACTGATTCGGCATAATAAGCCGAAAACGATACGCAGCATTTCGCTGTTTTCGGTTTCGGTTTTGTTATGTTACAAGCCACCTGGTAAGTGGCTATTGCGGTGACAGTGGCTTCGACTCCGCTCGGGTCGGGTGTTTCCGTCGGGTCGATCCGAACGGGTTGACCGCATTTGTAATGCGGGTTAACAAAGCCTTCGATTTTCCAATTCTGCGGTGGGTTGATTGCGGTTCGGTTTAGATCAGGGGGGAGTTTGAAGACATTCATTTGAAAGACCGATTTGTCTTTCATCGGGTTCATGATTTTCGGTAGGATGTTTCCGTTCCGGCAACAGAACGGTAGTTTTCCAACCTTTTCGTCGTCTTTCAGGGTCGGAGGGAGGTCGGAAATGACTGGTTTTTTCTGGCAGTTCATGACCTTGGAGAAATCGAAGTCTTGATAGTATTGTCCTGCAGCGCTGTAGAGGCATTCGGAAGGGTCTTTACGGCGAGTGAAGGCACCACGCATGTCGTATATGAACTCATTTCGCATCCATTCGAAGGTTAAGTTCCAGTGGTCGAGGCGGCCGAGGGGGTGGTGGTTCTCGATGGTGACCTGAGCTTGGTAATTGCCTTTGTACGACTGTATAACATCGTATATGATGGAGAGATCGGCTTGCTGGCGAGGGAAGAACTTGAGTGTTGGCTTCTTCTTCTGTTTATATTTGGGGTCTTTTGTGCAACATACGTGCATGGATTCTGTTTCATCAAGAAAAAGATTAGTAGATTAGTCGTTTGTCGGGTACTAGGTTTCTGACTTCAAAACTAATAATTGGTTGTTATTTGTCCGGTTACTATGTTTCTGACTTTAAAACTAGTAACCGGACAAAGTACTACCTGTTATTAGGTTTATGACTTTAAAACTAATAACCCTAAATGGCGACCGGTTACTAGGCTTCTGACTTTAAAACTAGTAGCAGGTAGCTGGTTACTAGGTTTTTAACTTTAAAGCTCGTAGCCAGAAAATGTTTCCGACTTTAAAACAGGTACCCTTAAACGACTAATGGTCACTAGAATTCTAATTTTAAAACAAATAATCGCTAGTTGTCTGTCCGGTTTTAGATTTCTGACTTTAAAACTTGTAGACGGACAATATTTCTTACTTTAAAATTAAAACCACTACCCCTAAACAACTATCGGTTACTAGACTTCTGACTTTAAAACAAGTAACCTGTAGTTTATGTCCGGTTACTAGGTTTCTGACTTTAAAACAAATAACCGGTAGTTGTCTGTCCAGTTACTAGGTTTCTGACTTTAAAATAAATAACCCGTAGTTGTCTGTCCAATTACAAGGCTTCTGACTTTAAAACAAATAACTGTAGTGGTCCGTCCGCAAACTAGATTTATGACTTTAATACAACTTGTAACCGGACAACCATACACACATCTATAAAGAAGCACATACTAGCTTTGGTGGTTGCTTTTGGGCACTTAAAGCCTTCGTTTTCGAGCTTAATATTCTTAGGCATGACGTTACCACCAAGATTCACCCCGAACATCGTTCCCTTGATCTTAACCTTCGCAGACATCTGAGTCAAATCACCGGCAGTGTCAATGGCAGTCTTCATATCCGCCTGCGGATATCCAGTCATACGTGTCCCATTCTTGTCGACCTTCATCGGAAAACTGTCCCCGTTAAGAACCGTTGCACCGTCGACAGACACCAAGATCTCATCATGCTGGAAACCAATAAACGCCTGCCATGATTTCAACTCGGTGGTGCCAGTGTTGAGGACTATTAACTGGGATTTGAAAGCCCACGATTGTGCGGTGGCGTTTTTGAGATGTGGGTACTCTTTTTGGCGTGAATCAAAGGTGTATTGTAAGAAGATCCCGTTACAAGTGTCAACCTCCTTTGGTAGGGTGATTGCACCATCCTGAGCGCTAGCCATACAAATCTGATAAAGAAACAGGAGAAGCCATGATTTCCATGGCACTCTGATCATATCCTTGTTTTAATTTATTGGTGTTTTCACTGATTCCAGGTTATTTTAAAGCTGCCGGCGGTGGTTTAAGTGGTGGCGATCAGTGGAGACTGATGAGTGATGAAGAAAGAAAAGGGTGTTTGTGGTGGTGGTGGAGGATGGATCAGCGAAGGAATGAAGAAAGTTGAAAACCAAATGTTATTAATAGAAAGTTGGGAGTGAGACCATTTCAGCTGCATTCTCTTCCCCAGTTTTAGCACATAACTAGGAATCAGATCTGCCCCTATAACTTTTCATCAAATATTATTTAGATTTAAAACTTTCCTTTTAACTTGTTAATAATCTTCACAAATAACATAAGTGGCATTGCTACAGATTCATTAGGACTTTATATTTGGGATAAGTTGTATTCTTATAGTAATTTCTTTTTTAACGTAAAAATATATAATTACATAATAAATATTATCTTACATAATTATTATAAAAAGGTAACCATAAGATCGGTACCATACCGGTACCGGACAGGTACCGAAAATACCGATACCGAATTTCTGAAAAAACGGGTACCGAATACCGTACCGAATATATGGTACCGAAAATACCAATACCGAATTTCTAAAGAAACAGGTACCGAATACCGTACCGAATCTATCCGTATGGTACCAGTACTCGTTATAAAATGTTTATCTCTGGATGGTATCGATACCGGTACCGAAAATACCAATACCGAATTTCAGAAAAAGTGAGTACCAAATATCGTACCGAAGCTGTCGGTACGGTACCAAATGCTCATCCCTAATAACAAGCTAAATAAAATAATTAAATATCTAATAAATAATAAAAGCTCAAACTTGATAAATTATTCATGAGTCAAGCTCAAGCTAGCTTTAGATATAGAACACGAAAATAGCTGAGCTCGAGCTCTCTTATGTAAACAAGTCGAGCTCCTTAAAATTAAACAAGCTCATTCTCGAGCTCAACTCGACTTGTTTACACCTTTTAACATTCAAAGTATATTTTCAACAAAAACAACCTACTTAATCCCATTATTCAACACATACAACCTACTTGAATCACTGTTAGGAACAAGCTTATCAGAAATTTAGGGCTAAACGAACTAGTCGATGGGGATTCAAAAGAGTTAGCCGTTGGCCCCCCTTAAAATTGGATTTGAGGAAAATGGGTCGGTATCCATGGACCTCAAGTCGGGTCAGAAGGAAACCCATAACCCAGGTTAAAGAGGCGCCAAAAAAAATCTAGGACACCCACGTTCTCCACCACCCACCTGTAGTTTCATTACTATTTTCCCATATTTTTATTATTGCTTTTAATTCCATGCTTTGTTTATTTGTACTTTAGGTTTCGTGGTAAGTATTTTCTTTAACTAGCTAGAACGTAGGGACGTCGGGTGAGGCTAGTTTTCCTTTATGTACCGAATTATGTTTAATGAAAAGGTGGTTGTTTTGATTTTGATAAAAATATTCGTCTATGTTTCTCTTGTGAGAAAGCAGTCTCCTCCTCCATTGCTAGCACTTATATGGCCTTTTGTGTGGTGTTCTTTGGATCCTACACTCAATCTAGGTGGTGCTTTCCTGTATCCTAGAGCGGGTTTAGGTAGCCCTACGGAATCAAGGAGTGGTGTTTCTGTATCTCTCTTGAACCGTTGCTATCCGTTACCTTTGGATCCCTAAATCTCATGTTCGTTAATTACCTGGTGCCTATCAATCACCTTATTCGATTGGAAGAGAAGAAAAAATCTGGGTCAACCCGAACCATTCAACCACTACACAAAATTACAAAATTTGACCGGTCCATTTTTTCACCTCTATTTTTTTACAATTATACCAATGTACAATATTTTCAAATTCCTATGAGTTGATATCTGAGCAGAGGCATATAAAATCATGGGTTGTTACAAACATTGCAACTTTGTATGAGACAAGTAATACGAGTTACCAAAGTTAGTTTGACAGCCATTAATGACTTGTAAAATCTTTTTCTAACACAAAACCAGAGTTCAGAAAAGATACACAAGTAAGATGTTCTACATGTTGTGAGCTAAGTTATACATACAGTGGTTCAAGCAACTGCAATCTCCTCTTTAGTGCCTAAATCCTCAACAAACTGTGATTTGGGTTCCAGATCTATGAACTGGTTTGACTGGCTTGCTAAATGTGCAATGCTGACCCGACCTTCACGCTTGATATAGTCTGCGACTGCCTGCATTTCTTCGTGTGAGATGTATATGTATTTTCCTCTATCGTCCATCACACCCGACAATCTCCCTGCATCAAGAAGAAAATAATATCTAAATCTAAATTAATAAATAAAAATAAAAATAAAAAAAGAAGAAGAAATGACTGCATATCTAAAGATTACATTGAACAAACTGAAGTTCAGTAATTTGATGATTTGAAATAATATCGCTACCAGAGTTCCTATTAGTTAAGATTTTAACTTTTATGCCAAATTAAAAAACACGAAATGTGAGAGTTATCAACTTATCATACCCATATCTTCCAATGAGGTTATTCGATTGATACAGTCCTGTAGTAAAAAACAAGATAAAGTAAGAATAGCATAAAAACCATAATGGCCGATTACCGTCTAAAACAAGAGTTCAGGAATAGAGGCAGTAAGATGGCGGGTTGGTAACGGGATGGGTTGACCCACAACCATTTTCTTTTCACTTTTTGTTATGAATAACTGAAACATTGATTCTCCTTACATAAACAATATTATTACAATAATAATCTAAATCTTTGAACAAAAGCACTACTAACTTTTGTGACCCAAATCAACCCATATAAAAGTAACAGATCAAAATTGCTACCTCTCTTCAAAACTATCAACTTTATCACAATCAGATATAAGTAGAGTTTTTAATTTTTTTTAAAATAAAACAAACCACTTTAAATAGAACATAAAAACTTCAAAATGAAAGAAGCACCTGAGTCCTTAGTTTAAATTCTGCAGCAAGATCTTCCAACGGAATACATTTCTGTTTCTGCAAGTTCAAGAACAGGTAACAACTATGACTTATTTAATCATTCTATAATCCATTGCCATCAAGATAACAATTTACACATTACATTAAATAAAATTAAATTAATTAAGAACCAAATATATACCTTAATGTACTCCACAAAATCAAAAAGCAAACCCTGGGTTCCATCTTGAACTTCATTTTCTGTAGTACCTTCAGCATCTACTGAAAATTCCCCTTTCCATTTCTCAAACTCTAAAGCTGCTGCTTCCTCCTCTTTGGCCTTGCGAGCCTCGGCTTCTTCTTCCTGAGTGGGCAAATCTAATTATTTAACAAGGTATTCAAGAATAATAAAAGCCCGTTAAGATATAAGCATAAGTGGAAAATATAAACCAACCAGCATCCGTTCCTTTGCTTCATGTTCCTCATCTTTCCTCCTGCGCATTTCTGCATAACGATCGTGTTTTGTATTTCTTGACTCCCTTGCAGCCTCTTCAGCCTTCAAGTTGATAACAAAGAATTACTTAAGAACACTAATACAATGCTTAGTTGGAAAATCAATTAAAATCTAATAGAACGTGTTCGTTATATCAAGAAACATGATTTTAATAAAATCTCAAAAGATTATATATGCACCTGGCGTTGTGCTTGGCGTTCCTCTTTCTTCCTTCCTTTCTTCTTTGATAATTTTGCATTATAATATTCCCCTTCAACAGCTTCTTCATCACTTCCATCCTCAGTTTCTGCTTCAACCCACATCAGTTGTCAGTGAGTAAATATCTTGGTTTCAAAAAGCATGTGGCACTCCGATAAATTTTAATCCCAAAAGCCGACGTGCGATGCTCGCGCATCACATGTGCAAGGCGTTCATTATCAAAAAAGATACTAAAAAAAATTATATAGATAATATTTTTTTAAACACTAAAATATAAGTTATTCTCATCATCTCTGGTCAAATTTGTTCATCGATGGTCTAAGTAGTTCAAATACTCAAACCCATTACTCAATCGATGGTCAAATTTGTTCATTCAGATTTGAAAAACTCATACCCGTTGCAACCGAAGGTCTAACTTGTTCAAATACTAGTCAATTGCATAACACGTCGCATTAGACCGCATCAGATCACATCAGCCGCAACACATGCGCTGGAATCGGATCGCATCAACTGCACGCATCATCTGATGCGTGCATTATGCACTCCTGATGCGCACATTTTAAAACCAAGTACTTATACTGCTACTAGCATTGATTAATATCACAGATTTTATATAAGTAAGCTTTAAGTGCAGTAGCAAAAACCTTCTACAGTTTGTGGAGCAGAAGATGTACTAGCTCCTGAAGTATGCCTTCTGCGCATCCTGCTACGCGCACCAGTAGGTCTTACAACAGTTTCTCTCTGCTGAATCTGCTTATATTAAAGATTATGAATATATGAACTTCAATAATCATCAAAACCTTATTATTATCAACAGCTTTTAAATTGTAATTGATGCACCACTAGTTACAAAACCCTAACCTGCGGTTGTTCTTCGTGTTCATCACTAGACTGCGGAACCTGACGGCGTTTCCATAGGTAGAGTGGAACTAGGGCAACAAGAAGAAGCATTGAAAGGATTGCCACAAACATATCATCCATCGTGTCTAATCAGATAACACAAATCAATTTCAAATACTTCCAAACAATCAATAACCACCGATGGTGCATTCGTCAATCAGAGAAACAAAATTAACTTCAAACACGTAAAATTATCAAGCAATTATAAAACATTTGATGAAAAGGATCGCATCAAACAAGAATTATTAAACAAAATTTAAGTGTAATGAGATTAATTTTACAAAACCTTAGGGTTTGCACGCGATAGAGAGATTCAAATCCAATATTTCCTGTTCTTAATTGCAGCGAAATAGAAAGGGGAAGATGAAGCAGCGAGGTGTTACGATTGTAGAGAGAAGTAATAGAAAGATATTTAGGTTTTGGAGAGAGAATGGCGGAGTCTGGAATGAAATCGATGGACTCCATCTTTACAAAAACTCCCACAACAGCCCTCTAGTTGTTCAAATTTACGCTTTCAGAACTAAAGTTTTAAACACCAACATTATGCTTTGAAACAAGAAAAACATTTCAACTTAATAATTTTCATGAAACAATTTTAATGATTGAATAGTTGTATTTTAACACACTCGATTCAAGCATCAATCATTGTTGATAATAAAAAGAAGTTAGTTACAAATGATCTTATCTTATGGTTATATTCTATTAACGTTAACCAATTTGATTATCTTCGATTTCTTTGACTCCCTCTTAGCTTCAATCAGGTTCGCACCGTCTGTGACATTTACTTCGATCAGTTTTAGTTATTTTGTGTTTTCAGTCATTGAGGAAAAAGAAACTCCATTCTTTGTTGCATTTAGTGGGTGTTAATATTTTTTGCATTTCAATTCGGTTTTGGTATTGACATTACGAAACACTTAACAGTATATGGCAATCTTTAATTTCGTTACGCCGTGTTCTTCATCTTTATGTTCTAATATGTGGTTTGTGTTCATTTTTATGTTTTAAGACAATCCCTTTGCACATTTGAGTTCTGGTGCTGCAGAATTTTAATCAATTATTATGTTTCTAGAGCTACAATCGTTAATAAGGAACGGTCATTCTCTAAATATGTTTGATGAATCAAATTTCTTAGATCAAGGTAAAATTCAAGATTTTTTTCATTGTATAAAGATTCAAGATTTTTTTATTCTACTGGTGTTTTTGTATGTTTATATAGTGTTATGTCAAGACCCTTCTCTTGGTTTTTATTTTTATGTATAAAATGTATAAGTTTATGATTATGTCTAGAAAGCAAAAGACATTAATCTTTGTTTTATTGATTCTTTTTATCTAGATATAATTTCTTTGTTTATTTATGTTATGATGAACAAAATATTAATAAACGGATGTTCTTCTTTAGAAGTTACATTTGTAACAACACAATATATAAAAAACTGTTTCTATTGGTAGAATTTATTTTGTCTATACTTCTCTTGGTGAGGAGCATTTTTAAAAATTCTTTTAATCAAAATTAAAGGTCCAAAATCATTTGAAGAAATTTGCACAGTTGATGGACGTGTATTACCTATCTTTAGAGACGCATGTTATTCTCTTGGACTATTAGAGACATGGAATACATCGAAGCAATTGAAGAAGCACGTCATTCAAGTTATGGTTATTTCCTACGGAATTTATTTTCAACTATGTTAACATCTAATACCCTGTCTAGACCTGATTTTATTTGGGAAAATACATGGTAATACTTGTCAAACGATTTTCATTACAAACAACAACATATTTTGAAGTCTTCGGATATAAAAAGTATTCATGATCATCATTATTAAAAATTAGTCTTCATTTTTATATATTTAAATATAAATTTTATAAAAGTGCAAATAGTATATGTCATAACTGATTCATTTAATCATATTTCATATCTAATTGATTTTGTGTATTATTCTATTCTTGAACATACGTCTAATCTAGAATATTTTCAAGAACAAGCGACACCTGCACTAAAAAATGAAGTCGTACGAGAAATTAATGTTCGCTTGCTGTCAATGTTTCCAGGAGATTCAAAGGAATATCTAAGTGCAGATAGTATTTGTCAATCAGAGCATCTTGATGATAATTTTGATGAAAGTTTGTACTCTCCTGATTTTCTAAATGGACTTAAATTATCAGGTTTGTCAAACCATAAATTAGTTCTAAATGTCGTATTATCAAGAGTTAAAAGTAGAGATAAACTCAAACTATTAATCTTTAATAAACATTGAAAAGTTACTAATACCACGTCAAATATGTATACAATGAAGTATTTTTAAATTTGTAAATCACCATTGTAAGGTTTCATTTGACATGTAATTTAATGTATTGTAAAAAGTACACCACTTATAAAATGTATTTTCATGTATTTTTTGATGTTTTGATTACTCTCATCCATATAATCTTAACATTTAACAAAATGGAAAAAGTTACCAATACAATATCAAATTTGTATAAAAAATGTGTTAAAATACTTATTAATATAATCTTAACGTTTCACACAGTGTAACACACGGGTTTAAAGCTAGTAATATAATATGTTAACACGTTCACTCGTCAAAATATGTCTTTAAAATGTATTTTGACGTGACATTTATAAACTATGTTAAGTTAGTTTTCAAAAAAAAATCTTAACTGGGTATTAATTTTTTTTATGTAATTAATAAATGTTAATTCATATTAAATTCATTTGGTTAATGATATAAATGATTAAATAATAAGTATCTATAACTAGATTTGATAAATATTTAAAAATATTTTTTTATTATTATTATTTAATAGGAGAGAGAAGCGAGAAAAACGTGGTGATGATGCATCAGAAAGTAACACGTGTCATATAATATTTTTATTTATTAGTATATATTTGTGTTCTATTTGTAACTGTACCCTCTTTATTTATAATTAATAGTTTTAAATCTTCTCTACTTTTAACCTCTGGACAATACCACGTATAACTAACCATGGGTAAACACTCGATGTTTCAAATACAAACCAACATTGGATAATGATTGCCATTGACTCTTGTTTATAGTCATGGCTATTCATGCAGCTAGTGGAATATTGAATTTAATGTGATTGTCAAAAATCATTGACATTAATGTGAAAATTAGGATGCAATCAAAATTAGAGAGTTGAAATAAACAAGAGAGAAAACAGGAGAGAAACTCATTTTATTCATTACTTCACATATGGTCAACATATACATTATATAGTAATACAAGAACTTGAAACCGACCATATAATAAATATATTGTTTAATCCTCATAATGGGGGTATAATGTCTGTATTAAGTATAGGGTTTATAACACTCTCCCTCAGACATATTATCGCTCATTATACACTAATAACATCATACTTCAGGATGATGTTAAATCGGTACTTCTGTACCTATAAAATAAACTGATACTCCTGGATTAATTATGTTGACTCGTTAAAAACCTTGCTAAGAAAACCCAATGAGAAAAAAACTTAGTCAAGGGAAAAAGAGTGCAACGTGTATAATGTTCCCCCTCAAACTAATTTACATATTTCAATATGTAGAGTCCGATCTTCTATGATGAGTGCTTGACTTGATCTTTGATGTAGCCTTCTCTGACTCAAATTATGTAAGTTGCATTGTCTTCATAGATAATCATCATGCCCTTCTTGATTTGTTCCAAACTTCCTGCTCCTTGTATGTGTTAGATCATTCATCTCGTCCTCATGCATTCTTGACTGTTAGATTTGATGGTGTTACTGTCGTGATTTGCCTTGTTAACCTCTAAGAAATTGTCGTGTCCCCGTGTAAAAGCAGGTAACTTGACAAAGTCTCATGTCCTGCAAATATATTGGGATATGTCTTTTTCCCAATTCCAATATCTATGTGTTGGGTTCGAAGTATATCTTGCTAGCATATGTGCTGACAATACAATACCATGTCTCGCGATATTTATGAAATACATTTGTGCACCGATTGCGCTTAAGTACGGTACTCCTGGACCAAGTACTTTTTCGTCATCTTCTTATAGGCGGTAAGGATAGTTGTATATCTCTAATGATCGAAAAACCAGGGGTGTGCTTAGTAGATAAACTTTGTCCATATTGAAATTTCCAATATATTCAGGATGTAGTTTGATGGACATATATACAATCACAAGTATACTCGAATTACGGGTCGAGGAAATAAATAAGTTGTGTCAGGTTCTTTCAAATTTCTCTCTACTAGCTCGATTGTTTCTCACGATGATATTTACATCATCACTGTAAACTGCGGTTATAATGAACATGAAGAGTGAACATTTTGATAAATACAATGGACAAATCCATAACACATATACTCGAACTGTTGGCCGAGAAATAAACGAGTTGTGTCAAATTATTTCAAAATTCTCTCACTAGTAGTTTCTCAAGATGACAGTTTCTCTCGATGACGTTTACATCATCCATGTAAACTGCGATTATAATGAACTTTAAGAGTGAAATTTTGATAAATAGACATGGCTGATTTTATCAAACTTATATCCCTCGTTTTCAAAATATATACTGGGTCGATTTTACCATATACGACCAGTTTTCTTGAGACTATATAAAAAATCTCTTGAGATTTATAACAAACATCTCGGGGTACTAATTATAATGCTTCAGGCATTTCTAAGCCTTTAGGGATTTTCACGTATATGTCACTTTCAAGTTTTCCGAACAAATATGTAGTGACAACATCTATAAGTTTTCTGAAGTCTTTTTGAGATTGCGAGGCCGATTAAACATCTAAAGGTTACCGCAGCCACTACAGGGGAACACGTTTCCTCATAATCAACTTCAGGGAATTGGGAAAAACCTTAATGTTATAAGTCGTGCCTACATCGCATTATCTCATAACTTTCGTTTCTTTTTATCTTAAAAACACCCATTTAAAACCTACTGGTTTGACGTCTATGGGTGTTCAAACTACAGGTTCGAAAACGTTTCGCTTATCATGCAAATTTAGTTCAACCTTTTAGGCTTCATGCCATTTTAGGCACTAATCTTTGTGTATGTACTCTTACAGATTTTTAGATATTTAATCTTTTTCTTCGATTATATTTGTTGCTATAACATATGCAAATCTTTCAAACACGTGTTTCATTTTGGTTTCATATGGTACAACGTTGTATATGATTTATTGAGATCTCATACTTGTTTGGTACATGAGTTTCTTCTAGAATCGTTTTAGTCTCTTCAAGGACATTTACCTCTTCTGGGGCTTTATCGCTTCTTTCTTCTATTTCGTTAATCTCTTCTGAGATTTTATTGATAACCTCTTCTAGATTTTGTGTATAACCTCTTCTAGGGTTAGACCAATTGCGTTATCCTGCTCCTTTTATTTTCATGGGTTTTTATGTTTGGAACAGATTTATTTTTCATGTTTCCTGTGTATGGTAATCTTTCTATGATTACTTCAGTTTAAGCAGATAAAGTTTATGCTGGTATATGTGACTTTGTCAGTCTAATTGTGCGTGTGAATGCATCAGATAATTCATTTGCTATTCTTTGTAAAAGCATGACATATTAGACTTCAGACTCATATTAACCACTTCAGGGGTGATGATGATGCATTCAAGGTTTTTGTTTTCATGTATTACCAATCTTTCCTTTGTTTATCCAATCTTTCTCTAAGACTGGGAATAATGTCTTAACATATTATGTTGTAAACATGTCCCATTCTGGTACAATATGATGGCGGTATTGGTACATAGATCGCACTACAAAATTATTTATTGTTGAGACAAACTTAGTTCTCTCCCGGAGAACACTTGTACAAGGGAGTATTTGTGATCAGCAGTTGGTTTTGAATTGATTAGTACATCGGTATGCCCTCGTGTAGAAGATGGCAATTTGCATCTTATCAATAGCTATCTAGCTATTAACTGTAATCATGTAATTACTAATTTAGCTAAAACTTATATTTGAACATAATCTGCTGGATGTTCAATATTTATCCCTATAGATATACAATAAGCGGGCAAATGCTACATATAAGATAGCTAAAAGACTCGCACGTGACCATATAGAGATGTACCTCTTAAGATCGTAAATTACTGAAAATGTTCCACATGGAGATTAACATACCCGCATATATCCTCTTGAATTCTTCCCAAATATAAAATGGATTCTTTATAAGAATTTCTATTCAGAGAGCTTAAAGATTGATTTGCTGAAAGAATTCACTGCACATGTTGGTAGCAAAAAATTTAAGTTGTTTAGAGGGCGCTTGTTGACGCTTTTGACCATTCACCTCATCACGATGATACCTCAATGACCTATTTTGTCATGCTGTATAACGAAAAATATCTTTCAATAAACGTGCCATTATTCTTCCTTTGACCATTCTATTTTGTTGCTTCAAAATCCAAACGAAATTCATGGGATTCCATTTCGGAAGCGTCGTCAGCAACAACCTAAAGCGTCTATGGTCTCTTTCCCTTCTTGACCACCATGCCCTCGTAAGTCGTAAATCTTCGTATACTAATTGACTACACCGCACCGCTATGGCGACAAGTCATCAGTTCGTACTTGGTTTGGCTTTGATAAATCATCAGTTCGTACAGCGGTTCAACGGGAAATAAAAGCAGAAAAGAAAATCCAATCTAAGGGTTGATTAATGATTGAAGTTGGCTTTGATAATAGTTGTTATAAATATCCGATCAATACTTTTCCTAATCGATTTCATTACAATCAAGCGATGACAACGACATGGTAGAGAATGAAGGGCTGGTTAGCGGTAGAAGGTTTCAGTGTGACAGTTATAGTTTGTCAATTCGGAGGTTTAAAACTCCGGTGGTGGGTTCGTCTAGGGTGGAGAAGGTCTCTAGTGCATTCGATTTAACCGGTCCATCGCTGGAATAAAATTAACCCAAACACAATTTCTACTTTCAAATGACATGCATATAATGTATAAACAAGAGAGGGTTGTATTTTGTTACCAGGATCTTGAATTCCGCCAACCGTTAGAGTGTGTGTTTTAGGCCTGCATTGGTTTTGACGGGAAGACAGCGGTGGCGCTTGACGGGAATAACAATTTGGCATTAAGACTACTCCTCACCCTTTATTGTGATTTCAAATTGCTACATCCACAGAACAATCGAGGTAGAGAAATGGCTTCTATCGATCTTCTGTTGTTCTTCACAATCACATACATATTTGCAAATATATAATACGATCAGAGAGCTTTGGGTGTAAAGAAAACTGTCTTCCATAAATCCCACTGATCTGATCTTGTTTTCTGTCTCTTATATTCTTCATCACTATCAACGTCTGCAGAATTGGTGAACAGAAACCAAATAATGATCTTCAATGAAGTACCGGTGAGCGAAAGTGCCGATAACGTGAAATAAACAACTCATTTTATTCATTACTTCACATATGGTCAACATATACATTATATAGTAACACATAAACTTGAAACCGATCATATAATAAATATATTGTTTAATCCTCCTAATAGTGATATAATGTCTGTATTAAGTATAGGGTTTATAACAAGAGTGAAATTTAACAAAGAATAAAAGATATTCGTATTTTTTAAAATATCTTGAGTGGTGAGAATATTGTAATTAATGTGATTGTCAAAAATTATGGATATACTGGCATACTGCTAAAAAATTGAAAGCAATCAAAAATTGAAAGTTCAAAAATTTGAAATTATCTTCGTAATCTTGGAAAGGAGTTACAGCTTAAAAAATTATGGATTTAAACAAAGTTTATAATTCGATAACAATTGTGATCAATGTTAATAAATCTAAATATTTAATGACTAATAATATGCCTAATGTAAAAAATGACAATGTGTGTGTATGACTCTAGGGGGTGTTTGGATTGACTTATAACTTATATAAGTTAAGTAAACTCCTCTTTACTTCTTGAAAATAGGATAAATATGGTAAATAAGTTAGTTCCTCCGACCTAAGTTAATAAGTAAATCCAAACACCCCCTTAGTATGATATCCATTTTTGATATACCAAATGGTCAACATGTTTTTATTCACTACTAGTTTAGAACCTGTATACTACACACGTGGTAAAAATTATCAATACATAAAATTATTAAATTTTTATGTATATATTTTATAGGTGTAAAAATGTATTACATATACTAAAGTTAGAATAAAATTCAAAATATGTAAAAATTATTATATAATTGGGTTTCAAAAATACGTTAATTACTATTTAATGTAATTTGACTTTTATTTACTATTTGATTGAAAATAAAAGTTACATAATTAGATTTCAAAGTTTAAAGGATAATTTAAAATAAATGTGTTTTATTAGTATAATTAGTATTTTATTTAAAAATATATTATTATTATTATTATTATTATTAAAAGATAGAAGTGTATTTAATAAGAGAGAGAGGCGGAGAAAAAATGATGAGAATGAATATGGAGACGACACGTGGCATGAAAAACCTTTATTTATTACTAGGTTAGAATCCCGTGTATTACACGTGTTGAATAATACTTAGTAATAAAAAAATTATGTCTTTAAAAGCCCGTGTATTACACGGGTTGAATAAAATATAATGTAATTTGTTAACACATACACTCGTCAAAATGGAACAATGTGAATATGTAAATACATGATTAAAGAGTTTTTATTTGGATCTTAGACGGCTATAAAATTGTTTTCATTTTGTCCAATTCATAAAAATATGATAGAACAATTTAATTGATGATAAATACAATTTTAAATTTAAAAATCTATATGTAAAAATTGAAACAAATTATTAATTTAGTTGACTAAAATAGTGGAGTTGATTATTAATAGGAGAGAGGGGCGGGAAAATGAGAATGCGGAGGCCTAGAAATATGAGAAGTGTCACTCCCAAAACCTTAATTTATTAGTATGTATAGATATAGTATATAGATTAAGGCCGGTGGTTAATCATTTAATCATTCTGAAACATGTTTATATATTATGTTAATTACAGATTAGTATAAATGAATGATTACATAAAATTAATGATATTACAATAACTACAAATAAAACATTTTAGTATTTTAAAATTAATGTTAGTGATAAGAATTTTGAATTTAATGTGATTGTCAAAAACTGTTCAAATTAATGTAAAAATTAGTAAGTAATAAAATTTGAAAGTTAAAATTAATAAAAAAACATTTTCGTATTTTTAAAAACATCTTGAGCAGTGAGAATATTGAAATTAATGTGATTCTTAAAAATCATTGAAATTATCTAAAAATTAGGAAGTAATCAAAATTTAAAAGATTAGAATTAATATTGTTCATATTTATTTTTTTGTCATGTGACATGTGTGGGGGTTAAAAAACATTCATGTGACAAATGAGGATGTTAGAATAGGACAAGTGACAAAAAAAAAAAATATTTTTTATTATAATAGTATATCTTATACTATTCACAGCTAATTTAAACGTACATAGATGATGTGGATATCGAATTTTTATTAGTGAATTAATTATCCACATTTAATCGCCATAAAAAGGTTCATGCACATGAAGTTATCTCATGTTATATCATCATAAACATGTTCAATACATCTAACTACATTAAATTAAATAATCTAATTTTTTTAACGACAAATTTTATTTATACTCTACTTTTACACCAATAATTCTAACATACTCTATTTCCTAGATTTGAATCCATGACCTCCCCTCTAAGAGTATGAGGTATACTCTCACTTGGTTCTCACTAGTGAGAGTACCTTTTCTGTCACGTAGGCGTCACGTCAGATTTGTTGCTTTCATACTTGGCTCTCACATGGCAAGCGGTATACCCAAGTGAGGGATGCCCAAATGAGCATTAAATGCAACAATTCAAATTTTTAAAAAATAAAACATAAATATAAAAAAATTCAAATTTCATTAAAATAATAAATAAAATAAAACATAAAATAAAAAAACATAAATTTAAAAAAACTAGTCTTTAATTCCATATTTTACCTTGATCACGTTTTGTTTTCTCTCGAATAAGGCTCTGGCCCCGTGAAAGTGATCAAGGTCGAGTACGAGAATATCTCTTATCAAAATATGAGAGTAAAGATTGATTAGAAATTTGTGTGTATAAAAAATTGGTTTAATGGGTTATTTATAGGGTAAAAAAAGTAAACAAAAGTTTTTTATAATTCAAACGGTAATAAACATTTAATGTGTTTATAGTCGTTGAACGGTCGAATATGGGTTTGTGTACGCGTGAAAGGGTTCACGACAGGCCACTCACGCCCCCTTCAAGCAACAGGGGGTGGTGTCCTTGTCTTGTTCATGCCGTGAGGGTCCTCACGTACACCCTCGCGTGAGGGTATACCTCATACCCTAAGAGGCATGTGCCTCTACAAAACGAGCTAGCCCCACATTGACAATTGAATGATTTAATAGCGTAAAGAAAATAACTAATACATCTAAATATTATCCTTTATATTGAAAAACCTTTGGAATTGAACAGTAATTTTTTTTAGGCTATAGAGGACGCCGTTACCATTGAAGTACCGTGAGGAATTCGACGACGCCGCTACGCGAGGCGGGTGAAATTCTTAGTTAAAGTAAAAATCAACCTAAGAACGACATCAAGACATATGGCAATCTCAAATTCCCAATGACAAAAATAATATGAAAAAATATCATTCGAACATTAAATAGATTACGATTTTTTTAATAATTAATATAATACACATCATTTTCCTATTAATCAGTGTACGTCTACAAGTTAATCGTCTACTTTTAATTATATCAAATGTAATAGATATTTTCCTCCATGTTTATGGCTTTATGCCATGTCACTATCATAGTTTATATCAGGCTAGTTATCAACTAGAGCCGAATTTATAAGTAATGTTTTTTTTAAAAATTTATATAACTGTTTACTTTTGGTTATAAATGATTTGTGTAATTCAGTTTTTGAAAAAGATAAGTCCGCTTAATTCGGTTAACCAGGCAGCTTTAGCCATACGTGAATTCAAGCCAATTTTAATTAATGAATTCAATTCAGTGTTAATTGAATATTTTTTATTTATAAATAAGAATAAGCGACAACTAATATCTTACTATAAAAAGTATATAATAATTTGTTTTTTTTGACATATAACATATTATACATAAAAACTATAAAGGTAGGTTTTATTCTCGGCTCGATTAATTCGATTATTTATATACATATCACCGTAATTAAACCATGAAAATCGATTATCTAAAAAGTCATAAGGGGATCATCAGTTCTAAGTTGATTTGATTTTTCGATTATTTCAATTTGTGCGATGAGTATATTACGAAAACTAACCAAAACTTTTTTTAATTATAGCAGTTATTTTTTTAAACGAAAAGAAACTTACATTAAAATCATTTAAAATAAGACTCCAAATCTGTTTATTAAATAATCTATTTATAATTACTTTTATAAAAAAAATAATAAGAATCTACTTTTAATAATCCAATAAAGATCCGCCTTGTATGGCATCAAAGAATATGCTTTTACCACATAATGATTGGGCCTTAATTCATTATTAACAATATTTTAATTATTTTTCTCCTGTATTTACATTTAATATTATCATTTGTTAGATTGATAAATAAAATTAGGGCTCTCAATCATTTATTTTTATGAACTAAAGGACATTTAGTTCAATGGTATCTTGAGCATTCAAATCAGCTCCCACATTTCTACCCTCATCTCTAAATTATATAGAAAACATGAAAAATCATGTAATTTTTCGCTCATATCAGTTCCTTCATTCTCATCTTTATCATCTATATTTTTAGAGAAACTATAACCACTCTTTATATTTAGAGGGTGATCATTCACCACTTATTATATCCTTTTATACTTTTTGTAAGTGTGTGTGAGTGAAAAAAAAAAGAAATAATAATAATTAAATAAATAAAGAAGTAATTAATTGAAATAAGTGATAGATATGGGGAGTCTAACGTGAAAGCTTTTGAAAAATGAGATATAAATTTAAGAAATAATAATTTTTAGTTAAATTGTAAGGATGTGGATGAGTAAGCTGATGTGAATGCTCTTTAGTGTGTTAAATTGTGTCCCTTAGAGCATTATTATCAGTTTCTTTATCCTTATCTTTATAATTTAATTAAAACCATCATTCCATAAAAAAATTGTTCATTTTTTAAAAACCTCTCACATCTCATTCCTTATAATTTTAAAGAAATTGTTAAGGAATTGGTATATTTAAGATTTCAGTGTACATTTCCTTATAATTTTAAGGATAAAGGTAAGGTTTAAAAAATACGATGTATAACTATTTTAACTTAAATCTTATTTTTTCCTCTTATAATTTAAGGATATGGTATATATACCAATACCGATGTGGATGCTCTTAGGCCCTTACCCTTTATTATTTAGGGTTCGAGTCCTATTGTGAACAATAAAGTAGAATTAGAACTAGATTAGATATGTGTCTGAGTTGATATTCTAAAACAATTTATTTTATGAAATCATAACTTTTTTTTAAACCATAAAAACTATACTGCAGATTAAATGTTGTTCCGCCTCAAAAAAAATTATTTATTTATTTTTTTCTGAAATTAACGTCTAAATTTTGTCAATAATATTCCACCTAACTACATAAATGCTTAGGCTAAGGGAAGTGGTTTCATATTTTCACACTTCTTCACGTCAGCGGCACATCAGATTTTACAACTTTTTCACATTTGAGGGAAATAGTTCCACATTTTCACACTGTCACGGCATTTTCTTTTTCTAATTTAAATTAATATTAATTTTTTTTAATAATTAATATAAAAACCTTAATAAATAAAAAAGAAAATAATATTTTTTGATAATAATTAAAAAAAATACATTAATAAAAAAGGGAAATATCACATATTATAATTTATTAAAAAAAACTTACTACAATTTTTAGCCCAAATATGAATTTAAAAAGTAATATTATTGACCTTTTCCATTTTTCACGCAACCACAACCTGTAACTTTTCTTCCTTTTCTACTTTAAAACTCAAAAACATAATTTTTCATAGCATGATGGTGCTGAAAGCTTTTGGGGATCTTTTGTTCAAACTGAAATCATTAATCAAAAGCTTGGATTTGATTTGGAAATGGTTAGCGCGACCAAGGGGGCTGATTTGGGGCATCGCATCATCTGGGTTCCACGCTCCTTTCCATCGTGCAAATAACCACGAAAACTAACCACGAGATTCGAACACGGCCAGCGGGTGTGGTGTTCCACGCTGGCCACGTCGCCAGCTCAGCCTCCACGGCTATTTCACGAGGGTAGTCCCATCAGCCTTACAAGGTACACAACTAACATCCTTTATTTGCCAATTTACCTTTTGTTATCATTTCCCCTCTTTTCGTCTTCGGCTTCAGTTCTTCATATCTTGTTGAAGATCAAACAGTAAGTGGGAACCCTAAATTTTGAAGAAAGTTGAGGCGAAATGGATTGGATGGGCAGGTGTAAACGTGCCAGACGAGCCCGGGCAGAGGGCACTAACTAAAGCACTTGCTGAGAAGGCATAAAAGTGTATGCACGCAACCTGTTTGATTAAATGCCTCTTTGAGTTGGTACCTTTTCTGGCTTTGAAATTGAGGGTTTTTAGCTGTTGTTTGGCTTTGAAATTTTGGGTTCAATCTGAGATTGGAGTTAGATGCGAAGCAACAGAGCAAATCATCACAACATATTATTTTTGTTGTAAGGGTTTATTGAACCTCTCTCGGCATTCTTGGTATTGAACCTCTCATCGGCATTCTTGGTATGTAAGGGTTTATTGAACCTCTCTCTTTGAAGGCGAACTTCCTGTTCGGCGACCTTTCTTCTCCAACATTGAAGGTGAACTTCCGGTTTGACCTGATTTTGAATTTTGTTATGTAGTGTCCAACATGTAGTCTCCCCGAATCGGATGGGTGGAGGGGGAGGGGGAGGGGGAGGGGGGTTATGGTTGTGGTTTGGTGGTGAGGTTTATATTTACCTTGCTAGTGAGTGTTTTTGGGTTTGTGGTCTGATTTTGGTTTGGTTTCATAGCCCGGGGGTTTTGTCAGGAGCTGTTGTTATGTCTGGGATTCAGGATGACAGGGTGGTTCCTCCATTAGAGGTAGGTGTTTAGCTGTGTCCATTTAAAGGTTTCCATTGCTGCCCGGATGGAACGTCGGGATCCAAGGGGTTTCCTCGGTTGGTTGCGCATATCAAGCGGCTCCATTTGTCATCGGATGATCGGAAAGGGACCTTGCGGGAAGCGGTCTCCACGGATTATGATTTGTTTGTTTCGGTTGGTGAGGCTTTAAAGGTCTCAGGCCAGTGGCTGTGCGGGGTGTGTATGTGCCTGCATGCTCTCAGTCGGGCATGCCACCATGTGGATGGGATAGCCCGTTTCAAACTGGTTGCGGGAGATGCAGAGGAGTTTATAGTGGGGATTCCTAAGCGAATGTTGGGAGGGAAGTTGTTCCTTTGGGAGGGGTGGTTGTGGACGGGGTTCTCCTTGAACGCGTCTTCTCTCTTCCTATCACGACTGTTAAGAGCATCACTCAAAATTATCGGATGGCGTTTGCCCAGGCATTAACTGCTGCCCTTGGTAAAGTGGCGGCTATGCTAGACTCTGTTGAGGCATGGGTGAGACTTTTGTTGTTACCCGCGTTGCACGTTGCGAGTTTTCAGGCCTTCTAACCGTCAGGAGCGCAGGTCTGGTAATAGGAAGTCTTTGCAATGTCATAGTATTCAGCGGTCGCTGGCAGCTTGGCGTGATGGGGATGGTTTCGAGGAGCTCATCCATTCCCTTTTTGCCCAACCTTTGGGGCCGACCACGTGTCGTGTAGAGCTTGTCCCTGGGTCCGATAATTCTATGGCGTGCAACAATGTTAAACAATGTTTGCGGAAAGTTGCGGATGGGCATTTCACTGCGGCGGTCAAAGTATTATGCTCTTCAGGGGTTGCACCTTTCGGTAATGATACTATGAAAGTGTTGGTGGCAAAGCATCCCATCATGCCCCCTCCGGTTATGCTTGTTTCCTTACTTTCCGAGCCTCCTCTTGTTGTGGATGATGATGTCGTGCTTGAATGCATTAAAGCTTTCCCCAAAGGGACCTCTTGTGGGAGGGACGGATTGAGAACCCAACATATTTTGGATGCTCTTTGTGGAGAGGGGTCTACGATCGCCGTTGACTTGCTCAGGGTTATTTCTGTGGTGGTTAATTTATGCTTCGGGGGGAGATGCCCTAGGGGATTGGCGGAGTTCGTTGCCTCGGCCCCTCTCACACCGCTACTCAAACCGGACAACGGGATTAGACCTATTACCGTAGGTGCGATCTGGAGGAGACTGGTCTCTAAGGTGGCCATGAGGGGTGTTGGGAAGGAGATGGCTAAATATCTGTGTGACTTTCAATTTGGGGTGGGAGTTCCCAATGGGGCAGAGGCTGTGTTCCATAGCGCGAACTGGTTCTTAAATGAGTTTCACTCGGATGGATCGTTGGCTATGCTTACCGTCGATTTCTCCAATGCTTTCAACTTAGTGGATAGGACTGCCCTTCTGCAAGAGGTTCGGACCCGATGCCCGTCCATTTCGCTATGGGTGGATTTTTTATATGGGCAACCGGCTAGGTTATATGTGGGTGATGACCATATTTGGTCCACCACTGGGGTTCAACAGGGGGACCCTTTGGGGCCTCTCCTTTTTGCCTTAGTTTTGCATCCGCTGGTTCATCAGATTAAGGATTGCTGCAAGCTTCTCTTCCATGCTTGGTACCTAGATGATGGTACGATTATCGGAGACTCTAAAGAGGTGGCTAAAGCCCTAGATATTATCAGGTTGGAGGGGCCCCGTTTGGGCCTTGAACTTAACGTCAAGAAAACGGAAGTTTTTTGGCCGTCGTGCAATGGGGTGAAGATACAAGATGGATTGTTCCCTTGTGAGATTGGAAGGCCAGTGCTGGGTGTGAAACTCCTTGGGGGCGCCGTTAGCAGAGATGCAGGGTTAATCAGTAATTTGGCTGTGAAAAGGGCTTCTTGTGCGGTGGAACTGATGAGCTGTCTCCCACGTTTGCGGGACCCTCAATGCGAGCTCCTTTTGCTTCGCTCGTGTATGGGAGTTGCAAAGCTATTATTCGGCCTTAGAACATGCCAGCCTATGTATGTGGGGGAAGCTATTTCAATTTTTGACAAGAGCCTCCGGGGTGCGATCGAGGATATCGTGGTTTGTGGTGGTGCTTTTTTTGGGGATTTTCAATGGAGGTTGGCATCACTTCCAACCCGTTTCGGGGGTTTGGGTTTATGTGCGGCTCAGGATGTATCTACTTATGCATTTGTGGCCTCGAGGACACAATCTTGGAGTTTACAGGACCATATTCTTCGGGGTTGTGATATTGATGGGTTAGACTCTGATTATGGGTGTGCGATGGATCGCTTGCGCATGTCCCTTCTTGATTTCGATCTTAGCGGTTTCTCTAATAAGGACACCGCCCCACTAAAGCCTAACATGCTTTGGCGAATGCCTTATTTAGCATAATCGTCCAGAATTTGGGAGTAAAGTTTGATTTATCACCTCGCCAAAAAGCGGAGTTTGAATGTCTCCGGGCTCCTCGGGCTCAAGATTTTCTAACAGTTATCCCCATTGAAGGACTAGGTCAGCATATGTCGGCTGTGGAGTACCGGGCTATCCTCAAGTATCGGCTAATGATCCCCTTGTTTCCGACTGATGAGCCCTGCCCAGTTTGTCGCAAGGCTTGTTTGGATTCTTTTGGCGAGCATGCGGTCCATTGCAAAGAGTTACCCGGGTTTAAATACAGACATGATTTGGTTAGGGATGTTCTTTGTAATGTTCTCAAACGGGAAGGAATTTCTGCTAAAAAAGAGGCTCTCGTGAACTTTCTGACAGATCCGCTTGAAGGGAGGTCTACTCTACGGCCGGCTGATATTCTTGTGTTTGGTTGGGCAGGGGGGAAACACGCTTGTGTGGACCTTACAGGAGTGTCCCCTCTTGTGGGGCTTAGGGACAATGGGGTTGTGACGGGTCATGCTGTTTTAAAGGCGGAATCAAGCAAAGTTGCTAAACACGAGAAAGCTTGTTTAGAGAACCAACACGTGTTTATCCCTTTTGCTTTTGATACTTTTGGGTTCCTAGCACCGGAGGCAGTGGAATTCCTAAACAGGGTTTAACGAGTCGTGCATAGTAATATTTCGGCCCCTAAGACCCAAAACTTTGTTTTTAGTAGGATCGGTTTTGCTATTCAAAAGGGGTTTGCAGCGCAACTTGTTGCCTGTTTATTTACCACTTTATTGTAATCGTCCTATTTTAATTCTTATTTGCCTTCAAGTCAAACACTAAATTTCAGCATGTGTTACTAATGCCACAATACAAATTATGAATCATTTTGTGATTATAGTGTCTATGGTTACTCGAGTTCTCGTCACGAGCTAGACTCTTTTCATATTTTTTCACCAAAGCCAGCGGAGTTCGACTTATTTATTAATTATTTTATTATAATTATATATAATAAATTTACTATGTGATTTTATATTTTATATTTATTATAAAAATTATATACTTATTATACCCAAAACTAAAAACCGAACCATCGGTTATGCATTTGGTTCGGTTACTTTGATTCGTCGATTAATTCAATTACGGTTCAATTAATCGGTTAATTTGCTCACCCCTCAAGTGATTGAGGGTTCTATTCTCATAATTTGATATAGATTTAGAAATAAGTTTAGAGTCTCAAGTACGGTGTTTTAACAAACAAAAAAACTATTTTTTTTTAAAAGCGGGCTAATATGATATAATAATTATAAATATAATCCTAATCCTAAAATCACTTGAAAAGGGGAAAAATATCTAAATAAAAATTAGCCCGCAAAAAGTTACCAAAATAAACATTTAGCCGAAACTACGCCGACGCCTTTTTAAGTTAGCCGGCTAAACGTCCATTTCGGTATTATCCCCTTGAAAAAACATAGCAAATAGAAAACGATTGGTGGTTCAACGATAGAGAAAATCCTCTAAAAACATCAAAGTTTGAGTAGGTCATGAGTTCAAGTCTCAATTTATCATGAAATTTGCCTTTCACGAAAAAAAAAGAAAAGGAAAACAGATTCCATTCATACACATAAAAACAAAATGTCCAATCAAACGACATCTTTATTCAAATTTCATCCTCCTGACCTCCTAAATAAATATTTACCACTTCATTTAGGCATCCACCGTCTCACCGGAATCAGCAGCGGCAAGGATCAGCTCCGGCTGCATGCTTCCGACACCCGTTCCGTCCAGAGCATTTGGTAGCCCCAACGCCTTCAACGCCAAATGAGCCGCCTTCTGTCCAGATATCATCATAGCCCCAAATGTTGGTCCCTAAATATCACAAATCACCAATTAGTTACTTACCAATATTTTTTATTGAAAAAAGAAAACAAAATTTATTAACTAATATTTAATAATACCATTCTCGGAGATCCATCAATCTCGGCAACTTCCATTCCGGTGACAATCATTCCCGGAACCACCTCTCTTGTCATCTTCACAATTTCATCCTCAGCAGTGTTCATGTCAAGAGCTTTCATCCCCGGAACACTCTCGATCATCCCAACGCTCCTAAGCCGCTTCACCCCTGTCGCGCCCATCGGACCATCATGACCACATGAGCTCACAACCACCTTTGCCTCCATCACATTCGGGTCCATGCACGACTGTGTGTCATGGTTCATCGACACCAAAGCCCAGTTGGTCACAACACCACCTACTCTTCCTCCTTTGATGATCAAGTCCTCTGCAGCAACCGCGTTGAAGAGCTTCACATTTGGCCTGGCCAGAAGCTTGCTCATGATGGTGGATGTGAACAGAGCGGCATGTTTGATGACGACATAGTCTTCTTGCTCGTCGTACTCGATCTCAAGCTCGTCGAGGAAGTGGTGTGCTGGTTTGCGGACAACCATGGCGGAAAACAGTTGTCCTCCGAGCCATGCTCCACCACCAGGGCTCACAGACTGTTCGATGATGGCTACCTGCGATTGTTTACTGTTTAATCAATGTTTCCAGGACCGGCTTTAATCAATGTTTTCAGGACCGGACCAGCCACTAACCGTCCGGTTAGTCTATCTAAACCGTTTTTAACCGGATTTTAATTATTGTTATTTATTCCCTCAAAAACTATAAGATATTTTCATGTTTTAATTTAAAATTTATAACTATATACATGTATATTACACGGGTTGAATAAATGTAATGTTATATACTTAGTAATGAAAAAATTGTCTTTAAAAACATGTGTACTACACGGGTTGAATAAAATATAATGTAATCTGTTAACACATACACTCGTCAAAATATGTCTTTAAAAATGTATTTTGACATGACAGTTATAAATTCTGTTAAGTTAATTTCTAAAACATTTTTTTCAACTGGATATTAAATTTTTTTTTATGTAATTGATAAATGTTAATTCATATTAAATTAATTTGTAAATAATATAATAACTATCAATAATTAAATAATAAATATTAATAATTAAATTTATATTAAATATTTTAAAATATATATTCTTTTATACACCAGAGAATGACACGTGTCAATTTAGGATGTGTCCATTTAGGATTTTTACTTATCAGTATAAATATATATTAAATTTTAGAGTAAAGTACCATTTTCGTCCTTGTGGTCCGGCCATTTTAGCCAGTTTCATCCAAAAACTTTTTTTTAGCTTTTTTGTCCCTGACTTTTCAAAATCTAGCCATTTTTATCCAACTGACCAACTCCGTCTACATTTTAACGTTAAATCAGGGGTAATTTAGTTAGATTTTAACCTATGAAGTTCAAACCGACCCTTGATTTAACGTTAAAATGTAGACGGAGTTGGTCAGTTGGATGAAAAATAGATTTTAAAAAGTCACGGACGAAAAAGCTAAAAAAACTTTTTTAGATAAATCTGGCTAAAATGGTCAAACACATGGACGAAAATAACACTTTACTCTCATTTTTATAATATTTATTTATTCCGGTGTATAAATCTGGTCCTACCTCAATTAGCACTAATTATTCATATAATCGCGACAAAAAGGGCAAAAAATTAATAATTTTTGTTCTATATTTCTAATTTAATAAGATTTATAAGTGGAGATGATGATTGATGAACGTCCAAATAATTGGATTATTCAACTTTAATGGTACAATATTATTTAAAATCATTATCGCACGATTTCAATTAACAAACAAAACAACTGATTGCAACAAACAAATAGGTACTTATTGCAGATTCGTTTATTCAAATTAAATTTGATGAATTCAAAGTTTCCATACGATCATCAACTATCTAAACAGTATCAGATTGAGCATACGAAATTGAAATCAATTTCCATGTCTAATAATATATATCGGACCAAAATAACCCTAATTTCATCAAAATCGGATAGCCTGTACTGTACTAAATCAAACACGCAGAGACAAAAATGGCTAAAAAATTGGATACCTGAACGTTAGGGTTTTTGCTAAGCTCGTAGGCGCATGATAGACCAGCGGAGCCAGCACCGACTATAACGACGTCGGTATCGGCGTACGTAATCATGTCGGTCATGTACCTTCTGGTCATTTCACGAGACACGATCGATTCTTTGATCGGTTGAAAGGTGAAGGATCCGAGATCATACGGAGCGGCGGACATGGTAATCGGCATGTTCTTGCTCGATTTGACTGATTGGATCCGGATCGGAGAAGAGACCGGAACGCCATGGAAGGATGATTGATCTAAGAAACAGGTCTTGGTCTTGGTGGAAAGAGGTGAGGCAAAGGTTGCAGCCATGGACGCCATTGTTACAGAGATTGGTGTTTGTGTAGAAGGTGAGTGAAGTGTGTCATAGGCGGTGGGGTATATATAACGGTGGAAGGAAAGAAAAAATCTCGATGGCACGTGCCTCACGTGTGGGAGAGAAGGGATAGGGGGCTCTTTTGTGCAATTTGCGGCATTTCACTTTCATTATTTGAGAGCTTGGACCACTATTATTTTTTGAGGATTAAAATTGTCCACATTTTCAATCGGGGCTTGGTGCAACAGTTTTATCATTTTCATACACTTTTAGTTCAAAATATCAAAAAGTTATTGTTATAATCTATACTGATAAATAAAGGTTTAAATTATACACTTGTCATTTTTTTGTGTCTCTTCATATTAGTTTTTTCGCCTCTCTCTCCTAATAAATAAGTTTGTATCTTATTAAATAATAAATTAATAATGATATTATAAATATATTGTTAAAGAAAAATACTAATTATATTAAATAAAAACATATAATAGGAAATCAAAATATAACTAATTAAAGAAAAATACTAATTTGTTATATACACACATTTCTATTTGATATATCTCCAGACGATCATAATAGTATGACAAGTTATGATGTATTTACAAATTTAAATTTATAAGTTATATCGTTTTCAATATACAACCCGTGTAATACACGGGATTCTAACCTAGTACGTAATAAATGAAAGATTTTTATACAGATAAAAGCATGATATTTTATAAATCTATCCGTAGTGGTTTTACTTAAAAGTAATTCACGCACTGTCACATCAGCACATGAGCAATCAATTAACAGAAACACTAAGTTATATAATGGTTTTACTGGAGCATTTAATTTTTAATTATTAACTAATCATTTAAATAAAAAAACAAATGCTTACAAATACTTATTTAAAATAAAGACAACAAATTACAACTACGTTTAAATAAAAAACAAATATGTTAAAATACAAAAAATCAACCGTCACTTAGACGATTTCTCCAAATATGCTCCACCAAATTCCCGCGTGGGCTTAGATGTGTTTCTCTTTCGCGTATTGCATTTCAAGTTACTTGTTTCTCTACGGAGCTTAGTTGTGCCGATGGCGTTTGCGGGTTATCATCATAGTTTTGGCAAATGGCTAGCCCCTTGTCTTCCAATATCATGTTATGTAATATTATGCAAGTGTAATATTAATACCTTCACAAAAAATATAAAGAATATCTCGTGCGGTTTTTTCAGACATCTTCAAAAAATACATCCCATGAATTGTCCAAAGTACAGTACGCTAGTTGTCGAATTGCACACGTGCATTTTTGTAAAGGAGTAAATCCAAGCTTACGCCTCGCTTCTTCCCTTTGTTGGAAAGATTCATACTCATTTTCTAAATCGCCACATATACATAAGAAAAGTTATCGTCTCATACGAAAACGGAGTCGAAACTTATCTTCCTTATAATGGGATGCTAAGAAAAGTAATCACGTACTAGACGTTCATTAGCAGCTTCCCAATCCCGCTTAATCATAACTCGTCGTGTTACCCGTTCTGAACTCTCAACTTCTTCGACTAGTTCGTACGCGTAACGAATCGCTTCAATTATCACCTCATCTTCTTCCGATTAACCCGACGATGAAGATGGCCAGTCCAATTTTTATTGGTTATGAAAGAATAGAAATTTATTGGTTATGTCAAGAGAGTATTGATTTATTTTTTGTAGGGGAATAGGGTAGATATTTATAGATTAAAAATATATTTTTTTAAATAGTCGTTGGAAACGGCTAGTTTGACCATGCTTGCCCCCTTTGCGAGTGAAACGCCTCACGCCTGTTGCCTCACACCCCCTTTCAAGCCTATGGGGCGGTGTTTCGCGCCCGTAAAAGAGTCAGGTGGCTCACACCCACTCTTTCACGCCACAATTACGGATGGTGGAAAGTATTACCATATAGATTAAAACACATTGTTTTAGGAAAAGTACTAGAATATGATTAGACTATCATCCATGTGCCAAGGTAGGATGGTTGACCTTTTTTTTTTTGAAAAAAATGGAATTCTTTTATTGTTATATACCACTTTGGCGGCATTGAATCACCAAAGAGTTACTTGTTCGACTGGTTAAGGCGTGCGAAGCGCTTGACTTTTTCTCTCTGACCCGGGTTCAAGTCCCTGAGTGAATTTTTTTCCTTTTTTTGTCCCTTTTTTCCTACTTGACTTAATATTTTTTAACCGTTTTGCATTTAGTTAACATCGCGTTGGGTTTAGTTTATTTTTACTTTTTTTTGTCTTTTATTTTTTACAGCACGCGTTTTTATATCTTATGTCTTAGGTTTCTCCAACACGCGTTTAGTTTTTGGTATCGTGAAGGATTTCCCGCCACAACGCGCGGGTTGAAATCCCACTAGTTGAGTTATTAAAATTGAGATTATAGTCTCTCTACATCTTTAACTCGTCAAACGTGTGCATATAGACATTCCTGTATAGAATCAATCATTATTTATTGTCACAACCCCGGGCTACCCCTGCCCGGGCGTCGCGAGATAATGCTGGTATCTGAATGAGGTCCCATAAATTTGGACAGCGGAAGTCTTTGTTTTTACTTGATGCCTTTTTGTAATGAAATATAATGTAAATAACCTCAAGGGTTAATTCTGTACTTTTGTCAAAACTTGGGATCCACGTCCCTTTTTCATTTCATGATAATAGATCTTCAAAAGTCTATTATATAATGTACAGTGATTGAAATACTTTACATAATACAAGCCATTCAAAATGTCTAGGATCTACGTCCGTTCCAACATTTGGTCTTGTATTAGTCTGCCACAGGGATTTTGATATGCCTAAAGATCTTGTCTTTACTGCATCACCCTGAATTTAATGATTTCTTTCATTACCTGTGAAAAACGTTTTGAAAATAAACATCAGCATAAAGCTGGTGAATCACATTTAACTGACACGAAAATGTTTTCTAACATAAACCAAATTAAAGCCTTTAAGCACGTTTTTGTATGATAAATCTACACATTCAGCAGTCTATTTCACCTGAAGTATATACCACCTACATACACTGGGTTAACTGCCATGGGGTCAACTGGCTGAGCGCTATGTCTCAGACTGATAGCCTATTCCCAGGGTGATGATGCTAAGAACCTTGTTCTTAGTCTTACATGATACTCAGGAACTCGTCCCTCGTATAATCTGCTAAGGAAACCCATCCATTAGTCTTATGATTTCCCATTACATGATCTGTACCCAGCCACGGACCGGACTTTCACCCGTCACATGTATACCATTTGATCAAATCTACGTATGCTTATGGCCTGAATGCTATCACGTAGATTACCCTTATGATTAAAGCATTTAATTTGTTTCATGCCGTTTTCGTAAATAAAATGGTTTTATCGTTTGAAAAGCGTTAAACGTGTTCACCTTGATTTTGATGGCTGGTAGGGTTGTAGACTTCGGAATTTGAGCAGAACCTCGACACGTTTCTTCCTAGGGAAGACACGATTAACGAGAATATATATGAGAATATATATATAATTGCGTTTATATATATATATAAAATGATAGTCGAATAGTGATACCTACTTTGCGGGATTCGGACAGAACCACGGCTTGAGTAGGGTGTCGTTGGGATTCTTGGGCAGCGCTTTGGGATGTCGTGGAGTTTGAAAGATCGGGTTCGTGTATGAGAAATGTTTGGAAACGGTGTAGAATTTCAACTTGTTAAAGGGGTATTTATAGCCTGAATTCCAGTCCCTCGCGTACCGCGAGGCTGGTTCAGCAAATCCCTCGCGTACCGCGAGGGGATGATGTGTCGCCAACGTTGCTGAGTCAGCATGACACGTGGCAGCCGGTGGCAATGGCACATGACACGTGTCTTTCAGATCTGACGCGTGTACCAGATCCTCGCGTACCGCGAGGCTTGGTTGGGGAACTTCTCGCGTACCGCGAGGAGTTGTAAATCCGGCGATAAGCAGTATCCTCGCGTATCGCGAGGTTTTGCCAAGGTCTCCCTCGCGTACCGCGAGGGAGTGAAATTTTAAAATTTTCTTTTCTTTTTATTTTATAGTGGGTGTTACATCCTCCCCTCCTTTAGAATAATCTCGTCCTCGAGATTCATCGGAAGAGATGTGGATACTTTTTGCGCATTTCTGACTCAAGTTCCCAGGTATATTCTGGGCCACGTCTGGAATCCCATCTTACTTTGACCAACACCAATTGTTTCCGTTTAAGCTTTTTGATTTGTCGGTCTTCAATTTGTAACGGGCGTTCGATGAATTTGAGCTTTTCATTTACCTCTATATCTTGTAAAGGCATAAGCAGAGATTCATCAGCTAAACACTTACGCAGGTTTGATACATGGAATACATCGTGTACTCCACCCATCTCCACTGGTAGTTCAAGCTGATAGGCAACAGGTCCGATTCGTTTAATGATTTTGAAAGGTCCAACAAAACGTGGACTTAACTTTCCTTTCTTTCCGAAACGAATAACACCTTTCCAAGGTGAAACTTTTAATAACACCTTGTCACCGATTTGGAATTCTAACGGCTTTCTTCGTTTGTCTGCGTAACTCTTTTGTCGATCTCGAGCCGTCTTTAAACGTTCACGTATTTGTAATACTTTATCGGTGGTTTCTTGGACTATCTCTGGACCTGATAATTGATTTTCTCCGATATCGGACCAACATACAGGCGTTCGACATTTCCGTCCGTACAATGCTTCAAATGGTGCGGCCTGAATACTTGTGTGATAACTATTGTTGTATGAGAATTCCATTAGAGGTAAATGATCATCCCAATTACCTCCAAAGTCTATCACACAGGCTCTGAGCATATCTTCTAGGGTTTGTATGGTTCTTTCGCTCTGCCCATCAGTTTGTGGATGATAAGCAGTGCTAAGATTCAATCGAGTTCCTAGAGCTGTTTGAAAACTTTGCCAGAATCGAGATGTGAAGCGACTATCTCTATCTGACACTATGGATAGAGGCACACCATGTAACGTTACAATTTCATTAACGTAAATTTGCGCCATTTTGTCCATACTCATGGTGTCCTTAATAGATAGAAAGTGAGCTGATTTGGTTAAACGGTCAATGATAACCCAGATTGCATTATTTCCACGAGTGGTTCGAGGAAGTTTTGTAATAAAGTCCATAGTTATCAATTCCCATTTCCAAACTGGTAATTCTAACTGTTGTAATAACCCAGCTGGCTTTTGGTGTTCGGCTTTGACTTTAGAACAAGTCAAACATTTTGCTACATAAATAGCAATGTTCTTTTTCATACCAATCCACCAGTAACTTTCTTTGAGGTTTTTGTACATTTTATCACTTCCTGGGTGCATGGTGTATTTGGACTTGTGTGCTTCTTCGAGGATTCGCTCTCGAAGATCACCTGTAACTGGTACCCAAATACGTTTATTCATGCGAAGGATATTATCTTCCCCTTTGATCAGTAAGTCAAGCATTCCTTTCATTCCTTCTTTTTCAAAGTTATTGTCTTTCAAGGCTAACTCTTGTGCTTCTTTTAACTGACCTATAAGATCAATTTGTAGTTCAAGTCTGAGAGAACGTACTCTCTTTGGCTTGACGTTTTCTTTTCGGCTCAAGGCATCTGCTACTACATTTGCTTTTCCTTCATGATAACAAATTTCACAATCATAATCATTCAGGATTTCCATCCATCTTCTTTGTCTCATATTTAACTCCTTCTGGCTAAATATGTACTTGAGACTTTTATGATCAGTGTAGATTGTGAACTTAACCCCATAGAGATAGTGTCGCCATAATTTCAAAGCAAAGATTATAGCGCCCAACTCTAGATCGTGGGTTGAGTAGTTTTTCTCATGAATTTTCAACTGACGAGATGCATAAGCAATGACTTTCTTGCGTTGCATTAATACACAACCTAAACCAGTATGTGAGGCGTCGCAGTAAACTACGAAGTCTTCAATACCATCAGGTAAAGATAGAATAGGTGCGTTTGTCAGTTTTTGTTTCAAAGTTTCAAAAGATTCAGATTGTTTGGGTCCCCATTCGTATTTTACAGATTTCCGAGTTAAGGATGTGAGTGGGATTGCTATACGAGAAAAATTTTGAATGAACCGGCGGTAATATCCCGCTAATCCCAGAAAACTACGAATTTCGGTAGGTGACTTGGGAATTTCCCATTTGGATATAGCTTCGATTTTTGAAGGATCTACTTGAATTCCGTTCATATTGATGACATGACCAAGAAATTGTACTTCTGTTAACCAAAATCCGCATTTGGAAAACTTAGCATATAGTTTCTCCTTTCGAAGAAGTTCAAGTATGGTTCGGAGGTGAGTTTCGTGTTCAACTTGGGTTTTGGAATAAATAAGTATGTCATCAATAAAAACTATGACAAACTTATCCAAGTAGGGTTTACAGACACGATTCATCATGTCCATGAATGCGGCAGGAGCATTTGTAAGTCCAAATGGCATAACCGTGAACTCGAAATGTCCATACCGTGTTCGAAATGCAGTTTTCGAGATATCGTTATCATGCACTTTCAACTGATGATAACCTGAACGAAGATCGATCTTTGAAAAATGACAAGCTCCTTGAAGTTGATCGAACAAATCGTCAATCCTTGGGAGTGGGTATCGGTTTTTGATGGTAACTTTATTCAGTTCCCGATAATCAATACACATGCGCATTGATCCGTCTTTCTTCTTAACAAAAAGAATTGGAGCTCCCCAGGGTGAAGAACTTGGTTGGATAAAACCTTTCTCAAGAAGTTCATCCAATTGTTTCTTGAGTTCTGCCATTTCTGTGGGTGCTAGTCTGTACGGAGATTTGGCAATTGGAGTTGCACCAGGTACAAGGTTGATTCGAAATTCTACCTCTCGTTCTAGTGGTAATCCAGGCAGTTCTTCAGGAAAAACGTCTGGAAATTCAGATACTACATGTACTGATTCTATCTTCTTCTCCTTTTCCAAGGCAGTAATTGATACCAGACATGCCAAATATCCTTTTCTTAAGCACTTGGTTGCTTTAAGTATGGAGATTATCTGGATAGGTTTTGTGGGTTTATCACCTTGGATAGTTAGAGTTTTGTTTGTTGGTGTAACGAGTTTTACAACTTGTTGATTACAAAGGATTTCGGCTTGGTTATTGGATAACCAATCCATCCCCAAAACAATGTCAAAGCCAGTTATTGACATTGGTAACAATTGTACTGGGATAGTGAAACCAGCCAATGTAATGTAACAATTGTTCAGTGATTGGGATATTTTTATCAAATCACCGTTCGCTGTTTCCACTTCATATGTTTCAGCTAAGGGACTTAATGGTTCGTTTAATAGATTACAAAAATTATAATCTATAAAACTCCGGTTCGCACCTGAGTCAAATAAGACCTTAGCATAAACATTATTAAGAAGAAACGTACCGGTAATTACGTCCGGCGTTCTCTCAGCTTGATTAGCATTCATGACAAAAGCTCGTACGGTCTTTTTGGTTTCTGGAGTTATCTTAACTCCTGATCCTCCAGCTCCTCTGGTCTTTGCAAACTTAGGGCAATTCGTTCTGATGTGCCCTGACTCTCCACAATTGAAACAAGTAATCATTCCCTTTCTCTTGAAGCAATTCTCAGTAGTGTGACCTGAGACCTTGCAATGATTACAGAATGGAGTTTCAAAAACACACTTTCCACTATGCCTGCGTCCGCACGTTTTGCATGGTGGATTGTTAAATGGAAATCCTTTTTGCCCAAAGCTTTTGCTAAATCTTTTGGCTTCGGGTTTTGTTTTTGTAGAGGATTCCATTTTCTTTCTCTCTTCTAGGTTTCTGATCAATCCAGCCGTCATGGTACCGGTCAGCTCTACGGTGGACTCAATGGTTTTTGGTGAGACAACCTTCACCAAATCACGGATCTCTGGAACTAAACCGTAAATATATCGAGTTATGAGAACCGACTCGGGTTTAGCCAGGTGAGGTGCCAAACGGGCATATTCAAAAAATTTGGTAGTATACTCTCGATCATTGGTACCCACCATCCTGTGATCCAAAAATTTCCTTTCAGCTTGTTCTTTCTCATTCTTGGGGCAAAATTTCCTTTTTACCTTTGCTCGGAATTCTTTCCAATCCATAGCATTGGTCTTTCTCCTCCCTTTGGCAGAAATGATTGAATTCCACCATTCCAATGCTTCATTTTTAAAGGAGTTTGAAGCATACAGCACTTGATCTTTCTTAGCACACTTGCTAATTGCTATAACTGACTCCATCTTCTCTAGCCAGTGAAGAGTAGCAATACCGCCTTCGGTGCCCTTAAATTCATAAGGTTTACAGTCCTGAAAGGTTTTGTAAGAACACCCTTTGTGTTTATACCTTTTTGTTTCATTCTCTTCTTCTGAGCTTTCACTGCTTAGATTTAACGATTCTTCAGATTCAGAATACTTATTGCTTGATGTTCTGGATCTTTTCGAGGTTTGAGGTTTACGAGAGCTTGCTACTTGCTCTGTGTGGGTTTTCGAAGGGTTTTCCATTCTTTTTGAAGGAAGAGTTACGTGGCTTGGAGTTTTGATGTTTTCTTGTACTTCCTTTATTATGGCAGGAAGCATTTCTTTAATGCTTTGTTTGACCAGTTGTTGCAATTCTGGTTGCTGAGTAGTTATTTCAGGATTATTATTAATTTCTTTTCCTTTTTCCTTGATAATGTAGGTAGATGGACCGCTATTGTCATTGTTTTGTTGAGACATCTAAGAACACAAGCACAAATCTGGGTCAAAATTTGAAGTTTATTATCGCTTAAACTTCATCTATTTGTTACAAATACAGAAATATAGATATGCATCTATATCACTTAAAGTTAGCTAATTATACAAATACTATCATTAACTTTAATCGAGAAGCACATCTCCCAAATCTTGATAGAATCTCCCCAGGGTCTCGGTCATAGCACCCTTCTGGATCAACTGGTCTGCCACCCATTGTTCTGCGTACTTCCTGTCTTCCTGGGCTAGTTCGTAGTCAAATATAGTTTGTTCGTTTTTAACTACGACTTGTCTGGTGAAGTACAGTTCAGCACGTAGATCGTCAGCCTCCCTAAGAGCACGATCGAGGTGTTCATCCATTGAGTTTGGCAGTTCTTCAGGGTATCCATAGCAAGGAGGTGGTTTCCTGTGTCCCATCCTAAGATCATGATATGCTGAGTTAACAGACCACACGACCTTTCCGTCGGTTGCATACTGACGTCCATCGGAGGGATCCACATAGAAGAAAGGTTCCTTGAAAACGGGATGTTCTGGAATAGGATCAAAGAAATACTTTCCACCACTGCCTTCACAAACAGCAGCCTTGTCGGATTCAGAAATCGAATGTGGAGTTTCTTCACTTGGACTGGGTGGATGTTCTTGAATTGTTCCGGTATGATCTACCACGTCTAATGATTGAGGTGGTGGCATAGATGTCATAACAGGACGTAAAGATTCTCTTGAATCTTCCATTTCCACCGAATACTCTGACTCTTCTCTCAGAGGTTCAAGCCTTGCTTGAGTCTGCTCCACTTGTTCTGCAACCATTCTGTTCCAATTCTCCGGGGTCGGTAGATAGTGGACATAATCATCATAGCTTGGTACTATTTGATTAGATGATTCTCCAAGGAAGTAGTTTGGGTAGTTATAAGGATAATAGTATGGATCTGACATCCTGTAATTTATTGGTCATGTTAAAGGCATCTTCCTATCATTTGTTCAGTAGACACAACTATTGGTTAAAGCCTAGATACAATCATATAAGTATCTAGTTTTGCTAAAACCCTTGAATGTAGCTCTGATACCAACCTGTCACAACCCCGGGCTACCCCTGCCCGGGCGTCGCGAGATAATGCTGGTATCTGAATGAGGTCCCATAAATTTGGACAGCGGAAGTCTTTGTTTTTACTTGATGCCTTTTTGTAATGAAATATAATGTAAATAACCTCAAGGGTTAATTCTGTACTTTTGTCAAAACTTGGGATCCACGTCCCTTTTTCATTTCATGATAATAGATCTTCAAAAGTCTATTATATAATGTACAGTGATTGAAATACTTTACATAATACAAGCCATTCAAAATGTCTAGGATCTACGTCCGTTCCAACATTTGGTCTTGTATTAGTCTGCCACAGGGATTTTGATATGCCTAAAGATCTTGTCTTTACTGCATCACCCTGAATTTAATGATTTCTTTCATTACCTGTGAAAAACGTTTTGAAAATAAACATCAGCATAAAGCTGGTGAATCACATTTAACTGACACGAAAATGTTTTCTAACATAAACCAAATTAAAGCCTTTAAGCACGTTTTTGTATGATAAATCTACACATTCAGCAGTCTATTTCACCTGAAGTATATACCACCTACATACACTGGGTTAACTGCCATGGGGTCAACTGGCTGAGCGCTATGTCTCAGACTGATAGCCTATTCCCAGGGTGATGATGCTAAGAACCTTGTTCTTAGTCTTACATGATACTCAGGAACTCGTCCCTCGTATAATCTGCTAAGGAAACCCATCCATTAGTCTTATGATTTCCCATTACATGATCTGTACCCAGCCACGGACCGGACTTTCACCCGTCACATGTATACCATTTGATCAAATCTACGTATGCTTATGGCCTGAATGCTATCACGTAGATTACCCTTATGATTAAAGCATTTAATTTGTTTCATGCCGTTTTCGTAAATAAAATGGTTTTATCGTTTGAAAAGCGTTAAACGTGTTCACCTTGATTTTGATGGCTGGTAGGGTTGTAGACTTCGGAATTTGAGCAGAACCTCGACACGTTTCTTCCTAGGGAAGACACGATTAACGAGAATATATATGAGAATATATATATAATTGCGTTTATATATATATATAAAATGATAGTCGAATAGTGATACCTACTTTGCGGGATTCGGACAGAACCACGGCTTGAGTAGGGTGTCGTTGGGATTCTTGGGCAGCGCTTTGGGATGTCGTGGAGTTTGAAAGATCGGGTTCGTGTATGAGAAATGTTTGGAAACGGTGTAGAATTTCAACTTGTTAAAGGGGTATTTATAGCCTGAATTCCAGTCCCTCGCGTACCGCGAGGCTGGTTCAGCAAATCCCTCGCGTACCGCGAGGGGATGATGTGTCGCCAACGTTGCTGAGTCAGCATGACACGTGGCAGCCGGTGGCAATGGCACATGACACGTGTCTTTCAGATCTGACGCGTGTACCAGATCCTCGCGTACCGCGAGGCTTGGTTGGGGAACTTCTCGCGTACCGCGAGGAGTTGTAAATCCGGCGATAAGCAGTATCCTCGCGTATCGCGAGGTTTTGCCAAGGTCTCCCTCGCGTACCGCGAGGGAGTGAAATTTTAAAATTTTCTTTTCTTTTTATTTTATAGTGGGTGTTACATTTATTTATTTATTTTTTTACTTTTTATATTTTATGCTATCAATAACTTATGCTATAAAGTATGGCTGAGCAAAAAACAGAATTAATTGAACTGAAACCAAATTAACCAAAAAATAATCCCACCGAAAAAACCGACCCAGACTAATAACCGACGGTTTCGTTTTCTGTGTGTACATATATATATATATATAAACTTTTATAATATATTGTGTGTATATATGTTTCATAATTGTGTGCTTGTTATTAAAAGTGTATGCATATTTGTGTTACGCATACTTATATTAATAATAGGTTAAAATTTATATTTGTTATTGAATTTATGTATTATAATATTTATTTTTCGTTTTCTGTGTGTACATATATATATATATATTTATTTTTTTTAAAACGGTGTTTTGGTATAGTCGTATCCGGTATTGGTGTTCGCTTTTATTGTTTTCGACGAGTCAAAGCGATAACGACTAAACTTCCGCCGTGTAATGAGGAGAAAAAACGTTTGTGCTCCCCGCGAAGCATAGGGTAAAAATACTAGTTTATACCGTAACTAAACTCGTAAATTTCATAATAGATTCGTATCGTAACATAAATTTACATAAGAGTAAATTACTATTTGAGTCCCTGACGTTTGTTAATTTTAAATAGTTGAGTCCTTATGTTTAAAAACATCGGAACATCGGTTTGAACCCTGACTTTTTATTTTTAACTCGATTTGAGTCCAGATGGCTAACATCGTTAGATTTAACAGTTAACTTTTTAATGAAATGACCAAAATACCTTTAAGAACTCAAATGGTTAAAAATACCTTTATTTTTAATAACTTTTTCCTAAAAACCCTATTTACTCTCTTATCATATTCTCCAATTCAATACCTCTCCACCACCGTCACCCCCTCCTCCGGCGGCCACCTCCGATGCACTTGTTCAAACATAATCTTTGATTTGGTAACTAGCACTCGTCTTCAAAAATCATTCCATTCTCGTTCGATATTTACACAAAATCTCCAATGCTCACCCACATCCACTCTACCTGATCAACTCAGGGGCGGATTTAGGTACACGGGTTCACAGGAACCCCCCGAGTTTTGAAATTTTTATAGAACTGTAGCTAAAAGAACTGGGGTGAACCCCTTAAAAAATTATAGGGTGAACCCCGTTGCAAAGTTGAACAAGTGGTGTAGTGGTTTAGGTTTTTCTTTATAACATGGAGGTTATGGGTTCGAATCCTTTTACTAACATTTTTTAAAAACTTTTTTTTTCAACAAATTTTGTATGGGCCGTCAGGCTTCAGCAGCTTCTGGGTCTTTTAATAATTAATAGTTGGGATATAAGTTGATGGGCCTTCAGCAGCTTAATGTTTTGTTGGGCTAATTAGCAGGCATAACAAGAAAAAAAAACATATACTGATTAGGTAAAGAAGCAAAGGGCGAAGCAACAGAACCGGTCACAGACAGACTCGTAGCCTCCTCTAACTCTTCCTTCCTTCCGCCACTGGCTCAGTGCTGCTCCCGCCTGCCGCCCCGGCCACCGGCCCACCGCACCACCGCGGCTCTACCGCCAGTCTCTCCACCACAACACAAGTTATTTTACTTTTTATTCCCTTTGTTGTTTACTTGTTTGAAAAAAGAAAATCTAGGGTTAATTTAGATGTTAATTTGAATGTTCATCCCCATGTTAATTTAGATGTTAATTTGAATGTTAATTTAGATGTTGATCTAGATTTTAGATGTTAATTTAGATTTGATTACTGGGTACTATTATGGATATTAAAAGATATTTCCATAGAGCACCATCAAACCTTGAATAATCATCTTCAAATAGTAAATCGTCTCGAATAGATTTGAATGAGCTTCCATGGGATCCTTTCGAAAGGAAACCAATTTCATCTTATCATCCACGTCAAAAAGATGAAATTAGACTGACATATCTTCTTAGAGGTCCATGTCAACCAACAGATAATGATATTTCCCGACCTGAACCATCGAACCGACCCGAATTTTTTTTATGTCTGTCCCTATGATATTGGAGCATCTAAAAATAGTGAACCCCTTGAAAAAAATTCCTGGATCCGCCACTGGATCCACTCCCCCTTTTATTCCTCAGCCATGCCACCTGATCCACTCCCCCTTTTCTTCCTAGACATACCAAAATTTCTGACTAGACTACCACCGCTGAAAATCATAGGCTAGACCACCACCAGCAAAAAACTCGCCGGTCAGATCCCCACCACCTAAACACCACCGCTGAAAATCGTAGGCCAGACCACCACCAGCAGAAAACTAGCCGGTCAGATCCCCGCCACCTAAACACGATCGCTGACCAAGAACTACCCCCACCATGTCTGTTCTTCACCTACTAATCAATCTAGTGACACCCCCATCTCACTAAAGCATGCGAAAGATAAGAAAAAAAATATGGAAAGTCGATCGATATTAATCGGCAGACTTCACCGGTAACAGTCTCACACTCAGTTCAACATAAATCATGAACATTTATCAGCAGCTTGTTGTTGAGATGGGATGTTGATCGGTAACCGAGGGTGGTCAAATTAGGGTTTTACATTTCTTCCTCGGAGGTGGAGGTGACTTGGTGGGGAGGTATTGAATTGGGGAAGATGATGATGAGAGAGTAAATAGGGTTTTTAGGAAAACATTATTAAAAATAAAGGTATTTTTAACCATTTGAGTTCTTAGGTATTTTGGTTATTTCATTAAAAAGTTAACTGTTAAATCTAACGATGTTAGCCATCTGGATTCAAATAGAGTCAAAAATAAAAAGTCAGGGTTCAGACTGATGTTTTTAAACATAAGAGACTCAACTAGTTAAAATGAATAAACGTTAGTTACTCAAATTGTAATTTACTCTTTACTTAATTTAAGAGTAAGTAAATTACAAATTATGTCATTTAGTTTTAGTGGTTTTATGGAATGGGTCCTTTACAAAAATGACTTTCACCCATAGTCCTTTAATTATTCAAAACTTTTTGGATTGGGTCCTTTGCCCTAACGCCGTCCAATTGAGACGTTAGGGCTTATGCACCTGAATGCCACGTGAGGATTCTATCATTTTTTTTATTAATTGGCTGCCTTCCATCACCAATCTCTCATACCTTTTAGGGTTCTTTAAAAAAAACCCAATTGAATCTCCTTGTCATATGGTTCAATACCATCTTTCAATTCCAGCTGACAATGGTGTTACGTTGGTGTGGTAAGCAGGCAGTAGTAAGAACATCGTGGTCCCACAGAAACCATGGGCGTAGATTTTATGGGTGCCCTGATGAGGCTAGTTGTGTCGTTTTATCTTGATTCACCTTCTTCTATATCTTCTAATATCAGCTTCATCTACAATGATATTATGGTGTTTTCATGGTAGGTGTCAAAGTGTCGTTTTATTGGATGGTTCGATCCTCAAATGTGCCAAAGATCCATGGACATTATTCCTGGTTTGTTGAACTCTAAGAATAAAATCGAAGAAGCTCTGAAAATCAGTCAAGCAGAAACAAGAATTCTGAAGAAGTACCTGACTATCAGTTGGATTGGGTTTATTGTTTGTTTGATGGCTATTAAAATGTTCTGACTTTATATTTGTACTGTAATGTTGAACATTCACGCAAAACATTTCATTCACTGCATTCATGCAAAACATTCACTAAAACATTTCATGCAAAACATTCACTAAAACATTTGACTACATTCATGCAAAACATTCACTAAAACATTTCATTCACTGCAGTTTGTTAAATTCCTACAGTTTGTTAAATTACTGCAGTTTGTTACTACAGATTGTTAAATTACTACAGTTTGTTACTGCAGATTGTGCAGTTAATAGTGCCCAAAACATTACTGCACTTAACAGTGCCAAAAACAACAAAAGTGCAGTTAATAGTGCCCAAAACACACTACATTACATGCACTGCAAAATAACACTATATTACATTGTGTTGCAAACATACTGACCCAAAGTACATCAACCAAAATACAAATACCAAACTCCATTCAATACATCCATCCTAGAAAACACAAAGACTAAACTACAGTTAATACACAACCACCAAAATAACTAAAATACATAGACCAAACTGCAGTTACCAAAAATACATAGACCAAACTGCAGTTACCAAAAATACATAGACCAAACTGAAGTTAATTTTGTTCCTACCCCTTGCAAGTCCTGCTGTTATGCCCTACCTTCTTACACTTGCACAAGTTTTGGATGTTGATTTTTTAGGCAACTTAGCCCTTTGTGCGAGATCTTCTAATTCAACTGCAGACTTCTTCCTTGCTTTTTTAGGCTTTCCAATAGGTTTATGGTATGCAGGAGGTGTGATAACAGTTGGCACTTGAGATTTTGGCCACATAGACCTACCACTAATTGGATAGACTTTGAAACTGTAAACCTTTTTCCACCTTTCTAAACTGTAAACAGGATTGACAAATGATTTAGGTAAGCCCACTTGTTCTCCATGACCTGACTTGGTCCAAATGGCCGCCACTGCATGTTTGCAGGGTATCCCGGTGATTACCCATCTCCTACATGAACAACTTCTCTGCCTCATATTCACCACACACTGATCACCATGATCACCATGTGGTGAAGGTGCAAATGCCTGATAGTGTTCTTCTCCATTCCATATTATAGTGTACATGTTAATTGAGTGTTAGCATAGGCATATAACAAACCATATTGACTCAAACATATGGTGTGAGCATACCTAGGGGCTTTCTTCTTGATAGACTCAAACAACTTACTAGCATAAGGTGTCAGCAAACCTTCACTTCTATCAATAACTTTGAGAACATTAACAATTCTCCACATGAGATACTCCCTAATGTATTCCAGAAGGGTGATTATAGGCTTGTCTATCCCATCTATCAACTTTGAATTAAAAACCTCACACATATTGTTTAACAACATATCAGATTTTGCCCTACCTGTGATCATAACATACTTCTTGATATAAGACACATATGTAATAAATATTCATTTGGTGGGATGTAAGACAACTACGTACCAGAAAATTGTTATCTTGTCCAGTGTTTTAGTGGGATATTAGACAGCCACAGTGCAGTTTCACTATTGAACTTTCTCAAGGCATCCATTTCCTTTTCAAATTGAACAACTGTTGTTGATGTGGCCAATTTCCATAGCATGTCTTTGTAAATCCTACCTTTGAATGTTTGCTTCATATTCTCATTGATGTGTCTAAGATAGTATATGTGCTCAGCTGATGGGAAGACCAGATTTATTGCAGGAATAATGCCCTGTTATAAAAAAAACATAATTATGTAATATCAACTATTCAAATATTAATACATAAATCATGGATAATTATAGGACTTACCTTTTGCCTATCACTTATAAATGTAAAGTTTGATTTTAGACCTAAATCCAAATCTTCACCAAGGCACTGTAGAAACCATGTCCAGGAATCTTTATTTTCAGCTTCTACTATTGCATAAGAGAGAGGGTAAATACCATTGTTTGGGTCAACCCCAACTGCAGTTAGCACCTGATCAGGATATGGACCTTTTAGGAATGCCCCATCAAGTCCTAAAAAATCTCTCCCAATTGATTTGAATCCTTTTCTCAAAGAGCCCAAACAAACATATATCCTTTTGAATCTTCTTTTCACAGAAGATGGATCTGTAGATGGTTCAACCTCAATTTTTACTGTTGTTTATGGGTTTGTGATCATCAATTCATTCAGATAGTCTTTAAGCAACTCAAACTGAGATTTAAAATCTCCATGGACATATACCATAGCTAAGTTCTTGGCTCTGAAAACTTTCATGGGTGAAATCCCTACTTCAAACTTCCTTTGCAAATGTTCTTGAAGAGCTTTGGTTGGGATCTTAGGATTATCTTGTACTTGATCCCTTATTTGTTCAGATAGAAAGCTAGCTGTGCAAGATTTAATGTCCCGACTTTGGAGGCATTTGTGTTCATCTACCAATGTTTTGACCAACCAACTTTCAGATTTACCTTCCCTAGATATCAAAAGCATCCAAGGGCATAAATGCTCTTATGGGTTTGTCTTTTTCCCCATCCCACCAACATTTACAAGTGGTCCTTTATCTTTATTTGAGCTGCTAGTCCCAGCCCCAACTTAACTTTTCTTGTGTGCTACAGTAAGTTCAGGAGTAACCCCCTAACACACTGCCCTTACCCTGTCATTATCATCCTTCACAATTCTGAGTTGTCTTCTTGTTACTACAGCAAGTTCTTTAATCATTTTTTTGGCTTCAATTTTAGTTCCAAACACTTGACCAAGATAGAAGTTGGAATTGCTTCTGTTTTCTCTTCTTATACGCCTTAACATCTTTTTCCTATTGCTACCAACATTCTCATCAGACTCTGTTCCACTATCAAATAGTTCATTATCCATTTCATTATCCATTTCATTAACTTCAACATCTTGTTCCACTATTAAACAGTTATTAAACTCAACACCATCATCGGTATTCATCCTAAAATCTCTCATATCCACATCAGCATCATCCATACCACTCTCATTATCACCTATGAAATCACTGTCATCATCATCAGACCTCTCATCTTCATCAACTGCTTCATCCAAATTTTGACCTTTATCCAAGTTTTAACCTTCATCCAAGTTTTGACCTTCATCTAAGTTTTGACCTTCATCAATTGCTACATTCACAGTCATATTATCAGATAATCCAAAGAAAGGATCAAATTCAGGAGCATCTAATATAATCTCAACTTGATCGTGTTGGACACTACATTCTCCACTTTCCTTCCATCCAAGCAATAATGTAGATGAAATGTTCTTAGGCTGATTAATCATCATTACCTCTTCATCAGTAATCTCTTCAATTCTAACCTCAGATGGTGAACAAAAGTATGTGTGCACACTAGTTATTCGATGTTCAACGTATACGTTCATAACCTTATGCACATGCACATACTTTGAAAACCCTATTATATCTTCATCACTCCCCAGTGCTCTAAGGCCAAACTCTAAATCAGAACCTGGTACTAGATAATGGTAATCCCTATCCATTTTACTTTCGTAACCTAACTGGGTTAAAACATGACCCAACTCATGTACAGAAAACTTGTCAATGTCAAGCAAATCAACAAAGTCTACTGTACCTTCAATATACGAACGATCTGGAAATCGAGTAAACTTACCACCATGATGTAAATTGATGGTGAATAGATGAGGGAAACCAATTGCATTTCAAATGAAGTTCAACTTATCAGATGTAAAAATTAAACCTTTTAGAAAATCAAAGCATCATAACAAGAACTTACTATAGAAACTTTCGACTTCTTGTGCATCAAGACTTTCACGAATGAAATATGTGTTAGCCATTCTTCTGTAAGCAGGTGGAAAACCCTAATGTGTGAAAATGACGAAGAAGGAAGTATTTGAAAGGTTTTATGGCCCTCACGTGGCATCCAGGTGCATAAGTCCTAACGTCTCAATTGGACGGCGTTAGGGCAAAGGACCCAATCCAAAAAGTTTTGAATAATTAAAGGACCCATTCTATAAAACCACTAAAACTAAAGGACATAATTTGTAATTTACTCTAATTTTAAAATTTGAAATGTCACACTATTTCAATTAATAATCATGGCCCGAAACGAAAGGTTGTTGTCTAAGACCCCTGACCGCAACACAAGCAGGCACCCTGATTATGATGTGTGTTAGTGCGTATCTGATGCAATTATATTTGGATTTACTTTGCTAAAAAGATTTTGATGTTTTGTCGTTTTGTACCCACTTACTAGTGAGTAGGACTCTACATCAAAATAAATATCTTTTGTATTATTATTATTTAATAAAGCAGAGAACGTAATCAATAATGCATAAAATAATATCTGAGCATTACGAACCCCATTTAAAAAGCAACCAAGGTGAACACTACCAAATCAGTGAGGTTTCGTCACGTGTTTGTTTTCTTTTTTCTTTTCGCCCCTCGTACTTTATACAATATACATTTTTAACCTATTTAATTTTATAATAATTTTATTTTTCTTTAATAACTTTCGTTTATTAATTTTTTTTTAAAACGGAACGCTCGGCTTTCTTTAGCTTTTATTTGTCAATGTTCCGGTATAATTTTTTTAAAACGGAGTTGTATTTAAATTCGAGTTTTTTTTCTCTCGTACGCTATCGCGAATGTACGTAAGTTTTAGCCCCGCAAACAAGTCGAACCAATAACGACCACGCCCATGCCGCGTAGCGAGAGGTGATCGTTTTAGCTTCTCATAGTACATATAATATACGCGTGCATTATTAATTTTGTTTTTATGTTATAGATTTCGTTCGTTAAGTTTTCTTAAAAATGGAATGCGCGGTTTTATTTAGTTTTTTTTTTCAACGTTCAAGTGTAATTTTTATAAAAAACGGAGTTTTATTCAAATTCAATTGTTTTTGGTATTGTACGCTATAGAGAGTCTGTTTTTCGACGTAAGTTTTATTCACGCAAATGCGCTGAATCGAGCACGATCATACTTCCGCACCGTAGCGCGGGCGGAAAAATAACCTATTACATATTTAAAAGTCATTAGGGGAATAGTTATTTTGTAAGAGTGACATGCTGGTGGTTAATACGCTAATCGTGTTGTGCCATATAACATAGTATTAATTATTTTTTTTTAGCATAACTTTTCTTTACATATATGAAAATTGAAACTGAAATAAACAAAAAGGAGGATTTGTTGAGATGGTTAGGCGTGCATAGATCTAACCTGTGGGGCCCGGTTGAGATGGTTAGGCGTGCATAGGTCTATTATGAGGGACCCGGGTTTGAGTCTCGAAAGAGCTTTTCCTGTCCTCTTTTTTAAATCAGCTCTTCCTTTTGATTTTTTTCTATTTTTTTATTTAACTGATAACATATTTAACTGTAAAAATAAGTATGTTTTTACTTTTTTTTGTAATGTTTGAACGTTAATATTTTTGTTGAATCAATAACATTGGATTAGTCATCAAATCGGAGCATTACAAATTTAACCTTCTCTTCGCAACGCGCGGGTTTAAAAACCTAGTTCAGAACATAATCTTCATCTCTATTATTTATAATAAAGTCTCCATCTTCTATTTTATATCTTTATCAGGATCTCTATCTCTGTCTTCATATTAAAATTTTAGAGTTTACAAATAGAGATTTTTTTAAATATGGAGATCCATTATTCATCAATCTCTATATTTTTTGTGGGTGTCTAAGAAAGAGAAATATTAAAATAAGTGTTTGTAACTGAGATAAAGATAGATATGGAGAATGAGAGGTAGGAAGTTGAACCAAACTTAAAGATAAATTTAGAGAAATATGATGTTTAGTTAAATTATAAAGATTCAGATGAAAATACTACTGTGAATGCTTTTGCTAGATCTGATTATAAATTTTGAAATTCACTTTAATATCAAACGTAAAAAAAAACTGATTACGCCGATCACAAACAAATCTAGTAAATTTTAAATGATGATTTTGTTAAAGAGGATATATTAATAATTTTTACAGTAGTTCATTACTAGTATAATCAATAACCTTATCTTTTTTAATATTTACTAAACCTTAAAACCTAAAACGGTATGAGTTTAAGCAGACTTTACAATTCGTCAATGCAGCCTTGCGTCAAAGCCATCGTCAGCATGTTTGGTTTTTTATAATTTATTATTTTATTATTATAATTAATTTTAAAGTTATTTTTTTCCTTATAACTTATAAAATATGATGTTCTATAAAATTTCGAATACACCGTTACGACGTGCTTATTTTTATCTACGATTCGGTATAAATTTCATTCGAAACAGAGTTGGGCGTAATAATGTACAACAAATCATCAAATCAGCAACGTACGAGTCGTCAAAACTGCTTCAAATTTTTAATTTTTTCATAGTTTTTTTTTCCACTTACAACTTTTAAAATATGATGTTTTAAATTTTGAATTTGACGTTGCGACGTGCCTAATTTTATCTACGTTTCGACGTGAATATTCGTAACGTCATTTTTAAACCAATCGGTTGTTTTGAACGTTAATTTAAACCGTTTGGTTTTCTAAATCGTTCAACGCTCATCTCCAAATATACCGTTGCGGGGTTCCTCTTTTTTATCTTCTCTACGTTTCCCGTCGTAATGTGGTCCGTATGAACAATAACTTGATTTTTTTTAAATACAATTTCTTTTATAAAAAGAAACAGCCTAGTGATTCACGTACGTACATGTGCTACAACCCCATCCATATCTGCATTTCAAACCCGCTGCGGAATGCACCATTTTAATAAAAAAAGAAAGGAAATGATTTACTCTTACAACTTTTAAACTATGATGTTTTTATAAAATTACGAAACTGACATTGCGATGTGTCTATTTTTATCTACGTTTCGACGTGAATTTTCGTAACATTAATTTTAAACCAATCGGTTGTTTTAAACGTTTTTTAAACCGTCCGACGCTCATTCCAAAATACACCGTTGCAACGTGTTTTTTATATACGTTTAAACCGACTCGCCGTAATATGCGAAAAACGTGCTTATTTTTATCTACATTTCAGTGTAAATTTTGTTCAAATAACTTCACTTTCGTATACATCAAGGTAACTTTTTCGTGACTATCGAATATACCGTCACGACGTGCTTTTTTAACGTCACATAGAATGTACCGTCACGATTTACTTATTTTTATCTACGTTTCGAACTTGTTGCACTCCGCGCGAGTGATAACCCACTAGTTCCTTGACAATTCTAATTGATCATTCTATGAACAAACCAGCACTATGAAGCCAAAGTGAGGGGCATGACAGTTATTTAAAAATAATAATTTTCTCTCATAAATATAATTTAGCTCAACTTGTTTTTTTATGCCCATTTCTACTCTCTCAACTCTCTACTCGACTAATTTTTTCATATCCATTTCTACTCTCTCACCTCTCTAAACTAACTTTTTCACACAATAAAATCATGATTTCTCTAAACTAACTTTTTCACACAATAGAATCATCGTTTCCGCCCGATGTTGGAGGTTGTTCTACAACGGAAGCGTGAAAAAACACTCTTAACTCTCTAAACCAACCTTTTCACACAATAGAATCATGATTTCGGCCCAATGTTGGAGGTTGTTCTACGACGGAAGCGTGAAAAAACAAACGGGATGACACTACCCTTACTAGATTTTATTTTTATTGAAGTTGTTTTTAATTAGTGAAACTTTATTTTTGTTTTATATATTGCTTTACAATTAATTTAAGTTTATAAATTTTTTAAAAATAAATTAAATTGGTAAGATGACATGGCAATTGAGAAGAATGAAAAAATGAGAAGGTATTCCCTAAAAAATTGAGAAAATAAGAATGATGAGACCACATTGATGCGGCATGTGAGGAAAATAGGAAGAGTGGGAGGACTCCCTCTCTCCTTGGGGTGAGGGACCTAACAATTTTACTCAACAAACCGTCCAATAAAATTTTATCACCTCAAAACTACTCAAACCACCAATTTACTCATATTTTATTAAAAACACCTTACTCACCGACACTACTCACACACTCACCTCTCACACCCGAGTAAATATACTCGAATTTGGTTCGAACTTTACTCTGCCCAAGCAACTCTAATGGATTGGAGGCGGTATACTCCCTTTTACTCAGGCTCCCCTCTCCTACTCGTCCATGCCCGAGTAGGGCGCCCCTCTCACCCTTAAGGGGTTGTTCAACTCACCGCGTCATTGTGTAATTATATGCAATTTTCATTCTACTAAAAAACCAAACCCCTGAAAATCATCTTCGGCTCAATCTGGTAAGGACCATCACTTGTACATCAATCGTAAGACTAGTGGCAGAGGTGTATACCCAATACTTCACTAAAATGAAGAGGTCTTAGATTCAAGTCTCACTTGTGACCAAAAAAAGGGGGTCTAGGTTGGACCAAGAGGTTTTCTCACATATGGTGGGTTTCTCCTAAGAGAGGTGGAGATGATCAGGCGGGTCCGTGGCTCGTCAATGATCTAAATTGCCGTTCAAAAAAAAAATCGTAAGACGGCTAAGCCTGATTTTGAGCGTAGTGACCGCTTAAAGCATATTTATGTCCACATTCAAGCATCGCTTACAATCAAGTTGTATTGACGTGTACATTTTCATATTATTTATTTAATATGGATGGATAAGCAAGCATATTTTCATAATCCTGTCGTTATTAAACTGGTACTAGAACTAATAAAGATATCAAACCAACCTTAATCACAAACCAACATATATCCATTAGATCTTGCACATATTGTGTGCTAAGCTTAGAAACCATGAATCTTGATATGATCCTTCTTCACTATGCCAGCCTGCACACAATTGGAAATGAATATACATATTAGCGGTCACAAACTCATTAATTCATAAATGAGTTTCGTAGTGTTTATTTAAATATCTAACTGGGTAACTGGCCAAATGAGTTGAACCAGTCCAGTTGTCTCAAGTGTATTTTTAATACATAAAACCTTCTAAACTACTTTATTATAAATATTATATAGCAATTAAAATGATATAATATTTATAATCAGACAACGATTATTTATAAATAAATAAATAAAAAACTTGAATAAAAGGGTCTCCCGTCTACCCTATCCATTTCAACACAAAAAACATTCAGTTTTGACCCAAACCCACTTAACCCATTGCCCAACCCGTTCATTTGGCTCTACTACTACTACATAAATTACTAATGCATGTATCCCCTAATGTACCCATATTCATGAATGGGTCGGTTTGGGTATGTTTAATCTCTTAATGGGTGAAATGGGTCGAACACATAGTTGTTAATAGAGAATAGCGATATGCTATGTAGCGAATAGCGATAAATAGCGACCGTTATTTCATTTTGTAGCGATAAAGTAACATAGCTAAAATATTTAGCACAACTCATCTAAGTCTTTATATTCCGGTTCATCATCATCGCGTTCTTTTTTCAATCGGGATACAAAAAAAACCCTAATGGGCTCCCTTTTATATTTATCAACATAAATTAAAAAAAAAAATGTCGCTATTCCCGCTATTTATCGCTACACCCCTTGTAGCAACACTACATCGCTTCGCTTCGCTATTCGCTATAGAGCGGTCGCTATTGACAACTGTGGTCGAACACGACAAAAGTCGCCTCAAGCATCCTTTTAAAGATTAAAAAACTTCCTAAATTATTCTATTATAAAGTTAGAATATAATTCAAATAATGAAACTTTTTTAATCATATTTGGCACACTATTTATTTATACACTAATTATTTATAGAAAGTAAAACATAAAAAAAAAATCTAGAACGAGTGTGTCGAATCAACCCAAGTCCACCTGTTAGACACGTAAAAAAGCACTCGGTTTAGACCTGAACCCGTTTTGACCTGTTCCAAGACACCATTTTGACACCTTTTCATGGCATCAATTATAAACTAGAAAAGTGGTGTATGTGGTCCGAGTTCGAATATGCTAAAACAGTGTCAAAAAGGTAACCTGGGTAAGAAAGCTAGAGACGTTCTTTCTCTGATCACCTTGAAGCTGAATGACCTTTAAAACAACATTAAAACCGTGTGAGTTACAAATTCAGAAGTAATAATCATGCAATTCATATAAGATTCACAATAAAAACCTGGCCTAGTTCAGTGTCCTGAACAACAGTGCCATTGCAGCAGAACTCCTTCTTGAGGTCCTTCAAAATCTTATTGTAACTAAATTCTTTTTTTAAACCCTGCACAGTTGTCAAGCTTTTCCTACCATTTCGCTGTTGAATGCGAATATGAACATAGTCCTTTGACCCAGCACCAGAGTCCTCAACGTTACTTTCAGCAAACGGGTCTACAAAAAAATAATATAACTAATAAAAATAAAATTTTAATAAATATTTTACATCAATCTCAGCAGAAGGTGCTTACCAAAAGCGGAAGGAATCTGTAGGTCAAGTTCAGACATGTAAATAAGCTGGTAATGTGAAATGGTAACCAAATATTTTCCTTGAAAAATATGTTGCTCAGATCTGATCAAAAGAAAAATATCATATTTTGTAACAGTAAGTATACTATAATAATCACCAGCCTAAAAATACATAGCAACAAGCAACTTTAAGATGCACGTTGAAAAAACAAAGGTAGTTGTAATTTGTAAAGTAAACACTATAACCCATACACACCCAAATATCTTCTACTTGCCATCAAAAAGTTAAAAAAAAAATAAAAAATAAACTGTGCTACTATATAATTGTGTGATATGGTCAAGGAACCTAAAATGACAACTATGGGAAATTTACTTCAAGATCTCCATAAACTTTGCAGTAAATATAACTTACTTTCACTTTTTTTGTCGTTGTATGCAAAACAATATTTCTTTCCCAATTGTATGTACCATTCTTTCATTTTATTACCATTGTACGTATCCTTCTATAGCAGGTAAAATGATGACCTGACACTAGATTTTTATGACACGGGTGCTAAGTCATCATTTTGCTTGCTATAATAAAAGGTTACTAACATATAGTGATTTAAAAAACGAAAGTAACTTGCATATATGGAAAACATATTTTTTCTTACATACGATGACAAAAAAGAAATGGAAGTTCCATTTCGGTGTAATAAACCCTACTAAAAAATATCAATTTCCTTGCAACAGTAAACTGATCAAAACATAGAAGTTCAAGAACATAAATCAATAAACCACAAATACATCTGACCAGGATCATTAAATAAAAACAAGACATAACTAAACTGGAACATATATAAGACTGTCCGTTGTGGGGCGTGGTGGTCCGATGTGGCACCCCTATCACGCAGGGAACACCGGCCCCTGGGTGTGATAGTGTTGCTCGTGAAGCCCTCGGCGGGCGTGAAACACCTATCCCTCACCCATAACCATTTTTAAAGTAAGAAAAAAGTTTTTTTAAACCCAAAAACACCTATCACTAACCCATTACACATCTTTATCACACCGCTGTCTACGTGGCCCCTGCGTGGCAACACTTTTTCATCACTATCACTAAACCATTACGGATGGTCTAAGATCAATATAAAAGGATAGGGGAGGGTTCATTAGACCATCCGTAATGGTTTAGTGATAGTGATGAAAAAGTGTTCCCACGTAGATAGCGGCGTAATCACTATAAAGATGTGTAATAAGTTAGTGATAATAATAGGTGTTTTTGGGTTTAAAAAAGCATTTTTTAAATTTAAAAATGGTTATGTGTGAGGGATAGGTGTTTCACGCCCGGGGGCGGCATTCCCATTGAGGGATAGGTGTTTCACGCCCAGGGGCTTCCATTTTTTTAAATTTAAAAATGGTTATGTGTGAGGGATAAATTTAAAAATGGTTAAATTTAAAAAAAACCCATTGAGGGCTTCCACGCCCCCTATCACTCCCGGGGGCGGCTTTCCCGGCGTGATAGGGGTGCCACATCGGACCACCACCCGCCACTACGGACACACGGGACAGTCTTAGAGAACCACAAAGGCACATATAACTAGAGAACAAAGGGAACTCTTTTGAGCTGTTCGATCACTTTGACCGTGGATCAGATGAGAAGATGGATGGTTGAGATTCATGAAGGGGAAGGAACACATGAGATTTTAACCATAAATAATGTAAAAAAAGTGGTTCCTTTTGTTCTCTAGATACTTATGGTTTTCTAATAAATCTATAAAGGGATAAGTGTCATTTATCTTTTATATATCCATATTCCATGACATCTTTAAGATAATATTTTTATTAGGATTCTCAATAACTATGTATGTGTTCTAATTGCACACATTAAACAAAATTTGATCAAATTAAGACCAGAGATCTTTGATTGTATGAAATTATCTTCTTCGATCAGCTCCTACAATCAAAAGAACAGGCTTTCCAACCCTAGTTATATATTGTTCTAGGATAAAAGTTTTTGGCCTTTACAATACAATTCGCCATGAATCAATATCATACTTATATTTCACGGAGTGCAATCAGGAATACATACAGAATCAAGATAAAAGGTCTACGAAAAAGATCAACCAAAAAATTAGGGCAAAGGAAACAGAAATAAACAAAAAAACCTAATTTATTCAGCAAAAAATCATGTGCCAGACAAAAGAAAATCAATAAAAAGAAGTTGAATTATATTCCTGATAATACCTGACCGAAGATTAGGGTTTCGAACGAAGAGCGCACGAGAAGAAACCCTAAAAGAACGGACAAATCGAAGCTTAAGTCGGAAAAGGGGATGCGTTCTTCTTTATAGAATAACAAACTACGGTAAAAGCCCTTGGATTATCTTATGATTTTCAACTTTAGCCACTTGATTTTGTAGATTTTCATATTTGGCATCAAATACTAAAATCCTTAAAAATTTTAAGCAAAATCTAATAGGCCATGAAAGTAGAAAAAATATTTTTAAATGAGAAAATAAATAGAAAGGGAATGTTAGTTTCTTGTTTTATAGGGAATTTTTTTCAATTTAGTATTTAGTTTAACATACTCAAATGAGTATGGATAGTATAACTTATTGATAAATCAAGATTTAGACTTTATCTAGCGAGAAAGAATCGTGAAAGTAAATGAAGAATCATATGAAATTTGTAAATAACCGGAGAATATAATTTAAACTCAGATTTTAGATCTTAACTCGACCTGTTGTAATTATCATTAACTCGAAAAATCATAATTTATAAAATATAACTCACATGCTCGGGTATATACAGGGTCGGTCCAGTAGTGTTATTGGGCCAGACAAGGGTTTGGAGCCAAAAAAAAAAAAATAGGGCTCCAAATTTAAAAAATAAATAAATTTATATAACTGATTTGGGCCTCTATCACGTGTGAATAGAAAACTACATAAGAGTTAGGCTTGTTCTTCTCCAGTTTAATAAATCAAACATACCGTTCTAAATTAAAAACTCTACATAAAGACATATAATTCCAAATAGACACCAAACACTTAATTTTATCCAAACTTGTATATTAAGGTAACGGATTTGAATATATTTTACATAATGTTCTAGATTCCTAACTTGATAATTTAATTTGTTAGGATTTGAATATGTTCTAGATTTTGATGGAAGTTTTTTATATATTCGAACGTGTTATTTCGAACCTTGCAAATCATTTGAGATAAAACGAGTGTGTACAGATCATCTTGTTGTAAGCTTGAAGAACCTTAATTTGAAGATTAAAACTAGGGAAGTCATTTTATTAATCTATAAAAAGATATGATCAATTACAGTACACACATCATTTCTCATTATTATTAGCAAACTACTTATGTTCCCATCTCAAAGCCATAAACCTCGACCGACTAGAGATGGACTCCCTTTATTTTTGCCTCATGCATCCTTCAGAACATCCTGCATTGCTGGACCTCTAAGTTGCATTGGTTGGGCAGATTCTGAACCATCCTCCGCACCATTTCCGTCTCATCCTGATGGCCACCGTACCGGTGGCGCTCACCTTGTTGCTGCTGACTCATCACTCTCCTAGCTACCTCCTCAACGGCGTCGCACTGGCACTCCCTCCTCATGTTTCGGAGCTCATTGCAGCATTGCTGCTGTTGCCCTTGCCTGCTCACAAGTATTCTTGGTGACCGGATTTGTTGTTGGACGTACCTTTGGCATTGGTTGACTGGTCGTTGGATTTCACTTTCCCTGCATTGATGTGAGCCAGTGCGGAAAGGGATATCGATGTTGCTCTCATCGATGTCGCTCTCGGTTATGGTGGTCATAATGGTTCCGATCTGGCATTGTCGTGATTGAAGGTTGCATTGGTTAGGGAGCATCTGAGCCTTCTGCTTCAACTGTTGGGTCTGCTGAGCACCGAACTGTCCCTGCTGTTGGTGCTGCTGCTGGACATCTCGGAACACCTGCTTCACGGCCTCACACTGGCACTGCTCTTCGATGTTTTGGAGCTCTTGGCAGCACTGCTGGATGCCTTGCTGCTGACGGTTGTCTTCGAAAGGAGACTGGCCCTGCTGGAGGTACATGCGGCACTGGTTGAACCTTTGTCCCTGTAACCGTTGGCTACACTGCCTTTGCGTTGAGACTGGATTCTCGTCCTCGATGGTGGTGGTTACGATGGTTGTGTGGGCGGTAGCAAAGGCTACAAGGGCGGCAAAGGCGAGAGCGAGAATCATTAGCTTTGCCATTGTGGAAGATATTGGTGTAGGTTGTTGTGTGAATTGGGTTGTGGTGGTGGTGGGTATATATGGTGGATTTGAGGGTTTGCATGGAGGTTCATACGTGGAGTGGTGGATTTAATCGGTGGCGTAATATGGTGTTTGTGGAGCAACACGTACGAGTTTTTACATGAAAATGTAGCAAGTGGAAAGTATGCTTTTTTGGAGTATGTATGAAGTGTCAGTAGTCATGTTGGAAATATATGGCTCAACGTGGACTTCATATACCATAAGATTACAAGTACCAAGGGTTTAAAAAAAAAGAAGTTAAAACTGAAACTCGAATCAAATAATTAAAAACATAGGTTCTATAATTACATAACAAGTGTGAAAATTATAAATACAAAAGCACATCGTTATATATTGAATATTTTTCACTTCTAGTGCTAAAATCACACTTTCTTTAATTTAATTTCCAATGTTAAAACGAAACACATTCACTTGGTGATTCCTTTGTTGCCTATCACGGTCTGAGGAAATCCAAACTCCATGTCAGAATCAAACCCCACTTGCCAACCGTTTCCCAACCACGGTTTTGAAGGTGTAAACTAAATATAGGGGTCTTTGTGTCTTAACTAAAAAGTATGTTTAAAGTCGTTTATGTATTTATTTAGAAGTCAAGGGGTATGTATTTACGTATAAACCCAAACCTAGAAACCGTATTTTAGACTAAAGGATGCGTCGGTCCAGAATTAGGATTATATAAACCCACAATGGTATATGGTTGGTTACGATCGTTCATTCAAAATCATAGTGTGTGTATCATTGTATTGTTCAATCGTGTTCTTGGATAATATTGTGGCAACAATGATATCAGAGTACCACGTTAATCAATCAAGGCAAGAAGGCAGTAAGAAATTGAATCGATCAATTGGAAAAAAAAAGGAAGAAGTTCGAGCAGACCTGTTGTGTTGGCTGCAAATCTCAGTCTCATTCAATCAGAAGGAAGGCAACGAACAAGGTTTTGATTATGTAATTCACTCACAATTCCAAGGAAGGAATCAAAAACTGTGATCAATCAGAAGTAGGAAACAAGAAACGTATTCGGAAATTGAATCAATGTGTTCGGTTCAGAAATGTTTGCTTTTTACATGTGGTCACATTCAACGGTATCATGAAAACTTTGGTTTTCGGTATTACTAGAACCTTGATTTTGGGTATTATCACTACTTTCATTTTCATAATTATTATAAATTTGATTTTGTGTATCCTTAAAATCTTGGTTACCAACACCACTTCTGCCACCGCATATACGCACATTTTGAACCGTATCTAAAGGTATGGTCGGGAAAGCATATTGACTACTATTTGTTGACATGTGTGAATTTCGGTAATGCATATGCTCTCCCGCATTTGCAAGCCCCATGTACTGGTCCGCCAAATATTGTAAATGCTGCAAAAATTGTGCATTTTGTGGATCCATTCCAATTAAATCTCTTGCCGCTCTATAGTTTGGCTCATTCCATCTTCCTGTAATAAGCAACCATATATGTTAGAAATTTTATTTATATAGAAATTAAAACAAAAAAAAAATACCTACAATAAGTTCAAATCTTCCACCATGATCTTGATGCTTTTGTGACAAATGGTGATGACCGGGTTTAATAATGAAAAAAATAGTACGTGGCTAATACCAATTCAAGTACTCTGTGCTGCCCACAACTGTATCAAGAGCAACTTCATTGACGGTAAGCTTAAACTGAGACTCATAAATTGTAATGTATTTATGATGTTTGTGTCTCCAATCTTTGCTTTTCCTTTTACGGTTAGATTGATGCAATTTTTTATGTTCACTGTTGTCGAACATTACATTATCACGGATCGGTTGAAACACAACAAACTGTCACATTACCCTACTAGGTAGATGCGCCTCAACAACGTCCCAAAAGATGAGAGTGGTATCAAACCTCCAACTTTGGGAGTTACTTTACAAATTTCAGGTACATCCATATAATTCCTCGGCGTCCATGTGAACTTAAATTAAAAAATAATTTAGATTCTCAAAAAAAATATCGTAATGATATTTAAAAGTGTATCAAATTTTAATTACCTCCTCCGCTTGTAAAGATGTGAATTTTGAATGATATTGTAGAAGAACATCACTTATTGTTTCTCGGAAGCTTAAACGAACACTCCACCTAAAAAATGTTATTACTAACTTAGACTACACAAAATACATATATGTTATTTTTAACTTACTGTGCACCGTATGGTAATCCTTTATTATAGTCTTCGGTAATTATGGGTGAAATTGATGGTATTCTCTCACAGGCTCATAACTACAACAATACTAAAGGACCATAAACTTCTGTTGCCTTAAGGGATGTTGCTTTGCAAAGGTTTCTATAGAGACTAGTAAGAATAGGGCTCCCCAACTAAGCCGACCCCATTCTTTTAGATCTTCTAAATGAACTAGAAGATGCAAAGATACATAGTTACTTGTAGAATCAGAAAATATGGTACCCCTCAATAAATGTAGGATATGCAACCTTACTTGCAGGAGGAGCGATGCATTGACAGAAACGGCTTATCTGGTTCGCCCATAATACAAGATAACCTTAATAGAGAAACCATGATATTACAGACTACATGATCCAAACCTAACATTTCATAACACCTGGTTTTCAACTGAGTATCTCAGAATTTTATATCCTCTTCGAAAACTACCTAGTCTGTGATAGGCAAACCCCATAAAACTTGTATATCTTGCAGTATTACATGACGTATGTGATGGTGGGATTACATGAGGACATGTTGACCCATTCTAGAACATCTGCCACATATATCTATTAAGGGTGACAAAGATACCTAGAAAGTAGTTGAGAGGTTCAAGGTCCTTCATTACGAACTCTTTAGCTAGAAATGACATGAAGTGGTGATGAAGAGCATTAGAAGAGGTGATGGGAATGATGTCGTTAACATTTAATAGAAGGTAAGCTATATCATCTCCATGTTTGTAAATGAACAAGGAATGATCACACTAGCTGTGAGCGAAACCCAAAGTAACAATATATTCTGTAAATCATTGATACCAAGCTCATGACGACTACTTCAACCCGTAAAGAGACTTCTTTAATAAGCAAATATGGCCCAGATAACGAGAATCCTAGAACCCCATGGATTGATGCATGTAGACCTTTTCCTTTAAGGTACCATGAATGAATGCATTCTTGATGTCCAACTGATAAGTAGGCCAAGAATGAGATAAAAACATTATTGAGAAATGTTCTAATTGTTACGAGTTTGACCACCGGGCTAAAAGTGTTATCATAATCGAAACCAAGTTGTTGAGACATGCCATCACAAACTAAATACACCTTATAACAATTAGGGGTGTATACGGTTAGGTTTTGACGGTTTTTAGGTCAAACCGTTAGTAACGGTTTTTTATTATTAAAGACTAAAACCGAACCGTTGAAATTTAAAATCGAACCAAACCAAACCAAACCAAACCGTTACTAACGGTTTAGTTTTACGGTTTGAACTATATTAGGCTTTTTAAGACACCCTGATGTGCGAGGCTCTCATACGTTGGATTTACACATCAGCATAATAGTTTTTAAACTAAAAATTTCATTCAAATGCAGCAAAAACTTTGTTCAACATCACATCAAGTCATTACAAATTGAGTAAAAGATAATTGTCCGAAAGGAAAACAACCATTAGGATGTCAGTCTTCACTCCAAGTAGCCCTATAATCCGTAGATCCACAGTTTCACGAGCTTCCACAACCTGACTACACCTTAACCTGACATGCATACTAAAAGTCAGCTACGTTGAGTGAGTTCTAAAATTTCTTTAAAGCTTTAAACATAAAGTTTGAACTTTATAAATTTAAAACCGTTCTCTTTATAAGATAATAAACTTTATTATAATGATACTTTTTCAAATCATTTTATTTTATAAAAATATAAACTAAACTTTAAAAATCATGATTGCATTCGTGTAAGACTTCTTTAGCATGCTTGTACTCGTACACGGCTCCTTTAACGTGCTTACATAAAGTAAGACTCCTTTAACGTGCTTACATAAAGTAAGACTCATTTATCATGCCTACACAAGGTGGGAGGTTGCATACATAAAATTTAGGCTTTGAGCAACTTTCAATAAGTTTGACCCATTCCCCTTGTTAGCTAATTCTTTTACTTTGCACATTTAAGATAAAACATAACCCAAATCATTTAATCGAGGTTAAAATCATTTAACCAAATAAATATTGAGATTATTTTTAAAATGACAAAATAAAAAAGACATTTAGCTAATTCCTAGTAGCTAAATTATTTTCATATAGTTATTATTTTCTTACTTTTTGCCTCTATGCATTGACTATTCTGTAGATATAAAACTTGAACGTGATTATTAACGAGTTGTTTAAAGAAAAACTAGAAAAGAAAGAAAGGTTGAACACAATTATTGAGGAGTTGGTGGCTAAAAAGGAAAAAGATAAGATGAAGAAAGATGCTATGCTCAATAGGATGACAAACATTGAAGCAATATGAAAAGCTATGATTCAAAACGACAATCATTAAGTTAGGCTACAAACCATTTATTTTGAATGTTTGTATATTCATTGTGTTAGTGTAATAGTATAATATAATTTTGAAATTTTAATATGTAATTTGAAGTGTATTATTTTATATAATTTTGAAATTTTGATAAATGGTTGTATTTTAAAAATAGGAGTATTATTAGCAAGTTTAAAAAAAATTGTCAAAAATTTTGGTCGCAAAACGATCACAATATCCATGGTAACTGAATAGATCGCAAACTAAAGCTAAAGCGGTCGCAAAACGAACACTCGCAAAACGGTCGAAATACTCATGGTAACTGAAACGATTGCAAACTGAAGCGGTAGCAAAACGAACGCAAATTGTAGCGGTCGCAAAACGAATACAAACTGTAGCGGTCGCAAAACGGTGGCAATACCCATCGCAACTGAAACGGTCGCAAACCGAAGCGTTCGCAAAACGGTCGCAAACTGAAGCGGTCGCAACATTTGTGACGGTTTTTCTCGTCGCAAATCCGGTCGCAAAATGTAGTAGCGTTCTAAATTCGGTCACAACTGGGAAATTGCTATGCGTATTTTTCCACCGCATTTTCGATCACAAAACGGTTACAACAGGGCAATTGCGACCGCTTTACGACTCGGTTACACCGCATTTTTCCAACGCGTTTTGTTTATTATCAATAAAATTTGGTCATTAAAGTCAACTATTTCTTTCTTTTTATGTCAAGATCAAAATCATTCATAAATTGAGTTGAAAAATCAGTTTTGAGTACTAAATTTGAGATCTTTAACTTTGGATTTTTTTTGCTGAAATGGGCTATGGGAGATAGTCTAGTCACTTTTGGGCTTTTCTCGTCGGGTGTATACATTTGGGGTTGTCGCCCCTCCGAATGGCGACATGTTCATACCAATTCATCCCAATCATTGGCTAGAACCAGACATGTCAGTTAACCAAAAGATGTCGCCCATTGGAATGGCGAAAGCCTCCGGTCACCCCTCTACCTCTTGTCATAGTCAGTCACTATCTCACTATCTAGATCCTAGTTACTAAAATCTCTCGCCATTTGGATAGGCGATACCTTTTAAAATAGTAGAAAGCTTTCGCTATTAGGAATGGCAAGAGCTTTTAGTCACTCAACTACCCCTTCGAAGAATATGGCATGCATGTCAAACAACACTCAATAGTTCTTCCATGCAATAGTTGTACACGCTGCATCCCTAGACACTTAGCTGACGTTGAAACAACACTCAAAAGGTGTCGCCAATGGGAAGGGCGATAGGTTTCTGTCTCCAATTAGGCGAGAGGTTTAGGTAGGGTTTCATGCATGCTTGATACTGGTTTCAATTACACCATATTCAATTACACGTACAACTATTAGGTGACAATGCATTCAATTACACGTACAACTAATTGGTGGGAATGGTTTGAATGAGCTTTAGAGATAGTTTTTAAATACCATATTATATATTTCTTTCAACCATACCTTCTTATTATAAACCAAACCAAACAATATACTTCCTCTTTGTATTCAAAAAGCTATTATATTTTACCATATGGCTGCTGGTTTTATGTCAGGTCCACTGATCGGTGACTTATTGTTTTTAAGTGGTGATCATAGGGCAGATCACTATTTTCAAGATACAACAAACAATAAAGAATTACACGCGGTGACGAGAAGTTATGGAAGCATATCCAAGATAATCCCATTCCCGAGAATGTGATACATTACATTAACAAGGCAGGTTTTGGGGGTGTAATACTTTGCGGTAGTCGCCGACTTGACCGTTATATGATTTCGTCACTTGTTGAAAGGTGGCGTCCCAAAACACACACTTTTCATTTCTCAATTGGTGAAGTCACGGTAACTCTACAAGACGTACAAGTTTTGTGGGGTTTGCCAATTAATGGTAATGTTGTTAGTGGTGTAGATAAAAGTTCACCACATGCAGATGTCATATTAAAAATCCAGAATTTGATGGGTTTTACACCGGGTGATGGATTTTTCAAATACCAAAAAATTAGTCTGTCGCGTCTTCTTCAGCAAATCAAAATTAACCTACCTGTCGACGCAACCTATCTACAATGTCTGCAACGAGCAAGACTAATAATATATTACTTGATTGGTGCAACGTTATTTCCAGATTCTATTCAATTTTATTTATAAAATTTGAATTATATTAAATTATATTATTTTTGTTTAAATTATATTTATTGATAATGTTGGTATAGATGTAGGTGCGATAGCTTTAATAGATGTAGGTGGAACTCATGTCTATATATAGAGGTAAAAATAAACCGTTTCTTTCATCACACAAAAAGCCTTTCTCCATTTGACAAAAAAAAATCCTTTCTTAGTAGACGGACCGACTTCAAATTGAAGTGAATTATAATTCTCTTGATTGGAATAATTTGTTTCTTGAGAACCCTCGTATACAGAAAAACCACGTAGAAGATCCATACAACTAGAATTTTGTACAAACCCTATTGGCTCAATACCAACATATACGTTAGGACGAAAACTTGGATCTATTGTGGTTAAATAATACAACATGTCAAGGCTAGGATCATTGAAAATATTAGATGATTGGGAAAACCCTTGAAAAGTGTAATATAGTTTCATACTCATCGTATAAAATTCCTTATGAATTTGAAGATGAAGATAAATCATATCTAACGAATTCTTCATATGATATTTTGTGTTGAACAATAATCGTACAACTTTTAGTCGAACTATCACACGAAATAATCTCATTTTCATAGAAAACACTACCACCCCAATACAATTGAACGAAAATTGGAGCAAACATATTTTGTGTTATTATTTTGTTGTTACAAGGTATACCTATTAAACATTTATAAACAATTGTCAAGATATACTTATTGAAAATTTCAATTTTATCTAAATGCCTAGCCCTGTTTGCACGTGTTACAAGAGTGTACTGCTACCTAAACCTCTTGCCATTCCAATTTGGACATCTTTGTTCTTCTGCCAAGTGTAATTAGGGGGTGTAAGAAAATAAAATCTATCGCAATTCAAATGGCCGACACCTTTGCTAATTTTTGGAGTGGAGGGTTCTGCCAAGTGGAGGGTGATTCATGAGGTTTTTAAAGAAATAAAAGCTATCGCCATTCCAAAGGGCGACGCCTTTGCCAATGTTATCGCCATTCCAAAGGGCGAGAGGTTTGGTGAGGTTTGAAAGCTATCGCCATTCAAAAGGGCGACACCTTTGCCAATGTTATCACCATTCCCAAGGAAGAGAGATTTGGTGACCTGCTGCCATTTAGGATCGGATAGTAACTAGGATATGATGTGGAGGGGTGACTAGAGGCTGTCGCCATTCCAATGGACGACAGCTTTCGGTTAACTACATGTCTGTTGCAACCCAATGATTGGGATGAATTTGCAATGAACCTGTCGCCAATCCAAAGGGTGACAACCCCTCATATGCATCAACCGGGAGAGAAAAGCCCAAAAATGATTACCCTTTATACCATAACCCATTTTAGCAAAAAAAAAATTCTTAACTTTGACACCTTCATGGGCATTTGGTCCCTTTTCACTTCAACTCATTGTTTCATTGTTCTAAACATATAAAAAGATAAGATGAAAGCCACGATTAAACATGAGCTACATTATTATTATTATCAGAAAACTACGCTCCCATCTCAAAGCCATGGCTAGAGATGCGACTCCCTTTATTACACCTTCATCTGCCTCACACTTCAGAACATCTCATATGGGATGCTGCATTGCTGGACCTCTACGTTGCATTGATTCGGCAGACTCTGAACCACCCTCCGCACGACTTCCGTCTGCTCCTGCTGCCCACCGTACTGAGCACGGCCACCTTGCTGCATCACTTTCCTAGCCACTTCCTTCATGGCCTCGCACCGACACCCCTTCTTCACGTTCTTGAGCTCATTGCAGCATTGTTGGAGGCCTTGCTGCTGTTGCCCTTGCCTGCTGGTGCTCATCAGAATTGTTCTTGGGGACCGATTTTGTTGTTCAACAAACCTGTTGAAAAAGGGTAATAGAATCAGCAAAGTAAATTTAATATATGATCCATGCATGCATGTTGTTAATTATTTGTTACTAATTAAATACCTTTGGCACTGGTTGACTGGTCGTTGGATTTCACTTTGACTGCATTGTTGTGAGCCTGAGTCACTGCCAAAGGGCCAGAAAGGGATATCGATGTTGCTCTCATCGATGTCGCTCTCGGTTATGGTGGTCATAATGGTTCCGATCTGGCATTGTCGTGATTGAAGGTTGCATTGGTTAGGGAGCATCTGAGCCTTCTGCTTCAACTGTTGGGTCTGCTGAGCACCGAACTGTCCCTGCTGTTGTTGCTGCTGCTGGACATCTCGGAACACCTTCTTCACGGCCTCACACTGGCACTGTTCTTCGATGTTTTGGAGCTCTTGGCAGCATTGCTGCTGTCCCCTCTGACGGTTGTCTTCGAAAGGACCCTGGCCCTGCTGGAGATACATGCGACACTGGTTGAGCCTCTGTCCCTGCAACCGTTGGCTGCATTGCCTTTGCTGTGAGACTGGGTTCTCATCCTCGATGGTGGTGGTGACAATGGTTGTGTGAGCGGTAGCAAAGGCTACAAGGGCGGCGAAGGCGAGAGCGAGAATCATTAGCTTTGCCATTGTGGAAGATATTGGTGTAGGTTGTTGTGTGAATTGGGTTGTGGTGGTGGTGGGTGGTTTATATGGTGGATTTGAGGGGATACGTGGATTGAATCGGTGGCGTAATATGGCGAGTTTTTACATGAAAATGTAGCAAGTGGAAGTGTGCTTTTGGAGTATGTATGAGGTGTCAGTTATGTTTGCTCGAGAAATATGTGATGAATTGGCTTCACGTGGATATGATTACAAGGAGCCAAGTAGCAAGGGTTTTAAAGAAAACCAGAATTAAATTTTATTAAATCAAATATAAAGACTAGTTTCTTATACCGAAAATTATAAAGCCAAAGGACAACGTTTTAAGTTGGAAGAGAGCAAGTGATCTATATCTATCCTATATAATAAACAAGTAAAATGGAGTGACACGTGTCACCACCACATTTCACCTCACCAATTTTCCTCCCAAAACCAAAACAACCCAATTCCGGTCTACACGCGGGTAAAAAACTAACCCGTTTTATGAGGCTATTAAATCCTTTTAACCCGTTGAAAACCTTTCATCCGATCAATTTCACACACCACTGAAACCCTAATCGCCTCTCCTCAGTTCTTGCGTACCATGCCTCTCTTTCAAGATCTTCAATAATATTCACAATCAAATCATAATCGGTATGCAATATATACTCTTGATCTATTCTTTCAATTTCCCTTTAATTCTTTCAATATATATGGTCGAATCTTAGCTTTAACCTCAGACGTATTATTTACTTTTCAAGATCTATGTTTCCTCTGTTCATTGCATCGTATCAGGTCTGTATCGGTATGTGATATCTTTTTTTATTCAATTCTTTCATTGAAAGTTATATTATTGATATTGATTCATTGATTCTGTTTTCAATTTTTTTGTTCAATTGAAGTTTTGGTTATTAATCAGTTTTTCCCTGAAGCTTTTGTGAATCAGTTTTTATTATCATTATTTTATAGTTTTACTAAAGATGCATCCCTCATTCTTCTGCAATTAATCTCAATCTGAACTAACCCACAATAAGTTGATGTTATATCTTAGTGGTGGGTTAAATAAATTGTGAGAATAAGTCAGGTCATATTGCGTAATAATATTAAGTCAAGTCAGGTCAGATTGCGTGAGAACAAGTGGGTTAAAATCAACCCATTGATAAGTAAATGGGTTGAAAAGCCCTTTATATATATATTTTTTGGTTGATTGAGCTCTGGCGAAGCATTTGGGAAGCCATGTTAAAAATCTGCAAAGACAAAGGCCTAGTCCTATCCCCAACGAAGATGAAGATTGCTTCCTCAGAAATAGAATTTCTAGGAGCAGTAATTGGCGAAAACAAGATCAAGCTCCAGTCACACATAATCAAAAAGATATGTGACTTTGATGAAGAAAAGCTTAAGGCAAAATCTGGCCTAAGGTCATTCCTAGGAATCCTAAACTATGCTAGGAATTACATTCCTAAGCTAAGTATACTCCTAGGACCACTGTACGAAAAAACCAACCTTCATGGTGACAAAAGAATGAAGGCTTCTGATTATGAAATAATCAAGGAAATCAAAAGAAAGGTTAAAAGATTGCCAGATCTGGAAATACCACCAGAAGATGCATACATTATAATCGAAACAGATGGGTGCATGAAAAAAAAAATATGTATGCTTCTGTAATGATTTCATAATCAGAAGCCTTCATTCTTTTGTCACCATGAGGGTTTGGAGAATACCTTTGCATTTCCAATTCTCTTTAGGAGAGTATTGATACCAGGTAGTGAATACTTGTCTTTGTACGTATTATCATTCAAGGTCCTGTAGTTGAAGACCATTCTCTCCTTTCCTTTTACATCTCTTCCTGTGGCTGGATCTATGGTAGTACCAGAGTTAACCACCATTGCCATCGTCCTGTGCCTACTTTTGCTAGGCCTGATGACACCTATTTTTAGTAGGGCATTAACATGTCTTTTGAATGTTTCTTCAAGTGCTGGTGTGACATGTTTTAATGGCTTATCCTGAATGGTAACGTCGGGATTTATGATTTCCAGTTTGCACATTTCTCCATTTTTCTTTCAATGTCTTAGGGGTTCTTCCCCTATGTACCCTTGGTCTTGAAGGTCTCTAAGTATAGGCTTAAATCTTTCTTTTAGCCTCTCTGCATCTTGGTTTGAGAAAAAGACTGCTTCTTGAAGATTATGATAAAATTCTTCCTCCATGTCTAGTTCTTCAATGGCTGCATTTGTGACCTCCGTCATGGGGTTTGTTTTTATCTTTGTAACCTTTTTGTAGAGGGTTACTTCGTCCCCTTCTATTATGATTCCACCATTCATTGCTCTGGTGAAATTGGTTCCTATGAGCATATCTATTCCTTCCCCAGTTCTCATGCTGAAGACATATATTAGTGGAATCCCGAATTTGGCTCCTTGGATCCAAAAACTCTCATTCTTTATCTTGTGATTTGATGGTTGTCTTGAATTTATCCCACTGAAATAGACTGTGCTATTTAATGCCTCCAATGCTTCTTTAGGGACCGATGAACTATTGACACAGCATGAAGTTGCTCCTGTGTCAATGATGGCTCTTACCTTGAACAGTTTAATGTCTGGGATGTCAAACTCTACTTCCACATTATAGAGTTTGTTGTTTATTATTTTCTTATTTTCAACTGTTCACCTTCTTCTCCTTTTAAAGCGGTATGAACTTCATCTTCTATTAAGGCTCCTGCATGATGATGTCTTTCTAATGGTGGAAAGAGCTTATCGAAGTTCTCTCTTTCGGGTAGGCCTCTTTGTTCCTTTTTTAGTTCTTTAATTTCTTCTAGGAACATTTGTCTTTCTTTTTCTTTTGTGGCGCTGTTGTTCGCCTGGTATTCCAACTGTTTTCTGAGCTCCTTATTGATCTCCAGGACATCCCTAAGATCTTTTATTAAGGACTCTTTTTCTTTCTTTTGTTCTTCAATTTGTTTTTGGCTTTCATTTATCTTTCTTTCATACTCAGCATTCTTCTTTTGATGCTCGTAGTATTCCTTTGCTTGATCTTGAATGGATTGTTTCCATTCCTTGTCCTTTTGAGCAATCATTTTGATTAAAAAGCCTGTTAAACTTTCTCCCCAATCAATTTCTTGATCTTTCTTTTTGACTGTTATCTTCTTCTGGAGGTGATTGTGTGCACATAGGGCACATTCTGTTAACTTGCATTCAGGGCAGTGGAGTCTGGACATGTCTGTTGTTGCTATTCCACAGTAATGGCAAAAGGTGTAGCTTGTTTGTTCATTTTCTTGTCATTTGTGATCACATTTCTGGCTTGCTTCAGGCATTTTTTTTTCTTCTTGTTTTCAACATAGTTGTAGATGCAAAAGCTGAAATTAAGGCTAATGCATCTCTCTCATCTAATATATCGTCCGACTAATCTCTAATGTATGTATTTACTTGTGTTTTCAATGCAAGAATAATATTAACTGTTTTCTCTTTATAACTAGATGCTCTTCTTCAGCAGTCAAAAACTCGGTTAATTGGCGCTAACTGCCCTGGTATCATTAAGCCTGGAAAATGCAAGATTGGAATTATGCCGGGTTACATTCACAAACCAGGACGCATTGGTATTGTATATCGGTCCGGCACTCTAACGTATGAAGCGGTGAGATACTTTTGAGCTGCTATTACCCCATATGTTTTTACGATGCTCATAATAACACTAGGAAAACCTATATGCTTGAAAACTGTGTAGGCATCCCTTTTGAGTAGTTTCTTCGTAAGCAGCATGAGTCAAAGTTTGTTTTTTTATATCATTGGTATCATGTTTAAGAAGGCTTTGGTAGTGATTTGCAAATATATATGAAGTAAGAACTAACTATTAACGGTGATACCAATTAAATGGATGGTTTTTTTTTTTATCTTTGATCGTCAAAAGGAACCTCTTGCAAACCAAACCTTTGAATTTATTACCTTGCTAAACCAAGTTTTGAGGTTTTATGTTATGTCTGCTTTTTTTTTTATCTGATTATGTTATCTTTATAGTATTTCATTGTTTTATCCTATTTTTACCAGCCATAGATTTCAACATGCCTGCAATTTGCTCTCCTATTGTTAGGCATGTAAGGCCTGTTCAGGCTGCATCTGTTGTGTCTAAGCAGATACCCTCATAAGGTAAGGTTTTCTTAATCTTATTTTCCACATGTATGGACTCATAAAGCCAATATTTATAACTGTTACAGCCTACATGTTACAGATTTAAGGTTTATGTTATCTATTTCATTGTTCTTATGTACTGCCATCATGTGTTCATTGTTCGTTTGTTGAAGAATCATAATTAGTTTTTTTGTCCAATCTGTTAACGTTCATAACATGTTGTAAATTCATGATGATTTATCATTATGTTTAACTGATTTTTGTGTTACGATTTGACTTTCGAGGTCAAAATTGTAGATTGTCATGCTTTAAAGTTATAATTTGATTGGATTTTGTTCTCTCTTTCTAGCGTTCTTCTTTGGCATCGCTTGATGGGTAGAAAAGTTCTTTCTGCAAACTTCAACGGGACCAAAAAAATATGATTTTATGCGCATTGTGCCACAGAATCTGTAAGCTTCCTATATTAATTGAACAATTATGTTTATAATCTTATTATACAAAATTATACAAATTATAAAATATAAAAAATGGACAAAAAATGTTGACGGGCCCAACTTGACCCGTAATTACCAGTTACCCAACCAACACGACCCATTTATTTTGCCACCCATCTGTCTATGAAAATGAAACTCGAAAGGGTAATAAAGTCATTTCTCACGAAGGTTGTAACATTTATTTCTGTAGGGAATAACACTACTACTGCACAATCTAGACAACAAAACTATAGTGGATGTAGATAGCACTTGAAGTTTGCATAAACTTAAATTGCGTGTTCATTCTCATCATCATAAAGCAAACAAACCTCGCCATTCCAAGATTAGGGGACAAACACACGAGAAGAATACCATTTAACCGCTAAAAATGGGGATTTACATAGTCAAGTGATGATGCTTAATGGTAAAGAAGTGAGTAAATGCATATGGGGGATACCACAATTGGAGGCTTTCTATGTAGGTTCTTCAGAGCCCACAAGTGTTCTCCCTTTTCAATTGTGTTTGCTCATATCCCAAATCTTACTTTGTAAGCATGCAACAATTAAATGGTATAACATATATATGCAGACATGCATAGCATGGAAAGTAACTGAGAATCAGCTTCATTCTGTTTATTGATTTAAATGATATTATCATAGGGTTTAGTTTACTTTCCTTTTTATTGTTGAATCTTCTTAAGATGAAATACAATATGATTGTTTATTTTGTTAGCTTTTGAGTCCAATATGAAAACATTGAAATTTTTCTGTGAATTATAAGTGTAACTTTTAATATTTTTTATTATTGTTATTTGTGTAATATATAATTTCAGTTATAAAAAGTATTTACACATTTATAAGTTAATATTCAACATTTTTTCATTTCATACCGTATCGTTTATTCAGCACCCGTGTAATACACAAGTTCTAACACTAGTTATATAATAAATAAAGGTTTTGATATGACACTTGTCACTTTCCTATGCATTCTTAACATCTTTTTCCCTTCTTTCTCTCCTATTAATTATACAAATTTCTTTAATTATTTTTATAATTTTTTGTTTCCCGCATCTCTCTTCTATCTCTCCTATTATATAATAATGAATTGTATAATTATTTTTATAAACTATTTTTTTGTTTAAAAAAAATAGTTTTGTTCATAAAATATTTTTATAAATTGAACATTTCTTTCATTCTTTTTATAAAACTTTTTTAAAATATAATTATACAACGTTTCTAAAATTTATATTAAAAAACTATGTAATATGTCATAAATATGTAATATGTAAATCTTTATTACTAAGTATATAACATTACATTTATTCAACCCGTGTAAAACACGGGGTTTCTAACCTAGTAATAAAATATACAAGTTTAGTAAATAACCGGTATGTTAAAAAATGGACAACACTAATTAAATATACTTACGGTGGTCAATGCCTAGAGTGTTATCGTACCAACCCTTAAGCAGCTGGTATATTATTAAAATGCATCGATGATAAATAATATTGTACAAATGGTTTAAGCAAAAAGCACTAGTACAGAACTTATATTTTGGGACGATGAATTTTACTTTTTGAGCGATTTTGAACCGCCTAAAAAATAGCGCTCCAAAAAAATCAAACAATTGCCCCAAAAAAACCTTATTTAAAAAAACAATATTGGCCGGTTTCGAATCCCCAAGCTCTGACATGTGTTCTCCCTGATGAGGCTGTCGGATCTCCCAACCAACGGCGCCCCGTTCTTCAACTATTTTGGCCTCCAACGAAGGAGTGCGGACATCGGAGAACCGCTCCTCGCCGGACTCTTGGAACATGACCTCACCGGAGATAAACCGTGTATCACTTTGTCTCTTTGTTCCTATATCAGTCAATGTATATACGGATCATGAAATGAACCAAACCAAACTCACTTAGAACGTCGTAACGTACCTCTAGAATGAAGACCACCACAAATCTGCTGCTGTTGTTTCGTCTTTCCCCTGATCTGGTCATAACTTATCTTCATCGCGGGTAAATCGGGCTTACAAGTCCTTATATGAACTCACTTAGGCCTGTTCCGGCGGTTGTGGCTACTTTTCTACTGCCGTCGTTTTACTAAATCCTACGTTCTTGATTGCACATTACAGGTATAGTAGTTCCAATATCTAATTAAGGGCAAAAGAGGGAATATTGATCGAGGAGAACCCCTTATGAGCAAGCTTCTCAACTCACTTATTATAACTCTACTACAAAGTAGACTCAATATATAATATTGCCAAACCGTTAATAACGGTTTTTTATTATTAAAAAACGAAACCGAACCGTTGAAATTTAAAACCGAACCAAACCAAACCGTTACTAACGGTTTGGTTTCACGGTTTGAACTATGTTAGGCCTTTTAAGACACCCTGATGTCCGCGGGTCTCATACGTTGGATTTACACATCGGCATAATAGTTTTTAAACTAAAAATTTCATTCAAACGCAACAAAAACTTTGTTCAACATCACATCAAGTCATTACAAATTGAGTAAAAGATAATTGTCTGAAAGGAAAACAACTATTAGGATGTCAGTCTTCACGCCGAGTAGCCCTACAATCCAAACATCCACAGTCTCACGAGCTTCCACAACCTGACTACACCTTAACCTGACATGCATACTAAAAGTCGGCTACGTTGAGTGAGTTCAAAAATTTCTTTAAAGCTTTAAATATAAACTTTGAACTTTATAAATTTAAAACCGTTCTCTTTATAAGATAATAAAGTTTATTAGAATGATACTTTATCAAATCATTTTATTTTATAAAAAAAACATAAACTGAACTTTAACAATCACGCTTGTACTCGTGTAAGACTCCTTTAGCATGCTTGTACTCGTACACGACTCTTTTAACGTGCTTACATAAAGTAAGCCTCCTTTAACGTGCTTACATAAAGTAAGACTCTTTTATCATGCATACACAAGGTAAGAGGTTGCATAAATTAAATTTAGGCCCCATTTCCCTTGTTAGCTAATTCTTTAACTTTACCCATTTAAGATAAAACACAACCCAAATCATTTAATCGAGGTTAAAATCATTTAACCAAATAAATATTGAGATTATTTTAAAATGACAAAATAAAAAAGACATTTAGCTAAATCCTATTAGCTAAATTATTTTCATATAGTTATTATTTTTATACTTCTTGATTTTATGCATTGATTGTTCTGTAGATAAAAAATTTGAACGTGGTTATCAAAGAGTTGTTTAAAGAAAAACTAGAAGAGAAAGAAATGTTAGAACATAATTATTGAGGAGTTGGTGGCTAGAAAAAAAACAATAAGGTGAAAAAAGATGCTATGCTCAATAGGATAACAAACATTGAAGCAATATTAAAACCTATTATTCAAAACGGCAATCATCAAGTTAGGCTATAAACAATTTATTTTGAATGTTTGTATATTCATTATGTTAGTATAATATAATTTTGAAATTTTAATCTGTAGTTTGAAGTGTATTGTTTTACATAATTTTGAAATTTAGATAAATGGTTGTATTTTAAAAATATGAGCATTATTAGCAAGTTTAAAAAAAATTAAAATATTTTGGTCGCAATACCCGTGGCAACTGAAACTGTAGTTTGAAGTGTATTGTTTTATATAATTTTGAAATTTCGATAAATGGTTGTATTTTAAAAATAGGAGCATTATTAGCAAGTTTAAAAAAAATTAAAATACTTTGGTCGCAATACCTGTGACAACTGAAACGGTCGCAAACAGAAGCGGTCATAAAATGGTCACAAACTGTAGCGGTCGCAAAACGGTGGCAATACCCGTCGCAACTGAAACGGTCGCAAACTGAAGCGGTCGCAACGTTTCTGATAGTTTTTATCGTCGCAAATCCGGTCGCAATTTGGGGCAATTGCGACGCGTATTTTCCACCGCATTTTCGATCGCAAATCGGTTACAACAGGGCAATTGCGACCGTTCTACCGTTTTACTACCGAAAATGCGGTCGCAACGAGTATAAACGCGTGTTGTTTATTATCCATAGAATTTGGTCATTAAATTTAACTATTTAATTCTTCTTTTTATGTCAAGATCAAAATCATTTATAAATTGAGTTGAAAAATCAGTTTTGAAACTAAATTTGAGATCTTTAACTTTGACACCTTCATGGGCATTGGGTCACTTTTCACTTCAACTCAATTGTTTCATTGTTCTAAACACATAAAAATATAAGATGAAAGCCACGATTAAACATTATTATCGTTATCGTTATCGTTATCGTTATCGTTATCGTTATCGTTATCGTTATCAGAAAACTACGCTCCCATCTCAAAGCCATGGCTAGAGATGCGACTCCCTTTATTACACCTTCATCTGCCTCACACTTCAGAACATCTCATATGGGATGCTGCATTGCTGGACCTCTACGTTGCATTGATTCGGCAGACTCTGAACCACCCTCCGCACGACTTCCGCCTGCTCCTGCTGCCCACCGTACCGAGTACGGCCACCTTGCTGCTGCATCACTTTCCTAGCCACTTCCTTCATGGCCTCGCACCGACACCCCTTCTTCACGTTCTTGAGCTCATTGCAGCATTGTTGGAGGCCTTGTTGTTCTTGTCCTGCCCTGTTGGTGCTCATCTCAATTGTTCTCGGGGACCGAATTTGTTGTTCAACGAACCTGTTGATCAAAAATTGTAATAGAATTATCAAAAAAGTAAATATATGATCCATGCATGCATGTTGTTAATTATTTGTTACTAATTAAATACCTTTGGCACTGGTTGACTGGTCGTTGGATTTCACTTTGACTGCATTGTTTTGAGCCTGAGTCACTGCCAAAGGGCCAGAAAGGGATATCGATGTTGCTCTCATCGATGTCGCTCTCGGTTATGGTGGTCATAATGGTTCCGATCTGGCATTGTCGTGATTGAAGGTTGCATTGGTTAGGGAGCATCTGAGCCTTCTGCTTCAACTGTTGGGTCTGCTGAGCACCGAGCTGTCCCTGCTGTTGTTGCTGCTGCTGGACATCTCGGAACACCTTCTTGACGGCCTCACACTGGCACTGTTCTTCGATGTTTTGGAGCTCTTGGCAGCACTGCTGGATGCCTTGCTGCTGTCCCCTCTGACGGTTGTCTTTGAAAGGACTCTGGCCCTGCTGGAGGTACATGCGACACTGGTTGAACCTCTGTCCCTGCAACCGTTGGCTGCACTGCCTTTGCGGATTCTCGTCCTCGATGGTGGTGGTGACTATGGTTGTGTGGGCGGTAGCAAAGGCTACAAGGGCGGCGAAGGCGAGAGCGAGAATCATTAGCTTTGTCATTGTGCGAGATATATCGATGGTGTTGGTTGTTGGGGTGTGGTGGTGGAGGGTTTATATGGTGGATTTGGGAGTTGGCAATTGCATACGTGGAGAGGTGGATTGAATCGGTGGCGTAATATGATATCTGTGGAGCAACACGTACGAGTTTTTACATGAAAATGAAGCAAGTGCTAGAAGTGTGCTTTTGGAGTATGTATGAGGTGTCAGTTATGTTGCTGCAAGAAATATGTGATGAATTGGCCTGGCTTCACGTGGATATGATTACAAGGAGCCAAGTAGCAAGGGTTTTAAAGAAAATCAAAATTAAATTTTATTAAATCAAATATAAAGACTAATTTCTTATACTAAAAATTATAAAGCCAAAGGACAACGTTTTAAGTTGGAAGATAGCAAGTCATAATAAAATATACAAGTTTAGTAAATAACCGGTATTAAAAAATGGACAACACTAATTAAATATACTTACGGTGGTTGATGGCTAGAGTGTTATCATACCAACCCTTAAGCAGCTGGTATATTATTAAAATGCATCGATGATAAACAATATTGTACAGATGGTTTAAGCAAAAAGCACTAGTAGGGACGGTGAATTTGATTTTTTGAGCGATTTTGGACCGCCTCAAAAAATAGCGCTCCAAAAAAATCAAACAATTGCCCCAAAAGAACCTTATTTAAAAAAAACAATATTAGTCGGTTTCGAATCCCCAAGCTCTGACCTGTGTTCTCCCTGGAGAGGCTCTAGGATCTCCCAACCAACGACGCCCCATTCTTCAACTATTTTGGCCTCCGACGAAGGAGTGCGGACATCGGAGAACCGCTCCTCGCCGGACTCTTGGAACATGACCTCACTGGAGATAAACCGCGTATCACCTTGTCTCTTTGTTCCTATATCAGTCAATGTATATACGGATCATGAAATGAACCAAACCAAACTCACTTAGAATGTCGTAACGTTCCTCTAGAATGAAAACCACCACAGATCTGCTGCTGTTTGTTTCGTCTTTCCCCCGATCTGGTCATAACTTGTCTTCATCGCCGGTAAATCGGGCTTACAAGTCCTTATCAGAACTCACCTAGGCATGTTTCGGCGGTTGTGCCTACTTTTCTACTGCCTCCGTTTTACTGAGAACAATATCACCGCCGTCGCCATTGTGGCCGGAGACCGAGAAGTTAGCCGGAAAATGATCTAGGGTTTTGGTGGAGAGAACTTGGAGAAGGTGTAAAATGAAGTAAGAGGGGGAAGAAAATGGGTTACATGTCTCTTTGTTCTCAAGCACTGTATGGAAATTTTGAAGAGAATTCATCGGAAAGATCTAAACTGTTTTCAAAGAAATTAGAGAGAGAGTGCGAGACATGTGAAACTAGAGCAAATTAAAGGGTGAACCGAGAGCGAGAGACATGTGAAACTGGAGCAAATTAAAGTCAAGCAAGTGGTTTTTGAGGCGGTTATCCAAAACCGCTTCAACAATTGATTTTTTGTAGCGATTTTCTTAAACCCACTTCAAAAGATTTATTTTTTAGGCGACTTGCATTTTTAGAGGCGTTTTTTTTTATTTTTTAATAGGTTTTTTGAAGTGGTTTTCTTAAAAAATCAATTGTGTACTAGTGATGGTACAAAGGTCGGATGGATAGGATCAAGTGACAAATAGGTGACTGAAAGTTAGTGTATTTTCTCGCAGATCTCTCTCTCTCTATCTTTCTCCCTCCCTCCTCTTTCCTCCATCTTCGTCAACTATGCGGCGGTTGCCATCCTCATTCGCCTTACATTCAACCGCTACCCTCTGCTCCGATTAATGATTAACCCTCTTCGTGTTGCCACAACACTTTCTTATTCTCTAAAATTGTCAACATACGCCTTCTCTCCGTCTTCTTCTACTCCACCTGTTCTCAACCTTCATCACCGCCTGCCGCTTCCGCCATCAACACTGGTGATCTCTTCCTGATCCACCTAATTTCCACATCCACCACCGACACACCAGAGGCGTCCGATGAGCCTTTAGAGTACAATTTCCCTATAGGCCTTCTTCCGAAGGGCACCAGCAAAGCTTTTGTGAAAAAGGAGATGATTTGGGTCTAGATGGTGATATGGAGTTTTTCGAGCTACTGAGATTCACGGTTTCATCCATGTATATCATTCAAAAACTTTTGCTTTAATCTGTTTTACTTGAAAACTAGGGTTTCCATGGAAGAAATTCCAGAGGCTATGAACTATAACGAAGAGGAAGGAGAGTATGTTGGTGGTAAGACTCGATCTCGTTCAAAAACGCTTTAGCTTTCCACATGTTTTCCACGTTGCTTTTTGTTATGTTCAATTCGATTCGGTGTTATTAAATTTCTAGGTTTTATAATGATGGGCCGATTTTGACAAATTGAAATAGGTAAGAAGAGGTTTTTGAAATAAATTGTATCAGATAAGTGGAAGGGAGGAGCTAGCAACTCACCAACTTTCATTTTGTTAATGTATGTGTTTCTTCCAATGTTGACGTGTTTGTTAGGGTTTCAGATTGTATTTTCTTAATTAAGGTTTTTTTGTATGCTAAATCATGGATGTTGTTTGTGTCACCGGGAATAGAGTCAATGGCCTCTCTCGCAAATGGTGTTTCTTTTCACTTTTTTTAATTTGTGATTTATCCTCTATGTATATAGCTAACAATAAGAATTAAAATTGTTTGCGGAAAAACTTCCTTTTTTCGAAACAATATTTGACAACTCACATTGTTCAATAGGGGTGTTTATTTGAATCAGTCATTATAATCTAAGCCAATTAGATATTTTCAAATGTATGAATTCGAATATGGTGCCTATATGTGTCCTATGACTTCTCATATAATTCTAACTAGTGTGCTTAAGCACGCGTTGCCGCGCTTTGTGCTATAGAGAAACTAATAGACGGATGCAAACAGTTTATAATTGTTTTTCCATTCAAAATCTGCAAAACGTACACGCGTATTGTTTGACGAGTAAACTGCTTATGCTAATATCATGTTAACAAAAGCAATGGCACGGGTCAAGTTCATCACAATGCGGGAACTACTTGGTGTTCAAGATTTGCAACAACAACACGATCGTGATTAAGGGGATAAATCTGAGGTTAATCCTGATCATTAACCCAAGTCAAAGTTTAAGGGGTCATTATGTAATTTATCTATTTTATATTTTATGTCAATATGTCATTATGTATAGTTGAAGGGTTGTAAGTGTCAAGTCTAGAAATACTAAACTGATCGTATGTATGTATACGACATTTAGGAAAAGTCGCGTCTGTTCTTGTCTAGGGTTATAAAGACCGATCGAACAAGTCTGTACAATCGTTATGAAAATTATCAATTGAAGATCAAGTTTGTTTCTTGTTTGTGTTTATCATCATTTGCATAATCAAGATCCAATTTGGGACAACAATTGGTATCAGAGCACAAGGCTCATTACCAGGGATTCAATCAGAAGAGACGAAGTGCAGAAATTAACGTATCTGGTAGAAGGCGATTATCAAACGGGTAATTGCGTTTTGAATTCGCGATATAAACGATTTGTTCATCAATTTGAGGACGCTTAAAAGGTTAAACAAATCACGAAGGCCATACGGGTATTCAAAGGGTCGGAAGGCAGAGGGCTTGAAGAACCAATCGCGAATCAAGTTTACAAAGGTACAGTTTTGATTTTCTGTTCATTTACACCAAAGGGTCTGAAGAAAGTCATACGGGCATTCAAGGATCGTTCCCTGTAATTACAAGTCCGGACACGAGTAAAGGAAAGGGACAGAGGGGTGTTTTTGGATTGAAATTATAATCTCAAGGAACAGGATTTGGGATTGCTTATTAACACCAGAAATCCAAGGAAGCCATACGGGTATTCAAGGATTGCTCTTTGTTTTGATTTTGGATATTACCAAAAAAAAGGAACGGTGGGTGTTTTTTGTTTATCAATTTGATTGATTGTATCTACATTAAAATCAAAGGAATTGAAGACCGATTTTGTTTCTGTTTGGCTACAAGAAACCAGAAAGCCAAAAGGGTTTTACGGTTGGAATCTAGTCACAAACCACAAGGTTTTGGGACTGTTTTCTTTGATTATTTACTCGAAGACAGGAAAACACCATAAGGATGTTTTAAGTTGCAGAAAAAAGTTTGCAATTAGTGATTAACCTTCCTAGGAACAGTGAAGGCCACAAGGGTATTCAGATTTTGTTTCTATTTGGTTAACTTCTTATCTACTTGGAATCGGAGGAAAGCATAACGCATCTTTACGGGTCAAGAGCAGTCACCAAATCAAAGGGGTTGAGTGGTGGTGTTATTTGGATTATTTGGATTTTCAAGTTTGCAAAAGTCAAAGTTTGAAGTCCGGATTTTTGCTTCAAAATTAAAGCATTGTTTCTCAAGTTTGGAATAAAAGGAGTTAGACGTTTTTGCCAGATTCTTTTTCATTCCAAAAGGAGAAGTCTCATTTCAGGTTCTAAGTTCTAATTTGAATTTTATTTATTTGAATTACTATTCCTGAATTAGGATTAGAATTCTTTTGTGTTTGATTCACTAAGGAAAAAACGAACTTAGGAATCACTCTAGTTTTTCATAAGGGAAAACTTATTTACTTTATCCCAATATTAATTAGACTTAGTGTTTAGAAAAAACCTAAGGAAAATATGGGAGAAAAATCACCTAAGTCTAGTGGTAGTAATAACACCATTGTAACATACAAAGAGGTCGGATCATCCCTATCAAACTTTCAATGTCCAATTTTAAAATCCACAAACTACACGGTGTGGGCAATACGAATGAAGACCATACTGGAAGCAAATGGATTATGGGAGATGATAGAACCGACTGCTACAACTGAACCAGATGTCAAGAAAGATAAGGATACAACTGCATACCTATTTCAAGCCTTACCTGAAGATTTGGTGTTACAAGTTGCAAATAGCAAGACTGCTAAGGAGGTGTGGGCTACTTTGAAGACTAGACGCATTGGTGTAGACCAAGTGCAAAAGGCACGGTTGCAAACACTCAAAACTGAGTTTGAGCTATTGCAAATGAACGAGGATGAAACAATTGATTCTTTCATATCAAAGATAACTAGCATTGTAACTAGGGCAACTAGTTGTGGATCATCTTTTGATCAACCTACTCTAGTACGGAAGCTTCTAAATTCTGTACCAGAGAGGTTTATACAAATAGTTGCATCAATTGAACAAATCACGTACCTAGATACAGTGACGCTAGATGAGATCATCGGGAGGCTCAAGACATTTGAAGAAAGAATCAAGTCCAAAAAGGGAGGTCATACGGATAATCAAGATAAACTATTATTTACACGTTATGACAAGAGCAATGGTCGAGGAAAACACTTTGGTAAAAATGGACAAAGAGGTTTCAAGTCATCACATAGCAATTGGCGTGATGGTAAGACCAAACACTCTGACAAAGGAGAAAGCTCATCTCAAAAGCCTCACTACGACAAAGGAAATGGGGAATCTAAGAACCTTAGTAGAGTGAAGAGTTACAAATGCAACAAATAGGGACACTATGCTACTAAGTGTTATTCAAAAGAAAATGCACAAGAACAATCAAATCTTGTGCGAGACCATTCTTTTATTCCCAAGCCTGCTAAAGAAAGGGATAATTTATAACAAAGTTTTAGTGTTGTTGATTCCTAGGTGTAGTGCTTCTTCCCCTCTGATGCCTATTGGTATTAGTGGTTGGGCTGTTCGCCCATTAAAGCGGTACGTGTATAAATCTCTCCTAGACCCTTCGTTCTTGCTTGGGAACATCTCTGTTGGAGGTACTACTCTGGTTAGATAACTGTCCTTTGTTACGGGCGTGACAAGTTGGTATCAGAGCCTCAGTTTAAGGGATTCAGATAAGACAAGAGATGTATTTGGTTTCAAACTTTGTTTTGTAATCAAATGAGAAAGGTTATTTAAATCCCTATGTTTATGAAATAAATACGAGACTTTTGTTTTCCAACTAGGTCTTGATATTTACAAATGAAGTGCCAACTCTTCTAATGACAGTTACTTAAAGAAAGGAAGACTATAAAGAAATCTTCCTAAATGAAAAGGAAATTAAGCCAAGTCTATATACATCTACTGATGAAAGCCTATGGTACTTAGATAACGGGGCAAGTAACCATATGACGGGCACTAGAACTCATTTCAAGGAAATAGAAGAAAAAGTAACGGGACAAGTTCGTTTTGGAGATGGGTCACATGTAGAAATCAAAGGAAAAGGCTCTATTTTATTGGAATGTAAGAACAAAGAACAGAGAATCATATCTCAAGTTTATTACATTCCTAGTCTGAAAAGTAATATACTGAGCCTAGGACAGCTAACATAAAATGGATGCAAAGTTGTCATGGAACGTAATCTACTGTTTCTGCATGATCAAAATGAGAAGCTACTTATGAGGGTCACACGTTCAAAGAATAGGCTCTATAACATCAATTTGAAGATTGGTGTGCCTACCTGTCTATTAGCTAGTTTGGAAGACCAAGCATGGCTTTGGCATGCCAAGTTGGGTCACTTAAACTTTGACAATCAAAACAACGACTCAGAAGAACTTGGTTCAAGGGATCCCCCGAATAAACCATGCAAGTCAAGTTTGTGATGCATGCTTATTAGGGAAACACTCCATTTCCTAATCAAGCTAAATTCAAGTCATTAAATCATTTGGATTTAGTTTATGGAGATCTATGTGGTCCCATTTCCCCACCAACACACTCGGGAAAGAAGTACATATATCTACTTGTGGATGACTGTACACGCTACATGTGGGTATACTTCTTAACATCAAAAGACCAAGCATTTGAAGTCTTTAAGGAATTCAAGAAGAAGGTGGAGAATGAAGTAGGAACCAAGCTGAAAATGCTAAGGACAGATAGAGGTGGAGAATTCACATCAAATGAATTCTCACAGTTCTGTAAGGAAAATGGGATAGCAAGACAACTCACAGCACCTTATTCACCACAACAAAACGGAGTGGTTGAAAGGAGGAATAGAACAATGCTATATACAACAAGAAGCATGATGAAAGCAATGAAGATGCCTCAGAATTTTTGGGGTGAAGCAGTCAGACATGCTATTTATATATTGAATCGAGTACCAACCAAAGCTCTAACTAACAGTACATCTTATGAAGCATTAAAAGGTAGAAAACCAAATTTGGGGCATTTAAGAGTTTTCGGTTGTGTAGCATATTCCAAGGTACCATCACAACATCTGAAGAAGTTAGATGATAGAAGTACCAAAATGGTATACCTAGGAACCGAAAAAGGATCAAAGGCTTGTAGGTTATTTGATCCTATAACTAAAAGAATTTGCATTAGTATGGATGTAAAGTTCGTTGAGAAAGATTCATGGAATTGGGAAGATTACATGAATGAAGTTGGAAGCAGACAATCTGAATGGGTAGATTTCACTATAATGGACAATCAAGATGTATGTCCACAAGATAATAATGAAAGTGAACCCATAGATCTAGAATGTGAACTCTCAAATGAAGATGTCTTTGAATAAAATGTTCAATCACCAATAAATTCACCTCATACACCTAAGACTCCACCAACATACACCTATGAACCTAACTCAGCAGTGGTCATAGCAGTTTCATCAACTTCTGGAAGTTCTGCTAGACCATTTGACCATACACCTATTCAAGGCTTTAGAACCTTGTCTAGGATAAGTGAACTAGCACCGGTAGTAGAAACAAATGAATTACTTCTAGCAGAGGAAGAGCCAAGGAATTACAAAGAGGCGGTAGAAGATTGAAGATGGATAGAAGCTATGAAAGCAGAGTTGGATTCCATCAATAAGAACAAAACTTGGAAAATTACTTCTTCACCAAGTAATCATAAAGCAATTGGTCTGAAGTGGGTATTCAAGACCAAAAGGGATGCAACTGGAAAGATCACTAAGTATAAAGCTCGTTTAGTAGCAAAAGGCTATGTACAACAACATGGAGTAGACTTTGATGAAGTATTTGCTCCTGTAGCAAAACTTGAGACAGTACGTCTCATTCTAGCATTGGCAGCATACAATGAGTGGCAAGTACATCATTTAGATGTAAAGTCAGCATTCCTACATGGAGATCTTAAAGAAGAAGTTTATGTTTCACAACCTGAAGGTTTTGTGAAATCTGGAAATGAAGACAAGGTCTATAAACTTTCTAAAGCTTTATATGGACTGAGACAAGTACCACGTGCATGGAATATGAAATTAGATCAAACTTTAAAATCACTTGATTTCAAGAAATTCACATTGGAGCAGGCAGTCTATACTAGAAAGTACAAAGATTCAACCTTGTTGATTGGAGTTTATGTTGATGACCTGATAGTAACAGGAACTCCAAATAAAGAAATTGAACATTTTAAATCTCAAATGGAAGAGAAATTTGAGATGAGCGATTTAGGGTTATTGGCATACTATCTTGGAATAGAGGTCAACCGATCAGGGGGAGAAATATCTATTAAGCAAGCTGGCTACATCAACAAGATCCTCAAAGATGCTAGTATGATAGATAGTAATGAAACAAAGATTCCAATAGACCCTGGAACTAAGTTAGTTAAAACTGAAGGAGGAGATCTAGTTGATGCAACTGAATATAGAAGTGTGATTGGTTGCCTAAGGTATCTACTACATACAAGACTAGACTTAAGTTATTCAGTTGGGTTACTTAGTAGATTTATGCAAGAACCAAATGAGCATCATCTAAAAGCTATTAAGCAAGTGATGCGTTATATCAAAGGAACAAAGGAATTTGGTATAACTTATAAGAAAAGTGGAGGCTGCAGAATCATAGGATACAGCGACAACAGTTATGGGGTTAATACAGAAGAAGAAAAAGGAACTACGGGTATCGTATTCTACTTTGGAAATGCACCTATAACTTGGAGTACACAGAAACAACCAACGGTGGCACTATCATCATGTGAATCAGAATTTATGGCAGCAACTACAACAGCATGTCAAGCATTATGACTGAAACGACTACTTAGTGAAATAATTGGATAGCAAGAAGAAAAGATAACTTTATATGTTGATAATATCTCAGCAATAGCACTAATGAAGAATCCGGTATTTCATGGGAGGAGCAAGCACATTGACACACGTTACCATTTCATAAGGGAATGTGTTGAAAATGACCACATCACGGTTGAACATATTAGTGGAGAACTACAGAAAGCAGATATTCTAACAAAAGCAATGGCACGGGTGGTGTTCAAGATTTGCAACAACAACATGATCGTGATTAAGGGGGCGAACCGGTCACAAATAACTATGATTTTTACAATAAAAAATACAAGAAACTGCCTTCATACATTCTTATCTAAACACACTTGAGAGGAATGAAGATAAAAAAATTGACAAAACTTTAAAAACCATAAGCAATTAAGAAAACCAAATTTCACACAGGAAGAAGAAAATCATAAACTTCAATTGCACAAACAAAATACCAAATTAAGTCTGTATACATCCTCCTTTACATACATATGTGAGGGACATATAAGAAATTAAGGAAAACAAAATTTTTTTGACCTAAACAACAGCAAAAAAAGGAACGCAGAACATACCTAAACGACGTTAACCAAAGCGCAAACAAAGACCATCCATCTGCAAATAAATAAATAATAAAACAAATTAAACATCATCGAATACAATAACGAAGTAAAAAAGAAAACCCTACGAAAGCAAAGAGATGATGAGATGGTAAAACCCAAAATTGATAAAAGACATAATAAAGACCTAAAAGCATATGGCAGAAATTGAATTACAAACAGCAACCAAATACCAGGTTCTTGTTTCTTAAACAAAAATCAAGAGACCCAAAAAAAGTTTCTTTAGGGAACATGTTCATACATCAGTTGCATTCAAGTAATCAAAAGATCATACCAATAAACACATATAAAGATAAAAAAAACATATATTTCAAAAGGAATCTTCATTCCTCCAAGCTGCATCAATGAAGAAAGCAAGAAATTAAATTATGTATTCACATAATTAAAGGCGCCCAAGTTCAATGAAGATGCAGATTCATATCCAAGTAAGGAAATAACAATGAATTACAGTGAAAAAGCAAAGAAAAAAAACATCATTTTCAAAATCCAAACCAAATAATCCTAAACCTATAAAGATAAAAAGAAAACTATCAATTTCAAAACGATTCTTCATTCCTTTCCATGATGCAAAAACATCAATTTAGAAACGAAAAATTAGCATCAATGTAAAGGATCTTGGTTAACATCTTTCATTATTCCCCTCCATGACTTGCTCCTAAATTACAGCTCTAAGTTTTGGTTCTTTCCTTGTTTATTTTGATGCACCTTCTGTTTTTATATTTAGTCTACTTCAATGTATTTTAACATTCATCGAAATATACAGTAACAAAAGGATTGATACCATCATCTTTTAGATGGTATCAGAGCGGTTTAGAAAATTACCCTAAAACTTCTGCCGGTAGCCCCCATGACGGACGACAAAAATCATAAAGATGGAGGCAATGGGGATTGGGTTGTGGACTCGTGAGCCACCGAACACATAACTTGCAGAACCGACGTTCTTAAAAGAAAAGGAAAGCCACACGTGAGGCTCCTGTCATTATACCAAATGGTGCGGCTGTTCCCGTTGAGGGACGAGGGGAGTATACCTTATCGGGAGGAATCAAAATAAAAGGGGTTCTCCATGTGCCTAAGTTTAATTGTAACTTATTATCTGTTAGCCGATTGGCAAAAGACCTCCAATGCGCGATGACTTTTTTCAAGATTTCTGTGTTATGCAGGGGTTACGGACGAGGAACTTGATTGGTGCGGGTAGATGCAAAGGTGGTTTGTCTCGAATGGGGATGGTTGGAAGTGAAAGAAAAGCGATGATGGCAACTGTTGATACGTGGCATAAGAGGTTGGGTCATGCCTCGAAAGAAAAACCTAATAAGGTTAATTTCCTTAGTAATGTTTCTTTTGAGTCTTGGGATAAGATTGTGATTCTTGTTCAAAAGCCAAACACACAAGGTCCCCTTTTCCTACTAGTACCTCTAAGACTAATGAGTGTTTTGAACTGATTCGTTGCGATATTTGGGGACGGTATCGTACCCCTTCGTACTCTCGGGCAAATTATTTTCTCACCATAGTTGATGACTATAGTAGAGTCGTATGGGTTTTCCTCATTAAGTTCAAAAATGAGGCTAGCAAATGCTTAATTAATTTTCATAAAATGGTGGAAATGCAATTTGGGAAATCCATCAAGAGAATTAGAAGTGATAACAGTGGTGAATTCACATCAAATCTTATGAAAGATTTTTACACTAAACATGGCATTTTGAGTGAAACATCTTGTCCACACACCCCCAACAAAATTGGGTGGTGGAAAGAAAGCATAGGCATTTGCTTGAAGTGGCACATGCACTAAGATTCGAAGCTAGCCTACCCAAAAGGTTTTGGGGAGAATGTGTGCTAACAGCCGCGCACATCATTAATCGCCTACCCTCTACGGTTATTGAAAATAAAACACCCTATGAATTAATTTCTAGCAAACGACCTGACTATGATCACATGAGAGTTTTTGGGTGCCTCTCCTATTTTAGAAACAATGATACAAAGGGTGATAAATTTGAAGAAAGAGGGAGTCTGGGCGTTTTTTTGGGATACCCTCAAGGAATTAAAGGGTACAAAATTTATTACATAAAAAATGGTAAAATAATTGTATGCAGGGATGTGAAATTTTGTAAAGCAAAATTCCCATTTGCTTTGGTCTCAAACAAATACATTTGAACTTGCAAGTGGGGCAGCCCACGATGAGGAAGAGTTGGTTCATCCCAACACTTTTGTTCCTTCTGTACAAGAGGAGATCATGACTAACAATAACCAACCTGATGACCAGGCCAAAGACCCAAACGTTGATCTTATTTCTGAAGTCACCCATGTGGACCAAGGCCCAATAGAAGAATCGGCCCAAGGTGCTAGTAATGAAGAAAATGAAACAACCCACCAAGATGCTAACCATCTTAATGACAGTAGTAGTACCATCGAGACCAGAAGCAGAAGAAATATATTTCAACCAAAGCATCTTAGTGACTTCATTGTTAACCTTCCCCCATCGGTCGACCCCACGCAACCCGCATCTAATCAAGGAATCTCAACAGTACACCCTATTGCTAATTTCATTTCCTATGATAAATTCTCTTACACTCACAAGGCTTTTCTAGCGGCCATTAGCTCCAAAAATGAGCCAAAATATTTGAAACATGCTATGCAGGATGAGAATTGGAAAGAAGCCATGAAGAAGATACGAGCACCGGAAGAGAATGGAACTTGGACTCTTGAATCCTTACCGGAACGAAAACGGGCTATCGATTCCAAGTGGGTTTACAAGATAAAATATAAGCCCAATGGAGAAATTGAGAGGTACAAGGTGCGACTCGTTGCAAAGGGATTCACACAGACGGAAGGAATCGACTATCATGACACCTTTGCACCGGTCCAAACTAGTCACTATTAAAACACTTCTTGCCGTTGCAATCAAAAGAGATTGGATTATTCAGCAACTCAATGTGAATTATTCCTTTCTACATGATGACTTGGACGAGGAGGTATATATGAAAATACCTCAAGGTTTCTCAAAAGAAAATGAAACAAGGGTTTGTCGACTATGAAAATCCCTTTACGGCTTGAAGCAAGCATCACGAAACTGGAATCACAAGTTTACATCCGCCCTTCTTACCCTTGGCTATCGTCAATCTAAGGCAGACTACTCGTTGTTCACATACAAAACAGGAAGCTCCTTCGTCGCGGCTCTTATATATGTAGATGATGTAATTGTCATGGGAAATGACCCAACAAAAATACAACAAACCAAAATGTACCTTGACGATAAATTCAGCATAAAGGATCTTGGTCAATTGAAATACTTCCTCAGGATAGAAGTAACTAAAACATCTGATGGCATGGTCCTTAGTCAAAGGAAATACACCATGGACATCTTAGAAGATAGCGGAATCCAAGGATGCCGACCGAGTAGCTTTCCCATAGAACAAAATTTGAAGCTGGATTGAAGGGAAGAAGATTCACCGGTCGATGCCAACCAATATCGACGTTTAGTTGGACGGCTTTTATACTTGCAAGCCACCCGACCCAACATTGCATATTCGGTAAATGTTTTAAGTCAATTTGTAGCCGATCCTCGTCAAGGTCACATGGAAGCAGCTATAATGGTTTTGCGGTACCTTAAGGCCACTCCCGGCCAAGGTATTCTTCTGCCATGACATGGAGGAACGAACCTAATCGCTCATTGTGATTCCGACCGGCTCGGGTGTCCCTACACCAGGCGGTCTAGGACGGGATATCTTCTTCTCTTGGGGGGTGCCCCGATATCATGGAAAACAAAAAAACAATCTGTGGTATCCCGTTCTTCAGCAGAAGCGGAGTATAGAGCAATGGCCACTACTGTTAGCGAAGTGTTATGGATGCGATGGCTGCTTAAGGAGTTGGAGATAGATCATGCGTGACCTGTTCACTAAGGGACTAGGAGCACAACACCTCCGGACACTCCTTGGCAAAATGGGCATTCGAAATCTACATGCTCCATCTTGAGGGGGAGTAAAGGATCTTGGTTAACATCTTTCATTATTCCCCTCCATGACTTGCTCCTAAATTATAGCTCTACGCTTTGGTTCTTTCCTTGTTTTATTTTCATGCACCTTCTGTTTTTATATTTAGTCTACTTCAATGTATTTTAACATTCATCGAAATATACAGTAACAAAAGGATTGATACCATCATCTTTTAGACAATGTGTATCGACATCGTTAACTGAACCCAAAATCCATGAAGAAACACAGTGATGTACAAGTAAGCAAAATAAAATAGAAAAAAAGGCTCATCTTAGAAAAGGCAGAAACAAAATCGCAATGAAGGAGAAGAAGTTCAGGCCAAGACATGCAGAAGGAAAAGAAATCAAGACGAAGGTTGAGGCAGGGATTACTATGAAGCAAGAGACGACACCAAGATTTACGGGTGTCCAATACACGCGTCAAAAGGGTTTTAACCCAACCTGCAGGTGAAAAAAAAGGGAAATAAAAATCAAGTAGTAGGACTTGATCCCAGGAAGCGTAGATTAAAATGGACAACACATACCACCACATCAGAGAAGCATTTAACATCAATCATAATGATAAAGGGTAAAGATAATTGTAAACTTACTGTTTTTTAATTATTCTTTATTATTATAATGGGGTTCAAGTATGTAATTAAAAGTTAATTTTTTGGGAGCTAAAGAACGTGAAATTTGATGGTTTAAATAATCATATATCATTACATACTTTGAATGAATTAATATGGGGTTATGGTGTAAAAATCATATACAATTAATGATAGAAACTTGAAAAATGTTGAAACCATATTGGAAAACCCATGATTTTGCTGCTGTCCACATTCTGTTTAAGGTTCTTAAAAATAGCTCAATGAAAAATGACATCTCACATGGAGTGTTTCAACAATTTTAGGTGGCTTCAATGTTCATTTACAAAATCATTTCTCTATTCAAAATTTCAAAATCAGGTTGGGATGACGGTTGACCCACCAACATTTTTTTTGTCTATTTTCTTGAATTTCATAATCGATAATTTTTTAGTAAATCATTTGTGGAGGTTGTAAATACTAGCCTTTTTTATCAATAAATCTTATCCAATTATACAAATTAATGCCTTTACTTGATGTGTTGAAACTTGAAAGTTCTGTTTCTAATACACTTAAATACAGAAGTAGGTTTAACAGAAGCACCGTCTCTGACGGTACCAAAACCATCGACCAACGGGTGCAACATGAAGCAGTTCAACAGTTAAACGCACCCTTTTTGAATCACCATGTACATAAAAAAACCATACTTTTCAGTAACATTGCCAACCATACTAATAAAAAGACCCTAACGGTGACGAAATCAGCGAAACAAAGAGGGCATGATACCTAGACTGACAAGATCGTTAAAAAAATGCAGACATCTTTTGTAGTATGTTTGTTTAGCCGGTTAAAAACTATAGGCTAACAAATTTTTAAGAAAAAAGGCTCACATATTTTGTAAGATGGTTGTTAGGCCACAAAAAAGATAGGTTATTATCAAACACCGTCTTCGCTTATATGTAAATAATTATATAATTTTCAAACATATAAGAAACCTTTTCTTGTCCCGCGTTTGTTGGTGTTTGGTGTAGGATTTGCTATTAATATATAATTTTCAGACATATAAGAAACCTATGTTTATTATTCTAGATTCAATATTGCTTTTTTTTAAAACCCTTGGCTTCTTGTAATCATATTGGCTCTCTGGTCGTGGAGCCAATTCATCATATATTTCCAACAAGAGAACTGCCACCTCATACATACTCCAAAAGCATACTTCCACTTGCTACATTTTCATGTAAAAACTCGCCATATTACGCCACCGATTCAATCCACGTATCCCCTCAAATCCACCATATAAACCACCCACCACCACCACAACCCAATTCACACAACCACCTACACCAATATCTTCCACAATGGCAAAGCTAATGATTCTCGCTCTCGCCTTCGCCGCCCTTGTAGCCTTTGCTACCGCTCGCACAACCATTGTCACCACCACCATCGAGGACGAGAATCCAGTCTCGAGGCAAAGGCAGTGCAGCCAACGGTTGCAGGGACAGAGGTTCAACCAGTGTCGCATGTATCTCCAGCAGGGCCAGGGTCCTTTCGAAGACAACCGTCAGCAGCAAGGCATCCAGCAGTGCTGCCAAGAGCTCCAAAACATCGAAGAACAGTGCCAGTGTGAGGCCGTGAAGAAGGTGTTCCGAGATGTCCAGCAGCAGCAACAACAGCAGGGACAGTTCGGTGCTCAGCAGACCCAACAGTTGAAGCAGAAGGCTCAGATGCTCCCTAACCAATGCAACCTTCAATCAAGACAATGCCAAATCGGAACCGTCATGACCGAGAGCAACGTCGATATCCCCTTCCGCACTGGCTCACAGCAATGCCGGGAAAGTGAAATCCAACGACCAGTTAACCAATGCCAAAGGTATTTATTATTTAATAGTAACATCATGCATGGATCATATATTTACTTTTCTGATTACCCTTTTTCAACAGGTTCGTTGAACAACAAATTCGGTCCCCGAGAACAATTGAGATGAGCACCAACAGGCCAGGACAACAACAGCAAGGCCTCCAACAATGCTGCAATGAGCTCCAGAACGTGAAGAGGGAGTGTCAGTGCGAGGCCATTAAGGAAGTGGCTAGGAAAATGATGAGGCAGCAGCAGCAGCAGCAGCAAGGTCAGTACGGTGGGCAGCAAGGGAAGACAGAGATCGTGAGGAGGGTGGTTCAGAATCTGCCTAACCAATGCTACTTAGAGGTCCAGCAATGCAACATCCCATATGAGATGTTCTGAAGTGTGAGGCATGTAATGTAATAAAGGGGGTCGCGTCTCTAGTCGGTGGAGGTTTATGACTTTGAGATGTGGCCGTAGTTTCCTAATAATAATAACGTGCACTTGTGTACCTATACGACTATCGCGGCTTAATTTCAACTTAATTATCTTTTTATATCTACGTTTAGTGGAATGACACAAATGCCCATGAAGATCTCAAACATAGTACTAAAAGTTAATTAATTATCAAAACCAATAATGTATTTTTTTTTAAATACCTTTGTATATTGGGCATCAAAAGAAAGGGCAAAGGGTTAGAATTTAATTAAGGCCAAAATTCGATGGATAATCTTAGCGTCCACAGTATAAAGTATAAACACCTAAAAACAAACAATGACCCTTCATTCTTTAAAAACATTTCAAATCTAAAAAAAACAAACAATGACCCTTCATTCTTTAAAAACACTTGAAACCTTAAAAACAAAAAAAAAACACTTTTTTATTTAAAAACACCAAAAACCACATTAATAGCACATAAATAGAAGCGTATGAAGTTGCAATTATTCGATTCTGAATAAGAAAACGTTTATAAAAAATGACATCACAATGGTATATTTGGAAATTAAGAAAAAGTCACGTCTGAGCGTTAAGAAAAACAAAAGCGTATTTAAAAAAACTTAATATGTGATATTTGACCCCGGCTCAGACTTAATAAAATTTACGTCGAAACATAGACCGACTTGGTTATGGATAAAATTTATATCAAAAGCAGATAAAAATAAGCATACAGCACTAGTATATTCGTAGTATATAAATCATATCTACCCTAATAAAACAATATCTTTTAGGGCAGGTGTCATGCTATTAGGTCATCTAAATGTGGTTTTCCCTCCAAAGTGAAGATGTACCATCCTCCTTTGTCTCTCTCCCGTAATTTGCGTCAAAATTATGAACGCCCGTTTCAATTTTACCTACAAACCTTAAAACTTCATTCTCACTTTGTTCTTCATCCCCCACCAAATGCAACTACAAAGACTCTGCACCTCCAGGCCCGCCGTCTTCCGCCATTCGCGTCAATGGATTCTCCGCTCCTTACTCCGCTCCCTCCTACAACAACGTGCCTCCTCCCATGGACGAGATCCACCTTGCTAAACAGAATGCTTAGGAGATCGTCGCGCATCTCTTCAACAACGCCGAAGCCAAGCGCTCGAAGTTCGACAATGACAGCACCGGGTGGGATTCTAATGATAACAGAGATTTCAGCTCCGATCCTACTGGTTCGGTTCTCATATCTATCGCTTTTTATTTAGGGTTAGGGTTAGGGTTTACTCGTGTGATTCTAGTTTTGGTTTGATTAGTTTTGTACAGAGATTAGATGTAGGCTTAGGAATGTTTTTGTATGTTAAACATATCAAAGTTTTATTGTCTGCAAATGTTTTTGTATGAACATTTATAAGCTAATTCAAGAGTAACAAAAGCAAAACAACAGGTAGATATGTTTATTGTATACCAACTTTTACATTGTTATTTTTTTAATATTTACAAGTTAGGGTTTGTTAGTTTGTTGTTTTGGTAATTTCTTATAATCATATGTTGTATTGTTAGTTGATTCGGTAATTATATGTACATGGAACAACATCCAAAACAAGAAAGGAAAGCAAAGAGAATACCATGTCTTTCTGTATTTTTATTTTTTAGTTAATTTATGTTTACTTATTTAAATTATATAATAAAAATAAATGACATAGATCTGTAGTCTATCTGCTAATAATTTTAGTTAAATAAATTATTTATTTTCAGTTCTGAGTGTTGTTATAATTCTGCACAAATTGGGTATGAATAATTTGTGTTTTATGAATGGATTTCATGTGCCAAATGGGTCAAAACTATGCAAAACATGAAATTATCAAAATGGGCCATGGTTAATTTATATTTTCGGTTGTTAGCAGCTAATTTTTAAATTAACTTTTAAAGATCAAATTATTATTTCAGTTTAACTTTTGGTTTGTTCATAAAGATATAGCTTATACTCCATTCAGTTGGTTAACCGAAGCATGATTCAATGCAAACACCATTGTTCTTATTCTTTTCAAAGTTTGTTTTTGTGATCCTGAGTTTATAATATTTTTTTTGGAGATGCACAAGTTAAGACATGACTAACGTGGAGTCTAATGAATTTGTGATTTTAAGTATTTTGCATTCATGTAGCATTTTTAATTGATTTGGATACATAAGCATGATCATGATGGAGGTTGTTGTATTTTGAATCTGGAAACCGTTTGTGTGTAGATGTAGATGTTGGGAGCAGTTGGGTATGGTCTTATTTCTCAAAACAAAAATTGAATTAATCTGGAAATCATACGCACTTAGTGGAAAAATGGATGTGATGAATGCGCAGGAAGATTCGCAATGCTGTGTGAAGAATGGCTAGGAAGCTATTTGCAGGAAGAACGAATGTGAGTTCAATTTATTTTAACACATTCAAAAGCTTTGATTTTCCATTAATTGACATGCTTTGGTTATTGAACTTTTGCAGTTTAAAACATATCAATAACACCAGTCTATCCAAAATTGATGATTTTGCTATTTCAACTATGGAATGAGGTAACTTATTAACATTTCACAGTTCACACTTTTCTTATAACTTTGCAATTATTATCTGAACACTTTCTTTTTAGTTGGACGATGACTTAATTTGGAGCACGGGCCGGGGCAGGCCAAAGTGCATTGGAAGCATTGCAACGTGCATATTCTTCCTAAGGTCTATAATTATTTAATATTATTTGACAATTAATTATCCAACTATTAAGTTCATCTAATCGAACTTGCATACAGAGGTTCAATCCCGTCGGGTCCAACGTAGGAGAGATTTCTTTGCAGACTCCTTCAGACGGATTCCATTTTAATGAATGGAAGTGAAGAGGGAGTCACTTGTATTAAAGAATCACTTTTGTTGAGGCATTCATCAACTTTTACACTTTCTTTTCACTCAAAACTATTATTATTCTGTTACAGAACCATTAGTCACGTGATCTTAGGAAAAATCCACTTGGAAGTGTTTTATGAGAATTAGTGTCAAAAAGCAATTGGAGTGTGGAAGGAAAAAAAAAAGTGAAACCGGTGAGAAGGAAAAAAAAACGAGAACCGGCAAATGCCCAGGCTAGAACCCGGGTGGCGATGTTAGGCAAACAAAGTGAAAACAACCTAGCCACATCAAAGGTTGTGTTTAAGTCTTGTTTACAACGCATTTATACAGAAATGGAAATGTGAAAGCGCAAAAATAAAGTAACATCCGAAAACCGAGCTTTTGAATAAAAGAATAAGGAGGGACTGGAACTGATCGACAAGTGGCAAAGATGGAAACTCTCCCCTCCTCCCGTTAACCCTAGCCGCCACCTTTATCCTTCTCTCATTCCCCCACTTAGCTCCAAATTTCTAGAGAGAGAGTGTGTGTTCTAGAGAGAGAAACCGACCTTTGGTGGGGTTTTGCATCAACCATCGAGCTCAAGCAAAGGAGAAGCGATAACACCTTCCGGTCGAGATTAGAGGTAACAACAACTCCTAGATCACTATTTTTAAGTTTTGAAGTCGGGTCTCGAGTTTTTATGATAAAGATCGGATTTTTACTTGTTATTTGGCTAAAAAACATTAAATCTAGCCTTACATGAGTTAAACAAAAGGTTTGGATGTAAAAAGTTGGAATTTTGGGTCAAAACCGTCGTTTTTGGCAAAAACCCGTGAATTACGTATGAATCGGCCGAAAGTTTGTAGTTCCGACCGAAAGTTCTCTGGTTTTAACCTAGTTCGTAATTATCTCTTCGTACAGACTGTTAGATGCTTCATGTAGATTTCCCTTTTTTGATTTCCATAGCAGCTAGCAGGTGAGTTCTAGAAACCTCCTATTTACTGTTTTGGGGTGATATGCATGTTTGTTAGAATGATTTATAAATAAAGGGCTTACACTTATGAAATGTATAAGGTTTACAAACATCTACGAATGTTTATGAATGATTACAAACATCTACGAATACTTGTGAATGCTTATAATGATTAATGTTTTCAAAATAAATAGGGTAACGTGTTTAATTATATAGTCATTACATTGTTTAAATCGGTTAAGGTCCCTTCAGGGGCAGACATTATGTTATGTTATGTTATGATTGACAACACATTTATAGGTTCCTTTGTGGCTAGTCAAACGGTTGTACAATTGGTAAGGAAGTGATGTTGATTGCTTCGGGGTGAACGTGACCCTGTGACTGGAATAACGCAGATACGGACATTTATGTATGACTTGTGATGTATGTTTTATGTATGTTTCATTTATTAAAGGTTTATATGATTTATGTTTCAATCCCTCTTCACATGTTTTATGTAAATAAGAACGTACTCACTCAGCGTAACTGACTTTTAGTGTGCATATCAGGTTAAGTGTAGTCGTGTAAGCCTCGGAGAATGCTAGGATTGTGTAGACCACCGTATACAGTAGTTTGGCGTACAAAAATTCTCACCCAACGTAAATTATGTCGGGGGCATAATTTACGCCCAGGCCTGCACCAATGGGTCATTATTCTCATTCTTCTCCCAATTTGACCCATCTGTTAACTTGTTTCAATTTTACATATAAAAACCCAACCATAACTCTTACAAATACAATTTAGTAACTTGTAAGCATATAAACAATGAACTCAATTTGTAACACCCAAAACTTTCGACCAATTTTAACTTTCAAAATGCGCGGAAAATAGAACCTATTTAACACTCTTGATTAAACAACACATGCCAAAAGAAATGATTTGACAAACGACATAATTTGTTTATAGACAAACAACCGATATCTCAAAAATAACGACAAGTTTAAATCTTCAAAAGATAATTTAAAACAAGTCTAATGAACCCCAAAGGAGTTCTAACTTCAACCATAACAACCACCAAACAAATGAGAATCCAATCCGACACGAAGCGTGACCCGAGACATCAAACCGGAGATCTTATGCAACACATAGTTTAACTAATTTTATTGTTATGATACATGAAAATCGGGAATTTCGATGCACTGGTTGCAGAATGAACGGTTGGTGAAACACCATTGACTTCATTAATGGACTTCGAGAGGAGATACGGTAAAAAGGATGATCAAATTCGCTCGGTCCTGAATAGTCTCCATGTGTACTTTTTTTCCCTCTTTAAAGCTCCCGATAAAGTCATCAATGCATTAGAAAAAATTAGAAGAAACTTCCTTTGGGGGGGAGTTGGAAGCTCTCACAAGATCCATTGGGTTAGCTGGGACAGGGTTTGTGCTCCCAAGGGCAGCGGTGGGCTTGGCCTATGGTCTTTAAAGGACTTTAACCTTAGCCTTTTGACGAAGTGGTGGTGGAGATTCAAGACTGAAGCTTGTCCCTTTTGGAAGAACGTTGTTCACTATATTCATTCTTCGGCCCACGATACCTCCCTTATCCCTAGCAGGAGGGACTTTACGAGCGTTTGTGGATCAAAAAGCTAGAAATCACCTTAAATGCCCGGAAACTGGATATCAAAGCACTGTTGATTGCAAATGGGGTGGGCTGGTCCTGGGCGCCCGATGTCCAAAATGGGTTTTCAGTCCGGTCCATGCGTTGCATTCTCTCCCAGCCCTGCTCGTTCCCATACTGTTTCATTCTTGATTGGATAAAAGGTGTGCCTCTTAAGGTGAATATTTTTGCTTGGAGAGCGGACATGGATAGGATTCCAACTCGTTTAGCTTTAGCCCAGAGAAAGGTTCCTCTTGCCTCTGTTTTATGCCCCTTATGCTCTCTGTGTAATGAAACCACGGAGCATCTGTTAACTTCTTGTTACTACGCATCGATGATTTGGGGTTTTATTAGCTCCTAGTGTAATATCCCTCCTATCTTCGTCTTCTCAGTCTGGGATGTCTTCCGTTTGGCCAAGGTATCTCCGGCTAACAAAATCAGGGATAAATCTTTTCAAGTGGTTATTCTCACAGCGGTTTGGTGTATTTGGAAGCTTTGAAACGAAGTTATTTTTGAAGGCTCTTCTCCGACCTTGGCCCGGCTCTTCAAGGACTTAAAGAGTCTCAATTTTCTGTGGGCGAATAATAGGTTGGATCTTGGTTCCATTGATTGAATGAGCTAGTGTGCTTTTCGTTTTTAATTTTTGTATTGTATTGTCTAATTCTGGCTGTGTTTGGTTGTTTCTGCTCCTTGTTAGCTTATTGCTAGCTGGGTTGTTTTTTTTAATAAATTCTGCCTTTCAAAAAAAAATTTGTTGTTTTTATTTTATAAAAATGTATTATAGTTTTGGAAATTCAATTTTTTTTCGGTCATTAGGGTTGGTGGCCCAATGGTTCAATTACTAAAAGGAATACACTTATAACCAAAGTGATCCATGTCCTAAATATTAGTTGGTTTATATTGTTTTTTAATAAATTTATATATTTATGTGGTCTTCACAGGAAAATTCAAGCCTGTGATAAAGAAGGCGATGGTGGAGTTTGATGGTGAATTTTTTCAAATTTATTTCCTTTAAATTTAAGCATTTTCCACAAACATTTTTTTATTTTTAACCCTATAATGTTTATAACTAGATTTGTAACTCGCGCGTCACTTTGGGGCGCGGTTGTTCTGTACGTGACCAACTGTCGATCGTCACCTCTTGCAAGTAACCGTCGGTGACAAATGGGAAAATGATCGAACACTCATAAGAATTAAAAAAAACTTTAAGTTAAATAAAAAAAACAATAAAAAAAAACAAAGGGTAATAAAAGAAATTAAAAAAACCAAAAAGTAATAAAAAAAATTAAAAAGAAACTAAAAAAGTAAACCCGCGCGCCGCGGCGCATACGCCGAGACAATTCGTTTGTGAACATCGAGCCTACTTATATTTTAAAAGTTAAAATGGGAAAACGGAAAATATTTAAACGTTAGTATAAATATTCAAATTAGAAAAGATATATTAAAATCTATACTAATAAATAAAGGTTTGAGATGACACATGTCACTTCCTGGTTTCTTCTCATTTTTATTTTCCCGCCTCTCTCTCCTATTAAATACTAATTTTTTCGTTTCTCTCTCCTATTAAATGATATATATTAAAAAACATAACAAATTTAATTATTGATAGTTATTATATGTTAACTAAATAAGCTTAATATGAAATTAATCATGGATAGTTATAGTTAATGATGTTATTTATTATTTTTGAAAAATAAATTTGTATTATGAAAAATTATTATATTATCAGACTGTTTTTACATTTTAATAAACTTCATTATTTTAGACAACTAGATCAATTTTCGTTTGGATTTTTACCTACAGATTTATGAATTCAAATTTTTTTTTATCATCAATCATATTTTTTTATAAATTTTACAAACTGAAAACGATTTTATAGCCATTTAAGATCCAATTAAAAAAACATTCTATCATATATTTACATATTCAAAGATCTAATATTTGTTATGATTTTTTAAATCTCACTGTGTTTTTTGTCATATTATTATAGCTGAAAGTATTCAATTAATTATTTCCTTTTTTTTCTATTTCGATTTACATCATTACTTATTTTAGCTATCTGTATATGTTTATATATGTTTTGTATATGTGGCAACTTCGACCTATTTTCTTATGAACGGGTCGATTTGAGTTATATTTTTTCTCTAACGGGACAAACGGTTAAAATAAAATAAAAGTAGTATAAAATGAGAAGACATATCGATTGAAAGTCTCACTAAGTTTAAATTTTATGCAAATAAATATATTTAGATTGTTATATTATAATGAGAATAATATAAATTTTTAGTTATATTTGACAGTAAGCTATACCTAATAAATAAGTAATTAGTCACGTGTCACAATTCAGTGAGCTTAAGATTCTTGTAAGCCTTTGAAAAATTTTCCGCTTATTTTCTTGTGAGACCAAGATATACCAAATAAATAAGTAACTGGTTGAATTTTTTTTCACCTATTGTTTCTTGATTATTTATTATCTTATTTTTTTTATTTATTAATATTTACTTTATAAATATTTCATTTATTTAATATTTATTTTCTCAATTATTTCCTTTATTTTTTCACTTATTAATAAATTTTTAATATTTCATTAATCAAACTCCGTGTAATACACGGGTGTGTAACCTAGTAATATATAAAATAAGCAAAGGATTAGACTTTTTTTCAAAACATGGATTTGGATCTGGCTCGGTTTTAAATAAAAATTATATCGAAAGATTCTTTATGAATGTTAGATATCACATGTTTTTTATGGAAAGCCTGAATTATATGTCATTGTTAGATATCACATGTTATTAGCGAAAGTATGAATTATATGTCATGCACTATTTTGGAACAAATTTAAGAAATAAAATGTATAAATTTATGGAATAAATAGCATTACGACCAAATTAATGAAACAGATTTAATAATATTGAACACAAACACACTGAAAGTACGTTTACAATTTACGACAACATCTTATAAAATTTTGTAAATTATTTTTGGTATTAGAAAATGTTTAAGTACCTGTCAGGCACCAGTTATACATGTGTTTTAAGAACACAAAGCTTAAATGGGGCATTCTAAGTAATGTATGGAAACATTGAGGGGGTAAAAATGAAATAGGTAAGAAGTACAAAAATCGAAAAACATGATATCGTCATTTGATGTAATGGTAGTCCAAGACTTCTCATAGTAGAGGTTTTGGGTTCGAATCCTGACAACAGAAAAAAAAAAAAAAAAAAATCTAGGTGTGACGTTAAAAAAAATCCATTTTGATAAAAAAAAAACCACTTGCTCTCTCTCTCTGTGGTCAAATCTATCTTCACCAACCACTCCACCCTGTTCTCTCTTTACAAACAAAAAGAAACCCTAATCCACCGTTCACCAGCCGCCAACCATCCACCCTCCGGCCAAACCCCACCACCTGCAATTTGGTGCCCCGTCGCAAAACCGCTACAACCTACGGTGCTTCGACGCCAAACTTGACCGTCAGCACACACTTTCTCTTTCATCCATCTCTCTCTCTCTCACACACTGGTTAGATGGCAAAGCATTCAACCTACTATTTATGTGGTATCGAACGACATCAATGGCCCGCGCTTATGTGAGTAATGGCGCAGCGGCGGTGAACGGTCCAACTAAAAAAATCATCTCTGCTGGATCATGTGCTCTCATTTTTAAAAAGTCTCCAGCGAAGCTTTTTCAACGTGCGTCTTCCTTTTTTGAGCAGATCGGGCACGACTCCCGCTATTCGCACCACATGCGGCTCAGCGGCGTGTAAAACCCGTAATACCGGCAGGTTTCTGACAGGCAACGGCGGCGGTGCGGGCGGACCACTTAAGGCTCTCTGTTTCTCTTCTCTTGAGTGAGACCCTATTTTTTACAAATGAAAATTAAGGTAGATGAAGCAGATTCGGGTGTTTGGGATTACTTATTAACCTACTTATTAACTTTTTTTTAAAGTTAATAAGTTAAAAGTTTGTTTAAATAAATCAAAATGAGATGAAAATATAAAAGAAATAAGTAGTTTTTGAAAAGTAAGTCCTACTTACTTTTTTCAAAACTAATAAGTAGTTTTGAGAAGTAATCCCAAACACCACCTCAGTGTTTGTGTAAGAGAGAGACGGATGCAAGATAAAGTGGGTTCACGGCTGGCGTCAGAGATAGAGAGGAGAAAACTAAGTGTTTTCATATCTTGGATGTTGTACTGTAGGCATTGTAGGATGTACGGCACTGTAGTCACCGAGATCCTACTTTACTATGAACTAGATAGTTATACCCGCGTTTCGTGACGAGTGTCTGGTTAATAAAATTTAAATGAAAACGTAGACGTATCGGTAAAAATAATGTTAATAAAAAAGAAACATAAAACTAAATAATAAAAAAGTGAACAAAATAAAAAATTACCGGTTTGGGTGGTCGAAAACCATAAAAACGAATAACGATAAGGGTTCGGATAATACCAATATCGGCAATGATGTTGTTCGCTCATAATAGGTGCGACTCGTCATGGTACCACAACGGTAACGACAATCAATATAGGCAACGATACAAAAAAACTCGATTTTGAATACAACTCCGTTTTTAAAAAAAATTATATCGGAACGTTGACAAAAAAACTAAAACAACCGCGCACTCCGTATTTTAAAAAAGTTAGCGAACGAAAGTTATGAAAGAAAAACGAAATTAATAGAAAATGAAACGGGTTAAAAGTGTATATTATATATAGTATAAGGATTTAAAATGGAAATGTAAAAAAAATAAGTAGTTATACCCGCGTTCCGCGGCGGGTGTCGGGTCGATCGTTAGTAAAGTTTAAATTAAAACGTAGGCGTAATAGTTAAATAATATAAAGTTTAAATGAAAATGTAGTCGCAACGGTAAAAATAATGTTAATAAAAAAAACATAAAACTCCGTTCTGATAAAACCAATACCGGCAATGATGTTGTTCGCTCATAATAACTTCGGCTCGTCATAGTATCACAACGGTAATGACAATCGCTATAGACTACGATACAAAAAAAAAAGAAACTCAATTTTGAATACAACTCCGTTTTCAAAAAAATTATATATCGAAACTTTAACTAAAAAAATCTGAAAACAAACGCGTATTCCCTTTTTAAAAAAAAAGTTAACGGACGAAAGTTATTAAAGAAAAACGAAACTAATAGAAATTAAAACGGCTTAAAAGCGTGTATTATATGTAGTGTAAGGGGTGAAATGAGAATGTAAGAAAAAAAATAAAAGTTGATGTGTAAGATTTTGAATCGAGCAGCATAGTACCAAAACTATATGCTACGATAAAAAATTAATTTTAAATATAACTCCGTTTTCATAAAAAAATATATCGGAACGCTGAAAAAAAAACAATTAAAAACATCCGCGCACTCTGTTTTCTGACAAAAAAAATAAACGAAAGAAAGTTATTAAAGGAAAAAACGAAATTAACGGAAAATAAAACGGGTTAAAAGCGTATATTATATATAATGTATGGGGTAAAAATGAAAATATGAAACAAAAAAAGTTAAACGTGTCGGATTCTGAATCACGAAGGAACTATTAAACACAACTTCATTTTAATCTTATTTGTAATGTAATGGTAAGGTAATTCTAGGTGCACCATTCCAAAGCGAGAAGAGTGAGCCATTCAGAACAAATATATTAGTCCCGGTATAAAGCAATTTGTTGAGCCCTGATTTAATTATATTCCATTAGGGATAACGGATACTCGTAATCCTTGTCCCATATTCGTTGGGTAGCCGATTACTCAATACCTGGCGGGTATACTCATTTGTTATAAATATAAAAATTAAAAAGTAGGCGGATTAATAGATTTTTCTATTATCCAAAGACAAAGGAAAGTAAAAATAAAAAGAAAATGTTTTGGATATGGTTCAGATAAATAGGTATGAATGTTTTGGTAATTGGGTTGGGCATCACCTGCAAAAACTTCAAAACTAATCCCATACCCGAATACTCTTCCCGCTACCCGTCTCGAATGTTTTATGTTTCGGGTTTATTCGTCGGGTTAGGGTTCAATTACTATCCATATCTTTCATTAATTATTTACTTGTCAATTTTCTTTTTCTGAATCATTCTTTTTCCAGGCCCTATTTAGTTTACCGGGCCTTTGGCTGATATCTCTAACCATACCTTGTTGCTGGAGCTTGGAGTTCAAGTCTAGGTAACGCCTCCCGGGAATGTTGTTTAGTCATATTGTTGGACCAAACCTGATTGTTTTGGTTTGAACTTGAACGCGAACGGATTTTTTGATTCGGTTTTTGGTTTAGGTTTAGGAATGTTAGGCCCAAGATGGTGGCCATGGAAAAACTTGATCTTGTTCTAAGACTATTTGGATTAATAAAATTGCATATGATCTTTGTATCAAACTACCTCCACAAAACTTCTAATCTCAAAGTAAGTCATGAATCTAATGTGGCTTTTTCTTTATTTCTTTTTATATTTTTGGTACACTGACTTTTAGGCGTGCAATATAAATTAGATTTTTGGTACACTAAGACCATTTTGGGTTGTTTGAATTTGTTGTTTCTCTCAAACAAACCCCTAAATTTACGCTCCGGCGTAACACGCGGGCTCCCACTAGTATTAATTATTAAAAAGTAACTTTATACCGTGAGTGAAAGTTACTGTAGTAAATTTAAACCTTACTTTGCATAAGGTACAAGTGTTTGATGCAAATTTTTTTCTCAGGTGATTTGGGTTTAAATAATAAATACTCCACATAGGAAACAAAATAATGAAGTGGTGCAGTGGTCTCCGAGCTTTGGCAATAGGCGAACAACCGGGGTTTGAGTCCCACAGCTCACTTATTGCCGGTTTAAATGGATTTAGTCCTTTTTTGCGTTTAAATATTTTTTTTAGGTTTTAATTTATAACTAAAAATCTTATACGTTTTTTTCGAGTTATATATAGTTTAATAGATTTTAGTATAGTTTTTGATAGATTCTAGATAGTAGACAACTGTATTTTGACAAGTTTATATTATAAAATTATGGTTTTAATGCATTTTGGTCTATTCTGTGATATTTGGCGGATTTGGATTGTTAAAATTTTGCTTAAATTTTTGACAGGTTAAATTCTGGATTTGGTGCTGTAGGTCCCTCGGGTGTGACGGATCGTCACATGCAAGTGGGTCTACTAGTCGGACCGGGTGCGGAATGCCCGTGACTAGGCGGAGAGTCTAGCTAAACAAAGTAAACCGACAAGAGAAAACATTTTAAACTTTCTTTGTATTATAAACACTTGAAGGTTACAGAGAAAAGCACTGAGATTACAATTTGCGTATTTGCTATAATGCCTGCGTAATTATTCTGTCAACCTATTCTATTTATACAAGACCTGATGCCTGTGCACTTAGCAAGTGCGCAGGGCAAAATGCTCTTGCGTACTTAGCAAGTACGCAGAGTTGTTCTTGCGTACTTGCTAAGTACGCAGGAGCTTTCTCCTGCGCACTTATAAGTGCGCAAAACACTTAGAGAATTTTGCAACATTCAATATGTAAAAGTAAATACAACTCGATAAACTAATACATAAAGACTCTTACATACAAAGACAATTACAAATAAGACAAGACAACCTAAGACTAAGACTCTATCTATCCAGAGTGTTTGTCACAGGAAAGTGCTTCAACAAACTCCCCCTTGACAACAGCTCTAGATAATCTTCAGTCTTTGGTCTTCACAGTGCTTGATCTTTAGCTTCCATCTTCTTCTTGTAATCAAGGCAGAACTTAATCACCTTGTCGTATTTAGAAGCAAGGAGCTTTGTCCACTCATCTGTGTAGACGCAATAGTGTTCTGCTAGTACCTCCAGATCTTTCACAGAAAAGTTGATGAAGCAGACTTCATCAAAGATTCTGATAAGTTCCTTTGGCACTAGGTTCCCACTCTCTGAACATCCTTTACCCATGATCACAGCCTCGCCCGTCTTTGGATCTACATACCAGTACCACATGTCACCAAGAATATCCTGAGATAACTTGCTCAGGTGAATCTTAGTTTCACATCGCACTGGCTTGTATACCAATTTCTTTAAGTGCTTCTTAGTCACAGGATGTACAGCGTGCTTATCCTTGACTCTCTTGGGCACTTGAGGCTTGAACATTTCGAATTTCCCCGATCTTGCTTCTCGCTGCAGAACCACCCACAAACCCATCGCCACTGCGTGATTGGAATGACTCAGCAGCTCTCGGTTTGCTAGGTTCACGAGGTCGTATTTGGGCAAAGAGCTGAACTCTTCATTGGTGGGTTTCAAGTATTGAACCCCCCAGATCTTTTGATAGCGAACAACTGCTTGTCCTCCTCGAACCTTACAGCCAAGATCATCCCTGTTGCTCCGTGTTTGTCTATTATAGACGTCTTTTGCCACACAGGAGCTGGACCCTTTGATGAAGTAGAAGGCATGTTTGTTTCTTTCAGTGCCTCTGGGTCCACAGGTTCAGGGTCAACTGGGGAGGCTTCAGTCGAGGCTTCTACATTACTGGCCTGCTCGACTGAACCTGTGTCGAGCGGAGCGTCGAAGGATGGAAATTCAAAGATCTCTCCATCTTCTAGCTCGTACTCTCCTTCCCCGTCATCCTTGGGAATTTCAATTACAACGTCTTCGTCATCATCATCCCAATCGTCACCAGAGTCGATCTCTCCTTCTTCTAGATTGAAGAGAGCATCGATCTGTGCTTCATTGGAATAGTCAGGCTCTAGATATAGGATCTCATCATCAGATAAGTCCTTAAGTACTTCAGCCACTGACTTTCCTTTCTCACCACCACCAGCACCAGAGGTATCACCACCCTCTTGATGAGTCGACTCCCCCTGAGCCATTGGAACAGCAGAAATGGGCACGATTGCTAAAGCTTGGTGCTCACCTCCACTAGGACCGGCTTCGGGATCCTTGTCCTTGTCGTCATCCTTAGTCAAGTCGACCGGATGACACGCCTCATCACCAGTAGTCCTCTTTTCCTTCTCTTTCTCTTTCTCTTTGTCCTTCTCCCCCTGAACATCAAGCTTCTTGGTCAGATCAGCAATCAGCTTGACCATCAGCTCATGCTCCTTCCTTTGAGCGTCAAACCTCAGCTCCAAGGATGACCCATGACCCAAGAGCATTTCATTTGTCTTGATTAGGAGCTCATTCTGGGCCAGGACGTTCTTCAATCGTTCCTCAGTCCCTGTTCTCTGGCTACGAAGGATTGTAACTTCATCTATCAAAGAATTGATCTGTGCTTGTTGAGCGTCAGACTCCTCCTTCGATTTCTGAATAGTCTTCAGTAATCCAGCAACTTGGGTTTCCAGAACATCTTTCCTAGCATCATTCGGATCAGGATGTCTGGATGAGGACGCCTCGACATTGTGAATGGGGGAGAGAATATGGTATCAAAGTCAAACCCTTGTGTGAAGTCTCCATAGTTGAAAGGTTGACTTAAAGGCTCAGTGGTGGTAGTTGGGATGGAAGATGTGACGAGAGTTGTAGGGGTAATGGTAGGGGTGATGGTGACTGACTCCGTGAGAATTGGAGTAGTCACCACCACCTGAGTAGTTGTGGTAGGGAGGGTCACTATCACAGGAATCACTTCTGTGATTGTAGTGACGGCCACTTCACTTTGCACTTGTGGCCTCCTCCTCCTACGGTAAAGCTGCTGTGAAGGTGGGGTGGAGGCTGAATCCGGACTAGCAGCTAACACTTGTACTTGCTGCTGAGCCTCCACCACACTGGGGATAGAAGGCTGTTGCCTATCGCCCCTGTTCTTGTGAATACTTTCCCTTCTTTGTCTTTGTATAGCAGCGTCAGAGTCAGAGTCTGGCTCGTACTCGCTGCTAGAGGACTGTCGCTTTCTCTTGGAGGACGACTCATGTAAGGTTACCTTAGCCGTTCTCCGTGGGTGTACCTGCGACGGTGCATCATCAGAATCAGAAGAATCTGACTCAGTCGCTTCCGAGTCGGATCCCTCAGCACCATCATTTCCTTCTTCTTCGTCTCCATCATCAGACGAACCATCATCACTCTCCATTTCCTCCTGATGTTGTTCCTGTTGTTCGTCGGAGTGTTCACTCAATTCAGGCTTCGAGTCGTGACTGTACCATCTCCAGTCACCTGGGGCCACATACGCTTCATTGATGAGGTGGCCAAAGAGTTTTGTGTGCACAGGGGTAGGATCTACACTGCCTGGCTTTAGGAATTGGGCGAATACTCTTTTGTCCACCCTCTTTACTTGCAGTCTCTCCCCTATGACAGGAAGGTTTGGCAACGCGTCATTAATCAGAAGTTGCACAAACCGAGGGTATAACAAGAACCGAAACCTCTCTGCTGTGTTGATTTGGTCATTAATGGCCTTAAAGATGTAGCGGGAGAAGTTGTAGCCCTTGTTGAGAGAAAGGCCGACCATGGCTGCTGCAAGGTCATGACCAATGGCATCTTTCCCAGTGTTGTAAAAATCGCTAGGCGCTAGTCGGGCGGTGGGGTGGGGCCTAGGCCTAGGCGGGATTAATCGGGGCCTAGGCGGGATTAATCGGATTGAAATTTTTATATGTAAATTTCAGTTTTTTATATATATACACACATTTTTACATGTAATTTTTATAAAAATGGTCATTTTTATATATATACACACATTTTTATATGTAATTTTCATAAAAATGTTCATTTTTAAACCACACCAAAGGTTTTCGCCGGAATTTGGCCGGAAAGTTCAGGTTTTCGCCGGAAATTGGCCGGAAATTTCAGGTTTTCGCCGGAATGTTCGCCGGAATCTGGCCGCCTAGGTCCGCCTAGGTCCGCCTAGGACCGCCTAGGACCGCCTAGGACCGCCTAGGCCGCCTAGGACCGCCTAGGCCCAAAATTCCTCCTTAGCCGAGCGCCTAGCGATTAATCGGCGCCTAGGCGCGATTTTTACAACACTGATCTTTCCCAGCTTTCCTTGATGAGATGCACATGATCACGACGTGGGCGAAATAACCCACATCTTCTTGTATGAAGCATAGTCCCTCGCACCGACATAGCCCATTCTTTGTCTCCAACAGCCGTCCACAAAGTAGTCTGGATACGCTGTCGGGTCGGTCGCGAGATCTCTGAATTGAAGGACCCTTCGTATAGTATCTTCAGAGAAAGCAATAGCATGACCAGCAACGGTAGCCCTTATAACATTGGGGGTTACCGTGCAGTCGTGCTCTGCAGTCTCCCAAAACTGCTCGAGGTAGGGTCTTGACACGATCGGGTCAGCAGAAATGGCGTAGCTAATTCTTGAACGGTTCAAGAAATCAACTATGTCTTTGTACTGCAATGCTGCACCCTTCCCCTCAGGTTCAGTGTTAGCTAACAGGTTGAATTCGTTAGTAAACGCCCGAGCCATGATCTGCAAAAACACACAGGAAACATAATAAGAACAACATGTATCATTGGAAACGGATAAACATGACTTAGTATAGCAGTTACTCTTTGAACTGAATTTCAGACTTAGGAATTTTTGCCAAGTGTTGTTCCTGCAGGAGTTTCCTCTTGCGTACTTAACAAGTACGCATGAAGTGCTTCTTGCGTACTTGTTAAGTACGCAGGAAACGTACTTGGTGAAAAATTCAGAAATTTGAAATTCAACTTAATGTTCAAAAATTGGTGTGTATTGGGTCACCACTAGGTCGGAATTAACGATTCGAGCCTATGGGACCAATACTTACACCAGATACCTGCTAAACTTGACCTAATTTGTTCTAACAGTCGAACAAGCAACCGTCGGTTCAAATTCTTGCCTAAAGTCAAAATCAAAGACTCTAATGGATGATTAAAGGTAGATTAATGATCGAATAATGATTATTAACAAGTTTTAATTATTAGGTATTACCCAAACAACCCAAAAATTGTCTAAAAATCTCGAACAATAACCTAGGATATTCGGTCCAAAATCAAGAGTTTTTGTGGATGGATTAAGCCCAAAATCTCACCAAATCGATGTTAGGAGATGATGAAACTTGTAGTGGGACGAAAAATCGGATTAAGTACACTTGGATTTTGAGTCAAGATTTGCAGAGGGAAAAGGGCTGTTTGAATGCGATGAAAAAGCCTGAAAATTTCTAAGTCCCCTTTTTATACCCCAGACCAAAAGTCTGTGCGTACTTAGCAAGTGCGCACGTTTTAACTCATGCGTACTTACAAGTGCGCAAGCTTTAACTCTTGCGTACTTACAAGTGCGCGAGACTTAACTCTTGCGTACTTGATAAGTACGCATGGCTTACCTCATGCGCACTTACAAGTACACACAAACCCTTAAGTGCGTAAACTTTCAACTCAAATTTATGAAGTTTTTCAAGTCAAATAACGAACAAGTTAAAAATATTCAATCAAGAGGATTCAAATACAATTCAGGAAGGTTAAACATAAATATTTTTGGCTTTTGTGAATAAAATTGAACTATGCATAAACTTAAAATCTTTTTGATCTTTTCTAATAAAAATATACAAGTATTCACACAAACTATTTTTGATCAAAGACACGAGCAGATGATCATATCAGGCTATCTTTTAGCAAAAATGATACAATATAAACATCAAATAATATGGGATCATGTCATGGATTACTATTTATTCATACGTAATAAGCACATAAACAAGTAATTCAAGTTGACAATATTATAAGATTTGAAACTATAAGCATCTTTATATCACATTCTTGTGTATTAAGGTATTATTTATAAGATATACAACGTGTACCCCACTGATATGCTATACTAATGTAAATTGCATTATCTCACGGCATCTAAGATTTTCCCAATGATTTTCTAAATTTTCAGAATGAAGTTACATCTATTAGCACAGGAAAAATCAAGCAGAATCCATAAGGATTATCAGGAATCATAAGATTCAGAATCGAGTGATTTATTTGTCTTGGTTTCATTTGATTTTCTTCATTGAATATCGGTATGATGATTCAGGATAATATATATGGTGTTTGAGTTTTAAGGTAAGGGGATCCAACTTTTATCTGGATTTAATTTCAATGAATCAAGAGTGATTCAAAGGTGAATACATGCTCAATGGTTAAGGTAGAGACATGTCTTGATTCAATCTTTCCTTGCATACTTGTGAGTATGGGCAGTGAGATGAATCGCATTAATTGTGCTTGTAGGTCCCTCGGGTGTGGCGGATCGTCACATGCAAGTGGGTCTACTAGTCGGACCGGGTGCGGAATGCCCATGACTAGGCGGAGAGTCTAGCTAAACAAAGTAAACCGACAAGAGAAAACACTTTAAACTTTCTTTGTATTATAAACACTTGAAGGTTACAGAGAAAAGCACTGAGATTACAATTTGCGTATTTGCTATAATGCCTGCGTACTTAACTTCTGTCAACCTATTCTATTTATACAAGACCTGATGCCTACGCACTTAGCAAGTGCACAGGGCAAAATGCTCTTGCGTACTTAGCAAGTACGCAGAGTTGTTCTTGCATACTTGCTAAGTACGCAGGAGCTTTCTCCTGCGCACTTATAAGTGCGCAAAACACTTAGAGAATTTTGCAACATTCAATATGTAAAAGTAAATACAACTCGATAAACTAATACATAAAGACTCTTACATACAAAGACAATTACAAACAAGACAAGACAACCTAAGACTAAGACTCTATCTATCCAGAGTGTTTGTCACAGGAAAGTGCTTCAACAGGTGCTAAATTGCTAATTTTTATTTTTTTTTTATTTTAAATGTTCTTTTGTCGCGGTTTTGAAACGTCTAAAGATAGTAAATGAAAATTACTAAAAAACCAACTATTTTTTGCGGTTTTATGGGTCTTTGACGCGGTTTGTATAACCGCGTCTAAAAAACCAACTTTTTTTGCGTTGCCTACTTTTGACGCAGTCTAAAACTCCGTCTAAACATCATTTTAACCGCATCTAAACATCATTTTTCTACTAGTGACTTTACCTAAAGTTTTTTGCTTTATTCTATAATATTTTGAGGAGGTTAATTTTTTTCGCGGTTTAAGATGTGTAACGCACGTGGGTAAAAGCTCGCATTATCGTCCAGAAGCCGCTGCAAAGCGCGAGGTATTATTCTAGTTTGTTTTTAATAAGTAGTATAGTATTTATATACAAAGAAATTTGTTTTTTTAATTAACCTAACCTACCCACTCGACCCCTCCGCCTGCACACCCACACCCACACCCACTCGTTCTTGTGGAGAAACGACTTGGATAAACCAGGCCATGAACATGAAAAACCGACCTATTGGCCATGCTCTTAGGGTGGAAGGGGCATAATCCAAAACTATCCCTCAAATGGCTTCATCCATGGGTTTATGAACCCGATTTTCAACCCGTAAAATGAACCCGCGCCACTTGCGACGGAGTGCCCGTATTACCCGATCCATTAGCTTTATACTATAAATAAGTTATCAGTTTGAGAGCATCAAGTTCTAAACTATATATATTATATTGTATCTTATTATATAAGATACGTAATGTAAATAATGAACATGAGATCTCTTTCTCCATACACGTTTTATTTTTAGGCTTGTTTCACAACAAGTACAGATTTATTAAAAATTTTATGTGATATATTTATATCCGAGAATGCAATGGATACTTGTAATGATATCGGATCTAAAGTCGACGTGGAGCCATTTCATCATATATTTCCATCAACAGAATTGACACCTCATGCACACTCCAAAAAAGCATACTTCCACTTGCTACATTTTCATGTAAAAACTCGTACGTGTTGCTCCACAAATATTATATTACGCCACCGATCCAATCCACCTCTCCACGTGTGCACCCACAAACCCATCCTATAAATCCTCCACCACCACACTCCAATTCACACCATCTCCCACTATGGCAAAGCTAATAGTCCTCGCGCTCGCCTTCGCCTTCGCCGCCCTTGTAGCCTTTGCTACTGCCCAAACAACCATCTTCACCACCATCATCGAGGATGAGAACCCAGTCTCACAGCAAAGGCAGTGTAGCCAACGGTTGCAGGGACAAAGGTTCAACCAGTGTCGCATGTACCTCCAGCAGGGCCAGTCTCCTTTCGAAGACAACCGTCAGCAGCAAGGCATCCAGCAGTGCTGCCAAGAGCTCCAAAACATCGAAGAGCAGTGCCAGTGTGAGGCCGTGAAGAAGGTGTTCCGAGATGTCCAGCAGCAACAGGGACAGTTCGGTTCTCAGCAGACCCGACGGTTGAAGCAGAAGGCTCAGATGCTTCCTAACCAATGCAACCTTCAAGCAAGACAATGCCAGATTGGAACCGTCACGACCACCACCACCGTCACCGAGAGCAACTTCGATATCCCCTTCCTTCCCTGGCCCTTTGGCGGTGGCGGTGGCTCGGGCTCTGGCTCAGACTCACGCTCACGTTCACAGCAATGCATGGAAAGTGAAATCCAACGACCAGTCAGCCAATGCCAAAGGTATACTGTTAGGAAATATTTAGTATAACAATAATTAGCATACTTTGCAAGTAACTATGACTTCACTGTTTATTTTTTAATGTTACCTCTTAAAAATTTAAAATTTACAATACGTCCATTTAAACCCTACACTCTTTTAAATATTTTTTCAAATTTTTTTTATGATCAATCATACACGTTGACACGTGTCCAGTCCTACTTATAAGCTTTTTATTTTTATTTTTTTATATTTATAACTTTTAAAATACGATGTTAACCGTGTCTTTATAAGTTTATATATATAAATTTATATTTTTTTATAACTTTTAAAATATGTATTAACCCTACATTCTTTCAAATGTTTTTTCTCTAATTTTTTTTAATTGACACATGTCCAGTCATACTTATAAGCTTTTCGTTTATTTTTGTGTTATATTTATAACTTTTAAAATACGATACCACATTTTGCTAAATCTTTTACGTTTCTGAAACCCTACACTCTTTTAAATGTTTTTTTCTAATTTTTTATCATGTGGTTGACTATACCTAAAAGCTTTTCATTTTTTTTTGTTATATTTATAACTTTTAATAAAACATGATGTTAAGCCTACATGGATCATGTATTTAGTTTGCTGAATCTTTTATGTTTTTGAACAGGTACGTCCAACAACAAATCCGCTCGCCAAGAACACTTCTGATGAGCATCAACAGGCCAGGACAACAGCAGCAAGGCCTCCAACAATGCTGCAATGAGCTCCAAAACGTGAGGAGGGAGTGCCAGTGCCAGGCCGTTGAAGAGGTGGCTAGGAAAGTGATGAGGCAGCAGCAAGGTGGGCGCCGCCAGTACGGTGGGCAGCAGGATGAGACTCGAATCGTGCGGAGGGTGGTTCAGAATCTGCCCAACCAATGCTACTTAGAGGTCCAGCAATGCAACATCCCTTATGAGATGTTCTGAACTAGGAGGCTAAATAATGAAGGAGCAATAAAGGGAGATGAGAGCGTAGTTTCCTAATAATAATGATAATGAGCACATATGTACTTATCTTTTATATATAAATAAAAATGGCTGCCTTGGTTATCTTCAAGGTTTAGAGTAAATTTCTCATGCATGTCTATACTATCAACTATCATATATAATTGATCATAAAATCATCAATTATGTAAGTGCACATCTATTCATATTTTAGGTGGCAAAATTAGAGCACTTATGACAAACTAAAATAGTGCACATGTGAAAAAAACTAAACGTAGTATTATTACGATACATATGTAAAGTATGAGTCAAGTATTAAGATATTTACATTCTTAACAAACTTTACATTTGAGTGAAGTATTAAAATACAATTTGAGTGGAGTATTAAAATACGTACTTTTTGTTAAACGTATGTGAGTGAAGTTTTAAGAGGCATGCTTTTTTTAAACATGTTTTGTTGAATATTTTAGTGTAATTGGATTAACTTATTTGATAATACATATTATCATAAATATCAAATAAGTTAGGAGGTGCGGAGTGCACGCTTATTTGAGTTTATCATGATATAACGGGGGTCCGGGGGCAACGCCCCTGGAAGCGGGGTCCAAGGAGCAGAGCCCCTGCTGGGATCGAGCTGCCAGGTCAACGTGTCCGAAAATTATTTTGACACTTATTGCTTTATAAAAAATGTCGAAAGACGTACCTTTTGGCTCACGGTTACTCGTGGTGGCATTCGTTTCACCCTCGTCCCATTCTCAGTTTAAGTTAAAACATTTTATTTGTTTAAAAACGCCAATTTTCTCTTAAACCTGGCTTTGATACCGACTTGTAAGGCCCCAAACCAGGCACCGTACAGTTGGATCTCATCACTAGGTAAACTCATTAAAAACATCTAACTTTCATTTAAATAAACAGCGGAAGTCTTTCTCGAAATAGTATTATCTTTAAACTCGTTAATTTTCATAACATTACCTGACGAATGCATGCGCACCAACCCGAGTAGCACCGCTCCCAAGCCAAGACACCTCGCCAGGCAGACTCACCTGCAAAACAATCTAGTGTACATACAAAGTCAGCTACGATGAGTGAATTCTAATAGTTTAATTTATCAAAAGCCAACTTGTCTCATTCATTTAATTATTTCCCTTCAAGACCCTCTAGTCCTTAGAAAATAGTTTATAGACTTTCATCATATAAATAACCTCCGTTATTTTATATTATCCCAAAAGATTCACCACCCCAGACTCTATCCATCCTTTGACTCGGTAAGCCTTTCCGACAAGGATCGAGCTTACTACTCTGATAACTCATGCTTTACTATATTTATTAACCATACCCTGGTTAACTCAACCAATCTCTAGACACCGACTTACCAGTCCCAACCAGGACTCTCATAACCCAACTAACTCAACAGTTGTACACAATGTACTCAGCCCGACACAACGGTCAATCAAACTCGACACACCACATTGGTTTCATCTATTTATCACATCAATAACATCTCATACATAATTAATGTAACTCAACACTTGCATGCAATTTAACACATATATATATAATTGCACACAAATACATACCTCGTCACTGCACCCTCGTCAGGGTTATCCCCATCGGGATAATCGTCATAAGCTCCGATATACCCTTGTTATAGGGCCCCACCACTATCTATAGCGACACACTCGTCATCCATGATGACAACCCAGCTACCCACACGGTGACCATATCATCTACCATACGGTGACTGACACGTCACACGTACAATGATGACCCCGAAGGACTCCGTCCTCCACACCACTGTTGACCATACTCACGGACAATAATGCAAGCACACAAATCAACACATATATATACACATGACACTACCTGGACATGTACTACGACTCACCACCCTTTCACGGTTCACTTACGGGTGTAAACCAACACATACTTTAGACGTATCCTTTTAAACGTCTAGACACATTACCCAACTCTTTTCGAATAATTAATTATACGACACACAAACATTATACTGAGTTCTAACCCGTATATATTATGGACACCTCATAGACCCATGCTAACACGATACCCGCCGCATCACGAGGACAATGGCACAATACACAATATCAAACACATGACGCTTAAAAACATACTAGCATTTACTTGACTCGTTAATGAACCACGTACGGGTTCCCATGCTAACTCTCCTTATCTAACCATTACAGGTCTAACTAAATTCCCGACTCATCCCAACTAACTCATAAGATGGCACACACAGATCATAACAACTCTTGTTCACCCATCCTAGGGATCCCATAACGACCCTTAGCTTCATTATTACATAAAGGTCTCATAAAACACTGTGAGTTAATTCATAATTCATAATACGTTTGTTTATTAAAATATTTGAGTATGTACGATAGCCCCAAAACAGTAAAGCGTTTAAAAAAGAGGATTAGAAACTCACCGGTTATGCTTAACCTTCAGATTTAGCTCTGCAACTCGTCCGTCCATGCTCAAATCCCAAACATGTCAAGCGTGTGATCACATGATCAGAACACGTTCGAAACGTACATTGAAAGACTTATAACAACGTAATAGATCCTCCACGTCCATTTCATCTTCTCATCGACGCATCCCCAAGAAACCCTAGTTTCACATGCACGTACGTGTGCCATGCAACCCTTAACCGTCCTTATCTTGTAAACACCAGCTCGTACCGGATCGCCCTCGACCCGTTTAGAAATCATAAACTCAAACCGGATTCTCATGCATGCACGTACGTATACATGCATACACATGTCAACCCTAATCCACATTGATACGCGTACGCTAACCGGGTTCCAATCACGCATGCATGCAGTACAAGGTGAAACCCTAACACCACAGATCGCATGAACCCAGGTCGGATTTCCCATGCACGTGCATAACCATGCAATGCACGACCTTAGACATGTGAAACACTAACCGACCGTGTTCCCGTCTTCTTCCCCCACCTCGCGCACCACCATGCCCACCGTCGAGCACCACCACCGAGCGCCTCCGCCTTCTTCCTCGGACAATGTCATAGCCAAGCCCACCGCCATGCCACCTCCTTCATCCTCCCCGAGACAACCCTAGCTCGGCAGCCTTCCCTACTCTCCGCCTTCATCCACATCCGTACGCCGCCACTAGTGTCCTCACTACAGCCGTCGAGCACCATCACGGTTAACGTCGGCCGCTTTTTCCTCGTTGCTCCTCCATACTCGTTCCCTCCTTCCCTCTTCTTTCCTTGGTCATCCGTCACCACGATAGTAGGACACCACCGGGTCCTGTACTTTCCTTTTTACACAACCACACTCAACCACTCACCACTGTGAACCCCCTTTACGACTATCAATGGCCAATACAAATCACCAACCCAAAACCCTAGCAATCCACGCAAGAAAAGAATATACAAGCGTGCATAATTGAAATGATGATTACCTTATCGATGTTTGGAAGCCGTTGGTTCAAATCCTTCGTCGAACCGATGTCGTCGCCCCCATCCGGCCGTCCCCCCGCCGTCGGCTCCTCTCTCCTTCCTTTCTTCCAGCCGTAAGCGCACCTAGGTCAAATAATGACCTAGGGTTTGCGTAAATGTGGTTCATATACTCCCACTAGTTACATTCCGGGTCCTTCTTCTTTCGTTACTCGCGTTTCTAACTCAATCCGATCTCTTTTTGGCAAACGGGGTCCCTCTAATTCCATGCGTCCGGTTTTATGCGAAAAACCTCGTCATTCGTCTTGTATACATAATAGTCGGGTCACTCATTAGTCCAATTCGAAAGTGGTAGATTTTCAGGATGTTACAAATAAGAGACTGGCGTCTTGGACGCCCCCTATGGATTTCTTGGCCTTTTTCTTCCGTCTTGATCCGTGTTCGCTCATAACCTTCTACCCGATGCTCCAAGTACCTCCAAAACATGTCCTTTAACGTGTTTAGACCTGAAATTCATAAACATGCTTGAAGTACCATTGTTCTTGACCAAAACCAAATAAAAGTACAAAGATAGATGCTAAAATGAACAAAAGAACACTCGCCCATCACACATCTTAAAAGTTCCATCTTTCCTCTTCACGAACAGAACCTGAGCTCCCCATAGCGAGAAACTCGGTCTAATAAACCCTTTGTCCAATAATTTTTTCAATTGATTAGATAGTTCTTGCATTTCAGATGGTGTAAGCCGGTATGGTGATCGTGCAATTGGTGCTGCTCCGGGTACCAGATCGATACGAAACTCAACTTGTCTTGGTGGTGGAAGTCAAGGCAAGTCTTCGAGGAAGACTTCTGGGTAGTCTCGTACGATTGGTCTATCAGCGAGTTGTTTCTCCTTTGGCTTCTTTTCTGTCACCTGAGCTAATATAGCATGGTATCCCTTTCTTAAGTATCTTCGGGCCTTCATGCATGTAATAATTCTCAAGGTGGCTCCGCTCTTTTCTCCCTGAATGGTCAGGGTTTCACCGTCCGTGAGTGGAATGCGAACTATATTCTCGTGACAAACAATCTCTTCATGATTCTTGGATAGCCAATCCATGCCGATGACGACGTCAAAACTTCCAAGTTTCACAGGCATTACGTCTATACTAAACGAATGATAGCCCAGGTTTAAAGAGCATCCTTTGATTATTCCCCCGTCTCGATCAATTTACGGTCAGCTAATTCTATCATATAAGACTCATCTAGTGCAGTGGGTATTATACCAAATAAAGGACTAAAGTCGATAGAGACAAAAATTCTATCGGAGCCCGTATCAAACAATATGGAAGCATAGTGATGATTAACAAGGAACGTACCCGTAACAATGTTGGGATCTTGATGAGCGTCCCCAACTCCAATAAAAAAGGCTCTCCCATGGGCTTGGTTATTACCCTAGATCCTCAGATTTGGTTAGTCCTTCTTAAAGTGCCCAGTAACACCACATTCAAAACAAGCTCGATTTGCCCCGGTGTTGATTGCTGATTCAGGGGCTTTGCAGTATTTGGCTGTGTGGCCTGGCCTTTTGCATTTGGCGCATGAAAAACTTTCACAAGTGCCTAGGTGATAGAGACCGCATTTGTTGCACTTTGGTTGCTTCCCTGCATATTGATTCTTCTCAGTTGGTGCTATAACATAAGCTCTTACAGTCTCTGGCTTCTTAGGAGTATAATGTACGGAACTTTTTCCTTCCCATTTCCTCTTTCCACCAAAGTTCTTCTCAACAGAAACTGAACTCTACTTGACCAGTACTCCAGAAAGAACAACTTGGTCAGTCAAATTGTGTGCCAGCCTTATGGCACTCTCAATGATGGTTGGTTTAGATGAAATAACCGTACTCTGAATCTGGGGTGCAAGACCCCAAATGTACCTCTCAATCCTTTTGATCTCCGGGGTAACCATGTGTGGAACTAGTCGGGCTAGTTCATGTAAGTTGCCACTTCCACTACAATCATAGTCAGATTCCATAATTCATTCTCCAATTTCTGGACCTCATTTCGTGGACAGTATTTCTCCTTTACCATACGCCTGAAGTCATCCCATGACATTTGGTAAGCAACATCCATGCCTAAAGTTTGAACTTAAGTGTTCCATCAAGTAAGTGCTTGGTCTTGGAAAGTGCAAGTAGCATACTTGACCTTGTAGTCAATGGTACAGTTGCTTATGTTGATAACCGACTCCATCTTCTCAATCCAACGCATGAGACGAATTGCTCCTTCGGATCCATTGAAATGGCGAGGTTTGCATTTCATAAAGTCCTTATAGGTGCATCCTCTTGGAGCGTTTTCGTTTCCTGAATTGATAGGATTATCAAGTTAGGATAATAATCATAAACAGTGACCTCTAGGTCTGGTATATTGTAGTGTTTGTATTACCCAAGGTAGCTCCAGATCCATCTCCGTTTCCGTTAGTACCATTACTGATGTTGGTATTCCTAGTTTCGCTGTCTCCTCCACCGGCTCCACTGTTTCCGCTTCCCGGGTTTCCTGATCCACTTCCAGATCCAGTTTTCCGGTTTGCTTCGCTTTGTGCTAGTGCAACAGCTACTTGCTGAGCTACCGGTTGTGATATTTCTGCAACCATCATGGGTTGTGTTGTCTCTGTGTTTTCAGTGTTCTGTCGGGTGTTACGTCGGGGTCTTCCTTTGGGTACCATGTTTTTCTTTCTAGTATATATGACAAGAAAAGAAAATAAGACAATATGCATACAATAATTGACATCACATGAACAGGAAATGTAAACAACCACAACAATCATAACACATGAAACATACACAATATATAGATGGATTTTAAACTTGATACATAGTTTGCAAAAATACAAAATGGACAAGGGTACAAAGCCTTGTCAGTACAAGTTTTAAATCCTACGCTAAGTGAGCACAACCCGCTCACATAGGTCCGCTAGATAAGTGTGAGAGCAATCCTGCCTGAGCAACAGCGGTGGCCAGTATGGCACAGATGGTGGCGAGGGCTCTTGTCTCCTGCAGCTCTCCTCGTAGGGCTGATGCCTCATGCTCCGCCTCCGTCATGTGGTGTGTAACCGTAGCTAGGCTCTCCTCCAGGTCGGAGATCCTCTGGTCGGCATCGATCATCCACTCCTCAACGCCAGTGATAACCGCGAGGTTATCCTCTACATGGTCAAGGCGAGTACTTAAGTCGAGTACTGCCCTGGCCTCGTGGTACTGGACTAGATCCAGTCGTGCCATCAGTCTCTGAAGCTCGTCTAGTCTCTCCACATGGACCTGTAGGTGATCAACCTCCTCCTGGAGACCGTCTAGTCGATCGTCATGGCGGACGCTCCGTGCCACCAAAAGAGGGACGGTCAACTCCATGGGCTGGCCGGTGATAGGCAGGGGAGTGGGAGTGCTGGAGGACTCTCCCACCTCATAGGTGGAGGGTGTACCCTCCTCATCCACCCACCTCTGTAGGGCGGGGGCTACCCATCCCCATCGTCGGCAGGAGGATCTGAGTCTCCTCAGTGTCGGGGCAAGGGGTGTTCAAAAATATCCGTATTCGAAAATCCGAAAAATCGAATATCTAAATTTTCGGATATCCGACAATTCGGATATCCGATTTTTTGGATTCGGATTTGGATAGCGATTTTGAAAATATTTGGATATCTGATTATCTGAAAATTAAAAAATATATATATTTTTATTAATTTATTTCATGGTGGAAGAGCACTTTATCCCTTTATCCATTCATTCAATTAGGGTTTTGTGTCAAGAGGACACTAGAGCGCCTCCTTCCGATCTCCAACTCTCCATCGAGTCCATCCACCGATGAGGCGGTGACCGGACCACCACTACTCGACCATCAACCACTTCTCCAGTCTCCATCGAGACCATCCTCTAGAGTCCAGACCTCCACGGCTCCACTCTCCATCGAGACCTCAATTAGGGTTTGGCGACCAGTCGACCACCACAACACCACTCCACCTCTGACCTCTACACTATCCATCGGCGACCACCAGTCCACCAGCGACCACCAGTCCACCGGCGACCACCGGTAAGTAAATCTACGTTAGACTTGGTCTTCTTGATAATGAAGGGGACAAAATTTAGGGTCTAAATCTAATGGTTTCATAAATTGTTTATTTTTTTATTCAGTTTATTTTATATGAATCTTTTGTTGTTTTGGAATAGACCAAATTGAGTATTTTTGTTGTAGTGAAATTTAAATGAAGGATACGCGTGTTGCTCTAGTGCTGCTCGTTTGTGTTTACATCAAAATTTTTGATGAAGTTTATTATTTTTTAGCTTTCTTTTTTGTTACAGAACTATCAACATTTTTGACTTGTTGCTAATTAGAGCTCAGCATTTGTATCGTCTTTGAGTTTGTTTTTCTTTCCAAGAATCCTAATTAAGGCTGCAGTTGAGTTTACTTTCATTTCTATAGAACCCAATCTTCTCCCATTTTGAATGTTTTTATTAAAGATTGACATGGTGGCACTGCCACCAACCTTATTTGGTCGCTTTGTTAAGCGAATATTAGTTTAATTTTTCCTTTTAGTACTTACTTTATGTGTTGAGCATTGCATAGCATTACAGGTGATACAGATTTTGGTTCGTGCCCGGAAATACGATCTAGGCATTGATAAGAATCGATTACACGCCCGACAATTATGTCTCATCAGGGGAGTATTAGTTTTACCACACTCTTATTATTCATGACACATATCATATTGCATACATTCATATTGTCAGAAACTAAGTGTGGGGTGGAACCCCGTTGATATTTTGGCTGCCAAATTTTGTCCTAAGTATTACGAGTGCATGATTAATAACTACCCAATCTATTGAATTAAAAGTTATATAGAAGTAATAAAAACATTTTCAAAAATAATATTAAAGCAAAAGTCTTAAAAATCATTTGGCATAAACGGGCTTATAAAAACAGCAATTTGAAATACCGTTGAAGTGAATCAATGAAACAAATAGGGAAGATTAGGGAGCACAACAAAAAGAAAGAAATAAGTTTATGCACATTTTTACTTTATTACCCTTTACCTTCCGTTTCCATGTGAGAATCTGAGCCTACCCGAGCATTATCATGAAAGCCATCAAGTTTTTGGTGCACTAATTATTACATATTTCACATGCTCATTTTGTTTGATAGAGTGATTGCTAATTATTGCTTTGCATATTAGAACTTGTGTAAAATATACATTTCAAGATCATGCACTAAAAGAATGCATAAAAATGATTGAAGCATTAGGATTAACCCATTTTCTTTAATCCTTTTCTTTTCCTTTACATACCCTAAACATTATCCCCTAGTTAGCCCCTTTGAGCCTAAACCTTTTCGTTTCTAAACCCACATCTCAAAACCCATAAACCCAAAAATTAGCCTTTTATCTTTTAACCCTTTTCGTTGAAATCAACTTTGCTATGATTTAAGGAATGATTATCCGCCAAAAGTTTATAGATCCATCTTATGTTCGAAGAAATAAACTCATTTAATATGAAAAGAAGAATTATTGTGAAAAGAAAAGGGGGCAACCAAAAAGAAATTAGTAAATTGCCCAAGCTAGTGAAGAAATCTCATCAAAAGAGAATCAAACTTACTCGAAAAATTGGAGTATGCAAAGCTGATGAAAATGAATGTATTAGGAAGAAACAGCTGAACAATTCATGGGAACTGATAGAAATGAATATTTCAAAGATAAGAAGAAGTTGACATTCTTGAAAGAAGGGATTTGGTCTTGACAATCTAACCTTAAAAGAGTCATTAGATTAGTCACAATGTCTAATCTAAGTTGAATAACGGAATCATTTTCATTTCTATCACTAAGCCAAGTCAGATTTTCAACATTTAGCCACTCTTCCCAAAGACTTCCTACCCTAACCCGAAGCCAATCACTACAACCTTTTACAAAGTCCTCTTGATTTATGCACATATTTTATGTCAATTGGTGGAGATTTGATTTCTATATAAGCCTGTAATTATGCAAGCATTAATTATAGCATTGACTATTCTTCTTGACATACATTATCCATATATTTAACCCGAGTGTTGAGTGAATATTTGTGAGACTGTAATTTTATGCATAGTCATAGTTCCATCAAGTATGTTGAGCTTGCTACCCTATTGTGGAGAAACACTCGAAAGGTATAACCACCAAATAATTGTTTTTAAGAAGCCATTCAGCCATTTGGGACAAAATCTTTGGATTAACATTTAATCAATATCTTACTTCTACGAGTATAATCATGCATGAGTTTGCTTGAGGACAAACAAAGTTTAAATGTGGGGTATTATGATATGACGTAAATTATACATGTTTTGCATGCATAATTATTCCCGAATTCATCACAATTAGAGATAATATGATAATAATTGATGCCTAAACCACCCATTTGTGTTCTGATAGGATAATTGACTTTGATATGCGAAAACATGAAGAAAACACTCAAAATCAAGGTGAAATCAGCATTCGGAAGCCAATTGAATGAAACCGGACGCATAAGGTCAAACCTGGAAGTCAAAAAGTCAATAGGAGGCATTTTAGGGCAATGCTTGCACGGCCGTGCAAACCATAAAATGTTCTCCTGTCCTCTCCTGTACTGTCAGATTCCGCACGTGAAAGAAAATGGTACTTTGCACGCCTGTGCAATCCAATGCACGACCGTGCATTGCCAAAATCTTAGCCTATAAATAGCAAGCTCATTCTAGTGTTTTAGGGGTCCAAGATCAAGAGTAGGGAAGGCCTTAGTGCTCTGCTAAGAGCCGAAACTCTCTCGGTTTTGGTCCGCTTTAGCTTTCTTGTTTATTTTCCTTTTTAAAGTCTTGTAATATGAATGTTTCTTCTCGTTCGAGTAATCAAGAGGCAACCTATACCCATTCTCCCTTGGTGTTGGAATATTTCAACACATTATCTAAGGGTTAGTGGAGTCACTTGTATGGTCATTCATGGCTAGTTCTCTTATGTTGCTCGAGTTGGTTGAACTTTAATTAATTAATTAAGTATTTTTAGTATGTTATGTTTTTAAAGTCTTTACTATGAGTTATCTTAAAAAGACAAGAATAAGTGATCTTTAAACCAATCTAATAATCTTAAATCTTGTGAGTTACTTAAGCAAGACTTCTTGTTTTGAAAGCTTATTCGAGTTTGTACGGTCTATATACAAATCTTGGTTCTAGCAATGGCCGGTTAGTATAGATTTAATATTATGGGTTGATTGGAGGTTTGGGTATTCAGCAGGCCGTTTGAGCCCTAACCAGACCGGGCGGTTTGTGTCGGTATTTCTTTACTTCTCTCATGTCGGATTGCAGAGGACTTCTAGTGGGAGCCATGGGATTTGATCTTGAGAATGAAAGTCTTATTTATTTAAAATAATACTATAAATAAAGACAACTATTTAAGAACATAATTTATTAGGTCCGAGCGTTTATAAAGTAGCTCTGGAGGGAGTTGCGCATTCCGACTTTCCAAAGGAAGTTACAAGACATGACGTACGTCAGTCATTGGATAATCTTAGTCCGAATAATGAATCACGAGATAACCGGCGGACTTGAGACCCAGTTCAGGGTCCGAAGATTCATTAAGGAACAGTTGGCCGACCGTATCCACTGTTCCTTTACGAAATACTAACTCCCTTATCGAAAGGGTTAGTACTAGTAACTATGACCAATCTTACTTTAAATATATCATTAATTAACAAGGGATAACAACTAGAGTAACACCTTAAACGGGATAATACTTCTAACTACATTTCTTATCTTTTTATTTTCCTTTTAAAACAAAACCCATTTTCCAACTTATTATCCTAGTCAGACAATAGCGAGGGTTGAGTACGGGATCAGTGTCTATGGTTCGATACTTGGTTCTTACCCATACTATACTACGCTGCGATAGGTACACTTGCCTATTGTGTGTGTATTTAGTTGAAGTAATTATCATTTTAATTTATAAATTTAAAACCTGATTTTGTGTAGCTTTAAATAGAATATATTTATTACTACTAAAAACACGCCATCATGTTTTTGGCGTCGTTGCAAGAAATATATATATTTATATTTTTATCTACATATAAAACGCAAATCAGTGATCGTGTAAAACATTTAGGATTTGTTTCCATATAGTTGAGTATTCTCTAATATCAAAAATAAAGAGAATGTTTTCGAGGGTTTTATTTTATTAAAGTTTATCACCAACGCGTACGAGTATCGCTGTGTCTCGGAATGTTTTAACATTTCCTTCATGTGTTGCATAGTGGGTGGACTCTGCTAGACCCGGTTAGACCGAATTAAATAATATTAAGTCTAATATGCAATGTCTCGTGTAATTATATTCAAATAATTATTCGGTAAATTAGCAGTTGTCACACATACCACACGGACCATCCGTGTAATATTGGCTTCGCTGTTCCTAACGCCATCTCCGTCAGACTTCTAACCCTAAATCGACATCGCATACTCGCATCCTCGATTTCGTATCAGTCCATCCCGCTCGACCAATTGCTTCTCACTGATTTCACACCTTGTAAGGCTGTAAGTTTCTATTCGACTTTGACTTTTTGTTAATATCGAATGCCTGTTAATCTTCTTTCTAGTGAACGATCATGGCACTGTACATATCGAATTTCTGTTTATTTTGTTCTTTTTATTAATAGGTATTTTTTGTTACTATTTGATCTGATTTCAGGATGTCGAATTTTTGTTATTGTTATGCAAATTTCTATATAGATTAGGTTTCACGCTGTATTGCTAGCTAGTTAACCAATTGTAGACCTTCAATAGCTCCCGCTGTTCCTAGATCTGGTGATGCTATATTTGCTAACGTCGAGAGCGTGGTAATTTTCCTACATCAGAAATTGATTATCCTTGTGATATTTGTTCACTCTGACGCATAGCCCAATAGTGCGGCTTACACATCTGGAAGAGGTTGAGGAAGTCAACAATTAGTTGGATCAAATGTGTGTATTTTAGTTTTTAAAAATCCGGTTCAACCACCCGGTCCGGTTCAACGGTCCGACCGGCAATCAGTTCGTTCAAATAAAAGCAGTTCAACTAGACACATTCCCGGTCCGACCGATCAGATCAGCCGTTCCAATTCCGAAAACACTGGCCGCGTGTGCGGGAAGGGGGGGCAAATACACTGACTCAAATTCGGATGACAGAGGTGTGATTGAAGCGCGGAGACCACCAGACGACTCTGTAATCCATGAATACGTGTATATATATAAAGAAAAAATGAAAGAAAGTATCCAATCAAACACTGTCACGTTATATGGACCATGATTTTTAATCCTTATTCTAATAAATCACTAACTATTGTGTCACGTGGCCTTTTTCTGTGCACCCAATTTTAGGTTTTCTCGCCTCTTTCTCCTCCTTACAATCAATTGATTTCTAAAATTACTCCCCTAATTTCATCAATTAATTTACATTCAATCTTTGTTTTCCTTCTTTTTCTATGCACCAAAATGAATTTAAGAAGAGTGTAGAAACTTTATAGTTTTGTAAAAAATTGATTATTGTCCATATCCATTAGTAACAACTTTGTTTGATTCTAAACTAGTTTAGATCCCGTGTCTACACACGGGATGAAAAATATCAATATATAAAATTTTTAAATATTTATGTATATATTTTACAACTGTAAAAATATACTACATATACTTAAGATAGAAAACAAATTCAAAATATGTAAAAATTATATATAATTTGGTTTCGAAAATACGTTAACTACTATTTAATATAATTTGACTTTCATTTACTATTTGATTGGAAATAGAAGTTACATAATTAAATTTTAAAGTTTCTTATAATAAGAGATAATTTAAAATAAATGTTTTTTATTAGTATAATTAATATTTTTTCTTTAAATATATATTATTAGTTAAAGATAAAAATGCATTAAATAAGAGAGAGATGCGGGAAAAAAATGGTGAGCATGAATATAGAGGCGACACGTGGCATGAAGAAACCTTTATTTATTATATAGTATAGATTATGTTTCTAAACTTTGAAAACACGAATTCAAACACTTGTGAATAATTAATTTTAGCTACAAAATGTGATTTATTTCTTGAACCAGTCTTGAAACGTGAAACCTAAATATACCAGTGATGAGAAATATATAAATATATTATCAACTGTATTTTTTTGGATTATTGGATTTTAATAATCCCATCTTTTACCAATTGACCAATAATAATCCCAACCGAGAATATTCTTACGACCAGTCCCTACTTTCAAACTATTTTCTTACATTGGACCCCCCGTTAAAAAAACTTAACGCCGTTAGATTTTATATGACGTGGAAATCTGCAAACCGCCAGAAAGTCGAGCCAAGCTAGCAGTGGTCTCGTGGTGGGTTTTGAAATTGGCTCTGGTGGTGTTTAACTTGTCTCGTTTTTCTAGCAAGTCCAAACAGAGACAACGGTGGTGTTTAACGAGACCATTTAAACACCACGAGAGCCAATTTCAAAAACCGACTACGAGTCCACTGCTAGCTTGGCTCGACTTTCCGGCGGTTTGTAGATGTCCACGTCATATAAAATCTAACGGCGTTAAGTTTTTTTAACGGGGGGTCCAATGTAAGAAAATAGTTTGAAAGTAGGGACCGGTGGTAAGAATATTCTCAATTGAGATTATTATTGATCAATTAGTAAAATGTGAGATTATTAAAATCCAATAATTATTTTTTTAATAATTCAGCCAATGTATATATCTTCTAAAAATGATGCAAACGTTTTATTAAAAGAGGCCCAAATAGGCCCAACTGGTTGAAACTTGAAACCCACGGACCAAGCATACAACCCCTGCACCTTGATACATATTTCTCACTCGATCTGTCACGACCTGAGATTTCCCTCTCGGCCGGCAAAACCAATACGTCACGACTGAGATCGGCGTTAAATATCTCCCCCGCCGTCTAGGTAACTATTTGACCTAATTTCAGGATGGTGGTTTTTTTACTTTTATGCAAATTTCTATATTTCGTGCGAGATTAGGTTTCAGTTTTTTTATTGGGAAGATATTGATGTTAAACTTTGTAATTATGGCCTCCGAGAGAAGACTTACAATCTGTGTTCAATTTCACTCTGTATTGCTAGCTAGCTAACCAATCGTAGACCTTCAATGGCTCCCGCCGTTCCAAGATCTGGTGATGCTATATTCGCCAACGTCGAGCGCGTGGTAATTTTCCTGCATCGGAATTTGATTATCCATGTGATATTTGTTCGGATTTGTTAATTTTGATAATTTGTAGAACGCTGAGTTGTTCACTCTGACGTATGGGGCAATAGTACGACAGTTGCTTACAGATCTGGAAGAGGTTGACGAAGTTAACAAGCAGCTGGATCAAATGTGTGTAGTTTAGTTTATAAAGTCTTTATACTTTCAACTTCATGTATATGAGTGTGGGTTCTTCCTGTAAATGCTAGCCAGCTGCATTATTTTGATGGTCTGTATGTTCATTTTTTCTTGTTTGATCAGGGGTTACAATATTGGAATCCGGCTAATTGATGAATTTCTTGCTAAATCTAATGTCACAAGGTGTGTTGATTTTAGGGAAACTGCTGAAGTCATTGCCAAGGTATTGCTATCTTCTCCCCTGACCTGTTTATTTATATGTACGTGTGTTTTCCCATTTTGGGGCTAGTTGGGATGTGCATAGTCTGTCAGCATTGTTACAGTCTTGAATTGTTGGAGGACACAGTTAGTGTGTGAATTTTTGACATGACAAGAATCTAACACCAAATTAGTGGGTTTTAGTTTAGTCTAAATGTGTCAAACCCACAAACATATTAAGGTAAACGGGTCGTTTGCAGGTCAACCTGGTGGGTTCATGGGTTAACCTTAACCTGTTTAATTTTTGTAAGTTTTTCAAAATAATATGTTTTATGTCATAATTTAAACTTATTGGGTATTTTATGTCAAATTTAAAAGATCAAAGAGAAATGGACATGGGATTTTATAGTTTTAACGTAATTATTTTGTATACATTTGTATTTTTGTTTGTAAGTTTGTAATATTTGATTGTTACTGTGCGAAAAAATAAAATTTCGGGTTAAACGGGCTGTGTTGATGTCAACTCGCGAAAACTTGTGTCGTGTTTGGGTACATGTGTCTAACACGATTTTCAGGCTCCTGTCGTGTTCGGGTTTGGCCCACCAATCCAGGAACACGACACATTTAACACCCCTAGACACAATGTGTACCTTACAAACTATCTTCTTTAATTTAAAACGTGTTGTCTCTTTGATATCCTTTTTTCTGGTCTTGATCGATGCCTCCAAACAGGTTGGCTTCAAAATGTTTTTAGGGGTAACTGCATCTGTGACTAACTGGGATACAGAGGGAACTTGTTGCAGTCTTATTTTGGATGATAACCCGCTTGTAGACTTTGTTGAGCTTCCGGACACCTGTCAAGGTTTATATTACTGCAACATTTTAAGTGGAGTTGTTAGGGGAGCTCTGGAGATGGTATGTGTTATCTGACTCATCACATTTTTCTGGCATTAAACTTAGAATAAAGTTTTATAACAATATTTGTTCACATTTGTAGGTGTCAATGAAGACTGAAGTCACATGGGTCAGGGATATGCTTAGAGGAGATGATGCATTCGAGTTACAGGTGAAGCTTCTCAAACAAGTTCCGGAGGAGTATCCATACAAAGATGACGAGTAACGTGGTTTCTTTATTGATGTATATACAATATGTTTTTTGCATTTCCGTTTTGGTTTGTAATAAATTAATAATATGTCTTTAGTACTTTGTCCTATGTTTTATTACACTAGAACATGTTTTGTTTCTTCCACCTGGGAGTGTTGCTGTAATTCGAGGAGTTGGATAGAACTATTTTTATTATTATTGCTATAAGATTGTTGATTTTGCTTTGGCAAATCTAAAGGTCTTGGGTTTTAACATGTGAACAGATGAATTCATCTCTTTAGTTTACTCATAGGAATGGAAAGGAGACGAATTCTTGTGGGCCTCGACTCATGTTGCACCATGCATCAGGGGTCACAAAAACAAGGACGGCTAATCGGGGGTGATTTCTTGATCTCGCTTCAATTTAATGAGGTATGACAAATCTATAAAGTTTGCCATGCATATATCTTCTAATTATATTGTGATTTTGATTATATCTTAGTATTGCTTATATGTTATTATAGATTAGCACATTATATGATTTCAACTTGTATTTTATAGATTTAACAAATATTACCAAAGTAAAAATATATATTTGGGTGTGGATGGATGGCCATGGGTAGACATATATGGGATAGGCTAAATATGCACAACTGGTCACGTGCCCAGACTGATAAGGCCCAGTCCAATTAGGTGTGGTGACTCTTAGGCTTGATTAGTCCTGTAAGTTGCCCAGACCGATCTCCAGTCCTAAAGGCGAGGTCCTAAAATTTTATTTTCATGTAATGCAGATGAATATTCTTACTTTTCTAGTACTGTTTAAATCTTTTTTATTATTCAAAAATTTTTTCTTACGGGTAAAGTAATGCAATTTTATATTATTTATGGGCTATAAAACTAATATGAATATCATATTTTTGGAAATTATTTTTCTTTATAAAAATCGTTGAACTCAGACTATCTATCGGGTCTTTATGAATTTATGGACTAGGACCAAGCCTGATTAGAAACATATCTTGTGCGCCTGCATGGGATACTACAGATGTGGAGTCAGAATATATATACTGGGCAAAACTTTCTTTGATGAGCTTTTTGTTAAATCGTCTTAGTGAGCTAATTGGTTAAATTAATATTTTGCTCTGTTTAGGAGTTAGAACTTGTATCATATTAAGTTGATCAAATGGTTTTATTGGACATTTCTTAGGTAGTTGGCCACAAATGTTTCTTACAGAACCTGGGCATAGAACTGCAATACCATCCCTGTTTTATTTCCTCCCATCTGCAGTTCCACAACTCATACGGTCATACCCTTCAAAATTTTCATTGAATTCCCCATTTGACCAACCTCTTAAATGTTCAATTTACAAATCTTGATGCTATCTTACACCAAATTTAGTCAACCACAATGTCTTGTTGCCGGCGAGTTGCCGCTCTGCATCCTCACAAGATTCCAGTAAACTCCACCGGGTACAGATAGAAGATCAGAATGACACCCTTGCTCCACCACTTTCCCATCATTAATCACTGCAATGGAACCCGCGTTTTGTATTGTTGAGAGGTGGTGGGCCACCACTATACACGTCCGCCCGTTCATCATCTTCTCAAGTGCTTCTTGAACTAAGCTTTCTGATAGTGTATCAAGAGCACTTGTTGCCTCATCCAACAATAGAATAGCAGGGTTTTTTATGATGGCTCGAGCCAAGGCTATTCTTTGTTTCTGACCACCCGATAGTTGCACACCCCGCTCGCCACAATAGGTTTCATACCCGTCTTCCATTCCACTGTACCATCCACAATAAAGAAAATATTGTTTGATAAGTATTCTGAATGATTTGAACATGTCACTTTAATCTTGTGTGCGTTTAGCCGTTTAGGTATGGTTTAATGTTGAATGAAATACTTGTTAAGATAATCAAAGTCAACCATTAGTCAAAGATAAACTGATTTAACCAACTTAAAACTTTACTAATAGTTGACTTTGACTTTGATAGTGTTTAGGTTGTTTGAACTGTTTACGATAGTTGACTTTGACTTGGCCTGATGTATTCGACTTGCAACTTTGTCTCTGTAACGATACGAGACTATTTTAAGCACGAGTAGAGTTGGTACCTTATGAATTCATGAGCATTGGCAAGATCTGCAGCGTTCCTGATCTCGGATTCTGTAGCGTTTGGTTTCCCGTAGGCAATGTTTTCAAGAATGGTACCTGAAAAAAGAGTAGGCTCTTGACTCACTAACGCGATATGTGACCGCAGTCCTCTTAAGTTATACTCCTTAATGTCTCGTTCATCAATATAGATCGCCCCTTTCAACGGGTCATAGAACCTCTCTATCAACCCGATGATGGTAGATTTACCTGACCCACTCGGGCCTACAAGTGCAACCGAGCTTCCTTGTCTTATCTTGAGGTTCAATCCTTTAAACACCATATGATCCGGTCTAGATGGGTAAGCAAAAAACACATTTCTCAACTCTACTCGACCCCTAATGTTCTCCTTTATAGAATCTCGTCCCCGTGAACTGTCGGGATCGATCTCGGTTTTCCTATCAAGAATTGCAAATACTAAACTAACAGCATCACTTCCTCTTGATATATCTTTAGTCATTCTCCCTGCATCAGCTATTGTATATGCTGTTAATAACAACACCAAAAACACTTGAAAAAGCCGCTTGGGAGCGATCAACTCTTCCATTAATAATCGACCCCCGTACCAAAATGCCAAAGTAGTCGAAGCTGTTGTTAAAAACTGTGAGAGAAAAAGCCCGACCCCTGAATAATACGATTGCCGTATGCTCTCTTTTTTCGGGCCTTGTAACGTGTCCTTAAAAAGACCAACCACCCTTCTTTGTGAAGAGAACGCGGTTATCGTTCTATGGTTGATAACGGCTTCACTTGCGAGTTGACTTCCTTCCAATTGTGCCTTTTGAGATCTTCCAGATAAACTCTTCATCAACACTCTTCTAGCGTACAAACTTCCGATCAAAAACGGTTGAGCAGTTAATAACACGAGAGTCAACCTCCATGAGAGTACTAACCCTAAACTATACGCGAAAACCGCACTGAAAACTGCTTGTGTTAGCAGTGACAAGCGGTCTCCGACTAGTGACCGAACCATATTAGCTTCTGAGGATAACATTGCACAAATGGCTGCACTCGTATTCTGGTCTTGATCAAACCACCCGATCTCAAACGTCAAAATCTTCTCGAGAAGCTTCTCGCGCACCCGTGCGGTCAACTTTTCCCCCATTATGGCAAAATTGTAATATTGGATGACACTTGAAAAGAAGTTGAAAACACCAATAGCTAATAACACAAACGAGTAGCTTCTTGCATGTTTTACAAGGGTGGATTTATCAAACTGAAAGTAAACACTGATCAAGCCACCTACACAGTACGCGTTAATGGGTTGCACCGCACCAGACCCTATAGCACCTAAGCATCCCCATAGAGCCGGCACCCACTCGGGTGCATTCATTTTCAACAAACGGAACTGTGAAGGAGTTTGGTGAGAGGGTTTCTTCAAGTTATCATCATAGTCGTCATAAGAAGCATCAAACTGAACCGAATATGGTGAACCCATGGAGAACCCCGGGCTGAACGGGTTCAACAACGGGGTGCTCGGTGCACTTGATCTCACGCTTCCTGGGCTTGCTGCAACCGGCCTTCTACGTGGGCTTTGGAACTCGGTTCCATGACTCGATTGTTGCAACTGCACCATTTTGAAGTATTGACCACCGTTTATTTGCATGAGCTCGTCGTGTGAGCCTGACTCGACTACTTGACCTGATTGAAGCACATGGATCAGACTGGCTCGCCTAATGGTCGAGAGACGGTGTGCAATTATGATGCTGGTTCTACCAACAGACACTTGGTCAATGGCTTTCTGCACCACTCGTTCAGACTCCGAGTCAAGTGCACTTGTTGCTTCATCTAGTAGCAAGATTTTAGGGTCTCTGATTAGTGCTCGAGCGATTGCAACTCGTTGCTTTTGCCCTCCTGATAGTTGAATTCCAAATTGCCCAACCTGATTTACTTTTAATTATTAGGAAAGACGTTATATAAAAAAGTTAACTAACTTTTATATATATATTTTTATTTTAAGTGACTTACATTATCCATGAAAAATTAAATAAATTTAAAATAGTTGATATAAAATAATTAAGATTACATGTTTTCAAACGTTGTTCACATAAAAAAAAGTTAATATGATCAGAATTTATTAACACGTCACATGAGATCATATTATTTTAAATTGAATTTTTCTAGAGGTTGTCACTTTAAATCAAAGTTTAAAACTTATGATTGTTTTTTCCTAATTTTTAGAAGTTGGTTGTTAAAATAGATTTGATAAAATAAAAAATATATGGTTATTGGTCCATTAGTCTTCACAAAATCGGACCGGACGTATTAGGGTAGACTTACCTAAACAACCGGTCCGATTGATTACTATTGAGCTGTCTTTATTTGGACCGGTTACTTATGACACCAACATTTTGTTCTTCTTCCTTTTAAAATCGCTTTACTTACTCATTTATTATTTTAGCATTCTATTTGGTTTATTTCAGCTCCAATTTGTTAGTATTATAAATTCATAAAAAATAATAATAAAACAGTTTCACATTTACATTAAATTAGTTAAATATATATTTTTAAATTTTAAATTATTTATGACTTAGTCTGGTTTTTAAAAGCAGTCCGATCAGTAAAGTGAAATTGAATTGATAAGGTGATGGGTTCAATAACCGATCCGACTATGAAAACATTGTTTCTTATTCGTCTTAAACTCAAAACTCGTTTTAGTGTCACATCAAACAAATGAAAAGACATGAGAACTTAATGGTTTTTATATGCCAAAAATATTTTTAGAAATATGGCCGAAATTGTATGTAAAACAATCTTACAAATAGAAATAGATTAAGAGAAAGAAAAGATATGAGAACTTACATTAGTTTCATATCCATCAGGAAACTTAACAATAAAATCATGAGCATTTGCATCCTTAGCTGCTGCTACAACATCATCAAAAGATGCTCCTTCCTTCCCAAACAATATGTTCTCTTTGATTGAGGTTGCAAAAAGAATTGGCTCTTGATTAACCAACCCCATTTGTGATCTCAACCATTTGAGGTGAAGTTGGTCTATCTTGTGTCCATCCAAGTGAATCTCACCCTCTATGGGTTCATAAAACCTTTGAATTAGTGACACAATTGTGGATTTTCCCGAACCACTACCTCCAACAAGACCGACGGTTTTACTAGCCGGTATTTTAAGATTTAACCCTTGTAAGATCGGTGTGTCGGGCCTTGACGGGTAGCTAAAGTAGATCCCTTTGAATTCGATTTCGCCTCTCACATGAGATAGAGCCTTTCCTTTCTTATCTTCAGGATCGATTGCTGGTTTTTTGTCGATCATTTCATTGATTCGGGTGGTAGCGCCCTTTGACTCTAAAATGGCGATAATATTTGGGAGTGCGATCAAGACGTACCTACGAGATTTACAATAGTCTTGAGTTATAATAACAAAGGTTGATTCGAGTTATATTTTATCTTAAAATCAACAAAAAAAAAGAACAAAAAGAAAACTAGTTGAATGGGAAAAAATGTCAAATGAGTCGAAAGTCATTTAAATGTATTTTAATATGCATAAATTCTCCAATCTTTTTGGTTAGTAGAACTTTAAAAAATATATTGGAGAAAAAGATTAGACTTTTGAAATATTTAATAAAATGTATGATCGAGTTACCTATCAAAAGATGTGTCGTTAACTTTGACCATGCTACTTTCTTAACAGAGTTGACGTGACAACTAAAATCGGCACCTTAAAAGATCACCCTTAATGAAATAATGAAAAATCATTTCATTATTCTATTTTTTAGTTGAAATTTTTAAATGTTCTCTTTCATTTGTGAGTGCATATGAACGTGTTACCAAATAAAGAGTTAAAACACGTAAACTATAGCAAAAGACATGTGGTCAGGTTGCATGTCCTCGACCGTTAAATCAATCAATGTGAACTTTTGTCTAACCGCAACCTCGACTGGTTAAGCTTCAATCAGTGTGAACCTTTTGTCTAACGTATTTGACCCGCCCATTTTACCACCTCTATGCATAGTAAATAATTCAATATAAAAATAATCAAAAGAGCTTACACTCCTCCCATGAGCACATTAAACCCAGCTACAAAAACATCACCACCCTTTTCTCCATGTTTAGTGATAAGAATAGATCCAAACCAAGCTTGAAACGCCCAATTAATATAAATAATACCCATGCATCCAAGCATTACTCCTCTAGCAAAACCTTGTTTTATTCCGAGTTTCATGGTCGTTTGAAGTGCTTTGCTAAACGTATCGGATGTTTGATGCTCTCCAACATATGAATACACTGTTCTTATGGACGAGATCGCTTGTTCTGCAATACTGCCAGCTGTACCGTACGATTTAACCATTGCCATTCCTACGTCCATCAAGTGCTTGCTGAATCCGAGTGCGGGCACCAGGAACATTATGGAGAACGGGATGGCGGATAATGTAAGTTTCCATGATAGTTTGCACGCGAATATGTGGCAGAAGATGATGGATGACAAGTTGGCGATAGTATCTGGTATCTGTTTTTTAAATTAAATTTGATTAAAACGAAGATTCAAGATGTTTCACATTTAAAAGGGATAATTTTGACTCATTTACTTGTGAAGTTGTTGATTAGGGTTATGTTTAAAAGTGGTAATTTTGACTCGTTTACTTGTGAATAAATCGATTAGGTTGTTTGGGTAATATATCGTGTTAATAAAAATTAAGCTAAAAGTCATAAAACCTCATAAGTTATTTTATTCAAATTTTTATAATCATCTTTGACACTAATTATTTATAATAAAAAAATTATATAAAATTTTGAGAAAAAAATTTCAGGTCAATCCAACATGTCTACCATGTCTTGCTCATACCAAAAGGTTACATATTATTTTAACCGGAACCCGTTTTAACATGTACACGCAAGCCTACATGTTTACTTATAAATGAGTCGATACATTTGATTGTTAAGTGCGGTAATTTCGACTCATTTAGAAGGATGAGTCAAAACAGGCTATGTTTGATGAAAGTAAAATATAAATTAACCTAAAGAAGGTTAGAAGTCGTTCAAAATATATTTTAAATACATAAAACCTCATATCATTTTATTTAAAATATACATTATTATTAAAATAATAATAATTTGTGTAGTAATATTTAACACTAAATATTTATAAGACCTTATAAATTATTTTATTCAAAAAATTATATTATTATGAAATAATTATGTAAAAGTTACATTATCATATTTGATATTAATTATTTATATAACAGTTTTGGAAAAGAAGGTTGCGACTTTCGAGTCAACCCAACATGTCTAACCCGTCTTGACCCATACCAAAAGATTGCATATTGTTTTGACGTAAACCTATTTTGACATGTTATCATACAAAAGCCACCCGTTTTGCCACCAGATTGTCTATAAATGTTTTAGTTTAAACGAAAACCTTTTCGCCAATGGTGACTTGGATTGCATTAGAATCAGCGGTGATAGTTGAAACGACTTCATAAGTTGTGGAGGAACCAGCATCTTGGGTGTCGAAGAAACTAACGTCTTGTTTGAGGACCGAGTTCAGGTACTCAAGTCTCATACGTGAAGTTTGTCTCTCTGCGGTCCTTGCCCAACAAAGTCCTTCTGCAAGCACAAGCACAGGCACAAACACGCGTGACTTTGCAAGTCATTCAACAATCTAAGTAACTGAAATGAAGTTAAAAGCTATCCCAAACATACCAACAAAGGCAGCTAGCCCAACTGAAATTGCAACATACATCAACCTGAGTGAATACTGCAACAAAAACCAAACATACCTCTTGTCATGGCAAGCATAATACTTTTCTTGTTACGAGACTAAAAAATACGTTAGATGTAACTCGGTTTTTAATAAAAACTTATATCGAAACATAGAAAAAAAAAGAATAAAAAGTGAGCTGTCATTTTCGTCCATGTGGTTTAGTTACTTTTGATAGTATCATCTAAAAGTTTATTTTTCTTCTGTGTATATTTATAGTTTACAAAACTTGTCATTTTCATCCAATCGGTTAACTCCATCCATATTTTAACATTAAATGAGGGGCATTTAGGTCTTTTTATATATTTCTTTATTTTATAAATATTTTAAACCCTTAAGTATTCCCCTCATCCCCTTAAACCATGTTTTAGTTGGGTTGTTGACCGGGGCAAATACGATCGTTATTCAAGAAGGGGAGCTGGATTTGGGAAACCGGGATTCAATTACAATCGACTTTGAAGGTTGTTGACTGGGGCAAATAAGATCGTAATTCAAAAACATGATGGCCAAATGGACGATCGTAATAGGGTAATTAGGGTTAATACGGTTAAGGGGATGAGAGGAATAATTAAGGGGTTAAAATGTTAGTAAAGTAAATAATTATATAAAAATACTTTAATACCACTCATTTAACGTTAAAATATGAACGAAATTAACTACCAAGATACACTGGAGAAAAACAAAACTACGTATTTAGAAATGTCCATCTGGCATAATGAGTTTTAAAGCAACGATTTTGAAATTTCTTGAAATTACCGTATCATTGAATGAGTGTTTCTGACATATGACGATGGAATTAATATTACCTTATTGACAGTAGAAAGAGTGACAATGGCATGTGGGTCTCCGTAATCATTGATTATGCCGCTAAGAACATACATGGTCAACGGGACTTGTAATCCATCTCCGATGCTTCCGACCGTTCCCCAAAACATTAAAAACTTGTCAACCCCTTCTGCGTACCTAAAGATTCCATCCTTTTTCTTGTTTCCCATTCCTATTCCTATTCCTGTTCCCAACTTCAATTCCAGCCCAGAATGGAAAAGGTTTACGGTTCCTTGTATACAAATAACGAACAAGATATTACCACTTTATATACAAACGGCATGTAAGATGGGGAATCTCTGATCCCCGTCATTTAGTGCTTCTAAATCTAAAAAGATAAACATGTTATTGTTTTGTATTGTTGTTTCAATGGTGTTTGACAAGTTACTTAACATTAAATATAATAAAAATGATAATGTCGAGAAAACTGAAATTGATTTATGATCTAATATTTGAATCAAACGTGTCCTTTTTACTCTTGAGATTGTTGTTACTAATATCTCTCTCATCTTTGTCTTCGTAAATAATTATCACGTCCAACCGTTTATTCGTCTTGATAACTATTTCACAAATAATTATCTAACATCTTTATATATTCGTGTAATGGACTCGTTTACCCTTAAAACATCCATTCTTTATAATCGTTGCCTAATGTGTAACCCTTTGGATCTTACCTCGTAAGCAGTACTGTCAAATGCTGTTAATTGGGCATACAAGTCCAACAAAAGGGGAGAAAAGGAAGGAGACTTGACTTGATGATTCATTAAGGTATGTGGTATGGTTAACAAGTTCTTCCTTATGGTTTACAAATGTCTCACAAGTCATTTATTTTGTCATTAACAAAAAGGGGGAGATTGTTAGGATAACAAAGTATTAGTGCTAATTATAAACCCAATGATCCCTTGTTTCGATAATGATTGAAATTAAGGACTTGTGTTATTAAGTTGTTAATTAAGGATGATCATATACCACATAAATGTCTCTATACACTTAGTGTATCATCAATCATAAAGATTAAAGGAAATATGCAGCAACAATGGTGATGATCAAGCATACAAAGGCTAACATTGGAAAACCAACAACAAGGATCAAAGCTTAACTGTTGATATGAATATGTTGGAAAGTTAGAGAGATTCCAAAATGAATCCTAAATAATATTACTTGATTTATAAAAATGATGCTTTTATAAAACAATGATGTTTTCCAAAGATATTTTAATAAACTTTGGCTAAGTTTTTATAAGAATCAAATCCCATAAACATTTTGTAGCATCCCAAAAATAACAGGAAAGAATAAAACGAAAGACGACACGTCCGTGAAAACGAGGTCGGGGTTTAATCAAAGGAGAAGTAAAAGAGAAGGGAATGAGTTTGGGCTCGGCTCCAATGGGCCAATGTAGCCCATGTATATAAAGGCATGATTCAGCACCTTCTTCCCCATTCCATCAATTTCACAAACTCTAGTGAGAGAAAGCATGAAGTTCTAGAGAGAGAGAGCTTTAGGAGCAACACTCAAGCCCTGATTTCTGCTTCACCTTGTTTCTCCAACATCCATGATCATTTCTACACGAAGAATCACGAGTTTTGAGGTAAGGATCAACCTCAGATCTGAGTTTTTCTTCAAAAATGGGTTTTAGGGTTTATGGGTTTTTAAGAAAAAAGGTGGAATTTTTATGCATTAAATATGATTTAAAGCTCAGGTCTAGCTTCATGGAAGCTAGACAAACGTTTTGGACGTAAAAAGTTAAGGTTTTGGATCAAAATCAGACCTGGAAATGATGAGTGTTCTTAAGCCGACTCTCAGCGAGGAATACAAAGAGGAGAGTCGTCCATGGAGAGAATCGGCTCTCAGAGAATCGACTCCTGAGAGTCGGCCCTCTAATGAACACACTAAGAATCATCTCCCTAGCACAACGCGAAGTCCTAAACGCAAGTTCAGGCGACACTTATGAGTGTGATTGGCGAATCTCCCGGCCGACTCTCAGGTGTGCCCGCCGATACTCTCAGCTGACATTCTAGTGTCGCTGGCGTTTGTCTCAGTCGACTCTCAAGGGTCGCTAGTAACGTTTCTGGCCGACTCTAGTACGAATGATAGAATCCACATTTTGACTTATGTGCAGATCGGTATACGCTGAAGCAATAGATAAGGCATCGACTTCGGGTTGTGTATCGATAGACTGGTGAGTTCTAGAAGCCCTTCTTTAAATGTCTTGAATAATGTTTTCGGGCTGGTGTGCATACATAATGATGTGATTGTTTTATAAAACGATGTTTATAAATGATGTTTTATGAAACGATGCTTATGAACGAGGTTTTGGAAGGAAAGGATATGAACGATGTGTTTGTGAAATGTTTTGCCAAACGAAGTTTACGATGTGTTTACGAATGAATGATTTTTTAATAAAACGTACGAATGCTTTAACTGAAGTTTTGAAGTAAAGAAGTGAATGTTTATGAAAGTCACAAACTAACGAATCTGTCATTATTCCTTAGGGAATTGAGGTTATGGGTATGGGATGTATGTTATAGGCCTTACCTTTATAGGGGCATTTGTGGCTGGCCAACTGTTATACAACTGGGGTGATGATGGTCACCAAGGGGATTATCGTGATCCTTGAAGTTTGGTATTTGTGCCTCACGGGGTACGGTACTTGAAGTTTGGTACGACTACTCCATAGAGTATCGTGCTTGAAATTTGGTATGTGCCATCCTTGTGATGACATGCTTGAAGTTTGGTATGTGTCATTCTTGTGATTTCGTGCTAGAAGTTTGGTAAGTGTGCTCTATGGAGCACCGTGCTGGAAGTTGGAATTGACGGTTACAAGAAGGCGCAGATTCGATGTATTCGTTTGACTTATGTGTTATGTTTGTTATTGCATGTTTACGTACGCTTTTATTAAATGAAGATAAATGTTATGTTTTGGCAAATATTTGAAGTTAATGTTTTATGTTAAAACTAGAACTCACTGGTGTAGTTGACTTTTTAGTATGCACATTCAGGTTAAGGGCATGTACGAAGGTTGAACGGTGATGCTTGGCTGGCGAAAGGAGTTACCCAGCTGATTTTGAAGATTGGAATCCTGTTATGATATGATTATGTTATGTTTATGTTTTAAATAATGTGTACGCTTCCGTATGATTGAACAAGTTTAATTATGTTGAATGAATAATTCTGCTGCTTTATGTGATATTCAAGTTTAAGAACTATTTGTGAATGAGTAAATCCAGCAAGTGAGGCCTCCTAGGTTTAGGGCCTTATACATTTTACAAAAATATTTTATGTTAATCCAATAGGATTTGAATTTTGATATATCTACAAGATAGAATCTACTAAATAAGGACGTCTTCAAGTAGGCGTTGGCATTGAAGACACAAAATTGCTTTAAATGGTTTAAGGTCAAAACCAAAACGGAAAACATCAAACATACGTTCCAATATACAAAAGGAAATCTTACAGTTATAAGTTCACAAGCTTTTATATATTAGTCAAATACACCTTTCTTGAGTTTCAAAATCTGGGGTAAGTATGTGAAAATAGGTTTGGAATGATGGACTTGACAATACACAACGTTCATAACACAAAAAGACAAGAAAAACAATTTACAGGCGGCCCAATGTCGATCCATCTACCGTGGGATCGACCTTGGAATGATCAGATTTTTGTTTCCTTGATTCTTGTATTATACCTATAAATAGAAGCCTTTCGCAACCATTTTCATTGCCCCTTTTCCTCTAAATACTTTCATATACACATATAATATATATCTCTCTAGTTTACTTGATATTCCAACATTAAATTGAATAGAGAGATTAAAGATCAATGATCAAAGAGCAAAATAGAAGAGTTGTACTACAACTTCTAATCTTTTCATTCTTGTCTTGTACTTGTTGGGTGATCACTACTATTGTATTAGTGATAACTTTGTGAGGGTCATCACTATAGTTATTAGTGATTTGTTAGTGAGGTGATCACTACCTCTTAAGATTAGTGAGACGTAGAAGGTGATCACTACCTTAATCTAATGAGTCGTTGTATAAGGTTATCACTACCTTTTTACAGTGAAACGCTTGGTGTACCGGTAATCTCTTCCGTTCAAGAGAAACGATTAGTGGAGTAACTCTCAATTGGAGAAGGGGAGAGGACGTAGAATGAATTAGTTTACATCCACTCAAACCTCTATAAATCAGTTTTGTCTTTCTAACCTAATCTCTTTACATCTCTTGCATAATTCTTTAATTGGGTTTGAAACAAGTATTTATCATACTAGTTTGCTTTTTAATTAACAAAGACTTTAAGAAAACCTATTCACCTCCTAGTTTTCTATAATATATACACATAAACACGTGTGACAAAAACTTTCTTGACATGTGTTTTGTTATTTACTTTGTATAGTTTTTGTAAAATATATATATACACACATGTGTATTATTCTCTATTACATCAAAACATTATGTATTGTTCTTTGTTCTATAACATATATACTTGTGTACTTTTTTCATGTTGATTTGATTTTAACTTATAAATTTTTGTATTATATTTCTTTTGTATGATCTCATTCCCACATAATATTTTTGTAGTAGTTAATGTTGTAAATACTATACACACGGGAAGGATAAAACGAGAACACTAAATATTGTGAGAACTCGCGAGAACCGATCAAAATCAATATTTATTATGAAAAGTGTATAAATGTAAAATTAAATGATTTCTCTCTCTAATTAATTAATTCCACTTCCATCTATCATCTCTAAATTACTCTTAACAAGTTATGTACACATGGGAAATGATAAAAACTTACATATGTGTAAATATTTATAATATACGAGTACATGTAATTTTACACGTATCAATTTATATAACAATGTTGTATTTTAATAGTAATGCTAGTGTTTTAAATAAATGAATGATAAATATGTATAAGTGCAAAGTGTGCCATCAAAACACCACATTACGCCCATCACCCTCGTCCCGAACCCGTAGTGTTTTAAATAAATGAATGATAAATACGTATAAGTGCAAAGTGTGCCATCAAAACACCACATTACGCCCATCACCCTCGTCCCGAGCCCGTGCCCGGGCGCAAGCGCGTTGGGTGCGAGTGTCGTTCCTTATAAGGTAACAATTCTAATGGAGTGTTCCATCTTATAACCCACTTAAAGATTTCTCATCCCACCTATGTGGGACAAGTTTCCCCACTTTTCTACTCAAGAAAAGCTGAATTATTTTAACTCTAAATACCCAACTTTGAGTATCGATATCTCATTCATCTTAGCTCCATTTTGAACGCAGTTTGTTTCCTAGCGAAGGTCTCACGTAAGATAACACAAACCCAAAAAGAAATAATATGATTAACATCAGTTACATATATGTATTTCTGTCCAAAGTTGGCAAAAAGTCATTTTGCAACTTAGTGAGAAAACCTCATTTTTCACCCAAAACTCCAACATAACTTAGCATGAATTAACATTTAGCTTGTCCACGCTCAAATTGTTCTTTCTTCACAAATATTTTCTATATTTGGTTCCTCGCCTACTTTTTTTATTAGAAATTAGAATAATTGTAAGTGTCAAAGAGGTCAAAATCTCAATCAAATGTGGAATAGGATGTTTAGGAATGGATCATTTGAGAACTCCTAAATATTTTAAAAACTCGCGATAACTCATCAAAAAACCAATCAAAACCATTTTTTTGTTTTTACTACATTTATTATTGGAATACAACATAAAAAAATGAATTTATAAATGCAAATTTACATATATTCATATATTAAAACAAATCTACACATGTGTAAGTTTACCACTTACACATGTGTAAGTGTTTACCATTTACACATGTGCATAAAATATTTGGATTTTTTAACGAGTTCTATGAGTTCTCAAAATATTTGGAGATATCATTTAAACCTAACCATAGGATGTTTTATCATTAGTTGTTAAAACAAAAGATGGCAAACACACATTCGGGTCGTAAATTTTTGCCACATTTAGACAATGAGTAGTAACAAATGTTAAGTTTGTCCCCTTTGATACATATAACATGCCAATATTATCATTGTTAATTGTTTTTTTAAATAATATTTAAACTTATTATTTGAGATAATATTAAAATTTTATTTAAATAACATAGAAGCATGTGATTTGAGGAAATAGAATATTTTAGATTATTTTTTTAATAGGCAATAGGACCCGGCTCCTTCATAATATTCTAAGTTATATAAGGATTAATAATGTTCGGTTCGATTTTACTAACTGTGTTATATATGGAGTAATAGTGTTCGTTTTCCAATCGTTATGGTATAACAGCTAGTATTTATAAGCTAATTTCACCATTAATTGTTGAATGTGTAAACAACGGACTTAAACTCGAACCCACGCGGTGTTAAACCCGAAATTCCGCATTTATATTAGTTAAGAGACTCGATTGCGCAACATGGTTATATTACTTTTCTAATCAGACTCTACGAAATATAACCTAGACTAATTTCCGGGTTATATTTGATATTTTCACCGAGTTAGATTCAAACCCGAATGTAATAGTGATAATATAATATTATACACTATATTTGTATAATAAAATGTATGTGACAAAAAGACGAAAGATACAGAATAAACATTTGATTCTAGCTCTACTCGGATTTTGATTTTGTATCTCTATTATGTCTTTTTCTTGTTTAGTATTTATTTTGACATAGCTTATGCCTTTTGTCGCATTTAAATGGATTCGTCTATGTAAACATAGACATAAAACAAAAACATCATAAAATAGTCCTAAATAACTAAAATTACATATGAAGTTACAACTTTTTTGTTGTAGATATTACTCCCTTTCAAAATGAAACAATACAATTTAATTATTAAGTATGTATTTTAATCAAGAACAATTAATAAGTAAATACATAAAATATTTAATAAGATTGAATTAAGAAAATGATATCTGTATTATAATAAATAAATAATTGTATCTGTCACGTGTCAACTTCTGGTGATGTCTACATTTTTGTTTTCCGTCTCACTTTTCCATGAAATAATAATGATTTTAAATAATTAAATATCTAAAATTTATTCTAATATTTTATTAAAACTTAATAAATCATAAAAAGATTTTAATTATATCTTATCTTAAAATATAATTTTATAATTCTTAAATCTTTATTATTTATTATTTATAATTCTTAAATCTTCATTATTTCTTATTTCATAATGGTTGATGACATCCAATATACAAATCTTTATAGAAACTGTTGATTACAACAAGTTGAATTTATTCAACCCGTGTAATATATGAGTTTCTAACCTACTCTTGTAAACCAAGACGTATAGTAGAAGTGACAATTGCAGATTGGTTGTGTAAAATGGATTAGATAGTGTTTAGAGGTCATCACTTATTCCTATCACTTTTATAAGGGAAAATTTCACCCAATAGTATCAAGTTTCTCAAGTGTTTCATTTAAATACCTTAAAGTTTTTTTGTCTCTTTAAAGTCACTCAACTTTCACTAAGTGTTCTAATCCTATGTAATATTTTTATAAATGTTTATTTTTTTTAAATTGAATAAGACAAATGAAATATATATGAATATTAGTTACCAATAAGTGAATTTTTTATTCAATTAACTTAAAATAGGAGGTAATAGTGAAAAAAAAAGTTCATCAAATAATAAACAAGTTTCAAAATTGTTATATTTAAGTTGAATTAGAAAAAAATAATTGTTAAATAGTGAACAAGATTCATATATGTTTCATATATCTCATTCAATATTCAAAAATTTAAACATTTATAAAAATATTACATATGATTGAAACACCTACTGAAAGCTGAGTGACTTTAGAGCGACAAAAAAACTTTGAGGTATTTAAATGAAAACACTTGAGAAACTTGGTTACTATTGTGTAAAGTTATCCCCTTTTATAATTATACAAATTAAATAATATGTTAAATATGATTATAAAACTATTGTATTAGAAAATTATATAGCTTTATATTAAATAAAATGATTTCAAACATTAGCCACTTCATATTTAGCTAAAAATGCATTTAGTCCATTCAAATTTATTACAAAATAAACTAAATCAAATTAAATGGATGATGATTTGTCTCTAGTTAGTGTTTTGTTTTCATATGACAAAAAAAAAACTTAGTACTTTCAGATTTCGGTAACAATGTTTTGTGCTGTCGGCGGTTTGGTTTAGAATCTTGACGATGCCCACAATATTATATACGACAAACTGCCTAAATTAATTGTGAATATTTCAATGCAAAAAAACGTCCATTCTATTATTCGGGTTTTTTTAATAAATCAAAAAGTCACACCTGACTTTTTGTTATTTTACTTGTAACGTAATTTTTATAATTACAGACGACAAATCCTTGAATTTTTTTTGTTAATTCGATTATTTGGTTCTTTGTACCCGCATAATTATAGACGGCAAATTCCTTAAAATCATATCCAAATTCTAGAATTTTTGTTGTTCAAAGAACATGTACATGTTTAAGCATTTATCAAAGACCGGAAAGACACATCGAGTAATGACGTTTATTTTTATTCGAGTCCAATCGAATTAGTTTCGATAAGAAGTTTATACCACTTATGTGAATGGAACCTAAACATGGTCCAAGATGTTTCCTTACCCCGGCTAACTTCTAGCTAGGGCTGGTAATTTTTGACACGTACCTGTTAACGTGACACGACACGACACGTAATTAACATGTCTCGTGTTTGACCTTAACAGATTTCGTGTCTTTAACATGTCGACACGTTAGGGACATGTTAAATTCGTGTCTAAACAGGTTAAAGACATGTTAACATGTTAGGACACGTTAAAGACATGTTAACAATTATCATATAATATCATATTTAGTATTTACCCAGCCCAAGCCCAAACCCTTTTTTTCAAATTGTTCTCCAGCCCAATTGATTTTTACTTAACCTGTGTAACTTTGAGTCTTTGACCTAGTTGTTCACTTTTTCTCTCCATCGCATCCAAGGCTGAACTCCATCGCAGTCGGTCCTCACCAGCTCGTCCTCTTCATCAGTCCTCACCAGCTCCGGCAGCTCGTCATCTCCATCGGCCATCTCCATCTCATCAGCTCCGGCAGGGCCATCTTCTCCATCTGGTAATTGTCCGAATCTGGTAATTCAATTAAAGTTGAGTTAATGTTAATGCAATCTATTATATGTTCGAATCTATTATTTCTTCCTTATTCGAATCTGTTAATGCAATCTATTGTATGTTTGAATCTTTTAATGCAATCTATTGTATGTTCGAATCTGTTAATTCAATTAAAGTTGGCTTGATGTTAATTGAAGCTTTGATGTGTATAATGTATTATTTCTTCCTTGTTCGAATCTGTTAATTGAATCTTGATGTGTATAATGTATTACTAACAGACTTTATTGACTTCGGCATAATAACAGAATGTTGAACAATGTTTAATGATAGGAGAAGAAAGACCTGGCGAAACTTGGAATTGTCTTTAATGGATGTTTTGATTTGACTTGGAATTGTTTTTTGTTTTAAAAGTATTGGATTAATTATGATAATGGATGTTATGATTCGAATTTTAATATTTTTATGAAGTTTTGGTATTTTTTTCTTTTATTACATATGTTATATTTATTCTTTATCTAAACATATCCCTTAACATGTGACATGTTTCTTAACAGGTCGTATTCGTATTTGAAAAAAATGACACGAATAATTATCGTGTCGTGTTCGTGTTTAGCACAACAGGTCATCATGTCTTATCATGTCGTGTCTGACATGTTATGCCAGCCCTACTTCTAGCTAGCTAGCGGGTGGTGTTACAACAAATCAGTACCCTTGCTTTAGGTTCCTAGATTTTTTTCTATGGTTTTAGCCTCATCATTAGGATGCGACTTGTTTACCGCATTGTGTTTGCTAAAGACGGTTTTAACCTCATCATATTTTTCAATTACTTTTACACATATTTGACCTTTTTAAACTTAAACAATAGTGTCAACATTCATTTAAAGTATTTAAGTGTGTATTGTTTATGTATTTGGATCAAAACTACCATAGTATCTTGATTTATTAGGATCCCAAAAAGCTTTAGCCGCAACAGACCAACTAAAGAACCAAAACCCACTGCTGCAACTATACATGTAACCTAACAACATCACTTCATTGGCAAAACGAAAACGTAACAACTTGATCATAACCACTAGATATCTTCAAGTTTAAAGGCATAATATAGACTAGATTATTATAGCCACATATTTGGGGTGTGCTAAGAGCAAGGGGTATATCCGTGTGATTATGGTGTGGTGTGATAATAAAGTGCATGTCACGTGACGCCATGTCACTACTTTCATTATCACACCATTCATCAATTGGCAAGGGATATACCCAAGTGATTGTGGTGGTGTGATAATTAAATATTTATTTTTTAATTTTCATTTAAATAAAATAAAACATAATATTTCATTAATAATTAAAAAAAATTACATTACTAAAAAAATTACCTAATGATTTGAATTTTCGTAAACATACTCAATCAAGTCCGCCTTTAGTGCGTTATAAATTTCTCAATTTCTTCGTGCGTAAGCTCCTCCTTATTTGGGTTGTATTGACAAATTGTCACTCATTGATCCTCTAAAATCATATTATGCAAAATCACACAAGCATACATAATGTTCCGAATTCTTATTTGAGACCAAGATCGAGCCGGCCGTTCGAATATATGCCACTTATTCTTCAACAGACCGAACGCTCGTTCGATATCTTTTATTGCCGCCTCATGAGCATTTTTATAATTATTACGTTTAATACCTTCTGGACACGTAAGTGACTTGACAATTGTAGTATTCTGAGTATATTCCATTGGCTAGATAATACCCACGTTTGTAATGCGATCCTCTAAGTTCAAACGATGAGTCGGGTGCGGTTCCATTGATCATATCGTCGAATATAGACGACTGATTAAGAACATTAATGTCATTGTTCGCACCGGCAACGCCAAAGAATGGATGCCAAAACCATATATCATTTGAAGCCACCGCTTCAAGCATAATACTTGGACTAGGATGATCCCCGCGTGCAAACTGACCTCGCCACGCATTGGGGCAATTTTTCCAATCCCAATGCGTGCAATCGATGCTACCGAACATCCCGACAAATCTGTGTTTAGCTTCATGAAAAGCATATAATTGTTGAATGTCGCTATCCGACGGTTTACGTAAATATTTCTTACCATACAATAAAATTATAGCTTTAAAAAACTTGTAAATACATGACCTTATCGTTCGTTCTGACATCTTCAAGTAATCGTCAAATGAATCACTAGCGTTACCATACGCCATTTGACGAATTGCGGCCGTACACGTTTGAATGGAGATGAAGCCAACCCGACCTCTCGCGTCAACCCGTTGACGGAACCAAGGCACGTCTCTCTCGAGATCAGTATAAATTTTTAAAAATAATTTCCGACTCATTCGAAACCGGGTATTAAGTTGCTCCTCCCCGTACAAACAACCTTCGTCAAAGTAATCTTTGAGTAAAAGTGTGTTAGCAGCCGATGCGAAAACTCCGAATGCCATTTCCCGGGCTTCTTCGCTTGATGATGAAGACATTTTATAATTTTTTTTATAGTATAGAGAAAATGAGATAAAATGTTTATGGTTTTGTGTTATATAGGTGGTGAGAATGAAAATTTTAAAAAAAATCTTTTTTTATATTAAATACAAAAATAGCCGTTTTTCAACGGATACATTTTATTGGAAAATGGTGAAGAGTGGCGTGAAAAAAATCACGGGAAACACACCACGGCGTGATTTTTTAATGAGGGGGCGGTGTTCATTTAAATCACGACATGATTTCAAAGTCCACATAGGACCACGGCGTGAATCACACCGGTATACCGGATGCTCTAACTCCACAAAAAGGCTTACAAATTGTTAAAGCATGGTCATTCTCATCACTAAGCCACCATACTAACCTATCTATAGCCAAGAAAGCTCATCTGAGCATTAAACAACTTGTTCTGCTTTGTCTTCCTTTTGCATTTTTGGTTTCTTATGATTTGCATTTTTTAACAGCTTTTTTGGATCACTGACGGGCCACTGCCCCACCCGATTATCTCCAATACTCAAGTACGGAACCTTAGGGCTCTAGGCTGGCACGTCCCCGAAGGAAAGCTCGTACATCAATCCGTCCCCATCAGTCCCGAACCTGAGACCACACTCGGGAGGAAACCCACCTTAGGTGAGAAAACCCCCGGCCCAACCTGGAACCTTTTTTTGTCACAGGTGGGACTTAAAACCAAGACCTCCCATTTTAATAAAGTCTTGGGTACTCACCTCAACCACTTGAGGTGAAGATGATTGAAATTTGCATTTCTTTGCTAATCATTGTTGCAAGTTTTATCCCAAATTTTAAACTTAAGAGTCAGTGCTTGGTTTTCACAAAAGAAATCAAACATAAAGCCGAAATGATTTGGTCCTCAGGATTGTTAAATGCTTTCATACCATATTGAAAATCTACACATTGTACACTAGTCTAGACTTATCTTAATAAAAAAGAGGTTTCAGATTCGGTCAAGGGGTTTTCTTATTTATAGTGGATTTTCTCCTGAAGGTGATAGAGATGATCAGATAGACCAGTGTCTTGTCAGTGATTCAAATTGCTATTAAAAAAAACTTATCTTAATATGGTGAGAGAATATATTAAATACATTTTTCATTCTCAAAATATTAAAATGTGCTATTAGTTTATATGACATGATAAATAAAACTAATCTAGAAAATACTAACTCCACTTATACTAGAAACTACGGGTATCGTTTTTACCCGAAACCCGAATATCGTACTCGACTCGAGTTAACTCGAACCCGAATAAGATGAAACCCGAAGGTAGTATTCGGTTTGGTAATTGGGTTAAAAAAATGTATAATAAAAAGGTTGTTTTATTATTAATATTTATTTGTAAACTTAGCTCAATATATATGTAACCATTTTTAATGCTGATTTTATTTAAATTTTTTTAATATATGATTGGAAACGGACGAGCGGAAATGAATGTGTCAATTCGAAGAGTGAACATTGTATTGGTTGATACGATTTGACATTTTTTTAATTTATACGATTGGTTGATACAGTTTGATTTTATGCTAATTTTATTTGGTGTTTTTAGTTAATGTGTTTAGTGCATGAGTTTGAATGAAAGATTATATTGAGAGTGTTTTTATTTGACATTTTGTGCTTATTATTTAATGAATATCATGTTAAGTTAAATTGTAAAATATGTTTTGCAACTTGTACTTAGAAACCCGAACACCGATTAACCCAACCCGAATAAACCCGAAACCGAATAACGTGAAACTGATTAACCCGAATCTTATTTGGGTCGGTAAACGGGTAGGATTCTTATAACAAAACCCCGAATAACCCAAAACCCGAAGAACACTCGTACTAGAAACTACTCTAATACTATAAATAGTAAATTGCGCTTTTAGCATCTATGGTTTGACCTGTTTAACCCTTTTGGTACAAAAATAATCTTTTAATATATCAGCCTCTAAGGTTGCAATTTTGTAACCATTTCAGCATCTGGTACTAACTCTGTTAACTTTTTTTGTTAAGTATAAGGACATTTTAGTTATTTTATTTCTAAGGGACTAGTTTAACTATTTCAGTCCAATAAAAACTTTTTTTTGTTTTTTGATAATTTTTTTACTTATTTAAAAACGTTTTTTTACCTTTTTAAAATCATTTTTTAGTTTTTTTTTTCATAAATACATTTTTTAACTTTTCAAAAAATATATTTTTTATAATTTTTTTTTCATAAAAACGTTTTTAAAAACAATTTTTTTAGTTTTTTATAAAAAGTTTTTAGCTTTTTCATAAAATATTTTTTAACTATTTTAAAACTTTTTTTTACCTTTTTAAGAATTTATATTTTTTTAAATTTATTTTAAAAAGGTTTCTCTTATATTTTTTATAGAAATTGTTTTTTTATCCTTTTGAAATTTAAGTTCAAAACGTTCTCTTTAACTGCACAAATAATCGGCGCATGTTTAACTTTAAACTAGGCCTATAACAAACAATGTTTATGTCAAAAACCACGTGTGATTCTTCGATCTCATCGATATCATTATTATCCGGTAACAAAAGATCTCTCTTATATTTTTATTAGAGATATTATGTCATTATTGAAACTAGGAGTGTGTTAGTTGTAACATTGAAGAAAGTAAAAGGCAGGTTTTACTTTTGTCAGCTGATTTTCGCCCTTTCGCCGCTCGCGCCGTCGTGCTCCAGACGGAAATAATCGTACGGTTGCAATGGCGAAGATTATGTTAGGGTGCGAACCAGTCGTCGGATCATTAACCCCGTCCAAGAAGAGGGATTACAGAGTCACCAACAGGCTACAGGAAGGCAAGCGTCCAATTTACGCCGTCGTATTCAACTTCATCGATTCTCGTTATTACAACGTCTTCGCCACCGTTGGTGGTAATCGCGTAAGAACTTGTCTATTATTTAGGATTTTCCATTGAAATCGAATATATATAAAGGTTGGAGGATGAAATTGTGCTTGATTCACGGTTATCTGGTAAATTAGGGTTTTGATTTGTCAAATTCTCAGAAACTAATTAGGTTTGATAACTTCAAGTTGAGAAATATTAAGGATGTAAATGTCAATTCTGCTTATAAAAGTTTAACATGCAAAGTTCTTAAGAATATGCGTATGCATAGGTTTCTAGGTACACAAATTATGGATTGCATACATGTTCCCCAAAAATCAAAAGAGGTTTTAAGTGTGTGTGTGTGTGTATAATGTGCAAATACTATATTTAGGAAAAAGAAAACTTAAATAATTACTGAATAGCATTTCTAAATTAGGAAACTTTATTTCTTCTTGGAAAACAAGGAATTCATTAAATTAGTAAATGCCCTTCATGATAACTTAAATTGAAGGAGTAGTCACATGCATCAGCACGTGCATGTACTTGAGAGCATGACATGCACGTTGGGCATTACCCGTTGGATACTAGTGGTTGAGTTTTATTTATTTGAATTATTCCTTGCACGTGTCTTTTGTTCAGTCAAATCTGTTAGCAGATTAGTAGGGTTTTCAGTTTGTTTACGTTGCTTTATTTTCAGTATTTATATTCGAAGTTATCAATGAATAAAGTATCCAATTGCTTTGAGCTATACCAGTGAGTTTTCTTTCATTTGGTATCAGAGCAAAACCAATTGATCAGTTATCACGAGAGGTGAGAATGAGTGAAGAGAAGTTGAAGATCCCTCACTTCGATGGTCACTTTGAACATTGGAGTGAGATGATGGAGAACTTGTTGAAGGCCAAACGTTTGTGGGGTTTGATCGATCCCGGTTTTGAGGAGCCACCGGTTGGAATCGCTCAGAATGACACCCAGAGGAAGAAGACATCAGAACAACGGGCCAAAGATCAACAAGTAAAACACTACTTGTATCAAGCTATCGACAGGGTTACTTTTGAGCAGATACTTGATCGAAGAACGGCTAAGTCAGTGTTGGATTGCTTGAAGAAACAATTTAAAGGAAATGCTCGGGTAAAGAGATCTATGTTGTAGAAACTCAGACGTGACTTTGAAGTGTTAAAAATGGGGTCCAGTGAATCCATTAGCGAGTACTTCACTAGGGTTTTAACTATTGCAAATCACATGAGAACAAATGGTGATGATATGATAGATATCAAGATCGTAGAGAAAATCTTGAGAACACTTACAGAGAAGTATATGTTCGTGGTGGTTTCGATTGAAGAGTCTCGAGACATAAAGCATATGACTATAGATGAGTTACAAAGCACACTTTTGGTCCATGAACAAAAGTTTAAACAAACTGTCAAAGAGGAGCAGGTGTTGAAAGTTGAACATGGTGATGTTCAAAATGAACGGGGACGCGGTCGAGGACGTTTCAGCCCCAGAGGAAGAGGACGTGGCAGGGGACGTACATCATTCAATAAGGAGACTGTTGAATGCTATCAATGTCACAAGTTAGGACATTTTGCCTATGAATGCCCATCAGGAAAGGAAGTCAATTATGCTGAGTTTGATGACAAAGAGGAGATGCTGCTTATAGCTCACGAAGCTGAAGAAGACAATGGCTTCATGGCTCAACCGGGAGAAGAAAACATGAACAATTTGTGGTTCCTAGACTCAGGATGCTCTAATCACATGTGTGGTGATAAAGAAAAGTTTGTTAATCTGGACTTGACATTTAGTCATTCAGTCAAGTTGGGAAATGATGCTCGAATGCAGGTTAGTGGGAAAGGTCACGTTCGCCTAACTATTGAAGGTTCCACTTATGTGATTAGTGATGTTTACTATGTTCCTGATCTCAAGAACAATCTTCTAAGCATTGGTCAGTTGCAGCAAAAGAGATTGTCTTTCCTTGTACACGATGACATTTGCAAGGTCTTTCATCCGGAGAAAGGTGTGTTGTTCCAGAGTTACATGAGTGCTAACCGTATGTTTCCACTATGTGAGGAGTCAAATGCAACCGAAAAGAGAGCTGAAGGTTGCATGTATTCTAGTGATGAGGATCTTCCCAGATTTTGGCATGAAAGATATGGTCATATAAGTCCAACCCACATGGAGTTGCTGCAAAGAAATGAAACGGTACGTGGGTTACCTAAATTTGATGTTAATAATGTCGTTTGTACAGACTATTTGGTTGGCAAACAAACCAAGAAGGCTATCCCAAAGAGTAGCAGTTGGAGAGCAAAGGAAGTTGGAACTTATACATTCTGATATCTGTGATCCTGTAGCACCAGCTTCACACAGTGGTAAAAGGTACTTCTTAAGTTTCATTGATGATTTTAGTCGTAAAGGTTGGGTTTGTCTAATCAATAAAAAATCGGAGGCTCTTGGGTGTTTTAAAAATTTTAAGAGTTCAGTAGAAACAGAAACTGGGAAGGTGATTAAGTGTCATAGGACAGATCGGGGTGGTGAATATCTGTCCAATGCCTTCAATGATTTATGCAAGGAGCATGGCATTCAAAGACAACTTACTACTGGCTTCACACCTCAGCAGAATGGTGTGGCAGAGCGTAAAAATAGGACGGTAATGAACATGGTAATTACTCTACTTGCTTCAAAGAAGGTTCCAAAAGTTTACTGGGCCGAGGCTGTTGTGTGGACATTCTATGTTCTTAATAGGTGTCCAACAAATGCCTTAGCTGGGATTACACCCCAAGAAGCGTGGGGCGGGGAGAAACCTTCTGTTGAACATTTTAGAGTGTAGGGATGCATTGTGCATGTTCACATACCCAAGGAACGAAGAACCAAGCTTGATGACCGGAGCATAAAGTGTGTTTTGCTTGGTGTTAGTGAAGAGTCGAAAGGGTATAGGGTCCTCAATCCAGAAACCATGAAGATTGTAGTAAGTAAAGATGTTGTTTTTGAAGAAAATAAGTGTTGGGAATGGAATTTAAGGAATGAAAAACCTTCTGAGTTGACTTGGGAAGATGATGAAACACAAGGAGATGGGAGTAATGAAGAAGAACCGGATGTCAGTGATGTCGGTGCTGCTGAGAATGATGTTGTTGTTGAGAATCAAACCGTGGGAACAAGTAATGAAGGGAGCTCTCATGGTACTTAACCTAGAGAGTGTAGACAAAGAAGGGCACCAAATTATTTAAGAGACTATGTAACCGGTGGGGACTTTTCTGATGATGAGTTAAATGCAATGGAAGTAGCAGAACATGATCCATTGACGTTTGAAGAAGCAGTTGAAAGCAGTGTATGGAGAGAAGCTATGAAGAAAGAGATGGAAGCAATAGAGAAGAATCAAACCTGGTTTTTGATGGATCTTCCGATTGATGCGAAATGCATAGGGGTAAAGTGGGTGTTCAAAACAAAGTTGAATGAACAAGGAAAGATTGATAAACACAAGGCGCGTCTGGTAGCCGAGTGTTATGGGCAGAAGTATGGAATTGATTACTTAGAGGTTTATGCTCCAGTGGCCCGGATGGACACAATAAGAATGATGTTAGCTTTGGCAGCTCAAAGGAGTTGGGAAGTATTCCAAATGGATGTTAAATCAGCCTTTTTACATGGGAAACTTGAAGAAGATGTTTTTGTCCAGCAGCCTCAAGGCTTTGTGGTGAAAGGAAAGGAGGACAAGGTGTACAAGCTTCATAAGGCCTTATATGGACTAAAGCAGGCACCTAGGGCCTGGTTTAGTCGTATTGAGTCATATTTTATTGGAGAAGGGTTCTCAAAAAGCAGGAATGAACATACTTTGTTCATCAAAAGAACTACAGCTGGAGTTGTATTATTTGTGAACATATATGTGGATGATCTAATTTATACAGGTAATGACCAAGAAATGCTCAAGAAGTTTAAAGACTCAATGATGAAGGAGTTCGAAATGTCTGACTTGGGACTAATGAAGTTTTTCTTAGGACTTGAAGTTGTACATACATCGTTTGGAACTCATGTGTCACAACGAAAGTATGCAAGGGAGATTCTAAAGCGCTTCAAGATGGAGGAATGTAATCCAGTGGTAAATCCCATAGTACCAGGTTGCAAGTTAGTGATGGATGAAGAAGCTCAAGTAGATGAGATTGTGTTTAAGCAGTTGGTGGGGAGTCTTATATATATAACTGCCACGAGTCCAGATATTCATTTTGTGGTCAGCTTCATTTTGTGGTCAGCTTCATCAGTCGTTTCATGGCAAGACCCACTGAACTTCATTATGCATCAGCGAAGAGAGTTCTAAGGTATCTGCAAGGAACTTTGGAATTTGGTTTATGGTACAAACGAGGTGGAGAAGAAGCAATGGAAGTGTATACAAACAGTGATTTCGCAGGAGATGTAAATGATAGGAAAAGCACTTCTGGGTATGTGTTTTTATGGAATGGATGTGCCATAGCTTGGTCCTCTAAGAAACAAGCTGTAGTAGCATTGTCTTCTACCGAAGCTGAGTATGTTGCCACAGCTTCTTGTTTCAGTCAAGTGTTGTGGGTTAGAGCTGTTCTTGAAGAATTTGGACTAAAGTTTGATGAAGCTATAGTTGTGAAGTGTGATAACACATCGACCATTAAGCTGGCCAAAAACCCAATCTTCTATGAAGGTGTAAACATATTGGGGTGAAGTTCCATTTTCTAAGAGACTTGGTTGGTGAAAAGGTGATTGCTTTAGAGCATTGTGGAAGTCGAGATCAAATTGCAGACATATGTACTAAACCTCTGAATCGAGAATGCTTTTTGAGGCTAAGGAACCAGCTAGGAGTCTAGAAACTAGGTGATGGAGACCCTCAGCCTAGTTTGAGGGAAGGATTGAAGGAGTAGTCACATGCATCAGCATGTGCATGTACTTGAGAGCATGACATACACGTTGGGTATTACCCGTTGGATACTAGTGGTTGAGTTTTATTATTTGAATTAGTCCTTGCACGTGTCTTTTGTTCAGTCAAATCTGTTAGCAGATTAGTAGGGTTTTCAGTTTGTTTACGTTGCTTTATTTTTAGTATTTATATTCGAAGTTATCAATGAATAAAGTATCCAATTGCTTTGAGCTATACCAGTGAGTTTTCTTTCATAAATAATTACTGAACATACTAAACCTATCTAATACCCTATAAAACATGCAAGTGAAAATGAAAATACATTTTGATAGATTTCTCATTCCTTTGAACTTGGGACATCTTCTTGCTACACACACACACACATATATACACATATAGAGGGGAAAGAGAGAAGTTTTCATTTCAGAACCAATAACAAGTTGAGAAATGTGAAAAATATGGTATTGATAGCTGTCTACATGCACATGCGCACATTGTTATACTTTAAAAAAAATTAGGAGAGAGAGGAGATAAAATCAACGAAATATTGGGGAGAGAGAAATACCATATTTTCCATTATGGAGAGAGGATATACACTACATGCACATGCACATGCACACTGTTGGGTTATGAAAGCTGGGTTGGGCTCTCCTTTGGGCCTGCTACGGCTGGAATTAAGGGGAATAGGGCAGCCGGCCCTAATGGGCTAAAACCCATTGTTACCTATTTTAGTTTAACCTAATTTTGTCTTATATATATCTCAGTCTTGTAATTGTAATTCTTGTATTACCTATCAATAAAAGAAAACCCTAATTGCAGCAAGTGGATGTAGGTCACCTTGACCGAACCACTATAAATCCTTGTGTCGTTTATTGCTTTCTTCTTTTCGTTTAAGTGTGTTTGTGTGTTGTGTTTGCTGCGTTACCGACTCTGATTCCTAACAACTGGTATAAGAGATTTGGCTCGTTGTTACACATGGTTTTCGCACGGAAAAACGATCCGAGAGGCTGTCATAATTGCGATTGGTGCTGAACCAATCTGCTGAGTTCTGGTTCGAAGCCGCAAGGGCTGCTGTTTCGATTTTTTGCGGCTGTTTTTGTCGCTGGAGATCTAGTCGCTGACAGTTGCTGCTGTTCCGTTTCTGTTCTGCTTCTGTTCGGCTGTAACATGGCTGATTGGAGCATGTTTTGGCTGCTAATCACTGTCGCAGGAAGGGAGGAAGTGTAGAGCGGGTTCGATTAGGGTTTTGAGGTAGCCGCCGGACAAACTGTTGGTCACCGGGACTGTGGTGGCTGGTTTTCTGGTCGCTGTTGATTTGGGTTGCTGCCAGGTTGATCGCCGATTAGGGTTCTAACCCTTGAGTCGACGGGTTAAGTTTTTTTTTCGTGTTCAAGTTCGTTTATCTGTTTTCTGTTTGCTATTAAGATGGCTGAGGACGGGAAGGTACAGATTGAGAAGTTCGACGGGACGGACATTGCATGGTGGAAGATGCAAATTGTAGCTCTGTTGAGTCAAAGGGACTTGGATGTGGTATTGGAAGAAAAAACTGATAAGATTAGTCAAGATGTTTGGAATTCGAAGGACAAGAAGACCAAGGCGGCTATTACATTGTCTTTGACAAGGAGTGTCGCGTTCAACATCATGAAGGAAACCACGGCTCGTGGCATGATGACAGCTCTGTCAAACATGTATGAGAAACCGTCGGGGGCAAATAAACTGTTCTTGTGGAGAGAATTTTTCTTGACTATGATGAAGGAAGGAGACGTTGTGACAGAACATATCAACAATTTAAATTCACTTTTGTCCGGATTGAGTTATGTGGGAATCAATTTTGATGATGAAACTCAAGGTCTGGCGCTGTTATCTTCACTGCCGAATGCTGGTCCGGAACGGTAACTGCTATTACCAATTCTACAGGCCCAGTGGTTTTACATTTGAAGGGATGAGAGATTTGATTCTTGGAGAAGACGTAAGACGCAGGAAGCAAAGTAACTCATCTTCTTCTGAATTGTTAAGTGTAAGCAGGGGAAGAGGGAATAACAGGGAAAGTGGGAGCAGGGGTAGGAGTGAATCCAGAACTCCTAAGACTGTCACATGTTGGGGCTGCAAAGAAGTTGGGCATTTTAAGAGTCAGTGTCCAAAGGCCAAAAAGGAAAAGTCTGCTGAAGTGAACACTACTGAGGTCGTCTGTTATGATGATGTACTGGTTTGTAGTGTGGAAAGCAGTGTGGACTCTTGGGTCATGGATTCAGGAGCATCGATTCATGCTATGCACAGCAGTGAATCAATGGTGAATCTAAAAGAAGGTGATTTTGGACAGGTAAGACTAGGAAATGGTGAAACCTTAAAGGTTACGGGCATGGGAGATGTTAATCTGAAGACTCCATTAGGAACTGCATGGAACTTGCAAAACGTCAGGGTAATTCCAGGTCTGATGATGAATCTTATTTCTGTTAGTCAATTGGATGAACAGGGACTGGATGTCAAGTTTGGCGGTGGAAAGTGGAAAGTGTTAGATGGAAATCTCGTTATTGCTCGGGGAGAAAAACGAGGATCACTGTATTTAGTTGAGGTACCTACTGAGGAACGTGTGACCGTCCCGGTTCAGAGTGATAAAATCCGGTTCACTGAATCTCACACTAAGAGGGTTCACTTTGCAAACGTGAAGCCTGGAGCTACTGAGATGTCAGTTGAATGTGTTTGGAGGGTGAAACCAGTCAGGGGGTTTGGGAACAGTGGGAGCACGGGACGTGTTCCGGGTACAGTTCCAAGAGTCCGTTGGGTTTTGAAAACCAAGAATCCGAATGAGAAAGTCTCTCCTGAGGATTGTTTGCTGAATTTGGAGAGTGATGATGGTCTTCGGTGCATCTCTGGAGCCGGCGGAACGTGCAAGTCGGTTGAGACAGAAGATGGGTCGGTGGTGGAGATAATCACGGCTGGGTCTGGTATGACTGGTTTTGGGTTAAAGCTCGGTGGAGCTTCAACGGGCCTTTCAGGTAACTGATGATAAGGGCCGCTGCAACTAGGAGGGTTTGACATGGAGTCTTAGCTTGGGCTTGGAGGACTTGATTATAAAGATTACTGGAGTTACTGGTGCTGAGTTGACTTGGATGGTTTGTATGGGCAAAGCTTTCAAGTGGGAGATTGTTGGGTTATGAAAGCTATTGCGTTTGGGCCGGGCTGGGCTCCCCTTTGGGCCTGTTACGGCTGGAATTAAGGGGAATAGGGCAGCCGGCCCTAATGGGCTAAAACCCATTGTTACCTATTTTAGTTTAACCTAATTTTGTCTTATATATATCTCAGTCTTGTAATTGTAATTCTTGTAGCACCTATCAATAAAAGAAAACCCTAGTTGCAGCAAGTGGATGTAGGTCACCTTGACCGAACCACTATAAATCCTTGTGTCGTTTATTGCTTTCTTCTTTTCGTTTAAGTGTGTTTGTGTGTTGTGTCCGCTGCGCTACCGACTCTGATTCCTAACACACACGGTATAACAATGTGCACATATGCATGTACTCATGAAGTATATATACACATGTGCATGTAGTTTATATGCACATGTGCTTGTAGACAAAATGCTATCAATACCATTTTCTTAAAAATAAATCTAACATGTCGAAATCCACATGCATTTTGGTCAATTTATATAATAAATAGTACGAGGGTTAAGGCGACTTTCGTAGTTTTCAACTAGTGTAGTCAAAGGCTCAAGGTGCTTAAAAGAGAGGGCTTTTTTAGGCAAGGTGCGCAGATGCACAGTATAAACGCGCCATTTTAGGGGTTTTTGACACATTTAGACATGTTCCAGGCTATTTTCTTATGTTTCAAACCAGTTTTGGCCGAATCCTCGCCTGAGCGCCTCCATGGACGCAAGGCAGTAAGGCTGCGCCTCGCTGAGCGCCTTTTGCGCTTTTGACTGCTATGTTCTCAACACATTTTTGGTTCTGAAATAACACCCTATATATATATATTGTACATAATGTTGAGAGTTTGATGTGAATTATTGGTATGTCGCCTGTATCAACATATTACATCTCAGCAAGACATGAATTTCTCTGACTTCCTTTATATTTAGGAAAAGAAAATTTAAGTAACTTAGCATCTCTATATTTAGGAAAAGACAAATTGTATTTCTTCTTTGAGAACAGGAAAATCATTAAAATGACTAAATGCACTCACTGATAACTTGAGTAATTACTAAAGAGACTAAACTACTCGATATCCCTATAAGCATGCAAGTGAACATGGAAAAAGAAACATATCATGATAGATTTTCTCATTACCCTAACTTGGGGTAGGTACATGATGGATTTTATTCAATCCTTGTGAAAGCTTCTTTTTGATATGTATAATCCGTGCATAATGTAGACAATTTGATGCAATTTTTCTTGCTAATTTTATCATCATTGTAATGCTATGCATTTTCTAGTTATTTCTTCTATATTTGTTGTTTGACTAAATGAAGATGTTGATGTTTGTAGGTTACTGTATACCAATGCCTTGAAGGTGGTGTTATTGCTGTACTTCAGTCCTACATTGACGATGATGTAAGATTAAATATTTTACGCTAGACACAACTTGTATTATTGTTAGCACTCTATTTCTTAGTGGGAGAAATATAAATAATAAACATATATGAACAAAACCTGGATACCCATGTACATTGTAGATCAGAAGGACGAGTCTTTCTACACTGTAAGTTGGGCTTGTGATGCTGATGGGACACCTTTGCTAGTAGCTGGAGGAATCAATGGTATAATCCGTGTCATTGACGCTGGCAATGAGAAGATACACAAGGTTAACTTCGTATTGTTTGTTTTAATTTTTTTGAAGTTCTCAAGGTTAACTTTTTCGTGGCTTAGCTGTTTGTGCAACCATTATGATAGTAAGAGGACTGCATTTTGGTAATATAGCAATTGTGTGGCAGTAATGAACTTATATTGTTCTCTAACCAACTGCTGGCCCCTGTTAGTGTATAGTAGATTTGTCAATTTTGACCCAAATACTTATGGATGTGTCAATTCTGGATATATAAGTTTTTTTTTATCTCTGATAGTCAAACAGGTAAAATAAAAATAGTTAGCTAAAAAGGAAACAAGTCAAATGGGTTGAATGGGTCAGAAGTTACCCAAAGTGTATTTTAATGCATAAAGCGTTCTAAATCAATTTATTAAAAAAATGTTATTGAAATAATGTAGTTTTTGTAATCATATTTGATAACACATTATTATCTTAAGCAATAAAAAATTTGAAAAAAATGTTACCTGCCAACCAACTCGATCAGTACAAAAACTTACCCATCTTAACACAAACCCGTTACCCAGTCCGGCCGACTGTTCATTTGCACTTTTAAGTTTTAATTATCTGTTTTATAGCCCTTAACAACCGTTATTTGCTGCAGAGTTTTGTTGGTCATGGGGACTCAGTAAATGAAATTAGAACACAAGCACTAAGACCTTCTCTAGTGCTTTCTGCAAGTAAAGTAAGTCTTGTTTCAAATTTATTATTTGAGTGGCTTTTAACACACACACACACACATATATATACATATATTTATATATCTTATGCCTTCTAAAACATACATGTTTGAGTTGAATAGGATGAATCTGTTCGCTTGTGGAATGTTCAAACTGGAATATGCATTTTGATATTTGCTGGAGCTGGCGGTCATCGCAATGAAGTATTGAGCGTGGTTAGTTTAAACTGCAACGAGACCTTTAAAAGCTCATTTCTATTTAGTTAACACTTCAAATCTTTTGCACTTTTTCTAATTCTTGTTATTTTTTTACCACTAGCAAATGAGAACTGGATTGATCTTTTTTTAAACCTTCTTTTCAGGATTTCCATCCTTCAGATATATATCGTATTGCCAGTTGTGGTATGGATAACACCGTAAAGATCTGGTCAATGAAAGGTACAATTTGTTATTAATTCAGTTGTTATTAGCTAGAGGTGGCAAAATGGGTGGGGGTTGTGTAATATTTTATTTTTCATACGGGGTTGAAACAGACAGGGCAGGTCGGCGCATTAGTTATATTGGAAAAAAACAACATTATATAGTTCAAATCTAAATCTTTGAATAAAACATTTTAATATGCATGCGTTAACAATAGACTTTAGGCAACTTTGAACAAGTTTGACCCATTGACGTGTTTGAGGTTAAACACAACCCAAATCAACCCATTCATGAATAAATGTGTCGAAATATCCACCTCTTGTATTATTGTTTTAAACCTCTGTGGCATCATATCGTGTTTGTTTGGTTTTTTGACTCCTACCTGGTATTATCTTATTTTTTCTACAAAAAAAGTTGATAACTATGTCAGTCATATGAACGCTGTTATATCTAGAAAAAAAGGTTGCCTTCTGTTATTATCATTGAACTTCTTGCAGAATTTTGGACGTATGTTGAGAGATCTTTCACATGGGAGGGACTTCCTTCTCAATTTCCTACAAAATATGTGCAGTTTCCGGTTAGAACTATTTTTATCTTCATATGTATTAATGTAGTTGGCATTTTCTTTCTTTTCAAATGGGCATTTGTTCCTGTTCTAAATATAACTCAACTTATTCAGGTACTAATTGCTTCAATCCATACAAATTATGTCGATTGCAATAGGTGGCTTGGTGATTTCATACTATCTAAGGTGAATGACTTATACACCCTTTTCTTTGAGTATTGCACCATTTACAACTTTTTATTGCATAGAAGTGCTCATTGAGATTGTCTACCACACTTAACAAATAAAGTATCTATTATTACAATTTTAATCCAGCTTTTGCAATGTTTAAGTGTTTTTTCTTTGTTGGCTTGCTTACCAAACCAAACCAAACCAAACGTACCCAGTATAATCCCACACATAGCTAACGCTATTAGTAGGGTCTGGGGAGGGTGTGATGAGGGCAAACCTTACCCCTATCCCAAGGGATAGAGAGGCTGCTCCCGTTTAGACCCCCGGCTCCATGGGAAAGAAAAAGATAAAAATATAAATAAAATTAATGAGTAATAAAGTAAAATAAATCTAACAGTAATCTAACAATTAGCAGTGTATGACTAGAGTATATTAGTCACAAGAAACACAACACACCTACAAGAAACAAGACATACGCAAAATCTTTGTTGGCTTGCTTAAATTACACTTTTAAATTATCTTTATTTTTGTTTGTGATTCTAGTTCTCTTGTTACTATTCTATTCTCGTTCTTTTTCTTTCCATAAAAGGAACATACTAATATACCATGTACCATGCTATTTTTCGACTTCCTGCAAGTCCTTCATGCAGTTTTTAAGTATATTTACATTTAAAGTAACGAGAAACAATAACACTATCAAAATAGAAAATCTATTATAATCCGTTTTTATTTCAAATTTTCAGAGTGTTGACAACGAGTTCATATTGTGGGAGCCAAAGATGAAAGAGCAGTCTCCAGGAGAGGTTTGATATATCCCTCTTCGTTAGTCTTTAAAGAGTTTATTTTACAAAACCATATATATTACTTATACATGCTATGCCAACTTATTAATTGTTAAAATAATCATATAGTCTTTATAGAATAACTTTTTTTTTCAGGGCACGGTGGATATTCTTCAAAAATATCCTGTCCCTGATTGTGACATCTGGTTTATAAAGCTTTCCTGTGATTTCCATTACAATGCAGCAGCTATAGGTATGACACTTTGCTGACTGTATAAATGTTATTGATTGTATAATCCAAATAGAGCTCTAAATTTGAAATCCATGATCATGTTTTTGAAACGGTTCACAAAATGATGGGTTGATTTTGGTTATACTATCTCTTGAGGGTCCAAAAATGTAGCTAAAAGGTAATGGGTCAGATGGGTCAAAAGTAAAAATTGGGCTTTTGTGCCTACCTCCTCTTAAATTATTATATTAAAAAACTTGGTTACTACTTCTAGCATATAGTTGCTGTAATATGTTTAATACATTACTTATTCATAAGGGTTAAAGCCATACAATTGCAACCTGCTTTCACTTTTGTCCCAATATGACACCTATACAATTAGTATATAAACTTTCAAATTTTATTCCGTTACGCTACATTGTACCTGTCAAAAATATAAAGTATCATTTTCTAGTTTTTTTTTATTTGTAAAAATATGAAATGCCATTTTCTTGAAAAGAATAAAAGAAAGAACCAAGGTTATCGGTGGTTTTGATTTCTAACTTTTGATTTCGTTGCCATGTCAACAATAAATAAAGCTGCACAACAGCAACAAAAGCCACACCATCACTTATTAAGTTTATCAGGTAACAAAAAACTGTTATTAGACAGTTATGTTATAGTTTAGTATTAGAAGGATGTAAAGTGTAATTATGTTTCCTATTTATATCCTTTGTAATCTCTCATTATGATATACAATTACACAATATACAATTACCAAGTTTATCTTGGTATCAGAGCTGGATCCAACCCTAACTGCCGCCACCTACTTCTTCACGACAGAAGTTTTTTTTTTCTGATCAGCTTTTCCGATCAGCCTTTCCTGGCTAACAATGGCCTTAGTTGCTTTCTCTACAATTGAAAAGACTTCCCACAACTCATAAATTCGGTTTTACATTGTCTCCATCCAATTATGGTTTTTGGAAGACCATGATTCATCCCTTCCTTGTAACCAATAACCTAATTGGTTATGTCAATGGTTCAATCCCCTGTCCCCCACCTCTAATTGAACAGCCTGCCTCATCAGACAAGGATGCTGCTATCCGATTACCACAATCCAATCCCAGCTTTGTCGCATGGATAGCCAATGATGCCCACCTGCGAATGCTTCTTATCTCTACTATCTCGGAGGCTTCCTTTTCACATGTTCAGGGTACAACATCTCGAGAACTGTGGCTTTCCTTGGAACGTGCGTATGCTCCTTATACGTCTTCTCGAGAATACACCCTGAAATCCCAGCTTTTAAAGATCCAGATGAAGGGTGACGAAACATCTTCTACATATCTCAACCGAGCAAAGGAGTATGCTGATGCCCTTGCAAATATTGATGAACCATTCAAAGAGAAGGATCTTGTCATGCTTGTAATCTCAGGTTTGCGTGATGAATATAATGGTTTAAAATCTAACATTTTTGCTCGACAGATTCCGACAGCATTTAATGAACTTCATGGCTTGCTTTCTGACCACGATTTCATGGTCAGACAGTCTGCTCCTGCTGTCCCCTCTCCACAGGCTTTTGCCGCCCACTCTGGTGGATCTTCACAGCCTACTGGACATGTCCAACAGGACCCTTTACAGATTTTAACTCAACTAGCCTCACAACTTGGCTTGCAATTACAACCCACTAATCAGCAACAACAGGCTTTTTATACATCTTATTCTCAGAATCGTGGTCGTGGTCGTGCCTCACACAATCGCGGCCGAGGCCGTGGTCGTGGTAATTGATCAGATAAATGTCTTGTATATATGATAAGAGGAGAATACAATACAATATATAGGAAAGATAATAAAGACAGATAATAAAGACAAGACCTCTCAACTACTACATTGACTAATATTCCCCCTCAAGCTAAGGCCGGGAAGCGACTTGTAGCTTGGACTGTAAAGAGAGAAACCGTTGTGAAGATAGAGGCTTAGTGAACACATCAGCGATCTGGTCATTTGTAGAGATAAATTGGACCAACAGCTTCTTTTGAGCAACTTTTTCTCTAACAAAGTGAAAGTCAACTTCTACGTGCTTTGTGCGTGTGTGGAACACCGGATTGGCAGACAAATACGTGGCTCCCAAGTTGTCACACCACAATGTTGGAGCAGATTTTACTGGAACACGAAGTTCTTGAAGTAATGCCTCAAGCCAAGTCAATTCGGCAACTGTATCAGCTAAGGCCTTGTACTCAGACTCAGTAGATGATCGTGATACAGTCTTTTGTTTGCGTGCAGACCATGAGACCAAGTTAGAACCAAGGTATATTGCATACCCCCCCGTGGATCGGCGATCATCTGGGCACCCATCCCAATCCGCATCAGAAAAGGCATTCATAGAATTGAACGCAACATCTGTGTAGGCATGTAAAGTTGAGGACGAGATCGAGAGAGGAGTCCATGATCTGTAGTCCCCTGGAGGTATCTGAGAATGCGTTTAACCGCTGACTAGTGATTCACAGTTGGGGATTGCATAAATTGACATACTTTATTAACGGCAAAGGTGATGTCGGGTCGGGAGAGTGTCACATATTGTAGGGCCCCAACTGCCTGACGATATTTAATTGGGTCTTCAAACGGGGCGCTGTCACCAAGAGCTAACTTGGCGGTGGAGGTACACGGAGAGGGAACCGGTTTTGAGTGAGATAACTTGTTCCGAAACAGCAGATCATGAATGTATTTGCGCTTTGAAAGAACAATGTTTTCTCCTTTGTGAGCAACTTCAATTCCTAAAAAGTATGATAGGGGACCCATGTCTTGAACAACAAAGGACTGACTTAAACACTGCACAAACCGATCAATAGCGGTGGTGTTGTTACCTGTCAAGATTGTCATCGACATATACAAGCATATAAAGCAAAGTACCATTAGCTGAGTAGATAAACAAGGATGGATCCGTCTTAGAGCCTGTAAAATCCAATTGCAGCAGAGCTTGAGATAATTGCTTGAACCCGTGGAGCCTGTTTAAGGCCATAGAGTGATTTGTGAAGTAAACAAACATGATCAGGCTTAGTGGGATCAACAAAACCTGGGGGCAGCTGTAGATAAACAGTTTCCTTCAAGTCACCATGTAGGAAAGCGTTTTGGACATCCAACTGTCGGAGAGGCCAATGTCTAGTAACTGCCAAAGAGAGAACAACGCGAATAGTGGACTTCACTACTGGACTGAATGTTTCTGTGTAATCAATACCGGGTTGCTGGTTAAAATCTTTTGCAACCAAACGCGCCTTGTAGCGCTTAATAGCACCTGATTGATCCCGTTTCAGTTTGTAAACCCATTTACAGTTGACAACATTGGTTCCAGAAACACGAGGGACAAGTGTCCAGGTACCGTTCCGGGTAAAAGCTTGTGGAGGTCGTCTTTATTATCTCTTTATTATCTGTCTTTATTATCTTTCCTATATATTGTATTGTATTCTCCTCTTATCATTTATACAAGACATTTATTTGATCAATTTGGTATCAGAGCTGTAGGAAGGGTGATTGAGTAGAGTCCATCTTCACTTGGACCCGTGAGGAGGGTATTGTGGGTGCACTCGTCCTTCACAGAAAAAAAGTTTGAATGAAATTCAAAATAGACATTGTTATCATGGCAAAACCTTTGAACAGAAAGAAGGTTCCGTTTAATTTGAGGGACATGTAGGATATTGGTTAAGGAAAAAGTTTTATTAGGTGAGTAATGATGAGAGGAACCAATATGTAAAATAGGTAAGCCTGTACCATTACCAACATGAAGACTGTCATCACCGTAGTAGGGTTCGGCACTGTCAAATCCAGACATATCCTGTTGGACATGGTTGTTTGAACCTGTGTCAGAGATCCAAGAGGATGTTTGTGAACGGTGATCAGCATAATTGGCGGATGGTTTTCTCACCCGAATTGTGGACGGGTCACGGTTCGGACATTGTGACGGGAGATGGGCCTGTATTGTTTTCTCACCTGTTACATGACCCATAAACAACATTCTGATTTGAGGCCCAACTAAACTGACCTATGTTTCGGTTTCCTCCTTGGTTACGGTTGTTAAAACTGTTGTTGAATCTTCCGCCACGGCCACGGTTGTTGTATCCCCCACGGCCACGATTGTTGTGATTGGTGCGGGTAGTGTAATGGGCCTGTGGTGACTGTTGGATCGATGTAAAAGTGGGCTGCAATTGTAAACCAAGTTTAGTTACTAACTGTTGAAGAGTACTCATGACTTCTGGTTGGACAGCAGTGGGACTAGGGGCCACATGTGCTGAAAAAGCCAGTGTAGGGGCAAGGCTAGATGGGGCAGTGTTATGGATCAGAAAGTCATGATCAGCAAGTAGCCCATGAAGCTCGTTGAATGTTGTTGGGAATTGTCTAGCCAATACGGTTGACTTGAGGGGGTTAGATTCTTCACGAAGTCTGGCGAGAACAAGCATAACAATATCCTTGTCTGGCATTGGTTGTCCGATATTTGCCAGGGCATCAGCATATTCTTGGGCTCCGGTGAGATAGGCAGTAGATGTTTCTGTTTCCTTCATCAGGATCTTTAGAAGTTGTGTTCTCAAAGTGAATTCTCGTGAAGAGGTATGTGGTGCATAGGCACGTTCAAGAGATAACCAAAGGTCACGAGAGGTAGTCCCTTGAACATGCTGAAACGAAGATTCAGAAATTGTTGACATCAGCAGCATGCGGACGTGCGCATCATTGGATATCCAAACAGTATGGCAAGGGTTTGGGATTTCAGAAATATCGGTATCATCCTTGCCAAAGGTGTGTGGAGATTGAATGACAGGAGGCGGACAAGGAACTGTATCATCAATATAGCCGAACAGACCATTGGTAACCAAAAAGGGCTGGATCATGGCTTTCCAGAAGCCATAGTTGGTTGGGGTCAATGTGAAACCAACCTTGTGGGAGTTGTGGACTGTTTTCTCAGCAGAGGTGAAAGGAGGAATTGTGGGTGGTGCCATGAAAAGAAGCCGGAGATCGATCAGGGGGTGGCGGCAGAAGAGCAGGGAAAAACCCTAAGCTCTGATACCAAATTGATCAGATAAATGTCTTGTATATATGATAAGAGGAGAATACAATACAATATATAGGAAAGATAATAAAGACAGATAATAAAGAGATAATAAAGACAAGACTCCTCAACTACTACATTGACTAATAGTGGTTCTTACTCCGAGGGACAACGTAGTCGATTCAACTGGGCATCCAATCAGAATACCGTATATGGTACGTGTAATAGGTGTGGCATTGGGCATTTGCCTTAAGACTGTCCCAACCGTGACCCTGCTACTATTCGGTCTAGGCCACAACATTCAGCCAATCATGCTGATTACCGCTCACAGGCATCCTCATGGCTTCCCGACACGGGCTCCAATAGCCATGTAACCCCAGATCTTTCAAGCATTGGCACTGCCGAACCCTACTACGGGGAGGATGCTCTTCATGTTGGCAATGGTAAGGGTTTACCTATTCTTCATATTGGTTCCACCCGCTTTTATTCACCTGCCAAAACCTTTTCCTTATCTAATATCCTTCATGTGCCACAAATTAAAAAAAATCTACTTTCTGTTCAAAAAATTTGTCATGATAATGGTGTCTTTTTTGAATTTCATGCTTCTTTTTTTGCTGTGAAGGACAAGTATACACGCACTACCCTCCTCACGGGTCCAAGTGAACATGGGCTCTACTCAATCCGTCTTCCCCAAATTCAACCAATTTCCAAAGTCGCCTTCACAGTTGTTCGTGCTTCTATCCCCACCTGGCATCAACGGCTCGACCATCCTCATCCACAACTTTTACATTATATGTTATCCAAATTGTCTTCCTGTTTTAAATAAGAGTTCGAATTCTCCTTGTAATGCATGTTATATAGGAAAATCATCGAAACTTCATTTGTCATCTTCCAATTTTAAAATCACTTGTATTTTGGATTTAGTGTTTTGTGATGTTTGGGGGCCCGCTCCTGTTTCTTCTTATGATGGCCACAATTATTTTTTGCTTTGGGTTGATCACATTACTCGATATATGTGGATATTTCCTTTGAAACAAAAGTCGGATGTATATGCTGTTTTTAAACAATTTCTTGCCATGGTTGAACGACGTTTTCAAACTAAACTCAAATCTGTCCAAACGGATTGGGGCGGAGAATTCAGGAACCTCTCTAATTTTTTCTCTCCCCTCGGCATTATTCACCGTCGCTCGTGTCCCCACACTAACGAGCAAAACGGGTTTGTTGAACGTCGCCATTGACATGTGGTGGAAACGGGCCTCACTCTACTTGCCCAATCTGGTGTTCCATCACGTTTTTGGCACTTTGCTTATGACACCGCTGTTTATTTAATAAACAGAATGCCATCTCGCACCTCATCGAATGTCTCTCCATTTGAGCATGTTTTTTTTCTCAAAAACCTGATATGTCCTTTCTACGTGTGTTTGGGTGTCGATGCTACCCTCATCTTCGTCCATATAATAAACATAAAATGGACTTTCGTTCGATTTCCTGTGTGTTCCTAGGGTACAGCCCCGTTCACCATGGTTATCGGTGCTTTGACCCGACATCCGACCGCATCTTTATTGCTCGTCATGTTCGTTTTAACGAACAACACTTTCCCTTTCTACAACCATCCTCTACTCAGCCTACACCCCCTTCCCCATCCGACCCTTATGTTTCTTCTTTTCCTTCACCCCCATCCCCCCCACCACTGACTCACCAGATTCACCAAATACTCCACCTCCCACTCCTCGATCACTTTCCCCTACGACTGTCCAAACTGACCAGCCCTCCCCTCCCCTACGGACATACAGCCGTCGCCCCAAACCATCTCAGCCACAGCAGCCATCCCCACCTGTTACCCAGCTCCTCTCTAGCGCTGCTGTCTCTTCCATATCAGCCCCTAACGAACCAGCCCCCCTTCTAACCAGGCCTGCTAATCTTCGCCCACAACCTAAACAAACCATTCCCTACAATAAATCAGCCTTTACTGCCTCTACCAGCCCTTCCGAAACCGAACCTACCTCCTTTACTATTGCCAACAAATCTGCTGAATGGAGGAGTGCCATGGCTGAAGAATATGCAGCTCTTATTCGAAATACAACTTGGTCTCTTGTACCACCCGTCCCTAACACAAATGTGGTTGACTGTAAATGGGTGTACAAACTTAAACGGGATCAAACCGGTGCTATTACTCGTCACAAAGCACGCCTAGTGGCAAAAGGTTTTAATCAACAACAGGGAATTGACTACCATGAAACATTTAGTCCCGTTGTAAAGTCCACTACCATTTGCACGGTTCTTTCTCTTGCCGTAACACAAAAGTGGCCTCTCCGCCAATTGGATGTTCAAAATGCATTTTTGCACGGGGAATTGAATGAGACAGTTTATTTGAGACGGCCACCGGGGTTTATTGATCCACAGAAACCATATCACATTTGTCTGCTTCACAAATCTCTATATGGTCTAAAGCAGGCTCCACGTGCATGGTTTGATCGTCTCACCAGGGCCTTGCAATCCCTTGGCTTTAGTGGATCCAAAACTAATCCCTCCCTTTTTATTTACTCTAACCAGGGGACTCTTCTATATATGCTTGTTTATGTTGATGATATAATTCTTACAGGCAACAACCCTGGTGCAATTGATCACATCATCAAGAGTTTGAGTCACGCATTTGCCATCCAAGACTTGGGATCCCTTTCATACTTTTTGGGCATTGAGATTCTTTCCCGAGGTTCGGATATGATTCTGTCTCAAAAGAAATACATCTTGGAATTGCTTCAACGGGCTGGTCTCTCCAAAGCTAAATCGGTTTCCTCTCCTATTACCACCACTGCAAATTTATCACTTGGTGACAACCCTTTGTTTGATAATCAGGTTCGCTACCGCCAGGTTGTTGGTGCTCTACAATATGTCACCTTATCTAGGCCTGATATTACCTATGCGGTAAACAAAGTATGTCAGTTCATGCACTCTCCGACTGAAAACCATTCGGCTGCAGTTAAACGGATTCTCCGGTATCTTCAGGGTACATCTCACTATGGTCTCTTAATCAAGCAAGCCTCCGGATCCACCCTTCATGCCTACACTGATGCCCACAATTCATCTCTCACAACCTTCTCGGATGCGGATTGGGCTGGTTGCCCGGATGACCGCCAATCCACCGGGGGATTTGCCATCTATCTTGGCTCCAATCTTATCTCATGGTCCGCTAGAAAACAACGAACTATCTCTCGGTCATCCACCGAATCTGAGTATAAGGCCTTAGCTGACACGGTAGCTGAACTTACTTGGCTTGAAGCCCTTCTGCGGGAACTTAAGGCTCCTATGACATCGGTTCCTGTCCTATGGTGTGATAACTTGGGTGCCACATACTTATCAGCAAATCCCGTCTTCCATGCTCGCACAAAACATGTCGAGGTTGATTTCCACTTTGTCAGAGAAAAGGTTGCTGCAAGAAAACTCTCTATCCAGTTCATTTCTACAAATGACCAGATAGCAGACATCTTTAACAAGCCATTATCATCTCAACGATTTGCTGATCTTAGGTCCAAGCTACAGGTCGTCACCCGGCCTTAGCTTGCGGGGGAATATTAGACCGTTATGTTATAGTTTAGTATTAGAAGGATGTAAAGTGTAATTATGTTTCCTATTTATATCCTTTGTAATCTCTCATTATGATATACAATTACAGAATATACAATTACCAAGTTTATCTACTGTGTTCATAATAACACATTCAGACTGTAGTTTTTATACCATACACACAATAAAAAATGTATAGAGTAGGTTGTTATAGTATGATTTTAACCCTACTTATAGAAGATATAGAAAGAGAGTTGTTGATATTGGCATTATGTTTACCAGGGAACAGGGAAGGAAAAATCTATGTATGGGAATTGCAGACTAGCCCACCTTCTCTAATTGCAAGGTTTAATTATTTTTTATTATCTTTTTCGTGTGAAACCGAACTAACGGTTGATATGATTGCTTAATTTGTGTCAGGTTATCTCATGTTCAGTCCAAATCTGCCATCAGGCAAACTGCTATGTCATTTGATGGAAGGTACATCCGCGTGATTGTCTTTTTAATGCATAAATCCCCTGAAATTGCTTTTTAATTTAAAAAATTAGATCAATCATTGTATAATCTAGTTTTGTAATCATATTTAAGGCGTTGATTATTTATAAAAGATAAAAAAAGTGTTTGCAGTTCAACCTGTACTGAAAATTGTTATATATGTCACAGCTTATAGTTGGTGTTGATATCTTACTTTGTTCATTGAACACTTTATAAAATGCATGTTTCAGTACAATTTTGAGTTGCTGTGAAGATGGCACTATCTGGCGTTGGGATACGGTTGCAACCGCCTAGCTTGAGTCGAAACCGGCATGTTGTACCTTGTATAGTCCTTAATCAAGCAATGTTGTTTGTTTTTTGTGATTACGTGGCATTTTAATTTTATTATGTTTTTTTTTAAATTAGGATGTATGCATTTAGCAAGTGACTTTATACCATGCAAATGCGACTGTACAACTTGATATCCCTTTTTAACAGACATTATTAATAAGTGAGTTACATGATGATATCTAAGAAACGGAAACATGCTTATACGCTTGCTTGCTTTTGTTATCTTGTCTTGTTGACACACAAGGTCACAGTCGGTGACTTGGTGTCAGAGCTAGCAAGACGGGAGGTTCGAAACTATACGTTTAAAACGCTTATTGAATCAGAACATGACACATTTTTGCTAAATGTGTTGCTTATTTAAACGCCAAGACATGTTTGATAGGTGGGTTATATGACACATTTAACACGCTTAAGTTTAACTAGTTCAATAGTATTAATGGCACGACACATAACAAACCTAGTAGGCAGTAGCATCCCACTCAGAAGAGTAGGGCAGGGCCGGCCCGGGGGGGGGGGGAACAAAGTGGGCTACCGCTCCAGGCCCGACAACCCCCGAGGCCTGAAATTAATTTTTTTATATATATACATGTGTTTTGGATTTTTTTTTATATATGATTTATGACTTTTTATTTTAGAGCTCCGAATTTTTTTTACATGTCTTTGGCCCAAAACGTTTTGAGAATTCTTGGGACCGGGCCTGGAGTAGGGTATGAGGATGAGATGAAGGTAGACTTTATCTGTATTCTAAGGGATATAATATAATAACGCGACACATGACATGATTATTTCATGAGTTGAATAGAACGAATGACATGATATGTTTAACACAACATAATTATTAACACGATTTTAAACCGAATACTTTAAACACCGTAAATTAAATAGTAACTAGATGTTGTAGGGTTAGAAATTTAGAATAAAAATAGAGTTATATAAATAAGTCTTTTGATAAACGGATCTTAAATGTGTCATAATCCATTTAACACAATTAATTAAACAACTTATGTGTGTCTAAACGGATTAAGCGGCTTGAACTCGTTTAGACACGTTTTTAACTGTCATTAACGTGTCTGCCCATTTATGACCCGGACCTTTCATTGAAATCAATTGTTTTAGAAAAAAAGGCTTTAGAAGTTGTTTAGCCATTGGGGTGGTGATTCAATGGTAGAGGCAAAGCCTCTTAAACACTTAAAGATCTCAAGGTCATGGGTTCAAGTCCCACCAAGTAAAGAAATTTGTCGTTAAAAAAAAGTTGTTTAGCCGTCAGTTCAAATAAGAGTCTAGGGATTGAAATCAGTCGATTGGTACCATTGGTACACCGATAATAAAAAGCCATCCAAGGGTGTAAACGAGCCGAGCCCGAGCTCGACTAGGCTCGAGCTCGGCTCGTTTAACTTACTAAGAGCTCGAGCTCGGCTCGATTCCAATAGTCAAAATAATATGTCGGTAATTGTTATTGTATTGAATAGGGAATAATTACAAGATATATATAGAATACAATGTTACACTCTAATCCCTCTATTATAATATAATATTAAACTATGTCTAATATTCCCCCGCAAGCTAAGGTCGGGAAGCTATCCTTAGCTTGGACCGTAAAAACAGGAATCTCTGAGAGGGTAGAGGCTTCATGAACACATCTGCAATCTGATCGTCTGTGGAGATGAACAGTACCGAGAGTTTGCCTTGAGCAACCTGTTCGCGAACGAAATGAAAATCCACTTCAATATGTTTTGTACGTGCATGGAAGACAAGATTTCTTGACAAGTATGTTGCGCCAAGATTGTCACACCACAGTGTTGGGGCTGATCTGAGTGGGACACTTAACTCATGCAAGAGTGGTTGTAACCATGTTAGTTCATTGACCGTATCCGCTAGTGCTTTTATACTCAGATTCTGTGGAAGACCGAGAGATGGTCTTTTGTTTACGCGCAGACAAAGATATAAGATTCGATCCAAGATATATAGCATATCCCCCGGTGGATCGACGATCATCCGGACATCCAGCCCAGTCAGCATCAGAGAAGGCACTCAAGGTGTTGTAAGTGGCATATGTGTAAGCATGAAGAACTGGGATGATTGTTGTTTAAAGAAAAGGCCATGTGTGGCTGTACCCTTCAGGTAGCGCAGGATGCGCTTGACAGCGGACCATTGATTCTCGGTTGGTGAATGCATAAACTGGCAGACCTTGTTGACAGCATATGTTATGTAAAGACGAGAAAGTGTGACATACTGAAGAGCACCAGCAATCGGTCTGTATTTGACCGGGTTCACATACTGAGGGCTATCATCCAAGACCAATTTGTAACATCCTGAAATTTACAACAAAGAATAAACGACGCTTATAGAATAACAAAATAAAGAAAGAATGAAAGAATAAGTGGGCTAGAGCGGATCGGGCCTTGGGCCGGGTATAGGGGGCGCAAGGAGGGGGAGGGAGTAAAACCATAGCCACCCTCTCCACTCCCCACACTTCATCTTCACCATATTAAAGTTAGAGAGAGAGACTAGAGAGAGAAAGCTCCAAGAATCCACACCAAGGCCTTCGTGTTGCTGTGAATCATTGTTGGAACATCTCTGGAGGTTGGAGAAGGAGAAATCAAACAGAAACAGGTAACAAAACACTCTCAGATTCGGGTTTAAATTTGAAAGTGGGTTTTAGGGTTTTAAAGTGGGTTTTCATAAAATGATGAGATTTTTACGTGTAGATTTGATTAAAAAGTATGTTTCTAGCTTCATGGAAGCTAGATATAAGTTTTGGACGTAAAAAGATTAGAACTTGGATCAAAAACGAAGGATCTGTTCAAGAATAGATGAATCGTCCAAAATCTCTATGAATGGTCCGAAATCTCGGATACGTCTGAAAAGTATTTCGGAACACCATATATGTCGAACAGAACTTTTCGATCGAAAAGTATCTCGGATAGGACATTTCGGTCGAAAAGTATTTTGGACAGAAAGTGATTTCGGACAGATATTTTCGAACAAAACAGTTATGGGACAAAAGTTTTCGAACGAAAGCCATTAATAGAAAATAGTTCTAACACCAAAGTTTTCGGTCGAAATAAATTTCAACTAAAAAAGATTTCGGACGTAGGATTTTTCGGATGAGATATGTAGGTTATAACATTGTTCCATTCGTGACACATGAAACAGATATAATAGCATCCCACCTAGCTTGAAGTTTCAGTGCTAAGTGAGATAGACACAGTAGAAGTCTGGTGAGTTCTTATTGTCCTTTTTCCTAAACGGTTTTGGGCTGGCATGCATACTGTTAAGGAGATAGTTTTGAAAGATAAAGTATATTTTTATAAGAATTATATGTTTTTATAAAAATAAAAGAGAAAGTGTTAAAGATTAAAGTACTATCTTTAAACTTGTTCTAAAAGAAAGTAAAGAGTTAAAGTAAAGGATGGTAAAGAAGCTGCACCACGGTGTAGCTTGACAGTGACAGTGACAGTGACAAATGCCATACTATGTGCCTATGTGTTGTTATGTGATATTTGTCTATGTGTTATGTGTTTCAATGGCATTATATAATGTGACGAAGTAGTTTCCTAGTAGTTGCATTGTAGTCGCAAAGTAAAAAGTCCTGCAAACAAGCAAAGTGCAAGTCTCACACTTCGGTGTGAGCAGGCAAAGGAGTCTTCACTTCGGTGTAAGCGAGAAAGTCCCACCCTGAGGTGTCGGCACAACAAAGTAAAAGTCTTACCCTGAGGTGTAAGCGAGCAAAGGGATCTTGCCTTCGGGCGAAGATCCACATGTGATAGTTAAAATGTTATAGTCACTTGTCATGTACGAGTGAAACGTAAAGATGCAAAGAGTAAAGGAGGACACCTTAACCGGTTGCCTCAAAGCTAAAGTTTTTATGAAAGATAGTAACGTAACAGTTTTATAATTGTAACGTAGTAAAGTTTTAAAGTAAAGTTAAAGTGTTTTAAAGATAGAGAAAGAAAAGCTTATTTTATTTTTATAAAACTAAGCAACCTAAAAGAAAGTTTTCAGATTAAAGTAAAGATAGGACTCACCGGCGTTAGCTGACTTTTAGTATGCATGACAGGTAGTAAAGGTAAATCAAAAGTAAAGTAAAGGAGCCGTGAGGGCCGGATAGCATGGACATCGGGCTGCAGCACTGAAGACTGACATTTCTAATCCTGATAGTTCACGTTATAGAAAATGATTACATTATCGTTTGTTGAATGTTTTAAATTTAAAGACTTCCGATGTAATATATTCTGATTTCCAGTTTAAGAACTATGTTTGTTATGTTCTGTGCCAACTATGAGACATACCCGGTTTGGGGCGTTTCAAGTTGGTATCAGAGCCATAGTTTGAGAGATTCAGACATTTGCGATAATGTCTGAACTTAAACTGAGAATGGGACAAAGGAATGAAAGGAAAGGAATGTCAGTCAGAGCAGCCCATCCATGGAACAATAGTAGACATAAGGTAGTCAATGTCTTTACATAGAACATAGACAATAATGCCTTAGTACAGATAGTAGAAGGTAAATGCTTTAGCATAAATAGTACATAGTACATGCCTTAGCACAGACATTAGACTGTAGATAGTATGTGCCTTATAGTAGAAACTCTGAACTTGAATGCAAATGTTACTCTGAAAGGAGATGTTCAGAACCCGAGTAGTAAAGTAAATTAGTAATTTCATACCGGTCTCTGTAATTAGTAATTTTCATTACTCAAGGTGTTCTAAATTATTACCTATCATGATAACACGAGCTATCTTTGTTCGCAGTAGACACTAATGGCTAGAGCAAAGAGAGGTGGTCGCACTGGGGGTCGTACCGGTCGTCGAGGCCGACCGCCAGGTAACCGAAACCATCATGAGGAAAGTGAACACTGAATCGGTGCACGTGGAGCATAATGACAGCGGGAACCATGAGTCGGTTCATGACGATGCCCATAACGAGGCGCTTGAGTTGGAACCGGTTGTGAAGGAAGCTATCGCGGCAGAGGTTACTTCAATCTTGAAGAAAGTTCTACCGGAAGCACTGGGCGAGGCCCTTAAAGAATTTGATATAGGGAAGAAAGAGAAGAAAGAGGAAAGCAGCAAGAGAACTGAAGTCACTGATGGTGACGATTCTGATTATGAAATGGCAACTCGGGGTTGCAACTATAAGTCTTTTCGGGGGTGTGACCCGCCGAAGTATGAAAGACGGAAAGATGTTGTTGCCACTTTCGAGTGGATAGAAAGGATGAATAGGGTGATCAACATTAGTGAGTGTCGTGATGACCAAGCGTTCAAGTTTGCCCCTCACTCATTTTCTAATGAGGCATTGAGTCGTTGGAGATCGATTGAAAGAATCAAGTCTTCTGCTGAAATGAAAAAGATGAAATGGGATGGCATGACAAAGCTATTGATCACTAAGTTCTGCCCGCAGAACGAGATTGACAGAGTTGAGAGGGAATTTCTGGGGCTCTGTGCTGGCAGTATGACTCATCGCCAGTACACCTCCAAATACCAAGAGTTGGCCCAGTTGGTTCCACATCTGGTGGACACTGAGGAAAAGAGGATCAAGTATTACATCAAGGGACTACCACAAAGGGTCCGTGTGCACGTTAAAACAAATGTTCCTACAAACTTTGAATCTGTGGTGTCACTTGTTGGGATAGTTTACGATGACTTAGAATCCGCGGACCCACTGCCTACTGAGAAGAAAGGGACAAATGTCGTTAAGCGGCTAGCAAAAGAGTGGGCAGGCCCGGAGGCGAAGAAGTTGAGGATAGAGGATGGGAATGATTGTGCAAAGTGTGGACGAAAACACTCTGGGGAGTGTCGTGTGGGTCTGAGCATTTGCTATCGATGCGGAAAGACGGGGCATTACTCTCGAGAGTGTCCTGGTGCACTGTCATGCTATAACTGTGGAATCCCTGGCCAAGGACTATCTTAAGCCTAAAGCTGCTAGAACAGAGAAAGGAAAAGAGGCCGAGAAGTCAAAGGTAAAGACCCGAGCGTATGCACTGACACAAGAAGAAGTTAGGGGCGATCCAGATGTGGTGTCAGGTACGTTCATCCTTGATCATACCTTTGTATCTGTACTATTTGATTCGGGTGCCAGTAGGAGTTTTATATCATCCTCTATGTGTAGAAAAATGAAATGCAAAGTTACTAAAGTAGAACAGGCCTTTAATGTGAAAACTGCAGTGGGCAAGTCCAGGGTAGTAAATGAATTGGTAGATAATTGCACGATAAAAATACATGGCCATAGATTCCCAGTTAGGTTTTATGTTATGACCTTGGGAGGGTTTGATATAGTTTTGGGTATGGATTGGTTGGCAACCAACGAAGCCCGGATTGTATGTAGACGAAAGATAGTTCAGCTCAAAGCTCCAGACGGTAGCGAAGTTTTGGTTTACGGGGATCGTGACGGTTCGTTAACGAACGTCATATCGATGATAAAGGCAGAGAAGTATATAGGGTGCGGATGCAAGGCCTACCTGGCCTATGTGATAGACAATGATTTAAAAGTGAAAGAGTTGAAAGACGTACCAGTGGTATGCAATTTTCCGGAGGTGTTTCCTGAGGAGTTACCTAGGTTACCACCTGACCGGGAGACAGATTTCCAGATAGACTTAGTGCCAGGTGCCCAGCCCGTGGCTAAAGCACCGTACCGACTTGCTCCTCTGGAGATGAAAGAGCTAATGATACAGTTGGAAGAACTTTTGGATAGGGGTTTTATCAGGCCGAGCATTTCTCCATAGGGTGCTCCAGTTCTGTTTGTAAAGAAGAAAGATAGTGCCATGAGAATGTGCATCTACTACAGAGAGTTGAACAAACGTACAGTAAAGAACAAATATCCATTACCAAGGATCGATGATTTGTTCGACCAACTACAAGGCGCGAGATGGTTCTCCAAGATCGATCTGCGGTCGGGATAACATCAGTTAAAGGTAAGGGAAGAGGACATACCTAAGACAACGTTTCGCACGCGGTATGGGTATTACGAATTTCACGTGATGTCTTTCGGTTTGACCAATGCTCCAGCATCATTCATGAGTATGATGAACCAAGTGTGTAGACCGATGCTGGACAGGTCAGTGATAGTATTCATAGACGACATACTTGTTTATTTGAAGAGTGAAGGTGACCATGCTTGTCATCTTCGAGAAGTACTAGAGACGCTAGAGAAAGAAAGTTGTATGCCAAGTTCTCCAAATGCGCGTTCTGGCTTAAGGAAGTCCAATTCTTAGGTCACATTATTAACGCAGATGGCATTATGGTTGACCCGACTAAGATAGAGGCGGTACAAGAATGGGAAATCCCGAAGACACCAACCGAGATTCGGAGTTTTCTGGAATTGGCAGGTTACTATCGAAGGTTCATTCAGGACTTCTCGAGAATAGCCTCGCCACTGATAAAGTTGACACGCAAGGAAGTAAAGTACGAATGGGGTCAGGCCTAGTCTAAAGCATTTGAAGAGTTAAAGAAGAAGTTGACCCAAGCCCCAGTGTTAGCATTACCCGACGGTAACGAGGACCTTGTGGTATATTCTGACGCTTCGTGACAGGGGTTAGGGTGTGTTTTGATGCAGAGGGGAAAGGTGATCGCGTATGCGTCACGGCAGCTAAAGATTCACGAAGTTAACTACCCGACTCACGATTTGGAGCTCGCGGCAGTTGTCTTCGCGCTAAATATTTGGAGGCATTACCTTTACGGATTAAAATGCACAATTTATTCGGATCCCAAGAGCTTGAAGCATTTCTTTGAGCAGAAAGACCTGAATATGCGACAAAGGTGGTGGTTAGAATTGCTGAAAGACTATGACTGTGAGATCCTATACCACCCGGGAAAGGCGAATGTGGTCGCTAATGCCCTAAGTCATAAGGAGACTCATTCACCTATTAGGGTGAAAGCGTACCAGTTGGTGATAACCTAGATTTTATGACAGAGCTAGAAAAAGCACAGACAGAAGCACTAAAGGAAGAGAACATAAAGAAAGAAAGAATGGTAGGTCAACATATGAAGTTACAAATAAACACTCATGGAGTGAGGACCAGATGTGGTCGCATGTGGGTACCGAAGGACGGAGAGATTAGGGCCAAAGTACTCGACGAGGCCCATAAGTCTCGATATTTCATCCACCCAGGAACCACGAAAATGTACCAGGATTTGAAGAAAGAGTATTGGTGGCCTAACATGAAGAATGATGTGGCCGGATACGTAAGCGAGTGTCTAACTTGCGCACATGTTAAAGTAGAGCATCAGAAACCATACGGGAAAATCCAGCCTCTGGAAATACCCGAATGGAAGTGGGAGCGTATCACCATGGACTTTATTACAAAGCTGCCCCACACAACTAAAGACCATGACACGATTTGGGTTATAGTGGATCGTCTGACAAAGAGTGCACACTTCTTACCAATCCGTGAAACCTATTCATCGGAGAAGCTGGTAGAAGTGTTTATCAATGAGATTGTGTCTCGTCATGGTGTGCCAATATCGATTGTATCTGACTGGGACACACGATTTACATCGAGTGTCTGGAAAAGATTTCATGAGTCAATGGGTACAAGGTTGAACATCAGCACGACTTATCACCCACAGACGGATGGTCAATCGGAAAGGACCATCCAGACGTTGGAGGATATGCTCCGTGCATGCATTATAGACTTCGGTGGCAGTTGGGATAGCCACCTACCGTTAGTAGAATTCTCCTACAACAACAGCTACCACACCACCATTGGTATGCCGTCGTACGAGATGTTGTATGGTAGAAAATGTCAAACCCCGGTCTGTTGGGGGGAGATAGGACAGAAAGAGTTGGGAAGTTTAGAGGTAGTCACAGCAACCTCCGAAAAGTTTGACCAGATTAAGGCCAGAATGAAAGCAGCATAGGATCGTCAAAAGTCTTACGCAGATAAAAGGCGGAGACCGATCGAATTCAATGTCGGGGATCAAGTATTATTAAAGGTATCCCCCTGGAAGGGGATTATACAATTCCGAAAGAGAGGGAAGTTAAGTCCAAGGTTCGTCGGAACCTTCAAGATACTAGCACGAGTTGGTGAAGTTGCCTACCGGTTGGAATTGCCTGATGAGTTGAGTGGAATTCACCCAACCTTCCACGTGTCCACTTGCGCAAGTGCCTGGCTGACGAATCAGTGCACGTGCCACTGGACGACATCGAGGTGGATAATATTCTCAATTACATCGAGGAACCAGTTACCATACTAGACAGGAAGGAGAAGCGGTTGCGAAACAAAGTGATTCAGTTGGTTAAGGTATAATGGAAGCATCGTAAGGGATCGGAAGCTACTTAGGAAACCGAAGCAGAAATGAAAGAGTCGTACCCGCACCTATTTCACTTATAGCAGGTTTCGAGGACGAAACCTTTCATAAGAGGGGTAGACTTGTAACATCCCGAAATTTACAACAAAGAATAAGCGACGCTTATGGAATAACAAAATAAAGAAAGAATGAAAGAATAAGTGGGCTAGAGCGGATCGGGCCTTGGGCCGGGTATAGGGGGCGCAAGGAGGGGGAGGGAGTAAAACCATAGCCACCCTCTCCACTACCCACACTTCATCTTCACCATATTGAAGTTAGAGAGAGAGAGACTAGAGAGAGAAAGCTCCAAGAATCCACACCAAGACCTTCGTGTTGCTGTGAATCATTGCTGGAACATCTCTGGAGGTTGGAGAAGGAGAAATCAAACAGAAACATGTAACAAAACACTCCCAGATTCGAGTTTAGATTTGAAAGTGGGTTTTAGGGTTTCAAAGTGGGTTTTCATAAAAAGATGGGATTTTTACGTGTAGATTTGATTAAAAAGTATGTTTCTAGCTTCATGGAAGCTAGATATAAGTTTTGGACGTAAAAAGATTAGAACTTGGATCAAAAACGAAGGATCTGTTCAAGAAAAAATGAATCGTCTGAAATCTCCATGAATGGTCCGAAATCTCGGATACGTCCGAAAAGTATTTCGGAACACCATATATCTCGGACAGAACTTTTCAATCGAAAAGTATCTCGGATAGGACATTTCGGTCGAAAAGTATTTTGGATAGAAAGAGATTTCGGACAGATATTTTTGAACAAAACAGTTACAAAACAGTTCTCGGACAAAAGTTTTCGAACGAAAAGCCATTAATAGAAAATAGTTCTAACACCAAAGTTTTCGGACATAGGAGTTTTCAGATGAGATATGTAGGTTATAACATTGTTCCATTCGTGACACATGAAACAAATATAATAGCATCCCACCTAGCTTGAAGTTTCAGTGCTAAGTGAGATAGACACAATAGAAGTCTGGTGAGTTCTTATTGCCCTTTTTCCTAAACGGTTTTGGGCTAGCATGCATACTGTTAAGGAGATAGTTTTGAAAGATAAAGTATATTTTTATAAGAATTATATGTTTTTATAAAAATAAAAGAGAAAGTGTTAAAAAGTAAAGTACTATCTTTAAACTTGTTCTAAAAGAAAGTAAAGAGTTAAAGTAAAGGATGATAAAGAAGCTGCACCACGGTGTAGCTTGACAGTGACAAATGCCATACTATGTGCCTATGTGTTGTTATGTGATATTTGTCTATGTGTTATGTATTTCAATGGCATTATATAATGTGACGTAGTGTAGTTGCATAGTAGTTGCATTGTAGTCACAAAGTAAAAGTCCTGCGGGCAAGCAAAGTAGAAGTCTCACACTTCGGTGTGAGCAGGCAAAGGAGTCTTCACTTTGGTGTAAGAGAGAAAGTCCCACCCTGAGGTGTGGGCACAACAAAGTAAAAGTCTTACCTTGAGGTGTAAGCGAGCAAAGGGATATTGCCTTCGGGCGAAGATCCACATGTGATAGTTAAATGTTATAGTCACTTGTCATGTACGAGTGAAACGTAAAGATGCAAAGAGTAAAGGAGGACACCTTAACCGGTTGCCTCAAAGCTAAAGTTTTTATGAAAGATAGTAACGTAACAGTTTTATAATTGTAACGTAGTAAAGTTTTAAAGTAAAGTTAAAGTGTTTTAAAGATAGATAAAGAAAAGCTTATTTTATTTTTATAAAACTAAGCTACCTAAAAGAAAGTTTTCATATTAAAGTAAAGATAGAACTCACCAGCGTTAGCTTACTTTTAGTATGCATGACAGGTAGTAAAGGTAAATAAAAAGTAAAGTAAAGGAGCCGTGAGGGCTGGATAGCATGGACATCGGGCTGCAGCACTGAAGACTGACATTTCTAATCCTGATAGTTCACGTTATAGAAAATGATTACATTATAATTTGTTGAATGTTTTAAATTTAAAGACTTCCGCTGTAATAGATTCTGATTTTCGGTTTAAGAACTATGTTTGTTATGTTCTGTGCCAACTATGAGACATACCCGGTTTAGGGCGTTTCACAATTTGGCAGTTGTTGTAATAGGCGAGTCAACCGGTTGAGCAGGTGACAACTCGGCACGCTGTAAAAGTTCAAAAATGTATTTCTGTTGTGACATAATTATGTCCAAGCCCTGATGAATAATCTCAATCCCCAAAAAATAGGAAAGGCGGCCCATGTCCTGAACAGCGAAGGATTTGCTAAGGTTCTGAACCATATGATCAATCGCCCGTGGGTTGTTGCCTGTCAAAATAATATCATCAACGTAGACAAGCTAATATAATAGAGTTCCCCGTGATTGGTAAATAAAAAGAGAAGGATCCGTCTTAGAGCCTCGAAAACCAAGCCCTTGAAGAGTTGTAGACAACCGCTGAAACCAAGCCCGAGGGGCCTGTCTTAACCCATAGAGAGACTTATGCAGTAGACAAACATGATCGGGTCTCTGTGGGTCAACAAAGCCCGGTGGTTGCTGTAAATACATTGTCTCATTCAACTCACCATGTAAAAACGCATTCTAAACATCAAGTTGTCTGAGTTGCCATTTTTCTGTAACTGCTAAAGAGAGGACCACACGGATGGTGGTGGGCTTGACAACCGGGCTAAAAGTCTCCTGATAGTCAATGCCCGGTTGTTGTCGAAAACCTTTGGCGACTAAACGAGCTCTGTGACGTGTTATAGTTCCTGTTTGGTCCCGTTTGAGTTTGTAAACCCACTTACAGTCAAAAACATTGGAATTCGGAACACGTGGAACCAGAGACCATGTACCGTTTCTCAAAAGTGCTGAATACTCTTCGGCCATGGCAGTACGCCATTTGGGATGTTGGTTAGCAACGGTAAACTTGGCAGGTTCAGTGTCAGGAGAGGTAATGTGAGTGTGGAAGGATGAGGCATTGTATCATTTGGTTTGTTTAGGATTGGGGCGGAGATTGGCTGGTCGGGAGCGGGTTGAATGTGGTTCAACCGGTGGTGGTGATTGTGTGGTGGCATGTTATGGGACTGTAGGGACGGTTTGTGGGGCTGCGGTTGGTGTAGTTGGTTCGGCAACAGGAGTTTGTGGGGCTGCTGGTGGTGTAGGGGCTGGACTGTGGTGGGCTGGTCTGGTGTGAGGGCTGTTGTGAATGTGGGCTGGGACGTGGTGGGTGTTGTGGGCTGGTCTTTAGTGTGAGAGACAGATGGGGAGGGCAAAAAGGTTGTGGGATAGGAAGAGATATAAGGGTCGGGTGTTAAGGAGACGAGATTCGTGGTAGGTTGTATGTGAAAATGGAAGAATTGCTCATGAAAGCGAACGTGTCAGGAGACATAAAGACGTTCAAAATTGGGATCGAAGCACCGGTAGCCATGGTGAGATGTGCTATAACCAAGGAAGACACACGGGATGGATCGAAAGTCCATTTTGTGTTTGTTGTAGGGACGGAGGTGTGGGTAGCATCGACACCCAAAAACCTGTAAGAACGAGAAAACCGGTGGATGATGGAAGATTTGTTCAAAGGGTGAGGTGTTGGCGTTGGTTCTGGATGGCATATGGTTAATAAGATAAACCACTGTGTCGAATGCAAAATGCCAAAACCGTTATGGAACATGAGATTGGGCTAGTAAAATAAGACCGGTTTCGACAATGTGGCGGTGGCGACGCTCAACGAATCCGTTTTGTTCACTCGTATATGGGCACGAGATTCGGTGAACGATGCCAAGTGATGAGAAGAATGGAGAGAGACTTCTAAATTCACATCCCCAATCGGTTTGAACCGATTTTAGTTTGGTGTTGAATTGTCGTTCGACCATAATAATAAATTGTTTAAAGATATTACTGACATTAGATTTTAATTTTAAAGGGAAAATCCACATAAAACGAGAATAATGGTCAACACACAATAAAAAATAGCGATGGCCATCAAAGGAAGTAATAGGGGCGGGGCCCATACATTACAAAATACCAAAACCAAAATATTTAAACTTTTATAAGTAGATGGTAACAAATGTAGTTTTGATGATTTTCCAATAGAACATGAATCACAAAAAGAAGTAGAACATTTATTAAGCAAAGGCAAACGATAATGAGATAACATAGAATGCAAAAGTTGTGGATGAGGATGTCCCAATCTTTGATGCTATGTGGATGAGGATGCTTTGGTGGCGGAGAAAGCTAGGTTGCATACGAGGAAGTTGGAAGGAATAAATACCTCCATTACTTGGACCCGTGAGGAGGATATTGGGTGTAAGCTTGTCCTTCACACAAAAGAAAGTAGCGTGAAATTCAAAAAATACATTATTGTCATGGCAAAAACGTTGAACAGATAGAAGGTTTTGTTTTATTTCAAGGACATGAAGTATATTTTGAAGAGAAAAGGTTTTGTTTGGTGAGTAATAGTTTGTGGAGCCAATGTGTAAGATGGGTAAACCCTTACCGTTGCCAACATAAAGATTATCTTCACCGTGATAGGCTTCAGAGTTGTCAAAACTAGAGAGATCCGGAGCAACATGTTGACTAGAACCAGTGTCCGAAAGCCAAGAGGTTGAAGCTTGAGAGAAAGTATCTGCAAAGTTAGCAGAAGATTGTTGTCTTGACCTCAAGGTATTAGGATCACGATGAGGGTATTGTGATGGGACATGACCAATACCACACCTGTTACATGTGCCATAAACACACCTGTTACATGTGCCATAAACAGTATTTTGGTTAGAAGCCCAAGTAAATTGACTACGATTACCTCTGCCTTGGTTACGATTGTTGTAGTTGCCGCGACCACGTGTGTTTCCTGAACGATTGTTAAAGCCACGGGTACGGTTATAACTAGACCGATTTGTATAAAAGGCCTGTGACGGTTGTGCGTTCATTGGTTGGAGTTGTAAACCAAGTTGTGTGGCTAGTTGTTGAATGGCTAGGAGAGCCTCTGTTGGAACCGGAGAGGCGGAGGTAGAAGGGTTACGGCCGTTAGGGACAGCCATAAATGTTTGTGCTGGTGAGACTGCTGGGGACGATTTCTTGATCATGTAGTCGTGGTCTGCTAAGAGGCCATGAAGTTCAGCAAAGGTAGTCGGGAATTGTCGAGCAAGAACGGTATACTTCAAACAATTGTACTCTTCTCGAAGGTCGGATATTACTAGCATAACGAGATCTTTTTCCTTCATTGGTTCGCCAATATTGGCGAGTGCAGCTGAGTATTCTTGTGCCCGAGTCAAGTATGCAGAAGCGGTTTCATCACCTGCCATGGTAAGCATCAGAAGTTGAGTTTTTAGGGTATATTCCCTTGAGTAAGTATGAGGAGCATAAGCATGCTCGAGGGACAGCCAGAGATCACGAGCCATAGTACCCTGTACATGTTGAAAAGAGCCTTCAGAAACGGTGGACAGAATCAACATGCTAACGTGGGCATCATTGGAAATCCAGGTGATGTAATTAGGGTTCGGCTGAGATTACTCAGCGAAAGGTTTATTTTTTCCTTTTCGGGTGTGGAAGATGATTGAACGGTGATGGGTGGGCACGAAATTGTACCGTCAACATATCCCCATAAACTGTTGGTAACCAAGAACGGGTGGATCATTGCCTTCCAGTAACCGTAGTTAGTGGGAGACAGGGTGAATCCAAACCTATGGGAATTGTGGGTGGTCTTGTCTGTGATCGAAAGGTGCAAGAAGCGCCATTGTTGGCGGGTGAGGATCTTATCGACGAGGGAAAAAAAGAAGAAGTAGAGAATTTTAGGGCTGGCTGTGATACCACAATAGTCAAAATAATATGTCGGTAATTGTTATTGTATTGAATAGGGAATAATTACAAGATATATATAGATTACAATGTTATACTCTAATCCCTCTATTATAATATAATATTAAACTTTGTCTAATAGATTCGAGTTCTATTTTTAAAGCTCGGGCTCGGCTCGTGAGTAGTTTTTAAAGCTCGAGTTCGGTTTTGCAACTGGTCAATCAGTAGTAACTCCAAATTTTCAGAACTTTCACAGAATCAAACACAATTTCGAGCATTGATATCTCATTCATCTTAGCTCCGTTTTGCACGCGATTTGATTCGTTCAAAGCTCTCACAAATAGAACACAAACCCATAAAGAAATAAGTATATTAGCCACTGTTACATATATTTATTTCTGTCCAAAAAATCATTTTGCAACTTAGTGAAAAAAAATCTATTTTTCACAAAGAAAACTCCAACACATAATTCTTGTATGGTTGCATTCTTGTTGGTAAATTCGTGGTTTGTTGTATAGAATCTTTTGTTTATTCAAAGAATCTGAATATGACAAGAACAAGGTGTTCCGGTCGTTGCAAAGTAGATATTCAACTTGATCATATTTCCCAAAGCTGCTCATGAATTAGTTACTTCCTCCCCAAGGTTTCATAGGACTTGCTAATGGTGCAGGGATGTAATGCCAATTGTTTTTTAGAGTAAGGACAAGAGAACATTGGCATTGGAAGGATGTGTTCTTTTTTAACTTATTGATACCAAACAAATTTCTATTCTTGTTTTTTGGGCTACTTGCTATTGCTATATAACCACAAGCAAAGTTAAGTTGCTTGTCATTCATTCACCCCTCAATTCATTTCTCACCATGGAACCTATAGTTTCTGCTGCCATTGATGGCGCTATAACAATGTTTAAGTTCATCCGTTCAAGGACTAAGATTCTTTTCAAATATGGAAAGAACATTCTTGAACTCAGGGAACAGTTTGAAAACCTCTTGGACAAAAAGATTTCAATCGAAGAAGATGTCACCTTAGCCAAAATGGAAGGAAAAACTCCAAAAACGCAAGTAATTGAATGGTTGATGAAGGTTTCTCGAGCAGAAGATGCTGTAAGGCCATTGCTAGACAAGTTGACGCACCAGTACCACAAGTGCTGGACAGTGGCAAAGAAACTCGATCTGGTGAAAGAGCTGAATTCTACTCATTTTGAAACTGTTGCCATTGAAAGAAGCTCTCCAATAAATTCAGTGGTGGAAATGGCAGTGCCACCTCTTGTGGGGAAGGGGGCAGCATCAGATATGAAGCGGCTTTTGGAAATCCTGAACAGGGATGATAGCGGAAGGATTGGTGTCTGGGGAGAGGGTGGCATTTGGGAAGACGACTTTGATCATGAACTTGAACAATGAGCTGCGTATTTCCTCTTCAAATTGTTTTGATATTGTCATCTGGGTTCAAGTTTCCATATCATTGGATTTGACAATTCAGTCTCAGATGCCAAGAGAATTCATCTCAAACTGGAAGCAGATGATACAACTAACAGTATAGCTAGCAGAATTCTTCAAAGACTGAAGCTGAGAAGGAAGATCCTCCTGATTCTTGATGATGTCTGGGAAAAGATTGATCTTGATGCTGTGGGTATTCCATCAAACGATACCTGCTGTAAGGTCCTTTTAACCACACGATCTCTTGACGTGTGCAGGCGCATGGACGTTGTTTCTCCTTTTCAGCTAAATCTTATGAATGAAGAAGATGCTTGGAAACTTTTTGCTAACAGTGTTGGACCTGTGGTGCATTCAGATGGGATAGAATCTATAGCAAGAAAAATGTCTGCAAGTTGCCATGGGCTGCCATCTGCAATCAAGTGTCTTGGAAACTCCATGAGGGGTGTATCACTAGTAGAGTTGTGGAAAAATGCAGATCGTAGTTGGCGGTGCTCATCACCTTTGTTCAATAACATCAATCAAGAAGTCTATCAGCGTCTGGCATTGAGTTATCATTCCTTACCAAGTAAGGATCTAAAGCAATGCTTTCTTTATTGTTCTTTGTACCCAGAAAGCTTCTCAATAAATGTTGGTGAGCTAATCCAATGTTGGGTGTCTGATGGTTTAATCACTGAGAACCAAACCGTAGAAGAAACTTTTAATTATGGGCGTGCTTTAATTGAAGTCCTGAAGAACTTGGGACTACTTGATCGAGATGCAGCAGAAGGAACAGTGAAACTGCATGGCATTGTTCGTGAGTTAGCCATACGCCTGTCTAAGAGTGAACAACTGTTTGGATTTCAATCTCATTCCAATTCTCCATCTTATCAGATTCCAAATAAGTCTTCTAAAAGAGTTTCTTTAATAGGCTGCAGGATCACAAAGTTGCAAGTATTTCCTCTAGGTTCTCTGCTAACCGTCCTGTTTCTCCAAGATAATCCTATAAAGAAAATCCCAAATGACTTCTTTCGCAATCTTAAGTATTTAAGAGTACTAAATTTAAGCAAAACTCAAATTACTTCTTTGCCCTCTGATAGGGTGCGAAAGCACACGTCTTTATTCCAATGTTTTAATGTGTTTTAAGTAGTTTTATATTAGTTTTGAGTCAATTTTATGTACATTTGAGTCTTTTGTCTTATTTGTAGGAGCTCGGGAATATTAATGAAGAATACGTGAAGAAAACGAGCGAAGAAACGAAGCCCGGAAAAGTCCAAGGACCAAAAGTGAATTTTCTGAAGTTTATGCCTCTCGCTGTACGCGAGAGACGAGGGTAATAATTCTCGCGGTACGCGAGGATTCAAGGAATCCGCCCGACTATTTTGGCTCTCGCGGTACGCGAGGAGCCAGTCAACATTCTCTCGCGGTACGCGAGAGGGCCGTTTTCCGCAAAACCCTAATTTTCTAAATTAAAAAGATTTAAACGGCCATTAGGAGGAGAGTTCGATTCAAGCCGTTTGAGAGACGAAAAAGGAGGCGATTTTGAGCTTGGAAGTCAATTGAAGCTGAAGATTGAAGCTTTTGGATTCCGGGTTTGTGTAGTTGCATTCTAGGGTTTAAAGATTCAAACTTTATCTTTGATTTTGTGTTTTGAACCTATGGATCTTGCTATTTACTTCTGTGTTGATGTTCTTAGTATGATTCTAGGCTAGATCCTTGATCTACCTAGGTCAATATGATGATTATGTGTTAAAGTTTCGATTTTTATTCGGTTTTTGGATTTGAATGTTGGATTTATGATTTAGTAAAGGTTTTAGTTTGTTTATGTGTGATGTTAGTGCATGTTTAATTCTGATTATGTGGTTGATTATGCTTTTCTGCGTTGATTGTGGTTGTCTGCCAGTTTGATCTTCGTTTCTGGTTCATAGACTTTAGGGTTTGTGAGTTAGAGTGGTGTCTAGACGTAGTAGCCATAGAAAACCTAGTTAATTACTGATTAGAAGTGAATGTGTGTCCTAGTTCAATACCCGAGAGGTGAGAATTCGTCGTTTAGTCTTCATCATTAGGAATCCGAGTGTCAGCTGTCTGAGAGGAAGTTGGTATTAGGTGTCTAGTGATAGTTGCTATCCGAATCATAGTATCCATGCTAGAACTACCCCATGCATTCCTTGAGTGTATGGTAAGCGGTGAGACTGAGAGGTAATCCGTTTATTAGGGTACTTGTCATAGTAGGAAATACCCGAGAGGTGATCCGATCATCTGGTGAGTTTAATATCCTTAGGTTGTCTTCTGGTCACATCCCGAGACCGAGAGTGATCGGGAATCCACTAGATATCTTTTAGGTGTTATATCTTTAGAAACCCAGATCCAACCTAGTTCCAAAACCGATAGAAGTTGAGCTTTACACATAGGATTCCGACCTAGGTAGTGACTTCTCCATTCTTGATTTCATCTTTAGTTTACTCTTGATAGCTTGAATTGTCCTTAGTTTAGTGCATTCCTTAGTTGATAATTAGTAGTGTAGTAATCCCCCAAACCAATCAAATCATACTTAAGTCCTAGTTGAGTCTAATTTAGTTATTCAGTGTCTTTTGGGTTCGATAACTCGGACTTCGTTTAGGCTATATTACATTGATCGGTACACTTGCCGGTTGTGTGGTCTAGTATTAGGTCGAGTCTAGGTTTTATAAATTTAAAGCTAGAAAGTCTAGAATAGGTTTTATTTGTTAGTTTTTAATAGACCGTCTGGACGACATCACCCTCGTCTTTTCTTTGCCTGGGTGAATTGCGTTCTCTGTTTCTGAGAGACTGTTCTATAGAAGCGCTACCTTCTCTTGTATCTTTTCGTAAACTCTTAGTACTTGACCTTTCTGGAACCCTGATAAAAGCTCTTCCGAAAGGGTTAGGAAGTCTACATAGTCTAAGAGAATTAGATGTGTCATGCACACACTTTTTAGAGAGGATAATAGCTGGAAGCATATCAGGATTATCAAGTCTTGAGACTCTAAACATGTCTTGTAGTGCTTTTAATTGGAATCGTCGTGCAGCAGATCAAAGAAAACCATTGGATGAGTTACTACGACTGGACCACCTCTCAGTCCTTAAAATAAGGTTGGACTCAGTTGAGTGTCTTAAATCTGCTTCTTCTTCGTGATTTAAGAAATTAACAAGATTTGATATCCAGATTAGTCCATGGAGCCATGACTTGAACCATCATGTTGCCAAACGCAACGAAAAACGATGGTTCTTAGAGGAGTTAATCTCCTGCAAGAAGATCTTAAAGATCTGCTACACAACACAAGTTTGTCGCATTGTGATGTTATAACACGTTTAATAAGCAATGAAAGAAGTTCCCGGGAAATGTTCCCAAATCTACAGCACTTGGTTCTTGATCATTTGCAAAATCTAGAGACTATTGTTGAAGGGATAATCCCGAGAGGTGTATGCCTCAGTAAGCTGACAACACTTCAAGTTTTGGATTGTCCAATGTTAAAAGGAGCCATATCTTACGCAATGCTTCGTCATGTTAAAAATCTTGAAGAAATTAAGGTAAGCGGTTGTAGAAATATGTCTTGCATCATCGATTCAGGGGAGCATGAAGAAACTGTTCCTAATTTGAGGGTCCTAGAGATGAACAACATGGTCAATCTGAGGTTAATCTGTGATGGTACATTGTTGGGTTATGAAGGCTTTTGGGCTGGATCGGGCTAGGCCAGGTTTGGGCCTGGGCTACTTAGCCTGTTACGGCTGGAATAGAGGGAAGAGGGGCAGCCGGCCCTAATTCCTATTGTTTAGTAATTGCCTTATTAACCAGCCCTAATCTTGGTTTATAAATACTCAGTCTTGTAATTGTAATTTCTCGTAGCACCTATCAATAAAAGAAAACCCTAGATGCAGCAAGTGGATGTAGGTCACCTTGACCGAACCACTATAAATCCTTGTGTCGTTTATTGCTTTCTTCTTTTCGTTTAAGTGTGTTTGTGTGTTGTGTCCGCTGCGCTACCGACTCTGATTCCTAACAGATGGTACATCAGTTTGTCCTGCATTGCAGCGGATTGAAGTTTCTTGTTGTCCTGAGTTGAGGAAACTTTCTCTCTCATTTTCTAATTTATCCCATTTGAAAGAGATTAGAGGTGATATCAATCAGTGGGACAATTTAAGATGGGAGGATGATGCTGATGATGCTAAGAACATGTTTCTGAAATACTTTCAAGCATACCCTAGGGAGAACTGCTCATGAAAGAGAAAATACAAGTAAGAACATAATTTTGAGCATTTTTGTTCATTTCCTTTTAACTCGGTGATGTTGGCATCAATGTTTTCATAATCAGACCAGTCATCGAATTGGCCGCCTTACCAGTTCACTAGTCGAACCGGTTTCAAAAACTATTTTTATCTTCATATGTATTAATGTTTTGGCTTTTTCAAACTGGCATTTGTTCCTGTTCTAAATTGAACTCTACTTATTCAGGTATTAATTGCTTCAATCCATAGAAACTATGTCAAATGCATTAGGTGGCTTGGTGATTTCATAAGAGTGTACGAGTCATTCATCTTAGATGGTATGAATTACACCACCACCTGTTAAGTTTATCAGGTAGCAAAAAAACTGTGTTCATAATAGCACATTTAAATGATGGTTTATGTACCATACTAGCAATAATATTGTATAGAATAGGTTGTTATTGTATGAGTTTTAACCTTATTTATAGAAGATATAAAAACAGACAAAATTGTTGATATTGGCATTATGTGTACCAGGAAACAGGGAAGGAAAAATCTATGTATGTGAATTGCAGACTAACCCACCTTCTCTAATTGCAAGGTTTGATTGATCTATTATTATCTTTTGTAATTTATTCTTTTCATGTGAAACTGTTGGAAACGGTTGATTTGATCGCACACGTTTGTGTCAGGTTATCTCATGTTCAGACCAAATCTCCCATCAGGCAAACTGCTATGTCATTTGATGGAAGGTACATCTGTGTGACTGTCTTTTTAATGCATAATTCTTCTTAAATGCTTTTTAATTGAAAAAATTAGATATTGGAATAATTTAGTTCTGTAATCATATTTAAGGTGTTAATTATTTATGAAAGGTAAAAAAAAAAGTGTTTGCGGGTCAACTCGTGCTAAAAATTGTTATGTCAGCTTACAGTCGATGTTGATATCTTCGCCCGTTTCTTGAACACTTTCTATTAAATGTATGTTTCACAAAATTCTTAGTTGCTGTGAAGATGACACCATCTGGCGTTGGGATACGGTTGCAACCGTCTAGCTTGAGTAGAAACCGGCATGTTGTACCTTGTATAGCCCTTAATCAAGCAATGGTGTTTGTTTTTCGAGATCACGAGACATTTTAATTTTATTAAGTTTTTTTAAGTTAGGATGTATGCAGTTAGCAAGTGACTATAGTATGCAAATACAACTGTGCAACTTGATATCTGTTTGTTGCTTGCTTTTGTTTTGTTGTCACGCTGACGCACAAGTAAACAGTTGGCGTTAGAGCTGGTAAAACGGATTGTATTTCAAACGACATGTTTAATAGGCTTATTGAACCCACGAACATGATATTTTAATTAAACACGTTATTTACTTGCACATTAACACAAATATGTACACGACAGGTTGACGGGACATTGTAAGGTTGTAACTGTTTTATGTTTTCCTTTTAGTTAAGTTGCTTGCTTTCTTTCTTTTGTTGCCTAAAAACCGAGTGCAAAAAGAATATATAAATTTCACAAAATTCAATTGCACAAAATTTCTGACCTGCCGACACTGGTAAATATGTGTATATATATATTCACTATATACATTAAAGAATGCATACGAAATAGGAACCATACTACTATCACCAAATTGTACAACCAAAACATAGAAGGCAAAAATATTATAAATTATACCCGAGTCTGCAACTTTGATAACAATTTCTGCATACTCTCCAGTTTCTGGGCAAGTTGTTCTACACTATGAAGGTGTTGTTTGGAAGATTCAGAACTGCTTAATTCGGCCGCAAGAGCTGCACAATTTGTTTGTGAATCTAATAATGCAGCCTCGAGTGAACTTAATGTTGGATCGAGGGAAGAAGAATGTTGGTTATCTGAAGCCAAAAAGGAAGAGGGAATCAAACCGACACTAGAACCATTACTATCTCTGCGTGAGAAGATATTGTCAAACCCTTCGCTTCCTGCAAATCTCAAATTTTCAGTTGTATGAGTTTCACATGGAGGGGATAGTTTTGACCATTTGCCTTAAAATGGGCCGAGTTGGGTTGTAGTTTATCTTTGTCGGGTCAACCGGGTAAAAATTTGAAACTTAGCTTAAATGAAAATTAGAAAGTAACCCAAAGTGTTACTAAATGCTTAAAAGTTAAAACCTCCAAACTTGCTTTATTAAAACAAAAATAGATTACTGATTTAACAAAAAAATTGTAAGTTTATTTAATACGTTAATTATTTATAAATTTCAAAAAATGGACAAAAAGGTGTTCATGGACCCAGCCCAATGCGACCGGCCTGTTTAGACCAGTACAAAAGTTACCTGTTTTGACCTGCTACCCAACCCGGCTGGCCCACCAATTTTGCCACCTCTAGGCTTCCCCCTTCACATGAACAACTACAAAAATGACATCCATACCCCCAAAAAGCCATAAATGGCTGAAATGTACAGCATTAATCATTAATGACAGTGATGACCCACAAGGTTTACAGACTCTCGTGATCTGATTCTTAATTTAAGCTAGAATGCAAATATTTTTAAACTCTCTTGGTCAACTTATTTCACGCTTGTCTATGTTGCTTATGTGAAAAAAAAAAGAGAAACAAATAATTACCGAGGTTGCTTAGTTGATCCATTGCTGTCTGACCAACTGATCCTTCTAACTTTAACACACGCAAAACCCCAGCAGTTATTCGCCCCATAGATTCCACTTCTGACTTGCATAGTTGAGCAACATGTTGCAGCTCATCCTTGGTTACAATTGCCTCGACCTACACCGTAGCAATTATCAATATCTATACTTGCTTGTGTAAAATAGCAAGCAAAACAAGCGGTGGCAATTCCAATCCATTTACTTGTAAATGGGTCAAATTGGGTTGTATTTTATATTAAAAAGGATCAAATGGGTAAGATAATAAATAAAAACTAATCAGCTAAAAGGGGAATGGTTCAAAGGGTCGAACAAGTTGAAAGCCGCCCGAAGTCTCTTTTTTTGGCATACAACTTCCTAAACTGTTTGAATTTAATTGTAGTAACATTGTTTTTGTAATCATAATCAATGCCAAACGAAATGGACAAACGAAAATGTTTTCAGGCCAAATCCGAGCCCAGCCCATTTTCACCTGTGCTACATATGATCCATTTCAACACGAACCTCTTTTGACCCGTTACCTAACCCGGCTATCTTTCAAACTCTAAACAAAATCATAAAAGCAACTTAGACGTAATTACCGGATGTTGCACAGAAAATTTTAAACTTTCCACGACCCATTTGATCGTCCCATTGGCACCATCATCTTTATTTAATATTATGTCAGCTTCAAGATCAACCCCACCATGACACTCAACAGTTTGCCTGTGCCCGTTTTGGGGTGCAATTCCTTTTTGCTTCTGGGGTTTCAATGTCTTCAAGCCTTCAACACCAACCTACAAGGACGTAAAAGTAAAGTAATTTCTTCATGTTATGCACATTATGAATGTTTTATTCCCAGAGAAAGAAAGATTGACAAATCAAATTGAGGTGCATAGCAAATTTTAGGAAATTTAGATATTAATTCACAAGATCAACATGATATAAAAATTGCATAAAAAGGCAAGAAAGTTGACTAATTTCTTTTCTAGGTAATGAACATTTTTAGGTCAAAATAAACCATTAAAGTTTCAAAATGATGCAAGGTAGCCTGATGCTGTAACCAGTCAAAATGATGATGTGTCAGTAACTTTACATTCTAACCTTTTTTCTGACAGTGGTGCCAATGTGGCTTTAACGTGGCACCTAAAAACCATTTATCTTAGGTGATTTCCTTAAATCATTTTTTTAGATTTAATAGTTTTTCCGACCTAAAATAAGTTGGTTACCCAAAACAGAAATCCAACTTAAGACTGAACCAATGCAATTTGCTCTAAAATCTTGTAGCATGTATAAAAACTTTTTATCAACATTATAATATTAATATATTCATGAATAAACAAAGCTAAATTGAAGTAATGAAGCAAATGCCCACCGTCACTGATTCAACAGGAAACTTCAGTGCTCCAGGCAATATCTTTTTGCTATTAACCGAGTGTTTTTTGCTGCTGTTTGCTTTAACTTTAAAACTGTTAAAAGTTGTGTGCCAGCACCTCTCTTCTCTGTAAGAATCTTCTGAATTGTAGAACCACCATTTTTCTGCCATCTCAGCACCCTCCAATGCAAATAACCAGTCTTTCAATTCTAATGATACATCCACATCATCTGGTGGACCCAACTGCAAGTAACCATTATGATTCTCTTCCTCTATGTTTTCACCTGAAAACAAAATAAGTGAAAAATATTGTATGAGTAACTTCATTGATAATTGAATTAGATGAAGTAATCAAAACCAAAACTAGAAGGGGCAAGAACGGTGGGTCACATAACGGGTCAAAATGGGTGGGGTCAGCTTTTTTTCTTCATTTTCAAAATTATACTATTATTATAGTCATAATCTAGATCTTTGGCTGACTTCTACCCACTAGACCCTTTCTCCTTTTAGCTAATATTTTTACAAACCCGTTTGATATAAACACAACTCAAATCAACCCATTCACCAAAATCGACTCATTAATAAAGCAACGGGTATTGCCAACAATAATGGAAACTATTGCATAGTGGGCAGCTTACTTTTACTCTCCCTGACCTCCTCAGCAAGCAGAGGTGATGCCTTGAAAAGCTTTGAAAACGGGCCGGATGATAAATGCTCCAAGCCCTTAGAAAGCCCAACTCCTGGTCCACCATCTGGTCCTAGAATTCCAAACCGGTGGAGCAAAGCTTCAGCATAGTTCATTCCACCTGCAAGACGTACACCCGCTATACAAGCCGACACACTTAAACTATGACACTCTGTATCCCGTGCATTATAAGGGATAACATGTACCATACGTAAATCCAAAAACGGAAAATTTCTTCCATTTTGCACCCAAAATACAGCTCTCAATTTACGATAGTCATTTGGCATTACATCATTTGCGTTTAACAAGTTTCCCTCGGTCTCTGTGCAGTCCACCTGGACCCGATCCCACCTTAAAGTTGATGAAATGGCCATGGCCCCACCCAAGGTCCTATGAGTAACTTCCATGAACAAATCATCACCAACAAACTGAACTAAAGGCATTCCCTGAATATCCAAAGAAGAAGATTCTAGAAACATTAGCTTTAGGTCCTCAACTGATAAGCTAACAGCAGTATCACCAGGAACTTTTTCAATCAAATTTCCATCAGATAACTCACGTTTCAGTGACTTTTTTTGTTTATTTTTTCCAACCATGACCATTTTCTCGCTGACTGTACCAAAATACGTATAAAGATCCAACACAAAGAATAATTGTTCAACAGAGGTGTTGGAGATATACTGTTCACAAGCAACTCCAACCCTAACAACACCTCCTGGTGGAGGGACATCTGTTAACGGGCTTCCATCTGCTGTTACCATTGCTACCTGAATGCAAACGCCTTTAATCTCTACACATATCCATAGTTCTAAAGAGTGTGAATGGGACCCATTAACCTTTTTCGTGTCATTATTATATGTTTCTAGAGACATATTTATAAGAGAAGCGCCACTTGTCCATTTCTTTTGGCTGGAATCAATGGGCTGGCCTTTCCATAGACAGAAGCATGCAGGATCTTTTTCAAGATTGAGTAGTTTGAGCCTTAGGGAAGGGGAGTCTTGAAAGTATAGGTTTTCAATATGAAGCCTTGCTCCAGTGAAGGAGCTCTCATTTACCAGTGGAACAGTGACATCTAATCCTTTGACTTTGAATTCAAGTGAGTTGACAGAGAAATCTGGTGAAATATCACCATGATTGACCAAAATTCCATCGGCTAGTAAGGATGATATTCTTAGACAAGATTCTTCTTGAAGATGTATCTGGAAATGAATGGTGGCATTTCAGAACTGACATAGTAAAAAACAATGTTGAATGTTTTTTTTTTACTTTTGAGGTGGAATGTTGGGACTTGGGCGTGTCAGACGGGTTGGATAACAGGTCAAAAAAGGTTCGGGCTGAAACAGGTCAAAAAAGATTCGGGCACAAAACGAGTCGAGATGGTTTGGGCTGACCCGTAACATTTTTTTCTCCTTTTTCTTAAAATATTTTTATGAATGCTAGTGTTAACTACAAAAACAAAATTATTGGAATAATAATCTACACCTTTAAATAAAAATGACTTAAACGATAGTATACGTCAAAAAAAGACTTTGGGCAAATTTCAACCTGTTTTCACCCATTTCATTCATTTTAGATCAAACACAGCCTAGATTGACCCATTCCCATGTATGTGACTCAAAATTGTCATTTTTAACATTTATGTTATGAAATAAAATGCAGTACCATAAGAGGCTGGCAGTCAATGACAGTTTGAGAAGAGAAGGCTGGAGGGGTAGGTGAGGGAATAAACTGAAGACTATGGAGGGATATGAGTGGAGCATGGTCATCTAATTTCCATTGCTGATCCCCTAAAGGATATATTGGAGGACAGAAATTCTTTCCTGGAAAAAAATATAAATTGAATAAATAATTTTTTTAACAAACTATGAAGTTTTATGCATATTAATAGCCAATGCAATTTGGAATCAGATTATACCAAAATCGGGAATGTGAAGTGGCTCCTCTGCAGCATCCTGAGCATCCTGCATTGATGGTTGCACTAATGCACATGGTGGGCTGGAGAAAGTATCCCTGATTTTTATAAACATTAAATCCCATTATAAAGCTATTATTTTGAAAAGGATATACAAATAACTATTGAAAACAAATCATAGTACACACACACACACATATATATATGGAGAGAGAGAGAGGAGGAGGATGATTCAATACAAAACCACATATAATGCAAGAGCCATCCAACGCCCTCAGATTATGTGATAAATGATTTAAATCAATAATGGCATCTAAAATTTTAAGGAGATTAAATAAATGAGCTGAGGGTAGTATAGGTATTTTAACACCACTTTTTCCATAACCTTCCCTGTTTATCTCCCCATATCTCTCGAATCTTCTCTTTATCTCTCAAATAGTCTCTTTATCAGTCAAATTTTATCAAGATTCACAGCTCGACCCTTGATAAACTCAGTATGCAATTATTGAGCAAAAGGGAATTTTATGCAAGAGACAAGACTTTTATGCTTGTTTGAATGTTGCCGTTTCTAAAATGGACAACTACATAGCCAACAATGGTGCTTTTGTTTTTCTTGATAATTGCTTTGTCACGTAAAGTTTTCTTCTTTGACTAAATGATTTCTCGATAACTGCCGTTTCTAAACTGAACATCGGACAGAAGAATAGACTTCTTGACCAAGAGGTGAGAAGGTTATTATAAACCTCAAGATGATGCAAATCTGAGGTGGCAATTTTGAACTTTTGTCCCATTCACTAATGAGTGGGTTGATTTGGGTTATGTTTGATAACAAATAAAATGGGTAAAATCAAAGAATTCAGTTACGACGGAGACGGTGACTAATGGGTCGAATGAGTCAAATTCTACCAAAATGTCCTGTATCACTGTGTTCAAAAAATTAGATCAAAATATATAAGTAATTAAGTAGTATAGCGTTTGTGATCATATTTACAAACAAACAAACAAACATACCTAGTAAAATCCCACCAACACTAGGGTCTAGGGAGGGTGAGATGAAGGCAAACCTTACCTCTATCCTAAGGGATAGAGAGGTTGCTCTCAGAGAGACCCCCGACTCAAAAAGACTTCCATTTAAAAAAAATAGTAGTAGCATAAGATAAAAGAGCAAGGTACATAACAAACCTAAGACTAAAAGCACACCACATACCAAAGGTATACCTAAAACGAGAGGCACACCTAAGACTAAATGTAAACCTAGGAAGTAGCTAACATGGCACCTACGACTAAAGGCATCCTAAACGAAGTACATGCCAAAATACGAAGTCCCAACTAGAGCTACAGGTCTTAGCTAATACTAAAACGATACTCGCCCTAAAAATCTTTAACCCTTATCCGTCTTCTCCAAGAACAGTGTGTCTTTAAGGTCATATTTAACACACCTAATTATTTTCAAAAGAACAGAGTGTGTTTAAGGTCAACCAATCCAACCCATGCCAAAAATCACCCATATTGACCTATAACCCAACCTGTCCATTTGACCACTTGTAGTGCAAATATTCAAAAGATGATAACATTTAAAAGAATCACTAACGCTTGGTAGTAATTAACATCATATGGCATGAGATGATGATGTTGGGTTCGTAGGCCTTTTAGGGCAGGCACAGGTTAAGGGCAGTCGGCCCTAGCCCGGTTGCTAAGCCTAATTGGTTTGGGCCCTAATTGAGTTTACTTGGGGATTAAGTTTCCTAACCCTAGTTTAGTCTCTATAAATACAATGTTTTGTACTTGTAATTTGTGTCGCCTCTAATAAAGAATATCCTAGTTGCCACCCGTGGACGTAGGTCAGTTTAGACCGAACCACGTTAAACCCCGTGTTCATTACTGCTTTCGTGTGTGTGTGTTCGTGTGTGATCGTGTTTAATCCTTGGTTTTAAAAAGCGAGAAGCGCATCGAAGCGACAAGGTCTAAATCCGAAGCGCAAAGCGCAAATCGCAAAAGCGGACCGATTTTCGTACGCGAAGCGCAAGGTGCTTATATAATTTTTTTTATATATCCCATTGGTTTTTAGCATCCCCTACCCAAAATATAGCCATAAATAAGGTTTATATATGATTTAATGTATAAATTACTTACATGTACAACCTTTTTAGCTAAATGTATAACACTTTGAAGCACAAAAACAGCCCCTGTACAAGAATCGAGCCACTCAGTGCGAGTTTTTTTCAAAAAAATGCGATTTTTTTGCGAGTTTTGTACGTTGCTCGAGTTGGGTTACATGACTCGCTAGAGTCATCGCCCTAGGTCGAGTTGCGAGTTACGCGCGAGTAAGCGCGATTTTTAAAACCAAGGTTTAATCCCAACAACTGGTATCAGAGCTTTGGCTCGGGATCAGATCACACGAACCGTTGACTGTTTGCCGCCGCCAGATTAGGGTTCCGTCACTACAGTACCGCCGTCGCTACAGTGGCGCGTGAACAGTACCGCCGCTACAGTGTCGCCGCCGCCGCTACAGTACCACGAACAGTAAAAACGCAGATCTGCCCCGGAAGTTGCTGTTGACCGTGCCGGTCAACTCTGGTCAACGTTGACCAGTCAACAGAAAGTCAAACAGCAGTTTTGCTGTTTTGTTTTTGACTTTTTTTTTTGGGGTTGCGTGTAGATCAGTTTGACCAGCGTGTTTCAGAAAGCCGTTTGTGAAGATCAGAGAAACGAGACCATAGACCAGTGATCGTTAATCAGGTGCTATTGTTTCAAGTTTATTTCAGTTATGGTTTTGTTTATTCGATTCAGTTTCTTTTAGTCGTGTCATTGTGTTTATCATGGCAGAAGAAAGGAAGGTGCAGATTGAAAAGTTAAACGGTGTGGATTTTAGCTGGTGAAAAATGCAGACCGAGGCATTACTGGTTCAGAAAGATCTAGATGTTGTGTTATCAGGGGTTAGACCAGAAAAGGTGGATCCAGCAGATTGGGAATCAAAAGACAGAAAAGCTAGGGCAGCTATTACATTGGAGTTGTCAAAGAATGTGGAATTCAACATCATGAAGGAAACCACAGCCTGTGGAATGATGTTAGCCCTATCTAACATGTACGAGAAACCTTCGGCTGCTAATAAGGTTTTTCTGATTCGAGAGCCGGTGAATACAAGGATGAGAGAAGGAAGTTCAGTTACAGAAAACATAAACAAGTTAAATTCGATTTTGGCCAGACTTGCGTCAGTGGGTATCAAATTCGAAGATGAAGTTCAAGCTTTGCTACTGTTATCTTCTTTGCCAGACAGTTGGTCCGGAACTGTTACAGCAATTTCCAGTTCAGGGGGTACCAACGGATTTACTTTTGAAGGGATTCGTGATCTTATTATGAGCGAGGACGTCAGAAGGAGAAGTTCTGGTGAATCATAAAGTGAATTATTGAATGTTGGCGGAGGAAGAAAGAATAACAGAAGTAGTGAGAGCAGGAGGAGGAGTCGGTCTAGGACTCGTAATGATATAACTTGTTGGAACTGTAAGGAATAAGGACACTTTAGAAATCAGTGTCCGGGTGTTAAGAAAGAGGATGATAAAAACGAGGTGAAACAGCTTGTAGTAGAGGACGCACTGGTTTGTTGCGTAGAGGATGCTATAGATTCATGGGTGATGGATTCTGGGACTTCATTCCATGCTACCCACAGCAGTGAAGCATTGCAGAATCTGAAAGAAGGGGATTTTGGGAAGGTAAGACTGGCGAACGATGATGTTCTTGAGGTTACGGGCATGGGTGACATAGAATTGAAGACTTCAGCTGGTTCATGGATTTTGAAGGATGTCAGGCTAATTCCAAGTTTGAAGAAAAGGTTAATTTCTGTCGGACAGTTGGATGAACAAGGACACAAAGTTAAGTTTAGGAACGGTAAGTGGAAAGTGGTTAAAGGTAATCTAGTCATGGCTCGAGGAAGAAAGAGGGGTTCGCTTTATATGGTCAGTATACCGTCTGAGGGAGAGATTATCCCGGTTCAGAAAGAAAACAAAATCCGGTTCATAGAATCTCATGGGCAGAAGAGGGTTTGCGAGCAACCCAGAGTCAAAGTGAAGATTCAGGATGAACGAGTTCGGAAGGTTAAACCAGGTAGAGGGCATCGTGACAGTGGGAGCACAGGTCGTGTTTCAGTTACAACTCCAGTGCTACAATGGGTTAAGAAGACCAGCATTCCGACTGGAAAAGTCTCTCCAGTGGATTACTTGCTTATGATGGAGAGTGTGGGTTCTCATGATGTTTCAGATGCCAGCAGTGTAACGGGTTGGTTACAGTGGGAGCAGGCAGGGACAGAGAACAAGTCACTAGCTGTGACTGATGAGTTGAAGCTCTGAGCTTCAACGGGCCTTCAGTTTAATTGATGAGAAGGTGGTGGTAACTAGGAGAAGCATGAAGTTCCGTTGACAGATTACAGAAGTATATTTGAGAGAGCAGACGAAAGCATTCAAGGCCTCCGAGTGGGAGATTGTTGGGTTCGTAGGCCTTTTAGGGCAGGCACAGGTTAAGGGCAGCCGGCCCTAGCCCGGTTGCTAAGCCTAATTGGTTTGGGCCCTAATTGAGTTTACTTGGGGATTAAGTTTCCTAACCCTAGTTTAGTCTCTATAAATACAATGTTTGTACTTGTAATTTGTGTCGCCTCTAATAAAGAATATCCTAGTTGCCACCCGTGGACGTAGGTCAGTTTAGACCGAACCACGTTAAACCCCGTGTTCATTACTGCTTTCGTGTGTGTGTGTTCGTGTGTGATCGTCTTTAATCCTAACAGATGAGATGCAAATTATACATGTAAAGGATATAAGTGAAGGCAGCATACCGCAAAAACAGACCACCTATCATCACCCGAGTTAAGCATTTGGTGATTTCTCCATCAGAAAGACTTGCCTGCAAAGGCCAAATTAAATCATCATTTGAATGTAGAAGAAAAGATTTATTCCCATTTATACAAGCTAACAAGGCTAGACAGCAAGGCAGACTAGGAGGGATATAAATTATAAGCAAACAGCAATAAACACAATCTTTTTTAGTGTCATCGAAGCCTACCCGAGAAAAGAAAAGTGACTGCATCAGAAGTTCTAACCGGAAATCTGCAAGTACAATTAGAATCATTAGCAGCAATTTATTATTTTGTATTCTATTTGAATTAGAACAAATTATATGAGAAGTAGCAATTTTAACCGATTTACTTATGCATGGGTCGATTTGGGTTATGTGTGATCTCTGACTATTCAAATGGGTAATAAAGCCAAAAAAGAAAACTGGTCAAATGAAAGGGAAGTAACCCGAAATGTATTTTTAATGCATAGAGCCTCTTAAATCGTTTCGGTCACACAAATTAGATTATTACAAAAGTAGTACAGTTTCTGCAAATCATATTTGACACGCGATATACTAAAAATTTTGTAAAAATAGGCAAAAAGGTATTTCAGGTCAACCCAACACGACTCACTTTGACTCAAACGTGTTTTGACCCGATACCGGCCAACCTGCCCCTTTTGCTACCTCCATATTATATCCATATAATGAATGATTAAAAGCACCTTCATTTCTATATAAATATATATAATTGTCTATGATAGAAAAGAAAAAATAATCCTCAAACCAAAAGCTGTGATACATAAATTGTAAGAAGTCACAAACCAGTATCCTTAATGCAAAAAAATATATGGTCCACCATAATAGAGACCAGTGTATGCCCTGCAGCTTCTGCTGATCGCTGCCAGAAGAGTGAGTTGCTTATAGCCGCCGGCAAGTATAATAGTGCTCCACAACAATTTTAAAACTAAGTGACGATGATGAAAAAAAAATATACCTCTTGAGCATTTGGATTCACATCTCCTCTATTTAGACAGACGTACAATCCCGTAAAGAAGCGCAGAAGAGCTCGTAATCCTGCTCATATTAAATTATTGTAAAGCAAAAGGTTTAAAACACAGTAACTGGTTAGCAACATGCAGAATCAAGAAACCATATACTGACCTGGTTCACTCAAAGCTGGGCACACTGCTTCAGTAATATGTAATTGGAGTTCCAAACCTAGTGGACTATTAAGCTCTGTTCTTTGTATGGTAATCTGAAAGGGTAGTAATATGCAATTAAGATAATCATTAGCTACACCGAAGTTGTCAAACAACTAACTAAGATGATTAAGTTCATATTTACATAAGCTTCCCCAGATATTCCTTCAAGAAACCGCTCCCCACCAAAAAATACCCGCTTAGCACCATCATCATCCTTGAATGCACCTTCAGAAAATGCTGCAAACATATCTGGGTGAGGCAGGAGGTCGATGGATAGATGCTCCCATTCAAGCTTCTGTTGACCAAAAAGTAAGTATGACAAGTAGCATATAAGTGACCTAGCCTACAAAAATCAATTAAAATAAAACCATTTTGAAAAGAAGGTAACAATGGAAATTTACTTTGAACACATAGATAAACTTCTTATCGTTTGAGAAATCCCTCGCTTCCTTAAGGTTTACAACCTGCAACAGGTGACCTCCAATTAGTAATTTGATGTAAAAAAGAAATGGACCTGAAATAAAGATAAAATCATTAAACTGTGTATAGGTTTATAAGGTAACCTGCCAGTTCTCATTTGTGGTATAAAGCAAGAGATTGCGAATAGTAATAGATGCCATTGGTGATGCCCTGTAAACAAGAACAAATAAATTCATGATGGTTTATTAGAGGGTGTTTGGGATTGTGTTTTGGTGGAGATTATCTGATTATAGCATTCATAAATAGCAAACAATCGGAAAATAGCGGTTGGCAACTCAGCTGAAAAGTGATCATTGTGTTTTCTTAGAGACAACACAGTTTTGTAAGAGCAGGTTGAGACTTGCTTTTTGAAAACACCGTCCTCCAAACACATAATATGTTTTCCAAACGCAAGCCCAACCCCACAACCTCCCTCTCTTATATACACATACACCATCAGATTAGTTACACAAATGTTGTCAGCATGTATCAAGTGACAAGATTGACAAAACGAAAGTAACTAAAAGAAACGTGAATGAGGTGAATACACCAAAAATGTACCAAGTTGCACCTCCACGACGTCTAGCACCCCCGTGAGTCTCAAGTAAAAGATTAACAGTCCGTACCTCCAGCGTCATTCCATCTGCAGTCTGATCAAATTAAAAACTTCAGCGCTGGAATCAATAGAAGTCTTAAAGAAATAGTTAAAACCTACAATTAAAGCCGTTAATTGTGGTGACTAGCCATGGACCCTACACAAATGAAACCCCGCTTACAACTATAATCAAAACTCATAAATCATAGTCCATAAATGTTATATACCTAGTTTTAATAATGTAAAACTAGTAGAAAAAGGAAAAGGATGTCATAGACTTTAATATTGTAGTAATAACATACAAAGGCATACGTACAACTCGCTACCAACTAGAAGAAAGTAGCATCCTACAAGAATGAGCTCTGCAAATAAACCACCCACAAATTTAAACCAAAATATCCTTTACTATATTAGATATTAAAAATGTAAGTTGCATGAAATAGTGGTGGTAAGTTTTTATCAACAGATTTTCAAATAGCAACATTCTCAACATGAAATATTTGGGCAGCACCAGCTCTATGCAACTAAAATATTATTTCCTTTTACTTGTGGTCACTTAATTTTCTCTAATGAAACTACTATTCTAACACTTTGACTGCTCCACTTAACTGGCGTACACTGAAAAAATAAATAACACAATCTTGTTGATCCAGTTAAGTGACATACTGTCCGCTATTTTTTCGCTTCATCAATTTCAGTAGTATATGGACAATCACTTCCCCTCTATTAAGTATCCACCATTCTTTGCAAGTCTTTGCTTGAGATCATGCTAATAGTGCCTATAAACCACCGAGCCTTCTGGTTGAGTGGTAGCCCCATGACTTTCCAAATGGGAGGTCATGGGTTCGAGTCTCGCTTGGGACAAAAATTTTTCCAGGTTGAGCCAGGTGGTTTTCCCAGTTGTGGGTTTCCTCCTGGGTGGTGTGGGGTCGGGTTCGAACCGGGGTGGGGACTTTAGACCCGATTAAGATAACAAAAGTCCCCCTACCGCTAGACCATCTGCCGTTCAAAAAAAAATAGTGCCTATAATACTACAAGTAAGACTGTCTGAAAGAAAAAGACAACTGACTAGCAACACCATTAAAGAGCCCAAAACAGCTCCACAGAAAGAGACTAACCTTGTCAGCAAACCCATATCCACTGCCTTTTGCAGGACTGGATGGCGTTTGTGCACTTCAAGAAATAAACATGGAGAATAGTAAATTAGAAAAATGATGGTGCCACTGCTGCTCTAAACGATCTATTTACTGTTAAAAGCATATATTTATATCAAACTAACTGTTGCCTGTCTGTACTCCCATATGCATCCAAATCATCATTTTCCTCCAATACCAAATCAAGCTTATCGATTTGCACAACAATTGGCTCCAGTTGGACATTGCTGAAATAAGGGAGCTTAACAACACAGCAATCAGACTTCAATTAGATACATGTACTTGCGTATAGAAACAAAATCTAGCAGGCAACACACACACATATATATACATATATATATACAATTTGAACAATAAGCTACGTACTATAATCTCTAACTTGCCGACTTTGGCAGTTTTCACATTCAAAGCAGGAGGCAATCCAAGGCTCGCGTGCAAAGCATCACCGTTTATATCTAACAAAATCAAACCCGTCAATTCAATTATACACAATTTTTGCATCAAAGCATCAAAACTAGTAACAGAATACCGAATCCTTGGATCGGAGTACAAAAACTACTAATCCAATACAGAATTCTCAGATCGAAGCAGCAAAAGTTGAAATCTATCAATACAGCTTTTGCACATTTGCGTCCAAATCAAGCAAGTTGCAAAATGCTAACCTAAATTGGAGAGCTGAACAGTCCGTCCTTGTAACTTGAACTGATCTCTGGTGAAGGATTTAAGCCAGTACTTGAGAGTATACTCCAGCGCTCTCGCGAGTATCGACTCCATAATTTTCTGTAAAAAGGAACACCGGAGCTAGACGGAGACGCGGTGGACGCCACCAGATATAGAGAGCGTGAAAAGTAGATCAAAGGTGGAGTGGAATCAAAGTAGATCTCATTGATATGTGGCGTTGAATGGGGGGAGAAGGAATGAAATGAGAATGAAGGGTTTAATAGTCGTGAGTTATACGGCCTACGGGATCTCGGGTGTGCCGTCAGCAGCTGGTTTTGAGTTTTGACCGCCAGGAAATGATCTGTCTGCGTCTTTGGTTCACTGAGGGAGTAAAAGTTACTCCTTTTATATTGCCTTTTCCTTTTATCTAAAATATAATATTTGTATGACCGTAAACGTTTTGCGGGCCGTATAATTTGAGAAAAAATAGTCATACGGAAAGTATGACTTTGTCAATGGTTACATCAGTCATTTCACTATCAGTCAATTATATCGTACGGGTCGTATGACTTGACAACAACGTCTCATACGAGCCGTATGAGCATTTACGTTATATCATAGAGGTAGTATAACATTTAATGTCTGAATAATATGTCAGTTGTGTTTATATAGACGACCCTATTTGTATTATTAGTTTTTCCTGAAATATTGTAATTATATATATTATTAAAATAGATGGTCGGTGTTACTATTCACCTTGTCAAATCAAAGTGTACAGGTTGTTTGAACAAATTGTACAAGTGGTTTAAGCATATTAATTTTAAAGTTACATACATCCCCTCAACTTTTAGTAGACTTACCATTTAAATATATACTTTTTTATTTGTTTTTTTTTTCTTGCCCAAAACAGGTTTTGACACTTGCCCACTCATAACTTTTTAGTTTTTTTTTCTTTTATAACCTTTAAAATATGATGTTTTATAAAACTTTGAATATACCGTTACGACGTGTTTATTTTTATCTATGTTTCTGTATAAATTTTATTCAAAATCGAGTTGTGTGTGATAATATACAAGTCATCGAAACACAAACGTTTAAGTCGTCAAAGTTGCTTCAAGGTTTTGTTTTATTACAATTTTCCCTTTTACAACCTTTAAAATGATATGTTTTATGAAATTCTGGATTTGCCATTGCGACGTGTTTATTTTTATCTATGTTTTGGTATAAATTTTATTCAAAACCGAGTTGTGTGTGATAATATACAAGTCATCAAAACACAAACGTACAACTCGTCAGAGTTGCTTCAATGTTGTAGTTTTCCATCTTACAACCTTTAAAATAGTATGTTTTATAAAATTTTGGATTTGTCGTTGCGACGTGCTTATTTTTATCAACGTTTTGACGTGAATTTTTTTCACGGGATGAATACTAATGTACAAATCGTCGAAATCGAGCCTTACAAATTTTAACACACTGCTGTAACACGCAAGATTCATTTACTTGTTGGTTTCTAAAAGAGTTATAAACATAGAGTGCGGTTAAATGATAATCAATACTTATGTGATAATCGCGATAACTACTCTCAAACATAGTGTTACGTATATGTAACAATTATCATTTTGTTAGTGTTACATATATGTAACACTATGTGTCATGTATAAGTAATATTATGTGGTACGTATATATAAGACTCCTCAAATCCGTATTTATGTTCAAAATATATGTTCAAGATACTTAAATACTCTTTTAATAATTAAAAGAAAAAATAATTTATAAATTATATGATTGTTTGAGAGTGGTTATCCTAGTTATCATATAAAAAGCCAGTTATCATTTTTAAACTCTTCCCTGTATACATATACCTAATATATGAGATATGAAAAAAAACAACACTTGCACTTATTTTTTTGTTTAACATACGTAGTTTAAAACTAAGATTTACTTATCTCTCACTTTAATGTTTTTATTTTAATTTTTATTCCATACACAAATAATTAATGGTTGTCATTTATAACCAGTTTAATTAAACGGATCATGCTCATGTTGATATGTAGAACATTTTAATTAAACGGTGATGTTCACAGTTTATTATTTATAACTTGTTTAATTAAATGAGTTGTGTTCGGGTTATACTAAAAATTAAATAGATAGACTCGTCAACTATTTACAATTTGATTACAACCACGGACTTGTTTGGCACATTCAAATAAATGAGTTATATATGTTATGATCGTCGTCAAGTCAATCAAAAACTCAATTAACCTACATAGCTAGGGTAAGTAGGGTATCGTATCCACGAGAAGCATGTGGTTAGCGTTACATGTTCGTTTGATTATGTATATTAAAGCACAAAGATTTGATTATTAAACAGCTTGAACTGCATAAGCTAGAAACAAAGTAACTGAGTAACGTTCAAGTAATTAAAAATACGGCCACACCAAGGTTTAGATTTAGGCATTCAATAGACAACCTGGCTTGATCACACATTAATCACTACATAGACATAGCTTAGTTTATCATATTTTCATATAGGATAATCAATGAATGCTTCAATCAAACAATAGTTCTTTTAACGATTCTAGACCGAATAATTTATGTTGTATGATGGGGTACTTATCAATTCACTATCTGACGATATCAATCAAAATACCTTGTTCTTTAATGATGAAAACCAAATAGTAGAAACAATGTTATGAAATGTTCAAAATAGCAAATCATTCAACATAGAAACATGATAAACACATGAATTCACTAAAAGTATCAAGTACTCAAGCATCTCAAAGTAAATCAATGTCAAATGTACTTACAATTCAGATTGAATGTCAAATGAAATCAAACCCTACACCTGGATGCAACCATGAAGAGTTCTAGCTACTCATGATGATGGAATTTGATGATGAAATGTGGATTTGGGAAGCAAGTGGCATGATTTGGATGATAAAAACACTTTGTCACTGAAGCCTTTTCATCTTCCTTTGCTCCTTGGCTCCCTTAGATGATGAATGGCTGAAAAATTTTTGCAAATTTAGGATAAAAACTCGTATAGAAATCGCCTAAAATTGCATCAGATCATGGCTTGGGGCGTAGGGCTACGCTGATTCCTTAGTCCATTTTTCCAGTTTCTTCAAATTATGCTGCCATACGTCCACAATACGGACAAATGCAACAATATAGTGGGTGTACCCTTACGTCCACGGCCCTAGGGCTACGCTGCTCTCAATCTTACCATGTTTGATCCTCATACACATGCCAAACTCCCACAACTTGAGATATCTTCGCTATAACCCTACACAAACGAAATGTATACAAAGTAGATATTCCGTACACAATTCTTGATAAAAGTATATTAAAACATGGGAAAATTACACATCCGATCATGATTCATCAATTTGTCATGTTTTGGGTTACACAAGTTTAAATGTATATGACTATTATTGATATATTTTACACGAATAAGTATATAAATCGTGTTTTGGTTCACTAGTTTCAACCCGTCAAATGACACAATTTTCACCCTTAATTGACTCACTGCTCATCCTTCCTCATAATGTCGCGCCACGGTCACATAATGTCACAATCACTCCATGGTGATGACAATAGGCAAATAAGCTACTCGACGATAGTTCATGACCCAAAACAATCATTTAAGAAATATAACGTGAAAAAATTTTGGTTAAACAAAATTTACATTATATAATTTCTCAATTAAGATTTTGGATTGTAAATTTAGTTTCTTAACGTGGTTCCACACTCGACCTCTCTCTTCTTTAGTTTATATATATCGTCGCATAAAAGTTAAAAACAATCATGTATGAAATATAATATGAATCATCATATCAATAGGGAAAAACACAACCATAAAAGATAAAAAAAAACTTTGTGCTACTTTTCTCACATGTAAAATCATAAATATCGGCATAAATCGCTAAAAATCCATAATATTTCATAAATATGTTAAATCATGAAAGTGTGAATCTCGTTACTCAAAAAAGCTTAAAAAAAGTAGTACTTGAAACTTTAATAGAATCACAAAAATGGTTTATACTGAAATTTGTAACAATTATAAAAAATGATGGAAAAAAAGTGTTAGGGAGCTTTTTTAAGTTATTTATTTTGTCCTTATGTGTTCCAAAGTACGGATAAAAGAGGAGTTGTGCGTTAAAAACAGTTAAAAATCTAATTTAAATTTCGGTTTAGACTTTGAAATAGAGTCGTGTGGTGCAAAGGACTAGGGTTGGGTCAATGATATCTCTTTTAGAGTTGTTTTGGTTAGAGCTTCACAAAACTGGATTTTAGGCCAAACCGGTTCAGGTTGAATTTGTAAACATGTACCAAGATGAATCAATCAAGAACAAAAGTGAAATTGAAAATGAGAGCCAAAACTGAATGAATCTTATTATGAACTTGAAGAACAATTACAAAGAGAATTAACCAACTAAACAGTAGCTAACAAACTCAAACTTATACTAAACAGAAAATACAAACTGGACCCTCAACTATCTTGGAATTACAAAACAAACCTCTAACATTACTCCCCTTTAATTCCAAGCTTTACCTTGCAAATCTTCAACACCAAGTAGATGCCTCATTTCTATAAACCTTACTACATGCAGAGCTTTTGTTAAAACATCTGCTCTCTGCAGATCTCCACTTATAAAATCAACTAGAATTTGATTTCTTTCAATACATTCTCTTATGAAATGAAACCTAGTATTTATATGCTTTTACCTTCCATGAAAAACTGGATTTTTCATTAAGGCTATAGCTGATTTATTATCCACTAACAACACCATTGAACCTTGTTCCTTCCCTATTATTTCTTCCGACACCCCTTGCAGCCATAAAGCCTGATAAGTTGCAGAAGCAACTGCTATAAACTCATATTCACAGCTTGACAGAGCAACAATAGGTTGCTTTTGAGAATGCCATGAAATAATTGAACTATTATAAAAGAATAAATTTCCTGATGTGGACTTGCCATCATCACTATCAGTTAAGTGATTACTATCACTATAACCAATCAACTTACTTCCTTCATTTCTGCCATAATGCAAGGTACCTTTGACATACCTTATCAAGTGTTTAACTGCCTTTAAATTAGCCTCTATAGGTTCCTGCATAAACCTACTAACATAGCCCACTGCATAGCACAAGTCTGGTCTTGTTTGAGTCTAGTACCTCAAAGACCTAACCAATCTCCTATAATCTGTTGGATTCACTTCATCTCCTCTTTTTGTTTTGAACAACTTCATACCAGACTCCATAGGCACTTTAGTTTCATTGCAGTCTTCCAACCTAGCGATTTGCACAATTTTAGTTGCATATGCAGACTGCTTAATCAAAATCCCATCTTTATTATGTGCCACTTCAATTCCCAGATAATAGCATAACAATCCCAGGTCTGTCATCTCAAATTTTAACTTCATTTGATGCTTGACTAATTCAACCTCCTCTTGATTACTGCCAGTTACAAGTAAATCATCCACATATACTCCAATAATCAAAAGTAATTCACCTTTTGACTTCACATAGACTGCTTGCTCATGTTTGCACCTCTTGAATCCTATCTCTTTCAAGACTCTATCTAATCTCAAATTCCATGCTCTTGGTGCTTGCCTCAGACCATACAAGGTCTTTGACAGTTTATACACCTTGGCTTCAACTCCTTTTATTTCATACCCTCAGGTTGTTTGACATACACACTCTCCTTTAATTCTCCATGTAGGAAGGTTGCTTTTACATCCATATGATAGACTCTCTAATTCATTTTTGCAGATAAGGCAAGTATCAATATTATAGTTTCAATTCTGGCCACGGGAGCAAAAGCTTCTTCAAAATCTATCCCTAACTGTTGCACATAACCTTTTACAACTAACCTGGCTTTATGCTTAGTTACATTCCCTTCAGAATCTCTTTTCAACTTATACACCCACTTCAACCCTATAGGATTGCATTTTAAAGGTGGATCAGTTAAAAACCATGTCTTGTTTCTCACAATTGCATGAATTTCTTCATTCATTGCATCCATCCAGGCTTTCTCTTTTACTGCTTCTTGAAATGTTACTGGTTCACCTTCTTGTGCAAGTAATAGCTCAATGGCATTATTCTCTTCCTGTCTATCAGCCCCATACTTCACACTGTCACTAAGTACATAATCACTTAGCTTGGTTGGTAAATTAGAAGGTCTAGTTGACCTCCCCAACCCATACTGCTCCAACCCCTGACTATGACCATCAGAACTTTGACCCTGCTCAAACTGCTGACCTGGTAAGTCTTCTTTATTTTCATCAGCATTCCCTTCACTACCTTGATCAACCACATTACTTTGACCATATTCTGTGTGCACATGGAATTCAGTCCAACTAGAGTCATCACTTCCCACTTCATTCACATATTCAGACCAATCCCATTTTCTATTTTCTTCAAATTGTACATCTCTGCTAACAACAACCTTCTTCTTGTTCACATCATACATTTTGTGATCTTTGGAACCAGGCTCAACTCCTATGTATACCATGGGAGTACTTCTTTTATCAAGCTTCTTTAGACCTGGTTGCGTTAATTTCACATGCCCAGTACACCCAAAGACCCTTAGGTGCTATAGGTTAGGCTTTCTTCCCATCAGAACCTCATAAGGAAGAGAATCTTTCAATGCTTTTGTTTGAATCTTGTTCAATATGTAGACAGATTGTCTAACACCCTCTACCCAAAAATCTTGAGGCATCCCTATAGCTTTCATAATACTTCTAGTCATATTAAGGATTGACCTATTTCTTCTTTCTACTGAACCATTATGCTACCAAAAATCTTGAGGCATCCCTATAGCTTTCAAGATACCACATTGTAACATCCCGAAAATTTACTAAATTATGATTTGGGCCAAAGGGCGACCCGTATCTCCGGTAAACGAGAAATTTGGCGAGCGTTTCACATAAAACTCTATTCGTAGAAATAAAAGGACCTGGTTAGTAGGATTTTGGAGTAATGACTAGAATTATGGTCAAACAAGGGACCCGGACGGCTATAACGGGAACGATTTGGGGTTTAAGATGCACAAAAAGGAGCATGCACGGCTCGGGTGTAACATTAAATGGTTAAAAGGAAGTTTGGAGGAAACCTTAGGCCATAATCGGCTTAGGGGGTTGCGCGACGGTAGAGAGAGCGCGGGGAGGTGGAGGCGACCAGGGGACGGGGTGGTTCCACGTTGGTTTCGAGCAAGAACTTCACGTCACATCAAGGTATTCCTCGTTTAATCTTCGTTCGTGTCTTTCGTATTGTTTGCATGTATTGTATGGGGACCCGTTTAGGGTTTGATTAGTTGTTTGCCGTGAACAACGAAGGGATGAGGAGCGGAGATGGTGTTGGCCGACTGTGATGGTGGCGTGTAGTGGTGGTGACCCGTAGGGGGTGCTCGGTGGTGGAAGTGGTCGACCGAGAAGAAAGAAAGGAGAGAGAGGAAGAGAGAGGAAGAGAGAGGGGACGGGTGGCGCGATGGTGGCTTCGGAAGTCCCGGGAATCGAAGACGGCAGTGAGGGGCGGCGCTGGAGGTAATGGGAGCCGGCTGTGGTGGCGGGTCACGCCGGCGGATGACGGATGTTAGGGTGGTGATGATGTTTGGGCGAGAAAAGAGAACCCGGTTAGGGTTTTCTTATGGATAGAAAGGTGACAGGAGAAGAGGGTGGCACGAGGTGACAAAACTTGATAACGGTACTTGACGCGAGACGCTAGGTGAGGTTACACGGTGGTGGTGGTTCACGGTGGTGAACAGGGAAGAGCTTGGGATCGGGCTACACCCAATTAGGGTTTTGGGAACTTAAGGTTTGCATGTTGAGTTCAGACGTGCATGGGAGTCTCGGCTCGCGTACGAGTGACCCTTGAGGCTAAGGTGTTGCATGCTTCATGAATATGCATGCATGCGGGTTCCTGACAGGTCCAGGGTAACCCGGTTCGAGCAGACACGTGGATTAGGGTTTTGCATGGTGAAAGGGGTTGTGCGGATGAGACGAGTATCGGGAACATTTATGTTTTTACGTAGTGACACATGTTTAGGATGTACGCTGACTATATGATCATACGTTAATAGGTTCGGGTTCGTACGAGGAGACGTTGCAGTACTTGTGAGGGATCTTCAAACAGGTGAGTTTCTAATCCCCTATTCTTTTAAATGTTTTACTATTTTTGGGGTTATCATACATGTGTTACAAGTTATGTTTGATCTATTAAACGTGTCAGAGTTTTGGGTTCTAACCCGATGTGTTTTTGAACTCAAACTGGTACAAATGAGTCGGAGGGTCTATGGGGTGTCAGTGTAATTATGGGAGCTAGGGTAAGAGAGTTATAGATGTGTATGTCGTGTTAAGGTTTAATCGGGTGAGTGGGGATATAAGGTAAACGCTTATGAACATGTGTATGATACGTTATTCTAGTGTTATGTGTGTGGTGCAGGTGTAGTTAACGGGTGTGTGTAAATGAATTGTGATATTATGTGCCTATATTTGTGTTATGTGTTTTGTGTCGTTGTCCGTGTGGCACGACGGGTATTGTGTTTACATAGCGGTCTTTATGACGCGGTAAACGGGATTTGTGAAGGACGAAGTCTTTCGGGAAGTCACCAATGGTGACAATATTTAACGGGGTAATGACGAGCTCGGGGTGTGTTGAACGCCCTGACGAGGGTAACCCTGACGAGGGTAACCCTGACGAGGGTAACCCTGACGAGGGTAACCCTGACGAGGGTAACCATGACGAGGGTAACCCTGACAAGGGTGCAGTGACGAGGTATGTGTTTGTGTGCATATATATATATATATATATATATATGTATGTGTGTGTGTGTTAAATTGCATACAAGTGTTGAGTCGCAGGATATTATTTATGTGATGTGTAGATAATATTAATGAGGCAAGTAGAGTTAGATTGACCGTTGTGTCTAGATTGTGATGTGGTTTTATAACTGTTGTGTCAGTTGATTTGTGAAAGCCTTAGTCAAGGCTGAGTAAGTCGGTGTCTAGAGATTTAGCGTATTAACCAGGTTTTCGAGTTAATACGTGTAGTAGATTACGAGTAACTTGTGTTGAAAGGTATTATTATGTTGGTGAGATTTATGGGGTTATAATTGTGGGGCGAGTTTTGGGTGGTGAACCTTTGGGATATCATAGGATAATACGGTTATCCATATGGTAATAATTTATAAAATTATCTTTATAAGGACCGAAGTGTCCCGAGTAAAGCTATATAACTTTTGTGATGAGGTGAATTTTATTTAAAATTAAACCATTAGAACTCACTTAGCATAGCTGACTTTGTGTGTTAGATTGTCTTGCAGGTGAGTTTTGGGGTCGGCGCATCTTGGTTTGGGAGCGGTGCTACTCGGATTGGTGTGAAGGCATTCGAGAGGTAAACTTATGACGATAACGATGTTAAATAATAATTATAGATTTTAGAAAGACTTCCGATGTAGTTTGATTAATAACATATGTATTTTAAAAGAGAATAACCCGATATGAGAACCAACTATGGGATTCCCGGGTCGGGGTCTTACAAGTTGGTATCAGAGCCGTGGTTTAAGAGAAAATCGATGTTTTTATTAAAATAAAATACCTTAACTTAAATTCAAAATGGGACGAGGGTGAAACGAATGCCACCACGAGTAACCGCAAACCAAGATGTACGTCTTTTGAGTTATACATTTATTGTAAAGTATTAATTGTGTAGTGTAACACTACGTGGAGTTGTGTAGTGTGATTACGTGGAATTATGTGTGAGTTAAGTTATGTGGAGTAGCATTAATTAAGTTATGTGAGATAGTTTGGTGTGTTAGCGTGGTTTAGTGAGTTTGTGTGTAACAAGGTGTGGTGTGCATTTGTGATGAATATGATGATTTGCTAGATTGTTGCGAGGTGTTATATGGATTGTGTGGGATGCATGGCATCTGGTGTGTGTGAAAGGTAGAAAGCTAGTGTGGATATGTTGGGAAAGGTTTAGAATCCAAGCAGCAATGTTGACCACCAAATCGTATTTGATCACCGTGATTTGGCAGTCTATGATTACTTTTGTATTCTGAATTTGTTGCCTATAGTAATCGCTCCAACGTTCTATCTTATGCAGGTACTGATGGCTAAGACAAAGCGGACTAGATCGGTCAAACGGGGAGCTCCGGCTAGGGAGAGGGCGGATCATCATGACAAACCGATGGCTGCTGTAGACGAGATGGCCAGTGACCTGGGAGTAGTGTTGGTGCTTCCTGTGCCAAGTATGACTAGAGCTGAGGATGACAACATTTCGCGTGGTGCTGTGACCAGAATGATCGGATGGAAAAGGAGGGCGGTGTGTGCAGTACATGATTTCCCTCCAGGATGTGGACCGGTATGGCTAAGAGATCGACCACGTGCGACAGCTAAGAGAGCTCTATTTCAAGAGGACCCGGCGAATGACCCAAGATCCGCTGAGGAGGAACCAGAGGAAGACACAGCAGATGCACCTGAGGTGGTCCAGTAGTGATTTTGCGAGCACTGTTTGAGATACCTAACTTCTTGATGATTAGTGGATGTGACAGTTGTCACGAGAAATTGTTGGGTGATTTGACGCTTTGACTAATTAGACGTTTTCGTGGCGTGGTGCTTGATTGAAATGTTGACTATTTGATTTTGATATTGATTTTAGTTTTACCGCATTATGATTTGAACATAATTAACGATTATTGTGTTTGTGATAGCGTAGGATTGTGCTTTCCATAGTGGGTTATGAGTGGTATGGAGTGAAAATGTGATTATATTTTGAATGACGTGAGTCTGTATTGAATATAATCTATGCAGTGGTGCTAGCGCATGGTTAATGGGTGTGTGTGTGGGTAGACTTTGATAGGCATGATGTTGAAATTGTTTGTGCCCACAGTCTAAAGTGTTTATTGTTTATGTGATTAGGTTTAGTTGAGGTTTGGAGTGTGATGGGTGTATTGCACTCTGGGTGAATGTGCAGGATGAGATCCTGTGGAAATTTGCGGTTATATACCTTGTGTCTAGGTATAAATGCTCAGGACAAGATCCTGTGGGGAATTATGACATTTTTATATCTTGTGTGTGCGAATTTTTAGGGTGATATCTTGTGTTTAGACTGAGTAGTGTGTCGTCTTGAAACATTGGTACCACCCGTATGGGGCATGACCGTGTGAACTATGTGTGAGTATGTGATGACGGGTAACAGGGGCTACCATTGGGGTAAATAGGAGGTAGAAGTCAGGTGGTCGTGAGCCTACAAATGACAAGGTCATATTGTATATATGTGATTTGTTTAGGTCTAGCTAGTGGTGCGTGCACTTTGTGCGAGTTAGAGAGTTGGGATACTATATTACTATGTATACCTTAAATATGATAGGTTTGCTATTGTGACCTGTCGTTGAGTGTCCTCGTGATACACTCTTAGTCGTGCATAGGACGAGTGGTTAGTAGGATCATGCATAGTATTTCTATCTTGACAATTTTCTCGACGATGATACATAGAGGTGATATGAGAAGTTTTGACGTCTTTCTAGATGATAGGTGAGGTGCACTTATGAGATGCCTATGCTTATATCTTGGTAATTCGGAGCACGAAGCCAAGAGGTGGAGCCGTGAGGATTGTTGATGAAAGCATTACGTGGAGGCTTGATCGAAAATGTTATGATATGATCGAAATGACGATGCTAAGGGCTTTAGCACGGAGTGAACGAAGTGGCGAAAGAGCCTCCATGGAATACGTTCCATATGAAGAATTCTGTAAACACTAAATACCAGAGGAAGAGGGACGTTTTCCCTGAACGAGACAAGAGAGGGTTGAGGCTGATGATAAGACGAACTTTATGTTCACACTTGATAAATGAAACGCGGTCGAAAATCGTGTGGGAATAATGAAGCAGAGACGAGCGAAGTAGAACGAAGAAAGGATAAGTGCAGGAGTTCGCATGAATTCTTGAGAATGATATGCCTACGCTAGTACGCATATGACTAAAGTTAGAAGAGACAAGTTCCTGCGGAGCATCAGAAAGGACATCGTTGAGATTTTAGAACAATAATGACCATGATGTTCAAATTCCTAAATCATGGGAGGACGGTGATCAAAACACTAACGATAAGCGGCATATGCTTACCTATGAGACGCGTTGGGCGCAAGGTTATGTAGTAAAGAGATACTATATTAGGGAAACATTAGCAGAGGTCATTAAAGCTTTGCACAAGTTCTTGGATGGCATCTGAGAGCGAGAGATGTATCACATCTGTGATCAAGGCTGTGGCGTCTGAGTTTTAAGGAATCATCACCGGATGGTGATTAGAGTACGAGACGAGAAGGACAACCACTGGTCCTAATTATGAAAGCAAGGAGCTTTATTTGTGGATGACCATTGGAACAACGAGATCATCGAAGTTATGAAAAGAATGACGACATAGGTGTGGTGAGCGGATCAGGATTAGGGAAAAGTAAGCAGTTAATTGGCGGTGTGGTATCGTCTAAACAAAAGTTGAAGGGACAAGTGGTAAAGGAATATGCAGGTGCGATCTACAAGTCCTAAAGTTGGAAGCAGGCAACAAATAAGGCTTCTTGAAACACCACGGGTAGTGGTAGAGTTGTAAAGCAAAGAAATAGAATCAATAAGTGTGGAGGTGAATGTTAGACACCGAAGGGAATTGGTGCACGAGTGGGGACTGAAAGATAAGTTGTGTTGGTTTATGCCAACACAGGATTCGAGGACGAATCCTCATTTAAGGGGGTAGACTTGTAACATCCCGAAAATCTACTAAATTATGATTTGGGCCAAAGGGCGACCCGTATCTCCGGTAAACGAGAAAGTTGGCGAGAGTTTCACGTAAAACTCTATTCGTAGAAATAAAAGGACCCGGTTAACAGGATTTTGGAGTAATGACTGGAATTATGGTCAAACAAGGGACTCGGTCGGCCATAACGGGATCGGTTTGGAGTTTAAGGCGCGCAAAAAGGAGAATGCAGGACCCGGGTGTAACATTTAATGGTTAAAAGGAAGTTTGGAGGAAACCCTAGGCCATAATCGCCCTAGGGGGTTGCGCGACGGCAGAGAGAGCGCGGAGATGAGGAGGCGACCGGGAAGGGGTGGTTCCACGTTGGTTTCGAGCAAGAACTTCATGTCACATCAAGGTATTCCTCGTTTATCTTCGTTCGTGTCTTTCATATTGTTTGCCGTGAACAACGAAGGGAAGAGGAGTGGAGATGGTGTTGGCTGATTGTGATGGTGACGTGTAGTGGTGGTGACCCATAGGGGGTGCTCGGTGGTGGAAGTGGTCGGCCGAGAAAGGAGAAAGGAGAGAGGAAGAGAGAGAAGGGACGGGTGGCGCGATGGTGGCTTTGGAAGTCCCGGGAACCAGAGACGACAGTGAAGGGCGATGCCGGAGGTAGAGGGAGCCGGCTGTGGTGGAATCACTAAACATCAAGTATATGGAATCATAAACAAAGACAAAGGAGAGGGATCACCAAATAGAGATACTCCAAAGCTCGATCTTTAGTACCCCGTTTCTTCTTTCTGTCAAACGAACCCACACCCAATTGTGTCTCTAAATCGGCAGAAAGGCAAAGCTCCCCCAAAACCCTTTTCTTTTTGTTCTGTTCTTCTTCGAGAGATAGCCCAGACCAGAACCCAGATGACCTTTTTGTTGTTATCTTCAAAATGAAAATGGTAGATGCATTAAATCACCCTCACCAAACAAACTTTTAAAACCCAATTTGACTTTTGGGGTTCGCATCGTAAGAAGCAATCAAAGAAAAAAATATAATTATTTTTTTTTCTTTCTTTTGGGCCGAATAGAATTGGGCTCCACATGGGCCAAAAATAAGCCTAACGGTAAGCTCTCTCTTAGTATCACGAAAGTTAATCGCAGAATAAGCCGTTTTCTAGATCTTTATTCTCTTAATCAAAATTGCAGTGTAACCAACACCCGTACACATCTTAACCACACTATTTAGTATTGATTGTGTAATTTACATCTCATCTTTATTATGTCACCCATGTTATTATTTTATGATTGTAGAATAACTTGACCCATGTGTAATTGTCTCTCATATTTATTGTTAATGTTGTTTCTTTGTCGTCATTATGTTCATTGTTTATATAATTTTTTTTAATGGCAATGTTACTTCTACTCTATTTTACACCAATAATTCTAAACTACTACATTGTCCAGGTTTAAACATGGGATAAAAGACATGTGCCTCTACCAAGTAGACTTCTATTTATTTTCATGTGTGGCGGTTAATTTCCATCTCATGATTAATTTGGGCCTATATTATTTGTAGAGTAAATTACCATTTGCGTCCCTATGGTTTACACGATTTAACACAATGCGTCCCTAACACGAATTTTTAACGCTTTGAGTACCTGTGGTATACAATCTGTAACACTCTGAGCCCCTAGGCCTAACTTCGTTAAATTCTTTCCGTTAAGTTTAGTTTCGACAGGGGGTAAGATGGTAATTTTAACTCACGCCCCCTATCGAAACTCGCCGTCCTCTCTTCGTCTTCAACAGGAAAGGCTATCCGCAGCATAAGTTGTTGCGGATAAGTGTCTATGCTGCGAATAGTTAAGTTTTGTTGCTGATCTACAACTATGTTGCGGATAGCCCTGTCGAAACTAAACTTAACGGGAAGAATTTAACGAAGTTAGGTCCAAGGACTCAGAGTGTTACAGATTGTATACCACAGGTACTCAAAGCGTTAAAAATTCGTGTTAGGGATGCACTGTGTTAAATCGTGTAAACCAAAAGGACGCAAACGGTAATTTATTCTTATTTGTAATTGTTTCTCATTATGTTTTTTGTTTTTATATTCTATTTGCATATATTTTTGAGGTGATGTTCATTGGTTCTTTTTTTGGTGTGTAATTGTTTGTCAATTGTTGTTGGTTTTGGATGAATGTGCATGGTGCTTTTAAGAACTTGAAAATGGCAGTGTGTTAAAGCCATAATGCTCATAAAGTATTATTTAAATGGCCTGATTGCTGTTTCTTTAAGAGAAATGACCGTAAATAACGAGATTGGAGTTAAAAATACTTAATTGTATCTTGTTACAATTTCAAGAGAAATGGGAATGCCAAGCCATGATACACACAGTATGGACGACATAATCTTGGAAATTTTGAGGATCGAATAAATCAACACGTTAAAAAAATGTCTTTTTAATATAACAACATTATACTCAAATTAAAGATAAAGATCCTCGATTATATGGTATATTTTTTTTTTAAAATGATAATGTATGAAAAAGTTTTTTTTTATTGGCAACACCTAGATATTCTAGGATAACTGGGTTTTCCTAGGGCAACACCTAGAACATCCAGGGCAGCCCACCCCAGGAGGAACCCCCAACTGGGTAAACCCTCTGACATGGCCACAGACCCCTTTTTTGTTGTGGCCAGGATTCGAACCCAAGACCTCCACTATAGAAAGTCTTGGGGCTACCATTGCACCAAATAGCCAACGGTATGAAAAAGTTATTAGGATTTAAAAATTAAGTGAAGAAGAGTTTTCTAATTTTCTCATGAATGATAAAAGTTCTCTTTATCATCTTCCTATATATACATACAATAATTTCCGCAGGAACATTCCACGTATGACTAATTAACTAATAGTCAACAAATATTAAAATGTCATTTTCCTAGTAAGAAGAGGTGTTACATCAACCAAAAATAAAATAACACATGTTAGCATTTCATCTTAAATAATATTTGGATGGTATATAACTTGAAAGCCAAATCATCACCAAACATCACACTATTTTTTTATTTTTTATATGTGACATATCTCATCTCAGTTCAATAATATATTAAAACATATATTTTAACAATATTCTGTTACATTCACTTTTATAATTGAGAATGAATTTAGATTTCTTTAACTTTAATCTTAATCTCTTTTTACTCTTGTTTTGGTTATCGGCTAAGGTTTTCTTGTCGCTTGGTTTCTGTCCAACTTCTTTGAAAGGAATATAAATTATAATTAATATATATATATATATATATATATATTTATAGAGAGAGAATACTAAAGCTTAAGCAAGGTAAAGGTTTGGTGCAAGATGGGAAACCCTCAACAACAATGAACATAGGCATAAGGCATACCATTCCTAGCATTTCCACAACACTTTCTTTCCTATCTACCCAAAGCACACATTTATAGTATCAAAACCGATAGCCCGAACCGAAGGTGTTTGTTTTGAACCCGTTGAGGCTCGGGGGCTCGGTTTCTTGTTCTGGTGAGTTTGATCAAAATGCAGTTACATATATCTCCAAGTTTACGACATGTTACGGTGATGACAGGCAAAGGTGTAAAGGAGTTCATAAAAGTTAAAGTCGGGTCTCGAAAATTGTCTTACAAGACACTTTTCTATTCACTCTTGTTATTCACTTTCCTTATACGATTCGCATACGTTTTAAGTTCTGTTGACACCTTTGATGATCAAACCAGATGCTCCACCATCGGTATGTATTTGCCTTTTCTAATAAACCACATTTTCTCCCTTAAAAACCGCTATGCTTGTGATTTCTTAATATCCTGCAGGTTGCTTGGGGAAGAAGCTATCACCCAGTGTATTAAGGGGAAGAAATCTTCAATCAGCTTCAGCTGTAATATGCTAACAACCAACGTTTTGACATATGAATTCTAAAAGTTTAGGGACTAAAATGTACATTTGGTTTCTGCCAGGTACCACAAGTAATATATCAAATCTTGGAGGACCCATCCAGCCAAGATGAGATAGTTGGAGGGCCTGACATTCCTCAAACTTTAGAAGAATTTGTTACTAGTATGAAAGGCAGCAATAGACCAGATGCAAAGACCTTTGCCATCAAGCTTAAAAACATGGTATCCTCTAAGGCTGGTAAACGGGCGGGTCGGGTCGGACTGATCAACGGATCAAAACGGGTTCTCCATAAAATGAGTTCAGGTCCAAACACACAGTTTTAAAAAGTATCAATTTGAGCCTGATACTGGTCCAATAAAGCCCAAAAGGTCTGGTTAACCCTAGAACATCCGATTGGCCCTAAATAGTTTCCTTCAGCCCGGTCGTAGGCCCAGTAATCTTTCTTTCATCTAACAAGTATGTTTTCATTTCTTTTCTTAGATATCACTTCTTGAACAAAGGACTAGAACAGCTAAAATCCAAGAATACCTCTACCGCCATGTGGCATCCAGTAGCATACCGAAAAACCTCCACTGCCTAGCCCTCAGGCTAGCCCACGAGCACGCCACCAATGCCGCTGCCCGCCTCCAACTCCCGGTGCCCGAGCTTGTCCCAACCCTCGTTAACAACTCCTACTTCCACTTTGTTCTTGCATCAGATAACATCCTTGCAGCATCGGTTGTAGCAACATCTCTGGTTTACAACTCGTTTAGACCCGAAATGGTGGTTATTCATATAATCACCGATAGGAAAACTTACTCTCCAATGCAAGCATGGTTCTCATTGCACCGTTTAGCACCTGCGGTGATTGAGGTCAAGGCGTTGCACCATTTTGATTGGTTTGCAAAGGGAAAGGTTCCAGTTCTAGAGGCTATGGAGAAGGATCAGAAGGCTCGGGCTCAGTTTAGAGGCGGGTCATCAGCCATTGTGACTAATAACATCGAGAAACCGCATGTCATTGCTGCTAAGTTGCAAGCTATGAGTCCTAAGTACAACTCCCTTATGAACCATGTCCGAATTTATCTGCCACAGGTGAGTCAGATAATTACAATTCTTGGTTTAAAAAAGCGCTAGGCGAGGCGAGGCGTTTCGGTCCCAAAATCCGAGGCGCCACGCCTCAGGCGCGAGGCGAGGGCTTCACGTATGCGAGGCGCTAAGCTAAAAAAGTAATAAAAAATTTAGTAACATTCTTAAAACCTCCCAGTAAATGTTGTTTCAGTCTAAAAACTCCTCCTTTTGAGTAATTTTCACAAAACTTGCAAGAAAAACAACTTAAAAAACTGATTTAAGTAAAGAGGAACTAAAATTGGAACTCAAATTCATAAAAAAACAGTGAAAAAAAGGCAAAAATACATGAAGCGCGCCTCACCTCGCCTCGCCCCTCAAGCCTGAGGCGGCGCCTCAGGGCGCTTCATGTATATGGGGCGCCTCACCCATTTGAGGCGTTTTGTTCAGCGCCTCACGCCTTATGCAGCGCCTCATGGCGCTTTTTTAAACCAAGATACAATTTATAATATGACCATTATACCCTTCTCTTTCTCCTTACGCTCCAAACTCTGATATCCTTACACTCATCTTAGCAGATGTTTCCGAGTCTTAATAAGGTCGTGTTCCTAGATGACGACCTTGTGGTCCAGTCTGATTTATCGCCTCTATGGGAGATCGACATGAACAGAAAAGTGAACGGAGCCGTTGAAACGTGTAAAGGGGGTGATAAATTCGTAATGTCGAAGCTGTTCAAGAGCTACTTAAACTTTTCTCACCCATTAATATCAAATAACTTTGATCCAAATGAATGTGCTTGGGCTTATGGCATGAACATATTTGATCTTGAAGCTTGGAGAAAGACAAACATAAGTGAGAACTACCATTACTGGCTTGAAGAGGTGAGTGATTTAGTAAGAAAACACACAGTAAACACACTACATGAAACACGCACAAGATTTCTGACCATTTGTTTCTGATGCAGAATTTGAAATCAGATCTAAGTTTGTGGCAGTTAGGAACATTACCTCCTGGTTTGATAGCTTTTCATGGTCATGTGCATGTTATCGACCCGTTTTGGCATATGTTGGGGCTCGGGTACCAGGAGAATACAAGTGCAGCAGATGTTGAACGAGCTGCGGTTATTCATTTTAACGGTCGGGCAAAACCGTGGTTAGATATCGCGTTTCCGCAGCTTAAGAAACTGTGGACAAAGTATGTCAACTTCTCAGATAAGTTTATCAAGTCATGTCACATTACAGCATCTTAGAAAGGTTATAACAATCACACTACATTTTTTTGGGTATATTACCATTGTATTATAATATCCATAAAGTTTTGTATGTTGTTGGCTCTGATTTATAGAGAACGGATAAAAAAAATTCTTTCATGTTCTTTATGTTATTCTTGAACTATTTCTTTCTGAGACGACACGAAAATTGTCAAGTTTTTAGGTGTCATATCTAACTTATTTAGTAAACAGTTCGGGTTAACCTATTTAACCCGTTTAAATTAGCCCGTCAACCCTTTCACAACCTGTCAACCCGTTTGACTCGTTTAGATTTTTTTTTAGTACGACTAACTCACACACTTTTTCTAAACCTACTCCTAATTCTACACCAACGTCCACTATGGGACTAGAATCCTCAACCACTTGGGGAGGAACACCTTACTACACACTATGATACCGCTAGGCTACCAGCCCTTTGATGTTTGACTCGTTTAGATAAATGGTTAAATGGGTCATGTTTGGGTTATACGCTTTTAAGTGTGCCCAGGTTAGAATTTGTCTGACACGAATGTATATATGGATTGTGTTCGGGTTCATCGATTCGACCTTCAACCAGACACGATTACCACCCCTAGTAGAATTGAAACGCTATCCACAAATTCTCCAATACTAATAGATGAAGAAAGGCCCTGATGTTCAACCAAATTCCACAATAACTATGGTGGTATTCCACCTTTACTGGCCACTTATGTAGTGCAGAATCGGGTAATAGTATGAGTCCATTAGCATCTAAACAGCAGAAGCTTTTTATTCTAATGGGCATATCATCGAACAGTTGGAGTGCAAGTTGTGAAATTAATTACAATCAGTTACACCAAGCACGAAAAAGCTAAAAATTAACAGGTCTTGAGTATTTCACTAGCATAAAAACAAGTCATGAAATGCCACATCCAAAAAAAACTAACAAAAGCACACACATTAACAGTTAGTTTAACTTCATAAACATGCCACAAGTATAACATGGAGAGTATAATACCAAATTGGATCATAGTTACACAAACACAAACCTAACAGAGTCATAGATTAATGACAAACCGCATGCACATCCAGCGATCACTGAATCAAGCAACTGGCGGATGGAGCACGTGATCCTGTGAGGTGTCGACCGCAGCAGGTGGCATGAACTGCCACATGGCCATTCCCATTCCTGGGTAACTGATGACTGGAACCAACTTATTTCCCACTTGGCCTTGTGCAGCAGCAGCATAAGCAGCAGGTATTGCAGGTGGAGGAGCAATGAAAGTAGGTTGTGGGTTCATAGAGTTTACTTGTTGCTCAAGCTTCTCTTTCTCCATCTTCAGTCTTTGTTTCTCATCACGTAGTTCGTTTTTCTCAGCCTAGCACAAGTCAAGACGAAAAGCAACATGAAAACAGACGTTAATTCTTGGGTGTCTCCAAAATGAGTCAAACTGTTTTATCTCTAACGGGCAAAATAAAAAATTTAGTTTAAAAATAAATAAAATTGAACGTGTTGAAATTTGAGCAAAATGTATCTTAATAATTAATGCATATATCCTACTAACTCATTATATTCAGATAATAAGATTAACTTTTGAAAAACAACACAGTTTTGTAATCACATTTGACAGTGTGATTATTTATGTATCTGAAGGCCAGCCATATATTGAAACTACTTTATAGGCCATCCAAGCATGTGTTCGGTTTTGTACTTTTGTTTATATCAAATCGGGCCAAAAACATGTTGTATGACAAAAACGCCCTTAAATTTTTGACAGGTCGACAAGTTTTTACTTCATAAAATTGAAAAGGTAACAACTGAACCAAAGAGTTGTAGAATGATTGATTGTTATTATTATAGAAGTGATTACATAGAGAATATATAGAGTACATGAGACCCTTCATATTACCTAACATTAATTGTCTAATATTCCCCCGCAAACTAAGCTAGGGAGAGATTTAGGTTGAAAATAAAAACATAAAACGTAAAAGATTGTTGGTCTTCGTCTTCCTGCCATGCTTTCACCCATCACTTGCACCGGTTTTTTTTTGTTTGTTTTTGTTTAAGACCTTGCAATCAACCCTTATTTTGTGTTCTTCGCTGCCGGAGACTTCAATTCCATGGGTTTGTTCCCATATTCTTCTCCTCCACCATGTGACACATTGGTCATAGTATGAGTGCAACCCTCGCAAACATGGAACAGAAAGCATACTAGCTTTCGCGAGTTGCAAGTCGTTGGATTTTTACGCACAAGGGTGCGCTGCCGTTGTTTGGCGGAGCCGGTGTTGTATTGTGGTGGCAATCGAATTGAGGAGGGCGGCGGCTGCCAGGTAGGGCCACGGCGCCGGCTACCTGTGGTGGTAGCGGCGGAACTTCAGATATAGGGTTTTTTTTTTGTGGCGGCGTGTTGGTGGGGTTGACGGTAGTGGTGTTGTGGTTGCTACGAGCGGCAGTACAGATAGTAGAAGAAGAGAAGACCGGCAGCGGTTTTGTGGTGTGTTGGTGGTGGGTAGGGCGGCGGCCGGCCGCCCTTCCGGCGAGTTTTCCGGTCAGTGAGCTACAAGGATCTGATACCAAATTGAACCAAAGAGTTGTAGAATGATTGATTGTTATTATTATAGAAGTGATTACATAGAGAATATATAGAGTACATGAGACCCTTCATATTACCTAATAACATTAATTGTCTAATAGTAACCAAGTGTATTTTTGTCTTTTTCAAAAAATTTAGTGCATTTCCATCATCATGCATGTTTATGCCCAATTTGGTATAAACAAAACCATGTGCATATTTGGATGTCCTAAGTAGTTTGGCGTTAATTAAAAAAGTTGAATAGTTGTGTGGCCTCCACATGAATTATCGCTAAAAACGTACAGCTTTTAGACAAACCATGTTGTGGATCAACCCAACCCAACCCAGCCCGACCCGGCGGACCCGCTTTACCCATTTTGACGTGTTAACCGCCCGCCCATTTTGCCAGGTCTAGTTAACATAAAGGATTACCTTCAGCTCCTTAATTTTCTCCTGAAGATCAGAACTAGAGTCTTTCAGCTTCTGGGCTTCTTTTCTTAATTGAGTCACCACGCGGACAGCATCAACCAAAATAGCAGCTTTATCAATTTTAGGAGGCCTTCCCGGATCAAGAATTGAAGCCAATTCAACAAACCTAAACACATGGCATAATGATAAGTGCTAAAACATAAAAAAGAAATAGAAAATATTAGAAACAGCCTGTAACAGACAATAATATCATACTTGTCATTTAGCTTATCCCTCCTCAATTTTTCGCGGCACGCTTTGCTACTTGTACCACTGCACGAGTCAGCCCTTCCCCTATTGTACACAAGTCAAACAACCAAGATAAATCGATAAGTAATTCTATAAAACAATCTTGCTTACACATTTAACCGAAAACACACAGCTTTCACAACCATCCATATAGATACACCATACACGCGTGTAAAAACTTATAAAGGAAGAAACAACTACCGCTTCTTTGTCCTAGAATCATTATGTCCATCTGAATCCACAATCGAGCCATCAAGATCAGCACTATAACCAAATTACAGTTAGTCAGAGCAGACGAAATCAATCCAATTTCACAGCTGCTCTATAACTACTTAGTACTTACAAACAGCTTGCTGATCTGTAAATAAACAGAATCCAAATTCATGGGAAAATGATACTCTACAATTCCATCAGATTATTAAAATTCTACTGGAATGTAATTAGGGCAAACTAAAATCAAAACCTCCATAATTCTGCTGAAGTATGAAACCCTAATTTTATCGGCAAACGCTAATTTTGGGGAAAATAGGTCGATTCTCATATAATAAGTACATTAAACAAGAGATTAGATTACCTAGGGTTAGATGATGAAGAATTGAAGGTGGATTGAATCGGCCAGCTGAATCCAGAAGCATGAACGGTGAAATTACCTTCAGGTACGGCGATATCTTCGATCAATCCGTAGTCGTAGATCCAATTGGTGTTCTCAGGCGAAACCATTGCCGGAATATGAAGGATTGAAAAGAAATGACACAAGTGGGATTTGTTTGTGTGGAGATAGAGATAGAAATTGGGGAATCAAAGGGAATAATTGGTGTTGGTGTTTGGATTTGATTATATTATTCGTCCACTACGGCGAGTGGCTCACCGTCACCGAGCATACTCACCCACGTTGACGTGGTCTTTTTCGGGTTAAAGTGTTGGTCCTGACAATCATCACGATCTCAAAAGGGGAAACGTGGGGAAATGTTATTTCTTTTTACATGTTTTAAGCTTTTTTTTTTAAAAAAACTTAATTTTACGAAAAATAAGAACTTATATGTTAAAAATAAGGTCTAGATATTTTTTTATTATTTTTTATAAATAAAAGTGTTTTTAAAATTTAAATATAGATTGTGAGTACTAGTTCCGGTTACTAGCTAATGGACCAGACACAAATAAACCAGCCGGTTTTTCAATAAACCAGACAAAAGCGATAAAAACTGAAGAAAACCTTATGGAAAACAATAAATCTTGCCTCTCTTTGACGGTTTACCGGTTTTTTCGACTATGCTAATTACATCGGTTAGTTCACTTATTAGCTAATAGACCAGACACAAATAAACCAATGGTTTTTTAGTACACTAGACAAAAGCGATGTAAATAAAGAAAAACCGATGGAAAACCGTCAATCTTGCTCTGGCTTTGACGGTCTACCAGTTTTTTTTAAAATAGGCCAATTAGATCGTCTAGTTCGGCTATTAGGTAATAGACCGGACACAAATGTCAAGTTATGAATTGATAAACAAACTAAATTAGTTAACTCCCAAACATGTTTATTAATATCAAGAAATCTTACTCAAAACTTGATTACAAATAGCAAATCCTGACTCGGTTTACATAAACTACTTGATTACAATCCATGATACCCTACACGGTATATATAGCTAACATATCATGTTAGACTATTAATAGGATTCTATTATTTAATATTAAATTGCTAACAACCTAAACCTACTCGAATAGGATTGCTAGATTATAGGATATAAACAACATGTTATAATCCAACTCTAATACCACCAAACTTGTGGATTAAGTCACTTAACTCCACCGACTTGTGGGTTAAGGAAATTACCGCCAACATTCCCCTAATTTCTTAACCGTATTAGGAAGCTTCTAGACTATCTTGGTACACCGACTTGTGGCCCAAGACTAAGGGAATTATCGTCAACACTCATCCCCCTAATTTCTGACTCGAACTAGGTAGGTCTTCAACTCCGATTAATTCTCGCATATTGTGAACTTGATCCTTCTAAGTGCTTTCATTAAAACAACTGCTTTGTTTTGAGTCGTATCTTGCCGTCATTGGTTCAAATCCAAACCTGAACCCGTGTAGCGGTGTTCTTTATCACGTCCTCTTCAATTTATGATCGCACACTCTTACTGGCTGATTTTACTTGATCAAGTCAGATTTCTTCAATTGCACAGTGGTCTGATCCTCCTCGATCAGGTCTCGGGTTTCTGGCAGGCTTGTTTGCTGGGTTCAATCGTGGGTTCTTGTTTGAACGGGAGAAAACAGAGGTTTTCTCTAGGCCTTCGATTCAGTAGAACTAATTTTCCCCTTGAAATCGTGTTATGTTTGTGATTGCTGCTTAACACAAAGATGCACAGAGGGTTCTATCTTCAGGTCACGATTCCAGTCTCCAATTGCAAGACGTGTTTCTAATCTTGAACAACTTTCTTGATCGAGGGATTGAATTTTGTTTAGCTGAAACGAGCGTCCAACCCGTCCTGGTTTAAAAGTCGTAACTTGGTGTTGATGCAACGACACAAATCTTGATCTCCAGTTCTTGAGATTTTGATTATCTTTGTTGCAGCAGGAACACCCGTACCATCCAAATCTTGATTACGATCGTGGCTTGACTGCTTTTGATTATCGATCCTACTCGATCGATTCTCTTTATCGTTCTCCAAAAAAAACCAGACATATTGTAGGTTTCCTGATCGGATGCAATTCTGATCTGCAGCCTTCTTCCTTAAAATGGATTCTTGAAGTCGGCAATAAATTTCTTCTAGGTCTTAGACGCAAGCTGCTACGATCTCGGTTTCTTGATCGTTCGCTTCTAAACTCGGTTCTTGGCTCTGATACCAATTCAAGTCCCGAATCGGTAAAACACACGTTAATTTGACTAACTTTCAAACACGTTTATTAAATTCAAGAAATCTTACTCAAAAACTTGATTACAATTAGCAAACCCTGACTCGATTTACATAGACTAATTGATTACAATCCATGATACCCTACACGGTATATATATAGCTAACATATCACATTAGACTACTAATAGGATTCTATTATTTAATATTAAATTGCTAACAACCTAAACCTACTCGAATAGGATTGCTAGATTATAGGATATAACTAACATGTTATAATCCAACTCTAATACCACCAAGCATGTGGATTAAGTCACTTAACTCCACCGACTTGTGGGTTAAAGAAATTACCGCCAACATTCATCCCCCTAATTTCTTAGCCGTATTAGGAAGCTTCTAGACTATCTTGGTACACCGACTTGTGGCCCAAGACTAAGGGAATTATCGTCAACACTCACCCCCCTAATTTCTGAGTCGTATAGGGCAATTCTTGTACACCAAGAAACGTCCTCATCCCCTTAAACTTGGTTCTTGCTAACGCATTAGTCAAAACATCCGCTCTTTGTTCTTCTCTGGATACATGTTCAACTTTCCGGTTCTCCGATTGATCAGCCATGTCTCACTGCCTACTCCTTTTACGTTCTTCATAAGTTTGTAAACGACCCACAACTTCATCCAAGATCATATCTTTTATGTTGACAACTTGTTCGAGTGACACAAAAATGTGAATAAATCTCACCGATCTTAAGAATTTTCGAACCAATTTAACTTCTTCAATAACTGAACCGAGGGACGCCGATTTAGTGGCCATTCCGGACAACGTTCTAGCGAACTCATCAATCGACTCGGTTTCTTTCATTCGTACCGATTCGAACTCGGTCCGGAGCATTTGCAAACGAGCTTCTTTGACACGTTCCGCCCCAAGGTGATGACTTTTTATGGCATTCCAAATGTTAGCAGCTAATAGACCAGACTAGAGGTGCACAAAAGAACCGGAACCGAAACCGATCCGATGGATTATCCGAAACCGGATCCGGTGAGAACCGGTTTTTTTAGAACCGGTCCGGATATTATGAGAACCGCCGGTTCCGGGACCGGTTCTGGGTTTTTTGACGGACCGGTTAAAAATCGGATAAAAATCGGATTTTTTGGAACCGGTTTTTTTTCGGACATTTTGGAACCGGTTCTAGCCGTTGGGGTTAAAAAAAACGGCTATATAGCCGTTTTATGGCCGTTTTTTTGTTTTTTTTTTGTTTTTAAGGATTGAAATTTAGTATAAATAGGTATTGGGTGTTTGTGTTAGTTCACCACAACATTCTAGCTCTCAAAACTCAAAAACGCTCTCAAAACGTAAAAAAACGCTCACGTTAAGCAAAAAAAAAAACGCTCTCATGGCTTCCGCTTCCGCAAGCACTCAAAATTCGGTTGGTGGTTCTACTAGCGATGTTACGGTTGTGTCAATACTTCCTTGCTCCCGAAACCAAGAAATATGGGCTTATTTCGATTTATGCGAAATGTCGAACGGCTCGCAAAAGGCTCGTTGCAAACGTTGTGGTAAACTTTTGGCTGCGGCGGGAAATAGCAGTTTAAGGAAACATATTGCTAGTCACGCAAGACACACTCAAGAAGGTGAAAATCAAACTCAAATTGGTAGGGATGGAGGAGTTTGGCAATACAATGTCGAAAGTGTTCGTGAGAGAATGGCACATTTCGTCATTCAAGAAGGCTTGCCTTTTGATCATTTTGATAATCCGCGCTTGACGAGGATGATACAAGAGACGCTTCAACCGAATTACACAAATGTAAGTCGTTCTACTTTGAGAAGAGATTGTTTAAAAATGTGGAAAAGAGCCAAAAAAGAATTAATTTTAGGTTTTGAAAAATTAAATACCGGCATTAACTTAACAACGGACGTTTGGTCCGCTCCACATGGTTTACCCGAATCGTACCTTTGCGTTACCGCACATTGGGTTCAACCGGAGTCGTGGCAAATGATGAAGCGTACGATTGCGTTTGATTATTTTGGATATCCACATACCGGTGAAAACTTATTTTATATTTTAGACTCGGTAATTCAAACTTATAAAATTCAACCGAAAATATTTTCAATATCTTTTGATAACGCTTCAAATAACACAAACGCGGTCGAAAAATTAAAAATAAAATATGAACCGCCTTGTAACGGTGTTTTTTTTCATAGTCGATGTGTTGCACACATCATTAACTTGGTTGTGCAAGACGGTCTAAACGTCCAAGAAATAAGAGACGTAAAAGAAAATTTTAAAGTGATGTTACGTGAAGTTTTTAGCACAAGCAAAAAAAGATATATAAACTATAGAAACTTGTGCCAACAAACGGATTCCATCTTTTTAGGTCCGAATTGGGACGTACCTACTAGATGGAACTCGACTTGGAAAATGTTTGAATCGGCCTTAAGGCAAAGAATTACTTTAAAACATTTCCATGATGAACTTGTGCAAAAGAAACGTTGTTTACAAAAATTTGATAATATAAGTTGGGATATGATCGAGAAACTAACTAATTTGCTTGAGGTTTTTAAAAATGCAACTACATGTTTATCGGGAGTTTATTATCCCACGTCTTCGCTAATACTTCAACAATTATACTTAATATGTAATAAATTAAAAGAGTTTGAATATCACGGCACTATTTTTGAAAAAATGGTAAAACCTATGAAAGCTAAATTTAAAAAATATTTTTCAGAAATGCCGGCCGTTGTTACATGTTCGGCCGCCTTAAACCCAACGATTAATGTAACCGGTGTTGAAACATTAATTGGATCAATATCGGATGATTTAAATATGTTCGAGGAAGACCCAAATTTTGAATCAAATGCAATAAGGGATTTCAATTCGGCTTTTAATAATATGTTTGATTATTATTTACGCAAATATGGTGGAAGTGGTGATCCATCAAACATACGTGAATCAATGGGTTCGGGTTCAACTTCTAGTAGTTCAAGGAACCCGATGCTAAATTTATTTAACACTTTAAGAAACGAAAATACTAAACGAGCTCGTGGAACCACACCAAGTAGCGAGCTTGGGAGATATCAAGCAACCGACTTTATTTCTACTCTAAGATCCGAAGAGTTTGAAAACTTTGATATCTTGAGTTGGTGGCAAGGAAGGGAATCCCAATATCCCGTTCTAGCCGCAATGGCCCGTGACCTACTAACCGTCCAAGCTTCCACGGTAGCTTCGGAATCCGCTTTTTCTCTTAGTGGCAGGGTTTTATCTATTCGAAGAACGAGGCTTACACCGGAATCTATGGAGATGTGTATTTGCTTGAAGGACCATTTGGATGCCGCCGAACGTGTACAACATGTTGCAAAACTAGAAGGCGAGCTTGACGTTGAACAAGAAATACATGAATTCGAAGTAGAACATGGGGCGGCGACTCCACTTTCGGACGAAGAACAAGCTTACGATGAAGCCCAACGTATCTCAAGCGAAGAAGAATGAAAACCGATGTTACAAAGACTACGACGAAGAATATTGAAAACATAATAAATAATTAATGCTTTGTGATTCAATTATGTTTTTTGTATTTTTTTTGTACGAACTATTGTTAAATAACTTTAAAAAATCTACAAAATAAATAAAACATGTATTTTATAGTGTATCTTTGTTAATTTTTAATTATTTTTTTTTTCGGAACCGGTGGAACCGGTTTTTTTTAACCGGTCCGGTTCTAAATATCCGAACCGGTCCCAATAGGTTCCAAGTCTCCACACCCGGAACCGGATCCGAACCGGAACCGGTTCTAATGGATCCGGTTATTGACCAACTTTGACGGAACCGGTCCGGATCCGAACCGGATCCGGTTCCAAAAAAAAACCGATTTGTGCACCTCTAGACCAGACACAAATAAACTGATTGATTTTAAACACACTAGACAAAAGCAATTAGAAGTAAAGAAAAACCTGTGAAAAACCATCAATCTTGCCTCTCAGTTTGACGGTCTACATACATTTTAGACTAGGGCAATAAGTGAAGTATCAATGTAAATCCGGTTTTCAAAACATTATAATTTACTTCCAAAAAGGTTTCAAATTTACACTTTGATATAAAATGATCAAATTACCTTATCATCTTTCATCTCTTGAGTTGTTATTTTTATAAAAACAAACCAATAAAACAAAGAAAACACCTCAAAAGTGAAAAAGTGTGACAATAAGCAACTATCCTCCAAGAAGAACAAAATCCCAAACAAAATTCAATGAGTTACCAAACAAGTATCTATTACTATCAAATCAAGTATCATCAAATCAACAAGTACAAATCTCATGATCACCAAACTACTACTGCTATCATTCTTCACTGTTACAAACCATGTTACATTCTTTCCCCTATACATGTTACATGCAGACTGTTAAAACTTACAACAAAGTTTTCGGTTGCGGTTCTATGTTAATAATTATGAACCTGAATCAACCTGTTCACTTAACCATAGCTCAACCTGGACTCCATATATCTCATCGAGGTTTGGCGTCTAGGGATGCTGATCTCACAAGCATTCACTCTTGCAGCAAACCGAAGAGAACAAAGTGACTCGTTGACCGAAGATGGGGCTGGAGAAACGTTGACCACCATCAACGTCTTTGAATCGCCACCTAAGCAAGGCTGGTGTTGACCATGGAAGATGGTCAGCATGTTTCAGATGAAAAAATAAATCATAATGTATAGCTTTATTTAGAGGTGTAAACGAACCGAGTTGCTCATAAGCTACTTGAGATTGGCTCGATAAAAGCTTTGAATCGAGCCAAACTTAAACAAGCTCAAGCCTGAGCTCGAGCCTAAAAGGTAAAAATAAGCTCGTTTAATAAACGGAGCCCGTGCCTCATATACCGAGTTCAGCTGAGCCTAAATGAGCCTATTATTTATATAAGTATAATAGTTTTTATTTATATAATAAATATATATTAAATAAAAATAGTTACACACGTAATTTTGATTAAAATAACTAAATAATATATTTATGTTAATATATGTAAAAATGTAAATATATATAAAAATAATTATATATGTAAATAAATAAAATAATTAAACAAATAATAAACGAGTTGTGCTCAAGCATGAAAAATTCTCACGAGCCGAGCTCGAGCTCGAGCTTTGGATATAAACTCTAAACGAGCCGAGCTCGAGCTCGGGTCGACTCGTTTACACCCCTAATTTTATTGATTGATAATATACCTGAAGAAGATATGTGAGCTTTGAGTTTCTAAAAGGTATATGTTCTTCCTTCTTAGCTAGTGCAAATATAACATCACTTAATGATGACAAACTCCTGTTGATGGCCTGATTTTGATCATAGCAAAAGTTAGTAAAATTTGATAAATGAACCCGAATGTGAAAACAAACCAGCAACCTGAATGGGTTAGGGCCCGGACCAGAATGTGAACTACATACCTGAGTTTCTCTTAGCCGGTCCCCAGTGGACCCGCTCTTGGAAAGGCGTTCACTACCAGCCAGATCTATAAGGTTGAGAACACCTTGTACTTGTTGCTCCAAAGTCTAAAAAGTCAAACCAAAAGAATAAGCAACCGGGTGACGGGCGAACCACATCTGTTCCAATTCCAGAGGCTTTCTCCGATCAAAGTCGGATCAAATGCAAATACTCGATTTTCAACATCAGCAACGGTATTTTGGATAGTGCATACAATCACCATCACCAAAAAGGTTCAAAACTATAGGTGGAAAAATGGACGGGTTGGGTAACTGGTTGAAACGGGTTCGGGTCAAAAAGGGTTATTTTGATACTTATCAAATTGGTATACGGCTCGGTTCGTGGCAGATTTTGGTACGGATTGGGTCAGGTTGGGGTGAGCTAAAACATTTTCTATCCAAAATATCTTGGTTTTTTTAAATAAATAGGTTGTCAACTACGATTGCAAAAATTTATATTACTTCAATAAAAGTATAACTTTTGGTGACTTTCAACCCGTTCCTTTTCCAAGTCTTGTGATTTACCTCATTAACACCTGATATCCGCAAAGTGAAGACAAAATGACTTCTTGATGACTGTTCGTTCATTTGAGTCTTACCCACAGACCTAAACTCAAAAAAAAAAGAAAAGAAAAAAAAAAAAGAACCCGTAAGAAGCCATTTTAACATCTATATTCTTGCATAAAGTTTACCATTTTTTTTATAAAATCTAGATACCTGCTTTGTGCAGCACGGTTTAACAAAAACGAGACTTCTTTACTGCTACGAACATCGACAATGGTCAAATCTGAAACATGGGTGCTGCCATTTGCATCATGTTTGATTGCATATTGTTGTTTATTACCACTACTATCTGTAGAACAAGATTTATTTGATGATAACAAATCTCGGATTGTCTCGTTGTATATTTCCAACATTGAAACCTACAAAGTTCAATTGTAGAACATGAATTTCTCAAAAATAAATGTCATGGTCTGAAAAAAATTAAAAAAAAATTATGAAATTCAATTGCAAACCTGCATTTCATACTTCCATCCTTGCTCTTTAAGCTTTTGTCGAGCCTCAAATATTTGTTCAAGTGAACGCGGTATTAGTCCTTTATCATCATAGCTTCCTGGTGTTCCCATCATTGTGTGTGTCTTACCAGATCCGGTTTGACCGTATGCAAAGATGCAAACCTACAGACAAAATTAAGTTTGATTAAGAAGCTGGTATGCTTGGACTTTTGAGGTCAAAGATGCTACTTTTCCACTTTAGAATGAAATACAGTAAAGGTGGCGAATTTTACTTGTTTATATGAAGACGGGTTAATTTTGATTGTATTTGTTTGATAACGGGTCAAATTGGTATGGTATAAAAAAAGGTAGCTGAAAAATGAAGAGGTCAAAAGTCGTCTAATGTGTATTCAAAAGCTTATGGTATCCTAAATCTTTGAAAGTATATAACTATTTTAAGTGAATTTGTTTATTAATCATTATTAAACACATGAGTTCCATAAAAAAATGCAATAAGTGCACAAAAAAGTGCTAGTGGGTCAGCCCAGCCTGTTTTTCCCCCAAATAAAAACTGCCCACTAAAAATTGCAGATCAAAGTGTCTGTTATTGTTTCATGAATCATAACCAACCAAAATAAATTTAAATCTGTTGGCTTTTCAAACCATCCTACATGGTTTTACATTTTACTTGCAAGCTAACCTGCCAGTTTGCGAAAATGCAGAAAAAAAGATAAGAAAAAAAGACTATACTTTAAGGGCATGAACAAATTAAGACATTATGATAATGTAAACGCAAAACTTACCATCAAACTTGGCAATTTTTTTGTAAAAAATTACTCGTATATGCAAAGGCAGTGCACATTTTTTGCACTTTTACAAGAATGACGGGTCATTTATCAAGAAAAAACAAGTGATATGGCCTGAATAGTCGACACCCCTAAAATCTTACATCAAATGTAAATTATTAACAAACCCAAAAAATAAACTTTATAGGGTACCTAACAACCGGAATTTTGCAATGCAACAATTAAATGGAAAAAGATTCAAACACAACAAAGAAAATATTAAAATCACCTTATAACCATCAAGTGCACTCTGCACAAGCTGTGACACCTCTTCAAACACCTCTTCTTGTGATGTTTGAGGCGTAAACACCTTATCAAACATAAAAGGATGGGTTTGACCTATTCAACAAAGTGGTAATAAGAGTCAACAACACAATGAAAAAAAAAGTCAAATACATAGTTTTAAACAGGTTAAAATATACCATGTTGCACCACTTCAATGCCTCGGCCAAGAGCTTCGGTTGTTGTAGGAAAAGAAATGGTTTTTGTTTCATTTTCCACACCTTCATCGAACAAAAGGGGCCGGACTCTACAGAAAACTCTTATGTTTCCTTTTAATTCCTGTCTCAAAGTTATTTGTTTGGTTAGAATTGTAGGGTAATCATATGTTTTATAAACCGGAAAACTAGAGGTGTCAGTTTTGACCCATTTAATTATGAATGAGTCGATTTGGAGGCCAAATAGGTCAAGCTAAAATGAATCAGGTCAATTCAAATGGATCGAAAGTCACCCAAGGGCATTGTTAATGGCTACAACCTACTAAATTGACCCATTATATCTAATAAAATATTTTTGGATCATACTTAACACACAACTTGTTTAGAAAAAGGGAATATTTCACAGTAATCAAGTTTCTTCAGTGTTCCACTGAAGTCACTCATACTTTTTTCTAACTATAAAAGCCATGTAAAGTTTCATTATTGTTCCGTTGTGAAATTTCTTTGTAAATTTTAAAATTGACCTAAATGGAACATATACGAATCTTGGTTACTATGTATTGATTATTTTTTCAATTTAAACCTAAAATAAGAGGTAATTGTGAAGAAAAAAATTCACTAAATAATAACCAAGTTCCATAATTGATCCATTTAAGTCAACTTGAAAAAAACAATCACTAAATAGTAACCAAGTATTGTCCCCAAGGGGATATCGTGGTGTTAAAGTGGTGTACCCAACCAAATGGTTATGGGTTCAAATCCTGCGGAGTGCGGCTTAAGTGATTTTAGGAGTAGAGTAGAGAGGAGTGTGTTCGCCTGTAAAAAAAAATAGTAACCGAGTTTCATATATGTTCCATTTGCCTCACTTATTTTATAAAAAAAATAAAAAATTTCACAACAGAGGAACAATAAATGAAATTTGACTGGTTTATATAGTTAAAAAAAAGTATGAGTTACTTTATTAGAACAATATTGAAACTTGGTTAATATTTTATCAATGATTTTAACCCTTAAAAAAGTCGTGAAAAGTTTTAATCCTTTAAAAAAAGTTGTGAAAAGTTTTAACAATATAGTTAAAAGAATGTGTTTCGGGTCGACCCAGCCCGACCCATTTTGACCTATACCAAAATATTACTCATTTTGATCCGAACCGAACTGGCTGGACCAGCCCAGTTTGCCACCTCTATGGGAAAATAATGAAATTCATACCAATATAGTATTATGCAACTTTTTTCTCAAGGCTTCTCCTTCAATAACTTTCAATTCTGCCTCTGCCAAACGGATTTGTAACTCAGAATTAAGTTTTTTATGTTCTTCGTATCCTACTTTCGCTTCAATTGATGATAAATCAGATATCTACAACAGAAAAAAAAACAAATATAGGTCTGAAATTGGACAAACAAATCCCAAAATCTGATTATACCTCTAGTTTCTTCTGTGCAGTAGCAAGTTGCTCCTGCAATCTTTTTATTGTGTCGGTTTGTAAAGCACATGTTGCCTAAGAACAACAAATGACAAGTGTAGCATAAGTTATTATATACATGTAAACATGGCAATTTTGATTTTTTTTATTTATAACCGATTAGGTTTCTGTTTAATCTCAACGGGTCAAATTGGTAAAATAAAAAATATAGCTTACAAGAAGATAACTCAAATGAGAAATGGGTCAAAAGTTACCCAAAATGTATATTTAGTGGATAAAACCTATAAAATTACTAGAAGCAATATAACTATTTACTATTATAAAAATATTTAACACACTTATGACAAAAACAAGAGTTTTGGTGACAACCCAATCCGACCCATTTTGACTCATACAAAAAGATTTACCCATTTTCACTAGACCCGTTTTGACCTGTCTGTTACTCAACCCGTCCATTTTGGAAATTCCAGATACATAAAAGAAATCTATGGATAAAACCTAGCTTACAAGAAAACAGGTCACATGAAAAATGGTCGGCCCAAAATGTATATTTAATGGATAAAACCTATAAAATTACTAGAAAGAAAGAAAGAATTAACTTTTATAAAAATATTTAACATACTTATGACAAAAACAAGAGTTTTGGTGACAGCCCAATCCGACCCATTTCGAGTCATAAATTTTTTTTACCCATTTTCACCAGACCCGTTACTCAACCCGTATGTTTTGCAAATTCAAGATGCATAAAATAAATCTATGAACGTTTAATAACCTCGAGCTCTGTTGATCTTGTAGTTAGGTTACCCAACTCAAGAGCCGATTTTCCAGTACATTCTTTATATTGCACCACTTCAGATGTTAACTCTTGAACAAGTAACAACTGTCGATCACGATCCTCTCTCACTTGATGCAAATCCCCTCTCAAACAACCAACTTCACTAGCTAAAGCATCTTTTAGCTTTATTGATTCTTCTAAACTCGCCTAAAATAACTCAAAAGTTCAGCAAATATTGATTAAAATAAGCAAAAAGATTATCAAATTGCACACGGGTATTGAAAAACCGACTTTGGTAGAAGCAAGCTGATCCTGCTGAGACTCATGGTAACCTCTTAACTTGCTTAAATCCTCCATTAAAGCAGCTTTTTCGCGTTCGACTTTGGCCAAAGTCTCACTGGTTTGATTAAGCTCCGTTTGGAGCTTACTGTTGTATTGTTGTAAACTCGTATTATACTCTTGTAATCTTTTGTACATATCATTGAGTGATAATATCTGGAAAACTAAAAATATGTCACATAAATATATCAAAAATGATAGATTTTTATTAGAATTTTAAACATTTAGATCCAATTTTATAACCTTCTGATTTGCACTTGAACATTCTCTTTGAGTCTTTTCAAGATCTTCTGTGAGGGAGGCTTGTGACCTTTCTGCCGTCACTCTAGCATTCTTCTCTGTCATCAGTGTTTCAACTGCAGCCTGAAACCAGATCAACCATCAATAATCAAAAATCAAATTTTCTTGATTTTTAGCCTGAAACCAGATCAACCATCTAATCAAAAATCAAAATTTCTTGATTTTTTTTGTGGTTTTTTTAAAATTCTTACCAATTTTTCGGTCTCTTCTTTGATGAATTTCTCTTGTAAAACCGAGTAATTCATTCGCAAGTCCTCGATTATCGCATTCAGTTCTTCTTCCTTTGCATTCATTAGCATTTCTAGAACCCAATTGAATAAATCACAACATAAATCAAGTTGGAGAAATTAAATATCAAGAACAGTAAGATTGAAATTAAAATATTAAATAATTAAATCTTTACCCATTTCATTGGATTTCTTTTCTGCTAATTCAAACAGCTTTTTAAGCTTCTCATGCTCTAAAGAAAGCTTCCCTTCAGAATCTAGAAACCATTTCACACACAATCTAAGTTTTTTTATATACTCCATCATTAAATCACATTTTTCCTGAAAACCCACAAAATTTACATTAAATTAGCTGCAAGTACAAAAAAAATAATAACAAAAAAATTAAGAAAAACCTTGAGATTGAATTTATCTTTTGCTTTGATCTTCATATTCAACAATGCATCAATATCTTCTCTAGTAAACCCAACCCCTCCACAATCCGACCCGGGAATGCTTTCGGGTCCGCACCGGATACCCGGATCTTGACCGCCATTAACAACCGAAAAAGCTTGCCGTGGTGTAACCGGTGTTTTACCACCGTTCGCCGTACCCACCATTCTTTTCAGATCTTTAACACGGTTTCATCAAAACCCCACAAGTTCTTTGGATCTTTAACAAAAACCCAGAAAAAAGGAGTAAAAAACAAACTTGCAGACAAAAAAAGGGTTTTTTTTAATAATTATGGGATGAGCTTGTGTTCTTGCGGTGGTGGGTCCGGCAATTGGAATCAAATATATCATGAGTTTGAAATCAGAGCCTACTTTGCAGGGAAATTTGTGATGTAGACGATGGTAATGTGACTAATATCTGGGAGAAATTGGTCTCTGAGATTGGATTTATTTATCACCGAATTTAGTTTTATGAATATTTAAAGAAATCCAAGGGAGAAAGATTAATTTAGTTTTAAAAAAATGAAATTTTAAGCTTGGGTAATGGTGGTGTTAGGTGCGGTCGCGTTAAAAAGTATCAAGGTAAATAGAGTAATGAAGGTGGAGAGCGTTGGAATATGGTTAATTGGTTAAATTATTAGGTAGATTTTGATACACCCACCGTACCAGCATACTTGTTATATTTAATCTAGGCCGATTCTAACCACACACGGAATATTGCTAATTGGACCCGCCGTCGCGCGATACGCCTTCGTATAGGTCAATACGAGGGCGTATAAGGTTTAGTCTCTGACACCAGAATGACACGTGTCATTCTCTGTGTCCCATACGATTCGTATTGCCCTATACGCCTCGTATGAGGCAGGGCTCAATATTTTTCTTCAAAAGTTGGAAGATTTGGTGTTAAATAATTCTATACGTGGCGTATAGACCTATACGCCACGTATATGATTATTTATTTAATTATATTTTTTTATAATAATATATTATTTTGTATTTTAATTTATATAATTTTGTTAATATAAGTTTGTTATCTATTTATAAATTTTATATATTTTATATTTTTTTTAAACATTTATTATATTTTTACAGTATAATCAAACAAAATATTAAACATTACAAACCAAACAAAATATTAAACATTACAACCAAACAAGTAAACTAAACATTATATACATTACATCATAAAATTAAATATATACATCAAAATGTTTTACATACATAACAACGAAATAAACAAAATACAAATAAAAGAACTAAACCTAATCGGCTCCGGCGTCACCCTGACCTGCCCCGCCCTCACCCTGAACGGGGTCGTCCGGATAATGATGTGGCGGTGGTAGTGGGGGTGGCTCGATGCCGGCGGCTCGTGACTGATTCACGAGCTGTCCAACCGCCCAAGTCATCAGGTCCTCCATGCGATCGAGTTGACGACCCTGTCGCCGTGAGTCGGCAACAAGGCCATCAAGCAATGCCTGGGTAGCCCTATCCAGCCTAACAGACCGACGTACGTGTCGGGGATGCTGTGGCGGATGCTCGTGGACCTGCTCGACGTGTGGCGGCTCGTCCTCAATCGCCATACCCTGCAGCGGCTGAGGCATAGGCGGGTCCCCCTATCCAGGCATCTGCGGCAACGGCACCGGGACCTAAACCTGGTCCTGGACGGCCCCTACGAACCGAAGGCCCTGCGGAATCAGTGCGTGATGCGCATGCCGCTCGCCGTGCTACGATCTAATCGGACAGGGGGAATGGCCGGTAACATCTGAGGCTCATGGTGGCCAAATGGTATGACCGACCGCATGATATGCGTGATGAATGCACCGCCATATAAAAGTCCGCGCCTCTGTCGCATATAGGCTGAAGCAAAAGAAAGCGCCATGCTCGTGGACAGGTCGCACCGCCTCCCAGTAAGCAGGCGGAAAAGGAAGAAAAGATCTCTATCAGTGCACCACTCACGGCTTTTCAGACGCGGTGCGATCGACGTTGAAATAAGCCGGTGCAGATATCTATACAAAGGGTCTCTAATACCCGAGACCCTCCCCTTGGTACCCAACCAAGGACTATCTGAAATCAAGCCCCAAAAAACAAGGAGTTCCTCCTTGTCAACCCCCGTCACCGCCTCGGTGAATAGCGGCGAGACCGTCTCAGGCTCGTAGTACAAGCCCGTCGTGACGGCCCACTGACGGAGGTTCTGACCGTAAACGACCCCAAAAATAGAAAAAGAAATACGATCCGGATCCTCAATATCCGGCGCCACCCGGGGTAGAGGCTGCAGCCCAGTCTCTGAATAGATGAACGTCGAAAGAAACTCGACGACAAGCTCTCGGTATGTCTCCTCAAAAGAAAGGTAAAAAAGACGCGACCATGGCGTGTCCTCACCGATGATGGCCCTAGCTCGCTCGGCCTCATGCACCTCCTCGAGGAGGGCCTAATCCACCGCCGTACCCGGACCCATCTGCATCTCCCGGAGCTTCTGGCACCGGGAATAAGCCTCTGTATCAGGCGGAAAATCTAGAAAAGGATAGTGCGCAAAATCGTCTAGCTGATCCATCTGAATATCATCATCATAATCCGCCATATCTGATAAATAATAAATAATAATAATAATATTTTTTTTAAATAATAATAAATAATAATAATAATAATATATTGTATTTATTTTAAATAATAAATAATAATAATAATAATAATAATATTAATATATTGTTTTTATTATATTTTCTTTAATTGAATTACTTTATATAATTAAATTTTTTTTAAAATTAAAAACCTATACGCCACGTATAGGCTTATACGTGGCGTATAGGCGGTTGCCGGGTAAACAAAGTCATACGCAGGCCAAATAGGCCATACGCGACCAAACTAGGCCATACGCAGGCATGTGACCGGGTAAACTGAGCCATACGCAGCGTATAGGCTTATACGTGGCGTATGGCTTCATCTTCTTCCTTAGATCAATCCAGAAGAACTATACGCCACGTATGGTCCTGTACGTGGCGTATAGTTCTTAATTTCAAACCTAAAAATCGCTAATCTACCCAGTTTTACCCGCTAATATTCAATAAAAACCTAACATTAATGATCGTGGGTTAAGACACGTACCTTTTCAAAGTTTTTTTGATGGCACAATCCAAATCAACGAGCGTTTTATAAGCGGGTCGCGTATGGCTTTGTGTTTGTTTTTTTGGTTCGTTTGGTACAATACGGGGCCAAAACCAGATAAATCAAATGTATATACGCCACGTATAGGGCAATACGTGGCGTATAGAATACCAAAGGTTAGGGAAGATACGCCACGTATTGATCTATACGTGGCGTATAGAAATTTGAATTTTGAAACATTTGAATTAAAATTAATTATTATTATATTTAATTAACATTATAATTAGTTATAATTAAATAAAAATATTTAAAATGACAATAAAATTAATTTAAAAAGAATTACAATACAATTTTAAACAAATATCATCCGAGATTCGTGAAATATTGTGGAAAACTAGATCTATTAGTGGCCATTATTTTCTTAAATCGTTCTATACGATCATTGTATATATTTTCCCATTTTGCTACATCATCATTTCGGTGCAAATTCCAAAGTGCATTCGGCGTAGGAATCGGAAATTCTCCGTCTAACTTGACGTGGATGAAATGAGCATTTTTGACGTGAACTAACGATAAGACTTGATGTTGAGCGTGAACGTTAGGACCAAACCACAATGGAAAAAATGTTTGATTACCGTTGATGCTTAAAAGATGAACAATCACCCCAAATCTTTGAGCAATTAGGAGTCCTGTGTATGGCATCGACATCCAACGACTAACTGGTGCGGCTTTCACATCCTGCCAATCTATTGTGTGACGTAGCTTATCATACTCTTGAAAGGCGACTCTGTCAAAAACAGTTCTCCACCATTCCTCTTTATTGTCCATATCATGTAGAAGTTGTTGTCGGACAAAGAGCCACCGGTTTTCATTTAACCCTAAGCCCAAAGCTACCGATCGAAAACCACAGTTACCGTCGGGTTTTACATCCTGTATATGTGAAATGTACGGATAAAATAAAGAGGGTATCGAATCCTTAAAACATTTTATATTGTTAACCGCATCATTCCCCGTAATCAATGGAAACCCAAGATGGGCGTTATCATCTTGCGGTTGCTTTCCTTTACCCTTAGTTGAACGACTGTGTTGAAAGACCGAACTCGCTTGTATAGAGTCTTGTGACGCAATATACGAGCTGTGTCTCGCAGGGTCGCATTTGCTTTGTTGGGATCCTGTGAATGAGTTGTATCTCGAGATATCATGTTTCCTTTGTTGTTGCTTTTTCAAAGTTAGACGACCGCGAGTATCTTCTTGTACCATAGGTGCTTTCTTGTTACTTTTGCTCTGAAAGACAACCCCTGCAATTCTCGACAGCATACTTCTTTTGACCTGATCGGGTTGTGACATAATTTTGTTTCTCACTTGACCCAGTACCTTATCCACGTCTACATTTTCATCATCGACAAACGACAGTTTTAAATCAAGTTTCCTCCAGAAGACGTCCACTGCATCTAGAGGGATTATGCCACCTGTATAATAATAATAATAATATATTGTTTAAATTTTAAATAATAAATAATAATAATATTTTTTTTTAAATAATAATAAAAATAATAATAATATATTGTATTTATTTTAAATAATAAATAATAATAATAATAATATTAATATATTGTTTTTATTATATTTTTTTTAATTGAATTAATTTATAATAATAATAATTAAATAGTCAGAACAGTTTACCTGTAGCTTCGATATTTGCTAGACGACAAGCACACGGCAACCCACAACTACTGAAAAGTTGGCACTCACACGTTGCATTTTGTTTCCGTATATTTGATAACTTGTACCACTCGTTTTCTATCAAATCTAGAGCTTTATGTGAAACTTTACCGTGCAGCATATCAAACAATTGAATAGCTATGTGGCTGTCCATTTTTCTTATGATGCTTGTTCTAAACCTAAACTGTAAGTGATAATACTGATCTGATACAATTTCATCAACAAACCCAACAAGTCTATCTAGCGAGCTGTTAGCGTTTCTAAGATAGCTCTTTAAGAGCGAATGCTGGCTCTCGACTCGGTCCGTTATATGTTGACCAAAATTGAGGTTTTTGTTGGACCACGCGGATACAAACTTTTCTTTATACGGGTCCAGCCAATTTTTAGTCACATAATCAATAACTCCTGGAAAAATATTTAATATTGAATAAATATTTAAATACTGAAAATATTAAATATTTAATATTTAAAACTTACTTCCTCGTTTGGCTACGTACAGACGTTCGTAAAGTCGGTTGAAGTTGTACTGGTATATATCTGGCGTGGGAGACTCACATAATACCGACCATGAATACTTGAAATTTTTCCAGTCTTGGTCTGTAAATGATGCCCTGCAATGTTTTGCGATATTCTCGTGTATGTGCCACCGACATAGGTTCTTGGAACAGCTCGGAAATATTTTATCACACGCGTTCATAAGAGCTTTGTCCCTGTCTGTTACTATCACACGCTGCTCCATACACTTTTGCAACATTGCTTTTATTTGAAGTAACACCCAGACGAAGTTTTCCTCCCGTTCTTTTGATATAAATGCATGAGCGACGCAAAACGACTGGTGTGTGGAGGTCACACCGACCACTTGGACAAATGGAAGTTTGTACATGTTTGTTTTGTATGTCGCGTCGATCATCAACACGTGCGGGAATGCACGCCACATCTCGTACGATTTCGGATGAACAAAGAATATCTCTTCCACACTATTTGTGGCAGGATCTTCTCGAGTATAGTAGACGTATTTTTTTGAAGAAAGCAGGTTTTCCAGAATCTGTATTGGAGTTTCACCGACTCTCGTTTCGTTTTTTATCTTTTGTATTGCATTATAAATGTCTTTTTTAATGCAACTACTCTCTGGGTTTTGTTCCCTTATAGTTGCTAGAATGTTTCGTGGCAACATGTTTTACGAATACAACTTCCCCACCAAAAGTTGTTCCGACTGAGACAGTTTCCTTGCAAACAAGTGCGCCTCAAGATGTTGACTAGGATCGTGGTTATGACTGTCATCCTTCACCGTTAATTTCCAATCACCAGTATTTTCTTCGTACTCTCCTTCCAATTTAAAGGGACAACAAATTTTCTTGCTACCGGCACGTCTAACCGTGGCAGTAGACGCACGTTCGCCGTGACGGTCACACACAAGCCACACCTTGATAAACGGTTCCGTCGGATCGTCGCCTTTTCTCCTCGATCGTCGGGTGACAATGACGTAACCATTGTCACGTCCTCTCCGGATAGCCCAATCAACCAACTGTTCACGAGTCTGAAAATTCTGGTTAGTTTTATAAGACATATTTTGATTATTTTGTTCTTCGTCTTCAGAGTCATCGGTTTGTTGTGTCGGGTAAGAGACTTCATCGTATACGTATTCGTTCGTGGGTTGTGTAAGGTAAGACGGTTCACCGTATACGAACTCGGGATTGCTTAGTGGCTCGTTCAAATCTGGAAGCCTTACCCGTTGATGAGAATAAACGTTGGACGAGACCTCCTCCTGGTTCACCTCTTGAACACCAAAACTTTGGCGATTGTTTTCCACCGACTCGTTAGAATATACCTGAAAACCGTAGTTACCATCCCACCACCAAGACATGTTTACAATTTTTGAATTTTAAAAGCATACGTTCGGTTCGAATGAGAATTCTGCATGGTTAAATACACAAAATTTGGGCCCTATACGCATCGTATAGCCCAATACGATGCGTATAGGGTACGAGGTTATGTGACTAGTGGCAGAAAGTACATTGTACCCTAAACTGCAGCGTATTGCCCTATACGATGCGTATACGATGTTTGAATGACCAGGTTGTAAGAGAATGTCGGGCATGGAAAATTGTGAAGGGCTATACGCATCGTATTGCCCTATACGATGCGTATATGGCCAAGTCCGATTAGCATTCTCCGTGTGTGGTTAGTAGTCCCCTTAATCTATATCTATCTATACTATATATTAAATAAAGATTTTTTCATATCACGTGTCGTCTTCATATTTATTTTCATCAATTTTTTAATGCATCTTTCTTACTAAATACATCTCTATCTTTTAATAATAATATATTTAAAAAAAAATACTAATTATACTATTAAAACACATTTATTTTAAATTATCCCTTATTATAAGAAACTTTAAAATCTAATTATGTAAATTTATTTTAAATCAAATAGTAAATGAAAATCAAATTACGTTAAATAGTAATTAACGTATTTTCGAAACTCAATTATATAATAGTTTTTACATATTTTAAATTTTGTTTTATATCCTTAATATATGTAGTACATTTTTACATCTATAAAATATATACATAAAAATTTAATAATTATATATATATTGATATATTTTCACCCCGTGTGTATTACACGGGTTCTAAGCTAATATATATATATAAAGGTATTGGCTTCAAGTCTCACTTCTGATAAAAAAAAGGGGTTCCAGTTAGATTAGGGTGTGGTGAAGATGATCGGGTGGGCCAGTGGCCCGTCAGTGATCCAAATTGCTGTTCAAACAAAATTTAATATATATATATATATATATACATAGTTGAATTCATTTAACTTAAATTTTTAAATATTAATAATTTTTTATAGGTTATTGTTTTTATTTTAAATTACACTATTAAATTGAGTATTCTTTTACTTTTAATTTGAGTATAATGCTTTTATATTAAAAATAAAATTATGTGTCAGACATTATTCGACACTATATATGTATACGCATAATGAATGTATGATAGTACATAGATGCAATCTGATACTGCAAAAAAAAATTAATATGGCAACATTATACTCAAACTAAAAATAAAAAATATTCGATTTTATTGTGTAATTTAAAAAAAAATAATAAAAATGTTTTCTTATCAAGGGAAGTTTTCTTAATATTTTAATTTATAATAGTTTTTTATTTAACGGCTTATAATAGTTTAATTTTTTTTTAAAGGCAAATTTCTTTAATTCTATAAGAGTGGGACTTGAACCCATGATCTCTTCAAGCCTTAGTATCCTTAGAGTATTTTGCTTTACCAATAGGTCACCAACCTCATTTATAATAGTTTAATACTTATATACTTTCGAGTATATTACTTCGTTTCTTTATTTCTGTCTTTTTTCATGGTTTAATTTAATTCTTGAGATGGTAGTGACCGAAGGTGCGACGAAACAAAAGAACTAGAGTTCGGGATTTAAATTTCTTCAAACTAAATAATAAAATAATTATTTTAAAAATGTAAAACAAAACAAAGGTTGCCTATTTCAGGAAACACGAGCGTGACTTGAAGAAACCACACAGTTGAGATCATATACGATGTAGGATCAAATTATAACAAGAATAAGATTTTGTGCGATTGAATTGAAAGACGGAATCAATCAATTCAAGTAATTAAACTAATCAAACACAAACAAACATGAACAAATATGTAAATCACAAGCTTTCTTGTATTGATTGAATCTTCGTTACAAGTGGAAATTGACAGTTACAAAACAACGAGACATTACATTGTTATTTATAGTACAAGACGAATACAAGAAACCTATACATTAAGAACTAGGTCATGTCAGCTGGCATAACTAACTATAACTAACTCCTCTGAGTCATTAGTCGTTGAGTTTGTCTTTCTGAGTAAACCTCTTGTAAAGAAACACATACTGGTTTAGATCAAAATGATCATTCGGAGTATATTGACTCATCAGGACCATCTACCTTGTACACTTCAGTCTTCTTATCCGGAGTATGTTGACATCCGGATCGTGTCTTCATCCAGACTAAAGTCTTCACCGGAGTACTTTAACTTGTAATATTCGAGAGAGTTATCCAAAATGTTCTCAATCGGGAGTAACTTCTTCATCCGGATCAAAAGTCGTACATCTGAGGTATTTGTACTTTAGATGATTTTGGTGGACATTAGCTTTATCATGACTTTACATACGGTTTTTTTATTCGAATTTTAACTTACAACAAAATAAAATTTTAAAATTCTTATTTTAACCAGAAGTTAAATTTTAACTTACAACAAACCATCCCTGCAATTTACTCTTATCTAAAAATAAAAACCACATATATGTACCCTGTCGAAGTAAGGACCATGGCGTATATGTTTGGAATAAATTCCAGTTTGAGAGAGTTGAATATCACTATCTCGTTGAAAAATTCTATACATCTGTTATTTCTCAACGCATTTCTTTAGACAAAGACTACGTTTTTCCTCTTTTCGAATGGTAAATACTTATCAGAACATGGAGTATGAATCAAACACATGTTTGAATTGAAATTGAGATACTGATACAAGTTATTTTCTTCTGAATCAGATAGATTCATATCTGAAAGAGGTTGACAATAAATTGTTTCAAATTTGACTATATGTCCCTCTCTTGGAGGTGTTATATTTTATTTGTCTCAAGCTTAAAAAAAACGTATGAAAATTTAAAGAGTTTCGTTATCTATATAACTATATAAGCAGGTTTGTTTCATTTACATGAAGAGGTTTAAAATTTTAAAAGGTTTATATACCTTTTAAAACTAATATTTTCTTTTGTTAGTTGCATATTTAGGTACGTTTTATCACAATTTTAGCATCCATTATTTATCATATCCACAATTCATCATTTTGTGCAACACTTGTTTTAGTGGAACGGAATCTATGGAGCTATTGCGAGAGATTACAAAGAAGATTGGAGAGGGTTGGAAGGAGTCTTGGAGATTAAAAACATGAATTTTGAGATGAAAGGACATTTTGGACAGAACCTCGAAACGGACGTTTTGAGATTACTCAGAAAAGTTGAAACGGCCGTGTGGAGCTAGTGGATGAAAAAAAAAAGAGATACCCAAATTTTAAAATATTATATTTTATAGATTTCAATCTATTAATATAAAATATCTATACTAATAAATAAAGGTTTAAGGTGGACACTTGTCACTTTCTCATGCCTTCTCACATTGATTTTCCCGCCTCTCTCTCCTAATAAATGTGCATCTATCTTATTAAATAATAATGATACTATAAATATATTATTAAAGAAAAATACTAATTATATTAAATAAGAATATATAATAGGAAATCAATATATAACTAATTGAAGAAAAATATTAATTTGTTATATATACACACATTTCCACCTGATATATCTTGAGACGATCATAATAGTCTGACAAGTTATTACATATTTTCAAATTTATAAGTTTTATATTTTTAATATATAATCTCGTGTAATATACGGGATTCTAACCTAGTTATACTAATATATGAGAAGATAGAGATATATATGTATACCTACGTGGGACGGTTTCAAAAAGGGGATAAATATCACAATTCTTTTTGGGGAAGATCATCACAGTTTCGTGGGGCTTTGGGAGTTCTCGACGTCAGAGGAAGGAGCATCCAGAAATCAATTTCTTGGTTTTGGTTAGAACTTTAAGAATCATTTTTTTTGTTTTAAGTTTGGTAAGTTTTTATTTGTTTTAATTATCATTTGGTTTGTTTGATTTAGCCTATATGTCCGGCTAAGTCGTTTTAATTCCGGCATTAGGGTTTATTTTAATAGTTTGATTCGAATCTTATGTGAAACGATTATGTAATCTGAAACACACCACTTTTAAAAAAAACAAAACTTTAACGCGCGAAAGTCTTAACCCAAGATTTTTTTTTTTTTTTACCCTCTCGCGTACCGCGAGAAAACAAGCTTCCTCCCTCGCGTATCGCGAGGGAGTCAAAAACTCAGAAAGTTTCCAGTTTTCAGCAGTTTTCACACTTAACCATTTTTCCAACCTTTTTCACCAATACATTTAAACATAAAATCCCAAACACTTGGGCATTTGAACACACACTTATACCACCAATTTAACACCAAAAACACGATTCCTAGATTCAAAATATACATCCTTTACGGGAAAGTGAATTTACTTCAAAAATATGCACCTAAAACATATACGAGAACCCGCGATCACCTTGGAATTGACTTGGACTACTTCGGAGCTTTTCCTACAACCACATAAACATATCACCATTAGTATTGAGATATATATCATAACAATAAGTAATTTCTACTTATTTCACCCATTCACCCATTTTGACCCGTTTGCGCCCAAAGATGCATTTGGGTGCAAACACTTGCATTACACCTTGCAAGTTCCATTCTTTACTTAACATAACATCTTCACAACATTTAATAGTGCATATCATCTTATCGAATTAGCGACTACGGTTATTTTCACCCATTTAACCCTTTTGACCCGTTAACATTCAAATTGATGTTTGATTGCATACCACTTGTATTTCACCCACAAGTTTTATTTACTCTTTACATTATCATTTCATTTATGACACAAAGGTCATAACTTTCTTTCCATTCTTCATCTTGGTACATAGACCAAGATCTTACCACATTTCCATTATGGTTCTTTGACCATAACCTCCCCTTTTCCATTATGATTCTTTGATCATAACCTCCACACATTAGATATAGTATTATAACCATATTCACATTCATACATACACTTACGCATAATCAATTCATTTCATGTATCATTCATACTATGCACAACATAACACATACATTACATATCACATTACTAAGTAAGTGCAAAGGCACTTACCTTGCGGATTTGAAGATCCCGCACCTCCTTCTAGTTTAGCAATTTGATTACCTAAACATATACACCTAGTTCAGTAATCTAAACATACATAAAAATCACTTTAAAACTGAGTTCACAACCCAATTTCCCATTTCCACCCAAAATGACCCGTTTGGGTTATTCCCACATCCAAACACCCCCTTTAAACCAAGAACTCAACCTCTTGAATTCTCCTTCCAATACCTTGACACTAATTTTTCTTCAAATTAGTTCTTTAAGTTAATTTGGGGTTTGTTTATGTGTCTAACATCATAAAAAAACACCTAATCATCAATAATTCAACATTCTAGCATTATGATCCAAACACCCCCAATTTTCACCATATGAACCCTAACTTCTCATAATCAAAATTAAAGGGTTCTAGGATGTTAACCATCATTCTTTAACTTTAGTTTAGCTAGATTATCAATAATCTAACACCATTTCATCACATGCATACAAAATTTTGGGTTTCACCTAAAACCCACCAAGAACACATACATGGTGGAATCAAGAGGAAGAGAATCACTTACTTGATGTTATGAATGTGTTGTGTGAGCCAAAACCTTCACAAAACAAGCCTCAATTGCATGATTTGAGCTTCAAACTTGATTTCTCTTTTTCTCTCTTGATATGAACGACCCCAACAAGACCAAATGCTGAATTTTGACTTTCATATGGTCAAATATGACAGATTTGCCATATTTACCATTTCAGTCCCTTAACTTCCATTTTACCCATTTCGTTCTATAGTTAGTTAAAACTAACATAATCCCATTACAAACTTGAAACCCACTTGTTTCAACTTATTTATAAAATATTAATTCCACCATAATATTAAATATAAATATTTAATTATTTGAAGACGAAACCCGGATTTTTGGTTCGTTACATAATCCGTTTATTTGAATGGTTTGTTTGTATGATTCTTAATCTTAAACTCGGTATATTTTAGATTGTTAATAAAGCTGATCAATTTGTTAATATTTCTATTAAAGTTCTTCAAGTTTAAAACCCTAATCAGATTTTAATTCTTGATTCAAAGAACAAATAATGTTTTGTGTTTGTCTTTGATCCCAAAATCATTATAGAATCATTCAATCTAATTGAACATTCCGAATGGCGTGAGTGTTTGATTATAATCGATACTTCTGTCTTTGCAACCCGCACACTAAGGTCCGAACGGCGTGAACTTGGAATAGCGGGTTGACTCTAATCAACGAACTACGCTTGGTTAGACATTAGATGGAGTGAATATCCGAACGGCGCGATATCTAGTATCGATACAAACCGTTTAGATTAAATGATCATTGCACCATAATTGTTAATAATCGTAAGCCGAGTCAAATCAAAGAAATTACCTTTGTGTTGGAATTGTCTTTAAAATATTTGAATTCAATTTTCAATTTAATTAACGTTTTTAGTATCTATTTTTCATAATCAAAACCCCCCTCCCAATCATTTGATTTTAACAACAATTGAATCTGCGCTCAAACGTTTTTGGTATAATTAAGTTAATCTGTATCTCTGAGGACACGAATCTTACTTCCATTCAAACTATTCTTAGTGTGTCAAGTAGATTTACTACACAATTTATTTGGTGGATTCGACACCCATCATCTTTTCATATTATTAATGATTTAATATTAATTTATTTATAATCTTTTACAAGATTTATTAATACTCATAAGATATTAACAAAATAAAGTTCTTATTATACACACTCAATAATTACTAGTTAGATCAAGACACTTTTAACTTTTTAACTGTAATTTATAAGGAAATATCATATATACCTCTACAAACATTGGTAAATATATATATACCCAATCAAAACTAAAAATATCATATATATACCCAATTTAAATAAAAAAAATTATGACAGTTTTACCCCTTTTCATTATATGATTTTTATAACTTATTTTTTTTAGTTTTATTTCATACGCAACCTAATTTAAATGATTTTAGTTTTATCCCCAATGATTTTTTACCTAATTTTTTACTTGACGACAACCGTTATATAGTTATAAAAGAAAACGGGTTCATCCATATATGATATATAAATGCTATAAAATAAAATTAATAAAAGTATAAAAGAAAACGAACAAGTTACATATAATATTTTGAGAAAACTATTGTTTGTGCGTAAATAAATTTTAAAGTTAGAAATGGGTAAATATGAAATTTTAAAGTTTTAGGAAAATAAGGGTAGAATGGTCATTTCTTAAATTGTTTTTAATCAAATGAGTATATATAGTATTTTTAATTTTTGTTGGGTATATATGATATTTTCTAACTTTGTAGGTGTAAGGCCCCAAACCCGGGACGCCTCACTTGTTGGATTTACTCATTCACAAACAGTTCTTAAACATGAATATCAAATAACGCAGCGGAAAATACTTCATTAAATCATAACTATTACATTGTTCATACTCGTGGAAGCGTAAACGTTGTTTAAAACGTAAATACATCATAACTAAAACATAACAGGATGCCAGTCTTCATAGTCAGCCGGGTAACTTCTCTCGCTAGCCAAGCATCACGGTCCATCCTCATAACCTGCCTTAACCTGAATGTGCACACTAAAAATTCAGCTACGCTGGTGAGTTCTAGTTTTCGTTCGATTTAAGAAATGGTTCATCATTCAAAACATTCATTAGGGTTTAACATCACGTATAGGAAAACAGGGCCTTCCATTCACAAACCTTCACACATTTAAACACATTGAACGGATCATTTGTTTAAAAGAAAATTTAACATTCATTTAAGTCATACATTACCATCTAAAATCTGTATCGTTACGCGTCTCTGTGTCCCCGAAGGAACCCTGCATGTCGTGGTCAACCGTTACGTATTACCGTCGTTGCCACAACATTCCGTCAATTCCCTTCCTGGTATTGCCCCCAAGGCTAACTGCACGAGGATCGACAATACCCATTTAGTTGCCCCTATGGCTCTCTTGTCCATAGACCGACAACTTCCATCGACGGTTATGACTCTCAGCCATAACATCGTCGGATCATAATTTAACCTCGCATAGGGTCACGTTAACCCCTGAGTAACCGTCGTTACTCCATACCAGTTGTACAACATCAAACCATTGGCATGCCACAAAGACATGCCCCTGTTGTTCTTGTGGCAACTATGGCTCGCTGTCCATAATCTACCACAAGGCTGGGAATCTCATTCCCAGACTTCGTTCGTCAATTCCCTTCATTCGACAGATTAGATTTGTAATGACTCCTTTAAAACCTTTGCCCTTTTTTCTTTTGTTTTCATAAAACCTTTCACTCACTTTCGAAACCCTTTACCTTTACTTTAAACCATTTCTTTATAAACATTCGTTCGTAAACATTCCGTTCATAAAACTTCCTTTCTATAAACCGTTCATTCTAAATCATTTCATTTCATAAAACATCATTTCATAAAACATCGTTTCATAAAACATCATTTCATATGTATGCACACCAGCCCGAAAACATTATATAAAACATTTAAAAGAGGGCTTCTAGAACTCACCTGATAAGCAGTTTCTGAAATACTCTTAGCTGGCTACTGGGCGTCACTAATGTCACTCACGATCTGCTATAATAAAGCCATACATGTAAGGTAGTGATCCTAGATGACACTAGGCATCCCTATGCTTAAACCTAGTAGTTTCGATAGATCTGCTTATACCGAAACTTGATAGTTTCGATGGATCTGCACATATCGAAACTAGGTAGTTTCGATGGAGTCTACACATATCGAAACTTGTAGTTTCGATGGACCTGCACATATCGAAACTTGTAGTTTCGATAGACCTGCACATATCGAAACTTGTAGTTTCGATAGACCTGCACATATCAAAACTTGTAGTTTCGATACACCTGCACATATCGAAACTTGTAGTTTCGATAGACCTGCACATATCGAAACTAGTAGTTTCGATGGGGTCTGCACAGATTGTCTTCCCAAAATCCGAAGCTTTTGCATGCGAGTCTGATCGAGTCAGTATCTCAACTTTTCTTAGATCAAAACGTTCGGTTTTCATTCTAGATGTTATACCTAAGCTCATTTTCAAGTTCCATCCGCAAAATCGTTGTCTTTTTAGCCAAAACCCGAAAATCCCAAAAACGAACAAAAACTCAGATTTAGGCAAGATTATTACCTGTATCGAGATTCTGATCTGGAGGTTCTTCTCACAAGCTTAGCAGTAACGTGCTCCCTCAATTCCGGGATGATCCGTTAACCTTCTCTCTCTAGACCCGAGCTCTTCTTTCTCTCTCTAGAAGTTGCGTGAGTGGGGAATGAGCAGAGAAGAGGGCTGCCCTGCCTCTTATATAAATGGGCTTCCCTCGGCCCATTGGAGCCGAGCCCAAGCCCGCTCCCTTTTGTTTAAATATTCCGACTAACTCGCCGGTCTCGCTATATTTATTCGTTTAATTATTTTTGGGATGTTACAAGTCTACCCCCCCTTACAATAGGTTTCGTCCCCGAAACCTATTATAAGTCAAATAGTTGAGGGTACGACTCCCTCATTTCTGTCTCCGTTTCCCAAGTGGCTTCCGACCCCTTCCGATGTTTCCATTGGACTTTAACCAATTGGATATCTTTATTACGTAAACGTCTCTCCTTTCGATCTAGGATGGCCACGGGTTCTTCAATGTAGTTAAGGCTATTGTCTACCTCGATGTCAGTAAGTGGTACGTGAGCCGATTCATCCGCCAAACACTTTCTCAAGTGTGATACATGGAAGGTAGGATGAATTCCACTTAACTCATCAGGCAACTCTAACCGATAAGCGACTTCACCAACCCGTGCCATTATCCTGAACGGTCCGACAAACCTCGGACTCAACTTTCCTCTCTTCCTGAATCGTATGATCCCCTTCCAGGGCGATACCTTCAACATTACTCGGTCCCCAACGCTAAACTCAATAGGCCTTCGTCGTTTATCCGCATAGGATTTTTGACGATCTTGTGCGGCCTTCATTCGTGCTTTGACTTGATCAAACCTTTCTGACGTTTCCCTTATTACTTCCAGACTCCCTAATTCCTTCTGTCCCATCTCACCCCAACAAACCGGGGTTCTGCATCTTCTCCCATACAACATTTCGTAAGGCGGCATGCCTATCGTCGTGTGATAACTATTGTTGTAGGAAAATTCGGCTAACGGCAGATGACTGTCCCAACTGCCACCGAAGTCGATAATACAAGCACGAAGCATATCCTCCAATGTCTGAATGGTCCTTTCGGACTGACCATCCGTTTGCGGGTGGTATGCCGTGCTGATATTAAGCCTCGTGCCCATCGCCTCGTGAAATCTTTTCCAGAACCTTGATGTGAATCGTGTGTCCCGGTCAGATACGATCGTCAAAGGCATCCCATGCCGTGCTACTACTTCGTTAATAAATACTTCCGCTAACCTTTCCGACGAGAACGTCTCGCGAATAGGTAGGAAATGAGCACTCTTTGTTAATCGGTCCACGATTACCCAGATGGTGTCATGACCTTTAGGTGTACGAGGTAGCTTAGTTATGAAGTCCATGGTAATGTGTTCCCACTTCCATTCCGGTATATCAAGTGGTTGAATCTTTCCATACGGTTTCTGGTGCTCGGCCTTTACTTGCGAGCAAGTCAAGCACTTGCTTACATACTTCGTCACATCACGTTTCATTCCAGGCCACCAGTATTCCTTTCTCAGATCTTGGTACATTTTATTGGTGCCGGGATGGATAGAGTAACGAGACTTATGAGCCTCATCCAAGATTTTGGTCCTAAGTTCGCCACCCATAGGTATCCATATCCGTCCAAAACGTGTCCTAACACCAAGGGTGTTATATTCCAACTTGTCCGGTTGGCCAACCATCCTTTCCTTCTTCATGTTTTCCTCCTTAAGCGCCTCATCTTGAGCCTTTTCAATCTCTCTCATCACATCTGATGTTACAACCAACTGGAAAGCTTTCACTCTAATAGGAGTAGGTACATCCTTTCACCTTAGAGCGTCAGCCACCACGTTTGCCTTTCCAGGATGGTACATGATCTCACAGTCATAGTCTTTCAACAGTTCCAACCATCGCCTCTGTCTCATATTAAGTTCCTTTTGTTCAAAGAAGTACTTCAAACTTTTGTGGTCGGAGTAAATAGTAAACTTCACCCCGTAAAGGTAATGCCTCCAGATTTTCAATGCAAATACGACAGCAGCAAGTTCCAAATCGTGAGTCGGATAGTTGACTTCGTGAACTTTCAACTACCGCGACGCATATGCAATCACTCTACCGCGTTGCATCAACACACACCCTAATCCCTGACTCGACGCGTCAGAGTATACCACCAGGTTTTCACTGCCCTCGGGAAGGGCCAAGACTGGAGCTTGGGTTAGCCTCTTCTTCAATTCCTTAAACGCCTCATCTTGGGTCGAACCCCATTCATACTTGACCTCTTTCCGAGTCAACTTTGTCAACGGCGAAGCTATTTTCGAGAAATCTTGTATGAATCTCCGATAGTAGCCTGCCAATCCCAAGAAACTGCGAATTTCAGTTGGCGTCTTAGGAATATTCCATTCCTTTACCGTCACTATCTTTGCTGGGTCAACCATAATGCCGTTCGGGTTAATGACGTGACCTAGGAATTGGACTTCCCTAAACCAGAACGCGCATTTGGAGAACTTAGCATACAACTTTTCCTTCTTCAGAGCTTCCAATACCTCCTTCAAGTGACACGCGTGATCACCCTCATTCTTGGAGTAGATGAGGATATCATCGATGAACACGATCACCGATCGATCCAGCATTGGTCGACATACTCTATTCATCAAATCCATGAACGCTGCGGGGGCGTTCGTCAATCCAAAAGACATTACACGAAACTCAAAATGTCCATAACGTGTGCGAAATGCAGTTTTCGGTATGTCTTCTTCCCTTACCTTCAACTGATGATACCCGGATCGAAGGTCGATCTTTGAGAACCAACTTGCGCCTTGCAATTGATCGAACAGGTCGTCGATCCTTGGTAACGGGTACTTGTTCTTCACGGTACGCTTGTTCAACTCGCGATAATCAATACACATTCTCATCGAACCGTCTTTCTTCTTCACAAACAACACCGGAGCACCCCACAGCGAGATGCTCGGTTGGATAAATCCTTTCTCAAGTAACTCGTCTAGTTGGACCATAAGTTCATTCATTTCCACTGGTGCTAGTCGATATGGAGCCTTAGCCACGGGCTGGGCATCTGCTACTAAGTCAATTCGGAACTCAATTTCTCTATCGGGTGGTATCCCAGGCAAATCCTCTGGAAACACCTCCGGGTACTCGCGTACCACGGGTACATCGTCTAGTCCCTTCACTTCCTTACACTTGTCAATTACGTACACCAGATAAGCCTCGCATCCGCGCCTCAAGTAATTTGTTGCCTTAATCGTTGAGATGACGTTTGGCATCGGGGCGTCACGATCTCCAAAGACCTCGACTTTGCTACCATCCGGAGCTTTGAGTTGGATTATCTTTCGTTTGCATATAATTTGCGCTTCATTGGCAGTTAGCCAATCCATACCTAACACGACATCGAACCCTCCCAAAACCATAACAAACAATCTGACAGGGAACTCATGACCTTCTATTTTTATCGTGGAGTTGTCAACCACATCGGTCACTCTCGTGGTTCTACCCTCAGCGGTTTCTACGCTAAAGGCCCTTTCTAGCTTATTCACATTGTACTTCACTCGTTTACAAAAAGTCGCAGATATAAAACTCTTACTGGCACCCGAATCAAATAGCACAGAAACAATAGCGTTGTCAAGGATGAACGTACCTGACGCCACATCGGGGTCTGCCCTGGCTTGTTCTTGCGTCAGTGCGTACGCGCAAGTCTTTGCTCGGGGCCTCTCTTCTTTCCTTTCCGGGCCTTTCCCTTTCCCGGCTTCACCCATTCTCGGTTTCGGGCATTCCCGACTCATGTGACCATTTTCCCCACAATTGTAGCATTTGTAGCCTTGCGTGCATTCACGGGAGTAATGTCCGGTCTTGCCGCATTTAAAGCACAGATTCGATCCTAACCGGCATTCACCCGCATGTCTTATCCCACATTTCCCACAGAATGTCGTCTCGCCTACCCTGGCCTGCTTGTCCCGAGCCCCAAACAGCTTCCCACCCGATCGTTTAGTGGGAAAACTCGACTTTTTCTTGGGCTCTTCAATGGCAATGACATTCAGCGCCAGATCATCAAATACCACGCCGCTCAGTTCTAATACCGAATCATAGGTAGTAAGGGCGTTTGCCTTAACATAAGTGCGGACCTGGTTCGGCAGCCCTTGAATGTAACAGGAAATCTTTCTTTCTTCAGTCGTAATAAGGTGTGGCACCAGACGTGCCAGTTCATTGAATCGGGTTGTATATTGCCGGTGCGTCATGTTCCCGGCATTCAAACCCAGAAATTCCCTTTCTACCTTCTCAATCTCGTTCCTTGGGCAGAAATTCTTGATTACCAAAGTTTTCAAGTCAGCCCACATCATCGCATCCACAATCTCGCTCCCTTTCGCCTGACGTACACCTTCCCACCAATGGGATGCTTCCTCCATCAAGGAGTTAGCAGCAAATTTCACAACTTGATCCGCTCGGCATTCGCTGAGACGGATGGCAGCCTCCATACGGATTATCCAGTCAAACGTAGCTACCGCGTCCTTCTTTCCTGTCAGGACTGGCGGGTCACATGCCTTGAAGGACTTATAGTCGCATCCGCGAGCAGGCGGTGCGTTGATTGCCTCAGTGTTCGGGGTATCAACCGTCGGGTTAGACCTACCTTCCCCATTGACCTGCTTCAATGCTTCTGCCAACAGACCTGGTAGAGAAGTCTTCATCAATTCTGTGAACTCTCGAGCTATAGCTGCTCTCACTTCTGGTTCAAAAGTGAAAGGTTGTTCTTCTACCAGTGTATGTTCAGTTCCATGCACACTGACCGCCGGTTCAGTGTGAACACTTCCTTCTTCACTATTCTCTTGGCGTGCAGGGATCCTGCCACGCCCACCATTCCGACCACCGGTACGACCACCGGTACGGCCACCACGCCTTCCGTTTCCTCTCCTCGCCATTTCGTTCTATAAGACAAGAAATCCAATGTCATCACGCTAGTTAACAAATAAAATTCAATAAGTACTGTAAGATGTTAATATACACTGGCCATCTGCAATTAACCATTACACTACCTTTCGATTTCTATTTGACCACCTTTGCGATTTCATCAGAACACAAGTCTTTTCCTAACCCTTTCTAAGGCATACTATATACGTAAATATATATACTACCTTCATACCTGATGCTGTGGCTCGAGTTACCCGTACTGGCATCCGCTTTCGGTCCCATTCACAGTTTAAGTTCAGACACTGGGAGTGTCCGAATCTCTCAAACTATTGCTCTGATACCAACTTGTAAGGCCCTAAACCCGGGAGGCCTCACTTGTTGGATTTACTCATTCACAAACAGTTCTTAAACATGAATATCAAATAACGCAGCGGAAAATACTTCATTAAATCATAACTATTACATTGTTCATACTCGCGGAAGCGTAAACGTTGTTTAAAACGTAAATACATCATAACTAAAACATAACAGGATGCCAGTCTTCATAGTCAGCCGGGTAACTTCTCTCGCTAGCCAAGCATCACGGTCCATCCTCATAACCTGCCTTAACCTGAATGTGCACACTAAAAAGTCAGCTACGCTGGTGAGTTCTAGTTTTCGTTCGATTTAAGAAATGGTTCATCATTCAAAACATTCATTAGGGTTTAACATCACGTATAGGAAAACAGGGCCTTCCATTCACAAACCTTCACACATTTAAACACATTGAATGGATCATTTGTTTAAAAGAAAATTTAACATTCATTTAAGTCATACATTACCATCTAAAATCTGTATCGTTACGCGTCTCTGTGTCCCCGAAGGAACCCTGCATGTCGTGGTCAACCGTTACGTATTACCGTCGTTGCCACAACATTCCGTCAATTCCCTTCCTGGTATTGCCCCCAAGGCTAACTGCACGAGGACCGACAATACCCATTCAGTTGCCCCTATGGCTCTCTTGTCCATAGACCGACAACTTCCATCGACGGTTATGACTCTCAGCCATAACATCGTCGGATCATAATTTAACCTCGCATAGGGTCACGTTAACCCCTGAGTAACCGTCGTTACTCCATACCAGTTGTACAACATCAAACCATTGGCATGCCACAAAGACATGCCCCTGTTGTTCTTGTGGCAACTATGGCTCGCTGTCCATAATCTACCACAAGGCTGGGAATCTCATTCCCAGACTTCGTTCGTCAATTCCCTTCATTCGACAGATTAGATTTGTAATGACTCCTTTAAAACCTTTGCCTTTTTTTCTTTTATTTTCATAAAACCTTTCACTCACTTTCGAAACCCTTTACCTTTACTTTAAACCATTTCTTTATAAACATTCGTTCGTAAACATTCCGTTCATAAAACTTCCTTTCCATAAACCGTTCATTTTAAATCATTTCATTTCATAAACATAGTTTAATAAAACATCATTTCATAAAACATCGTTTCATAAAACATCATTTCATATGTATGCACACCAGCCCGAAAACATTATATAAAACATTTAAAAGAGGGCTTCTAGAACTCACCTGATAAGCAGTTTCTGAAATACTCTTAGCTGGCTACTGGGCGTCACTAATGTCACTCACGATATGCTATAATAAAGCCATACATGTAAGGTAGTGATCCTAGATGACACTAGGCATCCCTATGCTTAAACCTAGTAGTTTCGATAGATCTGCTTATACCGAAACTTGATAGTTTCGATGGATCTGCACATATCGAAACTAGGTAGTTTCGATGGAGTCTACACATATCGAAACTTGTAGTTTCGATGGACCTGCACATATCGAAACTTGTAGTTTCGATGGACCTGCACATATCGAAACTTGTAGTTTCGATGGACCTGCACATATCGAAACTTGTAGTTTCGATAGACCTGCACATATCGAAACTAGTAGTTTCGATGGGGTCTGCACAGATTGTCTTCCCAAAATCCGAAGCTTTTGCATGCGAGTCTGATCGAGTCAGTATCTCAACTTTTCTTAGATCAAAACGTTCGGTTTTCATTCTAGATGTTATACCTAAGCTCATTTTCAAGTTCCATCCGCAAAATCGTTGTCTTTTTAGTCAAAACCCGAAAATCCCAAAAACGAACAAAAACTCAGATTTAGGCAAGATTATTACCTGTATCGAGATTCTGATCTGGAGGTTCTTCTCACAAGCTTAGCAGTAACGTGCTCCCTCAATTCCGGGATGATCCGTTAACCTTCTCTCTCTAGACCCGAGCTCTCTTTTCTCTCTCTAGAAGTTGCGTGAGTGGGGAATGAGCAGAGAAGAGGGCTGCCCTGCCTCTTATATAAATGGGCTTCCCTCGGCCCATTGGAGCCGAGCCCAAGCCCGCTCCCTTTTGTTTAAATATTCCGACTAACTCGCCGGTCTCGCTATATTTATTCGTTTAATTATTTTTGGGATGTTACAGTAGGGATATATATGAAATTGCTCCTGATTTAAATTATAAGCTTTTCAAAAATTTTAATATATAATATTTTATAGTAAATTTTGTTTTGGCCCCTCTGGTTTGCTTTGTTTAACTCTTTCAGTTCAAAAAAGAATCTTTTAACATATCAGCTCCCGAGGTTGTATTTTTATAACCATTTCAGCCTCTACTAGTAACTCTATTAACTTTTTATGTTAAGTATATGTGTATTTTAGTCATATTATTTCTGAAGAACTAGTTTAAACCTTTTAACCCAATAAAAACCTTTTTTAGTTTTTTGTTAAATTTTTTTTACTTATTTAAAAATGACTTTTTCTTGAAATTTTTAAAAAACTTTTTTGAACTTTTCTAAAAATATTTTTTTTAAAAATTTTTCATTAAAATGTTTTTAAAAACATTTTTTTAGTTTTTTATAAAAACGTTTTTTAGCTTTTTCATGAAAAAAATGTTTTTATAAAAAAACTAATTTTTTTTAGCTTTTTCATAAAAAAATGTTTTTATAAAAAACTAAAAAAAATGATTTTAAAAACGTTTTTATAAAAAAATTAAAAAGCTAAAAAACATTTTTTTACAAAAAACCAAAAAAATGTTTTTATGAAAAAAATTAAAAATATATTTTTATAAATGTTAAAAAACGTTTTAAAAAAAGATATTTTTATGAAAGAAAAAAAAACTGAAAAAATGATTTTAAAAAAGAAAAAAAAACGTTTTTAAATAAGTAAAAAAAATTATTAAAAAAACAAAAAAAAGTTTTTATTGGACTGAAATGTTTAAACTAGTCCCTTAGAAATAAAATGAACAAAATGCACCTATACTTAACAGAAAAAGTTAACAGAGTTAGTAGCAGAGGCTGAAATGGTTACAAAAATACAACCTTAGGGGCTGATATGTTAAAAGATTCTTTTTTAGACTGAAAAGGTTAAACAGGACAAACCACATGAGCCAAAAACGAAATTTACTCAATATTTTATATAAATTCAAATACATATAGTGCGTTGAGTTTGTTTTCATATAAATTTATATATAAATTTTATCACAAATTAAGTTGCATCAATATGATATACTATACTTGATACAAAATAGTGAAATACACTTCGCTGAGCAGTAACAGGTTAACCAATAACAGGTTAACCAATGAGAATGTGCAGGCGCTATTTTTATTTTATAGTTAAATACGGTTTTAGTTTATGTGGTTTGACACAAATAATCATTTTAATTTAAAAGTTTAAATTTAATTTTTTTAGTTCAATAGTTTCAGTTTTGTATCAATTAAATTCTATATTACTAACACTCATCCAATTTTTCTGTTAAATTGTTATAAAAAGACAAAAATACCCCTAGATTAAAATGGTTACTCTAAAGACCTGCCTTCATCTCTTTCACTTACAAACCCTAAAACCCAACCCATCACCCTCACACCTCCGGCGATTCCCTTCCCCACGACTCCATCACCTCTCCGGTAACTCCTCTCCTACCTTCCATATTCATCCCCTCCAGAATGATACGACCTCCCCTCCCCCATTGTCTTCCCCGTCTTGACCAATGGTGGTGGCCTATTAAGTGCAAATTGGACCATCCCTATGCCTTCATCTTCACATCATCGTACCATGGAATTAAACTGAGTTCTCGCCGGAGATACCGATGTTAACACTGTGCGCCTATTAACCCATCAATCTCCGATGAAAGCGTGTTCTTAAACAAAGTCATTGCACCCATCAGTTATGGGTTTTACTAACTTTATTCTTCACGATGAAATTATCACCCCAGAGTTGCTTGCTTTGATCCTTTTCGTTCTACTGTGGTTTATACTTTTCGTTTTACTTGTTTGTATTCAGAAGCATCAAGGATCCAAAATCACTCTTTATTGCTTTTATGAAACTCCAGATTGAATCTATGGCTCTTGATGTCTCTGGTGGTTATTTTGGGTGTTTTCAATTTTGGGCGTTTACATTTTAGTCATGATAAATTGTGTTAGTGGGTTGGACTTTAATTGATATAAAAATGAAACTATTTGACTAAAAAAGTCAAATTTAAACTTTTAGACTAAAATAATTATTTTTTGTCAAACAACAAGGACTATAAAGATTAACATATCATAATTGTATATTCGAAAGTATATAAAATTTTATATATATAAAGCTATATAGAAAGAAGCAAAATTCTACTTTAAATGAAAAACTACAAAAAAGTATTACATCAATCTAATGTTGTTGGGAATTATAACGTGTACATAGATTCACACTTTAGTCATGATAGATTTGCTTAGTCTCAGAGTATAACTAGTGGACGAAACTTACGTGTTGCGGTGAGGTGTAAAAACTGTAAGACCCGATTTCGACGATTTGTATATTATTATTCTTCCCGTGAAAAAAAATTCACGTCGAAACGTTGATAAAAATAAGCACGTCGTAATAGTAATTCTGGAATTTGTAAAACATCGGAATTTGTAAAACATCATATTTTAAAAGCTGAAATAGGAAAAAAATAAAAATAAAATAAAAAAAAAAGAATCCATGAAGCGGTTTTGACGACTTGTCCATTTGTGATTTGATGACTTGTACATTTGCACGCACAACTTAGTTTTGGATAAAATTTACACCAAAACGTAGATACAAATAAACAGGTCGCAACAGTATATTCGGAATTTTATAAATCACCATTTTTAAAAGTTCTAAGAGAAAAACAAAAAATAGTTATGAGTGGACGAGGTATCAAAATCTGGTTGGGGCAAAAAAAAAACAAAAAAAAAATATAGGGTTTAAATGGTAAGTCTCCATAAGTTTGAGAAGACCATATTGTAACTTCACAGAGGCATACTAACTTTAAAATTAAGATGCTTAAACCATTTGTATAGTGCGCTTAAACATGTAAACTTAGATTTGACATTGTAAACACCGTGAAAACACCGACATCCAAAATTAATACACACACACATGGTCGTTATTGTACAAAGGCCAAAATGCGTACGAAGCCACAGGACGTGACACGTGTTCTTTGGGCGAGAGGTAAATCTGTTCGCATCGTAATAATAACACAACATATATAATAATAACGCATGTTTAAAATGATAATAACACATATTATACGAATAATAATGCATGGTAATAATCACACATGTTATACGACAACATATCTGACACTTAAAAAAAAACATATTTTTATAATAAAAGTATAGCAAGAATATATACTCAAATTAATGAGAATTAAATGCTGGATTTTATGATATAATTTAAAAAAAAAATAATATCGTATAAAAAAGTTATTTTGTGTTTAAAAAAATAAAAGAGAATTTGAAAAACTTTTATATTTTAACTTTTCTCTGTACATATAATATGTTTTACATAGTCAAATTTGAATTAGATTTTTTACATTAGTTATATGATAAATTAAAAGCTTTATTTTATTGCGATGGCAAAAGTTTAAAATATTGGAGTAGGGTAGGGTTGTTTTTGAAATATTTAAATCTCGCGGTACTACCCGTTAAGGAGTAGATAATAATTGTCATTTGTCAAGCCCATACCCCTATGAATTTAGAAAGTGATATACACTCCCCCATGACCTTTGCAATTTGATTTTGGAAAACTATAAATTGTTTATTACGAAATAATTAACTTTTTTTTTTGTTAATTACGAAAATTATATCTATATCTATACTATATAATAAATAAAGGTTTTACATGTCACGTGTCGTCTCTATATTTATTCTCATCAATTTTTTTCCCGTCTCCCTCTCTTATTAAATACACTTCTATCTTTTAATAATAATATATTTTTAAAAAAAATACTAATTATACTAAGAATTAATTACACGGATGGCCCCTGTGGTTTACACGGATTTCATTTTTGGCTTCTAGGAATGGGAAACTACCAGTTTGGCCCAATAGTTTGCACGACTGTAACACCTTTGGCCCCTTAGTTGGATGGCCGTTAAGTTTTCTGTTAGTATTTTATAAAATGACCAAAATACCCTTTATATATTTAAAAGAAAAATGAAATAAAATAGCTGTCCCATTTTAAACTAAAAACAAAAAAAAATGAAATAAAATCCGCCCAGATTTCATCTTCCCCACCCCCTCCTTCCGGCCATCTCCTCCGACGGTCCGACGAATTCCGGCAACCCCTTTTTACCACCAAATACAAATCCGACACCACCTTCGTTCACCTCCACCTTTACTTCCCGTAATTTACATATGCATCAAAAGTTAAGAAACTAGGTTTAATCCCGTAATTTAACATCTGGATAAACACATCCCGAGCAGCCTCGACCATTGGAAACCTGTGACCGGAGAAGAAATCACAAGTTTCATTCCGTTCCGGAGTCCGATTAATTGTTTCATCTTCGGAGTCCATCTGGACAACGACGCTATGGTGAAAGCTGTGATCGGAGAAGAAATCCAGCTGGCATCCGTCGAAGACCGCCTTAGTCATTCCCCATCTCCTGTCAGGTCATCCCCCTATCTCTTCCCCATGTCAATGTAGGTGTAGAATTCCCCCATATGCACGCCGTTAGTTCATATTTTGGTGATTTTGACAGGTAGGGTTAGTAATCGGGAAGATAAGCCGGTGGAGGTGGATCTGTGACCAGGTGGAGACCTCCGTGACTGGGAGGCTGGTTTGACAGGCGGCGGTGGTGGAGGTGGATCCGGCTGTAGGTTGGTTTGACAGTAATGGCAGGGGGTGCCTGGCGAGTTCAAGCAATGGTGGTGGCCGACGGGTTCAAGCAATGGTGGTGGCAGGTGGTGGTTAGAAGTGGAGTTGGAGGCTAGGGTTTGGGTGAGAGAGATGATGAAGATCTGGAGAAAATTAAATGGGTGGGTTTTGGTGGGTCTCACTTTTTGGTATTTAATTCAAATTTGTTTTTATTATTATTTGGATATTAAAGGGGCATTTTAGACATTTTACATCCATTTAACGGCCATCCAACTGAGGGGCCAAATGTGTTACAGTCGTGCAAACTATTGGGCAAAATTTGTAGTTTCCCATTCCTAGGGGTCAAAAGTGAAATCTGGGTAAACCACAGGGGCCATCCGTGTAATTAATTCTTATGCTAATAAAACACATTTATTTTAAATTATCCATTATTATAAGAAACTTTGAAATCAAATTATGTAACTTTTATTTTCAATCATATAGTAATGAAAGTCATAAAGATTTAAAATATATACATAAAAATATATTTTAAATAATGATACATAAAGATTTAAGAATTTTATATTTTGGTATTTTCACCCGTGTGTATTACACGAGAATTTAACCTAGTGTATGTATGTGTGTGTGTGTATATATATATATAACATATAAAAAATTTAAAAATTTGGGCCCTCTAGAGACTTTCTGTGCGGTCGCCCACTTTGCCCATGATCAACTCCGGCTCTGCCACCAATGGATTTGGGTTGTAAATGGGTCAAAGTCTTCATTCAGGTTGGATTGTAAATAAACGAGGCACTTCGTTTAAAATTAAATTTGGAAAAATATAGTATATAAATTCAACCTGCGAACTCGTTTACAATTAACCCGATTACAACCCTATAATTTAATTATAACCATGAACTCATTTGATCAATTTAAATAAATAGTTACACGAGTCGTATATTAGCTGCGCGGTTTAATTGTGTACAAATTAACATGAAAAGATATATAAATTATCTTGAACTTCATTAATTTTAAGTTTTTAACCCATCAACTGCATACAATGGTTTCATCTACTATTTCATCTATTTATTTGCTGTTACTTTTTTTAATGTGGCCAAACACATTGGCACATGTCTCTTACGAGTATTTAATTATATCCACAAATCTAATAGCATATTTAATAAAAAGTTTTTTCAATAATTACTTTTTTGTTCTGACACTATTTTTCACAATGTTTGTTTTTGCATAACTGATTAATTATAACTAATTAATTACGTAACGATAAATTATTAGAGATTAAAAATGATCTTTTGATTCGTTCGATCATTTTGATTATAGAACGAAGGAGGAAGGAGGAAGGAGGAAGGAGGATAGGAATACACATTCTCAGATCTTAATTACATCTAATAAAATATAATACAAAAATAAAATAAAAAAAATTAATTCATTTTGTTTTTTAGTTATTTTATAATAAAACATAACATACGTATCTTATCCACAACCACTAGCTTAGTCTATAACTTAGCAAAACATATTCCAACTTTTGTTTTAAGATAATATATGTACTCATTTTAATATGAGGATGATGTATGAAATTTAAAATTATATGTTATTATGAACATAATCTTTATTTGACTTGATGATGTGAAGTACAAGTGGCAATTATGTCAAAAGAAAATATTGGGACTTCGAGTAGATTGTAGTAGAGTAAGAAAAGAGAGATGGTATTTTAGGAGATTTATCAATAATTGTGACGGTTTTCAAAAAGTAAAAAATTGATTTCTTCAATATACCTATAACCCTTCTAATTAAAACAATAAACTTGATAATATTTATAAAATTATGTTAATTGACTTCAACCATTGATCAAACAAGATCAATGATCGTCATTGTTTTTTTTTTCATGAACATTACCTTATATATATGCCCTATAAATATAATCACATAATAAGTTATTTGATATATAATTACAACATATTTGATTAATAGTTATTATTATATATAGATAAATTACACATATAAAAGAAGGCTATAATGCTATATACATACAAAAAATAAGTAAATAATAAAAGCATATATAATAAATGAGTTCAACTCGAGGTGTACATGAGCTTTACACAATAAATTTAAAACGAAACAAGCTCGAGCTCGAGCGCTTTTAAATTAAGTGAGCCTAACAAAACTCGACTTAACTCATTTCCACCTTTATCCAAACTTTCTTTAAACACTAATCTTTGATAGATTTTTTTCTCATAAACTATTACAAGGTGATTTACAATTTTTATTTTTATTTGAGTAAACTGTAGTTTTCGTCCCTAAGGTTTGATAGTCTTAACATATTCAGTGCACCTTTAACACTCTAAGTCCCTACCATTTAAATTCTTAACACTATGCGTCCCCGGACCTAACAGTCGTTAATTTTTCAGTTAGTTTTTGTCTGAAATTACAGATTTGCCCTTAACTCCATCTTTTTCCCAGTCGTCACCCACCACCTATGACAACCCCCACTTGCCACCACCGACCACTTGAATCTTCTATTTTAACCGAGAACCTCGCCGGAAACGTTAAACGAAAAACGAACGTTAAAAGTATGCAGATCTACTCCCGAAAATGACAAGAAATCTGGAAAAAGGACTCATCGGAAAACGGTTTCGCCGGAACCTTAATCTGTCGTCGGAATCTGCTTATAGGGTGACTGTCGTGATTTCGGTGCCTAAACTTGCAGAACTTAGCAGTGGAGGCTAGGGTTCCGGTGGTTAAGGTACAGACGACCACGAGGATTTACGGAGGCATCACTATGGTTCCGGTGGCTAGGTTGCTTTCCCGACGACTCTCACAGCCGCGCTAGGTGAAGACGATGATGGAAGTGACAGCAAGAGGTGGTGATAAGGTCAGAATCGTTTTTCGGACGAAGATAACTTAGGGTTCAAATGAGCTCCGTCAATCTACCAGCGAAGATAACAATGGTGCTGGTAGCGCAGGTGGGGCTGGTGGGGGTGGGGTGGTAGTGAGGGCTGGTTGGAGAAGATGGGACTATATTATTGGGCTAATCTTGTCATAGTCTAAGAGGTTTGACCGAAAATTGGAATCAAGGGTATTTAGTCCTAATAAAAGTCTAATGCTTGTTTATTTTATTGTTTAGTATTATCTTTAAGTATTTGAGTAGGATTAGAAGGCTTGGTTAGCAAAGTTTATTTTGGTATAAATAGATGGGTTAGGGATCATTGTAAGTGTGTCAAGAATTATAATAAACAAAAAGAATCGATCTTGGTTGAGATCAAATTTTGTGTTCGTGTTATTAGGCCTGATTTCTAACATATATCGGTAATTTCACAAAAAAAAACTAACAGAAAACTTAACGTCTGTTAGGTCCAGGGACGTATAGTGTTAAGAATTTAAACGTTAGGGACTCAGAGTGTTGTGCACTAAACCTGTTAAGATCATCAAAGCTCATGGACGAAAACTACAGTTTACTCTTTTTATTTTTACACTATTAGTATTATAATATAATATTATGCTTCATGGTTTTAATATTATAACTTAGTGATACAAATAATAAAAGTGAAAGTTTGGATTATCACCAGTTAAACTGTTAGTTTAGATTATTATCAGCCAATGAGTCATGGTTTGGATTATTAAAAACCAATTTGCCTAAAATTAATGATATCTCTTAATTTTACTTAATAATTGATTTTGGTGCAAATACATTATCTATTTAATTTATATTCACAACCACTAGCTTAGCCTAGTGACAAAAGTGTATACCCAAGACTTCACTAAAAATGGGGAGGTCTTGGGTTCAAGTCTCACTTGTGACAAAAAAAGGGGGGTCCAGGTTGGGCCAGGAGGTTTTCTCACCTCTGATGGGTTTCCTCCCGAGGAATGTGGAGATGATCGGGTGGGTCAGTGACCCATCAATGATCCAAATTGCCGTTAAAAAATTATTTTAATTTATATTAATTGGTCTTATATTAGCGTAAAGATGACCCAATGAATAAAAAAGTACATGACTTTGGTGACAAGCATCCACAAGTGCTTTTTCAGTATTCCATACAAGCGTGAAGATCCTCACCGCTCACTCACAAACTATTTTTAGAATCATTTCCAAATCATGAATTTTTATGGTTTACTTATTAACAAATCATTGATATTCATTCAATCATAAACATTGAATTTTTATGGTTTACTTAAAGATATTAAAAAATTTAACGAAAATCAATTTTAAATATATAAAAATTATAACAAACTCGTCCATAATTTAACTTTTTTTTAGAGAAGTATAAGAATATATTCTTATGATAATATTATGGCAAATTATAACATTAAGATATATATATATATATATACATGTTACAAAAGACTCGGAAATCTTGATAAAAAGTTGAAGTCTTGCTCTTACAAGTTATATTGTTTTTATGCTTGAAATCGAAGTTGATAAAAACTGAACTCGAATGAGCTCGAGTAGCTCTACACTTGTGAGGCCTTGGATATCCCCTCTAGGCGCTCCAACCTACCCATGGAAGCATGTCGGGACCGAAGGAGATACATGAGGTTATTGCCTTATGCTTCAAGTGTGTAACTAAAATCAACAAAACCTAAAAACGGATATTTTATGAGGAAAACCTCAATCCATGTCAAGGTTGGTTGCTTACACTACTACATAATCTATGTCTACCACACTTTCATTGGTGGATGATTGAACACCATAAGTACATTGTTTTTTTATTCCCTTTGAGCCATCTTAACCACAATCCTCGTCACCACCCATGACACCTTGCCATGATCTTTTCGGTCTAGTTTCCATTCCCTTCAATCGACTCGAATCTAACACCACTTTTCACAAACTTATCTCGATAAGCTAACGTGTGACATTTAGTCTCTACTAAGTTAAGTGAACTATGATATGTAACAACCAAACTTTATTATACCCCTTTTATATTTCATATATAAAAGTTCCTTGAAAATATGTCCCAATTTTTTTTAAATTTTAAACAAATATGAAAGCATATTTAAATATTTAACGTGATTACAAACCCCAAATGTAATTCAAGTCACATAGTTACAAAATTGACGATAAGTTGGGTAGGTACATATATATATATTAAAATTAAAGGGTTATCTAATACATACGTTATATTGCGAGGCTAATTTTGATCCCAGTCCTCCCATTGTGGTGATTTCCTTGAAAAAAAGCATTGATTTAAACATGGTTAGTTAAGCTAAGTGAGTACATACATGGTTAGTTAAGCTAAGTGAGTACATACATGGTATAATTGATCACCAATCAAAACACTTCAGTTTATGGTATAATTGATCACCAATCAAAACACTTCAGTTTATATAGTTCAAAACTAAAACACCAAAAATAAGCCAAACCGGCGTACGGTACGCCGCCGGGAAAAGCCATTTTGAATGTATGAGCGGCGTATGATGACAAGTTCAACATATGGCTACACCGCTCCTACATCGTCTCCTGGACAACAACTTTTTTAAATATTTTCAAGTGCCAAAATCAACCCATTTTCATCCACACTCTATCATATATATATGTCATACACTAAACCAATAACAATATATGGAGTATATAACGGTGTGAGCTATTCAATCTATGTTCAATCATAAACTAATACCGATACGTATGCTTTATGCAAATGATCAAACAATAGTTATAAAACCTAATCTAAATTTCTCTTTTAACTTTCAAACTGTGACATAAAATACAAAACAATTTATGTTAATGTCATAAAAACACATTTAAATAAATACACGTGTTAAACGGGTCAACCTGCGAACCCAACATATCGAGCCGAACCCAACCCGTTTATCTAAACATGTTTGCAGGATTGAATGATGGCCCAAACTTGTTTAGAGTAATCCTAATCTGCGAATTTCATGTTAGATTCATGTCGCGTTTTCATATCATGTTATAAATTAAAAAAATTACACCCGTACATAGCGATAAAATTCAGATGCATAAGCAAAAAGAAGGCAAAATTCTGTTAATCGAGTCCCACTCAATAAGAAAAAAAGATAAGATATGACAACTCACATTAAGAAGATTTCAAAAGGTCATCAAAATGATTTCAAATGAGTGGAGGATATCAAGCTTCATCATGAGGAAGACATTTTGAATTCTGATTTAAATTCCATCATTCAAAGGCGTTTAAGAAGCTTGACATAGTCTTGACCCGATCCAGGTGTGTAGGTCAAGGTGGGGTCGGGGTTTAGTTGTTTATCGTGTCAGACTTTAGGTGTTTGTTAGTTGGTGGTGGTGGTTAGTGAGGATAGTACTCTCATTCTAGATTTTGGTTTGATTTAAATCGATTCGAATTCGAATTTTCATATTCAAATTAGTTTTTCTAACTTAAATTCGGTTCGAATAAACCAGAAACTGATGCGAGGCGTTTCGAGTTATCTTTTTGCATCTATAATTTGGACACCAAATGTATTTTATATGTTAACATTGCGTGAAATTATTAAAAATAAAACTTCAAATGCAAACTCATTACACTAATTTATTGTAAGGAGTAGTGTTGAGTAAATTATAATAAATCTACTACACTAAAACTTGTTATAATATGATATTCATCAAATATATTTATTTTTATAACATTTATAAATAGTATTTAATGAAATACGAAATGTAAACTTTAAGTAGTTTGAATGAGTATATATAATTGCCCTTTAATTTTATAATTTTTTATTTTGTTTTAATAAATTTAAAATTTGTTACATATCCAACATCAACCCATGACCTTCTGGTCTTGTAGCATTAGTGATTGCTTATCACAAAAGTGATATGAGTTCAATTCATGTAAGTATAGGTTTAAGTGTTATTTATGAGTAAAAAGTTCTTGTTAAAAAACATATCCAACATTAAATATAATTATATAAAGTTAAATTATATTAAGATTATTAAATAATATTTTTATTTATTTTCATATATGTTTACTACTGTATAAATTTCATAGCTAATTAACTTTTGTAGATAAATATTTAAAATGTCTAGCTCCAAAACATCACTTGGGTTCATATCAGCATTAGGGCTGTTCATGAATCGAACCGAGCGGACCTTTGCTCGTGTTTGGCTCGTTTACAAACCGAACAGGGCTGATCGACTCGTTTAAAACCGAGCCAAAAATCGAACGAGCATTATCCGAGCATTAGATTTCCGAGCAAGTATCGAGCGAGCGACGAGCGATTTGGACAACCCTACTGTCTAGTGTGCGCCGCAAAAGCTGCTCGTCGCTCGGCGTTGCTGATCGTGAGCCGGAAAGGCTGATCGGCTGACCAAGAGGGAGAGACGATTTGAGACTTGAATCGCAGAGCAGCAAAGACTGCTCTTGAGGGCGGCGTCCGATTAGGTTAGGGATTTTAGGCAGAGACGATTTGAGACTTGAATTGAGGAGAGGGCTCTGAGGGTGAACTAGTGAAATAACGTAATTACTAAAGAAGTTTTTTTTTTCTTTTTAAGTTTTAAGTTAGGCTACACTTGACTCACTATACGAAATTTCATATTGGATTGAGTCAAAAGAGTTATTTATAAATGTATAAATTATTAATTCATTAATTATATATATATATAAATTAAAAATGATTTCGAGCAAAACCAAACGAGCAACAAACGAGCGTACCTTTGCTCGTGCTCGGTTCGTTTACAAACCGAGCCGAGCCGAAATCAAACGAGCATTTTTCCAACGAGTTCGAACGAGTTTCGAGTGTCAAACATTTTAGAGAGCCATAATCAACATACATTACTAGAGCCAATAAGTTGGGTATGATACGAGTTTTAATAATTCAAGCTCATACTCTTTTATAAAATTGTGTAGAAAATATAATATCCACTCTATGTTATTAAGGTTTCCTTTGTAATAATATTAAATAATATCTTAAATATTAATCTATCTATTTTATAGTAATATATAATAGTTATTTATGTAAAGAAATTGTAAAATAAACAAGTTTTATCCGTCGAAGGAAGTGAAAGAAGGTAAAATGATTGATTATTTAAAAACTTTTTGTGTTATTTTAATATAAAATTTAATGTTAACACTATAAATGACCTGACATATATTTAAATTCTTATTTAGTGAATGATGTATTTAGTGACGTGCTAACCACTTTTTATGTGTTTATATTTCAACCATGTATTGCATCATAACTTAATTGTCTATTTTTCTGTTTCTTATCCAAAACATTTTATTATTAGAGTGACGAAATATTGTTAATATTAAAACTAAAAGTAGTCATACCAAGTTACCAACAAATAGTCTATAATGTTCTTTAAATTTTTTTATTTTATATATTTTTATGAATCTAAATTGACTAAGCCGGTTACGGTTTTTAGCAACCACATTGGTTTACAAATTTGGTTTTGTTTTCCTATTATAAGCTGAAACCTTAATCTTGATGATATAATGATTGTGCGGACAAGGAACGAGAAGGAACTCTACCCACGGGGCGGAACTATGGTAACAAGAGCTAAGAACGCGGAATCAGGAGCTACAAATGTGGTGGTACGGTGACGGTTGTAAGAGAAACATAAATAATACCTAAATTATATATATGCTCATACATACATACATATATAAATGCGTCCCTGTGATAGGACAAGAAGGAGAAGAACAAAAATAAAAATTATCATACAAGAGGGACAACGGGAGAGGAGGGCCTCGACACACTATGATCCGATGGCACTAACGGGGGGAGGAGCCTTTTATGCCATGTAGAACAATGAAACCGCGTAAGATATTACGTATTATTGATCAACTATTTATAAGAGTATAATGTGGTTAATTACGAAGAAAATTTAATTAAACTGAATCTCAAAATTATAGTAAAAATTATTATCACTAGAGCTTAACTAATATATATTCTTTTCTATGGACTCAAAGGTTCAAGAAAAGACCCTCTCTAAGGACTCACAGGGTTATGGCTACCTTGTTACGATCTCACTTCAGTCTAAAGCCATGGCATGTGCCAATAAAACCAGTTTTTTACAAACTAGTGTTGTTAGAAAACTTATTTAGCAAAATGGGTGATTTGAAAAATTATTTATCAAAAAAATTTATTTATAATAATGTTATTTAAAAAAGTTAAGAAAAAAGTTTTTTAAAATAATTTTTTTTGTTAGATCTTCATATTTTATAAAAAGTTCTTTTGAATGTTTTTTTAGTTCTTTTATAAATGGTTTCTTTAACCTTTTTTTAAACATTTTTTTAGTCTTCCATAAATATTTTTTTGTTAACCTAATTTTCCTTGGCTATCTCGTGTACACACAAAATGGTATAATTATTAGCATTTGCAAATTATCGAAGTTTCACTACGACTAAATTTTGCTAGCATAAACTTTTAAGATTAAAAATTTGGATGCAGAGAGAACAAAGTTTAAACAATTTTTTTTTATATTAAACTAACTAAACCTAAACAGTTACTAGCTACTTAGAATCTTTAAATAAGTTGGAACTTTATTTGGTTCTTAACAAAATAATCAAATAAAAATATTCCAAACTAGCATATAACAACATTCTTTTATCTAATAAGATTAGGGGTGAGAAAAAATAAATTTTTAAAAAACGCTCATTTTGATAAATATTTTTCAAATAACTCGTTTTGGTAAATAAGTTTTCCAACAACACTAGTTTAGAAAAAAAAAACTCCAATAAAACCACCAAAAACTTTTGGGGCACTAGTGGTCCCTTAGTCGTAGTCCTTTGAAATACGAGGGGCTAATTCTTCTATTTTTGACAGTAAAAGTAATGGACTCCCTCTTCTCATAAGATCTCGTAAGCTATGGGCCCCTGCCTCCAGAGGGGAGTACGTTCGATGAAATAATCTCTTTCCTCTTCCCCATTTGACAACCCATGTCGCTCACAAAGAAAAAAGGTAAAGCCAATGGATCCTTAGTTCTTATTGTTGAAATAAGATAAAATCAAAATTTAACCTTTTTAAAAACATATTGCACCTCTATAATCATGAACGGTATAAATATAAGAAGTGGGTCAAACGAACTCCGATTGAGCTCATTTCAGCGGCGTTGGAACCGTCTCATCGTACTCTAATCCGGACCAAAAAACCTAAACCCCCTCCACTCGCACCCCTAAAAACCTAAACCCCCCTCCAACCCCACCCCAAAAACCCTAAAACCCCCACCCCCCAAAAACCTAAACCCCCCCACTCCACCCCCCAAAAACCTAAACCCACCCCCATCCACCCCCAAAAACCTAAACCCTCCACCCCCACCCCTCAAAAAAACCTAAACCATAAAATCTAAACCCTAAAAGCTAAACCATAAGGCTAAAACCCTAAAATTCAAATGTAAAATCTAAACCTTAAAAGCTAAACCCTAAAAGCTAAGATGATAGAGTTCGACGAGACGGTTCCAACGCCGCTGAAATGAGCTCAATCGGAGTTCGTTTGATATCGTTTTTAAGCGTTTTAGTCATTTCTTAGAGTTCTTAGCGAAAACATACTTCTTATTTGATCCTCCCCCTATCTATATAGCCATGAGTTAGATTCAAAAGTCCAATAATTAGGCATTTTTTCGAGATCATGAATTTTTCTAGATCACAAAATTGACTCTCTAAAAATAATTTATATTTTTAAAAGTTGAATTAACTTGGGTTTGTATTTTTAAATGTGAATTCTGACAAACCATAAAAAGGTAAATTCGAAACTCTTTTGTTATTTTTATACATATAGAGATATATTTATATCGTTCACAATTATAAAAATATAATAGAACCAATAAAATAACTAGATTTATGATTTTCACGTATAATATATAGGGAAACGCTCTTTAAAAATAGTGATATACAAACAAGTTTATTTCTGGAAAAATCATGATAAAGTTTGCACTATGAAGAACTATAAATAAAAGAGGCATTTACATATATCCCCTTGTTAAGTTTTTTTATTACATATTTATCAAAACCTAAAATTTAATTACATATTTCCTCTTCTTAAAACCTATATATTACATATTTATCCAATTCATTTAAAATAACTTATTTTATTATCATTTTACCCTTAATGAACCAATTAGAGTACTATTTACATATATACTCTTCTTAAATATTTGTGAGTGACAATTGGGTAATTTTAAGTTAATTGGGGAAATATGTAATTAAAGTTAGGGGTTGGGGATATATGTAATTTAGAAGTTTAATAGGGGAAAATATGTAAAAAAAATCTAAATAAAAAGTATAAGACATAAAACATCGATGAAAAATACTATATTTAGTTTACATTCAAAAGAAAAGTGAAAATTAAAAACAAAACGGTGTTAAAAAACATTCATATACAAAGAAAAATGAAAAATGATTTAAAGGATTTTGGATACAAATTATAAACTTGATTTTATTTTTTAAAAATTAAAAAAAAAATTTAAAAGAGTTTTTATCTGTAGAAACTAATTGTAAATAAAACATTTAATATTATTTATATACAATATACAAAATAATATCATTTTGTAAGGTCCTGCTAAAAAACTCTCACCGGAAGCAACATCTCTATTGTATGAGATAAAGGAAATGTTTGCCCTCATCTCACTCTCCTAGACCATACTAATAGTTTTGCTATGAGTGAAACTTTACTGGCGTATGCTGTTTGTTTACACTCTTTCCCCTGTCATATCAGTCATTTCACTTGTATATGGGCGTTTATCCCAAGGTGATTCCTTCCGTACGACTGTTTAACCCTTGGTGATTCCTTCTATATCGTCATTTAACCTATGACGATTCCTTGTACACGAGTGTTTAGCCCTTGACAATTCCTTGTATACGAGCGTATAACCCCTAATCATTCAAATCAATAAGGGTTTAATTAGTAACGTAGAGGTTCCGTTAACACGTCTATCTTGTTGGTGCTTTTAGTGTCATCTAGCTATTTTGTGTAATTGGATTTACTTAATGACAAAATGAGAAATCATAGTGAAACATCAAATAAGCTAGTAAGTGTGGAGTGTTGTATTTCTGGTCTGTAACAACGAAAATAGAAAGAATGCAAACCTGGAACATTGAATTGAAACTTGAACAAATCCTTAACGAACGCAATTACTTGGATTAAACTCTGAATCGTGTTTTATTATCAGTTAAACCTATTTGTGGGTTACACAATGGTTTAACGGATTTGTGGGTTACACAATGGTTTAACGGATTAGACAGAGATGTTGCTTGAAGAATAGGGATTTGAACGATTCTGATGAATGCTTTTCTTCTCCGATCGTATATCTCCATAAAACCGTCTGAACATATAGTATATCTGAATTGAGAAAAAACCCCAAAACCGAAAGATATTAATGCCTTGGTTCTCATCATGTTTTATTGGATTAAATTCAGGCCCAATTCCAATAAATTAGTTGAGCCCATTAAACTTTAATTGAAAGCCCAAGTCAGAATAAAACAATCAAATAACATTAAAGTTAAACGAGCCCGCACTCCCACGTCATCCAACTCGATTAATCATTAACGGCATGGCCGGCTCAAATGAGTAGGCAATCCAAGCAAGGGCTTGGGGCCACCATCTTTTTAGGGCCTCATTTTTTAGGGCAACCGCCAGATTTAATGTCTCTGTTACGCCGGGATGTTGCCGTCGGCGTTTGTAGATTCATCAACTGGTCAGTTATCTTCATTTGAAATTTCTCGTTTCATTTCAATAATAAACATGAACTCTTCGTCATCGAATTCAAACAACGCGTTCTCGGATTTCAATGAAATGAATCCGATTTTAGGGTTTAATTCGCCACCGTTAACGGCTTCCTGAGCCCTAACGCATGCGTTGCTGCTAGTTTAGGTTCTAATGTTTGACGGTCACGACTTATGAAGGCCAGAAAGCAAACATCTTGTTTGCAATAAGGAACTGGAATGATCAAGTTATCAAATTCAAAAGTGGCATTATTGTTAGATATCTCTCTTATTAATTTCCCGTGTGGTAAAATGTCATATGAGAACCCCTTTTGGAACATAATTCATATTCAGAGTCCCCTTGTTATAAATCTGACATGAGTTACTTTGAACTAGTAAAACGAAGTCCAGATTCTCTTTTTTTAAGGTGGACAATGGAACTTGGCAAAGAGCTAAGCACTAGAAAAAGGGCTTCGTATTTTTTACTTTGTTTTGGACCTCCAGAATGGTTGAGCCGCCCCTGATTAACGGTATTACATCGACCGACAAATTAATACAATATACTAAAATATATGTTGATAACACTAAAATTACCAATATGGAGTGCACACTTGTTTCAAGGGGGAAAAGCCTAGTTAGCAGGGTCCTAGGGGCGGCAACCCCTAATGGGGTCCAAGGGGCAACGCCCCCCTAGCTAGGGTTAAATTGCTAAAAGTTAGTCATCCGGGGTAGGTTTGTTCATCCGGAGTAGATTTGGTCATCCGGACAAAGTTGTCATCCGAACCAAGTTGGTCATTGAGAGTAAATTGAAACAACAGTTAATTTCCAAACCATTGACGGTTGTGACGGTTATCAGCCAACAATCATGATGAAATATTGCATCGTCTTGCCCCTGTATAGAAGCCAATTTTGGTGAGTATCAAAGACACAAAAATCTTAACAGATTCACATATTCGTTCTTGAATCTCTAATTCTTATCCGTTTGAATATTAATATATACCACATAAATAATTTAACCTGAAAGCGAACTTATGCGATTATCAGAGAGTCTAAACATATACGAAATCATATTCCTACACCTCTTTCTATAAAATCATGGTCACATCATTTTCAACAAAGACATAAGTACATAACTAATGCTATGCCATATATTTAATGTGTTATGGCAAGTGCGGTCTTATTGATTTTTCTTTACCAAAATTATACAAAAGAGAGGCCGCATTAAATTCAAATCTAATTGCTTTTGTTTTGCATTTTTAAAACCTGTAAAGTAGTTATTATTTTAAAAAAAGTATGATAGATTTTCATTTATCTGTCTTAGACATAATAATCATGTTTGGTTTGTTCTTTCACCTCTTTCAATGTTTGTATTTTATTCGGGCTAGGAACTTCAATGAGGTACGATTGCTGATATTATATCATGAATGATAATGATGCTCATGACCTATTTTCTCATATTGTTGAAGAGAGAAATTTTATCTTTTTTTTAACGGCAAGGAACACCTAGAATATCCAGGGCAATCCACCACAGGAGGAAACCTCCAACTGGGTAAACCCCCTGACCTGGTCACAGACCCTATTTTTTCTGTGGCCAGGATTCGAACCCAAGACCTCCACTATGAGAAGTCTTGGGGCTAACATTGCACCAAATGGACAACGGTGATAAATTTTATCTAGGGTAATGAATTGATTAGGTATCCTTCAACATTTTGTCTCCTAAGTTTTTACCTCCGGAGGTACATGTATAAAATAGTGTTTATGCATGAACCCATTGTTCGATGGTTCGGTTTGACCGGTTTAACAAAAATTATGAGCCGACTTGATTCGGTTTGAACGTTTCGGCCTATTACTATATAGATTAAAACACAACGGCTTAGGAACAGTTCCTAAGCCTGATTGGACCGTCATCCACGTGTCAAGCTCCCATTGGTTCATTTTTTTTTATTGAAAAAACCAAAATTTTGTTGTTGTTATATACAGTTTTGTCAACATTTAAAACCAAAACGGTGGCGGGTTGGGATGGTTTCATGTGTGGTCCTTGAAACGCTGCTCTTGATTCCCCTTTGACCCGGGTTCGAGTCCCTGGGTGACCTGCTATTTTCTTTTTTGCCTTTTTTCCCTCTTTGCTTAATATTTTTTAACTGTTTTTTGTTTAATTAAGATCACGTTAGGTTTATTTTGTTCTTACTTTTTTGATGTCTTATGTTTTTCGATCACACGTTTTTATGTTTTATGCCTTAGGTTTCTTCAATACACGTTTAGGTATTTGGAATCGTGAAGGAATTTCCGCCGCAACCCGCTGGCTCACACCCTCTAGTTTGAATGGTTTATGAACATCCCAACCAACAATTACTCCAATTACAAAACAACAATAGTAAGTTTCTATTTAAAGGTTTAGCATTTATATAAAAAAAAAATTCATACGATCAGAATACTTGATAAAAGTTGAGTGACTTAGAAAAACGTTTGAGTGACTTTAATGAAACATGTAGGAAACTAAGTTACTACAATATAAAGTTTTCCCGTTACGGTAATCCAGATATGCGCCCTCCACCCATCTTAAAATTCAAATTAGTATAGTTTTTTTTCAAAAAGAAGTTTATAAATCGAATAAATAAAACAGAGAGTTCATTTTATTTTTGAAAAATTTTAAAGAACATATAGCCTTTTTAATACAGAGACATAAATTGTATGAAAAATGGAGATGCGGGGTATCGATCCCCGTACCTCTCGCATGCTAAGCGAGCGCTCTACCATCTGAGCTACATCCCCTTTTTGTTTTTTTAAATCGTATATAATATATGTTAACAATTTATAAATCTGTACTAAAAAGTGAAGGACGTAAGGTGTTCGACGAAATGCCAGCCGAAAGTCATCCACCTGCACAATGCGAATTGATCAAATCGATGAAGAATACTGTAAGTATAGAACCCGGTTGCTAACAAAACACCTGGCATTATAAGATTCAAATACAATCCTAGTTAACATGTGTTCTTAGGACAAGGTTTATGCAACTAAATCAGGTGGTTATAATTTAATGGTTTTAAAATGTGTAGTGGAAATGAGTTAAATACTTAAATGTAATTAAAAGACATGTTTTAGAAGTTCTAATCTTAATTTCTTCAATTTAGTATTGAGCAAAAATATACAACAAAAACTACCATGAATCAAAAACCAATATGTTGTCCTTTTGTGCTTGTTTCAACTAGGAGTGAATTTCTGACACGAACCTAACAAGAAATTCGTGGGTTTAGGTCGAAGCCGCTAACTTGTTTGGTTAAACGGTCGTGTTCGGGTCGACCTTGCGGGTTTGTGTGTTGGCCGGTTTAACATCTTAACCTGTGCTAATGTTCAGGTTCATGTGTCTGACATGATTTTCAGGTTCTTGTCGCGTTTGGGTTTGTGCCAAATTTCCAGGTTTGTGTCAGGTTTGACCTGCGAACACAACTCATTTAACACTTTCAATCTTCAAGATCACTTTGGGTTTGTCTGTTCTTTTGTATACTTTCCTGTTGTTTCTTTATAGTATGAATGTAACAAAACATCAAGATTCAAGATTCATATGTTTTTACTATCTTTTTCATATTGAAATGCACAATCATGTGTTTATATAGTTGTTAAAAAAACAAAACTTTTGTGTTGATATCACGCGCTAGCAGATGCACAATCTTTGATCACCCGCCCGTTTCCTGCAGGAATGTCACATTCTGTTGAAGTTTTTGGAAGTCTAATGTCCAAAATGGCGTCGTTGTTTACACACGCCTCGATTTTCTTCCAATCCACATTTGAAGGCAATTCTAGCCTCCGTACGAAGCCACACTCCCACCATTTGCTGCTTAGCCAGTCGGTTGTTCTCGAGTCTCCTTTGTGGTTCCATAGCCCACTAATCTCCATAACCTTCCCATTCTCAATATAAACTCGAATGCTGCTCTTATCTATTTCTGTTGCAATAAAAGAGCTAAACACTATTAATAGAATCTTAACATATCAGTAGCTAAGGTGATAATTTTGACTTGTTAGCTTGTTAGCAGGTCAATTCACATTATTTTTTATTTCGTATATCACACATGAACAACACACTGATATTTTGTGGAAACTCTCATGACTCTTTTGATATTGTTATGAACGAAAACCACAAAACGCGGTGTTGATCAAAACCTTTTATTAATAAATCTTGACACACAATTACAATGACCCAAAGACTCTTATTATACTAGATCCTTAATAACCAAGCAACCCTAATGACTCTTAATAGGAAACTAAATCAACCAAAATAAACCTTACCAAATAAACAAAAACTAACTAAATAAACCACTAAAATAATTAAACAACAAACTTGCATACCAAGTTTCACTCCTTCACATGTGAACCAACAAGATTAAGTCCAACATAAACTATTTAATCGAGTAAAGTAAATAAATTAGCTTAAAAAGAAACACGCCAAATGAGTTGAAAATCGTTTAAAGTGTAATTTTAATGCGTAAAACAGTCCAATTTGTTTATTTTACAAAATTATATATCTACTGAAACAAATATAATTCTGTAATCATATTTGACACATTATTTATTCTATAAAATACAAATATTTTGGACAAAAAGTGCTTTAAGGTCAACCCAGCCCGACCCGACACGATTTGCTCATTTTGCACAAAAATCACAGTTTTGACCTGTATCCTTTTTGAACCACCCATTTAATAAAATCTCTTAACATATAAGCATCAAAAGTACTTTGATAGAACCAGAAAACAAACTCTTTAAATGGATTATTAATATACTTTTACTACAAAGTTGGTTAAACTATTTGGTTGTTGAGCATCTGCAGAATCAGTAAACATGTTCTTGTGAACAAAAGTAATATGATGCTAGAAATAATATAAAGACTTACCTGGTAGTTCGGTTTTTAGAATAAAACACGCATCTGTTTGAAACCAATCCACACAAGCGTTCTGAGGATCAGACAACAACACACCCGGTTCAAATTCCCAAAGTGGAAACGCGTCCGATGGATCAAAGAACTTTTTAAACAATAACGGTCCAAACAATGATTTATCACCAAAAACCTTATGCACAACTGGACCTCCTTTCGCGATAAATGCACCAAAAACGTCTTCTTTCAAAGGAACACGCCATTTATGTGGAGATTGATCTTCTGATACAACCTCAAGTCGTGTGCTAGCCATTATCCTAGAGTCGAGCAATGTTAACGTTTAGATGTTTAACACTTCTTATAGTTCAAAAGTTACAAAAAAAACAGAAAGAATATATTCGACTCGAATATATGGAAGAGTGTAAAGTTTCACAAGAATATTTCATTTTTGAGATATTTTAATTTCGCGATGGCGAGTGACTCAAGCCATTGGACTATTAGGAGACATGTCTTGATTCAGAAGTTATATCCTTCTGATCGCGATACTCGTATCGATTTTAGCTATTATTTGTAACCTTTTACGGTCAAGAATTCAAAAGAACATCTTTATGATAAAAGAAGTATGATGAAAAAAGAATCTTGGAAGCTGTTGTCATCTTGCATTATACTAGTGGCCTTAACTTTAGCTCTAGGAACAAAAAGTGTGTTGATTTTTTAGGACAATTGACTTGCAATCTCATGTGTTCTGGAATCTGTATTATGGGTTTTAGTGGGTCTTTAAAGGTGTGGTTTTGGTGTGCTTTCTGTGTTTTGTGTTGAGTTCTATAGCTGCTTTTTAGCAAGTGGAGTTTGATATATTCTTCTTTATGTGCGCATTTGTTAGAAAGGCGGTGGTGGAGGCACAAAATCTATTACGTTGTGTTCCCGAGTTTAATAAAGAGCAGAATAAATTTCGCCACAAGGACTAATTTAACCCTGTTAAAACACCTGATATAATTCGGAGCCTAATATAACAAGGTTTTAAAACCGGGTCTAATAAGTTAATGGAACATGATTCTTTATCAAACATCCGGATTATATGTTATGTAATTAAATTGGTTATGTTATGTAACTAAACTGGCCTGAAGGGTAACAACGGGTCTTGGACATGGACCTTATGTGAAACCAGGCTTTGTTGATCAATTTTTTAACATGTTATGGAAAACAAGATTAATAAATAAACGTGTACCTAGTAGTCCAGTAACATTGGTGATGCAAATTCTCTTTGCAGCCAAATCGGTCCAGAATCATTCAAGCAAAAACCAAAGCAACAAAGTTCTTGATAAAAAAAACCAACCATCGTTTAAAACAAAACCCCAAGAATATAAAAGATGCAGATCCTAGAAACTAGCTAACAAACATAGAAGGATAATCTCAAACCAAATAAAGTCAATCAAAGATAACTTAGGAAAATATAAAATATTAAAATAACTTCAAACAGCTCCAGGTGGGTCTCGGGTTGTTTCACGGATTAGGCCCATGAACGATGGGCTGACCCGGCTCGTCTGCATCATTCTCCCCCTTCTCCCCCTCTTCGAAAGGACTCGTCCTCGAGTCAAACGGGTCATCATCTTCAGGAACAAAAGGTGAAAGATCAGCAACATTGAACGTGGCGGAGACATTGTAGTGGCCCGGCAAATCAATTTTATACGCGTTATCATTGATGCGCTTTAGAACTTTGAACGGACCATCAACACGGGGCTGAAGCTTACCAAAACGCCCCTCGGGAAAACGACCCTTACTCAAATGGAACCGCACAAGATCACCTTCGTTAAAAACCACCCGCTTCCGATGCACATTAGCACGTCGTTGGTAAACGATGTTATTGTTCTCAATCTGTTCGCGTACCTGCTTATGAATAAGCTTTATTTGGGCTGATCTCTCCTCTCCTTCAACACTAAAATGCTCGGTTGTAGGTAATGGTGTGAGATCTAGCGGTGTGAACGGGTTGCGACCATAAACAACCAAAAAAGGACTCATACCGGTAGACCGATATGTGGATCGTTATATGCGAACTCTGCCTGAGGGAGTACCGTATCCCACTATCGGGGATTATTTCCAACAAGACTACGAAGAAGGTTCCCAAGGCTCTGTTTGTCACCTCAGTTTGGCCGTCACTCTGAGGGTGATGTGTGCTACTGAAATGAAGACGCGAACCCAACCTTTTCCATAGTGTCCTCCAAAAATGCCCAACAAACTTGACATCCCAATCCGATATCAATGACTTAGGAACACCATGTAGCTTAACAATTTCAGCAAAATATAGGCGGGCGACTTGACTTGCGTTGTAAGTTTTAGCACACGGGACAAAATGCGCCATTTTAGAGAAACGATCAACCACCACCATGATTGAATCCTTTTGTCGCTGAGTACGGGGAAGGCCAACAACAATGTCCAGACTAACGTCCTCCCACGGACCGTACGGGACTGGTAACGGGGTATAAAGACCCGCATTGGTGTGGTGAGTCTTAGCAACGTGACAGATACCACAACGGTCGATTATGCGTGCAACATCAGCAAGCATTTTAGGCCAATAAAATCGCTCCTGTACCAACTTAAGGGTCTTGCCTCTCCCAAAATGTCTTGCTAAACCTCCTTGGTGGCTTTCCAAAATGATGGCGTCTCGCAACGAACATCTCGGTACACACAGTTTATTTCCCCGGAATAAAAATTCATCTTGAATCGAATAGCCCTTAGTAGGTGCTGTGAGGCAGGTCTCCCACACGTCAGAAAAATCAGGATCGTCCGGATACAGGCCGCGGAAAACATCAAACCCCTCGACTTGGATATGTAGCGATGTAAGGAGGGTGCGGCGTAGGCTTAAAGCATCAGCAACGGTGTTACTTTTGCCTGCTTTATGTTTGATCACAAAAGAGAACTCCTGTATGTATTCGACCCATTTAGCATAACGCGGGTTCAGTTTATGTTGACCATTAATGAACCATAGGGCCTGGTGATCCGAGTACAAAACGAACTCGCCCGGTAATAGGTAGTGGCGCCAATATTCAAGACTTCGAATAATGGCATAAAAGCAGAAGTAGCAGCTGGAGTCCAAGCAAACTTATCTCCCTTAAGACAATCAGTTAAGGGGGCTGTAACTGAGCTGAAATTTCGAATAAAACGACGATAAAAGGAAGCTAATCCATGGAAACTCCGGACCTCGTGAATCGAGGTGGGTGTGGGCCACGTTGTGATTGCTGCCACCTTAGACTCGTCCATGCATATTCCATTTCCTGAAATAAGGTACAAAAAAGAACTTCCTGTGATAAAAAATGGCACTTGGTGTGATTGCCATATAGTTTTTGATCACGAAGAATGGTGAAAACCTGCCGAAGGTGACGAAGATGTTGATGCACGTCTTGACTGAACACCAAAATGTCGTCAAAGTAAACGACGACGCAACGACCAGTAAGAGCTTTAAAAACATGGTTCATCAGTCGCATAAACGTGCTCGGGGCATTCGAAAGGCCAAAGGGCATGACCACCAACTCGTAAAGTCCGTCTCGTGTCTTAAACGCCGTTTTCCATTCATCACCGGGTCTCATCCGGATTTGGTGATACCCACTGCGTAGATCGATCTTAGAGAAAACCGATGACCTATGTAACTGGTCGAGTAAGTCCTCGAACCGTGGTATGGGGAACCGATATTTGATGGTGATTTTGTTGACGGCCCGACTGTCAATACACATCCGGTAGGCACCTCCAGGTTTCGGTACTAGTAATACCGGAACGGCGCACAGGCTCATGCTCTCTCGAATAAGGCCTTTGTAAAGGAGCTCGGTAACTTGCCTATGTAACTCTTCGAATTCTTTAGGGTTCATACCGTCATACGGTAGGCCGGTTTGTTAGGAATAACCGCACCTGGTAGAAAGTCAATGCAATGCTGAACTTCCCGAATAAGAGGTAGGCCGGCGGGTATATCATCGGGAAACACATCCTTAAACTCCTTAAGGAGAGGTTGTACTTCAATCGGTGCCTCCCCTGGTGGAAAATTCTGCTCAGCAATCACTAGAGTATAAAGGAATGGTGGGGTGGTGTGGTGTGGTGTGTTTTGTGAAGTCAAGGAAGGCTGATTTTGTGAGAATGAAGGCCTCGGTTCCTGTTTCACGGGTGTCGAGTGGTGCTAGAGTGATGTTGGAGCCATCCTTTCGAAAGGAATAAATATTTTTAAACCCGTCATGTTTCGTGCGCCTATCATATTGCCACGGTCGCCTCAATAATACGTGACAAGCATCCATCGGGATGACCTCACACCACACTTCATCCGAATAACGGTTACCAATAGAGAATTGGACTAGACAACGTTGACTGACTTTTTAACCAAGTTAATTGATAAGGCTCTGGATGAGGTTCCACCTTTAAACCCAGTTTCTCCACCATGCTTGTTGCGACCATGTTTTCGCAACTCCCCCCATCAATGATAATAGTACACACTTTCCCTTTGGACTTACACTTTGTCCGGAAAATGTTGTTACGGAGCCAAAGTGTGTCATCAACTGACAAGGCAGTAGCTATACTAAGGACTTGTTGAGTCACCAACGATTCTCCTTTGTCCGGATAAATAATGTCGTCACATGTTTCTGGTTCTTCTTCATTTTCAGTGTCGTATACGGGTAGCACATCCTCAGTGAGGGTGACAAGATGTTTATTAGGACAATCTCTCGTGAAGTGGCCTAACCCTTGGCATTTGAAACACCGACTCACTCGTGATGATGCCATTGAGGAGCTAGTCGGGCCACCCGAGACGTCAACTTTGATTGAGCTGATGCGGCTCCCGGGTGAGAACGTCGTAAGCACGCGAGCACTCTCGGCTTTGATTGGGCCGAGTTTAGAAGGAGTGCCTTTTCCTTTAGCTTTAAGTTGTTTCTCCACTTTCAGTGATAGCCCGCAAACATCATTGAAACTCCAATAGGGTTGAAGTTAAACGATATCCGAGATTTCGGTTCGCAAAGCCCCTAAAAATCTTGCGATTATTTGTTCCTCCTGTTCATCCGCCCCACACCTCATTCGAAGCCTGTCAAACTCAACAATTAATTCCTCAACGGTATAGGTCCGTTGGGAAAGGTTATGGTATTCTGAAAAGGCATCTTGTCGATAATTTATGGGTAAAAATTTCTCCCGTAACAATTTCTTCATCTTATCCCAGGTTTCAATTCTTGACCTCCCTTCTTGAACCCTTTTCTTTTTTATATGGTCCCACCATAATGAAGCATATTTACGTAACTTAATAGTAACGAGTTTTACCTTGTACCTGTCGGGGATGTCCCTTAGGTCAAAGATGCATCCCACGGTACTAAGCCAGTCGATGAAATCATCCGGTTGTGCCCTACCATCAAAATCCGGGATCTCAATCTTCACCCCCATGTTGCGAAGGGGACCCGGCTCCTGCTGTTCTCGGCGCTGATCACGACGGCCAAAAGGATTCCTGTAACCGCCATCGTCATCCCAGATAACGATGTCAGTTTTGGTCTCCTCGTAACGGTCTTCTTGTTGCAACTCCAGGTCCTGAACCTGTTGTTGCAAGCGTGCAATCTCTGCGATATCACGTGGGTCTCTCCCGTAACCCTTGTTGCCTCTGTCGACGTTTCTACGGGGATGTCGAGGTGATCGTCCACGTTCTGCCATTGAAATTTCACGGAGCTCTGATACCAACTAATGCAAATTCTCTTTGCAGCCAAATCGGTCCAGAATCACTCAAGCAAAAACCAAAGCAACAAAGTTCTTGATAAAAAACCAACCATCGTTCAAAACAAAACCCCAAGAATATAAAAGATGCAGATCCTAGAAACTAGCTAACAGACATAGAAGGATAATCTCAAACCAAATAAAGTCAATCAAAGATAACTTAGGAAAATATAAAATATTAAAATAACTTCAAACAGCTCCAAGTTGGTCTCGGGTTCCAAGTGGGTCTCGGGATGTTTCACGGATTAGGCCCATGAACGACGGGCTGACCTGGCTCTTCTGCATCAATTGGAGAGGGAAGTCGTCATGATCCTGAGATGACCGGGTTCCCAAAATCTAAACAATAACATACCTTCATCAAATAATGGTTTATAATCCATATATGTGTATTGGTTATTGATATAAATGAATTGGGTTAACTATAAAATATGGATTAAAATAGTGGTATAACCCAATTCGGGTTTTTTCGGTTCAAACCGAATTCAAAATCTTGAAACCTAAACCAAACCAAAAACCGGACAAAATATTCGGTTTTCGGTTTGAACCAAACCGAAAACCAAATATGTAATTTGGTTTGGTTTTAAACGGTTTTGGTTTCGATTCGGTTATCGGGTTAATAGGTTTGAAACCAAATATTGAACACCCCTAGTTTAGGTGAGAGGGGATCTCACGGATTAGAGAGTAGAGAGAGACGAAATATATGAGGTGTTGTGGGCAGTCTTTAATCTCTCTAATAAGCTCTCTCTCTCTATATATATCAAAGGGGAAACCCTATTTATGATAGTAAGAGTAATTACGTCCATCGAATAATTGTCAATTAAGTCATATGAGTATTTAGGTCAGTGATCAAATAATTAAATAAATGATAATAAATGCCACATAATTAATTGTGAGTCTTACAGGCTTGAGATTCATTTTTTTTTCAATATATATTTTAGCATAAATGTAACATTCTGATTTCCGATTTATAAATAGATACTTTTTTTATATATTATGTTTGAATCTTAAGTGGGCATTCCAAGGATAAATACTAAAATGATCAAATGAGAATTATCAGTTATTTTTAAACAGTCGATTAGAGAATGACAACTCAAGAGACGTTTTGTTGACACCTTGTTATATAGTTTTTTTTTATCAATCCTTAAACATGATAATGAAAAACAAATAATAATTGAATACCTGATAAGCTAACCGCAAAGAGGGAAGACATCATGATCCACAGGAAGATCGGGTTCTCGTTTAGGGTGTACGGTTAGGATGGCTAAGGTGAGTTCGTAAGAACTCACGGTTATGGGAGAGAGAGGGACGAATTCCTTATTGGTGATAGAATTACTCATTAGTCAATTCCATATAATTATATCTCTATATATATGTACACCCAACGGGAAACCTATTAATGGCCTATTAAGAGTAATTAGACCCATCAATTAATTACTAGCCATAGGTTAATAATAAATAAATAATCAATGATCAATTTAATAATTAGATAAATAATTATAAGAGCCACATAATAAAACCGTGTCTTACATTCTCTCACTTGGCTGAGTAATCATTTATTATGAGCATTAGTAACTCCACGCAGATTTAATACTCATTTTAGTTTTAAACCAAAACTGTAGCAGAGAAATATAATCATAGAATTAGTATCCAACTCAAGACCCCCATTAATGATACTAAAATCCCAAATTAAGACTTAAGTAAACTTAGGATCAAATTGATAAATAAACCCTTTAACGTTGATTTGTATAATTAGTGTCTATATGCCATCAGGCATACATAAATGATGTAGTGCAAAGCACACATCTTTATTCCTTTGTATTCGTGCGTTTTTATATAGTTTTGTCTTCGTTTTTACTTGTTTTTGTTTCCTATTGAGTCTTTGTTGTGTTTACAGGAGCTCGTGTTAATAACAAGTCAAATCACGAGGAAAACGAGCACGAGAGTGAAGTCCAGGAGAATAAAAGTAAAAAAAGTTGGAAAATCAGTCCCCTCGCGGTATGCGAGGGAGGAGAAGAAATGTCTCGCGACACGCGAGGAAAGCCAGAACCGGGCCCGACTAATTTGTCTCTCGCGGTACACGAGGGGCTGGCCACAATCTCTCGCGGTATGCGAGAGGCCTGTTAATCCGCAAAAAGCCCTAATCGACCATTAAATCAAATTTGATAGCCATTAGGTCAAGAGTTCGATTGTTTTGCCGTCCAGAGAAGGTTTAAGGGCAATTTTGGGAGTTGAGAATCCAAATCAAGTGCAAAGATTGAAGCTTTGGATCCGGGTTTGTTAGTTTAGCTTATTCGGTGTTCAAGATTTCATCTTTTGTGTTTGATTGCTGTGATTGAACCATGTTCTTGTCTATTACTTTTATTTTGATGTTTTGGATTATGATTCTTGGCTAGATCTTTGATACTGCCTAGGTTTAGGATGAATATTTGCTAAAGTATTGATTTTTATCGGTTTTGGATTCGTTTGAATGGATTAATGATTTTGTAACGATCTTGGTTTGATAATTGTGATGTATGTGCATGTTTTATTCTGATTGAATGTTGATTATAATCCCGCATGTGTTCTTGTTGAATGTCTTTCAGTTATAGACGCATGTTTAGGGTTTTTGCTTCATTGTTGGTAACTGTGATGGTATTGCTAGACGTAGTAATCCATAGGGAGAGTTATTGGTTTTGATTTAGAGTGAGTGTTCTTCTTATCTCGATACCCGAAATGTGAGAGGCAATTGGTTAGTCTTCGTATTAGGTTCCAAGTGTGAATTGCCTGAGAGGAAATTCCCTTAGGGTTCTAGTATCCGTTGCTATTCCGAGTCATAGTTGTTATCTTGAGATTACCCCGTGCATCTTAGATGTATTGTGGACAGTGAGACTGAAAGGTGATCTGTCTTTTGGGTACATTATCATTATTGGAGAGACTGAAAGGTAATCCGACCATCTGGTGAGTTTAGTACATCTTTAGGTTCCTTAGTTGGGGACACCCTGAGAGTGATTAGGGATCCGCTAGGTTGTCTAGAGTTGTTATCCTTAGAAACCCAGATCCATCATAGTTTCCATAACCGATAGAAGTTGAGCTTTGCAAGTACGATTCCGACCTAGGTAGTGTTCTTCCCATTCCTGTTTTTTCCCTGAGTTCTTTGTCTGGATATCTAGAGTCGATCGTTAGTTCTACATTTTCTAATATAATCAGTAGTGTAGAAAACCCCCAAACCAAAGCATCTTTAGTCCTAGTCAGAGTCTAGTTTAGCTATAGTAGTGTCTCTAGGGTTTGCTATTCCGGTTTACCGTTAAGCTGTGCTACACTTGATAGGTACACTTGCGTGTCAGTGTGGTTTAGTTCATAGGTACTCCATTTACTACTTAGGAGTCTAGGTTAGGTTTATTTGTTAGTTTTTTATAGACCGTCCGAGGACATCGAGTTTTTGGCGCCGTTGTCGGGGACACTTGGCGATAGCAACATTAGCTTTGACTAGTTCTTTTTGTGATTTTTGGTTTGTTTTGTTTCTTTTATTTGTGAGTCTTAATTGTGTGTCTTTGTCCTATATGCTACTTGTGTGTCCTATCTGAATGTCTAACATATGATCGAGTCTTTCTGTTTTTGAGTCCTTATTTTGTTTCTTTTGATTTTTGTGTGTCAGTTTATGCACCACACTCGTTCGCAGGGATCACCACCGTATTCTGCTTCTTTAGAGCCTGAGCAAGGGCTTCACGAGCGCATCTGCGACTTCCGGGAGCGTTTGAAAGAGCTGTGCAAAAACAAGGTACGTTCTACTCTCCCAGTTCCTTTTCCTAACATGGGCGACACTGACCCACTAGCGAGGCGTACCGTACACCAGAGAGCCAGTGATGGGGTCCTCGGGGCGAGATCATCGATCACCTGCCCCGCTATCCCTAATGCCAATACTTGGCAGGTCCCATCATATGTCATGAGTACGATCACTCACTCTACTCAGTACCATGGCCTCGAGGATGAGGATGCACCTGGACATCTGTCCCGCTTCATGCGCATATGTGATACCTTCAATATCACGGGTGTATCTAAGGACGCAATCTACTTGCGTCTCTTTCCATTCTCTCTCTCTGGGCGTGCTTCCACTTGGCCTGACACCATCCCCGACAATTCTATCACCACATGGGAGGACTTGCAAGCCAAGTTTTTGAAAAAGTACTATCCAGCTTCCAGGGTCGCTTACCTTAGGGACCAAATCCACTCCTTCCGGATGGACCCTGACGAGCCTTATCACTTAGCCTGGGAGCGGTACGCGCTGTTGAGCCGATGTCCCCAGCATGGTCTTTCTGATCGGGCAATTGTGGAGAAGTTCTATAATAGCCTCACCTTCGAGAAGCAGCAAATGTTCAACACAACTGCGGGAGGCCATATCACGGATAAACTTGAGCCAGCTGAGTGTGAAGAGATGTTCGAGAGTTTTGCTCTGGCGGAACAACAACGACCATCTACTAGGACTTCCATTCCTAGTGCTAGGGCACCAGCCTCTTCTCCTAAAGGTGTGCATCAGGTCAACCCTGATATTAGCGTGGCTGCTGCACTCGCAGCGATGGCGAATAAGATTAAGGAGCTGAAGCTGAGTGCTCAACGGTGTGAGGTGTGCAGAGGAGGCCACGACACCAGGGACTGCCTCGTCAGTCAGCAAGAGTAGGTGAGCTTTGCGGGCAACCAGAACCGACGCTATAATAACTATAATAATTATTTTGGCTCGGGATGGAGATCTGGAAACAACTCGACTGGGTTTAATGCCCGCTCGAATCAGTATGGAGGAGGTGAAGCAGGAGCGAGTTCTGGGAGCAGTGCTAGGGATAAGAAGATAGAAGAGATGCTAGAGAATCAGACCCAGATGCTCGCTCATTTAGTGCAGAATGACAAGGAGACTCAGTAGCGATTGGATGCTCATGATACCTTACTGAAGAATCAGCAATTGGCATTCATGGATCTGCAGCGCACGGTAGTGGACATCACTAAGAGTTTGAAGGAGAAGCAGGGAGAAGCATCTGCGTCTTATAAGAGTTCTAATGCTTCAATGATGGCCATGTCGATTAGGAGTCGAAGAATAGAGGAGGAGGAAGAAGTAGTGGAGACTGTTATTGATACATTGATTCCTACTGTAGAGGAAGTCTCCCACAGCACTGTTCGTCACATTCCATCGTAGGAAGAGGCGAGGAAGATAGATTGGAGAGCCCACTTTGCTGAGATCGAGGCTAGGATGGTAGAGGAGCCATCGGTAGAAGAGGAAGAGCCGGTGGACGAGGAGATACTGGTTGAGAAGCCTGTCGAGAAGGCAGAGGAGAAGAAGAATGGGGGTGAGATAAAGACCCCCGAGATTGACTTGAGCCGTGTTCCCTATCCAGCGCACTTGCTGCCTCATAAGTATGCTAGGAAATACGGTCACTTCCTGAATATCTTTAAACAACTCAAAGTCAATCTCCCATTCATAGAGGTTCTCTAGCATATGCCTAAGTATGGCAAGTTCTTAAAAGATCTTCTTTCCAACAAGAAGAAGCTAGAGGAGGTCTCTAAAGTCTCACTTAGTGAGCGATGTTCTGCGGTGTGATGTCGCCCAGACGGTCTATAAAAACTAACAAATAAACCTAACCTAGACTCCTAAGTAATAAAAGGAGTACCTTCAACTAAACAGCACTGACAGGCAAGTGTACCTATCGAGTGTAGCACAGCTTAACAGTAAACCGGAATATCGAACCCTAGAGACACTACGAATAACAAAACTAGACTCTGACATGGACTAAAGATTGATTTGGTTTGGGGGGTTTACTACACGAAAGATTAACTAAGAATGCAACGAACTAAAGACGACTCAACTAACCAGACAAAGGACAAAGGTAATATCAAGAATGGGAAGAATATCACCTAGGTTGGAATCCTACTTGCAAAGCCCAACTTCTATCGGTTATGGAAACTATAATGGATCTGGGTGTTACACCCCAATCGATGACGGAAACGTCGGGGCGGGACATGAAGACTGTTCTGAGCACATGGTTGTCTAACGTTATAATAGATTAAACATCATATTCAAATTCAAAATTCAAATCAAACAAGATTCAACGAGTACATGAAGTAGAAATACAAAACAAGTTCTTTTATTTAAAATTAAACTAGGTCCACATCTTATATGAAGCATGCTTTTGACCAATCTCAAACATTTGTACCTGAAATATGGTTAAAACAATGTTAACTAAAAAGTTGGTGAGCATACATAGGTTTTGACTCTAAATGGTAGTATTGTGTTGTGTGCATACAATCCACACAAATCATGGTCATTAAGGCAAATATGGAGAGATACTATTGTGAAACCAAATTGTACAATTAAACATTTGTAACTAGCATGCAAAACCAAAATGTGTTGTCGGTAACAATCACCTTACCTGGGTGAGTTTGTCAGACTCAATAGATATATCATTGTTAACCGTCGGCTTGTATAGTTAATGATTGCACATGTAATTTGCACACAAAATAGTTTACACACCTAGTACTCAAACATAAGGCTCAAATTTGTACACATGAATGTAGGATGGAATTGTATTGTGTAATTGTAAACATTGTATAATTGAAACTCATGTTCCACCCCAAAAATTGTAAATAGTGTAAAAGGGGCTATGTAAACTCACTTGTAAGTTGTTTGTAGATAGCACAAGAAATAGATAGCACAAGTGATCCTTGTAACTCACAAAGTTATCCTAGAGTAAGGGAGTATGAACTTTGAATTAATGTTATGCACAAAAGTCTAAATCAATCCTAGGGTTCAACGGGGTTTGAGTGGGGTTTGTACAAAATGTTTGTGTTAGTTCATGTAATGGATGTGTTTGTGTTTATATAAGAATCTTATTGAAGCAAATGTAAATTTCAAAGTATATGTTTCTTATGAATAATAGACTTAGGGTTTAGTTTTGACTAGCTAATATGAATTAAACAAATAAATTCTTTTTATTTATTTATTTAGAAAAAGTAGTGGTATTTTTTATAATTTAAATAAATAAATTTATTTTATTTATTAATTTATGTAAATGTGTCAAAATATAGTGTAAATATACTAGTGTGTATATATATAAGAAATTATACTAAATATAATTTTAAACCCTAAATGGATTGTTAATGTAAAAAAAAATTAATTTAAAAAACCAATTCTTTTTAATAATATAGTAGGTTCAAAAGCTTTGTTTTTGTAATGTAATAATTTTAAAAGAAATTCCTAATGATTTGTATAAAAATGAAACTTTAAACAATCTTATTTGTCAAAAGAAAATAGTGATTTTATGGTTTAAATTGTCAATTATTATACTAATCAGATTTAAATAGGGTTAGGTTTATAAAATAATTTTAAAAGTTTAATTAGGGCAAAGAAAACGGTTTTAAAAAATAAAGCAGTCCACTCGGTTCGAACCCAGGTGGCTGATGTGAGAGGACTTCACTTCAACCGCTGGGCCAAAGGGCTAGGCCGCGTACAAATCCAGGTCGTTTGGGTATTAACAGGAAACACGGTCGGGACCGGGTCCGGCTCAGGTACGCGTGCAAAAAGAAGGAACCGGATGTGTGGTTTGTGGGTTTCGAACCCACGCTGCCGGGTCCGATGGTGCAAGTACTTAACCAGTAGGACCAGGTGGTTTCGCTGGTTAAGTAAGGGTCCTATTTATTAAATACGAAATCATAAATCAAGCCCCAAATCAAATACGTATGAACTGGTTAAGAACCTTAGATTCAAATCGGCCCCGATATGTTTTGTAAACACGAATTGGTATGGGGCTATCGTTAGGGACTCAATTACAAATCAAAAGAACCAAAAATTACCTGTTAAGGTGGAGTGTAGAGTGCTGCCGACTAAACGATCAGGGACCGAGTTCTTGGTATTCGATTGGCGCTCAGAAATGATGTATGATGTGATTCCGAGTTCAGAGAGGTTGTAATCGATTATGCGAAGGTCTGGGGTTGATGTAATTTGTTTAATTGTGTTTTAATTATAGGATTCGATTCATGGTTTTAGGCTGACAACTGTGGAGCGAGATTACGCGTTAATTCAGTCGATTAGGAATGGATTGGGCCGCGAATAGGTCTACATTCATACAGAAATCGTTTACGCGTGATTTGCGGAGTTAGAACGCGTTTGCTAGCCTGAATTGATCCTGATTTGATACGAGTTTGACTCTGTGGAGTCAAACGCATTTGAATTTGAAACAGGCCGCGCAAAAACGATCGAAATGAAGTTCCAAATGGGCCTGGGGATGGTGTGAAGTTAGTTATCCGTGTATGGGAGTCCAATTACACAATTTGGATCCGAGGCAGCCTTGAATCGTGGTGTTCTTAGGTTGTGTTGACTTCCAAAGTCAAAATTGGTGGAACAAAAGGTCAAGCTTCTTGAATAGGTTCAAATTGGAGTGTGAGGGTTCAATTTGGAGTTCAAAGGATCAAAGGCTATCGGTTTGATTGATTTATACTTTGATTGAAAGGATTTAGGAATATTTGACGTTTAAAAGTCAAAATAGTCTATGAGCTTTGAATGGGGTCAAAGTTAGGGTCAAAAGTCCACTTTAAGCGTGGGAGTTCAAATAAAGGGTTCAAAACCATGAACTTGTAACTATTTACATATTTATATGTATGTATATATATGTATACATAGAGATTTCTAATTCTTTATGAAAATAGGTAAGAAAGAATTGTAATAATCATGGAATTGTATTGATAATGTTTTGAACTAGAAATGGAATTTGAAATATTGTTTATTGAAATAAAATGAATACAAGGAAAATCAGAAATGTTACACTTGGTTTCTAAGGAAACAAATCTAGACAGACTAGTGGATCCCTAATCACTCTCAGGGTGTCACCAACTAAGGAACCTAAAGATGTACTAACTCATCAGATTGTTGGATCACTTCTCAGGTATTTCCAACTATGATAAAGTACCCTAATAGACAGATTATCTCTCAGTCTATCCGTCTACCAACACACTCGAAGAATGCACGGGGTAATCTCAAGATAACAACTATGACACAAATAGCAACAACCACTAGAAACCTAATACCGGCTTCCTCTCAGACAGCTGACACTCGGATTCCTAATGACGAAGACTAAACGACTAATTCTCACCTCTCGGTATTGAACTAGGATACACACTCAACTCTAATTAGCAATCAATCACAATCCCTATGGCTACTACGTCTAGCAAACCACCCTAATCACAAACCCTAAGATCTATGACCAAGATACGCTAATCAAACTGGCAGACAACCACACTCAACGCAAGGAATTGAAATCAAACACAAGATCAAATCTAAACATGCAATAACATCACAATTATCAACTCAAGATCTTTTACAAAATCATAAACCCATTAATTGAATCCAAAAACCGATAAAAATCCAAACTTTAACAAGCATTAATCATTAACCTAGGCAATATCAAAGTTTTAGCCTAGGATCATACTCAAACAACCAAAATAGAAGTAATAAACAAGATTCATGGTATCAAACAATCAAATCAAAGATAAAGTTTCAATCTTGCAAACCTAGAACGTCTAAACAACGAACCCAGAATCCAAAGCTTTCATCTTTAGCCTTCAATCGATTTCCTACTCCTCAAAATCGCCCTCAAACCTTCTCTGGACGGTAAAAGATCGAACTCCCATCATAATGGCTATCAAAATCTATTTAATTTCAATTTTTTTTGCGGAAATTAGAGCTCCCGCGTATCGCGAGACATTTGGGTTGGGTTCATCTCGTACCGCGAGGAACAAAATAGTCGCGACCGGATTTGGCTTCCCTCGCGTACCGCGAGAACTTTCCTTCTCCTCTCTCGTGTACCGCGAGAGACTGAAATTTCACATTTTCTTCTTTTGAATTCCCGGCTTCATTCTCGTGCTCGGTTTATTTGTATATCCCCTTGTAATCTTCACGAGCACCTACAAATATAACAAAGACTCAAATGTACATTAAAACGACTCAAAACAAATACAAAACTAAGTAAAAATGCACAAAACACTAGGAATAAAGATGTGTGCTTTGCACTACATCACGGTGGTTCAGAACAAACTGCTAGAGAAACTGGCAGATCCGGGTCACTTCACGATCCCGTGTCTGCTTGGCGGTTTGCCCTTGAACCACGCATTGGCCGACCTAGGTGCTAGCATCAATCTGATGTCATATTCCATATATAAGCAGCTGGACCTAGGAGAACCCATAGGTGGATTTCATTGACTTACATAATAAGTGTTCTTAACCTTCTGTTTAGAACTTTCAGGTTATTTTATGAACATGTAGGTCAATGTTAGGGAAAGTTGTTTTAATGTCCATCTAATGTAGCTTTAAGTTATTGTAAGCTACTAGAATAGTAATGATCCTTAAAGAAAACTTTTGTAAAACAGGTAAGAAGGTTTCTTTGATCATTTATTTCTTCTTGAGTATAACCTTTAGCAATCAATCATGCGTTTCCATTCGGATTTAGTTTGGTTATGAACACCCTTTAGGTAATTCAACCAAATCCCAAATGTTATTCTAATTCATGGAGTCAGGTTTGCTAATAATAGCTTTATTCCATTTAGAAGATTGATTGATGCTATTGGCTTAAGAGGTAGGATCGGTAAACTTTCCAGCATCCATTTCAAATTCAGTAAGGTAGGATACATAAGCATCAAAGTTAGTAGGCCTTTTAGACCTAGATGACCTCCTGAGTTGATTATTGGGTTTATTAGGAGTTTCAAGTTTATAGATTAGCTCTTGGTTAGGTGCTTTCATTTTCAGGTATATTAGGAGCAACATTAGTTTCTAAGTGTGTAGGAGTTGATGCAGTATGGTGTACAAGAAGTGTAATCAGAGTTAAATTTAACGAGTCTCTCCCCCCGCCTCTTGTAGTCTTGGCAAGTCATGATTAGGACTTTTACTGCTCCCACTGACCTTAAAAATCTTTAGGAATTCAGCATTCTTAGGTTCAACGTTATATCTAACATTGGAAGACTAATAAATTCTAATAGAGAAAAACTTAATGATGTTTATGTTAGTTTCTCTTATTGAGGATCATGCTAGCTTGGGTAAGAAATCTAAGTTTACCCACATATTAGCATCTATGAGACGTTGTTTGGAGTAGCATTAGATTCTAAGAAGACAAGTTGTGATGGAGCATTGTCGTGTACAAGAGGTGTAATTTGAGGTAAGATCAAGTTGTCACTCCCCCACCTCTTGCAACTTTCACAAGCTATAATTAGGACACTCGGTGCTCCTACTGATCTTTAAGGTCTCTAGGAACTACACATGACAAGTTTCGATGATACGCGTGACGTGGGAACCTTTCATATATTTTAGAGTTGATTTCCTTATCGTCCTAAATTTCATAAGAAATTTTATAGACAAATTTAGAAGGAATTCTATTAAGTATATATGAATTGATATCTTTAAAGCTTTGGGTCGTAGGAAACATATTAGATACAAGTAAATATTCTTCTAAATGATGAATGAATTATTTCCGAATATTCTATTTGGGATAACTTCTGGTGGACCCTCATTTATTCCCTTAGCCATTTGATATTTAAGGCGTTTAACACATGATTTAAAGTCACTGAGAATGAGATTTGATAACAATTTACCCTGCATCGACCTGGTCATGATTTCTCATAAAATTTGGTCTTAATGGATGAAGTGCACATGTCTCATTTATCTTTTGTTAAATTTTTATTTTCATGATAACAAAAGTTGTGAAAGTTTATTGTATCAGCTAGTTCTATGTCATAAAGGTTTCTATCCAGATAGTGACAACCAATAATATGATAGTTTAAGTTAATGGTGACTTTGTTTTGGCCATGCAAACCTTATAACTGTCAAAATGTAGCTTTATTATTGATACTAAATTTCGAGTATTCTCCAGAATATGTAAGGTATCATAAAGCCTAATACAAAGATCAATTATTTCATGGTTCTATGTAGCCTTAACATTTAAATCCACCACTAACTTCTCATGTTAATTATTTATTGAATTATGGTAAGGAAACGTATAGAACTAGACTCAACGCATCATGTGTTGATTGGAATATTGATATTAGCGGACTCAAAAAATCATTAATTTGTGACTACTTTATCTTAGCCAGCTAGTCCCTTGGCTTATGGATGGTCTCACTGCTTATGCCTAGTATAATGGCATAGTTTTGCAGTGAGACTTCTCCTTGGAGAACTTAGAGCCGGAAGTAGTACTTGTATTTTGTTTCCGGAACTTAGAACTATCCTCTCTATAGTAACTTTTCTTCCTCTTTAGGTTTAGTGGTAGTGAGGTGAATAACATCCGGTTTTCTAGTTTTATGCGTTCCTTTTCCTTTACGTATGTTGCTATCAATACACTCATTTTTCTTTGGTACTTCTGAGTGTTATAGTTGATTTTTAAGGCAACTAATCGTACCAGTGTGAAAATTATTATATACGCTCTGAAAAACTTCACTGATTTCCATATATAAGCCCTTAGTTTATGTTCATGTCAGTGTATATTATGATGTGTTCACGGATGCCACTTAACCTTTTATTTAGAATTAGAATGTTTGCATGCGTCTTAGGAATTATTTTGATTCTTCTATTTCTATAGAGAATAGATTAGTCTCAAGAAATTCAGAATCTGAAATAGCTCCCCTGATAGAATTCATGAATGGAGTTCTTGATTACCATAAGAGACATTGTGTTTGACTTATTCTATTTCTTATGCTCTAGTTTTCTTCTGTAGTACTTTTATCAGAAAGAGCAACAGGAGTGTCATGTCTTAAGGGATAATCAAGACTCAATAAAAAGAAATATTTATGGAAACTCTTAATTAAGCAAAACACATCTTAGAAGCTAGAGTGAAAATAAGGTACAAATAGCTAAAGAAGAACTTACAGTGATCTATGGGGTAATAATCTAAGGCAGACAGAAAAAATAAATTAAATAAAGTTCTACTTAAAAACAATTATTTTATGAAGATGTGATAAAATCTATTATAACACCAAACTAATAGATTAATTAGGTTCTACTTAAACAACGGGCGTTCACTTTGGTTAATGATCAATTGTTTAAGCATTAGGAACAATTTAAGTTTAAATAGTAAGTATGTGCAATAAGAATGTAACACATCACCTTTGGACAGAAGTGAGACATTTGTTTAGAATGCACATAATTAGGTTCGCGGGAACCAAATGTAACACATCACCTTTGGGCAGAAGTAGAAACATTCATGTATTTTAGGTGAACTAGTGCTTAATTAGACTTAAATAACTTTACGAGTGTGACACATCACCTTTGGGCAGAAGTGAAACTTTAGGTGTTATTTAAGTTAATCATGTTTTCTAATTTAAGGTTTTGTAAAGCATAAGATTTTAATAAGACAATTAGTTAATATTATGATATGCACTAAGTGACAATGCTTAATTAGACTTGAATAAATTTACACATGTATCACATCACCTTTGGACAGAAGTGAAACTTTTAGGTGTTATTCAAGTAAGTTTTAAGATTTTGTAAAACATTTCAATTTAAGGTTTAACAAAACAAAAACATTAACTAATAGCAAACCTCCCTGTTAGCGTGAATCGAAAAAGTAGAGTTCTTGGGAATAGTTAAGTTTTTGAAAAAGTAAAAGTTCCCAAGAAATTTTAGGCACATATAAGGCTAGGTTCACGGCTTCAAGTATGTTCTCAGGAAGATGGTGGAGTTCTCGGGAAAGAATGAGTTCTCGGGAATAGTTAAGTTTTTGGGAAAAAAATATTAGTTCTCGGGAATCATAAGGTTCTCGGGAAAAATTAAGGTTCTCGGGAAAAAGTAGAGTTCTCGGGAAAAGTAAGGTTCACGGGAAGAATAGAGTTCTCGGGAAATTTAAACCGTGAACTAAGACCCGTGAACTATACCCGTGAACTAAGATACCCGTGAAGTATAACCCGTGAACTAAGACGTGATCTTTATACTCGATAAGGCCTGTGCGAAAATTAAGGGATTTTAAATATATTTTGATTTCGAAAAATTTTTAGATGTTTAGTATATCCAAAATTTATCAGTTCGCAAAATTTAAAATAATAAAAAAATAATATTTTAATACGAAAATTGGAGATAAAGTCACATGATTTTAGAAACAAAATTAGAATTAGAATCCTAACACATCCCAAAATAAGAGGATTTCATCGAATTTTATGATGAACATGAAAAACAGTTTTATGAACATTAGAGAAAATTGTTCTTCATTATTATCAGATTTAATCCTGGAATCGAAATCTTAGAACTTAATCATGTAACAGATTTCGAAAAATAAGATCTCGGAATTTATGAGATCAAAAGTGTAATATTGAAACATGGTACTATACCAGTTCCGAAAAAATAACAAAATCTGATAACAAAAACGATTTTATTAGGGTTTTAACAAAGCCGTTTTGTTCTCCAATTTTAATTCCAGTTTAGGGAATTAAACAAGAACCGATTAATCAACATATGCTCTGATACCACATGTTGATAAATCCTTGAACATGGTAATGGAAAACAAATAATAATTGAATACCTGATAAGCTAACCGCAAAGAGGGAAGATGTCATGATCCACAGGAAGATCGGGTTCCCGTTTTGGGTGTACGGTTAGGATGGCTAAGGTGAGCTCGTAAGAACTAACGGTTATGGGAGAGAGAGAGGGACGAATTCCTTATTGGTGATAGAATTATTCATTAGTCAATTCACTCTAATTATCTCTCTATATATATGTACACCCAAGTGAAAACCTATTAATGGCCCATTAAGAGTAATTAAGTCCATCAGCTAATTACTAGCCATAGGTTAATAATAAATAAATAAATCAATGATCAATTTAATAATTAGATAAATAATTATAAGAGCCACATAATAAAACATTGTCTTACAGTTTTGCCACCTCATCCCTAGTCGGGCCACCTCGCCTCTAGTCTTGCCTCATCACGCCGCTAATCAATTTGTTGGGACCCTTGTTGCAAAACCGACTTACACCTCAAGAGTGTGTGTGTGTATATATAGAGAGAGATATATCTCAAAAGAGGGAAGTAATGTAAATTTTTTGAGAGAGAATCGAGAGTGTAAAGAGGGAACAAGAAGTGGCTAGGGGCGCAGTGGCGGCCGGTGGTGATTTGCGGCTGAGCTACGGTGATCATGGAGTGAAAGCCGGTCGTATAATGGTGTAATCGTGTAGGGTACCGGTCGCAAGCAGAGTAGATTATCGAGCACAACTCGGGTCACAAACATCGAGAGGTGGACGAGCATGGAGCTATGATTGTCCCACAGAGGAAACGGGTATCACAGAACATTACAGGTACATGTGAGTGTTATATGAGCTGTGTAAGAATGTATATATGCATGTGCCATGAGTAAGCTAAACAAGAGTATGATTAATTGGGTGTGTCATGAGTAGGCTAAATACTAGATTGGTCATATGGGTAAATACCATTAGTAGGTTAAACACAAGTATAATAGTATGTATGTATATCTTGATTATGCTAAACACGAGATTAATTTTATGAGTATGTACGATGAGTAGGTTAAACACGAAAATGATAATATTTGAAAATGCCATGAGTAGGCTAAATCTATACTAATAAATAAAGGTTTGATGTGGACATTTGTCAGTTTCTCATGCCTCCTTACAATAATTTTCCCGCCTCTCTCTCCTAATAAATGCGCATATATCTTATTAAATATTAATGATATTATAAATATATTATTAAAGAAAAATACTAATTATATTAAATAAGAATATATAATAGGAAATCAAATATAACTAATTAAACAAAAATACTAATTTGTTATATACACACACATTTTCACTTGATGACATTTCTAAAATTTATAAGTTTTATCTTTTTTTAATATACAATCTTGTGTAATACACGGGATTCTAACCTAGTGAGATAATATAACAAGGGTGGAGACCACGAGTAGGCTGAACGAGATAATATAATGTGGGTGGACACCACGAGTAGGTTAAAAATGAGTGATGATGCGTGTAACTGATTATGTGAAAAAAATATGTATGTATGGCATGAGTAAGGTAATGGGTAATGAATTATGTGTGATGATAATATAATTAAGTTACATGAGACTAAGTAATGAGTAAAATAGTAATGGAGAAACGAGTATCACTGTGAGTAGGTGGTACGTGATTCACCGTGAGCAGGTGAACACGGAGAAGTGAGTAACGCCGCGAGAAAATGGTACGTGATTCACCACCAGTAGGTGATCACAGGGAAATTAGTAACACCGCGAGAAGGTGGTACATGATTTTTTGTGAGTAAGTAAACATGGGGAAACGAGTAACACCACGAGAAGGTGGTACGTGATTTTTCGCGGTAGGTAACACGGGGAAATGAGTAACATATTGAGAAGGTGGTATGTAGGAATTCTGGGTGTTCGTGTATTTGTGATTGTCTGGATTCTCTGATAATCGCGTAAGAGTTCACTCTCATATTGAATTATATCGCGGGTACATGAATATTCAATCGGAAAAGAATAAGATATTCAAGAACAGAAAATGTGAAAGACTGTTAATAATTTCGTATGTTTGATACTGATCAAATTCGCATGTATATATGGGGTAAACATACAATAGAACGTTATGACGGTTATTGGCTGAAAACCACCATAACCGTCAATCCATAACTTCCAGGTCATTCTACTCCGTAGAGGCAATCTACCCCGGAAAAGGCAATCTACTCCAGAGAAGCATCCTTACTCCGGAGGAGCAAACTTACGCCGAAGAAGTAAACTGGTTAGTATGGCGAAACTGGTCTCGATGACCATCCTTTAGCAATTGATGAATCCAGAAAAGCAAACTTACTCCAAAGGAGTAATCTACGATCGTCTCGGTGTCTAGATTACATCGCGAAAGAAATTGAAATTACGATCGTAATTGATGAATTAATGTTTTTACGGTTTAAAAGGAGGATGGGGGAATAATTAAAGATTTAAAAAATGATAAAATAAAGAAATATATAAAAAGATACAATTACCCCTCATTTAACCTTAAAATATGGATGAAGTTAACTGATTGGATGAAAATGATAAGTTTTGTAAATCACGAGGATAGAAAAAAAAAACCTTTTTGATGAAACTGATAAAAATTACTAAATTACAGGGACGAAAATAACAGTTACTAAATAATTTTTATAAAATTATGTTGTATGTCTTGTTACATATAGAATGGAGTAAAATAATTACACGGATTAATAATTTGTATACTTTGAAATTTTAATTGATGATCTACGACTGAACCTAACCGTTTTGGTATTCCGTATGAGGATGATTCCACAATGTTGATGATCGAGTCGTTGGTTTTCTGCATTCCTGAACAGAGCACGTGAAATAGTTCAAGCATCTGCCCCATTGTAACGTTTATGGAAATTATCTTTATGTATATTCATCAAATCAAAACGCGAACGAAATTCAAAATTTATTTCGAAATCTAACCCTAGCAGAAGAAATTCATGCCTGTCGGCATTCATATTCATATTGTTCGAGTGATTCTGTTATTTGGATGGGGATTTTCTGGGGTTTCTTTCAACCCAGAATTCGATATTGGGATGTGAATCAAAATTTCGAGTGTTGGTCAACGATGATGATTGCTTTCGGGTGATATTGGGATAAATGGTTTCATCATATTCATACTTACACGCACCCAAATTGCTGATTTAAGAAAAAAAATGGGTGCCGAAGGGATTGTTTCGTTCATAGCAATTGTTCTTCTACTTTTCCCTTTGGCAGCAGCAATGGTTTCAGAACAACTGCCACTTCGTAATCTCAGCAATTTGGAGGAGATGATGGATGAGGAAACGGTAACACTCTGTTCTTGCTCATTTTTTCAACTTAGATTGCCGAATGGTAGTTTGATTTTATGTTAATTTCAACAACTTTAGATGTAAGTTTATGTGATTACTTCCATAAATTTCTTTCAGAATAGGTTCTAATAGCTTAATTTTTGGTTTACTTTCATGCCCACCAAGTGTTTGTTGTTTTGCTTGTAAATTGATAACATGAATAGAGACAAAACGGCTAGGGTTCAATATAATGAAAAGTGTAAGTACAAGGAAGGGAAAACTAGACTATAAACAGGAAAGCTATCTAAGGTTAACCTTGTTAGGGTTATGGAGTCTCGAATAAGAGGAGCCGGCCCTAATGGGCCTCTTCTCTATGATTTGGGCCTAACTTGGAGAACAAGTTAGGAACCCTAGTTTTAATCTATAAATACCCTATGTTGTAATTGTAATCTGTGTGTGCCTAGAGCTTAATGAAATAACCTAGTTGCAGCCCGTGGACGTAGGTCCCCCACTGGGACCGAACCACGTAAAATTCTTGTGTCGTTTATTTTTCTGTCCGCGTGATTATCGTTTATGCATGTGTGTGTGTTGATTCCGCTGCGCCACGTTGTTCCTAACAAGTGGTATAAGAGATTTGGCTCGTTGTTACACACGGTATTGCACGGTAGAACGATTCGCAAAGGAAAACCCTAGCTGCTACAGTACCGCCGCCGCTACAGCACCGCCGCATGAACAGTGTTTTCCGGCCAGTGTGAACAGTGTTCCGGAAATTTTTTTTCGTTTTTTTTGCTGCTACTGCTGCTGTTGTTCCAGGGCTGATTCGCAGCCTGGTTTCTTGTTTTTTGGCCGCCGGAATTAGGGTTTTTTCAAACCTTAGGTTGCGCAAAAGGGGAAAGAAAACAGGGTTGTTTGGGAGGAAAACAGGGCTGTTTCGGGAGAAAACAAGGTTGTTTGGGACTGATTTGGAGTGCTTTTGCAATTAGAGTTTCTGTTGTGGATCTCTTGGAGTTGCTGGTTTCACTCGGGTTTGCATGTGAAGCGTCGGGTCGGGTGTTTCAGGTTTGTGTTGAGGGTTAACGGTTTGATTGTTTCGGGTACCGGGTTAAACTCCTTGAAGCCGCCGATTAGGGTTTGGTTATAAAGCTCTTGGATTCGTCGGGTAAAGGTTAGAGTTTTGTTTAGTTCTGTTTGACTGTTTATTATCAACTATTTGGGAACCGGGTTATGTGAAATTCAGTATTTGGGTTTAGATTTGTTTGCGAGGTTTATTGCAGGAGCAGATCGGTTTATTGACAGAGTTTGGTAGAACAACTGTCAAATTCAGGCCCGTGACATTACTGTGTTTATTTCACTGTTTCGATATGTTTTCTGTTTGCTATTGTTATGGCTGAAGACGGGATGGTTATTATCCAAAGGTTTGACGGTTTGGAGGTTGGTTGGTATTGTCAAAAGAACTTGATTGTGGTACTGTGGTATAAAACCGGTGAAAATGGAACCAGCAGGTTTGGAATGCTTTGGGTTTTAAGTATTACGGTTCTGGTGTGCTGGTGACGACATAAGTGAAAATAAAAAGGAAGTCAGGTGATATTGCTCGGTTGAAAGATTTTTCGGTTAGGGTGGCCGATCGGGTGTACGGTCGCGGAATCCTTGGTACCGTTTGCTTTCATCATGAAAGCTCTGCTGCTGTTATAACCGTTTGCCGGTTAGCTGGTCTAGAACTGTGAAGTTGTTTCTTGTTCGGTGGTGATCAGTGGTACGACATTGGGCATGGGTTGGGATAACAAGGACAGTGGGAGCTGAGCATAGTTGACTTGGTGGAGCTGCGTGAGGTGTGGGACATTCTTTAGAGTCGATGTCAAAGATAGTAAATTCTGCTTCTGAGAATGTGTCTCGGTTGATGCATTGGGACTCAGTGAAGGCAGTGAAGACTCTTGGGTTCACGATTCTGGTATACTTCATTTCATGTTACCCACTGTAGTGAAGTATTGATGAATCTTACTGAAGACTTTGGGAAGATACGGGTTTATGTATCGCCGGAAGAAGGGAACCAACTTCCGAGTAGTACAGTCTTGGCTCGCTGCATCGGGTAGAGCTAAGTGGATTCATTTTGCAAGAGTGAATCCTGGAGCCACGGGGATGTCAGCTGAGTGCATTCGGAGGTTTAAACCAGGTCAGGGGTTTTGGGAACAGTGGGAGCACGGGGCGTGTTCTGGGTACAGTTCAAAACACCGTTGGGTTTTGACGACCGGATTTCCGAATGGAAACTCTCTTGGGTTCTTGCAGGTTTTGGAGAGTGGTGTTTCCTCTGGGAGTCTCTGGAGCCGGTAGTTTGAATCAGTGGGAGCCGGTTGAGATTGAGGATGAGTCAATGGCGGGTTTTGTCATGACTGGGTCAGTGATGACTGTTGGGTTGAGCTCGGGGGAGCTTCAACCGGCTCTTCTGGTAATTAAGAAGAGGGCTGCTGCAACTAGGAGAATTAGATTGAAGTCTTAGCTTGTTTATGGGAACTGAAGGCTTGGAGGACTTCTGTTATTTGAAATCTTAGCTTATTCTTAGGAGCTGGAGGCTTAAGAACTTCTGATATTGAAGTTTTAGCTTGTTCTTGGAATTGGAGGCTTGGAGGATTTCTGTTTTGAAGATTACTGGAGTTACTGATTACAAGGTTCTGCTTGGATTGTGGATTGAGGATTGCTCGAGCCTCCAAGTGGGAGATTGTTAGGGTTATGGAGTCTCGAATAAGAGGAGCCGGCCCTAATGGGCCTCTTCTCTATGATTTGGGCCTAACTTGGAGAACAAGTTAGGAACCCTAGTTTTAATCTATAAATACCCTATGTTGTAATTGTAATCAGTGTGTGCCTAGAGCTTAATGAAATAACCTAGTTGCAGCCCGTGGACGTAGGTCCCCCACTGGGACCGAACCACGTAAAATTCTTGTGTCGTTTATTTTTCTGTCCGCGTGATTATCGTTTGTGCATGTGTGTGTGTTGATTCCGCTGCGCCACGTTGTTCCTAACAAACCTAGCTAAAACAGGCAACATAACTTATTATGATAACATCTCCCCTCAAAGTCACAATGCGACAACATAAGCATTAAGAGTTTGTAAGACAAGAAGCGAAAACCGAGAATTCGATTAAACCTTCGTAAAAATATCAGCAATCTACAAGGTTGATGGAACATATGGTAGCGAGATGGTTCCGAGTTGTATATGATGGTGAGTGAAATGACAGTCAATCTCGAAATGCTTCATCCGCTCATGGAAAACAGAATTATTCGCAATCTGCATCGCACATTTGTTGTCACAATGTAAGGTAGTAGGCTTAGAAATATCAACACACATATCTACAACAAGCCACTGTAACTGAACAATCTCACAAATAGTTAGAGCCATAGCACGATACTCAACCTTTATGGAAGACCGAGAGACAACATCATGTTTCTTACTTTTCCATGAGGTAATTGAATCTCCAAGTAGTCAGAGCCATAGCACGATACTCATCCTCTGTGGAAGACTGAGAGACAACATCATGTTTCTTACTTTTCCATTAGATAAGAGAATCTAATAGATACCAGAAAATCAAAGCTTGGTTTATTGAAAATAATAAGATAGTCGGCCCGGTTCGAGAGGGGCTAATCTCCAATACAAAGACACTTGATAATCAAATTAAACAAGACAAGCAAACTAGAACATGAAATGGAATACTTAAATGTGAAATAAAACAGTTACTACTCCTAAACTTCAGCCCTTACTTTCAGCCTCCTGGCTTTCCTCTTGACTTTGACTCCCATAACATTCAGCCCTACACTTTTGCTGCTGATTAACCGGGTCAAAGTAACTGACCCGAGACCTGTTGGACCCAGATGGGTCGACCCGTGGAGTCGTGTCAATACTTCCCGCCCGAAGAAATGACTCGTCCTCAAGTCGGATATGGGAAAACCGATCTGCCCAACCTGTGTAATGCTCCTCAAAGGGTTCGCTGGTGAGATGGTTAAGATGGTGGGGTTGGTGTAAAGCTGCTAAACTGTGAAGGTCCGATGTAACTTCTGTTAACGGATGGTTGCACCAAGCAATAAGCCATTCAAAAATTGTAAGCTGACCTGCTTCATACTCTTTGATGGGCTAAAACAGATTGTGTAAGTCTTGCACTTTCGTGGTCTTTTTCATCTGGACCCCACCTAGATGACCATTTGCTCGCAATTAAGCCTGTTTCTGTTTCTGTTTCCCGCCAACATTGTGCATTTGCTGTGTCCTTTGCAACTTTTTTCCAATTCTTTTTGTCATAAGTGACATCCAGGCGCCAAGCTTTTAATAGCTGAGCAGCAGGTTCACTTGAAATTGGCGCGGTGTCCAATTTTTTCTATCCAGCAGAGTCGCCAGGAATTTCCTCCATTCCCAAATCTGCAACTAGGTCTTGGTGTTCATCCTCGGGTTCCTTGATTGTGTTGGTTCGCTATTGTAGCCAAGCTTCCCTGATTTCTACATTATCCTTCTTCAGGGCTATCAAACAATCAAGTTTAGCATCAATGGCTGCCAACTGGGCAACGATACTGCCTTCCTTCTGATTGTTCCGGGTCTGCTCTATCTTCGAGTTTCCGGCAATGGAACCAAATGATAGATACCAGAAAATCAAAGCTTGGTTTATTGAAAATAATAAGATAGTCGGCCCGGTTCGAGAGGGACTAATCTCCAAATCAAAGACACTTGATAATCAAATTAAACAAGACAAGCAAACTAGAACAGGAAATGGAATACTTAAATGTGAAATATAACAGTTACTACTCCTAAACTTCAGCCCCTACTTTCAGCCTCCTGACTTTCCTCTTGACTTTGACTAACATTCAGCCCTACACTTTTGCTGCTGATTAACTCGGTCAAAGTAACTGACCCGAGACCTATTGGACCCAGATGGGTCGACCCGTGGAGTCGTATCAGAATCTCTAAGAAAAAATACTGAAACCAATGGTGGATTTGCGATCATTAGGATCACCATACCAATCAGCATCACTATAGGCACGCAAATCTAGAGAGGACGTCAAAACGAAGAGCAACTCTCTAGTGAATGGTAGTAGGAGCTGTTACAAACTAGCTAATCACATGAACTGCATGAGCTATGTCTGGGCGAGTGATTGTAAGATAAACAAAACTGCCCACAATAGTACAATACAGGCTCAGGTCTGATAAAGGAACACCATTAGTTGAAGAATATCGTGCATTGATTTCGAGAGGCATGTCAACATTCTTATTATTAGAGAGCCGAGCACGTTCAAACAAATTAGATATGTATTTTGTCTGAGACAGAAGATAACTCTTTTTAGATTTAGCAACCTCAATACCTAAAAAATAGCGTAGCAAGCCCAAGTCTTTCATAGCAAAACGGTGAACCAAATCATGCTTCAAAGATTCAATACCATCATAGTCATCATCAGTAATAATCATGTCATCTAGATATAAGGACAAGAGAATATGTCCTACATTCGTGCATCTAATAAACAACGTCGGATCGTGATTACTAGGAAGAAAAGCCAAGAGAAGTAATCACTGTAGAGAATTTCTCAAACCAAGCACGAGGGGCTTTTGCCCCGGCTGGTGAGTAACACTAGCAGACATAACAGAAGCACGTGAACCAGGAGATAAAGAAACAAAAGATGACAAATAAGGTGACATATGTTGAAATGCACTAGAATCCAAAATCCATAAGGATGATTCCTGATCTACTGGACGAAGTCATACTTAAATGGGACATAGAAGCTAACATGACAGTAGTTTTAGATGCAAGAAACTGTCTGAACTGCTTAAAGACCTTAGGATCCAAAACCGGCGTTGGGATAGGACTAGAAGGTGCATGAGGACCAGCCTCTACCGATGGAGCAGCAACAGTAGAGAAATATGATGGATAGTACGACCAGAAGAGTGTGGCTGAAAAGGTGGTTGAAATTGTCCACTTGATATGTTTTGCTATGGAGGTCGTTGCTGCTGTTTTGCCTTGTTAAGTAACAACGAGCGTTGTGACTTCCAGTGGTTTTTCTGTTTGCAGAATGCACATTCATCAAAATAAACTTTAGGAGTTGGTCTAGACTGATTTGTAGCCTGGGGTCGTTGTGGGACAACAAACACAGTAGGAGTAATATGTGCTTTAGGCCCTTTGTTTGCCTGAGATTTAATACGAGTTTTCTCTGTAATCAGTTCATGAACAACTGAATCAACCTGGTGTTCGTGATATTTGTTGAATCCCATGTTGATTCAACTGAATCAGTTCATAGGGTCATTGCTCTTTTTTTCCGGCGAGATTCAGGCCATTTTCTTGTAAATTCCGGTGATTTATAAAAATGTATATATATATACTTTTGAAAATTACATAAAAAAATGTGTGTGTATATATATATAATTTTTAAAATTACATATAAAAATGTGTATATATCCTTATTATAATAAATGAATAACTTTATCTTCCACATGTCGACTTCTGGTGAAGTCTAGCTTTTTGTTTCCCGCCTTTCTCTCCTACTAAATAATAATGATTTTAAATAATTAAATATCTAAAATTTATTCTAATATTTATTAAAACTTACTAAATCAGAAGAAGATTTCAATTATATCTTATCTTCAAATATAATTTTATAATTCTTAAATCTTCATTATTTCTTATTTCACCGATGGCTGATGACATCCAAGATACAAATCTTCATAGAAACTGCTGGTTTACAACAAGTTGTCTTTATTCAACCCATGTAATACATGGGTTTCTAACCTAGTATATATATAAAACTGAAAATTACATATAAAAATTCCAATCCGATTAATCCCTATTAATCGCTAGTCGGTACCCCACCGCCCGACTAGCGCCTAACGATGTTTACAACACTGCTTGATTGTACATCCTGCTCCAAATATTATGAAACTTGCATAGCTACTACATGTCATCCTGCTCCAACTAGCGCCTAACGATGTTTACAACCCATGTAATACATGGGTTTCTAATATAAAACTGAAAATGACATATAAAAATTCCAATCCGATTAATCTCTATTAATCGCTAGTAGGTACCCCACCGCCCGACTAGCGCCTAACGATGTTTACAACACTACTTGATTGTACATCCTGCTCCAAATATTGTGAAACTTGCATAGCTACTACATGTGGAATTGAAACATAGTGGTTGCGGGTTAATTCAGTTCTTGATATACAACATGATCCGTTGACCCATTTAAATAATTGTAGTGAACTGGTTGATGACCCGATATATAACAATATGCAAAAAAAAAAAAAAAAAAACCAAACGCTGCTCTTCCCTCCTAGCAATGTAGGGTCAAAAGACTTACAACTCAGCAATTTCTGTAAGAGCCAATTGATCCCATAAATCAGACATAGTAGCATAAAAATCCTGAATACTTAGTTCATACTCCAACTCATACTGCTTAGCAAAGTTAGACTAAGTGTTCAAGTGATCCCAAACTTTCTTTGTTGTATCATACTTAGCCAATTGAATGCTAATTGACTGTATCACAGATTTGTTGATCCAAGTGATAATCTTAGAATTATCAGTTTCCCATGCATCAAGTTTAATTGCATAATTAGTAGCCTTCTTGTTTTCCGGTTTTTTCTTTTACACCATAAATATAACCCCACATATTTTTCCCACACTAGAAGATTTCTTCATGACATAAATCTAGTAGCCATAGTTCTTACCATCAAGTTAGGTACTAATAGACCGAAGAGAATCATCCTTTCTAGCCATATTGTTGATAATTGAAACACATCAGCGAATCAAATATACCCGAATCAGACAAAACAATTGAATACCTAGAAGAAAAAATACGAACCAAAGATACAAACCCTACTACAGATGAAACGACGGCACCGGCAAATACGAACTCGACAACAAATACGAGCCCAACTGCAGGATCAAATACTAACGAAAACAAAAAACATACCCAGAAAAATTACGAACCTAGCAACGGAATCAAATACTAACGAAAACGAAAAACATACCCAACAGGTTTGATTCACGAAACTGGTGACTGCTACAAAATAGTCAATCATCAAATCAATAAACATGGATCGAATAGAGCTCTCATATCATATAAATTGATAACATGTATAGAGACAAAACGACTATGGTTTCAATATTATGAAAAGTGTAAATACAATGAAGGAAAAACAAGACTATAAACCGGAAAGCTATCAAGGGTTAACCTAGCTAAAACATGCTAAATCAAAAGTCCATTCAAAGAGCCCAACATAAGTTATTATGCTAACATTCTTAACCCACAATTTGGTATGATATTGTGTTGAGACCTGATGATCTTGGTTTTAAATTGCGTTCATAATGCATAATGCGCGGATGCGGTGTAAAGAGCGCATCGCTGCACTTGTTGCGATGCGATTACATGATGCGTTCATGTTGCGACGATGCGGCGCAATATGCGGTCGCAATATGCGTCTGATGCGTTGCAATATGTAAAATTGGGTCGAATCTTTAAAATAAATGGGTTGGTTAGCTAAAAGAAGTACAAAAAGGCTATTATATCTTCTTATTGTATGAGTTCTTTTTTGTTTAAGTATGTTTTTACAACTTATTATGTATACTTAATATTTTAGTATTTTTTTTAATAAAGAGCGCATCGCATACATGATGCGCTCACATCACGCATCGGATTTTGGGACCAAGCGCATCGGAGCGCATCGCGCAATTTAAAACCAATCTGATGATGCCGGCTAGCTGCAGGTTGAACAATTATTCGTCAATTGTAGTTTGATTTTTTGTTACTTTCAGGAACTTTAGATGTAAATATATAGTTATTGGTGTTGATTACTTCCATGATTTGCAGTCAAAATAGGTTTAGATAGCTTAATTTTTTGTTTACTTTCATGCCCACCAAGTGTTTGTTGTTTTGCTTAACCCACAATTCGGTATGATATTGTGTTGAGACCTGATGATGCTGGCTAGCTGCAGGTCAAACAATTATTCTTCAAATGTGGAGGAGAGTTTACTCATTCAGTGGAATCTCTTCAAGATCTTAAATACAGTGGTATTGATCAAGCTATAATTGACTGTTTGAGGGATAACAATATTCATCTTGTTTCTGTAGAAGATAAACATATTAGAAGGCCGAATGCTGTTCCTATAAGACGCAAGTTGGCTGAAATAAATTGTGAGCCTCATTGTGGTGAAAAACATGATCATTCTTCTTGGGAGAAAGATATAGAAATTCCATTTACTGTTTCTAAAGCAGAAACGGGTGGCGGTATTGATAATACAACGATTATTATTGTTGTTGTTTCTACTGCAGCTATAACGTTTCTTCTTGCTACCCTGCTGTTTTGTTGGTATACTAGGACTTATGGTGGGGTACAAAATGATGAAAAGCCTCTTTTGAGCTTAAGTAGGAGCGAGTTCTTGAATGGTATTTTTTTTAACAAATTATTGCATAAAAAGGTAAGCCCAGTTGGTGTGGTTTATGGTTTGTGTAACGTTTTTTTCCCACGAAAAAACCATTAAACATTCAGAAGATCTATAAAAACTCCCAAGTTATTGGATTTTTTCTAACTTGTTGCCCAAAATGCTGATAAGTTGAAAATTACCTTTAAACTAAAAGGTATTGAAGCTTAAGGGTTTTGATGGTTGAGAAGAAAGATAGTTACACAATAAAAATCACACAAAAGCTCAACTTTTTATGCAATAACCCCTTTCTTGGTCATAGTACCTATCAAGCTTGGTTTTAAAAAGCGCACCGCGCCTGAGGCGGAGCTTCATCTACATGTGGGTCAAAATTGATCCAAAAATTTGCATATGGAGGAGCTGAAAATGACCAAAAAGATGAAGAGATTATGAATGGTTTACTCGATGAAAAGGCTGATATGTAAAGAGACGAGAGAGATGCAACTTTTTGTTGTACATAAACCTTATTTGGTTGTACATAGAGCGATGCCTTGCGTACTTGAAGCTCTCGCCTCATGCCTCGCGCATAAGCTTTCAGGACCTAAACGCCTCAGAGCGCCTCACACTTTTTAAAACCAAACATTTAAGTTTGTTTACATGTTGGATGTTTTCATGTGGATTTGATATTAATCTCTCAGGTTCTTCAAAAAAACCTTCATATAGTATGCAAAACTCTGTTAAGGATCCTGGAAACACTGGTGATCAATTGATAGGTACCAGTGCAGACCTACAAAAAAAAGATTCATCTGTAAATTCAAGTGTATCATTAGGTATCCCATTAGAGCCACCACCCGGAATTTTAAGTGCTTCTGGAATACCTCCTCTAAAGCCACCACCTGGCAGGCCCGAATTGGCTCTAAAGACTCCACCTGGAAGGAAAGATCTATCTCTACAGTGTCCATCTGTCAACACTCATTCTCCGCCTAACCGGTCACCAGTCGATGCAGTTCCACCTGTTCGAGTCCCTTCAGGTAGACGACCTCCATCAGCTAGACGACCACCATCTGCTGCACCACCACCACCTCCACCACCATCTGGAAAAGCACCGCCGCCGCCACCACCATTGAAAAAAGGCCCAGCCCCACCACCTCCACCAGGTGGCAGTAGACCACCGCCTAGACCACCTGGTCCAGGGTTTAAATTTTCCCGCCCTTCATCAGTACCAGGCGATCCAGATGGTGATGATTCTAACAAAGCTAAGCTAAAACCATTCTTCTGGGATAAGGTTAATATGGCTAACCCTGATCAAGCCATGGTTTGGAGTCAGATTCGAGCCGGGTCTTTCCAGTAAGTTGTGATTCATAAGTTGTTATATAGAAATAAGCTTCTGAAACATAATGTGTTTATTAATGAACAGGTTTAATGAAGAAATGATTGAAAATTTGTTTGGATATAATGCTGTTACCGAGAAAAACAAAGGCAACAACAAGAAGAGTTCATCACAAGACCCCACTTCCAATTTAGTTCAAATTATTGATCCGAAAAAGGCCCAAAATTTGTCTATTCTTCTAAAAGCACTAAATGTGACAACAAATGAAGTTTGTGATGCACTTAAAGAAGGTAATTCTTTACTTCAATCATAATTACCTCCCACTTCTTCTCATTGTGTTGTAATTCTTTACTTAAAAGGACCAAATGTATTACATTTGAGTGAGCAATGGGGACTAAACTTGTAATTTCTCATACTTAGGATCAAAACCGTAAAACAGGTATACCACAGGGACTATCCATGTAATTCTTTCTTATAATAATTAGCAGTGGCAACCTGTAGGGGCCGGGCGGGTCAGGTAACAGGTCTAATCAGTTTATATTTTTAGTGCCGGAGGAAATGGGCCAACCCCAAACACTTTTTGTTTTTTAGGGAAAAGAAATGTATAAATGGTTAATGTGCTAATTGTGATTACAAAAACAAAATTACTACAGTAATATTATATACCTATAAGTTAAACCTTTTACAAATGTTCATTAAAAATAGACTTTTTATGACTTATGACCTGTTTGAGATAAAACAAAACCCATATCAACCCATTCATGAGTAAACGGGTCGAAATGCTCATCTCTCATATTTACCACTACTTTGAAACCACAATTTATTTATATATCCCTAGCAATTATTTGAGACATTATCTTATAACCGTCTTCATGAGCTCTAAAGGGTTCATTTCTACTTGAACTTGTGTTTTATAGTTTGTAATTTTTGTTTTCAAAAAACAGTTTGATAGAACTACTGTTATAAATGTAATTTGTTATCATTGCTAATATATATGAGCTCAATTAGGAAATGAGCTACCCGTAGAACTTATTCAAACTCTGCTAAAAATGGCACCAACCGGAGAAGAAGAATTGAAGCTAAGGCTGTATAATGGGGATATTTCTCGCCTCGGAACTGCAGAGCGGTTTTTAAAAATATTGGTGGAAATACCCTTTGCTTTTAAAAGACTCGAGTCTCTACTTTTTATGTGCACACTTCAAGAGGAACAAGATATAATGAAGGAGTCCTTCCAAACATTAGAGGTGAAACTTTAGTTCTGGATGAAACACTTCTTTTTAGCTTTATTGTTTTGTTTTTTGGGTTAATTGTATAAAAAAAATTAACCAAATTTCTATTAACCAGTTTTTTTCCCACCACCTAACTTTTAAGAATTTTTAGAGAAACCCTTTTAACTTTAAAAAATTTTGATAGAAACCCTAATTTTTTTATATTTTTTGTTATAAAAATCCTCTATATTATGTTGACATTGTTTTCATGCCATTTATACGAAGCTGATACCGCTTATATGCTGTCAAGGTTGAAGGTTACTTTAAACCTAATTTTTTTTTTAAAGTTAGATGTTTTCAGCAAAGTAACATTCAAGAGGTGGTACAGTGGTAAGTGTCTGATTCCATGTTATGGTCAAATGCATCCACTAGCTTCCTGTCATAACCTCTTGAACGCCACATGCCCTGCGCAAACTGTGATTTACCTGATCCCGTTGGTTAGCAGGGTATTGACGGGTCCCGTGGTTTTCTGGCAATGGGCTTTCGTGGTTACCAAAGAAAGAAGTTTGAGCAGAGTTACCTTTTTATTCAGTTTGCCCTTATTTTATTGTCTGATTATATGGTTTTTTTTGTTGCTTGTACAGGCTGCTTGTATAGAACTTAAGAAAAGCCGATTATTCCTTAAACTCCTGGAAGCTGTTCTAAAAACCGGGAATCGTATGAATGATGGAACATTCCGTGGGAGTGCACAAGCATTCAAACTTGACACACTCTTGAAACTTTCAGATGTAAAAGGTGTTGATGGAAAAACAACTCTTTTGCATTTTGTAGTACTTGAAATCATCCGGGCAGAAGGTATAAGAGCTGCCAAAACTGCCCAAGAGACCAAAAGATTCTCCAACTTTAGTTCTGATGAACTTCTAGAAGAATCTGCTGATAATTCTCAAGATTCAGATGAATATTATCGCAATCTTGGCCTTCAAGTGGTTTCCAGTTTGAGCAGTGAGCTTGATGATGTAAAAAAAGTAGCCATTCTTGATGCTGAAGGGTTGACTGGTACGGTTTCTAAATTTGGCCACGCCCTTATAAAAGCACGTGAGTTTTTAAACACTGAACTGAAGAACATAAATCAAGAAAAAGGTGATGGTGATGGTGAGGATGAGGACGAGGACGAGTTTTCTGTGATTTTGTCTAATTTTGTGAAAGATGCTGAGAAGGATGTGATGTGGATGCTTGAGGAAGAAAAGAGAATAATGGCACTTGTGAAGGATACCGCGGATTATTTCCATGGACAGGCGGGGAAAGATGAAGGATTGAGATTATTTGTCATCGTTCGTGATTTTTTAATTATTTTGGATAAAGTGTGCAAAGAGATTAAAAACAATCCTCTTGTTAGACCAATTAAGATAATGAAAAAAGATGGTTCACCATCTAAGCTGACAGAAAAGAAAGACATTTCATCTTCTGAGAAGAAAGATGTTTCAAAACCTAGGACGACACAAACAGAAGATGTTTCAGAACCTAGGATAACACAAACAGAAGATGTTTCAGAACCGAGGATAACACAAACAAAAGATGTGTCATCACCTAGGACACATGAAACCGATGATGTGCAGCATGAGACGCATGAAACTGATGATGTGCAGCATGAGCCACGTGAAGCCGATGATGTGCAGCATGAGATGCATGAAAATGGGGATTTACAACATGAGACACGTGAAACTGAATCGCCATACAAGATGCGGGAAACTGATCATGTCCGACATGGGACACAGGAAACTGATGATCATGAGACACAAAAAGATAATGATGTACAACCTAGGACAGAGGAAGATGATTCACAACATAAGACACATGAAACTAATGATTCGCAACCCGAGGGTCAAAAGAAAGACGTTGAAGAAACGGGTGGAAGAGCTTCAGAAACCCACAAGGCCCCATCACGTGTCCCACATGAACGACTTCTTCCTGCCATTGCAATGAGACGCATGGATACTTTTAGTTCCGACTCAAGTTCAGATGAAGACTAATCCATAGTTCTTTTTTTCCTGATTTATAAGGTAAAAAAAACATAAATGTCTGTTATGATTGTCATTTTACCGAAGACGACTCGCATGTGCTGATAATTTGTTACTTTTGATTAGGAAAAGGAGATGGTACCTTGCCATTGTACCATTTGTTGAGAGTAAAGAACAACATAATCATGTTGCAGTGTTGCTATATGGATGTAAATTGTTGTAAATCTCAATACAAATTACAAAACCACCCTCAATCTTTATGTATTGTTGATTCAGTGATATACAAGGGCATTTTTGACCTTTCATAGGCTAGTGAATGTGTAATGCAAGAATTCTTAATTCAGTGTATGGGAAATACAGAGGAGTTGTATCTTGTGAGTAGGATGATTTTAATGTCATCAAAATGTAAACTTTTTAAGGGTGTTTGGGATTTGCTTGTTTAAAATTGGAAGGTCACAGTGGAACACTTCTAAAGCTAAATAAGTTGTAATAGCATAAACACACAAGATGATTTAATTATTAACTAGTAGATTAACCCTGCGTGTTACGACAGGTTTTTTCACACCAGTTAAAAGTACTAATATTGTCACCTGAAATGATACATTTGTATCGTATGTGGTGTAGTGTTTGAACTTTTGCCTTTATAGATCAATCAACTTTATAATCTAAAATACTAAGTAATTTATTAAATGTAGCACTTTGAAAAAGTTAAACGTAAACGTGACAATGTTGTAAAAAGAGGAAAGAAAATGTAATTCGAAAGAAAGTTCAAAAAAGGAATAAACAAGAAAAAAATAAAAAATAAAGTAAATCCATGTATTAATTTGACTAAAATAGAACAAATCCAAAAAAGTAAATCTATTGTAGATTTATTTTTTAATCTATAAATTAATTGTTTGATACTTTTACAAAATTTATTATGCTTTTTTCTTAAAATAAATATTAGACATAAACAACAAAATTCAAATACAATAACAAAAGATACGTTTTAATTATTTAAATCAATCACTAAACAATTGAATTAATTATTTAAAAATCATTTTATGGAAACAACTTTGGTTATTTTTTCTGAAGCTTTTTCTTTTATTTGGTTTCTCCATGCGTTACTTATTATTTTTTTTAAGAAGACATTTTATATTTTTAACTTTTTATAGAAAAACTAATTTTTTTAATAGTATGAAAAAAACATTTAATATAATAAAAAAAAGAGAGAGAAAACTTAAGGGTAAAAGAAATTTACTCTGAGACGTGCGTTGAATAAAAGCCTCTGACACTTCCAACTAACTTCCTATTTAATTGTCTTGTCACTTGTGGTTTCAAGACATATTTTTTGTAGTTGTTTTTTTTTTATCAAAAATAAATAAATACGTGGCTGAGGACTAGGGATGAGCATTTAGTACCGATTACCGGTACCGGTACAGCTACCATACCGATATATTTGGTACCGATATCGGTAGCCATTTTTTAGAAAATTCGGTACCGGTATTTTCGGTACCGGTACGGTACCGATACCATTTTAAGATGAACATTTTGTAACAAGTACCGGTACCATACAGATACCGTACCGATAAATTTAGTACCGGTATCTACTTTTTCATAAATTCGGTACCGGTATTGTACCGATCTCATCCCTACCGAGGACTGCCCCTCGAATCCCGACCACTTAAATTTTAACCAAGAATATAAAAAAATATATTAAAAAAAGTCATTGTTACCGACCACCATAAATAATATATATAATACACCTCGGGCACACGCCCACTATTAAACCCAAACATGTAGCAACGTTAAAGTTGAGAAAAACATACATTTGCATGGAGACAATAATTCCCCTTGCATGTAAAGACTATATAACTCACAATACGAAAGCTCATGGCTGGCTTGTGGATTAATGTAACATCCCGAAAATCCGAAAGGCTTAGGGTTCGGGTTAGTGAGCGACTCGAGCCTATATTAAACCAAATAAGGGGCAGGGTGTGTCGTGCATGGGGCGTTTTAACGACAGAAAATGACACGGTTAGTCGCTTAATGAGGATTTATGATCGGAACGCACGAAACAAAAGAGGAGGGGCTAGGATGTAAAACCTCAAGGGTTTAAATACCTCTTTTATGCAAACCCTAGAACATAATCGGTCTAGGGTACTCGATGGCAGCAAGAGAGGCGCAAGGGGGAGGGAGCGGCCGAGCAAGGTGGTCTTGCGGAGGTTCTACGGTGGAAACGAGCAAGGGGAGAGCTTCACACGCAAGGTAAACGCTAAACCTATCCGTTCCTTTTCTTTTGGTCTTGTTTCCGGTGAGCAAGAGAACCCGACAAGGGTTGGTAATGGGGTAAGGTGGTCGAAAATAGAGACGTGAGGGGTTGTGGACGCCGGGGCTGGTCGTGGTGATGTTCCAAGACGGCGAACGAGGAAGTTGGGAATGGTGTTGGCCGCGGTGGTGCTCGGCGGCATAAGGGCAGCCATGGTGGCAACCGAAGTGGTACAACGAAGAACCGACAATGGTACACGAGGCGTTGATGCGAGTCGGTGGTGCACGGTGAAAGCCAATTAGCATCACACGGGGAAGGAGAGTGGGGCGGTTAGGGTTTGTCACCACGGAGAAGACGATAAGGACGAGCATCATGGCGCCGCAAGATGGAGACGGCCAGTGTTACGCGACGCGGGGATGTTGGGGTTGGTGGGGAACCCGACTAGGGTTTTCCTTCGTGTATGGCTTGCATGCGAGCAAGAAACCCGATGCATACATGTGTGTGCTCGAAGAGCTAGGGTTTTGCATGGGCACGTTTACGTGCATGCATGGATGAAACCGGGTTCGGGTTCTAAGCGGGTCGTGGGCGACCCGATTCGTGGGAACTCGTGAGGTTAGGGTTTTATGGGGGACGACCGACAAGATGATGAGACGAGCGTTGCGAGTTTAATTATTGTTATACGTATGTATTGAACTTAATCTGAGCCTTAGATCGGACGTTTGTCAGGTCTGGGATTCGAGCGTGGACGGACGAGATTGCAAGGCAAGGACTAAGACTCAACATAACCAGTGAGTTTCTAATCCCCTCTTTTAAACTTTTTACTGTTTTGGGGCTATCGTACATACTCGCATGCTTTATTAAATGAACGTATTACGAGTTATGATTTAAACTCGAAGTGTTTTATGAGATCGTTATGTAATAATGAAGCTAAGGGACGTTATGGGGTCCTTAGGGTGGGTGAACAAGATTTGTGATGATCTGTGTGAGTCATCTTATGAGTTAGTCGGGGTGAGTCGAGAATTTAGATAAACCTGTGATGGTTATATAAGGAGAGTTAGCATGGGAACCCGTACGTGGTTCATTAACGAGTCATGTAGATGCTAGTATGTCGTTATGCGTCATGTGCTTGATGTTGTGTCGTTGTCCTCGTGACACGATGGGTGTTGTCATTGTGTAGTTGTCCTCGTGACACGTCGGGTATCGTATCTGCATGGGTCTATGTGGTGTCCATGGTATGTATGGGTTAGAAGTCATAATGGTGTTTGTGTGTCGTATAATTACTTATTCGTAAAGAGTTAGGAAATGTGTCTAGACGTTATGAGGATACGTCTAAAGTAAGTGTTGGATTTCATACGTAAGTGATCCATGAAAGGGTGGTGAGTCGTAGTACATGTCCAGGTAGTATCATGTGTATATATGTGTTGCTTTGCGTGCTTGCATTGTTGTCCATGTGTACGATCAACAGTGGCGTGGAGGACGCGGTCCTTCGGGGTCATCATTGTACGTGTGATCTGGCAGTCATCATGTGGTGAGGTGTCGGTCACCGTATGGTAGATGATATAGCTACTGTGTGGGTGGCTGGGTGGTCATCATAGATGACGAGTGTGTCACTATGTTTAGTGGCGGGGCCCTATAACAAGGGTCGAGCTGAGCTTATGCCGAGTATCCCGACGGGGATAACCCTGACGAGGGTGCAGTGATGAGGTATGTGTTCGTTTGCATATATATGTGTTAAATTGCATGCAAGTGATGAGTTATATTAATTGTGTATAGGATGATATTGATGTGATAAATAGATGGAATCAATGTAGTGTGTCGAGTTAGATTGACCGTTGTGTCGGGATGAGTACATTGTGTACAACTGTTGAGTCAGTTGGTTTATGAGAGTCCTGGTTAGGATTGGTAAGTCGGTGTCAATAGGTTGGTTGAATTAACCATTGTATGGTTAATATATATATATGGTAAATTGTGTGTTATCAGAGTTGTAAGCTCGTTCTATGTCGGAGAGACTTACTGAGTTAAAATGGTGGGTAGAGTCTGGGGTGGTGTATCCTTTGGGATATTATAAGATAACGGGTGTTATTTATATGATGAAAATCTATACAACTATTTTCTAATGACCAGAGGGTCTTGAGTGGAGATAAACAATAAATGAGACGAGTTGACTTTTGTTAAATTAAACTATTAGAACTCACTCAGCGTAGCTGACTTTGTATGTACGTTAGATTGTTTTGTAGGTGAGTCTGCTAGACGAGGTATCTTGGCTTGGGAGCGGTGCTACTCGGGTTGGTGTGCATGCATTCGTCAGGTAGCGTTAAGAAAGTTAACGAGTTTAAAGATAACATTATTAAGAGAAAGACTTCTGACGTTTACTTAAATGAAAGTTAAAGTACTTTTAAAGAATATAACTGGTTATGAGAACCAACTGTAGGCTGTCTGGTTTGTGGCCTTACAATTAACCTCCAATGCGGAGATCTCGTCGTCAACAATGAGGTAGTTAGTCTCTTTATATCTTTGTGTGAGCGAGCAAGAGGGCGAAAAAGGGAGAGTGACTTTTTTCCAGATCGTCATTTATCCCATTAAGACTCTCGTAATCTATTCTCATGTTTCAAATTTTCAATACTCGAATAGATTTTTTTAAAATTTTAACAAATTAAATATTATTGCTAGTTTAAATTTTGTATTTACTAAAATCTTTGTTCAATGAAGATTTAACAAAAGTGGTTTAAAATTAAAAAGAAATCAGCACATAATGCACAAAGATTTAATAAAAATGGTTTGAAATAAAGAAGGAAATCAACACACAAGACACAAAGATGTACTAGCAAACCCCTTCAACGTCTTACTAAACGCGTAGTGATCACTGATGTAGTGCAAATCACACATCTTTATTCATATTGTTTTCATGCGTTTTTAGATAGTTTTGTATTCATTTTAAGTCGTTTTTGTTTCCTATTGAGTCTTTGTTGTGTTTACAGGAGCTCGTGCGAATAACAAGTCAAATCATGAAGATATCGAGCACGAGAAGAAGCCCGGAGGAAAAAGTGAAAAAAGTTGGATTTTTGATCCCTCGCGGTACGCGAGGGAGGAGTGAAAATGTCTCACGGTACGCGAGAACTTGGAAATCCGGGTGCGACTATTTTGTTCCTCGCGGTACGCGGGGGCCTATTAAATCCGCAAAAACCCTAATTCGATGTTTTTAATCAATTTGATTGCCATTATGATGGGAGTTCGACTTTTGGCCGTCCAGAGAAGGGTTTGAGGCGATTTTGGGAGCTTGGGAAGCAATTAAAGTGCAAGATTAGAGCTTTCAGATCCGAGTTCGTTAGTAATAGCTTTTTCGGTGTTTGATTCTTTCTCTTTTGTCTTTAAATTGTTGATTGAAACCATGTTTGTGTTTATTGCTTCTGTTATGGATGTTTTGAATATGATAGTTGGCTAAAACATTGATAATGCCTAGGTTTATGATGAATACGTGCTAAAGTTACGATTTTTATCGGTTTGTGAATTCGTTTGGATGGATTAATGATTTTGTAGCAATCTCATGTTAATGATTATGATGTTTCTACATGTTTAGATCTGATGTATGATTGATTATAAGTTCCGTATGTTATTTGTGGATGTCTTCCAGTTTGAATAGCGTATCTAGATCATAGACTGTGTGTTTGTGATCGTTTGTGTGGTATGCTAGACGTAGTAGCCATAGGATTTGTAGTTGAGAGTTATTAGATCCGAGTGTGTTTCTTATCTCGATACCCGAAAAGTGAGAGATAATCGGTTAGTCCTCGTCATTAGGTTTCGAGTGTGAATTGTCTAAGAGGAAATTCCCTTAGGTGTCTAGTGATTGTTGCTATTCTGTGTCATAGTTGTTATCCTGAGATTACCCCGTGCATCTTAGATGTATTATGCATAGTGAGACTGAAAGGTGATGTCACACCCCGGCCGGCGGCGGATTATACGCCGGGGCTGACGCGGTTGTTTATAAGCACATGATTGACTATTAAATGCGTTACTATAATTAATCATCAAAATTAAGTATTCTTTACAAAGGAAAATTGAAACATATAGTTCATAACATGACAAAACTTAAATTATTTATTGCTAGGTCCATGCCCCTATGTGATCAAGCAATGTCCTCAAACAGGGGCACCTGAAACATGTAAGTAAATGTCAACTACAAGTAGTTGGTGAGTAACATAGGTTTTGACACCAAACAAAAGTTAAGTAAAAGAATTTGAAATTCAATATGTTCAAAGCATAACTATGGCATATATGTGAAAACATACAAGGTTCCAAGCGTACAATTCAATCCGTAGTAAATGGAAAACTGGTAAGTACAATCCCACTGATTGTGTTTTGGAAAAATAGTAATATGGTACACACAAAACCCGCCAAGGTTCGTGTTAACTGGAATCGGATTCCCCTATAAATGATCATGTTAGGTACTACCTTAGGCCTGGGTAGCAGGTTAATGAATGTACTAGCATGAACACATGTAATGGTCACCAAGTAGTTTAAGACATAAAGCACTTAGTAAATAGCATGAGAACATTGGTATTGAATTTGGTAAGCATGGTAAGTAAACATGTTCCACCCCGAGTATTTGTAAACAATAGTAAAAAGAAAGGGGGCTATGAACTCACATTGTAATATGTAGCTTGGAAATCACACGACCAAGTTGTTGCACAAGTGTTTAGCTAACCACAAGGTTAACCTATGATTTTAATAGTATATTTGTATCATTGATGGATTCAATTGATCAAAAGGAATCCTAGGGTAAAAGGGATGGATGTGGATGTTCTTGTTTATGTAAGAAATGTTTGTTTGAGTTTCGAGAGGTACTTTTGAGAATCCTTATTTAAAAAATATAAGTGTATGAGTGAATGGTTCCGTTTTATAAACATTTAGATAAACGTATGTACGAATAACTAGTTAGTGCTCTTTGTTTACAAACAAATAATTGAATAAATAAATTTACTCTTATTTGTAAATTAATAAATAAATAAATAAATAAGTGAATGAATAATAATTAACTTCATAAATAAATAATATCCCTTATTTATTTAGTTATAATTCTAAAAAAAACACGTATATAAGTCTTGATCAATTTAATAAATAATCGAGTCATAATTTTATTATTTAAGAATATGATTTTGTACTAACAATTATACATATATATATATATATATATATAGGAAGGTAATGACAATTTAAATAAATGAATCTAAATAATAATCTAATTAGTCAATAATTTAAAATTATTTTGTTAAGATAATTATATAAATTAATTTAAAGTTTTGTTAGACTTTTACCCTAATAATGAATAATAAACTGGGTTTCTTGAAAGTTTAAATAATTCAATTTTATAAAACTGATCTGAGTTTCAAAAAAAAATAATAATAATTTTTTTATAGGTTGATTTAAGGCTGGAAAATGGTAAAAAAATAAATGGGGCTGCCCGGTTCGAACCCTAGTCTGCCCTGGAGGGGTTAAACGAGTTACCAAGAGATCTGGGCTAAAAGCCATGCTAGAAACAGGTTTCTTAATTACTTATCAAACAAACCCACATTCATCTTCTTCCTTAAATCGACCGGCCCCATACCCTAACCCCAAATCGATCCGATTGGCCACGAAACCATGGGGCTTTAATTCCTTGGATCAAAACGAGTTCAATGGTATAAATTTTACCTGAGTTGGATGTGAATCGAGGGAGAACGACATGGGCGACGGGTTCGGCCATTCTTGAGCTTGACAGGGCAATTGAGATGGAATGCGAGGTGAAAGAGTGTTTAGGATGTTCGTAGTAGGTGTCGTGTAGGTGTGGAACCAGGTTTTATAGACCAATTCCTAGTATAACTCCCGAATTGATGTGAGATCGTGGTTGGGGACGGTTTCGAGCCGTTTGGGTTCAATTCATTGAATTCTGGTGTAATGAACTCATTATGGATGATTAGAACGGCCGCAAGATGGATTATTCCAGTTTGAATGGAGTTAAACACACGAATTTATAGGTTTCGTAACTGAATTTGTGAAGGAATCGCCTCCTTTGACTTTCCTGAGTCAAAATTGGTAAAGGGGAAGGTTTAAGGTCCAAATAAAGGGTTTATGTGAGCTTGAAAGGTTCAAATGCAATATCAATGGAGTTCAATGGCAAATAGAGAGAGTCCATGTGTCATACAAGGGGTTCAAGACCTTCTTTATTTGATTTTTTTTTAATTAGTTTCAAAACAAAATTTAAGCATTATATAAAATTTATAAAGGGAAAGTTTCATTTTTCTTACAAAATTACAACTTTAATATACATACATTTACATATATATAATTTATGATTAAGTACATTTAAAAAATGTAATTACTTGATTCATAGGTTTTATATTTTATTTGTTATAAAATATATATATGTATCCATGTTGATATGTAAATACGTGTATATATTTATGAATAAATACATTTATGAAAGTGTAACTATATGATTAGAATAAATGCATAGATAATAAAAGGGTTTAAATCCATACTCAATGGTTCATAAATTTCACTTTTGGTTTATTTATTATGACAAAATGTATTTTTATGGTAGAGTTAAAATATGTCATTGCATGAATGAAAATCTTGAACTGAAGTATTTGTAAGCATAGGTTATGTGACACAATGTATTGGACTAAAGTGAAATAAAATAAAAAAATATGGTCGAAGAATTTATGGATGTTACAGGTGAGCTGTCTTTTGGGTACTTTATCATTGTTGGAGAGACTGAAAGATAATCCGACTATCTGGTGAGTTTAGTACTTCTTTAGAGTTTCTTAGTTGGTGACACTCTGAGAGTGATTAGGGATCCACTAGGTGGTCTAGAGTTGTCATCCTTAGAAACCCAGATACACCATAGTTTCCATAACTGGTAGAAGTTGAGCTTTGTAAGTAGGATTCCGACCTAGGTAGTGTTCTTCTCATTCTTGGTATTTTCCTGAGTTCTTTGTCTGGATAGTTAGAGTCGATCGTTAGTTCTGCATTTGCTAGTTTAATCAGTAGTGTAGAAAACCCCCAATCCAAATCATCTTTAGTCCGAGTCAGAGTCTAGTTTAGCTGTTCAGTGTCTCTAGGGTTCGATAATCCAGTTTACCATTAAGCTCTGCTACACTCGATAGATTCACTTGCCTGTCAGTGCAGTTTAGTTCATAGGTACTCCATTTATTACTTAGGAGTCTAGGTTATGTTTATTTGTTAGTTTTTTATAGACCGTCTGGGCGACATCAATCGCCCTTACTACAACCTCTCACTAAATGTGTAGTGATCACCCTTCTACTTCTCACTAACATGGATAGTGACCACCCTTAGTTTTTGTAAATTCAATTATATATTATTATTATATTATTATAAATTTTGAAAATTTTAAGATATATGATTATTTTTATTATTTAAATTAATAAAATCAATTAAAACATTTAAATTTATCTAAAACCATTAAAAAAACATTATTTTATTATTAATCCTATCCTAATCTTTCATCCATTAACTAACAAATTTTGAACTCAAAACCTCATCCTTATCCTCAAAATTTCGTGAACTACCCGCCTAATATTTTCAAATTTTTTTTATTTAAAATTAACAAACTAATTGCAGTTCTAGTCCAAATAACTATTTAATTTTTTCCTTTAAGCCTCTAATCCCACCCTATAAATATAGCCCTTATTCCTCATTTATTCTTCACACCTCAACGATCTTCTAGGGCTCTCTAGCAACTACATGTCATTCCTCTCATCTTTTGGAAGATTCTAGCTTAAATCCTTTCATTCTAAGTAAGTTCTTATGTTCTTGCTTGTTCATACTTTTTCTTTCAAAATCCTTCATAATTAGCTTAGATCTATGATTCCCCAACATGTTTATGTTATAATCATAGATTTAATCCAAGATCAAAAGCCTTACTTAATTAAACTTTTATTTAAAAACTTAATTTTGATCTTTCTTGTTTCCTTTCAATTTCTAAAATTATGTTTCTACTAAAACTCCTTATTTTCAATTAAACCCCTTTAATATTTAATTTATTTCAATTCTATCAATACTAAAATCATATTTTCACTTTAGCCCTTATACTTTCCAAACTTACCAAACACACCCTAAACTTTGTTAAGTATGCAAATAGAGTAACTTTCAAACCGGTATGTAGTTATCTGACAAACAATAAAGTTCTGGCTAGGAAAAGACCGGGTTTCGATCCAACCAACTCTTTCCTGCGAACTTTTCTGTTGCTGGAATGATAACCACTTAAGTGTACAACAATGTAACATTTTTGATTTTCATGAACTTGTTCTAGTGCAATAAGCGTTAGTTCAATCCCATACCATTGTTATATTCAAATTTCCAAGTTCCAATTAATACAATTCTTAAGTTTAACATGAGGACACACATTCTAAGTTGAGACTAATTCAAGGGTTGATACATTTTACAATTTATCTTATGAATATATATATATACAAATGAAACATATGTAAATTTTATAAACTTGTTTCAACCCTTTATCATTTGGACCCTCAATTTGAACCCTCACCTTTCAAACTTGACCCTTTAACCTTCAATTTTGACCCCCATGACCTATTTGACTTTTAAAAGTCAAACATGAACAAATTGGAGTAATTCGACAATCAAATTGGATCGATCCGACTAATATAAACTTTCCATGTTTATCTAATCATGTATCGACCACATCTAGACTCAATTTACATTACCAATTCTATCAATCGCACGGTTAGACTCAAATTCGAATGGTTTGACTTCTCAGAGTCAAACCAAGCCAAATCCGCTTCCAATCAAAGCAACTAGACGCGTTCAAATCCCGCAAATCACGCACGAATCATCCATTCATGTATTCGAATCCCATACGTGACCAAATTCATTGGTATTCGATCGAATTAACGCGTAATCAGTCCCAAACAGCTGTCATATTCAACCCTTAATCGATTTGGACATTAAAGTTGAAATTGAGCACATCAAAGGACCTACTCACCTTCGCATAACTCCATTCGAACTCTCCCAACCCTCAGAACATCCGCATTTCACTTCTGGAATTCTCTCGAGCACCAAGGATAGTCGAATCTTTGTTCCAGCTGTTCTCACTTGCTCCTGCACCTAAACAGGTAAAGCTTGCTTCATTCGATTCGTTTTAGGGCGTATTTCAATAGCCCCATATCAATTTGTAAGTACAATGATCAATCGAACCAATTTAAATCTAGGGTTCATGTTTCTTTTGGGCGGTAATACGAATTGGGGCTAGATCCATTTACTTTATTTAACTAATCGGAATCCTTTAGAACCAGCGAAACCATCTAGCCCAGCCGATAAGCCACTGCACCGCTAGGCTAGATGGCGTGGGTTCGAAACCCACAACCCACTAAGCCGGTACTCTTTTTGCGCATATACCTGCCCTGAACCTGGTCCCCTTTCTGTATGATGTTATATTTATTTGAGCCGGTCTTGTACAAGGATCCGTCCCTGCACCAGCGGTAAGACGTTGTACACACATGGAACCCACCCGGGTTCGAACCGGGTGGAGCATATTTTTTTTAAATCGTTTTAGCAGCCAATTTGACTTTTAAAAATTATTTTATTAGAACCATTACGATTTAGAACTAGCTTGTGCAAAAACAAACCAATTTTTAATTGAGAACTACTATTTTTATTTAAATAATGTTGTAAACAATATAAAAGAAATCATTTTAATTAGAAGCATTAATTTTTATTTGAAGCAGTTAAAATATCTAACTTTATAACATTTTGTCAAGATTTTATAAAATACACTATCATTTCATAAAACAATTTAACAAAAAAAAAATAAATAAAAAAATCAATTTCTATTAATTATATACATTAGGACTTAAGCCCTATTTAAATAAATAGAACTTTTTCCTAAATATATAAACTAATATATATTTACATTATATTTTGACACATTTTTTTTTGTTATGAATGAATAAATAAAACGAATTTATTTTTTTATTTTATAAACGTAAAGTCCACATTAGTTTTAAAAGACACAATGTTCTAATTAAATAAATAAAAATTTATTTATTTTTTCTATGTATTTAATTTAAACCCTAAGTCAAATAGTTATTTTTATACATATATATACTTTGGAAATTTCATTTTTATATTACACTTTTATCCAAACATCAACATACACACAAACCATTTTGTACAAATCCACACACATCAAAACCAGTTGAAACCCTAGACTTTACTTTGGATATTGTGCATAACATTAATTCAAAGTTCATACACCTTTACTCTAGGTTAACTTTGTGAGTTACAAGGATCACTTGTGCTATCTATTGCTTGTGCTATCTACAAACATCTTACAAGTGAGTTTTACATAGCCCCCTTTTTCATTTTTGCACTTTTGGGGCGAAACATGATTACTTTTTGAAACTCTTTGCAATAACTTATGTACAATTCAATAATATGATGCTATGTGTTTATTTGTGCTTTATGCTTGAATACTATGAGTTAAGTCTACATATACATGACATTAGTGCAATTATTAACTCAGTACAAGCCAACGGTTAACATTGATAGATCTATTGAGTCTGACAAACCCACCCGGGTAGGGTGTTTGTTACCGACTTTACATTAGGGTAACCTGCGTGTTATGCCTCAGTCATAAGGTTTGATTGTACACCTAGCTTAACTATAGTTTCTCCATGAATGCCTTATATACCATGTATCGTATGAATTGTATAAAACATTTGAACTTTATTTGTAGTGTCAAAACCTGTGTATGCTCACCAACTTTTTAGTTGACCTCGTTTTCATCATGTTTCAGGTACAAACAAATGAGTTTGATCAAGTTGCTTTCATTTAAGTTTGAGGACCTAGTATTTAAATTTGAACAAGTTTACTTATGTAATTTTCATTATTGTATTGTTGAATTTGATGTTTTGAATTATGAAAAGAAATTGGTTGTTTAATTATTTCAACTAAAGTAAACCATGAGCTTTTGAACAGTCTTCATGTTCCGCACCGACGTTTCCGCCGTCGGTTGGGGTGCGACAGATTGGTATCAGAGCCTTGGTTATAAGGAATTAGGTTATTAGACACCCTTGACCTAGACTATAACTTTAGGACACCCATATATGCCATGCTTCATGATTATGTGTAAACCAACTTCTCTAAGATTGCTGTCCCTCTCACCGCCTTAACCCACAAGGGTAAACCTTATGAGCGGGGACCGAAACAGGAAGAAGCCTTTCAAATTCTCAAGCAAAAGTTATGCAATGCTCCTATTCTCACTCTTCCTGATGGTAATGATGATCTAGTTGTCTACTATGATGCATCCAACCAAGGTCTCGGTTGTGTTCTCATGCAACGAGGCAAGGTGATCGCTTATGCATCAAGGCAACTCAAGATCCATGAGAAGAATTACATGACGCACGACCTTGAGTTGGGTGCGGTCGTATTCGCATTGAAGATTTGGAGACACTATCTTTATGGCACGAAATGGGTGGTGTTCACCGACCACAAAAGTCTTCAACATATCTTCAACCAAAAGGAACTCAACATGAGGCAACGACGTTGGGTTGAACTCCTTAATGACTACGACTGTGAGATTCGTTACCATCCCGGCAAAGCGAATGTTGTAGCCGATGCTTTGGGTCATAAGGATCATGTCATGCTTCATTGTGTCAGAATTCAAACCGACATTCAGGATCGTATCCTAGAAGCTCAACACGTCTCGGTAACCGAGGGTAACATGTACGAGGAAATGTCGCGTGGTGTTATAATTCAGCTTGGATCCAAACCCAATGGTTTGCTCTATTACTTGAATCATATTTGGATTCCCGATCGTGATGATCTCCGTGTGTTTCTCATGAACGAGGCACACAAGACTCGTTATTCTATTCATCCCGGTGTGGATAAGATGTACCAAGATCTTTGCCAACAATATTGGTGGCCCGGTATGAAGAAAGACATTGCACTCTATGTTGCAAAATGTCTAACTTGCTCTAAAGTCAAAGCCGAACATCAACGTCCTTCCGGTTTTCTTGAGCAACCGGAAATTCCCGTATGGAAGTGGGAGAACCTAGCCATGGATTTCATTACCCCCTCGCACTTCAAGAGGTTATGATAGTATTTGGTTGATCATTGACTGTCTCACCAAATCAGCTCACTTCTTGCCCATCCGTGAAGACTACGGGGCTGAGAAACTGTCCCGAATCTACATCGAAGAAATTGTGAGTCGTCACGGTGTTCCATTAAATATAATCTCTGATAGAGATGCTCGTTTCACCTCCCGATTTTGGCAATCCCTCCAAACTGCTCTTGGCACACGATTGGATTTGAGCACGGCTTACCATCCCCAAACTGATGGTCAAACCGAACGAACAATCCAAACCCTCTAGGACATGCTTAGAGCTTGCATTATTGATTTTGGTGGCAATTGGGATTCACATTTATCCCTCATTGAGTTCTCTTACAACAATAGCTACCACACAAGTATCGACATGGCTCCATTTGGTGAAGCACAAATCACCAGTCCCGAGCTAATCCAAGAAACATCCGACAAGATCATTCGAATCCGTGACAACATTCGAGTAGCGAGGAGTCGGCAAAAGAGCTATGCCGACAAACGATGAAAACCCTTGGAATTCCAAATCGGTGACCTTGTACTCCTAAAGGTGTCCCCTTGGAAGGGAGTGATCCACTTTGGGAAGAAAGGCAAACTAGCACCTCGCTATGTGGGTCCATTCAAAATCCTTGAGAGGATTAGGAAAGTGGCTTACAAACTTGAGTTACCTCTATCACTTGGCAATATGCATCCTACATTTCATGTATCCAACCTTAAGAAATGCCTTGCTGATGAGAACCTCCATATACCTCTTGACGATGTGCGCATTGATGACAAAATACACTTCGTTGAAAAACCGGTAGAGATCATGGATCGTGAAATAAAACAACTCAACGAAGCCATATCCCGATTGTCAAATTTCGTTGGGAATCTAAACGTGGTCCTGAGTTTACTTGGGAACGTGAGGATCAAATGAAGCTCAAGTATCCACACCTCTTTGCTGATTCAGTAGCCTCAACTAGTTGAATTTCGGGACGAAATTCCCTCAACATGGGGATACTGTAACATTTCTGATTTTCATGAACTTGTTCTAGTGCAATAAACGTTAGTTCAATCCCATACCATTGTTATATTCAAATTTCCAAGTTCCAATTAATACAATTCTTAAGTTTTACATGAGGACACACATTCTAAGTTGAGACTAATTCAAGGGTTGATACATTTTACAATTTATCTTATGAATATATATATATATATACAAATGAAACATATGTAAATTTTATAAACTAGTTTCTACCCTTTATCGTTTGGACCTTCAATTTGAACCCTCACCTTTCAAACTTGACCCTTTGACCTTCAATTTTGACCCCCATGATCTATTTGACTTTTAAAAGTCAAACAGGAACAAATTGGAGTAATTCGACAACCAAATTGGATCGATCCGACTGATATGGACTTTCCATGTTTATCTAATCATGTATCGACCACATCTAGACTCGATTTACATTACCAATTCTATCAATCGCGCGGTTAGACTCAAATTCGAATGGTTTGACTTCTCAGAGTTATTTATTTTTATTTATTATATTATTAATCATGAAGCAGTTATTTATTTGTTTATTCTATTTATTTAATTTAAACCCTAAGTCAAATAGTTATTTTTATACATATATATACTTTGGAAATTTAATTTTTATATTACACTTTTATCCAAACATCAACATACACACAAACCATTTTGTACAAATCCACACACATCAAAACCAGTTGAAACCCTAGACTCTACTTTGGACATTGTGCATAACATTAATTCAAAGTTCATACACCTTTACTCTAGGTTAACTTTGTGAGTTACAAGGATCACTTGTGCTATCTATTGCTTGTGCTATCTACAAACATCTTACAAGTGAGTTTTACATAGCCCCTTTTTTCATTTTTGCACTTTTGGGGCGAAACATGATTACTTTTTGAAACTCTTTGCAATAACTTATGTATAATTCAATAATATGATGCTATGTGTTTATTTGTGCTTTATGCTTAAATACTATGAGTTAAGTCTACATATACATGATATTAGTGCAATCATTAACTCAGTACAAGCCAACAGTTAACATTGATAGATCTATTGAGTCTGACAAACCCACCCGGGTAGGGTGTTTGTTACCGACTTTACATTAGGGTAACCTGCGTGTTATGCCTCAGTCATAAGGTTTTATTGTACACTTAGCTTAACTATAGTTTCTCCATGAATGCCTTATATACCATGTATCGTATAAATTGTATAAAACATTTGAACTTTATTTGTAGTGTCAAAACCTGTGTATGCTCACCAACTTTTTAGTTGACCTTGTTTTCATCATGTTTCAGGTACAAACAAATGAGTTTGATCAAGTTGCTTTCATTTAAGTTTGAGGACCTAGTATTTAAATTTGAACAAGTTTACTTATGTAATTTTCATTATTGTATTGTTGAATTTGATGTTTTGAATTATGAAATGAAATTGGTTGTTTAATTATTTCAACTATAGTAAACCATGAGATTTTGAACAGTCTCCATGTTCCGCCCCGACGTTTCCGCCGTCGGTTGGGGTGCGACAAACAACCCTATATCGTACCCTACCGTAAAACTGAAAGCATGGCGTTAAGTAACCAAAACACAAATCTAGATACAAAAACATGTCACAACGGTCGTCACTCTACCGTAAAACCCTATATCGTACCCCGTCGTAAAAGTGAACGTCACTTCACCGTATACCCTAAAATCGTAGTGTCAAGAAACGTGAACGCAAAAGAATTAAATCAAACGTAAAAAAAAATCTGGTCGCAACAATTTAAAAAAACAAAAGAAAAAAACTCAAACGTTGTACTCCGTCGTAAAAGTAAACGTCACTTCATCGTAAAATCTAAAAAATCGTGAACACAAATATAGACAGAACAATTGAAAAAAACTATAAAAAAATCACTAAAGGACAAATAGTCATTATTCATTTAGTTCTCAAATAAATATAGATATAATAAACATCTAATGGCAACATAGCAAAGTCTATACAAATTTAAAAGCATACGGTCAAATCTGTCACGAACCCAAAAACCATTTCATACATGTGAATCTGAACATGATATTCACAGGTTGAAATAGTTACAACCCGTTTAACATGGAACTATTTACATTTTAATATTTTAAAATTACAAATTTACAACCGAAAATATGGAATCTATGTCAATTCCTCTTTTAACTTTAAAATTTTGGTATAAATTAATAAACAATTTAAGTTATGACATAAAACATATTTAAAAAAGTTATAAAATAAACGGGTTAAACGAGTCAATTTACGAATTCGTCAGGTCGACCAAACTCGACCTATTTAGCTAAACGTGTTTGCTGGTTCAACCTAAAGCTGACCCGAGCCCGTTAGACTAAACTGTAACCTAGAATTCATGTTAAGTTCATGTCACGTTTTCGTATTATGCCATAAATACACATCCCTAACTATATTAAGGTAATGTTTGGTATGCATGAATGGATGGTGGAATGGAATTAGTTATTACGTTGGAATGAAACAAAACATGTTTGGTATCACATAGGAATGGACATAAGGAATGCGATTCTTCCATTTCTAATGATTTTCATTCCTTGAGGGATATGTGTTTATTTTTCATTCCTTCAAGGAATGAAATTATTTTGTTTTATTAATAATCGAACCATGACCCAAACCATGACCCGAACCAAGGACCGACCCATGACCTGAACCATGACCCGTCTCGTGACCCGACACATGACCTGAACCATGACCCGTCTCGTGACCCGACCCATGACCCGAACCGCGGACCGACCCATGACCCAACCCATGACTCGACCCGTGACCTGACCCATGACGCGACCCATGCCCGGTTCCATGACCTGCACCATGACCCGTCCCATGGTTTGAACCATGACCCGAACCATGCCTCGAACCATCACATGTGCCATGACCCAACCTATGCCCTGACCCATGACCTGAACCATGACATGTCCCATGACCCGACCATAGTATAAATTTATTAATTACAAATATTTTATTTTTTATAAAATATTTTTCTGGCTACCAAACAGCACGAAGTAATGATTTGTTTCATTCCGATAGGGTAACCAAACATGACAAGGGAATGGTAATGGTCCATTTCTTTCCCTTGTCCATTCCATTCATTTGTTTTATCTCATACCAAACAGACCCTAAATAGGTCGAGTTCCTTATGCAATTCCATTCCTTTGTCCATTTCTAATGATTTTCTAATGTGTGGAAAAATATAACCAAACCTAGGACAATGATCAATGGGTTTTGAAAATATGAATCGGTATTAGATAGGAAAATGGGTAGAAAGGAGAGGGGTTTTTTGGCGACTTTTAAACATTCCATTGGAATGTTAAGAATTCCTTCTACTATGTGAAGGATTGTTGAAATCCAATGAATTAATTCCAAATGCAATTCCATCTATGCCAACCAAACGTGATTTTTGGTGAAATTAATTCCAATTCCAATTTTAATTCATACAAATTCCCCGAATCAAACGGAGCCTTTAAGGGTTTCCATTTGAAGATCGTTGATGGGAAAGAGAATTATGGATGATGTAATGGGCGGTTATATTCATTAACACTCGAGTAATGCTTAGTTTAAGGTAATAACTCATAGTATAATAACTTGCCGACCTCAATTGTAAGTAATATAATTATTATCAACCAGCATGATATGTTTGTTGAAGTTTTTGTAAAACTTGTATCATTTGAAGAATTTTTTTTTCCTTATTGCATTTCTATTATAAGATTCGAGGCGAGGCGAGGCGGGAGATGGAGTCGCGTGAATATGGTACCGATGAAAGCAGAAAACAAAGAAGGAGATCGAGCCAAGCGGTACCAAGAATCGGCAAGGAGTTGCGGGGCTATGGGTTTCCTAGGATTTCTTTGTAGCTTCTCTATATTTAAAGGGTTTATATCAATGGAATAGAGATCGAATCAATCCAAACCATAAACACTTTTATCTATTTCCAGCAACCGTAAAGTCTAGGTCAGAGACTGTATTTTCTGACCTCCCCATTATTTAAAACCGCCTCTTTCAAATTTGGGACTTCGAGAAGATGAAGTCGGGTTATGGACCCCAATTATACTAGAAATACAATAAGAAAAAAAAGCTACCACTTTTACAAAACTTCTTAAAAGTACCAGTTTACAAAAACTTTTATATTTGTTACATTTTTTTTTTTTTTTAAATTTAAACTATAAATAAACAATTAACAAATAAATAAATACAATAGATTTTTCATTCCAATCAACAAGGCAAATTACATAAGGATAGCAGGTAGACGGGCAACAAACTGCGCCGCCATCCCCTTCTGAATGGAAAACCCTAATCTACTAAAAACAAAGCCTCGCCCCTGAAATTGGTAAAAAAAAATATGACGTGTTCAATGCATTTACCATTTTATTAAACTATATATTGTATCGACAATGGCATATTTTGCATGGGTTGGATAGTTGGATAGGTTCTAGTTCTAATTCATTTAAGCTTTAATTCTTTGACGGATTGGAACTATTTAAAAAAAATTAGTTAATCGAACGCACTTTCAAAATTCTATTTTTGGAAGAATTACATGATGGTCTCCGTGGTATATTCATATTATAGTTTTGGTCTATATCTTTTAGAAACTATATTTTTCATCCTCATCATTCACTCGCGATCAACACATTTGGTCTTTAACACTAAATGATGTTAAGTTTTTTGATAGTATTTAAAAACCTAATCCTAGTGCCCCCATCGAAATTGCCGACCACTATGGTCGGCCATTCTTCCCTTCCAGCAAGTCTATCAGGTGACGACCAAGGTAGCAGATATCATCCATGAGTTCACATGGCTCATCTTTGGCGATGGTTCATGCAGCTCTCTGACTGGCAACCTTCTCGTTTTACCAACGATTTCAATAGCTGTAAACCAGTGTCATGCCAGCCATCTTCTAGGGTAGATCTGGACTTAAACCCATATAATATACGTGCTAAAAACATCAACCCGACCTTAACACAGTTAAAATAATGTAACATGTGCACGACATGTGTAGCCCGTTTATTTAACAGGTTGATGGACTGTAAACAAGTTGACGATTTGTAGGTGGCGCAATCATATTGTAAACGAACCGTAAGCAGTTAGGTGTATTATAAACGAGTTGTAATAAAGTTGTCAGTGAGATACACACATCGTAAACGGGTTGAACTTACACACACACACACATGCATATACACTGGAATTTTAAACAGTTTGACAGGTGCGCATGCATAATTTATTACAAACCGAACATGACTTGTTTTTCAAACATGTTAGAAACTTTAAGTCAAACACAAACATTTTATTAAACGGGTTAGACTTACTGATACAAAACTTTTATACATATTTTTTATATCAGTTTCGTGTTGTATTTCAGCCATATTTGTCACCCTTAGATCTAGCCGTATGTTAAATATTATTTAATTATACTTATAATTTTTAGAAAAGGTGACGTTATAATGACAATTTTAGTTCATAATCAAATTTCGTTCATTTTCCTCTTTGGTAGCCCACAAATGGTTGACTAAGCAAATCATTTAAAAGAGAATTTGACAAAGTCAACACACGTTGATTGATATACTTTTGAAGTATTGATGATAAGATTGATGACTCCAAAAATTAAAAACACATTTTCTTTGACTAATTTTTTTTAAAAGTAAATTAAGAAAATGATTACCTTTTAATAATATATTTAACGTGAAACAAATCTATAAAGTTGTTTTAGACATTTTTTATGTAGACTTTTGTTGTAAGATTTCAAAATCTTTGAAATTTTGAAACAAATAAAACAACCTAGGAAATATCAGGTTAAAGATTTATGTTTTCTAAGCATAAATTTACCGTTTATAGTTGGGTGTGACATATGGTTTTATTTGGAATAAAAATATATTCAAATGATATTGTTTTAGTTTTAAATAACTCCACTTGTTTTCATCTTATTCTTTTTAGGGTGAAGGGGTCAATAACCCATTTACTCATCAAAACTGTCCAACAGAATTCTATCACCTTAAAATTACTCATTTACTCAGATTTCATTGGAAACACTCTACTCATTTACTAACCAACTTTAAAAAAAATAAAAATAAACATTTAAATAAAAAAAAAGTCAATTTCATTAAATTAAAATTAACATAATGCAATTAAAAACCTAGAAACATAAAAATAAAAATCCTACAAATAAAATTTAAAAAAACTAGAAAATTAATAAAAAAAAATAAAAGCTAGATAATAAAAATTAAAAATCTAAAAGGTGCATTGCCATCCATATATTGTCGCAATTTTACGTTTACGTTGCAATACAATCGACAAGTACGGTTCTACGAGATGATCATGTGTTTCTTCATCAACATCCTCATCTTCTCCTTCGTCTTCAGATTCCGAACGGATGATGTCGTTTGGATCACGATACGGTTGGTTTTGGTATTGATACGAAAATTAAGATAGTATATTTGGATCCATATCTAGAAGGGAGAAAGGGTCACACGAAAATTGAGATAAAATATTTGGATCCATATCTTGAGATAGTATATTTGGATCGGTTGAACTTTGGGGGTAATAGTTTGAATATTGAGGTTGCGGGAAATAGTTTGGAATTGGTTGAAGAGATGGTTGGGGTCGTTGAGGAGGTGGTTGGGGTCGTCGAGGAGCGGCTTGGGTTCGTTCGGATTGCGGTTGAGATTGAACTTTTGGCCTAAATTTTTTAGGTTTTGTTGATTTTTTTGATGACCCTTCCATTTTTTGTAGAGTGTAAATATATAGATGAGAGGAAAAATATGTTTGTAGAGTGTAAATATATATAGATAAAAGAATTAGTAATTTTTTTTAAAACCACCTAACCCCCCCCCAACGGCTCTCCCCTTTCAAGCCCGAGTAAATTTACTCGTTTCATCAACCCGATTCAAAAGGTACGATGTACCCCCGTTTACCCAGTCCTCTTTCTCCTACCCGGCTTGGGCCGGGTATTGCACCCCTTTCACCTTATATATGTTCAATGATAATACAATTACTTGTACCATTTTAAAGCCAGATAATATAAATTAATAACTCGACTTGTTTTTATCTTATTTCATTTTTTTCATCTCTCTCCATCAATATGCCGCACTCTTCAAATTCTTATAAACACTTCCTCTTGTCGCCAATACCATCTTTCCTTATCATCGCCATGAAGTTGAAGATTCAAAAAATTAGTAAACACTTTATCTTTGTCTATTTTTATAAAGAAGAAATTAATAAAAATGATTATTTTCTTGATATACGTATACGTTATTGTTCCTGTCGAGTGTCGACAAGTTTTTATCTATAAAATCGATCATAAAATACTTGGAACTTTTTTATATATCTAGTTTTTGTTTATGTATAATTACAAATGTCTTGAAAATACAACAATGATGAAATTTTACAATTTCTTATTTATACATAAGATTTTTGTTGACTATCTACTTATTTTTCATGTAGCTATTTTATTTATATTCATTTTATTTTATTTTCTTAAAAAAATGTCAATGTCAGAATTGTATTTTCAAGAATACTTTTTTGATATGCGAATATAAAATGAATAATTAAAATTCATTCGCGTATTTCATACCAATAAATGATGTATAAACTTATTAAAAACTTACCATTTTCGTGTTTTCGTCTTTTATAAATATTTAACTAGAATTAGATCCCGCACAACGCGGCGAGTTCGTATAATCAAAAGATAAAATGGCGGCTTGGGAACGTAGGTATAAATAAGCATGTCACAGGTTCGTATAACCAAAAGATAAAACGGAAGCTCGGGAGCGTAGGTATAAATAAGCACTTCACAACAGTGTATTCGAAAATCGACTATTTATTCGGAAAGCACTAAAAAAGGAACTTAAAAAATCGTTTGTAAAAGATAAAACCGTCGCCCACCATGAGAGCGAGCCGATTTTTAACAAAAATTAAATGGAAATGTAGACGCAATGGTTACAACAATATATAAAAAAAGAAAATGTATTTCATTTAAAAAAAGTTCAATAAAAGAAATAAAAAAAAAGCAAAAGAAATTAAACTCATTGTATAAAAAAAAGAACAAAAATATCTAAAGATAAGCTTATAATAAAAGTTATAATAAAAGAAAAAGAAAAAAATAAAAAAAATTATTAAAAATAAAATTTTTAAAATAAAAAAAAGAATTATGACGTCATCAGAAGTTGTGCTGACGTCATCAATGAACCGGGAAGGGGGGAGGGAGCCGCAGATCAAACCCGCACCTCCTGGTTTAGGTGTTCGTGCCTTACCACCAAGCCAGCGTCTAAACTGTTAATCTATTCCGCTTCAACATGCATATATGTTAAAAAAGATGTTGAAAACTAAAAAAAATAAAGAAAAAATTGATTAAAGACTTGTACCTTAAACGTGACCCGGTAGGAATGTGACACGTGACCGGTACTGTATATACCGACCACTTGTTTTTATTTATATGCAGAAATGTACGATTTCAAGCCTATAATGATGACAAATCTGTAAAGTTTTTTGGATTTTTTCTGTAGTCATGTAAGATTTCAAAATCTTTGAACTTTTGAAGGATTGTGAGAATTCAAACAACCAAGTTAAGGAATGATAGAGGTCAAAGAATCAAAGTGTGACATCTCTAAAAATTGTACGATTCTAGTTTCGTGTAATTTTACTTCGAGTTAATATTCGAGTCTCGTTTTATCTCATTTTATTTAGTATATCAATTTAATTCCAATTTCTAATTAGTAATTACATTAACATTTTTAAACAAAAATGGAAAATTTTAAATTAATTAGTTATATTTATAAAAAAAAAAAAAGACTTAGAACCCTTATTTTGATGTTAAACCCCCTCAAAAACACATGAACCCCCATTTGAACCCTGAAACTATCTAAGAGTAATTTTGACTTTCTAAAAGTCAAAATCGGGTCCAAGCATTCAAATCCCACAAAATCTGGAAGGTTTAAAACTTTCTAAGTCGTTCCTAAGCTTTATCCATCGAGAGGAACGAGTAATTCGTGAAAATTGTTATCTAGTTCGATCCTTTGAGAACAGATTTGAAAACCCGTAACCTTGATAAATCCAACTGTTAACGCGTTATTGATGGAGCTAAACACTCCTATAAATATCACCTCTATTCTCAGTCGATTGCACCACAAAAATTCGTCCTTTTTCCTTCTCCTGTTCCGAGCTACGCAAGCACACCCTCTCGACGCGATATCGTTGACGATTTGGATCCTTTCCGTGTGATTCCGACTCCAAGTAACGAATTTCTTGTTAATCGCACGTCTACCCTTCTGCTTTCATCCTCAAGATCGATTTTTAAGGTTTGGTATTGGTTTGATTTCATGTCTGATATTTGAGGAAGAAGATGGTAAAGGCTTAATAGGTTTTTAGTATTTATTTTTCTAAATCATAACCAAATGATGTCTTTGGTCTAGTTGTTTAAGCTTTCCTCACAACACTCAAAGACCCATTACCCCTTTTCTTTTTCTGTTTTGGTTCTTTTTGCATTCACACACACACATTTATATAAATACTTATATATTTAGTACTAGTTTAGATCCCGTGTCTACACACGTAGTGAAATATATCAATAAATAAAAATTTTAAATCTTTATGTATATATTTTACATGTGTAAAAAATATATTACATATAATAAGGATAGAAAACAAATTCAAAATATGTAAAAATTAATATATAATTGAGTTTCGAAAATACGTTAATTACTATTTTTTTAATATAATTTGACTTTTATTTACTATTTGATTGAATATAAAAGTTATATAGTTAAATTTTAAAGTTTCTTGTGATAAGATATAATTTAAAATAAATATGTTTTATTAGTATAATTAGTACTTTTTTTCTTTAAATATATATTATTATTAAAAGATAGAAGTGCATTAAATAGGAGAGAGAGGCGAAAAAAAAATTGGTGACAATGAATATCGAGACGACACGTGCCAGGCAAAAACCTTTATTTATTATATAGTATAGATTATGATCCTTATTAATTAACTTTTAATAAATCATTGTATTTTTAAAACTATCACTAAACGAATAAAGAGTAAAACATTTTATTGATTTTAGTACAAATAAAATGTATGTATCATTTAAATAACATAAGGGAATTATGTAACATTTTTTATAAAATATTCGTGAGGAATCATGTATTCATTTAAAAAATTTAAAGTTATGTTTCATTTAAAACTGATAACGTTATTTAAATGGGAAACTATATATATTATTACGTATTGTTTTAACATATTTCAATTTCTTTAAAACGCAATAATTATAAAATATATTTTATAAACCCTTTAAAACTTGTTCAAACGTTTTATTTACAAACTATATATTTCTTAATTCCTTTTCATTTTTAGAATTATATTTTTATTATAACCGTTGATTTCCTATTAAAACTTTCTACTATTCAACCTATCTATTTTAATCTTTATTAAATGCACATTTGCATTTTAGTCCTTATACGTTCCCAAATCATCAGACACGTCCTAAACTCGGTTAAAGTATACGAATAGAGTAACCTTCAAACTGGTACGATAACCACTCTAGTATACGACAACTACTTTCCTCTATTTATAAAACTACCCCTCATCTTTTCACAATTCTATAAACTGACTTAAACTCGAACTTACTTAGGGAAATCTTAAAGCACCTCCTAAACCAACTTACTTCAGTAATCAAGATTCTACCCACCTGCTGGAAGGTGAGTTCATAGCCCCTCTTTTATTTCTACTTTGGTGTGGAAAACATGCTCATATATCAAAACGGAAATCATGTTCTAAAGTCTAAACTATACTTTTGCATACAATAACAAACTTTCTAATTCTAGTAAAACTAAACTGGTTTATACATGTTGTTATTCTATGTCACTTTTTACTATAAAGTATCTCTTATTTTCTTAAACTTACACAACCATTAACTTCGAGGAAGTCACGGGAGTACGTAAATAGATCTATTGGCCTGACTAGCCCATCCGGTCCTCGGGTTGATGCATGTCAATCAATTCCGAGCATCCTTCAAGTTGTGGATTCTGATCAACTTGAAAGGAGCTGGGTGTTCAGAAACTGCATACTAGACACTTACACTTAGTCTAACACCCTGACAAGGTGTTGGACGGGAGAGCTATCGATCACTAGGGTTAGTTGTGAACTCATGTATAAAAGTTTAATTACTTGGAATTTGAAACTTATTTATGACTTGCATCTTGTTATCTATTACTATGTATCTATCTAAACCTATGTTCTCACCAACTTTTTAGTTGACATATTTTAGCATGTTTTTCAGGTGAAGCTAACTAGGATGTTGACAAGCTCATGCTAGGATCAAAGACTATACTTTAGTGGACTTAGCTAGAATTAACAAAAAAAAAAGAATTATTTGTTCTGTTTGTTTTTTTTGGTTTATTTGTTCTGAAATATTGATGTAATAACTATTTGGTTTTAATAGTAAATTTCTTTTGATCATGTGTAATGATTCAATTTCGTCACCCCTCTCGTGTTTCCGCCTTGGCGGAGGTGTGACACAAAGATTTATACTTTCTAGGCATTGACAGGTATATAGTTGGAATGTTCGGTTTCGATCCAAAGTGGCATTGACCCGAATCCGTTTACATAAGTTACCCAACTTGATTTAGCCATTCATTTTTTCACCTCTAGTCAGTATACGAATGAATTTACAAATGTAATTTGTAACATTATATTTTTTAAAAAGTAAAATAATTATTTAAAAAAAATTACTTATTAAATCTAACTAAAGAATTATTTAAAGGAAAAATCTTCAAAATTTCCTTATTACTTTTTTTGTCCCCTAATCTGTCCCTCTGATTAATTCTTTCCGAAAATGTCTCATCATATACCGTCGGAACCGACGATTAAACATGGTCGACGTAGGTTTTTAGAACCAGTTACATCCCGCCACGCGTCCCAAAGGAGCCGGATTCGTCTGTATATTTGAAAAATCAGACGGTGTTATACCGTTGTCCGACGGTGTTTGGTGTTTGAAAAAATCCGACGGTGTTATATCGTCCTCCAACCGACGGTGTTCGGAAAAAAAATTACCTCAACAATTTGTAAAAAATAAAATAAAATAAAATCATGTTTGAAAAAATAATAATTTTATATAAATACAATAAGATATTAACTCAACAACTTTGTAAAAAAACACCGGTCGATCCGACGATGTCATAAAATATATAGTCGAATCTTCCAGGTGTCAACACATAAGTGGTTATAAACACAGTTGGTCGACGATGTTATACCGTCGAAACCGACGGTGTAAAAGAGGACATTCTCGGGATTTTCTGGTCAACGGGACAAAATATATGAAAGTGTGGTCAAAAAGGATATTTTTGAAGATTTTTCCCTTATTTAAATTATAAGTTTTAAAAATAAAACTGTCCAAATAGTTATTAAAACAAAAAAAGAACAAAAGCTATACGATTAAACCACAAAGATGATTTATATAATTTATGCTTTTATTCTACAGTTTATAAAAAAAATCGTGTTTTTTTATCAAAATTAAAAACTAAAAATTTATTTTCAGGTCACTAAGCAATTTTCGATAAAAAAAACCAACTATAAAACTAGAGAAAGCAGTTTGTTCAACTCGAAAGTCAAAATGTGAAAATTATATTTTGGACAGCTTGATATAAAAATATCTGAAAATAAAATATCTTTTTTTTTGAACGATAAATTTGGATCACTGACGGACCACTGGAGTATCATCGTGCCACCAGTGGTACCACCCGATCATATTCCAACACCAAATCACCAATTTAAGAGAAAACCCAATTTTTCTAGGAAAACCCACTTGTAAGATTCGAATCCAGGACCTTATGGTCACTAAGCCTTATCTCACCACCAAGATGTCGCTAGGCTATTATGCTTTTGGCTGAAAATAAAATATCTAGAAACATGTATAATATAATAATAATAATAATAATAATAATAAAATAAAAAATAATAATAATGCGTGGGGCACATGGGAAAGATCAAGTCAGGTTTCTAAATCATCAAACATACGATATCCAAAAGCAGGCTTTCATACTTTGAAAGCAACTAATGGAATTCAATTTCCCCTTTGCTTTGAGATGCTATGTTTCAACTTCCAACATCTATGTAAGCCATAAACAATCTTAATCTCTTTATCCATCATTAAATATTGAATATATAACTAATTTTAAATAAAAAAACTATAAAAACTATTTAAATTTATATATATTTCTTTAAATATGATAAATGAGATAGCTACGAATCGTTAATTTTTCTCCTTTCCACTACATGTGATAAACACTATGTATGACTGCTTATTACGATTTTCATACTTTTATACTTAAAATTGGTTTTGTAATAAACGTGTCATTTATGCCTATCATCTATTATTATTTTAAAAAGTTAATATATATAAATATACACTATAAAGTTTCGTTTTATTAACATACAAATTTTATGAACTAAATGATGACAAAAAGATAAAAGTAAAATAAAATCCAAAGAATAACTAGAGAAAACCATACAAATTACAAGATTATGCTCTTATTTATGTTTTTATTTTTGTATATAAAGGGAAAGGTTAATGAGAAAACTAAATAGTTATGCGAAAATCAATTCCAACCAATCAGATAATTTAGAATTCTTTTTATTTTGTTTTTATTTAAAAGGCATTTCAGTAAATGATCACTCATTATTTTCGTAATATAGCTTTAGTTACTAGATTTCTGATTTCTTTCTCCTCTAAAGTCGGTTTTTTTATTTTTAAACTACATGTTTTCTCCCCTTCTCTCGTTCATCAGATCTTATCTCTCTCCTACTTTCTTTCCTCTCTCTCTCATATATAAATCAAATAATCACCAAAAGAACATGATGAACCAGCGAACGCCCGTCATCGTCAAATCTTTAAAGATTCTTTTTGCCAGTTTCTTCACTCATCTCTTTTGATTGATCAGAATTAATGGCTTCTCACAATCAAGATTTAAAGGTGGTGTAAAATTCTCATTGGTGGAAGGCTATGGGTGGTCAAGAATCATCAACCGACAAAGACTCTAGTTGGAAAGAAAACAACAAATTTTGGTTTGGCCTTTATGAACAACCCTGATTCCCTCTATCTTTTATAGTTTCGTAAAGAAGTTTTAACTTTCTATCATCGTAGTGTGGACATATAAAAAGGATAGCTAATACATTATGAGGAAGAAGCCATCATAATCTCAACATGTTTCACATTTTTTTACATATACGTAAACATTACTAGTTTACACCAATTATTTTCATTACTAGTTTACATATACGTAATCAATTTTTCTAACTGATTTCGCTACATGTATCAGAGTCTAAAACATCATATATTTTTTTTCTTTTTCACATATATGTAAACAATACCAAACTACACCAACTCTTTTCATTACCTGTTTACATATACGAAAACAGTATTTCTGACTAATTTCGCTACATGTTTCAGAGTCTAAAACACCATTTTTTTCCTTTTTATATATACGTAAACATTACCAGTTTACATCAATTATTTTCATTACCGGTTTACATATACATAAACAATATTTATGTCTGATTTCGCTCATTGTTGCATAGTCTATAACATCATTTTTTTCTTTTCTAATTATACATAAACTTTTAGTTTTGTTATGAGATAATCTTAGGTCTCATAGATTTATTAATGAACATATATATGAAGCATAAATAATTACCTAACATGGTAAGAGAAAAAAAAATTCCCACAACATTACTAGGTTTTCATGATTCTGGAAAAGAAAATAATTGGTGTAAACTGATAACGTGAGAGAAAGTGAGTTATAATACTAGGGATTTTTGTTAATGATTAGCAAAGGTTACCAAAAACAAAAAAAAATCTTGATCTATAAATTATGTTATTGGTTTGGTTGGTTTCTCTAGTTTTCGTATAGATATGTTGTTTTCTCTTAAACCCATATATATATATATATATATATATATACTAGATTAGAATCTTGTGTATTACACGAACTGAATAAAATATAATGTAATCTGTTAATACACCCCTTAAAATGTCTTTAAAAAATGACGTGATAGTTATAAATTCTGTTAATTTAACTTTTAAAATATATTTTTTCAACCGGGTATTAACTTTTTTTATGTAATTGATAAATATTAATTCATATTAAATTCATTTGTTAATGATATAATAATTATCCATAATTAGATTTATACTAACTATTTAAAAATATATTGTTTTAATATCATTATTTAGTAGAAGAGAAAGGCGAGAAAAACCATGTTGAGGATACACCAGTAAGTGACACGTGTCTTCTAAGATTTTTATTTATTAGTATAAAGATATATAGGCTTGCTTTAATGAAAAAAATCATTTTTTTTAGAAAACTAGAAAACTCTCCCCCTTAATTTTTAAACCTTAATAACTTTTTCATACGTTATTATTTTTTTTTAAAATACAACACCAGTAAATTAAGCATTTTTATCTTTAATTTAAGTATAATGTTGCTTTGTAAAAAACAAAAAATTAACGTGGTCGGACTTTTTCGATACTGCATATGTGCAGTATATGCAATATGATGATACTGCATATATACAGTATGATCATACTACATATATGCAGTATCGAATAAATCCGACACGTTAAAAAAGTTTCTTTTTAATATAACGATATTATACTCAAATTAAAGATAAAAAATGTTTGATTTTATGTGGCAATTTTTTTTTAAATGTGTAAGGTCCCAAACCCGGGAAGCCTCATTTGTTGGATTTACTCATTCACAATATAGTTCAAAAACTGGAATAACATAAAACTTGGCATCGGGAACATCATTCACTACATTCATCAGTCTTTTAAGTTTTAAGTAAACATAGAGGCGGGATGTCAGTCTTGAACCGAGTAGCCTTCGTGATCCGTTTCAGTCAATCCATTAAGCATCCCTTTCAATCTTCTATCAACCTAAAGTGCATACTAAAACTCAGCTACACTAAGTGAGTTCTAGTTTAAGCATTTAGGCAAATCATCATTCACATACCACATTGCTTCATTACATTAAAATATTTATCATAACTATTAACACTCATATCATACTTTCGTATACTTTCATCATAACTAATCATTCAATAATCTACTTTCATACCATTACTTAACACATACAGATGATCATCCTATTCTTCCGCCCGTCTACCGAAGTAGCTGTATTAACCATCCGCCTACCGAAGTAGCCGTATTAACCATCCGTCTACCGAAGTAGCCGTATTAACCGTTCCTTCGTCATTTAACACACATTGTCATTTATCAGTTCGTACTTTAAAACATTTATCCTTGTAAACATTCATTAACACGTAAGTATGCATCACAGCTCAAAACGTTATAAAACTTATTTAAAAAGCGCATCTGGAAACTCACCTGAGAGGCGTCAGGATGGATAACATATAGAGGTATTTAATTACTTGTTTACAAAAAGACATTAATAACCACATTTCAAACGCTTTGAATATTAATTTCAAAGTCATCTAGCAAATGTGCTCATTTTCAATGTGAACCAAGAAGGGGAATGATGATGAGTGATGAGTGGGAGGTTAAAAAGAGTTGTTGTAGTGTTTGGTTAAGTGGACATGTGATTAGGACATTACATGAGACCATAATCACGGAGATCACATTGGATTATACTAATGTTAATCTATGATATATAATCGTCTACTTCAGGTGAAAAAGAAAAGAAGTCTTTAATAAACAGCATGCAAATTAATAATTATTTTAGGATTCTTTTCATGAAATGTTTAAGAGTTTATCAAAATTATTGTTTATCTGCTGATATGATAAATAACTTTAAAGATGTATGTGACCGTTTATGTAAATATTTTGGAGGAAAATAATAATACAAATAGTTTAAATTTAATTATTTTAAATATAGTAAAAAAATAATTAAAAAATCTAATAAATACTTCTAAACATCCCTTAAAAATTTAAAATACTATATAAAAAATGTTTAAATCTATACCTAATAAATATGCAACTGGTGGCTTCACGTATTACAATTCTGTGAGCTTAAGATTATTTTTCTCGCTTATTTTTTCTTCATTACTAACTATTTAATATTTTCTTTATTAATTCATAAATCTTCATTACTATTTACTATTTCCTTTATAATTCCTAAATTTTCAGTACAAAGTACAAACTATTTAATTTTTTTTATTCAACCCTTGTAAACACACGGGTTTCTAAGGGTGGAGGGGTGGAGCTCGGGTTCCATCGGGCTTATTGCGGCTAGGGTTAGGTTTACGGGTTCGTGAAGCCGTGAGCTTTTCGGTGTGTTGCTTATCATGGAATTGGACTGTTGGAGTAGTAGGGGTTCACGGGTTCCACCCCTTGTGAGGGAGGTAGTTTAGGATAGTTAAAGTTAAAAATAATATGACAAATTTTGTTAGTTTTGGGTTAAGATACATTAGAATTAAAGGGGTTCCACCCCCTTCACCCTAACCTGATCTTTTTATAAACATTTATAATCAACAAATGTTTTAGACATTGTCCCAAGTTTTAATTAATTAGTTTTTACTTGACTTTGAATACCATGTCTTTGGAAAGAGATGATGTTTACGAGGAAAATGTAAACCACATGGTTCAATTTTTTATTTTTTTTTAACACTTTACGTATTTGACTTTAAATGTGGTATTCTTATTTTTGGAATTAAAACAGAAAGTTTTAGCTAACATGGGACTAGCCACTTGATAGAGGCACATGCTTTTTAGAGTGAAGGTCATATGTTCAAACCTAAACAAAGAAGTAGTTTAAAATTATTGGTATAAAATAGAGTAGGAGTATCATTTTCCGTTAAAAAAAACACAAAGCTTTAATTATTGGACCTTTTAAACGGTTGTGTAGTTTATAGTAAAAAAAGTGTTGTAAGTTGTAACTATTTTCATAAGACTCGCTACATATAAAATTTGAAATATTGGGACCATGTTTATTAAATATGGCTAAATCATTAAAATACTTGTCAAGATGTAACATGCTAATTTTTAAAACAATACACATGCGCGCACACATACATATAAATTCTCGTATTGTAATCATAGATTCATTTATTGACGTGTTAGTGCTCCTGTTTAAAATTGATTTTAAAAAAGCCTTTGATTCTTTAAATTGAGACTTTGTGGACTCTGTTTTGTCGCAAATGCAATTTCCCGACCAATGGAGGAAGTGGATTCGGGCCATCCTAAAATCTGCCCGGACCTCAGTCTTAGTCAATGGCACGCCCACCCTTGAATTCCAATGCTTTAGGGGGGTTCGCGTAGGAGACCCGCTATCCCCGTTTATTTTCATCATTGCCATAGAGGCCTTCTCGAGCTTTATGAAAAGTGCTTGCCAGACCAACATCTTTAATGGGATTCAAATGTCTAATGGTGGCCCTCTCCTATCACATCTCATGTTCACCGATGATGTTATACTATTAGGGGATTGGTCAACTTCTAATTTAATGAGCATTGCTAGAATTATGAGATCATTCTTCTTGGTGTCCGACCTAAAGATGAACTACAAAAAGACCTCCTTATTTGGCCTATGTGTGGAGGATGGGGAAGTGAACAACCTGGCGAGAAAAATTAATTGTAATAAGGCCAAAATTCCATTCAAGTACCTTGGTATTGAAGTTGGTAATAACATGAATCTGGGCAAAGCTTGGGACTCGGTCATTCAAACAGTCGAGAGCCGTCTTTCTATCTGGAAATCTTCGGTTCTATCTATTAGGGGTAGAGTTACACTATTGAAGTCTGTTTTTGATGCCCTTCTGGTTTACTACTTCTCTCTATACAAAGCTTCACAAAGCTCCGAAGTTGGTGTTGGATAAAATTGAAAGCCTTAATAAACAATTTTTTTTTGGGTGGGGCCAAGGAAAAGAGGAAGATACATTGGATTCATTGGGATAAGGTTACCGCTCCAAGGGGGCTCGGGTTAGGAACATTGGAAGATCTCAACTTCAGCCTTTTAATTAAATGGTGGTGGAGATACAAGGTGGAGGTTAATCGGCTTTGGAGAAATGTGGTTAAAGCCATACATGTTAAACCATCAACGTGGACATCCATCCCGAGCAACAAATCTCAATTGGGTGTGTGGAGATCTATTACCAACTTGAACTTGCCACTTGCCAGAGCAAATCTTACATTATCTCATTCGATCATGGGGGTGTTGGGTAATGGGGAGACACTAAGGTTTTGGGTGGATCATTGGATCGGGTCGGCTCCTTTAATGGTTTCGTTTCCAGCCCTGTTCAGAATTGAGTTGGATAAATCTTGCCTAGTCCGGGACCGGTGTCGAATGTCGGGTAATTCTACAACCTTTTACTTGGTTTTGGAAACGAAATATCTTTCTTCCTTTTGAATTGCTGGAACTCAACTCTTGCTGCTAAATACTTAATCAATTGAAGTTGGGTGATGGGTCGGATAAGTGGGTTTGGACTGGTTCTTCGGATGGAAATTTCTCAGTCAGATCGATAAGGTTTATGTTCGCAAAACAAAGGGTGCAGGTTCCAGAGCAACCATTCAACTGGAATAACTGGCTTCCACTCAAAGTAAACATATTTGGTTGGAGGACCAAGGCTGAAAGGATACCAACTAAAACGGCGATCCAACGAAGAAATATTCATACCGCCTCACTCGAGTGCGTTTCTGTGGGGAGGTGGACGAGACGGTGGACCATATCTTCACCGCATGCTACGTTGCCACCCTCGTATGGCAAAATGTTTCATCATGGCGTAAATTACCCCCTATCTATGCCTTTAATGTCAATGACTTATTGCATATTCATCTGACTGGGGGGTTAGTGATCCAAAAAAACGGGTTGTGCAGTCTATCATTCTCCTAGCATGTTGGGCAATCTGGAAAGCAACGAACAAATTGCTATTCGAGAATCAACCGGTTTCGGTTGCAAAAATCATTGAAGAAATAAAGATTCTTGGTTTCTTATGGGTAAAAAACATGGCTAAAATTTGCACTTTGGGTTGGGAAGATTGGTGTTCATTTAGGATGTAGATTTTAGTGTACTAGCTTTTTCCATGTTTTTTTTGTTTTCTTGTTCTTTTTTTATTGTATTTTGCTAGCCACTGGCTTGCTTTTCTGGGTTATAAAAGTTGCTGTTAAAAAAAAAGTCTTGAACATCAAATAATCACTCTAGGCAGGCCTTTAAAAAAAACTGTTAACCGAATAAATTGACTGACCCGTTCATGATTCGGGTAGATCGGTCGGGTTAGGAAAGTTGGGTATTCGGTTTACCCGTAGTTTATCGGTTCGGATTATAGGTGTGGAAAATCAAAATCGGGTATACTGATTAAGTTTTAAATATATAACATACAGTTTTATGAGAAAAAGTTAAAACATGTTTATCGTTTTTAAATTAAGAATAATTAATGTTTTATATCTTGATGTTGCAGCATGGAAACTGTTGTAAAAAGTGAGAGCTATCGTTTAACTGCCTAGGAAACAGTTGATGAGCACCATGAATGTTGTTTGTGAGCAGGGTTGCACTGATTGTAGAAGGTAAATGGAATGGAACCCAAAACCGACCCGACCCCAAAACCAAATCCTGAATTAAATTTTGGTTCGCTTATCAGATATACTTTCAAACAAAAAAACCCGATTAACCCAAAACCAAAAAAAAAAAATACCCAATCAACACCCGAATTAATGTTGAATCCATATAATTACAAGAAGTCAACATAAAGAAAATATATTACAAATTGAGGACTAAAAGCCTAAGGTTAGTTTACACGATCTTGAGTTTGAAAGTGTACCTTACAACTATGTGTATATTGTATGATCGGTGATTTATACTAGTGTGAAATGTGCTTATATACATGGTAGCCAAATACATGCATATATGTGATAAATGATTCAAAGAGCGATAAACCATGAGAATAATAGAGAAAACGAAAGTGAGATTGGAAGTACAAAACTTTCGATTTGAAAAGAGAAACTTCAAATGAGTTTGAGGTATTAAACCTCAAATTGAGATTTTATAATCTTAAAGGTGTAAATCAAAGTGATAAATATTTAGTTTATATTAACAAGAGATCTATATCATATACAACTTTCAAATTAGCCTATATGATGTCATTGTGTTTATTTATAAAATTGTGTATTACGTGTGATGGGAAATGGATATGAAGAAATAATATGGTATTGAGATAGCTTGTATTGAATTTTCTTAATAGAGATTTACATGAAAATTGTTGTAGGTAGCGTACCCATACGCTGGTTCTGTAATAGCGTTTTTCTTGCTTGCTATCCTACGTCACGCTTAAACCAACTTTACGCCCAAATTTGATGAATGGGGACGTTGTTCCCATACGTTGTGCTCACGCCAAACCTTCACTAGCGTTGATGATGTCGCTCAGACGGTCTATAAAAACTAACAAATAAACCTAACCTAGACTCCTAAGTAATAAATGGAGTACATATGAACTAAACCGCACTGACAGGCAAGTGTACCTATCGAGTGTAGCACAACTTAATGGTAAACCGGAATATTGAATCCTAGAGACACTACTATAGCTAAACTAGACTCTGACTCGGACTAAAGATGATTTGGTTGGAGGGTTTTTCTACACTATTGATTATACTAGCAAATGCAGAACTAATGATTGACTCTAATTATCCGGACAAAGAACTCAGGGAAATACCAGGAATGGGAAGAATACCACCTAGATCAGAATCCTACTTGCAAAGCTCAACTTCTACCGGTTATGAAAACTATGATGGATCTGGGTATCTAAGGATAACAACTCTAGACAACTTGGTGGATCCCTAATCACTATCAGAGTGTCACCAACTAAGGAACCTAAAGATGTACTAAACTCACCAGATGGTCGGATTACCTTTCAGTATCTCCAACAATGATAATGTACCCGAAAGACAGATCGCCTTTCAGTCTCACTGTCCACAATACATCTAAGATGGACGGGGTAATCTTAAGATAACAACTATGACTCGGATTAGCAATAAATACTAGAACACTTAAGGGAAACTTCCTCTCAGACAGATTTCACTCAGAATCCTAATACGAAAACTAACCGATTATCTCTCACCTTTCGGGTATCGAGATAAGATGAATGCTCAGACCTAATTGATTAACATCTCTAATCCCTATGGGTCACTACGTCTAACAAACCATACAAACAACTACAAACATGGTCTATGATCTAGATATGCTATTCAAACTGGAAGACATCCATAAATAACATACGGAATTGAAATCAAACATAAATCAGATTCTAAACATGCATATTCATCATAATAATTAACATGAGATTGCTACAAAATCATCAATCCATTCAAACGAATCCAAAATGGATAAAAATCCAAACTTTAGTACGTATTCATCATAAACCTAGCCAGTATCAATGTTTTAGCCAACTATCATATTCAAAACATCCATAAAAGAAGCAATAAACGCAAACATGGTTTCAAACACAGAAATCAAAGATAAAGATTCGAACTTTAAACCCGAATAAGCTAAACTAAACAAACCGGAATCAAAAACTTTGATCTTGCACTTCAAACACCTTCTCCAGCCCCAAAATCGCCTCCTAGAACCCTTCTGACGGCCAAAAGTACGAACTCCCCGAATTATGGCATTAAAATTTGATTTAAAATCGAATTCTAGGGTTTTGCGGATTCACCAGGCCCTTGCGTACCACGAGAAACAAAATAGTCGCGCGCTTCTAGATCTTCTCGGGTACCGCGAGAGATGTCTTCTACTCCTTCGCGTACCGCGAAGGCTTGATTTTCCACATTTTTGCATTTATTTCTTGGGACTTCATTCTCTTGCTCGTTTTCCTCAGGATTTGACTTGTATTCCACACGAGCTCATGTAAACACAACAAAGACTCAATAGGAAACAAAACGACTCAAAACAAAGGCAAAACTAACTAAAACGCACGAAAACAATAGGAATAAAGATGTGTGCTTTGCACTACATCAGTCGACCACGCCAAACCTTCACTAGCGTGGACCACGCCAACCCTTCACTAGCGTGAGAGAGTGAGAGAAAGAAAAGAGGGGAGAAGCGTATTCTCACGCCAAACCTTCACTAGCGTGGACCACGCTAACCCGACATGGTGTTCCACGCATGAAGGGGGTGCCACCTTGGCTCACGCCAAAGTATTCCAGATGGTATTATGAATAGATGCAAAAGTGTCACGACTAACAAAAGTCAGCCGAAGATACGTATGAAAATGACTGGACTCGTAAAATTAATATCAGTAATATTCGTATTTTTCTCACAGATGATTTAGTTACATTTGTTTTGAACGTCTGGATGAATCCTTTAACAAAAAATCTAGCAAGGAGCTAGAACATATACAAACACCAAATGGAAATCGCAAATACATAGAGAAGTTAATAGAACACCAATTGGACCAAAGCACATCTATCTTGGGAGAACTGTTTTTTACCCACAAATATGAAAGGGACTTGATCTCACCAACAATATTTTCGAGCGAGACACTTTTGTTGTTGTGAACCAATTCCTTCCTTACACGCCATATACTCTAACAACATGATACAAGATAATTGCCTGTATTAGTTTCTTTCTCCACTTCCCCCCTACAACTGAATTGTGGATCTCCATCAAATCCAAGAACATATTATCGACCATACTTGACTTGCGATTGGACAAGAGGTGAACATGTGTTCATGTGATTCGGGCAATTCGCTACACATAGGACATAGGATAGATGGGATGTGTTATTCCAACACCATAGAAATGCAATCCAAAACAATACAAGAATCGAACGATTTTGATCTCTTATTGAAACTCAAAACGATTACAAAGCAAATGATTGAATTAATACATAATTACATATGTGAATAGAAAAACTAACTAACAACCCTAAACCTTTCCCCCTTTATCAACTAACAGAAAATTAACTATAATCTTCTCCAACTATACAAAAATGACACTTTACCCCTCCAACTTTGAAACGCGTGACAACAGTAATAAAAACTTATTTTTTTTTACTTTGACTTTGACTTTACTTCTTTGACTTGATTTTACTTTACCAAATAACATGATGTTTTGTAAGGCCCCTTTCTCGGGAGACCTCACTTGTTGGATTTACTTATAAACATAGTCATCAATACTGAACTTTTAATTAAAATCACTCAACATAGAGGAACGTACAATAATTCAAATACATAGTATAGCAGCGAAAGTCTTAACATTAAACATAAACATTGTTTTAACACGTAAGTAGTTTAAACGGGATGTCAGTCTTGTATCAGGGTAGTCCTCACGCCCTCGCACGTCCTTTCTTCTTACTACCTGAAGTGCATACTAAAAGTCAGCTAATGCTGGTGAGTTCTAGTTTAAAGCAAGTAGGCATAAACATCATTTATTTGTAAGTATAAATATATATACATATATAAATACACATTAACACTTGAATTGCTTTCTTTTATCATTCATTGTAAGTACATACAAATGTACGTACACATCTTTGGTTTCATTGAACATTCATTAGTCATAAACATAGGTCACAAAGACAGATGCCTCGTCCTACCATCGTAGTCCGTCCTCCATGATCGTCCGACCAACCTTCGGTCATCCTTCATGCAATACCGTCCGACCAACCTTCGGCCGTCCAGCTTTACCGTCCGACCAACCTTTGGCCGGCCGTCATACCGTACTACCGTCGTAGTCCGTAATTCGCCCGTTTTCCCTAAGGCAACCGTTTTCCACCCGAACTATTTATACAGTCGTGCATCGATTGAGGGACTGACTCCACTGTTGTGGCCTTAGTTTTAGTCTACCTTTCTAGACTTTCATTTCTGTCTGCATAATAGTCGAGTGGTAGTCCGTCTACCGTAGTAGCCGTTAGCTTCGTTTCCGTCCATAATGTTTACATACATTCATGAGATGCATTATATATAAATATAAAGCAAGATTTCATTCATTTACGTTATGCCATTCATTTAGTTCATTCTTTGTATACATACGTTTCATTCTTTGTTCATCATTCATTTGCATATATATATATATATATATATATAGGTAAAAGTTATGCTAAAAAGACCCCTACTTCTAAGAAGGCTAAGAAGCCATGAAAAGCTGACATGTGTCAACTTGCAATTAATAAGGCTACTTATTAGCAGAATGATCTAAAGGCTGAAAATGATCTAAAGGCTGAAAACTCTTCTTACCCTTCTTAAACTCTCTAGCCTTTTTAGCATAACCCCACCCCACATATATATATATATATATCACGTATAATCACATTGACATTCATAACATTCATTCATTTAGTGTATACACTTCAGCCCCAAAACATTTAAAATGAGTTGCACGTAACATATAGGGGGCTCGTATAACTCACCTGAAGAGTGGTTTCTGAAATACACTTACCGGTTACTGAGCGTCACTAAGGTCACACACAATCTGTATAATGAAGCCATACATGATAAGATAGTGATCCTAAAATTACTATACTTAGGGTTAGGCGAACTTAGTAATTTCGATCAGTGGTTTATATCGAAACTTAGTAGTTTTGATAAGTTACTTATGTCGAAACTTGTTAGTTTCGATACCTGGGTTATATCGAAACTTAGTAGTTTCGATAACATCAGTCTTCTTCCCCAGCCATAACCCTAGATCTGGCTAATTATTTCTAATCGATCATGCCTTGAACTTTTTACGTTCAAAACGTTTCTTTTTCATCCATGAGCTTAAATATGTGATTTGTTTCAGGTTTCATCCGTAAAAGCTCATCCTTTAATCGTTTTTACCCGAAACCCATAAACGTGCAAAAACTCATATCTGAGCTAGATGTTTACCTGTTTTGGGTTCGATTTCCGATGCTTTGCGTTGCTGTGATGATGAGAGAAGATTCCCGATTCTTTGAGCCTTTCGGTTTCTCTCTCTAAAATTCGGTCTCTCTCTCTACAATCTTGCATAGGAAGGAAATGAGGGGATGGAGCTGGTCTCCTCCCTTATATACTTGGGCTCCCTTCAGCTTGTTGAGGCCAAGCCCAAGCCCAAGCCCATTTTCTTTTTTTCTTTTCTCCCCTTTTTATTTAAAATCTTCGTTATAATTCCGACCTCGTTTATTTCATAATTTGGGATGTTACATGTTTAGATCTCTTTTCGAAGATAGTGCCTCAAGGGTGGGAATTCTACCCAAGATTGCTCTCCAATTGAACACATTTACTTTAATAGGAATCCAATTATTCCATCTAAAACGAGGCTCGCTTGACGCAAATTCAAAATTATCTATTTCCGTCATGACGAGACTCGTTCAAAATTCTTCCTCATGACCGTTACCATTAGACCACACCCTTTTCTTTGGGCCCTACCCGTAAACCTGGAAGGAAGGCAAAATGTTGCAACATGAGAAAAATTCAAAAAATTCACATGGTAGCATAGGAAGTCTTGGCCATCTCCTAAGCCAATTGATTAAATTCCCAAAAGTGTTAAAGCATCTATTAAATTCCTATTTATTTACATCACCTGACATGTAAATTAGCAACAAATATGATTTTTCAAAAGAAAATTAAAATTAAATTTTTTTTATAATTAGCTAATATTAAAATGAATGCAATATAGAATTACAATGTCAAATACAGATACAATTATTATTTCTATAATAAGTTTTATCTTAAAAAATAGTAGATAGAAATCTACGCTTTTATTTTCATTAATATGTGGAGTATAATAAGATTAAACATAATATAAACCTTAAAAATATATGTTTGTTTCACTTTCAAAAGAGAGTGGCTTAAACGGTACAAAAATAATATGTAAAATGATAAAATAATTAAATGCGTTTTAAACAATTTTAGAAACTAATCCAAAATTTTGAGTTTGCAAATTTATGATGTTTACATTGAGAGTACATTAACTGAATATTTCATCATTTTTAACGAAAAACAACAAAAATTATTGACAACAACACACTTTGCATCTGAAATGATTTATGTATAAGATGCTTTTGTAACGCGTCTCTAAACTTATCGTTATTTTTCAATGAAAAATATTTCGATAAGCTATGAAACACTTAAATTAAAATATACCAAATTAATATTTATCTAAATTTAATTAGTTTATAAAAAAAAACTCGGTTAAAAACACATGTATTACACGAGTTGAACAAATCTAACTTGTTATAAACCAGCAGTTTCTATGAAGATTTGTATATTGTATGTCTTCAGTCATTGATAAAATAAGAAATAATAAAGATTTAAGAATTATAAAACTATATTTAAAATAAGATATAACTAAAATCTTTTTATAATTTAGTAAGTTTTAATAAAATATTAGAATAAATTTTACATATTTAATTATTTAAAATTATTATTATTTAATAAAAGAGACTAGAGATACTGTAAACAAAAATTTATATTTCATCAAAAATCAACTTACAAATAAAATTATTTATTTATTATAATAAAGATTTAGTGTCTTAATTATAAATATAATTAAAATAATTATAAAGGAACGTGTAGAACGTTCTATATGGTCCATGACTTGATTACAATATAAATCCTTAAATAAATCAATAGTAGTATGAAATAGGCAAGTCGTTAGAGCTATGGTCGGCTGGGTCCGTCACATCACCGTTAACACTCGTATCTGCCTGCCACGCTGTCAATAAAGCCGCGTCTGACGCTTCCGTTAGCTTCCGTCATCTCCCCACCTCCATATGGCGTATATAAGACCCCCAGCCGCTTGGTTTACCGAATCTCCACACCCTTCGTCTACCAACTTACAACTAATCTTTCGTCTTGTTAAAGGTACCCACGTGAACTCTTCTTCTCCTTCTGATCAAAGCTTTATAACTGTGTTTTTTTAGTGCAAGAATCGTTTATTACATGTGTATTGAAATGATCAGGAGAAGAAATTTAATAGGGTTTATTTTTATTTTTTATTTTTTTTCTTGAAAAGATGAAGTTCAAGATGTGTCTATAAGATGTTTGATGAAATGCCTGAGAGAAGAAAGTTATGTGTTTTTTTTTGGTTGTTTACTTCATTAAATGAATGATGAATCCAGTCAAAGAATTGATTTAGAGGGTTCTATTGCTTGTTAATTATTTCAGATTTGTGGTAGATTAATTAACTTGATTGGTTGCTAATCTTTCATGAGATTTTGGGAGCTCTTAAGGGTATTGATCTTTATATTTATCTTAGGAGAATCTATTGAAAAATATACATTTTGATAATTTATTATTGAAGCTACCCTGTTGTTCTGATAGTTGTTTGATTAATCTAGCATATAACAATATTCATGTATATTTTTCTTTGCATTTTTACTGCAGGCTTATTTATTTATTTATTAATTTCTGAATCTTTGGCCAAATAATCAAAACTAATATTGGAAACAAGCAAATGATGAACACCATCTGATGCTTATTCTATAGCATGGGCTCAGAACAATTTTATGGTTATAGATTGACCGGTCAACCCTCACCTTACTCCTCTCCTAACCAGAAAATTTGCGTGGGTCCCTCGTTAATCGAGTCACTAAAGTTTGAGGCCCGAAACTCCCCCAACTCTCCTTTTTCAACCCCGTTTGATTCAGAAACGTTGAGTTCGGGTGCTAGTCCGTCGTCCTTTGAAGCGTGTAGCTCTTTTAACCAATCAGGCAGTATTCACTACATGAAAAATGCTCTTCAGGATATAGAAACGACTCTTATGGCTCCAGATGAGGAAGTATCCATGCCGGGCAACCCGCCCTCTGGTCAAACCGGGTGGCCACAACAGTGGGCCCATGAACCCACCGGTTCAAACATAGTCCACTCTCAGGCAGTATATAGCACAAGATATGGTCTATCTGGTAACAATAATCTAAACCAGTTGCTTATTGCGTGTGCAAGTGCTCTAGCCGGGAACAAGATCAACGAGTTTGAAAATTTAGTGGAACGGGCTCGGGCTTTGGTTTCCATTACTGGTGACCCGATTCAGAGGCTAGGCGCTTATATGGTGGAAGGGTTGGTGGCTAGAAGGGAATTATCTGGTAATAATATTTATCGCGCTCTAAAATGTCATGAACCAGAAGGGAAAGATTTACTTTCTTACATGCATATTCTATACGAAATATGCCCCTACTTGAAATTCGGGTATATGGCTGCGAACGGTGCAATAGCAGAAGCTTGCAGAAACGATGACCGGATCCACATCGTTGATTTTCAAATATGTCAAGGGTCCCAATGGATGACTCTTTTACAAGCCCTTGCTGCTCGACCCGGGGGCCCGCCACAAGTTCGGATTACAGGATTCGACGACCCCTTCTCGAAATACGCGCGTGGAGACAGTTTGGATTTAGTTGGAAAACGGTTAGAATCTGTTTCAGAAAAATTCAAAATTCCAATCGAGTTCCACCCGCTGCCAGTTTACGCCCCGTTTGTGACAAAAGAAATGCTCGATGTTCGACCCGGTGAAGCCCTGGCGGTTAACTTCCCGTTTCAGCTCCACCACATGCCTGATGAAAGCGTTGATGTGAACAACCCGCGAGACGGGCTGTTAAGAATGGTGAAGTCGCTTTCACCAAAAGTTGTTACATTAGTCGAACAAGAATCGAACACAAACACAGCCGCTTTCTTTCCAAGATTCTTGGAAGCTTTGGATTTTTACTCTGCAGTATTCGAGTCGATCGATGCAACTTTAGCTCGGGATAGAAAAGACAGGATAAACGTGGAGCAACATTGTTTGGCTCGAGATATAGTCAATGTTATAGCATGTGAGGGTAAGGAGAGAGTCGAAAGACACGAGCTGTTTAGAAAATGGCGGTCTCGGTTAACCATGGCGGGGTTCACCCAGTATCCGTTGAGCGGTTATGTGAATTCGGTTATCAGGAGTTTGCTAAAGTGTTACTCAGACCATTATACGTTGGTGGAGAAAGATGGAGCTATGTTGCTGGGATGGAAAGACAGGGATCTTATATCAGCATCTGCTTGGCATTGAGACCCTCAAAAGACATCATTTGGTTGGTTAATAATTTTAATTATTATTACATATAATATTTGTTTATTGTTAGTAGAGTTGTATGATGTAGAGTTCAGTTATGGGTTCTAAAGAAGTTTTTATTGATGATATACATCGTTTTGTTCGGTTAAGGCTAAGTCAGGTTCGACTTGATTAGGATAAGCTTGAACTCAGTTTGAAGAAGATAATAAGAAAACTCATTTTAATAATAGAACTAGAGAACTCCTAATTAAAGGTAAAAAAAAAATAATAAAAAAAAATTATAACTCAAAATTTAAATCAAAAACTAAAAAGTGGTTCGGAGACCATGTTTCCCACGTCGTCCTCGTTCAAAAAACAAAATAAAAAAAATAAAAACGAAAAAATGCCCGATTTAGCTTTAGGGTTTAGTTTAGCTTTTAGGGTTAGGTTTTTAGGTTTAGCTTTTAAGGTTAAGTTTTTGAGGGTAGGGGTAGGTGGATTTAGGTTTTTGGGTGGGAGTGGGTGGGGGTTTAGGTTTTTGGATGGGGGTGGGTCGGGGTTTAGGTTTTTGGGTGGGGGTTTAGGTTTTTGGGTGGGGGTGGGTGGGGGTTTAGGTTTTTGGGGGTGGGTTAGGTTTTTGGGGTGGTACTACACATGCAGTATTGCGGTTTTTTTTAACGAGGACGATGTGGGAAACATGGCCTCCGAACCACTTTTTTGGTTTTTGATTTATATTGAGTTATAATTTTTTTTATTACTTTTATAGTTTTCTCATAAACCTAACCCTATATACATATATATACTAGCTTACAAACCCGTGTACTACACGGGTTGATTAAAGAAAAAAGATGTTACTATACACGGGTTGATTAAATGATCAAACAAATGTTAATCCAAAATTTTTATATACTCATGAGTAAGATGACTTATTTCATACAATAGAAATTTATAAAATAATATTTTGAAATTTATAAAATAATATTTTAAGTTAAGATATGACTGAACTTTTATTATAAATACTTCTTTTTTTAATGAAATTGTTTAACGTGACATTTTTTTAATGAAATTGTTGAAATGAAAATAAAAAGTGTCTAGTTTAACAGAATTATGTCGAATATCAATCTCAATAAACAAAGTGACTACATACATGCACCAAAAGTGATCAAAGCCTACTAATTTATTTATTTTTACCAAGTAACTCTCTCTATATATACATTTGCTGAGAGTTAAAAAAAATATGTACTTGCTCATTAAAAACACCTCCAGCTCCAGATAAACCAAAAAGGACATGAGGCTTGACCTTTTTTACCTACAAAACATCATAAACATGCATAACCGTATGCGTTATATAGCAAAAACTTGAAACTTTAAAGAAAGGTCTCACTCCTAACAGGCAGAGATGCACCAATTCAAGGAGATCAAATACTTCATGGAGTCCTAGGCATTTAACCTCTTCAATAGGCTTGGAAAATGGTGCAGGTGCTGAGTCAATATTGACTGTCTCTGTTGTAAAAAAAAATTTACTAAAAAATAATACTTATAATCATATTTAACAAACTTACTAAATACAAAATATTTAAAATTATTAAATAAAATACAAGTGTTTAAGGTTATGAGACATAACCGCTTTGTGGATAAAACATTACTCAACTTTATCAATTAGTCATTTAGTTTAACCTATTTAACCCATTAAAGATAAAACATTTAGCCTACTTGACCCGTTAGAGATAAAACAAAACCAAATTAACACGTATTACAGTAAAAGGGGTTGATATTAACCCCTCTACTTTTGAACATTAAACGTCACTAAACAATGGACCATTTAGCATCATAAAACCATATAAATAATAATGCATGTCTGAATCATGTTCCATTTTTCACATGGGCATAGGTAATAATTATCAGATACCTTTTTATACAAAATCAGTGGAAAACAAACCATGTCTTGTTGAAACCAAGAGTGTTGGTATCCTATCTTTAACTCAAAGAAATAGCTACCTGCGTATAATTTTATCTTATGAAATAACCAAATAGATTGCAAAAGAATAACAAAAATAGATAATTTTATCGGTTGACTTCCAAATTGATCGGTTAAAACCCTAACTAAGAAACTTCACTTATCGGTTTACTTCCAAATTGACAAATTTTGACCAAATTCTCAATGGTAATACTTAGTTGCTTACCCTCATCCTGTTACCCCAAAAGTAGTTGAAGATCTAGTTCCTCTAGCTTCATTCTGTTACTTGTTGACTACAAGAGAAAAAAGTGAAGTTTTGACATTTAAGGTCAAACAACATCCAACCTCATTTTTTAAACTTTTAATGAATTTTAGATAACCAGACATAGATGTGGTAATAATATTACATATTCCATAAAACTCTCTACCTAGTTTGGATAAACATGCACAATCTATTTTTGCATAATCAAAGTCTATATATTAAGCAATTAACGTTCATCATTAGGACTTAAAACATCATCATTGTCGGAATTAAATCCAATTATAGACAATTATGTCGTAACCGTCGACTTCTTGAACAAACATCCTCAAATCCGTTGAATTCGTATACCGATTCACAATTTGATCATCTGCACACAATAAACGAAACCTTGTGAAGCTCCTGTACACATCAATTGCACCGCAATCCCAACAGAAGTCGCCGGGAACCAAAATAGTCATCGTCGGCCTCGGTTTCAGTCGACCACACTCAATTCGTCATCTAATCTGGTAAATTCTTACACCCCTAGCTTCGTTTTTGTCCATAGAGTGAAAGCCCTATGCCAATTGGGGCTCATAACATCAGTTTGATCGAAACCCAGATTCTAGGGTTCATACGATTGTGGTTCAATCGAACCCTGATCCAAACACCATTTCAATCCAATTAAATCATATGGTTAGCTTCGCAAACAGTCACTCGTTGAAAACCCTTTTCTAATCTAATGATATAACATCGTATTGACTAAGATCAAATAACTAGGGTTTATTCATAATCAGATTTAGGGCTTTTGATTTTAACGACTATCTTAATGAAATTAAACCACATGATCAGTTTCGCAACCTTTTGTTTAGTAATAGCCATATGAATCTAAGTTCTTTCAACATCAGAATCGATCAAATCGATCCTTTGTTTTGTTCTAGGGTTTCGGCTTTTGAAACAGAAATTAAACGATCTTGAACTTAGTGCTTTTCAAATTAACTACACTCACAGATTCGAAATCCATCGTCAAACAAAACCCCTTTGCTTTGGTGTTCAATTGAAATCGAATTCGATGGTTTTTGTATGGATTTTGGTTCGGATTCAAAGGGAGGGGGGAAAGAACTCACTTGAGTTCTATGTTAAAACTGTTCCTGGCCAGGTTCTAATGTGATTCCCTAGCGGGCAGACCTGGTTAAGATTCATGGCTAATACGCAGGAGACCCGGGTTCGAAACCGGTCTCCTGCAATTGTTTTTTTTTTGACTTTTAATGAATTTCCTATTATAAAAACAAACCCCTATATTTTACTATTGTCATATTATTATGTTTTAACCTCGGAAACTCGGGTTTGATTTTATAACTTATAATTAATATTATATCCACCTCTAAAATAATTATTTATATTATTTTCAAACCACGACTTCGTATAAAATAATATGTTTATACTATTTTTAACCCGTGACTCCTATTATAAAATAATATATATTTTATATTATTTCGCCTCGTTTATTTAACTCGTGAAACGTTTCAAACTTATAAATAATGTAATTATTTATATTATTTACTCACGTTTAATCTCCTCGAATAAAAATAATATATTTACTATTTTTGTCACATAAATGATTATCGTATATCTTCTACGAGTTCAAAATAATATATTATTATATTATTTTCTTAGATCATTATTAAATGATACAAACGCACGAATTTATTTATTTATTTAATATTATTCGTATTATTGACGTTCGACACGTAACGCATTTATCTTAATTATTATATTAAGAAACCTACATTACTGTAGACACGTTCGTCTACCCATTGATCCTTAGAATACGTTAAGACGTTCTAATCTTCCGTGTCGTCGTCACAAATCCCAATGTGTCCCTAACTTATGTGTTTGTGATTCTAGGGCATACGTAAGCCGTACAGGCTAACACTTGAGGTTCTAAATCTCATAGTTGTGTGCTACTACCTACTACGCAACGCAGGTGAGTTTCACGGCCCCTTTTTACTTGTTTTACTATTGGGGGAGAAACATGCTTACACACAAACATCATTTTACTTGTTTTCCTGTTGAGGAGAAACATGCATACTCACAAACATTATTTTACTTGTTTTCCCGTTGGGGAGAAACATGCATACACACAAACGGTATTTTACTTGTTCTCCCGTTAGGGAGAAACATACATACAAACGAATATCATTTTTACTGGTTTTCCCGTTGGGGAGAAACATGCGTACAAAAAATCATCCATTACTTGTCTCCCAGCCAGGGAGAGACATACACACGGACATGGATCATATAGTATTTCATTACCACTTGTGTACCTAAGTGCAAACATAATATGCAAAGTCCTTACACACTCGGACCGTTAATATATGAAGTATAGCGAGGAAATTTGAGTAGTGCTACTGGGTTTGACAAACCCCACCCGGGTTAGTCGTTCTAACTTGATTGGAGGTCTAACGGGTGTAAATTGTCCTAAACACTTGTCATTGTTGATGTTAGCAATGGCAGAAGGCATCTCAAACATAAACAGTCAGCTTCGGTTGCGAACGCTTAGAGTAACTTGTTCATTATCTAGCTAGCAATAGGTGTGATTTACGTATGTGGATCCAGCAACACTCAAACAGTTTACTTACATACAAACCTGTGAACTCACCAACCTCGTGTTGACACTTTTTCTTACATGTTTCTCAGGTCGCTTTACACAGGTTGCACACTTAGGACATGCATGGAGTCCTACTGTCATATAATTCATTTCAAACATTTTAAACAGTGTTACTTATTTACATTAATTGACGCTTGTTACGTGTAATTACTTTTGATTTCATTCTAACGTTTACGCTTCTGCATTTAACTCTGAACTTTTATGTTATGACATTTTAAGTCCCATATAGTGTCATTTAATGTAACTAATGACTGAGATCCTGGTTTGTCACACGCCAAATGGTAAAACTCCGTTAGTGGAATTTGGGGGTGTGACAATAATTGTAATAACAATAAACAAAAAATTATTTATATATATACACATAATATATTTTTTTTAAATTTGGGCCCTCCGTGAAAACGGGCCCCCAGCGACCGCCGATGCCAGCTTTGGCTCCTTGAGATAAAAAAAACTAGAGCATTATGATATGCAGAATGGAGGAAATGAAAACCATGATTAACAAATGATTCATGTAAATAGCTTGAAATCCATGAGATCAATTTGAAGTTAGCCTAAAGAAACACAACTTTGAAATATTTATATAAAACTATATGTGTATCAATACATATATATATATATATATATATAGGGGGAGTATCAAATAAGAAACAGTTTTTCGCTAAGAAATCTAAAAAATGACAAAAACCTTAAAAAACTATATCAAACGAACTCCGATTGAGATAATTTCAGCGGCGATGGAACCGTCTCGTCGAACTCTACCATCTTAGCTTTTAGGGTTTAGCTTTTAAGGTTTACATTTTACGTTTGAATTTTAGGGTTTTAGCCTTATGGTTTAACCTTAGGTTTTAGCTTTTAAGGTTTAAATTTTATGGTTTAGGTTTTTTTTTGTGGGGGTTTAGGTTTTTGGGGGTGGGTGGGTTTAAGTTTTTGGGAGGGTGGGGTGGGGGGGTTTAGGTTTTTGGGGGGTGGGGTGGTGGTTTTAGGCTTTTCGGGGTAGGGTTGGAGGGGGGTTTAGGTTTTTGGGGTTGGGGGTGCGGGTGGAGGGGGTTTAGGTTTTTGGGTCCGGGTTAGGGTTTGATGAGACGGTTCCAACGCCGCTGGAATGAGCTCAATCGGAGTTCGTTTGACCCACTTCTTAGGATTTATTAGCGAAAAACCACTTATTAGTGGAACCGTCCCCTATATATATACATACACACATATATATATATATATATATATATATATATATATATATATATCAAAGGGTACAATTGTCATTCAATATATATGGAATTTATCCATGATTTTTAACTTCCTAGTTTTTCTCATTTTAATTTGCAATTTGCCGATTCAATTTGTTTTTAAATCTAGAATTTACCTAATTCTTTTTTCACTTATTAGAAATCTTCTGTGAATTATTTCAAATCATGCAACTTTACGTTTGGTATATCCTTTCATCATCATGAAATCTTTAATTTTTTTCATTTTGTCTTCAGATCACATAGTTATATTTAATAAATGTTTTAAATATATGTAAGTTTAATAGTTATTTATTTTTTTGTATATATGTTGAATTATTATGATGTATTCAATTATTCAAAGTGTTTAATTATGATATTTCATATGTGTAATTAGGTTATTTACATATGTCTAAGTTACATGACAAATGTGTAATTCTTTTAAATAAATGTATATAAATTGATATTCAAATGTGCAAGTTGCATAGTTTAGTTACATATATTTGTAAACTATGTTATTCATCTTTGGTAATTACATTTACTAAAAGCATGCCTTGAAATAAACATGCATGAGTAATAAATACCAAAAATTCCTATAGCAGAGTTAAAAAGTAATCTAAGTTGTTTAAATTCGATTTACACACATGTACATGAATAATCAGTGGCTAACCTGGTTTGATTACACTACAGAAACGAGTTTGGCGATCTGTCCTTTTCCATGAAAGTTTTGCCCCTTAAATCTTCAAACTCAACTTTAACTAGGAATTTTACTCGTCTCGCGTTGCAGTGGCGTCGAATTTCTCACGGTACCTCAATGGTAACGGTGTTCGCTATAGCCTCAAACAAAAAACAAAAAAACAAAAAAAAGTTAATGTTCATTTCAAAAGATAAATCAATATAAAAGAGAATGATTTTGGATTTTAGTAGTAGAACGAAGGAGATTTTGAAAAGAGGGTGATCACCACGGTTATTTTTGGGATAAAAGGGGTTTCAAAAAGCTGATTATGTTATTTTTACTATTTTACCCTTTTTCCTTTAATTAATTCATTTTTTATTACTAATTAATTACAATCATAACCTTGTTTAATCACATCCATTGATTATTAAGATCAATGACTAGTAGAAGTTCTTAGAGTTTTTATTAAAAAGGGAGTTCTCAAGGGATCCTAATCCTATATATATATATATATATATAATATTACGTCATCCGGTTCTTAAATCCGGTTCGACCGGGCCAACCGATGAACCTCTGAGGTGACCGGTTTGATGTCCGGTCCGGTTATGAAGACATCAATGTTTTGAAAACCGGACCGGTGGTTGAACCGGGCGGTTCAACCGGTTCAGCGGTCGAACCGCGTACCGCGAACCGGTGGTTGAACCGGGTAGTTTAATTTTAAAAAAAAAAATTTACTATTTTTTTATCTTTTTTATCCTATAGTCCTCCTATTACTTCTATTTACAATTTTAACTCAATTTGGCTCTTTCCTTTTAACTTATACGTTGCCACAGGTCCTTTAAAACCTTAATCAAATTAAAATTGAAGATTCAAAAGAATTAAAATTCATATAGACCTACAACCCTCGTCCTGACTTAAAATTGTTTAAATGGTTGTATATGTAGTATTTGGAATTTTTATATTTTTCTATATATTTTTATGAATATTTATATTATTTATTGCGTCATCCGGTTCTTGAATCCGGTCCGACCGGTCTGACCAGTGAACCTCTAAGACGTCCGGTTCGTTGTCCGGTCCGATTCTGAAAACATTGGAAGACATTGATTTTTAAAACCGTAATTATATTTTATAATTATACGGACAGACGTCTTACGATTCCCGTGAAAAAACCGTTTATTAAGAACCAACCTATGCATATACGTGTGGGAATATAAATATTAAAATACATCTATCCTCCTTCTTATCGGACGCGTCACATCCACGCACCATCTTCAATCCATATTATTTTATTTCATATTTAATCCCAATTATTCTTCTCCACCTTATTAAATTTCCGACCATCTTACTTACCCATTCACCGCCAAAACACTCTTCAAACTTCAGATTCATGAACCCAATCATCATCCTCTCTTTGTTGTTCACAACATGTATGTTCTTCAGATCGGAATCAACAAGCAGAGCCGATTTCCCACACGGGTTCACATTCGGAACCGCCTCTTCTGCTTACCAGGTTCGTCTCTTTTGTTCAGGCATTTCATCGAACACGTTATGTGCATCCAAGAACAGATTGTTCAATTGTTCGTTAATGGCAGTTTGAAGGGGCAGTTAATGAAGGGAATAAAGGAGATAGCATCTGGGATACCTTCTCAAGACTACCTGGTGATTAATTACACTTCATTTATTGATGATTAATTGGAAATTTTAACTTTTTTTGACATGCAATTGGACAAGTGTTTGAATCTGAATTGGTTAATTGAACAGGGAGGATATTGGATTTTAGCAATGCGGATCAGGCTGTTGATCAATATCATCGCTTCAAGGTTAATTTTTGTTCAAGATTCTGGTTCCTTACTTTATTATGTATGTAAATGCAAGCAACCAAATATATAATTAATTGGTCACTCAACTTAAAACATTCAAGTTTCATATGTTTTTCCAACTTCCAATCCTACGTAATTACCAGGTTACAAGTTATTTTTCTTCGGATTTCATTATATGAATATGGTGAAAACAGTGTTGTAAAAATCGCTAGGCGCTAGTCGGGCGATGATGTATCGACTAAGGATTGATCGGATTGGAATTTTATATGTAATTTTTCAAACTTATATACATATATATACACACAATATTTTTCAAAATTTTATATATAATTTTTCAAACTTATTAATCAGATTGGATTTATAAGTAAAAATTTTCAAATACTTCACAGATTTTGACCGATTTTGACCAAGTTTGACCGATTTTTGACCGATTAATGGTCCAATTAGGTGAAATCGCAGCGGTGGACCTCCGACTAGCGATTAATCGACGTTTAATCACCGATTAATCCCGATTTTTACAACGCTGGGTGAAAATGAAATCCAAAAAGGGTAAACCAACATTTTCACCATATCCATAAAATGAAATAAAAAAATAACATGTTAATTACGTAAGATTGGAACAACATATGAAACTTGAGTGACTATAATGAGACAGAAAAAAAAAGTTTGAGTGACTAAAATGGAACAAATGGGAAACTTGGTTACTATTTTCTGAAGTTTTCCTTTAATGAAATTATTGTCTTTTTTTTTATTAGACGGATATTGAGTTGATGAAGAATCTAGGAATGGATGCTTACAGATTTTCAATATCATGGTCAAGAATATTTCCAAGTAAAGTTACTAATCAGTTTAAGAAAACATATGGTGTAGTGTCCATTTCTTTGAAACTGGTAGATGAACTAAAGTGGGATTTGATTGTAACAGATGGAACAGGCGAACCGAATCCACAAGGGATCAGATACTACAACAATCTCATAGATTCTTTATTGGAAAAAGGTTAGTTCTTGTTTAAATTTCGTAGGATTGCGATTTGTAGAGATATGGTACACAAATACTGACATGGAGCGGAAGCACAAAAATAAACAGGGAGAATTTTCTTTATTCTAAAAAAAATGATATATTACTGAATAACTCAACATTAAATGAGGGTCCCTTTTATAGGAATTTGTCAGATTCTTGAAATTAGAAAATTTCAAATAAATACTGAAATTAAAGAAATAAAAAACATGCAAATTAACGCAATCAGTGATTTACGCGTTTACACTAAAAGGAAAGATTTGGAAATTGCAAAAATTGGGGAAAAATCTTATGTGACGAAATCGGAGATCCAATTGATGGAATTTGGGTCCGACAGCCGGGCGACGGTATGCCACGTGATCTAGCTCGTCAAGACATTTCTGTCCGCTGCTTATGACCCTGTAACTCCACTGGTAGCCCAAGTTATGCTCCTTTATGTTTTGGGTCTTTATTGTCATGTTTCTCTCCCCTCTTTCTAGCTGGTCCAAGTAAGAGTCTGTTAACTCTTGGATCGGCTTCATATCAAATACGACATCTAATATAGATGAAAGTATGTATATCTATCAGGAATTCAGCCCTATGCAACTTTGTACCACTGGGATCTTCCCCAAATGCTTGAAGATGAATATGATGGATGGTTGAACACTCGAATAATGTAAGATGAATCGAATATTTTTTGATATAAAGTAAATATTGAAAATAGGCTTACAGAATATGTTTTTTCTTCTTGTAGAGTGGATTTTAAGCGTTATGCTTTTAAATGTTTTGAGGTATTTGGGGATAGAGTGAAACACTGGATCACCTTCAATGAGCCTCATGGATTTGCGATTCAAGGATATGATTATGGAATTCAAGCACCGGGAAGATGTTCTTTTCTCTTCCATTTGTTATGTAAGAAGGGAAAATCATCTGAGGAACCGTATATTGTAGCTCACAATATCCTGTTGTCTCATGCTGCTGTTTATCATGGATACCAAAAACATTTCAAGGTAATTCTTCCGTCAAATATGAAGCCCGTTTTAACAATCTTGAAAATCTATTCTGTATACAATATTGGTGTCAATTTCGACCCATTTCAACTTATATGGGTTAAATAGGTAAAATATAGAAAACAGGGCTAAAAGTCAAACGGGTTGAAAGTGGTCAAAGTGTTGATCAATTTTTTCAACTCCTTAAAGGAACAATTGAAAGAAATTAGCTATACTTTCAATAGAATAGTTTTCATAACTATATATAATCTTTAAAAGAAGATTTTGGAAAAAAAAATGGCTAAAAAAGGGTTGCTGTCAACCCAGCCCGGCCCATTTAATCATTGTTAAAAAGTGCCCATTTTGACCTGAAATCGTTTTGACCCTTTACCCGACCCACCCATTTTGCCACACATGTTAACGTTATATTATGAAATCCCTGATTAATTGCTACTCTCTAGGAAAATCAAGGAGGTCTAATTGGGATATCATTAGACATAAAATGGTATGAGCCATTCTCTGACTCTGATGAAGATCAAGAAGCTGCAAACCGAGCAATGGATTTTGGACTTGGCTGGTAATTATTAACGAACTTTAGAAAAACATGGTAAAAATGTTACTTTCAGGGTAAAATACCAACCTCACTGTGTAACGCAGATTAAAGTGAATCAGGTTTCTTGATCCTCTTTTGCTTGGAAACTATCCTCTTTCTATGCAAACACAGGTAGGTGACAGACTACCTGAAATCACTCCCGAGGTTTCAAAATTCATCACGGGATCCTTGGACTTCGTTGGCATCAATCATTACACCTCGTTATATGCTAAAAACGACAAAACACGTCTCAGAAAATTCATACTGCGAGATGCTTCCACAGACGCTGCTGTCATTACATCAAGTAAAAGTTCACAACCAACTCATAAAAAAAAAAGTGGTTTTTTGGTACTGATTTTTTAATGCTTGTTTTTGTGTAATGTAGCTTCCAGAAATGGAGAATCCATTGGAGAAACTGTAAGTCAGCAATCCCAGTGAATTCACATATTCTTGATGAAGAAATTATACAGAAAAATGATGGAATTCAATATTATTTGCAGGCTGCTTCTAGTTGGTTACGCATCGTGCCATGGGGATTAAGAAAATTAGCAGTATACATCAAAGAAAAATATGGCAACCCGCCAGTGATAATCACTGAAAATGGTATATTTACTCATTTACTTGTAAACGGTTCTAATCGGATTATATTTTATCTCTGACGGGTCAAATGGTTAAACTAAAAAAGGAAACGGGTCAAACAATGCAGGTATGGATGACCCGAACAAAGCTAATATAGGTTTAGAGGAAGCACTCCAAGATGAAAAGAGGATAACCTACCACAGGGACTATTTATCAAACCTATCAGCTGCAATTAGGTGCCCAAACACTTAATTTCATATGATTGAATTAGCCATCTAATATGTGAATTAAATTAACTAAAATCTCGATTATTGCAGGGAAGACGGGTGTGACGTTCGTGGCTATTTCGTGTGGTCGTTACTTGATAACTGGGAATGGAATTATGGGTATACCGTTCGGTTTGGACTATATTATGTTGACTACAAGAACAATTTGACCAGGATTCCGAAGTCTTCAGTCAACTGGTTTAAAGGTGTTCTGAAATCTGAGGATTATATAAGCACATTAGCTATATAGAAAATCCTCATGTATATGTTGTTGTATAACACCCTTATAGAACAAAATAGCCCTCATGTTTACACAAAGAAGAATTAGGGGAGGGACATAGAAGTGTACATGAAGAACAAAATAGTCCCATCTCCTATACTTTAAATCTTATTTATAAAGTTCAAAATAATAGGCATCTCCTATACTTCTATTTTATTTATAAATTCAAAAGAATAGTGCATGTTATACTCTCGGTAGTTAAACGCGCACTCAAGGGGGGGGGGGGGTGTAAACTTGGCATGTTTTACACCATAACTCAGACGAAAAGAGCTCGCTTGAGTTTAGGCATAACCATAAGGCACTAAAAAGCACTCGAAATAAAGCAACCACAATAATAAGAAAAAATGAAATCTATATTATATACAGGATTCTAAGTATATAACATTACATTTATTCAACCCGTGTAATACACGGGATTCTAACCTACTATATTATATAATAGAGAATAGAAAATTGATACCGACCTAATAAACAAACATTTCTAATAATATCTCACTCAGAGTAATGATTTCAGATGTGTGGGATGGAGGCAAACAGCCAAACATTACTTCAATCACAGGATATATGGAGAAAATTACTGTTACGGTGGTTATAACCCAACATGATTTAATGGCAACTACTAGCGAAAATCAACACTTGTAAAACACAAAAACTATATAACAATCTGCTAAAAACTCCGAAAAAACCATGCCAACATAAAGAAAGATAGTCAAGTGTCATTACAAGATTCAAGCAAACAGAATATTTGCATCCATACGCGTAATAGCTATTAGCAGAATCGACAAATTAAGAGCGTTTAAGAACCACCACACTGATAACCATTATTGCCAATCCCATAAGAGTTGCTCCAATCGCGGTTTGCTCCATAGATATGCCAGCAGTTCCATCTGGGTTCACTGTAACCCCATCTTTTGGTGACGAACCGCCAAAAAGAGTCTGGAAAGTATCAGATAAACTGTTCATCATATCAACCACTGTAACCGTAATTTTCTGTTTGATTTCCTCCACATAATCCATAAAACCCTTCCCAGATGCAGATTTGGATTCATTTGTTGCTTCCGGGGTCTCATCAGATGTATCATTTACAGTTGAATCCATTTCTGGGAAAACAACTTCTGCAAAACGATGATTTCAGGTAAAGGTGTAAATTTCTAACACGCCATGAACCTAAGACGAAATCCATGGGTTGGGGTTTGGTCTAAACAGATTCGAGTCAGTTATGGACTCGCGAGCACGTTTAGCTAAATGGGTCGTGTTCGGGTCAGACTGGTGAGTTCATGGGTTGACTGTTTAACCCATTTATTTATTTATTTTTAGTTTGAGTCTTATGTCATGGTTAAGTATTCTTATGCCAAAATTTAAAACTGACATTAAGTTTTATAACTTAAAAACAATTGTTTTATACACCCTTGTATTTTTGGTTATAATTTATAATTTGAGAGTATCAAAATGTAAAAAATGCAAAATAAAATAATAAAAATCGGGTAAAGGTCGTGTTCGGGTACATGTATCTGGCACGATTTTCGGGTTCGGGCTTGGGTTTGTGTCAAATTTTCAGGATCATGTCATTTGGACCCGTTAACCTGCGGACACGACCCGTTTTGCACCCATAATTACAGGGTGATTCAATGAAAGAGAGGAAAAAATGTTAAAAAGTTGGACAATTGCTAACCAGTTTTATGGGTCTGCAGAAAATCGACAAGATCAGGGTTTTGCAGAACAGCATTCCACACGTTTGGATCAGAAGCAATTGAAGCAACGACATTCTTTTCAAACCAAAACATTAAATGTTATTATGGCAGAGCAAACCGAATCAAAAGCAGATTAATTTTCCATTCGACATACAAGAAAATGTGAATTTGAAACATACCTGAGCTTTAGGGTTTTCATTAAGAAGCCTAAAAGCTTGAATTGCATGCTTTGATGGTAAGGGAGCAACCAATGTTTCACTAACAAGACAAGGTTTAGTCTCCACGGATTCTGAATCCGATAACCCTTGTCCATTGGTGGCGTTTGGAAGCAGATAAGTCCTGAGGAAAAACAAACATTAAACATAATATTGGGTGATTTACCAATAATTCACGCGTCTTTTGACTTGATCCCAAATTCAAACGATACCGTTCAACATCAAGTGTCTCAGGGCATTATCAATGATCAAGAAATCTTGGTTTGGGCTTAATTTGTTATCAAAACCTTTGGTCAGGAATCCATTTGGAACAAAGAAACAATATATGTATGATATCATTGATATGTATTAACAAAGTTTTTATTAGAAAAAATCACAAAAGTAGCCATTTTTGTAGTTGTGTATCAAAGAAAACTCATGTCTATATCCATGACATGCGTGGTTACTTTTAATCAAGTACCATACTTTACGCGCAGTAATGCATACGTAAATGCATGTTCTTCACGCTAAGTACTCATGTATTACCCTTTCACTCGAGTAAATTCAAAAACAGTCTATTTGATGGTAGTTAATTGACAAAAATTCAATATCTACGCCTATTGACCATTACGTGAACATATAAGTCGCGCATCACAAAAGACCTTTTCTCTACTCGAGTGAAAGGGTGATACGCAAGTGTTGGTCGCCTAGAACATGCATAAATGGGCATAAAGTGTTATACATACATGGCATAACTACAGAGTTATAACACATGCATGAAATTAACTACTTTCATGATTTTCTTTCTTTATTGTCTATAAAAATCAAGTTTTTGATCAACACACGAATCAAGAACTCTTCTAGAAAATGGGGATTGGATAACATTAACTTAATCTGATTACTTAAAACAAACACTAGTATGAACCCTCTAAAAATCAAACCAAACCCTAATCTGAAATTGCTTAAAGTCAAATAAAGACTCTATAATCATTGTGTGGGCCATTAAACATCACAAAATCTGAATTAAACAATCATTTTACACAACAATAAGCCAATAATATAATATAAAAAATTAAAAACCCCAAATCAAATTACTTCTCAAGAGCATAATTGAGATCAGAAGTAGCCTGTTTGGCTTCTTGAATACTCGGTGCACCACCAAACACCAGCCTAGGCATCGGCTCCCCAGCCTCCATGAACAGCTCATCTTCCACGCCGGCTAACTCCCAATCATCATCATACGCCTTCTCTACCGACGAATTCGCGTAGCGATCGTCCCTAGCGATGCTCAATTTCAAATCATCTGAAGCAGAAGAAGAAACGACCGATGCGACGGAACGAGCGGCGGAAACCACGGGGTTTTCACCGCCACGAAGGCTGCCGTTCAAGATACCTATTCCGGCCACCTTCGCCGCCGCTCTCATGGCAACCCCACCCCCCATAATTCAGTCTGTGTGATGATTACTGCACGGCGTTTGGGAATAAGATTGGGACGATTGAGATGGAGATTTCTTTGTTGTTAAGGTGGGATGATAAATAAATAAATAATCCGTAACCGACTCGATCGTAACGACCCGATCGAGTCATTATTCGTTACCGAATATATCTAATCTTTCAACAAACGGATAAGTTGTACTTTTGGTTCGAATCTTTAAATTTTGTTATATCTTTGGCTGTAATCTTTATTTTTGTTATATCTTTTAATTATTAATTAAATAATATTTCTTTATTTTTTACACCGTATGATTCTTGCGGAATAAAGATGTCGCGCCAGAGAGATCTCTTCCCACTCCAGTTTTATACCGAAGAAATGTTTTTACAAAGTTTTTTTAATCTAAAATGAATCGAACTAAAAGGTTAAAAGCGGGTTGTGGGTGTAAAGTCGGGTGAATAAATAGTATTTGTATTAAAAATTAGTAAAAAAATATGAAATTTGAAATATGGGTATAACATAGGTAGGTTCAAACATTTGAGTTAAAGATGGATGAGAGTGATGATAGGGTATTGAGATGATACAAAATGATAGAAAATATGTATAACACATTGCCTTATTTTATTATTGTTGCGGTACATGCCCCTAAATCAGCGGTAGAGAGACCCCAAATCAGTAAATAAGCATGCCCCCAAATTAGTAAAGCATGCCCCCAAATCAACAAATCAGGGTTTAAAAAAATAGATGTTTATGTAGCAAAAAAAAATAGAGTAACATTTCTACATTAACTCATATGGGTGACAACGTTGGGTAGGGGTAACCCATATGCACTATTTTTAAGTTAACAAGTTTTACAATGGTTTTACAATACTTGTTTGTTTTGAACCGTCGACTAATTTGAGGTGACCCAAATTAACCCGTTGACTAATTTGATGTGATCTAAATTGACCCATATTCATATGATTTTTGCCCAAATAAACCCATTCTTTGAATAATAGATCAAGATTGCCACCCCTACTCACAACCTTCTTTGATCAAGAAGTCTTGTAGAAGACTTTGGAAAACTAACGATCAAAACCCAAATTGTCCTCTTCTCGCTTCATTAGCAAGAAGGATAAACCATGAGAATATTTTTCCAAATCTTCAAAATTGATCTATAAGGAAACATCCCAGCCCGATTATTATGATTCGACTTGTAGTTGAGAATTGAGATTCAAGTTCTGTGCATAATGTCATTGATCCATGTCTTCTTTAGGTAAAACATTTTCAGTTTAGTGATTATATTTCATTTTATATGCCATTGCAAACATTTTGGTACGAAACCAATATATGTTGTACCTAGGAAACATTGCATGTTCTCTGTTGATTTGGATTGTATTTCAGATTCTTCTGTGTTTGCTCTTTAAATTAGACATCAAATTCCTTTCATTTCTTTGTTCTTATTCATTGTTTATCATCATGGTGGTGGGGTTTCTTTCTTTGTTCAGATGAAAACCTATGTGATTTTGGAAGTTTTGAGTAAAGATTGATAGATTGGTTCTTTATGAGATGGGTTTATGAAGTTCTAATATGATTTGATTGTTTTGATGACGAGTGGTTTTTTATTTGTTCATCTTAAAGTTGTTGATGTTAAGGAGTTGGAGTATGACCACCATTGAAGGGAAGTTTAATTCAACAGCTGTGAGGAGTGCGGCGCACAGTTTACTTGAGGAGTTGAAATTGTTGAAGGAAATGCAGGACCATTCTGATAAGTTTTACTTTACTTTCCATACAAAAGAAAGACTATTTTAATTTGTTAATGGATTTTATAGAAAGTTAATTGTAGTTGTTTGTTCGAAAAAAATCAAATTAAAGCGTTTAAGTTTTATTTTTTTATTTTATGTTAATTACAACTTACTTTATTTTTTATTTTATGCAAGAAAGTGAGAAAAACCGAATAGGTTCATTGCCCGATATTACCAGGTATGTTTTCGAGTCAGACTTTTCAGTATTTCATTTTTGGGTCTTTCGTTATTGGTTTTGAAAGTAATCATGCTGTTATAAAACGGTAAATTTGGTAGTTATTACTTTTTGATCCGTTTTGATAAGAATACGTTATCTGTAAATAAAAACTGAATTTTTGTATTAAGCAGATATTTCGATAGTCACCCGGAACATGCACAAGGAATCTGGCTAGGACGGTTTTTGTTCTCGATCATGCGACCGTACGGGAGAACTACGTGAAAAAACACCCTACTCAAATTGCGGCACCTAAAACACCAGCCACTCTTGAATTGTCATTGAATTTCAGTTGCTTTTTATTTGATTTCTTGAGTTCAAGTGGTTTTTACTTGATTTCTTGAGTCATGTTCTAAACAGTGACCATTATTTAAATATATTTAAACTTGAAAACACAAATGAAAGAAAATAAGTAAATATTTTACTAATAAACCCAAGAGTAATGTGGTCGGATCTCACAACCGCCGCGAAGCGCGCTAACCCACTAGTATGTGTGTGTGTATATATATATATATATATATGTGAACTCCTAAATATTTTGCGAACTCGCGAGAACTCGTCAAAAATCCAATCAAAACCATTTTTTTTGTTTTTACTATTTTTATTTTTAGAATACAACATAAAAAAATGAATTTATATATGTAAATTTACATGTCTTCATATATTAAAAAAAATATACACTTGTGTAAGTTTATCACTTACACATGTGTAAGTGTTTATCATTTACACATGTATATAAATTTTTTTAAGGAAAATTTAGAAAGAAGAGATGAATTAATTGAAGAGATAAATAATTTTTTATGTTATATTTTAATAATAAAGATAGTGAAAACAAAAAAAATGGTTTTAATTGGTTTTTTGACGAGTTCTCGCGAGTTCTCAAGTATTTATGAGTTCTTATTTGAACATATTATATATATATAAGGGTGAGTTCACTAGAAAACTAATTTTCATGAGAAAACCAAAAAACTCCTCATTAAAGGTACTGCATATGTATAGTATACCCAAAAACCTAACCTCAGCCAAAAACCTAAATAAATAGTTTTTTTTAACGATGACGACGTGAGTAACAAGGTCTTCGAAGCGGTTTTTTAGTTTTTGATTTATATTTTTAGTTATGATTTTTTTATTATTTTTTTTACTTTTAATAAATAGTTTTTTAACCGATGAGTTTTCTTATGATTCTTCCGCTATACACACACACATATATATAGGGTTAGGTTCAAATGAAAACTCATAAATACTTGAGAACTCGCAAGAAGTCGTCAAAAAACCAATTAAAACCATTTTTTTGTTTTAACTATCTTTATTATTAAAATATAACATAAAAAATGATTTATCTCTTCAAGTAATTCATCCATTCTGTCTAAATTATCCTCAAAAAAATTTATATACAAGTGTATATTTTTTAATATATGAACACATGTAAATTTACATATATAAATTTATTTTTTTATGTTGTATTTTAACAATAAAAATAGTAAAAACAAAAAAAATGGTTTTGATTGGATTTTTGACGAGTTCTTAAAATATTTAGGAGTTCTCAAATGATCCATTCCCTATATATATATATATATATATATATATATATATATATATATATATATATATATATATATATATATATATCTGGTGATCAAATAAGAAGTAATTTTTCGCTAAAAAATCTAAGAAATGACAAAAACCTTAACAAACGATATCAAACGAACTCCGATTGAGCTAATTTCAGCGGCGTTGGAACCGTCTCGTCGAACTTTACCATCTTAGCTTTTAGAGTTTAGTTTTTAAGGTTTAGATTTTACGTTTGAATTTTAAGGTTTTAGCCTTAGGATTTAGATTTTAGGGTTTAGGCTTTTTTTTGTGTGAGGGTGGGGGGTTTAGGTTTTTGAGGGTGGTGGTTTTAGGCTTTTCGGGGTAGGGTTGGAGGGGGGTTTAGGTTTTTGGGGGTGCGGGCAGAGGGGGTTTAGGTTTTGGGGTCCGGGTTAAGGTTAGATGAGACGGTTCCAACGCCGCTGGAATGGGCTCAATCGGAGTTCGTTTGACACACTTTTTAGTATTTTTTAGCGAAAAATCACTTTTTAGTAGAACCGTCCCATATATATGAATAAATGTTTATACATGTTCATGTTCAACCTATTGATAAATTAAATAGATTTTTTCAACATATATATATATATATATATATATATATATATATATATATATATATATATATATATATATATATATATAGGCGAGTGATCAATAGAAAACCACAAAGTTAGGCGAAAATCGAGAAACCCGCTAAAACAATGTGTAATACTATAACCGCATATTTTCTGAATTTCTTTGTTTTATGTTTACTTATACGTAACACTATGGGTTACGTTTACGTAAGCCAATATTTAAATGATTTTTTGGTAAAAATTTGTAATATTACATTGATACCCTTATAAAAAAAATAAAAATAAAATAAATTAAAAAATAAATATTATTATATTATTGGTTAAAATTGGTTTTTTTAGTGTTTTCTCGGTTTTCGCCTAACTATTGGTTTTCTTTGGAATTCACCTCTATATATATATATATATATATATATATATATATATATATATATGCATTTTCATTAGTCTCTTTATTTTTCGTTAATTTCCATAGTATTTCCAAAGCAACTTTCAACAAGTCTTGATCCTGTAGCAAACCATGCACACAACTCTATTTTATAGTCGGATATTTAAATTTGTATAATAAAAAACAACTTGTTACCATTTTTACTTATAAATAATAATAGACTTATTATCAATTTCAATACCATGACATGTAACTATAAGCCTAAAATTAAAAAAAAAACAAAAAAAAATTGCAATTGTTTTGGGATAATACCACTTATGTACATTAAGTTTCAATTCACTTGTGATTGGGCCATGCTTGGGCCTAATATGACATATAGCTTGTTTTGGTATTTTGTTTTGATCATTATGGCCTTATGGGTCTAAGTTGTATTAGAGGTGCACAAAAGAACCGGAACCGGAACCGATCCGATGGATTATTCGAAACCGGATCCGGCGAGAACCGGTCCGGATATTATTAGAACCGCCGGTTCCGGGACCGGTTCTGGGTTTTTTGACGGACCGGTTAAAAATCGGATTTTTTGGAACCGGTTTTTTTTTGGACATTTTGGAACCGGTTCTAGCCGTTGGGGTTAAAAAAAAACGGCTATATAGCCGTTTTATGGCCGTTTTTTTGTTTTTTTTTGTTTTTAAGGATTGAAATTTAGTATAAATAGGTATTGGGTGTATGTGTTAGTTCACCACAACATTCTAGCTCTCAAAACTCAAAAACGCTCTCAAAACACAAAAAAACGCTCACTTTAAGCAAAAAAAAAAACGCTCTCATGGCTTCCGCTTCCGCAAGCACTCAAAATTCGGTTGGTGGTTCTACTAGCGATGTTACGGTTGTGTCAATACTTCCTTGCTCCCGAAACCAAGAAATATGGGCTTATTTCGATTTATGCGAAATGTCGAACGGCTCGCAAAAGGCTCGTTGCAAACGTTGTGGTAAACTTTTGGCTGCGGCGGGAAATAGCAGTTTGAGGAAACATATTGTTAGTCACGCAAGACACACTCAAGAAGGTGAAAATCAAACTCAAATTGGTAGGGATGGAGGAGTTTGGCAATACAATGTCGAAAGTGTTCGTGAGAGAATGACACATTTCGTCATTCAAGAAGGCTTGCCTTTTGATCATTTTGATAATCCGCGCTTGACGAGGATGATACAAGAGACGCTTCAACCGAATTACACAAATGTAAGTCGTTCTACTTTGAGAAGAGATTGTTTAAAAATGTGGAAAAGAGCCAAAAAAGAATTAATTTTAGGTTTTGAAAAATTAAATACCGGCATTAACTTAACAACGGACGTTTGGTCCGCTCCACATGGTTTACCCGAATCGTACCTTTGCGTTACCGCACATTGGGTTCAACCGGAGTCGTGGCAAATGATGAAGCGTACGATTGCGTTTGATTATTTTGGATATCCACATACCGGTGAAAACTTATTTTATATTTTAGACTCGGTAATTCAAACTTATAAAATTCAACCGAAAATATTTTCAATATCTTTTGATAACGCTTCAAATAACACAAACGCGGTCGAAAAATTAAAAATAAAATATGAACCGCCTTGTAACGGTGTTTTTTTTCATAGTCGATGTGTTGCACACATCATTAACTTGGTTGTGCAAGACGGTCTAAACGTCCAAGAAATAAGAGACGTAAAAGAAAATTTTAAAGTGATGTTACGTGAAGTTTTTAGCACAAGCAAAAAAAGATATATAAACTATAGAAACTTGTGCCAACAAACGGATTCCATCTTTTTAGGTCCGAATTGGGACGTACCTACTAGATGGAACTCGACTTGGAAAATGTTTGAATCGGCCTTAAGGCAAAGAATTACTTTAAAACATTTCCATGATAAACTTGTACAAAAGAAACGTTATTTACAAAAATTTGATAATATAAGTTGGGATATGATCGAGAAACTAACTAATTTGCTTGAGGTTTTTAAAAATGCAACTACATGTTTATCGGGAGTTTATTATCCCACGTCTTCGCTAATACTTCAACAATTATACTTAATATGTAATAAATTAAAAGAGTTTGAATATCACGGCCCTATTTTTGAAAAAATGGTAAAACCTATGAAAGCTAAATTTAAAAAATATTTTTCAGAAATGCCGGCCGTTGTTACATGTTCGGCCGCCTTAAACCCAACGATTAATGTAACCGGTGTTGAAACATTAATTGGATCAATATCGGATGATTTAAATATGTTCGAGGAAGACCCAAATTTTGAATCAAATGCAATAAGGGATTTCAATTCGGGTTTTAATAATATGTTTGATTATTATTTACTCAAATATGGTGGAAGTGGTGATCCATCAAACATACGTGAATCAATGGGTTCGGGTTCAACTTCTAGTAGTTCAAGGAACCCGATGCTAAATTTATTTAACACTTTAAGAAACGAAAATACTAAACGAGCTCGTGGAACCACACCAAGTAGCGAGCTTGGGAGATATCAAGCAACCGACTTTATTTCTACTCTAAGATCCGAAGAGTTTGAAAACTTTGATATCTTGAGTTGGTGGCAAGGAAGGGAATCCCAATATCCCGTTCTAGCCGCAATGGCCCGTGACCTACTAACCGTCCAAGCTTCCACGGTAGCTTCGGAATCCGCTTTTTCTCTTAGTGGCAGGGTTTTATCTATTCGAAGAACGAGGCTTACACCGGAATCTATGGAGATGTGTATTTGCTTGAAGGACCATTTGGATGCCGCCGAACGTGTACAACATGTTGCAAAACTAGAAGGCGAGCTTGACGTTGAACAAGAAATACATGAATTCGAAGTAGAACATGGGGCGGCGACTCCACTTTCGGACGAAGAACAAGCTTACGATGAAGCCCAACGTATCTCAAGCGAAGAAGAATGAAAACCGATGTTACAAAGACTACGACGAAGAATATTGAAAACATAATAAATAATTAATGCTTTGTGATTCAATTATGTTTTTTGTATTTTTTTTGTACGAACTATTGTTAAATAACTTTAAAAAATCTACAAAATAAATAAAACATGTATTTTATAGTGTATCTTTGTTAATTTTTAAATTTTTTTTTTCCGGAACCGGTGGAACTGGTTTTTTTTATCCGAACCGGTTCTAAATATCCGAACCGGTCCCAATAGGTTCCAAGTCTCCACACCCGGAACCGGATCCGAACCGGAACCGGTTCTAATGGATCCGGTTATTGACCAACATTGACGGAACCGGTCCGGATCCGGTTCAAAAAAAAACCGATTTGTGCACCTCTAAGTTGTATAGGAATGCTTGGGCTAGGCTTGAATGCTCACATATATAGGGCCCAAGTTAGACATTATGGGCTGAACACATCATAATATACATTGACATGACCCGTAAACTAAGGGTTTATACATGGAAATCAGTGAAGTTTTTCAGTGTGTACATAATAATTTTACACTAGTATGATTAGTTGCCTTAAAAATCAACTATAACACTCATAAGTACCAAAGGAAAATAAGTGTATTGATAGCAACATACGTACAGGAAAAGGAACACCTAAAACTGGAAAACTGGATGTTATTCACCTCACTACCACTAAACCTAAAAAGAGGAAGAAAAGTTACTATAGAGAGGATTGTTATAAGGTCCAGAAACAAAATACAAGTAATGTTTCCAGCTCTAAGTTATCCAAGGAGAAGTCTCACTACAAAACTATGTCATTATACTAGGCATAAGCAATGAGACCATCCATAAGCTAAGGGACAAGCTGGCTAATATAAGGTAGTTACTAATTAATGATTTTTTTAGTCCGCTAATATCAATATTCCAATCAACACATGATGCGTTGAGTCTAGTTCTATATGTTTCCTTACCAGAATTCAACTAATAATTAAGACGAGAAGTTAGTGGTGGATTTAAAAGTTAAGGCTACCTAGAACCATTAAATAATTTATCTTTGTATTAGGCTTTATGATACCTTACATATTTTGGAGAATACTCAGATATTAGTATCAATAATAAAGCTACACTTTGACAGTTATGAGGTTTGTATGGCCAAAACAAAGTCACCATTAACTTACACTCTCATATTATTGGTTATCATTATCTGGATAGAAAGCTTTATAACATAGAACTAGTTGATACAATAAACTTTCACAACTTTTGTTCTTATGCAAATGAAAACTTAACAAAATATAAATTAGACATATGCACTTCATCCATTACGACCAAATTTTATAAGAAATCATAACCTGGTTGATGAAGGATAAATTGTTATAAAATCTCATTCTTAATGACTCTAAATCATGTGTTAAACGCCCTAAATATTCATTGACTAAGGGAATAAATGAGGGTCCATCAGAAGTTATCCCAAATGGAATATTCGGACATAATTCATTCATCATTTAGAAGAATATTTACTTGTATCTAATCTGTTTCCTACGGCCCAAAGCTTTAAAGATGTCAATTCATATATACTTAATAGAATTCCTTCTAAATTTATCTCTAAATTTTCTTGTGAAATTTTGGACGATAAGGAAATCAAGTCTCAAATATATGAAAGGTTCCCACGTCACACGCATCATTGAAACTTGTCATGTGTAGTTCCTAGAGACCTCAAAGACCGGTGGGAGCACCGAGTATCCTAATTATAGCTTGCGAAAGTTGCAAGAGGTGGGGGAGTGACAAATTGATCTTACCTAAAATTACACCTCTTGTGCACGACAATGCTCCATCACAACTTGTCTCCTTAGAATCTAATGCTACCCCTAACAACGTCTCTTAGATGCTAAATGTGGGAAAAGTTAGATTTCTTACTAAAACTATAGTAATCCTTAACAAGAGAAACTAACATAAACATCATTAAGTTGTTTCTCTATTAGAATCTATTGGTCTTCAAATGTTAGATACAATGTTAACCCTAAGCATGTTGAATTACTTAAAATTTCTAAGGTCAGTGGGAGCAGTAAAAGTCCTTATCATGACTTACCAGGAGTACAAGAGGGCGGGGGGGGGGGGGGGGGGGCTCATTAAATTTAACTCCGATTACACGTCTTGTACACCATACTACATCAACTCCTACACACTTAGAAACTAATGTTGCTCCTAATATATCTGAAAATGAAAGCACCTAACCAATAGCTAATCTATAAACTTGAAACTCCTAATAAACCCAATAATCAACTCAGGAGGTCATCTAGGTCTAAAAGGCCCACTAACTTTGATTATGTATCCTACCTGACTGAAATGGATGCTGGAAAGTTTACCGATCCTACTTCTTCTAATTAAGCCATTAGCATTAATCAATCTTCTAAATGGAATAAAGCTATTATTAGCAAGCCTGGCTCTATGAATTATAATAACATTTGGGATTTGGTTGAATTACCAAAAGGGTGTTCATAAATAAACTAAATCCGAATGGAAACGCACGATTGATTGCTACAGGTTATACTCAAGAAAGAATAAATTATCAAAGAACCTTCTTACCTGTTTTTACAAAAGAGTTTTTTGAGGATCATTATTGTTCTAGTAGCTTACAATAACTTAAAGCTATATTAGATGGACATTAAAACAATTTTCTCTAACATTGACCTACATGTTCATAAAATAACCTGGAAGTTCTAAACTGAAGGTTAAGAACACTTATTCTGTAAGTCAATGAAATCCATGTATGGGTTTATTGAAATCATAATGCAACTCTCTTCATCAACAACTAAGTGAATTTGTACACCTACCTCATGATGAGTGGAAGCAACTAATGCAAACTTGTCCTTATATAGATGACATTCTTTTGACAAGTATATGTTACATGAGTCAAAACATTGTTTACTCATATTTTGACATGAAGGATCTCGGATATACCTCTTAAGTGATATGTATCAAAATACACCGAGATAGATCTAATGGGACATTAGTTTTGTCCAATAAGCTTTACACTAAGCGGATCCTTACACATGTAACAATTAAATTGTTCTCCTTTAGAGGCTAATAGGATAAATGAAAATTATTTCATTATGCTTCATTAATTAGAAGCCTTATGAAGGTTAAAGTCTATACTCGTTTAGATATTGCTCACATTTCTGAACACTAGACTAGTCTAGATTATTGTGAAGCATCTAATGAAATATTACAATATCTTTAACAAACGAGAGACTATAATTTAAAGAAGAAGTGGGAACTTAAAACAATTGACTACTCTTATTCTAACTTTGTTGTATTAAAGGTAACAAAATGTCAATTTCTGGGTATATCCTTATGTCAGCAGACAGACCTATCTCATTGAGGAGTCATAAGGAACTGTTAACAACAACCTAAGTTTCAATGACATAATATGTTGCTGATCATAACATAATTGTCACTAAATGTTGTTGGAAAATTTATCAGTTGACTCATAATTTAGTAACTCCACATAAATATCATTTCGAAGACTTATTATGATAAGTCAGCTACCCTTGCTTTTCAAATAGTAACAGTTCGAGCGGAGCTTCATTAAATTTTGATAAGAAATTATTGTTCGTTTGTGAAAAAGTAGAGGAAACTAACTCTTTGTATCGAATACATTCATGATATGCTAATGGATCCAAATAACTAAAGGTCTATCACCCATAAGTCTTATGTGAGCGCTTATAATTAAGACAGGTTTACTAATGACCATACATATGCATATCGTACTATGAATGATTAATTATTAAAATTTCCTCACTTATTTGAATTTGTTTGTCTCTAAATACGTTTATACATGCCTAAAGACGTATAGACAAGTAACTATACAAATCAACGTTAAAGGGTTTTTTTGTCAATTTGATTCTAAGTTTACTTAAGTCTTAAATTGGGATTGTAGTATGATTAATGGGGGTCTTGAGTTGGATACTGATTCAATGACTGTATTTCTCTGCTACAGTTTTGGTTTAAAACTAAAATGAGTATTAAATCTACGCAGACTTACTAATGCTCATAATAAATGATTACTCAGCCAAGTGGGAGAATGTAAGACACGGTTTTAATATGTGACTCTTATAATCATTTATTTAATTATTAAATGATCAATTGATTTTTTTATTTATTTATTATTAACCTATGGCTAGTAATTAGTTGATGGGCCTAATTACTCTGATGGTTCATTAATGGGTTTCCTCTTTGGTGTACACTACAAAAAAAATGTCATTTAGTGGTATACAAAAAGTGACACAAAAAACCAAAAAAGTGCCACTAAAGACCCCTTTAGGAATGGGCGGCATACAAAAAAAGTGTCACTAGAAGCGCTGGCACTAAAACTTTTTAGTGGCACTTTTTTGGTCTGCCACTAAAAACTTTTGGGCTTTTAGTGGCAACGACACTTTTGTTTTGCCACTATATCAAAAAAGGCTATTGTGGCACAAATTTTGTGTCGGTAAAAGTTATTTCTATTTAAATATCCGTACTACTTTTAGTGGGATATAAGTTTTGCTATAAAAATCGCATCAAATTAAATGCTACTATAAGTTCCGCCCTCACCATCGTGCTTACGGTCAGCCACCGGCGCCATCGTTCATCGACGAAGGGAGGAATGAAGGTGCAGAGCTTCTCTCTTGAATTTACATCGTTTGAATTTTGAAAACGGATAGGCTAGGTTTGAAAAAGGACGTATGATTTGAATTTTGAACTCCGTGTTAAAAGTGTCTGTTTGACTATGTATATGTGGGGATCAAAGCTTTAAGAGTTGTATATTGTGCATCAAGAATAGTAGACTCTTAAAATGTGGCAAATGACAATTCTATCCTTCCTGTATGCTTTATATATATAGTATAGATTATTTTTTTAAAGCCATCTTACACTTAACCCCCTCAAGATACTCATACACTTCGTCAAAAATGGCCTACGGCCACCCAAAAAAGGTGTGACCGTAGGTCTTTCGTCACACTTTTTTTCCAGCTCAAGTGTTAGCAACGCTCGAGTTATCGTAGGTATCATACGGTCACACACGCTTTTTAGTGGCTGTAGCAACTTAAAAGTGTGGCTAAAGGGTATCAACATGTCACACCCCGCCTAGGGCGGAAACATGGGGCATGGCGATCCATGGTGTTCTTAGCATTTGATTACAACAAACGACATCTAAATGCATTTATAATCAAAGGTTTAAGTCGTTACACAAAACGATTAATTGTTTCAAGACAATACATGCCAAAATACCGTACTTAACCAAATAAACGGCTTAAATAACAAGTTTGTTAGCTATGACCTAGATGCCCTAGGTTATAACTAGAAAACTTCAAAAGTGATCCTACGTGCAAGCATGCCCTGTTCTTCATGCTTTAGTCACCTGAGAAAACAAGATTAAAAAGTCAACATAAAGTTAGTGAGTTCACAGGTTTAGTTGATATGTTTGATGTTTGAACCACAAGATTTCTAGTTGTGTATTTTAAATTATATATGAAAAAAGTTAATGATCAAACCCATGAAAAATTTGAGAAATAAGCATCTATTATGTTGGGAGATTAAAAAAGAACCTACCACTTACAATTTTTTGAGAATGTTATCAAACTGTGAAGTATCAAATGCACACGCATATGGCTTCTCTAAACCAACACCTATTTTGCATCAAATTTAAATTAAAAACATATAGACAAGAACCTTAACGACAAATTAATTTATCCCTATATGTTCCTATAATCTTGATAAACAGAATAACTATACATGATCATTCAATGGTAGCATAAAGCAACGTATTATTTATCAATAATATTATATTTGATCGTAGCCCTAACAACACGAGTTATTTATCAAATGTAACAGAATTGGAACTTCAGAAGGCAGTTCAATAATAACATTAGGCAATGGATCAATTACCAATAGTTTCTTGCTTATTCGTAACCCTAACATAGCCTTGATCCCTTGCTTGTCCTTGCCAAGACCTTCCGTTTTATAGACAAGAACCTTAACGACTTAATTTAGGCCGTTTTTTATAGACAAGAACCTTAACGACTTAATTTTATAGACAAGAACCTTAACGACTTAATAAAACGGAAGTTCTTTGGCCGTCGTGCAATGGGGTGAAGGTACAAGATAGATTGTTCCCTTGTGAGATTGGAAGGCCAGTGCTGGGTGTGAAACTCCTTGAGGGCGTCGTTAGCAGAGATGCAGGGTTTATCAGTAATTTGGCTGTGAAAAGGGCTTATTGTGCGGTGGAACTGATGAGATGTCTCCCACGTTTCAATGCGAACTCCTTTTGCTCCGCTCGTGTATGGGAGTTGCAAATCTATTATTCGGCCTTAGAACATGCCAGCCTATGTATGTGGGGGAAGCTGTTTCAATTTTTGACAAGGGCCTCCGTGGTGCAATCGAGGATATCGTGGTTTGTGGTGGTGCTTTTTTTGGGGATTTTCAATGGAGGTTGGCATCACTTCCAACCCGTTTTGGGGGTTTGGGCTTATGTGCGGCTCAGGATGTATCTGCTTAAGTATTTGTGGCCTCGAGGACACAATCTTGGAGTTTACAGGACCACATTCTTCGGGGTTGTGATATTTATGGGTTAGACTCTGATTATGGGTGTGCGATGGATCGCTTGCGCATCTCCCTTCCTGATTTCGATCTTAGCGGTTTCTCTAATAAGGACACCGCCCCCCTTAAAGCCCAACATGCTTTGGCGAATGCCTTATTTAGTAGAATCGTTCAGAATTTGGGAGTAAAGTTTGATTTATCATCTCGCCAAAAAGCGGTGTTTGAATGTTTCCGGGCTCCTCGGGCTCAAGATTTTCTATCAGTTATCCCCATTGAAGGACTGGGCCAGCATATGTCGGCTGTGGAGTACCGGGCTATCCTCAAGTATCGGCTAATGATCCCCTTGTTTCCGACTGATGAGTCATGCCCAGTTTGCCGCAAGGCTTGTTTGGATTCTTTTGGCGAGCATGCGGTCCATTGCAAAGAGTTACCCGGGTTTAAATACAGGCATGATTTAGTTAGGGATGTTCTTTGTGATGTTCTCAAACGGGCAGGAATTTCTGCTAAAAAAGAGGCTCCCATGAACTTTCTGACAGATCCGCTTGAACGGAGGTCTACTCTACGGCCGGCTGATATTCTTGTGTTTGGTTGGGCAGGGGGGATACACACTTGTGTGGACCTTACAGGAGTGTCCCCTCTTGTCGGGTCAGGGAAAATGGGGTTGTGGCGGGTCATGCTGCTTTAAAGGTGGAATCATGCAAAGTTGTTAAACACGAGAAAGCTTGTTTAGAGAACCAACACGTGTTTATCACTTTTGCTTTTGATACTTTTGGGTTCCTAGCACCGGAGGCATTGAAATTCCTAAACAGGGTTCAACGAGTCGTGCATAGTAATATTTCGGCCCCTAAGACCCAAAGCTTTGTTTTTAGTAGGATCGGTTTTGCTATACAAAAGGGGGTTGCAGCGCAACTTGTTGCCACTTTATTGTAATCGTCATTCTTTTCAATTATTTTCTAATTGTTGATGCTAAATTAAGTGGATTTAAACTTATGTAGTAAAGGTGCGTTAGAAATTATCGAACTAACCATTTGCTTCATGAGGCGAAAGGCGGAATTTTTCGGAACACCAACAAAACGTAGAGGAGCTTCCGGAGCAGCCATGATTTAACCAAAATTAACCTATAGATATGAATCGATACCCCGCATTGGGGGAATAAAAAGTGAAACTAACAAGTTATCAAGTAAGAACACGTTTTCAACACACATGCACTTCATAGTTGAAGATCATAAGACCAAAGAAATTCAAAATTAACAGCGGGGGAGAAAGAAACTTACGATTACAGGAAGAACAGTGAAGGGGGATTTCAAGATCAATGCCAGTTTTAAATGTGAATGGTGTTGTCGACGAAGAAGATGAAGGGTAGGGGATAATCATGTTTGATACACCATCTGAAATACCATTTCGGGCATGTTTGGGATTACTTTTGAAAACAACTTTTGACTTTTTGAAAAAGTAAGAACCCACTTACTTTTGGAAAATAACTTTTCCATCCTTTAAAATTCAACTTTTACACCCTTACCCAAACAAACTTTTGACTTATTGACTTCTTGAATAAGTTAATAAGTCAATAAGTAGGTTTTAAAAGGAATCCCAAACATGCCCTTCATATCAAATATAGAATAAAGAGCTTTTAATTTTGCAGATAATCGTGAAAGATTAGGGGAGGGAGGGAGCGAGGGAATGAGTGAATTTTTTGATCTGAAATTTTGGATACAAGTTTTGGAACGGTGGAAATTTCGGTGGGGAGGGAATGAGTGAAATTTTTGGAGGGAAACTTTTAGGGTGAAAATTTTAGTAAGGGAGAAAGGTGAATCACCTGCATAAAAGCTAAATGCCACTAAAAACATGTGTCAAGTTGTGCCACTAAAGACCTAAATTAGTGGTACAAAAATAAAATGCCATTAAAAGCGTTTGACACTAAATAGCATTTTTTTGTAGTGGTACATATAAATAGAGATAATTAGAGAGAATTGACTAATAAATCAATCAATTACTACCAACACTAAAATCGTCCCTCTCTCTCCCATAACCGTGAGTTCTTACGAACTCACCTTAGGCATCCTAACCGTACACCCTAAACGGGAACCCGATCTTCATGTGGATCATGACATCTTCCCTCTCTACGGTTAGCTTATCAGATATGATTTATATTATTGTTTTCCATTATCATGTACAAGAACCGATCAACATTAATAACTCTGTTTGTGATCTCCCAGTTTAACATTAAAAAAATGTAATTTCTTAAAATCTTTTCTTGTTTTGGTTGAACCCAAATTATTCAGTCATAAAACAAAGAGATGAAAATTAAGAAAAATAAACAAGATATTGACTGTAATCTTGTGTTCTTCCCTTCGGTTCTCATCCTTGTTGCCATGCAAAAATGGCACTTCATGACCGCTTTTGTGTATTTTTGTCCCAGTAATTCTGGGATGATTCAAGTTCTTGGGAATCTTAATTGAAGGACAGACTATGATTTGAGAGACAGGGGGGTCGTCGATTACAAAGCTTAAAACCCCACCCTATTTCCAATTTATTTTTTATTATTCAGATAGATAAAAATGAAGATAGTTTATAGACTATAGTTATGGTATGGTGAGGCTAAATTATCCTAATACCTTTATCTTAATTTATTAATAATTTTATTTTCTATATAGTTATTAAAAAATACCCTTCTAATTTAAACCATTTATAAAAGTATTTAATGACCTAAATGAGTTCTTCAAGTTCTCACAAAATATGAGTTCTGAAATGATATCTCCCTTATATAAACACACACATATAACACATTTCTTAAAGGGTGTAACGCACTGTGCGATAAAATGGTGCGTCTAGTCCCATTTACACCGTTCGTTTATTCCTTTTAACCGGTTTACACAGTGTGGTTCTGTGCCATGTCTGTAATGGTTTTAATAATACGGATAAAGATGCATGGGATTTTGAATTATTCAAGTTCCTTCTTTCTTGATTTATTTAGTATTATGTATTATTTGTTGGTTATCGTTTTAGTTGATATTTATCCTTATCACTAGTTGTTAGGTAGTATAAAACTTCATGGGAGTTCTACATAGGATTTGCTGAATTATTATTGAGTTTGCATTTATAAGAACTGGGTTTCTTGAACCCTTGGTTCGATTGTAGTCTTTGATTAATCATAAAGTTTTTGTGAGTCATTTGATTGCTTTCGTAACTGCATCATTTAGTATCAGAGCTTTTGGCTCTCAAATGGCTCGGCATGGAGATGAATACCTGCTTGCTTTTAGAATCGTCGATGGAGGAAACGACAAAAGTGTTTTCTATTCTTGTGCTCGTGGCAAAGGTCAACCTTCAACTTGCAAAACCGCCGACAGAGGCAGCGGTGGAGTTGGTCCCGACCCACGGGATCTTAAGATCAAAAGACTCCGACAACGACTACGCGATCTTGAAATGCAACAAGAGATTAGGCGACTCCAACAAAGAGTTCAGGATCTTGAGTTACAAAGGGAGGAGCGTGTGAAGGAAACTGAATCGAGAATCATCATCAGGGACGATGAGAATGAGGAGGAGGAGTGTCCTTTATGCTTACCACCCACCGACCGGTGAAGATGACTTTGATCAGGAGTTATTGTCAGAGGATGAACCCCGTTATGATAAGAGCGTCATTAGCCCCGATGAAGCCGACTGATCATGGGTGCTAAAGGCTCTTAGTGGATTCACCAATCAAGAGGCCGAACAAATGGAAGAAAAAGATCCAACGGTTCCTTAAGGTAATTTCACTGAGACTTTGCATAACGATGAGGTTGTTAATGATGGTGTTACGGTCACATTGGGTGTTATCACGGTGGCTATCGACAGTGATGAATTCACCAATCATGGTGATCGACTTACCACATCTTCAACAATGGAGCTGATAAACAAAGGAGAGTTGAAGTTATTTTTGTTACCCAAGGCATCTGATCTTCAAGTTAAAGGCCTGGGTAATTCAGTCAACTGTCATGAGGATAATATGAAAAACCGGTTTAAACTGCTTGAAAAAGAACAAAAGAAGAGTAGAAGGGTGGACACGAAAAGATGACAGATTTTTCCTTTCGACCCATGTGGCTTTGATCCGGAGGTAAAACCCGAGGACAAGGTTTTTTCGAAAACGGAGAGTATAATACGGATAAAGATGCATGGGATTTTGAATTATTCAAGTTTCTTCTTTCTTGGTTTATTTAGTCTTATCTTTTGTTTGTTGGTTATCTTTTTAGTTGATATTTATCCTTAACACTAGTTAGGTAGTATAAAACTTTCTGGGAGTTCTACATTGGATTTGATGAATTAGTGTTGAGTTTGAATTGATAAGAACTTGGTTTCTTGAACCCTTGGTTCGATTGTAGTATTTGATTAATGATAACGTTTTTGTGAGTCATTTGATTGTTTCTGTAATCATTTGATTACGAAATATATTGTGCATATACTCCCATTTACATCGTATGGATGTGTGTGGCATAAATATTTATACATAAATGGACACAATTACTCGTTGAAACTCATACATATAAACGTGTTACATACGTTTTTTTAATGGCTTTATGCGAAAGCTACCCTACTAAAAATAACACAAAACATAAACCAACCCAATTCGAAATTTCTAAAATAAACACTACTTTTTAGTCAAAACTATTCAATGCAGTTGATTTACAGTAAAACCATAAAAAAAATTCACCTACAACAAAACTATAAAAAAGAAAATATCTTTTTAATTTAAAAACTCCCTTTTTTTCTTTCATCTATTTTTTTCTCTATAAGTATGATTGCTTTAATTTGTATTGTAAGAAATTAAACTAATTGCCAATTACTTTTATCAGAAACATTGTGAAATGAGTTAAATATGTACCCAAATGGCCTGGAAAATGAGAAATAACTTATGAATACCATAATTAGGGCTTGCTTGCATGGTTGAACCCTAAAATAAAGAAAATCAATAAAAAAAAACCTTTCATATAAAGAAAGAGGAAATAAAACATAAATGCTAAAATTTATGACTTTTTTATATATGAAGGATGAAAACTTTATTAGAACCATAATTGATGCCTCCTAGCCACTATATGGCTATTAGGGTTCGAAGGTTGACCAAGAACGAAGGAGGAGGACAGTCCAAGGGCTGCATCGATTGTTATCATGGTTGCGGGTGTTATCAGATGAAAGAGATTTTAGTAAAGGTTGGGTGGTTTCAAAATTTTATTCTTTGATTTTTAATTATTTTTTACATAACAAATTCTATTTAAAAGTTGATATTAAAATGGCGTTTTGATATTAAAATGTCGTTATGTCTATTAGCCCCAAAATGTTTAAATGATTCTGGATAGTTGAATTGAACTTTCATCTACATATGTCATAAAAGATAAGAACGTAAATTAGATACAAGATCAAACTCAAATTAAATAGAACTCTTTTAACTAACACCAGCAAGGTGTACACAAAAACTAAGCTAGTAATAACAACTTGAATATCTTCACCACCTCTGACAGCCGATGGCATGATGAACCCGTTGAGTTTTCCTGCACACTACACAACACCCGTTAGACTCGCCACATAAACAGAGGTCTCACTATGATCAAGCTTGGGCATGAAAATAAGTGATTGATTGATTGATTTATAAGAATATATTGAGAATGACGGAAGATAATAGAATTATCGCTTACCCTTTATGCTATCACCTGATACATATTTATAATTGTTTAAATCCTTCGGTCGGCGATAGGGATCAGATGTGCGGTCCCCATCTGAATCAATATTGTTACCAAGTTCTTATGTATGTCCCTATCTATCATCTTTAGTTTGTTTATTTAGTGATGCCCTTAAGTTCTTGAAAGATGCCTAGTTTGTTAAATGTCATTTTCCTTGCCGAAACATCTTCTTATATGGACCGAACTGTCTTCTTATGCGGAGCAAACCATCTCTTCGTTCGCACCGGACCGATTTGAGGTGTTAACCATCCAACATTGGTACCTAGGGCTCCCTTGGGGTTTGTAAAAAAATAAAATAAAATGTGATGTATAAAACACTCATTAGTTTTTTTTAACAGCAATCAAAAATACGAAAATTAAAACGGTGACCTTAGCAAAAATTGCAAGGACACCGGTATACATTTACAAAAGTTCCTCCTGAAAACCTACCTAAGAAACAAACCAGCTCTGAACAAAATTCTAACTAACATCCCGAATATAACGAATCAACTTTCAGGTTTATAATATAATATGTTAAACATATTATAAGGGTGTAAATAAATAAAAATGAAAGTTGAGTGTTTGTTTCAAAAGGTGGACTTTCTTAACTTTAGGAAGGATGAGCCAAAACTGAAAGTGCAGGGACTAGGTGTGTAAGTTGCAAAATTCTGCATTTTAGGAAAAAATGAGGGAGAAATGAACGCATTTTAGTGTGTGTTTATGTGTGTTCATGAAAACCAAAGAGGAGAATGGGGAGGATGAGCCAAGAAGCTTAAATCTGGAAGATGGAGGTGAAAGATCATGGATTTGATGATGTTTGAGGTTCAAGCAACCATCAAGTAAGTTCATCTTCTTCACCTATACCTCCATCAATGGAGTTTTGGTGGGTTTTTGGTAGAAAACCCATTTGGTGTGGTGATTTGGGCTTAATGTCGTTTCTAAACCTTAATCTAGTATTACTAATGTTGAAGAATGTTTTACATGATTTTAACACCTAATTTGATGTTTGAAAAATTAGGGTTCTTGAGATGAAATTGGGGGTTTTCGAAATTGAGGTTGTTTGGATGGTAGATGGGAGTTGGTAAGTGTTTGTGGTGTGATTAAACACATAACCAAGTGATAACCCTCAATCAATTTGGTGATTTAAGAAATTGGGAGTTTGGGTGAAATTTGGTGGAACCCAAACGGGTCAAAATGGATTGAATGATTGTGTAGGGAGGTTAAAACTTGTTTAAGGTGTAATTAATCAAGTTTAGAATGGGTGTAATCCATAAGGTCTAGGGTGGGTGTTAGACCTTAATTGGAAATGATGAATTGGTGGATTGGAAGTTTGACTATAATGGGTCAAACAAGTCATTTGGGTTGAAAGGTGATATTTGGGTGTTGGGGGTTTGATTAAGGTCAGGTTAATCAAACTAAGTTAGGGTCTTGATCTTTAGATCATAAAGGTGTGTTGGGTGTCAATTGGTGATCAATGGATTACTAATTGTAAATGGGTTGTATAGGTGATCAAGTAGTAAGGAAGATAGCTTGGAGGATCAAGCGGGATCATCTTTAGTAAAAGGTAAGTGCCTTGCACTTACTTAGTAATGATAGTATGGTTAGCACATAACTTGGACTATATGTGGAATATATATGTTATATGTGATTATGTGTTGTTGTAATTTGGTGTAATGTTGTTAATATAGGAGATAGTATGAACACATGCTTGAATCATAGGGTGGTCTTGCTTGCAATTATGTGTTTATATGTATGTTGTATTTGGCGTATGCGCATATGATGAAAACATGCACAAAGGATGGGTGTTTGGGTGACAGGGTCTAAGAACCTCATTTTCATAAGTAGTAAGTTGAGTCGTTAACTTAAATGGTGTAACGGATTAACGAACTAAAACGATGACATAAACAGGTGGAATATATGTATGTAATTGGCGAAATATGCATATAACTTGGTGACATACATAGGTGGAATATATGTATGTAATTGGTGAAAATGCATAGGCGAAAAGTGCATATATCTTGGTGACATACATAGGTGGAATATATGTATGTAATTGGCCAGATTATCCGATTTAGACCTGTATTTTACCCAAGTAAAAAAGTTGACTTTGACCTCCTCTAATGCATTGTTTATTATGCAATCTCTGTTGTTAAAAAAAATCTTTGTGTTTCTAGCCTTCCAAATCACCCATAATGCACTATTGATAATGACATGATAAATCTTTTTAACCGGTTTATATAGGTTTAGGTCGTTTGACACCTTAAGCACCTCTTTAACTTAACCCAAAGACGAGACTGGGATGTTGCACCATCGAGCAATCCCCATCCAAACTGTAGCTGCGAACGTACAACTCACCAGAACATGATCCAAAGATTCAGAATCGACTTCACAACATGGGCATGTTTGTGGACTAATGCTCACTCCTCTTTTTTGTAAGTTATCACGAGTCGGTATTTTATTTAGAGCCACTCTTCACCCAAAAAAATCCACCTTCTTTGGAATCCTACTTGACCACTTGTGCTTATATTCGGCTTCAACAAATGTTTTCTCCTCAATCAATTCTCTCACCGAATGCATCGAAAAATTGTACATGACAAATATATTTTATACAGATATAGAATCACAACATAATAGATAAGCCGCTGTAAAGTGCAATAGAATAGTCACTTTAGACTAAGCCTTAGTAGTTTGAATTGAATGTTATTATAAGTAGTATGAGGCACAAGAATATGATCAACATAGAGTCAACAAGTCTTAGAATTCATGCATAGAAATCAGAGATGTCACATATATACTTGAAACCTGAAACATCCGGGACGGGTATACCCGAAACCCGACAGGTATGGGATTAATTTTTAAATTTTTTACGGGTATGGGATTAGGTGATACTTGGCCCGATTACCTGAAACCACCTACTCGTTTACCCAAATCATATGCCCTAAAAATTTTAATTTTAATTTTAATTTTCCCTTAAACCATGGCTATTAATGATTCATTTAATAGGTTTATTACTGAAAAATTAAATTTTCTTTTCAAATATGTATTTGATGATATTAATGTATGTAATTTATTCATATTTAATATGTTATTATAAATATAAAAATACGGTCATAGAAAAGTACACAACACATACACGACAAGTATTGGCCGATGCCCGCGACTATGTCCGATACCCTATACTAACGGGTATACCCGATACACGCGGGTTTGCCCGATGCCCCGTCGGGTCTGACGGGTAATGGGCCGGGTATGGGAAAAGAATTTACAACGGGGTAAGGGTATGGGATTATGGATACCTGGCCCAAACCCGGCTCATTGCCATTCATAAACACAGCCCTTACCCGAAACTCAACCACCACCATCAACACAAAAAACCAAATGTTCACAAAAAAAAACCGACAACATCAAGTCCCGATTCAATAACACGTAGACATGAAAGGTGGACCATTGACGAGGAAGTAGCTTTCGTACAAGCATGGCAGACGTATCCGAGGACCCTAAACCGGTACATTTTATCAACTATATATTCTTTTTTGTTAGTCTAAATGTATTTTATTGTTCTAATTAATATGTATTATTTATAATTTTTGGGAATAATCAAACATCAAAAGATTTTTGGAGACGAATTCATAAAAAAATTTACATTAGAATGGGCCGGGGCGAATATCGTAACCCCGACAAGATATCAGGAAAATGGAGAGACCTTCGTCATAAGATTTCTAAGTTTAACGGCTTCTACAACAAATACTCTAGCAACCGTCGTAGTAGACAGAGTGACCGTGATATTTATGTAGAAGCATATCAAGAGTTTAAAATGGAAATGAATGTGCAGCTTACTTCCAAGAAGTCGTGGGAGATTTTGAGAAAATGTTCAAAGTGGACCCAAGTCATGTTGATGGGGTAATCGTCTAAACGAACCAAAACATCATCATCCGACGATTATACGACATCGCATTCGGCATCGTATAGTTGTTCCCAAATTAATCTCAATGACATTGATGACGATATTGATACACCGGTTGAACCGGTTCGTCCGCCTGAGAGAAATAACAAAGGGAAACGGATCATCAAACATCTAGGATATCCGGTATGGTAACTTAGACTCGAAACATAATAAGTTACTCGGGTTTAAAGAAGAAATACAAAAACCTATAATATGAAATTTCTCATGACGAACATCTACCATTTGACCGGGGTAGATCGTCAACTCGCGAAAATACGGAAAGAAGAAATTAGGAAAAAAATACATACCAACTGACAAACATGATGAAATTTCAAGAGACGATAATCAATGTATTTTTTCATGTTTGTTTTCTTGTTAGGTTTTTAAATTTATGTATTTTTTTTAATGTTTTTCATATTTTTATAAGTGTAATGTTTAATTTTTATGTTTTAATTTTTGGTTTTATAAATTTTTTATTTTTAAAAATTAATAATTATCACCTATGATTAAAAACATAATGTTGGGCGTGAATCCACTACATACCTTAGTGATTATATTTAGTGATTGTTTCTCTACTTACGTTTATGAATTCTACACTATCATTCTATGCTATATCTATGTATCTACTTAAACCTATGTTCTCACCAACTTTTTAGTTGACCTATTTTAGCATGTTTTTCAAGTGAAGCTAACTAGGATGTTGATAAGCTGATGCTAGGATCAAGGACTATGTTTTAGTGGACTTAGCTTGATAATAACAAAAGAAGACTTATTTGTTCTACTTATTGTGTTTGATTTTTTGTAATCAATGTAATCAAATATTCAATTAATAGAAATTTCTTTTACTCATGTGTAATGATTCAATTTCTTCACTCCTTCGTGTTTCCGCCTTGGCGAGGGTGTGACAATACCTGTCGGGCTCGGGTTATTTTGCCATCCCTAGTTGTGTGTTTGGGTATGGATTCGGGTATGTGTTGTGTGGGAGGGGCTTGATTTTGGTTCCAAAAACTAAACGGGAATTGCGGTTCAGGTGGTTGAGGTACATACACGTTGGGATACAAATTTGTATTGAAGAGGTTGCCACGGTCGTTAGCTTGGTTGTCAGGGAAACCACGTTGGTTAGCGAAAAACGGATTATTTGGGTTCGAAGCATTCAAGGTTAGAGAATAAAAATATTTGTAGGTTGAGTGGGCATTTTTTATAAAATAATTGTTGTGGTAAAAGGGTTAAATTGGTGTGGTATTTATAGGATTTTTTTTATTTAATCTAGCCAACCGCTAGTTTTTTGTCCGTTGGAACGACTAGTTTTTTGCCCCACGCCCGTGAATCAACTCACGCCTCAGCCCCACGCCATGGATAACGCCATACGGGGGTGTTTTCCACGCCCATTCACGGGCCAGGTGGATCACGTCACCCCCTTCACGCCTCCGTTACACTCAGCCTATTAGTACCAAATAAATAGCTATAAAATTTTTAGATACGACTAAGTTTTTAATAAAATTCTTATAAAAATATAAAAATTATCAAGCGATACTGTGAATCCAACAGTTAGAGAAAAACAAACTAAATTAAATAAGCTGAGAAAAACTAAATTATACGTTAAATAAACTAATGAAAAAAAGAGAGAAAAAGGTTAAAAGAAAATTGAATCCGTTAGATATTAACTAAGCACATGCTATTTTTTACGCAAACAAATTTAAAGTTATTAGTTATACAAAATAAAACCCGGTTGCATAAGCCTGAAGATTTTAGTCTGACATTCATGTGCATTCACAAGTTCGAATTTTCTAGGTCATTCATATCGAATTCTACACCCCATGGTAATAAGCTTATCAAACATATCGGTTCCTTGTATATAAACTTCTTTAAGTTTCGTCACCCAATTTCTTACCTCTATTTCATTTCAAGCACACAATTTTAAAATATCGATATATCATTCACCTTAACTTTATTTTATGCACGTTTTAGCTCGTTGTAAACCTCTTATCAAGGAAAATGCAAACACGTGAGTTAATAAATATACACATACACAAGGGCGGACCTACCCCTAGGGTAGGGGTAGCCTCCGCTACCTCTCAACTTTTACCTGCAGTGCAATTTTTATTTTTTTTTTCCGGTTTTATGTATCCGGTTACCCCTGAGAAAAATTTATGTTACCCCTAAAATTTTTTAAAAGCTCAACACTTTATAAAAAGTCCAAAATTTTATAAAAAGTCCTCACATTTTATTAAAGTTTTGAGGTATTAGGTTTTAATAAAACATTTGTGCTTTAGGCAGACCAAATGTTTTATTAAAACTCAATATCTCAAATTCTCAAACCCAACTTACCCAAGCGGTCGACCAAAAAGAAATACAAAGAGGGGGAATTGTGAGACTGTGGGAGTCAGAGTCCGGCCACTCGACCTGAGCTGAGACCACCGCCGGCACCGCCTTCGCCAAACCCCAGTCCTCCACCTCTGCAGTCCGCCTCGCCAGTCGCATGTTACCCAATGGCGGAGGATAGTGAGCCCCCCCCATTTTTCACTCATAAGTGTTAATATTTACGTATTCGGTCGGTTTTTCGCTCAGTAGCGTTAATTTATATGTATTCGGCCAAAACATTTATAGTTCCGACCCCACTGATAAGAACCTTCCCTCCCAACGTTTTTTCAAGCTCCGCCACTGTTGTTATTGTAAAAAAATTTATTTACATGAAAGTACGGTCTAAAAAAATTTTTGTTTCATTTAAATGAAAGTACGGTAAAAAAAAAAATTTACCCCTGAATTTTTTTTCTAGATCCGCCACTGCACATACATATATATATGCACATACACATATAGGGGAAAGTTCAATGAGGAATCCCAAAAAAAGAGGGAACTAGGGAACCATTCTCAACCACACATTTCAAACAATGAAAAAACAAGGTAAATGCTAAATGTTAAAAACTAAACTGTAAAGGCTAAATGCTAAAAACTAAGCCGTAAAAACTAAATGCTAAAAACTAAACTGTAAAAGTTAAATGCTAAACCCTAAAACTAAATGCTAAATGCTAAACCGTAAAAACTAAACCCTAAAACTAAATGCTAAATGCTAAAAGCTAAACCGTAAAAACTAAACCCTAAAACTAAATGCTAAAAGCTAAACCGTAAAAGCTAAACGTTAAAGCTAAATCATAAAAGTTAAACGCCAAAAGTTAAACCCAAAAGCTAGATGCTAAACACTAAAAGCTAAACGTTAAAACTAAACCCTAAAAGTTAACGCTAAACGTAAAAAATAAAAGCTAAACCATAAAAACTAAATTCTAAAACTAAACACTAAAGTTAAACCATAAAAACTAAAGCATAAAACTAAACCCTAAAACTAAACTATAAAACTAAACCATAAAAATGAAATTAAAGTAAATGCTAAACCCAAATAAAAAAACAGTGAAAAAATGAATTAAAAGATATATGAAACGGAAATAAAACAAATACCAAGTTTCAGCGCAGTGGTGTAATCTCTATACGTGAGGTCGTAGGTTCGATTACTGGGGCTGCAGCGTGATTTTTTTTAACATAGAATTAGAATTTGTGGCAGAAAAGTATTCCCATGTTCCTTATTTTTTTAGTTGAAACAACCTCTACACATATATTGTGTGTGTGTATAGAAAAGACCAAACTTAAGTGTAAACTTTGTTTTTGGCCATGTGGTTTGGTCAAAATAACGGTTTTGATCCATTAGTTTTAATTTAACATTTTTGTTCCATGTGGTTACCTAATTGTCTTAATTATAACCCTGACACTAACTCAATTATAACCCTGACACCCCACACCATCGACGGAAATGATCACTTCCGACCCCCACCACCACCACTGCCACCCCCACACCATCAACGAAAACGATCACTTCTGGCACCCTACACCACCACCACCACCACCACTGCCAGCACTGCCACCCCCACACCATCGACAGAAACGATCACTTCTGGCACCCTACACCACCACCACCACTTCCAACACAACACCACTGCCACCCCCACACCATCGACGGAGACGAGATCGCCGCCCCAAAACCATCGACGGAAACCCTAGACCGGGCCAGTGTTGTTCCCTGCTCGAGCTCGGTCAAGCCAAAAAACAATCCCTTTCTCCTCTGGTATGGCTTCGATTGTGTTGGTGGTGGGTTGGATCGATCTATTGGAGCATCAATTGTGAAGCCAAAAAATGAAGATCAGAAGTGGCAGTGGTCGATTTTGCAGGTGGCAGTGGTCGATTGTGAAGCCAAAAAAATGAAGATAACCGTCTTTCAAAAAATGAAGATCAGGGTGATGAAGGTGACGGTGGAATATGACGATTTTACAGGTGGCAGTGGTCATAGGTGGTGGCTGCTGGTGGTGGCAGGGGAGGGGGAGGGGGAGGGGGTGACAAGTTTGAGTAAATTACACAGTTAGTCCCTTAAGTATTTTGAGTATATTGCATAATTAGTCATTATATGTTAAAAGACTAAAATGCCCCTACCTTTAACAGAAAAAAAACTAACTAAGTTAGTGTGAGGGTTGTAATTGAGAAAATTTGATAACCACGGGAAGGAAAAAAGTCAAATTGAAAATAGTGAACCAAAACCGTTATTTTGATTAAATCGCAGGGACCAAAAACGAAGTTTACTCTAAACTTAATTAATAAAAACATAATTCTTCATTAAATTTTTCAACAGATGTCATAATTCTTAATTTTTATTTGTTTAAAAAATTATTTCACCTTTCACATATTCATATTCCTTTCACATATTCATATTCCAAGCCCCTCCTCGTCACAAAAAAACTTCATGGGATTCCTTGACGGGTCCAGTCATTGCCGTCACATTGGACATATGCTTTAACGTAATTTCAGCAAGGGACATATAATATGCAAATAGTACATCGTGGGTAAAAAATAACTCTAATTTTACTATTATTCCCTTTAAGGTAACATAATTAGTGGTTTTAGTTTTGTTATTAAAATAAATAATATAAAAAATAAAGTTCCATACAAAATCTAATACAAAATCTAATTCTATTTCTGTTTATATAATTTAATTTGGTTTTTCAAATAATAATTTGTACTTTTAATTAATTATCTTGCTATAGATAAACTATTTGTTAATTATTTTGGTATACCGCTTGCTTTATATAATGTTTTATTTTTTATACACCCTAAGCCATTAAGTTTTTATAAATATTTCATTATATACGTTGATACAAATTTTAAAGGATAGAATATGAGTATTATAATAATACATTTTAAGTATGTTACTTTAAATTGATATTTAACAGTTGTATATAGGTTATAAGAGATTACTCATAACCGGCGCTCGTTTAGAGCTATGTTTCTAAAGCTCGAGCGCAGGTTATGAGTAATCTCTTCAAACTCGAACTCGGCTTGCTTTTTATTTATTAATTATTTAATAATTTTATTTATATATTTTTATAACTGCTTTTAAATATATTTATAATTTAATATATAACAATAATAATATTATAATTATATATTTAATACGTTAAATTAAAGTTATATAAATAAAAAGGTTCGTTTAGTGACTCTGTTAGAGCTCGATATGTGAAGCTCGGACTCGAGCTCGACTCATTTCAAGTATTTTACGAGTCAATCTCAAATAACTTGTGAAGTTTAAATCCTAGTTGCATACTATGTTGAAAACTTCACACTAGAGGGAGATAAAATTAAGGATTTTTAGAATTATTTATCATTTTACCTTAGAAATAACGAATAGGTAAATGTTATGCGCAATTTTAGGCTTTTAAGCAATCATGTATGACTTGAAAAGGACTAATGGGCCCACAAAGTTTTGAAGAAGTAACATGGGGTGGGAAGGTTTAATTGTGTCCTTTAAAAAAAATAATAAAATAAAAAAAAATTAAATTGTGTCCTTGGTCGATGGATTATTACATTTTGATGGTAGGGCACAGCGATTGTCATTAATCTCATTGTGTTTGTGTGTTCATTCGATAGGAATCCAAAATATAAAATTAAATCGAGTCGAATTTGAATTTGTTTTTTGAATCGAATTTAAATTTATGTTTTTGAATCGATTCAATATGAATATCCAAATTCGAATTACATATATATATTATTTTATTTGTATAAATAAATGATATATGTTGTATTTATTATACATATCATATTTATTTTTTTCCGCATTATTTGAATAAACCTGAATTCAAACAAACTTTTTTGAATTCAAATAGGTTTTTGAATTCTAATTCGAATTCATTACTAATTTGATTTTACTTATAAAAAATTAAAATTAAAATAACCCGAATAACCAAATAAACTTACAACCGATTTGATAAACACCCTTACATTGTAAGTTAAATCTTCAGAACACCCTTTTCCATATTTAAAATAAAATGTAGAGGCACTTTTTTGGGATGTGATCTATAAAAAATAGTTTAAATATAATATATAAAAGCAGTAAATAAACGTATTAGACCCAAAGTGTTATAGTATGTAGTTTCTGTTATCTAGCTCCCTCAAGTTGAAAAGAATACTTCAACCCGAGATGTTGAAAAGAATAATTCAACTTGAGCACTAGATGAGCTTGTTAGGCCAATAGATCTATTTACTTAGTCTCGTTGGCTAAAGGTTAATGGTGTGGTAGAGTGTTCATGAACCCGTTTAAGTTTACAATAATAGAAAGTTATTGAATGGTATGAAAACCTTGTAGTAAAAAAATAGTATTGATATAGAGTTTGTATACGAGCATGTTTTCCACCCCAACGACAGAAAGTAAAAGATGGGTTATGAACTCACCTTGTAAGTTTGAGGGTTGAACTTGTACTTGAGGTAACTTGGATTTGAATGTCTTAAGGATTCCTTAAGTAAGTTTGTTAAGTTAAAACGTAACGCTAGTCTTAGTAATGATAAAATAAGAAATATATAAAAAGACCTAAATACCTCTCATTTAACTTTAAAATATGGATGAAATTAATTAATTGGATTAAAATGACAAGTTTTATAAACCACTGAGAAAAAAATAATTTTTTTTAAATGAAATTAACAAAAGTAACTAAATCTCGTAGACAAAAATAACATTTTACTCTTTATATTTTATTTAATAAAAATATTAAAAAAAATGTGAAAAGTTACTGAAATCTAGCTGAAAGGTACTGAATAACAAATTTATTAAAGTTTAATTAAATATTGCTTTCCGGTGGTTCCAAATTTTGTTCACACTCGAAACACAAAAACAAATTTATAAATTATAAATACAAAATAAAATACTACACAAATAATAATATTTTAATCGTAATAATTGAATTTTGAACTTTGACCCTGTGCATAAAGCCACAAAACCAGTTGCATAAACCCTAGAAAAGTTGCATGTCCCCACACCATGATTCAAAAGACACCCGTGAAGCTCTGTGCCCCAATCAAATTCTTGCTGGCATTAATCACTAATCAACAGATTAATTTATTCAATCAATCAATCAAACTAAAAACAAGAAGATTAGTGCTCATTAGAGAAGAACATTTCAAAATTTACATCGGTAACATCGCCCTGAAGAACAATTCTCGGAAAACAGAAGCTAAATTAGAGCCCTAAAATAAAATAAAATAAAAAGAAAATGAAAATTGCCAAATTGAGTGAAAGTTTGTTAAGTTTGTTGGCCAAATCTGCTCCTACATCTGAGCATGAAATCCTATCTCCTTTCTGGATCTGTTCTTCAAATTCAAAATATCTGCACCAGAATCACAGCAAAATTAGCTTCAATTGCGTAATAATCGGTGAATAACTTTCGAATTTCCGTTGTAATTATGTAAAACAGAGGCGAATTCGCGGAAGGATCTAATTTAGGTTTTAGAAAATTAAACGAACAGGAATTAATTACGAGTTCGATAATCTAGTAATTATCACATTGATTTTCAATAATCTCTCAAAATTGTTGATAAAATCTGACACTCGATCTACTCTAAATTTTCATAAATTTGGACTGAAATTCAACAGATCTACCTTCGGATTTGCAATCAGGAGGATCTTCAAACAGCGAGAGAGAAAGCTGCTTGTGAGCGAGGCCGATATCAAACAAAATGAGTCCAGATTTCGGATCGTCGACGATGATATCCTTGACCGGCAGCCAGAGGAAAAGCTCTTCCTGCGAGAAACCTTCAACGCCGGTGAGACTGCCGTACGTGAGATTAGCTCTGATCGTGCTCTCGTAGAACGCCATGGTGTCGAATTTCGTTAAGCACGGTCCTCGGAGGAAGACTTCTAGAAGGCCTGTGTCGTAGAGTGTGAATGATTCGACTTCCTTCGGGAGCAGGCCGGCCGGTAAGCCTTTGCTTTTGAGGAGATCGTGAATGGAGGATTCCGTCACCAATTCCGGCACCGATTGAGAGAAATGAAGAAGTACACATAGTAGAGTGAGAATTAGTGTGTGTTTGTGCCGGAAAATTGCCATTGGTGGTTGGAGAGAGATTGAAGAGGGTTTAATTTAGGGCTAGTTTGAGAAGTGGGAACATGGGTTTTAAAGACCAAGGTGTGTTTTTACCAAAATATCCTTCGTGTGCTGATCACGTGACAATTAGGTTTTTTAGTTGGAAAACAAAATTATTTTGAAGACGGCCAAAATTGCAAAAAGAGGGCCTAAAGAAGTAAAAGATGTTATCAACCACCCACAATTAATAATTATAATCAATATCTCAACATAAAAGTAGTAAAAATACAATAGTATGATAAACCTTGTTTATGACACGGTTCAAATCGATAAAATAGATTACTGGTCGGTTTTACGAGTAGGTCGTTTTTAGTTTTTACCTTTTTAAACAACAGTTTTTTTTCAAACTATTGGTTTAAAAACTGTCTGGTATTCAACCTGGTCATATTGTTTATTTAGTTTAGTAATATAACAAAATCAATAATATGTTTTAACTTTACACGGTCTCAAAAGTTTTTTTTTTGTGTAATTATTTTCCTCTTTACTTATAAGCTGCTTTTTTTCCTCTAAAAATCTACACACGTCAATTTATATGTTAAAACAGCTTTTAGAGATATTGATTGAAATTTAGGGCTAGTTTGAGAAGTGGGAACATGGGTTTTAACTATATATGTCGATCACTACGTACAAGTTTGTTACATAGTTCTATAAGTTTCAGGTCAACCTAGCTCGTGCTAAAAACAGCTTGTTTAGTAGTGTTTACTCAAACAATGAAACCAACCCGTGATTATGGTTTGATTTGCTAGGTTTTATTTTTGTACGGTTTGATCTTGGTTTACATATATTAAAAACTGTTTGTTACGGTTTGGTATGTGTGCAAAGTTTTTTAAAAAATATGACACAAGAATATATGGATTCGAAAAAGAAAATGATAAAGAAGAAAGTTAAGTATAAGAACAAGGTTTTTACATGTAAATGTTGGGAGAGTAGCTTGGTCAATCCGTTAAAATGTAAGCGAGTAAAAGATGGAGGACCAAATGATTGCATGCTAATTATTGATAATAATATATTATGTTTTACATAATTAAATATGGTTAGCGTGACAAAGAGGGGTAACATGTTCATGTCCCCATGCAATTTCTATTTCAACTTTTTTTTTCTAGTAGCAAACCCACACCCACTAATCTAGTCCTAAATTATATTATTTTGTTTTTAGTGGGACTTAAACCCTTTTCACCAGGTAAGGAATTTTATCAACGCATTTGATACCATTGTACTAGAAACCCTTTGGTAATTTCTATTTCACCTGCTTAACTATTTTCAGAAGAAAAAAAATTATATTATTATATACATACATGTAAATTAAAGAAAAAAAGGTTTTAAAAGAACATAAAAATCTTTTTACATATTTAAAATTAAAGCATATTTTTTCATTATAATGTGTATTTTAATTTTAATTTTTGTCCTTTGTCACCAATTTAAACATCTAGATGCATAACAAGTAAAATGGTAATTTAAAAATATATTTTGTTCCATCAATTTCAAAAAAAAATTTAAAAACATAAACTCATGTAGGTGGGTGTTTAATATTCAAATCTAAGTAATAAACTTGTACGTAGTGATCGACATATATAGTTACAGTTAGAAGTAGAGTAGAGAAAAAACGCTTATATAACCGTCTTATATATCATAGCTGAAACATATAATACAAGCTTATCAACTCTCAAATTCTATATTTATATAATTTACGTTCCATGTTGTTTTGAATTATTTACATTTAATGAAGTCAGACGCGTATGAAAATGCATATATTCTTAGATGCATAAACAAGAGTTTGTCAACTTTATTGATGGCATATACTTAATATTTTTATGAATGAGTAAATTATAAAAATCGTCCCTAAGGTTTGGTCCCAATATCATTTTTTGTTCAGTTTATACTTTTTAATACTTGGAGTCATCCACATTTATTATTGTAACCGTTTCCGTCCAATTTGGTAATGGTGACTAACGATTCTGTTAACCCACCCGCACGTGCACGTCAAATGAGGGGCAAAATTGTCCTTTCACCACCAAATTAGAAGTCCGGCTTCCCACTCTTCATCTCGATCATTCCCTTCACGAACGAAACCAAAGGTCTCAAGCTTAAATATATCGAAACTCTTCTTCTCGATAACTCCCTTTCACCACCAATGTTGCACTTGCTTTGACAATGCAACAGTTTCACATTTCAACTGGTTTGACATTGCAAGTGGTCGATTTGAGATTACAAATGTTGGTCTGGACTTCGAAACCAAGTCGGGAATGTTGCACCGACTTTGACACAAAATCTCACATTGCAATGGTTTGACACAAAATATCAAAGTCCGGAACTTGCAACTTTGACACAAAATCTCGATAACTCCCCTTCACCACCAATGTTGCACATGTTGCAATAGTTTTCACATTTCAACTAGTTTGACATTGCAACTGAGATTGCAACTGTTGGTTTGGAAGGGAATGTTTTCCACAAACACAAAATCAAAATTGGTAATGGTTGATATAAACAACCCATCTAGTCTAAACACCTCATTCAACCTGATGGAATTCAAGCTGTTTGACTATTGAGTTGACATGCAATTCAATTGTGTTGTTCCTTAATAGCTGTAAGTTCAATTGGGCCATGATCCATATGCAAGATCCATATGTTCCCTAGCAGCTACATGATCCATATGTTCCCTAGCAGCTGCATGATCCATATGTTCCCTAACAGACGTAATTCAAGCTGTTTGACTATTCATTTGACAATTCAAACTGTTTGATCCATATTTAGTTGACCTGTAATTTAGTTGAGTTGACCTACAATCCAAAATGTTCATGACCAATTTTTGTCCCATAATCTATATGCAAGACATCCAATCAAGCAAACTACATATATTTACAAAAACTTACATCATGAGTCCAAAGATCCATACTACATACAAAAAAACTACATACTAAATATCTTTACATAATAAGCCTAAACTACACCAATGGTAACCTCCACCTCAATCTGCACCTCATCCACAACTTCGTTAAACAAATCAGCCACATCCTTATGACATAACCACTCATCCAAGTTCAAGGGCACAACATCATGAGCATGAACATCAGGTTCATCAAACAAACCAGCCATATCCTTGTGACACAGCCAATCACAAACCAGTCATATCCTTGTGACACAGCCAATCATCCAAGTTCCCTTCATGAAACAAATCGGCAATGTCTTCATAACACAACAAATCAGGTTTAATAAAAATAATTGACATTTTTACATAAAAACACCATCTTGTTTGCTATTTTGAGATTCAAAAGCTTTTAAATCAACCGACTTACCATAATCTTGTTAGGGTCCATGAAGAGATGATTAGCTATATGTCGATGTCGGAGATGGAAATGTCGATGTCGAAGATGGAAATGGCGAGGTCGGAGGGAGGTTTGGCGGGAGTATGGTGGCCGATGAACCTCACCGATGAAAATGAAAAAGAATGGGAACTTTGGGGGGTAATCTCGAATGTAGGGTTTTAGACGAAAAATCCATATTACCCCTCACTTAATATACCATTATCTAGTCGTTTGTGATTGAACGAAAATTGTTAAAATCATAAATTTTGGTGACTGAAAGTGTTACTCAGGGACTTAAAGTGTTAACAGGCCCAAACCTAAGGGACGATTTTTGTTGTTTACACTTTATGAATTTATCAATTTATATGATTCAAATTTAAAAGGTTAAGTAGTTAATACAATCATACCATTTATATATATATATATATTTCCCATGGGGATGAATAGTGATTTTTTTTTAAATTTGTTTTCCCCTTTTTTATTATTTAGTTTTATGTTTCCTTTCTATTAACATTATTTTTACCGTTGTGCCTATGCTTTCGTTTAAATTTTATTAACGATGGGCCCGACAACGTTATCTATGATAACTTTCGTTCGTTATGTTTTTTTAAATAACGGAATGCGCTGTTTTCTTAACAATTTCTTTTGTCAACGTTCTGGTTTAAATTTTATTGAAGACAAAGTTGTATTCAACTTCAAGTGTTTTTGGGTATTGTACGTTATAACGAGTCTGTGATTCCACGCAAACGAGCCAAACCAATAACAAACAGACTCCCGCCGCGAAGCGCGGGGGGTAAAACACATGGAGGAGAATAGTAATGTGTACAAGATGCAATGCAGCATGTACAACTCTTGCTTATGGCTTTTATGCGTGTGAGCATCCCTTTTTTACGCCCATTTCTTCTTTCCCCTTTCACACCAGACCAAATTAGGGTTTCCCTCATTCACCATCGTTTCACCATACGACCCATTACTAGCGGTGAGTGAACACCACCGGCTCTTCCACCGCTAATAGTAGTTTTTTTTTTTTTCATGGGGATGAATAGTAGTTTTTTTTTCTTACAAAAGTTTTTTTTATAAACTGGCCACTAAAGTTCAAAATAAGCTTTAATTTTCTTTTTTACTCAAAACTTTGTTTTTTATAGATTTGCCACATAAGTTCAATAAACTTTCGTTCGTTAACTTTTTTCAAAATACAGGTGCGCCGTTTTTTTTGTCAACGTTCCGATATAAATTTGTTTTAAAACGGAGTTGTATTCAAAATCGATTTTTTTTATCGTTGCCTGTATCGAGTGTCGTTACCGTTGTGGTACCATGACGAACCGAACCTATTATGGGCGAACAACATCATTATTGATATTGGTATTATCGATTCGCCTTAAGGTTTTCGACGAACCGAACAGGTAATTTTTTAAATTTGTTTTCCCTTTTTTTATTATTTAGTTTTATGTTTCCTTTCTATTAACATTATTTTTACCGTTGTGCCTATGCTTTCGTTTAAATTTTATTGACGATGGGCCCGACAATGTTATCTATGATAACTTTCGTTCGTTATGTTTTTTTAAATAACGGAATGCGTCGTTTTCTTAACAATTTCTTTTGTCAACGTTCTGGTTTAAATTTTATTGAAGACAGTTGTATTCAACTTCAAGTGTTTTTGGGTATCGTACGTTATAACGAATCTGTGATTCCACGCAAACGAGCCAAACCAATAACAACCAGACTCCCGCCGCGAAGCGCGGGGGGTAAAAACTAGTTAGGTTTAAACCTAACTATATATGAGAATGAATTGATGAAGACCTTATGATAATTAGGTTTACGCCTAACTATATATGTGTTCCATTTTAGAATAAAATGAAAATTTTGAATTAAAATAGATGTAAACATTGTGTTAAGAGTCAAATGTTTGAATATTGCATGTATCCAAGTAGTGCTTAAACGCGTGGATTTCTGCCTACTCATGCATATCCTTTGTAGTGCCTAAATGATTAACTAAGAAAGTATCTGTTGAAAGCATCAACTCAATTAAAATATTTGTTTATTAGCTAAAACATAATATGAAATGTTTAGCTTTTAGGATGAAATTATGAGGTTTAATATGTTGAAGGATGTCTCTATACACACTTGAAATGTTTAAAGTTTGGATTAATAGATGTTTGCTGCTTGAATTGAGGGGGTATTAATAGATGTTTGCTGCTTGAATTGAGGGGGTATGTTAAAATACATAATGACCTATTCAAAAGCAACATGTGGGTATAGATTTAACTTGTTATGTTTTTGTGTAGGTTAATAAGGCCAATCAAGTTTAGGGGCTAGAAGTGTAATTATTTGGAATTGTGGGGACTGATTATATAAACGAGAGTTGCAGCTGGAAACTCTAATCAACCTTTCATTCACTTCCGCCGAGTGTTACTGTAACACACTACTTTTAAAACACCAGCTAAAATAAACCATTACACACGAGCAAACATTTAACCCAAGAATTTTTTTTTACTGTTCGCGTGTCGCGAACTTCTGGGGCCCTCCCTTCGCGTGCCGCGAGGGAGTCCCAAATGGAAAATCCGGAAAGCCAGGTATTCGTGTGTCGCGAACACCTGACCTGGCTTCTTCGCGTGGCGTGAAGACCATTTTCTCACAGATAGTTTAGGGACCTGTGCAATTTTCAACACTTAGCCAAAACTATACCATTTTTCATTTTAATATGACACCAAAATTTTCAAACACATGGGTTTTTGATAAAAACATTCAAAACAACATTCACATACACAATACACAAAACACAATTTTGGGTATCAATTTACATCCTTTTTTAAGGTTTTCCATTTAACCCCCAAAAACGTCATAATCGCATACGAGAACCCGCCAACGCCTTGGACTTGACTTGGACTACATCAGAGATTTTTCTACATAACCACATAAACATATCACTATTAGTAATGAAGATAAAACATAACAAACAAGTAAAATTCTACATGTTTCACCCATTCACCCATTTGACCCGTTTCCACCCAATTTGTCATTAGGCAACCTATCACTTGCATATTCACCTACAAGTTTCGCCCTTTTCGTTTCATATTCATGCTATTCACATTTCCATTTCCATTATGACACATAGGCCATAACTTCATCACCACATTTTCATTATGATTCTTAGATCATAACTACATATCCACATATCCATTACGGTCCTTAGACCATAACTCCATATCCACATTTCCATTATAGTATAAAAACTATAACTACATTTCATTCACTTATTCATTCACTTTCATACACATTCATAACACATAACACATTATGCCATTTAACACATTATGCATACAACATTACATACAACACTATTTATCATCAATAACTAAGTAAGTGCTAAAGCACTTACCTTGTGGATTTGAAGGTCCCGATTCCACTTCACGTTTTGCAATTTGAATACTTGATGTTGTGACAATCCTACTTTTCAAGATAATTCCGTTAAGAATTTCGTTAAATTTTATGTTAAAACCTAACCCCGTTAACTCAAATCTCTAACCCCAGGGACTTATTCTGTAAATTCTTGATCTTGAACTTCAAGGACTAGTCATGTAGATACACAAAACTTGACGGTTAACCATCAAAGTCAAAATCAATTCAAAATGGGTCTTGTTGGCTTTTATAAAGTCAAAATCGTGACCTTTAATCCAAATTCAAGCTCCATAAACCATGTCCTGTTCCAATTCATAACCGAATTACACTTTAATGCAATGAACGATCGTTTATGAACAATCCATCATCATCATTACACGAACTAAAACAAATTATGAACATTAACCATGTAACCGTCTACCTCAATGCCCATTATCAACCGAATTCGATTAATCCGTTTAGCATTCCTGAAATTGAACTCTCACACACCTTAGTCGCATCCATTGGAACCTATTTCACCATTCAATTCGGCCGAAGAAGCACAAGGAGTCGTCAGAGGCCGAGCCGTCGAAGTCGGAATACGTATTAGCCGGACGCCACCAATCCACACTCCATTCTGGTAATTGTTTACACTCCTAAATTCGCTTTCACATCTGTAATGAAAGCCCTAATCAATTTTGGACTCACATTATCGAATTAAACACGAACCCGTATCTAGGGTTCATATATTTTCGGTTTGATCGAACCCTACTTTACAATATGTTTTAATCCAATTAATTCATACCATTCGATTCGCAATTCTCTGTATATCGAAAACCCCATCATAATTTAACCGCATAACATCGAATCGAACATAAACCCGTATCTAGGGTTTGTTCATACGATGAATTGGGGGTTTTGATTCTAGATCCAGCCTCAATCTGATTAATGTACATGGTTAGATTCGAAATGTATTGTTCTATAAAAGCCCCATGAATATAACTACTTCTATTATAAGATATACTCAATTTGATTTCATAAGCAAACCTAGGGTTTCGGATTTTTGAAACGAGAATTAATCGATCCTAAACTCAACGATTTTGAAATTAAACTCACCCTCAGAACCGATATCAATCACTTAACAAAACCCCTATGCCTTGCCTTCGAACCATGATCGAATCGTCTAGATTTGGGACTGGATTTGCGTTCGTTCATATGGGAAGAGGGATCCACTAAACTTGTATGATAAAACCAATTGAAACCGGATTATGTCGCGATACCCTAGCGGACGGGACTGGTTAGAGACTTGTGCGTGTGTGGGAGAGACCCGGGTTCGAGACCGGGCTCCCACAATTAATTTTTGAGCATTTTTTGATAATATTTAATTAATAAAAATAAAACCCTATATTATTATAATATTATATAAACGTGTTTAGACCGGGAAACAACCCGTGGGCTCGGGTTTGAATTTTATAACCAATTTTATATTATTATTTCCACTTTTAAAAAAAATATATATTTATGTTATTGTCGAATAGAAATAATATAGTTACATTATTTTCAAACCACGACTTCTATTATTAAATAATATATAGTTTTATATTATTTCGTATCGTTTCATACCTCGTGTGACGTTTAAAACAATTTAATAATACAACTGTTATATTAATTGCCCACGTTTATACATTCGATTAAAAATAATATATTTATTATTTTTCCACGCAAATGATTATTTGTTAATCCTTCGAACCTAAAAATAATATTATATTATTTCCCTAACTTTTGTAAACGACTTTGATGTACGAATTTATTTAACATTAGTCGTTATTAATGTTCGACACGTAACACTTTGATTTTTAATTAATTATATTAAGAAACCGATATTCCTGTAGACACGTTCGTCTACCCGTTAATCCTTAGAATATTTTAGGATGTTCTAATCTTCCGTGTCGTTGTCACAATTCCCATTATTATCCCTAATTTATGTATTTATAATTTTAGGGCATTCGTAAGTCTTTTGAGACTTACACTCGTGGTTCCAACTTATCCTTTGTGTGATACTACCTACAACGCAATGCAGGTGAGTTTTCACGGCCCCTTTTTACTATTTTAACTTGGGGGAGAAAACATGATTAAACGATTTTGAGATTTTGTAATTCGTATGATATCAATGTTAAAGCTAAGCGTAACACGCTATCACAGAAAGTCCTCATCTTATATCGGACCGTTAATATGGATCTTAGCGAGGTAATATTTAGTAGTACTACCGGGTTTGACAAATCCCACCCGCGTTAGTCGCGCTAACTCGATTAGATATCGAACGGGTGAAATGTTAGCCTACTCACACCGCCAGTGTTGATAGACCTGGCATGATGCAAATAAACAAACAGTCAGCTTCGGTTGCGAGCGCTTGAGTTAAACATGAGCATAGGTTAGCTACCTATAGATACATACTGAATGAACATAAATATGGTAAACGCTTATTTACTTATATTGAAACCTGTGAACTCACCAACCTCGTGTTGACATATTTTCTTATATGTTTTCTCAGGTCGCTAAGATAAGACACAGGTGCACATTAGGGCATGCATGAGATTCAACTATTTTGATTATGACTTATTTATACTTGTTTGAATTATTTTGTATTGTACTTGGTTTGGTTGGACGTTTTGGACTTTTGTTTTGGGCGCGTGTGTTTTGCGCATTTACTTTCTTTACGCTTCCGCATTGAAACTCTGATTATTATGATATTTTCATTTTGAGTCCCATGTAGAGTCGTTCAAAGTAACTAATGTCTGAGATCCTGGTTCGTCACTTCCCAAACGGTAAAACTCCGTTAGTTGAAATTGGGGGTGTGACAGATGTTAGGATGGTGTTGTGTGAGCCAAAAACTTCACGAATTCAAGCTCAAAAGCATGATTTAGCTCCAACTCCTCTTTTCTCCTTTTTCTCTCTTGCAAACATCGACTAACACACACACAAATGACCCAATTTTGACTTCACCAAGTCAAATATGGCAGATTTGCCATATTTATAAGTTTAGCCCCTCATCTTCCATTTCATCCACTTTTATTTTATAAATAGTTAAAAACTAATATAACCCCATTACTAACTTGAAACCTACTTGTTTCCACTTATTTCTAAAATATTATTTTCACCACAATATTTATTAGAACATTTATTTATTTATAACAAAACCCGGATTTTGGTTCGTTACAAATCACCTCCCCTTATTTGGGTTTCGTCCCCGAAACCCGACTTCACATAAAAAGGTTCGGATAATATTTGAGCATTTTCTACTCGGTTTCCCAAGTCATTTCCGCTCCTTTCTTATGTTTCCACCTCACCAAAACTTGGCTAATCTCTTTATTGCGTAAACGCGTCACCTTTCTATCCAAGATTGCCACCGGTTCTTCAACATAATTCAACTTTTCATCAATCTCAATATCATCCAATGGAACAAAAGTAGACTCATCCGCTAGACATTTTCGCAAATGGGATACATGAAACGTGTTATGAAGTCTACTTAGTCCCTCCGGTAGCTCCAAACGATAAGCTACCGCACCCACCCTTGCTATCACCTTAAACGGTCCAATGAAATGTGGACTTAACTTCCCCCGTTTCCTAAACCGTATCACCCCTTTCCAAGGAGAGACTTTCAAGAGCACAAAGTCCCCCACTTGAAACTCGATCGCCCGCTTTCTATTATCCGCATAAGACTTTTGGCGATCTTGAGCCGCCTTCAAGCGAGCCTTTATTTGGTCAATACTACTATGGTGTGGGGGTGGCAGTGGTGTTGTGTTGGTAGTGGTGTAGGGTGCCAGAAGTGATCGTTTCCGTCGATGGTGTGGGGGTGGCAGTGCTGGAAGTGGTGGTGGTGGTGTAGGATGCCAGAAGTGATCGTTTTCGTCAATGGTGTGGGGGTAGCAGTGGTGGCAGTGGTGGTGGGGGTCGGAAGTGATCATTTTCGTCGATGGTGTGGGGTGGCAGTGGTGTTGTGGTGGCAGCGGGGTGATCAATGGTGGTGGGGGTTATGTTCCGGTGGCTGTGGTCTTGGTCCCAAACAGAATGGATCAACGAGATCTAGGGTTTTGTTTTGGGGAAGAAAAGTTGGTTTTTGTATTTTAGTAATTTATCACCCCTTTCCAAGGAGAGACTTTCAAGAGCACAAAGTCCCCCACTTGAAACTCGATCGCCCGCTTTCTATTATCCGCATAAGACTTTTGGCGATTTTGAGCCGCCTTCAAGCGAGCCTTTATTTGGTCAATACTACTATTAGTTTCCTTGAACACCTCTTTACTACCAAGTTCCCGTTGACCAATTTCACCCCAACACACGATTGTTCGACATTTCCTCCCATGCAATGCCTCAAAAGGCGGCATACCAATACTAGAATGGTAGCTATTGTTATAAGAAAATTCCGCCAACAGTAAATAGTCGTCCCAATTTCCCCCAAAATCCAATGCACATGCTCGCAACATATCCTTGAGCGTTTGAATCGTTCGCTCGCTTTGACCATCCGTTTGTGGATGATAAGCGGTGTTAAGATTCAATCTAGTCTCCATATCCTCATGGAATTTCTTCCAAAAATCGAGAAGTAAATCTCGTATCACGGTCCGATATAATCGGCACCGGCACACCATGACGTGATACAATTTCCTACACATACAATTCCGCCAATCTATCCGAAGAATACGTTTCCTTAATAGGAAGGAAATGTGCACTCTTTGTCAACCGATCCACTACTACCCATATCGCATCATAGCCTTTTCGAGTCCTTGGTAGTTTAGTGATCAAATCCATGGTTAAATTCTCCCATTTCCAAAGCGGTATTTCAAGCGGTTGAAGCTTTTCATACGGCTTTTGGTGCTCCGCCTTTACCCTTAAGCATGTGAGACACCTCTCCACATACTTAACAATATCACGCCTCATACCCGGCCACCAAAAATGACACCTCAAATCATAAAACATCTTTGTGGCCCCCGGATGGATATAATACTTGGATTTATGCGCCTCGTCTAAAATAGTTGTCAAAACACTTGACAACCTAGGAATCCAAATTCTATCAAAGCATGTCTTCAAACCCGTGCTATTTTCCACAAGCTTATCAACATAAGCAACCATCCGTTCCTTCTTCAAATCACCACCAAGTGCTAACACTTGAGCATCCCGGATTTCATCAATAAGAGATGATGAAATTGTCATCTTAAATGACTTCACCTTAATAGATGCATGACTCGTCTTCCGACTAAGAGCATCCGCCACCACATTTGCTTTACCCGGATGATAGAGTATCTCACAGTCATAGTCCTTGACCAATTCAAGCCAACGCCTTTGCCTCATATTGAGGTCCTTTTTGTCAAAGAAATACTTGAGACTTTTGTGGTCCGTGTAGATCGTACACTTAGCCCCATATAAATAATGCCTCCAAATCTTGAGCGCAAAAACCACGGCCGCAAGTTCTAAATCATGGGTAGGGTAATTCACCTCGTGAGTCTTCAATTGCCTAGATGCATAGGCAATTACTTTCTCCCTTTGCATCAAAACACAACCCAACACTGAATGCGAGGCATCCGAATACACCATAAAATCTTCAATCCCGTCCGGTAAGGATAAAACAGGCGCCTTAGTCAACTTTTCTTTCAAGAGCCGAAAGGCAGATTCTTGCTCGGAACCCCATACAAACTTAGTCACTTTACGCGTCAACTTCGTCATCGGCAAAGCAATCCGAGAGAAGTTTTCAATAAACCGCCGATAATAACCCGCCAACCCCAAGAAACTTCTAATCTCCGAAAGCGTCTTCGGTGATGACCAATCTTTTACCGCCACTATCTTGGATGGGTCGACTGTAATCCCTTTCTCATTAATCACATGACCCAAAAATTGGATTTCGCGCAACCAAAATGTACACTTAGGAAATTTTGCATAAAGCTTTTCCCTTTGAAGAACTTCAAGAATCTCACGCAAATGACAAGCATGATCACCCTTGCTTCTTGAATAAATGAGAAGATCGTCAATAAACACTATGACCGAACAATCTAGGAACGGTCTACACACCCGGTTCATAAGATCCATGAAAACCGCGGGCGCGTTGGTTAAATCGAATGGCATAACCTTTAACTCGTAGTAACCGTATCGAGTGCGAAAAGCTGTCTTATGAACATCACCTTCTTTCACTTTCAACTGATGATACTCGGACTTCAAATCAATTTTAGAGAACCATGACGCCCCTTGCAATTGATCGAAGAGGTCGTCAATCCGAGGTAAAGGGTACCTATTCTTCACCGTCAACTTGTTCAACTCCCGATAATCCATACACATCCTCATGCTTCCGTCCTTCTTTTTAACGAAGAGAACGAGTGCACCCCAAGGCGAGACGCTTGGGCGAATGAAACCTTTATCAAGTAGTTCTTGTAATTGCTCCATTAGCTCTTTCATCTCCGGCGTTGCCAACCGATAAGGTGTTTTGGCTACCGGCTTAGCACCCGGTATCAAGTCAATTCCAAACTCTACTTCCCTCTCCGGTGGAACCCCCGGTAACTCATTTGGAAACACATCCTCAAACTGATTCACAACCGGAACATCACGAATATCTTTCACTTTCTCAATCACATCCGCAACGCAAGCCATGAATGCCTTACACCCACGCACCATGTACTTTGTTATCTTCACATAAGAACATAACTTAATCTTACCTTTCTTATCACCTTCTGTGTAAATGGACTCACCCGATGGGGAATCGAGTTGTATCGCCTTAGGTCCACACAAGATACTCGCTTTGTTCATAGACAACCAATCCATCCCCACTATCACATCAAAATCCCCTATGGTCATAGGAATTAAATCAATAAGGAACGTTTCACCCCCCGCCCTTAACTTGCAATTTCTATAAATATCAAACACTAGAAAACTCTTATCATTTTCCGCCTCGATTTCTAAGGGCTCATCTAACTTGCTACTTAGAAACGAAGAATGCTTAACAAATTTTAAAGACACAAATGAACGACTAGCCCCCGAATAAAAAAAAACTAGTGCAGGTAATAAGTTAATCTTGAATGTACCTGACACCACTTCCGAGTTCGTCTTTGCCTCTTCTTCAGAGATGTGGAAAGCTCTACCCTTTGGCTTTGGTATTTCAACCTTCCTTTCATTCCCACCTTGTTTCAGCTCGAGGTAATCCGCCCTATTGTGCCCGGGCTTATAACAATTGTAGCATATACGGATTTGGCTTGGGCATTGATTTGCCATATGCCCTGGCTTCCCACATTTATAACAACTCGACGTTCCCTTCCTACATTCCCCAAAATGCTCTTTCCCATAAACTTTTCATCCTCGAGGTGAGAACTTGCTAAAAGGCTTCTTACTAGGGCTCCCGCCCTTTATCTTCTTCACAACTTGATCCACAATTTCACGCTTTCTCTTTTCACCTCTAGCCTCTTGCCTCATCAACTCTAGCTCTCTTTCCCGACACCTATTTATCAAGTCCACAAGTGTCGTAAAAGAGGAAGGAGATATGCTATCTCTGAACTCCACTGTCAACATAGCATAGAATCTGTCAATCTTCTCCTTCTCAGTCGACACCACGTCCGGACAGAACTTGGCGCGATCAAAGAAGGTCCTTTACAACTCATCAATCGTCTTAGTCGTTTGCCTCATGAGGAGAAACTCCTCAGTCATCCTATCAACTGCGGCTTGTGGGCAGTGGCATTTAAGAAAAGCCGTCTTAAACTCCTCCCAAGTCATGTAGGTCACACCCAAATCACCCCTCTCCTTTCGGAGATTCAATAACCATTCCTTTGCCCTTCCCGTCAATAGAGGCATACTAAACATCACCCTGTCTTCGGGTTTACACTTTGTCGTTTCAAAGTTGGATTCCATGTCCACCACCCACATGTGGCTAAGGATCGGGTCCACTTGCCCGTTATATTCCTTTGGCTTGATTACTATGAACTCCTTAAAAGTACAACCTTGCGGTTCCCTCTCTTTCTCTTTCTCTTTCGATACTTCCTCGAGTGTAAGCTTAATAGCCCCTCTCATTTCTTCCATCAACAAAGATGTGGCTTGCTCAAATGCCTTGGCCACTTCTTCCTTTATCATTTCTTGGATTCTTGGATCCAACGGTTCCCTATTCGCATCGTCTGCCATCTCTTAGCTGAGAATTAGAACAAAAACACCTTAACCTCCTTACACTTTCAATACCTAAAGTATCCATCACACTTACACTCTTATGTATTAAGTATATATATAGCTACCTATATTCATACATACATATATAATCACTTTCACCTAATCCTTGCAAATATTCATCGTCATATGGTTATCATAAAGACTCTTGCACATCTCGTCTTATTAACCATATTGGCCAGACATGTTTAAAAATACGTTATGCCCAAGTGCAATTATTATATTCATATAACAATTCACAAAACAAGTTTCGGCACATATAACACTTTGTCATTCAATCATACATATACATATACAACATATATATATATATATCCACTTTATCAAATCATTACTAACCTTTCATTTCTGCAAGCTCTGAGTCTTAGTCAAGTCCTTCAAGGATTCTCGTATCATTTTCCCCATATCAAGAGCATCCGGTTTGAGTTTGGTGCCTCGCACACCAAATCCCTCAAACCATCGCTCTGATATCAAGTTGTAACACACTACTTTTAAAACACCAGCTAAAATAAACCATTACACACGTGGAAGCATTTAACCCAAGAATTTTTTTTTACTGTTCGCGTTTCGCGAACTTCTGGGGCCCTCCCTTCGCGTGCCGTGAGGGAGTCCCAAATGGAAAATCCGGAAAGCCAGATCTTCGCGTGTCGCGAAGACCTGACCTGGCTTCTTCGCGAGACGCGAAGACTACTTTCTCACGGAAAGTTTAGGGACCTGTGCAATTTTTAACACTTAGCTAAAACTCCACCATTTTTCATTTTAACATGACACCAAAATTTCCAAACACATGGGTTTTTGATAAAAAAACATTCAAAACAACATTCACATACACAAAACACAATTTTGAGTATCATCCCTTTTTAAGGTTTTCCATTTAACCCCTAAAAACGTCATAATCGCATACAAGAACCCGCCAACGCCTTGGACTTGACTTGTACTACATCGGAGCTTTTCCTACATAACCACATAAACATATCACCATTAGTAATGAAGATAAAACATAACAAACAAGTAAAATTCTACTTGTTTCACCCATTCACCCATTTGACCCGTTTCCACCCAATTTGTCATTAGGCAACCTATCACTTACATATTCACCTACAAGTTTCGCCCTTTTCGTTTCATATTCATGCTATTCACATTTCCATTTCCATTATGACATATAGGCCATAACTTCATCACCACATATCCATTATGATTCTTAGATCATAACTACATATCCACATATCCATTACGGTCCTTAGACCATAACTCCATATCCACATTTCCATTATAGTATAAAAACTATAACTACATTTCATTCACTTATTCATTCACTTTCATACACATTCATAACACATAACACATTATGCCATTTAACACATTATGCATACAACATTACATACAACACCATTTATCATCAATAACTAAGTAAGTGCTAAAGCACTTACCTTGTGGATTTGAAGGTCCCGATTCCACTTCACGTTTTGCAATTTGATTACTTGATGTTAGGATGGTGTTGTGTGAGCCAAAAACTTCACGAATTCAAGCTCAAAAGCACGATTTAGCTCCAACTCCTCTTTTCTCCTTTTTCTCTCTTGCAAACATCGACCAACACACACACAAATGACCCAATTTTGACTTCACCAAGTCAAATATGGCAGATTTTCCATATTTACAAGTTTAGCCCCTCATCTTTCATTTCATCCACTTTTATTCTATAATTAATTAAAAACTAATATAACCCCATTACTAACTTGAAACCTACTTGTTTTCACTTATTTCTAAAATATTATTTTCACCATAATATTTATTAGAATATTTATTTATTTATAACGAAACCCAGATTTTGGTTCGTTACACTTACTCTTTCGTCATCTCTCTCATCGTCTTGGAGAGCTCTTCGTCTTTCTCTAGTGTAGAAACATTATGGTTCTTGATTGTTGTTTGTATCTAGTCTCATCAGTGTATAGAATTCTTGTGTATTTGTTTAATACATCGTTTTGGTGAGTCGTACAGTCTATGGTTGAGTATTGTTTTGTTTATTGTCCGTTCAGAGTTTATAATCAATATTTTGAGTGTTAAAAAGTATTAATTCTTGTTTCTTAATAGTATCCTAGAAGTGTTTGCACTTCTCGTATCTCACTAATCGAGAGTTGGGAGAAATCATCTGATGAGTCCATAGCATAACGAAATCAATGACTTATAACCATAAATGGGATGGATAGATAGGTTGGTCCTCGACCATCCCCAAGACGTCACACAACCCCTCAAAAGATGACTTCGTGAAAATCGGGTGTGTGTAACATTTACTATAAATCATATAACTGTTACAAATGAAAAAATAGGAACAATGTTAAAATTTGTAAAGGAAACCATACCCCCAACAAATACACCTTTCATGACAAAAGGCACGTGAGCAGAAAATTTATAATTACTTATATCTATACTAATAAATAAAGGTTTATGGTGGACACTTGTCATCTTTTCATGCCTTCTCATATTGATTTTCCCGCCTCTCGCTCCTAATAAATGCACATCTATCTTATTAAATAATAATGATATTATAAATATATTATTAAAGAAGAATATTAATTATATTAAATAAGAATATATAATAGGAAATTAAAATATAACTAATTAAAGAAAAATACTAATTTGTTATATACACACATATTTCCACCTGATATATCTCGAGACAATCATAATAGTCTGACAAGTTATTACGTATTTACGAATTTATAAGTTTTATATTTTTTAATATATAATCTCGTGTTATACACGGGATTCTAACCTAGTATTCGTATAAAAAGTGCAGTCTTTAAATATTAAAACTTGCGTCGTTAGGGGCGATACAAAATTACATTTTTTTTCATTTAGAACGGGTAGGATCAATTTCACGGGCGGCCTTACTGTATAAGAAAAAAGTTAGGTCTTTATATTTATGGGACTCCTGATTTCTTTATAGGGTTTTGTATGCGATGAGAGTAAATTGTTTACATCTATAATATGTGATTTGTCAATCAAAAGGTTTATGGGACATAAAGCAAAGAAGGTTGATTCACATGTTCCATCTTCACCATAAGTCCATGCTTTTCCAACTGTGTTATATTCGAGGTAAACGTCGGAAATAATAAGGAATTGTCGTTTAACAGTCTGGGGGTGAGGAAGAAGGTAATTCGTCGACATAAAAAAGGTTCGTCCATCTATTTGGGTTAATCTGAAAGTATGTTAACATGAAGTTATGAAATGTATTAAATGTTCATGTGAAAACAACATAGTAGAATTTGGAAAACACTGGTTTCTTTGAGAAAGATTAATGGTGTTTGGATTTTTCATCTACCTGATGCAAGCAAATGGTAGTATGACACACTAACCTACTGGTAGTAGGACATAATACATGTAACATTAATTTTTTTTATAACGAAGAATTTCTTTACTCATATGAAACTTGAACTCAAGACCTTCAAACATATGTGTTCCAAGAGGCTTTCCTTCTGTCACTGGGCCACCAACCACAGTGTTGCTTTTAACATTAATGACTCTCACACGACATGTAGTCGTAACTCTACGTCTATTACATGTATTAATACTAGTTGATCATCATATTTCTGAAAAAAAAGGTCTTGAATTATAATTTTGCTACCAAATAGGTGGGGCCTCCATGATGCATTTTTTATAACTAAAGTTAACAATATCTAATAATTTTTGTCTACTTTATAACCATTTTCTAAAGACGAGATCGTTGCAAATGGTTTGCTTAGCGACCAAATATCAAAATATGTTTTGATTTGTGAAAAATAATATACATTGTCCAAATAATCAGTGGTTAAAAAGTAGATGTGACGTGACTTATTTATCTTTTAACTCATTTTTACATATATTTATAATTTTCTAGTAACTTCACATGTTTAATGTTTGATATAAATCTAGTATAATGTTTTTTTTTAATTTATTTTCCTTTATATTTTAATATGAACGAGCTTGAGCCCGAGCCTATCTTGGAGCTCATTTAATATATGAATTCGAACCGAAACTTTACATATCGAGTTTGACTAGGCTCATAAGCTATTATTCGTCTTTTTTGAACAACTTTTTACTCCTAAATACTATCTATACTTGCAATTTGAACTCAACCTACTTTTGTATGGGACAATCACCAACGCCACTAAACCACAAGGCCATGAACGTGTAATTTTTATTTAAGAAAAGATTTTGTTTGACAAAGTATAGCAATGGTTTGCAAAGTGGATCTTAAAAACAAAATTTGTAACCAAGTCTAATACAGTAATACATAACACAGAAGGATTTGAACTTTGAAGCCACAGGCCCACAATCCCTGCATTACTGCCTAATACACGACCATCTGATTTAGATATAACTATTTGGTCACGCACTGGCTCCGCGACGGGGTGGACCGGTTTTTAGAAAAATTTGAACGCATGTACATGCTCAGACACAAAAATAACGTTAAAAACGTAACCTATAACTAAAATATCGGCGAGGGCGGATCGATTAAAAAACTTAAACGTAGATGCAGCCACAAACGTTTGTAAAAGGCAAACCTAAACAAAAAAAACAGGCGGCACCATCGCTTAAGAACGCCAAAAAATAAAGTCAAATCGGCGCTAAAACCAAAGAAAATAAAACTAAAAGAGTAAACGGAACTTGGAAGCGGATTTGACGGACTGCACGCTCGTGATTCGCTTATACCCACTCTTCGCGGCTGGTGTCGGGCCCATCGTTAATAAAATATAAATGAAAACATAGGCGCAACGGTAAAAATAATATTAATAAAAGAGAAACATAAAACTAAAAAATAAAAAAAGAAAAAAAATACCGGTTCGGGTCGTCGAAAACCATAAAAATTAATACCGATACGGGTTACGATAATAAAACTACCGACAATGATGTTGTTCGCTCAGAATAGGTTCGGCTTGTCCCGGTATCACAATTTTACGACACTCGCTATAGGCAACGATAAAAAAAACTCGATTTTGAATACAACTCCGTTTTAAAAAAAATTATATCGGAACGTTGACAAAAAAAAAACTAAAAACAGCCACGCCCTTCGTATTTTGAAAAAAAAGTTAATGAACGAAAGTTATTAAAGTAAAACAAAATTAATAGAAAATGAAACGGACTAAAAATGTATATTATATCTAGTATAAGGTTAAAACTGAAAATGTAAAAAAAAATACGCGTCATTCATTGAGTGGATTGGCACTATTCACCTGGGCTGTCTTTTAAATCTTACAATTTTACGTCACTCGCTATAAGCAACGATAAAAAAAAAACTCGATTTTGAATACAACTCCGTTTAAAAAAAATTATATCGGAACGTTGACAAAAAAACTAAAAACAGCCACGCCCTCCGTGTTTTGAAAAAAGTTAATGAACGAAAGTTATTAAAGGAAAACGAAATTAATAGAAAATGAAACAGGCTAAAAGTGTATATTATATATAGTATAAGGTTAAAACTGAATATGTAAAAAAAATTAAAAAAATGCGCGTCATTCATTGAGTGGATTGGCCACTATTCACCTAGGTTGTCTTTTAAATCTTAGTTATTAGTTATAACTAGAAATGAAGCCCACGCGATGCAGCGGGATTACGAACTTCGTTACGTGTTGTGGCGGTGACACTAACGTAGTTAGGTATATAAAAGAAATGTGTGGAGTTTTGACGACTCGGTTCTGGAGATAGAAACATGGATAGAAAACCGTTATATAACAGTACCGATATTCTTCGATCGGTACCGGTTTCATTCTTCACGATAGCAGCACGTTACCGTTAGTCGATATAACCTACGATACCCAAAAAAATACCGTATACAACCCGTTTTTAACAGAATTCATACCGGGACGTAAAGAAAAAAAATTACACGAACGCAAATTAGTTTTTTTTAAGAAAAAGTTAACGAACAAAAATTATTGTAGAAAAATCAAATAAGTAAAAAAATAATGAGCTAAAAGCGTATATTAAAAATATATTACATGTGTAAACTTGAAGTTTTAGAAATTTGAGGGGTAGAATTGAAAACTTTGTCAACGGTAAATCTGAAACTTTAAAATATTGAGGGGTTGAATTACAAATTTATTAAACTGAAGGGCTAAATTGAAAATTATGTTAAGCTGAGGGGCTAAGTTGAAAAAATGTGTGGCTTTTAAGTAACCATCGACCTTACAAAATAAGGTTAGTTTGATTGTTATCATAAATCGAGTTATATGTGATATAATATAAACAAATGTGCCTATTAAATCTACCCATATAATTTATAAATAGGTTCCTTTGATAAGTTCTTTACAAATAAAAGATAGGAAATGATAACATGGTGTAATAAATACATGGATAATATGAAGAGCATAAGTTAGTTCGGTTGACTCATTGTTTAAAACTTAACTTGTAATTATTACCATTATGCCACGATCCAAAATATTAAAACGCGGACACCAAAACACGTCGCAACGACGGTCATTACAACGTAAAACTCTAAGGCATCAAGAAACCTGATTGCAAACCCATGTTACAACAACGCCTACACCCTTAAAAAACCCAAAACAACGGAAAAAAACACAAAAACAAAAAACAAAAAAATATGGGTTGGGCGCAACCTCGAACCCGGGCCGTCAACGGCGGCACAATCCTGAATATCAAAACACAAATAGAAAACACGTTGCAACGACCGTCTCTCCACCGTAAAACCCTAAAGCTTACTCCGCCATGAATCCCAAAGGTGTACTCCATCATAAAAACTGTACTTCATCGTAAAAGTGAACGTCACTCCGCCGTAAAACCCGAAAGTGTAATCCGTTGTAAAAGCGAGTGTTGAAAAACTCGAATACAAACGCAGACGCAACGATAAACATAACGTAAATAAAAGAAAAACCTAAAACTGAAATATTAAAAAGAAAACAAAACAAAACTTAAAAAGAAATTTTGTGGCCAAAATGAGAAAACCAAATACTAAAAAAAATTTCGAAAGAAACTTTTGTGACAAAAATGAGGATACTTAAACTTTCGTGGCCAAAATGAGAAAACCATAAAGTATACTATTCCCCTCATTCGTCTTTAAATATATAACTAGTTTTTTCACTCGCGCTACGTGACAGGAGTTTGCTCATTATCAGTTCAGCTCGTTTTCAGGGATAAAACATATGTCAAAACGTAGCCTCCGTATAACCTACGATACAAAAAAAAATACTCGATTTTGAATACAACTCCGTTTTCAATAAAATTTATACCGAAACGTTGATAAAAAACTAAAGAAATCAGCGCGCTCCGTTTAAAAAAAGTTAATAAACGAAAGTTTTTACATATAATCAAAATTATTAGAAAATTAAACGAGTTAAAAGCGTATATTATATATAGTATAAGTGGTGAAAACGAAAATTAAAAAACAAATAAAAGACTTGAAGTTACATGGGGTGGCCCATCAATTGGTGGTGGTACTATTCCCTCCCATGCGAAAAAAATATGTAATAATAATAATAATAAGGATTATTGGATTTTAATAATCCACATTTTTTCAATTGGTCAATAATAATCCCATCTGAGAATAATTTTACCACTAGTCCCTACTTTCAAACTATTTTCTTATATTGGACCCCCGTTAAAAAAACTTAACGCCGTTAGATTTTATATGACGTGGACAGTTGCAAACCGCCGAAAAGTCGAGGCAAGCTAGCAGTGGTCTCGTGGTGGGTTTTGAATATGGCTCTGGTGGTGTTTAACTGGTCTCGTTTTTCTGGCAAGTCCAAACAGAGACAACGGTGGTGTTTAACGAGACCAGTTAAACACCACCAAAGTCAATTTCAAAACCGACCACGAGACCACTTTTAGCTTGGCTCGACTTTCCGGTGGTTTGCTGATGTCCACGTCATATAAAATCTAACGGCGTTAAGTTTTTTTAACGGAGGTTCAATGTAAGAAAATAGTTTGAAAGTAGTGACTGGTGGTAAGAATATTCTCAGTTAAGATTATTATTGGCTAATTGGTAAAAGATAGGATTATTAAAATCCAATAATCCTAATAATAATAATAATATATAATTGATGTTTTGGATTTTATATTTTTATAAATGATCCATTTCGGTTACAAAAAGCTTGGTTGGTTATTGTGATATATGGTTCTGTTAATTATGGTCTTATGGATCTATGGTAACAATTTGTCAACAATTCAAGCTTACGAACCCAATTAAGTTTTGGGCCATCTTTAAATATATAATATAATATAATATAATATAATATAATATAATATAATATATAACTAGTTTTTTCACCCAAGCTACGCGACATGAGTTTGCTCGTTATCAGTTCAGCTCGTTTGCATGGATAAAACTTACGTCGAAAGTAGTTGAAACGTAGTCTCGGTATAACTTACGATACCAAAAAAATACTTGATTTTGAATACAACTCCGTTTTCAATAAAATTTATACCGGAACGCTGACAAAAAAAACTAAAGAAAACCGCGCGTTCCGTTTTAAAAAAAAGTTAACAAACGAAAGTTATTACATATAAACGAAATTATTAGAGAATTAAACGGGTTAAAAACGTATATTATATATAGTATGAGTGGTGAAAACGAAAATTAAAAAACAAATAAAAAACTTGAAGCGACACAGGGTGGCCCATCCATTGGTGGTGGTACTATTCACTCCCATGCGAAAAAATATGTAATAATAATAACTAGGTTTTTTTGTTCGCCGAGCGTTGCGGCGGCGTCGAAACGTGCCTAAGTCTAACTCCCGCGTCTCGCAGCGTGAAGCGAATTTTAAACGGTTGTGGCTGTTACAAAAGAAATATACTTAGGTACATAAAAAATAAGGTTATGGCTACTCGTTTAACCCTAAAAGAAAATGTAAAAAAAAAGACAAAACCAATTTTTTTTTTGCCGTTGACAGTAACGTATCTAAGTACATAAAAGTAATGTACGAATTTGAGACGGATCGGTTTTGAAGATCGAACCATAGATATAAAAATGTATTATGTTTCTCATATTACGTTTAATAATTAAAAAAGAGAAATAAAAAAAATAATAAAGGAAAAAAAAACAAACGCAAAGAGTAGAAAAATTGATACTTATCAATTGTACATTTTAAAAAGAATAAAAATGTTACTGTTTAATAGCTAAGGTAATTCAACAAAATAAAAAGGAGAATAATAATAATAATATATATATAATTGAAGTTTTGGATTTTAAATTTTTGTAAATGATCCATTTCGGGTCATTAAGGTTCTGCCTCGGTGATCAGGGGGGTTTTCCTAAAGGGTTTCCTCTCTGTGTAGGTCATGGGTTCGAATCTTGTAAGGTGCACTTTATAAAAACTAGGAACACCCTCTGTAGATTTTGAATTCTTTGGGGGATGTTCGGGTAGACTGATGTACGAGCCTCCACTGGTGGAACGTGCCAGTTGAACCCATGCCGTTAAAAAAAATGTTCCATTTCGGTTACAAAAAGCTTGGTTGGTTATTGTGAAATACGGTTCTGTTAGTTATGGTCTTATGGATCTATGGTAATTTGTCAACAATTCAAGCATACGAACCCAATTAAGTTTTGGGCCGAATAAAAAAAACAACGAACATTTTAATTTATATATAGTGATATAGTATATTCTTTATAAAAAATGTTTTCTAACATATAATATTTTTATAAACAAATTTTAAAAAATATATAAATGACAGTTTTGGTGACAATTAATTTAAGGGAGATTCTAATGGGACACGGAATATTGCTAATTGGACACGCTGCCGCCCTATACGCCCTCGTATAGGCCAATACGCCCTCGTATAGGCCAATACAAGGCGTATAGGGTTCAGTCTCTGACAACAGAATGCCACATGTCATTCCCTGTCTGGCGGCTGAGTCCCATACGTGGTGTATAGGGCTATACACAGCGTCTTGGTCACGAGTTATATTTTTGCTTCAAAAGTTGGCAGTTTTGGGAATTAAGAATCTTATACGTGACGTATTGACCTATACGCCACGTATAGTTTTTTTATTTAATTATTTTTTTTAATTTAATTTATATAACTTTGTTACTATAAGTTTGTTATGTTTTTTAATTTAATTTATATAACTTTGTTAATATAAGTTTGTTATATATATATATATATTTTAAACATTTATTATATTTTTACATTTATAATTTATCATTACAACCAAACAAAATATTAAATATTACAACCAAACAAATAACTAAAACATTATATACATTACATCAAAAAATTAAATATATACATCAAAATGTTTTTACATACATAACAGAAGAAACAAACTGAATACAAATAAAAACAACTAAGCCTGACCCGCCCCGCCCTCATCTTGAACGGGATCGACCGGATAATGACGTGGCGGTGGTAGTGGTGGTGGCTCGATGCCGGCGGGTCGTGACAGATCCACGAGGCGACCAACCGCCCACATCATCAGGTCCTCCATGCCGTCGCTATGACGAGCCCGTCACCGTGAGTCGGCAACAAGTCCATCAAGTAATGCCTGGGTGGCCTTGTCCAGCCTAACAGACCGACGTGCGTGTCGGGGATGCTGTGGCGGCTGGTCGTGGATGGGCTCGACGTGCGGCTGCGGGTGCGGCAACGGTACACCATGTAGCGGGTCAGGCATCGGCGGGTCTCCCTGTCCCGGTATCGGCGACAAGGGCAATGGGACCCAAACCTGGTCCGTGACGGCCCCTACGAACCGAAGGCCGAGCCCCGGGAATCGGTGTGTGATGCGCATGCCGCTAGTCGTGCGGCGGTGAAATCTGACGGGGGTAATGGGCGGTAACAACTCAGGCTCATGCATATGCCATGGTGTAAGAGTACGCATTATCTGAGTGATAAAAGCGCTACCATACAAAAGCCCGCGCCTCTGCCGCATATAGGCAGACGCAAAATAACTCGCGAGGCATGTGGATAGGGCGCACCCCGTGCCTGTAAGCAGGCAGTAGAGAAAAAAGAGGTCTCTATCGGTGCACCACTCACGGCTTTTCAGACGCGGTGCGATCGACATCGAGATAAGTTGGTGCAAATATCTATAGAGGGGGTCTCTTGTCACACCCCGGGCGCGCGACCGAAGATTGGTACCTGTCTCTTATTTTATCTCATCAGAGATTTATAAACACAGCGAAATAATTTTCATAACTCAGGATCTTTTCAAAAGACGAGTAATGTCCCGTTTCATTTAATTATAATAGGGATATACCCTGATATTGTACACAAACGTTTAATTTACAAAACCAGGTTTTACATGAGCCATTTCTTTCAACTGATGTCTAGGGTGGACGTTCCCTTTTTCATGACATCATTTCTTTGTCATCATATGGCTAATCAAAATCAATTCACACTTGGTTACTTGTAAAAACGTTTAAAAATATTTTATCAGTATAAACTAGTGAATACAAGTATATTGGAATCATAATCTGACAAGCGTGAATAAATAGAACAATTTGCCCATAGTTTCTGGTCAATTTACACAGTCAACGGACTAACCACCAGCCACACCAGAGACCTTGGATATATTTTTAGGTCTATCTGCCTTACGCTTTCGGCGATGGGCTTTACGACAACCAAGGGTTCGACCCCTAGCCCTGTGACAGCGTCTCATCTGTAACACGTGTATATATACGTGACTCTATGGGCTGACTGCTATATAGTAAATCACCTTATGCAACGAATGGTTGTATAAATTCATTCAAGTCAGAGCATAATCAAAAATATTTTTTTAGTTTTGAAATCATTTTATAAAAATACAAGTATTCACCTTGATATAATCTCGGCTTAGGAATCTTCTAGAGTAAGTGTCCTAATGGGCAGCGTCTCTGCTTAAGAACCTTGCTTGGTTTCTCCAAATGAGCGTTTCCTAGCTTCTTGGTTACTTCTATGATGATTCGGCACCTCGAGAACTTAAACGTATGAGCGGAAATGGTTTTATGAGAGTGGGAATGTCTTATAAGAACTTGGAATTCGATTTTCAGTGTTTTGGAATTTGAACGGCAATTGAATCTCTATTTATAGGCTGAATTGGGGTCCGTAGCGGACCGTTATGGTAGCGGGTAGCGGTCCGCTACCGCCCAAACGCTAAGTTGTCAGCATGCCACATGTCGGTCCCCGGAGTTGCGGCGCAATTTGCGGCTAGCGGACCGTTAAGCTACAAGGTAGCGGTCCGCCACCCAACTGAGGTAGCCGTAGCGGACTGACATGAATTTGGTAGCGGTCCGCTACCTGTGACACGCGTCAGAAACCCTAGTGAATCATCAGGGCACGTGTCATTCCCTCATTATTGCCTTTGGGACCACTTAGCGGATCGTTATGTATATGGTAGCGGTCCGCTACCATCGAATTTTTAGAATTTTTATTTTTAGTCCCTGGTCTTTAAAGTATTTATACTTATAATCTTTAATATTTTTATAATATTTGGCACGAAAAATTTTCAAATGTTACAAACTCCCCACCTTTTGAATAATCTCGTCCTCGAGATTTACTGGAACAGGTATGGGTATTTCTTTTTCATTTCTAATTCTAGCTCCCAAGTGTATTCAGGACCACGTCTAGAATTCCATTTGACTAGCTTTAATCTTTTCTTTTTCAACTTTTTAGTCTGACAATCTTCTATTTGTAGAGGTTGTTCTATAAATCTGAGTTTTTCATTTACCTCTTTGTCTTGAAGAGGCATTATCAAAGATTCATCAGCTAGACATTTGCGAAGATTTGATATATGGAATACGTCATGCATTCCACTCATCTTTTCTGGTAATTCCAACTGATAAGTCACTTGTCCAATTCGTTTAATAATCTTGAAAGGTCCAACAAATCGAGGACTTAGTTTACCTTTCTTCCCGAATCGAACAACACCTTTCCAAGGTGATACTTTTAATAACACCTTGTCTCCTATGTTGAATTCTAGTGGTTTCTTCTTTTATCAGTGTAGCTCTTTTGCCTATCTCTTGCTGCTTTTAATCGTTCTTGAATTTGAGCTACTTTGTCAGTAGTTTCCTGAACAAGTTCGGGTCCTAACAATTGGTTTTCTCCTATATCAGCCCAGCATACAGGCGTTCGACATTTTCTACCATATAAGGCCTCAAAAGGTGCCGCTTGGATACTTGTGTGATAACTATTGTTGTATGAAAATTCTATTAGGGGTAGGTGATCATCCCAACTACCACCTAAATCTATTACATAGGCTCGAAGCATATCTTCTAAGGTCTGAATAGTTCTTTCACTTTGCCCATCTGTCTGTGGATGATAGGCAGTGCTCAAGTTCAGACGAGTTCCCATAGCTTTTTAGAAACTTTGCCAGAATCGAGATGTAAAACGACTATCTCTATCTGACACTATGGATAATGGCACTCCGTGTAAAGATACAATCTCATTTACATAAAGATGAGCCAATTTATCCATACTGAAGGTTTCTTTCATTAGGAGAAAATGAGCAGATTTAGTTAATCTGTCAATGATAACCCAGATAGTATCATTTCCCCAAATGGTTCGAGGGAGTTTGGTAATAAAATCCATTGTTATCATCTCCCACTTCCATACTGGTATTTCTAATTGTTGCAATAAACCAGAAGGTTTCTGATGTTCTGCCTTTACTTGAGCGCAAGTAAGACATTTTGCAACATATATGGCAATATCTTTCTTCATGCCAATCCACCAATAATTGTCCTTCAGATTTTTATACATCTTATCACTTCCTGGGTGCATCATATATTTTGATTTATGTGCTTCTTCGAGTATTCCTTCCCGAAGATTTCCGGTGATCGGAAACCAGATTCTTGTATTCATACGTAGTATTTCATCATCTCCTTTAGTTAATTGTTTGATCATGCTCTCTATTTGTTCTTGTTCTAATTCTTCTTTGGTTTGAACAGAATGTTGAGCATCTTTTATTTGAGACACGAGATCTACACGAAGTTCAAGTCTGAGAGCACGCACCTGTTTAGGTTTCTCTCTTTCTTTTCTACTTAAGGCATCTGCAACAACATTTGCCTTACCTTCGTGGTAACAGATTTCACAATCATAGTCACTTAAGATCTCTAACCATCTTCTTTGTCTCATATTCAGTTCTTTCTGACCAAAAATATATTTTAAACTCTTATGGTCAGTATAAACTGTAAATCTAACTCCATGGAGATAGTGTCTCCATAATTTCAGAGCGAAGAATATGGCACCTAACTCTAGATCATGAGTTGCGTAATTCTTTTCATGAGTCTTTAATTGACGAGATGCATAGGCAATAACTTTGTTTCTTTGCATCAACACACAACCTAGACCGTTGTGAGAAGCATCACAATAGACTACAAAGTCTTCGTTGCCTTCTAGCAAAGCCAGTATCGGTGCATGAGTCAGTTTCTTCTTCAGAGTTTGGAAAGCTTCCTCTTGCTTTGTTCCCCATTCATACTTCACATTCTTACGAGTTAAAGTAGTCAGAGGAACTGCAATCTTAGAGAAATCCTGAATAAATCGTCTGTAGTATCCTGCAAGACCCAAGAAACTACGGATTTCTGTCAGGGACTTAGGAATTTTCCATTTGGATATAGCTTCAATTTTGAATGGGTCTACTTGAATACCTTCTGCATTCACTATATGACCCAGAAATTATACTTCTCTAAGCCAAAATTCACATTTAGAGAATTTAGCATACAATTTCTCTTTTCTCAGAAGTTCAAGTACTATTCTAAGATGATTTCCATGATCTTCCGCATTTCTGGAATAAATAAGTATATCGTTAATGAAAACGATTACAAATTTATCTAGATAGGGTTTATAGATACGATTCATCATATCCATAAATGCGGTAGGAGCATTAGTAAGTCCAAACGGCATAACCGTGAACTCATAATGTCCATATCTGGTTCGAAAAGTAGTTTTAAGAATATCTTCTTTTTGAACTTTCAGTTGGTGATATCCTGATCAAAGATCTATTTTTGAAAAGTGGCAAGCGCCTTGTAATTGATCAAACAGATCATCGATTCTAGGAAGAGGATAACGATTCTTAATCGTTACTTTGTTTAGTTCCCGGTAATCAATGCACATCCGCATTGTACCGTCTTTCTTTTTAACGAAAAGAATTGGAGCACCCCAAGGAGATGAACTTGGGCGGGTGAATCCTTTCTCTAGTAATTCATTTAATTGTGTCTTTAATTCTTTCATTTCGGTTGGGGCTAGATGGTATGGAGCTTTGGCAATAGGAGTCGTTCCTGGTACAAGATTGATTTTAAATTCGACTTCTCTTTCTGGTGATATACCAGGTAATTCATCTGGAAATACATCTGCATAATCAGTTACCACTGGTACATCTTCAATCTTCTTTTCCTTTGTACTAGTAGAAATTTACACCAAGTATGCAATGCATCCTTTCTGAAGGCATTTACTTGCTTTCAGCATTGAGATGATTCCCAGAGGTTGATTTTGTTTGTCGCCATAGATTGTTACAGATTTTCCAGAAGGAATCTGGATTTCTATGGCCTTTTTATCACAATGGATATGGACTTGGTTACTGGCTAACCAATCCATTCCTAAGACAACATCAAATCTTGCTAATGTCATAGGCATTAATCGTACAGACAAGATGTGTCCTGAAATTGTGATAGCACAATCATCTAGGAATTCAGAAATTTTGATTAAATTTCCTTCGACCGTCTCTACTTCATAAATCTTATCTAATGGAATTAAAGGCTTGTTCAATAGATTACAAAACTTATAATATATGAAACTCAAATTTGCACCAGAGTCAAATAGCACTCTAGCATAAATATTGTCAATGAGGAATGTACCAGTGACTGCATCTGGAATAGCTGCAGCATCACGAATATTAAGTACGAAAGCTCGTACATTTTTCTTGTTTCCTTCATTGGCCTTTGCCCCACTAGATCCTGCTTGATTAAGCTTTGGGCAGGTTGATTTAAAATGACCGGTCTCTCCACAATTGAAACAGGAGATACTTTTCTTTCTTGGGCAGTTTTCAAAGACATGCCCGTTCTGCTTACAAAAATGGCAATAGTATTTCTTGAAGAATCATTCTCCAGTATGCCTTTTCTTGCAGATTTTGCATTCAGGGACGGAAGAATTAAATCCTCTTCTAACAGGCTGATTTATTCTTTTCCAAGGAGAATTATTTTTCTGGTTCTCCGTAGCCTTCTTGGCCACTTGCCTTCCCTTCTTCTTGTTTTCTTATCATATCGTCAGTTAGAATTCCTCCTAACTGTACGACAGATGAAATGGTCTGAGGCATAGTAGCCTTGACCATGTATCTGATTTCTTCAGCCAGATCTCAAATATATCTCTTGATAAGATTGGGTTCAGGAGTAGATAAGTGCGGAACTAAATGAGCATATTCAAACATCTTGGAGACATATTCCTGATGCTTAGTTCCTTCCATACGGAGATTAAAAAATTTGGTTTCTATTCTTTCTCATTCGTTAATGGGACAAAATCTTTGAATTACCATCTCCTTGAATTCTTCCCATTCCTTGACATAGGCTTTGTGTCGGCCCATAGCCTGAACAATGGAATTCCACCACTCTAAAGCTTCATTTTTTAATAAGTTTGATGAATAAAGCACCATATCCTCATCAGCACATTTGCTGATGGAGATAACAGATTCAGTTTTCTCCAGCCACCTCAGGGTTGCTACTGCTCCTTCATTTCCAGCATATTCCAAAGGTTTACATCCTTGGAATGCATGAAATGTACATCCCTTCTTTCTCTTTCTTTTCTTATTAACGTCTTCAGAATTAGAATTATCTCTGTTTGAACTATGGTTTTCTTCATGATGATTATTTTTATATTCAGCTACCTTATTTTTCATTTCATCTTCCTTCATAGCTTTCAGAATTTTAGGGAGAGCTTCCTCTATTCATTCTGCAACCATTTTCTTTATTTATGCTTTCTGTTGCAGTTGTTCAGAATTTTCGTGTTGGATTTGTTTGCTCTTGCCCCTTGTATTATAAGAAGGACCTTGTTTCGACATTCTATTCACAAGAGGAATTTTATTAATATTTGGAATATATATTACAAGGATTGGAAAGGAATTTACATATAACCCTGATTACGTGCATTTTCTAGCATTTGTCTTAACGCTCTATTTTGGGCGTCTACAGATGCTAATCTATAATTTTCTTTTTCCAATTCTGCTACTCGTTCCTGTAAGGCTCTAATATGATTATTATCAAAACCTTCCTTATTTTCTTGAGGATTTTGTATATTTGTATGCTCATAATACTCATATGGCCTATTTGAATCTTCTCTTTCTTCTCCTTCAGGAACAGGATTATTTTCACAAGGGATTTTAGGTAGTCCCTGATAATAATAAGGATTATAACATGGACTTTCTTCATAATCCGGATTTCGGCTTGCGGCCGTTAGAGCAGAATGAAAACTGATGGAAGGTACATAGGGATTTTCTGGAGGAGTTAATTCTCCTAAGCTTCGATATGTACTTCCTGAATGTCTCGAACTTGTTCCAGTTTCTAGACCCGTTTCATTTGTAAGCTGGAATTCATATCCAGGTGGAGCATATTTCTGAACATAGAAAGCCTTTTCCTTTTCCAGTCATCTGAATAAACAATGATACTTTCATTTATACTTTATATTTTACATACTTAAATAATAATTTGTCTGATGTATTTATATTTAGTAGACTAGGGTGGTTATCGTTTCAGAGTAGTACCTCCAACTAAACTGTTCCCAGGAAAGAATGATGGGTCTTGGAGAGATTTACACACCTCTCTTTCCTTAGAAAAAAAACATTTAGTTTGCCAGATAACTATATACCGGTCAGATGGTTACCCATACGTCTAGTTATTTTATGCTTTCATTTCTTTTTCTTTCTACAGTTGACGAACCCTTTCCCTGAGCTGCCTTGATTCTTTCTTGACTTCATCAGTTTCTCTTAAGGCACGATTAAGGAATTCTATGGGTGTTCCAAGATGAGCTGAAGAGTAATTATACTAAGGAGGGGGTTCACCAATACCAAATAATATGTCGTTAAACACATTATGGTATGGATCATCTGCACCATCAGTTGATTCTTCAATATATTCCTCTAACATCGTTGGAAGAGTATAAGGATTTTCCTCACCAATTGGATAGAGGTATGGGTCTTGAGTTTCTATTTCAAGTTCTGCTTCCTCGGGTATTTCTTGATATACCTTTTCCATTTCTTTTGTAGACACATGCACATGCTTGGTCGGAGTTTGTACACGCATCCTTGGTTTAGTAGACCGATTAGGTCCGGCTTCGTTTATATCTACCTGATTTACTGGAGGTGGAGTATCAGTTCTCCAATTCTCAAAATCCGAAGTAGCTTCCATCTAGGATGAGCTAGATTGATTTTGATGATAGGATTCATTGTCAGAGACAATGATAGGATTAGAAAGGGATTCACTAGTATCAGGAATGATTACAGGATTTTGCATGGATCCCGTAGGATGATAACATTCTTCTTCAGATCGTCCGAAGATATAAGTATAGTAACTATTTCCAGACATCTGTATAGTCATCACTTAATTATTATAGAGATCTATCTACTTTTCTAGCAGGCAGTCTATACTGGTTTAAGCTTAGATACCTTACCTGAGTATCTTAAATGGCTAAACCAAATAATATCAGAATCAAGTTACAGCTTAGATACTAATTTCTAGTATCTGATATGTTGAAACAAATGGCACTGATACCAACCTGTCACACCCCGGGTTTTGAACACCCCGGGCGCGCGACCGAAGATTGGTACATGTCTCTTATTTTATCTCATCCGAGATTTATAAACACACTGGAATAATTTTCATAACTCAGGATCTTTTCAAAAGACGAGTAATCTCCCGTTTCATTTTATTATAATAGGGATATACCCTGATATTGTACACAAACGTTTAATTTACAGAACCAAGGTTTTACATGAGCCATTTCTTTCAACTGATGTCTAGGGTGGACGTTCCCTTTTTCATGACATCATTTCTTTGTCATCATATGGCTAATCAAAATCAATTCACCCTTGGTTACCTGTAAAAACGTTGGAAAATATTTTATCAGTATAAACCGGTGAATACAAGTATATTGGAATCATAATCTGACAAGCGTGAATAAACAGAACAATTTGCCCATAGTTTCTCGTCAATTTAGTCACACCAGGGACCTTGGATATATTTTTAGGTCTATCTGCCTTACGCTTTCGGCGATTGGCTTTTCGACAACCAAGGGTTCGACCCCTAGCCCTGTTACAGCGTCTCATCTGTAACACGTGTATATATATGTGACTCTATGGGCTGACTGCTATATAGTAAATCACCTTATGCAATGAATGGTTGTATAAATTCATTCAAGTCAGAGCATAATCAAAACTATTTTTTTAGTTTTGAAATCATTTTATAAAAATACAAGTATTCACATTGATATAATCTCGGCTTAGGAATCTTCTAGAGTAAGTATCCTAATGGGCAGCGTCTCTGCTTAAGAATCTTGCTTAGTTTCTCCAAATGAGCGTTTCCTAGCTTCTTGGTTACTTCAATGATGATCCGGCACCTCGGGAACTTAAACGTATGAGCGGGAATGGTTTTATGAGAGCGGGAATGGTTTTATGAGAGTGGGAATGGCTTATAAGAACTTGGAATTCGATTTTGAGTGTTTTGGAATTTGAACGGCAATTGAATCTCTATTTATAGGCTGAATTGGGGTCCGTAGCGGACCGTTATGGTAGCGGGTAGCGGTCCGCTACCACCCAAACCCTAAATAGTCAATATGCCACGTGTTGGTCCCAGGAGTTGCGGCGTAATTTACGGCTAGTTGACCGTTAAGCTACAAGGTAGCGGTCCGCCACCCAACTGAGGTAGCCGTAGCGGACCAACATGAATCTGGTAGCGGTCCGCTACCTGTGACACGCGTCAGAAACCCTAGTGACTCATCAGGGCACGTGTCATTCCCTCATTATTGCCTTTGGGACCACGTAGCAGACCGTTAATTTTTAGTCCCTGATCTTTAAAGTATTTATACTTATGGCCTTTTATATTTTTATAATGTTTGGCACAAAATTTTTCAAATGTTACATCTCTAATCCCCGAAACCCTCGCTTTGGTACCTAACCAAGGGCTATCAAAAATCAAACCCCAAAAAACAAGGAGTTCCTCCTTGTCCACCTTCGTCACCGTCGCGGTGTAAACTCGCAAAACCGTCTCGGGCTTGAAGTACAAGCTCGTCGCGACGGCCCACTGACGGAGGGTCAGACGGTACTGGTGGCCAAAAATACGAAAGGAGACCTGATCCGGCTCCTGTGCCGGCGCCTCCCCGGGAAGGGGCTCCAGCCCCTCCTCTAAGTAGATGAATGTCGAAAGAAACTTGACGGCCACCTCTCGGTAGGTCTCGGTGAATGAAAGATCAAAAAGGCGATCCCATGGCGTGTCTTCGCCTATGATGGCCCTGGCCCGCTCCGCCTCCTGGACCTCCTAGAGAAGCTCCTAGTCCACCACCGTCCCCGGCCCCAACCGCACCTCCCGTAGATTCTGGCACTGGCCAAAACCACTCCGAGTCGGGCGGAAATTCCAAATACGGGTAGTGCGCGAGATCATCTAACTCCTCCATATGAATATCGTCCTCCTGATCCGCCATATCTGAAAATAATAATAAATTGTATTTTCTTTTTAAAATTATTTATAATAAAAAATTGTTTTTTTAATATAAATAATTTAAATAATAATAAATGGTTTTTTTTAATTTAAAAAAGCTTTTTTTTTAAATACCTATACGCCACGTATAGCTCTAATTTAAAAAGCTTGTTACCGGGTAACCAAGCTATACGCAGGCAACCCAAGCCGTACGCAGGTCCGTTTCCAGGCAAACCAAGCCATACGCGGCAACCCAGACCATACGTAGGTCAGTTACCGAGAAGTTTAGCCATACGCAACGTATAGCCCTATACGTGGCGTATGGCTTCATCTTCTTCCTCAGATGAACTATACGCCACGTATAGAGCTATACGTTGCGTATAGTTCATCGATTTCAGTGATTATAAATCATACTCTACGCTATTTTAACGGCTAATAATCAAAATTAAACCTATATTATCGACCGGGAGTCTAGAATACGTACCTTTACGAGTAAAAGAGAAGATTTTCGACCCGACAATCTTTATCAAGAGAGATTCGTATGTGTTTGTGTGTAAAAGAGGCGTTTGGATCTGTACGTTAGGACCAAACCATAATGGAAAAAATGTTTGATTACCGGCGATGCTTAAAAGATGAACAATCACCACAAATCTTTGAGCAATTAGGAGTCCTGTGTATGGCATCCACATCCAACGACTAACTGGTGCGGCTTTCACATCCTGCCAATCTATTGTGTGACGTAGCCTATCATACTCTTGAAAGGCGACTCTGTCGAAAACAGTTCTCCACCATTCTTCTTTATTGTCCATCTCTTATAGAAGCTGCTATCGAATAAAAAACCACTGGTTTTCATTTAACCCTAAGCCCATAGCTACCGATCAAAAACCACAGTTACCGTCGGGATTTACCTCCTATATACGTGAAATGTAGGGATGAAACAAAGATGGAATCGAAGCCTTAAAAAAAATTATATTGTTATCTGCATCTTTCCCCATCATCAATGGAAACCCATGACGGGCGTTATTATCTTGTGGTTGCTTTCCTTTACCTGTCGTTGAACGACGGTGTTGAATGACTGAACTCACTTGTCGAGAGTCCTGTGACGCAATATAGGAGCTATGTCTCGCAGGGTGGGTCACATATGCTTTGTTGGGATCCTGTGAACTAGCTGTTTCTCGCGACATCTTGTTTCCTTTGTTGTTGCTTTTTCAATGTTGGATGACCGCGAGTATCTTCTTGTACCCGAGGCACCTTCTTGTTACTTTTGCTCGGAAAGACCACCCTACGATTATCGACAACAGACTTTTTTTGACCTGATCGGGTTGTGACATAATTTTGTTTCTCACTTGACCAAGTACTTTATCCGCGTCTACATTTTCATCCTCGACAAACGACGGTTTTAGATCAAGCTTCCTTCGGAAGACGTCCACCGCATCTAGCGGGATTCCGCCACCTGTATTAAAACGAGATAGTCAGAAAAGTTTGAAATTAGATAGAACAAGATAAATATTAAAAGGTTGACCTGACCTGTAGCTTCGATATTTGCCAGACGACAAGCACACGACAACCCACAACTACTGAAAAGTTGGCAACCACACGTTGCATTTTGTTTCCGTATAGTTGATAACTTGTACCACTCATTTTCTAAAAAAATTAAAGCTTTATGTGAAACTTTACCATGTAGGTTAACAAACAATTCAATAGCTACTTGGCTGTCCATTTTCCTTATGAGGCTTGTTTCAAACCCAAACTGTAATTGTACATACTGATCTGTTACAATTTCATCAACAAACCCAACAAGTCTATCTAGCGAGTTGTTAGCATTTCTAAGATAGATCTTTAGGAGCGAATGCTGGCTCTCGACTCGGTTCGTTGTATGTTGACCAAAATTAAGGTACAGGTCAGGTCTATACATGTTTGTTTTGTACGTCGCGTCGATCATCAACACGTGCGGGAACGCACGCCACATCTCGTACGATTTCGGATGAACAAAGAATCCCTCCTCCACGACATTTGTGACGGGATCCTCCCGAGTATGGTAGATGTAATCTTTAGAAGAAAGCACCTGCATTGGAGTTTCACCGACTCCCGTTTCATTTTTTATCTTTTGTATCACATTATAAATGTCCTTTTTAATGCAACTACTTTGTGGGTTTTGTTCCCTTATGGTTGCAAGAATGTTTCGTGGCAACATGTTTTGCGAATACAGCTTCGCCACCAAAAGTTGTTCCGACTCAGACAGTCTCCTGGCAAACAAGTGCGCCTCAAGATGTTGACTAGGATCGTGGTTATGAATGTAATCCTTCACCGTTAACAACCAATCACCAATATTTACTTGGTACTCTCCTTCCAATTTAAAGGGACGACATATTTTCTTGCTACCGACACGTCGAACCGTGGCAGTAGACTTACGTTCACCGTGATGGTCACACACAAGCCACACCCTGATAACCGGTTCCGACAGGTCATCGCCTTTTCTCCTTGATCATTGGGTGACAATGATGTAACCATTCTTACGTCCTCTGCGTACAGCCCAATCCACCAACTGTTCACGAGACTGAAAATTCTGCAACAACGGTACGATAAAAGTTAATAAACAGTAAACTAAATATATGCATATATATATATAGGAATGTTATACCTGGTCAGTTTTATACGTCACGGTTGGATGGGTTTGTTCCTCGTCTTCGGAGTCGTTAGCCGGCTTGTTCTCCGCGTATACGAAGTTGTCGGTTTGTTGTGTCAGGTAAGAGACTTCACCGTACATGAAGTCGTCCGTGGGTTGTGTAAGGTAAGAGGGTTCACCGTATATGAACTCGGGATTGCTTAGTGGCTCGTTCAAATCGGGAAGCCTTACCCGTTGATTAGAATAAACGTCGGACGAGACCTCCTCCCGGTTCACATCTTGAAATCCAGAACTTTGCGGGTTGTTTTCCAGCGATTTGTTAGAATATACCTGAAAACCGTAGTTACCATCCCACCACCAAGACATCGCTATAACTTTTTGAGGGAAATTGTTTGAAAATTTTTTGAACGATACGTTCAAATGAGAATTCTGCATGGTTAAATACACAAAGTTTGGCCCCTATACGCATCGTATAGCCCTATACGATGCGTATAGCCTCCTGGTCAAACCGACAACATCGTACACATGGTCATTTCAACCCCTATACACATCGTATAGGTCAATACGATGCAGTTTAGGGTACGAGGTAACTGCTGCAACTAGTCATCCATCACATCTCTATACGCCACGTGTAGTCCTATACGCGGCGTATAGCGATGTGATGGATGACTAGTTGCAGAAGTTACCTCGTACCCTAAACCGCACCGTATTGACCTATACGATGCGTATAGAGGTTGGAATGACCAGGTGTACGATGTTCTTGGGCTTGGGAATTTGTGAAGGCTATACGTATCGTATTGACCTATACGATGCGTATAGAGCCCGATCCAGATAGCAATTCCCGTGTCCCATTAGTAGTCCCCTTGTTTTAATTATATATACACATATGCTGAATAACAAAATCATTAGTTTGTTAATTGAGATTATTTGAGGCGTTACTGTTGTGCAAAATGTTCATTTTGGACCTTAAACTTCAGAGGATGTTACATATGAGTCTACAATCTTTGGTTAGATGGCTTGAAGTTCCTTGTGTCACGTGTTTAATGAACCAATGGACATTTAGTCAGCACTGATCATTCTGCATGTCTGGTTTCATGACATTGCTTTCACAAAAAATAATAAACAGACAAAAGGATTCCTCCAAACATGCATCTTGTTTTTTTAACGTCAATTTGGATCACTGACGGGCCACTGATCCACCCGATCATCTCTATCTTTCTTAAGAGGAAACCCACCATAGGTGAGAAAACCTCATGTCCCAACCTGAACCTTTTTTTTATCACAAGTGAAACTTGAACTCAAGACCTCCCTATTTTAGTGACCTCCCCATTTTAGTGACCTCCCATGCATCTTGTTTAGCTTATTTACAAATAAAACCGGGTATACAATAAACTTAAAGTCAAACTAAAAATTATAACTATATAGAAATTATTATAATAATTATAACATAAACAAATTACATTATAGATAAATTTTATAACACAGTTGTGTGATATGTGCCACGATCCCATGCAAGCCATGCCCATGTTTATCTTCATTTATGAGTTCCTAATTTCTAATTGTTTTAAGTTATTAGAAGTAGTGGGGAATGGATATGAAATATTAGGCTTCCCATAAACTTCTCTAATTCCTCTTATGTTTGTTGTTGCTTTATATTTGATACACACAACATTTTGTATCAGAGTCATGTTCATCCCGACTCAACTATGAACCCTTGTGAGTCCACCTTCCAAGCCATACTAACCGTGCTTCGAGCTCTTTGGGCCTACTTTGGCCTAAACAAGTCTTCATCGCCTTCTTTCGTCTCCCCAATGGCCTCCCATAGCCAAAACCACTTCCTTCTCCACTTGTGGCCTACCATAGCCATAAAATTTCTCATGTTAGTGTTTCGAAACCAACCCCAAAACGAGAACCATCACCTGCGCCATCTGCACCAACTCTAGCGCAAGCAGCCAGACTGAAACCAACACCATCATTGGGTGCACACGACCTTCCACCATCTCCTATTCCGGCAGTGAAAGCTACTACCGCGAATACTGATCCCAACCGGTGGATCGACCCCAAAATAGTTTAAGGGAGGCTGTGAATTCTTTGACTACGAAGAAGAAAGTGACATCGCTTGAAAGGGCAGCCACAGAACGCGAGTGGCACCCACCATGGCTTCTTACTACAACTTCTCTGAATGTTGTCGGAAGAACCGAGTGGTGACCGCTCCGATCACCAAGTCTCATTTCGATTCTGTGAGCATAATCACGCTCATTAAACCCAAAGGGTCAATTATGTATTTAGCCTAAAGTCATAGTTTGAGTTAAATATGTAATCTATGTAACTATAAGGGTCCTTGTGTCAATAAACCGAAACTTAGGCAAGGGACGCGTCTGTTTGTAGAAGCATTGCGTCGATTGGGATTTAGGGTTATATATACCCATCACAACCAATGCTTGTAATCAGAATTCATACGTTCATTCGATAAAGAAAAGTTCAAGAAAGTATTTTGTAATGAACCAATATTCGGGGTTTATAACATAATATTTATAATATATTATGAGGGTGTATGTGTGTGTGTGTGTCTATATATATATATCATAAAGTGGAGGGTCCTTGAAAAAGGAGCATTTTAAGAATTCTTGGAAAAAGGGGCCAAACTTAGAAACTTAAGGAGGCTGTTATGTAAATTATTGCAATCAGATTAAGTGGGGCGAGGGGGTGGCGACACACACTTCTGGTGTGTGTGTCACACCCGTAACACAGGACAGTCATCTACCAGAGTAGTACCTCCAACAGATATGTTCCCAGGTAAGAGCGACGGGTCTAGGAGAGATTTATACACCGCTCTTTCCTAGACAGAATATTCCGTTCGTCAGATAACTACATAACGGTTGAAGGTCGCCTTCTAGTTACTGTGACGTTGATACCAAAAACACGCAGCGGAAGACTTGACATCATAACGTATTTCATTTCATAACATAACGTTTGTACAATAGGGACTGGCTGGCAAAATACAACTTAAACAACTCTAGACTTATAGATCACGAAGAATCATGCCATCCACTCAGGCCTTATGGTCACTGAGGGACCTGCCCTCAGTCATCCCTATATCTAATATCTGTACGTATTCTGGAATGCCAACTACAAGCTAGGGTTCACCTATGCTCAAAAACATTTGAAAAACATTTTGGATCAGCTTACGCTGGTGAGTTCATAAACAAAATCATATTTACGGTTATTTTTGATACAGGGATGAAGGCCCTGCATGGGTCTTACAATCATCCCCTCCAATCCATCACCCATACGTACCAGATCTCAAACAAGAGGATCGGTCTTATCTTTAGGTCCCACCCCAATCATGGCCATAATAAGTACTTATTATAGGATATATGCACGTATAGTATTGAGATCTCAGATAAAAATCATTTACAAAACATTTATAGAGCACAGTTCAGAGGAACTCACCTCAAATATAACCTCCCCTGTATTGAATATAACAATCAACACTTCGACAGAACCCTAGATCATATCCGACATTATCATAATCAATATCCGTATCTTAGGTTTACACGAAGAAACCTCAGGGTGTTCAGAAACCTTACCTCAGCACTATCTATGGCAGTTTTACGGACGAATTGCGAGAAACCGGATTCTCGGGAGCGGACCAAAACCTCGGGAATCGAGCTAGCAGGGTTATAGTGTGTGTGGGTGAAGGTGAAAGTGTGTGTGAGTTGTGTCAAGTGATCGAGCTCGACCCATCTATTTATAGGGTGAATTTGGTCCCATGTCGGACCGACATGTATGGGGATATCGGTCCGATATCACCCTGCATGCGTCAGCCCTACATGCGTCGCTCTCCTATTCAGTCGCCTTCCTTTTTGTGGCTGTCGGACCGCAAGGGGAGGGGATGTTGGTCCGACATGATGCCACGAGTCAAATTCCACCGATGAGTCAAAGGACACGTGTCAGCACCTCATTCATGCCTTCGTCACCACATATCGGACCGATAAGGATCGGATAACGGTCCGACATCCGCCTCATTTTCATAATTTTCTCTTTTAGTCCTTTATCTTTGAAAAACTTACAGTTCAACCCCGGAACTTTATCTTTTGACACTTTTGGCCCTTGGGAATTATCCGGGTGTTACAGTGTGTGTGTGTGTGTTGTGAACTACAAGAGGAAAAGAAGGGAGAAAGGCTTGAAAACTGAAATTGGTGAGTTGTATGTGAAATCTGGTTAATTTGGGGTGTTCATCTCCTTCTAATCATCTAGTAAGTGATTCTTTTATCTTAAGATCCTCCATGTTTAAGTTCTTGGTGGGTTTTTGGTTGGTGAACAATCAACTAAAATTGGGGATTTTGGTGGGTTAATTCTTGATTAGAAGTAATAATTTAGCTTATCTAAAGCTAAATGTTGAACATTTTCATGATTTTGTCATATAATTTGGAATTATAAAATTAGGGTTCTTGAGGTTCAAATTAGGGCGGGTGGGGGAGTTGAAATGGGGGTGTTTATATGATGTACTAAAGGTTTGTAAGTGTTTGTTGTGTCCATGAACACAAAACCGAGGGAAATCTCTAAACAATTTGGTGAATCATGAAATTGAGATTTTGAGTGCTATTTGGATAAGAACCTTAATGGGTCAAATGGGTGGTTTGGTCGAATAGTGAGTAAGATTGGTGAATGAGGTTTTGAGGGTTTGGTTAAGACTAATTAACCAAGTATGAAAGAATGTAGGTCATTAGATCTTGGGTGTATGTTGGAATCTCACTAGGTGAATGTGTTGAGATCATTGGTTGCTAAACATATGTGTAATTGTTTAGGTGAACAGATTACTAAGGTTGAAGATCAATCGGGTGCATCTAAGGACAAAGGTAAGTATCTTTACACTTAATTAGTAATTAATAGCTTGTTTTTGTTATGCATATCTGTATATATGTTGAATGTTGTTGTATGTATGCTTAATTATCAGTATGTTGATTGGTGTCCAATTATATGTGTTGATGGTGTATAAGGGTGGGGTGCAGTTATATGATATTGAAGTCAACTGAACTTCACTTGTCAGTTGATAATGGGGTCATGAACCTCACATGGGTGAAATCATAATTGAAGTCTTTGAACTTCACATGTTGTGAACATTGAAGTCTATGAACTTCACATGGGCGATACAGTGAATTAAGATCATTGAATCTCATGGCAATTAGGATGTTTTGGATAGGTGAACCTAGGCTAAACAAAATGGGATGCTTATGTGTGTTAAATAGACGTATTTGGGATCAATTGGTAACTTAAAACACAAAGGGGATGGAGGTATAGTGGTGGGCTGGATGCAAATCAACAAAAAACCCATAATGGCTCGGGGGTGGGGGGTGTAGCCTACGCCGATCCCCTATGAGCTACGCCCCCTACGTTGATTATTGATGATTTGGTGTTTGGGGTCGGCTTTCAGGGTTTTATTTCAGGGGTTTTTCTTTTAGTTGTATATCATTACTAAAGGTGTTTTATGGGGTGTAGGTAAAGCTCTCTAGCCTCGGGATGCAAGTCAAGCGGAATTGGATTCTTAAGAAGACTAGGTCGTGTATTTGGTGGTGTTTAAACTTAACCTCCTCGTGAGGTCTTTAAAACAAATGTTTTTTGTTGATAAACAACGTTGCTAACTAATTGTTGGTAGTTTATCCCTTTAGTAGGGTTTTGGTGATGTAAACTTTATTAGTGGTGTCGTTTAGATGTTAAACCTGTTGTTTTGAAAATTATCAAATAGGACCAACTTCCGCGTTTATGTAAAAGTTTTTTTTGGGTTTGAAATTCCTGGTCTTACATATTTCAAGTTTGTTTATCAACTATTAATCATTCAGGGAAAACATTTGGTATCAGAGCATGAGACTTGTGAAATCATTCACATTCAATTCGTGTTCTACTCATTGTCACGATAAAAAAAGTGATCGGTTCTTGTCGCTCAGAATTACGCCGGAAGCAAGGACAATTTTCAAGAATAAAAAACGTTTCTTGATTTTGCGTTGGGCAGTAGCGGAAGAAGAAGGATTCTTAGAACATCAATTTTGGTGTTGATTTGTAAGTGACGATATCGTTTAAGGAAACATGAAACAAAATCATTCCTTATCCTTCTTCTCATCAGGTTGCGTATTGATGTGCGTGAACTATATATATATTTCTAAAAATATTTTCACACAAATATGAGTTTTAAAATGGTTTTCACCTAAACTAGACTACACACAAAGGAAAGTGTACCTATCGAGTTGTAGTATAGAGTTGGTAAGAACCGAGTATCAATTCGTGGACACGATCTCACTACTTGATCCTTGTAATTAGTTAAGCCAAATGAAATAAAAATTAAATCTTTGTTTTTGGTTTGAGAGTTTAGTTTAAATGACAATAATTAGCAATTGAAAACACGTAAATAAAAATGCTTGAAATAACAAGATAAGGAAGGCTATAGTCCTATTTTGGAATCCACTTTACTAATTGTGATGAAACATATGAATGACAATTTTATAATTATATTAATGTCCGTTTGAGGGGTCGAATTAGATTCGTGTCAAGTTCACTAACTCCATGGCTATTAAGAAAAATATTGATGAGTATTTTACATAACATCCACCTAAAGCTAGTTTAAATAGATAAAGATTATATATTCTCTTGACTTATAAAACTCTAAGATAAATTTATGAAAATCATAAGCTCGAGTCATCAATACTTTAATTAGCATAAACTTTGTCAAAGAAATATTATAACATATATCGTAGTTTTTCCAAACATGAGTCAACGGGATACATGCTTAAGTGTAGATTTCATTAATCATGCTTTCAAAGATTATTACTAATACTTAGCCATGACGTTAAACATGAGGTTATAAAATCATGAATAAATGTTAATCTCATAAGTTTTCCAACATGATATGATTTCACATTCATAAAACATTGATCATTCCATCAACACTAAAGCATGTATATCCATCAAGAGACTACCATAATAATATCATAACATTAATACAATTTGCCAAATTCATAGTTTCAACATAAATTAGTAAAGCTTCATCTAACTTGGATGATAAAAGATGTTTAGCTCATGATAAGCATGTTTATTACAACAAAGTAGCAAAATAGCAAGGAACTCATGATAAAACCGAAAGATCTAACCAAAAGTCCAAGCTAGGAACGTCTAATGGTGCAAGAGCTTCTTCTTTGAGATGAATGGACCTTCTAAGCCTTCCAAATGCCCTCCAAAGTCTGGTTCCCGAGAGTAAACAATGGGTATTTCCTCCCAAAAACCCCCTCCTCAAATAAACAAGTTAATGGCCTTTTATAGGCTGTCTGGGAAGCTGAGCACGACCCGTGTTCAGTGGAGCACGGCCCCGTGCTTCATGGGACATGGTCCCGTGCTCGATGAGACTTTGAAAAAGCTGATTTATGGACGCCGGGAGGAAGCACGTCCCCGTGCCTAGTTGAGCACGACCCTTGTTTCACCCTTGTTTCCATTAACATGTAAAGGACTGAAAATAGGACCCATGGGGGAAAACGGGGCTCAATTCCGAGTTGTAACGAAACGGGAAAGTGAAAAACAAATTCTGACTGTCGCAGGGTCGTGCCTCTTCATTCTTTGTTTATTTCTTTCACTTTTTTTCTTCATTTTGTTCTCCCGGAAGGTTAATGGTCTACAAATTCATATATGAACTAATTAAGGTAATGATTCATATAAGTTTACATAAAAATGGCCAAAATCGGGAATCAATTGATGTGCAAAACATGTATAATTTAAGGCACATCACGTATCAGCCTTAGGTTCTATCATTTCCCACAATCCGTTTGCCCTAAGTATGGTTTTTACACGAATTGCCCATATAGTGTAATTTGTAGATTTTAGGACAGAGCACTAGAGTTGAGATTACGAACTGCCTTCCTTATGAATTACAATCTCTTTGTTATACATCGATGATTTCTCCGACATCGTGTCTTTGATTTTTTCTTAAACAAACCAAATTTTGATTCAAAGTTCAAACTCACTTCTATAACAGGAATCAAAACTTTACTTCTAAACCTGTGGTGAAATTGAATTCCTTGTTCTTGAATCGTTCTTAATTAAACAAACACACCTTTGGTTTGCTATAAGATTTCTGCCTTTGATATTTCTATCACACAAGAACCCGACTGGAATTTGGACACTCCTCCGGCCCTTTCACCACCGAACCAACCTGCTGCCTTGGTTCTTTGATGGATTGAAATAGTTATGTGTTTCTCCCTTTGATTCCTTATCTGAGAAACAAAATACGTTTGTTTCTAATTTTCTGATGGACAAAAAAAATGAAAAACACTTTTTGTTTCCTTGATTTCGCCAAACATTCCCAACACCAAACTTGATTTTTTGATATTTAATCCGTTCCTCTTCCCGTGTCCGCTACTTAAAAAAAGCACTACCGGAAGATATGATAATACAAGTAGCTAGTTGTAAGAGTGCGAAGGAAATATGGGATGCACTAAAGACTAGGCACGTCAGTGTAGACTGAGTACAAAAAGCACGTCTTCAAACACTCAAGACAGAATTTGAGATATTAAGAATGAATGAAGAAGAAACTATTGACTCATTTAGTGCTAGACTAAATAGTATTGTTACTAGGGCAAGTGGTCTAGGATCAACGTTTGATCAACCAACTTTAGTACGAAAACTTCTAAGTTCTGTACCAAAAAGGTTCATTTAAATCGTTGCAACCATTAAACAATTTGTTGATGTAGAAACAATAACTCTAGATGAGACAATTGGAAGATTGAAAGCCTTTAAAGAAATGACCAATCTAATGAATGGAGGCCCGGTGGACAATCAAGACAAACTCTTGTTCATTAATCACATGTTAGTAGCTAGGGAAATCAGAAAAAAAGGGAAATCTACTCGAAGCGTCTAACAGTCTATACGGAGAGGTAAATACGAACTAGGTTAAAACTAGAGAACTTTCGACCGGAACTTCCATTCGGCCGGAACTATACTTTCAGCCGGGACTGCAAACTTTCGGCCGATTCATATGTACTTTCGGCCCATTCACGGGTTTTTTTTTTCAAAAACAACATTTTTGACCCAAAATTCCAACTTTTTTAGGTCCAAACCTTTTGCTTAACTCATGCAAGGCTAGATCTAATATTTTTAGGCCAATTAACACGTAAAAATCTGACCTTTATGACCATAACCCAAGACCAGACTTTCAAACTTAAAAACAGAGATCTAGGAATTGTTGTTACCTCTAATCACGACCAGATGATGATGATGATGACTTCTCCTTTGTTTGAGCTCAACGGTTGACGCAAAACCTCACACAAGTCTGCTATTCTCTCCTTTCTACCTCTAGAATAAAAGATGGTGAAGGTGGAATGAGGCAAGGGTGTTCATTTAATAACTGAAATCGAATCCAGGATTCATATAAATATATATATATATATATAAATAAGGAAGAGATCAAATGAGAACTCCTAAATATTACGAGAACTCGCTAAAAACAATCACAATCATTCATTTATCTAAAATACTAGCATTAGTATTAAAATACAATATTTTTATATGAATTGATATGAGTAAGTTTACATGTACTCGTATATTATAAACATTTATACATGTGTAAGTCTCTCATTACATATGTGTAAGTTTCTATCATTTACATATATGTACAAAACTTGTTAAGAGTAATTTAGAGAGGAGAGAGAAGATGAATTAATTAGAGAGATAAATCATTTAATATTTTACATTTATACACTTTTTATAATAAATAATGATTTTGATTGGTTCACGCAATTTCCAACTTGCTTCATTTACACCTCTAAAAACTAGCGATGATTGTCATTGGATTTTCACTCCTCGCCTTATTGCCCGCCTAGTTGTAAAAGGATACACCTTGTTATTTGGTAACTCGATGAGATTAAATGTTTGTGACTCATTACAAAGATGCATTACAAATTCTAAAGTAAACAAAATGGACACCTAAAAAGGTTTTACTTTATAAGCCTAGAGCATATAATGGCAAACAATATTGGGAGTTATATCAGGTTCTTACATGTCCTACAACACTTTTATTGTGATTTTGATGTTTCATGGTATTGTGTAAATAAACCATGGTCTACGGTAGTCACATAATTCTTCAATATTTTTAAACATTTTATAAATGTTTTCAGGATTATTCTTCTGTATAAAACATTTATGTATTCATTGATTTTTGTTAAGGAGTGTGTATACTTTCAGGTAGAACATGTTGGCCTAGATTTGATAAACACAATCACAAGAAAAAGAATTTGACGCCAACCTTCGACTCTTTCATTATTACAAACTCAACTGGACACATAAAACTGAATACATAACCCTATATTTAAGCTAGACATAAACTAATTCTAATTCTAATCCAACTTAAACTCAATTAAATATACTATTAAATCAAACCTATTGATAAACATAAAACAAACTAGATATTTTTTTAACTCTAACAAACTCTTAAACAAACTTTATCTTCATATCCTTTATCTCTATCTCAACAAACTTGTGTCAAGTTTTCTTGCCTTCGAAAGTTTGGAATTAATCCTCACATTCTCCCCCTTAATTATGAACCTCACCCGTTTCTTCATCTAAAGCAACATCGTCGTCTCTTATTACTCCAATCGGAAGAAGCCCATGTTCTTTTCGGGAATCTGATCACACCCCACATATGTTGTGATTGAATCTTAGTCGAATAATCACTACTAATGTTGATAAACTATTCTTCAACTATGAACTCCTCCTTCAAACTGAGTTGAATGATTATTTTTCACAAAGAAATTCTCTACTCTTTTGTTGTTTCACTGATTCACACAGATTCCTTTCCCTTTGTTCACATATAACCCGTTAACGCCTTTTTTTGGTCTCCTTTTTTCAATCGATTCACGCAAAATCTTTGTTCACACAGAATTCCTCTTTGATCACACAGATCCGTTTTTCTTCTTCTCTGCCGGCACACACAAATCCACAATTGGCTCAATCAGAATTGTTCTTCTCTACAATCGCCTCACACGACTTGCATTTGTACTTAGTCAGTTCACACATACCCGATCTTGCTTTACACGCTTTCACAAAGCTTCTCTTGGTCTTCTCCTTGTCCAATCACAAGATCCCTTCAACTGAAATTGATCACAATCACTCAGATTTATGATCCGACACTTGACAGATTCAAATGTTTCCTTAATCAAATCGACGGCTCAATTTTTCTTTGTTCTTCATTGTTTCCACAACAATCTTCCCCTCAATTGGTAATTCCTAACAAAAATTATCCACCTGAATGTTGACCACTTTTAATCAAATTTAAGTACCAACAGTAGCTTTCTTTTTTTTTATTCTTCATGTGGTGGCAAAAATAAAAATTTCCACTGATCACAAGCAACCAACCAAGCTGGTGCTTGTTTCTTTCCTTGAAGTAACTTTTTTTAATGGCAATTTGGATCACTGACGGGTCATTGGCCCACCCAATAATCTCCATCACCCTCAGGAGGAAGCCCAATCCACTGGGCCAACCTGGAACCCCTTTTTTGTCACAAGTGGGACTTGAATCAAATAACTCCCCATTTTAATAAAGTCTTGGGTACCTCACCTCAACCACTTAGGCTGAAAATCACTGGCCTTGAAGTAACTGATAACTAAGGATGATATCGGTACCGGTACCGGTACTCGGTACCAAATGCTCAACAAGTAAAACATCCACACAAGCCTATATCTCTAATTTGAAAAACATCTTCTTTTGTTTTTGTTGGTCCACGTAGACTTCCAATTGTAGCCATGAACTCATCTTGCCTACTACAATTTCTTTGAATACATAACTCCCAATTGAAGTTAACAATATGACGTCACCATCTTCCGTTTTGTTAACTTTAATTTCCACCGACACATTTACCTTATTTGTGTCGTCTTCGATTTCTTTTCTTTGTGAACTACTTGTATCCCTCTCTTTTTTTCCTTACTTTTTCTTCTTCCGGCTACTATAATTAAACATAATTAGTAAACATAGAAACTTACTTGTCAATCCGGTCTTCTCTTTCGTTATTATAAAAGTCAACTCGACATATAAAACTGAATACATAACCCTATATTTGTAGTAGACATAAACTAATTCTAACCCAACTAAAACTCAATTAAATATACTATTAAATCAAACGTATTCTAATACGAACTCTACCAAACTGATAAACATAAAACAAACCAGATAATTATTAACTCTAAGCAACTCTTAAACAAACTTTATCTCCATATCCTTTATCTCTATCTCAACAAACTTGTGTCCCCTCCCGCCCCCTTATTTTGAGATTAAAAGTTCTAATTTTAGCCTATTATGTGTATTTAATTTGGGTAGATTATGATTGAGCACCTCCTATCCAATAGCCCAATTTCAATTTTATTTTTCTAGCCCAAAAACAAATCTTACAACCCCAAAGACCTTAAAAGTCGTCGGGCTGAGTTGTAATTCTTCTTTATTTGTCGTTTATGTGTAAGAACAGGTTGTTTTGTTTGGTTTTATGGTCTTTATTTGGTGAAAAAAATTGGTTTTTTATGTGTAATCTTTTCGGTCTCCCACTTTAATTGTTCAAGTTCCGCCACTGCTTGTGTCCCAAGCTTTCTTACCTTCCAAGGTTCGGAATTAATTCTCACATTCTTGCCCTTAATTCTGAACCTCACCCGTTTCATCTAAAGCAACACCGTGTCTCTTATTTCTCCAATCGGAAGAACCCCATGTTCTTTTCAAAAATCTTATCACACCCCCACATATGTTGTGATTGAATCTGAGTCGAATAATCACACTGCTAATGTTGATCAACTGTTGTTCAACTATGAACTCCTAGAAATCTTCTTTCGAATGTTATATCAAAATGAGGTTTTAAAAGGTCTGTTATATAAACATCTATACTATATAATAAGTAAAGGTATTCTATTGCCACGTGTTGCCTCCATATTCATTCTCACCATTTTTTTCTCACCTCTCTCTCTCTTATTTAATGCATTTCCATATTTTAATAATAATAATTTTTAAATAAAATTATAATCTATACTATATAATAAATAAAGGTTTTGATTTGCCACTTTTCAATCTCTCATGCATCCTCAAATTTTTTTCCCGCCTCTCTCTCCTATTAATTATACACATTTCTTTATTATTTTTTCTCTTTCCTATTAAATAATAATGACTTTTATAATTTTTTTATAAAACGTTTTTCATAACTATGTAATATGTAAATTTTTATTACTAAGTATATATAACATTGCATTTATTTAACACATGTAATACACCGGGTTTCTAAAGTTTAATATGAATTAACATTTATCAGTTACATAAAAAAAGTTGATACTCAGCTAAAAAAATGTTTTAAAAATTAACTCAACATAATTTATAACTGTCACGCAAGATTTTATTCAATTCGTGTAATATATGGGTTTTTAAAAACATAATTTTTTATTACTAAGTATATAACATTATATTTATTCAGTCTGTGTAATACACGGGATCCTAACCTAGTACGAGATAAAAATAAGGTTTTCTTTTTTCCTTGAATGTTCTTTCGGCTTTTGAAAGTTGAAACTACTACAAGGTCCAAACATTACCCTGATCCGGCCCACATGTTGAGTGGCCCATACATCTCAATACTTTATGTTTCAAGTTATTAATGATGTTTAAATTATATTTTAAATATATTATATATTATTTATTATATCTCAATTTCTTATGTTAAATTTATAACTTGATATATTTTTTAAAAATCTTAATTTAGAATACTCAACAACTATTTTTTAATGACAGAGGCAAGCCTCTTAAATCACCTAAGGTCCTGGGTTCAAGTCCCACTAAAGAAATTTGTCGTTAAAAAATCAAAATGTAAGCCTTTAATAAAAAAAATAAGTGTTTAAATGACAGTTTTTTATGTACAAAAGTAATAATTATTATCCATTTATCACTTACTATATAAAACTATTTATTATCTATACATTTATACCGTTTATTACATAATTAATTTTAATTAGATAAATGCAATGCTTTCAAACCCGGACCGGACCGGCCGGTCGGACCGGGAACCGATGGTCTGGCCAGTCCGTTACATATGCTGAAACGGTCCTGCAGTGAACCGGCGGTCGGACCGGACGAACCGGCGGTCGGACCGGGAACCGGGTGGTTGGACCGGACGAAACGGTTGACAATTTTTTTAAATTATTTTTTATCCTTTTTAAGTCTCTTGCCCTCGTATTTCGTAGCTAATTGTTAGTTTAAAATTATTGGAATTGACTTGTTGGTGGTTTTTGAAAGGATTAATGGTTGTTTAGATTAATATATTTTTATAATATTTATGACGTCGTCCGGTTCTTAAATCCGGTCCGACCAATGGACCGGTAAGGAGACCGGTTCGACGTCCGGTCCGGTTCTGAAAACATTGGATAAATGTGATAATCGTAAAACATTTGTACATATTGTTTTAACTATCACACATAAAATGATTATGTTACCATACAACGTCCACACTCTATCCCAAATTATCTGATAAGCACAACGTAAATGTAGTTATGCGATTTTTATTTTTCTCTATTTAAAATTGGCTTTGTATCAAACGTTTGTCTATATACATCATTACAAAATTTTAGTAATTTCTATTATGAAATAATTTTCACAAATTTAATGAAAGGTTTATGAATTTTGAAATAAAAAAAACATCTAAACTTTTGGATATGGTTTTTTATTTATTTAATCGTCAAAATAAATTCATGGATTATTGAAATAAATGGTCGGTAAATTTTCAAATATTTCTGTTGGTATATTTTATTTATGTTGTCTGTTAGTATAAATAGACAGTCAGTCAACTTATTAACATGAGAATTATGAATTCTTTTAATAAAAAATTAAATAAAATGGAACTTTAAAAAAAATAAATAGTTAAATACGATTTTAGTCCCTATGATTTAACAAAAATAACCATTTTAGTCCAAAAGTTCTAATTTGGCTTTTTCGATCCATTAGTTTCATTTTCGTCTCGGTTTTAGTCCACGCTGTCTAACACCGTTAAGATTTTCTGTTAAATAGAAAGGTAAATTAGTTTTTTACATGTAGGGACTATATATGTAATTTACTAAATAACTTAATAGTTGAAGGACCATTTATGTAATTTAGTCAAAACAATAAACAATTAAAAACAAAAATAAACCTAGCTCCATCTTCTTCAAACCACCGCCTCCCTCCACCACCCATCGTCTCCGGCCACTGAACTCGACCCATCTGCGACCCGGACACCCAAATCGATACTCATAAGAAGTCTCTCCCTACTCTCGATCTCTATCCAATCTCGTGAAGTAGTGAGTCGGTGACACCACCATCAAATCAGTCTCTTATCCATTGATTTCTGTTAAAGCATCTGGAGCCATAAGGATTTACGAGTAGCCATTGTTATACTCACATGTTCTCCGGCGACTCAGATCAAAGCAGATCTGGTTCGTCGATGTAGTTACTCGCTTAATTCAGATCTAAGGTAAGTCGTTTAATTCAACTAGGGAGTAGCAAAATTGAGAGATGAGAGACAAGAACCCAACTTGATTCATAAAAGCCTTAAATTTGGTATGATCCAACCTTAGAAACGAGACTAAATCATAAATTTTGAGCTTTGAATCTTGGATCTAATAACTTATAAAAATGGGGTCTTTGAATGTCTCTAGATACATGGTTAAAGGTGGAACCAACATGGGCTTTGAATGTCTCCAGATAAATTCGTCAGAATTATTGCCGGAAAAAAGGGAGTAGAGGGGTTTCAAAGGCGATCAGTGATGAATAGAGAGAAGGCTAGGGTTACGAAGAGGATGAAGATGCACTTGGGCTTTTTAATTGTTTTGTTTTTTAATATTTTAATAAACTACACAAATAGTCCTTCAACTATTAGTTTATTAATAAGAGGGTATATTTGTCTTTTCATACAAAGTTAACAGAAAAAATAAACGATGTTAATGGACTGGACTATAATTGATACAAAAATGAAACTATTGGGCTAAAAAAGTCAAATTTAAACTTTTGGACTGAAATAACTATTTTGAGTAAACCACAGGGACTAAAACCATATTTAACTCAAAAATAAAATTGATCCATGCTTATATTCCAAATTCTTGCATAAACGAATGGCTACAACATAAATTACTAATTCTTGTCATTAGGCCTTTGGTCGGGTGGTCAGGGGGTTTTACCATAAGGCTTTCCTACTGTGGAGGTCTCAGGTTCAATCCTCACAAGGTGCATTTCATAATTTCAGAAACACTCTCTGTGGCAGGACTTGAACTCTTAGCTAGGCGGGGTTAGCGACATCATAACCGACATGCCGTTCTAAAAAAACTAATTTATTATCAAATTTTTTAATTTTATTATTATATCAATAAATTTGTCCCCCACCAACTAAAAACATCATCGCAGTTTTTGGGGGTGTCCATTTCCTATATAGAAAAAAAGTCAACATTAAAATTCAAATAAATTTGTATGTGATTAAATACAAGTTGGTGAAAAGGATTTTCATTAGAATAAAAGGAAAATTCGGTTAATTTCATTTTCCTAAGATAAATGTTTTTGGAATCATATTTTGAATAAAAGGGTGTTAAATGGGTCGTATTGGTTGTTGAATGATCGAACCGAACATAAAAATAAAAATTTGGACAAACCCATACACGACAACGTATCGAACACATGCATATAAAATAATTATGTTAAAAATATAAAACTTAATGCTTATTCTCTTTTGTTTTTAAATTTTGATATAAAATACCCAATTAGTTTAAGTTATAACATAAAATATATTAAAGATAATTTTAAAAAGAGTTAAGTACACTGATAGTCCCTGTGGCATGTCCAAATTTTGGATTTGGTCCATAAGTTTGAAAAATTACATTGTCAGTCCCCAAATTATTTCTAAATGTAACATGTTTGGTCCTGAAGTGGATGACAATTAACTTTTCTGTTAAATAATTTTGAAAATGACCAAAATACCCCTAGATTAACAAACAAAAAAAATTAAAAAAATAGGTTTAAAAAAAAGCGGTGGTGTCACCTGAGAACTAGGAGTATAAATATGTCTTTTTTAATTTCTATTGTTTTAGTTTTTAATTTTTTAATCTATTGGTATTTTGGTTATTTTCAAAATATTTAATAGAAAAGTTAATTGTCATCCACTTCAGGGACCAAACATGTTACGTTTATGCATAATTTAAGGACTGATAGTGTAATTTTTTAAACTTATGGACCAAATCCAAAATTTGGACATACCAGGGACAATCCGTGTACTTAACTCCTTTAAAAATAAATGGGTTACACGGGTACTGACACAAAAATGACCCAAAGCTGTTTAAACTAAACCTAATTTGTGAATTTCGTGATAGGTTCGTGTCGTTTCGAAAATTTATATTCCTAACTTTCATGGGTAAAATTAAATATATAAATAAGGTTTTAGATTTTGCGTATTAAAAATAAAAATATTTTTTTTCACTCAAACATAATCTTTTATTAAATCTTGGTCAATGGATGTTGGAGATTCCATGAGATAGGATTTAATAAATATAATTAAAAAAATCCCTCATTTCTCTTGTGGCATTTATTTATACTCCGTTATTAGTTTAAAAGTGGGAATATGTGACATTAAAATTAAATAAGTGATTTGTTTCACTAAGTAGAAGAAACATGGAAATGGCATGAACCAAAGCTTGTCTTAATCAAGATTTATGATTGTTTAATCCATGTTGCTTATCTTGTAAATCTTCTTGTCTATTAGTTTTATTTTATTAAGAGTTTTAAACGGATACGAAAGATGTTTTACCCGTTCAATCACACACACAAATGACAATGTTGTTAACGTTTGCAGACGTTAAGCAATCTGTTTGTAAAAATTTATACAATGTTTTAATAAAATAATTAAATTAGTGCAACTACATGTTATATAAAATATAAATAAGTGTAAATATATGTAGTTACTTCTTTTTCTTGCCATGAAGTGTTAAGTATATGAAGTTTATAATATTTTTTATCATAATGAGATGCGAGTTAGGTTTTGAATATATTCTTATAGGATTTTAATCTTTTCTTGAATGAAGAAAATAATGAATACATATATTGTGGCACAACAAACAATATGATATTTTAATGCAAGACTTAGCCTTATCATAATCTAAGATTTTTATCTAAAAACTACTTTTAAACTCCTTGATGTTTCCCTTCCTTATTAAATCGCTATCGTAGCATTGTCTCCTTATGAAGTTAAATGTAGTTCAATTCAAGTCCGATTTTTAACTTCATACACGACAACACCAAAAATTTGGACTTCAAGCTACAAAAATATGAACTCCTAAAAAACTAGGCATATATAAGGTATTAAAAGATAAGGACCTTAACAACTAGACATAAACCCTAGCTTAACAGTGTTACATCCTGATTTCTCGATGCATGACTTTTATTAGATTTATACATCATAAATTGAAAGACTTACAAAAGGTTCCATCAAGCTTACAACTATAAGAAATCAAAATTTGAAACATGAACTAAAACCTGAATGACCTACTCTCGTCCTTTGTCAGAATATCCTGGAGATGACTTTTAAAGCTTCGTACTATAATAGGTCACCCTAAAATACGTTCAAAATCTTTCAAAAACTATCCGTCTTTTCATAACATAAGACATATTTATAATTCGTATAAAAATAAACTCCAAAACATTTGAAACTTATTTAAGGCGTTCACATAATTCCATCATATCGTTCATAAACATTTCATAACATATCATACAACATTTATAATTCTTTTGTCGCATTTGTAAATGGTGTGTCCATCCTTAACACCCTTGACACATTTCATAATCCTTACATTTATAGCATTTGTCATCCCTTTCACCCTTGGGCAGGTTTCATAGTTAAACCAAAGTTTAGGTGTGATTATTTTTGGAACGTCATATTTTATTAAAAACACCAAACTAACAGAACATTAGCCGAAGCAAAACAAACACTTACAAAAACGTGAGCGGATTTTGTAACCACTTGATTCATAAAATTTTACATTTACGATTAATACTAGAAAACCACAAGAACAACATACTAACCGTAACATCAAATAGCGAATCTTTCTTGGATTTGTTGTCTTTAGAAAATAACTCTTCGTTCCAAAAGCTTCAAATGGCCCACCAAATGGATAAGACGGTTTAATTAGATCTGTTGTATTATAGTTTAATAAATTCAAATCAAAGTGAAAGGTTTTATTTGTAATTTTTACTAAAGTTTATGGGTGAATTTTGAAACAAAAAAAGGAAGAAACCAATGGAGGCGTGGTTTGAACCCACAACCTCTCTTATAAAAGAGCAGGAGACCAATCATTTAAGCTACTATATATTTGTGATTTATTTAGAAAATCTATATTATATAATAAATAAATGTTTTGATGGACACTTGTCATTCACATGTTCATCCTCAACATTTTTTTCCCGCCACATTCCTATTAATTATACAAATTTCTTTAAAAAAAATTTCTAATTTTTGTTTCCCGCCTCTCTCTTCTATTAAATAATAATGACTTCTATAATTATTTTTATAAAACGTTTTTTATTTAAAAAAAAGATAGGTTTGTGCATAAAACATTTTTATAATTTGAACATTTCTTTATTCTTTTTATAAAATAACTATATAATGTTTCTAAAATTTTGTATTAAAAAACTATGTAATCTATATCTATACTGTATAATTCTCTTCTATTAATTATACAAATTTCTTTAAAAAAAATTCTAATTTTTGTTTCCCGCCTCTCTCTTCTATTAAATAATGACTTTTATAATTATTTTTATAAAACGTTTTTTTATTTAAAAAAAGATAGGTTTGTGCATAAAACATTTTTATAATTTGAACATTTCTTTATTATTTTTATAAAACATTTTTAAAAAATAACTATATAATGTTTCTAAAATTTATATTAAAAAACTATGTAATCTATATCTATACTATATAATAAATAAAAATCATTTATATCTCTTGTCACTATTTTTATCCCGCCTCTCTCTCTTATTAAATACATTTTTTAATAATGATTTATATTTAAAGAAAAATATTAATTCTACTAATAAAAACATTTATTTTAAAAAACTTTGAAATTTAATTATCTAACTTTTGTTTTTAACTAAATAGTGATGTTAGTCAAATTTTATTAAATAGAAATTAATTTATTCAAAACGTGTAATATACGAGTTTTTAAAGATATAAACTTTTTATTATTAAGTATATAACATTGCATTTTATCAAACCGTGTAATACACGGGTTTTTTAAAATATAAATTTTTTATTACTAAATATATAATATTATATTTTATCAATTCGTGTAGTACACTACATTTTAACCTAGTATACATATATATATATATATATATAAATTCTTAAACACGTGACAAGCTATAAATGACATAAGGAATATTCATGACATACAAATTATTATTATTATTATTATTATTATTATTATATATATATATAATATCAAAATAGTATTTTTATAGTAATATAAAATACCAAATTTTACAATGTAAGCTATATTAAAATTTTCTCTTAAAATGTTAAAAGATCCATTTTATAACTTGATCGGTACTGTTAAACTTAGTAATGAGGTGTCAAATTTTAAAAAGGTGTCATAAGTATACTCTTAAACAAATAAATCATAATAAAATTCACTAGTCATCAAACATCATTATCCACCAAAGGAACAAGAATGAGGTTTATTCATCATATTTGTTTGTTTAAGTCAAACCAAACAAATATACGAAACCAACTCTCGTTGATTCTCGCTTGTTAGTAAATTATAATAAAAATCAAACCCTGCTGATGTAGAAAGAAAACTAAAAAAAAACTCAAATAAGAGAAACTTTTTATATATAATATCAAAACTTGTCTCAAATATTAGAAATAAGGCTCTATTATATGATATATTATACTAACCTATTACCTACTTATTAAGTTCAGTTTAAGTAATCGAGATATTGACTAAAGATTCAAATGAAATAAAATACATAATCGAAATATTAATCTCGAAAAAAAATGAATTCTATACTTAATTAAAATAAATAATAATAACCGACTGTTTTGGGTAAAAATTATAAAGTCTAATTTTATAACCAAACTTAATATGTGAGGTAGTGTACTTGATCAAAATTTGAAATAACGAACGTGAAAGTAAAGATTGACACGATGATTTACGAGGAAAGCCCTTAATCCTTGAGAATCTCCGGCATAAAACCTCGGGAAGTGACTAAACGTCACTTGCCTCCTGTTCTTGTATAAATCGATGAAAAAAGTACAAGTATGGCAGTGAATGATCGAATTCTATGTGTTACAGAGCTGTTTGCGGCTGTATTCCGTGCTCAGTGTGTGTTCTAATCGATATCACTTCAGATTAAATACAAAAGATAAGCTAACTAACTATCCGAGAATCCCGAAGATTACTTGCTCTTCAAATATGACCGTTAGAAGCCTCTCCACGCATGTTCCACACATTTCTTTTGATTTCCAGGCCGATTCTTCAGGGATGAAATTGACTCCGCACGTTTTACCTGCGAATAAGTCAAGATAGAAAAAGGATATACCGATTAGCGATATAAATGTTAAGGATACCAAAACCTATCAGGATATTGAAGAATGTCAAAGGTCCAGGATCCTCAGTCATAAAAATGACCCCTAATAATTGTCCCCAAATTTAACAGCTGTCAATGTAATCGACATCTGTAAAATTTTTAAAATTCAAACGGTGAATAATGATGAGGTTGCGATATGACTGTTCCGAGTTCCAATGTGAATTAGCCGTTCCCTGCGTAGGATATATTCATAATTACCCTTTTCTCTCTCATTCGGATCTTCTCAAGGCTAATCAGGTAAAACTTTTTACTCCTATCTTTGATTTTTCTCATCTTTAAGCTTTCTCAAGGATGGGTAAGAAAATCACACGTTCGGCCTCTTCTATCATTGCTGAAACGATCGAAGACTTTGTAGAACAGGGAATATTTGATCATTTTAATCAGGAAACCTGCTCTTTCAATGATCAAGATATCAAGCATTTGAAATCCAATGATGTTTTTCCTAAAAACGCCATGTTTAGGTCTTTTGACTCTAGGGTGAAAGCTGATTTGATTTCTGAAACTTGGGTCTGCTTTCTTGTTTATCCTTTTACTCTGGGTCTTTCGTTTTCGTTTCCTCCGCTCATCACTGATTTCTTCAAAATCACCGGCTTGTGTTATTCCCAAATCATGCCTATGGTTTGGAGGATTCTGTTTACTCTGAAAAAATTGAATCAGCAATATTCTTTTACCATTGGTATCCCTGAACTAGCTCATGTGTACAATTTGAGAACTCATGGGTCTTCTCGCTTTGTTCTTCAACTCAAAACTGGACGAACCCCTTTGATTCCAAAAGCTACTCAAATCGATACTGACTAGAAGGGAAAGTTTTTCTTCGTGAGGAGAGATTCTATCCCTGGTGGAGATCTTTTGCCACTCCAATGGGTTGAAAAGGGTAGGAAATAGTCAGGATACCTGCAATTTTTAATATTTCTAACATGTTTCTGATGATTTTGCTTTATCTTTGTGCAGCTCCTAAAGTTGCTGAACTGGTTCCTGCGAGAAGCGACACAGAAAAAAGAACCGAAGCCTTATTAGAAATACCTGCTGCGGAGAGTTCTTTTCTGTTGAATCAACCATCAGCGAAGCCAGCTTTGACACTCAATACTCCAAGTCCAACATGTCTTCCGGTAAATAAAAACTTATATTTGTATCACCGAATATCGTGATCCTGATCTGCTCTAATCTTCGGTAGGAATCCCGAAGTCGAGCTCCCAGTTTGCCTTGTCTGATCTCGATTGCCTTCTGTCCGAAGCTAATATTATCAAGAAAGAGGGTCCCACGCCTGCAGCCACCCAATCCCGTGTTCCACTACTCCGGTCCAAAGTTTCAGGGAGTAAGAAGAGGAAGACGGCGGAAGTGGTAGATCTGGAGATCTTTGAGGGCATGGATTCCACTGACACTGTCAAGAAGCTTCAATCTTTGCTGAATCTGGTAAGTAATTTCTGGTATCCCTATTTCAATGTCAGGATCCCGAAATTCTTAATGTATCCGAATCTTGCAGGGTCTTGAGAAGTTGAGTGCCAACTTGGCTGTGGCAGAGAAAAATGCCGAGGAAGCCCTAGAGAAGGTCGAAGACATGAAGAAAATCTCTGCCACCAAGTCCAGGTACATGGAGGGAGAAATCCAGACTCTGAAGGAGAAGCTGCAAGAGACCTCAACCCAGTATGAGCAGAAATTGCAGTATCTAGGATTCAGATGGCGGAGCAGGCTGTCGTGGAAGGTTTTGACCTCACAACCTGGGATCTTCAGGGATGGCGCAATTCTCGAGCCAAGCTTGGTGGTGTAGCAGTGGAGGTAAGCAAGGATGTTGAGGACGTTGGAGTTGGATGTGGTGAGAAGCAGGTTGACCAGGGCGATGAGGGAAATGATTTTAGGGGGTGTTTGGGATTACTTATTAACCACAAAAGTTCTTTTTGTCAAAAGGACTTATTAACTTATTACTTTTTGAAAAGGAGTTTTTAAAAAAAGTGTTTGGATTAACTTATATGGTGGGGAAAGTCAATAAGTAAATAAGTTGTTTTTAAAAAGTGTTTGGCTTGACTTATTAATGGAAAATGACCAAAAAGGACATTCTTTTATAAGTTAAGGAGAAATGAATCGATTAGGGGAGGGTTATATCAGGAAAATTACTCCCTAAAAGTAATAAGGAGAAATGAAAAGTTAAAAATTGTAACTTCTCAAAAACAACTTATTATCCCTTTTCTAAAAGTTATTTTGAAAAGTTCTTTTATCATATCCAAACACACTTATAACTTATTGACTTATTACAAAAAGTAATAAGTCAATAAGTAGGTTTAATAAGTAATCCCAAACACCCCCTTAATTTGGTTGATCATGGTTACTGCTGTCTTAAAACAATTTCCTTTTATGTCTTGTGGCTGTTGAAGAGTTTTACTTTTTCTTGCTCTGGGGATCCCGGTTTCGGGATAGACAATTTTAGTTTTTAACTAATGATCCAGGACTCGGGTGGATAGGTCCAACTTTTGGATGAAGCCCGGGTTACTGATCCTCCTGCATTTCTAATATTAGTAGATGATTTGTGACTATCTGCCATGGTTGTTATGTGCTTAATATGTTTCGACATATTCTTAGAAAATTAGGATCCTTAAAATAGTTTTGAGTATCTTTTTAGGATACTTGATCCTTAAATAACATTTGTAAATAACATTTTAGGTTTTCATTAAACATTGATTCAGAAAAACATACTTAGTTTCTGATAAATAGTTTGGAAGAATACTAGTTACAAACGTACCATACCTTAGTCATCAAACTTTTCGAGTGTACCCAAAGCAAATAACCTTAAATAAATACCTTTATGAAGAATCAGACTAGGTAGATATACATACCAGATGATGATAAGGAGGTTTAAACATATCATAATCTTTTGGAATCTCTTAGTTGTCCCTTGTGTATAAGTGGATTATTTACTTAGTAACCATACGTTAGGATCCTCAGGGATGTCCCCAATCCGCTAGAGTGTCAGGATCTTGGGTCAGCATATTAATGCTAGATACTTGGGACAAGCCAGAAACTTAGGTTAACACATAAGTGTTAAATACTTGGGACAAGCCAAAAACTTAGGTTAACACATAAGAGTTAAATACTTGGGACAAGCCAAAAACTTAGGTTAACACATAAGTGTTAAATACTTGGGACAAGCCAAAAACTTAGGTTAAGACATAAGTGTTAAATACGTGGGTTATACCCGGTGATCGTAGTGACATGAAAATGCCAAAACCTTAGTTTAACACGTAAGTGTTAAATGCTTAAGCCTGGTGAATAACACGTCTGTTATTTTTGTGAGGTTCAACATATAGTCAACAGTGATGAAATTATCAGCCACTGTTACATGGACTGGTCGCACCACCTTTAACTATACTTGGATATCGTGCATCCAAGCGGGGTGTTTAAAAATTACCGATCTATCTCTTTTCTCTTATCACTTGTGATTTTTGATCTGATCTCTGATTTATTTTTTCGGTCTTCAACAGCTTGTAGAAAGGTGAAGACCTTTAAACCTTTGAAGGGATTTAGAATACCTTAAACTTAGAGAGATGGCCAGTCTCTATCTTTTGTCAGGATCCTTGAGGATCCTTACTGCAAAACACGAAACCTTGGTGAAGGTGGGTGTTAGCCTGGCTAACACCCCTCCGACGCTCAAGTCAGTAGTTTGATAAAAGACAATAAAGATAAAAATAATTAGGGATAGAAGACGTACCAATCTTAGTTAGAATTTGAGTTCTAACTTACATAAAATATGCTTTGAGATGGATAGCATTCCAGGATCTTGGCAGGATATCTCCCTCCATAGTGGCTAGGCAATAGGCACCCTTGCGTGTTTCTGAATCTATTAAGTACAGGCCTTCCCACTTACGTGTGAGCTTTCCTTCATTGGGATTAATAGTATTTTGAAATGTTTTTCTCAATACTAGGTCACATACTTGGAACCTTCTGATCCTTATGTTCTTGTTGTATGATTTTGCTATCCTTTGTTGATAAGCTGCGATCCGAACTTTAGCGAGATCCCTAAGTTCATCAACTGTGTCAAGATCATGAGCAAGAGCTTCGTCGTTGGTTTCTGGAGTTTTGAGATTAGTTCTGGCAGTGGGGATAACCATCTCTGTACAGATCATAGCTTCGGTACCAAATATCAATGAGAACGGAGTTTGGCCTGTTGCATTTTTTGTGGTTGTCCTATCTGCCCAAAGTACAAATGGTAGCTCTTCTGCCCATCTTCCTTTCTTAGTACCCAATCTCTTCTTAAGGTTGTTTATGATGATTTTGTTGCTGGATTTTGCTTGTCCATTAGCTTGAGGATATACAGGGATGGAAGTTATCATTTTTATCCCCCAGCTGGCACATAAGTTCGTTGTTCTTTTGTCGATGAATTGAGATCCATTATCACACACTATTTCTGTCGGGATTCCGAATCTTGTCAGGATGGTGCACTTTATGAAGGAGATAACTTCTTTTTCTCTGACTTGGACGAACGCTTCAGCTTCTACCCATTTGGAGAAATAATCTGTCATTGCCAGCATGAATACCTTTCCTCCTGGTGATCTAGGCAGTTTGCTGAATGTATCCATTCCCTATTTCATGAATGGCCATGGGGAGACGACTTGATACAAAGGATCCGCTGGTTGATGGAGTATGTTGTTGTGTCTTTGGCAAGCATCACATTTCTGGGCATAAATCATTGCGTCTTTCCTCATAATAGGCCAATAGTATCATGTTCTCAGGATCCTTGAGAATAATGCTCTGCCCCCAGTGTGATTACTACAGTCTCCTTCATGTATGTCTTTCAAGACTTCTTGTGCCTCAGGATCCTCTAAGCATCTCAAGTATGGACCTGCAACAGATTTTCTATACAAAACATTATGCAAAATTATAAAACGAGATACCTTCATGCGAAAAGCCCTGTGATTCTTTTCGTCACTCGGGATCTCACCATCCTGCAAATATTTTTTAATAGGTAGGATCTAGGATCCTTGATTAGTTTCAGGATCCTGCGTCTTCTCTTCTTCTGTATTCGACACTTCATCTATTTTCTCAATTGTTGGGCTCAAAATATGTATGATTGGTATTTTGATACCTTCTGGTATTTTTAGGGTTGAAGTAAGATTTGCTAAGGCATCAGCCTCAGCGTTATCTTCCCTAGGTACCTGTGTGATACTGAAAATTTTGAATGGCGTGGACAAATTTTTAACTATTGCAAGGTATTTAGCTAAATTCTCGCCTTTTACTTCATAGGAACCGTTAAAGTGATTAGCAAGTAACAATGAATCTACGTATACCTGGAGATACCTGATTTTCATATCTCTGGCTAGCTGCAATCCCTCTATCAGTGCTTCATATTCTTCTTCATTATTCGTTTCCTGAAACTCACAACTTAAGGATTGGGGTATTATGTCCCCTTGTGGCTATTTCAGTATTATGCCTAGGCATGTCCCCCTTATCTTTGACGCACCGTCAGTGAATAATATCAATTTATCCTTGGATTCCTCCAATTGTTGGACTTCAAGGTCTGCTTCATGTTGAATGTCACTACTGAAATTAGCCACAAAGTCCGTAAGTGCCTAAGACTTTATTGCTGTTCTAGGTTCGTATACTAGATCATAGGCACTGAGTTTACCGGACCATTTTGCCATCCTTCCTAACATCTCTGGCTTTCTCAAGACACACTTCATAGGATAATTAGTTTTAAAATGAATAGCATGAGTTTCAAAGTAATGTCTAAGCTTAGTAGATGCCGTTATTAAAGCTAAAATTAGTTTTTCTAAATGAGAATATCTGGTTTCTGCGGCTAACAAGCTTTTACTTACATAGTATATGGGATGTTGCTGTCCTTCATGATCCTTGACCAATACAGCACTTATAGAATTTCCGGATACTGCCAAGTACAGGGATAATGGCTCAGCATCCTCCGACTTCATTATTAGAGGTGTTGATGATAAGTAGTCCTTCAATGCTTGAAGTGCTTGTTCATGCTTCTCTTCCCATTTGAATTTGTTCTTCTTCAGGATGTCATAGAATTCCTTACATCTCTATGAGGATCTTGAAATAAATCGATTGAGTGCCGCTACCCTTCCGGTTATTCTCTGAACATCCTTGGTATTTGCTAGGGATTTTAGATTGATGATTGCTTTGATCTGCTCTGGACTAGCTTTTATCCCTCTCTTGGTTACCATGTATCCCAAGAACTTTCCTGCCCCAACTCCAAAGTGGCATTTTGAAGGATTCAGCTTCATGTTGTACTGGTCCAGGATATCGAATGCCTCTCTGAGATCCCTAGGATGATCTCCAACTTTCTTTGACTTTACCACCATATCATCTATATAGACTTCCATGGTGTCCCCCAGTTTATCCTTGAACAACATATTCACCAGTCTCTGATATGTGGCACCTGCATTTTTAAGACCAAATGGCATAGCTATATAACAGTAAATACCTTTCGAAGTCATGAAGGCTGTATGCTCCTGGTCTGATGGTTCCATTTGGATCTGCTGAAATCCCAAAGAAGCATCCATAAAATTTAGGATTTCATGGCCCGCTGTAGCATCAACCATTGAGTCTATGTGTGGCTATGGAAAAGGATCATTGGGACATGCTTTATTCAAGTTAGTGAAGTCTACATAGACTCTCCATTTTCGATTTTTCTTCCGGACCACCACTACATTAGCTAGCCATCTTGGCAATATCACTTCCCTTATCATTCCTGCATTCAGCAGTCTCTCAACTTCTTCCTGGATAACTGCATTCCTTTCCGGTGCAAACTTTCTTCTGTTTTGGTGTATTGGCCTGAAACTATTATCAACACCCAATTTATGTGTAATAACATCTTTAAAAATACTTGTCATGTCTTCATGTTTCCAAGCGAATGTTGAGATTCTGCTTTTTAGTAACTCTAAGAGTTCCTGTTCCATATCTTTGGGGATATTAGTTCCAACAAACACCTTGACGTCAGGATCCTCCATGCTTAAGGATATTTCTTTGACATCCTTCTCTTTGGTTTGTACGACGTCTCGGGTTTGTTTCTTTAATTGCTATGCTTGCCTAGTTTTGGTAGAGGCTTTCATTGAGGAAGTATAACAATCTTTAACTTCCTGTTGATCGTTGTTGATCCTTACTACCCCCTAGGGGGTCGGCATTTTGACACATTGGTGATATGTTGAGGGTACCGCTTTCATGTCATGTATCTAGGGTCTCCCTAGAATAATATTATAGCAAGATAGAGAATCAATGACACAAATTTTTTGTATAGAGTTTACCCCCTCGATGTAGATTAGTAGCTTTATTTCTCCAACTGTGTTCTTAACCTCTCCATTGAATCGTACCAATACTGAGGATTTTGTAATAATTTCAAAATCAGGGATCCCCATCCTTTTTAGAACTTCAAGCTGTATGATGTTTACTAAACTTCCTCTGTCAATCAAGATCCTGCGAATAAAGTGGTTGGCTATGTATAGAGTGATCACCAAACCGTCATGATGAGGATCCTGCATGTTATCTCTGTCTTCCTCATCAAAAGATATCACTTTCTTTTTGGTTAAGGTTGACGTTTTGGTAGGTCTATCTCCTTTTTCTGTATTTGCTTCCTTAGCGTTTCTTTTAGTTACGGAATAAGAAGTACCACATGTAAGGCCCCAAACCCGGGAGGCCTCACTTATTGGATTTACTCATTCACAAGCAGTTCTTAAACATGAATATCAGATAACGCAGCGGAAATTTTCATTTAAACATAACTTAATCGTTATTCATACATGCGGAAGCGTAAACATAATTACATCATAACTAAACATAACGGGATGCCAGTCTTCAAAAGCAGTCGGGTAACTCTTCATCTCTAGCCAAGCATCACCGTCCATCCTCAGAACCTACCTTAACCTGAATGTGTACACTTAAAAACGTCAGCTACGCTGGTGAGTTCTAGTTTTCGTTCGTTTTAAGAAATGGTTCATCATTCAAACATTCATTAGGGTTTAACATTCGTATAAGAAAACAGGGCCTTTCATTCGTAAACCTTCGCATATTTAAACTCAATCATTTGTTTAAAACATTAACATTCATTTAAGTCATACATTTATTATCTAAATCTGTATCGTTACGCGTCTCTATGTCCCCGTAGGAACCTTTAATGTTGTGGGCAACCGTTACGTATCGCCGTCATTGCCACAACCATACCACTACGTTGGGTCAACCGTTACGTATCGCCGTCATTGCCCAACCCTTCAATGCGTGGGGTCAACCGTTACGTATCGCCGTCATTGCCCAACACGCATCTTTTCTTTTGAAATCAACCGTTACGTATCGCCGTCATTGATTTCCCATTACCTCGTTCGCTTAGGATGATCGTCATCACCCGAGTAACCGTCGTTACTCCCTTTACCAGTTGTACAACATCAAAACCATTGACATGCCACAAAGACATTGCCCATGTTGTTCTTGTGGTAACTATGGCTCGCTGTCCATAATCTACCACAAGGCTGGGAATCACATTCCCAGACTTCATTCGTCAATTCCATTCATTCGACAGATTAGATTTGTAATGACTTCTTTAAAACATTTGCCCCTTTTTGTTTTCTTTTCATAAAACCTTTCCTTCACTTTCAAAACCCTTTACCTTTTCATTAAACCATTTCTTTATAACATTCGTTCGTAAACATTTCGTTCATAAACTTTCTTTCCATAAACCCTTCGTTCCAAATCATTTCCTTTCGTAAACGTAGTTTCATAAATATCATTTTATAAAACAACATTTCATATGTGTACACACCAGCCCGAAAACATTATATAAAAACATTTAAAAGAGGGCTTCTAGAACTCACCTTATAAGCTAGTCTCGGTTGTCCTAATCAAGGGTCCAACCACGTCACTTCCGATCTGAATTGAGTAGTTACATACACATCAGATCATTACCGACTCTAACGGTTTAACCATTCTAGACATACTAATCTCTACTCAACAGCCTGATGTCTGCGCACTTAGCAAGTGCGCAGACCCTGCCTCCTGCGCACTTAGCAAGTGCGCAGGTCCTTCCTCCTGCGCACTTAGAAAGTGCGCAGGTTCCTCCTCCTGCGCACTTAGCAAGTGCGCAGGACCTGCTCCGTGCGCACTTAGCAAGTGCGCACGACCTGTTCTTCGCGAAAAACCCTAACTTTCGCATTCGGTCTGATCATGTAAAGATCCCGAACATGTTGCATCCAAAACGTTCGTTTTCCATTAAGGAATTCGATTCTATGATTATCTTTCAGTTTCATCCACAAAAACGTCCGATTTTCACCCAAGACCCGAAAACCCAAAAACGAACTAAAAACTCAGATTTAGGTCGGATCGTTACCTGAATCGAGCTTCTGATCCGGAGGTTCTTCTCACGAGTGCAAGAGACACGAGCGGGTGCAATCTTGTGCGATTCCGACACTTTCTCTCTCTACGGTTTTCTCTCTCTAGAATTGCAAATGAGAGAAACATGTGGTGACCCTGGCTATTTATAGGGGAGACCTCCCCAAGCCCGGTTCGCGACTGACCCGGCCCGACTTCGGCCCGCTTGAACTCGTTAACTTTATTTCTCGACATTTTGGGATGTTACACCACATATGTCAGAACCACCAGATATGAAACTTATTACCTTGTCATCTGGCGGCGGGGATGTTCCTCTCTGCGGGATCCTGTCATGATCCTTGACTTTTTCCTTTCTTCTACCCAGAAATTCTTTAAGATGGCCTTTACTCAAGAGGTAGCTTATTTCCTTCCGCAAGGCGATGCAGTCTTCAGTCATATGGCCGAAATCCTCATGGTATGCACACCATTTGGATTTATCCTTCCATCCTGAGATCTTCTCGTTCTTGCGAGGCCATCTAGCCTTTTCTCCGAGATCCTGCATGGCAAACATTAAATCTGTTGTATTGAGAGAAAAACAATATTCAGATATCCTATGATACTCTTCTTCGTCTTCGTCATCTTCTACAACATTGAATTTATGATTGTCTGGCCTGGAATAAGGCTTGGATCTGTAAGGCTTGTAGGGTGCAGATTCAGTTTTCCGGTTGGGTTGATTGTAGCTGATTGGATCATCCATCCTTTGTTGAATCTTTTTGTCATCTTCGAGCCTTATGAACCTTAATGCTCGATTCCTGACTTCGTCCAGATTCCTGCAAGGATTCATAACAAGGTCTTCGTAGAACGGGGAATCCTTCTTCAATCCCATTTTGAATGATTGGACCGCTGTAGCAATGTCAAGGTTTGGGATATCTAGGGATTCCCGGCTAAACTTGCTGACATAATCCCAAAGGGATTCTCTGGCATTTTGGGTTACCCTATACAAATCACTTGTTAGTCTTTCAAATGTTCTGCTACAAGAAAATTGATTATTAAACAAGTTAACTAAGTGAGCAAATAAGGTTATTGAATAAGGATGAACGTTTAGCAGCCATTTCAAGGTTGATCCTGTCAGAGTGGACCCGAAGCCCTTGCATAACAAGCTTCTTTTAAACCCGAGGGAATGGGATTGATTTCCATTATCTCCCTGTATTGGGTGACATGCTCTTCGGGATCCGTAGTTCCATCATATAACTTCATGTTAGGAGTTTGGAAGCGTTTCGGGATCTCTGCATCACATATTGGAGGAGCGAATCTGGAGATCATGTCACTGGCTGAGGATGCTTCCGGTATTGGTTGGACTACACCTGGTACGCTAGAGATCGTATCCCTTAGCTTCTTCATTTCTTTGGCCATGACTAGACTGATCCCTGTATCCTGCATAAGGTCGTTAGCGTTTAAAAACTGATTGAAAGTGTTACCAATGTTAGGATCATGTGATGAGGATCCTGGGGTGATTCCAATATCCCGGTTAGAAGTGACTCTAACAACTGGAGTTGGATCAACTGTAGTGGTTCCAGCCTGCATGGGGATAATGTCTCCCTGATGATTTCCTGAGAATCCCGCAGAGTCAAAGTTCAGGATCCTTGGTTATAGTGGAATTGTTGTCTCCATTGGTTTTTTTTTCTCTTTTATCCTTTCAAGCTCCCCAAACAGCGTCTGATTAGTCCTTTCTTGCTGTTTCATATGTTGCTTCACTTCTGAGAATAGATTGAGGATGTCGTTGTTTGAAACAAGCACAGGTCCTCCGGCAGATATCCCATATCCTGAAAAACCAGCAGAAGTAGTTTTCTTAGGCAGATTATCATTCTTTTTCTAGAATGGCGGAGGAGGAGGAGGAGGAAGAGGGTTGGTCAACCCAGAGCTTGAAGACGGAATAGAAGAAGAAACTGACTTGGATTGGGACGACATTTTTGCAATAAGTTTGAAAAAATAGTGATTGAATGCAAACTTTAATAAAGATTTTAAGATAAAAAGCACCACTTGCCCCACGGTGGGCGCCAAATTGTTTTGGGTAAAAATTATAAAGTCTAATTTTGTAACCAAACTTAGTATGTGAGGTAGTGTGCTCGATCAAAATATGAAATAACGAACATGAAAGTAAAGATTGACACGATGATGTACGAGGAAAACCCTTAATCCTTGAGGATCTCTGGCATAAAACCTCGAGAAGTGACTAAACGTCACTTGCCTCCTGTTTTTGTATAAATCGATGAAAAAAGTACAAGTATGGCAGTGAATGATCGAATTCTATGTGTTACAAAGCTGTTTGCGATTGTATTCCGTGCTCAGTGTGTGTTCTAATCGATATCACTACAGATTAAATACAAAAGATAAGCTAACTAACTATCCGAGAATCCCGAAGATTACTTGGTCTTCAAATATGAGTGTTAGAAGCCTCTCCACGCATGTTCTGCACGTTTCTTTTGACTTCCAGACCGATTCTTCAGGGATGAAATTGACTCCGCACGTTTTACCTGCGAATAAGTCAAGATAGAAAAAGGATACAACGGTTAGCGATATAAATGTTAAGGATACCGAAACCTATCAGGATACTAAAGAATGTCGAAGGTCCAGGATCCTCAGTCATAAAAATGACCCCCAACACCGACACTCTAAATTATTAAAAAGGTTTTATGACGTTTGTTTTTGTAAGCTATGCATCAACTTTTTTGTACTCTTCTTCTACACTTCCATCGGTCAAAATACGAGTTGATTACTCTCAAGTTATCGGTCTCTTATCAATCTCCCTCACTTGAAAAGAATCTTGAAGTAGAGACTTTTAGTTGACAAGTTAAGTAGTTTGTCCACTTCCATAAATGGCTGCACCGCTACCTTTGGTGTTACATTTTCATCCATCAACAATTTTGTTCATCACTCAATACCATCTACCATAGGAACACAATTGATGATATTAACTTCTTTGTATTCATTCTTTTCATCATTTGTTTTTCTTGACTCCATTACTCTCTATCATGCTAACATATTTTATCACCTCCAACATTATGACTTCAACATTTATGTCTTGATGTAGCACATCATCATTTCGAGATTCATGGGTTCGACCTTGGAGTTATCATCAAAATTCACATACCTCTGTGAGAAGTCGTTATAATGGACTCACCTTCTTATGTTGATGAGAGGTCAATAGCTACGACTAGTTTTACAAATGTCTCCCAAACAAGGATGCTGAGTAACACCATAGTAACTACCATCATGATTTTTGCGAAAGCTTATGTCACCTACGATCACAGAACATAGTTTTTTAAAGGATCATGTTGAATTTATCGACCCTAGCAGAGAGACGCTTCAATTCACGACACAAACCACCATCCCACGAGGGAGAACGTGTGTTGGCAGGATACTAACAAGTTCTTATACCACGTGACGTAGGACGGAAGTGAAAATGGTAGATATGTTCTACCAAATGTTTATATAAAACCTAAATGGGATGAATTTAGTATCATATTGTGTAAAAAATTACAAATGTGCTTCTATTTATATACTATTCTAGTAACTTACTCATTAAATTTGGTCAAAGTAACCGACACATTAGAGGCTTAAATGAAATAGAAAACATAACGGAAATATTACTTTCCATCAAAATAACCAACACCCTAGACTTAATTAAAATATCTAATAAAAACCAATAATATAAATTAAAAACTAAATTATTAAAAAGGTTTTATTATGATAATTTTAATAAGTTGTGGACCATTTTTTCACTCTTCTTCTGCGTTCCCACTTGTCCAAATACTATCAACTCGAGTTATTCCCCCCCCCCCCCCCACCCCCACCATCATCTTCCCCCTAAATATAATCATTCTTCGTCATAATTGCCCAATTATGTGTCTCCTCAAAGTTATCTCCCTCTCCCACTCCATTGAACATCTTTATAGCCCTCTAAGCTCAACACCATTGTTATCATGTGTGTCTATCTCCTCCCTTCACTGGAATCACTTCATTAAACTTCCTAAAATGATGTGTTGAATCTAGTCTTAAATGTATTCAACCAATGGTTTTATAACCGGACTGGACATCGAACCGGTCTCCTTACCGGTCCACCGGTCGGACCAGATTTAAGAACCGGACGACGTCATAAATATTATAAAAATAAATCAATCCAAACAACCATTAATCCTTTAAAAAACCACCAATAAGTCAATTCCAATAATCTTAAACTAACAATTAGCTACGAAATACGAATATAAGAGACTTAAAAAAGATAAAAACCAGTCTGACCACCGGGTCGCTGCAGAACCGTTTTTTATTAAATAAGTTTTATGATGATTAATTTATAAGTTGTGGACCTTTTTTCACTCTTCTTTCGCACTCCCGTCGGTCTAAATACGAGTAGATATCTCGAGTTATCGATCCCCGCCATAATGATGCAAGGAAAAGAACATTGGGTTTTTGGCAAAAAGGACTATAAACTAAAAAAGGCATGTGATAAATAAAGTAAAATAATAACTGGTATATGTATTCACTTGGATTCAACTTCCTCTAACCTCATATGATTACGAAGCACGGTTGATTATGAAGTACTATATCTAGTGCTTAACTTGACAAATCACCTCAAATATGAATAAGGTTCTCTATTTAGGTCGTAAATAGTGATGATTTCAATTAAATATGATACTTGATGACGTGCCTAGCCTAGAACCCCATGAGGGCTACCACTTAGCAAACCAAAGGTAAGGAAGTAAGATCCCTTCAAAGTACGGATGAAGAAGTAGTACCGGTGAGGCAAAGCTAAGGCAAGATAGAGATAAGGAAATAGGTCAAGATACCAATGGATAATACGAGGTCCACTGAGACAATAAGACCAACCAGTAGGGCATGACAAGCAGACAAGGACACCCCAAAGGTGCTAGTTGGCGCAAACTTTTCCAATACAACATACAAATAAGGCAAAGGCAGAGTGTGCAGGAGTGCACAATGAACCTTCCTTTTTCCATTCTCGACAATAAAGCAAGTCAAACCCTATAGTAGCGTGAACGTTGTAGAACTTGGAAGTTGTGATAGTCAATTTATTACACCATTTTGGGTGTCCCTTAAATGATCGAGGTATACTCCAACTATCAACGAAGCTCAGGAACCCTTAGAAATGAAAGGCAAATTGAATTTTAATAATTCAAACTATGATCCATTATCCGACAATAATCCATACTAATAGTTTGGCTGGTGATAGTCACAACTTTCACTTTTATTGTTAAGGGCAGCCCACGATAACATAATTATCATAGATTCACACTCGATTTACACTTGTTTTCGCTCAAAATTATGATTATGAATGAAATGAAGAAATGTAGAAGTGAAATTGAGTGTAAATCAAATGTAAATCTATGATGATTATGCACCTGATAATGTCATTAACAATAAAAGTGAAAATTATGATTAACTAAGTTACAATCATATATATTTATTTAAATACAAACATCATTTTTCCATGAAAGATAATATACAGTCTCAATCTACAATAAATTTACTTAAAATATTAAATTATTTTAATGTTAAAGCTTTATATTTTAATAATAAATGTTTTGTAGCATTTTCTTCCACGTCTTTACCAAGAAAATTTATAAATATTTAGAAGACATGTGTTTGGGCCCCACTACAGATTGGGCTTACTGGGCTAGTAATAAGGCCCGACAAGAAAACACATCAGATGTGAGTCTCACGTGTCAGACTACCATAGTCAAAGTCAACTAGACCACACGTGTCCTTGACCAATCATTTCAAAACAGATACACGTGTGAAGTTAGCACTTAACACGTAAGAATGCTTCCTTATGCTTCCCAGCCGTCCAACTGTCATCCGCTTTTTAAGAAGATAAAATAATCGCAAACAACAAAAAAAGAAAAAAAATTATTTTTATAATATATTTTTAATTATTTCTTTTGTCACCAACAAATCTCTTAATTAGAGTATAATATAAAAATAAATATAAACTTTTATCTTATATCACAAATTTAAAAAATATATTATATAAAATTTTGTTTGTGAAAGTTTAACGTGTACACTATCCATTAAGTATTGTATATTATCTTTCATTTGATTATACAATTTAAATCTAGTTTTAATGGTCTCTTGAGGTGCATAAACCACTTTATATGTATTGGACTGTGACGTTTTGTTATATATTGTTTTAAGTAAGGTGCAATATTTTAAAGTTTCTAAAGAGAAATCATTTGAACCAAATTGATTGATCATCTTTGAAAGTAAACTGGTTTTCGATCTATAGAAGGGACTAAACTACTAAAGACTTTTGTAAGCTAATTAAGATTAGCTCTAAAATTTCGAAACGAGTCAAGGTTATATGAGTTTTGACGTAAATAATCTATGTAGGAATGTGACATTTTGTTATATATATATATATATATATATATATATATATATATATATATATATATATAGGGGCATGTTCTTTTGAGAACCAACCATATGTTGAGAACCGAAAGAACCGCACAAAACGTGTACATATCGCTTTAGTGAAAAAAGTAAAATTCAACAACAATGTTTTATTTATTTCTTCCCACTCTTAATTTGAGTTTATCTCCTCTCTCCTGAATTTTTTTAAGAAAAGTATAAAAATATGCATATATGCATTCATTTGTGCATATAGTGTGAGTGCATATATGCATTTAAAAAAACGACTATAAATTCGAGGTCTTTTAAAATCAAACCTTAAACATATTGAAATATACATGAATTCCAGTCAATTTATATTATAAATAGAGGAAGAGTTAATGCGGTTCTCACGGTTCTTAACATATTGTTGGTTCTCAAAAGAACATATATATCTCCGATTTTAACCGGCTCATACGAACTACGATTTTACTTATTTCGGCGGCGTTGGAACCGTCTCGTCGAACTCTACGATCTTAGATTGTAGGGTTTAGTTTTTGCTTTAGGATTTAGCCTTAAGGGTTTAGCCTTAGGGGTTTAGCCTTAGTATTTAAGCTTTGGGGGGGGGGGGTGAGGGTGGGGGTTTTAGGTTTTTAGGGGTGGGGGTTAAGTTTTTTTTTTTTTTTTTTTTTTGGAGGGGGGGGGGGGGAGGGGTTGGGTTTGAGGTTTAGACTTCTGGGGGGAGGGGTGGTGATGTTTTCAGACGACTTTTTCGGATTTTTAGGGTTTTTTTTTGTTAGGATTTAAATTTTTAGGAGTGAGGGTGGGGGTTTTAGACTTTTCGGGGTGGGGTGGGGGTTATGTTTTAGGGGGTGGGGGTTTTAGGCTTTTGAGGGGTGGTAATGGGGTTTTTAAAAGACTTTTTACACCTTTTACAGTTTTTAGATTTTATAGAATAACCCTCCCCTATATATATATATAAATATATATAGAGGATGGATCAAGAGAAAACCACAAAGTTAGGCGAAAACCGAGAAAACACTAAAAGCCAATCAAATAATTTATAGATTTTGTATTTTTTTAATTTATTTCTAAGTGTATTAATATAATATGAAACAATTTACCAAAAAAATATTTTACGTATACGTAACCGTAATTTTTTTGTTAGTGTTACGTATACGTAAGTCAGTACTTAAATGATTTTTTGGTAAAAATGTGTAATATTACATTGATACGTTTATAAATAAATAAAATAAAAAATAAATATTAGTATATGATTTGTTAAAATTGGTTTTTTAGTGGTTTTTCTCGATTTTCGCCTAATTATGTGGTTTTCTCTGGAACCCTCTCATATATATATATATATAAAATATAATAAAAGAAAATCATGGATGACACGTGTCAACACATGAGAGCCCCATTTTTTTTATTTTCCACCCTAATTCTCATGTCAACGATTTTAGTTAATATCAGTTTTATTAACTTCCTAAATTGACGAAAAATTTAAATTAATTTGTAAGTCAAACACAAATTTGAATTACTTCTATATATATATATTACATGTAAATTGTAGTAATTTATAATGATTCCATCCTAATTATAAAATTTTCATTAACTAATTTTCAAATTAAGTTAATAGTGTTATGGTCTCTAAATACATAAGATTTATAAATGATTTATAGCTTATTAAAATGTATAGACACTTATTTTTTTCGTTATTTAATGTAATATGTAATTTTATTTATATTTCCTTTATTTATAGACTTATGATTTATAAAATTTAAATTTGTTCAAGCGTGTAATACACGGGTACATAACCTAGTATATTAATAAAGTGCAATATTTTAAAGTTTCTAAAGAAACAAATCATTTAAACCAAATTGGTTCATCTTTGAAAATAAAATGAGTTTTCGATTAATATTAAGATGTAAACGAGTCGAGTCATTTGTGAGCTAGTGAAGATCGGCTCATTGAAATTTTGAATAGGTTCGATCATAACAGACTCGAGCCTAATTCAAAACTCAAATAATAAATGAGTATGTGCCCGAGCTTCAAATACCAAACTTTATTAGGTTATGTGTAATGGCGCACGTGAGGGGGGGGGGTGTTGAGCCACGTTGGCGTGAAGGGACGTGGAACACCGCACCGCCCCCTCGTTGCCAGAGGCGTGGTTCTCATTTCGTGGCCGGATCAACTATGTTGACAAGATTTATGGTGATGATGTAGCCGTTGGGATTGGTCAAATATAGCCGTTTTCAATGGCTAGTTTCACAAAAAAAAATTAACCTTTAAAACTAATATTATAAATACAATAAACCACAACCATTTTTTTTCCCAACAAATCTCACATCCTACACACAAAAACCCTAAACAACTTTTTTTTAATCTTCAAATAGATATTTTATATTCGTATTCCTCATCGTCGGATTCAACCAAAAGCGATGAGATTTTCTTTAGTTTAGTTGAAGCTACGATCCGATTTATAACTCATCGTATCGAACGCCCACGTCCAATTTCACGACGAGTAGCCATTAACCGGGCTCGTTAGGCTGCTAACAATCGTCTTATACAAGATTATTTTTGTGACAACCCATTGTATGATGATGAAGCTTTTAGGCATCGTTTTCACATGAGTCATCCGCTCTTCGTTCGAATAGGTGAAGATATGGATCGAGAGTTTGAATATTTTCAACAAAGATACGACGCAAGACTTAGACGAGGTGTCATGGATTTACAAAAAAAAGTGTATGTCCGCAATTCGTCAACTGGCATATGGAACTAGTAGAGACTCATGTGATGATTATTTGAAGATGGCGGAAAAACCCTCACGGGATAGTCTTTACAATTTTTGTGAAGGTATTAATTTTTAGTTTTGTGAATAAGCGCTCTTTTAAAATTAATTATTATTTTACCAAATTATTATTTACATGTTTTACTATTGTACGAGTATAGGTGTGAGTCATTTCTACCGAATGAGATATTTAAGGAAACCGACGTGGATTGACGTTCAACAATTATATGACGTAAGTGAAGCTGCTCACAGCTTTCTAGGGATGCGGGGTAGCATCGATTGCACATATTGAGAATGGGAAAACTATCCCACTGTTTGGCGAGGTCAGCACCAACGAAGAGACCATCTGCACCCACCCATAATGCTTGAGGCCATTGCATCAAAAGATATTTGGATTTGGCATGCGTTATTTGGTGTTGCAGGGTCAAATAATGATATTAATGTTTTAGATCAATCGCACATTTTCGACAGCATCATAGACGGAGTTGCACACGGGTCTTTGTTTTATGTCAATGGAACGGAGTACAAGAATTTGCATTATTCATCCGACAATATTTATCCTGAATATGGTACATTTATCAAATCATTTGCATGTCCATAAGAAGATGATGAAAGACGATGCTATTTCAAAAAAGCTCAAGAATCGGCGAGAAAGGATATCGAACGCGCATTTGGCGTCTTGAAAAAAAATGGCATATGGCAAGAAATCCAGCACGTATTTGGACAAAAAAAATTTGGAACACAATATATGCTTGTATGATTTTACATAATATGATTTTAGAGGATAAAGGGCGAACGATTGTTACGTAAAAAATTTTGAAACACAATGTATGGTTGTGTGATTTTACATAATATGATTTTACAATAATTATATATTTTTAAGTATTCACCATAACACTTGTCAGTTGACCGGGTAATAACATAATAATTATTATTTTTAAATATGTGTATCCATCAACCTTTAAACCCGAATACCCGATCAAAATGTTTAAATTGGTTTCGTTTAAAATTTACGCGATTTATGGTTTAAAACATGTTTAACGATTCAGCTGGTGGTTTGAAACTCGTAACCAACTGTGTAAATTAAACATGTCATTTAACCTTTATTATTTATTATTTATATTTATTCTATATTTATATTTTTGGAACACACAATTATTTATGTGCGTTATATTTATAAAATATTTTTGTCATTTTAAAAAAAATTAATATAAATTTAATTATATATAAATAAGTATTAAAATGGTTTAAACTTTAAACCGTCAAGCCAAAACCGTGTTAACCGGTCCAATGACCCAACGAACTCTAGCAATTTGGTTCACTAAATTATAATTAATAGATTGGCCTAGAACTTTTTTTTGTCAATACTAAACAAAGTAACTAACCATACCATAAAGAGAGTTAGTTATAAGGGTGGAAGGGTGGGGTGGGTTTGGGTTGGAGGTTCGGGTAGTTGAGGGTACAACCCACGGCTTGGTGAAGGCGTGAAGACGAGAATGGAGGGTGCATGGTGACCGTTGGGAGAAGAGGTTGGTGACCGTTGGGAGAAGGGATTAAGCCATCATGGGTCGTTGTAGGTGTACAGAAAATATGAAACTCTTGATTTGTTAATTGGAACCTATGCAGCCATGGATTTTAATATGGATGGGATTTTCTTGATTTGTTTAATTGGAACCAATACATAAATGTGTGGTTTTGAGGCTACGAAAAACACCGAAAAGATTTGTTCAAAATTAAAATCTCATATTATTAATCCAATTAGTTAACACACAGGTTATATGAAAATTAATTTTTGTTATTTATGTATGTTTTTTATTAATGAAAATTATGTTTTCTAATTTTAGTGTTTATATTTATTTAAATATATAATTTAAATTTTAATCTTTCTGAAAGAAGGAAGCCATTATTAATTCATTAATCATTTTGTTTTTACTGTTTTTTTGGATAATATGATTCTATTTTAACTCTAGATATTTTTAAAAAAATTCTATCGATTATCTCATTTCAATTTCTTTTCATGTCGATCAAAGAATAGCCATAATCATATACTTATTTTCCCATCAAGGATTTGATTCGGTCTTAGTGCTACCATTCCCTGGTGAACTTTATGTCTATCTCTAAAAAGACGTACTTTTTAAGTCAGTAAACTTGATTGATTTATAAAAAGGAAAATATAAAGACTTAATATATATTAAGCCATTTTCAGTGTGTAGTTTATTTTAACGGCTAACTACTAATCTTATATAGGATACTGACAAAATTCTCCACGTCAGAATTTGAACCCACAACATTGCCAGGAGGAAACGTTTTACAGAAAAACCACCTAACCATAAGCATGATGGCTTCAGTTTGTAGTTTATTCCTACTTTATGGTCTTTATTTTCGAAATATTAATCATATACTAAAGATTGTTTCTAGCTATTTGTTTCTTTGGGTGTATTGCATAAAAATTAAAATATAATGAATTTACTTAAATTGTTGTTTTATTTAATCTATACTATATATGAAATAAATGTTTTTCATGCTACGTGTCGCCTCCATATTCATTTTCATTAATTTTTCCTCGCCTCTCTCTCTTATTAAATACACATATATCTTTTAATAGTAATATATTTTTAAATAAAATACTAATTATACTAATAAAACACACTTATTTTAAATTATCCCTTATTATAAGAAACATTGAAATCTAATTATATAACTTTTATTTTAAATCAAATAGTAATGAAAGTCAAATTAAATTAAATACTTGTATTTCCGAAACCCAATTATATATTAATTTTTATATTTTTTGATTTTTGTTTTCTATCTTTGGGATATATAATACATTTTTACACATGTAAAATACATGCATACATATTTAAGTATTTTATGTATTAATATTTTTCACCTCGTGTGTATTACACGGGTTCTTAGCTATATGTAATATGTAAATATTTATTACTAAATATATAAATTGCATTTTATTCAGCCCATGTAATACACGGGAATCTAACTGTAGAAGCATGTTTTAGTAACTATAGATAAAATTCTATGTATTGGTGTACTAGGCTAGTACGTAGGAGGGCGTTCCTGCGTACTTAGCAAGTACATCACCTTGTGCGTGCATACTTAGCCAAGTACGCAGGCATTGTTGCTGCCCCTATAAATAGAATGTGATGCCTTGATTTGTAGGCGGAACAAGGGAAAATGTGAGAGAGGTTCTGGCCGGGATGAGATCTCCCGGCCCCCGTGAACCGTGAGTGTAAACGAGAGATGTGTACTCCTTCGGTATGTAGTCTGTAATGACGAGATGACTTCTTTGTCATGGATTACGTTTCGTTTGTGTTAATTCTCTTGTCTTTATGTTCGTGGTTTTCTCTTTCATGTTTCTTGGTTCCCACACAAATCATTGAACAGATCTCTGTATTTCCGCTGCGCGAAGAGGCTTCCGGGACCTACAATTGGTATCAAAGCCTCGACATTCGTTGATTTGTGTTCTAGATTCAAGTTTTTAGGGTTTTGAGCAGATCTGAGTTCGTCACTGGTTGCTACTTTTTCTGTCAAAAATCCTTAAATTCGTCTTTGTTATCGCTTCATTTGGTGTTTGGAAGGCTAGGGGTTTGTTAGAAGATGATTTCTAAGCTTTTGGAAGCATCAATTTCTCAGATCCAACACTTTTCGAACATTCTCCTCAAGATCAGACATGTACGCTGTTGTGCTGTTGCGTAAGTACGCAGGAATAGCTACTGCGTACTTACTAAGTACGCAAGGTCTGTATACCATGTACGCATGAACATCTGACATGCGTACTTACTAAGTACGCATGAGCATTTGGCTCTGCGAACTTAGCACGTACGCAGGAGTAGTCTGCCCTGCGAACTTACTAGTCATTTGGGATTATATATATATTGACGGATCGTTTGTACGCTTGTTTCGGGACATTTTTTAGAAGATAGCAGTTTTGGTTTTTCGGGACTGAAATTTGTATTTGATGTGGCTTGGCAAAACAAGGACGAGATTTTTGTTGGATGATACCAATTGTCCTATATTGGTGAGGTGTTCAAACCTGAAAATGTAGGCTACGAGTATCTATGATTCTTCTTTAATAGGGAATGAATGCTGAATCAATTTGAGCAACTGGGTCGTCATCGGCTAAATGTCTCGTTTCATTTGTGAAGATGTTGCTGCTTTGGGTCTTTGGAAAAAGAATCATATTGTTTAGGTATTCAAACCTGAATATGTAGGCTACGAGTATCTATGATACTTCTTTAATAGGAGATGAATACTGGAACAACTTGAACCCAAGGTTTTGCTGTTTTGGATCTTTGCAAAGGAATAAAAGAATAAAATCCTAGAGTTGACTAGTTGTGGTTTTTGAGGATTTGAGTGAAGCGATGATGAAGCTGGTCATAGTTTACAGAGAAATGAGGGGGATAAAATCTAAGGAGTATTCATCGGACGTTAAAGGGGTGGTGGATAAGCCGCCGGTACTTCCTATATATAAACCTCTTTAACATAACATGGATCTCAACTAAGATTTCTTTGTAAACTATATTTTTTCGTGCTCGTTGGTCAAACCTGTGTTCAAGATTTGATGTGATTTGAGTTATGATTGGATTTCTCATTTGGGATCTGGGTGGAATGTTAGATAGACAACCTAGTTATGGAACTTCACCATGGTGAATGTATACAGATTAGGAGATGTGAACCAGGAATGAAGATATAATTGAAGAATGTTGGACTTTGGATATAGGATGATCACTGTTGAGCATGATTTTGTGTTAGATTCTATCGAGTGTTTTCAGGATGAAGCTGGATATCCGTTGGATTATTAGTTGAATATGGAACCTTTATCATTTGCCGATAGGATAGGAAACATTCCCTTGTTTCTGGTCTAGTCAGGAGGAGCTTAAACTGAAAGGGGAAATTGGAAATGAACATCTTCGAGAATTTAGTTGACTCGTGAAGATACAAGATAGAGTTGGACACATCTGGCTTGAAGACTAAAGTTTATCTTACTAGAAGTCCTATGAGAGTTGATTAGTTTGATGCAGGTTATTGGAAATTCTAACTCTTTATCATATGCCAGTTGATTTGGAGATGTCTTAGTCTACTGATGTTACCTTGCGAGGAAGACACGTTTAGACTCAGATTCCTAAGTCAGTTTGGAGGAAGCTACTGCTGAGAGGATGAACTACAATGAGTTGTGTTGGGCTAATTGGTTCTTATTGAAGCACTTGGTTTGATCTACAATGTAAGCATCGGTTAAAGGGGAGTCGGTGTGTTTGACGATTACTCGGTAACTGAAGATTGTAGATTAAAGATTGAAGATTTGAAGATCACAAGTGGAATGCCAGAAGATCAAGTCTCGCCAGAAGACACGTGATGTCATTAGTTTAGAGGGAGTCTGTTAGGACATTCTTTGTAAACTGATGATTATCAGTGTTAGTGATAGATAGGATTTGATGCTATAGTTAAGAGGGAGTCTGTAGAAACATGTTTTAGTAACTATAGATAAAATTCTATGTATTGGTGTACTAGGCTAGTACGCAGGAAGGTGTTCCTGCGTACTTAGCAAGTACACTACCTTGTTCGTGCGTACTTAGCCAAGTACACATGGCTTTTTCCCTGCGTACTTAGCCAAGTACGCAGGCATTGTTGATGCCCCTATAAATAGAAGGTGGTGCCTTGATTTGTAGGCGGAACAAGGGAAAAAGTGAGAGAGGTTCTGGCCGGGATGAGCTCTCCCGTCCCCCGTGAACCGTGAGCGTAAACGAGAGATGTGCACTCCTTCGGTATGTAGTCTGTAATGACGGGATGACTTCTTTGTTATGGATTACGTTTCGTTTGTGTTGATTCTCTTGTCTTTATGTTCGTGGTTTTCTCTGTCATGTTTCTTGGTTCCCACACAAATTATTGAACAGATCTTTGTATTTTCGCTACGCGATGAGGCTCCCGGGACCTACACTAACCGTAACATCCATGACTTTTGTAATATTTCAATTTGTACAATGAACATTGGGACATGTCATTTTTGTTATAACATAAGTGTACGTTGTATCATGCCATTACTATTTAGAGTTTTGAGATTCTTTTTTTTACTTTTAATCTTATATATATTATTTTTATATTATATAAGTATAAAGCTTCTAAGTTTGTAAAGATAAGATTTATTTATGTAAAAGAAAAATAAAATAAATAATAGCAAATAAATAAGTTTTAAGTTCTTTTAAGCTTTATAAATAAAACTTAATAACTAAATTACTTTGGACCCCCACTTTAGCCTTTGAACCCATCCATTTGAACCCCTCTTTATCTCCTTTTGAACCATGATACAACGAGGGAATCAATTTTGACTTCGAAAAGTCAAAGCTCGAAATCAAACTTCCAATTCCCCCAAATCCGCAAATCAAACCTTCTAAACTCATCCTAAATCAATCTCAATCGTAGATGAACAAGGAATAAAGCATTTAATTGACAAATCATTGCCCAAAACCGAGTTCATTAGAGGCAATCAAGAATCACGGTCATGGGTTTCAAAAACCCGTAAATCAAGTTCAAATCCCGCTAATCTTGTCCCAATCAGTCGTTAAACGCGTTTATAATCATCCTTTAAGTACCCCTAACCTATTGCAATTCGAATTCAACTCAAAACCCGACTTTTTCTTTCTTTTCTTCCTCCGGTTTGAATCGACGCAAGAGGGGGTGAGTTCTCAACCTACTAGTGATTCAAGAATCGGCTCTAGGTAATCATTCCTTCTGTTATACGATTCCCCTTATTCTATCGCTGCATTCGAAATCAATTTTGGGGATTTAGGGTTTGGGTTCGCGACCTGTATTGGTTAGGGAGAAGATATGATGCCATAACACAGTGATTAAATCTTTAATTTTCCTAAACTAATTTTCTAATATGGAGCTTGGTCCAGTGGTAAAACCCCTTTTCAAGCATAAGGTGGGTCACGGGGTTCTAACCCTGTGACCGCCATTATTTTCTTCTTTTTTAGTTTGATTGATTCTTTTGTTACTTACACTCACACATATTTATATATTTGTAAATTATAATAATTATGTTATAGTTAATAAACCCTTCCCTTATAGTTTTTTTTCCATTAAATTTATAATTATTAGCTTTCGTAAATAAAAGTGTGCATATATATATATTTAATTATTTTCTACCTACCTTTTTATTACCACAAACGTATCATAAATAGTATATAAACATTATTATTTTATGTACGTATTATTTTGTTACCACCATATATTTCAAATCATGACAAACTTATAGTATATGTTTCTATTCCATTGCATAACTTTTAACATTGTGAAACGATCGTATAAATATATTTATCCTATTATTATTATTACTCTCACAAATATTATGATATTAGTATCAATATGATGATTTCATGTTAAAATAATTAATCTTACTAAAGTGGAATTTTTCATAAATAATAATACTACAATTCGCGTAATTAATTTATTTCAAATGACATTCTTATAAATATTATTATGATGACTATTTTAACCTATTGTCTTAATAAGATATTTATTTATTAAAATTTCAATTAATATGATACGGATGAGCTACAGAATTGAATGCGAACCAACAAGAGAGAAACCAAAAACTTTCAAAATTCAATAATCCTTCCATAATGTTGAACCTCCAGGAGTTTATATTCTCCGAACAAAGACAAAAAAACAAGTAGCAAAATAAGGCAAAAATAAATAACCAAAATAGAGTTATAAAAATAAAGGCATTCCCAGGATCTTGATTCCATCTTTACGTATCACCTCCCACAGCTGGACCTAGGTTGTCATCGGCTCCCTCATTAGTTGGGTCGGGCTCCGGTTCCGTTTCCGGGTCAGCCTCGTTATCGGTATCATAATATTTATTGATGCCACCTAAAATCTCTTTTATAAATAAAATCTATAAAACATTATTTCATGTAATTTCATTTATATATTATCACCTTAGTTATCGTTAAAGTTCGTATCTTTATTTTTCTCGTTCATTCGTCCGTTCCTAAATCTTAAAGTCCAATCGTTCCGTTCTTATTTCTTTTAATCGTTTCTGTATATTAATTAACATATCTTATTTAACTTAGGGCATCTTTAATTCTTGCTACTATAAGTTACAAGTCCAACCCTCTACTTATCAAGGTGAGAACATAGCCCCATACTTTTTCCTTTAATTATTTTGGGGTGGAACATATAAACATATCAAAACACGTTTTCTATCAAATACAATTCAAACATAACAAAACGTTCAACTATACTTATTATTAGCAAGTACAACATGATAATCATAATCTATCGCAAACATTGAACTACTCGGGGTTTTGACGTATTATTGTTCAAACACGAGAAAGCTATAAACTTTGAACTACTCTGTGTTTTGACGTATTCTTGTTCAAACACGAGAAAGCTATAAACTTTGAACTACTCGGTGTTTGACATATTCATGTTCAAACACGAGGGAGCTATAAACTTTATGGGTAATCTTGAAGATTATGCCATCTATCACTACAAGGAAATGACCCTGTGCCGACGTCGCCTATACCGGCGACACTTGTCTTCGGCATAGGTCACCCTATAGCGACGACATGTCGTCGCTATAGGTGAGAACCAAAATTTTGAATGGGACACCCTATACCGACGACATGTCGTCGCTATAGGGTTGAGGCAGATTGGAGGGAAAGCTGGCGCCCAATCAATTTTTGAGGAAAACCTATACCAAGAGGAGTATACAAGATCTTTTTTTGTTGGTGTTATTGTTGAATGTTTGAACAATTTTTATGTTAGTGTGTCAGACAACTTTATGTTTGATTATTTGGTTTGTGTGTCGAACATGTTTTTGTATCGAACAATATGTTTCGGATTTCTATTTTTGAATGGTTTGAATTATCTGATTTGCAGGTTTTTGTAATTAGAAATTTAATATTTCTGGAAAATTTTGTAAATTAAAAAAAAAACAGAAAAACCTATCCCGACGACATGTCGTCGGCATAGGTCTTTTCCAAATTTAATTAAAAAAATAGGAAATAGCATATACCGACGACATGTCGTTGGAATAGGTTGGGTCTGTCCCGACGACTTGTCGTCCGTATAAGTCCAGAACCTATGCCGACAACATGTCGTCGGTATAGAATTTCTTTTTGAATTTTTTAATGAAACCCTATAGCGACGACTTGTCGTCGGCATAGGTCGACCTATGCCGACGACACCTATACCGACGACATCTTTGACCTATTGGGACGAGGCAATACCGACGACATCTATACAGATGACATGTCGTCGGTATAGCCTATACCGACGACAAGTCGTCGCTATAGGGTAAAAAAAAATCGTCGGGATAGGGTGATAATGTTGTAGTGTATTTAGGACAACCATGGGGTTATGCCACATTGTTATTCTTTTATTCTTTGATTGATTTGATTATCTACATACGTGCTTGCTTGATAATGTGTTTATTTGAATCTTGTTAATGAATTGTATAAAATCTTTTATTATGCTTTTATCTAAACTAGTGTCTCTCACCAACTTTATGTTGACCCGTTTTCTCTACATGTTTCAGGAAATAATAAATAGGATGTGAATGATCATATAGGATTGCTTATGGACCTAGTTAAAGAAATTTGAACAATATTTTCATTATAGATGTTTGTTTGTTTTGTTGAAACAAGTGTTGACATTAATTTATGAAATTTAATAATTTTATGTGATGCATTATACCTCTCTATCTCACCGGTAGACTTGTATTTTATTTTAAAAATTCATTTACACCCTTAGGGGGTGTTTGGTAGAGGGAATTGAGGGGTGAGAAATGAAATTGGAAAGAATTCTCTTGTTTGTTTATGAAAGAAAGAGGTGAGAAATGGAAATAAACCATTTCCATTTCTCTGATTTTGTTTCTCTAAAAAAAGCGGAGAATTGGATTTCTAGGGTTTCATTTCTCCAGACCAATTCTCTCACGCCTCTCCCTGCTGTCACCTCTCTTCTCCGGCGATTTCAATCCGCAGTCACCTCTCTTCTCCGGCGTTCGTCAATACATTGTTCAGGTAAACCAAAATCCTCAAACTTCCATCTACAAACCCTAATTTTGCCCTATGTTGATCGATTTGATGTTTATTTAAGATCCTGTCATCTGTTCGTCTGATTTCTCTCACGCCTCTCCCTGCTGTCACCTCTCTTCTCCGGCGATTTCAATCCGCAGTCACCTCTCTTCTCCGGCGTTCGTCAATACATTGTTCAGGTAAACCAAAATCCTCAAACTTCCATCTACAAACCCTAATTTTGCCCTATGTTGATCGATTTGATGTTTATTTAAGATCCTGTCATCTGTTCGTCTGATTTAGGGCTTAGAAATCGAATTAATCGGCATTCAGATTCGTTAGGTTTGTAGGTCCAGATTTCAGTCGGAAATCACGAAAGTGATCGATTACCCACACACACAGGCGGAATCTGTATGTATGGTGTTGTAACAGAGGATTAGAGACAGACTTGGTGAAGAAGACAGCCAAACACACTAAGAATCAATGCAAATAATATGTGAAAGTGTAAGAACAAGCATTAAACGAATGCAAATTGTATTGATTCAAAAACAAATCTGAAAGAGAGAATTCAGGGTTACAGCCGCAACTCACACCCTAGAAATTCTCTAACTAGGCTATTTATAGTAGTTTCACAGGTATCGAAACTATGTTCCTCGAAACTACTAGTTTCGAGTGAACATTTACAAGTGGAAAAAGTGCCTGTCGAAACTACTATCGATCGAAACTACTAGTTTCGAGTGAACAAATCTCACTCGAAACTATAGTTTCGATGGCCCAGACTTAGACTAAAAAGCAGTAAATTCGTTTAAAAGAAATTACATGAAAATAAACTATCTAAACAATGTTTAACAGAAATACATTGATCAACAGCTTATACAAAAAGGTTAGACTCTACAAGGTTAACAATGTTATGATACCTACCTGTTTACTGTTTGCGAATGTGTTTTCTCTGCTTCTGGTTGATTAGGTCGTTGATTTTACCTGTTTACTGTTTGGGGAGATGGTGGGTGAACAACTTAGCAAAGAAGGTATGGAGGCTCGTGAAATCTATGAAAAGGTTAGTGATGAGTTGAAAGCTTTACCAGGTATCACTACGAAAAAACGGTTCAAAGCAGCTCATTTGATTGGTAAAGATGTGGATCTAGGACGTTCTTTTCTTGCGTTGACAATAGAAGAGAAAATTGAGATGGTCGAGTTGTATACCGATGGTTCAATGGGATAGTTGTGTATGGTTGAAGTAATTTTTTTTGTTTCACCGTGGTTGTTGAAGTACCTTTTTTGGTTTCAGCATGGTTGAAGTACTTTTACTAGTAACTATGGTTGATGTTTTTTGCTTAAAAACTATGTTTTGTATGTGAATTGGTTTTATCAATGCATTTTTTGGTTGGAATTTATGCATCTTTTTATATGTTTTTTTATTTTTTAATAAATATTTGTTATGAAAAAAAGACTTGTGCTAATGATAAAGTTGATATAATTCTCTGTTTATTTCCTATGTACCAAACAAGAGAAATGATTCTCAGCTATATTTCTCTACTGAAATCTCTGTACTACCAAACAGAACAGTCAATTCTCATTCTCCAGACCAATTCCCTTTCTCTGCAATTCCATTTCTCTATTCCATTTCTCTACAATTCCATTCTCTGTACCAAACACCCCCTTAGTTTTTATTAGATGGTAAATCTGCAAGGTTACAGGTGTGATTTCTATGTAAGGCCTCCATTTCTTGATTCATAGTAGCAACCTAGTTAGGATCAGTTGTTGCTTCCATGTAACTATGATGGCAATGGTGATATCTCATAGGGTGAAGACTAGGGGTGTTCTTGGTTTGGCTTGAAACCGTAAAACCGTTCAAAACGATCATTGATTTGATATAAAAATCGACGAAATGAAAATGTGAACACCCTAATAAGATCCTTTTTTATGTCCATGTATTAATTTAAAGTTTTAATCATTATAATGCTTTTAAAAAGTAACTATAGCAAACAATCTATCAAAACTAAAAGTATCTTTCTTTTTATTCACATAGTAAAAACCAAGGTTACATCATTAACACACACGTTATAGATTGCTAGGTTAAAAAGAATTTAATGTTTATGCTTATGCTTTCAAACAACTTTTCTTATCAATATTTCTTGTAGGAAAGAAATGGATTAGAGACTTTATTATTCCATAAACTTTTGAGATTAGGATTGGAATGACTTATTTGAATAGAGAACGAGATGCAAGAAGGAACCTTTAGTGATTAGTGCCTTTCATTTTTTCTTTTCTTTTTATTTTGCTTTCACTCAAATCAAATCAAATCAAATCCTTCAATAAGATTACTCTTATTTTTTCTTAAAACTTTATGTTAATTATTTAGTTGTTAGCTAAAACTTTGTTTACATGTTTTTATCACTTGTTAAATCAAGTTTTTATTTTCTATAGAATGGCAAATTAATTTTTACATAATAAGAAATAGCATTGTTTATTATGGATTACATAATTTTTGACTTCCTTTTCTTAACAAAAATTATTTAAAATTTGTGAAAAATAAATTACTTTTAGGAGATTATAGATTCTCTATTACAAGATAATTAATGTAATCATATCCGAATAAATGATCTTATACATTATGTGCAAAAATGCATCTTATAGAGTGGATTTGACGATGTAAACTTTGAAAAAGAATTAACCTTCCTCACATTCAATATGAAACTGTAAAAATTGTATAAGAATATATAATCATTAATGATGTTTGTGTAATCAAAATATTTTAGTTGATTGAGAATTTGAGATTTACTTGAGATTAATGGGAAATCAGTTTTAAATATCGATACGAGTTAAGAGGTATGGAGTATACGCTCGTTCTAGATTAATCTAATTTTCAGTCTAGATGAATCCCGAGGGTTCAAGGGGCCAACAACCCTGGCAGGGTATCGCTACCCGGTCAACGAGTAGCACTAGCGAAAAGCTAAAAAAGCAAGTTCTTTACTTGAAAGCCTGTGAAATTTGCTTCGAATCCGCATGGTTGTTAGCAGGCCCGGTCCCGAGAATTTTCAAAACGTTTTGGGCCAAGGAGATGTAAAAAAATCCGGACCTCTATATATTATTTTTTTTGTTTACAATATATATTGATTTTTTTTTTAAAAACACATATATAAATTTTTTTTTTAACTTCGGGCCTCGGTGGTTATCGGGCCTAGAGCCGCAGCCCACTTTGTCCCCCCTTGGGGGCCGGCCCTGGTTGTTAGAAACTTGCATGAGAACTGATCCATAGTAGTAACTGACTTATTAGTAGAAGCTGATCCATTAGTATTTATTGTGTGATCAATAGTAACTGTGTGATCATCAGTAATCATGCGATCAGTAGTAATTGTTTTTAGTAGGAACTTATGTTAATGCTGAGGACCAACGTGGTAACTAACATGGGCGTTCAAAAACCATTGAAACCAACTGAATCGCCCAAACCGAGTAAAATCGACTGGTTTAGATCGGTTTAAAAATAACACGGTTCAACTTACGGTTCACACTTTAGAAAAACAGTTTTGAGGTTCCAACCACGGTTTTCTGCTTGAATGTTTAATAACACTTCCTAGGTTCGATTCTTGAAGCCTTCATTTCTTTATACCTTTTTTTTAGTTAATAGTTCAATACTAAAACTCACTTCCGGTCATCTTTTTTACCTTCGCGATACCAGACATCATTTTCTTTTAACTTTACTCCTCGATTCCAATCCGATAACTAACAATTTGATTCAAAGACTTAGATTCAAAGAACTAACAATTTGAAGACAAGCCAAAGTTGTTTTAAACGGAGGTAGAGCTAGAAAACTTTACCAGTGGGACGAACTTAGAACTTAAACTGAAGCAGTCAATTAGAATCGCTAAAACTCAAGCCATAAGCTGGATTAATCAAGATTTGAACAAGATATCAATGAATCCTTTAACAAGTAGATATAAAGTGATACCTTAAATATTAGATATCAATAAATGCCTAAACAAGTGGATATAAAGTGATACCTTAAATATTATAGGATTGAGTGTGACGCTATTGATAAATCCCTTACCGTCCCTCACCATCAACGTCATCTGGGTGTATTGATTATGGACTGAAGAAAAACTTCATACTTAAACGTGTTTAGAAAAGAGCAATACGGGTGATCTCGTGAAGTTTTCACTCGAATAATCATCGGATCGCATTTTACATGTCTATTATTTTGACTTTTATTTGGTCAAAGTGTTAGCTTTTTTTTATTATTAATCTTTTTCCTAGGGGGGGATTACTAAAATAACCATAATTTTCGCCCCATGATTGTCGTGGGCAGGATTCCTGGTGGATTTGAGATCAAAAGTCAATCAAGTTTTATGAACGTTCCATGAAACATCAAACTGTTTTTAATGTACATTGCCTAATCCAACAACAAACGACCAAAGTAACATGACACATGATCATGGTTTCCCTTCATTTTTCTAACTAAAAATTAATTTCACTAATTCACGTTGCCCCACTGCTTCATCCCCGGAACCCATTTCGGGCACTTTGGGCTAAAGTAACTCGAAACAACCCTCGAGTTCAACAGCTCCACAATCGGTGCAAATTTCACGCACCGCGGGGTCTTGTACTGGTTGATCGATGCACCCAAACTGATCGCGTAGTCCATGAGCTTATCAAAAGTCCCATTTTCCACAATCTTGATCTCTAATGGCCCGATTGACTTGTCAGAAGCTCGCCCCTGTCGGTAAACACTGTTGAGTGATTCTTCGATCGCAAGACAGCAGTCTTCAAAAACTGATGGCGGGATTGGTGTGGCCTCGTTCAGGCTCAGCTCCCAGAAGATCACATAGTGGCCCGGTATGGTTGTAGTGTCCGCATAGCTTGTGTATTCGGTCAATGTCACTTCAAACGGCATCAAATGATTGACCGCGTTCTCGACAGCTTTGTGTAACTCAACTTCGTCGGTTTTGTCCGAATCGATGCTCAAAGCAACGTTCTTCCTACAAATGAAGTTAAACTGAGGGGCTTTGTTCTTGAAACCCGCAACTCTTAACACATCGCCAACTCGGTACCTGTAAAGTCCTGGAGTTCCGTTTCATAGAGACATTTCATCAAACACTAAGTATGCATTAATTAATACTGAACCATTAATTAAACAACAGAATAATTCTTAACCAACCGGCGTAAGTGGTGACGACAAGCTCGTATTCCTGACCAAGTTTAACATCGGCAAGATCGACGAGCTCCTGTTGTTCCTTCTCGTTGAGTGATTGGGGGACGGAGATTGAACTAACGCCATTGTTGCGATGAACCGGAAGGAACTCAAAATAAGCCATTGTGGGAATAAGGGTGTAGGAAACTTCACTGGGTTTACACAGCGGTTTCAGGTTGATGCCGAAGTAACATTCCGACGAGGCGTACATCGTGCAAACGAGAGGGAGGCCGTTGCCGTAGTAATCAAGAGTCGGTATGTACTGCGACATTGTCCCCGTAACGATAACATCAATATACTTCGTGTTCGGCCATATCCTCGTGATAATCCCCTGCCATGATTTTTTCGAGCATTCGAACTCAATAAAATCCGCTAATTTCGGGTCGGGTTTCAACACCCTCGTCACAGCTTCCCTGACAGAAGGATCTGTGATGATGGGGTTCAAAACACCGGCCCGGATATCATGACACAAAAGTGTCCAGTGTTTCTCCAAAAACCGGATGGCCCGGATAAACCCGGAAGCAAAAACCGCCCCAACCCGGAGAACTTCTTTGTTAAGGCAAAGCCCACAAAGCATCTGGGAATACATGCTCTGGTAAGAATCAGGGCAGAGGATGGTTTCATTCGGGCTGGTGTAGTTTGTATACGGGTCGTATGGTCTGTGTTTAAAATGGGAGCTTTTGTAGTAACTGGTTAAAACGGGTCGGGCTACGAGCCCGCCCGGAGTCTTGGCTTCGGATTTGATGAACAGGAAATACATCCCTTTGCCCTTGTCTAACCCGGGCACAAACTGGCTCATCACCGGCATTAAAAGACTGTAGAGTAATGACCTTCTTTCGAGCTCGTCTTCAATGGTGGGCATCAGCTTCCTCTCTCCTCCTGATGTCCCAGAACTGCATAAATCAAAAATCAAAAACCCATTTCTACACTATTTAAAAACACGAGTATCACATACATATATTTACCGACGGATCAGCGACGAAATACACCAAAATCCAGATTTTTAATTATCTATTTTGATTTTGGTGTAGTATATCAATGATTCGTCATTAATTACTGACGGATATTTACTGACAGATCCACCCGTTGGAAATATATCTGATAACTGACCGAATCCACAAAAAAACTAGCTTTTTAATTATTTTTTAGGATTTTGGTGGACCCCAGTAATCCGTTGGTAATTACCCTCCGTAAAGTTAATAATTCTCACGCGGAGGTTTTTTCAGAAAAAGATTCTGGCCTATTTGTCCTGAAAGATTCCCGTCAGTAATTACCGACAGATTGATTATTGTTCATATTTTATGAAACGAATTACGAACGAAAACGAAAACACAATTGGTGGGTGATTTTGTATGATGGATATGATTGTACCTTGTTAAGAATTCCGAAATGGGGCGAGAGGAAAGGATTGGGGATTTATCGCCATTGGCGATACGGGTGATGTCGGGTTGAAGGTCGTCGTAAGTGATGACCGGTACGAGTTTCTTAAAGGTATCGCGGTTGGTTTTACCGGAAAGACCATGGCGGTCGAGGTACTCAACGGCGGCATTTTGCGTAAGGATTTCAGCGAGTACTCGTCGCTGGACTTGATCCGGGTTAGAGGTGACATCTTCAATGAATTGAAGCTTTTTTTTGTTTTTCTGGGTGAGATCATGTGGGAGCTTGGGAGCTTCAGGCATGGTGGCAGACGGTGGTTGTCGGCGGCGTAGGTAGTCGGAGAAGAAGATGGAGTTGGAGGTGTTACAATAGAAGATGGAGGGGAAGTGGGGTTTATATAGAAGGAAAACAAGAAGCCTTGTAAAGTGCATAAAAATTGTATACAGCATGGGGATTGGCTAGTGGCATAATTGTAAAATGCGTCCGTCTTTTAGTCTATTTATTAATTAAAATAATAATATTTATCCAGTGAAATAGAGTGTACACCAACATTCTTTTATTAAAAAAGATAACGAACTTTTACATGTATTTAAAAATAGGTAATCAATAATATATTTAATAACCACTGGCTTTGGTCCAGTGGTATAGGCGATGAAGATTCAACCTGCCCACGCAGGTTCGAATCCGAGCCGAACCGGGTTTTAGTCCGGAGTGCGTTACGCTAGCGGGGTTTGGCCCGTGTAGCGGCGCAACTGCTGTCAAGTGGCAGCAGGCTCCATGGTTTCCCGGTGAAAGCCTAGCCTCTCGCTCTGAACCCGCGGGCTCGGTTCAGACAACGTAGTGGTCAGGTTGAGGGGTAACGGGTCTCCGACTTGTCGGAGATGCGACTGCCACTTAAAAAATGAAAGTCGCCTTTCAAAAAAAATAAAAAAATAATGTATTTAATAAAATATTTATTAAGAAAAATATACTCTCATGTTATATATAAAAAAAAGAAAATCTAATTAAAAAAATTGTAAATAAGTTTATAGCTTATCTAAGGCTATGTGTAACGGTTTTACTAAAAAGTGTAAAAACGTCGCGCCACGTCAGTAGGGGGCAATTATGTCTCAAATCACTAAGGTGTGTAATAGTTTCATTATCCATGTATACACACACATATACATATACATATACAAACACACACTTGCCACCAACGCCTGTGAATTGGATCACGCCTCCCCCATTCACGCACCCAATCAGGCCCCCGGGACGGTGTTCCACGCCTATTCATGGGTCCTTTACGCCTATAACACTTAGCCTAATAATGTTGCTTCGCTTTCGGTCTAGAAGAAATTTGGAAGGCTGTCTTATTAAATGTAGAGAGATTACAAATGAGTTTTTGTTTACTCAAAATGGTAAAGATTATAAGGTATATGATCTGTTCTTGTTTTTTAGTTTAACCAATTTTGGTTATATTCTTGACGTATTTAAGATATTATAGAAGTCTTTTAAACTATTTTCTTGTTCAATTTGATTATTTGGAGTTTCTTTTAAATGTTTATGTTTTGAAATAAATACAACGTGTCAAACTTTACAATCACATTGTACATGAAGGAGGGTCGTTGTATACAATTAAATTATTTAAAGTTTTGGATATTTGTGAACATGAAATTGTTAGGTCTAGAAATCCAAATAGATTATGTATGTTAACAATGAAATTAGGCTACCGTCAGACGTAAAAATCAGTCTTTCGTGAAAAGCCTAACCAACCCTCTTCTTCCCCAAAAAATAGCCGCCGGCTGCACTAACCTTACGAACAAATCGTAGCGATCATCATCTTCAAAATAGAGGAGAAAGAAAGATGAGAGAAGCAGGTAGTGAGAGAGTAATCGGAAGAGAGATAAGGCGTGAAAGAGACACATGTAGCAGCTTGTTATGAAATGTGGGTGAAACTATTATGGTTCAAATGATTCCATACATTGTTGTAACTTACAGTTCACTAAGTTAGTGAATGTTTAGTTGTTAATTTACATATTTAATAAAATTAAAAAAATAATTTGTTCAAGGTAAATTAATATCTAAAATAAACTGTAATAATTTTGTAATTAACGGGGTAGACAAGGGAAAGAAAAGGATAAAAACATCATTGTTAATTTTATCTAGTTTAATCATTTTTAAAATGCAAATAACTTTTATATGTTTCATTATTTTTTAAACTATACCATAAAATCGATCATTTTATTTTCTTTAATTTTATCATAGTATTATTATTATATATATATATATATATATATATATATATATATATATTAGAAAATTTTGCATGTGAGTAATTATTGTTGCTGATTTTAGTGTCATTTAGCTATTTTGTGTAATTGGGTTTACTTAATGATAAAATAATAAGTCATAATAAAACATCAAACAAGTTGGTAAGCGTGGGGTGCACACTTATTTGATGATTTTATGACTTTTGTTGCTAAATACACCTTGTTATATCAAGTGGGGGCGAAACCCACTGAAAAACGAGGGTCCGAGGGCACCGCCCCTGGTTAGCAGGCGGCCCCTAGTGGGGTCTAAGGGGCAACGCCCCTGGATGGGGTTAAGCTGCTCTAAAGTAAGTTTGCTCCTCCAGAGTAAGATTGTTCCTCCATAGTAGATTGCCTCTCTGGAGTAAATTGTCTCTCTGGAATAGAATGATTTAGCAGTTATGGATTGACAGTTGTGACGGTTTTCAGCCAATAACCGTCATGACGTTCAATTGCGTATGTTTACCCCATATATACATGCGAATTTGGTTAGTATCTAACACACAAAATTCCTTACAGACTTTTACATATTTGTTCTTGAATATCTGATTCTTATCCCATTGAATTCTGTGTGTATCACATAAATAATTCAATCTGAAAGCGAACTCTTACGCGATTATCGGAGAATCCCGGCAATTACAAATGCACGAATCACCTAGGGAAATTCCTACAATTATTCATGTTTTACCTATGAGTATTATTTTATAAGGCTGCGTAATTATATTTTTATAGTTGTATGTAATTAAATATCCGGTTCGTAATAACTATGTTAATTTTAAACATACGATGCGTAACTAATTACCTACTTCATATGTTTCGTACGAAAAATCCATTTCCTATAGGAACCGGCCCTCTTTGTATATTTGTGCGTGAGATAAAGGGGGAGGTTTTTGTTTTTTTTTTTGTTTTTTTTTTAAGATGATGCAAAGGTTTTTAGATATGTAATTGAAACATTACAGTTAATTAATGTATAGTCAAAAGTTACTGTATGGATTAACTTTGTTTTTTGAAAGATAAAGTGGTTTCCAATTTTTAGAATTATACAAACTCATATATAATGTAATCAACGTTTTTTATATATTTTTTAACAAGCAAGAAAGAAACTCAACTGTAATTTAATATGAAAAAACAACCATAAAATATGGTTTTTATTTACACGTATCTGTACAACAATAATTGGAGTCAAAACAATGGATATAACGTGTTGAATTTGATTTTTTTCCATAATTGGTAAATTAAAATAGATATCGTGTCTCTTAAGACTATGACCAAACTAAACAAGCTTCTTTTTGTGTTCGTAGTTCATAACTCATTTTCAAGCTTGGTTGGTTTGGAGTTATATTTATTTGAAGCGTCCTTTCTTGCTATGCCTTATCCTTTTTAGTGTATAACTGTTTGTTTTGTTATATAACATCACATGCTTTCTTTGATTTCTGTTTGTACATTAATAACTTAAAGTTAATGTTCTGAACTGGATAAGATCAGCCGGTCAGACCTAGAACCAGATGCAAAACTTACATATTTGTATTGTTGTTACCGATGAACCGGACTGTGTGGTTGGAGCAGATTTGAAACTTTTTATTTTATTTTACTTTCAAAAATCTTATTTATTAATTCATTTGCTACTTCAGTCTCTATAAATTTTATTTAGACTTTATATTTTCTTAACATTGCATATCCAAACTAAAAGATAAAATAGTCCCATACTCTATTTTAAATTAGTTATATATAGAGAAAATTTTGAATACAAATAATTTTTTTGTGCGAAGCGAACGAAGGATTTTGAGTCACTGATCTAGGAAATCAATGGTTAAAATCAAATATGAATGTTTTAACCGTGAAAAGATTCTGAAAAAGGTAAAATTGGAATAGCCTACATTTGTTGACTTTTTACAAGTTCCTCTATTTTTTTAAAACAAGCATAACTTTTATACGACATTATTTAAAAAAAAATATATACCCGAGCATTTTATTCTCTTTAATTTGAGTATAGTCTTGCTATACTTTTATTTAAAAAAAGTCAACTTTTTTTTAAAAAAATGTTGGTGTGCTGTGCATATAACATGCGTGATTACGGTCATACGTTATTATAAAACATGCGTGATTATGCGTATAACAAGCGTGATTACGGTCATGCGTTATTATAAACAAGCGTGATTATGCGTATAACATGCGTGATTACGGTCATACATTATCATAAACAAGCGTGATTATGCATATAACATGCGTGATTATGTATATAATATGCGTGATTATGGTCATACGTTATTATAAACATACGTGATTATGGTCATACGTTATTATTAAACATGCGTTATTATAACTAGGGGTGTCAATTGTGTCGGGTTGACGGGTTGACGGGTTAACAGGTTGAATTATGCAACCCAAACCCAACCCATATTCTTATTCGTGTCAAAAATTTCAACCCTAAACTCGATACACTTAAATTCGGGTCAACCCGAACCTGACCCGTTTAACCTATTTATCAAAATCAAAATCATAAAGTACTAAATCCAAAATGTAATTCATTTAAGGTAAACCAAAATTAATTGATTAATTATCTTTAGAAAGGAAAAAGAAATAAAGTTTTGTTATAATTCAGTTCGTTTACGGTAAACACTAAATACAAAAGTAAATGAACAGTTGTATGTATAATGTGAAAAATAAAAAAAAATATTTTGTAACCTAAACGGGTTAACGGGTCAACCCGAACCCGACCCGTTTTTTAAAACGGGTTGAAATGACCAACCCAAAACCTGATTATTTTCGTGTCGTGTCAGGAATTGACACCCCTAATTATAATGCGGACGCATTTACCCCTCGCCCACTGAACACGTGTCGCATGTTGGTGCTTTCATACGCTAAAACTCATTTGTACAATAACCGGACCCTATATATTTTATATAAAATTACGACATTATCAGGTTTTGAAACAGTTTCGACTGGTGAACCGGTAAAATAGCCGGTTCGATAACATATCCAGTTATGAAAACATTGTTTAGAGACTGTTTCTTTTAATTATTCATTAAATATAAATATTCTCATAGTTTTTATGAAAATTATTTGTAGAGAAAATAGGTTACATATGTGAGCCATGTGGAAATGATGAACAAATTGTACGCCACATAACATTGTTCCAATCCTAATTACGTAGGCAAACTAAAATCGACACACTCCAATTACCATTTACCACTCTATTGAAAATCGGAATGTCTAAGGTATGTCCTTGTTTTCATTCGGGAATTTTTTAACTTATTTTCATCGACTTTACTCAGTTTACTTAAAACCATCTTGTCTAACTAATATCCGTCCGCAATGAGTAGTTTTTAGTTTAACAGGTCCCACCGACAAATCCTATTAGATTTTAGAACCCTAATTTGATGATTACATAGTTTCTTTAAGTAAAGCTACTAACGTAACTATATACTAGTTTATATTATTATATGCAACTTAAAGAAAAATTGTTACCTCGTCTCTTAAAGAGCAGACTCCATAGACAACGTCAATTAAGTACTGATTTTTTATTTTACATGTACAAGTCAAGTATGTATATATACAGAATGATTGATTCAAATGCGAATAAACCATAAGGAATCATTTTACCAATGGTGAATACATTAGTTCCATAGTATTTTACATAAAGTATTAGACAAGATCTATACCTCAAATCGATCCGTTTCTTCAGCAAAAATTCTTTCAATCAGTGGAGATGATGAATGGAACGATTTTGGAGCAAAACCATCACTTTCTCTCTAGGTTTTTCTCTCTCTATAAGTGGGGAAGAAGATGGAGTTGAAATGAGGTGGGGAAAGGGAAGGCTTGGGCTAAGGAGACTCCCTTCCACCCCAACGCCCACTCGAGCCCAACTTCGGCCCATAACTCGACCCATCTTGCCCCGAGACTCCTTTCAAGATAAAACCTGCACCCGAAACACGAATAAAATTGTGGGTGTTACACCCTAAGTATTCACACTAGAGTATTCGTCTGTATACTATAAGTATTCGTCTGAATACTCTAAGTATTTGCATAAGAGTATTTGTGTGAATACTCTAAGTATTCACACTAGACTATTCATGCAAATACTTGGTACATTTTCATCTTTTTCGTAGGAAACCCTAATTGTTTTTTGCATGAAATGGCGTCTGATCCAAAAATGCATCAAGGTTCCAACTTTCATCGTCCAAATCGCTTGTTTAACAACCATGAGTCTAGATATATGGTTTTTAAGCTATTTCATACGTAAAAATTCAAGCTTTTAAGATAAAACTCCTGAGGAGGAAGACCTCAGGAGATTTTGAAGATGAGAGAGGAGGATGAAGAGAAACACACTTTGACTTTGTGGGAATATATGGCAAATAGGGTTATTGTGGAGTGGAGCACTGGTTTCTCCAGAATCTACTCCAAAGAAGAGATTGATGAGTCGAATGACTTTGAGTGGTTGGAGAATCTCAACAGCACCTTTTGCACGACTCTAAAGAAGTGGTAACTTTCGCACGATTGTTTATTCCGTGCAAAAGTCTAACTTGCGCAAGAAATTATTCTCCGACAGTAGCTGTTGTATAGCTATGTTGCGGTGGTTGTGAAGCGACGACAGCGTCGCGATTGTGGCGACGACTGCTTGGGTTCCAAATGCAGGTTGTTTCTGCAAACCCTAGTGAACAGGTTGACAGTGACTTCGGCTTATGGTGGGTGAGAAGATGAGAGCAACGATACTAGGGTTTGGTGGAGGCTGCTCTGGATCTGATTCTTGGAAAGGAAAGTAAAAGAAGTAAATGAATATCTTGAAAGTTGTAGCAAGAAGAGAAGGAGACAGAGCGACGGCCGCCCTGTCTAGGGTTTCACGGTGGTGACGACTTTTCCTAGCTTTGATACCAAATCAAACCCGACATATGTTGTTTGTATTGATTAGGGTTACAAATTTGGGATTCTATACATAGAACCAAATGTTATATTTCCTACCCTCTAATCTAATGCATTATATATCTATCCAGTCTAATAACATTACACCTCATCATCTCTTTTTTTAATTAAACATCACATTCACACAAACACCATTACACCCCTTTAGTTTATAGTGATCACTTGCACGTGACAAGGGGCGGATCTATGCCTAGGGCAGGGGTACCTGTCGGTAACCCTCAACTTTCGGCGCGCAGTGAAATTTTTTTTTTACCGTTTTATGTTTCCCGATACCCTTAAACGAAATTTTAGACACCCCTAAAATTTTCTTACAAATCTCAACACAAACTTAAAATTTTATTAAAGTCAAAAAACTTTATAAAAATTTGGGGTTTAATTTAAATTTGGCATTTGGGCTTTAATTAAACATTTGGGGTTTAATTTAAAACCCAAATGTTTAAACAAAACATTTTAATTATAGTCCAATACCCAATATCTTGATCCAATTACTTAATCCATGATCCATCTACACCTTCAAATAGAAGGCTTCAATCGCTAATCAGACAAGTCGACCAGAAGTGCGTAGTGCGCTGAAGACTAGAGCAGAAGCAGACGCACCGACCACAGGGGCCATCGGCAGCGTCACACAGTCGCACACCACCACCATCTGCTTATATGTGTGCAATTGGGTGAAATTGGACTTTAGAATATAGTTTTTTTAGTTGTTATAACAACTTGTTATTGTGTATTTGATATTTTAATTATAGGGAAGATGAAACCACAAACTAAACAAGCTCAAATTGGTAATTTTTTTAAAAGAAAATTCCAAGATAATGATGATATTGATGATGGAAGTTCAAATATTGCTAATGATGATATTATATACAATTTTTTATTTAGGGTTTATATGTGTAATTGGACTTTAGAATAGAGAAAAAAAAATTGTGTGAAATTGCACACTGCTATTCCTATCAATTCCTCATCAAAATTTTCCTTGAATTTACTTCAATGCCAAAAAAAAAATTTGTTTCATTTTCTTGAATGTACAAAAAAAAAATTTCATTTACTTCAATACAAATTTTTTTTTTTGTTGATTTACTTGAATGTACGGAAAAAAAAAATTTAGACCAATATCCCTGAATTTTTTTCCTAGATCCGCCACTGCACGTGACATTAATTTTTCATCACTATCACTAACCCACTAGGGATGATCAATTTAAGTTTAAAATTGGGTTTTCTTTTTTAAAGTTTTATTGTGAGATGATATGTCTAAAACCTTTTATACATATATATATTCAGTGGCTTATGTATATCATGCAAACAAGATTCACTCATGCAAACAAGATTCAACTGACTACATTCCTCAATTTCTTTTAAAAAATTTTATGTATACATTATATAAATAAAACATTAAAACTCACGCAAAAGCACAAATTCTTGGAGTATTTGAGGAGCAAGAATGTGCGCAGCTGTGCATTACATATGGGAGACAGAAACCATGAACCCGAGACTTTGACCGCTGAACTCTCATTTTTTTTTTTTTAGGAAAATAGTGACATTAAAAGTCGTGCTAGGTTGTGCCGAATCGGAGGAAAGTTAGGAAACGAATAATTTATTTAATTCTAAATTATACTTACCTTTTATTTAAATATTAATGTAAGTAGATTTTTTTTTTCAAAAGGCAAATATTATTAAAAACAAGCACCGGCCAAGGCCAAAAAAAAAGGCAGGCGCTAACAACAGGAAACCTACAACAATTTTACATAAAGAAACTTGTGCTTGGATCTATGCACCGATTCATTTTGATTTCTTAAGTTTTAACGATCAGCTCTTTTTATATAAATTTGTTACTAATGGTTTTGACACGTTTTTGAACAACATTAATATTGAAGTTTTCCGATATCAATTTTAATAATAAAACCTTTTGTAGTTTTGTTATTATATAGACTTTTCGTTGCATTTAAAATCCACAACTATACTTAACCTCAGTCTGTATATTGCGTGACTTGTACATATGCAAATTAAGAATCATACAAGGGATGGTAATTCCTGACATGACCCGAAACATGACCAGAATACGACACAAAAGTAATTAGGTTTTGGGTTGGTAATTATAACCCGTTTAAAAAACGGGCCGTGTTCGGATTAACATGTATAAAAAACGGACCGTGTTTGGATTAACATGTATAGAAAACGGATCGTGTTCGGGCTGATCGTTTAATAAACAAGTTGACCCGTTAACTCGTTTTTCTTTAAAGTATATTAAAACTAGTGGGTTACCACCCGTGCTCCGTGGCGGGTTCAAAACGTAGATAAAAATAAGCAAATCGCTACTGTACATTCTAAGTGACGTTAAAAAAAAACCATTGTAGCGGTATATTCGATAGTAACGAAAAAGCTACCTCGTTGCACACGGAAGTGAAGTTATTCGAAAAAAATTTACACCGGAACGTAGATAAAATTAAGCACGCCGGCGGCGCATTACGGCGGGTAGGTTTAAACGTAGATAAAAAAACGTCGCAATGGTGTATTTTGAGATTGGTGCTAGACGGTTTAAAAAAAACGTTTAAAACAACAGGTTGGTTTAAAAATAATGTTACGAAAATTCATGTGGAAACGTAAATAAAAATAGGCACGTCACAATGTCAATTTCGAAATTTTAGAAAACATCATAGTTTAAAAGTTGTAAGTGTAAATCATTTCATTTTTTTTATTAAAATGGCGCATTCCGCGGCGGGTTCGAAATGTAGATACGGATGGGGTTGCAGTACGTGTACGTACGTGAATTACGGGGCCAGAGACGCAATTTGTTTCTTTTTATGAAAGAAATTGTATTTAACAAAAAATAAAAAGCAAAATAAAAAAATAAAGTTACTGTTTATACGGACCACGTTGCGGCGGATAAACGTAGATAAAATAAAAAAGAGGAACCTCGTAACAGTATATTTGGAGATGAGTATTGAATGGTTAAAAAAACAATCTGTTTAAAAAAACGTTTAAAACAAATGATCGGTTTAAAAATGATGTTACAAAAATATACGTCGAAACGTAGATAAAAGTAGGCACGTAATTTTAAAAGCTGTAAGTGGAAAACAAAAAAAAAACTAAGAAAAAATTGAAACCTTGAGGCAATTTTGATAACTCGTACGTTTAACGTTTGTAATTTGATAACTTGTACATTATTACGCCTAACTCCGTTTCGAATAAAATTTAAATTGAATTGGTATATAAAAATAAGCACGTCGCAACGACATATTCAAAATTTTATAAAAATCATATTTTAAAAGTTATAGGGGAAAAACAAAATAAATTTAAAATTAATTCTAATAATAAAATAATCAATTATTAAAAAAAATAAATGACGGCACAAGCATGCATTAACTATTTGTAAATTTTGCATCAATTATTAAAAAAATTTGATTTTTTTTTCATCTTCCATTTAAAAAAATATAAAATAGCTCGATAAGAGTTAAACGTTAAAATATTTTTTTTTTGAGTTTGACAGCAGACCTTTAGCTTTTTTAGGTCACAACTTCCAAGTTACAATCCATATTTTCAAATAGACTCCTCATGCACCTCTGCCAACTCTCTTGGAATTACACCAACAGGTAATTCTTCGCCCTTAAAATGAAGATAAAATCACGAGAACTGTATGCAAATAAATTTAACTAGTGGGCGTTAACCCGCACGCTGCGGCGAGGAACGGGTTAAGTCTGCTCGGTTTCGAACATAAAAACATTGACAAAAAACATCTATCGACGATATCTTCGGAAATCACGTTTTATAAATGAAAAAAAACGAAAACGAATAAAAAAGTCGATTAACGAAAAAATAAAACCGTGTGAAACTGCGCAAACAAAAAACCATAAAAGTAAAAAACCGGTGAAAAAAAGTTATAAAGAAAAAGATAAATTAAAAAATAAAATTAAAAACGTCGATTGAAAAAACTAAAGAGAATAGCAACGTGAGTAACAATAATAACGAAAACGGTACCGATGTTGTCCGTTAGGTATCACTTCGGTACGTTAATGCACCGGGACTGGGTATAGTTTACGATATAAAAAAAGGTTTATTTGCGATGGTTTCGTCACACAAATGTTGTATAATTTAACCCAAAAAATAAAGTCGTGCTTTACATCTACCGAAAACCATAGAAACGAACACCGATATAGGTTCTGATAATACCAATATACCGGCAACGATATTGTTCGATCATTGTCGGTTCGGTTAGTCACGGTACCGGAACGATAACGGTACTCGCTACAGCTTACGTTACAAAAAAATGCCCGATTACGAATACAGCTCTGTTTTCAAAAAAACTTATATCGGAATGTCTACAAAAAAAATAAAGATAGCTGCGTATTCCATTTTTTTTTAAATTAACGAACGAAAAAGTTATTACATAAAAATAAAATAAATAGAAAATTAAACGGCATAAAAACATATATTATATATAGTATAAGATTCTAAAGTAAAAATAAAAAAAAATAAATAAACTGTTCATCACAGTTCTCTTATAATATAGAGTATAATTGTTTTAATGTCAATGATTAAGCTAAAATAAAGAAAAAATCAGATGAATTTTTACAATGTCATAACTCATAAGGGTGGAGAGGCACTCTTCATTATTCACTAACCATTCCTAACCAATTACCAATCAAAATGTGGCATATCAATTCTTCCCTAAACATCCATAGACTTCTTTAAAGGGGTGGGGCACTCCAGGTACTCGTTCCCGGGAAACCTCGCTTGTTGGATTTACTCATTCACACATAATTCAAAAACTTGAAACATAAAATTATGCAGCGAAAACATTAAGTCAAAATACAACTTATCCAAATCAATTCAAACATTATCTTGACAATGAAACATTCAGTCAAAATACAACTTGTCCAAATCAATTCAAACATTGTCTTGACAATGAACATTCAAACAAAGCATAACACACGGGATACCAGATCTTCCGTAGTCGGGCAGCTCCTCTTTACAAGCCAAGGATCCCCAAGCTACCTTCATAACCTACTGATAGTGTGTTTTATATGTAGATAAAAATGTAAATATATATAACCCTGGCAACAACGTCAAAAACATGATGGCGTGTTTTTAGTAGTAACAAATATATTCTATTTATAGCTACACAAAATCAGGTTTTAAATTTATAAATTAAAATGATAATTACTTCAACTAAATACATACACAATAGGCAAGTGTACCTATCGCAGCGTAGTATAGTATGGGTAAGAACCAAGTATCGAACCATGGACACGGATCCTGTACTCAACCCTCGCTATTGTCTGACTAGGATAATAAGTTGGAAAATGAGTTTTGTTTAAAAGGAACATAAAAAGATAAGAAATGTAATTAGAATATTATCCCGTTTAAGGTGTTACTCTAGTTGTTATTCCTTGTTAATTAATGATATATTTAAAGTAAGGTTGGTCATAGTTACTAGTACTAACCCTTTCGATAGGGGAGTTAGTATTTCGTAACGAAACAGTGGATACGGTCGACCAACTGTTCCTTAATGAATATAACGGACCCTAAATGGGGTCTCAAGTCCGTCGGTATCTCACAATTCATTATTCGGAATAATATTATCCCTGTGACTGACGTACGTCTGGTCTTGTAACTTCTTTCGGTAAGTCAGAATGCACGACTTCCTCCAAAGGTACTTTATGAACGCTCGGACCTAACAGATTATGTTCTTAAATAGTTGTCTTTACTTATAATATTATTTTAAATAAATAAGACTTTCCTTCTCAAGATCAAACCCCATGGCTCCCGTTAGAAGTCGTCTGCAAGCCGATACGAGAGAAGTAAAGAAATACCGACACAAACCGCCCGGTCTGTTTAGGGCTCAAACGGCCTGCTGAATACCCAAACCTCCAATCAACCCATAATATTAAATCTATACTAACTGGCTATGCTAGCACCAAGATTTGTATATAGACCGTACAAACTTTGAATAAGCTTCCCAAGCAAGAAGTCTTGTTTAAATAACTCTCAAGATTTAAGATTATTAGATTGGTTTAAATATCACTTATTCTTGTCTTTTTAAGATAAATCATAGTAAAGACTTTAAAAACATAACATACTAAAAATACTTCATTAATTAATTAAAGTTCAACCAACTCGAGCAACACAAGAGTGCTATCCATGAATGACCATACAAGTGACTCTACTAACCCTTAGATAATGTGTGAAAGTGTTCCAACACCAAGGGAGAGTGGGTATAGGTTGCCTCTTGTTTCGATCGAACGAGAAGAATAAGTTCATATTACAAGACTTTTAAAAAGGAAATAAACAAAGAAAAGCTAAACGGACCAAAACCGAGAGAGTTCCGGCTCTTAGCAGAGCACTAAGGCCTTCACACCTCTTAGTAATGGACACCTAAACCACTAGAATGAGCTTGCTATTTATAGGCAAAGATTTTGGCAATGCACGGTCGTGCATTGGATTGCACAGACGTGCAAAGTACCCTTTTCTTTCACGTGCGTAATCTGATAGTACAGGAGAGTATAGGGAGGAGTTTTGGGATTTGCACGGCCGTACATGGCAATGCACGATCGTGCATTGCCCTAAAACTCTCCCTGTTGACTTTTTGACTTCCGGCTTTGACTTTCTGCGTCCGGTTTCGTTCAATTGGCCCCCGAATGCTGATTTCACCTTGATTTTGAGTGTTTTCTTCATGTTTTTGAATATCCGGGTCAATTATCATATCGGAACACAAATGAGTGGATTAGGCATCAATTATTGTCATATTATCTCTAATTGTGATGATTTCGGGGATAATTATGCGTGTAAAACATGTATAATTTACGTCATATCACCTACACTCAGCCTGATGTGCATACTAAAAGTCATCTGACGCTGAGTGAGTTCTAGCTTTACATAAAACATATCATTTAATAAAATAAGAAGGATTTAATCACGCTAACATTGGTGCCGGTAAAGGCAAAGCAACCACACACTTTCTGTCAAGTCATACATTATTAGTCTAATCCGTATCACGCTGTATCTGTCAATTCCTTCTTTCGGTACTATCCTCCATGACGACCGTCCACGGAATTTACGTAAAGTTCATGATGATCGTCCATAAAGTGTACGTAATGCCTTTATCATGATGACCATCCATGTTGCAGGCATAACACGTTGCGTTAACCCTATGAGTAACCGTCGTTACCCTTATACTTAACAATTGTACAACCGCACCCGTCGACTGGCCACAAAGGCACCGTTTATGTTATCTTACAACAGTCACGGACTTCGGGACCGTGAAGCTGTCATAAGGCTTAAGATAGTACCAGTCACGAGGACTGTGCCGAATTCCCAAGACTCTTTTCATAAGGTAACATCTGTTCCCGAAGGAACCCTTCCCTTCCCTTTCCCGGATATAGAGAATGTAATGACTTATTAAAACTTTCACCTTCTTACACTTATTAAAAACATTCTTAATTTTTGTTAAACTTTCATAAACATCTTTATTAAAAAAACATCGGTTTGCCTCACTTTATCTTTCTTTAAAACTTTTCCTTCACTTTCGTTTACTAACACACAAATATAGTAAACACTTCCTTCACTTTTGTTTATTAACACGCATTTATAATAAACACTACACAGTATGCACACCACCCAAAAAATAGGCATAAAAGGGGATCTAAAATTCACCTGATTTGTTGTTCTTCCTCAACAGTTTGGCTAGGCTAATATACCATCTACATAAAGATCAACACACGAGGAATTATAAACATGTTACTATCGATTATACTGGAATACCCTAGGTATATGTATCAAAGTATCCCTGCGAGTACTACTAGCATACACATACAATACACGTGCGAATACTTCCAAGTATTCGCATTGAGTTTTCAAGCGAGTACTCCAAGTTCTAGCTCAGGTATTGCTTGCGAATACCCATAGTTCATGCTCAGGTATTCCTTGCGAATACCCATAGTTCACGCTCAGGTATTCCTTGTGAATGCCCATAGTTCACGCATGGAGTATCCATGCGCGTACTTGCCTTGCGAGTACCTTGTTCTTGGCCACGAAAACCCAAATTTCTGCATGTGCTAGATCTCGACTGTAATGGCCTCAAGATTCATACTTTTTACGTTCAAAACTTCTGTTTAGCTTCTAGAAGTCCAGAACTATTTTTTTACGTAATTTCATACGTAAAAATGCAACCTTTTTTTTAATTAAAACCTCATTTTGCCCTGAAACCCATTTCAAGCTAAAAACACAAGATCTTGGGTTTGATTCTTACCTCTAACTCGTGTAGCTTCCGGTTCTCTTCTTCCTCGTCAATATTTTGGCTAGAAAAGAGTAGAATTAGAATCTTGATACTCCTTCTTCCTCGTTTGCTCGTCTCTCTCTCTTCCTTTCACTTTCTCTCTCTCTCTCTAAATTTTAAGCAAAGGGGGTCCTACTTGATGCTGAATTTGCGTAAGGGGAGATTTGGCTAGGATTTTATAGGGGTTTCCTTCTATGGAAAGTTTCAACAAGCCCCCTTCCACTTTTCCCTTTTTTATTTAAATTGAAACTACGTCTTTATTTACTTGAAATATTTGTATGTTACAAGTCTACTCACCTTACAAGAGGTGCTTACAAGAGGTGCTTACAAGAGGTTTCGATGCAAGTCGAATAATCTAGAACATGGTTTTCGAGAGGTTAGGGTTTTCGACATACAAGAACACGGCTCCCACATAAATACTCGCAAATGTACTCGTGCGTGAACCTTGAAGATCACGCAAACATGAATCTGCGAGTACTAGGAGTACACGCACAAGTACTCATGCGCATACTCCTAGTACACATATGCATAAATATAAACGAGAACTACAGTTCACGCAAACATAGAATGAACGTGAACTTAGGGTTCACACATGTATACCCTGTGCGTATACTCAGAAGTTCGCGCAGATGAAAGAATGAGCGAATACTTTAAATGAGTGTACTTGCTTATGAGCATAAATTCACTTGTGTACCTTTACAAGTTGTACGTATCCAATAGACTCTACAGGCCTCACCTAAGCTTAGTATACATACCACATGTGGGTTCCTAGATGCCCTTTTAAAGAAGTTTTATAATGTTTTGGACTGAGGTGCATACTTATATTATTAATGATATGTTTATATAACGAAAACCAAAGGCTATGTCCTTATTATGAAAAGAGATATATGAAATGAATAAATGACTAATGTGCTAATATGTTGAATGTTTAACGGTTGTCTTCGTGGCAAACAAATGACCAGACGATTACTTATGTAGACCGATATGATTTACGGCTACTTTGGTAGACGGTATGTTTACGGCTGCATATGTGGACGGTAGGTGCTTTTACGATGCTATGGCTGCTTGATGCAGACCGATATGATTTACGACCACATACGTAGACCACATACGTAGACTGTAGGTGCTATTACGATGCTACGACTACATAATAAAAGGGTGGAAAATGGCTACTCCGGTGGACGATATTACGGCTACTTTGATAAACGGTACGATTACGGCTACTTCGTGCAGACGGTATGTTTACGGCTACATCGGTGGACAGTAAGATTACTGCCACTTCATGTAGACGGTAGGTGCTATTATGACTACTTCGGTAGACGGTACAACGCATGGCTACTTATGTAGACCGGTATGATTTATGACTACTTCGTGCAGACGGTAGGTGCTTTTACGATGCTACGACTACATAATGTTGTAGGTACAACTACGGTTGTCTATGTGACACCGATATGAGATGAGAAGCTTACCCAGTGTTAAGCCAATTTATGTGATACATGTTTATAAACTACAATTAAATACGGTGAATGATTACGAGCTACGACTCGGTATGATGTATGATTAGGAGCTATGACTCTATATGTTATATATATATACACACACACACACACACACATATATATACATATATATATATATATATGTGTGTGTGTGTGTGTGAGCTATGATTCTGTATGATGATATACTATGTGAAAGATGAATTACCTGATTGCTTAAACTAGAATTCAGCAGCATTAGCTGACTTTTAGTATGCACTTCAGGTTATAGATAGATGATGAATGAAAGCTTATGGATGTACTGGACTAGGATTCCGATGGCTACCTGACCCAAGATTGACATCCCGTTTCTATATTTACCTACAGATAATGTTTATTAATGTTTTATGACTTATGTGTTTTGAACAATATTTCCGTTGCCAATGCTATGAATTTTAGTTATTAAACTATGATTTTAATGAGTAAATCCAACACGTGAGGTCACCCGGGAACGGGGCCTTAATAGTTTGGGCCAATATCTAAACATGGTGTAACTTGCCCTTTATTACGACACACTCAATGTTGGAGCTGCTCGACGCTTCTAAAAATATGGCAGCTTTGCCTAAGCAGAAGGTCATACAAGCAATTTTATGATCGCGGTTTATATAGAGTGCACGAAATGACAAGGTTTTCAACAATATGTCTCCTTCAGTATCAAGAACATGTGATGAGATAAAGGCTGTCGATTTTTTATGGTCGAAGAACAGGGTAAAAGTCATTAGCTTAGAATAGGTGAATTGGTGTAATTTTAATTTTAAGTTGTAATTCACGTTCAAAGTGTCATGCATCTTTTGTGGTTCTAGCTTCTTGCTGGAATTTTTTTATAAATTTTTTCTCTGCCGTTAAAAAAAATAAAAAAGTAAATATTAGAAATTAAATGTTGGGGAATTTGAGGGCATGAGTTGTTAGAAAGGAACAAGATCAAAAGATAATTAAACATTACTGATGGTACCAACATGGACACGACATTTAATTTAATGGACATGAGAGTGGTATAAAGACGGCATGATCCTGTGTAAATGCCAAATATTTCGGACGTAATTATAAACTTTTTTTTTTGAACGGCCAACAAACATAGAATTGCCTAGGTATTCCGTACGGGGTGATCCATTGGCAAAAGGCCACCGCCAGCTGACCCAACCCAGCCGTACGGAGCCCTTAAGCGCCCCAAGTTATCTCCAGTTCCGGGGAAAACCCACCCGTCCGAAAGCACACTGGTGGTAAAACTCGGACGCCCTAAGGATCGAACCAGAGATCACAAAGATCCAGATCTTCCTTCATCGAGCCACCATGCCACTTTCAATAGTGATGCTAGTGGGGATAGAAACTGAGTCTTTTTTAAAGAATCCAGACTTTTTACCACTACACCATATTGAAAGTTGCGACGTAATTATAAACTAACAGACAGAAAATAGGATGTCTTGGATTATCTTTAGCATTCACACTAACAGACAAAATAATATGTATTATGTAAGAATTAATGTTTTACTAGGAAACTTAACTGTGTATTTAGTCTTTGATCCCTTTGGAGTTGTGGCTGTTTTGTTTACATCCTCATACTTTTGGAAAGTGACATATTTGTACATGGAGTTTAAGAGTGTTTCTTTGGTTCCCACATTATTTGTTTAATTTACATCTACGAACAAGTTGAAACATTATTGAAATAAAACTTGACTTGATATCTAGGAACAGCTTTAACATGAAATCATTGTAGTGCTATCTCTGGTACAAAACTCGTTTTTAGAGGAGGTGAACTTGATTTTATAAAGTGGTTTTGGACCGTCCCAAAAGTTTACAGCCGCCTCTAAAAATCAGAGGCAATTCAAAAAAAAAAAAATCACCGGCCTCACCGGAGCCGTCGTCGTCACCGCTCCATCAATCGTTCCCCTACCGTTGTCGTCACCGCTCCATCAATCGTTAGAAAAATATCTATTCAGAATTCAATTTAGCACCAATCTTCGTCACATTTGATCAAAGAATCGTTTCCAGTCATAATCGAAACAACTCAACAACTGATCTAAACAAGAAGAGTTCAACATTTAGTATTGGTTCCATAAAATCCCAAATAGGGTTCAATTTCAGAAGCAAGAGTGCTAGAGAGGGGGTTGAATCATCAATCGAGTTATTGAGCTTTCTCCCAAATGGCCAAGTCTGAAATTTTCCATTTCAGAAAAGTTAAAAACAACCCTATTTATTTGCTAATTGAAATTAGGGGTGTTCAAAGCCTCAATGGGTAAGACGAAGTAATCTATGATGTCGAAGCCGAGGAAGACAAAGGTGGTTTGTCTGGTCTTTGAGTGAGTGAAGACGATAAGAAGCAACACAGTCATCAGATCCAGAAGAAATAGATCTCAACGAGTGTAAGGCCTCTTTCCTGAGAGACCTCACTTGTTGGATTTACTCATAAACATAGTTATCAAAATGCTGAACTTAAATTAAAACATTCACAAGTAGAGGAAGCATACATCATTCAATTACATAACATCGTCAGTCTTAACATAACATAACATTGTCTTAACATAATATCTAAATGAAATGGGATGTTAGTTGTGCCAGGTAGCCATCATGTCTTTGCATGCCCCTTCTTATTGTTACCTGAAGTGCATACTAAAAGTCAGCTAACGCTGGTGAGTTCTAGTTTGTCACAAGAAGACATAAACATTATTCTAGTCATACTTTCATGAGTATAAATATATTTATATGTATATATTTATCATTTCAGTTCTTTCTTTCACATTTCATTCATATGCGGGTACGTATGTAAATACATACATTCTTACATTAATTTGTACATTCTTTTGAACATTCATTTACTTTATACATAAGGGTGATCAACCCATCATTGATTTTCGTAAGTCACAAAGACAAACGCTCCGTCCTACCGTCGTAGTCCGTCCTCCATAACCGTCCGACCAACCTTCGGCCGTCCTTCATGCAATACCGTCCGACCAACCTTCGGCCGTCCTTCTTAACCGTATTACCGTCATAGTCCGTCCGATTCTCCCGTCTGCCATAAGGCATCCATTTTCCATCCGAACTATTTATACATTCGTGCATCGATTGGGGGACTGACTCTACCGTAGTAGCCTTAGTTTAGTCTACCTTTCTAGACTTTTAATTCTGGCTGCATAATAGTCGAGTGATCTTCCGTCTACCGAAGTAGCCGTTAGCATCGTTTCCGTTCATAACGTTTATTCATACACAGCAAGCAATATATACATGGTATAAAGCAAGATTTCATCCTTATATATTATGTCATACTTTCATTTCATTGCTTATAATTGTACTTGTCATTATTGTATTCATAATGTATTGTCATATAACACATAAGGCTATATATAGCATTCATAACTTTCATTCTGTTCATGTATACACTTCAGCCCCACAACATTTAAAATCGTTTGCACGTAGCACATAGGGGGCACATATAACTCACCTGATGAGCAGTTCCCGAAGTATACTAGCAGGTGTAAGAGCGTCACTCGGGTCACACACAATCTGTATAATCAAGTCATATAAGATAAGATAATAGTCCTAAACAACACTAAACATTTATGTTCTTAGGGTTAGGCGAATTTGGATAAGTTCGCCACTTTTAGCTTAAGCGAACTTGGTAAGTTAGCTCCTTTGAACTTAGGCGACTTGGATAAGTTCACCATATCTGAGATTATGGTAACATGATAAGCTCGTTTCATGGATCTTAGGCGAACATGAGTTAAGTTTGCTATCATTGGCTTAGGCGAACTTATGTAAGTTCGCCACCTTTCTGGGCGAACATACATTTAGCGAACATGATAAGTTCGCTGGAATGGTGCCAGACGAACTTGATAAGTTCGTGTAACATCCTGAAAATTCGAGAACTAAGTGAATCGGGTTATTAGTTAAACCGATCCTCTTTCAAATAGCGTGGGCTATGTGGCTTTCACGTAAGGCTCGGGTTACCGAACTTTGAGGACCCGATTAGTCGTTATCTTTGAAAGTTCGGATAAGAAAAGCATTAGATGGATATTAAAGGACCCGTATTGAAACTTAAAGTGGTGTTTAAACCACCTAAGCCGCAAACCCTAGGCCATTTGGCTAGGTGTGAGCGACTGCAAGGAACCCGGCGGAGGAAGAGGACGCCGGCGCGACGGCGGGTATGACATTCGCATCACGTGAGGTAACATTCAGGTCCATACTCTTTCCTTTTTCTTATTCATTTGTGATAGTGCGTGGGGACCCGATTAGGCTTTTACCCTTGCTAGGATGATCAGATGTGGAGGCGGTGGTCACGGGTGAAGGTGGCTACGGGAAGCAGGTCAAAGAAGGCATATGGGGGTGACATGCGGCGGTGATCGGTGGCAAGGGAGAGGCACAAGGAAGACCCGTTTTGCATGGTGGACGGCTGTGGAAAGGGAAAGAGAGGGTGGAGGCGGCTGCCGAGGGCAGTGGAGGTGGTGATCACCATGAAGGAAGCAAGTATATGATGGTAAGATGGAGCCGAGGGCGGTGGTGCCATTGTGGTGCACGACCGATTAGGGTATTTCTAGACGGAGAGGGTGATGGTGGCGCGTGAAGTTGGTGACCGGCTAGGGTGGCCGGCGAGGAAGACGAAGGCAAAATAGATGAGGGAGCGCACGGCGGGTATCGTGTTAGCATGGGTCTATGGTGTGTCCATAGTATATACGGGTTAGAACTCAGTATGGGGTTAGGGTATCATGTAATTAATTATTCGTAAAGAGTTGGGTAATGTGTCTAGACGTTAAGAGGATACGTCTAAAGTATGTGTTGGATTACACACGTAAGTGATCCGTGAAAGGGTGGTGAGTCGTAGTACATGTCCAGGTAGTGTCATGTGTATATATGTGTTGCTTTGTGTGCTTGCATTATTGCCTGTGTGTATGGTCAACAGTGGCGTGGAGGACGGAGTCCTTCGGGGTCATCATTGTACGTGTGATCTGACAGTCATTATGTGGTGATGTGTCAGCCATCGTATGGAATATGATATAGTCACCATGTGGGTGGCTGGGTAGTCATCATAGATGTTGTGTGTGTCGCTATGTTTAGCGACGGGGCCCTGTAACAAGGGCGGAGCTGAGCTTAGGATGAGTATCCAGATGGGGATAACTCTGACGAGGGTGAAGTGATGAGGTATGTATTTGTGTGCTTATATATGTGTTAAATTGCATGCACGTGAAGAGTTATATTAATTGTGTATGAGATGGTATTGATGTGAGAAATAGATGGAAGCAATGTGGTGTGTCGAGTTAGATTGACCGTTGTGTCAGGCTGAGTACATTGTGTACAAATGTTGAGTCAATTGGTTTATGAGAGTCCTGGTTAGGACTGGTAGGTCGGTGTCTAGAGGTTGGATGAGTTAACCAGTGTATGGTTAATATATATGGTAAATTGTGAGTTATCAGAATAGTAAGTTCGTTCTATGTCAGAGAGACTTACTAAGTTAAAGTGGTGGGTTGAGTCTAGGATGGTGAATCCTCCAGGATATTGTAAGGTAACAGGGTTATCTATATGTGGAAAATTTATAAAAAGATTTTATAAAGACGAGAGGCTCTTGAGTGGAAATAAATATTAATTGAGACGAGTTGGCTTTTGTTAAATTAAACTATTAGAATTCACTCAGCGTAGCTGACTTTGTATGTACGTTAGATTGTTTTGCAGGTGAGTCTGCTAGACGGGGTACCTTGGCTTGGGAGCGGGCTACTCGGGTTGGTGCGCATGCATTCGTCAGGTAACGTTATGAAAATTAACGAGTTTAAAGATAGTACTATTTTGAGAAAGACTTTCGTTGTTTACTTAAATGAAAGTTAGATGTTTTTAAAGAGTATAACCAGTTATGAGAACTAACTGTAGGGTGCCTGGTTTGGGGCCTTACAAGTTGGTATCAAAGTCGATGTTTAAGAGAAAATTCGTGTTTTTAAACAAATAAAATGCCTTAACTTAAACTGAAAATGGGATAAAGGTGAAACGAATGCCACCACGAGTAACCGCGAGCCAGGAGGTACGTCTTTCGAGTTGAGAAGCAATTATTATTTACCACTTGTGTAGTGTTACACTAGGTAAAATGATTGGTGTGAGTAAGTGATTTATGGTTCCGTGTGGGATCGTGATATGTGTTATGTGCTGTAGTAGTATGTAGAACTACGTGAAGTTGTGTGGTGTGATTAAATGAGACTATGATGTGAATTGAATAATGTAGAGTAGCATTAATTGTAACTATGTGAGATAGTTTGGTGTGTTGATATGATTTAGTAATTTTGTGTGTAACATTGGATGGTGTGAAATTGTGATAAGATGATGACTTTCTTGATTGTGTGGGATGTGAGATGTGTGGGATGCATGTGCATCCGGGGTTTGTGAAAGATAGAAAGCTAGTGTGAACACGATGGGGAAGGTTTAGAATCCAAGCAGTAATGTGGACCACCAAATTGCATTTGATCACCGTGATTTTGCAGTCTATGATTACTCTCATATTCTGAATTTGACGCCCATAGTAATCACTCGAGCGTTCTATCTTGTGCAGGTACATATGGCCATGACGATTTGGACTAGATGGATTAGGCGGGGAGCTCTCATAAGGAGGTTGACAGAACGGTGGGCGAGACGTGCGACTGCTGTTTATATGGTTATCTTCGGGAGAAGACGGATTTTAGCACCTGTTCCTTTGACAGTGGTTCCACCGGCGGCTGAGGATGAGCAGGAGCTACCAGTACAGGAGGTGATCTTGGGTCTTCCGGCGCCTAATGATCCAAGTACCACCAGGGCAACTATGTGAGGTGGACTCAGTAGCTCCTTTTACAGGAGAAGTGGTTGGCGAGGAAGGAATGCATTTGCGGTTAGGCATCAGCCTCCGAGGCAGGAATTCGGGATCGGGAAACGGATGGCTGGAGGAATCTGACGAAGTGGAACAAGTGGGTGATAACTTTGACTTGTTTAGTGATTAGAGCAGTGGTGGTTACCACGAGAGGACTAGAGCATCTTGAGAAGTGGCCGTCAGGCACTTTTGTGACGAAATACTTGTTCTTGGTTTTCAATTGCTTGATTTTAACCTTGATAGTGAATCTTACCATGGGATGGTTTGAAACGTAGTTAATGATAGTTGCATGTGTGATAGCTTGCTATTGGTGGTGCAGTGTAAATTATGTGTGATTATGTGATTACCTTTTGAACAACGTGAGTTCATACTAAATGTAATCTTTGATGTGATGCGAGAGCTTGGTTGATTAGACTGTATGAGTAGACCTGTGTAGATCTGAGATTTGATTATTTGTGTGTGTCTACGGTCTTTAGATAGTGTCACCTATGTGTTATGTTTGAGTGATGTTTGAAGTGTAAGGGGTGTGTTGCACCTGGTGTAGTTGTTCAGGACGAAGTCTTATGGGAAATCTTAATTATACATCTTTAGTATGTATAAATGTTCAGGACGAGGTACTGTGGGAAATTGTAGTTACATACCTTATGTCTAGGTATACATGTTCAGGACCAGATCCTGTGGGGAAGTAAGATATTTTATATCTTGTGTGTACAATTGTTTAGAGTGATGTTTTGTGTCTAGACTGAGTAGTGTGTCGTCTTGAAGTATGGGTATGACCCGTATGGGTACGACCCGTATGGGTACGACCGAGTAAACTCTATATGAGTATATGATGACGTGTGACAGGGGCTACCGTTGTAGTGAGTAAGAGGTAAGGTTCAGGAGTTTGTGTGTCGATAAATGATGAGGTCATATTGTATGCAAGTAGAATTACTCAGATCTAGCAGTTGTGCATGTGCACGTGATGTGTTCTTAGAGTTTGGGGTTACTAGTATATGTGTAGAACTTTGTGTGCTCTGTAGATATGTGTGTCGGTGTGTGTCCTTGTAGTACACGCTTAGTCGTGCATAGGACGGGTGGTCAGTATGCTCAAGTATAGTATTTCTATCTTGACGATTTTCTCGACGTTGATACATAGAGGTGGTGCGAGGAGTTTTGACGTCTTCTAGGCGACCAGTGAGGTGCTCTTATGAGATGCCTATGCTTATATCTCGGGAATTCGGAGCACGAAGCCAATGGGCGGAGCTGAGGAGTTAGTGATGAAAGCGATTACGTAGACGCTGGACCAGAGATATCCATGACGTGATTAAAGTGATGACGCTGAAGATTTCTGCACGAAGTAAACAAGGTGACGAAGAACCTTCATGGAACACGTTCCATATAAAGAATTCAGTCGAGGCGAGACACAAGATGAATAGGGATGCTTTCCCTAGACGGGACGATGAATAGCTGAGGCTGGTGAGCAGACGAACTTTATGTTCATAAATTATAAAAGAGATGCGGTCGGTGATCGCATGGTAATGAAGTAAAGAGATACTATGGTAAAGGAATTTTGTGGAGACCAGTGTAACTTTATACAAGCTCCTGGAGATCATCAGAGAAAGGCAGAACTAATACCCATATGGGTAAGAAATGGGCTTGAGTTTGAAAACTCACCGCAGGATGGTGATCAAGGTGTGAGGCGAGAAGTATGACGACTTCAATAGGGAAGAACGATAAATGTCCTTAGACATGAGAGGCAAGATGTCACACCCCGGCCGGTGGCGGATTATACGCCGGGGCTGACGCGGTTGTTCATAAGCACACGATCATCTATTAAATGTGACAATATTTATTCATCAAAATTAAACGCATCCGTTACAAGTAGAAATTGATAATAAAGCGTTCAAACATGACATAAGTTGAATTTAATCTTTAATAGAGCTAGGTCCAATGTCCTAAGTGATCAAGTAGTGTCCTCAAACTGGTGCACCTGAAACATGTGAGTAAATGTCAACTACAAGTAGTTGGTGAGATACATAGGTTTTGACACCAAAAAGAGTTAAGTATAGTTTACAATTCAATATGTTCAAAGCATGTCTAAAGCATATATGTGTAAACATACAAGGTTCCAAGCGTACAATTCAAGCCTGATAATAGAAAACTAGATACGCAATCCCACTGATTGCCATTTTGAAAAAGGGAGCAAGCGGATACTCCAAGTTATAGTTGATACCCAACAAAACCCGCCAAGGTCTTGTGGTAAGTTATAGGTTCAGTTTCCCATATAAATGATCATGTTAGGTACTACCTTAGGCTTGGGCTGCAAGTTAATGAATGCACTGGCATGAAACACATGCAATGGTCACCAAGTAGTTCAAATATAAAGCATAAAGATCAAGCACAAGAAGATAGATATTGAATTGTTTAAATAGATAAAGTTGATAACATGTTTCACCCCAAAAGCAAAAACAGTAAAAAGGGGCTATGTAAACTCACTTGAGTTGAAGCTAGGAGTGATAGGATTTGATGAGGTGAATAGTTATTGTGAGGATTTCTCACAACAAACCTACATAGATAATTTTTTCTTTCTAAGGTCAAAATAAGTTTAAATAAGATAATGAAATCCTAGGGTTTCAGGGTTTGGGTTGGAGATGGACTTGCTCGGTTGTTTTGAAGAAATTATAAGTTACTTTAGAAACAGTGGCAATAAAGTAGTAAGAATTTATTTAGTAGGTCATTTACATAATTGTACTAGAGATATTAAATAAGGTTTATGTGTCAAAATAGTGCATTAGGATTTATTTATAAAATAGCTTTATAAATAATTTATGTGGTAAAAGTTCATTCAATAACTTATGTAATTAAAGTTTACTAGTTAATGTAGACAAAAATGGTTATTTATTAATAATCGTAAATGAAATGATTTATTAAATTTAATTTGATTAGTTAAATTTATCATAAATGAGTGATAAAGGACTAAATAGGTTTTTAATTAGGATTAATGGATGTGTGTATAAAATAATTATTTCAAATAATTATTTGAGTATTTATAATTTTAAAAGTATGTTTAAATAAATATATATATATATATTTTTTATAAGAATAATTATTTATAAATTTAGGAGTATATAAAATGTTTAAACATTTAATTTAAGTTCTGTATAAAAACACCATAAATAAATCCATAACTAATTTGCTTCAAGCAAACCATTTCTACTATTTATTTATGCATTTAAAATGTTTTCTAATGTGTTTTTTTTAGTCAAAATAAAATGAATGAGTATTATTTTACAATTTAGTTTTTATACATCTCTCAGATTATATTTATATAGTTTATAAAAATTTTATTTGGAATTTTTAATATTAGATAGAGTATTAAAATAGGCTAAAAAAAGAAAAAGAAATTAAAAGGGGCTGCCCGGGACTCGAACCCGCGCCTCAAACGGTTCAACACTTGCACACGCGCACTACCCACCGGACCAGGGCATGTTGCCATGTCCAGTGGGCTTGTATTTAAATTTTGAACGACCGGACCCAAGTCATCTCCTTCCCCATTCGTTCCCCGTAACCCTAGACCCCGAATACTCTTAATCGGTCAAATGTTCGAGCACGGAACCATAGGGCTTTTGATCCCTGATCTAAAACGAAAGTATAGACACTATAATTACCTGAAATGGTTACGTAGTGAAGGAGAACGACTCGAAGAACAGGTTCAGGTATTCCGACTGAAATCCGAGATCCAGAGACGTAATGCGAGGGATTTGAGGGTGCAGGGAGTTCGTGTTGAGTTTTGTTTGTGATTGTGGATGCCTATTTATACGCAATTCCATAGGAAATGATCGATCAAGTAAATGGTTTTTAATGAAGTTTCGGTTACAAGTTTAGCCATTGATTTATTTATAAAAGTACGATTAAACATGAAAGACGGATCGATTGAGTGTCCCGGACGTTTTGCCAGTTTTGTCTTCGCGTAAAAATATTTTGATGTCGAGTTCGTTTAAAGGTGGTTCGAAACCGGTTCCAAGCGGGGCTCGAACCTGAGATCAAATTGGAAGAAAAGGGGGTTTCCGGATTTGGCAAAACCGGCCCCTGCAGTTTCAGCTTGTTATTATATCATGTATAACTTTGTTTTAAATTGAAATTAACTTTCAGAAATTACATTCTTAACCCCTGGATTTTTTATAAAACATAAAAATAACACCTTTATAAATTTTTATAAACTCAATTAAATGTTTGTATTATTTTTAAATATTTCAAATACAGAAGTATATTTTTTTGTAAAATAAAATGGTATCAAATTAATTATTTTGAATTTTGAATATATATCTTTTATAAACCCAAATTTTACTCATGGAATTTATAATTTAGATCTTATAAGTTTGTATTTATACATCTATCTATATATATATAGATAGAGAGAGAGAGAGAAAGATTTAGAAATAACGTAGCATAATATAGGTATAGTTGTTTGATAGAATAATATCAATTATATAATCCTTATAAAAAAATTATTATTTTTGAATATGAAATAATGGTATTTAATTGTATGTATGTTTGTATACTCATGAAAGTGAAATGTGTAAATAGGATAGTTTGTCACAAAATAATGAATTCATAAGAGTCGGAAAGTAAAAATGATGTATTGCAAAATACATGCATTTTACTGTCAATTTTATTCCCACTTTGTGTTTGTTTTGCTTCGGTTATCTTCTATAACTGCTTGTACTTAATATTTCTATATATTTTGGTTGTTAGGTCACAAAGGAAGCGGATATGATTGAAAACGAAGAAGAACGAGTTTCCGGTTCGTGCGAGAGGGCTGTGGATAAAAAGAAACTTTCTGGATTTTACCCCTGTCGCGTAGCGCGACAGGTATTGGAAGTTCCTCGCGCTACGCGAGGACTGTAAAATGTCAGAATTGCCCTTTTAATGATTGCCCGACTGTTTTGTCTTTTCTGGGGCCCTCGCACTACGCGAGGAGTGTGCAAGATCCCGTCGCGCTACGCGACGGGTGGTTTTTCGCATAAATTGTTTTAAAACCCAAAAATTAGAAACCCTAAAGGAGACAGATTGAAGGAACGGCTGCAGGCGAAAAGAAGAGACGAAAAAGGGCGAAATTTTATAAGGATACAAGGCAAGGATTGAAGCTAGGGATCACTGGGATCGATTTCCTCGGGTGTTAATCATTCGGTTGTGTTTTTCCTTGTTTATCTTCAATTCCCATGTTTCTTTTGTGCTTAGAATTGATGCTAACTATGGTTTTTGTCATGTTTAGTGGCTAAACTCTTAGAACTACCTAGGTGTTGATGAATACATATGATTGACATTAGGTTTTATCCGGTTTTGGATGATTTGCATGTGATGAACTCATGATGTAACAAACTTGGTTTGGATTATTGGATGTTTTATGTGTGTCTATGATTGTTTATGGATTGATGATTTACTCCTCGTGTGCCTTGGTGAATGTCTTTCATGTAATAGGTGCATGCTAGATCAATTACTGTGTGTCTTTGATTAGTGGGTGGTTAACTGCGTACGAGTTCACCATAGGGTAATCTTCTTGATATAGATAGTTTAGATGTGCAACCAATCTCGATAGTTGTGAGGTGAGAGATTGTCGGTTTGTCTAGGGTGTTAGATTGCTAGTTTAGAGGCTTTGTGAGAAGATCTTGCTAGTTTGTCTCATATCTGTGTTTACCGAATCCAATAGGAAAATCCTAGTTATCCCTTGCACTTAGGTGTATTGAGACTTTCGCGCTGTGAGGTAGATTGTCTAGCGGATACTTCTTGAGTAAATTGGAGGATCTGTGAGGGAAATCCATCCAACCGGTGGTTTAACGCCTTTTAGGTTTCTTGGTTGACAATCCTTGAGAAGGGTCGAGGGTGCTCTAGGTTTCCTTTGAGTTTAGTATTTTAAGATCCCGGTATCACGTCAGTTCCCTTATCGATAGAACCTTTGTCAAGCATGTGTAGGATTCGAGCCTAGGTAGTGTTCTTTCTCCGTCTGGTTCTCGTTTCAACTTTCGTTTGCATTCGTAGTCTTCTCTTTAGTCCTTCTTTTAAGTTATTCTTAGTTTTTATTAGCAAACCCCCCTCTTTATTATTATTTTATTTAAGCAATTTTGTATGGATAAGTCTTTCAGTTTCTAGTTAGTGTTTTCTGTAGAGGTCCTTTGGGTTCGATATCCGGACTTACTTAGGCTTTACTACATTCGATAGGTTCACTTGCCTGTCGGTAGTTTAGTTGTTTAGAGAGTCTAGAGTATTACTTAGTGTTTTATTTAGCTTGTTTTGAGTCATTTAATTCAAACTACTTTGTGCACACCAAGTTTTTGGCGCCGTTGCCGGTGACCTCTGAGTCGATTGCGCTGATTAGTTCTGAATTACTTATCTGTTTTTTTTTATTTGAGTTTATTTGTTCTTGTTTTTATTTCTTTATAAATATCTTTCTTACTTTATTTTATTATTTGTTTTCTCACTTTATCTTCTTATTTTTATGTGCAGTTTATGCCCCACTTGCGCTCGCAAGGACCACCACCTGCTATTTCTTTGGATTCGCAAAGCGACTCCTGGGAATACTCAGAGGCATCCCACAGTGAGGTAAGTGTTTCTTTATCTTCTCCTTCTTCTTCCACCAGTTCCCCCAGTTCTGTTTCTTCCCCCTTATCTAATTCATCCACTCCATCTAGCCCACCACCTTTTCATCCCGATATGGCGAACCGTCGCACTGTTCATCAGCAGTCTACTGCGGGATTCACGGGGATTAATAACCCCATTACTGTGCCAAACATAACCAATGAAAATTTTTAGCAAATACCCTCATACATCATGACCGCAATTAATAATTGCCAATTCAATGGTCGTTATGATGAGGATGCTCCCGTTCACATCGCATGCTTGACCCGCATCTGTGGTACTTTTAATCTTCAAGGTGCCACAAATGATGCGATTTTTCTCCATCTTTTTCCATTCTCCCTTGCGGGAAGAGCCGCCACTTGGCTCGACTCGCACCCTCCGGGCACATTCACCACTTGGGCTGGCCTACGCGATGCTTTTCTAAATAAATATTTTCCACCCGCGAAGGCTGCCTGGTTGCACGATGAGATTCATTCTTTTAGAATGCCGCCCGATGAGCCCTATTATATGGCCTGGGAGCGGTTCCAAAATCTGCTCAGTCGTTGCTCCCAACATGGTCTGTCTGACTGGGCCCTTGTAGAGAAATTCTACAACGGGCTCACTTATGAGACTCGTGCGCTCTTTGATACTTCTGTAGGAGGCCACCTTATGGGTAAAAGGAATGTGGCCGAATGCAATGATATGTTTGAGAGTTTCGCCCAGGCAGAATACGAGCAGCGGTCTGTTACTAGGAATTCAAGTCCTAGCACTAGTACCTCCTCATCTTCGAGGGGTGTTCACCACGTCAATGTGGACACTAGTGTAGCTGTTGCGCTTCAGGCTCTGGCGAAAGATGTGAAGGAGCTGAAGATGAGGGTGGCGCGATATGAGGTGTGTCGTGGCGATCATGCTACTGTTGAGTGCCCTGTGCTGAATCAAGAGCAAGTCGGTTATGTGGGAGGTCAAAACCGATACGGGAATTCTTATAACCCCAATTGGGGAAATCATCAAAATCCCAGCTTCAGGTCTTCCGGTAATCCCCCTGGTTTCCATTCCAATTTTCCTCAGAACCAGGGGCAGGGTGGTCAGTCTTCGGGTAGTAATTCTGGGAGTACCTCGGTTGGAGGAGGTGCCAGTAACCTAGGTAGGATTGAGGAACTGCTGACGTAGTTAGTGGCAAAGGATGCATCGACTCAGAAAATCCTTCATGAGCATGACATCCTTCTTAAGAACCAGCAGTCCGCTTTCCTAGATTTGCAGCGTACGGTTGGTGACATTGCTAAGCGTTTGGATAAAAGGCCGGAAGGACAGTTTCCGAGTGGTACCCAACCCAACCCAAACGCCCACGTGAATGCGGTCACCACCCGTAGTGGTAGAGGTGGAGAGCTTTTGAGTTCACCGGTGGAGGTTGAAAAAGAACCGGTTGATGATGAGGTAGAGAGAGAGACTCCTGGGAGGGTGCATTCGAGACTAGTCCCAGCAAGTACCGCACCAAACAGTGAGTCTCTAGTTGGTAAGTCTGTTGAAATGAAGCCGGTTGATGTTAGGCCCACCCATGAGATTGATCTAGCCCGTATTCCTTATCCTGAGCGTCTTGCTAATCAAAAGCATGCTAAGGAATACGAGCATTTTGTTGATATGTTTAAACAACTGAAGATCAATCTCCCATTCATTGACGCCCTTCAGCGTATGCCTAAATACGCTAAGTTTTTGAAAGATCTTTTGAAGGGGAAGGACCGGTTGGGTAAGTTGAATGAGGTTCCTTTAAGTAGGGAGTGTTCTGCAGTGATAACAAACTCGCTATCGGAGAAACTGACAGACCCGGGTATTTTCACAATCCCGTGTTTGTTTGGTGGCGATGTTCGTAGTCACGCGTTAGCGGATTCCGGTGCTAGCATCAATCTGAAGCCTTATTCTCTCTATGAGAAGCTAGCACTCGGTGAACTAGCTCCAACGCGCATGACACTCTCCCTAGCGGACCGGTCGATAAAATGTCCACGGGAATTTTGGAAAATGTGCTTGTGAAAGTTGATAAATTTGTTTTCCCTATGGACTTTGTGGTTATGGATATGGAGGCGGATACCACTGTTCCCATCATCTTAGGACGTCCGTTCCTTCGCACCGCTAAGGCCGTCATCGATGTTTTTGATGGAAAGCTCACACTTAGGGTCGGTGACGAGACGGTCACTTTTGTGGTTGCCAAATCTATTAACCTAGGAGGGAGTGGTGATAGTGTTGATAACCCCAAGTGTGGGGATGTTAAGAAAAAGCCGGAGGTGATGATGAAGGCTGTAGGTGGTGAGATGTGGGAGGCAGGTGAAAGTGGCTCGTTTTCGAGCGAATGGGAGGAATTCTCCATTAATCCTCCCACATAGTGTGGTTTGTGAGTGTCTTGGGTGAAATCCCAAGTGTAGAGTTTGTACCATTGTGGTTATTTTTGAGTTCTTTGTTTTTGGAGTCATTTTTTTTTTCTTTTCCAGGTATTTATTATTTTTTTTTGTTTAAGTCAAGAGAATTATTTGGGAAAATGTGGAAAAATTGGTTAAGGCATGGAAAAGCTCGAAACTTTCTGCCAAATGACACCCGTCGCGTTACGCGACATTTTCCTTAAACCCCTCGCGCTACGCGAGTGGATGTTGAAACTTTCTGCCAAATGACACCCGTCGCGTTACGCGACATTTACCTTAAATCCCTCGCGCTACGCGAGGTAATGTCAGTCGCAGAAATAAAAACAAAAACAAAAACAAAACAAAAAAATTATCGGATTTCTTTCAGCCTCCAGGACCGTCAAGTGAACATGCAGGTGGTGATCATGATGAGGACTAGTGTGGGGATCATGATGCTGGTTTTTATTATGTTATGTTTGTTTAACTAATCCTGTTTATTTTGATACAATTTGGGACTGTAATAGTGGGTTATGGTAAGGGTTGGTTAAAACACTTGAATTTTGAACTTATCTTTATCTATGTTTGACGTGTTTGGATTATTATGTTTGGTTGAGTTTGTTTGTGGAGGTAGCCGCTTTCGTATGTGTGAGATGAGTTGGAATTGTTTGCTGAGCACATTCGATTTGGAGGGCAGTACTTGATGGAAAAGACTGGCACTTGACAGTCTTGCTTTATTACCAGCTAAGTCTTTTCCGATTTGTATTTTTTATTTTTTTTTATTTTGTGTTTTTGCAGTTTTGTTTATTTTGTTTTCCATTCCTGCATTGGGGACAATGCAAATTTTAAGTGTGGGGATGGGAAGATTTGAGTCTTTGTTTATTTTTTTTATTGAGTCTAGTTAACTTTGAGTGCATTTAGTTAGTTTAAATTTTATCTATTTATTTATGTTCATGATTAAAAAAAAAAAAAAGATGCAAATAAAAAAATATATATATATTGCAAAAAAAAAAAAGAAAAAAAAATATATATTTATGCATCCATCCATCATTAGTTAATTTAAATACATCTGGGTATTGGGTTACAGTGGAAGAAAAATCATGAAACAAATTATTTAATCTGTGCTTCGAAAACTTGAGATGGGATTAGGTAGAACTGTGGATACCTTTGTGTGAGACCCTAGACCTAGTGTTCAATTGAAGATAACGAAATATGATTGGGGAAAATCCGTTGGTGGTTGGGTTTAGAAGGACAAACATACCAACAATCGCGGTTTTTGTGTTTTCGTGTCTAATAAGATAACCCATAAAATGTTGAAGACCTTGTGCTTGATTATGATCCTGTTTTGCATGAATTTTTCAGGGACGAAAAAAAAGATAAGTGTGGGGATGTGATGTATTGCAAAATACATGCATTTTACTGTCAATTTTATTCCCACTTTGTGTTTGTTTTGTTTCGGTTTTCTTCTATAACTGCTTGTACTTAATATTTCTATATATTTTGGTTGTTAGGTCACAAAGGAAGCGGATATGATTGAAAACGAAGAAGAACGAGTTTCCGGTTCGTGCGAGAGGGCTGTGGATAAAAAGAAACTTTCTGGATTTTACCCCTGTCGCGTAGCGCGACAGGTATTGGAAGTTCCTCGCGCTACGCGAGGACTGTAAAATGTCAGAATTGCCCTTTTAATGATTGCCCGACTGTTTTGTCTTTTCTGGGGCCCTCGCGCTACGCGAGGAGTGTGCAAGATCCCGTCGCGCTACGCGACGGGCGGTTTTTCGCAGAAATTGTTTTAAAACCCAAAAATTAGAAACCCTAAAGGAGACAGATTGAAGGAACGGCTGCAGGCGAAAAGAAGAGACGAAAAAGGGCGATTTCAAAGGATACAAGGCAAGGATTGAAGCTAGGGATCACTGGGATCGATTTCCTCGGGTGTTAATCATTCGGTTGTGTTTTTCCTTGTTTATCTTCAATTCCCATGTTTCTTTTGTGCTTAGAATTGATGCTAACTATGGTTTTTGTCATGTTTAGTGGCTAAACTCTTAGAACCACCTAGGTGTTGATGAATACATATGATTGACATTAGGTTTTATCCGGTTTTGGATGATTTGCATGTGATGAACTCATGATGTAACAAACTTAGTTTGGATTATTGGATGTTTTATGTGTGTCTATGATTGTTTATGGATTGATGATTTACTCCTCGTGTGCCTTGGTGAATGTCTTTCATGTAATAGGTGCATGCTAGATCAATTACTGTGTGTCTTTGATTAGTGGGTGGTTAACTGCGTACGAGTTCACCATAGGGTAATCTTCTTGATATAGATAGTTTAGATGTGCAACCAATCTCGATAGCTGTGAGGTGAGAGATTGTCGGTTTGTCTAGGGTGTTAGATTGCTAGTTTAGAGGCTTTATGAGAAGATCTTGCTAGTTTGTCTCATATCTGTGTTTACCGAATCCAATAGGAAAATCCTAGTTATCCCTTGCACTTAGGTGTATTGAGACTTTCGCGCTGTGAGGTAGATTGTCTAGCGGATACTTCTTGAGTAAATTGGAGGACCTGTGAGGGAAATCCATCCAACCGGTGGTTTAACGCCTTTTAGGTTTCTTGGTTGACAATCCTTGAGAAGGGTCGAGGGTGCTCTAGGTTTCCTTTGAGTTTAGTATTTTAAGATCCCGGTATCACGTCAGTTCCCTTATCGATAGAACCTTTGTCAAGCATGTGTAGGATTCGAGCCTAGGTAGTGTTCTTTCTCCGTCTGGTTCTCGTTTCAACTTTCATTTGCATTCGTAGTCTTCTCTTTAGTCCTTCTTTTAAGTTATTCTTAGTTTTTATTAGCAAACCCCCGTCTTTATTATTATTTTATTTAAGCAATTTTGTATGGATAAGTCTTTCAGTTTCTAGTTAGTGTTTTCTGTAGAGGTCCTTTGGGTTCGATATCCGGACTTACTTAGGCTTTACTACATTCGATAGGTTCACTTGCCTGTCGGTAGTTTAGTTGTTTAGAGAGTCTAGAGTATTACTTAGTGTTTTATTTAGCTTGTTTTGAGTCATTTAATTCAAACTACTTTGTGCACACCAAAAAACATAGGCCGGAATTTCCTGGGGATTACAGTCTCCCCAACTTTAGGAGATTTCGTCCCGAAATTGTTTTGGAAAAGGGTCAAGAAAAAAAAATACATGTGTTTGGGTTCTCCACTAGTTTTACTTGTCGGTTTGAGGAGTATAGTTGATGACAAGGTTCACGTCAGGTCAGGTCATTGCGTTAGGTATGGATGGTGGCAGTGAATTTTGTATGAAATAGAAAAAAATAAGGAGAAGATTGTACTAGAATGATTTTGGACTCAAATGATGGGATTTTGAGATCTAAACTTGTTTTGGATGTAGTCTAAGATGTTCGAGTAATGTCACTGGATAAGGATTTCACAACTACCGGTCAAGGTCAGAGTAATAGAAAAACCCTACGCGAATACGGACAACGTTACTTCTGACAATATGACAGAAGCACCTATATATAGGATGTAACAACGGTATATCTACTATTCCCTTATCATATCCCGTTAGTTTCGTTACTGTATTTCACCATAGGTTTTATGTCATCACACATGACAGAATTTACTATGTTTTCCATGCGCTGATTTTTATAATTACGTGTGCACCCGTAATTACTCAAATCGTCGTATGGTCCGTATAGATCATTCTATTGTGTGTGTGTACAGAGGTGGAGGAAGCACCCAAAACATTTAGTTTATTATTGTTTTCATATATGAGTTGCTAATGAGTAATTGTGTGTCTAGATGGTAAAGTCAATCAAGGAGTAAAGACTAACAAGGTGGCACCACCCCATACATGGGTGCCCTAAGTAGGTGGCATACCCTCCAGGTTGTCCATAAAGTTTATAGCTCTCTCGTGTTTGAACAAGAATACATCAAACCCCGAGTAACTCAAAGTTTATAGCTTTCTCGTGTTTGAACAAGAATACGTCAAACCTCGAGTAGCTCAGAGTTTATAGCTATCAAGTTTCATGGATAAAGTGAACGATCATGTATCATGTATATAGTGGGCAATTAATTTCAAACAATGTAAACAGTCTAGTTTCGTGTGTAATGTAGGCACTCAAGTTTCATGTATAGCGTAAATAATATAGTGCTATGCATATTGTAAATAACCACGTATCATGTATCGTGTGAACAATCTAGTATCGTGCATATTGCAAGTAATAAAGTTCCATATATAATGTGATCAATCTAGTATCATGTGTATTTCAAGTAATCAAGTTTATATTTCAAGTAATTAAGTCTCATGTATAACGTAAATACTCATGTATTTTGTATACAACCAAGTTTCATATATAACGTGAACAATCAAGTTGCACCTATAATGTAAACAATTTAGTCTCAGGTATATTATGAACATTAGTATGTAAATAGTTGAACCTCATGAGTAACGTAAACTATCGAATCTTGTCGGTGATCGAGTGTTGCGGACAAGCGTATTGCTTGACATTCATGTATCATGTAGGTAGTTGGGTTTTAAGTTTTCAATTTTTGTTGAGGTTTATATGGGTGGTTAACGTCTACGCGAAATGATTCATCCCCTTGATTTGACTAGTAAGCTCATACATTCCCGAAGGTGCAATGTGATGGGAAGGTTTTGCAGGTAATCAACATAATGTGTACATGAATATTTAATTGGTTTTTTTTTGTTTGTAAATAAACAGGTAATTGAAATTTGTACTCTTGTTTGTAATCTAATAAATAAGTGGAATAATAATTTGAACGGATGGATAATTGGATAAATAAAAACCTTTTAATTCGATTATCATAAATCAAATGTTTCAAAAGATAATAATGGTCTTATTATTTAATAAATAAGCCCAAAATTTAAATAATAATTAGTTTAGCGAAATAAAAAGTCATAATAAAATAGTTAATCAAGTCATCATAAAAAGGATGAAATACTTGTTATTACTTTTATAAAATCATTGGTACAAGACTAGTATAAAATTTCTTTACGAGGTAAGGGGGTTTTGTAAATAGTTTATACTCTAGATAAAATCTATAAAGGTTTTGTTTGAACAAAATAACTATATTAGTTAAATCGGGGAACTAACAAGATAATTAGTTTACAAAGAAGGTTGAGATATCAATCATTTAAGGAGAATTAAAATAATAACATTTATATTTGGGTATAGGATATGGGTTTCAATTTAAGTTTTTAAGAAGACGCGAAATAGGGTATCGAACTAACATCTCAGATAGCTTTCCACCAGGAAGCAGACGAGTACCAAGACGGACATCATTGTAGTTATTCGTATTGCAAACCAGGCGTCAGCCCTAGTTATTTTCGTATGTGCATCAAGTATTCTCTGGTCTCCACTCCTTGCCTCAGAAACTCTGTGGTCCTTATATATAGGTGAGCGGTATCAGGTGGAACTCCTAAGGCACTGGTAGGTTCCTTGTCTTGTCCTCCTCCTAGATCTAGATGGTATAGGTTATGTGTTAAATAAGGGTCTCTCGGAGGTGATTCAACTTCTCGGAGTCTCAAGTCTGCTCCTAAGTCAATCTGCTCTGCATTCGAATATGGATCTGGCAGCTATTCATACTAGTGATTGGTTGTCTGGTGATGGGGACCCAAAGTATTCCTCTTGTGTTGACTCTGATCTAGGGTGATTCTTAGGGGAATGAGGAGGGTAAGATACTATGTCTAGCACAAAAAGATCGCGAGTGTAATGGTAAGTTGTTAAGTACAAAGGTATTCATGATTTTAAAATTTTGACTAATCATAACAACGAATTCTTATAATAATATATCAGGAGTAACACTTGACCTATAAGTAGTGTACCCACGGAAAGGATTCCCAGGAAAGAGAGGTGGGTCACAAGGGACATACTGAAGTACTCATTCTTTCCTTAGTCAGAATCTTTCATGGACTTACACCCACTCTTCCAGCCATCCTGTACAAGTGACATTATTATTTGAACTCATGGTTATGGTGAGAATCGTTAAGGGTTGTGTCTTGTGGCTCAAGGGTGTGCTTCACCTATTGAAGCAGCTTCTTTTTCCTCGGATGGTACAGGCTAAGGGTTTATATCCTTTGCAAATGATAATAAAGGTGATAAAATTTCCAAGGCATAAGGATGAAGAAGTATAGTTGACTTAAATATGATTAAGTGTAAGGATAAAATAGAAGGTTTAGACTTGTGTACCAAATTATAATAATTAAGCGAATGATGTTTAGATTGCATTCATCCGGCATATAACCAAATGGATGCTATGATAAATCAAAGTGATTCAAGTCCTTATACTTTCAGGAAGACATGCTTTAGCCTATAGGTGAACACTCACTTCGGGAATTCCCAGGAAAGCATACGGATCCTTCGGTTGATTTGGATTTATATGAAATGCTTTCCTAGACAGAAGACCCAAGGTACAGGCATTCACCCTTCCGGATTGCACATGTTCTCTACTAATTTTTAGAACTCAAAACTTTGACGGGATTTGAAAATTTTAATGTATGTCAAAACTTAAGATATCATTTAGTGATATCAAATAGATATTGTGCAAACAGTTCAAATAGTGTAACAAATGAGGTATTACAAGAGTAGCGGTTTTTGTGAACATGTAGGTTATCAAGTAATATAATACATGAGAAAATTTGTATTGTATCACGCAATGTAATACACCAGATAATATGTAAGATATTTACATAAGGGTATCCTAAGGTTATAGGCTATAGTCTAGATATATGTTTCAAGTAATCCATATAGTTTCAAATAATTCCATGTAGTCCTTGGAATGTTGTAGTTCATGTAATTGTATCATGTAAACAGAAATAGATAGATGTAGGTAAGTATGTGTGTAAATGAGTATAAAGTGGAGTTCCTAATAAAAGACATGAGTTAAACTAATGTTTGGGGACTCCTAGGTTATAGTCTAGGTCATGTGTGTCTAATAACCTAATTCCCTATAACCATGGCTCTGATACCAATCTGTCACACCCCGGTCGGCGGCGGATTATACGCCGGGGCTGACGCGGTTGTTCATAAGCACACGATCATCTATTAAATGTGACAATATTTATTCATCAAAATTAAACGCATCCGTTACAAGTAGAAATGGATAATAAAGCGTTCAAACATGACATAAGTTGAATTTAATCTTTAATAGAGCTAGGTCCAATGTCCTAAGTGATCAAGTAGTGTCCTCAAACTGGTGCACCTGAAACAGGTGAGTTAATGTCAACTACAAGTAGTTGGTGAGATACATAGGTTTTGACACCAAAAAGAGTTAAGTATAGTTTACAATTCAATATGTTCAAAGCATGTCTAAAGCATATATGTGAAAACATACAAGGTTCCAAGCGTACAATTCAAGCCTGATAATAGAAAACTAGATACGCAATCCCACTGATTGCCATTTTGAAAAAGGGAGCAAGCGGATACTCCAAGTTATAGTTGATACCCAACAAAACCCGCCAAGGTCTTGTGGTAAGTTATAGGTTCAGTTTCCCATATAAATGATCATGTTAGGTACTACCTTAGGCTTGGGCTGCAAGTTAATGAATGTACTGGCATGAAACACATGCAATGGTCACCAAGTAGTTCAAATATAAAGCATAAAGATCAAGCACAAGAAGATAGATATTGAATTGTTTAAATAGATAAAGTTGATAACATGTTTCACCCCAAAAGCAAAAACAGTAAAAAGGGGCTATGTAAACTCACTTGAGTTGAAGCTAGGAGTGATAGGATTTGATGAGGTGAATAGTTATTGTGAGGATTTCTCACAACAAACCTACATAGATAATTTTTGCTTTCTAAGGTCAAAATAAGTTTAAATAAGATAATGAAATCCTAGGGTTTTAGGGTTTGGGTTGGAGATGGATTTGCTCGGTTGTTTTGGAGAAATTATAAGTTACTTTAGAAACAGTGGCAATAAAGTAGTAAGAATTTATTTAGTAGGTCATTTACATAATTGTACTAGAGATATTAAATAAGGTTTATGTGTCAAAATAGTGCATTAGGATTTATTTATAAAATAGCTTTATAAATAATTTATGAGGTAAAAGTTCATTCATTAACTTATGTAATTAAAGTTTACTAGTTAATGTAGACAAAAATGGTTATTTATTAATAATCGTAAATGAAATGATTTATTAAAATTAATTTGATTAGTTAAATTTATCATAAATGAGTGATAAAGGACTAAATAGGTTTTTAATTAGGATTAATGGATGTGTGTATAAAATAATTATTTCAAATAATTATTTGAGTATTTATAATTTTAAAAGTATGTTTAAATAAATATATATATATATATATATATTTTATAAGAATAATTATTTATAAATTTAGGAGTATATAAAATGTTTAAACATTTAATTTAAGTTCTGCATAAAAACACCATAAATAAATCCATAACTAATTTGCTTCAAGCAAACCATTTCTACTATTTATTTATGCATTTAAAATGTTTTCTAATGTGTTTTTTTTAGTCAAAATAAAATGAATAAGTATTATTTTACAATTTAGTTTTTATACAGCTCTCAGATTATATTTATATAGTTTATAAAAATTTTATTTAGAATTTTTAATATTAGATAGAGTATTAAAATAGGCTAAAAAAAGAAAAAGAAATTAAAAGGGGCTGCCCGGGACTCGAACCCGCGCCTCAAACGGTTCAACACTTGCACACGCGCACTAACCACTGGACCAGGGCATGTTGCCATGCACAGTGGGCTTGTATTTAAATTTTGAACGACCGGACCCAAGTCATCTCCTTCCCCATTCGTTCCCCATAACCCTAGACCCCGAATACTCTTAATTGGTCAAATGTTCGAGCACGGAACCATAGGGCTTTTGATCCCTGATCTAAAACGAAAGTATAGACACTATATTTACCTGAAATGGTTACGTAGTGAAGGAGAACGACTCGAAGAACAGGTTCGGGTATTCCGACTGAAATCCGAGATCCAGAGACGTAATGCGAGGGATTTGAGGGTGCAGGGAGTTCGTGTTGAGTTTTGTTTGTGATTGTGGATGCCTATTTATACGCAATTCCATAGGAAATGATCGATCGAGTAAATGGTTTTTAATGAAATTTCGGTTACAAGTTTAGCCATTGATTTATTCATAAAAGTCCGATTAAACATGAAAGACGGATCGATTGAGTGTCCTGAACGTTTTGCCAGTTTTGTCTTCGCGTAAAAATATTTTGATGTCGAGTTCGTTTAAAGGTGGTTCGAAACCGGTTCCAAGCGGGGCTCGAACCTGAGATCAAATTGGAAGAAAAGGGTGTTTCCGGATTTGGCAAAACCGGCCCCTGCAGTTTCAGCTTGTTATTATATCATGTATAACTTTGTTTTAAATTGAAATTAACTTTCAGAAATTACATTCTTAACCCCTGGATTTTTTATAAAACATAAAAATAACACCTTTATAAATTTTTATAAACTCAATTAAATGTTTGTATTATTTTTAAATATTTCAAATACAGAAGTATATTTTTTTGTAAAATAAAATGGTATCAAATTATTTATTTTGAATTTTGAATATATATCTTTTATAAACCCAAATTTTACTCATGGAATTTATAATTTAGATCTTATAAGTTTGTATTTATACATATATATATATATATATAGAGAGAGAGAGAGAGAAAGATTTAGAAATAACCTAGCATAATATAGGTATAGTTGTTTGATAGAATAATATCAAATATATAATCCCTTATAAAAAAATTATTATTTTTGAATATGAAATAATGGTATTTAATTGTATGTATGTTTTGTAACATCTCAAAATGTCGAGAAATAAAGTTAACGAGTTCAAGCGGGCCGAAGTCGGGCCGGGTCAGTCGTGAACCGGTCTTGGGGAGGTCTCCCCTATAAATAGCCAAGGTCACCACATGTTTCTCTCATTTGCAATTCTAGAGAGAGAAAAACCGTAGAGAGAGAAAGTGTCGGAATCGCACAAGATTGCACCCGCTCGTGTCTCTTGCACTCGTGAGAAGAACCTCCGGATCAGAAGCTCGATTCAGGTAACAATCCGACCTAAATCTGAGTTTTAGTTCGTTTTTGGGTTTTTCGGGTTTTGGGTGAAAAGGTAAGGTTTGAACGGATGAAACTGAAAGATAATCATAGATTTGAGTTCCTTAATGGAAAACGAACGTTTTGAATGCAACAGGTTCGGGATCTTGACATGATCAGGCCCGAATGCGAAAGTTAGGGTTTTTCGCGAAGAACAGGTCGTGCGCACTTGCTAAGTGCGCACGGAGCAGGTCCTGCGTACTTGCTAAGTGCGCAGGAAGAGGTGTCTGCGCACTTGCTAAGTGCGCAGGAGGAGGTATCTGCGTACTTGCTAAGTGCGCAGGAAGAGGGGTCTGCGCACTTGCTAAGTGCGCAGGAAGCAGGGTCTGCGCACTTGCTAAGTGCGCAGACATCAGAACTGGTTCAGTGAAGTTAGTATATTAGAATGGTTAAACCGTTAGAGTCGGGATTGGTCTGATGTGTATTTAACTAATCAATTCAGATCGGAAGTGACGTTGTTGGACCTTCGTTTAGGACAACCCATATTAGCGTATCAGGTGAGTTCTAGAGCCCTCTTTTAAATGTTTTGTTAATGTTTTTGGGCTGGTGTGCATACTTACGAAATGATGTTTAACGAAATGATGTTTAACGAAATGATGTTTTACGAAATGATGTTTAACGAAATGATGTTTAACGAAATGATGTTTTACGAAATGATGTTTAACGAAATGATGTTTAACGAAATGATGTTTAACGAAATGATGTTTTAACGAAACGATGTTTACGAAAGGAAAGGTTTTGAAGGGTTTTTGCCAAAAAGGGTTACGAATGTTTTATGAACGGTCTAAATGAGGAAATGTTTAATGAGAAGAGAAAGAGGTAAAGGTTTTAAAGAAGTCATTACAAATCTAATCTGTCGAATGAATGGAATTGACGAATGAAGTCTGGGAAATGAGATTCCCAGCCTTGTGGTAGATTATGGACAGCGAGCCATAGTTGCCACAAGAACAACAGGGGCATTGTCTCTGTGGCATGTCAATGGTTATGATGTTGTACAACTGGTAAAGGGAGTAACGACGGTTACTCAGGGGTTAACGTGACCCTATGTAAGGTTAAATTATGATCCGACGGTGTCATTGGCCGTGAGCCGTGGCCGTCGATGGAAGTTGTCGGTTTATGGACATGAGAGCCATAAGGGCAACTGAATGGGTATTGTCGGTCCTCGCGCAGTTAGCCTTGGGGGCAATACCAAAAGGGAATTGACGGAATGTATGGTATTGTCGGTCTTCGTGCAGTTAGCCTTAGGGGCAATACCATACTAAATGACGGAACGAAGGGAAACACAGATTTAGATAATAATGTATGACTTAAATGAATGTTAAAAGTTTTAAATGAACGATCCGTTTAACGGTGTTTATGATTATGATGTTGATGATGATATGGGTACGAAACCTTTTTAAAGATGTTAGATTATTACATGCTTTTGTGAAAGGTTTTTACTAAATGAATGATACGTTTTTGACAAATGTTGATGTTAAAGTTTTTATGAAATGCTAGAACTCACCAGCGTAGCTGACTTTTTAGTATGCACATTCAGGTTAAGGCAGGTATGGACGATGGACGGTGATGTTTGGCAAGCGAGAAGAGTTACCCGGTCAATCATGAAGACTGGCATCCCGTTATGAGTTGTTTATGTTAAGTTTATGTAATTGACAATGTACGCTTCCGCATGTATGAACAAGTTTTTAGTTATGTTGAATGAATGATTCCGCTGCGTTATTTGATATTCATGTTTAAGAACTGTTTGTGAATGAGTAAATCCAACGAGTGAGGCCTCCCGGGTTTGGGGCCTTACAAGTTGGTATCAGAGCAATAGTTTGAGAGATTCAGACACTCCCAGTGTCTGAACTTAAACTTTGAATGGGACCGAAAGCGGATGCCAGTACGGGTAACTCGAGCCACAGCATCAGGTATGAAGGTAGTATATATATTTACATATATAGTATGCCTTAGAAAGGGTTAGGTAAGTACTTGTGTTCTGATGAAATCACAAAGGTGGTCAAATAGAAATCGAAAGGTAGTGTAATGGTTAATTGCAGATGGCCAGTGTATATTAACATCTTACAGTACTTATTGAATTTTGTTTGTTAACTAGCGTGATGACATTAGATTCCTTGTCTTTTAAGAACGAAATGGAGGGTAGAATAGGCGAAAGGCGTGGTGAGGGTCGTACCGGATGACACGGTAGGATTCCCGCCCAACAAGTTTATAGTAAAAAGGAAAGAGTTCTTGCGGAACCGGAAGGTAGTGTGCATGAGACCGTACGAGTGTGATGCGAGATGTCCTCCGTTGTGTTGACTTAGCACGAAAGTGGTAAGAGGTGTCGAGGAGAATACCGGGACAAAATCTCAACTTTGAAGAGACGCGAGTATTAGGAAGTGTTATAAGAGGAACTAGAATGCTCGAGTAAGGTAATTTCGTTTGGATCCGCGAAATTGTGAATTTACAGGTGCACGTGCATGATAGCGAATTTTATGGTGTTGATTAATGCTTACGTATCAGAGTTGATCCAGTTACTCAACCACGACTACGAGATGTTAGTCACCCGAGTAGCGATTTAAAGAGATTGATGAACATCGTTAGTAATAGTAACGATGTCAGAAATGGTATACCTTACAGAGGTGAATGATGTCAACGAGTACGAGCCACGGACAGGACGAGGAGGAATGAAACTTCGGTTTACCTAAGTCAGACGAGCATACGTATGAAGGATGCCAAAGAGCTAGGGTGGACTACGCTTAGCACAAACACGTTATGATGAATAAGAATCGGTCTACTGTTGAAGTATGCATGAGCATGAATGAAATAACCTCACAAGTGTAAGTCCAAAGAATATATGAGTGCACGAATGCACAAATGGCATCTTTCCATGTAGAAGACAGTCCAAGACAACTAATAAAAGTATCTGCTGAAACGAGAAAATAGATATACCAACAACAACAAGAGACGGGAACCGCGATGTTAATTAGGGCGTGCAGGCTAAACCAAACCAAACCAGATCTGACCCAAGGATTGTTTGTCTAGAATGAATGTGAAGGACAAGTTTTGACCAACAATGTGAAGTAAGGCATGTGCACTAAGAAGAAATTCTAGGCGACTCAGAGAACGCTCTACTATGTCTAAGTCTAATCAATAGCTGCGAGTGTTGTTAGAATTGGAAAGCCGTTGAGGGACCCACTGAAACTAGAAAGGAAATGAAAGTACAAGTGTCACCGTACGTGTCATTTATCCATAGTAAGACCAACGAATGTGAATTTAGAAGAAATACATGCAGAAAAGGCTAACGGAAACGAGTAGCTAGAGAATATATATTATCGGTCAGATGGGATGCCAATCCCTAAGACCATCTAGTGATATGTAGGAAGAATGGTGTTCAATGAACCAACGATGTGAAATGTAAAACCTGACAAGTACGTTTGAAAGAAAAACAAGAAGGAGATTGTGTATGAAAATATGAATGAAAAGTTCGAGTGACTAGTGTGCCATCTGAATGAATACCTTCCCGACAAGTTGAGTGTGATAAGGGATACCTCATATGTTTGGGGGATACCTGATACGATTCCTACGGGAACGAAGCGATACGGTTCCTACGGGAACAAAGCGATACGGTTCCTAGGGAACGAAGCGATACGGTTCCTAGGGAACGAAGCGATACGGTTCCTACTGGAATGAAGCGATATGGTTCCTTAGGGAACGAGACGATGTGGTTCCTTCGGGAATGAGATGGTACGGTACCTTTGGAAACTTGATAGTAGGAATCATTCGGGAGCGGGATGTTATGATTCATTCGAGAACGGCATGGTATAGTCCTTCAAGGACAAATGCACCATGGACAGCTTATGAGGTATACACAATGATCCAAATAGTCGAGAGACGATCGATAGTAACCGTCCAGATGGCAAGGTAGATAACCTTAACGAGGAGTTGAAATTATGGCCATGGAGTCTTCTGTGGACGACTCCGAGTTTGATAAGACATTTCACATAGAATGACGATATAAGAACCCTAACGGTTAGATGTGAAAGACCGACTAGGGATGTACGATGCTGAAAAAGATAACGTCTATCAAGAACGAGAGAGGTATAGTCAAGACTACACAAGGATCTGTCAACGGGATAGTGATTGCATATACGTCACGGCAGTTGAAAGTTCACGAAGTCAATTATCCGACTCATGATTTGGAACTTACTGCTGTCGTATTTGCATTGAAAATATGGAGGCACTACCTCTATGGGGTGAAGTTTACTATTTACTCCGACCACAAAAGTTTGAAATACTTCTTCGAACAAAGAGAGCTTAATATGAGGCAGAGACGATGGTTGGAACTTCTGAAAGATTATGACTGTGAAATCATATACCACCCTGGAAAGGCAAACGTGGTGGCTGACGCTCTAAGCCGAAAGGATGTGCCTACTCCTATTAGAGTGAAAGCTTGCCAGTTGGTGGTAACATCGGACGTGATGAGAGATATTGAAAAGGCTCAAAATGAGGCACTTAAGGAGGAAAACATAAAGAAGGAAAGGATGGTTGGCCAACAGGATAAGTTGGAATATAACACCCTTGGTGTTAGGTCACGTTTTGGACGGATATGGATACCTATGGGTGGCGAGCTTAGAACCAAGATCTTGGATGAGGCTCATAAGTCTCGTTACTCTATCCATCCCGGTACCAATAAAATGTATCAAGATCTGAGGAAGGAATACTGGTGGCCTGGAATGAAACGTGATGTGACGAAGTATGTAAGCAAGTGCTTGACTTGCTCGCAAGTAAAGGCCGAGCACCAGAAACCATATGGAAAGATTCAACCACTTGATATACCGGAATGGAAGTGGGAACACATTACCATGGACTTCATAACTAAGCTACCTCGCACAGCTAAAGGTCATGACACCATTTGGGTAATTGTGGACCGTTTAACGAAAAGTGCTCATTTCCTACCTATTCGCGAGACGTTCTCGTCGGAAAGGTTAGCGGAAGTATTTATTAACGAAGTAGTAGCACGGCATGGGATGCCTTTGACGATTGTATCTGACCGGGACACACGATTCACATCGAGGTTCTAGAAAAGATTTCACGAGGCGATGGGCACGAGGCTTAATATCAGCACAGCATACCACCCGCAAACGGATGGTCAGTCCGAAAGGACCATTCAGACATTGGAGGATATGCTCCGTGCTTGTATTATCGACTTCGGTGGCAGTTGGGACAGTCATCTGCCGTTAGCCGAATTCTCCTACAACAATAGTCATCACACGACTATAGGCATGCCGCCTTACGAAATTTTGTATGGTAGAAGATGCCGGACCCCGGTTTGTTGGGGTGAGATTGGACAGAAGGAGTTAGGAAGTCTGGAAGTCATAAAAGAAACGTCGGAAAGGTTTGATCAAATCAAAGCTCGAATGAAGGCCGCACAAGATCGCCAGAAATCCTATGCGGATAGACGACGAAGGCTTATCGAGTTTGATGTTGGGGACAGAGTAATGTTGAAAGTGTCGCCCTGGAAGGGAATCATACGATTCAGGAAAAGAGGAAAGTTAAGTCCGAGGTTTGTCGGACCGTTCAGGATAATGGCACGGGTTGGGGAAGTCGCTTATCGGTTGGAGTTGCCTGATGAGTTAAGTGGGATTCATCCTACCTTCCATGTATCACACTTGCGAAAGTGTTTGGCGGATGAATCGGCTCACGTACCACTTACTGACATCGAGGTCGACAACAGCCTTAATTACATCGAAGAACCCGTGGCTATCTTAGACCGAATGGAGAAGCGTTTGCGTAATAAAGTTATTCCATTGGTTAAAGTCCAATGGAGGCACCGAAAGGGATCTGAGGCTACATGGGAAACGGAGGCGGAAATGAGGGAGTCGTACCCTCAATTATTTGACTTGTGATAGGTTTCGGGGACGAAACCTATTATAAGGGGGGTAGACTTGTAACATCCCAAAATGTCAAGAAATAAAGTTAACGAGTTCAAGCGGGCCGAAGTCGGGCCGGGTCAGTCGTGAACCGGGCTTGGGGAGGTCTCCCCTATAAATAGCCAAGGTCACCACATGTTTCTCTCATTTGCAATTCTAGAGAGAGAAAAACCGTAGAGAGAGAAAGTGTCGGAATCGCACAAGATTGCACCCGCTCGTGTCTCTTGCACTCGTGAGAAGAACCTCCGGATCAGAAGCTCGATTCAGGTAACAATCCGACCTAAATCTGAGTTTTAGTTCGTTTTTGGGTTTTTCGGGTTTTTGGTGAAAAGGTAAGGTCTGAACGGATGAAACTGAAATATAATCATGGATTTGAGTTCCTTAATGGAAAACGAACGTTTTGAATGCAACAGGTTCGGGATCTTGACATGATCAGGCCCGAATGCGAAAGTTAGGGTTTTTCGCGAAGAACAGGTCGTGCGCACTTGCTAAGTGCGCACGGAGCAGGTCCTGCGTACTTGCTAAGTGCGCAGGAAGAGGTGTCTGCGCACTTGCTAAGTGCGCAGGAGGAGGTGTCTGCGTACTTGCTAAGTGCGCAGGAAGAGGGGTCTGCGCACTTGCTAAATGCGCAGGAAGAGGGGTCTGCGCACTTGCTAAGTGCGCAGGAAGCAGGGTCTGCGCACTTGCTAAGTGCGCAGACATCATAACTGGTTTAGTGAAGTTAGTATGTTAGAATGGTTAAACCGTTAGAGTCGGGATTGGTCTGATGTGTATTTAACTAATCAATTCAGATCGGAAGTGACGTTGTTGGACCTTCGTTTAGGACAACCCATATTAGCGTATCAGGTGAGTTCTAGAGCCCTCTTTTAAATGTTTTGTTAATGTTTTTGGGCTGGTGTGCATACTTACGAAATGATGTTTAACGAAATGATGTTTAACGAAATGATGTTTTACGAAATGATGTTTAACGAAATGATGTTTAACGAAATGATGTTTTACGAAATGATGTTTAACGAAATGATGTTTAACGAAATGATGTTTTAACGAAACGATGTTTACGAAAGGAAAGGTTTTGAAGGGTTTTTGCCAAAAAGGGTTACGAATGTTTTATGAACAGTCTAAATGAGGAAATGTTTAATGAGAAGAGAAAGAGGTAAAGGTTTTAAAGAAGTCATTACAAATCTAATCTGTCGAATGAATGGAATTGACGAATGAAGTCTGGGAAATGAGATTCCCAGCCTTGTGGTAGATTATGGACAGCGAGCCATAGTTGCCACAAGAACAACAGGGGCATTGTCTCTGTGGCATGTCAATGGTTATGATGTTGTACAACTGGTAAAGGGAGTAACGACGGTTACTCAGGGGTTAACGTGACCCTATGTAAGGTTAAATTATGATCCGACGGTGTCATTGGCCGTGAGCCGTGGCCGTCGATGGAAGTTGTCGGTTTATGGACATGAGAGCCATAAGGGCAACTGAATGGGTATTGTCGGTCCTCGCGCAGTTAGCCTTGGGGGCAATACCAAAAGGGAATTGACGGAATGTATGGTTTTGTCGGTCTTCGTGCAGTTAGCCTTAGGGGCAATACCATACTAAATGACGGAACGAAGGGTAACACAGATTTAGATAATAATGTATGACTTAAATGAATATTAAAAGTTTTAAATGAACGATCCGTTTAACGGTGTTTATGATTATGATGTTGATGATGATATGGGTACGAAACCTTTTTAAAGATGTTAGATTATTACATGCTTTTGTGAAAGGTTTTTACTAAATGAATGATACGTTTTTGGCAAATGTTGATGTTAAAGTTTTTATGAAATGCTAGAACTCACCAGCGTAGCTGACTTTTTAGTATGCACATTCAGGTTAAGGCAGGTATGGACGATGGACGATGATGCTTGGCAAGCGAGAAGAGTTACCCGGTCAATCATGAAGACTGGCATCCCGTTATGAGTTGTTTATGTTAAGTTTATGTAATTGACAATGTACGCTTCCGCATATATGAACAAGTTTTTAGTTATGTTGAATGAATGATTCCGCTGCGTTATTTGATATTCATGTTTAAGAACTGTTTGTGAATGACTAAATCCAACGAGTGAGGCCTCCCGGGTTTGGGGCCTTACATGTTTGTATATTCATGAAAGTGAAATGTGTAAATAGGATAGTTTGTCACAAAATAATGAATTCACAAGAGTCTGAAAGTAAAAAACATAGGCCGGAATTTCCTGGGGATTACACAAGAAGCCATCAGGGGAGATGACCGTTAGAGTAACAAGATCACCAGGATTATACAAAGAATGATGACAAAGGTGCCCGTGAGAAAAATAGGGAAATGGGACAAACGAGCAGGTAGTTGACGGTGCTGTTCCATCTGAGTAATAATTGGAAGGACGAGTAACGAGGGAATGCGTAGGTGAAACCTACAAGTCACAAAGTTGAAAGCAGGCAACAAAGAAGGCTTCTTGGGACACCAATGGGGATGGTCGTATTACAAGCAAAGTAATGAAATTAGGTAGTGTCAAGGTGAATGTTTGACACCGAATGAATTTAGTGCACGAGTAAAAACAGAAGGATATATTGGGTTGGATTGTACCGACACAGGATCCTTGGACGAATCCTCCTTTAAGGGGGGTAGACTTGTAACATCCTGGAAATTCGAGAACTAAGTGAATCGGGTTATTTGTTGAAACGAGCCTCTTTCAAATAGCATGGGCTATGTGGCTTTCACGTAAAGCTCGGGTTACCGAACTTTGAGGACCCGATTAGTCGTTATGTTTGAAAGTTCGGATAAGAAAAGCATTAGATGGATATTGAAGGTCCCGGATTGAAACTTAAAGTGTTATTTAAACCACCTAAGACGCAAACCCTAGGCCATTTGGCTAGGTGTGAGCGACGGCAAGGAAGCAAGCCGCGAGGAAGGGAACCCGACGGAGGAAGAGGACGGAGACACGATGGTGGGTATGACATTCGCATCACGTGAGGTAACATTCAGGTCCATACTCTTTCCTTTTTCTTATTCGTTTGTGATGGTGCGTGGGGACCCGATTAGGGTTTTACCCTTGCTAGGGTGACCGGCTGTGGAGGCGGTGGTCACGGGTGAAGGTGGCTACGGGAAGCAGGTAGGCGAAGGCATATGGCGGTGACATGCAGCGGTGGTCGGCGGCAAGGGAGAGGCACGGGGAAGACCCGTTTGGCATGATGGACGGCTGTGGAAAGGGAACGAGAGGGTGGACGCGGCTGCCTAGGGCAGTGGAGGTGGTGATCACGGTGAAGGAAGCAAGTACATGATGGTAAGATGGAGCCGAGGGCGGTGGTGCCATTGTGGTGCACGACCGATTAGGGTATTTCTAGACGGAGAGGGTGATGGTGGCGCGTGAAGGTGGTGACAGGCTAGGGTGGCCGGCGAGGAAGACGAAGGCAAAAGAGATGAGGGAGCATGGGACGGGCTCGTACGGGGGATCGGTCCGAGTTATTGCATGGCATGAATGCATTGGAACCCAACGTGGTTCACGGGGTTAAGGTTCTACCGTGCATGGCGGTGCCACGTGCACGCATGTAACCCGGTTTATGTATTCGAGTTCTTAGCGTGTCAAGAACAGTCCTACTCGTATACCCGTGGAGCTAGGGTTTTATGGTTCAAGCGACAAGTGGTTACGACGAGATGTGGAGTTTATATTTATACGTTATTCAACGTAAGCTAAGAAGGTGTTCTAATCACGTGATAAAACGTTTGGCAGGTACGGTGTTTGAGCAAGTAATCGGGGTGTAGAGCTAGGATTTGGACTCGGTATAACCGGTGAGTTTCTAATCCCCTCTTTTAAACGTTTTACTATTTTGAGGCTATCGTACATACTAGCATGTTTTATTATACGAACGTATTACAAGTTATGATTTAAACTGAAAGTGTTTTATGAGATCATTAAGTATTAATGAAGCTAAGGGTCCTTGTGGGGTCCTTAGGGTGGGTGAACAAGAGTTGGGATGATCTGTGTATGTCATCTTGTGAGTTAGTCGGGAATTTAGTTAAACATGTGATGGTTATATAAGGAGAGTTAGCAGGGGAACCCGTACGTGTGTCATTAACGAGTCAAGTAAATGCTAGTATGCTGTTAAGCGTCACGTGTTTGATGTTGTGTGTATTGTGCCGTTATCCTCGTGACACGGCGGGTATCGTGTTAGCATGGGTCTATGGTATGTCCATAGTATATACAGGTTAGAACTCAGTATGGGGTTAGTGTGTCGTATAATTAATTATTCATAAAGAGTTGGGTAATGTGTCTAGACGTTAAGAGGATACGTCTAAAGTACGTGTTGGATTACACACGTAAGTGATCCGTGAAAGGGTGGTGAGTCGTAGTACATGTCCAGGTAGTGTCATGTGTATATATGTGTTGCTTTGTGTGCTTGCATTGTTGCCTGTGTGTATATTCAACAGTGGTGTGGAGGACGGAGTCCTTCGGGGTCATCATTGTACGCGTGATCTGACAGTCATTATGTGGTGATGTGTCAGCCATCGTATGGTAGATGATATAGTCACCACGTGGGTGGCTGGGTAGTCATCATAGATGACGAGTGTGTCGCTATGCTTAGCGGCGGGGCCCTGTAACAAGGGCGGAGCTGAGCTTAGGACGAGTATCCCGACGGGGATAACCCTAACGAGGATGCAGTGATGAGGTATGTATTTGTGTGCTTATATATGTGTTAAATTTCATGCAAGTGGTGAGTTATATTACTTGTGTATGAGATGGTATTGATGTGATAAATAGATAGAATCAATGTGGTGTGTCGAGTTAGATTGACCGTTGTGTCGGGCTGAGTACATTGTGTACAACTGTTGAGTCAATTGGTTTATGAGAGTCTTGGTTAGGACTGGTAGGTCGGTGTCTATAGGTTGGATGAGTTAACCAGTGTATGGTTAATATATATGGTAAATTGTGAGTTATCAGAATAGTAAGTTCGTTCTATGTCAGAGAGACTTACTGAGTTAAAGTGGTGGGTTGAGTCTAGGGTGGTGAATCATCCGGGATATTGTAAGGTAACAGGGTTATCTATATGTGGACAACTTATAAAACGATTTTATAAAGACCAGAGGGTCTTGAGTGGAAATAAATATTAAATGAGACGAGTTGGCTTTTGTTAAATTAAACTATTAGAACTCACTCAGCGTAGCTGACTTTGTATGTATGTTAGATTTTTTTGTAGGTGAGTCTGCTAGACGGGGTACCTTGGCTTGGGAGCGGGCTACTCGGGTTGGTGCGCATGCATTCGTCAGGTAACGTTATAAAAATTAACGAGTTTAAAGATAGTACTATTTTGAGAAAGACTTCCGCTGTTTACTTAAATGAAAGTTAGATGTTTTTAAAGAGTATAACCAGTTATGAGAACCAACTATAGGGTGCCTGGTTTGGGGTCTTAAAGTTCGCCTACGCGATCATCTTCCCCACCAAGAAACCCTAGATCTGGCCAACGTTTTCTGATCGAACAAGCTTTGAACTTTTTATGTTCAGAACATTTCATTTTCATCCATGAACTCAAATCTATGGTTTGTTTCAAGTTTCATACGTAAAAACTTAATCTTTAATCGTTTTAACCAGAAACCGCAAAAGTTATGAAAACTCAGATTTGGGCAAGATGGTTACCTCTCGGGTGTGACACCCAAAATTTTCAACCAATTTTAACATTCAACGCACGCGGAAAATAGGTCCCAATTAAAACTCTTGACAAAACCACGCTTGTTAATTTCAACAAAAGACAATGACAATGTAGTTTTAAAGCAACCGACCGACATAACAACAAGTTTCAACCTCCAAAAGATAAATTATAACAAGTTTAATGAACCCGAAAGGAGTTCTATTTCCAACCATTAACAACCATAAATCACACGAGAATTCAATCTGACACGAAGCGTGACCCGATGCCTCAACCGGAGCTTTACCTACAAGGGAACACCACAAAACATGTTAGTAATGATATATACATGTTCACATAGCCTCCCATGGGTTAGACATAAGAAAAACCAAAAAAATGGGTTTCAGCATAGGAGGAGGGCGTTTGGGAAGCGTAGGTCAGTGCCCAGGGCGTAGGCAAAACTAACCCAGCGTAGGCTACGCAAAGGTAGGGCGTAGCTTACGTCCCCACCTGCACAACAAACTTTATTTTTGAATTCCTCACGTCGAGGCACCCCAAATTCATATATTACGGCTTCTGTAACTCATTTTCTATCTCAAGATATTCTTACTTCAAGTTTGGCATTCCTCTATTATTTGAATTACAAAAACTTAGTGGGATTCTAATGATCCCAATCCCTCCCCTTTACCTCCTTAATGAAGTTCATGGACTTCAATCGCCCCATTATCCAACCCGTACCAGTTAGCACCCAAAGACTCCAACTAACATATATAACTCCTTAAATGCATTACACAAATGTATGTATACACTAGTTAGTTACTCTCCCACTAATCCAACCATACTTCTTTGTGAGGTTCTAAAGACCTCAAACAGCACAAAACAACTTTGTGAAGTTCATAACCTCAATCAACTCCGTGTGAGGTTCTTAGACTTCAAACTTCTTTATATGAGGTTCTAAAGACCTCAAACACCACAACACAACCTTATGAAGTTCATGACCTCAAATTACTTTCGTGTGAGATTCTTATACTTCAAGCAACAACGACGTTTGTGAAGTTCCAAGACTTCTAGCTACCACGACACAAGTGAAGTTCAATGACTTCAATTCCATCAAGATGCATTTTATTTTGACTTTTACCACATATTAGTCAAATTACACCAAATAACACATTTTACATATTAGTTTGACTTATACCACACTAAGTCAAATTACACCAATATAACACATTCCGCAATTTAGTTTGACTCTTTACCACATAAGTCAAATTACACCAATACACCACATTCCACAATTTCGTTTGACTCTTTACTACATAAGTCAAATTATACCAATACACCATAACCCACAATTTAGTTTGTCTCTTTACTACATAAGTCAAATTGCAACAAATCAATATATATTCTATATTTTAGTTTGACTATATGCCGCACTAGCCAACTACACAAATTTACCATATTCTACATTTTAGTTTGACTATATACCACATAGTCAACTACACCAATTTCCAACCACAATATGCATATTTATTCGACATAAACGACAATTAAACGCCATTCATCATTCACCAATACATAAGCATATATTAACCGCATATAATATACTTATGTATTATTATTATTATACCCTATCATTACTAAGTAAGTACAAGGCACTTACCTTTGCTAAAGATGATCCCGCTTGATCCTCCAAGCTAGCTTACTCACTACTTGATCACCTATATAACCCATTTACAATTAGTAATCCAATGATCACCAATTAACACCCAACACACCTTTATGATCTAAAGATCAAGACCCTAACTTAGTTTAATTAATATGACCTTAATAAAACCCCCAACACCCAAATACCACATTTCAACCCAAATGACTCGTTTGACCAATTATACTTAAACTTCTAATCCACCAATTCACAATTTCCAATTAAGGTCTAACACCCACCCTAGACTTTATGAATTACACCCATTCTAAACTTGATTAATTACACCTTAAATAAGTTTTAACCTCCTTACACATTCATTCCACCATTTTGACCCGTTTGGGTTCCCACCAGTTTCACCCAAACTCCCAATTTCTTAAATCACCAAATTGATTAAGGGTTATTACTTGGTTATGTGTTTAATCACACCACAAACACTTACCAACCTTGCCATCCAAATAACCTCAATTTCGAAAACCTTAAATTTCATCTCAAGAACCCTAATTTTTCAAACCTCAAATTAGGTGTTAAAATTATGTATAGCATAAGTCTCCAACATTAGTTATGCTAGATTAAGGTTTATAAACGACATTAAACCTAAATCACCACACCATGTGGGTTTTCTACCTAAAACCCACCCAAACTCCATTGATGGTGATTTCAAGAGATGGAAGGAGCACTTACTTGATGTTTAGAAGAAGATGAACACTTCAGTTCATCCAGATTGTTCATGCAAACACCTTGATCTTCAATCTTAGCTCTTCCCTCTTTTCTCCCTTCTCAAAATCACAAACACACAGACAAGTGTGTGTTTTTGCCTGATCATGACATTGAACACAAATTAAGTTTGCGTTAAATACAAAACAACCCCTCCATTTACCAAAATGACTCCTTGTACCCAAAACTAGGTATTTCCATCATAAAAACAGACCCTCAACTTTGTTTTATTTAAAAACATCCCCTACAATATAATTAATATATTATAGGGCAAACCCGAAAGTTGGTTCGTTAAATCGGGGTCTGGTTTCTGTTGCTACGCGATGCTGGAATGATGAGAGACGATATCCGAGCCTTTGAGCCGATTCCCTTGCTTTCTCTCTCTAAACCCGGTCTCTATCTATTTCTAGCTTGCGCAAATGAGGTGAAAATGAGGGAGGGGGCTGTCTTGGCCTTTATATACTTGGGCTCCCCTCGGCCCATTGGAGTATAGCCCAAGCCCATCCCCTTTTCCTTTACTTTTCGTTTTTAAACTCTTGATTTACCCCAATCTCGTTATTATTCCTTCGTTTTATTATTTCGGGATGTTACAACGAGCTCCCAATCTGTTCATCATCGTACCACCATAACACCATCGATCTGTTCGTCATCACACCACCGTGACAACCACCGATCTGTTCATCATCTTCGGAGACGTAACACCACCGATCTGTCATCTCCAGAGACTTAGCTTGCTTGAGGAAAATAACGACGACCCAGGGGTAGCTTCTTGCTGTCTCTCCTGTGGAGTCGGTGAAGTTATTTAATAGAGTGGATATGATAATATAAGTGATACCATCTTCTTTTAAAGCGAGAATACAAGTGATACCATCTTTTGAGGCGGTTGCAGAAAAATCATTCAAAGATCAATTTTTTGAGGCGGTTTCCTAAAACCGCTCCAAATGACCATTTTTTAAATGTTTTTTTTAATTACAATTTTTGAGGCGGCTTTTTTAAAAACCGCACCAAAAAAACTATATGGACAACCTCTAAAAATGAGTTTTGTACCAGTGTAGTGTTTTGTCAAAGCATCTCCAATTCAACATGAATCGCTTGCTCCAAAATAATAGTAATATGTTAAAGTAGAAAACTTTAAGCGAGCTACTTAAAACAATCAATCATGCGTGTCAACAATATGACACCGTTCTTTTAGTTGTTTCCTTCGACTTACATCAACTTGTTCAGTAGAATTGCTTTACTAGAAGTAAAGTGTATATCAAGGATATAATATAACATTTATCTTATTTCCTTATGGATTTTCAGTTTCATAACTCACTTTCCTTGATAACAAACAAGTTCAAGTTGAAATGTAATGAATTAAAATCAATTTTTTGGTTTGCCCCATTAAGACAATATAATTGTATCAAGATATTAAAATAGAGGGCTGAAGGACTATCATCATGAGAGTTGTACCATGATGCAATCCTATGACCCTATCTATACTTTAAATGTGACATGTAAGAAAGAACATAAAAAAGCAAACAAACAAACACCCACATTAAAAAACTTTAACTCTTAGTCTTGGCTTTTATAGGGTTTTAACTTTTATGATATATAATGTTCTTCACTTTGTGTAAATTGGCTTAAAACATATTCAATACACCTATAAGATTTGTCACATCTAACTTTGATGAGAGAATTAAAATTTGGAAGATTGAAATACTAGGGTTAGTCTAATGAAATTACAATTTTTATAATTTTTTTCATGCATGTACGTTTCTACGTAGTTTAGGCTAGAGTCTGCATACATGTACATATATACTATCGACGTGGTTGCAATCATGCCTATTTGAAGTGGCTGATAACCAAATACGAAGTGGTAGATGTATTTAAAGGCAGTGACGGACCCAGAAATTTTTTCTATGGGGGTCGGAAATTTTAGCGGTCGGTTTTCCATCGTAAAATATTAATTTTTTCAGTTCGGTTCAAACCGGGTCGGGTCAGGTATAGAATCGACTTGTAGGTATAGACTTGTAGGAGCAAGGCTGTGAATAGTGAATCGACTTGTAGGTATAGAATCGAAATTCGTGATTAGCGAAGAAGTCTGAAATCGTGATGAAGCAATTAGCAAATTGTCGTTCTTTAGATCGTGTGAAACGTGAATTTGAAATGTCAAAACGTTGATGGATCAGGATTGCCACTACTTTTTTATCAGGTTAAATCTTTTAAAATTTTAAATGGGTAGTTGGTTAACTAAACATGGGCTTAATTGTCTAAATGGGTAATGAGTTAATTAAATGTGAGTTTAATTGTTTAAATGACTAAGTTTTTAGTCCCGTTTATTCCAAATATTCAATTAAGTTATTAGTTTAAATGGGGGTCGGTTTAAAAATTAAATTTTCTTGGGGTCGGTGTTAAAAAATAATTCGTTTGGGGGGGGGGGTCGGTCAAAATTTTATAGGGGTCGGTATTAAAATTTCATTGGGGTCGGTTGAGATTATGTCGCATATATAACAAACAGAAAAAAAATTCTATCGGGGTCGGCCGACTGTTTAAAGGTCATCTGACATTTACCATGTGATATGTTTGTGGTCGATCTGTTTCTTTAACCGTCAATGGAAGTAAATGTCTATAAAAACACATGCTATTAGAAATGTGAACAAATGCCATGTAACAGGTTAAATGAGCACTCAAAAACTATTTTTTCTTTTTCAAACTAAGAAAAAAATTTGTTGTGTGTTTTTGATAAAATATATTAATTAATTATAAACCCGACATAATTTCTTAGACATAATCTGATTATTTTTTTTATAACTTCTGACATTATTTTATTCCTTCAAGAATCAATTGGATAAATTATGATAGAGTAAAAGTTAGGAGCAATGCATTACACCATGGCCTACATCCAAAATTTAAAATAGAAATCTTTCCAAAATAAGAAACCGCAAAACACAACTAAGATTACTCACTCTATATTCTTTATTTTATCTTATTAATATGATTTCATGAGCTTTTGGCATGCGGTTTATAGGCATGATCATGTTATGTTTGCCTAGACGATGATGTTATGGTTTCGTATTATGTGTATCGAAATACTGGTTGATTGGTCTATTAAGAGGGCCGTGTACGTAACGTTTATCATGTAACATGTTCTTTTATTGGTTTATTTGAGTAGTGAAGAGAAGCAAACAATGCAAAAAGAAGACATATATATAACGGTTATGAAAAAAATTAATTAGCATTGATGTCCGAACTATGTTAGGACATAAATGACATAACTCGATACCGTTACATAGGGACATAAATGCGCCTAGAGCATCCTAAGTCGAAAGCAAGTATCAGTGATTTAGCCAACATATTTACAAACTTGAACTATGAACAACCGAAAACATAGATAATTCTATGATCCGGACCTTGAACCATTAGACTAAGAACCACAAGACAATATAACATACCAAGATCATAAATGTTCTCAGGCAACTAACAAATATATGTGTGTGATAGTCTATGCTCACATGTATGAACCTAGATACCCATAGATATCTCAACAACTACACCTAACACATGTTATAGTGTTTCACTGAAAATAGGATCGGTACATCTTACAATGATGGTTATTAAATACACCATCCTCAACCGTTGGGTACACATTTGCTATCTCACATGCACACACTTAATATATTTCTTTGATGATCTCTCTTTAACCAATACTTCTCTTCGGAGTTGGTTGCTGAAATCCCTCCTTTCAACGAGGCTAGCAGTGTTTTTTTGTTATCAAAACCCTATGAGCTTCACCAGATCTTCACCACACCTAATACTTAGTTAAGTTTTGTTACACCAATAATCATAACTTTGATCTTGGTATAAAAAGCTAGATGGAAATACGTTGTCACGATTAAATAAATACGAGATTTGATAATGTGTGTCGTTATAATATGTGATTTAATCATAAACCCTATATGTTCCTTTAAACATAATCCGATGCCTATATCGAACTTTTGATAATGTTAGATTTGAAAATATTATAGTTAAAACAAGAAAAAGTTAGGAAGAATATTTTATGTAAATGGTTTTCATGGCCTACAAAAAAAATAATACAAAAAAACTTTCCAAAATTGGAAAGCAACACAAACATGATGAAGATTTAGTGCTTTTTATTAAATTATTTGGTTTGCATACATATAGAAAATGAATGGAAATTGTAAATGGCATTTGGAACAATAACATCACTTTTGATGGTTCTTGCTCACACATATTAATTAATATTTTATTGAGCAAGTGTTTGTTTTTGGGCATCACTCACGTGGATAGTCCCCATAGATTTTAATCAGTATGTCGCTCGCTCACTTTCTGAGGCTTAGAATAAATGTGATTAACAATTACTTTTAATATTTTTCTTAAATATGATAATTGTTGTGAAAATAACGTATGCGGAAGTAAAGAATATCCCAAGAAGTTTATTTTTCTAAAATGTTTAGTGCATTGTTGATTTGTAAAATTAGAAACCCCTTTGTTTTACCAGTTTTAATAAAAGGATTAAACAATATTCATTACAAAGGGGGACGGGCTTATCCACGTCTACACTGCACGTGTTATTTGCCTTTTCTCTCTTCATGTTCACGGGTGCCCTCTTCTCTCTCCTCCCCTCCCTCCTCTTCCATGGGCGCGCCCATCCGCGCAGACCGTCATTGCCCTCTCTCCCCGCCACATTTGCCCGTCTCTCTTCGCCATGCCGTTGGTGTTGGTGTTGGTCTTATTGATCCTTTTTGTTCTCTCTTCGCCATGCCGTTGGGTCAACATTTATTATTTTATTTAAGTCCATCTATTTTTTATCCTTGTAAAATTTTTTTGAATTCACCACTACCAAAATCAATAAACAATTAAACTAAAAAAACAAGAAGCAAACTTGAGAACACAAATGATTTACGTGAAACCCATAATTGAATGATAGAAAATATTACAGGTAACTATCCATGTATATACGGATAGAATTAAGAGAAAACTTATTATTGGGAAGAAAATCAAAAAACTCCTTATTATTGACATTTTTCTAAGTAATTAATGACATATTTTTTGTAAGACAAAAAAAACCATTTAAAAAAAAATAAAACAAAAAACTAAAAAAACCAAAATGGTTCTCTCGTTTCATAAAAAAAAAGTTGGTTTAGCTTTAAGCTTTAGTTTTTTGGGTTTAGTTTAGCTTTTAGGGTTAAGTTTTTTGGTTTAGCTTTTAGGTTAGGTTTTGGATTGGGTTAGGGGGGTTAGGTTTTTGGGGGTGGGTGAGGGGTTTAGGAGGGTGGGGGTGGGTGAGGGGTTTAGGTTTTTTGGGGTGGGTGGGGGGGGGGGTGGTTTAAGTTTTTGAGGGCTGGGTAAGGGGTTTAGGAGGGTGGAGGTGGGTGAGGGGTTTAGGAGGGTGGAGGTGGGTGAGGGGTTTAGGAGGGTCGGGGTGGGTGAGGGGGGTTTAGGTTTTCGAGGGGTAGATGTGGGGGGTTTAGGTTTATGGGGTGTATGAGAGGGTTAAGTTTTTTATAATATATAATGATAGTATAATTGCAAAAGTGTCATTAATGAGCAGTTTTTTAGTTTTCTAATGAAAGTGAGTTTTCTTATGAACTCAACCTTAAATAAAGGTTTTGATATGATACTTGTCACTCTCATGTGTATCCTTACATTTTTTTCCCGTCTCTCTCTTCTACTAGATATACAAATTTCTTCAATTGTTTTTATAATTTTTTGTTTTCCTCATTTCTCTCCTATTAAATAATAATGATTTCTATAATTTTTTTAAAAACATTTTTTATTTAAAAAATAGGTTTGGTCATAAAACATTTTTTATAAATTGAACATTTGTTTCATTCTTTTTATATTTTTTTAAATAACTATATGACGTTTCTAGAATTTGTATTAAAAAACTATGTAATATGTCGTATACATGTAATATGTAAATCTTTATTACTAAGTATGTAATATTGAATTTATTCAACCGGTGTAATACACTGAGTTTCTAACCTAGTATATATATATATATATATATATATATATATATATATATATATATATATAAGAGTATCAATATTTATTATGGGTTCGAGAGAAAACCACATAGTTAGGCGAAAACCGAGAAAACCACTAAAAAACCAATTTTAACTAATCATATAATAATATTTATTTTTTATTTTATATATTTATAATAGTATCAATGTAACATTACACATTTTTACCAAAAATTCATTTAAGTATTGGCTTACGTATACGTAACACATAGTGTTACGTATACGTAAACAGAAAACAAAAAAATTGCGGTTACATATGCGTAAAACACAATACGTAAAATGATTTTTTGATAAATTGTGTAACATTATATTAATACACTTAGAAATAAATTAAAAAAATAAAAAATCTATAAATTATTTGATTGGCTTTTAGTGGTTTTCTTAGTTTTCGCTTAACTTTGTAGTTTTCTCCTTATCCCTCCCCTATATATATATATATATATATATAGGATTAGGTTCAGGTAAAAAAGATTCTAATTCTAAGAAGAGTGAGAAGGGTTTAGAGCCATTAGATCAAATTATAGAAAATATTTAATGGTTAAAAATAAATTGTAGAATAAAAAGTTATTGAAAGTGTATTTTAGTCTTGGCCACTTTTGTTGACTTTTTATCAAGTTCCCTCCTCATTTTTAAACGCTCATAACTTTTACATACGACATTATTTTTTCAAAAAAAATTACACCATAAAAACGAGCGTTTTTTATCTTTAAAACGAGTATAGTGTCGTTATAAACAAAAATGAATTTTTTTACATTTTCCAGCTCATTGTGTAATACAAGTTCATTGTGTTATATGTTTTTATAATTGTGTTTTACGTTTTTCAGCTCATTGTGTAATTAGTCAGGTCATTGTGTAATACAAGTTCATTGTGTAATACAAGTTCAATATGTAATAAAAGTTCAATGTGTAATACAAGTTCATTGTTTTATATGTATTTATCATTGTGTTTTACGTTTTTCAGCTTATTGTGTAATTAGTTAGTTCATTGTGTAATACAAGTTCATCGTGTAATATAAGTTCATTGTGTAATACAAGTTCATTGTATAATACAAGTTCAACGTGTAGTACAAGTTCATTGTGTTATATGTATTTATCATTGTGTTTTACGTTTTTCAGCTCATTGTGTAATACAAGTTCATCGTGTAATACAAGTTCATTGTGTAATACCACGTCAGGTCATTGTGTAATATCTGGTCATTGTGTAATTAGTAAGTCATTGTGTAATACTAGTTCACTGTGTAATACAAGTTCATTGTGTAATACAGGTTCACTGTGTAGTACAAGTTCAATGTGTAATACAAGTTCATTGTGTTATATGTATTTATCATTGTGTTTTACGTTTTTCAGCTCATTGTGTAATTAGTCGGGTCATCGTGTAATACAAGTTCATTGTGCAATACAAGTTCATTGTGTAATACCACGTCTGGTCATTGTGTAATTAGTCAGGTCATTGTGTAATACAAGTTCAATGTGTAATACAAGTTCATTGTGTTATATGTATTTATCATTGTGTTTTACGTTTTTCAGCTCATTGTGTAATACAAGTTCATTGTGTAATACCACGTCTGGTCATTGTGTATGTGACAATCCGACTTTTTAGGTTAACCCCGTTAACTATTCTGTTAAGTTTCCTATTAATAACTTAACCCCGTTAACTAAATCTAACCCCAGGGACTGATTCGGTCACAAATTCAACTCAACACTGCAAGGACTAATTGTGTAATTATGCCAAATTGAATAATTTGACTCCCCAAAGTCAAAATTGACAAATTGGTCTTCTGTTGACTTTTAGAAGTCAAAATCGAGACCCTTTGATTTCCAATCCGCGATTGATAACAGAAATGAATTGAATTCTGTAATTGATTATCACCTAAATGCCTTAATTGTTCATCATGGAACTTTAATCGTAATCATCAATCAAATTAAACTCAAATTATGACAATTATGTTCATGACCTCATCTTAATCGATCACCAAATTCGACTAATTCTTGTATTCTTCTCACAAATTATTCACCTGTAAACCTTGTACGAGTCACTCAGAAGAATTCCCATACACCAGCCGCGCCGGAGAAGCAACCAGAAGCGCCGAGGATCAACCCACAGCCGTCGAACCCCGTTTTACTCGTGCACTGTCAATCCGACATCAATCAGGGTAATTGAAACATTCGTTTGATTCGTTTTATGCTTTAGAATGAAAGCCCTATCCTAATCAGGGCTTACATTATCGATTTAGTCATAATCCGATTCTAGGGTTCTTAAGAAATCGGATTTGGGGCTTTTGATTCTAGGTTTATTCTCAACGCAATTAAAGCATACCAGTAGTTTCGCAATACTCAGTTTAATGAAAACCCCATGTTAATTGAATCAAACAACATCCAATTTTACAAAATCGAATTCTGGAGTTCATGTGAAACCGTTTTAATCAAACTCTAACCTAGACACAATGTTAATCCAATCAAACTATATGGTTAGAATCGCCATAATCAATACTATGAAAGCCCTATGCTAATTCGAGTATGTAACATCGAATCAGTGATGAACCGATTCTAGGGTTCATCACGTATTGGGTTTAATCGAACCCTGGTCTAGACTTAATCTCAATCAAATTAACCTGTATGGTTAGATTCGCAATTCAGTTCTTGTTAAAAACCCCATAATTCCAACAAGTTTTAATATCGGATTTAATCGAATCGATCTGTGTTCTTAACCTTGGGTTTTCGACTCTGTTTAACTGAAATTAACAACCCGAATCGCAACCATTTTTACAATTGTTTGCATCATCAGTTTTGCAATCTTCTAAACAACAAAACCCCTGTAAATCCAAACCTTACTCGCAATCAGATTCGATGTTTGGGACGGGATTCGATCTGGGTATCTATGGGGAAGGAAATCGCGTTTGACCTGGATGTTAAAAGAAATGAGTCTCGGGTTTGTTTGCGATGACCCTAGCGGGCGTGATGGTTTGGACAGTGTGTGCGTGTGGGAGGGACCCGGGTTCGAGACCGGGCTCCCACAATTATTTTTAAAACATTTTTCTGGATTATTAAATTAATAAAAATCAAACCTTTTAATATTGTATTATTATATAAATGGGTTTTAACCCGGAAAATAACCCGTAGGCTCGGGTTTGAAATATTAGTTTGTTTTTATAAATTATACCCACTTTTATAATTTATACATTATTATTATTAATAAGTAAAAATAATATATTTATTCTATTTTTAAGCCGTAAACTCGTGTAAAATAATATGTTTATATTATTCTCAAATTGTGACCCGTATTATTAAATAATATATATTTATATTATTTCAAATCATTTTATAACGCCGTAAATCAATCGAGACTAAATAATAATATAACTAATTATATTATCCACTCGTATATATATATTATTATTATTATTTATGTCGTTCGTCGCGTAAAGTAATTCCTAAACCCGTGGACACGTTCGTCCACTCTTGTTTATTGGAGCGGTTCTTTAAGACGTTCCCTCCGTGTCACAGTCACAATTCCCATTATCGTTCCTAATTTATATGTTTATAATTTTAGGACATTCGTAGGTCTTTTGAGACTTACACTCGTGGTTCCAACTTACTTCTAGTGTGAAACTACCTTCAACGCCAAGCAAGTGAGTTTTCACGGCCCCTTTTTACTGTTTTAACTTGGGGGAGAAAACATGCTTAAACTACTTTTGAGATTTTGTATTTCATATGCTATCAATGTTAAAGCTAAGTGTAACACGCTATCACAGAAAGTCCTCATCTTATCTCGAACCGTTAATATGGATCTTAGAAAGGTAATATTTAGTAGTACTACTGGGTTTGACAAATCCCACCTGCGTTAGTCGCGCTAACTCGATCAGATATCGAACGGGTGAAATGTTAGCCTACTCACACCGCCAGTGTTGATAGACCTGGCAGGAGGCAATAAACAAACAGTCAGCTTCGGTTGCGAGCACTTGAGCTAAACATGAACATAGGTTAGCTACCTATAGATACATATTGAATGACCATAAATCTGGTAAACGCTTACGTATTTAATTGAAACCTGTGAACTCACCAACCTTGTGTTGACACTTTTTCTTACATGTTTTCTCAGGTCGCTAAGATAAGACACAAGGTGCACGTTAGGACATGCATGGGATTCAACTATTTCACTTATGATATATTTTATGACTTCCTTGTATTGTATTTTGGTTGGTTGGACATTTTGGACTTTTGGACATTGGTTTTGGGCGCGTGTATTTTGCGCATTTACTTTCTTTACGCTTCCGCATTGATACTGTGATTTGAATGGTATTTTCATTTTGAGTCCCATGTAGAGTCGTTCAAAGTAACTAATGTCTGAGATCCTGGTTAGTCACTTCCCAAAACGGTAAAACTCCGTTAGTTGAAATTTGGGGGTGTGACAGATTGGTATCAGAGCCATTGGTTATAGAGAACTAGGATTGCATACTAGACTATAGGCTCACACATTAGTTACATGTCATTTGGATGTTTGGCACTTATACATATTGTTACAGGAACATGTCGTCCACCCCACCTCCGTCACCTAAGGCACTAGGACATAAGGCACCTATCCTACCATCCCCGGAACCCAAAAGGCGCCGGACTACTTCCAGTGACCATTCAGTTGACCAAGGCGAACCGAGTAATGCACGAGCATTGGATTATGCTCTCAATTGGGACGTATACCCACATATGATCCAAAGATGGATCGAAATAGGAGATGTTCCATCACCTTACTTTGGATCCGCATCTTCATCATCTACACTACCTAGCTTACCATGCACCATGGAACAAGCTTTTGCAGCATTCATATCTTATATGTCAAAGGAATTGAGTATTGTACAAGATGCCACCGAGGAGATACCTAAACTTCTAAAGAATGGACCCCAAATAGAAGAGAACAAGATAGGAATAGAACTCTTGACTACCGAACTAGCTGCAACGGACCATGTTCATAACCTTTTAGTGGATCGTGTGGCACATCTAGAGACGAGGGCCGACACTACGGATGATGATATGGAAGGAGTTCTGGAGAGATTAGCTGCTATGGAAGCTCAGCTACATGTGGCAAACCACACTTCTGAAGGTCTTCAAGAGAGGGTAACCCACTTGGAAGCCCAACTACAAGCCGCTTTATTTCCTGAAGAAATTCCACATTCTGATGGCGAGGAGGAACCTTTGAGGAGGAACCTTTTGAAGAAGAGCCCTTGGAGGAGGAGCCCTTGGAGGAGGAACCAGTGGAGATAGACGATGCACAATCGTATGTTTCTTCCGATGACGAAGATGCTTGATGATCTTCCTATTCTATCTTCCTTTTTATGTTTGTTTTAGCTTATGTTATTTCTCTTTTCAAACCTAGATGGGTAAGGTTGTTCCCATCCAATAAAAGCATGAGAAGTTTAATATTTGAGTTATTTATTTTGTAGTGTAACATTTCTGATTCTCATCATGTAATCGTTTGATTTCAATAAACAAACACATTTCAGTTTCGATTCGTGTACAAACAAACTACGATGCAGTTACATATACAAACTATTCTATTACAATAAACAAATTAAACAAAAACACCATTATCTCACAAGCCTCGAGGACCAAATCTGACAAAACTCAAAAACTACAAAACTAGGCAAGCACGGTCGCGCCTAGGACTAGGCACGGTCGCGCCTAAAGTAGACACGGTCGCGCTGATGAACCCACTTGACTCTGCAGAAGTCAAACCATACCATACCCTCTGAATTCGCGAAATTTAAAATAGAGAAAAGCCGGTTTTCACGCGTCAGACCTTACTCGACTGAATTCAACCTGCAACACGCCTAAATTGTCCTCCAATTTGCACATTTGTTTAATCCCATACCCACCACAACCAAGTCTCGCGAATTAAACAATTGAGAGCAAGTTGCAGGCTTCCTACACCCTCATATACACCCACTCAATCTCTCAGAACTCTCACTCGACGCTCACAACACCTCTGTCGTCCGATTGATCGCCAAGAAACGAAGCCGCTCGACCCGTAGCCGACCGCATTCGATTGCCCACTTTCAGCAAGTAAGTAACACGTCTTCAGCTTTGTATCTACCTCTACTGTGAAAGCCTTATATCAATTCGTAGTAGAAACACTCAAATCGATCCGATTTTGAACCAAAAAGCCGAAACATAAATTTTACTCGAACTACACTCTAGACAAGATATAAATACAATTAAACTATGTAGAAACATTCGTAATCATCCACTAAGTGAAAGCCCTAAGAATCCAGAAGCTATTAATATAAGAATCGATCGAATTGTGTCTGAAAAAGGCCCGACACGGTCGCGCTCATCCCTGAGCGCGGTCGTGCCTGACCAAGCACAATCGTGCCCCAGGTGTGGCCCGGTCGTGCTTACCGAGCAAACAAGTCTTGACCAAAAACAAACACTAGACGCGGTCGTGTCAGATACGAGCACGGTCATGCTCCATGTCCAGAACCTCTGTAGTGCCTTCTGACTCGACCACGGGCGCGCTCTGACCACCACGGTCACGCCCGGCAACGAGCGCGGTCGTGCTACTTGACCAGAATCAATTATTTTTCTGTTTTAAAGTCTATTTAACATATTTTAGCTAAAAAATTTCAAAATGTAATTATAAAAATTATTTTATAAAATCCCAAGACCCGGAAATCATTTATAAACCAAATCCTTGATTTAGAGATTTAAAACGATTAATTCCCGATAGTTCGAAACCGATGAAATCGTGAGTTTGTAAAACCATTTATACAAATATATATTTTGACTTAAACAAATATTATTTATTTAAATTTATATTTAAATAAATATAAATATATATCAGTTATTTAAATTTACATTTTAAAGAATATATATATCACTACTATTTAAAATGTACTAAATAGATAAATAAAATTATTTATTTATTTATTTCAAACAAACCCTAAACATACGAATCCATTTTTCGACATAAAAATAACACAAACAATGACACGCGTTATACATTTATCCAATAGGTCAAACGTAGCGACCTACAACACGCTTGGTATTTTTGTTGATCTGTGCAAACTACACTACCCAACACATGTGAGTTTTACATAGCCCCTTTTCCTTTTTACACGTGTTTTGGGGTGAAACATGTTCCTTCAACAACTCGCTATTTACAACTACGTGCGTACAATTCTACCATATGGTCATATGTGTTTATTTATGCTTTGTGCCTGAATACTAACTGTTAAGGCTACATACACATGACATACTCGTGCAATTATATAATACATACACATGACATACTCGTGCAATTATACAACACATACACAGGACATACTCGTGCAATTATACAATACATACACATGACATACTCGTGCAATTATACAACACATACACAGGACATACTCGTGCAATTATACAATACATACACATGACATACTCGTGCAATTATACTACACATACAACGGGATAGCATGTGTTGCTATGCCCTTCATTGGGCTAACATTGGTATGTTATGCCCTCCATTGGGCCAACATTGGTATGTTGTGCCCTTCATTTGGTTAACATTGGTATGTTATTCAATTACAAGGTTACATCTGTGCAACTAGCTTAACTTAGATTCTCCATAAATTCTTCTTAAACCATGTATCATACGAATTGTACACAAAACATTTGAACTTTACTTGTGGTGTCAAAACCTATGTATGCTCACCAACTATTTATAGTTGACACTCTCGTTTTAAACATGTTTCAGGTACTAAGCTTTGAGCTCATATCCAAGATGCTACACATAGGAACTGGACCTAGTATCTAAATTGATAAAGAAATTTTGTATTTTGACTCTTGTAAACATTCTACTTGATTACTTGAACTATGAAATGGAATTGGTTATTTAATATATTACAACTTTAGTCAACCATGAGCTTATGAACAGTCTGCACGCTTCACGCCCCGACGTTTCCGCCGCCGGTTGGGGTGTGACAGATTGGTATCAGAGCCTTGGTTATAGGGAATTAGGTTATTAGACACTCTTGACCTAGACTATAACCTTAGGACACCCATACAATGCCATGCTACTACGTGTTACATGATTACTTCTTGTAGAAATATTTCTATATACTATCATAAGTAATTACACTAAATGATGCGATACATGATGACTTATGTGTCACACTACCTGATAACTTTTGTGCTTACATTCATTACTATCTACATGCTATGTGTTACATGTTCATTAACTCAGGTGTTGGTTTACTTGCTACCTAAAATGTTTATTAGAATTCATGACATATTAGGAGTACCTAGGCAATAAACTGATCAAACAATATTCATACCCATAGCCTAAACCACATATCCCTCTTGCCTGCTTCTATGTCGTCATCATCATCGCTTGTGGGACATCATACTCATGGACGCTAGTCTATTAAATTTTCTTTTGCACCTCGTTAAGGATTTTAGACTTGGATAATTATTAAAGGACACGTGCAATCTGGAAGGGTAACACCTGTACCCTGGGTTTTCTGTCTAGGAAAGCATTTCATATAAATCCCAATCAACCGAGGGATCCGTGTGCTTTCCTGGGAATTCCCGGGATGAGTGTTTACCTATAGGCTAAAGCACGTCTCCTTGAAAATTTTATAAGTCTAATTAACCTTAATATGTCATAGTGTTCAAGCAGTAATGTGATTACTTGAATACCATCCGAACTATGAAATAAATGTGTTATTATTCCTCCTATCCTAAATTTCAACAAATTTTTATAAATCCTCACAACTCTTTTATATCATTCTCTTTTTGTATAGAATGCCTCCTCGTCGTAACAGCAACCGCCGCAACACCGACAACGCCAACAATAGCACCGACACCAATACCGACAATGCCAACAACAACAATAACACCAACCTTGCCACTCTCCTCACTCAGCTAGTAACTCAACTAACTCAAGCCAACAACAACAATAATGGAAACGCCAGTGGTAGTGCTAATACTGGTGGTGGCAGCGGTGCCGACCCACCACAATGTACCTTCAAACACTTCAACTCGTGTAATCCCCTCACATTTTATGGCACCGAAGGAGCCACGGGACTCCTTCAATGGTTTGAGTGTATTGAGAACACTTTTCTCAATAGTGACTGTCCCGACAACCTCCGTGTTCGTCATGCCACCAGCATCTTCCAGAAACGGGCGCTCACCTGGTGGAATGGTGAGAAAAGAAATAGGGGCCTGGATGTGGCAATGGCCCTACCGTGGGAAGAATTGAAAAGGGTCATGACCGAGGAGTTCTGTCCTTGAAATGAAATGAAGAAGTTGGAAGCTGAATTTTGGGATCTTACCCAAGACAGCGGTGAAAGTATGGCCTACACAACTCGTTTCCACGAGTTAAGTCTTCTTGTGTCCCACATGGTCACACCATTAGCCCGATGCATTGACAAATACATAGGTGGTTTACCTAGGCAGATTCAGGATACTGTCCTAGGAAGAAACCCAGCAACTCTTGAAGACGCTATTCGCCTAGCTGCCACATTAACTGATAACCACGTGAAGACGGGTACATTAACAAGGAAGGGTGCAATGAAAGTCACTGACCCAGCAGCCCCTTTTGAACCCCCTAGAGAAGACAAACCCAAACTTCCCCAATACAATAAGAAACGAAATTTCGCGATCGCTATCCCTGCGGTACCAATCAACCAAGTTGCTCCACTAAACCATTTGAACCAGAATAAGAAACCATATATGGGCAACAACCCTTTGTGCAACACATGCAATTATCATCACTTCCTAAAAATGCCATGCCGTCTATGTGCCAACTGTGGGAGATATGGCCATACTACCAATGTTTGCCGATCTGGACCGCCCATTACTCAAACCAACCAAGGGAATAGGACCGTGCAGCAAGGGATAAACCCAGTGGTTCCGGCTATTACTGATGGACGAGCTTGCTTTGAATGTGGCGACCCAAACCATTTCCGTCACCGATGTCCCCGGATTGTCAACGTTGTCCAAGGTGGTGCTCGTGGACGTACTTTCAACATAAACACCAACGAAAATCAAGTCAACACCGAGACAGTGAATGGGACCAATTGAAGCTAGTGCAAGATGGAGTCAAATGATGAAGACCCAATCTAGAATAAAATTTCGCACTATAATCATTTACGTTATCTTGTCGTTGTTCGAACTATTTACACCTACCGCTGTTTGCCACTATTATTTAAAAAAAAAAAAAAAAAAAAAGGGGGTTGAGCTTGCTAGCCAATTTCAAGAAGATGAGTCTTTCCGCATGAGCATTTACCATACATACAAACACCGACACCTTAAAACTCGTCTACCCGCATTTTTTTTTCTTTCATGAATATCAAACAACACGCTTGTCCTCGACACTCGACCACCTATGCAAACAAATTCATTAATGTACGTCACTCATGAGATTCAATAGCTTACACACGAACATCCACAAATCACATGAGACGCAGTTATTCACAAACATACATGATACATGCAACGTAGTCGTTTACCATATACATGATTGATTACACGCTACATGAACCTTAGTTGTTTACAACATACACGATACAAGATCGATTACATGATACATGAAGCTAAGTTGGGTGCAATATACACAGTACTAGATTAACCACATAATACATAAAGCTTGGTTGCCCACGATACTCAATATGTTTACATCATACATGAAAAACTTATTTGTTTCCATTATACATGAAACTCATTTGTTGCTACATACATGGTACTAAACTATTCACACTATACATGCTTACAATATACATAACACTAGATCATACATATAGTGAGTGCTTACATATTACACGAAACTAAATTGCTTACAATTTTTGCAATTGACCTTACTATCTAGGTATACAATTATTTGCAACGCATACGTGAAAACAGTAGTTACAAATTATGTGATTTTGTGTTACCCCCTGGTCCCACACACAATGGGATGAACTATACGGACCATACGACGATTTGGATAATTACGGGTGCACACGAAATTATACAAATCAGCGCATGGAAAGCATAGCAAATTCTATAGTGTGCTATGACGTGAAACCTAGCATGATATACAATAACGAAACTGATGAAATACGACAAGGGCATGGTGGATACGCCGCTGGTACTTCCTATATATAAGTGTTCCTATCATATTATCAGCAGTAGCGTTATTCGTATCACGTAAAGTTTCATGTTGTTTAACGGGCCAATGTTTGTGAAACCACTTAACCACTGACAATACTTAAGCATAGTAGGTTACTTCTTGAACAAATGCTAATCACCAAATTCCCATCAACACTGTTCCCAGTAATGCATCTCACCTTTGGAGCCCAACGTATCCTTCCAACAGTTTCTCCTTAATCCTCTTAACCTAACTCATTAATACTACTCATACCTGACCTCGGGTAACAGACCTAAGCTGGTTGTTAATTACTATACCCCCCCCAGTCAAATCCCCTACCTTAAATCCATCGGAAATCCTAGACGCGGTCCCGAGTTTACATGGGAACATAAAGACCAAATGAAACTCAAGTATCCTCACCTATTCACCAATTCTGCAGCCTCAACTAGTTGAATTTCGGGACGAAATCCCCTCAACAAGGGGAGACTGTAACATTTCTGATTCTCATCATGTAATCGTTTGATTTCAATAAACAAACACATTTCAGTTTCGATTCGTGTACAAACAAACTACGATGCAGTTACATATACAAACTATTCTATTACAATAAACAAATTAAACAAAAACACCATTATCTCACAAGCCTCGAGGACCAAATCTGACAAAACTCAAAAACTACAAAACTAGGCAAGCACGGTCGCGCCTAGGACTAGGCACGGTCGCGCCTAAAGTAGACACGGTCGCGCTGATGAACCCACTTGACTCTGCAGAAGTCAAACCATACCATACCCTCTGAATTCGCGAAATTTAAAATAGAGAAAAGCCGGTTTTCACGCGTCAGACCTTACTCGACTGAATTCAACCTGCAACACGCCTAAATTGTCCTCCAATTTGCACATTTGTTTAATCCCATACCCACCACAACCAAGTCTCGCGAATTAAACAATTGAGAGCAAGTTGCAGGCTTCCTACACCCTCATATACACCCACTCAATCTCTCAGAACTCTCACTCGACGCTCACAACACCTCTGTCGTCCGATTGATCGCCAAGAAACGAAGCCGCTCGACCCGTAGCCGACCGCATTCGATTGCCCACTTTCAGCAAGTAAGTAACACGTCTTCAGCTTTGTATCTACCTCTACTGTGAAAGCCTTATATCAATTCGTAGTAGAAACACTCAAATCGATCCGATTTTGAACCAAAAAGCCGAAACATAAATTTTACTCGAACTACACTCTAGACAAGATATAAATACAATTAAACTATGTAGAAACATTCGTAATCATCCACTAAGTGAAAGCCCTAAGAATCCAGAAGCTATTAATATAAGAATCGATCGAATTGTGTCTGAAAAAGGCCCGACACGGTCGCGCTCATCCCTGAGCGCGGTCGTGCCTGACCAAGCACAATCGTGCCCCAGGTGTGGCCCGGTCGTGCTTACCGAGCAAACAAGTCTTGACCAAAAACAAACACTAGACGCGGTCGTGTCAGATACGAGCACGGTCGTGCTCCATGTCCAGAACCTCTGTAGTGCCTTCTGACTCGACCACGGGCGCGCTCTGACCACCACGGTCACGCCCGGCAACGAGCGCGGTCGTGCCCTACTTGAGCACGGTCGTGCTCCTTGACCAGAATCAATTATTTTTCTGTTTTAAAGTCTATTTAACATATTTTAGCTAAAAAATTTCAAAATGTAATTATAAAAATTATTTTATAAAATCCCAAGACCCGGAAATCATTTATAAACCAAATCCTTGATTTAGAGATTTAAAACGATTAATTCCCGATAGTTCAAAACCGATGAAATCGTGAGTTTGTAAAACCATTTATACAAATATATATTTTGACTTAAACAAATATTATTTATTTAAATTTATATTTAAATAAATATAAATATATATCAGTTATTTAAATTTACATTTTAAAGAATATATATATCACTACTATTTAAAATGTACTAAATAGATAAATAAAATTATTTATTTATTTATTTCAAACAAACCCTAAACATACGAATCCATTTTTCGACATAAAAATAACACAAACAATGACACGCGTTATACATTTATCCAATAGGTCAAACGTAGCGACCTACAACACGCTTGGTATTTTTGTTGATCTGTGCAAACTACACTACCCAACACAGGTGAGTTTTACATAGCCCCTTTTCCTTTTTACACGTGTTTTGGGGTGAAACATGTTCCTTCAACAACTCGCTATTTACAACTACGTGCATACAATTCTACCATATGGTCATATGTGTTTATTTATGCTTTGTGCCTGAATACTAACTGTTAAGGCTACATACACATGACATACTCGTGCAATTATATAATACATACACATGACATACTCGTGAAATTATACAACACATACACAGGACATACTCGTGCAATTATACAATACATACACATGACATACTCGTGCAATTATACAACACATACACAGGACATACTCGTGCAATTATACAATACATACACATGACATACTCGTGCAATTATACTACACATACAACGGGATAGCATGTGTTGCTATGCCCTTCATTGGGCTAACATTGGTATGTTATGCCCTCCATTGGGCCAACATTGGTATGTTGTGCCCTTCATTTGGTTAACATTGGTATGTTATTCAATTACAAGGTTACATCTGTGCAACTAGCTTAACTTAGATTCTCCATAAATGCTTCTTAAACCATGTATCATACGAATTGTACACAAAACATTTGAACTTTACTTGTGGTGTCAAAACCTATGTATGCTCACCAACTATTTATAGTTGACACTAACATGTTTCAGGTACTAAGCTTTGAGCTCATATCCAAGATGCTACACATAGGAACTGGACCTAGTATCTAAATTGATAAAGAAATTTTGTATTTTGACTCTTGTAAACATTCTAATTGATTACTTGAACTATGAAATGGAATTGGTTATTTAATATATTACAACTTTAGTCAACCATGAGCTTATGAACAGTCTGCACGCTTCACGCCCCGACGTTTCCGCCGCCGGTTGGGGTGTGACATGTAGCCTTACAATTTATTTAATTTTCAAAATATTAGATGTTGTATCTCCTTCCTCGTACCTGAATAATGTTTAATATGCGATAAATTTCTCATTGTTTTTCATTTGTGATTGTGAAGAATCATGTCTGGGAGAGGACGCGGAGGCTGTGCCGGTGGTCGTGGTACCATTAACATGACGGCAGCAGAGCTAGAAACACTGATAAATAATAGTGTGGAAGAGGCTCTAGCATCACAGAATGCTACAGGTAAATGCTTTAGCTATTGACTAATGGTGTCAATCCTTCTCCTAAAGACATCTTTCTAAACTCTATAATTCCAATTCTATTTGTATTTCTAAATCCAGGCCAGCAAATTCAGCAAAACCAACAACAAGCCTGTAATTTCAAGGCATTCATGGATTGCAAGCCCTACACTTTTAGTGGAGCTGAAGGAGCCGTTGGATTACTTCGCTGGTTTGAGAAGGTTGAATCAGTAATTGCCATGTGTAACTGCCCCGTGGCTAATCAAGTGAAGTTTGCTGCCGGAACTTTAGAAGGCCCGGCACTCACATGGTGGAATGCCCAGGTCCAAATGTTGGGTCTGGCTATGGCGAATGGACTTCCGTGGGAGGAATTCAAAGCAATGATGAAAGAGGAATACTGTCCTCGTGATGAAATCCAAAAGTTAGAGGGAGAGTTCTGGAACCTTAAGATGGAGGGTTCGGAAATTGAACTCTACACCACTCGTTCACATGAGCTGGCTACTATGTGCCCGCATATGGTAACTCCTGACTACAAAAGAATCGAACTTTACATTGGAGGTCTAGTGCCTCAAATACAAAGTATGGTTACTTCATCCAATCCTGCCACTATCCAACAAACCATTCGACTTGGGCATAAGTTAACCGACCAAGCGATGACACAAGGAACCCTACCACCGAGAGGTTCAGTTGCTAAACCCACCGACAATCACAAACGCAAGTTCGATCACCATTCCAACACCCATAACCACTCCAACTCCCACTCCAAAGGACCTCAACCCAACCAACCCCAGTTTAACCAACCGCAACAGTAGCAACAGCGTAGGTTTGAGCCTACTAAGAACTTCAGCCAGTCGACCTCTTCAGGTCAAAACCAGGGTGGTTATGTGGGGAAGTCCCCCAAGTGTAACAAGTGTAACTTTCACCACTTTGGTTTCTGCAATCGTTGCCAGAGGTGCGGTAAAATAGGTCACACTGCTAAGGACTGCAAGGGTGAGTTACAAAGTAAACAACCTTTTCAACAACCGGGAGCCACAAGGGGTTGCTTTGAGTGCGGAAAGGAAGTGCATATTCAGAAGAACTGTCCTCAGTTGAAGAAAGGGGGTAATGGAAATCACAACCCTAACCAGAATAACAATGGTAATGGTGGTAATAATGGAAATGGTGAAGGAAATGGTACGAAGGGACGAGCCTTCGTACTAGGATCTGGAGAAGCCCGTTACGACCATAATGTAGTCACCGGTAAGTTCCTCGTAAATAATTACTTTGCTTCTGTCCTTTTTTACACCGGTGCTGATAGAAGTTTTATATCTAAGAAACTTAGTAATATGATAAAAGGAACTTCTTCTCTATTAGAAGATAAGTATACAATAGAGATAGCTGACGGCCAAATAATTGAGGCAACTCACATACTTAAAGGATGTAAACTTGAGCTAGCTACACATACATTTGATATCGACCTTATGCCGGTCATACTTGGTAGTTTTGATATAATCGTCGGCATGGATTGGTTATCTAAAAACCAAGCCAAAATTATTTGTCGTGAGAAGATTGTTCGTATACCCCTCTCGAATGGAGAAACCCTTTCCGTCCAAGGCGAAAGAGTTGGTGCAGTCATGGGCATCATATCTTTCATGAAAGCGCAAAAATGCCTTCGAAAGGGGCATACGACTATTTTGGCTCTCGTTGCTGAGCAGCACTCAGAAGAGAAGAAGGTATTCCCGTTGTGCGTGAATTTTTGGAAGTGTTTCCCGAGGATCTACCCGGTCTGCCACCGCACCATCAAGTTGAATTCCAAATTGATTTAGCACCCAGAGCAGCACCGATTGCTCGGGCACCTTACAGACTGGCACCCAGTGAATTACAAGAGTTGTCCACTCAACTGCAAGATTTGTTGGATAAAGGTTTCATCCGACCTAGTTCATCACCGTGGGGAGCTCCGATACTATTTGTCAAGAAGAAGTACGGAACTTTCCGTATGTGTATTGACTACCGGGAGCTAAATAAAGTCACAATCAAGAACCGGTACCCTTTGCCTCGCATAGATGACCTTTTTTATCAACTCCAAGGATCAAGTTTCTATTCTAAAATAGATCTTAGGTCCGGTTACCATCAGTTAAGAGTCCGAGAAGAGGATATCTCAAAGACTGCATTCAGAACGAGGTACGGCCATTACGAATTTATGGTCATGCCTTTCGGGTTAACCAACGCACCTGCGGTATTCATGGATCTCATGAACCGTGTGTGTAAGCCTTACCTTGACCAGTTCGTTATTGTTTTCATTGACGACATCCTCATTTATTCCAAGAACAAGGAGGAACATGAGGAACATCTACGCCTAATTTTGGAATTACTTAAGCGAGAACAACTGTATGCTAAGTTTTCCAAGTGTGAATTTTGGGTCCGGGAAGTTCAGTTTCTAGGGCATGTGGTTAACGAGAAAGGAATACATGTCGACTCATCAAAGATTGAAGCCATCAAGAATTGGGCAGCACCGACGACTCCGACTGAGGTGCGACAATTTCTGGGATTGGCCGGATACTACCGTCGATTCATCGAAGGATTTTCCAAAATTGCTCAACCCCTCACTACTTTAACTCAAAATAGCCTATAATTGGGCCGACAACCAAGAGTCAGCATTCCAACACCTTAAACAGAAACTTTGCAGTGCACCTATTTTAGCTCTTCCGGAAGGAACCGATGATTTTGTGGTGTATTGTGATGCATCCATTCAAGGCCTGGGTTGTGTCTTAATGCAGCGCGAAAAGGTAATCGCATACGCTTCACGTCAGTTAAAGGTTCACGAGAAAAACTACACCACTCATGATCTAGAGTTGGGAGCAGTAGTTTTTGCACTTAAGATATGGAGACATTACTTGTACGGTACCAAATGCACCATCTACACCGATCACGAGAGCCTCCAGCATATCTTCGAACAGAAGGAGTTGAACATGCGACAACGTCGTTGGGTTGAACTTTTAAATGATTACGACTGTGCGATCCGGTATCATCCGGGTAAAGCTAACGTTGTGGCTGATGCACTAAGCCGAAAGGAAACGAAACCCAAACGAGTTCGAGCGTTACAACTTACTATTCACATGGCAGAATCCGTAGTGCTCAACTTGAAGCCTTGAAAGAAGATAACCTACCGTTAGAAGGTACACGCGGCATGGAAGCACAACTTGAAGTAAAATCTGACGGAATTCGTTACTTCGTCGAACGAATATGGATTCCAGTATTCGGAAATTTAAGGGAACTAATCATGGATGAAGCTCATAAATCTCGATACTCCATTCATCCGGGTTCCGACAAAATGTATCATGATCTAAAGATACTATATTGGTGGCCGAAGATGAAAGCCGATATAGCCACCTATGTTAGTAAGTGTCTGACTTGCGCGAATGTCAAAGTTGAATATCAAAAACCATCCGGTCTTCTGCAGCAACCAGAAATTCCCATGTGGAAATGGGAACAAATATCCATGGACTTCATCACCAAATTACCACGAACCCCTACCGGATGTGATACTATTTGGGTAATTGTTGATCGATTAACAAAGTCCGCTCACTTCTTAGCAATCAAAGAGACCGACAAAATGGATAAACTTACTCGTACTTACCTGAAAGAAATAGTCTCTCAGCACGGGGTGCCAATTTCTATTATTTCGGATCGTGATGCACTATTCACTTCTCGTTTCTGGCAGTCGTTACATAAGGCCTTAGACACGCGTCTAGATATGAGCACAGCATACCATCCTCAAACCGATGGCCAAACAGAACATACAATCCAAACTCTGGAGGACATGCTACGAGCTTGTGTGATTGATTTCGGTAACACTTGGGAGTCTCACCTACCGTTGGTGGAGTTCTCCTACAACAACAGTTATCATACTAGCATCAAGGCAGCTCCATTTGAAGCACTGTATGGACGGAAATGTCGTTCTCCCATTTGTGGACCGAGGTTGGAGATAGCCAACTCACAGGTCCTGAACTTGTATTTGAAACTTCCGAAAAGATCGTTCAAATTAGAAACCGTATGGCGGCAGCTCGTGGTCGTCAAAAGAGCTATGCTGACAAGCGTCGTAAACCTTTGGAGTTTCAAATAGGTGACATGGTCTTACTCAAAGTCTCACCATGGAAAGGTGTCATTCGTTTCGGGAAACGCGGAAAGCTGAATCCTCGTTATGTTGGACCATTCAAAATAATGAAGAGAATCGGACCAGTCGCATATCAGCTGGACCTACCTGAAAGACTTAGTGGTGTGCACAACGTCTTTCACGTCTCAAATTTAAAGAAATGCCTGGCAGACGAATCACTCGCAGTTCCTTTGGAGGAACTACACGTTGATGAACAGTTACGCTTCATCGAAGAACCTGTGGAAATTATGGATAGGGAAGTTAAAACGTTAAAGCACAGTAAGATCCCTATTGTCAGAGTTCGTTATAACTCGAAACGCGGACCGGAATTCACGTGGGAGCGCGAGGTTCAGATGATGCGCAAATATCCTAATCTGTTCAAGCACTCCGCGTCAATTTCTTAAGGTACTATTGAATTTTCGGGACGAAAATTCTTTCAACTAGGGGATAATGTGACACCCCAGAAATTTTTTTTTAGTTATTCTAATTTTTGGGACGAAAATTCTTTCAACTAGGGGATGATCTGACAATCCGACTTTTTTAGGTTAGCCCCGTTAACTATTCCGTTAAGTTCCCTATTAAAAACTTAACCACGTTAACTAAATCTAACCCCAGGGACTGATTCGGTCACAAATTCAACTCAACACTGCAAGGACTAATTGTGTAATTATGCCAAATTGAATAATTTGACTCCCCAAAGTCAAAATTGACAAATTGGTCTTCTGTTGACTTTTAGAAGTCAAAATCGAGACCCTTTGATTTCCAATCCGCGATTGATAACAGAAATGAATTGAATTTTGTAATTGATTATCACCTAAATGCCTTAATTGTTCATCATGGAACTTTAATCGTAATCATCAATCAAATTAAACTCAAATTATGACAATTATGTTCATAACCGTCGACCTCATCTTAATCGATCACCAAATTCGACTAATTCTTGTATTCTTCTCACAAATTATTCACCTGCAAACCTTGTACGAGTCACTTAGAAGAATTCCCATACACCAGTTGCGCCGGAGAAGCAACCAGAAGCGCCGAGGATCAACCCACAGCCGTCGAACCCCGTTTTACTCGTGCACTGTTAATCCGACATCCATCAGGGTAATTGAAACATTCGTTTGATTCGTTTTATGATTTAGAATGAAAGCCCTATCCTAATCAGGGCTTACATTATCGATTTAGTCATAATCCGATCCTAGGGTTCTTAAGAAATCGGATTTGGGGCTTTTGATTCTAGACTTATTCTCAACGCAATTAAAGCATACCAGTAGTTTCACAATACTCAGTTTAATGAAAACCCCATGTTAATTGAATCAAACAACATCCAATTTTACAAAATCGAATTCTGGAGTTCATGTGAAACCGTTTTAATCAAACTCTGACCTAGACACAATGTTAATCCAATCAAACTATATGGTTAGAATGGCCATAATCAATACTATGAAAGCCCTATGCTAATTCGAGTATGTAACATCGAATCAGTGATGAACCGATTCTAGGGTTCATCACGTATTGGGTTTAATCGAACCCTGGTCTAGACTTAACCTCAATCAAATTAACCTGTATGGTTAGATTCGCAATTCAGTTCTTGTTAAAAACCCCATAATTCCAACAAGTTTTAATATCGGATTTAATCGAATCGATCTGTGTTCTTAACCTTGGGTTTTCGACTCTGTTTAACTGAAATTAACAACCCGAATCGCAACCATTTTTTACAATTGTTTGCATCATCAGTTTCGCAATCTTCTAAACAACAAAACCCATGTAAATCCAAACCTTACTCGCAATCAGAATCGATGTTTGGGACGGGATTCGATCTGGGTATCTATGGGGAAGGAAATCGCGTTTGACCTGGATGTTAAAAGAAATGAGTCTCGGGTTTGTTTGCCATGACCCTAGCGGGCGTGATGGTTTGGACAGTGTGTGCGTGTGGGAGGGACCCGGGTTCGAGACCGGGCTCCCACAATTATTTTTAAAACATTTTTCTAGATTATTAAATTAATAAAAATCAAACCTTTTAATATTGTATTATTATATAAATGGGTTTTAACCCGGAAAATAACCCATAGGCTCGGGTTTGAAATATTAGTTTGTTTTTATAAATTATACCCACTTTTATAATTTATACATTATTATTATTAATAAGTAAAAATAATATATTTATATTATTTTTAAGCCGTAAACTCGTGTAAAATAATATGTTTATATTATTCTCAAATTGTGACCCGTATTATTAAATAATATATATTTATATTATTTCAAATCATTTTATAACGCCGTAAATCAATCGAGACTAAATAATAATATAACTAATTATATTATCCACTCGTATATATATATTATTATTATTTATGTCGTTCGTCGCGTAAAGTAATTCCTAAACCCGTGGACACGTTCGTCCACTCTCATTTATTGGAGCGGTTCTTTAAGACGTTCCCTCCGTGTCACAGTCACAATTCCCATTATAGTTCCTAATTTATATGTTTATAATTTTAGGACATTCGTAGGTCTTTTGAGACTTACACTCGTGGTTCCAACTTACTTCTAGTGTGAAACTACCTTCAACGCCAAACAAGTGAGTTTTCACGGCCCCTTTTAACTGTTTTAACTTGGGGGAGAAAACATGCTTAAACTACTTTTGAGATTTTGTATTTCATATGCTATCAATGTTAAAGCTAAGTGTAACACGCTATCACAGAAAGTCCTCATCTTATCTCGAACCGTTAATATGGATCTTAGAAAGGTAATATTTAGTAGTACTACTGGGTTTGACAAATCCCACCTGCGTTAGTCGCGCTAACTCGATCAGATATCGAACGGGTGAAATGTTAGCCTACTCACACCGCCAGTGTTGATAGACCTGGCACGAGGCAATAAACAAACAGTCAGCTTCGGTTGCGAGCACTTGAGCTAAACATGAACATCGGTTAGCTACCTATAGATACATATTGAATGACCATAAATCTGGTAAACGCTTACGTATTTAATTGAAACCTGTGAACTCACCAACCTTGTGTTGACACTTTTTCTTACATGTTTTCTTAGGTCGCTAAGATAAGACACAAGGTGCACGTTAGGACATGCATGGGATTCAACTATTTCACTTATGATATATTTTATGACTTCCTTGTATTGTATTTTGGTTGGTTGGACATTTTGGACTTTTGGACTTTGGTTTTGGGCGCGTGTATTTTGCGCATTTACTTTCTTTACGCTTCCGCATTGATACTCTGATTTGAATGGTATTTTCATTTTGAGTCCTATGTAGAGTCGTTCAAAGTAACTAATGTCTGAGATCCTGGTTAGTCACTTCCCAAAACGGTAAAACTCCGTTAGTTGAAATTTAGGGGTGTGACAGTGTAATATCTGGTCGTTATGTAATTAGTCAGGTCATTGTGTAATACAAGTTCATTGTGTAATACAAGTTCACTGTGTAATACAAGTTCAATGTGTAATACAAATTCATTGTGTTATATGTATTTATCATTGTGTTTTATGTTTTCCAGCTCATTGTGTAGTTAGTAAGGTCATTGTGTAATACAAGTTCATCATGTAATATAAGCTCATTGTGTAATACAAGTTCATTGTGTAATACAAGTTAATTGTGTAATATAAGTTCATTGTGTAATTAGTCAAGTCATTGTGTAATACAAGTTCATTGTGTCAAATATTTTTCATCATTGTGTTATATGTTTTCATTATTGTGTTTTACGTTTTCCAGCTCATTGTGTAATTCGCTCATTATGTCAGGTCGTTGTGTAATATGCTCATTGTGTAATATCAGGTCTGATCATTGTGTAATATCAGACCTTGTATTACACATTGACCTAGTGTATTACACATTGACCTGATATATTACACATTGACCTGGTATATTACACATTGACCATTATGCCCTCCCTTTAAAAACAATAAAATGACACATGTCAAGCTTAGAATCATTCTTACCCTTCTTATTTTTAAAACCCTTTTTACTATAGCCTAACCTTATATATATATATAAAGGTTTAAGTATAAAGGCTTATTATCGTGCAAAGTGTACGAAGTAATATGGATAATTGATCTGTGAAATCAAATATTAAGATCAAAAATGTGCCTAGTCAGCTTGTTTTTAAGCGTGAAAAGAGTTTGGAGGGTTAAAATTGAAATACCATAGATTTGTTGATTTTTTTCAAGTTCCACCATTTTTTTAAAACACGTATAACTTTTTTATACGAGATTATTTATTAAAAAAAGTTACACCATAAAGTCGAGTATTTTTTTCTCTTTAATTTGAGTTTAGTCTTGCTATGCTTTTATTTTAAAAAATTGACTTTTTTTTTAAATTTTGATGTGATGTGCGTATAACGTGCGTGATTATGGTCATGTGTTATTATAAAATATACATGATTATGTGTATAACATGTGTGATTATGGTCATTCGTTATTATAAAAATGCGTGATTATGGTCATGCGTTATTATAAAACATGTGTGATTATCATCATGCGTTATTATAAAACATGTGCAATTATCATTTTAAAAATGTGTTAGTATCATTTTAAACATGCGTTATTATAAAACATGTGTAATTATTTATAAAACAAGCGTTATCATAATGACGCAGACGGATTTACCCCTGCCCACTCAACACGTGTCGCATGTTGATGGCTTCGTACGCTTTTGAGCCTTTGAACAATAACTGGCCCCTATATATGTGTGTGTTAAAATACAAAGGACTTTTATTTTACAAATGCTATGAATGATTTTGGGTCATTGTTCAAGAAAATCAATGGTTGAGATGAAGGGATACCACTTCAGCAAAGTTTGTAAGCGTGAAAATGTTTTGGATAGGTAAATTGAAATAACCTATCATTATTGAATTTTTTTCCATGTTCTCTCATGTTTTTTAAACATATATAACTTTTTTATACGATATTATTTAAAAAATTACACTATAAAATTGAGTATTTTATTATCTTGAGTATGAGTATAGTCTTTCTCTACTTTCATTATAAAAAATGATTTTTTTTAAATGTCGATGTGTTGTGAGTATAACGAGTGTAATTATCATCGTACGTGGTTATAACATAGGATGCGTAATTATAAGCATAGGTGGCGTAATTATAAACTTGAATAGCTATAAAATATGTTGGGTAATTATGTAATTAATAGAAGTAGAAATAAGTAGAAAGGGTAAAAGAGAGAATTTGGCACACTCTTTTGATATTTTTAATTAAATAATAGTTCCACTGTAACATCCCGAAAAAAATAGAAGGCGTCAAATGTCGTAAATAAATAATGTTAAGTGAAAGAAAACGGGACTCGTAAATAAATAAAGAGAAGGGAAAACGTGGTTGGGCTCAATGGGATCAAGTTGGGCCGAATAAGGGGAGAAAGAGGGAGGGATTACAAGCGCCGGCCGCCACCCTCCTCCCTCACTTCATCTTCTTCAGTTTAAAAACTTAGAGAGAGAAACTAGAGATAGGAAGCTAAGAATCCCGCACCAGAGGCCGTCACTTTGGCATAAGATCGTCACCAGAGCTTCCTGTTGATCGGAGGAGGAGAAAACACGCGGAAAACAGGTAATGAAATGCTCGTAGATCTGAGTTTTTGTTTGAAAAATGGGTTTTAGGGTTTTGAAGTGGGTTTCAATCAAAAGTTGGGATTTTTACGTATGAATTAGTCTAAAAAGTAGAGATTTAGTCTCATGAAAGCTAAACAAGTGTTTTGGACGTAAAAGATTCAAACCTGGATAAAAAACGACGATTTTGGCCAAGAACATATGAATCGTCCGAAATCTCGTTGAATGGTTCGAAAACTCTGGCCGTCCGAAAAGTATTTTCGGACATAGGTAGTTTTCAAACAGTATGTGTTAGATTGATATGGTTTTCGGTCGAAAAAGATTTCGACCGAAAGAGTTTTCAGAAGTAAATGTTTTCAAAGGAAAAAGATTTTGGCTAAGAAAGATTTTGACTGAAATAGTTTTCGGACAGGTTGTTTTCGAACGAAATTATTATGGGAAGTAAGACTTTTCGAACGATTAATTTTCGGTCGAAAAAAATTTCGGACATAGAGTTTTCGAACAGAAATGACTTGGTGTTAATTTGTCTAGTTCGTGACTCTTAAAAGATCCTTTAGCCTCCACCTAGCCTGAAGTTTACCAACTCAGTGTGTTTGGCTCTATTAAGACATGTGAGTTCAAGAATCCCTATTTTACTGTTTTAGGGTGGTGTGCATGCTCAAGAATTAGACGTTTATAATAAATGTATTTTATTACTTAAACATTTTGTAAGTAAGAAAGATAACAGTTGTTAAACCGAACGTTTTTGTAAGAAAGAAAGATGACGATTGTTAAACCGAACGTTTTGTAAGGAAGAAAGATAAGAAAGAACGGTTTATTTACAGAAAGAGAAGAAATAATGGTTTATTTAACCATATGTTTTATAAACAGAAAGAGAAGAAAGAATGGTTTATTCAACTATATATTTTATAAACAGAAAGAGAAGAAAGAATGGTTTATTTAACTATATGTTTTATAAATAAAGAGAAGAAAAATAAGTCAAATACATTATCTAATATGTCAGAGTATGAGACCCTGATAAGAAAAGACTTGGGTAGTAGCGTAGTCCTAGAGGCTAGTGCTGCCCTAAGCATACTAGTAAGTCTTGAGGTAGTAGTATAGTCCTAGTGACTAATGCTACCCGAAGCCGATGTTGCGTCATGGACCAAGAGCATGATGTATCATGTGAATAATCGGGACAGTGCTCGGTAGGGCACTATAACGAAGAAGTTGCAACTGGTTAAGATGAGTAACGACGGTTACTCTAGCGGCGACGGTCGCTAAGTAAGAATGAAGAAGCCCGCTTGGGGGCACAGAAAGTCGGGTATCGGCCTTTGGACGTTGAGCCTTAGGGAACAATAACTGCGAGACAAGTTCATTCAGGAGCAAAGAAAGTCATGGTATCGACCTTTGGACGTTGAGCCTTAGGGAACAATACCTGCGAAAGAAGTTCCTTCGAGAACACAAAGGGCCGGTGTCGGCCTTTGGACGTTGAGCCTTAGGGAACAACACCTGCCTCGGTCCCTTCGAGACACAAAGACGCTTAATGTATGACTTAAAGAAAAGAGGAGAAAGTAAATACGCATGTATTTTAAAGAAGATAAGAAAGTTTTTAATACATATGTATTTAATGGAAGAAAGAAAGATTTTATTATATTATGTGTATAATATAATATGTATGTTTAAAAGAACGTTTTAAAAAGGGAAAATCCTTTTTATATAAAGCTAAAGAAAACTTGAACTCACCAGCGTTAGCTGACCATTTTAGTATGTAAATCAGGTAGCAAAGGAAAGAAAAATATATGAAGCCGCAAGGGGATTAAAGAGAGGATGGCTGCTACTGGCAAGAAGACTGACATCCCCATTGTTAGATTATGAATGTGAACAATGTTATGTTCTAAAGTTTTTGTTAACTTTGAATTTCGTACAAGACTTCCGCTGTTAATGTTTAATAATTAATTCAAGGTTTAAGAACTGCGTTTATGCAATGTTTGCCAACTATGAGAGGTTCCTGGGTTTGGGTTCTTTCATCCACCAATTTTTTTAAAATCAAATAACTGTTATATACTTTATTATTTTATTAAAAAAATTGTACCATAAAGTTGAGAATTTAATCCACTTTAATATGAGTATAATAATGTTATATTAAAAATAAATAAATTTTTTTAAAATTCTTGTAAAACTGACACTGTGCTATTAACAACACATGTAAATTCGATAACAAAACAAAAAAAAACATTTCAGCACTATGTAAAATAAGATAACAACACAGAAAAGAGTGTTGTTACAATGTGTTGTTATCTCATTTTAACTATGCTGATATTTTTTTTATGTGTTGTTATTGCATGTACATGTGTTATTATTAGTGAAGTGCCATTTTTACACGATTAAAAAAAATCATTTACAAAAAAATATATACCACTACTATACTCATATTAAAGAGGATAAAATTTTCGATCTTATGGCATAATTTTTATTTTAAATACTAAAGTATACAAAAGTTATCAAAGTTTAATAAAATGGGTGAATCTAGTATTAAATGAAATAAGTCAAATTAGAATGTCAATTCCCTCTTCTACCCTTTCATTGATTTCCATTAATGTACAGTGTGGATATTTCATTTTATTTTTGCCTAATTTAATTATGGTCATGATTATATCTTAAATATTTAAACATGATTCTTGAAGGAAGTATCAGATACGATTGATCCCATATGCCAAGAAAGCTACGATGTTTAGAATCAAATGCGATTCAGAGTTCAAGAAGAAAATCAATGATTTTTTAGAACAGTTGGGATTTCAAGTGAGTTCTTAATTTCTAAAAACACTTCAAGTGTGTTCTTCATTTTTGTTTTTTTTTATCTTGTAAGGATGACGAAGTCAGTGGGTAAATGATGTGCCATCAAATATAAATATTTTATATGCATATTCACCACCATATTTGACTAATTTCTGAGTAATTGTAGTAGAATATAGACTTAATTGGTTCATATGAGATAATTGCAGGTTATTTGGTTTCCCGAACCAAAAGGGAGGAAAAATCCAAGAAATGTCAACAATCTGTGAAAGGCAAAGGCCAGGCACGGGTGTGCCTCCCCCATGAACTAGTCAGAACATTCAAGAAGCTTCTAGAAACCAATCAACGCACGGTCAAGCAAGGCACGGGCGTGCATGTTTTCAGACTTGCCAGAAAAGCTGATTTCGTACAAAAGCATATTCGAATGAAAGAAGGTACGTATGGGCGTGGCTCCCCCCTTTTTTAGCCCTATAAATAGAGGACTTGGCCTCCTCATTTCACATGCAACAACTTGGATGAGTTCCTTCAGGTCTCTTCCACGAATAGTAGTAGAGAGAGAGAGAGTGAGTTGGTCACTTCACCTAAGATCAAGAAGCATTTCATAATCACTACACTTATTCTTGGTTTGATTACTTGTTTTCATTCCATGCCATGATATATATATCAACAAGTGTTTGTGTATTCATATCTATGGCCAATACTGGTTAGTCTTCTTCTATCACTTAGGTAAAGATGAAACTTAGTGTAATTTAATATTTTAATTTAGTAAAATGATGTGTTTATGTTTCTTGGTTATTTTTCACTATGATCTTTCTTTATAAGACGTGAGTACTTGAATTTCAGTCATTAAAGTCTTAAATCTTGTGAATGTCTTAAGCAATGCAAGTTGTTTAAGAATTCATTCAAAGTTGTACAACTTTATACAAGTCTTTGATACTATACTTGGCCAAGTTAGTAAAAGGATTAAATTTTGGTTGGTTGGGATTGGGTATTCAATTAAAGCTGGATGAGTCTTAGTTGGACCTTGTGTTTTGTGTCGGTATTTCTTCTATCCTCTTGTCTTGGCTTGTGTAGGACTCTTTGTTGGAGCCATATAGTTTAAGGCCTGAGGTGGAAGACGTATTTATTTAAAGTTTGTCATAGTCAAAGTGTCTTTATTCCAGTTTTGCGGTGGTTAGTGTGTCTCATCATTCTAGCTTTCGAAGAGATTGGGGGTCGTGGTAAGCCTGGCGAGGAGCCTTTCTATTTTAGTACTAATGAAATATAAATTAGTTCATATTTAGTATATTATTTTTTATAAGTGGCTTTGTCGGGGTTGCGCATTCCAACTTTCCAGTAAGTCATGTGACTTGGTAACCAAACGAGGAGCCCAGTTAAGTGGATAATTTTAGTCCTAATGATTTCCGGAGGGAGACGTGATGCGGGAGAAAGAGTTCGCTAGCCTTCCACCGGTTATTTAGGGTGGCAACCTGACAAAGGAACCATCCACCCCACTTACTAAAATTAACCACATCATTGATCTATTTCTAAAATATCTCTCTAACAACAAGTGGATTCTAATCCAAGTGATATGCTATTGATATGATTATTTCTCAACCATCTACCTCGTCTTGTTGTCTTGTTTTTACTTTTAAAAAAACACTGTCCTTATTATTAGACTTAAAAATAACGAGTGATTATTGATAGCTACCATGTCTGTTGGTTCGATACTTGGTTCTTGCCAAAATTATATTATGTAGCGATATGTGCACTTTCCTATTGTGTGTAGTAAGTTAAAGTAATATGTAACATCTCGAAAATAAAAAGAGAAAATACATATAAAGAGCGGTTTACGAGAGAGAGAATGAAAGGATAGCGGGCTAGAGCGGGATCGGGCCTTGGCCGGGCAAAGGAAGCACAAGGGAGGGAGTAGGGTTAAACCCTAGTCATCCTCTCCACCTTCCCCATTCTTCATCTTCCTCATTTGATCTAGAGAGAGAAACAAGCTAGAAAGAGAAAGTCATGGGAAAGGAAACTCGAGCAACAAAGATCGTTCATCATCACGTGGGGAAAAGAGCTACATTTTTTTTTCAAACAGGAAACAACTATCCTCGAATCTGGATTTTTAGTTAAAAATGGGTTTTAGGGTTTGTAATGAGTTTTCAACATAATGTCGGGATTTTTACATATGATTTGGGTTAGAAAGTATATATCTAGCTTCATGTAAGCTAGATATGAGTTTTGGACGTAAAAAGATTGAAACTTGGCTCGACATTCCGGCGGTTTGCAGATGTGAGTTTTGGACGTAACGAGACAAGTTAAACACCATCAAAGCCAATTTCAAAACCCACCACGAGACCACTGCTAGTTTGGCTCGACTTTCCGACAGTTTGCAGATGTCCACGTCATATATAATCTAACGACGTTAAGTTTCTTTAACGGGGGGGGGGGGGGGTTTTCCAATGTAAGAAAATAGTTTGAAAGTAGAGACTGGTGGTAAGAATATTTTCAGTTGGGATTATTATTGGTCAATTGGTAAAAGGTGGGATTATTAAAATCCAATAATCCTTTTGTTTAAAGTGCCCATTTTAAAAGATCTTTGTTTAAGACAATTTTTTACTTAGACTTAAAATATATATATATATATATATATATATGTATAAATAGGTTTACATACTTATGTTTGTAAGTGATAACATTTATATCTTATGTATGCATATATGTATATATTTATAAGTTATATTTTGAACAAATAGGTCTAATAAGATATGTATATGTATATGTATATGTGTGTGTGTTTATTGCAACTCTAAAACATGAAATTATACGAATAAAATTTGAAATTGAATCACTTGTGAGCATGGTTTAAGTGACACTTTGCACAAGAAATAGAATTGAAATGTTGTTTATTGTACTGAAATCATTCATATCTCTCATAGGTTACTAAAGATAGAAACTTTGTCTTGAATTGTGAATCACATGTTAAGTTCTATACAATTGGTATGTGATGTGACGATCTTGAACATGTTAGAGTAATCATACAAACATATTGATAATGATAATATGAATCTTGAACATGCTTTCTATTTATGGAAACCTGCTACTTATGGAAACTTGCTATCTTGCTAGAACAAATAGGACTTGATGCCAAGTGCTACAGCATGATCATTGGTGTATAATGTAGAAGTGTTATATTGAACAAACATAATTTAATACAACGTGTCACTAACGGGTCGTCGGGTCAAACTTGAGTCAAACTTGCAAACCTTTTCTAAACATTTAAACAATAGTATTGTTTGGATACTAAGGGTTCATATCAACTTGCACGAACACGCACTTATAAACTATGAATTATAGGTGGCAGTTAGAGGTTCAACTGTTTTACTTAGCTTTCATTTGCATTCACACTCAGGTGAGTTTCATGGCCCCTATCTTTACTTACTTTCCTTTTTGTGGGAGAAAGCATGCACGCAAACATTTTGGTTTTTGTATTATTGTATTGTCGCTTGCTTACTAAAGTGTAAACATACCAACAAGTCCTTACATTCTCGAACCGTTAGTATTGGAACATAGCGTGGTGGTTTTGAGTAGTACTACTGGGTTTTGACAAGCCCCACCCGAGTTAGTCGCGCTAAATTGACTGGAGGTCGAACGGGTGTAAGATTAGCCTAGACATTTGCCATTGTTCGGTAGACATGGCGGAAGGCAAACAAACATAAACAGTCAGCTTTGGTTTCGAACACTTGTAGTAGCATGACATAGACTAGCTATCTATCGGTATACATTAATTACATTATCTAGAAAACATTGAACTTTTTATTTACTTACATCTCTATGAACTCACCAACCATTGTGTTGACACTTTTAGCATGTCTTTCTCAGGTCGCTAAGGTACGCACAAGTTTAGGATACATGGTCTGAGCATGGTTTTCACAAACAATTTCAAACTTATTTATTTCTATTATTTACTTTGGTTTGGGCGCGGTGTTTTGCGCATTTGACTATTCTTGCATTTGGATTTTATTTACGCTTTCGCAACGTTTTCAAACTTAAACTGTTGTTATCTCGTGACTATGAGTAGCATTAGTGTTTTATTTAAATTCATATAGAGTCGTTCCGTGTAACTAATGACTGAGATCCTGGTTTGTCACACGTCTCACAGTAAAACCCCGCAGGTGGATTTTGAGGGTGTGGCATGATCAAATGAGAACTCCAAATATTTTGAGAACCCAAGAGAACTCGCGAACAACAATAAGAAATTATTTATTTATTTAAAATACTAGCATTACTATTAAAATACAATATTTTTATATTGATTAATATGTGTAAATTTACATGTACTCGTATATTATAAACATTTACACATGCGAACATGGTAAAGGCTTACACATGTGTCAATGAGAGACTTATGCATGTGTCAATGAGAGACTTACACATGTGAAAATGTTTATAATATACGAGTACATGCAAATTTACACATATCAATTCTTATAAAAATGTTGTATTTGAATAGTAATTCTATTATTTTAAACAAATAAATGATTTTTTTTATTGTTTTTTATCTAAAATACTAACGTTACTATTAAAATACAATATTTTTATATTAATTAATATGTGTAAATTTACATGTACTCGTATATTATAAACATTTACACATGCGAACATGGTAAAGGCTTACACATGTGAAAATGTTTATAATATACGAGTACATGCAAATTTACACATATCAATTCTTATAAAAATGTTGTATTTGAATAGTAATTATAGTATTTTAAACAAATAAATGATTTTTTTATTGTTTTTAGCGAGTTCTTAAAATATTCAGGAGTTCTCAAATGATCCATTCCCTATATATATAAGAAAAGAAAAGATCTGAGCCGGGATTACCCCCAGAAATCCGATTTACTTTCGTGTGAGACTTAAAAGAGCTGGATACCTAAAAGAGCTGAATGCATTCTTTTACTTTCAATTTACTTTCGTGTCTTCAATTCGCTAAGCCGGGATTACCCCTGGAAATCCGAGAAAAAAGGTTTTTCTTTTGTCCAACGAGAAAAGTAAAAATTGGCGCCAAAAAGGGCAAAAGCCACGGTTCTGTGAAACTTCATAGAACACTATAAAGAGAGGACTACACATGAGAATGTCACATAAGTTGTGGGTTTCTCTCAAAATATATATTGGAAACCGTTGTGGGTTTCTCTCAAAATCTCGTTAAAGTTACAACACGTGATCATCAATCCATAGACATAGAGGACTACACATGATAATGTCACATAAGTTGGACCATAGCTAAAGACGACGTAAACTCTCTTTTTAAAAGCAAATTTTTACCTTTTTTTTACAGACATTTAAATTGAAAAACAACATGGGTACGTTGATGCTTAAACTTTTGGCAAGAGCATTGAGAAAGCAAGTCCAATATCAAATAGTCTACCATTTTGCTACAGATTCATTTGTACAACTTAAAGTGACTAAATGACACAGGCTAAATGAGCAGAGCATAACTTTGCTTCACTTGCAACATTACTAACCATCTTGATTTTGAATGCAATTCTTCCCAACAAATGTATGGATGATTGCAAAGTATATCACAAAACGAATCGAAAAGAGCATGAGCAACAATTTCAGAAGTCGTATCCGATTAGAACTCACCAATGCTGTCCAAGATTCATTCTTAATCTTGCAAATCTTTCATGTATTGTATTCTAAATCAAAGTTAATTAACTAGACATCTTAATGACACATATTCAAGTGTAACTTAAATATCGAAAAGAAAAAAAAATAAAGTGGTTAATCAAGATCTAAAAAGAAATTGATTATGGACCAGAAAAGATGAGTGTATAAGATAAACATTAATCCAAAGTTGAAAAACATGACAAGATGGATGAAAAAAAATGGATTGACTTTTGTGAATCCAAAAGCAAAAGAAAGTGCAATAAGATATTTAGACTAGATTAGATTGTGTCTTGTGTAAAGCAATACGTAAATACTAATTAATCATGTTTAGTGTCCCCTAATTAAGAACAAACAAGACGGGGAGTGTAATTAAGAGGGGGTCCCCAACCTTTTAGCCCATCTTTTCATGTCACCGTTAAAGCCGGCCGGTAGGACCCTTACCGGAGCAAACATCCGGTTAACCACTCAGTACGCTTATCACTATCTATTCTTTTAACAAACATCATTCATCTCATATGGTGTTGGTGGAGGATTCTCATATATTTTTATTTATTCATTTGTTTATTGTTTTCTTACATTTATTGGTCGAGATGCTAAATTACATCTAAATTATAAATATAATGAGATCTTCTGATCGTACAGTTTACAACATGACGGTTGCTATTTTCGAACTTCTTTAAAGGGTGGTCTTTTGTTGTAAGCCTTCGGATTGTGTCGCATTGATTGATTGCATATGGATGGTAACCATCAAATTTATTTGGATTATTGGATTTTAATAATTCCACATTTTATCAATTAGTAAATAATAATCCTAACAGAGAATATTCTTACAACTAGTGCCTACTTTCAAACTATTCTCTTACATTGGACCCCTCGTTAAAAAAACTTAACGCCGTTAGATTTTATATGACGTGGAGATCTGCAAACCGCCGGAAAGTTGAGCCAAACTAGTAGTGGTCTCGTGGTGGGTTTTGAAATTGGCTCTGGTGGTGTTTAACTAGTCTCGTTTTTCCGGCAAGTCCAAACAGAGACAACAGTGGTGTTTAACGAGACCCGTTAAACACCACCAGAGCCAATTTCAAAACCCACCACGAGACAACTGCTAGCTTAGCTTGACTTTCCGGCGGTTTGCAGATGTCCACATCATATAAAATCTAACGGCGTTAAGTTTTTTTAACGGGTGTTCCAATGTAAGAAAATAGTTTTAGAGTAAGGGCTGATGGTAAGAATATTCTCAGTTGAGATTAATATTGGTCAATTGGTAAAAGGTGGGATTATTAAAATCCAATAATTTTATTTATTTTATGTTTTGGTAATCTTCATGTTTAATTCTTTTCCCTTCTTAAATTCATACTTATTATAATTTATTTTTATACAACTTCAAATCATGCTACTTATGTGTTTTTTTTTCTAATTTATATGGTTTATAACAAAAGATGTAAAAAGAGCCCGAGTGAATAATTTGACTAATAAATCATTTTATTGATCTTTTTGTTTGATGGAAATCGCGTCGGAATGATTTGGCTCGTCATTATTTTGGTCCATACTTAAATTAGGGTGTCAGTTTGTATTCGGTTGGCAGGTTTGTTGGTTGAAGGATTTCGGGTTGACGGGTTAGTGAGTTAAATAGGTGTATCCAAACAAGTGTAGAATCCCACGAGATTAAGAACATATAACAATCGAAAAACTTGAATACTGATGGTTGGATTACAAACGTTGAATAATACTACCGGCGTTTATGTACTTGTCGGAATGAACCGATGCGATGCTTCACCAAGAAGTCGCAATGTATTGTCTGTTTTATAATACTAATTACATAATTAGCACACTAAATTCTACTAATTACATTTTACACCTTAAACTTATAAACCATATGATTTAAACCAATACTTTTAAACGTGGTTCAACAATTATTAGGTGAACAATTACCCCATACTTTTTTAATCTTCCTTGCTGCTTTTTATAGTTGAATTTACCATCGTCTTGTAACCTGTTCGACCTGGTTCGATAGCTTTGTGCATGATTCATGATAAGTCATTCATCATGAATTATTAACTTGTTTGGTTGATGCACTAATCCCTTATGAGAGCAAGCCCTTCTGATCTTGGGATGAATCATTCTCAAGATAACGTTTTGAGTCCTTTTCAATATGTTGCAGCCTTTGAAGGCAATATACATTTTGTTATGTATCAAATAATTTTCCTTGCGTTTGTTAAGAAACAATGCAACACCCAAAATTCAAAATCAAATTAAACTTTCTAAATACTATGGAAGACGGTCCTAGTCTCGTTTTTCCGGCAAGTCCAAACAGAGACAACGGTGGTGTTTAACGAGACCAGTTACACACCACCAGAGGCAATTTCAAAACCCACCACGAGACCACTGCTAGCTTGGCTCGACTTTTCGACGGTTTGCAGATGTACACATCATATAAAATCTAATGGCGTTAAGTTTTTTAATGGGGGGTCCAATGTAAGAAAATAGTTTTAAAGTAGGGACTGGTGGTAAAAATATTTTCAATTGTGATTATTATTAGCCAATTGGTAAATGTGAGATTATTAAAATCGAATAACCATTGGCCATTTGGTGCAATGGTAGCCTCAAGACTTTCTATAGTGGAGGTCTTGGGTTCGAATCATGGCCACAACAAAAAGGGGTCTGTGGCCAGGTCAGGGGGTTTACCCAGTTGGGGGTTCCTCCTGTGGTGGGCTGCCCTAGATGTTCTAGGTGTTGCCCCGGGAAAACTCAATTATCCTAGAATATCTAGGTGTTGCCGTTAAAAAAAAATTAAAATCCAATAATCCTATTTATTTTATGTTTTGGTAATCTTCATGTTTAATTCTTTTCCCTTCTTAAATTCATACTTATTATAATTTATTTTTATACAACTTCAAATCATGCTACTTATGTGTTTTTGTTTTCTAATTTGTATGGTTTATAACAAAAGATGTAAAAAGAGCCCGAGTGAATAGTTTGAGTGATAAATCATTTTATCGATCTTTTTGTTTGAAGGAAATCGCGTCGGAATGATTTGGCTCGTCACTATTTTTGTCCATATTTAAATTAGGGTGTCAGTTTGTGTTGGGTTGACAGGTTTGTTGGTTGAAGGATTTCGGGTTGACGGGTTAGTGAGTTAAATAGGTGTACCCAAACACGTGTAGAATCCCACGAGATTAAGAACATATAACAATCGAAGAACTTGAATAGTGATGGTTGGATTACAAACTTTGAATAATACCACCGGCGTTTATATACTTGTCGGAATGAACCGATGCGATGCTTCACCAAGAAGTCGCAATGTACTGTTTGTTTTATAATACTAATTACATAATTAGCACACTAAATTCTACTAATTACATTTTACACCTTAAACTTATAAACCATATGATTTAAACCAATACTTTTAAACGTGGTTCAACAATTATTAGGTGAACAATCACCCCATACTTTTTTAATCTTCCTTGCTGCTTTTTATAGTTGAATTTACCATCGTCTTGTAACCTGTTTGACCTGGTTCGATAGCTTTGTGCATGATTCATGATAAGTCATTCATCATGAATTATTAACTTGTTTGGTTGATGCACTAATCCCTTATGAGAGCAAGCCCTTCTGATCTTGGGATGAATCATTCTCAAGATAACGTTTTGAGTCCTTTTTCAATATGTTGCAGCCTTTGAAGGCAATATACATTTTGTTATGTATCAAATAATTTTCCTTGCGTTTGTTAAGAAACAATGCAACACCCAAAATTCAAAATCAATTTAAACTTTCTAAATACTATGGAAGATGGTTCTATTTTAAAATTTCAAAAACTTAATTGACATGTTTATCACCCATACAATGTATCACCCAACAAGTATACTTTAATTACATTAAAAACATTAGTTTGAATCCTCCCACTGAGGCTTAAACAAAAGCATAACTAAAACATGTCAAAGTTGGTGTGAGAATCAAATCCGAGTGACTTGAGTTCTAGAGCTTAGACCAGAGCTTTTCCTACACCAAATACACCTCAAAGATTAAGTTAGTAATAGTATAAATATTCACAAAGCCCCCAAGTACATATCCCAAATCCGTACCAAAAATTCCTAAAACTATACCAAAAATTTCCAAAACATGTCTAGGCACCGGCGTAAGCAATCCATAACCGGCGTTTCCTACGCCAGCCAGCGTAGCCTACACCGTGACTAGCGTAGGTACGTTGGGTGCCTGACAGCCCAACCCCAATTTGTTTTCCAGTGTAAGGCCCCAATCCTGGGCAACCTCACTTGTTAGATTTACTCATTCACCAACAATTCTTAAACTTAAAATGCATTCATTGCAGCGGAAATAAACGTCATTACATCACATCAAATTGTCAACCAATTAAAACATTTAACTACTTGTCTCAACTATTACATCAATCATTCAAAACACACACGGGATGCCAGAGGCCTTCGATGTCGGGTAACTCTTCATCGCCAATCAAGCACTCTAAAGCTATCTCCATACCTACACTTAACCTGATGTGTATACTAAAAAGTCGGCTAATGCTGTGTGAGTTCTAGCTTTACATGAAACATTCATATACACGATTTAATTAAAGAAGAAGGATTTACACACGCTATCAAACTTGCCGGTAAGGGCATAACATTCACACACTTATTATGTCTAATCTAGTTTCACATACACACACACACACACCATCAACTCAATACTGTCCATGACTACTGTCCATGTAAGGCCCCAAACCTGGGAGGCCTCACTTGTTGGATTTACTCATTCACAAACAGTTCTTAAACTTGAATATCAAATAACGCATCGAAAAATTTCATTTAAAACGTAACATAGCATTGTTCAACATGCGGAAGCGTAAACATTGCTTAAACAAAACGTAAACATAATCAAAACATAATGAGATGCCAGACTTCATTATCAACCGGGTAACTCTTCTCGCTTGCCAAGCATCACCGTCCATTGCCCGTACCTAGCCTTAACCTAAATGTGCATACTAAAAGTCAGCTACGCTAGTGAGTTATATCTTTACATAAAACCTTAGCATAAACATTTTGCCAAGAACATAACATATATTTATTTAACAAAAGCGTATGTAACATGCAATAACTTAACATCATCAAAACATTATAACATAGCAACGTAACATAAGTCAACATGAACCGAATCTGCGCCTTCTCGTAACCGTCAATTCCATACATCGTATTCTTACGGAAGAACCTAAGGCTCGTTACGTCTAGGCCATCCGTCAACCAGGTCTTCTAAGGCTAGTTACCTTAAGGCAGACCAAACATCGTCTTAGGCACTGTTCCCTCATGGGGAATAGTGCCTCCCGTAAGGGATCCCGGTAATCCCATGGGTGACCGTCGTCACCCTATCCTCTACCAGTTGTACAACCGTTAGCCAGCCACAAAGGCTCCCGTATGGGTATAGCAAATCTTCGTGTCTAGGACGCCCAGTGTCATCTGGATACCTAACCTAGACACGGTATCATTCATCGCATTTCGTTCCCAAAAGAACCGTTGGCAGATTCAACTTTCATTAACATTCATTCATTCATAAACCTTTAAGTTAAAGCATTCTACGTTTTATCAAATAACATTTCATTTGTAAATCTTTCATAAACTTTATTTGGCAAAACATTTCATTAACTCGTTTCATCTTTCCTTTTCTGAAGCATCGTTTCGTAAACAATTCATTAACATATTTCAACTTCCCCTTTCGGAAGCACCGTTTCGTAATCATTTCATTAACACCTTTTAACTTCCCCTTTCGAAAGCATCGTTTCATAAACCTCGTTTTGTATGTATCATTTCGTAAACATCGTTTCGTATGTATGCACACCAGCCCAAAAACATCATTAAAACATTTAAAAGAGGGCTCTAGAACTCACCTGATAAGCTAGTCTCGGTTTTCCTAAACAAAGGCCTAACAACGTCGCATACGATCTAAATTAGGTAGTTAAATACACATCAGACCCAACCCCGATTCTAACGGTTTACTCGTTCTGTTTCAGGCAAACATACTGAATTCACTAACCAACTATATATACCCATAGACCTGATGCCTGCAGCCTCGCTCTTGCGTACATAATAAGTACGCAGACTTCTTTCTGGCGTACTCGATAAGTACGCAGGTTTTGCTTCTTGCGTACTTGATAAGTACGCAGGCTTTGTTTCTTGCGTACTTGATAAGTACGCAGGCTTTGCTTCTTGCGTACTTGATAAGTACGCAGGCTTTGCTTCTTGCGTACTTAATAAGTACGCAGGCTTTGCTTCTTGCATACTTGATAAGTACGCAGGACCTGCCTGCGGGTAGCCTTCTTCCCAGCAAAAACCCTAACTTTTTGCATGCAGATCCGACCTCGTCAAGATCCTAACTTTTTACGCTCAAAACGTTTGCTTTTCATTCTAGATGCTAGATCTATTTTTATATTCAAGTTTCATATGTAAAAATGCCATCTTTTTATCCAAAACCCGAAAACCCCAAAACGAACAAAAACTCAGATCTAGATTAGATCGTTACCTGTATCGAGCTTATGATTCGGAGGTTTTGCTCACGAGTTATGGAGTAACACACTTCTTCAATCTCGGGTCGATCCGCCAACATTCTCTCTCTATGGTTTCTCTCTCTAGAACTTGCCAATGAGAGAATGGTGGAGTGTATTAGCTATTTAAAGGGAAGGGACTCTTCCCCTCAAGTTCGCCGGCCCATCTGGCCCGGCGCGTCACACCTCGTTCATTTATTCCGTTCGTCTCGCGTTCAACCCGTTATTTTAATCGTCGTTTTATTTTTGGGATGTTACAGTCCATGGAACGGATACCACATCGGTCAATTCATACTAGTTACTATCTTCCGTGACGACCGTCCACGGATCTACGCAATGTTAATGACGACCATCTATGAAGCTTTCGTATTGTCTTTATCATGACGACCGTCCATGATGCAGACATAACATACGAAGGGTCACATTAACCCTATGAGTAACCGTCATTACCCTTCACACAACCCAATTGTACAATTGTTAATGAACCACAAAGGCTCTTATAGAGGGGGCAAAGCCCGTAACTGTTCTGGCACTTGTTCTCATAGGAACCATTTCCTTCCCTTCCCAGATTTAGACAATGTAATAACTTCTTAAAATATTACCTTCTTAATTTATTGAAAACATTCTTTAAACACACATTTTGCCTCTTTTCAATCTGTACTTCAAAACTTTCCTTTCCTTTCATTTACTAACACACATTTATAGTAAAATGATTTCCTTTCATTTACCAACACACAGTTATGGTAAATATATCAGACACTTTTGTTTATTATCACATGTTTATAATAAACACACGCACACACATAATATGCACACCACCCCAAAAGCATGCTAAAAAGGGGTCTAGGATTCACCTCGTACTTCTTTAGTTGAATCCTTTCTAAGAGTTTGGATCAAGAAGGTACTAAACGATCTGCTCAAACAATCAAGAAAGAAATGTGTCAACTACACAATAATAACCAAAACGCTTCGTCCGAAAACCATCCTTAGTCGAAACCTTTTCGGCCGAAATCCCTTTCAGTCGAAATCTCTTTCTCCCGAAATGTCTTCCGAAAATTATTTAGCCTGAAAACTATTTCGTCCGAGCTAGATTTTTGACCAGAACGCAATGTTCCTCATTTCAACTGAAATAGTTTTCCGTCAAAACCCCCTTTTCGGTCCTTTCGACCACTTTTCGGACAATTCAAACGTTCTTGGCCAAAATCATTGTTTTCGATCCAAGTTTCTAACTTTGTACATCCAAAGTGTTTGATTACTTTCCATGAAGCTAACTCAACGGTTTTTAGGCTTAAACACACGTAAAAATCTAAGCTTTTTGGATCAAACATGATTTTACCCAAAAACCCTAAAACAGATATTTAGACAAGATCGTTACCTCGAAACGCCTCGTTTCTTTAGCAAAGCTTCAAAATAAACAGTGGAGATGAAAGATGGAACGATGTTGGAGCTAAACCATAACTTTCTCTCTCTATAGGTTTCTCTCTGTTGAAAGGTGAAGAAGATGAGGTTAAAATGAGGTGAGGTAGGGTGAGAACTAGGGTTTGAGGTCTTCCCTCCACCCATAGGCTCATACGAGCCAGCCCTCGGCCCATAACTCTGCGTGTCAAGCCCCACGACCCAGTAAAACTACAAACCCGCACCCGAAACGCATTAAAAATTCTGGATGTTACGTCCAGCCAATTCCAACTTGTTTAATTTGGTTCCCCCCAGTTTTTAACATCCAATTCACCATATACAACATATAAATCGTATGCTTAACCCCCCATACATTATTTATCATTCAATAACCCGCAACCTACAATGATTAGTGAGTTTCAAAGATCCCAATCCATCTATTAATCCCTTATGAAACCACCAATATGTGAAGTTCAAAGACTTAAATCACCAAATACTCCCATTTGAGAGGCCGATGATCTCAATTCATTATCATCAATTAGGATTCTATGGTCCCATACTCAATAACCATGGGAATTCAAGACTTCCTAACCATACCAATACACCTTCGAAATGTTTACGAACATAACACACATAATAAAGCACCAATTCATCCAAACACATAATCATACAATCATAACATAATCATACAATCAAACATATTGTTTATGTGTAAGCAACAAATTACCAACTACTAAGTATGTGTGAAAGCACTTACCTTTATCTTTAGATGTTCCGGGTTGTTCTTCAACCTTAGCAACTCAATCACCTAAACAATTACACTCATGTTTAATAATCTAATGATCCTATCTTATCTACTAATTAGGATTCATAAAACTCTTAACCTAATGATTATCATTTTCTACTTATCTAGGTTAACTCAACCTTAATTAAACCCCTAACATCCCTATCCACCATTACAATCATCATTCAACCCAAACAACTTCTTTGACCCATTAAGGTTTATTCCATCTTACACCCAAATCCTAAATTTCTTTATTTACCAAACTGATTAAGAATTTCATTTGATTTTATGTCTATAAGCAACATAAACACCTCAAAATCCTTAACATATCATTTTAACATCCATATATCAAAACCCCCATTTTCACCATCAAGAACCTTAATTGTTATTACCCTGAATTAGATGTTAATATCATGTTATCCACCATCCTTTAAATTAGTAGTGCTAGGCTAACACTTTTAATCAAGAAATTAACCCTTTAAATCCCCTAATTTCAGACAATTAGAAGAACCAAATCAATGGAGGTTTAAAGAATAAAGGGACTTACTTGAAGCTTAAAAACTGATGAACACTTGTAACATCCCAAAAATAAAACGACATTTATAATAACGAGTTAGAATGCGAGAACGAGCCGAATAAACGAGCGAGACACGATGGGCCGAGCCGGATGGGCCGGGCGCGCACGAGGATGGCGCATAAGGGGGAGGAGCCTCCCTATAAATAGCCCAAGTCACCTCCATTCCTCTCATTTGCAAGAATCTAGAGAGAGAAACCGTGGAGAGATAAAGTGAAGGATCGACTCGAGACTGCAAAGGAAGGATTCTCCAGTACTCCTGAAGATAACCTCTGAATCAGAAACTCGATACAAGTAACGGTTTGGCCTAGATCCGAGTTTTTGTTTACTTTGGGGTTTTCGGGTTTTGAATGAAAAGGTAACGTTTTTACATATAAAACTTAAAAATGAACATAGATCTAGCATCTAGAAGGAAAAACGAACGTTTTGGACGTAAAAATTCGAGATCTTGACGTGATCAGATCTGCATCTAAGAAATTAGGGTTCTTGGGGAAGAAGACTGCCCGATAGGCGAACTTATCTCGCCTGGAAAGGATTGGGGAGAACTTATCAAGTTCGCCTGGGGCAAAAAGTAAGCGAACATATGGTGGCGAACTTAGTGACTTCATTGGGTTGAATCAAGCGAACTTACTAAGTTCGTTGGGCATGGTTCAGGAGAACTTGATAAGTTCGCTTGTATGTTTGCCAGGTCGGTAAGGGGCGAACTTGACTTAAGTTCGCCTAGTTCAGTATGGTTAAACCGTTAGTGTCAGGATAGGATCTGATGTGTATTTAAATACTCAATTCAGATCGTGCGTGACGTTGTTGGGCCTTCGTTTAGGACAACGAGACTTCAGGTGAGTTCTAGAAGCCTTCTTTTAAATGTTTTAAATAATGTTTTTGAGCTGCTGTGCATACGTAACGATGTGACTGTTTTATAAAACGATGTTTATGAATGATATGTGTGACGTTTTATGAAACGATGTTTATGAACGATGTTTTGGAAGGAAAAGGTTATGAAAGAAGTGTTTATGAAATATTTTGCCAAAAGAAGTTTACGAAGTGTTTATGAATGAATGAAATGATTTTTAATAAAACGTACGAATGCTTTAACTGAAGTTTTTAATTAAAAGAAGTGAATGTTTACGAAAGTCACAAACGAACGAATCTGCGATTATTCCTTAGGGAATGAAGGTTTTGGGTATGGGATGTATGTTATGGGCCTTTACCTTTTAGGGGCCTTTGTGGCTGGCCAACTGTTGTACAACTGGGGTGATGACGGTCACCATGGGGATTATCGTGATCCTTGAAGTTGGTACGATTTACCTTACGGGGTAGTCGTGCTTGAAGTTTGGTACCGGTGCCTTACGGGGTACAGTGCTTGAAGTTTGGTACGTGATATCCTTGTGATGTTGTGCTTAAAGTTCGGTGTTGAATGACCTAAGTATCGGGCCCTAGGTTTCTCCGCCCGAAGGACAGTACGGTGTTGAAGGGCCTAGTGGTGGTGATCTTAGGATCATTCCATCAGTATGCGATGTTTGAATTTGACGGTTACGAGAAGGCGCATATTCGATATGTTCGTTGACTTATGGGTTATGATGTGTTATGTTTTGTTATTGCGTTATTTTACGTACGCTTTTATTAAATGAAGTATGAAGTTATGTTTTTGGCAAATATTTGAAGTTAATGTTTTATGAAAAGCTAGAACTCCCCAACATAGCTGACTTTTAGTATGCACATTCATGTTAAGGCAGGTTATGATGATGGACGATGATGCTGGGCGGCTTGATGAGTTACCCGGATGATATGAAGACTGGAATCCCGTTATGATTAGTTTATGTTATGTTTATGTATTAAACTATGTTACGTTTCTGCATGTTGAACAATGTTATGATTATGTTTTAATGAAATTTTCCGCTGCGTTATTTTGATATTCAAGTTTAAGAAACTGTTTATGAATGAGTAAATCTAACAAGTGAGGCCTCCCGGGTTTGGGGCCTTACAACACTTCTTGTATCACATATTCAACATGCAATTTCTCAAGAATTTGATATTGGATTCCTCCTTTCTCCTCTCTTTCCTTTCATGCCAAACAGACACACACGCACACACACTCATTCTCGATTGTGTTTGTCGACACCCACCCTACCAAATAATAAGATTTGGTGATTTTACACAATGACCCCCTAAACCCATCAATTTGCTCCTTTTTTTTTTCCCGAAGGTTAAAAAAATACACCATTTAAAACAAACTCTCAACTCTACAACGTTATTTATTTACACCCGCATAATAGGTTGACATATTATGTAATAAATTCGAAAGTTTGTTTGTTATAAACAACTTCTGGCCTGGGTTGTTTTTTTGTTCTGAATCGATTTCGGCTTAGGTATTGAGCGGCGATTTGTGTTGGCGATTTTGGAGTTAGCAAGAATCGTCCTTGAAACTGACGTATTTTCTTTTCCCTTGGTTTGACTGAATTTGCGTTTGATGGGGTTAGCAAACAAAATGCAGAACTTCATTCTTTAGTCAATTCACAATTTGTTGTTCTGATTCAATCTCTATTAGAGATTGAATTTTGCGTTTTTATGGTTCTGAAACGATTTTACTAAATCGATTTGAATATATACTGAATTGATTTCGATTTTCTTCTTCTGTAAATCCGTTGGTATTTGATCTTGTTGACCTTCGTCCCTTCAATTCTTGTTTCCAACAACCGTACACCTTTTTTATTCTTGGTACTCGTTGGCTTGGTTCTTTGCTTGCTTGGTTTTCTTCTATTAACCGACCTTGATTAATTTTCGCAATTGAATTTAAGCACCGATCTTGATTCAATTGGGTTTAACAGATTTCGATTCCTCCAATTTTCATTTTTCGATAGTTGCTTCTAAAATTTTGTTCGCTGCTTGTTCTTTCTTTTTTGTTCATATTCAGAATCACAATATGTGATTTTCCCTTGTCGTCCCTTTCTGATTTAGATTTCAACTAACAATTGATTTGGTTCTTGATTGTCGTTTCTAATGCGACAACATGTAATTCGCGATATTGATTATGGTGAGTCAAGACTGATGTTTACATAACGACTGAAGACGATGGCATAGGTCTGATTAATCAGTGGCGTCCTTTGAATTCAATCGAAAATCTTCAAGTTCTTGATTTAATCGATTATGACGATAGTGATTTAGGGTTAACCAAATCAGTTTGAGAAACCTACGCTTTGATATCACTGTAGAATCCCAGGAGACTAAGAATATATAACAATCAATATTTTATTGAAGAACTTGAATACCGCTTGTTGGATTACAAACTTTGATCACTACCGGCGTTTATATACTTTCCTGAATGAACCGACTCGACGCTTCACCAAGAAGTCGCAATGCATCGGTTTGTTTTATAATATTAATTACATAATTAACACACTTACTTCTACTAATTACTCCTTTTAATTGACGGTGACTGATTTCTAGAAACTACCCAGATGATCTGAGCCGTTGGAAGTAAGTAGGAAAGATCTCAGCCGTGTTAATTCAAACCGCCAGATTGCGGTTATGTGGTCCCAACTCATGATAGCCGTTTGATCAGAAGACTGCTTAATCCTGACCGTGCACTATTAAAAACTTACAAAGCATCGTGTCACACCAGATTGCACCCCCTTGCTTTTGATTATTTTGATACCTTCTCTTTTCATACGCTCCCATCCTCCCCACGTCGCCGACGGTTTTGAAGAAGCAAACTCCGATTTTAATTCTCGCACGTCCCTCATCTTTCATTATAATCACTCACACCTCTCGGTTGTGTGAGAGAATAAGAGAGAAAGCTCTCTAGATCGTGTAATAGCCATCACCGCCAAGCTTAGTCGGAGACCTTCTTCCTGTTGACGAAGACATCTGTTTGGTCTGTAATAGTATATGGCGTTCTTGCAGACTTCAATTCTGCGAAAACTCTCAAGAATGGGGTTTCTCAGGCACGCAATTGTGGAGCCACCGCTTCCTTCTACAGAAAATCCTCTCTTGGTCATGGAGTACCTTCGACCGCTGCAGGTCGTCTTCTCCAATTGTCAAGGGTTAGTCATCTAAATCAGTTCAGGTAAACAAAGAATCAGGTTCCATTCACTCGAAAGTCTTAATTTACTGCTATTTTGTTATTAGGAATATGCAATCGATGCTTTTATTTTACGAAATCACATAGAAGCATTATGTTCTTGTGATCAATTTCAAACATTTTTGTAGTCATATGTGTTCGTGGGCTGTAATCTTTGCCTCAGGGAAAGTTAATGTTGACAATGTTAACTCTTACTGATCATGAATATAATTGTTGTTCATATATTATTAAAATCATATTTCTGTGTAATATGTTCTAATGAAAATAATCTTCTACAAGTGTAGACTACTTTGTGGAAGCAAATCATGGCTTCAAGTTCTGAAATAGGGCTTGCAGTAGCCTTGAATACCCTCACTGCAACTTGAATACACAACTAGCATTTTGTAAACGGTATCATTGTGAATTTCAATAATTAGATGCTTTAGAAAAAACTGGTGTTGAGTGTTTGGGTTAAGTTTATTAGGATTATCTTTTGATTATTTTAGATCCAATAAACAAATTTTGAAAAACAAGTAATAATTTGCGTTGGGAAAATTGATTATCACGATGTATGCAAATTACTTACACCCAAACGTCTCCTTATCAAGTATCCGAAACCGCCTTTGGTTTGGTACTCTTCTTCTCATGGGTTTAGGGTACAACTATTGTAGATATGACTTCATGATTGAATATCTTTTACCATAAATATTATAATGCAATTTAACCTTCTAAACAGGTAACAAGATGTCAAATTTGGGCAGGTTGACTACAATGGATATGGACAGTCGTCTGGTAAGGCACAATTGTCTGAAATGAACATGTCCTCGATTTCAAGATTAATTTTGCTATATTACATATGCTTGATTATCTATATAGTCAAGTGAGCAGAATACATATGCTGACATAGAAGCTGCATACAGATGCCTTAAAGTGACTTATGGTGTGAAAGAAGATGTTATATTATATGGGTAATTCGTTGGTACTGGACCTACTCTAGATTTGGCATCCAGTTTATCAAGATTACATGTCGGTTTGTCCTTCACATCCAAATTCTATCAGGGCTTAGAGTCATGTATCCTGTCAAACGAACGTATTGGTTTGATATTTATAAGGAGTTTTACTTTAAAATTAAGTGGCTTCAAGATTTACATGTGCAATGTTTGAAAACCCTCAAGCTAATATGAAAGCCATTTATGGGACACAAGTCTGTGAAACGAACATATTGGTTTAATATTTATATGGCAAGCTGTACTTTACGCTTATGTTTGATGTTTTAGGGATGTTCTTATTACTGCTGCAAATAGGTTATTTTTGCCTTTGATGATTAGGTTTTTACTTATATGGTTCTACAATGTTGGGCATTTTCGGTGTACAAGTCTTGCCTAAGATTCTTATAGGTAACAATTTCCCACTTCATACTCATGCTTTATGTTTTAGTTATAAATGGGCCGATTTAAGTTACGTTTAACTATAATGGTTTGTTGGGACAAATCAAAATTTTAGTTAAGTAGGTTGAAATTTGAAAGTTTCCCAAAGTGTATTAATACATTCAGCTTTCACAATTATTTTTTTTACTGTAAGATATAATATGGGTTTTGTATTTATATATATCACATATTAAGTTTCAATTCACTTACTTATAAGATATCAATCTATTAGTAATTACATGTTCTATAAGGGGGCCATTTTTAGTGCTCGTACAGGGCACCCGAAATCTTGGAGACGGCCCTGATTGCTTGTGGTGTAAGTAAAAAGCCAACAGGTGGATCCTTTTCGCAAACCACAACATGGAATGTGGGGCATCGTGAAGAGTTGCTACTTCATTCAACAAGTCAACTAGGTTCGAACTGGGAATTTAACTCTCGTGAGTACAATGCAATTATGGCAAATGGGGCTGCTGTGTTTTCTTCTAATAGCAGCGTTTTCACTAATGCACACTTTTGTTTAAATTGCAGAATTATTAAGCTTACCTACAGTCACACATCATAAATTATTATTGTTATTTGCAGCTGATCTGGGACTGTTTTTGGCCCAGAACTAAGCTGCAAATCAGATACGAAATTAATATGTTTTAGATCTTTTGGACTAAGAAAGTTGTTACTACTTATTATCTTAAGGTGGTTGAGACACTGTTTTAAGTTTTGCAGACCAACGCTTTTTATATTCGTACATGCATATATCCTTTTGAATCTCATTTACTATTATCTTATATCAGAGGTTCCATGTGTATGATATTGACACCCAATTTCATGGACTAGAAGAAAAGGTATATTAAATGATTCTATATTCTAATAATGTATAAAGTAGTTGATTTGGTTGATGGTTTAGTTGGATTGTATTTTAGGTTTCTCTGCAACCTTCTTGCTAGCGAGAATATTTTTTTTCTAATAAAGAATGTTGTTAAAAAGAAACTAATTTCGTTTAGCATGCAAAGAAATATGTTTAAGACATTATGCAAATAAACTACCCGACCACCGGGCGGGTATAAAACTAGTTACATTTGACACCCTAAACTTATAAAACATATTATTTAAACCAATACTTTTAAACTTGAGTCAACAATTATTAGGCTAACAACACAACCTGTATATATTTATATTCATGTCAAAAATATTAACCATAATCCGGATACATTTAAAATCAGGTCATGTTTTAGGTCAATAATAGATTATATTACCAAATAAGGTTGGTTGAAAGTTGAAACCCGGCCTAAAGAGTTGGTGATCACATTGTAGGTTGAGAACCCATGGCTTCCTAGCATTGTTTATTTTGGGAAGTGTGGACAAGCAATGTGGGGGACAAATTCATGCCACAGTTTTAAAGATAATGATAAGAAAACATAGGCAAATATTGGGTGCCAATACTACGGTCTTTTCAGTATACTATTTTTCCCAATAAAAACAGTTTCAAAAGACACGGGGGCCACATGTTTAGTTCTATAATGTTCTTCACTGTCTGCATGGTGGCTATTGTTTTCTTCATATATCAAAATCTCTTAAGATGGTCCTACAAACAAAGGGTAACTAAAAAAAGTAGGGGGAGGGTAGGGGAGTAATGTGTCATGTCCCCCCCTCCATTCATCCACCCAGAAATGGGGAAGAACCAAGTTGAAGGCAATGAGAATAATTGTGTATGTGTATTTTATTCATTATGATATATCATCTCTTTTGCCTACTTTTTTTCAGTCATCATGAATGTATTAGTATGCATGTTATGTTGATAATCATCTGTGTCAAAAGACAATTCTACCCTTTCGCCAAGCCCTTGTCCACCCTTGCTTCAAAGCCAGACACTGGAGGTGTTTTTGATGGTACATCTTCAAGATTAACTGAAGTAATCTTGTCTTTTAGAAATTAAACAGTGTTTCTGGCATCATAGGATATAGGAGGGTGTCAAATTCTTCTATTTTGACCTTTGGAAGAATGTTTTAACTAAGAAAAAAGCTGCCCTTCAAAATGGCAGCAAGATAATTTGTCACAATGGTTTCAGGTTCTTTCCAATGTGAGTCAAGATGAGTCCAGTTGATTTTCAAGCATATTTTTGTCCATTGTTGACAAATAGATCGATAACACGTGAAATATGATTATAAAAACCATTTTAGAAAAAATGTTTTTTTAAAATATAACGATTTAGGAGGCTATAAGCATTTCAGAAACACTCCAAGCAACTTTCTGTCTTGAAGGCATCCGAATAACCACTAATTACCAAATCAACGATTAACCTAATTAAAGTTTACCCTAATGAAAACTTAACTAAAAACTTGTGGCGACATGACATTCCAGACGAGTTTTGCCTCAGCCAGGATCATGTAGAAAAAGTTTGACGAATCACGTATGTTTATTTAATTTTCTTAGAATGGAAAAAGTATAAAAGAAGTGTCCCCAAAGAATTGAAGCACCATATATGAATCATAATCAAGACACTGCATTTAGGATCAGTCTTTGACCAGTGTAAAGCATTAACAGCCTTTCTATGACAATTAAGAGTGGTGGACATACTTTCAGATGGTGGACCTCATTGATGAGAAAATGTCTCTCCATATGCATGAACCTAGGAACTAAGGTCGACCGGTATACCCGGGTATATCACCGCGTGATCCAACGTGTCACCCGAATCACGGCGTGATTCACCAAGCTACACCACCCCCTTGTTTTAAACATCACGCCGTGATGTGTAGGCGTGAAATATTTCACGTGAGAAATGGCAATTCTTTGTCTTCAATGACCGTTGAACGGTAACATATATTACCGTTGTAATATATTTAATTTAAATAAATAATAATTTTTATTATTACTCACTATAAATAAATCAATTTTACTCCATAATATTCACTCTTCTACTCAATAATTTTCTAATTTTCTACTCTTCTATTCAATTTGCTTGTGTGATTTTGCATAATATGATTTTAGAGGATCAAGGAGCGACAATTTGTCAATACAACCCAAATGAGGAGGAGGTTACGTACGAAGAAATTGTTGAAGATCAAAAGCGAGTAAACCGTTAAGAAATACGCAATCGAGAAATTCATAACGCACTAAAGGCGGACTTGATTGAGTATGTTTACGAAAAATCAAATCATTAGTAATGTTATTTTTTTATTATTAATGTAATTTTTTTTAATTATTAATGTAATTTTTTATTATTATTGAATATTATTTATTATGTTTTATTTTATTTAAATAAAAATTAAAAAATAAACATTAAATTATCACACCACCACAATTACATGGGTATACCCCTTGCCATATGATGGGTGATGTGATTTTCCAGAATCTGACGTGGCGCCACGTGGCGTGCACTTTATTATCACATCACACCATAATCACATGGGTATACCCCATGCTCTAAGAACGGAAAATATCATATATTACCTCACTGTCATCACCTTTTCTTAAATCAAATTATTAAGTAATATATTGATCATACTCAAATGACGTATAGTCCTTAAATTCATGCATCATCTTTTTAGCAAAATCTTGTTTAATTGCATGGAAGAAATCTGCAACTCCCACAGTTTTCTAGATGGAGATACAACACTTGCTCAAAATCAAATCCTTCCAACCGAAAGTAATATGAATTATCACAGAAACTAACATTCGTCCTTATTCCCATTTAATGAACTATACAAAGATCAAAACGCTAAACTGATTAAACAAATGAAAAGATGTGAAATGATTTGTCCTAAAAGTGTACAGAGACTGAAGAGAATGCACATTTGTGTTTATTGAGTAGCATATGTGCTAATTAGCCAGAACCAAGTATTGATACATCGGAGATTATAATGATTCTTATATATGCAGGACAAATGGTCACAGGAGCCTTTGGAATATGCGATCGATGTTCTGGCTTTCACGGCAAGTGAAACCGAGATATATATGTATTGGGCTAATAAATTGGGAAGCCCAATTGCTATGGGAACGCAAATTATGTTTCATAATTTATAACCAATTTCAACAAGGGTGGCCTAAGCACATGCCCATTTCAACGGCAACTTATTTTTCTATATATCTACGAATGATTTTTTGTTTAGAGAAAATAATATTGGAAAGGAAATAGAGAACAGTTATAGAAATTTATGATCTTGAGTTTCTTAAAGAATAGTAAGTAACCAATGTCTTTGTTGTTTAAAACGTTATTTCCTAACGTGGTTAGATTTGGGAACAAGAGAAAAGCAACCCATGATTTTTCCATTAAGTTGAGAGATTATTGGGTGGGGGTGGGGGTGGGGGGTTGGGATGTAGTGGTAAAAAGGGAGTCCGACAACCAAAAATGTTGTGGATTCAAACCTTGCCCAAGACAAAATAAATAAAAAGTTTGCGGTTCAAAAAAAAAAGTTAAGATATTTATATATAGAATTAAGGTAATATAAACGGGGAGAATCAAGAGTATTTCCAGTGACAATGGGAGCCCATATCAGATCGGGCTTGTCGACTCCTTCTATCTGTTTGTTCGGCATTGTGCTTTACATATGCTACAGTATATCACTACAAAAAGTAAGACTTTCACCGATTGGCAGAAGAGTCGGAAATTACTTAGTGAAGGTGGGTCTAGTACAGAAGAGAGAGGGGTTTTAATTTTGTTCTAATTAATGTCACACATTTAAAAAACCACATGTGTAGACAACCAAATGTGAACAATAACACGAGGTTGCAGATTCTCTATTAACGTATGAATACCCGGTGACGGTTGTAAATGCAGACTATTTGAGGGGAGTATTATATACACTATACTCTTTTTTCGTTAACTAAGTTTTGTCTCAATGAGTTTTTAGTAAGGTTTTTAATAAGGCTTCTTAACTGTTCCTACAGTTTCAGTTAATTTAGTTCCTGTAGAACTGAGCCAACATTATCCAATAGTATAATATTGATAGTGTGTCAGAGAAAGAGTGCTATAAATGTAGACTATTTTATGGCCCATCCAATGTTTATGAGCGTTAAGGTTTCAAGTGGTATTGTATATATATATATGATGTGTATGTCTGCTATTAAAAAAATTAATATAGAATCAATTTCACTCTCTCAATTCTCTGATTTTATCAGTGTCAAACTTTTTTCTCTAGTGACAACTTTTTTGAAATATTTTCAATTTATTTTCCAAGCAAAAGTCAAAGAAAGTACTTGTGAAAATGTTATCCAAATTATTTAGAGCAAATTATAAATTACGTCATTTAATTATTACCCATATTTCAGTATACATCTTTTAATTAAGAAAATTACAGTACATGTCCTTAATTTATATTTAAAACTTCTTCCATGTTACGTCAATTTGGTCTAACGACCGTTAAATTTTACCGTCAAGTCTGGTCACGTGTCTTGCATGTGAGGGTTTTTTGTTCTTTTTACCCACAAAAATAAATTTACTTGAAACCCTAATTTCAACACCACTTAAAGGGCCATGCCAAAACCGATCTAAGGTCGTTCCAGATGCCCATGGCGTCGATAGAGAAGGATTTGCGAGTGGTTTTGGTGGTTCTTGCTATCCACCGTCAATGGTTAAGATTATAAGTCACTCGCAGTTAAAAGTCTATGTAAATGGTGTAGGTGTGCACTTTTAGGGATTTCTTGCAGGTTAAGAAGTAGGAGGCTATGGGGTTGAAGAAGAAGGTTTGAAGAAGTTACACAAATAGTCCCTAAAATCTTTAAGTTAATTACACAAATAGTTCCTAGAAAGGTGAAAAGACCAAAACGTCCTCACATGCAAGGCACGCGACCATACTTAGCGGTAAAATTTAACGGTCGTTAAGCCAAATGACGTAACGTGCAAGAAGTTTTAAACATAAAGGACATGCACTATAATTTCCTTAGTTAAAGGACGTATACTGAAATATGGGTAATACTTAAAGGACGTAATTTGTAATTTGCTCAATTATTTAAATCATTTCTAGGCCTCATGTAAGAGCACCTCCAACACAAGCTTGGGGGCTCATCCGCTTGAGGCGGACGAAGCAACCGGACGCAAGCTGCGTTGGAGGAGTTGTTCGGTGGAGGTGAGATCCGCAGATCCGAACACCTGCAAACGTAAGGAGGTGGGCCCCTATTGAAAAATTAACTTTTTTGGTATATTTTATTATCCCCAAATTTTCAATCTCTTCACCTTTCCCCACCGTATCTCCATCGTCTCTCCTCCACGCCTGTTTGCTCAACCATATCGGAAGAAAAATCAGCATTGGGATGGTCAAAGACGTAACTTGTATTTGTTCGGTGATGAACCAACAACAAGGGATAATGAATGATTCCAAATCAACGGCTCTAGTTACTCGTGATTTACTCGGAGGCGATGCTGGCTCCAACCTCGACTCCTCAAAGGAACTAGACCTCGACTTACACGTTCCTTCATGATTTGAATGTAAATCCTCTCCGTTCATGTATGAACAGATTACGAAGAACAGTTAATGATAAACTCAAATTTATTATTATAAAAACGTTCATCAGTGAAGTTCGTAATTTAAGGGGGCAGATTGTTAGGAATGCAGTATTAAAAAAGATTATTGATAAATAATGTTTTTTGGTATATTGAAAATAAATGTAAAAGTAGATGATTATATGAAAATATAGGGGTATATGAAAGTAGATGTAGTATTGGAGTAAAAATGATGGTTTTTAAAAAATGAATGAAAATCTGATATAACAGCTGATGTGACGTGTTTGGTTGTGCTTGTGGTGTTCACCGTTCAAGGTGGACTAACATCTATGATTGTTAAAATAGAGTATAACCTATGATTTTAACTTTTTAATGTTAAAATAGCTTAAATTATAATACCATTCTAAAAAAGTATACATTTATAAATAAAATAAAGAGTAAACTCCGGTTTTAGTCCTTGAGATTTGGGTAAATTCTCTATTTTAGTCCAATTGGTTCAATTTCACCTTTTTAGTTCTTGTGGTATCATTTTTGTCCCAATTAAAGCCAGATGGTTAACACCGTTTGATTTTCTATTAAGTTTTTTTATAAAAAGACAAAAATACCCTTCTACTTAAAAATACCCACCTGTACTATCTCTTTCTACATAAAAACCCTAAAATACCCACCAACCTCCATCATTGCCAGAAACCACATCCCATCTTCAACGACCACCGTCCCTATCTCCGGCGATGGAAACTGGCGACCATCATCCCCACAATCCTCTCCCACATCTGAACCTGTCAGTCACTACCATCATCTAACCCACTCTCTACTCTCCCCCTCCTCTCGCTTGCTTGTATGAGTTTGTACCTACATGAACAGGTTGGAACCCAGATTTGCTTCACACACCTTCACATATAACCACGTTACAGATCTGCTTACCATATCTCAAACTCATAGATTCAAACTCCATCTGAATCTTCTTGATACCAGGAACTATTTGAATCTTCCCAGATTTAATCTTTTGTAGTTTACCAATATCCAAAACAGGGGTATTCCCTTTAGTGTTATAGGGCTCAATTGGGCCCATCAATGGCCTCAAAAAAATTTCATGTATGATTCCAGGTAGTCAACAAATTGGTATTCCGAAGGGTAGTCAGGGAAAAAAGGGTAGTTAACAAAATTGCTTAGGAAGATTAAATCTAAAGATTTTGGAAGTATTGTACAGAGAGAGAGGAGATTAAATCTAAGGTTTTCGGCCACCATCAGCTCCACTATCTCCGGCCACCATCGTCGTTTTTCAGCCACCATATATCGGTCAAGCCTCCATCTTCTTCTCCGATACCTGAAACCCACCACCACACCCATCGCCTGAAACCCGCCAGTGTCCCCTCTTATCATCTTCCCCAACTCACATATGATCCATATCATCTATTCCTTCCCAATCGTCTATCCAATGCAAAATCAAAATTTCGATTGGTGCCTGTACGGTTGGTACCTAGCAAGAAAAAACGCCGTTTATGAAACCCAAATGAAATCTTTTACAGTGAGTGTCCCGCCGACGGTGATTGTAAGGCTAGCGGTGGTTGTAAGGTCGGCGGTGGTTGTGAGGCCGACTGTGTTTGTGAGGCCGTCTGTAGTGTTGTGTTTAAAAGAGAGAGTATAAGATTGTAGAGATAGAGTAGAAGTAAGGATGGAGTGGGGTTTTAAAATTTTATTTTGTTTTTTAATTGTTAAGGTTATTATAGTCCTTTTAAATAGATTTAATAGAAAATTTAGACGTCGTTATACGTTTGGCTTTAATTGAGACAATAATGAAACAACAGTGACTAAAAAAGTGAAGTTAGAACTAATGGACTAACACTACAAAAAAACTGAAAAAATTGCGACAGCAGTTACGTGGGAAATTTGTCGGAAATGGTCATTAGCGACAAGTTTCCGACAAAAGGTGTTTGTTGGAAAAACCTCCGTAGGAAATGTTTTTTCTGACAAAGTCCCGACTAATTTTCCGACGAATTAGCGACAAAAGCCGTTCGTCGGTAATTTCCGACAATATACCGACGATTAAGTTAAATAAATAAGTTAACTTATTTAATTGTAGGAAATCTTATGGTTATTTTTTTGTTTTTGATTTGTCGGAAAGTTGTCACTAACATGTGGAAAAAAAATTTGTTGGTAACTTGTCAGAAACTTTTGTAGAAAATATACATGTTTTCTAATAATGTAAAATAGGGAATTAGTCCAAACCTCGGGGACTAAAACCGTTGTTTACTCTAAAATAAATTTAATAAGAAAACTAGACAGTCAACAATTCTTGAGATGTACAACCATAATTGAGAAAGTACAATTCAATATAGCATGAAAACATCAGATTTTGTCATATTATCAACAGGTTCAATAATTTAATAAATAATGTAGAACTTCACAATTCAATATTGGAAATTATCAAATTCCTGTTCCAATGCCTCTTCTAACAAAAACTCAGATTGCTCCATCAACTCCGGGCTCAATCTGAACATCAGAACACAAAACTCCATCTGACTCAGTGCACCATCCCCATCGAAATCGCCTTCTCTCAACATGCTCAAAAGATCAGCATCCGACAAATCCTGAAGACCCAAAAGCGAAGAGTTCTTCTTTAAACTATCAAAAGTGATCACCCCTTTATCACGATCCATCAGCAACTGAAACCCGTTGCACATTTCTTCAATCAGACCATCTCCACCCAGCTTGTCAGCCATTAGAGGTAAGAAATCGTGGAACTGAGATTGGTTGTTGTTGTTTGCCATTGATCGAGAGAAACAGAAGTTGATTAAGTGATTGTTGTATTGATTTGAAAGTGATGAGAAGATATGAAGATGGGAGATTGTTATATATAGAACATGTTTGATGGAAATAAAGGTGGTCGGTGGGTGTTTAGAGGTTCCGGGAAGATGAAGAAAAGCCATCGGGAGACAGCAGGATTATTTGTTAAGTTCGCGTATTCTACTTTCGACGAAGGTCTTGTTTTGATTTTTTAAAATATAAACGTGTCGTTTGGTAGTAAGATTCGGGATGTAACTTGCGACGATGGTCCCCCATCCGAGATCCTTCTATACTATTCCCATGTATGAAAACTTAAAAAATGTGTATATAATAATAAAATATATATGTATATTTTTAATAACAATAATATTATTATTATTAACATATTTTAAGACTGATTATAGATTTTATTAATTTAGCAGTGATGATATTAGGTGTAAACCCATTTCTCAAAGTCTCATATATATCAGTCCGATTCATGGTAGATCTTTAAGTCAATTTACAAAGAGTATTTAGTTTAATTTATATCTTTAGATCACCAATATCGCTACCATAACGCATCAAAGTGAGACTACAAAGAAGAGTGAGTACTTAAATTTAAGGGGTATTTACATATATCCATTTTCTTAAGTTTATTTATTACATATTTACTTAATCCTAAAATTTAATTACATATTTCTCTTTCCTAAAACCTATATATTACATATTTATCCAATTCATTTAAAATAAATTATTTTATTACCATTTTACCATTAATAAACCAATTAAAGTACTATTTATATATATCCCCTTCCTAAATATTTGTGAGGGGCAATTAGGTAATTTTAAGTTAATTGGAAAAATATGTAATTAAAGTTAAAGGTTGGTGATATATGTAATTTAGAAGTTTAAGAGAAGGAAATATGTAAAAAAACCTAAATTTAATTTAATCCATCATTAAAAATGTATAATCATTAACTAGAGACATGTTTACAACAAAATAAGATAACTGTGAATTTAATGAGATAGTAATCTCAGTCATGAGCCTATGAGGAGATAAATATAATAAAAAAACTGGTAACACACAAAATAATATGGAATGTATCATCGCTATCAAAGTTTGACCACCAAAGTTATCAATGTGAATCTAAATTTTAAAAAGTAATGCAGTGCAACGAATAGCAAATGAATTATCAAATGCATTTATAAACACAAACAAAGTGACAAAGTCACATATACCAACATTAAATGCACCTGCTCGAATGGAAGTAATCTGAGAAAGACTACCATACAAAGAAAAGGGGTGCCTTTGAAATAAAAAAGAAACAAAAAGAATGAGATTATGTGATATAAGACACGACTTGTAGCACAAGGGTTCTTTCCAAATCTAGTAGTTGATTATGAGGAAACATATTCACCTATAGTGGATGCGATAACCCTTAGATAATTAATCGGCCAACAATCTCAAAAGAACATCAAATGAAACTTATGGATGTCGTTACTGTATACCTGTACGTAAACACTTGAAAATGACATCTACATGAAAAACTTTTAATGGTTTAAAAACGCCTCAAGCATTAAAATCAATACCCCAAGTCGTATGTTATAAATCTCAAGAGATCTCTATGTTGTTTCAAGCAATCTGGTAGTATGTGAGACTATCGATTAGTAAATATTTTGGATACAAGTTAGATAAAAATCAGCCATGTGTCTTTATCAAAATTTGACTTTTAAAGTTCATTATGATCGCAGTTTATGTCGGTAATCATAACATCATTAGATTTAAGTGTCGAGCTACTAAAGAGAGAACTTAAAACGAGTAAATGTGTTTTGGATTTTTCCATTAATCATACTACATCAAGAAGATATTAGCATTTAATATTGACAAGGCTTATACGATAAGCACACACATGGTTGTCCAATCACTATACCTACACAATGATGCTTACCACCCTCAAGAAGATCAAATAATAAATTAGAATATACATTGATACAAGTTAGGAGGTGCGGAGTGCTCACTTGATCTCTACTACTCTAACTTCGGTACTTAGGAACCTCTAAGCTTGTTAGAGGTAAAGCCCCTAAACCATGGGGTATTCCTAGGGTGCACCGACCCCTTGCGTGGGTTTTAAGGGTCGGCTGTCCCTCTTGGGGTCCAAGGGGTAAAGCCCCTAGCGGGGGTTTCGCTAGTAGAAACTTCATTTGAAATGTATCAGATATACGTGGATTGTACAAAGTTGCTTGAAATTGATGATCATAAATTAGTAGCGAAGCAGTAGTAAGTTATTGCTGATTATGGATAGAAACTTTGAGCATTGGTAGGAACTATGTAGTCCGGTAGGAACTATGTAGTCCGGTAGCAACTAAAGTGTAAGGTCTTGATTTGTATAGATTTGTATGGTGAAAGATATTGTAATAGATTGCTTATGAATATCATGTAATCTAAGTACATGAAGATTTAAGTTGCAGCCACCAATGCAAGGCAAATTAGTACCTAAGATTGAAGTTGAAGAACTTAGTTAGTACCCATGACTAAGTTACTAGCGACCGCGAAGCTACCTAAGAGCTTAGTTAATACTGTTGAACTGAGTTAGTGTCGATGAGGCAAATCATTTGAATCCATCCCCAATGTTAATGCAAACAAGATTGACGGGTATGATTATGTGATTTGACCTAGTATCTCATATAAGGGTAAAATAGTATTTCTAAATTATTATGATGGCAATATTTATGGCAAAGACACTATAAATACCATCCCTGTCCTCATAAGTGATTAGTTAGTGTGTGAGGTAAACTCTAGCCACCATGTGAGCAACCTCAGCCCTTGGGCATGTTCCAAGGGGTGGATGAGAAGTTCACCACTAAGATCTTGATCTTAAAATATTTTTTGTAAATATTTATGATATTTACATGAATAAATAATAATTTCATGATATCTTTTGTGCTTTGGTGTTGTTACAAGTTCTTATATGTTCATGTTGATTATCATACTCATACACACCCATGTATGAACTAGTTAAGTGTTTTGAATTTAAACCAACACCAACCGATTTGTAGATTTTTAGGACATTATTTAAAAAACGAGGTTTTGGTTATTGAATCCATGTCTTGTAAAATATTTAAAATTTCATCAAAAAGACAATTTCAAAATCAAATGGTAGCATTATCCTTCCACGAAATTTAAGGGTTTAGATTTACCCTAAATGTGTTCGAGTTAGTTCAAGATCAAACTCGTAAAAATGATTAGGTCTTGAGTCAACCTAGCGGGTATGTGCGGGTTGACACATTTACCTTTTAGTTTTGATAGGGGTATTTATGTCAAAAGTTATCTCGTTATTTGTATTAAACTTAACACTTAAAATAGTTGAATATTTTATAAACCAGTTAATATCATTAGAAATGAGGGGACTTTCACATATGACAATATCCATAGGTTAAGAGACCACCCGTCGTTAAAACTTCATGAGAAATTCGGTCGTGGGTAAAGAAGTCTCTCTCGGTGATCATCAATAGACCACTAACGACCTTTAAAAGAATAAAGATTTTGTCGTCAAAATTCTGTTTTCTAGTTGTGTATGTTTTGTGGGCATTTAATTTTGAAGTTTTATGGACATTTGTGTTTCGAATGTTGTAACATCCCGAGAATCGCCAGAATAAACGGGTCGGGTCGGTAGGTAACCCAACTCTTTATTTAAATAAGGAGTTTTGTAACAATTGTTATATGTAGCGCGTATAACCACTATGAGGAACGCGGTTGGTCGTTTAATGAGAATTTGAGATCGAAACGCACGTAAAAAGAAACTTGAGGACCCGAATGAAAATCTATGTGTTTTAAATACCACAACTTTGCAACCCTAGACCATTTTTCGGACGACAGCAAGGGAATCCGGAGAAAGGAAGCGGGTGGCTCAGGGCGGCCCTCGGTTGTCAAAGAGAAATGAACAAAGCCATTCAAAGCCAAGGTAATATCCTTTTACATTATACGCATGTTTGTTTGTGTGTATGGTAGAGAAACCCGACTAGGGCTTTGATTTGTTGCTTAAGCCGTGAGCGATGAAGGGGGGAGGGGCCGATATGGTGGTGGCCAACGATGTAGGTGATGGTGGTGCATGACGGTGTTGGCCGGAGTGGAGTGGAAGCCGACGTCGGAGAAGGAGACTAGAGAGAGAGAGAGAGGAGTGCGATGAGTGTATGTGGTGGTGGCTTCGGAGACAGCTGAGACGACAAGGGAGCAATGGCGGACCCCGGTGTCAATGGAAGTCGGCTGTGGTGGTGCTTCACGGCGGCGGGCGGCGAGGCGAAGGCAGTGGTGGTGCTTCCACGTGAAGGAGAACCCGATTAGGTTTTCCTATGGATTGAAAGGTGACGGACGAGGGAGGTGTACGGTGGTGGTCGTACATGGTGGTGATGCGTGGTGACGACGGTTCACGGCGATGAACAAGGATGAGGACGGGATCGGGTTATACCCGATTAGGACTTTGATGAGCCTAGGGCTTACATGGCGTGGCTTGGACGTGCATGGGAAGCCCGGCTCACGTACGCGTGATTCAAAAGACTAAGGTGTTGCATGGCATGGGAACGTGCTAGCATACAGGTTCTCAACGGGTCCAGAGTAACCCGGTTCGAGCGGACACGTGAATTAGGTTTTTGCATGGTGAAGGGGTTGTGCGAATGAAACGAGTATCGGGAACATTTATGTTTTTAAGTAGTGACACATGTTTAGGATGTACGCTGACTATGTGATTATACGTTAACAGGTTCGGGTTCGTACGAGGGGACGTTGCAGTACTTGTGAGGAATCTTCAAACTAGTGAGTTTCTAATTCCTCTCTTTAAATGTTTTTAATGTTTTTGGGGTTATCGTACATGCTTATCAGACAAATTTAATCTATTAAACGTGTAAGGGTTTCAGGGTCTAATCCGATGTGTTTTTGAAAATAAAATGATTATTAAGGAGTCGTAGGGTCTATGGCTTGCCCATGGAAATATGTGAGCTAGTGGTAAGAATCATTAACGTGTGGTGGGTTAAGGGTTTGTCGGGCTTTAGGCTAAATGCTTACGATTTCATGTGGGATACATTATCCTAGTGTTATGTGTGAGGTGTAAGTGTAGTTAACGAGTTATGTAAATGAGGTGTGGTATTTTGTGTTTATATTCGTGATTGCGTGTTTTGTGTCGTTTTCCCTGTGGCACGGGGGGGTATTGTGTTTGCATCGTTGTCCCTTGACGAGGGTAATCCTGATGAGAGTGAAGTAATGAGGTATGTGATTGCATGCGTATATATATATATATATATATATATATATATATATGTGTGTGTGTATATATATATGTGTGTGTGTGTGTGTCTATGTGTGTGTGTGTGTTAAATTACATGCAAGTGTTGAGTTGTATTTATTATGTGTGAAATGATATGATTGCGGTGTGTAGATGATATTAATGAGGCAAGTAGGGTTAGATTGATCGTTGGGTCGGAATTGTGATGTGGTGTTTATAACTGTCGTGTCAGTTATATTGTGAGAGCCTTGGTTAAGGCTGAATAAGTCGGTGTCTAGGGATTTATCGTGGTAGCTAGGTTTTCGTATTAATACGGGTAGAAGATTACGAGTAACTAGTATAGAAGGATTAAGTTGTGTTGGTGAAAGTTACGTGGTTATGTTTGTGGGACAAGTGCTGTGGTGGTGAACCTCTTGGGGCAACATAAGATTAAAGGAGTCATCTATGTGATGATAACTTATAAAAACTATTTTATAAGGGCTGGAGGGTCCTGAGTAAGTTTAAATAACTTTTGTGACGAGTTGGCATTTAATTAAATTAAACTACTAGAACTCACTCAGCGTAGCTGACTTTGTGTGTACGTTAGATTGTATTGCAGGTGAGCTTTGGGGCCGGCGTATCTTGGCTTGGGGCGGTGCTACTCGGATTAGTGTGAGACATTCGTGAGGTAAACTTATAACGATAACGATGTTAAATAACAACTCATAGATTTGGAAAGACTTTCGCTGTAGTTTAATTTATAACATATGCATTTTAAAAGAGAACAACCCGTTATAAGAACCAATTGTTAGATGCCCGGGTTGGGGTCTTACAAATGTAAATTTATTTTGGTTATTTTGATGTCATCAATATCATTTTATGTAATTGGATTTACTTCAGATCAAATGAGAAATTAGAATATACATTGATATAAGCTAGGATGTGTGAAGTTCTCACTCGATTAGTACTACTCTAAATTCGGTACTTAGGAACCTCTAAGGTTGTTAGGGGCAAAGCTCCTAAACCATGGGGGGTTCCAAGGGGGCACTGCCTCCTTGGGTGGGGTTTAAGGGTCGGCGGTCCCTCGTGCGGTCCAATGGGTAAAGCCCCTAGAGGGGGTTTCACTAGTAGACGGTTCATTCGAAATGTATCAGATATACATGGACGGTAAAAAGTTGCTTGAAATTGATGATCATAAAGTAGTAATGAATTAGAAGTAAGTTACTACTGATTATCAGTAGAAACTTTGAGCATCGGTAGGAAGTATGCAGTTCGGGAGCAAATAAAGCATCAGTAGTAAATTAGTGATAAGTAGTAACAAAGGTTACTACTAATGGTCGGTAGCAACTTAGAGATGAGTACTTATGGTGTTTTCTATTGAAGTTCCTGTTATGTAACTGTAGCACTTACCGTCAACTCTAATGGTTTTTCATGAAGAGTTGCAACGATTTATTTTGACTGTTCGACCCCTATATAAATAGTTCATTTTGATATGTAAACAACAAATTTTATACTTCCTTTTCAGAAAATACACATCTTATCCTTGAGAAACATTTTCTGTCTTATCTGTTTATAGATTTCGTATACCGACGAAATACCTTAATCTGAAAGTGATATTACACAATTGAGAAACCCCTCTTGTAAACATGAAATCAAGAAAAATCTACAATTTATAATGTTATAGTACTAACAGGCAAAAACACGTCTCAAGAGCCTAATTACTCAACTTATTTCAGGTTCACGATTTTGATGTTATACAATTTAGTTTAATTCTCCCATCAAAATGCTTACACACTTGAAATAAACCATCAACAACGGCTTAAGGATTGATTAAAAACTTCTCAATCCAAATTGGTTTTTTCTTCATCTTGTTATTCCAAACTTTCCAATTCGACCATCTACTTTTAGCTAATTTCTCAAAAATATTAATGATTACTTTCGTTGTATATTTACATGATTAGCAAACTTCTTTTTAATTTTGCGTGGCATCCAAAAAAACAGGAATATTTAATAACCATTTAAACATATCTTAGAATAACACACTGACCTACAAAAGAAACAGTAAGTGAAGATATTGAGTCCTAGTAAGCAGGATTCCAGTAGTGATGATGTAACCCCTTATTCGGAGTTATCTACATCCGACTCTCCTATATCCATTAAGGTCCGGATGTGTGTATGAAGGGACAACCCGTTAAACCGGGCCTACCTACATATAGAGTCCATTATATCTAGACTAGTGAACCATGTGCAACTCCTAGCTACCCAGCCTATTCACCAGCGTACCGGCTAGTGACACATCCTGCTCATCCAGAACGAGCATTAATATACTCGCATTTAGTACATAATAACATTTTGTACTCTCTCTGAACACATACTGATAACCACACTAGAAACTAGTTATGAGAAACCCTTCTCCTCATAGTGCGCTTGTTAATCGTTTGTATTGACCTGATGAAGAAGGTACCTTCGGTAGGAGGCGGTGATTATCTTATCTTTAGGGAAATATTATGAGAAGGAAAATGTTTTTGATTTGAACTTTAAAACTTGGAATCATTATAAGAGAATCAGAGATTGTTGGGTGCTCTGAGTTGAACTATCCATGCTAACAAACATTACATTTAAGCTATATAGTGGGAAGGGGGGATCCATAACTTAACTAAGTTGAAAAGTAGCACTACTTTTTTTTTGAACGGCGAACATTGAATGTTGTGACGTAGCACCCCCCGTCATATGGGAGAGCCTCGTCCAACTCCGGCCAATATGTTGTCTTGACCAGGCCCAATTGGCGTCAGAGTTGGAGAGCATCCAAGGAAAAAACCCACCCAATACGGCCCCTTCTGGGCTTGAGGGAGAGCCGAGGCTCGAACCCTGGATCGGCGTGGGTAAAACCCAGGTGCATCAACCTAAAAGCTAGGCCTCATTTGCATGCCGCAGAAACTAATGAGAACACATTAATATAATCGAAGGAAATAGGGTTCCACAACATTTCTTTTTTATTTTTGTTGAAATAATATAGATACCGACACATTACCGACGGACCTGTGTGGTGTGGGTTTTGCCGACAACTACCTAGTTTTTACCAAAAGACCGCGAATCTTCTGATTACGTCGTCTCTTGGAGGGAGTACTTACCAATGGACACATCCGTCGGTATACCCTCGATGGGACCCATGTTTTTGAAAGAGCCCACTTATACTTTTAAGAGCTTGTCTGTTTTGACCATGTATCAACAGACTGATCTGTCAGTAATCCGTTGGTAGAAATCCTTATAAATACTATTAAGTTTTACCACAAATTGCGATCCAACATCAAGAAATGGTACTGATTGGTTGTTTACATTCGATGGCTACTGCTGTCCTCCGTCTCCCACCCAAACCTTGGTATTTTATACCATTTTTAATCAATTTGTGGTAACCACGATGTTGGAAGAGGTGATATCGGAATGGAAACATGAAAGAGGTGGTCTTGTAATCCTAATACTTTTTCACGGTACCACACTTTTTAAACAAAACCCTACATTAATGGTCTAGAAATCCTCGTTATTGTGGGTGGTCTTTCCATTATTCCACAGTAAGCCATCTTGGAAAATGAAGATTAATGTATTTTGTGTTGTTTGGTGTGCCCTAACACAAATCTTGACCTAACAATGTTAATGTTTGTTTGATCTATAAATGTAATTTAATTTATCTGTAAACTTAGGAAATATAATATAATTTATTTATAAGATTTAGAATGCATATGTAATTTATATTTAAGATCTGGAAATGCAAAGTTGACACAAAATAACTTGTTATAATTTCATGTGTCTAGATGTAACTTAAACTAAGCACTAACACGTGTTAAGGCCCAAAAGTGTTTGTTAGTCTTACATTTGTGTAGTATGCCCAAAATGACTTATTATGGGGCAATATTGCTTTAATTCGTGTAATCTAAATTAAAGTAACCATTAAAAACTAGTCTAGAAGTAAAATAACCATAAATATGTAAAATGTGACCCAAAATGACTTGTTATAAATTTTTGTGCCTTGGCATTTCCTAAATAAGCCACTAACACACGTCAAAGCCCATTAAGGCCTAAAAATTTAAAATTTTCAGATATTATATTATGAAATGTAGATTTTTTATTTTGATTATTATTAATCTTAATGAACAGTTAATTAATAGTTATGATTTTGTTTTATAAATTATGAAATATTGGTTCAAGTTCACACGTATTCTTGAGTTTATGAATATAGAAATAAAAATTGAAAACTAAAAGAATGGGGTTAAAAATTAAATTTCTATTTGAAAAAAAAATTATAAGTAAAAACAAAAAACTATTTTATTTAATTGTTTCAACAATGCTTAGTTTTCATAGAACTTCAAACCACATGATGATTTGAAAGATAATAACGGTTGCGAAACTAGTTAGTTAGTTTCGCTAGTTTAGTTAGTTTCGTTTGCTTTGTTAGTTTCTAGTATATAAATATTTTTGTAATCATTATTTAAGTTATCAATTTTTCCTCTAGTTATTTCTCTCTCAGTTTCACTATCATTTTACCATCACAACATGGTATCAGAACATTTTTGCTTGATTATGTGATTTCTTCTTCTTCTTCTTCCGCACTCTTTGACGAGGTTTCCACTTGAGTCTTTTTGTTTCGGTGGTTTCTTGTTTTTTTCTTCATTTCTTGTCGTCTTTTTCATTTTTCGGATCTTTTTGCTCATTTTTTCCTTGATTTCACCTAGAAATCGATCTCTTTTCTTGTCTTTTGGGGTTTTGGTCATTCTTATCGGAGGAATTCTTCTTTTCCGATTCGTTTCGCTCGTTTTGTTGATTTTTGGACTTCAAACTTCGAGTTTAAGGTTTTGAGTTTGTTCAGGAAAAACTGTTTGTTTCAGTTCATGTAAAACCATTCTTGCACATAGTTTCGCTCATGGGTAGTTTCGCTTTTCAACTAAGAGAGAAATAATTGGGGGAAAATTAAATTTTTATTGATAACTCAAATAATGATTACAAAAATGTTTATATAGTAGAAACTAACAAAGCAAGCGAAACTAACTAAACAAGCGAAACTAACTAAAAAACGAAATTAACTAGTTTCGCTCAACAATAATAAAATAAAAATAACAATAATAATAAAATAAAAGTAATAATAATAATAACTTTTGATAACATTAATAATAACATAAAAAAATAACGTTAGTAAGCAGTTTATGAATATAGAAATTAAAAGCTGTTATTGGGGTGATGGTCCAGTGAGAGAGGCAAAACCTCTGAAACACCTAAAGATCTAAACGTTATGGGTTAAAGTTTTACTAAATAAATAAAATTTGTCGTTCAAAAAAAAATTAAAAAAGGCATTTTTGTCATCAGAGAAAAGAAAAAAAATAGAGTACTCAAAAAAATAACTTAAAAGTTGAAGCAAAAACATTTTTTTATTATTTTTTTTTTGCCGCCTGGACTGGTTTAAACAAAAACTATTTTAGTAAAATGTTTCGTCATTTTCATAGTTCTGCGTACATATGACGATTTGTCTAATAATAATAAAATAATAATATTAACTAATAAAAGACAAAACATAACATGCCAAATCTTGAACCTAAAACATGCACTTCATACCCCAACCGCAACACGAAAAGCTACATACATTGATTACAGAGAGAAAATTTCTAGTACATATCATGAACACCACCTCCCTAACAAGCTGAGCTCACAGGCGTCAATTTCCAACCAAATGCTAGGTAAGTTTATTAAATGATAAAGAGAGGCGTGAATGAAATAAGTAAGGTTATTAAATATTAACGGTAGGTGAGATGTATGGACTTTAACATAATCCCAACTTTAATTTTGTCAAATTTAGATCTACTAAATCAATAATTGTTGCAAATAAGCAGGTTTTTGATGAATTGATGGAGGTAACACTCATATTTCTTCTTCTGCTTCTGCTTCCTTTCCGCCATGCTGTTGAACTCGACACCATCTCCGGTTCACAGTTCTTGACAGATGGAGACACGTTGGTCTCACCCAAAGGAGTTTTCGAACTCGGGGTTTTCCGGCGAGGCAGCTCTGGGAATAGATATCTTGGTGTTTGGTACAAGAAAATACCTAGTACAGTGGTTTGGGTTGCCAACCGAAAGAGCCCAATCATGGGTGCATCACCAGTTGTGTTAAAGGTTGATGATCCAGGAGTTTTAGTTCTGTCCAACAATATAAGCACAATTTGGTCGTCAAATATGACTAGGCGATCGCCAAAATTAGCAACATCAGTGCTTCATGACACCGGGAATCTAGTCTTGATGGATCAAAACGAGAGGATTATCTGGCAGAGTTTTGATTATCCAACTGATACGCTTCTACCGGGCATGAAACTAGGGAGAAGTTTCGTGTCAGGCATCGAATGGCACCTATCGTCGTGGGAAAGTAATCATGATCCAGCTCCAGGTGAATTCACATGGGGAGCTGGCACACTTGGTTATCCTGAAAACAAACTAAAACAAGGTCCACAGGTCACATTCCGGGGCGGACCATGGAGCAACCAGCGATTTAGTGGGGTGTCTACGTTCGATTCGAACTTGACGTTTACATACGAGGTTGTTATAAACACAAGTGAGGTGTCTTTTTCTTATGTTCTTGATGATAGTTCTATCCTGTCAAGGACAACTTTAAATTCATCTGGGCAGTTAGAAAATTGGGTGTGGGTGGAAAATGGGACAAAGTGGCAGCTTGCTTTGTCATTACCAAGAGATATTTGTGATTCATACAACATTTGTAGTGCTTATGCAAGCTGCAGCCTTAATATGATCCAACAGTCTTGTGCTTGTTTGGATGGACAAAGATTTGTGCCCAGAGACGAAAAGAGTTGGGAAAGAGCTGATTGGTCGGGTGGTTGTGTTAGACGAACATCGTTGGATTGCAAAAATGGATCAGAAGGGTTTGTTAAATACTCTAATATAAAACTGCCAGACACAGAGAATACTTGGTTTAATATGAGCATGAGTTTAGAAGAATGTGAAGCAAGATGTTTAAAGAATTGCAGTTGTATGGCTTATGCAAATCCAGACACCAGTCTTGAAGGTAGGGGCTGCTTGCTTTGGTTCAATGATCTTTTCGACATTCGAGGGTATTCTGTAGGAAATGGCGGTCAGGATATTTTCGTACGAATGGCTTCCTCTGAATTAGGTAACGATCTTTTGCTAAATCAGTTGTTGTTTCATTTTGGTTACATGTTTTCATATTCAGATTAAAATTGTTGATAATGATGTTATTATTCAGTTGCTGAATCAAATTTTGAAAAGAAAGGAGCAAACATTATAATCATATTGCCTGTAACCATTCTGGGGGTACTTGTTATAGGCCTGTTCTCGACATGGTTGTATGCACGAAGAAAGCGGAATCATGCCAAGGAAGGTAAGAAAATTGTGCAATATCATCAATAAATTGGAGTGATCTAAAAACTAAAAAGAAAACTAGATGCATTGTTTTTGGACAAATCATCTCGGTTTGAAGCCTGTTGAACTTTGAATGCGTAGGGAAATCGATGGATGCATCAGAAAACAATGAAGAAGACATTCAACTACCGTTGTTTAGCTTTGCTACAATAGCTACTGCCACTGCAAGTTTTTCAAACAAAAATATTCTCGGGGAAGGTGGATTTGGACCGGTTTATAAGGTAATTAAAGTAACATGATCATTCGGATAATATAGTTGGGTGTAAAACAGTGAAATTGTATATGTTTAACATCATAATCTTCAGGGGGTTCTAGAAGAAGGGATAGAGATTGCAGTTAAACGTCTCTCGAAAACATCCAGCCAAGGAGTTGGTGAGTTCAAGAATGAAGTCATTTGCATTTCAAAACTTCAGCATCGAAATCTTGTGAAGCTTCTTGGTTGTTGCATACAAGGAGACGAGAGACTGTTAATCTATGAGTACATGCCAAATAAAAGTTTAGACTCGTTTATATTTGGTGAGAATTGTATACACATTCTCATATTACATACTTTTTTATCAAGAACTATTGATACAAATAACTAAACAAACATGTCTTGAACAGATAAAACTGAAGGCATGATCCTTGATTGGACAAAGCGTTTCAACATCATTAAAGGAATTGCTAGAGGACTTCTTTATCTCCACCAAGACTCGCGATTACGAATAATCCATAGAGATCTTAAAGTGAGCAACATTCTGCTAGATCAAGATATGAACCCTAAGATATCAGACTTTGGCATAGCTAGAAGTTTTGGAGGAAATGAGACCCAAGCAAACACACATAGAGTTGTTGGCACATAGTAAGCTAATATAAACTGCCATTAGCTCTCTTTATCTTGATATATATCTTCACTTCATTAGTCTGTTCTTTACTAGCATTATGATGCCTGCAGTGGTTACATGGCCCCAGAATATGCACTAGATGGCGTTTTCTCAACTAAGTCCGATGTATTTAGCTTTGGTGTTCTGGTGCTCGAGATTGTGAGTGGGAAGAAAAACAGGGGATTCATTCATCCCGAGCATGATCATAATCTTATTGGACATGTAAGTTCACAAGTCGCAAACTAATCCATTTATTTTGCATACTTCATCACTATTAATTAGTAAACTATATCCAGGCATGGAGTGTATATAGTGAAGGCAGGTCAATGGAACTGATTGATGATTGTTTAGCAAAATCCTGCAATCCAACCGAAGTTTTAAGATCAATCCAAGTAGGTTTGTTATGTGTTCAACAAAACGCAGGAGATCGACCAAACATGTCTTCTGTAATTATGATGTTGGGCGGGGAGAGCGCCCTGCCGCAACCTAAACAACCAGCATTTTTCATGGATAAGGAGTTTCTTGTAGCAGACTTTTCTTCAAGCACTTATCTAGCAGGTTCAGTTGGTGATGTAACCATTACAGAAGTAGATGCTAGATAATATGCATTGTTGTTTTAACTTTCTGTTAATAATCTGTAAGATATTGTCCTTGAAATTCAGTTATTGTAGAATATTCATGTAGCAAGTTTTCATTTTTCAACAATAATTCAGTGGCAAATTGGTCAAATTATTACTTTTATACATTATCAGAGAAAAATGTTGGATTTAGAGAGATGATCTGGTTTGTGGGGGGATTCCGGAACAAACTTCGTTTATGGGAACCAGGAAGTCCGCTTACCTAACTAGCGGACTCAACAAATTTTTTGTCAAAATGACGATATTTTGTTATTCTAGTCACATCATCTTTGATAGAGTCCACTTGCTACGTGCGCGAGTGAGCTACTTAGAGGAACCGGCTCCCCATAAACCAAATTTGTTCCAAAATCAACCGACAAACCAAATTCATATTTCTAAGTTCACCGTTTTACAAAAAATTCGAGATGATACTAGATTACAATTGTTTGAATTCTTGTTCAAGAGCTTCCTCTAACAAAAACTGGGACTCTTCCATCAAATCAGGGCTTAATCTGAACATAAGAACACAAAATTCCATCTGATTAAGAGCTCCATCTCCATCAAAATCACCTTCTTTCAACATGCTCAAGAGATCATCATCTGTCAAATCTTGAAGACCCAAAAGAGCCGAGTTGTTCTTCAAGCTGTCAAAAGTGATGACGCCTTTATCGGCGTCCATGAGTAGACTAAATCCGTTGCATAATTCTCCAATCAGACCTTCGCCACCCAACTTCTCCGCCATCAACGGCAAGAAATCTTGAAACCCAGATTGGTGCTTGGACGCCATAGGTATTTTGGAGTAAGTTGAAGATTGGAAATGGGATTTTGATGCATGATAAAGCGTTGGACTGATTATATAGCGGAGGAGGAGGGGTAGACATTGGAGGACAACTTGGAAAAAGATAAGAGATATGGTGGCATTATTAGAAGGCAATTGCCTCTCTGGTACGGCGAAGGTGTGTGAGGGAGGGCTGGTTCATGGACGGTATTTAGTAAGTTGTCGTGTTGCTTCAGAAGGTCGTAAGATGCTTCGTGCTTAGGAGAAAAGGTCAAATATTTAACGTCAATCACATCTGTGGTTTGGTAAAATTTGGTGGTGTTAGGTTTTATTAGAGCTCCCATAACAGGTTAGACACGACATGATAAACCATGATTATATGAAGTGTTAGACACGAACACGATACAATAACTAATCGTTTCATTTTTTTCCAGACATAACACGAACATGTTTAAAAACATGTTACATGATAAAACATGTTTAGGGACACGAACCTGTTTATCACATTTTTGATGAAACAAAAGTTTTCAAAAGTTCATAAAAGTCTTAATTAATATATAATCGTTAACATTTTTTAAACAAAAATCCATAATAGTCTTAACTAATATATAACATATTTTAATAAAAATCAAATCATAGCATCCATTAAAAAAAACAATTCCGAGTTTCGACGGGTCTTTTTTTAGAGGGATGCGGGCTACCTCTAAAGACTCTTTAGAGGGAGGCAGATTAAAAACTTTTTATTCTATTTATAGCCCATTAAAATATTTAAAAGCTTATCCGGTTAGACGGAGGGTATGCACCTTTAAATTCACACCAATCCACTTATAAAATATTTATAACCCATTGACCCATTACTTTGACTTAATAATTAAACTAGCCATGACCCATTAACAAAGAAAACATGTGACTAAAATAAAACTCCTAAAAACTTTTCTAAATGACCCGTACCCATCAAGATTAACCTACCTGCTACTTGCGTCTTTAATTGAACCACATAGGTTCGGTACTTGCTACTTGCTTTAAGAACACACAGTTCTCGTCTCTTGCTCGAGCAGTAAACACAGATCTGACCCGGCTCTTGCTCTTGCGTCTTGCTTCGGTTCTTGCTCTGGCTTGCTTGCTTCCGTTCTTGCTTTCTACTTGCTTGACTTTCGATTTTTTGCTTTCGAACCATCATTCTTGCTCTCTTGCTTGGTTTAGTTTCTTGCTTCCTTCTATGTTATTCTTGCTACAACAGATTTTTTCATCTTTTATCAATCTTTCATTGATCTTTCCTTAAGAGAGAGGAATACTACACAATCCCTAAAACTATTTTTAAATTAAGTAATTAAAAATTAATAAACTTACGATAAATAAATATATGATAAATTTAAAAAAATATAAAATTAATAAAATGTATAATTGTAAATAAAATAGGATCTCGTTAATTAAAAAAACAATTACACAATAATATTAAAAACTTATACAAGATAATGTCATAAACTAACATCTTAATTCTCATAGCTCCCATCCCTATGTTGCGTAAATTCACGTTTTTTTAGGCCGATTCTAACCACACACGGAATATTGCTAATTGTACCCGTCGTCGCGCGATACGCCCTCGTATAGGTCAATACGAGGGCGTATAGGGTTTAGTATCTGACACCAGAATGACACGTGTCATTCTCTGTGTCTCATACGATTCGTATTGCCCTATACGCCTCGTATGAGGCAGGGCTCAATATTTTTCTTCAAAAGTTGGAAGATTTGGTGTTAAATAATCCTATACGTGGCGTATTGACCTATACGCCACGTATAGGATTATTTATTTAATTATATTTTTTTATAATAATATATTATTTTGTATTTTAATTTATATAATTTTGTTAATATACGTTTGTTATCTATTTATAAATTTTATATATTTTATATTTTTTTTAAACATTTATTATATTTTTACAGTATAATCAAACAAAATATTAAACATTACAAACCAAACAAAATATTAAACATTACAAACCAAACAAAATATTAAACATTACAACCAAACAAGTAAACTAAACATTATATACATTACATCATAAAATTAAATATATATATATATCAAAATGTTTTACATACATAACAACGAAATAAACAAAATACAAATAAAAGAACTAAACCTAATCGGCTCCGGCGTCTTCCTGACCTGCCCCGCCCTCACCCTGAACGGGGTCGTCCGGATAATGACGTGGCGGTGGTAGTGGGGGTGCCTCGATGCCGGCGGCTCGTGACTGATTCACGAGCTGTCCAACCGCCCACGTCATCAGGTCCTCCATGCGATCGAGTTGACGACCCTGTCGCCGTGAGTCGGCAACAAGGCCATCAAGCAATGCCTGGGTAGCCCTATCCAGCCTAACAGACCGACGTACGTGTCGGGGATGCTGTGGCGGATGCTCGTGGACCTGCTCGACGTGTGCGGCTCGTCCTCAATCGCCATACCCTGCAGCGGCTGAGGCATAGGCGGGTCCCCCTGTCCAGGCATCTGCGGCAACGACACCGGGACCCAAACCTGGTCCTGGACGGCCCCTACGAACCGAAGGCCCTGCGGGAATCGGTGCGTGATGCGCATGCCGCTCGCCGTGCGACGATCTAATCGGACAGGGGGAATGGTCGGTAACATCTGAGGCTCATGGTGGCCAAATGGTATGACCGACCGCATGATATGCGTGATGAATGCACCGCCATATAAAAGTCCGCGCCTCTGTCGCATATAGGCTGAAGCAAAATAAAGCGCCATGCTCGTGGACAGGTCGCACCGCCTCCTAGTAAGCAGGCAGAAAAGGAAGAAAAGATCTCTATCAGTGCACCACTCACGGCTTTTCAGACGCGGTGCGATCGACGTCGAAATAAGCCGGTGCAGATATCTATACAAAGGGTCTCTAATACCCGAGACCCTCCCCTTGGTACCCAACCAAGGACTATCTGAAATCAAGCCCCAAAAAACAAGGAGTTCCTCCTTGTCAACCTCCGTCACCGCCTCGGTGAATAGCGGCGAGACCGTCTCAGGCTCGTAGTACAAGCCCGTCGTGACGGCCCACAGACGGAGGGTCTGACGGTAAACGACCCCAAAAATAGAAAAAGAAATACGATCCGGATCCTCAATATCCGGCGCCTCCCCGGGTAGAGGCTGCAGCCCAGTCTCTGAATAGATGAACGTCGAAAGAAACTCGACGACAAGCTCTCGGTATGTCTCCTCAAAAGAAAGGTCAAAAAGACGCGACCATGGCGTGTCCTCACCGATGATGGCCCTAGCTCGCTCGGCCTCATGCACCTCCTCGAGGAGGGCCCAATCCACCGCCGTACCCGGACCCATCTGCATCTCCCGGAGCTTCTAGCACCGGGAATAAGCCTCTGTATCGGGCGGAAAATCTAGAAAAGGATAGTGCGCAAAATCGTCTAGCTGATCCATCTGAATATCATCATCATAATCCGCCATATCTGATAATAATTAATTGTTTTTAATATTTTAATTTAAATAATAAATAATAATAATAATATATTGTTTAAATTTTAAATAATAAATAATAATAATATTTTTTTTTAAATAATAATAATAATATATTGTATTTATTTTAAATAATAAATAATAATAATATTAATATATTGTTTTTATTATATTTTCTTTAATTGAATTAATTTATATAATTAAAAATTTTTTAAAATTAAAAACCTATACGCCACGTATCGGCTTATACGTGGCGTATAGGCGGTTGTCGGGTAAACAAAGCCATACGCAGGCCAAATAGGCCATACGCGGGCGAGTTGCCGGGTAAACCAAGCCATACGCGACCAAACTAGGCCATACGCAGGCATGTGACCGGGTAAACTGAGCCATATAGGCTTATACGTGGCGTATGGCTTCATCTTCTTCCTTAGATCAATCCAGAAGAACTATACGCCACGTATGGTCCTATACGTGGTGTATAGTTCTTAATTTCAAACCTAAAAATCGCTAATCTACCTAAAAATTTGAATTTTGAAACATTTGAATTAAAATTAATTATTATTATATTTAATTAACATTATAATTAGTTATAATTAAATAAAAATATTTAAAATGACAATAAAATTAATTTAAAAAGAATTACAATACAATTTTAAACAAATATCATCCGAGATTCGTGAAATATTGTGGAAAACTAGATCTATTTGTGGCCATTATTTTCTTAAATCGTTCTATACGATCATTGTATATATTTTCCCATTTTGCTGCATCATCATTTCGGTGCAAATTCCAAAGTGCATTCGGCGTAGGAATCGGAAATTCTCCGTCTAACTTGACGTGGATGAAATGAGCATTTTTGACGTGAACTAACGATAAGACTTGATGTTGAGCGTGAACGTTAGGACCAAACCACAATGGAAAAAATGTTTGATTACCGTTGATGCTTAAAAGATGAACAATCACCCCAAATCTTTGAGCAATTAGGAGTCCTGTGTATGGCATCGACATCCAACGACTAACTGGTGCAGCTTTCACATCTTGTCAATCTATTGTGTGACGTAGCTTATCATACTCTTGAAAGGCGACTATGTCAAAAACAGTTCTCCACCATTCCTCTTTATTGTCCATCTCATGTAGAAGTTGTTGTCGGACAAAGAGCCACCGGTTTTCATTTAACCCAAAGCCCAAAGCTACCGATCGAAAACCACAGTTACCGTCGGGTTTTACATCCTGTATATGTGAAATGTACGGATAAAATAAAGAGGGTATCGAATCCTTAAAACATTTTATATTGTTAACCGCATCATTCCCCGTAATCAATGGAAACCCAAGATGGGCGTTATCATCTTGCGGTTGCTTTCCTTTACCCTTAGTTGAACGACTGTGTTGAAAGACCGAACTCGCTTGTATAGAGTCTTGTGACGCAATATACGAGCTGTGTCTCGCAGGGTCACATTTGCTTTGTTGGGATCCTGTGAATGAGTTGTTTCTCGCGACATCATGTTTCCTTTGTTGTTGCTTTTTCAAAGTTGGACGACCGCGAGTATCTTCTTGTACCATAGGCGCTTTCTTGTTTCTCGCGACATCATGTTTTCTTTGTTGTTACTTTTGCAATTCTCGACAGCATACTTCTTTTGACCTGATCGGGTTGTGACATAATTTTGTTTCTCACTTGACCCAGTACCTTATCCACGTCTACATTTTCATCATCGACAAACGATGGTTTTAAATCAAGTTTCCTCCGGAAGACGTCCACTGCATCTAGAGGGATTATGCCACCTGTATAATAATAATAATAATAATATATTGTTTAAATTTTAAATAATAAATAATAATAATATTTTTTTTAAAATAATAATAAATAATAATAATAATAATAATATATTGTATTTATTTTAAATAATAAATAATAATAATAATAATAATATTAATATATTGTTTTTATTATATTTTTTTTAATTGAATTAATTTATAATAATAATAATTAAATAGTCAGAACAGTTTACCTGTAGCTTCGATATTTGCTAGACGACAAGCACACGGCAACCCACAACTACTGAAAAGTTGGCACCCACACGTTGCATTTTGTTTCCGTATATTTGATAACTTGTACCACTCGTTTTCTATCAAATCTAGAGCTTTATGTGAAACTTTACCGTGTAGGATATCAAACAATTGAATAGCTATGTGGCTGTCTATTTTCCTTATAATGCTTGTTCCAAACCCAAACTGTAAGTGATAATACTGATCTGATACAATTTCATCAACAAACCCAACAAGTCTATCTAGCGAGCTGTTAGCGTTTCTAAGATAGCTCTTTAAGAGCGAATGCTGGCTGTCGAATCGGTTCGTTGTATGTTGACCAAAATTGAGGTTTTTGTTGGACCACGCGGATACAAACTTTTCTTTATACGGGTCCAGCCAATTTTTAGTCACATAATCAATAACTCTTGGAAAAATATTTAATATTGAATAAATATTTAAATACTGAAAATATTAAATATTTAATATTTAAAACTTACTTCCTCGTTTGGCTGCGTACAGACGTTCGTAAAGTCGGTTGAAGTTGTACTGGTATATATCTGGCGTGGGAGACTCACATAATACCGACCATGAATACTTGAAATTTTTCCAGTCTTCGTCTGTAAATGATGCCCTGCAATGTTTTGCGATATTCTCGTGTATGTGCCACCGACATAGGTTCTTGGAACAGCTCGGAAATATTTTATCACACGCGTTCATAAGAGCTTTGTCCCTATCTGTTACTATCACACGCGGCTCCATACACTTTTGCAACATTGCTTTTATTTGAAGTAACACCCAGACGAAGTTTTCCTCCCGTTCTTTTGATATAAATGCATGAGCGACGCAAAGCGACTGGTGTGTGGAGGTCACACCGACCACTTGGACAAATGGAAGTTTGTACATGTTTGTTTTGTATGTCGCGTCGATCATCAACACGTGCGGGAATGCACGCCACATCTCGTACGATTTCGGATGAACAAAGAATATCTCCTCCACACTATTTGTGGCAAGATCTTCTCGAGTATAGTAGACGTATTTTTTTTGAAGAAAGCAGGTTTTCCAGAATCTGTATTGGAGTTTCACCGACTCTCGTTTCGTTTTTTATCTTTTGTATTGCATTATAAATGTCTTTTTTAATGCAACTACTCTCTGGGTTTTGTTCCCTTATAGTTGCTAGAATGTTTCGTGGCAACATGTTTTGCGAATACAACTTCCCCACCAAAAGTTGTTCCGACTGAGACAGTCTCCTTGCAAACGAGTGCGTCTCAAGATGTTGATTAGGATCGTGGTTATGACTGTCATCCTTCACCGTTAATTTCCAATCACCAGTATTTTCTTGGTACTCTCCTTCCAATTTAAAGGGACAACCAATTTTCTTGCTACCGGCACGTCTAACCGTGGCAGTAGACGCACGTTCGCCGTGACGGTCACACACAAGCCACACCTTGATAAACAGTTCCGTCGGATCGTCGCCTTTTCTCCTCGATCGTCGGATGACAATGACGTAACCATTGTCACGTCCTCTCCGGTTAGCCCAATCAACCAACTGTTCACGAGACTGAAAATTCTGGTTAGTTTTATAAGACATATTTTGATTATTTTGTTCTTCGTCTTCGGAGTCATCGGTTTGTTGTGTCGGGTAAGAGACGTCATCGTATACGTATTCGTTCGTGGGTTGTGTAAGGTAAGACGGTTCACCGTATACGAACTCGGGATTGCTTAGTGGCTCATTCAAATCTGGAAGCCTTACCCGTTGATGAGAATAAACGTTGGACGAGACCTCCTCCTGGTTCACCTCTTGAACGCCAAAACTTTGCGGATTGTTTTCCACCGACTCGTTAGAATATACCTGAAAACCGTAGTTACCATCCCACCACCAAGACATGTTTACAATTTTTGAATTTTGAAAGCATACGTTCGGTTCCAATGAGAATTCTGCATGGTTAAATACACAAAATTTGGGCCCTATACGCATCGTATAGCCCAATACGATGCGTATAAGGTACGATGTGATGGGTTTAGTGGCAGAGGGAATCTTTATCCTAAACTGCATCGTATTGACCTATACGATGCGTATACGAGGTTTGAATGACAGGTTGTAAGAGAATGTCGGGCACGGGAATTTGTGAAGGGCTATACGCATCGTATTGACCTATACGATGCGTATATGGCCAAGTCCGATTAGCATTCTCCGTGTGTGGTTAGTAGTCCCCTTTTTTTATCTAGCACCATTTTCAATGATTCGCCAGTCAAATGATCTTGGGACTTAGAATTAACTCCATATCTTTTGTTTATGTCGGCTTCCCAATGCGAAGTTTAGCTTCTTGTTCCTCCTGCTTAAGGCATAGCTTCTCCGTTTGTACCCGTTTTCTATTCTCGACATCTTCTCTGGTGAATAAAAATATCATAAACCATCTTGAACAACTCTTAATAGTCCCACTAATGATGTCGGTTTCTTCCCTTTTCGTTGCGGTGTTGGCAACTCTTCATCCCCGACATGTAGGTTGACATCGGGAAACATGGCTTCAGAAGACATTTTGTAGGCATTTGATTCAGGCGCCTTCATTTTTTTATTATTGTTCGAACTCGGTACCCATGTGGGAATGACATCCCATCTCGAGTGATCACCAACAATTTTCCATGCCGCTAGGTGTCAAAAGGGTTTGGGTCCATAGAGTTTTTTTATACTCTTTCATCGTCACCTTCATTACGCCCTCGTCGGATTGATCGCTTCCCCGACTTGTGGACTTGTTGTCAATCCGTTCAAATCCTTTCATTTTGAATTGAGTTGATAGACGGTCCGATCGGAGCCCCCCAATAATGCGCTAAATTTTTCAAGGATCTATTTTAAAAATGAACTAGATTCGTTGTTGTTAAAAGTTAAGCATCATCGACTGGGTGGTTAGGTCGGTCTCGTGGGGCGGTGGAGGAGATCATGGTAAAACAGTCCGTTTGTTTCTTGTAGAATAAGGTGTCTGTTTTGATTTGAATTTCAAATTAATAAGTCTTAGTATTTGAATAGGATTAAATTAGTAGCTTAGGGTGCAAGTTAAGGGTGTTATATAAACCCGTATTAGTGTTCTGTTTTTGTATTCTTTCTTTGTAAACTTTCGTGAGTCGAATATTTATCAAAAAAAGAGTCGCTCGTGTGTTTAGAGCAAAGTCGGGTTTGTGCTTCTGATCGTGAAAGTCACTTGGAAATTATTAACAAGTGGTATCGGAGCCTATCCCCGTAAGTCATGGCTGATTTCCAAGTTGTTGGAGGTGTGAAAAAGTTGAACTCAAACTACAACACATGGTCGACGTGCATGAAGTCCTATCTTCAAGGACAGGACCTATGGGATGTTGTCAACGGTGAAAGCACCACTCAGCCAAGAATTGACACCAACGGGACGATCCACAATTGGCAGGTGAAGACTGGTAAAGCCATGTTCTTCTTGAAGACGACCATTGAAGAAGATCTTCTGGAACATGTGCGAGATCTCGAAACACTGAAAGAAGCCTGGGTCACCCTCGAAGCATTATTCTCTAAAAAGAATGATGCAAAACTGCAACTTCTTGAAAACGAATTGTTGTCTATAAACCAGAAGGAACTGAGTATACCCCAGTACTTTCACAAGGTAAAGATCTTGTGTAGAGATATCGGAGAACTGGACCAGCAGGCAAAGATCGGAGATGCCAGAATGAAGAGAATAATCATCCATGGCTTAAAACCTGAATTCAGAAGTTTTGTGGCAGCAGTACAAGGGTGGCCGACACAACCTACAATCGGAGAATTCGAAAACTTACTAGCAGCCCAAGAAGCATTGGGAAAACAAATGGCTGATGTATCAATCTCAAACCCAAAAGCAGAAGAATAGGCCTTATACGCCGAGAGATGGAAGAGTAAGTCACGGCCAGGGAAGTTTCAAGGATGACCAAGACGAGATGAGAAACAAAAATCCTGGAACAAAAAGGAGAGATCAGAAAAAGAAGATGTTCCCACTGACAAAAACTCACGATCAGGTAACAAAAATTTCCCATACAAGTGTTACAATTGTGGGAAAAGAGTGCACATGGCTCGAGACTGCCCAGAAAAGAAACAAGAAGAGGGAAACGCTGCGACAGTTAAACACGAAGACGGATGGGATGCTGAGGCCTACTTTACGCAAGAAGCCGAGGCTGAAGTCAATGCGTATTCAGCCACGGTTCAACAACGATCTAAGAGTCTCGACGATTGGATTGTCGACTCCGGGTGTTCTAACCACATGACCGGGGAAAAGGGTATGCTATCCAATCCCATTAAGTATGGTGGAAGTAAAGTCGTTGTGATTGTTGACAACTCAAGACATTCAATAGCACATATTGGGAATGTGGCCTTTCCCACCAGTTCAAGAAAATATGAACCGGTATTAAAAGACGTGTATCACGTACCTGGAATGAAGAAGAATTTGCTGTCAGTTTCGCAATTCACCGATGCCGGGAGATATGTGCTATTTGGACCACACGATGTCAAAGTGTTTGATTGATAGGGTTAAACTAGAATTGGAGAAGAAAAGCTAAGAATTAGGAGAAGAGAATAACTCAAACAATCTGATGATTTCATTCATGATTCGATACCAAGTATATAATCAAACAAAATACTAAAGACACCCCCAACTAACAATAATAGCCCTAACCCCCTTAACCTAATTGACTAAATAATAATAAAAATAAAGCGTAACAATACTCCTCACTTAAAAACATTCTTGACCTCAAAAATCACAAATTAACAGAAAAAAAATTGCAACATCCATGGACACTTTGGGTTGACCCGTTCCACGGTGGACGCCATTCAGTTCGTCCAATGACATTCGGGGCTGTGTCAATGAGACGCCACGGTGGATGCCATTCACGTCTATCGGTTGCATCGCCTATCAGTGTCGATTCTTTCTTTGCGGACACCGGTTTCAATAGGCTCAGAACCACTGATGGTGTGGTTTTTGGAAATGGTACAGGTGTAATTGTTAGCGGTCGTTTTGGGTGCCGGTTTGGGGAGGTTGAAGGGGTTGCTCGCGTAGATTTTTGGGCAGTTTTTGGTGCAACCTTGATGAATGTTACGGGTTGTGGGACTATTTTAGGTGTAGGTGGAGCAGGTTGGGGATCGGTTTTCTTGGCTAGATTTGGTGTAGATGACACGGGTAGTGTGGATGACGCGGCCGAAGCTTGTTTCTGCTTCGATCCGGTTGGATCCAATCCTAATGCCGCCATTATCTGTTCCTGTTGTTTCATCACTTGATCCTGTTGTTTCATGATGGCGGCTAGGGTTGCCCGGAGGTCAGAAATCACCTTGTCATGATCCTTGAGAGCCTTGTCTTCATCTTGATTACGGGTGCTCTGATACCCTTGATAGGGTTAAACTAGAATTGGAGAAGAAGAAAACTATAAAGAAGGAAGAAAATTATCTCAAATCTCATATTTCATTCATATGATTTTCAATGATATAAATAAACTTTAATATTACAATTAGCACCCCCAACTAAACCAAAATAAATATATTAATCCCTAGCTTAATAATAATAATGATAAAAATAATAATAATAATAATAATAATAATAATAAAAGTAACGTAATAATACTCCCCCCTTAACCTACTTTTTTTGCCCTAAAAAAGTAAGCTAATCAAATTCTAGCATAAAAAAAAAATAAAAAAAAGTGCAGCATCCATGGACTCTTTTTGGAGTGGACTCATTCCACGGTGGACGTCATTCGGTTCGTCCAATGGCATTCGGTCCTGTGTCAATGAGACGCCACGGTGGATGCCATTCGCGTCTCTCGGTTGCATCATCTATCGATGTCATTTCTTACTTTGCGGGCACCGGTTTCACTGCTTGCTTCAACAAGTTCGGAACCACTGATGGTGCGGGTTTTGGCACTGGTACGAGTGCGATTGCTGGTTGTGGGCCTGACTTCAGCATTGCTGGTTCGGTTTTCTTGGCCATAAATATTTGTTCATGTTGTCTCATCAATTGTTCATGCTGCTTCATAGACTGATCATGTTGTTTCATGAGGGCGGCTAGGGTTTCCTGGAGGACAGAAACCGCTTTTTCATGAACCTTGAAAACCTTGTCTACGTCTTGAGTATGAGTGTTCATCATGGTAGTGTGATAGAATTCCGATGGGGAATCGGAACGGCTCTGATACCCTTGATAGGGTTAAACTAGAATTGGAGAAGAAAAACTAAGAATTAGGAGAAGAGAATAACGCAAACAATCTGATGATTTCATTCATGAGTCGATACCAAATATATAATCAAACAAAATACTAAAGACACTCCCAACTAACAATAATAGTCCTAACCCCCTTAACCTAATTGACTAAATAATAATAAAAATAAAACGTAACATTGATAACTTTGAAACACCATCGAAACCAATCTTGCAGGGTCAAAAGAAAGAGTCGGTATTTTATCGGCCGAGTCAACATATGTGGAGAAGACCAAGAATATCTAAAATGCAGATTTATGGCATTCGACTAGGGCATGTTAGCTATACAAAACTGAGTAGTATGATGAAGAAACAGGTCGTAAGGAACATACCAAACCATGAAGTAAAAACGGACTCAGTTTGTGCAGGATGCCAATTTGGAAAGGCACACCAATTACCTTTTGATCAATCCACACACAAGACTGAGTCCCCTCTTGAACTCATCCACACGGATGTATTTGGACCCGTGAAGCAGCCATCCTTAAGTGGGAAACGGTACATGATCACGTTCATTGACGACTACTCGAGTTTCGTGTGGGTATACTTTATGCAAGAAAATTCAGAGGCTCTTAGTAAATTCATGGAGTTCAAAGTTGAGGCTGAACGATTATCAGGTAAAAACATCAAAATGTTGAGGTCCGATAATGGTGGCGAGTAAGTGTCCAAGGAGTTTTCTGATTACTTATCCAAACAGAAAATAGGAAGGCAATTAACCTGTCCGAACACACCTCAACAAAACGGTGTGTCGGAAAGAAAGAATCGACACTTGGCAGAAATAGCAGGAAGTATGTTACATGATAAAAATGTGCCAGGAAGGTTTTGGGCCGAGTCCATGATGACAGCAGGTTACATAATCAATAGACTACCACAGGGACTCGAATGCGTTACACCATATGAACGCCTGCATGGATCAAAACCTAGTGTAAAACACCTCAAGGTGTTTGGGTGCATGTGTTATGTATTCATCCCCAGCCACCTTCGCCATAAGTTGGATAAGAAGGCCGTGCGTTGTATCTTTGTTGGGTACGACTCACAACGAAAAGGCTGGCGCTGCTGTGATCCAAACTCCGGCAAAGTATGTCTCTCGAAATGTAGTATTTGATGAGATGTCTACTTGGTGGTCACAAACCAAGGAAACAATGCTGGATACTGATGTGCTAAGGGAGGAGTTATCACAAGTAAGCCTAAAGTTCAATGATGAAGTACATGTGGAAGAAGAAGAAGGGTTGAATGTACGTCCAGAAACTACACTAAGTGAACCAACACCCACACAACAAAGGCAACTATCTCCAAGACGATCCACTCGAGAAAGAAAACAAAACCCTCGGTATGCAAATGTAGCCATGATAGAAGAGCAGGCTACTGAACCGGAATCATTCGACGAAGCATACGGAAAAAAAGAATGGGTTGAAGCTATGAGAGCCGAGATGACGGCCCTTGAATCGAATCAAACTTGGGAATTAGTACCTCTACCAGATGAGGTGAAACCAGTCTCGTGCAAGTGGGTTTATAAAGTTAAACGAAGACCAGACGGTTCAGTAGAGAGGTATAAAGCTCGACTGGTAGCTAGAGGTTTTTCACAGCAGTTTGGGTTGGATTATGAGGAAACATTCAGCCCGGTTGCAAAATTGACAACTGTTCGAACTTTGATAGCCCTTACAGTAAGTAAAGGATGGAATATGTGGCAATTGGATATCAATAATGTGTTTTTGTATGGAAGTCTTGATCATGTTATACATATGGAACAACCTAGAGGCTTTATCAGTACTACACATCCAAGGTATGTCTGCAGGTTGAAGAAAGCATTACATGGGCTAAAGTAGTCACCACGGGCGTGGTTTGGAACGATGGCTGAGTTCCTTGAACATAATGACTTCTCGATTACATCTGCAGATTTGAGCCTGTTTGTTAAAATCATGGAAGACAAAACCGTGGCCGTATTACTATACGTTGATGATTTGATCATAACCGGAGACGTGCAAGAAGTTATTGATCAATTAAAAGAAAATTTGTGTACACGGTTCAAAATAAAGGATCTTGGCAGGCTAAAACATTTTCTTGGATTAGAATTAGAGTATGAGAACCAATCAGTGATACTTCATCAGAAGCATTATGTGTCGATGTTGCTGCAAAAGTTAAAATGGGAGAATGCAAACTAGCCTCCATTCCCGTGGACGTAAACACAGAATTATATCCTGAAGAAGGGACTGAGCTGGATGATCCAACCAAATACAGAAAAATGGTTGGAAGTTTGATTTATCTAACTTTAACACGGCCAGACATAGCCTTTGCAGTAGGAGTATTGAGCAGGTTCTTGCAAAACCCAAGAAGACCTCACTTATTTGCCATGAAAAGAGTGTCAAGGTATGTTGCTTCCACAGTTAGTTTGGGAGTGAAGTTTGAGAGGGAGCCAAATGTGAGACTCAAAGGCTTCTGTGATACTGATTACGCGGGTGATCCAAGTAGTAGAAGGTCAACGACAGGTTATGTGTTCTTGTTCAGCTCAAGTGCTATATCGTGGTGTAGTAAGAGACAACCAACAGTGTCTCTATCGACCACAGAGGCAGAATATAGAGCCGCTGCAGTTGCTACACAAGAGTTGGTATGGTTGGTCCGTTTGTTGGAAGATTTAGGACAACCGATGAGTTACAAGGTTGAACTGTTTTGTGACAATCGGTCGGCAATTCAATTGGCAGAAAATCCCGTGTTTCATGCTCGTACCAAACACGTTGAAGTACATTATCATTTTGTTCGAGAAAAAGTGTTAAAAGGTGACATTAGTCTAGTATATGTGGACACAACAAAACAAGTAGCAGATATGTTTACTAAAGGGTTACCAAGTGCCAAGATGAAAGAATTCTGCACAAGCATGGGAATGAAGAAAGTCGATGCTGAGAGGGAGTGTTAAAAGTTAAGCATCATCGACTGGGTGGTTAGGTCGGTCTCGTGGGGCGGTGGAGGAGATCATGGTAAAACAGTCCGTTTGTTTCTTGTAGAATAAGGTGTCTGTTTTGATTTGAATTTCAAATTAATAAGTCTTAGTATTTGAATAATATTAAATTAGTAGCTTAGGGTGCAAGTTAAGGGTGTTATATAAACCCGTATTAGTGTTCTGTATTCTTTCTTTGTAAACTTTCGTGAGTCGAATATTTATCAAAAAAAGAGTCGCTCGTGTGTTTAGAGCAAAGTCGGGTTTGTGCTTCTGATCGTGAAAGTCACTTGTAAATTATTAACAGTTGTTAGTTCCCATGGAACGAGTCTTCTAAAGTGTCGATCCAAGCCTATGCCAACGCCATCTATTCTTGGTTATCCGAAAGTCTTGCCTTCGCCTCAGTGGAAGTAGGCTTTCTTTGGGCTACTCCGTTTGCTTGGAGATCGTCACTCTCCTCATCAGATGATTGGGTGTCGGGTTGACTGTAGGAATACAATGGATCCAAAGGTTGATCTTGCAATAGACGAAACTCGTTGCACGATAGTTATGTGCGCATGATAGGTTGGTTGAATTCACTCTGAGTTTGTGAAAAGTGATGAAATTGTGAAAATCAAATTTGTTCCAAAAATCAACCGACAAACCAAATTCATATTTCTAAGTTCACCGTTTTACAAAAAAATCGAGATGATACTAGATTACAATTGTTTGAGTTCTTGTTCAAGAGCTTCCTCTAACAAAAACTGGGACTCTTCCATCAAATCAGGGCTTAATCTAAACATAAGAACACAAAACTCCATCTGATTAAGAGCTCCATCTCCATCAAAATCACCTTCTTTCAACATGCTCAAGAGATCATCATCTGTCAAATCTTGAAGACCCAAAAGGGCCGAGTTGGTCTTCAAGCTGTCGAAAGTGATGACGCCTTTATCGGCGTCCATGAGTAGACTGAATCCGTTGCATAGTTCTCCAATCAGACCTTCGCCACCCAACTTCTCCGCCATCAGCGGCAAGAAATCTTGAAACCCGGATTGGTGCTTGGACGCCATTGGTATTTTTGGAGTAAGTTGAAGATTGGAAATGGGATTTTGATGCATGAGTTAGTCTTGGACAGATTATATAGAGGAGGAGGAGGAGGGGTAGACATTGGAGGACAACTGGATAAAGCTAAGAAGAGAGACGGTGGCTTTATAAGAAGGCAATTACTTCCCGGGTACGGCGAAGGCGTGTGAGGGAGGGCTGGTTCATGGACGGTATTTAGTACGTTGTCGTTTTGCTTCAGAAGGTCATAAGATGCTTCATTTGGACAGTATACAAAGGAAATCGAACGGATTTGAATCAAGTTTAATAAATGGCAGTCTAGCCCTTTTAACATTCTTAGAAATTTATTTCTTACTATAAACTTTATTTTTATTATTTTTAGAGTTATTACTCACTTGTGATTTGCTGAAAATAACAAGTTTAGGTACTAATGGTTTAAAATAACAGGTTTGGCTTTTATGTTTTGAATTTTGTAACGAGTTTGTGTATTAATGCTAACTTCCGTTAATTTTTTTTAATTTGGGTAAAATAATTAAAATGTCTTTACGAAAAGTAACACTTTTGGATAACAAGGGCTTAAAGGGTATTTTGGTCATTCACCCCAAGTTAACAGAAAAGTTGACGGAATTTAGTCTTAATATCTAAACTCGTTACAAAATTAAAAAAATAAAAGTCAAACATGTTACTTTAAACTTTTAGTACTCAAACATTTTTTTTCCACAAACCACATGAACTATCCGTGTAACTCACTCTTATTTTTATGTCATCTTTTGGAAATAGAGCAAACAAACCCTAGATTCCTAGATATTTCAATAACATACATTTGAAGAAAGATTAATCGAATTTGAAGTGACTTTTTGTTCATTTTATGCGTTTTAAGAATACCATTTTTTTTATTTTAAAAGTTTTATGATTTTTACTGTTTTTAATGACCACCTAAAATTAATAACTTTGACTTTATTATTGAAAAATTAATCAAATAATGGTTTTTCATTAACTTTTGTGTTGTACAATATTCATTGCATTAGGTACAATACCAAAACCGTCATCTCCCTACCCTTTCTCTAGCGATCCGGCGTGACCATCAAAACCCATCTTATGTGAAGAACAACACTCCCAAACCATCATCTGCCTCTTCATCAGATCGGTGAACAAAAAACGACTATCATCAAGGACAAAATCGCGAGATGAAGATCTGAAAACTTCCATACCAAGATTTGAAAACCCCAAATCACAAGATGAAGATCTGAAAAGGAGACCAAAATCGCGACTTACACACTGCAGATGGACATCGCCGGCCACCACGTTTCAGATCTGAGAGAAATCGTTAATGGTGAAGGGTGGGTCTCGATTTTCAGATCTGCTGAGGGTTTCGATTTTCAGACTCTCGGTTCGTTGGTGGGTGGTGGTGAGTTAGAGAAGATGAGGTGGGGTTTGTTGAACACCGGTCTCTGTAGTAAACAAGATAAATGGGGTTAAAGAAGTAAAAAAGATAATATTTTGGGGACGTTTAAGTATATATCTAACCTTAAAAGGATACATATGTAATGTATTAGTATATTACATGACAATAATTCAATTAATTTAATGTATACTTATCTCAACACAAGTGAAAGAATATGCTTTTAAATATCTTCTTAATTATACTTTTCATCAATATCTTCTTAATCTTCTTAATGTATTAGTATATTAGATATAGGGCTGTAAACGAACCGAACGTTCAGCGAACCGTTCGTGAACCGTTTGACGGGAAGTTCGTTTACGTTCATTAAACAAGAAATTCCGTCCGATTAACTAAATGAACGAACATGAACAGAGGTCTCGTTCGTTCAATTGTGTTCGTGAACATTCGGTAATGTATTTATGAACGTTCGTTTATTAACGTTCTTTCGTTTATGTTCGTTTACGTTCGTGTTCGTTCATGTATCGTTTGTTTATGTTGTTCATTAAAGATTTTTGTGTATTTCTATTTTATTTTATCTAAACTTTTTTTTATTTTTTACCCTAACATATAACTAAGTAAAGTAAGTTTGATACAAGTACAAAAAACTTGATATTAAAATAATCTTATTAAATGTTCATTTCGGAAGACATTATTGACATAAAAAATGAACGAACTAGTCTCCGTTCGTGAACAAATCCATTTCCTTAATGAACGAACACGAACATGAAATTTCGTTCGGTTAGTTTTCGTGAACCGTTCATGAACAAGTTAAATGCTTAACGAACGAACACGAACAAGGCTTCGTTCGGTTCGGTTCGGTTCGTTTAAAGCCCTAATTACATGACAATAATAACTCAATTAAAAAACATGTGTCTCTACCAAGTAGGCTAACACCACACTCAAGAAAAACAAAACAATTGATAGAATAAAACAAGTATATAAATTAATTTTCTTGGCCGATAAAAAGACTTAAATAGATTGAAGTAGGATGAAAGGTTGATTACTAAAATTAAATGAACTCATTAGATTTTTAAATTTTCATAATTACAATTAACCGAAAGATTACTATTTTTTTCCCAGTTTTAACGTCAACGCCACAATATTTTTAAACGCTTCGCTCTCTTACAAAAAGTTTGGATGTTATCAACGGCTTTTCCAACATTTTTATTTTTATTATACAAACCCGTTATTTTTTTAAGGTTTCGTTTTTATTATATAATGCCGCAATGAATGGGTTTACGTCAAGATTTCGTTTTTTTAATATTAAGTTTTGAGTATTATCAATGTCCCCGCAGTAACGTGTGCGTAATCGACGTAATTATTTTTATCAACGTTTCGAAGTCGGTTTTTTTCACGGTTTAACGTCGCCGCCGTAACGCGCATGTGTTAATAACTGGTTAACAACATTATGTTAAAACGGAACTGTTTTCAATTTTTGTTTACGGATTTAGGCTTGGCCCGACTGGTTTCTCTCAACACTCACTCAGAGGCCAGGTGTTTGATGCGTGCCTCATCTCATCATGTGGTTCTTTGTTTTATTTTTTATACATCCCATTTAACATGGCCCAACAACTTATCTTGGCCCACTGAGCCAAACAGTCAATATACCTTTACTTATTTAAATCAATACTTATTTGTAACATTATTTTATTTGTTTATTACTCTTCATATAATAAAAACATAAATTGTTATTTTTGTTATTGTTTTACATGTAAAAAGGAACATTTGTATTGAAAACAAAAAATATATACTTAAAAAATTGATTAAAACCAGAAATCAATACTTTGAAATTAAAAGTGTTGATAAACATAGTTATAGTTTTACAAAAAAATATAATGATTATCAAGTTTTGATACTTAGTGAATGGTATAATTTATGAAGGAAGAATAGGAGGAAAAAATAACTAAGACATGCAAAGTTTGGTAGATGGGTTTGAGGTGGAGAATCAAGAGGATAAAGTATGCTTGCTAAAAAGGTTTTTGTATGGTTTGAAACAGGCCCCAAGACGGCGTTACAAAATATTTGATGAGTACATTGTCACGCATGGGTGGAGCAGGAGCAATTATGAGACATGGGTGACAGGGTACTCAGAGAAGTGTCCAAAGAGGTCTGCTGCAGGTGTGTAGGCAAAGTTAGAGAGACTATACATACATGACAAAAATTATTGATGATATTAGCGGAATTAGAATCAAACAACACCAAGAACAATCAATTGAATAAGAATGGATTAGACACAAATAGGAATCAATAAATGCTATCTCCAACGATTACAAACGAATCTTCCAATTGCGTATATCACAAATTGGAGAATATGAAAACAGAAGGAAAGAATTGAAACTGAAAACTAATTCTATCAAACTGACCTAATCACTATATCCCCAAATACACTATCAGCTTGGCTAACAAACATTAACAAACTAACTTTACAAATGACACAAACATTCCTTCAACTTTCACCAAATTGTCAGATAACAACCAAACTATCCACTTACTACATTTAAGTTCAAGAACATTTGCCTTTCATCCTTTGATTATTGTTGATTTTGGTATAACCATTAACAATCTCCATATTTAGACCAAATTCAACATGATTAAATATCAATCAATCTCGTAACCTACACCGCTAACCATAGCGACCACGTTCAATTTCCTTAAAAACATACTTAAAAGTGTCAACACGAGGTTGGTGAGTTCACAGGTTTTGATCAAATATTCTTGTAGTTCCAACGTCTACAAACGTTTAAATGAATAAGTTTTCCGGTCAAATAGTACATATATATAACCAATGAATTTGAACATTTCCTGACCAAAGTTTGCAAGGAATACAAATACTATGTAAATGCACGAGACCGTAACCAAACCATGACAATGAATCCCCCTCCCTCGCTATACCATGAGAATAAGACGATATGCGGTCATTTGGCCATATAGACCCCTGGTTAGCGCGACTAACCATGACCGGGGGCGTCACCCCCAATAGTACTATCCACATAATCCCAGTCTAAGACCATAGCTAATGATTACTAAATATGTTTGTTCCAGGAGACTTTATGAGCTCTATAATTGTTCCCTCAATGCACACATAACGATCTGGTCTTTGTTCATTCATTTATGTGAAAATAGTTTACACGTATATTTCATCCCCAAAACCTTTTCAACACTTAGAAAAAGGGGACAATGCAACTCACAAGGAGTTAAAACAGAGTATCCATGTTTTTTCAAAACATAATTAATTAAGTATGCTTCTCCCCCGATGTTTACAAAACAATAAAGAGTTAAAAGGGGGTCGTGAAACTCACCTTGACAGAATGCTAGCAAAACTTGAATAACCGTAAACCCCGCTTTTCCGTACCCTAAATACACAAGGATACCTTACGTGTTAAGACTAACCGTCTTAGACGCAAGTTGTTCACCCGACTTAACGAATCCCGTTAAGTACGTCTTTAATTAATAAAACTGTTTTATCGTGACGACTCGTTGGTGATTATTATTCCAGTCTAGACGCTTACTTATTTTCTGATAAAATATAATATTTCCATATTGGTGACTTGTTACGTTTATCAAAAATAAATATTATTTTTGCATCATCTTATAATATATTCATATTATAGTCCACGTATAACCATACAATTATTTCTTACTAATAATTACATAATATAACAAATATGGTTCAAGTACGTCCTACGCATGTCCATTATCCTACGTGCACATATACCAAGTTAACACGTCCACATGCAACTACTTGTTCCGAACGACATTTCATTCAACATTTATTTGTTTCTAACAATATGTGCACACAATTATAACCATATTTCAACATGCGCTTAACTATGTTTCACGATAACATGCAATCATTTATTTATTTATTTTTCTACTTTATGCACCCATGTCAACGTTCCATGTTATCAAATATAAACAAGTTATAAAAATATGTATATATGATTTCCATTATCTAGTCATTTCATAACTCATTCCGAGTTAACAACTTTCCATCATTCATATATCATGACTTATATATATATATATTTACATGCACATTATTAACCATTTTTCACGTTATGCAACTTATGATCATACACCCGTATATACGTTTAACCTCCTTATATGAACATATTATTTCAAACTTAACAATATTCCAAGTTACTAAATTTGAACACATATAAATATGTACATGTATTTTACTTTTTCCTCAAGTATTTATTTAGCCTTTTTCTAATCTATAACTTATTAACAAAATCATCCAACAACAAGAATACATCCATATATATATATATATATATATATATATTAAATTAACATTCTTATTCATGTATCCATATATTTGTTTACATCCAAATCATTTACCAAATCGAACCTATTTATATATATGCATGCATATATATATATATATATATATATATATATATATATATATGTTTGCATATTCTAGTTTCTCTTTGCTTTAAAACTTGACATCACACTAATCAACATCAACTTATCATTAAAATGATCAAAACAACAAATCACGTATATAATCACCAATTGTTTAGACCCTTATATATGTTTTTATACAAAAACCCTAATTTTTAACTTCAATAAAGTTAAGCTTTTATAAAAGCTCTTTAATCTTTTCAAAATCCTTGTTTCTCTTGGTGAACAACATGTTTTAGCAAGAATGTGAAGATGAAAAAGTAATGATTTGAGTCGGGTTCTCACCACTAGTCAAGCTAGGTGAAGAAACAACGTTTAGAAGGTGATGGATGCTCTCTTGCTATCAAAACCCGACTTTTTTCTCCAATCTCCCTTGAATCTCCAATCTTCTAGCTTGCTCCTCTAACTTGCTCTTGAACTTTGAATGTGCAAGTGTGAGTATGTGTGTGTGTGTCATAAAAGGAGAGAGGAGGGAGAGAGGTGGAGTGTTGATCTAGACCAAATGATTACAATGATGGATGAGTGGATTGATTTGATCCTTGCTTGATAAAGAGGTTGAATAAGCATGTTCTTATGACACAAATCATGCAATAGGTGGGTTTAAGAGGTGTAGTGGTGAGTGGGTGGCCCCACATGGGGTGGGTCTCGGCCGAGAAGAGGGGCAGGGGGGTTGGGTTTAATTCAAACTTGTAGTCTCAATCTAATCATTAGTTGATAGGTTTTTAGGTAGTATATACCCGGTATGTGATCCCGTGATTTAACACTCAGTGTACGAACTTTTAAATGTCAAAAACCCTATATTTTTGTATCTTGACTATTTTTAGCAGTCTTACTAATTAAACCCGTCATAGTTAATACTTTAACTATAATATATAAGTATACACACAAAAATAACTTGTCACCATGAAATAAACATTTTTGTGTCCACTTTTAATAGTTTTGTAACCAATATTTATGTTTTTATATTAAGACGTATTACTAGACCTTACTGGAATAAAAATATTGTTAATCACCAACGAACGCACCTTGCGGGTTAAAATTACTTATTTCCTAGTAATTATAAAAAATTACTAACTATACTGTGTGTTCCTTTGCTAGACTCCCTGACAATACTTTGTCAAAATAATAAACCAGTAAATATAAATCATGAACGTGAAATTATGCGATATGGATATTGACCTGAAATGTTGGGTGTCACATGAATACCCAAACCTCCAATCAACCCATAATATTAAATCTATACTAACTGGCCATGCTAGCACCAAGATTTGTATATAGACTGTACAAACATCGAATAAGCTTCTCAAACAAGAAGTCTTGCTTAAGTAACTCATAAGATTTAAGATTATTAGATTGGTTTAAAGATCACTTATTCTTGTCTTTTTAAGATAAATCATAGTAAGGACTTTAAAAACATAACATACTGAAAATACTTCGTTAATTAATTAAAGTTCAACCAACTCGAGCAACACAAGAGAACTAGCCATGAATGACCATACAAGTGACTCTACTAACCCTTAGATAATGTGTGGAAGTATTCCAACACCAAGGGAGAGTGGGTATAGGTTGCCTCTTGTTTCACTCGAACGAGAAGAATACGTTCATATTACAAGACTTTGAAAGAAAATAAACAAAGAAAAGCTAAAAGGACCAAAACCGAGAGATTTCTGGCTCTTAGCAGAGCACTTAGGCCTTCACACCTCTTGGTAATGGACCCTTAAAACACTAGAATGAGCTTACTATTTATAGGCTAAGATTTTGGTAATGCACGGCCGTGCATTAGATTGCACGGGCGTGCAAAGTACCCATTTCTTTCACGTGCAGAATCTGGTAGTACATGAGAGTACAGGGAGGCAAAAGTGGATTTGCACGGCCGTGCATCCCAATGCACGACCATGCATTGCCTAATTTTACTCCCTGTTGACTTTTTAATTTCCTGGTTTGACTTCCTGCGTCCGGTTTCGTTCAATTGGCCCCCGAATGCTAATTTCACCTTGTTGTTGAGTGTTTTCTTCATGTTTTTGCATATCCGGGTCAATTATCCTATCGGAACACAAATGAGTAGATTAGGCATCAATTATTATCATATTTTCTCTAATTGTCGATTTCTGGGATAATTATGCGTGCAAAACATGTATAATTTACGTCATATCAATGTATTTTATACTTGCAATGTGAAATCAACGAGTAATGGCATTTAAGTTGTAATATAAAACTTAACATTAAATGATGAAATGTTAAATACTTATTCCAAACATAAAGTAGCGGTTTCAAACTGGAATTTAAAGACAAGAATGGAAAATCAGCTAACGTCTCAAATAGCTTTCCACCAGAAAGCAGATGAGCACCAGGATGAACATCGTCATGGTCACTCGTATTACAAACCGGGCCTTAGTTCTAGCTATTTCCGTGCGTGCGTCAAATATCTCCCGGTCTCCTTCCATTATGTCAATGTGGATACCTAGATTTGCAATTAGATCTTCCTGGTACCGCACTTGACCCAAAAGGCTGTCTATTCGCTAAACTAGCAGGTCATGTCATATCCCGTGCTCCATCCCTTGCCTCATAAACTCTGTGGTCCTCACGTATTGGTGAGTGGCATCAGCTGGGACTCCTATAGCACTGGTGGATGCTATGGTATGCCTTGCTCCTTGGTTCGGGTGGTATGGGTTGGGTGCTAAGTAAGGGTCTCTCAGTGGGGATGGTAACTGGTTATGTCGGTGAGGTGCTTGATAAGGATCTCTTTATGAGGGTGGTTCAGATGCTCGGAGTCTCAACTCGGTGCTCCTAAGCCAGTCTGTCCTTATGTCAAACATGGACCTAGCAGCTAGGGGTGTCGGTGACTGATGGTTCGGTGATGGGGATCCGATGTCTTCCTCCTGTTCGGACTCTGTCTCGGGATAGTATACCGGGGAGGGAGGAGGGTAGGAGTCCATGTTTAGTAGGAAAAGAAAAAGATTGTAAGTGATAATAAAATACTAGATGTTAAGTACAGAAGTTTTCATGAGTTCAGAGTTTGACTAGTCATGACATCGAGTTTTTACAATAGTATGTTAGAAGTAACATTTGACCTATAAGTAGTGAACCCACAAAGAAAATTCACAGGAAAGAGGGGTGGGTCACAAGGGACATACTTAAGTACCCGGTCTTTCCTTAGTCAGAATTTCTTATGCGTCTACACCCACTCTTCCTGTCATCATGTACTAATAACACTATTGTTTGGGCTCATGGTTATGATGGAAATCATTATGGACTGGGCTTTAAGGCCCAAGGGTTAAATTTTGTTCACAATGATGATGGTGACATAATTCTTAGTGTGTAAGGATGAGGGTGTATGAAGTCTTACACATGAATAAGTGTACGGTAAAGCTTAGGATGGCATTTAGCGGAAACAAATAGGTAACACGTAAACTAATCAAACTGTGTGGCAAATAAGGTATTACATGAATGGCAGTTTTGTAAACATGTAAGTTACCAAGTAACGTAACACATAAAATAATAATATATGTTGTATCATGCAATGTAATACCTAGGATAACATGTAGGATAATCATACAAAGGGTATCATAAGGTTATAGACTAGATCATTGGTTTCTAATAACCTAATTCTCTATAACCATGGCTCTGATACCAATCTGTCACACTCCGGCCGGCGACGGATTATACGACGGGGCTGACGCGGTTGTTCATAAGCACATGATCATCTATTAATAAGTGATAATATTTATTCATCATAATTAAAGCATCCGTTACGAAGGAAAATAGGAAACAAAGCGTTCATAACATAACATAAATTAAATCCAATCTTTATTAGAACTAGGTCTAAGGTCCTATGTGATCATGCAATATCCTCAAAATGGTGCATGTCACACCCCCAATTTCAACTAACGGAGTTTTACCGTTTGGAAGGTGACACACCAGGATCTCAGTCATTAGTTACATCAAACGACACTATATGGGACTTGAAATGTCAAAACATAAAAGTTCAGAGTTAATGTGGAAGTGTAAACGTTAATATGAAATCAAAAGTAAATACATGCAATAGATGTCCATATATGTAAATAAGTAAACTGTTTCAAATGTTTGAAATGGATGATATGACAATAGGACTCCATGCATGTCCTAAGTGCGCAACCTGTGCCAAAGCGACCTGAGAAACATGTAAGAAAAAGTGTCAACACGAGGTTGGTGAGTTCACAGGTTTCAAGTTTACAATAAGAGTGTGTTTGCCAGATTATGTACTTTCAATATGCATATCTATAGGTAGCTAACCTATGTTCATGTTTTACTAAAGCGCTCGCAACCGAAGCTGACTGTGTTTGTATGCCTCCTGCCAGGTCTATCAACTCTGACACATGTGAGTAGGCTAACATTTCACCCGTTCGATATCCAATCGAGTTAGCGCGACTAACGCGGGTGGGATTTGTCAAACCCAGTAGTACTACTAAACATTACCTCGCTAAGATCCATATTAACGGTTCGAAATAAGATGAGGACTTTCTGTGATAGCATGTTACGCTTAGTCTCAATAGTGATATCATATAAAGTACCATAATCAAATAGTTGCGTCATGTTTTCTCCCCTGGCGGGAAAAAAAAAACAATATTTGCTTGCGTACCTGTTTCTCCCCCACAGGGAAAACAAGTAAAAGTATGATAGTTGGTGTTTCATGTTTGATTCTTCCTCAACAGGAAAACAAGTAAAATACGTTTGTGTGTAAGCATGTTTCTCCCCCAATAGTAAAACAAGTAAAAAGGGGCCGTGAAACTCACCAGCGTTGCGTAGTAGGTAGAATCACACAAGTATGGGATTTAGAACCTCAAGTGTTAGCCTGTACGGCTTACGTATACCCTAGAATCATAAACACATAAGTTAGGGACACATTGGGATTTATGACGACGACACGGAAGTTGGAACGTCCTAACGCTTTCTAAAGATCGAGAGTAGACGCACGTGTCTACGGAATAATAATTAAGAATCAAAGCGTAACGAGTCGTACGTTAATGACGAATAATAAATAATAAATAATTAAATATATTCGTACGTTTAAAGTCGTTATCAAAGGTTAAGAAAATAATATAATTAAATATATTATTTTTAAGTTCTCAAGATTAAGTAAATAATCATTTACGTCGAAAATAATAAATATATTATTTTTAGTCGAAATAATAAACAAGGGTAAATAATATAACTAACTATATTATTTAATAGTTTCAAAACGTCACACTAGTTATAAAACGTCACGAAATAATATAAACATATATATTATTTAATACGATAAGTCACGAGTTAAAAATAATATAAACGTATTATTTTATATAAAGTTACGGTTTAAAAAATAATATAAATATATTATTTTTATTAAGTAATAACATAGATATATTATTTATAAAAGTGGGGATAATTATAAAAAAAATAAGTTAATAATTCAAACCCGAGCCTACGGGTTGTTTCACGGGCTAAATCACTTTAATATATTATTATAATAATATTAGAAATGGTTTTTATTAATTAAATATAAAAGAAAAGTCCCAAAAAATAAAATGCAGGAGACCGGTTTCGAACCCGGGTCTCCTGCGCACAAGCCAACCGGTTTAACCATCACGCCCGCTAGGGTCATCGCATTAGGATCCGGGTTTAAATGATTTTAACATACAAACCAAGTGTTCATCCCTTCCCATTTGTACATGCGATCGAACCAGTCCCCAAACCCCGAATCTGATCGCGATCAAGGCTTGGTTTCATAGGGGTTTTGATCCTCTAGGTATAGAGAAGCTGTGGTGATGTTTAATTGTAAAAATATCGAGTTTAGGATTGTAAATTTCTGTTTTTAGGATTCGAACCCTAGGTTATGAACACAGATTCGATTAGATCGAAATTGATGTTGAAACTGGTTGGAAACATAGTGCTTTCAAAGAGTTTGATATTGCGAAGCTATCCATGTATTTTAATTAGATTGAAACTGAGTTTTGAGTGGTGTTCGATTAAATCCGGAAGAACACAAACCCTAGAATTCGATCGTGGTTAATTCGGTAATGTAAGCCCTGATTTTGATAGGGCTTTTGATTTAGGTACTGTAATGAAGCTAAAGGTGTAAATATTTACCAGATTGGGATCCGAATTAGAGGTGCTCGATCAAAAGGGATGCCGACAGTGAATGGTTCAATCTCCGGTGACCTAGACTGTTTCTCCGACGAATTTCAAGTGTGCAAAAGCTTCAGAGAGTTTCGTTGTTAGAATGCAGGGTGTTCAGGAGTGGAATTAACATAGGATTTACACGAATTTGATGGCCGCTGATGATTGTGTCGACGGTTTCGTATTGAGTATCCATAATTGGGTTTAATTCGTAATAACAACGATGATAAATACTTTATTTAGGTTCGTTAATGTTGTGAACGTGGATATCGGTTACAACTTCAAACAGAAATCGATCATGGAGTATGAATTGGATTATGGTCGCGATTTTGACTTTCAAAAGTCAACCAGAAACTCGAAAATGGTTAAATGACAATAATAGCCCCTCTGGTTTCATGTATGAAGTTCAGAATATGGCAGAATAAGTCCCCAAGGTTTGAATTATGTTAGATAGTTAAAGTTTGGTTAAGTTTGACTATGGAAAGTCAACAGAAACTAACTATTAGTCAATTACAAGTTTGGTCCTTCAAGTTTTGTGCATGAAAGATTGAAAATAGACAGGATTGGTCCATGTAGTTTGAGTTAGGTTAGTTTGAGTTAACTTTAACTGGATTTGGTTAACGGAATTAATTGGAAAAGTCCGGATTGTCACATCATCCCCTAGTTAAAAGAATTTTCGTCCCGAAAATTAAAATAAAATAAAAAAAATTTCTGAGATGCCACATCATCCCCTAGTTGAAAGAATTTTCGTCCCGAAAATTAGAATAGTATCTTAAGAGTTTGAAGTGGATTGCTTGAACAGACGAGGATACTTGCGCATCATCTGGTCCTCGCGCCCCTAAGTGAATTCCGGTCCACGTTTCGAGTTCCAACGAACTCTGACAATGGGGATTTTACTACGTTTCAGCGTTTTGATTTCCCTATCCATGATTTCTACCGGTTCTTCAACGAACCGCAGTTGTTCATCGATGTGTAGTTCCTCAAGAGGAACTGCGAGTGTTTCGTCTGCCAGACATTTATTCAAGTTCGAGATATGAAAGACATCGTGTACACCACTAAGTCCTTCTGGTAGGTCCAGTTGATACGCTACTGGACCAATTCTCTTCACTCTCTTGAATGGTCCAACATAACGAGGATTCAATTTGCCTCGCTTCCCGAAGTGAATGACACCTTTCCAAGGTGAAACTTTGAGTAGAACCATATCGCCTACTTGAAACTCTAACGGTTTATGACGTTTATCGGCGTAGCTCTTTTGACGATCACGAGCTGCCGCCATACGGTTACGGATTTGGACGATCTTTTCAGAGGTTTCGAATACAAATTCGGGATATGTAAGTTGGCTATCCCCAACTTCAGCCCAACAGATAGGAGATTGGCATTTACGTCCGTACAATGCCTCGATTGGTGCTGCCTTAATACTAGTATGATAACTGTTGTTGTAGGAGAAATCCACTAAAGGTAAGTGAGACTCCCAAGTGTTACCAAAATCGATCACACAAGCTCGTAGCATGTCTTCAAGGGTTTGGATGGTCTGTTCCGTTTGACCATCAGTTTGAGGATGATATGCCGTACTCATGTCTAGACACGTACCTAAAGCTTTTTGCAGAGATTGCCAGAAACGTGATGTGAATCGAGCGTCTCGATCCGAAATGATGGAAATTGGCACTCCGTGCCGAGAGACTACTTCTTTTAAGTAAATACGAGTAAGTTTCTCCATCTTGTCGGTCGTTTTGATTTCCAAGAAGTGAACGGATTTTATGAAGCGATCTACGATCACCCAGATGGTGTCGCATCCAATAGGAGTTCGGGGTAGTATAGTGATAAAGTTCATGGAAATTTGTTCTCATTTCCACATTGGGATCTTTGGTTGTTGAAGCAGACCAGAAGGCTTTTGGTATACCACTTTGACCTTTGAGCAGGTCAGGCACTTGCTCACGTAGGTGGCTATATCGGCCTTCATCTTGGCCACCAATATAGCACCCTTTAGGTCATGGTACATCTTGTCGGAACCGGATGAATAGATTATCGAGATTTATGAGCTTCATCCATAACTAGTTCCCTTAAGTTCACGTACACTGGAACCCGTATTCGCTCTGCGAAGTAGCGAATGCTGTCTGATTTAACCCTCAGTTGTTCTTCCATACCACGCGTGGATTACAACGGTAGGGTTTCCTCCTTCAGGGTTACGAGTTGAGCACTACGGATCTGATCAGGTAGTTCAGTGTGAATAGTAAGTTGTAATGCTCGAACTCGTTTAGGTTTGGTGTCCTTACAGCTTAGGGCATCGGCTACTACATTAGCCTTCCCTGGATAATATCTGATTGCACAGTCATATATAAGAGTTCGACCCAACGAAGCTGTCGCATGTTCAACTTTTTCTGTTTGAAGATATGCTGAAGACTCTTGTGATCGGTGTAGATGGTGTATTTGGTACCGTACAAGTAATGTCTCCATATCTTTAGTGCAAATACCACGGCTCCCAACTCTAAGTCGTGAGTTGTGTAGTTCTTCTCGTTGATTTTCAGTTGACGAGAAGCGTACGCGATCACTTTCTCGCGCTGCATCAGTACACATCCAAGACCTTGAATTGATGCATCACAATACACCACAAAATCATCCGTTCCCTCCGGAAGGGATAGGATGGGTGCACTGCAGAGTTTATGTTTAAGAAGTTGGAATGCTGACTCCTGGGTGTCACCCCAGTTATAGGGTTTACCCTTTTGAGTTAGAGCAGTGAGGGGTTTAGAAATCTTGGAAAATTCTTCAATGAAGCGACGGTAATAGCCAGCCAATCCCAGAAATTGTCGCACCTCAGTTGGCGTTGTCGGTGCCGCCCAATTCTTGATTGCTTCTATTTTAGATGGGTCGACATGTATCCTTGTCTCGTTGACTACATGTCCTAAGAATTGCACTTCACAAATCCCGAATTCGCACTTGGAAAGTTTTGCTTACAGTTGTTCTTGTTTCAGCAATTCCAGAATCAAACGAAGGTGTTCCTCATGTTCATACCTAATCTTGGAATAGATGTGGATGTCACCAATGAAAACGATGATGAACTGATCGAGGTAGGGATTACACACATGGTTCATGAGGTCCATGAATACCGCAGGTGCGCTTGTTAGACCGAAAGGCATGACCATAAACTCGTAATGGTCGTACCTTGTCCTGAATGCAGTTTTTGAGATGTCCTCCTCTCGGACTCTCAACTGGTGATAACCTGACCTAAGATCAATTTTAGAATAGAAACTTGATCCTTGAAGTTGGTCGAATAGGTCATCAATACGAGGTAAAGGATATCGGTTCTTGATTGTTACTTTGTTTAGCTCACGGTAATCGATGCACATGCGGCAAGTCCCGTCTTTCTTCTTAGCAAATAGGACTGGAGCTCTCCAAGGCGATGAGCTAGGTCGGATGAAGCCTTTATCCAACAACTCTGGCAGTCGTGTGGATAGTTCTGGTAGCATCACTGGGTGCAAGACTATACGGTGCCCGAGCAACAGGCGCTGCTCCGGGTGCTTGATCGATCTGAAATTCCACCTGACGATGAGGCGGAAGACCAATCAAGTCTTCGGGAAATACTTCCAGATAATCACGAATGATCGGAACGCCGTCAATATTCTTCTCCTCAGATGGCTGCTTGGCGATTGAGAGCCAGAATGGCAGGATGGCTTCTGTGTTTTCATGAAGGATATGATGCCCACGACAGCACCACTCTTTTCGCCTTGGACAGAAAGGGTTTCTCCACTCGGGAGAGGAAGGCGAACAAAATTGTTCACGACAAATAATTTCGGCTTGGTTCTTAGATAACCAATCCATTCCGACAATTACGTCGAAATTTCTAAGTGTGACTGGTCACGAGGCCAATGTCAAGCTTATGACTAGCTGATCCTAGCTTACACCCTCTAAGGATGTGAGTTGCTTCGATTATTTGACTGTCCACCATTTCCATAGTGTACTTAGTTCCTAAAAGAGTTGGAGTACGATCGCACCAGTAAGAAATTTGTGAAGTCCTGCCGAGACTTCTAGTGAGACCCGTGCTTATAAGGTAAGCGTTGGTCAATGCAAAGGCTAAGGGAAAAGGTTCACATGTAGGAGAAGAAATTTAATGAGATACAGGTTTCAGTAACATAAGGTATAGGATATCTGTTTAAGTAATCGCGTCCAACTGAAGGTTGATTAGATCAAATCCCCGTTTCCTAATGTCATTGACATAACTGGGTATGCTGGGGTATAGATCAATTTAGACTCAGGATTAGTCACATGATAAAGCAATATGGTCAAATGGAATCTATTGTTGGAGTGTAAGGAATTACGTGTTAGTTCAGGAAGAATTTCTCAAATTCCTCTTACACAGTTGGAGTCGGTGGGTTGCCATGAGGTTCTACTAGATTTTCAATCTAGGTGGTTTCATTGATCAAGTCTGGATGAGAGTCTTAAGTTCACTAAGGCCCTTACATGAGTGACATCAAATGACGGATCGTATGGATGATAGTTCAGTGTTTTTTGCAAATCTTTTCAACTTGATAGTCGCGTCTATCAACTGTTGAACAGGTTTAACGATATCAACTAGTCGTTGAGCGGGTTACGTGAATTTCTACTATCAATGGAAATATAAGTATGTAGATCTCAGATTAGGACCATTTATCCACACACTAGGTTTCACCAGGACTTACATGTACCTCAAATTATTATTACGTGTGCACCCGTAATGATAATTTGCTTTACATGCTCACCCTAGCTTCTCCCTGTCCTGTGTCAAAATGTCCTTTACTTTGTATTGCCGAGCACAGAGTGCTGTCAGATATGATAAGTCATCGAGAGGCTTAGTCATCAACCATAAGTTGATCAACTAGAGCTCATATTAGGATGAGTAGTCGGAAATCGTTTGCTCCGAGTATTCACTCGAGCTGGAACATAATACGAGAGTCCAATCCAACGGATTGTAGATGGAATCATGCACATGAAACAAATAGGTTTCATGAAATGCGGCTTCGAAGAATGAAACTTGTTCATGGATATGTGTCACTGGAAGGGGCAAAGTAACCGTCTTTCCAACTGAGTCAGGATAGGGTTTGAGTATGCAATGAGCAAGGCGTTCTCAACCTTGTGGTCAATCTTTCTTCAACAGAATGTCAACCAAAATGCGAGCCCATGGCTCGAGAAAAGTGATGACAACTATGTGTCAATAGATTCTGCAATAATGCGTGCAACGGTCTGCCTTCACACGGCGTATCGTGCTAGTGGGTACGGCAGGGACTCGCCCCCGACGATCCCAACTCTCAAGAGACATGTGCTACTGCTGAGTTTCGTCCATAACATGGACCTGGGAAAGCCCACCATATCCAACGGATGACGGTGGTGTGATAGACTCCTCCGAAGGCTCCGTCTTGCTGCCCTCGGACAAGAGTGGATGTTGTTCTGATGACTCCCCGAGTGTCGCCACCGGGAATGATGATATAATGAGAATGAAGTGTTCCTCGTCAGAAGAGAGTAATACGGATGTCGTCATCATGTCAGCAATGCAATGTATGTATGGATACCATGTGTATCATGTATGTGTGTCTGTGTCGTGTAACTAATGCATGTGTGCGGTTATAGTCTAGTATGCAATCCTAGTTCTCTATAACCAATGGCTCTGATACCAATCTGTCACACCCCCAATTTCAACTAACGGAGTTTTACCGTTTGGAAGGTGACACACCAGGATCTCAGTCATTAGTTACATCAAACGACACTATATGGGACTTGAAATGTCAAAACATAAAAGTTCAGAGTTAATGCGGAAGTGTAAACGTTAATATGAAATCAAAAGTAAATACATGCAATAGATGTCCATATATGTAAATAAGTAAACTGTTTCAAATGTTTGAAATGGATGATATGACAATAGGACTCCATGCATGTCCTAAGTGCGCAACCTGTGCCAAAGCGACCTGAGAAACATGTAAGAAAAAGTGTCAACACGAGGTTGGTGAGTTCACAGGTTTCAAGTTTACAATAAGAGTGTGTTTGCCAGATTATGTACTTTCAATATGCATATCTATAGGTAGCTAACCTATGTTCATGTTTTACTAAAGCGCTCGCAACCGAAGCTGACTGTGTTTGTATGCCTCCTGCCAGGTCTATCAACTCTGACACATGTGAGTAGGCTAACATTTCACCCGTTCGATATCCAATCGAGTTAGCGCGACTAACGCGGGTGGGATTTGTCAAACCCAGTAGTACTACTAAACATTACCTCGCTAAGATCCATATTAACGGTTCGAAATAAGATGAGGACTTTCTGTGATAGCATGTTACGCTTAGTCTCAATAGTGATATCATATAAAGTACCATAATCAAATAGTTGCGTCATGTTTTCTCCCCTGGCGGGAAAAAAAAAACAATATTTGCTTGCGTACCTGTTTCTCCCCCACAGGGAAAACAAGTAAAAGTATGATAGTTGGTGTTTCATGTTTGATTCTTCCTCAACAGGAAAACAAGTAAAATACGTTTGTGTGTAAGCATGTTTCTCCCCCAATAGTAAAACAAGTAAAAAGGGGCCGTGAAACTCACCAGCGTTGCGTAGTAGGTAGAATCACACAAGTATGGGATTTAGAACCTCAAGTGTTAGCCTGTACGGCTTACGTATACCCTAGAATCATAAACACATAAGTTAGGGACACATTGGGATTTATGACGACGACACGGAAGTTGGAACGTCCTAACGCTTTCTAAAGATCGAGAGTAGACGCACGTGTCTACGGAATAATAATTAAGAATCAAAGCGTAACGAGTCGTACGTTAATGACGAATAATAAATAATAAATAATTAAATATATTCGTACGTTTAAAGTCGTTATCAAAGGTTAAGAAAATAATATAATTAAATATATTATTTTTAAGTTCTCAAGATTAAGTAAATAATCATTTACGTCGAAAATAATAAATATATTATTTTTAGTCGAAATAATAAACAAGGGTAAATAATATAACTAACTATATTATTTAATAGTTTCAAAACGTCACACTAGTTATAAAACGTCACGAAATAATATAAACATATATATTATTTAATACGATAAGTCACGAGTTAAAAATAATATAAACGTATTATTTTATATAAAGTTACGGTTTAAAAAATAATATAAATATATTATTTTTATTAAGTAATAACATAGATATATTATTTATAAAAGTGGGGATAATTATAAAAAAAATAAGTTAATAATTCAAACCCGAGCCTACGGGTTGTTTCACGGGCTAAATCACTTTAATATATTATTATAATAATATTAGAAATGGTTTTTATTAATTAAATATAAAAGAAAAGTCCCAAAAAATAAAATGCAGGAGACCGGTTTCGAACCCGGGTCTCCTGCGCACAAGCCAACCGGTTTAACCATCACGCCCGCTAGTTTAAATGATTTTAAGATACAAACCAAGTGTTCATCCCTTCCCATTTGTACATGCGATCGAACCAGTCCCCAAACCCCGAATCTGATCGCGATCAAGGCTTGGTTTCATAGGGGTTTTGATCCTCTAGGTATAGAGAAGCTGTGGTGATGTTTAATTGTAAAAATATCGAGTTTAGGATTGTAAATTTCTGTTTTTAGGATTCGAACCCTAGGTTATGAACACAGATTCGATTAGATCGAAATTGATGTTGAAACTGGTTGGAAACATAGTGCTTTCAAAGAGTTTGATATTGCGAAGCTATCCATGTATTTTAATTAGATTGAAACTGAGTTTTGAGTGGTGTTCGATTAAATCCGGAAGAACACAAACCCTAGAATTCGATCGTGGTTAATTCGGTAATGTAAGCCCTGATTTTGATAGGGCTTTTGATTTAGGTACTGTAATGAAGCTAAAGGTGTAAATATTTACCAGATTGGGATCCGAATTAGAGGTGCTCGATCAAAAGGGATGCCGACAGTGAATGGTTCAATCTCCGGTGACCTAGACTGTTTCTCCGACGAATTTCAAGTGTGCAAAAGCTTCAGAGAGTTTCGTTGTTAGAATGCAGGGTGTTCAGGAGTGGAATTAACATAGGATTTACACGAATTTGATGGCCGCTGATGATTGTGTCGACGGTTTCGTATTGAGTATCCATAATTGGGTTTAATTCGTAATAACAACGATGATAAATACTTTATTTAGGTTCGTTAATGTTGTGAACGTGGATATCGGTTACAACTTCAAACAGAAATCGATCATGGAGTATGAATTGGATTATGGTCGCGATTTTGACTTTCAAAAGTCAACCAGAAACTCGAAAATGGTTAAATGACAATAATAGCCCCTCTGGTTTCATGTATGAAGTTCAGAATATGGCAGAATAAGTCCCCAAGGTTTGAATTATGTTAGATAGTTAAAGTTTGGTTAAGTTTGACTATGGAAAGTCAACAGAAACTAACTATTAGTCAATTACAAGTTTGGTCCTTCAAGTTTTGTGCATGAAAGATTGAAAATAGACAGGATTGGTCCATGTAGTTTGAGTTAGGTTAGTTTGAGTTAACTTTAACTGGATTTGGTTAACGGAATTAATTGGAAAAGTCCGGATTGTCACAGTGCACCTGAAATATGTGAGTAAATGTCAACTACAAGTAGTTGATGAGAAACATAGGTTTTGACACCAAACAAAGTTAAGTATAGTTTACAATTCAATATGTTCAAAGCAAGTCTAAAGCATAAATGTGAAAACATACAAGGTTCCAAGCGTACAATCAAGCCATGTAATAGGAAAAAGGTTTACACAATCCAACATATTGTTTTATGAAATAGTAGTAAGATGTATACACAAAACCCGCCAAGGTTCTGTGTTAAGTAATGTATCGGATTTCCGTATAAATGATCATGTTAGGTACTACCTTAGGCTTGCCACACAAGTTAATGATTGTACTAACATGAACACACGTATGGTCACCAAGCAGTTTAAGACATAAAGCATAAAGACCTTAGCATACGAACAAAGATATTGAATTGTGTATGAAATATAGTTGTAAACATGTTTCACCACAAAAGTATAAAAATAAAAAAAGAGGCTATGTAAACTCACCTGTAATGAAGCTAGTAATGGTATGAATCGTTAGAGATGGATAGGCCTCGTGAGGGTTCCTCACAATCAACCTACACAGATAATTTGTATTCTAGACTCAATGAGAATAAACAATTCTACATCTATTTGAGTTTCTAGGGATTTTGGAGTTTGGGGTTGGATGTGGGGTTCGTACAAGGTTTATAAGAAAATATATGTTTATGTAAAATAGTGACAAGGTAATATTAATTAGAATTAATTAGAATCTCTAATTAATTGTATGATAATAATATGTTTGAATTTATTTATATAATTATTCTAAAATGATTTAATAAAAAATTTATGAAATAGATAGAGGTTTAAACGATAATTTATGTATACAATTATTCTAAGAATAATCAATAAATAAATTATGAAATGAAAAGTTTTAAACAATAATACATTGGGATTCATTTATATAATTACTCTAAAAATAATCTATAAATAATTTATGGAATGGAAAGTGTTTAAATAATTTATTTTATGTAAATAAAATAACTAGTTAAACTATTAAAATAATCTTTTTTATTTAAATGATTTATAAAAGAGTTATTAAATAAATATAAGCTTTAAATGCAATTAATTAGACTTGTATAATCATTTATCCAAAATAATTATTTAAGTTATTCTATAAAGTAAAAAAAAAACGTTTTAAATAATTATTCTTTATGTAAGGCCCCAAACTCGGGAGACCTCATGCGTTGGATTTACTCATTCACAAACAGTTCTTAAACTTGAATATCAAATAACGCAGCGGAAACCTTTTATTTAAGCATAACATCAAACATTGTTCAGCATGCGTAAGCGTAAACATTGTCTAAAACATGACATAACATAACCAACTCATAACGGGATGCCGGTCTTCATGATCAACCGGGTAACTCCTTTCGCCAGCCAAGCATCACCGTTCAACTTCCATACATGTCCTTAACCTGAATGTGCATACTAAAAGTCAGCTACGCTGGTGAGTTCTAGTTTTAACATAAAACATTAACTTCAAATATTACCAAAATCCTAACATCCAACGTCATTTAATAAAAGCGTACAAAATCATGCAATAACATAACATCGTAACATAGCATCATAACATAAGTCAACGAACATATCGAATCTGCGCCTTCTCGTAACCGTCAATCCCATACATCGCATACCGGTGGGGAAACCTAAGGCTCGTTACTTCTAGGCCATCCGTCACCTAGGTATCCTAAGGCTCGTTACCTCTAGGAAGACCCATCATACATACAGGCGGAGAAATCTAAGGCTCGTTACCTCTAGACCATTCGACACCTAAACTTCAAGCACGACATCACAAGGATGACACGTACCAAACTTCAAGCACGATTACCCCGCGAGGTAAGTCGTACCAACTTCAAGGATCACGGTAATCCCCTTGGTGACCGTCATCACCCCAGTTGTACAACAGTTGGCCAGCCACATAAACCCCTATAAAGGTAAGGCCCATAACATACTTCCCATACCCATAACCTCAATTCTCGTAGGAAAACATGGCAGATTCGTTTGTTTGTGACTTTCATAAACATCCACTTCTTTTACTTCAAAACTTCAGTTAAAGCATTCGTACATTTTATTAAAAATCATTCATTCATTCGTAAACACTTTGCAAATTTATTTTGACAAAATATTTCATAAACACTTCTTTCATAACCTTTCCCTTCAAAACATCGTTTCATAAACACCGTTTCATAAAACGTCACATACGTCATTCATAAACATCGTTTTATAAAACAGTCACATCGTTACGTATGCGCACCAGCCCAAAAACATTTATTTAAAACATTTAAATAAGGGCTTTTAAAACTCACCTGAGATGAACACGGTCAAAGGTCTCTAAAAGATCTTCTAACCTGTACGTATGTAACCTAGCCTTAGCTTTACATACAACTCATTGCATTTTATCCCTTCATACCGTAAACCTAGGGGTACACGGTTTCTTCCCGTGAACATAGGAGTACACGGTTTAAGGGAGGTGCTCGGTAACTTACAACCGTGAACTAAATGGGCTGTGAACCTGGGGTTCTCGGCTTCCATTTCTCCCGAGATCCTGACCCGTGAACTTCAGCCATGAACTTCACGTAAGAAGTCCAACCGTGAACCATGTCGGGGAGTCCCAGCGGTGAACCCACCCGAGTATCCCCAATTGTGAACCTTACCCGTGTATCCCAAAACCCTAGTTTTGCATGGTTCAGATCTGGATTGAATGATTCATCAAGTTTGGAACTTTTTACGTTCAGAAGACGTATTTTCCTCTCGTGATTCCAGATCTATAATCTTTTTCTCATTTGGTTCATAAAAACCCAACCTTTTTACGAAAATACCCAAAAAACCCAAAAAGAATAAAAATGCAGATGTGGCTCGAGTCGTTACCTGTTTCGAGGTTCTGAATAGGAGGTCTTACTAACGAACAGTAGAGCAACAAGATGCTAGCTCCTCTGGTCGGTCCGTGCACTTTCTCTCACTACAGTTTCTCTATCTAGAAGTTGCAAATGAGAGAAATGTTGGTGTGTTGGGCTATTTAAAGGGGAAACACCCATCTGAGTTCGCCCCCTCCCTTTGTTCGTCGGCCAGTCTCGGCCCGGCCCATCGGGCTTTGTTCGTTCCGTCCCTCGTTTAGTATGAAACTCGTTTATTCTTTCCGTCTAATTTTGGGATGTTACACTTTACTAAAATAATTATTTATAAGTTTAAAACGAGGGTTAATAATATTTAAACAAATAAATTATAATTCATTTAATAAACAATACTATTTTATAAATAAGAAAACCTAAATAGATTTGTTTCAACAAATCAATTATATCGTTTATTTACGAATTTCTAATATTTTTAATATGATCATTTTAATTTTACGCTTTTTTTATGAAAGTTACAGCATACTTTTTATAACGTTTATAGGAATTTATTTAGAATTTAAAACTATCCATTTGTATATTAAAATAGTGAAAAAGACTTAAAAACAGAAAAAGAATGGGGGGCGCGGGACTCGAACCCGTGAGTCGAGCTGTGGGAGTGACCCCGCTTAACCAAGTGATCTTGGCTTGTGCCTTGTTCAAGAATGAGAAGGCTTTAGTTTTAACATAAAGGTTCCGTGAACCTTCTTCCCCAAATCATGCCATTGCAAACCCAGCGCAAATCACAAGTAGAATCAAGGGCTCTTGAACTAAAAATGAAATTCGAGTATAGAGGTTGAAGTAATTACCTGGAAGATTGGATCGTTGAGCATAAAATCAAACTCCTGCGTGTTTGTTCCTGATCGCGACAGGGGGTACGGGGGTGGCCTTGGGGCAGCGAATTTGAGTTGTAAACGGTGTAGTCGTATATTGGGTATCTAATTCTCAATAAATGACTCGTCTTCAGCGGTTATGGGAGCGGGATGGACAGGCATTGAATCAAAATCATGGGTTTGAATTCCCGAAACCGAAACTCTCATTAGTGAGCTTTAAAATCTTTGATTGTGATTAAATTGGATTGATGTAGTCATTAGTAATTGTTCGGGTAACATTTTGTATGATTAGACAGCATTGATTTCCTTGAATTCATGGATATGAATCAAGTTCTTGGTTTGTTTGACTTTCTATAAGTCAAAATAGGCTCAAGGATACTTCCGGGGTCCAAAAGGGTGAAAGGAGGGGTTCACAAGGGGGTTCAAATGAAATTTTGAGGGTTCAATAGCAATTGAGAGGGTTCAATGCTTAATTATTTGGTTTAAAATCCTTTTTACTAATTTATAAAAAACTAGACACTATATGTTTATTTATTTTTATAAATGTTTTATAAAGGTATGAGTTCCACTTTTGTTCATAAAATCATAAATTGTGTAAATGGTTTATCCAATGTAATAAAATATATATTTACATATATTCATAAATATATATATACATTTATATAACACGATGTAAATACATGGTTGATGTTCATAAGCTCTAAATTTATAAAATTACGATTTATATAAGTTGTTTATGTTGTAACATCATTTGTATATATACATAAATAATTGTATTTGAAAAAAAATGCAATTACATGATATAAAATTCATAGATTTTATTTTAGATTTAATTCATTAGAAACACGTATATGTATGATTACACATATATATGTTTATAGAGTAACTACATATATATCTATATATTTATATATATGAAAGGGGTGCGATTACTAGATAAAAGTCTATATGGTACACATTGATTTAATTGATCTAATCAAGTAGATATATGTGGATATAATCAAATGTTATACATATATATATTTGTTGTGGAGTTAAAATATCAAATTACATAAATGAAATCCTGAATTTAAAACACTAGTAAATATGGTTTTATGTGACAGAATGAATTGGATTAGAACGAAATTAAAATGTTATTATAAAAAAAAATATAGCCAGAAAAATCATGGATGTTATAGCTAACATTAGGTTTGATGTTGAATAGTTTTTCAAAAGGGACACATGTTTTAAGTTTTGTTGTGGTAACCGGTTGTGCACATATGTTGCCGTAGACATTGATTAAGCCCAGAACCACCATGGGATGTTCTTATCATGCATCATACTTCCCACAACTTTTGTGATCGTTCTGTTTGTCTTTTGGATACTCCATTTTGTTGTGGAATGTTTGAACATGTGAATTGCCTTTTTATCTTACATTCTTTTTAAGAACTCGTTGAATTCTCTTGACGTATACTCCCCACCGTTATCTGAGCGGAGACACTCAACCGTTATCTTTGTTTCTCGTTCACCATCTGCTTTAAACTCTTTAAATTTACCCAACGCCTCTGACTTTTCCTTCATGAAATACACCCACAGAAATCTAGAGTAGTCATCAGTAAATGTGATTAAATATTTCATACCTTTGATTAAGGGTTGCTTCACCGGTCTGAATACGTCTGAGTGTACCAAATCTAGAGGTTTAGTTGATCAATGTTTGGAGTTCTCGTATGGCAACCGGTGGGCTTTACCAAACTGACAACCTGTACATACTACGTCTGTATTTACTTCAACTTATGGTAGTCTAACAACCAGACTCTTTTTGATCATTAGCTCAAGCCGATCATAACCCACATGCCCTAGCCATCTATGCCGCATATCAAAACCTTGGGTTGACTTTGCCTTTTCAACGTAGGCTGTTCTAGCAGATAACACATACACATCTTCATTCTTTCTCCCTCGTAACATTGGTTTTGACTTGGTTTCAAACTCATCAAATGCCCCTGTTGCTAATCCTTTCTTTGTTTGTTTTCGGGTTCTCGAGTCTAATTTCTTTGGAAGGCGTTCTTCTTGGATCGGTCATTGAATACCCTTTGTCATGCACCTTTATTCTGTCGGAATTTGTACTTTTCCCGTCCCGTATATACATGGCTGAATCATCCTTCTTACTTGGCTCAGTCACACTTACGTCAGACATTTGTTTTGCCAATGCTTCTTGGGCTGCTAGTAGGTTTTCAAACTCAACCAAGAATGGTTCAGTTGGCTATCCCTAAATTGTTGTTACGAAGGTTCTAAATTCAGGTTTCAAACCATGAATTAGTATTCTGTTCATTCTTGGGTCACCGATCCTAGCCTGGGGATCTAGATCTCCGATCTCTCGACATAGAGATTTTACTTAATGAAAGTATTGGGGTATAACTAGATCTTTTTGCATGATTGACAACAACTCGTTTTCTAATAGCTGTAAGTTAGCATCATTCTTTTTAGAAAACAAGGCTTCAAGTGCTTCCCAAGCTTCCTTAGGTGTTGCGAGATCACGTATGTGATCCAATAACTCCTCCTCGATCGTTGTAATCAACACGAACATGGCTTTACCAGTTTTCACTATCCATTTGTTGATTGCTCCGTTGACGTCATTCCTTAGAATAGCGGTATCGGCTCCTTGGACCACCTCCCACAAATCTTGGCCTTGCAAATAAGAACTCTTGCATGTAGACCAAGTATTGTACTTTGTGGTGTTTAGTTTCTTCACGACACCAACAAGATGAAAATCTGCCATTCTTGTTCTTGTTACTCTACGATCAGGATTTTCTTGCTGTTGGATCACTCCCACGGCTCACTACAAGAAAAGGACCCTGTGCCGACGGAGCCTATACCGACGACACTTGTCGTTGGGATAGGTCACCCTATACCGACGACATGTCGTCGGGATAGGCCAAACCCAAAATTTAATAGGGGAGACCCTATACCGACGACATGTCGTCGGCACAGGGTTGAGGCAGATGGAGGGAAAACATGGCGCCCAATGAAAAATTGGGGAAAACCTGTGCCGACGACATGTCGTCGGTATAGGTTAATTTCCATTTTCTTTTTGTTTTTCTTTTATTTGATAAATATTCGTCGGTCAAAATTTTTTTTTTTAAATTAAAAACAATTATGGGAAAACTCTATACCGACGACATATCGTCGGTATAGAGTTTTTAACTTTATCAACTGGTCAAACCTGTACCGACGACATGTCGTCGGGACAAAACCATATTGCGCCGACTTTCGAGCCTATACCGACGACATGTCGTCGGTATAGGTTAATTTCCATTTTCTTTTTGTTTTTCTTTTATTTGATGAATATTCGTCGGTCAAAATTTTTTTTTTTAAATTAAAAACAATTATGGGAAAACTCTATACCGACGACATGTCGTCGGTATAGACTTTTTAACTTTATTAACTGGTCAAACCTGTACCGACGACATGTCGTCGGGACAAAACCATATTGCGCCGACTTTCGAGCCTATACCGACGACATGTCGTCGGTATAGGTCTCAGCGAGAATAAACCCAGAAACAGCTTCCTGCTTCCCATTTCCACGAAAAAAACCCCAAAACTCTCTCATCTTCTCTCTTTGGCGATTTCCCGTTTTTGGTGTGTTTTGTGGAGCAATCTTCACCAATCTCTCGGGTTTTGAGGTTAGTTAACATCTATGTTTCAATTTTGACCAAAAAATCAACATTTTTGGGTTTTTACTTAATTTCTTTGATTTTTGTTAGTGTTTGAAGCTTTGACCATTTTTTGAGGATTTCAAGCTATTCGAAGCTAATTTGCAAACTTGGTTAGTAATTTTTCTATAAATTAGGTTTAGATGTATGTTTGTATGTATATTGTTGTGTTTATTTGTATGTATGTATATATGGTTTAGATGAATGATTTTATAAATATTTATGAAATTTTATGATGAAATTAGGTTTAGATGTGAAATTAGGTTTAGATGAAATTTGGGAATTTGGGCATTTATATATGTATGTTTGTATATAATATGTATGTATATATGTGTATGTATGTTTGTATGTATGATTATGTAATTGTATGATTTGTATGTATATAATTGTTTATGTATTTATGTAATTGTGAATGTATGTATATATGTTTGTATATATATGTATGTTTGTATATAATATGTAGGTATATATTTGTGTATGTGTGTTTGTATGAATTTTGATTATGTTTATGTATGGAATTGTGTTTGTGTATGTAATTTGGGAATTTGGGCATTTATGTATGTTTGTATATAATATGTATGTATATATGTGTATGTGTGTTTGTATGTATTTTTATGTATGGAATTGTGATTATGTATGTAATTTGAGAATTTGGGCATTTATTTATGTATGTATATAATATGTATGTATATATGTGTATATGTGTTTGTATGTATTTTTATGTATGGAATTGTGTTTATGTATGTAATTTGAGAATTTGGGCATTTATTTATGTATGTATATAATATGTATGTATATATGTGTATGTGTGTTTGTATGTATTTTTATGTATGGAATTGTGTTTATGTATGTAATTTGAGAATTTGGGCATTTATTTATGTATGTTTGTATATAATATATATGTATATGTGTATGTATGTTTGTATGTATGTTTGTATGTATTTGTATGTATGTTTATGTAATTGTATGATTTGTGGATGTATGTATATATGTTTGTATGTATATGTAACTTTATTTAATTTTGTTGCAAGTTCGGAACTCATTACGGTTGACGAGGTGTGAATAACATCATATTTGTGTTTTATTGAATTTATTTAAGGTATGTATCCCGACTTTTATGCCTTTGTGTATTTAATTTTTAATTTCATTTAGGCTGTAAACGACTCGTTTATCATAATTTTATAAATACTATTACTTATATATTAAAAAAATATATATTTTATAATTTTATAAAATAAATAAGAAAAAGGCTTACACCCGTAATGTCATTTATGTACGTCTTTGTTTATGTATGTCATGTCTCATATTGTGTACACTAGTATGTTTATTTAGGATAACCCTTTAGAATATACCCGTCCGAAATTTATCTGATAGAGATAAATTTTGGATTGTCCCCTTTGGGACTGCTTTTTGAATATTCTATCTTATTTAGGATATGTATACATTTTAACGGGTTGACATTTAAGAAAAAATTGGTAGCTATTTCTCTTTACTCCTTCGAGGTTGCGGTTTATCTGCATACTTGAGGAGTTAAGGGGAAATGCTGCTGATTTATTCTTAAATAGTCAACTCGTTAAAATGTATACATATAAGATAGAATATTCAAAAAGTGGGTTAGGATCCACCGCCTTAGAGTACCGATCAAATCACATACATTAAATTATATAATTTATTACATGCATGTATATGTGTATGCTTATAACACAATAGATATGACACTAGATATGGAAATTGATAAAAGTTGGGTTACACTGGGAAATCGGAATTCTCCGGCTTTCTTAAGCGGTCTTCGCAACTTTATAGAGACGGCCAAGAACCATGTCGACGGTCGAGGTAGAGCGTTTTGCCCGTGTAGACGTTGTTGTAATGCGTGTCGACAGGATTTGAAGACGATATATGGCCACATACATGACCGTGGGTTTCTACAATCATATCAGAATTGGATTTATCATGGTGAACAACATCCTCGTGTGGCGGAGATAGCATCATTTTTTGCCCCAAGAACAACACCAACTCCTCCAATAACTATAAGAACAAATAATGAGATGTTTGATGCCATAGATGATGTGATGGCAGAGCAAAATACAAACGAGGATAATATAGATGAAGATGGAACTGGTTTAGACCCAGAGTTTGATGCGTTGTTTGAGGAGCTAAATAAGGAGTTATACCCCGGTTGTAGTCAAATGTCTTCCCTAAACTTCATAGCCAAATTGATGCATATCAAAGTTATCAACAAATGGACGAATTGTTCGTTTGACCAACTGTTAGAGCTTCTACAAACTGCATTGCCAAAGGAAAATCACGTTCCAGCATCACACTATGAAGCTAAGAAGAAACTGAGTAAGATTGGGTTAGGATATCAGTCTATCCATGCTTGCATTAATGATTGTGCACTGTTTTGGAAGGAGAATGAATCAATGCAAAACTGTCCGATTTATATTTGTCTATGTTAAAAATGTAGTATTAGTGTTTAATAGATGTCTTTATATTTGTCTATGTTAATTATTAATTATTTATGCTCACTAATTATTTTTGGTGTAGAAATTATGGCAACGATGGCGCAATCACACGGTGGTGATGGTGGAGACGATGGATATGGGGGTCCGTACAACTTAGAATCGGGTTGTGCGAGTGGTAAGTTACTTGTTAGTGTTTAATAGATGTCTTTATAATTGCCTAACTTTCATGTGTCAATATAGGTAGTGCCTCAAAAAAGAGGCGTTCTAAAGGAAAAAACCTCAAATTATATAAGAAATTTGAGGAAAATGGGAGGAAGCCTCTTGACATTGATGTTGAACTTCATGGCGGTGGCTACAAGTTCGTGGGTCCTAATGCAACTGATTTTATACGTGCTATCTCTTTGGAGGTTGAGAAGGTTATCCCGCCATATTATCCTAACTGGGCCAAGGTTCCAAATGAGAAGAAACAGGCAGTATATCCCACTCTATTAGTAAGTATAGATGTTTTATAATTACTTACAATTTCATAACTATTAGATTTTTTCTAATTACTTTCCACTTGTAGGATTATTTTAATCTGGACGCCTGGAGAAACACTGAAAAGTGGCAAGGCGTTCAACTCGGAATCACCGCCGAGTGTCAAAGGGCCTATAAAGACCGCAAGGGAGAGATGAAAGTTCATTTCGACGAGAATGGGGGATACGATGATGTGGAGGCGGCGAGGAGTAATCCACCACAAGATGTTGATCAAGAAACTTGGGATATTTTGATTAATCAGCTGTTTTTAAGTGCGGGCTATAAAAACCGCTCGGAGAAGAACAAACAAAACCGAGCAAAACAACGCTACCCAAGTTTCCATGGCAGCAAATCATACGCCCAACGCCGACACATGGAGGTATGAAATACAGTTGTTATTATTATACAAACATGCTTATTAATTTTTAGTGATATTATTTTTGTTTTTCACAGGGGACCGGCCCTATTGACGTGTTCAGATCGACCCATTATAAAGAAGGGACGGGCTGGGCCAATGATTTTGCATCAACAGATTATGTAAGTGAAATTATTTTTTTGTTAAAACATCCAAGTTTGACTTTAACGGGTCAAAATGACCCAAACACAATTTAATAGACTTAAAACAAAATACTTTAACTTAAACGGGTCAAAATGACCCAAACACACTTTAATATACTTGGAACATCCAACTGTAACTTTAAACGGGTCAAAATGACACAAACACACTTTAATAGACTTAGTACATCCAACTCGAGGCCAATTGTTGAATATATGTTTGCTAGTATTATTAGTATTTGTTGTGAGGCCAATTGTTGAATATGTTTGCTAGTATTATTAGTATTTGTTGTTATTAGTGTTGGTTGATTGGAATTTGTGAATTTGGGTCGTCTATTACTTATAGTTTAAAAGGTTGGTTATCCATTTTACAGCAGTTATGCTGTCGAATTTTAGTAAAATAGTCAATTGATTGTTTATTACATTGTTTAATGCAGGACCGAATACAAGAGGAGTATACAATATCATCTGCTGAGTCTGGTGGTGACACATCCACTATTGATGAGTTTGCATGCATGGAGCGTGCCTTAGGTCATCGGCGTGGCCATATCCGGGGTGTTGGTCGTGTGGTGAGTAATCCCACACCGGATGTGTTCGGTACTCCCCCTCCACAACCACATTGGCAAGACGTTGATCAACGTGTGGCTAGTCTTCAACAACAATTCCAAGAACAACAACAACGCGAAGCCCAACGAGAGGAAGAACAATGATTGCAAAATCAACAACTAGAGGAAGAACGTCGTGTGCATAATCAACAAATGCTTGAAATGCAACGACAAATGGATCAAATGCGTCAAATGTGGGAGCGCCGAACTAGTAGCGATGATAACTAGCTTGGAGTTGTTGAGCCTTTGTAGTTGGTGTGGTGTTGTCTTGAACAATTTACATATTTTTGTGTTTTGAATGTTTGATTTGTCGGACAAGTTTGTGGGTCGAACAATTTGTATGCTTGTTTTACGTTTCGGATATTATTTTTTATTGGATTTGAATGTTTGAATGGTTTATATATAATTATTTGCAGGTTTTTGTTTTAAGAAATTTAATATTTCTGGAAAAATATTAAAAATTAAAAAATTAAAAAAAAAACAGAAAGACCTATACCGACGACATGTCGTCGGGATAGGACTTTTTTAAAAAATATTAAAAAAAATAAAAAAAACCTATACCGACGACATGTCGTCGGGATAGGTCTTTTTAAAAATTATTTAAAAAAATGAAAAAAACCCTATACCGACGACATGTCGTCGGTATAGAATTTCTTTTTGAATTATTTAATTAGAACCTATACCGACGACATGTCGTCGGTATAGAATTTCTTTTTGAATTATTTAATTAGACCCTATACCGACGACATGTCGTCGGTATAGGCTGACCTATACCGACGACAGCTATACCGACGACAATCTTGGGCTATTGGGACGAAGCAATCCCGACGACACCTATCCCGACGATATGTCGTCGGCATAAGCTATCCCGACGACAAGTCGTCGCTATAGGGTCAAAAAAAGTCGTCGGTATAGGGTGATATTGTTGTAGTGGCTCTGATACCACTTACTATGATCACAAGTGATTAAGGGATTCTTCTACTACTCTCGTTCTTGAGTGAATAGTTAGAAACTTGACACACAAGTTTGCATAAACACTATGCGACTCTTTTGTTTACCAAGAAACGAATTCAGAAAACAAATTACAAATGAGAAAGACTTAAAAATAACTAAGACTCCTACCGGGTTTATATACTACCCTTTACACATTGAAACCTACTCGAAACATGAAACACAATCCTTATTTTAATCTTCTTCTAAGCCATACGAATAGATTAAATAATAAACTCTAAGTAACTTAATTATTCAAATTTCAAATTAATGTCATCCATCCTCCCCCATGAGACTACTCCTCTCACTTTGTTCCCCCCTCACCTCTCTCTCTCTCTTACTCTCTTTCTCTCTCTCTTCGACTGTCTCTCACTCCTTTTGATTGTCTTTATCTCACAACTACATCAGACGGCCACAACCACCAACGTAGCAACTACAATATCAAAGAACCTTCATCGCACCACAACACCCACCAAAGTTTTCATTATTTTAACTATGTTTGTACCATATCAATTTAAAATTAGGGTTCATTATTTGCTTATGGTTCAATTGAGAATTCTATATTGTGGCATTTAATTGGTTTTGTCATTTGTCATTTCGTATTGCCTGGTTAGATTGTAAATAGGATATAATAGGATATTGTATCATTTGGTTATGAGATTTAACATTTGGTTAGATTGACAATAGGATATGGTGGCATTTAATTGGTTATGTCATTTGGGATTTGGTATTGCATTGTTAGACTAACCATTGCTTATTATGCCATTTAACATTTGCTATTTCATTTGGTTAGATTAACAATTTTTGATCTAGTGTCACTACCAAAAAACTGAAAAATTTATGACAGCAAATTTAGTGGGAAATTTGTCGGAATTGGCCGTTAGCGACAAGTTTCCGACAAAAAGTGTTTGTTGAAAAAAACCCCGTAGAAAATGTTTAACGAATTAGCGACAAAAACCTTTCGTCGGTAATTTCCGACAATATTCCGACGATTATATTAAATAAATAAGTTAACTTATTTAATAAATTTGTCGGAAAATTGTAGGAAATCTTATGGATACTTTTTAATTTTTTGTTTTGTCGGAAAGTTGTCATTTACTTGTGGGAAATTCTTTTGTTGATAACTTCTCTATACATGTTTTCTAGTAGTGTGTGCCATGCATGACAATGCTAGAGATGTTGGCCATGTTGGCCTAAATTTACTAAAAAAACCTCTACTAAAATAAGCCAATCAGTATTTTATATCTTCTGTGTTTTTACCACATATTTCTCAACAATCACTGAAATTTTCCTACACACGTATGAAATCTGAATCATATCTTGACAACTATCGAGGAAGAATATTTGTTGCTGGTGGAAATATAAACCAATCTCCTTGTTTATCACAACCCATGCAAAATAACTCTTTTGAAGTTTAGAATTTTAAATATCATTTTGAAAGTATCACCCCTTGAATAGAAATTGATCTAAACTCCTGAGATATTAAAAAAAAATTGTCCAACTTCCTTGTGGACCAAAAGGACATGGATCTTTACATATATTGCTATATTAGATTCCCAGTATTCCGTTCTTGGTAGAACACCGTAGACGACTCATTCAAAGTCATCAAAATGGACTGATTGCAGCTCAACTTGAGCACTTAAACAAAGCGGCTTGCCTCTGATTGGCCATCAACATGGGATCACCAAATAGTTTTTACAAGATATCAGCTATAAATAAACCAAACTTTGTGTCTTACGACTAAACTTATCTCAAATGTGACAGTCACATTCTAATAATACCCATGCAACAATTATCCTCATGCAAGCAAAGTGTCAATTAAGCTTGTTATCGAGCATCTAATTCGGTAATACTTGCACAATTGATTGAACCTGCTTGCTGATTGGCTTCAGAAGAGAAGTCAGCTACTCGTAAGTCTCCTCCCATAAAAAATGCCGGCTGCTTAGGTTGCGGTAGTGCACCCTCACCAACCAACATCATTATTACAGATGACATGTTTGGCCTGTCTTCTGCATTATGTTGAGCACATAACAGCCCCACTTGTATTGATCTTGAAACTTCGGGTGGATGACAGGATTCTGCTAAACTAGCATGAAGCAATTCCATTGACCTGCCTTCATTATATATAGTCCATGCCTAAATAACGTACAAATTGATGGTTATTTGGTATTAGTTTGCCAAAAAAAAGGAATAGTTTTTTGACTAGTGAACTTACATGTCCTATAAGATTATTGTCATGGTCTGGATGAATGAATCCTCTATTTTTCTTCCCACTCACAATCTCGAGCACCAAGACACCAAAGCTAAATACATCCGACTTTATTGAGAAAAAACCATTTAGAGCATACTCTGGGGGCATGTAACCGCTGCACGCACATAGTATAATGCTTATAAGAAAAAAACTATGAAGTGAAGATGAAAAGATAAAATAGTTGGTTGACATAATTTACTAAGTGCCAACAACTCTATTTGTGTTTGCTTCCGTCTCATTATCCCCAAAACTCCTAGCTAGGCCGAAGTCTGATATCTTAGGGTTCATATTTCCATCTAGTAGAATGTTCCCGGCTTTAAGATCTCTATGGATAATTCTTAATCGTGAATCGTGATGGAGATAATGAAGTCCTCGGGCAATTCCTTTGATGATATTAAATCTCTTCGTCCAATCAAGGAGCATGCTTTGGTTTTTATCTGTTCAACATGTTGCTTTTGGTTATTCATATGGATAGTTTTGAATACTAGAAATTAATTTGAGTTTTCATATTTTATTCTGACCAAATATTAACGAATCTAAGCTTTTATTCGGCATGTACTCATAGATTAATAATTTCTCATCTCCTTGTATGCAGCAACCAATGAGCTTCACAAGATTTCGGTGCTGGAGTTTAGAAATGCAAATTACTTCATTCTTGAACTCATCAACTCCTTGGTTGGATGTCTTGGAGAGACGCTTAACTGCAATCTCTAGCCCTTCTTCAAGCACACCCTGTAAGTTAGCATTTGCAGTGTTAGTAACTTCACAAACGTCACAGATAACATTCATCTATATTTTTCCACACTGTTTGCTTATACTATTTCGATTATATTAATACAATTGCTGTTATACCTTAAAGACCGGTCCAAATCCACCCTCTCCAAGTTTATTTTCAGTTGAAAAGTTGGCAGTGGCAGTAGCTATTGTAGAGAAGCTAAATAGTGGCAGTTGAATGTCTTCTTCCTTGTTTTTAGCGACTTGCAATGATCCCTCTATATAGACATACAACAAACTTTAAACTGAGAATTTGTTCCTATAACTTCTTTATCATCTCCAAAACCTTCATCTTCTTCCTAGCATGCCAGCTAGTCCGTTAAAGGTAGTATTTAAAAAGGCAAAATCGTGTGGAAAAGCTACTTTAGCATGAAAAATGATTTCTGAAAACTCATAATAGTGTTAAAGGCTTATACTATTTCGATTATATTAATACACGACCCGAACCCGAACCGAAATTTTTTATGTCTGTCCCTATGAAATTGGAGCATCTAAAAACAGTGAACCCCCCGAAAAAAATTCCTGGATCCGCCACTGGGCCACCCATTATACGTCTCGTATAGCTCAATACTACCCGTATAGGGTTTCATCAGCATTAAATGCACACCTATACGCACAGTATAGGGCTATACGGGAAGTATAACTTTTTGGTAAAATTTTATAACAATAGTTAAACAAAGAAAAAAATTATATAAAAAAAACAAAATTCTATAAAAGTATTTGAAGTTTAAAAAAAAAGTATCTATACGATCCGTTAAAATATTATAATAATAGTTATACAAAAATTCAAATTTTATAAAAAAATTTTGAGTGAAATTTAAAAAAAAAAACCCTATACGGCCGGTATAGCCCTATACGGGCAGTATAGCCCTATATTATACCCATTCTTTCTCTCTCAGCCAACCAATAATTGGTAATTAATAAACCATATACGGCAAGTATAGCCCTATACGGGTAGTATAGGGCACACAGGATGTGTAAATAAAATCAAATTACGTCCAAATAACCAACCCCTTTCATATTGGTAATTATTTGGTCAAAAGGTACTATTTTTCAAAACTATTTAGAATGTTTATTGAACAATTTTTATTTTTTTTGAAAGGCGAACATTGAATGTTGTGACGTTGCACCCCCCGTCATATGAGAGAGCCTCGTACAACTCCGGCCAATATGCTGTTTTAACCGGGCCAATACGGCCCCTTCCGGGCTTGAGGGAGAGCCGAGCCTCGAACCCTGATGTTGTGTTGTTTTTACATATTTCAAAATGCATTTTTGGAGTCCCTAAACCCGGTATCAAACCATTTGGGTCAGTTTTTTTGGTTCCGTTCTTGCAACTCACGAATAAGCTTTTTTCAAAATTAGGCATACACATATCTTGGTGTTAATTTTGATCTCGAAGAAAAGGAGATAATTTCGACTTGGGATAGGATTGTGATTAGTATTTAAATTTTCTAGTTTGTTATGTTTAACTTCCATTAGGTCTGAGAGATTGATTAGGATACTTTTTTAATTAGTATATATAGAGGGTCTATGTAATCGGTTTTTCATTCGGTTCTAAAAAAAGTAAAAGTGTCGAAGCTCAGGTTGACTCCAAAAATCTCATGTTCATCTTTCTTTCTTATTTCTTGTTGCTCGATATAACCTAATTGAATTCCATCAATTGGTATCAAAACTTGACTCGATCAGTGCATTACAAAGTATCTCCGGTTCAATACCATGTATGTGACTGCTGCAACATCTGACACATCGAACGAAAGCGGAGGGATGTTGTAGTTCCAATGCCCTGTGTTATCGCCATCAAGATAAAGGCTATAATAGATGCCCAAGGGGTTTGGGAGGGAGTTGAACGAGAAGCTAAGGCTGCAATCGATGATAAGAAGAATAAGATGGCTCGGGCGTCTATTTTCCAAGCGATATGCAGAAACTTTTTACTACAAGTTGAAAATAAGAAAGAGGTAAAAGAAGTCTGCGACTCTTTAAAAATACGATACCTAGGTAAAGATCAGGTTCAGATTGCTCGTCTAGAAACCCTATGAAGTGAGCTTGAAGTCCTGTGAGTAAAAGAGAATGAAGCGATGGATGAATTCTTTGGCAAGCTGAGTTCCTTGGCATCAAAGTTTAACATCTTGGGCTTAACCGTGGAAGATGTAACGCTCATGAAAAAGCTACTTGATTGAACGAGACAAGCTTTTCAATTAGTGTCATCTATTGAACAATACCTGGATTTGGAAACTATGCCATTCGAAGAAACCATAGGACGCTTGAAAGACTATGAAGAACATATTCAAGGTCGTGACAGATCACATGACAGCCATGGTAAAATTCCTTTCTCCATCTGATGGGCAATCGAGACAAATGAGCAGCAATATAGAAACCCATAGGTAGGATTGTGTTATAATAAAGAGTGAAAACTGAAACGAGAGAAAAAAATGGGGGGAAAATAGAATTTTGATTGATAGCTCAATAATAATTACAAAAAACTACGTATATGCAAAAAAGAAACGAACTGTGCGAACTTAACAAGTTCGCCCCTAACAAAACAAGCGAATTTAACAAGTTCGCCCCAAACGCGGTTGACCAGCAAGACACTTGGTGAATAAATCCGCAAGTTGATCAGAAGTACGCGTGTGAGAAAGCAGAATCAAACCGGTCTGAAGCTTCTCAGGGACAAAATGACAATCCAACTCAATATGCTTAGTGCGCTCATAAAAAAACAGGATTCCTAGCGATGTGAAAGGCCGCCTGATTGTCACACTTGAGATGAACCGGAGTGAGGTTGGGAAGCTGAAACTCCACAAACAACCGGGTTAACCAAGCAAGTTCCTGTGTGACCCGACGAAGAGAGCGATACTCAGCTTCAGCAGAGCTAAGAGAAATAGTGGCTTGTTTCTTAGATTTCCAAGAAATAGGACTGCCCTCAAGAGAAATGAAATAGCCACTCACAGATCACCGAGTATTAGGGCAAGCCGCCCAATCAGAATCGAAATAAGTAGATAAAGACATATCGGGATTGTCATTAAAAAACAACCCTTGAGAACAAGTTCCTTTGACATAACGAAGTGTATGCCATGCAGCATCCCAATGAGGAACACGCGGATGCTTATGAACGGCTAAGAAACTTAACCTCAAAAGCAAGATCGGGCCGAGTGTGAGTGAGATAGTTGAGCTTGCCAACAAGCCGACAATAGGCCAAAGAATCATCAAGAACCTGATCCTCATTAAGCCTAACTTGTAAATGCAAAGGCAAAGGCTCGGGTTTGGGAGGGAGTTGAACGAGAAGCTAAGGCTACAATCGATGACAAGAAGAATAAGATGGCTCAGGCGTCTATTTTCTAAGCTATATGCGAAAACTTTTTACTACAAGTTACAAATAAGAAAGAGGTAAAAGAAGTCTGCGAGTCTTTAAAAATACGATACCTAGGTGAAGATCAGGTTCAGATTGCTCATCTAGAAACCCTATGAAGTGAGCTTGAAGTCTTGCGAGTAAAAGAGAATGAAGAGGTGGATGAATTCTTTGGCAAGATGAGTGCCTTAGCGTCAAAGTTTAACAGCTTGGGCTCAACCGTTGAAGATGTAACGCTCATGAAAAAGCTACTTGATTGAACGAGACAAGCTTTACATTTAGTGCCATCTAATGAACAATATCCAGAGTTGGAAACTATGCCATTCGAAGAAACCATAGGACGCTTGAAAGCCTATGAAGAACATATTCAAGGTCATGGCAGATCACATGACAAACATGGTAAAATTCCTTTCTCCATCTGATGGGCAATCGAGACAAATGAGCAGCACTATAGAAACCCATAGGTAGGATCATGTTATAATAGATAGTGAAAACTGAAACGAGAGAAAAAAATGGGGGGAAAATAGAATTTTGATTGATAGCTCAATAATAATTACAAAAAGTACTTATATACAAAAAAGAAACGAACTGGGCGAACTTGATATGTTCGCCCCTAACAAAACAAGCGAACTTAACAAGTTCACCCCGAACGCGGTTGACCAGCACGACTTTTGGTGAATAAATGCGCAAGTTGATCGGAAGTACGCATATGAGAAAGCAGAATAAAACCGGCCTGAAGCTTCTCAGGGACAAAAGGACAATCCAACTCAATATGCCTAGTGCGCTTTGACATAACGAAGAGTATGCCATGCAGCATCCCAATGAGGAACACGCAGATGCTTATGAACTGGCTAAGAAACTGAACCGCAAAAGCAAGATCGGGAGGAGGAGGAACAAGAAAAACACGAGGAGAAAAAACAGGAGAAACAGGAGGAAAGGAATCAACTTCAGGAGCAACCGAAGAAGATGAAGGAACAACAACTGGATCTGACTCCTTAATCATATCACTAAGAGAAGGAAACAAATATGAAGGATCGAAAGAATGTAAAGAAGGGAAAATGTGCTCAAGAAAAGTCACATCCCGAGAAACAAGAACATGCTGAGTGTCAAGATTATAAAGCTTGTAACATTTCTTTCCAAATGGAAATCCAATAAAAATACAAGCTTTAGCCCGAGGCTGAAATTTATCTCTACCGGGTGTAGGGGTAGAAGCATAACACAAACATCTAAAAGTACAAAGATGAGTTTATGATAGAGCTTTACCAAAACGCATCTCAGAAGGAGATTTTCCCTGGTGAACCCGTGTGGGAAAAATATTAATCAAGTGAGTAGCATTAAGAAGATGCTTATGTTTCATAAGAACCCCAAAACGTAATAGGTAACTTGGACCGAAACATAAGAGCCCGAGCAGTTTCAAGAAGATGCTTATGTTTCCGTTCTACCACTCCATTCTGTTGAGAAACCCCAGGACAAGTAGTTTCATGAAGAATGCCTTTCTGTTTAAAATACTCGGTATGATGAACACCCGAACCAAGTTTATAAGCATTGTTAGATCGAATACACTTGACTTTGGTATGGAATTGAGTCTCAACCATCTCAATGAATCCTTGAAGGATAGTAAAGGCATTGCCTTTAGTGGTCAAGAGATGAGTCCAAGTAGTTCTAGTAAAATCATCAACAATGGTGAGAAAATATTTATATCCATCATATGTAGTAGAACGATACAGGCCCCGAGTATCAATATGAATAAGAACAAACATGTGAGAACTAGATCTACTGCTAGAAGCAAAATGGAGTTTATGTTGTCTGGCTTTAGGAAAAACAGAACAATCATCAATAGAACATTCATGTGCACCAATAAAGACATTCAATTGCTTAAGTTTGTATAATGAAAAATGCCCAAGACAATGATTCCAAAGTTTCAAAGAAACAACAGAATTACAGTGAGAAAAAGAATCAATTGTAACAGAGAAAAGTTTATTAGGATGCAACAGATAAAGTCCATTGAAGAGATCTCCTAGAACCAACGAACTACTCAGTGAAGGGGCCTGCAAGAAACAGAAGTTTCAGAAAATTGAAAAAGACCTTTTGTATCCCTACAAAGTCTGGGAACAGATAAAAGATTATGCTTGATTGAGGCACAAAGAAGACATTAGGGATAGAAAAAGTCTTTGTGAGATTAACCGTTCTGACTTGCGTAACAGTTAAGACATGTCCGTTTGGAAGAAGAACATAAACGGGCAAGTTAAGCAATTAAACATTATAAAGCAAATTTAAGTCAAAGCACATATGGTTACTTGCACCAGTATCAATAATCCAAGTAGTGTCGACCGTAGTCGAATTGCAAGCAACAATACCTGCAAACTTTGCAAATCTGAGTGGTTGAACAGTAGGAACACCACCCTGAACGACAGAATTCTGTTGAAGAAGTTATAACAAAGTATTGTACTGTTCTGTAGAAATACCAGAAGGTGAACCAGAGACAGAAACAGTAGCAGCAGAATCAGAAATAGCATTTGCAGCAATCTTGGGTTTAATAAATTTGAAATCTTGGGGAAACCCAATGAGATGATAGCATTTACTAACATCATGCCCCGTCTTTTTGCAGTCACCACAAACAATACCCTTCCGAGGACCAGAACCTTTGTCACCTGCACACTGGCATTCAAGGAATAAACTGAGCAGATGAATGAAGTTCCCTCTGTTTCTCATCTTGAATAAGAATAGTATAAGCTTGGTTGATAAAGGGAAGATGCTTCATCATAAGAATATTACCCCAGATCATCTCATAGTAGGAGTTAAGACGCATAAGAAATTGCATTAAACGTTGATATGCCTCACGTTTAGCCATCAGTCTGGAATTGCCACAGGTGCAAGGAGGATTAGGCTCGAGGCATTAAGCTCATCTCAAATAGATTTGATTTTAGTGAAGTAAGTGGCAATATCATCATTTTCCTGAGAAATATTAGAAAGACTCTGCTGCAACTGATAATATTTGGCCCCATTACTTTGGCCATACCGGTCAGTTAACTCGTCTCAAAGTTAACGAGCAGTCTCAACGTATAAAACAATCTCACTAATATCTCGAGAAAGAGTGTTCAGAATCCAAGAAATAACCATGTCATTACACATCTTCCATAAATCAAGATTTGGAGAGGTAAGAGGCTTGGCAACAGTTTCATCAACAAACCCATTTTTTTCTTGGCAGATAAAGCAATTGACATAGCACGTTTCCGAGATCTAAAAGTAGAACCATCAAAGGTTTTGGAAACAAGTAAAAGACCCGGATAATCAGAGGAGTGTAAAAACAAAGGATTAGAGGAATCCATAGCCAAGGTGGCGGGAGGATCAGAAGTAACAGGCATGACCACGGATACAAAGAAAGAAAGAAAAAAAACTAGTTTCTCTTACAGAAGCGAAACTGACATAAAATGAAAAAGAAAAAAAGTTCGCCAAACAGTAGCTAAGTTGGCCTAAAAGGGCAGGTGAACTTAACAAGTTCGCCAGAAAGGCTGAAGTGAACTTAACAAGTTCTCCAGAAGGAAAGACAACAACAAAAGAAGAACGAACTTAATAAGTTCGCCATTAACAAAAGACAAGTTCGCGTGCATGAACTGAAAACCTCAAAATCGAATCAGAGATCACCATAACTCGAAATCAAGGACAGGTATGAAAGATTCCAACCGTAGGAATGATCAGAAACACAGAAAAAATGTTTTTAGCAGAGCAAAACATCAAAACAACCCCACTCGACTCAAGAAAAAAAAACAAGAATCGCCATGAAAGTGAAGAAAAATGAAGGAATGCACTGAATTAAACAAGATTCAGATGCAAAAGTCAACAACGAATGCGGAACAAAGATAGAAATCACAAAATCGAGCAAACATGCTCTGATGCCATGTTTTAATAGAGAGAATTAAAACTGAAACGAGAGAGAAAAATGAGGGGAAAATTGAATTTTGATTGATAACTCCATAGTGATTACAAAAAACTACTTATATACAAAAAAGAAACGTTAAGTTTACCCCTGACAAAACAAGCGAACTTAATAAGTTTACCAACAGACCGAGGTCGCCGATTCCCTAGCTATGACAACCGTGGACGTGGCAGTGGCAGTGGTCACGGCCAGCCGTGGTAGGGGTAGTAGACGAAATTTTAATAACCTTCATAAAAAACCAACATCAAAAAGAGAAAACGCACATATTATGTGTTTCTAGTGCAACAACTATACGCATTATGCGTCGGAATGCACCACCAACAAATCGAAAGAAGAGATAAATCTTACTTAATCCAAGAAGACGAACCAACACTTCTGATCACAATTTACAGATCTACCATATCCAAAATAGTGTTGCTGAACGAAGAAAACATGTTACCTAGCTAAGCGCTTTGTCACCAACGCAAAAGAAGGAACGTGGTATTTGGATAACGCATTGTATGAAAGGAGTGGCATGCATGTCTCGTAAATCTGAAGGATCAAGCATGGCTCTCGCATGCACGGTTAGGAAATCTAAATTTCTAGGCAATGAGAAATTTAATATGCAAAGGAATGGTATAGGGAGTACCAAATATAACCCACCTTACACAAATTTGTGAGGCGTGTCTCTTGAAAAACAAAATAGGTTGCCATTCCCCAACCGAGCCAGATTTCGTGTTAATCACCCACTAGAGCTAATTCACACAGGCTTATGCAGGACCATCACACCTTAAACACTAGCAGGAAACCTATATGTTCTCTTATTAGTAGTCGACTTGAGTGAATTTACGTTGGTGTATATAACCAAGAATAAAGATTTGACGTTTAAATCCTTCAAAACGTTCAAAACCATAGTGGAAAGTGTAAGCTTGTAGATATTAAAGACTCTAAAAATAAACCAAGGTAGAGAATTTATGTCCCATAACTGTTAACTTTGGTGATCAAGAACACAATGAAAGAACTCAACTAGTTCGACTCTTTTTATTGATAGTAAACCGAAACTACAATATAAAAACAAGAGTCTTAAACAAGATCAATCTAAAACCATTTATAAGAACCCTGTAACATCCCGAATAAATAGAAAAAAAAATAAAATAAAATCAAGGTGGGCTTGGCCAAGGTTCGGCCCATGGGCCCGAAATATGAAGGGAAACCCTTCTAATCAGCAGCTACCAACCCTTCCCCCTCATTTCCTTCCTGCGCAAGTTTCTAGAGCGAGAGAGAGAGAGACCGGATCTAGAGAGAAAGCAGGGAAAGAAGCTCAAAGGCTCGAGAATCGTTTGTCTACATCACAGCAACACATAGCAACGGAAAACCGGACTCCAAGAGGTAAGCATCGCCTCTAAATCTGAGTTTTTACGCATTTTGAGGTTCGGGTTTAAGTCGCATAAAGACATGGTTTTTACGTATAAAACTTGAAACAAATCACATATTTATGCTCATGAATGAAAAAGGAACGTTTTGAACGTAAAAAGTTCAAGGCTTGATCAACTAGAAATAATTGGCCAGATCTAGGGTTTCTGGTTGGGGAAGAAAACTGATGCATCGAAACTACTAGTTTCGATATAAGCGAATCCATCGAAACTACCTAGTTTCGATATATGCAGACTCATCGAAACTACCTAGTTTCGATATAGACCCATGACCCGAAAATACTAAGATTTTACATAAGTTACTTATCGAAACTACTTAGTTTCGATATAATCAGACCCATCGAAACTACCTAGTTTTGATAGAAACCCATGACTCGAAACTACTATAGTTTCGATATGATCCACCCCCCGAAACTACTGGGTTCAAGCATAGTAATGTGTAGTGTCATTTAGGACACTACCTTATGTGTATGACTTTATTATACAGATTTTGAGTGACTTTAGTGACGCTCAGTGACCAGCTAAGAGTATTTCAGAAACCACTCATCAGGTGAGTTCTATGTGCCCCCTATGTGTTACATGCAAATGATTTTAAATGTTATTGGGGCTGGAGTGTATACATGATATGAATGAATGTTATGTTATGTGCCATATGAAAATGTACACTGATTATAAGTATGCCAAGTATGTTTTTAAATAAAGAAATGAAAAGAACGACACAGCGTATAAGAAAGAAATCCTTCTTTATATTCATGTATATATTGTTTTCCAAGTATAAAAAGAATGACACAACGTATAAGAAAGAAATCTTGATTTATATTCATGTACATATTTCTTGCCAAGTATGAAAAGAATGACATAACGTATAAGAAAGAAATATTTCTTTATATCCATGTATATATTGCTTGATAAGTATGAATGAACATTATGGACGGAAACGATGATAACGGCTACTTCGGTAGACGGACGACCACTTGACTAGTATGCAACCAGAAATGAAAGTCTAGAAAGGTAGACTAAATTAAGGCCACTACGGTGGAGTAAGTCCCTAAATCGATGCACGGCTGTATAACTAGTTCAAGTGGGAAACGGATGCCTTAGGGCAGACGGGCGAATATGACGGACTACGACGGTAGGATGGTAAAGACGGACAACCAAAGGTTTGCCGGACGGTTAAAGATATGACGGACAGTTTCTAGTGTCGGACGGTTATGTAAATGGGCTACGATGGTAGTTCGAGAACGTTTGTCTTTGTGACTTACATAAGCAAAGTAATGGGTTGATCACCCATATGTGTATGACCAATGATTGTGCACTAAGAAATAAGCATGTATGTATTTATATACGTACTCATTACGAATGTTATAAGAAATAAGTAAAGTAAAGAAAAAGAATATGCATATAATATATATATATATATATATATTATATATATATATATAAACTATATGATAAAGTTTATATCTGATTACTTTTAAACTAGAACTCACCAGCATTAGCTGAATTTTAGTATGCACTTCAGGTAGCAAGAAGAAGGGACGTGCTAAGGCGTGATGGCTACTCGGCACAACTGACATCTCATTTAGTTGAGTTTATGTTAAGACAATGTTTATGTTTAAATGTTAAGACTTCCGCAGCTACGTTATGTATTGGACTTATGGTACGCTTCCGCTATGTTGAATGATTTTAATTAAAAAGTTCAGTATGGATGACTATGTTTATGAGTAAATCCAACAAGTGAGGTCCCCCGAGAAAGGGGGCTTTACAAGTTGGTATCAGGGCAATAGTTTGAGAGATTCAGACATCCCTAAATGTCTAGACTCAAGCTAATAATGGGACCAACGCACGGATGTCAGTCTGGGTAGCCAAATCCAACAAAGCAAGTAAGTAATAAAGTTAATGCATGTAGTTAGGGATAGATGCCTTAAACTAGAACGCTTAGATGTCATTGTCACTACTGATGTGAAGAGTTTTGAACCCGAAAAGCAAAGCAAATTATTAATCACAATCTGGTTACTGTAATTAAGAATTTACCTTGCTCGTACTGTTCTAAACTAAGATCTGAAGGAATGACATTGATGTATACCCTTCTACTTATCAGGAAATCTAGAAAACTATGGCTCGTAGAGGAAGAACTAGACGCCGAGGCGGTCGCACTGGCCGAGTCGGTAGACCACCAATGAACCGAAGACGTAATGATGAGGAAAGTGTGCATGTGGAACGGGAGGAAATCATGCACGAAGAACGTACTGAGAGTGTGCACGAAACTAATGTGACTCCACCGAGTGAAGGCAACGAAGGATCTCTATGACTGGAACCCGAGATGCTATTGCCCGTGAGGTTGTGCTAACTCTAAAGGACGTACTGCCTGATCTGTTATTTGAGGCAATAAAGAAGAGCAAGGAGGAGGAGGAAAAGAACCATGAGGAGAAAGTGTATGATAGCGATGGGGATGAGGTGACTGTGGGACTGAACACCCGTGGGTGTACCTACAAAGGATTCAAGGACGGTGACCCACCTCAGTTTTACGGGAACAAGGATTCAGTGGCTACGTTTTAATGGATTGAGAGGATGAACGGCGTAATCAACATAAGAGATTGTCGACCTGACCAGGCAGTTAAGTATGTGGCTCACTCTTTCACCAACGAGGCACTGAGTTGGTGGAGGAACATTCAAAGGACTAAGTTGCCAAACGCTCTCAAAAGGATGACTTGGGAAGATCTGAAAAAGCTGATAATCCAAAAGTTCTGTCCCCAGAACGAGATAGATCGGGTGGAGAATGAATTTCTGAACTTCAAGGCTGGAAACAAGACTCATCGTCAGTACACTTCTAGATTCAATGAACTGGCTCAACTGGTACCCCATTTGGTAGAGACTGAAGAGCGATTGATCAAGTACTATGTCAAGGGCTTGCCTCAAAGGGTCAGTGTACATGTTAAAGCCAACCTACCCTCGAACTTCGAGTCGGTAGTGAATTTGAGTGGAATCGTCTATGACGATTATGCTAATGAGGACCCGGTGCCGGAGTCACCCAAGCGGAAATGGGAAAATCCGTCTAAGGGAAATGGAAGGGGAACATTTGTAACTGAAGCTAAGAAGCCAAGGACAGATGAGTATGAAACATACACGAAGTGCGGAAGGAAACACCGCGGTGAGTGCAAAGCTGGCTCCACAATGTGCTATAGGTGCGAGAGAGCAGGGCACTACTCCAAAGACTGTCTGAGGGAATCAAGTGCCAAGGATGTGGATTATTTGGCCACCTGACTAAGGATTGTAGGAAGACTGGATAATCTGGTTCGGGAAAAGAGAAGGAAAGAGAACAGCCAAAGGCTAGGACTCGGGCTTATGCCCTAACTGAGGAGGAGGCAAGAGGAAACCCCGATGTCGTGTCAGGTACGTTCCTAGTTAATGATGAACATGCGGCTATTTTATTTGATTCTGGTGCTAGTAAAAGCTTTATATCGAACAACTTCTGTCGCAAACTAGACTGCTTAATTGATACTATAGTGAAGGTTTTAGCGTAGAAACCGCCGTTGGTAGAAACTCGACGGTATTTCAAGTAACTGAAGATTGCATGATAGAAATAGAGGGCCATAGGTTTCCTTCTAGATTATTCCTTCTGACCTTATGAGGATTCGATATAGTATTGGGAATGGATTGGTTAGTTGCCAACGAAGCTCAAATCATATGTAAACGAAAGACGATACATATCAAAGCCACTGACGGCAGTCCGATTACGGTTTATCGTGATTGGAATTGCACGATGCCGAACGTTATCTCGATAATCAAGGCCGAAAGGTACATGAGGCGTGGTTGCGAAGCTTATCTGGCGTATGTTATTGGCAATAGAATAAAAACGAAAGAGCTCAAAGACGTACCCGTGTTGTGCAACTTTCCAGAAGTGTTCCTAGATGACCTACATGGCTTGCCTCCCGATCGGGAAATAGAATTTCAGATTCACTTACTGCCAGGGGCTCAGCCCGTTTCCAAAGCACCCTACCGATTGGCTCCCTCAGAAATGAAAGAATTAATGTCTCAACTTGAAGAACTGACAGAGAAAGGATTTATCAGACTGAGCATCTCACCATGGGGCGCTCCGGATTTATTTGTAAAGAAGAAAGACGAAAGCATGCGCATGTGCATCGACTACCGTGAATTAAACAAACGAACAGTAAAGAACAAGTACCCACTGCCTAGAATAGACGATCTTTTTGATCAACTGCAAGGAGCGAGTTGGTTCTCAAAGATCGATCTTAGGTCGGGTTACCATCAATTGAAAGTAAGGGAGGAGGATGTACCAAAAATCGCGTTTCACACGCGTTATGGGCATTATGAATTCCTAGTGATGTCCTTTGGACTAACCAACGCACCTGAAGCATTTATGGATTTAATGAATAGGGTATGCCAACCAATGTTGGATCGGTTAGTAATAGTTTTCATAGATGACATTCTCATTTATTCAAAGAACGAAGGTGATCACCACTGTCACCTAAGGGAAGTTCTAGAGATTCTGAAGCAGGAGAAGTTATACGCAAAATTCTCCAAGTGCACGTTCTGGCTTAGAGAAGTCCAATTCGTAGGCCATGTCATAAACCCAAACAGCATTATGGTAGATCCTGCAAACATCGTAACAGTTAAAGAATGGAACATCCTGAAAACACTGACGGAGAAACAAAGTTTTCTGGGATTGGCAGGCTACTATCGAAGATTCATTCAGGATTTCTCGAGATTAGCCTCGCCACTGACAATCTGACACGTAAGGAAGTAAAGTACGAATGGGATCCAACCCAAAACAACGCGTTCGAAGAATTGAAGACAGATTAACCCAAGCTCCAATCTTGACGTTACCTGAGGGAAACTAAGACTTGGTAGTTTACTTTGACGCTTCGAGTCAAGGATTGGGTTGTGTACTAATGCAAAGGGGAAAAGTAATTGCTTATGCCTCGCGACGGTTAAAAATTCATGAAGTTAACTACCCGACTCACGATCTGGAGTTGGCGACAGTATTTTTCGCGTTAAAGATATGGAGACACTATTTGTACGGAGTTAAATGCACCATCTACTCCGATCACAAGAGCCTGAAATACTTCTTCGAGCAAAAGGAATTAAATATGAGACAATGAAGGTGGTTGGAACTGCTAAAAGATTATGACTGTGAAATATTGTACCATCCAGGCAAGGCAAACGTAGTGGCTGATGCCTTTAGGAGGAAAGAAGAATCAACACCTATCCGAATCAAAGCATGTCAATTGATTATAACACCGGATATAATGAATGAAATAGCGAAAGCACAGGAGGAAGCATTGTTGGAAAGGAATGTGAAACGGGAAAGAATAGTGGGACAACAGAGTAATTTGGAGACCAATGCGTATGATGTACGAACTCGCGAGAGTGACCGATGTAGTTGACAACTCCATGATAAAAATAGAAGGCCATAGGTTCCTGTCAAATTGTTTGTTATGGTTTTGGGAGGGTTTGATGTCGTGTTGGGTATGGATTGGTTAACTGCCAACGAAGCACAAATCATATGTAAACGAAAGATAATCCGACTCAAGGCTCCATATGGCAGTGAAATCGAGGTTTTTGGAGATCGTGACGCCCCGAGGCCTAACATCATCTCAATGATTAAGGCAACATATTACCTGAGGCGCGGATGCGAGGCTTATCTGGTATACGTGATTGAAAAATGTAAGGAAGTGAAAGAACTAGTTGATGTACCCATGGTACGCGAGTACCCGGAGGTGTTTCTAGAGGACTTGCCTGGGATACCACCCGACAGAGAAATTGAGTTCTGAATTGACTTAGTACTAGATGCCCAGCCCGTGGCTAAGGCTCTATATCGACTAGCACCGGTGGGGATGAAATAACTTATGATACAACTAGACAAGTTACTTGAGAAGGGATTTATCAGATCGAGCATTTCGCCTTGGGGTGCTCCGGTATTGTTTGTAAAGAAGAAGGATGACTCTATGAGGATGTGTATTGACTACCGTGAGTTGAATAAACAAACGGTGAAGAACAAGTACCCTTAACCAAGGATCGACGACCTGTTCGATCAATTACAGGGCACAAGTTGGTTCTCAAAAATCGACCTTCGATCCGGGTACCATCAATTGAAGGTGACAGAAGAAGACATACCGAAAACCGCATTTATCACGCGTTATGGACATTTAGAGTTCCGTGTAATGTCTTTCGGATTGACGAACGCCCCTGCATCATTCATGGTTTTGATGAATAGGGTCTGTCGACCGTTGCTGGATCGATCGGTAATCGTGTTCATCGATGATATCCTCATCTACTCTAAGAATGAGGGTGATCACGCATGTCACTTGAAGGAAGTGTTGGAAGCCTTGAAGATGGAGAAGCTGTATGCTAAGTTCTCCAAATGCTTCTAGCTTAGGGAAGTCCAATTCCTAGGTCAAGTCATCAACCCAAACGGCATTATGGTTGACCTAGCAAAGATAATGACGGTGAAAGATTGGGCAGTTCCTAAGACTCCAACTAAAATCCACAGTTTCTTAGGGTTGGCAGGCTACTATCGGAGATTCATTCAGGATTTCTCAAAAATAGATTCGCCTTTGACAAAGTTAACACGGAAGGAGGTAAAGTTCGAATGGGGTTCGACCCAAGAAGATGCATTTAAGGAACTGAAGGAGAAGCTAACCCAAGCTTTAGTCTTGGCCCTTCCCGAGGGCAATGAAGACTTGGTGGTATACTCTGACGCTTCGGGTCAGGGGTTGGGGTGAGTACTGATGCAACGCGGGAGAGTGATCGCGTATGCATCACGACGGTTGAAGGTTCACGAAGTCAATTATCCGACTCACGATTTGGAACTTGCTGTTGTCGTATTCGCATTGAAAATCTGGAGGCACTACCTTTACGGGGTGAAGTTTACTATTTACTCCGACCACAAAAGTTTTAAGTACTTCTTTGAACAAAGGGAGCTTAATATGAGGCAGAGACGATGGTTGGAACTTGTGACAATCCGGACTTTTCAGTTAGTTCCGTTAGAAATCCCGTTAAGTTTTCTGTTAAAACCTAACCCAGTTAACTCAATATTAAACCCCAAGGACTGATTCTGTCACAAATTAAACTTAAAACTACAAGGGCTAGTTGTGTAAATATGCAAAATCAAATCAATTGACTCCACAAAGTCAAAATCAGAAAGTTTTGATTTCTGTTGACTTTTTGAAGTCAAAATCGCAAGTTTTGACTTCAAATTCCAAGCCAAATCTGTTAATTAACTCAAGTTCGTAACGGATTCAATCTTTAATGCGTTAACTGACCCTCATCAAGCCTCTAATCATAGTCATTGATTTGCAATCAACCCAATTATGATTATTAATCTCATAACCGTCGACCCCTTTGCAAGACCGACCAAATTCGACGAATTATTATATTGTTTTCACAAATCACCTCTATATCAATTGATTCAATTATCATCGAATTTTACTCGATCCAGTAATCTAGGGTTCATACAATTTCAATTTAATCGAACCCTACTCACGATCTGTTTTAAATTCAATTAATATACACGATCAGATTCGCAACTCCTTGTTTAATAAAAACCCTATGATTTTAATCCATGTTATCATCGAATTCAATCAAATCGAATCCCTGTTCTTGATCTAGGGTTCAGTCTTTTAATCTAAAATTAATCAATCCCAGACTTGTTGATTTCCAAATTAAAATCAACTACAGGTTCGTTATGAACCAACTAACAAAACCCATTTGATACTCTAGCTAACCACGACCGGATTTGATGGTTTTGGATTGGGATCGATCGTGGGTGAGTATAGGGGAGAGGCTCACTGGAGTTACTGATTAAAACCATATGGAATCGAGACTTGTTGCGATGACCCTAGCGGGGCGATTTGGTTAAACACATATTCATACAGGGAGGAGACCCGGGTTCGAGTCTCCCCCCTGTTTTTAGTGTTATTATTTTTAAACAATTATTTTGATATTAAAACCCAACCCCATGTTATTATATTAATATATTAAAGAGTTTTATACCCGTAAAACAACCGTAGACTCGGTTTTGATTTTTATAACCCATTTTTATATTAATTATCCATTTTCAAAATAATATATTCATATTATTTTCAACCCCAACTTCGTATAAAATAATAGGTTTATATTATTTTCAACCCATGACTAATCTTATTAAATAATATATATATTTATATTATTTCGTGACGTCTTATAAACTCGTGTGACGTTTTAAACTATTTAATAATATAATTGTTATATTATTCACTCTTGTTCTTTAACTCGAATAAAAATATATATTTATTATTTTTGCCGTAAATGATTATTTAGTTAATCCTACGAACTTAAAAATAATATATTTAATTATATTATTTTTCTAACTTTTGTAAACGACTTTGATGTACGAATTTATTTATTTATTTATTTATATATTATTCGTTTTTAACGTTCGACACGTAACGCTTTGATCTTAATTATTATATTAAGAAACCGATATTCCCGTAGACACGTTCGTCTACCCATTAATTCTTAGAATGTTTTAGGATGTTCTAATCTTCCGTGTCGTTGTCACAATTCCCATTATTATCCCTAATTTATGTGTTTATAATTTTAGGGCATTCGTAAGTCGTTTGAGACTTACACACGTGGTTCCAACTTATCCTTTGTTTGATACTACCTACAACGCAACGCAGGTGAGTTTTCACGGCCCCTTTTTACTGTTTTAACTTGGGGGAGAAAACATGATTAAACAATTTTGGGATTTTGTAATTCGTATGATATCAATGTTAAAACTAAGCGTAACACGCTATCACAGAAAGTCCTCAACTTATATCGGACCATTAATATGGATCTTAGCGAGGTAATATTTAGTAGTACTACTGGGTTTGACAAATCCCACCCGCGTTAGTCGCGCTAACTTGATTAGAGATCGAACGGGTGAAATGTTAGCCTACTCACACCGCCAGTGTTGATAGACCTGGTAGGAGGCAATAAACAAACAGTCAGCTTCGGTTGCAAGCGCTTGAGTTGAACATGAGCATAGGTTAGCTACCTATAGATACATACTGAATGAACATAAATCTGGTAAACGCTTATTTACATATATTGAAACATGTGAACTCACCAACCTCGTGTTGACATATTTTCTTACATGTTTTCTCAGGTCGCTAAGATAAGACACAGGTGCACGTTAGGGCATGCATGGGATTCAACTACTTTGATTATGACTTATTTATATTTGTTTGGATTATTTTATTGTACTTGGTTTGGTTGGACGTTTTGGACTTTTAGACTTTTGGACTTTGGTTTGGGCGCCTGTGTTTTGCGCATTTACTTTCTTTACGCTTCCGCATTGAAACTCTGATTTGTATGATATTTTCATTTTGAGTCCCATGTTGAGTCGTTCAAAGTAACTAATGTCTGATATCCTGGTTCGTCACTTCCCAAACGGTAAAACTCCGTTAGTTGAAATTGGGGGTGTGACAGATTGGTATCAGAGCCATTGGTTATAGAGAACTAGGATTGCATACTAGACTATAGCCTCACACGTTAGTTACATGTCATTTGGATGTTTGGCACTTATACATGTTGTTACAGGAACATGCCGTCAACTCCACTTCCATCACCTAAGGCACCAGGACATAAGGCACCTATCCTATCATCCTCGGAGCCCAAAAGGCGCCGGACTAGTTCCAGTGACTATTCAGTTGACCTGGGGGAAACGAGCATCGTGCAAGCAATGAATCCTGCTCGCAATTGGAACGCATACCCACAAATGATCCAAAGATGGATCGAAATGGGAAATGTCCCATCACCTTACTTCGGTTCTACTTCCTCATCATCTACCTTGCCCAGCTTGCCATGCACTATGGAACAAGCTTTTGCAGCCTTTGTATTTTATATGTCTAGAGAGTTGAGCATTGTGAAAGATGCTACTGATGAGATACCGGATATTCTGAAGAGAGAGCCTCAAATAGAGGAGAATAAGGTAGGGATAAAACTTTTGACTGCCGAACTAGCTATAACTGACCAGGTCCATAACCTTTTGGTGGATCGTGTGACACATTTGGAGACGAGGGTGGACACCTCGGACAATGACATGGAAGGAGTTCTGGAGAGAGTGGCTGCACTGGAAGCTCAGCTACATGTAGCAAACCACACTGCTGAAGGTCTTCAAGAGAGGGTGACTCACTTGGAAGCCCAACTGCAAGCCGCTCTATTTCCTGAGGAGATTCCACTTTCTGATGGCGAGGAGGAGCCCTTTGAGGAGGAGCCCTTCGAGGAGGAGCCCTTGGAGGAAGAACCGGTGGAGATGGATGATGCGTAATCGTATGTTTCTTCCGATGACGAAGATGTTTGATGATCTTCCTATCTATCTTCCTTTTCATGCATGTTTTTGCTTATGTTATTTCTGTTTCCAAACCTAAATGGGTAAGGTTGTTCCCATTAAATAAAAGCATGAGAAGTTTAATGTTTGAGTTATTTATTTTGTAGCCTTACAATTTATTTAATTTTCAAAATATTAAATGTTGTATCTTCTTACTCATACCTGAATAATGTTTAATATGCGATATATTTCTCATTGTTTTTCATTTGTGATTGTGAAGAATCATGTCAGGGAGAGGACGAGGAGGTCGTGCCGGTGGTCGAGGTACCATTAACATGACGGCAGCAGAGCTAGCGGCACTAACAAACGATAGTGTGGCGGAGGCCCTAGCAGCACAGAATGCTGCAGGTAAATGCTTTAGCTACTGACTAATAATGTCAGTCCATCATCTAAAAACATCTTCCTAAACCCTATAATCCCAATCCTATTTTGTTTCTAAATCCAGGCCAGCAAAACCAGCAGAATCAGCAACCAGCCTGCACTTTCAAGGCATTCATGGATTGTAAGCCCCACGCCTTTAGTGGAGCTGAAGGAGTCGTTGGACTACTTCATTGGTTTGAAAAGGTAGAATCAGTGATTGCCATGTGCAACTGCCCTGTGGCTAATCAGGTAAAGTTTGCCGCCGGAACTTTGGAGGGCCCGGCTCTCACATGGTGGAACGCCCAGGTCCAAATGTTGGGTCTGGCCATGGCAAATGGACTCCCGTGGGAGGAGTTTAAATCAATGATGAAGGAGGAATACTGCCCTCGCGATGAAATCCAGAAGTTAGAGGGAGAGTTCTGGAAACTAAAGATGGAGGGTTCTGAAATTGAACTCTACACCACACGTTCACATGAACTTGCTACTATGTGCCCACATATGGTGACCCCTGATTACAAGAGAATTGAGCTTTACATTGGAGGTCTAGTGCCTCAAATACAAAGCATGGTTACTTCATCCAATCCTGCCACTATCCAACAAACTATCCGACTTGCCCATAAGTTAACCGATCAGGCGGTGACTCAAAGGACTCTACCTCCGAGAGGTTCGGTCTCTAAACCCACCGACAATCACAAACGCAAGTTTGATCACCATTCCAACACCCACACCCACTCCAACTCTCACTCCAAAGGACCCCAGCCCAACCAACCCCAGTTTAATCAACCGCAGCAACAGTAGCAGCGTAGGTTTGAGCCTACTAAGAACTTCAACCACTCGACCTCTTCAGGTCAAAACAGGGTGGTTACACGGGGAAGTCTCCGAAGTGTAACAAGTGCAACTTCCATCACTTCGGGTTTTGCAATCGTTGCCAGAGGTGTGGCAAAATAGGTCATGCTTCCAAGGATTGTAGGGGTGAGTTACAAGCTAAACAACCTTTTCAACAACCTGGATCCACAAGGGGTTGTTTTTAGTGTGGAAAGGAAGGACATATTCGGAAGAATTGTCCTCAATTGAAGAAAGGGGGTAATGGAAACCACAACCCTAACCAGAATAACAACAATGGGGGTAACAACGGCAATGGTGGAGGAAATGGTGCGAAGGGACGAGCCTTCGTGCTAGGATCCGGAGAAGCTCGTTACGATCAAAATGTGGTCACCGGTAAGTTTCTCTTAAATAATTACTTTGCTTCTGTCTTTTTTGACACCGGTGCTGATAGGAGTTTTACATCTAAGAAACTTAGTGATATGATAAAAGGAACTCCAACCTTGTTAGAAGCTAAGTATATAATAGAGATATCTGATGGCCAAATAATTGAAGCAAATCACATTCTTAAGGGATGTAAGCTTGAGCTAGCTAAACATATACTTGATATCGACCTGATGTCGGTCACACTTGGTAGTTTTGATGTAATTGTCGGCATGGATTGGTTATCTAAGAACCAAGCTGAAATTATCTGTCATGAGAAAATTGTTCGTATTCCTCTCCCGAATGGAAAAATCCTTTCCGTTCAGGGCGAAAGAGTTGGTGCAGTCATGGGCATCATATCTTTTATGAAAGCACAAAAATGCCTTCGAAAGGGGCACACGGCTATTTTGGCTCTCGTTGCTAAGCAGCCATCAGAAGAGAAGAATATTGATGATATTCCCATCGTTCGTGAATTTTTGGAAGTATTTCCTGAGGATCTGCCTGGTCTGCCACCGCGTCGTCAAGTTGAATTCCAAATCGATCTAGCACCCGGATCAGTACCGATTGCTCGGGCACCTTATAGGTTAGCACCTAGTGAATTACAAGAGTTGTCCACTCAATTGCAAGATTTGTTGGATAAAGGTTTCATCCGACCTAGTTCATTGCCATGGGGAGCTCCGGTACTATTTGTCAAGAAGAAGGACGGAACTTTCCATATGTGTATTGACTACCGGGAGCTGAATAAAGTCACAATCAAGAATCGCTACCCTTTGCCTCGCATAGATGACCTCTTTGATCAACTCCAAGGATCAAGTTTCTATTCCAAAATAGATCTTAGGTCCGGCTACCATCAGTTAAGAGTCCTAGAAGATGATATCTCTAAGACTGCATTCAGAACAAGGTACGGCCATTACGAGTTTATGGTCATACCTTTCGTATTAACCAACGCACCTGCGGTATTCATGGACCTCATGAACCGTGTGTGTAAACCGTATCTTGACCAATTTGTCATCGTGTTCATCGACGACATCCTCATTTATTCCAAGAACAAGAAAGAACATGAGGAACATCTACGCCTAATTTTTGAATTACTTAAAAAGGAGCAACTGTATGCTAAGTTTTCCAAGTGTGAATTTTGGATCCGAGAAGTTCAATTCTTAGGACATGTGGTTAACGAGAAAGGAATACATGTCGACCCATCAAAGATAGAGGCCATCAAGAATTGGGCAGCACCGACGACTCCGACTGAGGTGCGACAATTTCTGGGATTGGCTGGATATTACCATCGATTCATCGAAGGATTTTCAAAAATTGCACAACCTCTCACTACCTTAACTCAAAAGGGTAAAGCCTATAATTGGGGCGATAACCAAGAATCAGCATTCCAACATCTTAAACAGAAACTTTGCAGTGCACCTATTCTAGTTCTTCTGGAAGGAACCGGTGATTTTGTAGTGTATTATGATGCATCTATTCAGGGTCTGGGTTGTGTCTTAATGCAACGCGAAAAGGTGATCGCATACGCTTCACGTCAACTAAAGGTCCACGAGAAAAACTACACCACTCATGACTTAGAGTTGGGAGCTGTAGTTTTCGCACTTAAGATATGGAGACATTACTTGTACGGTACCAAATGCACCATCTACACCGATCACAAGAGTCTTCAGCACATTTTCGAGCAGAAAGAGTTGAACATGCGACAACGGCGTTGGGTCGAACTCTTGAATGATTATGACTGTGCGATCCGGTACCACCCGGGTAAAGCTAATGTTGTAGCTGATGCCCTAAGTCGACAGGAAACGAAACCCAAACGAGTTCGAGCATTACAGCTTACTATTCACCCTTGATTACCTGAAAAAATCCGTAGTTCTCAACTCGAAGCCCTAAAAGAGGAAAACCTACCACTGGAAGGTACACGCGGTATGGAAGTACAACTTGAATTCAAATCTGACGGTATTCGCTACTTCGCCGAGCGAATATGGATTCCAGTATTTGGAAATTTAAGAGAACTAGTTATGGATGAGGCTCATAAATCTCGTTACTCGATACATCCAGGTTCCGACAAAATGTACCATGATCTAAAGGTACTATATTGGTGGCCGAAGATGAAGGCCGATATAGCCACCTATGTTAGTAAGTGTCTGACTTGCGCGAAGGTCAAAGTTAAATATCAAAAACCATCCGGTCTTCTCCAACAACCAGAAATTCCCATGTGGAAATGGGAACAAATATCCATGGACTTCATCACCAAATTACCACGAACTCCTACCGGATGTGATACCATTTGGGTGATTGTTGATCGATTAACAAAGTCCGCTCACTTCTTAGCAATCAAAGAGACCGACAAAATGGATAAGCTTACTCGTACTTACTTGAAAGAAATAGTCTCTCGGCACGGGGTGCCAATCTCTATCATTTCGGATAGTGATGCACGATTCACTTCTCGTTTCTGGCAGTCGTTACACAAAGCCTTAGGCACGCGTCTAGATATGAGCACAGCATACCATCCTCAAAGGGATGGCCAAACAGAACGTACTATTCAAACGCTGGAGGACATGCTACGAGCTTGTGTGATTGATTTCGGTAACACTTGGGAGTCTCACCTACCGTTGGTGGAGTTCTCCTACAACAACAGTTATCACACTAGCATCAAGGCAGTTCCATTTGAAGCACTTTATGGACGGAAATGTCGTTCTCCTATTTGTTGGACCGAGGTTAGGGATAGCCAACTTACAGGTCCTGAACTTGTATTTGAAACTTTCGAAAAGATCGTTCAAATTAGAAACCGTATGGCGGCAGCTCGTGATCGTCAAAAGAGCTATGCCGACAAGCGTCGTAAACCCTTAGAGTTTCAAATAGGTGACATGGTCTTACTCAAAGTCTCACCTTGGAAAGGTGTCATTCGTTTCGGGAAACGAGGCAAACTGAATCCTCGTTATGTTGGACCTTTCAAGATAGTAAAGAGAATTGGCCCAGTCGCGTATCAACTGGACCTACCGGAAGGACTTAGTGGTGTACACGATGTCTTTCACGTCTCAAATTTGAAGAAATGTCTAGCAGACGAATCACTCGCAGTTCCTCTTGAGGAACTACACATTGATGAACAGTTACGTTTCATCGAAGAACCCGTGGAAATTATGGATAGGGAAATCAAAACGTTAAAGCACAGTAAAATCCCTATTGTAAGAGTTCGTTGAAACTTGAAACGCGGACCGGAATTCACGTGGGAGCGTGAGGATCAGATGATGTGCAAATATCCTAATCTGTTCAAGCACTCCGTGTCAAACTCTTAAGGTCCTATTAAATTTTCGAGACGAAAATTCTTTCAAGTAGGGGATAATGTGATATCCCGGGGAATTTTTTTTTATTATTATTTAATTTTCGGGACGAAAATTCTTTCAACTAGGGGATGATGTGACAATCCGGACTTTTCAGTTAGTTCCGTTAGAAATCCCGTTAAGTTTTCTGTTAAAACCTAACCCAGTTAACTCAATATTAAACCCCAAGGACTGATTCTGTCACAAATTAAACTTAAAACTACAAGGGCTAATTGTGTAAATATGAAAAATCAAATCAATTGACTCCACAAAGTCAAAATCAGAAAGTTTTGATTTCTGTTGACTTTTTGAAGTCAAAATCGCAAGTTTTGACTTCAAATTCCAAGCCAAATCTGTTAATTAACTCAAGTTCGTAACGGATTCAATCTTTAATGCGTTAACCGACCCTCATCAAGCCTCTAATCATAGTCATTGATTTGCAATCAACCCAATTATGATTATTAATCTCATAACCGTCGACCCCTTTGCAAGACCGATCAAATTCGATGAATTATTATATTGTTTTCACAAATCAAGCATACACTCACCTAAATCGCATCAAGCTGAAACTATTACGTACACCAATTCAATCGGAGAAACTGTGGAAGTCACCGAAGGTCAACCTCATCATCGTCGGCGCCGGTTTTAGTCGATCACCTTCAATTCAAACCGCATTCTGGTAATTAGACCTTCTCTCTGTTTCACTTTTACTCTTAGATCAAAAGCCCTATTCCAATTAGGGCTTACAACATCAAATTGTTCACGATCCGAATCTAGGGTTTGTTCATAAGAACGATTTGGGGATTATGATCGAAAACATTGTTTTAATCAAATTAAACCATACCGTTAGCTTCGCAACCTGTCACTCTTTAAAAACTCTATATCAATTGATTCAATTATCATCGAATTTTACTCGATCCAGTAATCTAGGGTTCATACAATTTCAATTTAATCGAACCTTACTCACGATCTGTTTTCAATTCAATTAATATACACGATCAGATTCGCAACTCCTTGTTTAGTAAAAACCCTATGATTTTAATCCATGTTATCATCGAATTCAATCAAATCGAATCCCTGTTCTTGATCTAGGGTTCGGTCTTTTAATCTACAATTAATCGATCCCAGACTTGTTGATTTCCAAATTAAAATCAACTACAGGTTCGTTATGAACCAACTAACAAAACCCATTTGATACTCTAGCTAACCACGACCGGATTTGATGGTATTGGATTGGGATCGATCGTGGGTGAGTATGGGGGAGAGGCTCACTGGAGTTACTGATTAAAACCATATGGAATCGGGACTTGTTGCGATGACCCTAGCGGGCAATTTGGTTAAACACATATGCATACAGGGAGGAGACCCGGGTTCGAGTCTCCCCCCCTGTTTTTAGTGTTATTATTTTTAAACAATTATTTTGATATTAAAACCCAACCCATGTTATTATATTAATATATTAAAGAGTTTTATACCCAGAAAACAACCGTAGGCTCGTTTTGATTTTTATAACCCATTTTTATATTAATTATCCATTTTTAAAATAATATATTCATATTATTTTCAACCCCAACTTCGTATAAAATAATAGGTTTATATTATTTTCAACCCGTGACTAATCTTATTAAATAATATATATTTATATTATTTCGTGACGTCTTATAAACTCGTGTGACGTTTTAAACTATTTAATAATATAATTGTTATATTATTCACTCTTGTTCTTTAATTCGAATAAAAATATATATTTATTATTTTTGTCGCAAATGATTTTTTAGTTAATCCTACGAACTTAAAAATAATATATTTAATTATATTATTTTTCTAACTTTTGTAAACGACTTTGACGTACGAATTTATTTATTTATTTATATATTATTCGTTTTTAACGTTCGACACGTAACGCTTTGATCTTAATTATTATGTTAAGAAACCGATATTCCGTAGACACGTTCGTCTACCCGTTAATTCTAAGAATGTTTTAGGATGTTCTAATCTTCCGTGTCGTTGTCACAATTCCCATTATTATCCCTAATTTATGTGTTTATAATTTTAGGCCATTTGTAAGTCGTTTGAGACTTACACACGTGGTTCCAACTTATCCTTTGTGTGATACTACCTACAACGCAACACAGGTGAGTTTTCACGGCCCTTTTTTTACTGTTTTAACTTGGGGGAGAAAACATGATTAAACAATTTTGGGATTTTGTAATTCGTATGATATCAGTGTTAAAACTAAGCGTAACACGCTATCACAGAAAGTCCTCAACTTATATCGGACCGTTAATATGGATCTTAGCGAGGTAATATTTAGTAGTACTACTGGGTTTGACAAATCCCACCCGCATTAGTCGCGCTAACTTGATTAGAGATCGAACGGGTGAAATGTTAGCCTACTCACACCGCCAGTGTTGATAGACCTGGCAGGAGGCAATAAACAAAAAGTCAGCTTCGGTTGCGAGCGCTTGAGTTGAACATGAGCATAGGTTAGCTACCTATAGATACATACTGAATGAACATAAATCTGGTAAACGCTTATTTACATATATTGAAACATGTGAACTCACCAACCTCGTGTTGACATATTTTCTTACATGTTTTCTCAGGTCGATAAGATAAGACGCAGGTGCACGTTAGGGCATGCATGGGATTCAACTACTTTGATTATGACTTATTTATATTTGTTTGGATTATTTTATTGTACTTGGTTTGGTTGGACGTTTTGGACTTTTAGACTTTTGGACTTTGGTTTGGGCGCGTGTGTTTTGCGCATTTACTTTCTTTACGCTTCCGCATTGAAACTTTGATTTGTATGATATTTTCATTTTGAGTCCCATGTAGAGTCGTTCAAAGTAACTAATGTCTGAGATCCTGGTTCGTCACTTCCCAAATGGTAAAACTCCGTTAGTTGAAATTGGGGGTGTGACAGAACTCCTGAAAGATTATGACTGTGAAATCATATACCATCCTGGAAAGGCAAACGTGGTGGCTGACGCTCTAAGCCGAAAGGATGTGCATGCTCCTATTAGAGTGAAAGCTTGCCAGCTGGTGGTAACATCGGACGTGATGAGGGAAATTGAAAAGGCTCAAGATAAGACACTTAAAGAGGAAAACATAAAGAAGGAAATGATGGTTGGCCAACAGGATAAGTTGGAATATAACACCCTTGGTGTTAGGACACGTTTTGGACGGGTATGGATACCTATGGGTGGCGAACTTAGAACCAAGATCTTAGATGAGGCTCATAACTCTCATTACTCTATCCATCCCGGTACCAACAAAATGCACCAATATCTGAGGAAGGAATACTGGTGGCCTGGGATGAAGTATGAGGTGACGAAATACGTAAGCAAGTGTCTGACTTGCTCGCAAGTAAAGGTCGAACACCATAAACCGTATGGAAAGATTCAACCGCTTAATATACCATAATGGAAGTGGGAACACATTACCATGGACTTCATAACCAAGCTACCTCTCACAGCTAAAGGTCATGACACCATTTGGGTAATTGTGGACCGTTTAACGAAGAGTGCTCATTTCCTACCTATTCGCGAGACGTTCTCGTCGGAGAGGTTAGTGGAAGTATTTATAAATGAAGTAGTAGCACGGCATGGGATGCCTTTGACGATTGTATCTGACTGGGATACACGTTTTACATCGAGGTTCTAGAAAAGATTTCACGAAGCGATGGGCACGAGACTTAATATCACCACAGCATACCACCCGCAAACGGATGGTCAATCTGAAAGGACCATTCAAATGCTGGAGGATATGCTCCACGCTTGTATTATCGACTTCGGTGGCAGTTGGGACAGTCATCTGCCGTTAGCCGAATTCTCCTACAACAACAGTCATCACACGACGATAGGCATGCCGCTTTATGAAATGTTGTATGGGAGAAGATGCAGGACCCCAGTTTGTTGGGGTGAGATTGGACAGAAGGAATTAGGAAGTCTTGATGTCGTACGAGAAACGTCGAAAAGGTTTGATCAAATCAAAGCACGAATGAAGGCTGCATAAGATCGTCAGAAATCCTATGCGAATAAACGACGAAGGCCTATTGAGTTTGATGTTGGGGACAGAGTAATGTTGAAAGTGTCGCATTGGAAGGGAATCATACGATTCAGAAAGAAAGGAAAGTTAAGTCCGAGGTTTGTCGGACCATTCAGGATAATGGCATGGGTTGGTGAAGTCGCTTATCGGTTGGAGTTGCCTGATGAGTTAAGTGGGATTCATCCTACCTTCCATGTATCACACTTGCAAAAGTGTTTGGCGGATGAATCGGCTCACGTACCACTTAATGACATCGAGGTCTACAACATCCTTAATTACATCGAAGAACCCGTGGCCATCCTAGACAGGAAGGAGAAACGTTTACATAATAAAGTTATCCAATTGGTTAAAGTCCAATGGATGCACCGAAAGGGATCCGAAGCTACTTGGGAAACAGAAACGGAAATGAGGGAGTCGCGCCCTCAACTATTTGACTTATGATAGGTTTCGGGGATGAAACCTATTGTAAGGGGGGTAGACTTGTAACATCCCAAAAATAAAAGGAAGAATTATAATAATGGGTAAACATGAGACGGGAAGAATAAACGAACGCGGCGTGACGGGCCAGGCCGGATGGGCCGGCAAACTTGAGGGTGGCGCATAAGGGGGAGGAGTCTCCCTATATATAGCCTAAACCCTCCTCATTCTCTCATTTACACATTCTAGAGAGAGAAACCATAGAGAGGAAAGTGAAAGGATCGACCCGAGGAGCTATCATCGTGTTCCTTTACTGTTCTGAGGGTATTCTTCGATTCAGAATCTCAAAACAGGTAACAACCCGTTCCAAATCTGAGTATTTGGTTTATATCGGGTTTTCGGGTGTTTTCATGAAAAAGGTTGAGTTTTTGTGAACCAAATGGGAAAAGGGTTATAAATCTGTAAATAGGAATGAAAACCACAAGTTTTGAACATAAAAGGTCGGAAACTTGAACGTAATAAGATCTGGCCGCCATTTGCATGCAACTTAGGGTTCTTGGGGAAGAAGACTGCCCGACAGGCGAACTTTGGCAAGGATTGGGGCGAACTTATCAAGTTCTCTTGACAAGTTCACCTCGGGCATAAAGGTAAGCGAACTTATGACAGCGAATTTAGTGGCTTCGCTGTGATGAAACCATCGAACTTATGGGGCGAACTTGCTAAGTTCGCTAGGCATGGATCAGGCGAACTTAGCCTATGTTCGCCTGTATGTTCGCTAGGTTGGTAAGAGGCGAACTTAGCCTTAAGTTTGCCTGAAACAGAACGAGTAAACCGTTAGAGTTGGGATTAGGTCTGATGTGTATTTAACTAATCAATTCAGATCGAAAGTGACGTTGTTGGACCTTTGTTTAGGACAACCAAGATTAGCTTATCAGGTGAGTTCTAGAGCCCTACTTTTAATGTTTTGAACTATGTTTTGGGCTGGTGTGCATACTTACATAATAATGTTTTATGAAATGATGTTTACAAAACGATGTTTACAAAACAAGGTTTATGAACGATGCTTCCGAAAGGGGAAGTTAAAAGGTGTTAATGAAATGATTACGAAACGATGCTTCCGAAAGGGGAAGTTGAAATATGTTAATGAATTGTTTACGAAACGATGCTTCCGAAAGGGGAAGATGAAACGAGTTAATGAAATGTTTTGCCAATAAAGTTTACGAAAGATTTATGAATGAAATGTTATTTAATAAAATGTACGAATGCTTTAACTAAAACGAGGTAAAGGTTTTTATGAAAGTTATGAAATGAACGAATCTGCCACGAGTTCCTACAGGAGCTAGGGTATGTATATATGTATTGGCTTTACCCTTAAGGGGGCCTTTATGGATGGCTAACGGTTGTACAACTGGTTGATGATGGGTTGACGACGGTCACCAATGGGATTACCGGGATCCCTTATGGGAGTCACTATTCCCCGCGAGGGAACAGTGCCTAAGACGATGTTTGGTCTGCCTTAAGGTAACTAGCCTTAGGAGACCTGGTTGACGGATGGCCTAGAGGTAACGAACCTTAGGTTCTTCCGTCATAATACGATGTATGGACTTGACGGTTACGAGAAGGCGCAGATTCGGTTCATGTTGACTTATGTTACGATGCTATGTTACGATGTTATGATGATGTTAAGTTATTGCATGTTTTACGTACGCTTTTGTTAAATAAATGTATGTTATGTTTTTGGAAAAATGTTTATGTTAATGTTTTACGTAAAGCTAGAACTCAACAGCGTAGCTGACTTTTAGTATGCACATTCAGGTTAAGGCATGTATGGAAGTTGAACGGTGATGCTTGGCTGGCGAAAGGAGTTACCCAGTTGATCATGAAGACTGGCATCCTGGTATGAATGATTCCGCTGCGTTATTTGATATTCAAGTTTAAGAACTGTTTGTGAATGAGTAAATCCAACAAATGAGGCCTCCCAGGTTTGGGGCCTTACAGATCAAATTCTAATGAGTCAACGGTAAGGCCATGGAGATCAAAGGAAAATAAGTTATGTTCCATAATTGAATGATAAAGTTATGTATGTGCTATAAACAATAATTTGTGAGACTTTCCTAAATACTGATGTTTTAGGATTTTGAATACATCTCATAATTTTGTCTAAACTAAGGGATGAATGTTGCAAAGTGGTATTGTGATATTCTTAGGGCTGTGAAGAATCAGAATGATTCATCTGCTGTTCACATGCTAAAGTATTGTAGTATAAAGCATGCTAGACTACTACTTGGTTAATTATGATGCTCCCAGAGACTAATTAACTCCAAACATTCAAATGTGTATGAACACAAAATGAATTTATATATAGACAAAGTTTTCATTCATTATAAGGAGAAGACATACTGCTTATGAAGAACTTGTTCCTAAAGCTAATGAGGAGAACTCATTATCTGGTTTATTTTTAGATGGTAACTTAGAATCCTTCTAAGTTGGTGATGGTTTGATAACAAACTTATGACAATCGCATGTGTTGCTTTGGTCAGCTTATAAGCTCATGTGAGCTAATTCAATCTGAGTTAAAGAATAAACATTGATGAACTCACTATACAATAAGGTAGAAATATGGGGGAGGAGAGAAATAAACCAAAGGGTATGTAGAAATGGTTTGTGGGAAGTTTTCTCAAACATGTGTAGAAAGGGAGGAAAACCTTTCATTACCCCATATCTATGTTATCCAATAACACTTAAGTGTGTGGGATGACATGCATTTGAATCTGGAAAGTTTGGCAATAAGTATTTGGTAATCCAAATTGATATTGTAAACACGTGACTAAGTGGAGTACAAAAGGTCATAAGGAGTCTATCTAGTGTAACTATTTGCAAGACTCAATGCCAATCGATAGGAATCTTGCTTGATGTCTGATACCAAAGGCATAGTGGAGTTGTATTCGCCTTGAAATGAGAATTATACTCTTCAAAGACAATCATTATAACAAGATGCTATAGTCCTAAAGAGCTTGACAATAGGCAATATTAACTTGCTAATTAAGAACACATTATAACAACTTATCTCAATTGCAATTATCTGTATTGAATTGATGAAGTGATAGATAATGGTTTTGGATTCAACAACCTGAGGGTTGATGAGAGATGGAGTTGTGGAATGAGACTAAAGCCCATGCAAGATGGTATATAAAGGAAAACCTAACTTAGTTGACTAGAGATCACATGATATAAGTTCAATAGGGTAACCTAGTCGTATATCTATGGGTGGTTACTGTGGGGGCATAGCTAATGTATAAGTTGACATATAAGCTAATATGTATGTTTATATATATATATATGTATATATATATATGTATATATATATATGTGTATATATATATATATGTGTGTGTGTGTGTGTATCCTCCTAAATTGTAAAAGGAGATTAATTACTTCATAGTCTAATCCTAAAACAACCGTGACATGTTGTGAGGCAAATCATAATGTATGGTTAATGATTTGTGCAAATCATGATAACCTTAATGCTTGAGATAAATCACCTATGTGAAAGAGAAGTGGGATCGCTTCGATTGAAATTGTGGGGTGCGTAATTCCTAGAACTTTCACGGAACCAAGCTAGTGCTCAAGGTTCATAATGGACATGAGTAGGAGGGGATGTGCGTGGCTAAGGAGAGTTTTGTGTGAATTATAATAATGTCTACATCAAAAGAGGTTGGTTCAAGGACATCGCGTCTACTAACCGCTAGGAGACCATGTATACTTCACAAGGGAAGGTTCAAAGCTAACACCTACCTATCCTACGCAAGATTCAGCTGTCGAGATTTTATTAGAATTTTCTGTGTTCTGATTGATCTCCATTCATGGGGTGGGGGTGTGATTGTTGGAAAAATTAGTGAAAATATGATTTTCATTAACTTTAGACAAAAATAATTAAATGTAATTGTGATTAATTTAATTATTATATATTTTAATAATAGCTTGGTCAAATGGTGTTTTGGGTGAATTTGCCTTTTGTTTTTTCATTAGATTCCAGTAAATTTAATGGTGACCTTACACAATATTCTTACCTTCATTCTTAGGTCTCACATGGTTCCCTTTTATCTTTGCATACCATATCCATGTAGATACGAAGCCAATGAGGAGAACCCCTGGAATGATAACAATTAAGATGACTTTAATGTTTGATCCTCCCTTCTTTTCAGAAATTGATTGCTCAACTGTATGATAATAACATAGCAACAATGTTAATTTGAAGGCATGTAAGCATAATGAAACAACAACTGCATTAGAAAAAGATCATTACTTAAGTCAGAGGAAGCCATTCTCACAAATATATCTTGACCTCCATTGCCTTCAGAATACGCTCGTATGTCGATTAGGTCATTGAGCCAAAGCAAGCAGCCCCTGCCTTGAAGACTGACGTCTGGGTTTGCATAGGCCATGCATGTACAATTCATTAAGCATTTAGCTTCACATTCTTCCAAACTCATGCTCATGTTAAACCAGGTACTCTTTGTGTCCGGCAATTTTATGTCGGAATACTTTATAAACCCTTCTGATCCATTTTTGCACGCCAATGGTGTTCGTCTAACACAACCACCTGACCAATCACCAGTTTCCCAACTCTTTTGGTTTCTTGGCACAAATCTCTTCTCATCCAAGCAACCACACGACTGTCCGAACCTATTAAGACGGCAGATTCCATAAGCACTACAAATGCTGTATGTGTCACAAACATCAATAGGCAATGACATTGCAAGCTGCCACTTTTTACCATCTTCTACCCACATCCAAGATTCTAGCTGCCCAGAAGAATTCAAGGTGACCCTTGGCAGGAAAGAACTGTTATCAAGATTATAACTAAAAGAAACCTCCCTTTCAGTAATAACCACACTGAGTTCGGTAGTTAAGTTTCTCTGAAATTGAGAACCACCAGGAATCCTCGTATTTTTCCATGGTCCGCCCCGGAATTTGACCATTTTACCTTGTTTCAGTTTGCTTTCAGGATAGTTTTTAGTGTCAGAGCCCCACGTCAATTTACCTAGAGCTGGATCTTGAATACTTTTCCAAGATGTTAGATGCCATTCGATTCCCCGCAAGTAATCATACCCCAACTTCATTCCAGGTAGAAGGGTATCAGTTGGATAATCAAAACTCTGCCACAAAACCTTGTGGTTTTGGTCCATCAAGACTAGATTTCCAGTGTCACGAAGCGTTGCAGTTACATTCCCTGACGCCGTTGTTGTGTTAGATGACCAAATCATGCTTATATTATTGGAGAGGAGTAGATTTCCTGGAGAATCAATCTTTAACACATGTGGTGATGCACCCATGAGCGGGTGGTTCCTGTTGGCAACCCAAACAACCGTTGTAACAGGTATTTTCTTATATGAAATACCAAGATATCTATGCTCAGAGCTACCTGTCTGGAAAAATCCCAACTTGAAAATTCCAGTCGGTGAGACTAACGTGTCTCCATCTGTCAAGAACCGTGAACGGGAAATGGTGTCGAGTTCAACAGCGTCAATTTTGAGAAAGTGGAGTAAGAAAAACTGGAGAAGAAAGAATACTATGCCTGCTTCCTCCATATCAGGATCCTGTGTATTTTCCAGAATTTGTTACTTAGAACATCTAGTTTGGATATATAACAACATATTCGAAATTAAATATGTGCGTATGATCATGCCCATACATTCACACGTATCTGTTATCATTTAATGATCATAGTACGTATGGCTGCTTGACTTTTGACGCTGTATGGGTGTTGTGAAGCTCGAATCACTTGTCATATATGATTGTATTTCCGATAAGTCTATCATTTGACACGTAAGTTGTTCAGTTATTTTTTCAATCACTTACTTGACACCTAAGCTGTTTATTGGGGGAGAAAAATTAGCACAAGGGTAAAGATTAATTATAATGATAAGGTTAAATAATTTATTATAAATTAATTATAAAGATTAGTTTAAAATTTTAAGAGCTTATATGGATGGTGCGATGATTTTCTTTCCCTTTTTTTTTAATTTACATATTTGCTTCTAAGTGTTGGGACATAACAGTTTGCTCCTTGGAATACATGTCCGTTAAAAGTTTTTGTTAAGCACATGTAAAAAATCCATTTTACTCTTAAAACTTCCAAACAAAAATTAAAGAATATAAATACCAACACCGTCTTTCCCTTCCATTTTGATGTTCGTCTCTAACCCCTTAATCGTCTCATATTACATTTATTTTGATAGGCTTTGATGTGATTTTATTACTTATAGTCGGCTAGTTTGTTTCTTATGATCATGACTAGGACCACGCTTTGGTTATCTCTGTTTAATATCGATGCAAGACATTTATATTCGACACTCAAATTTATATTGAACCGTGACAAGTTGGGTTTGTATTTATTCTTGTGATATTACTTGGTTGTGTTGATTATAAGACGGATTATAGTTGACACTACATGGTTTTAGGGCAATAGTGGCGACAAAAATCGCCGCTAAAACCCTCCATTATCGCCGCTAATATGTCGTCCAAAAAGTGCATCGCTAATACCCTAAAAGTCACCGCTAATACCCCAATAGTGGCGACATATGTAGCCGCTAAAACCCTCCATTATCGCCGCTAAAGGTATTAGCGGCGACATATCGCCGCTAATATGTCGTCCAAAAAGTGCATCGCTAATACCCTAAAAGTCACCGCTAATACCCCAATAGTGGCGACATGTGTCGCCGCTAATAAGGTCACCGCTAATGCCTTTATTTCTGGGTTTTTTTCCATATTTTCAGTATTTTCTAATTTTTTTTAAAAACAAAATAGTTGTAAATTTGCAGTTTTGAGACATATAAACATATAAAACATATAAACTACATAAACATATAGAAACTACATAAATATCATCATTCGTTAACGTTTGGGACAATAAGTTATAAAAATAAACTACATAAAACGTAAAACTAGTCCATATCATCATCATTCCCGTCCCCTTCTTACGTATGATCATCTTCGTCCCCTATATATGATGCCTTAGTCGAACTCATAAACTTTTGGAGTTCATCTCTAAAAGCCGAGTTTTGAAACAAACTCGAAATTTAAGCCTACAAAATAAAGTATACATTATAAGTTAAAACAAAACTACATATTACCAATACAAACACTTTTAAAAGGGTAAAACAAGTCCTTAACAATCAACTAAACATTTACCAATTCTATTAACGTTTACCAAATCTACTAAACTAACATTTTTACGAATCCCAAACACATCATAGTTTTTCAAATCCATTTATTATTTTTGAAAAGTAATATATGTTCACCAAATGCTTTCAAAAGCCAAGTGTTATGTTTTTACAAAATTTCGACATTATAACGACTGTAAATTGGAGTTGACCAAAACGACAATAGTCATGTTTTAATTCTCAATTTCAAATCCCATCAACAATAACAATATCTATGAACTTAATACAAGGGTGAGACTTTAATCAAAATATCAAACTACTAAAGTATCAAGATTAACCCAATTTACCAAACTAACATGCATTCATCAACACAACCATTAGCTTAGGCTAGTGGCAAATATGTATACCAAAGACTTCACTAAAATAAAGAGGTCTTGGGTTCAAGTCCAACTTGTGAAAAAAAGGGGGTCCAGGTTAGGCCAAGTGGTTTTCTCACCTATGGTGGGTTTCCTCCTGAGTGAGGTGGAGATGATCGGGTGGTCCAGTAGCACGTCGGTGATCCAAATTGGCGTTCAAAAAAAATATAAGGTTTTAAAATAAAATAAGTTAGTTTTACGTGTCAATTGTGGATTTGTCTGCTCCTCACCAAAGAAACTCGACGATGTAGATGAAGGTGGTTTACGCCCAATCCCTCTAATATGTCCGGGCGTGGCGAACTACTTTCTTCGCTTGAGCGTTGAGTTTGGGACTCGAACTCTTGCGTTGAATCGCGTTGTATTTCACAAAGATGATTATATATATATATATATATATATATATATATATATATATATATATATATGGTTGAGTTCATGAGAAAACTCATTTTCATGAGAAAACCAAAAAACTTATCATTAAAGGTACTGCATATGTGTAGTACACCCAAAAAATCTAACCCACCCCCAAAAACCTAAACCCCCCACCCCACCCCCACCCAAAAAACTAACCCCCCCCACCCACCCACCCCCTCCAAAAACCTAACCTAAAAGCTAAACTAAACCTATTATTTTTTCGGTTTTTTTTTAACGAGGACGACGTGGGGAATAAGGTCTCCGAACCACTCTTTTAGTTTTTGATTTATATTTTGAGTTATGATTTTTTTATTATTATTTTTTTACCTTTAATAAGTAGTTTTTTGGTTTTCTCATGAACAATGAGTTTTCTTATGATCCTTCCCTATCTATATATACGGGATGGTTCCCCTAAGAAGTGCAATTTGGCTAAGAAGCCTAAGAAGCAATCTAATCCATTCAATTGAATGATTAATGGTAGAGATTTAAGTATAGGAAAAATAAGGGGTTGAGGGACATTCTTGAAAAACCCACAATTGTTGACTTTTTTGAAATTCCCCCACTTTTTTTAAACGTACATAACTTTTTCATACGACCTTATTTTTTTTTTTAAATTACACCATAACATCGAGCGTTTTTTACCTTTAATTCGAGTATAGTATTGCTATATTTTTTTGTAAAAACAAAATCGACACTTAATGAAATTATAATAATTGACGTAAATGTGCTGGTTTCTACTATAACAACAAAATTAACTATGTTGTATTGTATAACAGCACAATTAACTGTGCTGATTTATCATAAAACAACGCCTAACATAACAATTAATTGTGCTGTTTTACTATAAAACAACACCAAAACAACACGGTTAATTGTGTAACTTTCTCTTCTTAGCTAACCAAGCACAAACAAAACCAGCATAACAAAACTAGTATATCAAATCAGAACAAAACAAACAGCACAAAACAACATTTTGATGCATAAGCTTTTTGTTGCCTACAACTGAACCGTTTTGTTGGTGTATGGATGCTTTAAATTTTGATTTTTAAAGAATGCTACCAAATTAGGCACATAATAATTGACTAAAAGGAGCACAAATTAAAGAAAACCAGCACATTTACGTAAATTGTATTGTTTTCCACAAACCAGCAAATTTTTAATGTATTAAATTATGTTGTTTTACCAGAAACCAGCACATTTACGTAAAATAACACAATTTAATAAAATGTCGATTTTGTTTTTACAAAAAAATATAGTAATACTATACTCAAATTAAAGATAAAAAACGCTCGATTTTATGGTGTAATTTTTTTTTAAAAATAATGTCCTATGAAAAAGTTATGAACGCTTAAAAAAAGTGGGGGGAAGTTGAAAAAATTCAACAAAAGTGGCTATTACTTAAATACCCTTCAACTCATTATTTTTCCTACACTTAAATCTCTACCCTTGATTATCCAATTGAATGAATGAGATTGCTTATTAGTCTTCCTAGTCAAGTTGCACTTCTTATTTGAACCCCCTTTTATATATATATATATATATATATATATATATATATATATATATATATTTGAAAATTAAACTTTAAATAAATACTTACATAATGTTCGGCGTCTAGCTCGCTGTCAAATGTCCCAGCTTTATTAGTTTGAGCAGCGTGGAACGCTTTGAGTCTGCTTTTCTTCTGTTTAACATTAAAACATAGATTATAAATTAAATAAACACATACACACACACACATATATATATATATATAGCACTAGCTTAGATCCCGTGTAATACACACGGGGTGAAAAATATCAATACATAAAATTCTTAAATCTTTATGTATATATTTTACAGCTGTAAAAATGTATTACATATACTAAGAATAGAAAATAAAATTCAAAATACATAAAAATTAATATATAATTGGGTTTCTAAAATACGTTAATTACTATTTAATTTAATTTGATTTTCATTTACTATTTGATTGAAAATAAAACTTAAATAATTAGATTTCAAAGTTTCTTATAAAAATAGATAATTTAAAATAAATGTGTTTTATTAATATAAATAGTATTTTTTTTAAATATATTATTTTTAAAATACGGATGTGTATTTAATAAGAGACAGAGGCGGGAAAAAATGATGAGAATGAATATGAAGGCGATACATAGCATGAAAAAACCTTTATTTATTATATAGTAAGATATAGATTACTGGTTTGTAACAAGTACTACTATATGTGCTTGTCCCTCCGTGATTGTGTATTTTTGTTATTGTCGAACTTCAGAGTTAGATGATGACCGTTTCCTATGTGCGTCCGACAAGAAAACTCTACCGCTCTCCGCCAATTTTCATCAGTCATACCATCAAGGGTGTTGGCCCTTGCTCTCTCTACATCATCGTACCCTCCCACATTTTTAAAGTGTTTTTTGGCATTGTGTTTTCGTTCTCTGTATCGCTTGGTAAATACCGCGTTAATACCACCCTGCAACTGATCATGAACGGTTTTGACTTGCGTTGACCGAAACCGAACCTGTTACGGTTTCACCCAAAATCCTGTTTGTGCACTTTTAAGTGTAAGGTTTTATATTTATCTAATATGATTATTAATATATGTGATTATTTGTATCGGTTAAGATTAAAATATACTATTTCAATATATTTGATCTAATAAATTGACCTAATTAAATTTAAAAACTTAACTTCTGTATATAACAGAAAGAAAATTATACTAGAATCAAACTCGCAGTTAAAAAACAAAAACATTGGCCATTAACAATCTAGTATTTTTAAGTGTTTTAATTATCTTTTTTTAATTGTTAACTTGTATATTTAAAACATTGTTGAAATATTTGTCACATTGTAATATTGTTCACAAAAGAAATCTCATCACCATTTACTCTAAGGCCAAAGGGTTTACCAAACGAGTCAAATGGGTCATAAACTAGGTGTCATTCCCATTGATGTTTAACCAATCCAAACCGACCCATTAGTGACCCAATTTCACATCCCAACTAATTGAATCTGAAAATTTGATATCATATAATCACTTTTGAAGCACACATTCAAACAACCCCTTAGAAGGCAGATGCACAAACCATCAAAGAAACAAAACCCTAATTTAAGACATCTATGACTGAACCAAATCAGTATATAGTCAAGATTCATGATCCCCTTCAAGGTTTACACATCAAAAACTCAATTTCCCATGAATTTCTCAACAATTAAGACATCCCCATGTGATAAAACAAAAAAATTAACAAAACCCAGCATTGGAAACTCCTTCAATTGCAAATAAATAAATAAAAAGTAGAAACTATTACCTATTAAACCCGACAGCGCGCAGGGAGGGTGGTGGTGGTTGTTGCTGCAGGTGGTGGCCGTGTGAGGTTGTGGTTGCAAGTGGTAGTGCAGCAAAGTGGTGGTGGTTGCAGGTGGTGGCGGTGTGAGGTGGTGGTTGCAGAAACCGGCAGCGAGCAGGGAGGGGGTCGTCGATTTAGGGTCTACAAGATGTGTGAGGCAAAAGTGAGCAGATGGAGGGAAATACCCCGCCATAGTGTTTAAGAGTATGGGTGCCGACATGTTGCCACTAATAGTGTCGTCGCTAGTACCTATTAAACCCTAGCCCTTACATCTATTCCTTATCAACGGTCAGATTAAAAAGTTAGAGGAATACGCGGATAGTTAAAGGTGTCGCCGCTAAAACCCCTTGTCGCCGCTAATGGCATTATTTCGTGTAGTGTGATTTCTTCATGGTGTCATGAAAGACTTTATACGTGTACTAGATACCCCATTGGTGATGTTTGCTATGATTCGTGTCTAACATTAGCCACTAAATCAATATAAATTAAGGCTATGTAACCTATCGTATATTTATATCTTACATCGAGTTAACAAGTTGTAAGCCAACTTAGTTTAATGATAATTGTGTTTAAAATTTGAATGCTTACTAATGATATGCATGTGATTTATATTTGCTTATTGTGACAAATTCCTATTCAACAAATAATTTATAGTGTAAATTATTATTTGAGTCTCTTATGTTTAAATTATTTTTTTTAATCCTGACGTTTCATTTTTGCTTTTGTTTGAGTCCAGATGACTAACACAGTTTGATTTTCTGTTTACTTTTTTTATAAAGACTGATATACCCCTAATGTACTCAAATAGTTATTATATATATATAAATATATATATACTAGGTTAAAGCAAATGTTTTACATGGGTTGTTAAATAAATACAACTTGTTATAAAATAATATTTTCTATTAATATTTGTATGCTTGATGTTAAATAAATACAACTTGAATTTTTTTTATAATTTAGTAATTTTTAATAAAATATTAGAATATATGTTAGATATTTAATTATTTAACATCATCATTATTTAAAAGGAGAGAAAAGCGAAAAATAAAAATCTAGATTTTATCAAAAGTCGACACATACCAAATATAGTTATTCATTTATTATAATATAGGTTATTATCCCTATATATTATACATGATAAATAAATACAGTGTTACATATATTTTTAGTAATAAAGATCTAATATTATATATTTTTGACACATTACAAAAAATTTTAATATAAATTTTAGAAACATTATATAGTTATTTTTTTAAAATATTTTATAAAAAAAATAAAATAAATGTTCAAACTATAAAAATATTTTATAAACAAAGATATTTTTTAATTAAAAAATGTTTTATAAAAATCATTATTATTTAATAGAATAAAGAGACGAGAAACAAAAATTATAAATTTTTTTTATAAAAACTTATATAATTAAATAGGAGAGAGAATAAAAAAAAAATGTTAAGAATAAAAACGAAAATGACATGTGACAAAACAAAACCCTTATTTATTATAATGTATAGATATATATATTTATATAACACAACCGGTCATTCATCCCCCATTTAACCATTTTGTTCCTTTCAAGAGTTGGCCGGCGACCACCACCGTCACTGTCGTCGGCGAGCTTCACCGCCGCCACCAGCACCGTCTTCTTCACACCCTAGCCCTAAATTCTTGATTTTTTCACGGATCGATACCGGCGTTCACGACGGGGAAGGATCCTAATCAGATCTGAAATGGGTTTGGATGGTACGGGCGGCCGCTTCACGGAGGGGGGATGATGGTGGGGAGTGTTTGCGGCGGCGGAGGGACATCGGGAGAAAGAGGGGCGGCCGCCACCGCCACCACCACCACTCTCTCCATCCCACCCGTTCACTCCATCCCCCAATTGTCTTCTCCGCTTGATGCCGCCTCCGATTGTCTTCTCCGCCTGATGTCACCGCCACCAAAAAAAACCCTAATCTCCAACTCCCATTTTCACCCAAAATTCATCATCACAAGCCCTTAATTCAATGCGCCAGAACAAGGTCTAAACGAACAGGCAAATCGAGGTACCCATCAGAGAAACGGAAGCTCAACTCAATACAACAAACCCAAACCGAAATCGACATATTCAAAGGGTTTTTGGAGTCTTTCAGAATTGTTTGAAATGGTTTCACAAATTAGTTTTTTTATTTATTTTAGACGGTGTTTTGTATTGAGATGGTTTATGACATTGATTTATTAAATTTTTAAAAAGTTAATAAGTTAAAAAAGTGTGTGTCAAATACAAAAGCATTTTTTATTTTGAATTTTTGAAAAAGTTAAAAAGTTGTTTTTCAAAAGCCACAAAAACCTAGTTTTTAAACTGCTTTTGGCTTTTTAAGAATCAAATTACCAATATACTCCACTCTTTTACCCTAAATATCAAATAATCATAACCTATAAAATTACGACTCCCCAATCGTCGACTCCAACCCTCGCCGATCCACCACCACGCCTGTTCTCATCGCTAGCGACCACCGTCGATAAAAAAATTGTTAAGTATATTATATATTTTGTTATTTTTTTTTAAATTATATTTTTTGTTCAAAAAAAATTGTTAAGTATATAATAGTATATGTACATAAGCAATCTCAAACACCCTCAAAGTAGTAAATGGTTTTAAATATAAAAGAATTTAATTTTTGGTCATTTTACATGAATAAATAAGCCAAACACTTTTTAAAAAATAACTTATTGACTTATTGGTTTTTCCTACAACAAAAGATAATTCAAACATTTTTTTAAAAACTAATTTTAAAAAAGTTATAAGTCAATAAACAATTTAAAAAAAAAAAACACTTTTGAAGTTAAATAAGCAATCCCAAACACCCTCTTAGTTCCGAAAAGAACATGGTTTGGCTAATAGGGTTCAGTTCTAGACTTCTAGGTATTGAGGTGGAGACTACTAGAAGATCATATTCTACTCGGTTCATACCTTCACAATCCGAAAAGGATGTAGAAAAAGAAAACTAAAGACGTGGATAGCCTGTCGAAAATTATTGGTGGTGGTGGTGGTGAGTGTTAGGTGTGGAGTCTCGTTTAGAGGCGGCCGGCCCTAATTAGGGTTAGACGGCCCTAATGGGCCTATCTCTACGGTTTGGGCCTAACTTGGAGAACATGTTAGGAACCCTAGTTTTAATCTATAAATACCTTATGTTGTAACTGTAATCTGTGTGCCTAGAGCTTAATTAAATAACCTAGTTGCAGCCCGTGGACGTAGGTCCCCTACTGGGACCGAACCACGTAAAATTCTTGTGTCGTTTATTTTTCTGTACCACATGATTGTCGTTTGTGCATGTGTGTGTGTTGATTCTGCTGCGCCACGTTGTTCCTAACAAGTGGTATCAGAGCTTTGGCTCGTTGTTACACACGGTATTGCACGGTAGAACGATTCGCAAAGGAAAACCCTAGTTGCTACAGTACCGCCGTAGCTACAGTACCGCTGCTGCTACAGTACCGTCGCCGCTACAGTACCACCGCCGGTCGTGAACAGTGATTCCGTCTTGAACAGTGTTTTTCGGTCGGGCGTGTACAGTGTTTTCCGGCCAGCGTGAACAGTACCTACATAATTGTTTTTGTTTTTTCTGTTGCTGCTCTTCCAGGACTGATTCGCAACCTGGTTTCTTGTTTTTTGGGTCGCCGGAATCAGGGTTTTTTCAAACCTAGGTTGCGCAAAAGGGGAAAGAAAACATGACTGTTTTGGAGGAAAACATGGCTGTTTCAGGAGAAAACAAGGCTGTTCGGGACTGATTTGGAGTAATTTTGCAATTAGAGTTTCTGTTGTGGATCTCTTGGAGTTGCTGGTTTCACTCGGGTTTGCAGGTGAAGCGTCGGGTCGGGTGTTTCGGGTTTGTGTTGAGGGTTAACGGTTTGATTGTTTCAGGTACCAGGTTAAACTCTTTGAAGCCGCCGATTAGGGTTTGGTTATAAAGCTCTTGGATTCGTCGGGTAAAGGTTAGAGTTTTGTTTAGTTCTGTTTGACTGTTTATTATCAACTATTTGGGAACCGGGTTATGTGAAATTCAGTATTCGGGTTTAGATTTGTCTGCGAGGTTTATTGCAGGAGCAGATCGGTTTATTGACAGTGTTTGGTAGAACAACTGTCAAGTTCAGGCCCGTGATATTACTGTGTTTATTTCAATGTTTCGAAATGTTTTCAAATTGCTATTGTTATGGCTGAAGACGTGATGGTTATTATCCAAAGGTTTGACGGTTTGGAGGTTGGTTGGTTTTGTCAAAAGAACTTGGGTGTGATACTGTGGGATAAAACCGGTAAAAGTGGAACCAGCAGGTTTGGAATGCTTTGGGTTTTAAGTATTCCGGTTCTGGTGTGCTGGTGACGACATAAGTGAAAATAAAAAGGAAGTCAGGTGATATTGCTCGGTTGAAAGATTTTTCGGTTAGGGTTAGCCGATCGGGTGTACGGTCGCGGAATCCTTGGTACCGTTTGCTTTCATCATGAAAGCTCTGCTGCCGTTATAACCGTTTGCCGGTTAGCTGGTCTAGAACTGTGAGGTTGTTTTTTGTTCGGTGGTAATCAGTGATACGACATTTGGCATGGGTTGGGATTCCAGGGACAGTGGGAGCTGGGCATAGTTGACTTGGTGGAGCTGCATAGAGGTGTAGGACATTCTTTAGAGTCGATGTCAAAGATAGTAAATTCTGCTTCTGAGAATGTGTCTGGGTTGATGCATTGGGACTCAATGAAGGCAGTGGAGACTCTTGAGTTCAAGATTCTGGTATGCTTCATTACTCACTTCTGTGAAGCATTGGTGAATCTATTGTTTGAAGACTTTGGGAAGATACAGGTTTATGTATCGCTGGAAGAAGGGAACCAACTTCCGAGTATTAAAGTCTTGGCTCGCTACATCGGGTAGAGCTAAGTGGATTCATTTTGCAAGTGTGAATCCTAGAGCCACGGAGATGTTGGCTGAGTGCATTCGGAGGTTTAAACCAGGTCAGGGGTTTTGGGAATAGTGGGAGCATGGGACGTGTTATGGGTACAATTCAAAACACCGTTGGGTTTTGAAGACCGGAATTCCGAATGGGAAAATCTCTCCATGGTACTTGCAGGTTTTGGAGAGTGGTGTTTCCTCTGGAAGTCTCTGGAGTCGGTAGTTCGAGTGAGTAGGTGCCGGTTGAGATTGAGGATGTCAATGGCGGGTTTTGCCATGGCTGGGTCAGTGATGACTGCTGGGTTGGAGCTTGGGGGAGCTTCAACGGGCTCTTCTGGTAATTGAGGAGTTGGCTGCTGCAACTAGGAGGATTGGATTGAAGTCTTAGCATGTTTATGGGAACTGAAGGCTTGGAGGACATTTGTTATTTGAAATCTTAGCTTGTTCTTGAGAACTGGAGGCTTGGAAACTTCTAATAGTGAAGTGTTAGCTTGTTCTTAGAACTGGAGGCTTGGAGGATTTCTGTTATTGAAGATTACTGGAGTTAATGGTATAGGGTCAGCTTGGATGGTGGATTAAGGATTGCTCGAGCCTCCAAGTTGGAGATTGTTAGGTGTGGAGTCTCGTTTAGATGCGGCCGGCCCTAATTAGGGTTAGACGGCCCTAATGGGCCTATCTCTACGGTTTGGGCCTAACTTGGAGAACATGTTAAGAACCTTAGTTTTAATCTATAAATACCCAATGTTGTAACTGTAATCTGTGTGCCTAGAGCTTAATGAAATAACCTAGTTGCAGCCCGTGGACGTAGGTCCCTTACTCGGACCGAACTGTCACACCCCAACCGACGGCGGATTATACGTCGGGGCAGACGCAGTTGTTCAATAGCACAAGGTTGACTATTAAAATTTCAATAGTTTTATTAAATAACTTCAAGGTTCCAATACAAAGAATAAATCAAATACATAACAAGAATACAAGTCTAATTGATTAAGCATTCTAGGTCCAAGCATCCTATGTGATCACGATAAAGTCTCATGTTGTAGAACCTGAAACATGTGAAAGAATCTGTCAACTACAAAATAGTTGGTGAGATACAAAGGTTTTGATACAGTTTAACAAGTATTTGAGAAGAATTACAATTCACTATGATTTATGCATTCTATAATGTGAGTATGAGAAACAAGTATCTTAAACATTGTGCACTTCAACTCTCCAACCAAGTTTAGGCATAACCCGCAGGTTACCCTTATAAGTCTCAAGTCTCAAGTTTAAAGTTTAATTCAGTAACAATCACCAAGAGCTCCCCCGCGAAGGGGTCAATCAATCAAGGTGGATTGGTCAAATGCAATAGATCTATCATTGTTACTATAGGCTTGATCAAAGTTAATGAATGTGCTATTTTTAAGTTTAATCTAAGCATATAAGTCTCAAGTTTAACATTAGAATAAACACGTAGTCATAGTTGTACAAGAATTGTATAAGTTTAAGAATTTTGAACATGTTTCACCCCAAAAGCATAAAAGGAAAAAGGGGCTAAGTATACTCACTTGGATTGATGAAAGAGTATCCGACAAGGTTTAAGTGTTGCAAGACTTCGAGGGAGAGTATCCTCACAACGAGCCTAAGAATACAAGTCTAAAGTTTCAAGTTTTGATTCTTTAAGTCTAGGACAAGAATTCTAAGATCTCGAGATTTGACTAGGGTTCCAAATGGATGATGGAATGATTGTATTTATAAAGTTTAAATTAGGTTTTAAATACGGTTTTGAATAAATCATACAAGGCTTGGATTTCAAAGTTTAATAAGTTAATAATTATTGTTTAAAATAATCATTCAAGATAAGGATTAAAGATAAATAATAATTATTTCAAAAGTAAAATAATTATTAAATACAAAGTATTTAAAGACTAAATGGTGATTAAGGGTTAATAGTAATTATTTAAAGAGTATATAATTATTAAGGATAAATAATTATCTATAAGAATAAGTAATATAAATCGTTTAGGTTTTTATTAAAGTTTCAACTATTTAAACATTTATTTTACACATTAACTTGTAAATGAATAATGTTTATAAGTTTAAATAAATATCAAGTACCTATAAGTTTATAGAAAAATAGAATTTATTATAAAGTTTATGTTTTAATTATATGTTTATAAATGTTTCCAATAAGTAAATAAAATTATAAGTTTTTATAAATATCTTAAATAAGTATCTTATAAGTTTATAAAGTTTCTTTCAATTTGCAAGTTTATAAGTATTTAATACAAGTTTATAAATGTTAAAGTTTCTAAGTTTATAATTATATAGGAAACAAATAAAATATATTTATTTCTCTTGTTTATATAACCAAATAGATTTATATAATTTTGTAGAGTGTATAAATTTATAAATCCATAACTTTATAAACTTTTCTGATTATAAAAGTTTAGATTTAAGAATGAATAAATAAGTTAATGTTTTAAAATAACTTCATTATTTAGTCTATTTAAAGTTTCTGATGAAAGTATACGTTTTATAAAATTTAGAATTATTTTTATAGTTTTTAAGGATTAAAAACTATTGATAAGGATTTATTAATCTAAATTTTGTTTATTATAATATAATCTTTAACTAAGTTTAATTAGTTAAAAATAGTTTCCGAAGATAAAAGTAGGATTAAAAATCGTTTTTAAGTTTATAAAGATTTAACAGATTTTATAAAAATTATTAAAGTATTTAAAACTGATTGAAAAAGCATAAAAAAATGAAATGGGCAAAACCAGTTTACCCAGGCTCGAACCTGGGTCACTGACCGGGTCGAGGCACACACACGCACACTAACCGCCCGACTACGGGTCTCGTTAGTGTAATACACGGAAAAAGAAAAAGATAAGCAAACTCCCGAATTACCCCCAAATCCGATATGAACCCTAGAATCTGATCGCCCAATTTCGATTCGATTTGCCCTCTGTTAATGAAATTAATCAGAGGGCTTTCGATCTATACACGAATGCGAGTAATATGGTCACAAGAATTACCTTAAACGGTGTTGAAACGAGTGAGAACGGGTTGAAGGTGACCGTCGGCTGTCGTGGGGATGAATCGAGAGAAACAGGTGCGATTTGATGGAATTTAGATGATTGGAAGTTAGGGTGTGATGTCGTCTAAGGGTATAATGTAGTATTTATAGATGATTTGAGGTTTAAATGTCGAATTGGTTGAGGAGTTGGCGGATGAACGGGACGGAATTGAATTCGACTCACGCGGTCATTATAGCCGAAATTGGGTTTCGGTCGCATGCGGAAGGCGACGCCCGAGGTACAATGAACCTGGACGGGAAACACGTTTTCGATGAGAGGGGATGAAAACCGGTGTTTGCGGGACTCGAACCTGTGACTGGTTAGGGTTCCGACAATTCAGGGAAATTGCACAACTAGTCCCTAGAGTTTCAGGTTATTATCATTTTATGTTTAAAGTTAGATTTTAGTTCAAAACAAGTTTCAAGAGTTGGAAGTTTTGGTCCCTGAGCTTTTATAAAAATAAATATGTTTTTATTTCACAAAGTTAGATAAATTTTACAAGTTTTATACTTTTTTTTATTATTTTATAACTTTATAAAATAATTTATAAGATTTATGGTTTATATGTTAAGTATTTAAAGTAGTTTATAATTATAAATTAATAGTGCTTTCAAGAATTTTAATACATTTCATCCATAAGATACATATATATGTATTTTTAAATAAGTTTTATATATGTATATATATCTTTAGATATGTTTGTGTTTCTTAAATATATATATCATATTTATTTAAGAACATGGGTTTTTAATAGAGTTTCCAGAATTTGAATTTCTAATACGCACAAAATGATAAAAAGTATGTCGGAAAAATCCTGGATATTACAGTCTCCCCTACTTTAGGAAATTTCGTCCTGAAATTAAAGTAGAAGGTTTCTGTTTTAAGTCTTATGATACGCACAAGGATAACGAGAAAATGTATCTTACGTTCCCCAGTAAACCCTGGGTTACGTTTAGATTTCTAAATGAGGTGTAATGACATGAATAAGATTACGCTTGAGTTTCTAAGTTTTCAAAGCCTTTGGTTATCAAGAGTTTCCCTAAGAAGCATATAGTTTTATTGAAATATAGGAAGATTCGTTTCAGGAATTTATCCGAGGGGATATCTGCTAAATTTCCATTCAGGGTTTCAAGTGAGATGCATCACTTAGGATGGATTCGATGATAGTTCAAGAATTGGAGTTTGTAGACTAATACGTTAAGGATTGCTACGGTACCTAAGTTCCGTGGCTACCTTTTATGATAAGTCTTAGATCGTAGCACACGACATGGTTTACTATGTCTTTCCATACGTTGATTTTCGTACTTACGTGTGCACCCGCAAGCATTCAAATCGTCGCATAGTCCACATAGGTCCTTCCGTTTGTGTGTGGATCAAGAAAGAGTACCAGAATTTGTTTAACTCATGACTAGAGTTTCCACATAGGAGTGATCATTGATTAACGAGTCCCTCAGAGAGAAGCGTCATTCAATGAGTAAAGAAAAGAATGTGACAAGATTTAAAGTTTCAAAGTTTCCTCGTGATTGATTAAGAATACTTCAATCATTGAGTAGTTTAAAGTCTTTACACTTTCCTCGGGTTTGATCAAGAATACATCAAACCTTGAGTAGTTTAAAAGTCTTGTACGTTCATCATGTTTGAATTAAGCATACGTCAAACATGGAATAGTTTAAAGTCTCATACGTTCATCATGTTTGAATAAGAATACGTCAAACGTAGAATAGTTTAAATTATGTTTGATCAAGAATACGTCAAACATAGAATAGTTTAAATTGTGTTTGAGCAAGAATACGTCAAACATAGAATAGCCTTAAAGTCTCTTAGTTTAGCTTCAGTGTATAGAAGTATACGATTATGTTTCGAGTATAAAACGGTTATCTAAATACTCTAGTGTTTAAGAGAGGTATGGGACAGCGTTGGAACAGGATTAATCGTTACACGCTTTCTCACAGAAGATTCGAGTTGTCCAGAAGGTTAGGTGGATTTCCGATGTTTGGTTTTGTAAGGAGTTAGGGGATGTACTCTGCTAAAGAGAGTAATGTCCTCCTTCCTGCTAGTGTCTAGCATCAAGAGTAAAGTTTATCTCGTACATACGGAATGTACGTTTATCAAGTCTTATAGGGTTTGGTTAAGATGGACACACAAAGTTTTCAAGACTAAGAATCCAAGTATAAGTATGAAAATAGGATAAGTCAGTTGAGTTTCAAGTTTCAGTATTAAGCTTTACATGACCCTTTATTGATCATGTTTAGTTTTAAGAATACAGGATTGAGTATTTGTACAAGTTTTACATGACTCAAAAGTCTCTGACCTTATAGTTGTGTATACGAAGTTTAATGTTTTAGCAACGTGTATTTGAGCTTTTAGTCCCCGTTGTGATTTATAGTAAGTCTTTTACGTGACAAGAGTTGAATGAGGAAAGTTTCCTAGCATAGGGTAACGGGAAAAGTTTTGATAAGGTTTATGATAGTGTGTTTACAAATGATTTATCTTGATTCATAACAGAAAGTATAGTTTTCCTTTATTACGATGTTCAAAAACGACGAGTTAGACATTGATAAATAGTATAAGTAAGACTTATGAAAAGGTTTGTATGATTGTCAAACGAAAAGTTGGTCAAGTTTAGAAGTGTGAAGTCTATATAAGAGTAAGGAGCATAGTTGATTACGACGGTGAGTTGTTTTAAAAGAGTGCTTACGAATCAGAAGGTTCATCCAAGGTTTATTCTTCAAGTATACGTGCCACTTAGGGTGTTTATAGTTTAATGCTACGTTGCTCATTATTTCTAGTACTAATGCGGGCTGCTCTTGACGGAAGTGTTTGGGTAAGAGGGTTAAGTTTGTAATGATGAAAAAAGTGTCAAACTAACAAGTGATAACAAGATGAAATTTCAAAATAATTTTCATTAGATGCTTCAAAATTTGGGCTTCTAGCCCTTACATAAGACAAAATTTTAAAATTTAATAGAAATGGAGGCTTCATGCACGCCTTAGGTAGCTCTCCACCAAGAAACAAATTAGTACTAACACAAGTACTGCTAGGGTTACTCGGATGGCAAACCTAGCCTCTGCCCTAGTGGTCTCGGTGCGGTGCTCGAGGATTTCTCTGTCTTCTTCCAAAGTTACGATCTTTTCTTCCTGGATCCAGATTTGATCGGCCAGGTCGTTGATCCTTTGGTTTAACAGGTCGTGCCGTGCCCTATGCTCTATCTCCCTCCTCATAAATTCTTCGGTTTCCAGAAACCTAGGAATGTTAGACACCAGGATCCCCATTGCCACGGCAGGTACTCCGATATGCCTAGCCCTTAGGGTAGGGGTAGGTGCTAGGTACGGGTCCCTTGGTGGTGTTGAGAACCGGTGTTGAAGATGAGGCGGTTGATTGGGATTCCTCGGTGGTGATGTCCTAGGGTTTCTGGTCCAGTTGGTGTTGAGTTCAGCTCTTGCCCGTGCATTAGGATAAGGACTTGGTTGATACACCGGTGACTCGCTACTCTCTTCGCGGTCGGACTCTCCTCTTGGACGATACACTGGTGAAGAGTGTGAGTGGGAGTCCTTTACCTAGCAAGAGGGATAGTAGAAGGAAAGGTTGTAAGTAAGTTGATCAAAAAAAGTTTTTATACATAATACTGAGTTATCACAATAATATTCAAAAATAGTTTTAATTGGAAGTTGATGGGCTAACGAGGAAAATTCCCGGAATAAAGAGGGTGGTCACGAGGACTCACTTAAGTACCCTATTTCCCTAGCCAGAACTTCCTCATGGGCCTACAACTTCTCTTAGTTGTTGTCACCGATGTTTGGGTTTATGGTACTATGTCGAGGTTCATTATGGGTTTAGAGTCTTAAACGTGGAGCTTGCTTATTCTATAGTAGGCTTCTTTCTCTTGCGGGAAAACGATCAGGTTACAAATCCCTTTGTTAACGTACTTTAGGTTTAAAAGACGTTAAGTTTTGTTTAAAGGAACGGTGATGCGTAAGTTTTAAGGACGTATGAAGGTTTTGAGTTTTAAAAGTGTAACAAAGTTTTGAGTTAGTCATAAAATGAAGTTTGCTTGAATGACAAAAAAATGGAATGCGACACGAGGTTTCCCCTTATGTGCCAAGTTTATAAAATAATGAAGTTTGTAAAAGGACTTGTAGGATAATACATGGTTTTAAATGTGCTGGTATTACAAGGGTCATGAAGTTTAAGGACGTATGAAAGTTTTGAGGTGTATAAAAGTGTAACAAAAGTTTTTTTGAGTTAGTTATCGAATGAAACTTGGTTAAGTGCTTAGGAGGTAAGGTATACAAGAGTTACCTCTTAGGTGTCATATTTATAAAGTAATGAAGCTTTATAGAAGAATTTGTAGGGTAATACATAGTTTTAATGGGCTGTTAGTTCAAGGATCATGAAGTTTAAGGATGTATGAATACTTTGAGATGTTTAAAAGTGTAGCAAAAGTTTGAGTGAGTTATCTAGAGTAGTTTGGTTGAGTGATGAAAATAAAATGAAACACAAGGGTTTCCCCTTAAGTGTTATGTTCATAAAATAATGAAGTTTATAGGAGAATTTGTAGAGTAATACATAGTTTTTAAGGGTTGTATTACAACGATCATGAAGTTTATTGGGTAGTATCTATAAATATAAGTATGTAGTTTTTTTTAAGTATAATCTCGTAAGAATTTCTCCTTGAAGGTAACTCCTTCAGGTCATGACGAGTAAGCATGCTGTCATGTGACAAGACGGGACTTAAGTATCATAGAATAAAGATTATAGAGGAAAGTTTTTGAATCATGAATTTATGAAGTGTATAGTATTTAGGATGGTACTCATTTAGTGCATATCACTAAATAAGTATTTTGACCTATCAAGAGGAATTTAAGTTCCCTAATGTTTAGAGAAGTCGTGCATTCCTATAAGTGGATACTCATCCCAAGAATTCCCAAGAAAGCATACGGGTCCAGCGGTTGATTTGGATTTATACGAAATGCTTTCTTTGACAGAATTTCCCAGAATACAGGTATCCACCCTTCCGGTCCGCATAAGTTCTCACACATTATCTACAACTTAAATATTCTTGACGAGAGTTTAGTGGTGGCTTAGACTTAAAGCCTAAGAACGTGTCCTCGATGTAGTAGCCTCTTGTAGTACGTAGGTAAGTAGAATCGTAGAATCTCCAAGCGTTCACGTATAAGATTTAAGAATAGAATGAGGAGAGAATTCCTAGTAAAGGACATGAGACAACTCATGTTTGGGTCTCCTAAGTTATAGTCTAGGTCATGTGTCTAATAACCTAATTCCCTATAATCAAGGCTCTGATACCAATCTGTCACACCCCAACCGACGGCGGATTATACGTCGGGGCGGACGCGGTTGTTCAATAGCACAAGGTTGACTATTAAAGTTTCAATAGTTTTATTAAATAACTTCAAGGTTCCAATACAAAGAATAAAATCAAATACATAACAAGAATACAAGTCTAATTGATTAAGCATTCTAGGTCCAAGCATCCTATGTGATCACGATAAAGTCTCATGTTGTAGAACCTGAAACATGTGAAAGAATTTGTCAACTACAAAATAGTTGGTGAGATACAAAGGTTTTGACACAATTTAACAAGTATTTGAGAAGAATTACAATTCACTATGATTATGCATTCTATAATGTGAGTATGAGAAACAAGTATCTTAAACATTGTGCACTTCAACCCTCCAACCAAGTTTAGGCATAACCCGCAGGTTACCCTTATAAGTCTCCAGTCTCAAGTTTAAAGTTTAATTCAGTAACAATCACCAAGGGCTCCCCCCCGAAGGGGTCAATCAATCAAGGTGGATTGGTCAAATGCAATAGATCTATCATTGTTACTATAGGCTTGATCAAAGTTAATGAATGTGCTAGTTTTAAGTTTAATCTAAGCATACAAGTCTCAAGTTTAACATAAGAATAAACACGTAGTCATAGTTGTACAAGAATTGTATAAGTTTAAGAATTTTGAACATATTTCACCCCAAAAGCATAAAAGGAAAAAGGGGCTAAGTATACTCACTTGGATTGGTGAAAGAGTATCCGACAAGGTTTAAGTGTTGCAAGACTTCGAGGGAGAGTATCCTCACAACGAGCCTAAGAATACAAGTCTAAAGTTTCAAGTTTTGATTCTATAAGTTTAGGACAAGAATTCTAAGATCTCGAGATTTGACTAGGGTTCCAAATGGATGATGGAATGATTGTATTTATAAAGTTTAAATTAGGTTTTAAATACGGTTTTGAATAAATCATACAAGGCTTGGATTTCAAAGTTAAATAAGTTAATAATTATTGTTTAAAATAATCATTCAACATAAGGATTAAAGATAAATAATAATTATTTCAAAAGTAAAATAATTATTAAATACAAAGTATTTAAAGGCTAAATGGTGATTAAGGGTTAATAGTAATTATTTAAAGAGTATATAATTATTAAGGATAAATAATTATCTATAAGAATAAGTAATATAAATCGTTTAGGTTTTTATTAAAGTTTCAACTATTTAAACATTTATTTTACACATTAACTTGTAAATGAATAATGTTTATAAGTTTAAATGAATATTAAGTACCTATAAGTTTATTGAAAAATAGAATTTATTATAATGTTTATGTTTTAATTAAATGTTTATAAATGTTTCCAATGTGTAAATAAAATTATAAGTTTTTATAAATATCTTAAATAAGTATCTTATAAGTTTATAAAGTTTCTTTCAATTTGCAAGTTTATAAGTATTTAATACAAGTTTATAAATGTTAAAGTTTCTAAGTTTATAATTATATAGGAAACAAATAAAATATATTTATTTCTCTTGTTTATATAACCAAATAGATTTATATAATTTTGTAGAGTGTATAAATTTATAAATCCATAACTTTATAAACTTTTCTGATTATAAAAGTTTAGATTTAAGAATGAATAAATAAGTTAATGTTTTAAAATAACTTCATTATTTAGTCTATTTAAAGTTTCTGATGAAAGTATACGTTTTATAAAATTTAGAATTATTTTTATAGTTTTTAAGGATTAAAAACTATTGATAAGGATTTATTAATCTAAATTTTGTTTATTATAATATAATCTTTAACTAAGTTTAATTAGTTAAAAATAGTTTCCGAAGATAAAAGTAGGATTAAAAATCGTTTTTAAGTTTATAAAGATTTAACAGATTTTATAAAAATTATTAAAGTATTTAAAACTGATTGAAAAAGCATAAAAAAATGAAATGGGCAAAACCAGTTTACCCAGGCTCGAACCTGCGCCACTGACCGGGTCGAGGCGCACACACGCACACTAACCGCCCGACTACGGGTCTCGTTAGTGTAATACACGAAAAAAGAAAAAGATAAGCATACTCCCGAATTACCCCCAAATCCGATATGAACCCTAGAATCTGATCGCCCAATTTCGATTCAATTTGCCCTCTGTTAATGAAATTAATCAGAGGGCTTTCGATCTATACACGAATGCGAGTAATATGGTCACAAGAATTACCTTAAACGGTGTTGAAACGAGTGAGAACGGGTTGAAGGTGGCCGTCGGCTGTCGTGGGGATGAATCGAGAGAAACAGGTGCGATTTGATGGAATTTAGATGATTGGAAGTTAGGGTGTGATGTCGTCTAAGGGTATAAGGTAGTATTTATAAATGATTTGAGGTTTAAATGTCGAATTGGTTGAGGAGTTGGCGGATGAACGGGATGGAATTGAATTCGACTCACGCGGTCATTATAGCCGAAATTCGGTTTCGGAATGACTTGGGTTTCGGTCGCATGCGGAAGGCGACGCCCGAGGTACAACGAACCTGGATGGGAAACGCGTTTTCGATGAGAGGGGATGAATACCGGTGTTTGCGGGACTCGAACCTGTGACTGGTTTGGGTTCCGGCAATTCAGGGAAATTGCACAACTAGTCCCTGGAGTTTCAGGTTATTATCATTTTATGTTTAAAGTTAGATTTTAGTTCAAAACAAGTTTCAAGAGTTGGCAGTTTTGGTCCCTGAGCTTTTATAAAAATAAATATGTTTTTATTTCACAAAGTTAGATAAATTTTACAAGTTTTATACTTTCTTTATTATTTTATAACTTTATAAAATAATTTATAAGATTTATGGTTTATATGTTAAGTATTTAAAGTAGTTTATAATTATAAATTAATAATGCTTTCAAGAATTTTAATACATTTCATCCATAAGATACATATATATGTATTTTTAAATAAGTTTTATATATGTATATATATCTTTAGATATGTCTGTTTTTCTTAAATATATATATCATATTTATTTAAGAACATGGGTTTTTAATAGAGTTTCCAGAATTTGAATTTCTAATACGCACAAAATGATAAAAAGTATGTCGGAAAAATCTTAGATATTACACGAACCACGTAAAATTCTTGTGTCGTTTATTTTTCTGTACCGCGTGATTATCGTTTGTGTATGTGTGTGTGTTGATTCCGCTGCGCCACGTTGTTCCTAACAGTGAGAGGTTGTGATGGTGGTGGTGGTGAGAGGAGAGATGAGAGAGGGTAAAATATATAATGTTTTTTAACATTTTGAGTCCTCAAGGTGATGAGGAAATAGAGCTATGTTGGATCATGTAGCGTGGAAGGTTTAAAAATCTATCTTTTGTCTAGTCTGGACATTTATGATGTATTGTTTTTTGGTTTGGCGTTGTAGCCGTTGGTTGGTCTTATTTGGAACCATTTGAAACAATTTATGATGTTTTGTTTAAAGATGTTTGGACAACTTTAACATGTCTTTGGCTATGTTTATGAAATTATGATACGGTCATTCTGAGAATATAAGTTTGTGCTTTAGTTTAATGATTTTTATATTGTATTTAGTATTGTAAAATTATTCATTATTTGTATTTGTGTGTAGGGATTTTATTCACGGCGTCAGAAATATTAGTAGGGATTTATTCACAGATTTTATTCTGTGCTTTAGATACACGTTGGAAAAGAAGAACTAGATTCAACCAATGAGTCAAACAGATGGAATTCAGCTGTGTAGTTATCATGTCAAAACTTTAAATTTTTTAACCAATAATTGAAATTCTTGCCTATGAATTTCAATTTCCAATGTACATTTTAAGAAGTTTCATAATATGTGTAACAATTATTAGGGTGAAAGTATACCTACACACGTTGTGGCAGTGGCGAAGCTTGAAAATCTAAGAAGCGGGGGCCGAAAAAAATAAGCAGGAGCCGGTTTTATACATAAAAAAAATTTCGGACGAAAACGGAAAAATTAACACTACTAACGGAAAAAACGGCAGAGGCCGGGGCCCTCCCTGGCCCCTTCATAGCTTCGCCCTTGCGTTGTGGTAATGTGTAGGCAATATAACCTTAACATTATTAAGGTATTTGTAAAATAATGAAATTTGGTTCAGTTGGAAAAAATCAACTTCAGTGGTAACATGTAGAAAAATTAACTTCAGTGGTAAAATGTAAAATTAATAAATACATAAACTTAATATATCGGTACGGTGTAATTATTAAGCTGCAATTCTTTTCCCATCTAAACTACCGTTAAAATAATTAACTTCAGTGGTAACATGTAAAATTTTATGTAGCCTGTTGTGAAATACGAAGTTTCATTTCATATGATTTTAATAAAAAATAAAAAGAAATTTAAAGGTAAATATTTTCATTAATAACTACTATTAGGAAAAAAAGTAACCATAACTAAAAAAATGTAACAGAAAGGTGTATTACCCTCCTATTTAAATCCATGAACAGGGGAGCAGTAATTTACAAGTTTATTCTATTTATATATGGTATGTTTCAAAAGAATTAACAAAGATCCATTGTTGGAGTTGGTTTGTCACGTTAAACGAAAACATGTGGGTTCGATTCCCTCTCCCTCCCTTTTTGTTTTTATAGAGCCCATTATGATTTTTTAGTGTCATTTGTTTTTTTTTCCGTTTTAACCCCTCATACGTTTTAACCTGTTTTAGTTTTCTATTAACGTCGTTTGTCTGTGATAGCTTTCGTTCGTTAAATTTTTTTAACTGAAAACACGCTATTCTTAATTTTTTTGTCAACGTTCAGAGCTAAATTTTATTAAAAACGGAGTTGTATTCAAATTCGAGTATTTTTTTCGGTATCGTACGTTGTAACGATTCTGCGCTTCGTTTATCCACGTAGACGAGTCGAACCGATAACAATCAGACTACCACCGCCGCGAAGCGCGGGTGAAAAAACTAGTTTATTTAATTAATAATTACTCTTAGAAATTTATGTATTTTTTCATTGGCGAGTAAAAAAATACCATAGTATATTGTAAAAAATTCTACAATTCCATGTACACATGAATATGCTGCTCCACAAGTCTGACAGATCACTTGGATTTTTTTAGTTCTTCGACTTCCGATGAGGGGAGGGCACCGTGCATGCCTTCCCTCTTCCAATGAGGTGACACTCATATCCAATTTTTTTTTTTTACTTTTTCAACGCGCACACACTTTTAAACATCCACATTTTCCTAGAAAAAAAAATTAAACCTTCATCTTCATTTTTCCTTTTCGCACGACTTACATCTTCATCTTCGAACGACTTTCATCTTCATCTTCGTCTTCGACCAAGCTCGACTTCTCTCTTCTCTTCTATATTTAATCTTCAATTTTATCTTCTCCGTCATCGATGGAGATAGAGATTCACCCTATATTTTATTTATGGGTTCACCCTAGTTTTTTTATATAGCGTTCTATTATAATTTCGAAACTCGGGGGTTCCGGTGAACCCCCTCCGCCCTACCTAAGCCCGCCCCTGTTGAAATGGATCAATGTGCTTAAAGAATTAAATTCTCCGTAAATCATTCTGACATAATCTTGAGAAGTTCTAGATATAAGAATTCTAGAGAGTTTTATCACGTATGAATCGATGTCGGTAGTAGAACTGATAATGAAATTTCATTTGCTTTAGCAAATAGGGTTGTCATAATACTAAAGAGTATGTCAAATTGAAAGTCTTGTATGGGAACCTGATGAGTTGTATATCGAATAGATTTAGTAAAGCATTACTGAAATCTTCAAGAATACACTTGAATAATAAATAGTGATTTGGAAGGATATATGTGCAAGTAGATACACATATAAAAGCTCCAAAAGGATCACTAAAGATCACACTTAGTTTCACAACTTATTTGTAAGTAAAATATGTTTAAGTTAAAAAGTACTCCAAATGAAGCAATTGATTAACATTCTTTCATTAGAAAATGGAGATGCTTAAATTGAAAGGAGTTCCAAGCGAAGCAGCACATGTGGTACTTGTAACGTCCAAATTTTAGGATTTACAATTTAATTAAACTGTGTGTTCGCATTCTATTAGTGATAAATATCAAGGTCGAGAGGATGTTAAAGCTCAGTATATAAAAAGAGACGTTTATTAAATTCATAGATAGTTGAAAAATATCTATGGTAACAGATGTTATGTTTATAATATAAAAAACAGAATTCTAAGTAAATATTCTATTATAAAATTTAAAAGACTGGGGTTTAAATTGTTTATAAACTAAAAAAATGGGGACTAAGGGTGTAAAATGGGATAGAAGTATGGAATGAATTGACTAAGTTAAAGCTTGAATCAAACGGTATGTATATATTCATGGGTGATTTTAACGCCATCAGGAACAAGGAGGAGAACAAGGAGGAGAACAGGGAGGAGAGAACATCCCGGCCTAAGTCAGACCCTAGTATGGTGGAATTAAACAACTTTTGTGATGAGGCATGTTTATGGGAATATCAAATGGGAGGAGGTAAACTGATGGGATGTGGATTTTGTGTGTTTATAGTGTTTCAATCCCGCGTTTTTACATATTTTTCTTATCACATATGTTTGGATAGCGAATACTACGAGGTAATATGTTTTGTAGGTAAACGGGATTAAAAGGAAGGTGTTAGAGCAAGTTAAGTTGGACGAAGAAAGGAGAAGTGAAAAAGGGCTGGCCGTAAGTTACGACCAGGCCACCGTAACTTACGGTGGACAGAAATTCAGATTTTCGAGATCGTAAACCAGAATCTACAGGCCGTAAGATAGTTTGTTGGGTAGGCTGACCGTAAGTTATGGTGCCTCTGGCGTAACTTACGGTGGGAAGAAAAATCAAAAAGTTTGGCCGTAAACCAGAAGCTACAAGCCGTAAGTTATAATTTTGAAAAAGTTGACCGTAAGTTACGGCCAAACCACCGTAACTTACGGTGGTCGGGAAAACAGAAAGACGGGAGCTTCGATTCTGAGGAAAAATAAGCCATGGAAAGTCAGTTTTTTGGACGGAGACGAACAGGTAGGGAAATCTAGGCGATTTTGGGGCATTTGGATCATCAAGATTGAAGCTTTTTCACCCAAAAATCGAAGAGCTAATCAAGGATTCTTTGAAGAACTTTGAAGAATAAATCATTATGATGTCAGGCTAATCACCCGGTACCCAACCCTAGATGTAAGACTTTGATGTTTGGATTCTTAACTAGTTTTGATTGTGTGAATGTAAACATGGGATTGAGTAGTCTTTCTTTCGTGTGTTTATAATTGTTTTCCGGATTCACAAATAGATTTGAATCAATCTAATTTGCAATTATTCGATTGTCATTCGACTTTTACAGCCGCTAGCATATCGAGTTGTTAATCAGGTTTTTGTCGAAGTGATAACTGTTAGATTAGTTCGTGATTGTGTTCCATTGTCCGATCTCAGATCGTTGGGTTAACATACTGAATGAAATCTAATTGTTATTAGTTGAATTGGTAACAAATTGTCATTCAATCAAGTTAGATGGTTTTGAATCCATATCAAGTCTGAAGTCTAGGGTTGGTTACTATTTTTAATCAACTGTTATTCGTTTTCAAGTTTACTCTCATTTATTTTTGATTTCTTAATTTTAAATTCAGTAAGTGCATAATCGGTTTTTCTTAAAAATTAATCAATTCCAAAATTCGGTTTTACTTTTATCGCCTAGTTTAATTAGTTGCAACAGTTAATCTTCCACGAGCTCCTCGAGAATCGATACCCTACTTACCAAAGGTATTTAGGTTTTAATTTGGTTGTACCTTCGACTGCGATCAAATTTTGGAATTAAACAACTTTTGTGATGAGGCATGTTTATGGGAATATCAAATGGGAGGAGGTAAACACACTTGGATGAGAGATAATGGGTCGGTATCAAGTAAATTAAATAGATTTCTAGTTTGTAGTAACTTTCATGCATCTTGGCCTCTTGCGGCGGCAGTCACGGCTTTGGAAAGAAAATGAACAGATCATAGACCGGTGATACTATCATTTAACCAATTTAATTAGGACCATGCCCCTTTAGACTCTATAATTCATGGCTATCCCATAGTGAACTTCCAAAGGTGGTTCATGAATCTTGGTCATCATCAGTTTTTAAAGGATGTTCGGATTACACCCTTGCTACATTGTAACATTTGTCCCCGTAGGAACCGTAGCTTGACTTGGTACTTATTCCCGAAGGAAACTTTATCTTTACTTCCATTGTTAACGAAATGACTTTCTTTAAGACTTTACATTCATTCTTCGTTTAACATCATATTTTACTGCTCGTAAACATTTCATATTATCATTCATAAAACGTTGTTTGCCTCTTTTAAACTTTCCTTTTAAATCATGACGTTCGCCATTGTTTATTGTCACACCCCGCCTCAGGCACCCCCTGGGCGTGTGCGAGCTCGATTGCTATCACCTGCTTTGATTTCAGAGTCTTTGTAAATACAGAGGAAGTCTTTCTCAAAAGGATCGTTTCAACATTCTTTCAACCTCAAGGGTTGTATTGGTAAATATCAAAACTCGGTTGGAAGACAAAAGTTTTATATTTACTTTATAAACATAGGGTCTTAAATACCCTCCTTGATTTGATTACAAAACATGGTTTGAAATCAAATACATATAAGCCACTGGAAATAGTACAACCCAGGGTTGATCAATTCCTTGGTCCTATCTCCTTTTCATCTTTTCAGGATTTCTCTTTACACGAGGCCTGAGAATCCTACATGCATTCCATCATTTTCTTTTCATGGGTCAGATTTCATATCTACCCGCCCTTATTCCTTTTTCCATCATATTTTATTGTTTCCTGAAAATATTTTAAAAATGAAACGTCAGCGTAAACGCTGGTGAATACAATTATCTTGACACTAAAAAGCATTTGACACAAACAAGTATTAATTTGATACTCACAACTTCATTGTTCAATCTACACATTCAGCAAGCCCTCATGTCCGGACTATTGCACCACTGTATACACTGGTAGTATGTCTTTATAACAACGGGGACTTATGTCTCTTCATTTGTTAAAAAGGGAAGTACCAGCCGCGATCCGAGACTTTCACCCGTGACCCGTGTATCCCTTGCAAGTATTACGTATACCTATGGCCCGAATGCTTATACGTAGGTGAGCGTTGAGCATTACTCCCTTAATCTTTATTTGTCCATTTTCGTAAATAATATGTTTGACACAAGTTTTTAGAGAGATAAATTATTCACCTTGTTTATAGGAATGAGCCTCTAGCGTCAAAAGTTTATAGTCTAGCTTCGAAGCTTGATTTCTCTAGCGTACCTGTACTTCTACAAGCGTTTCTTCTTAATACGGGAACTAGAATGAGCGGGAGTTGGACCGGGATCGTCGGGAGTGGTCTAGGTAGCTCATGGAACAAGATTTGGAAGTTGGATTCGTGTTTTGGGATGAGAAACTGAATGAGATCGATGGGATATTTATAGGGGTGAATCTTGGTCCGTAGCGGACCGTTATGTATGGGCGTAGCGGTCCGCTACCGCCCACACATGACGTCAGCCCTATACGTCCCATTCTGATTGGACCACACCTCGTTTTACGGCTAGCGGACCGTTATGAGGGTCATGGCGGTCCGTTATGGGTGCTGAGTCACAAGACACATGTCAGCTTAAGAAATTGCGGCTGGATTGCGGCTAGCGGACCGTTATGAGGGTCATGGCGGTCCGTCACCCCCTAACCCATAGCGGACCGTTATGGGATTTGATAGCGGTCCGCTATCTACCCAATTTTCTTATTTTTCAAATTTAACCATAGACTTCTGATATTCATATATTTATAGTCCCTAGGGTTTGTACCTTGACTAAATCTTGGACATTTTTATGGCAGGTGTTACATCCTCCCCATCTTGCTTTAAACTCGTCCTCTAGTTTATTCAAACAAGTGCGGATATTTCTTTCTCATTTCAGACTCTAGTTCCCACATGTACTCAGGTACACATCTGGAGTTCCACTTTACTTTCACAATCATCAGTTTCTTTCTTTTCAATCTCTTTTCCTGCCTATCCTCAATTTGCAAAGGTTGTTCCACAAATCTTAGTTTTTCATCTACCTCTACATCGTGTAGGGGCATTACCAGAGATTCATCTGCCAAACACTTGCGCAGATTAGATACATGGAATACATCGTGTATTCCATTCATTTCTTCTGCAAATTCGAGTTGATAGGCCACAGGCCCAACTCTTTTCAAGATTTTGATTAGTCCTACGAATCTAGGACTTAACTTTCCTTTCTTTCTGAATCTTACGACGCCTTTCTAGGGTGAAACTTTCAACAGAACGTTATCACCTACGTCAAATTCTAACGGATTTCGTCTTTTATCAACATAACTCTTTTGACGATCACGAGCCGTTTTCAATCTATCTTTTATTTGAATAACTTTCTCAGTTGTTTCCAGGACTATTTCAGGTCCGGATAACTGATTTTCTCCTATTTCAGACCAACAGATTGGATTTCGACATTTACGACCGTATAAGGCTTCAAAAGGAGCAGCCTGTATACTCGTATGATAACTATTGTTATAGGAGAATTCCATTAGAGGTAAGTGGTCATCCCAACTTCCTCCAAGATCAATGACACAAGCCCTTAACATGTCTTCAAGGGTTTGAATGGTTCTTTCGCTCTGCCCATCCATTTGAGGATGGTAGGCAGTGCTAAGATTCAATTTCGTACCCAGGGCTTTTTGAAAACTTTGCCATAATCGAGAAGTAAATCTACTATCTCTATCTGACACAATAGATAGTGGCACCCCGTGTAAAGACATGATTTTATTAACGTATAGCTGTGCCAACTTATCTATATTGAATATTTCTTTCATGGGAAGAAAATGAGAAGACTTAGTAAGCCTGTCAATAATAACCCAGATCGTATCATTCCCTCGACTGGTTCAGGGAAGTTTAGTAATTAAATCCATGGTTATCATTTCCCATTTCCAGATAGGAATTTCAAGTTGCTGTAACAAGCCAGAAGACTTTTGATGTTCAACTTAACTTGAGAACAGGTTAAGCATTTTGCAATATAGATAGCGATATGTTTCTTCATTCCTATCCACCAATAATTGGATTTTAGGTTTTTGTACATTTTATCGCTTCCATGATGCATCATATACTTAGATTTATGAGCTTCTTCAAGAATCTCTTCACGTATGTTTCCATAGATAGGAACCCAAATTCTCTTATTTAATCTAAGAATTCCATCATTACTCTTGGCCAATTGGTTGATCATTCCTCCCAATCCTTCTTCCTCCAGGTTGGGTTCTTGCAAAGCAAGTTTCTGAGATTCCTTAATACGAGTGATAAGATCGATTTGGAGGTCGAGTCTTAAAGCACGAACTCGTTTAGGTTTCTCATGTTCTTTTCTGCTTAAGGCATCGGCTACAACATTGACTTTTCCTTCATGATAACAGATTTCACAATCGTAATCATTCAGGACTTCCATCCAACGCCTTTGCCTCATATTCAGTTCTTTCTGACTGAATATATACTTTAGGCTTTTATGATCAGTGAAAATAGTGAATTTGACTCCATATAGATAGTACCTCCATAATTTTAACGCGAAGATTATGGCTCCTAATTCTAAATCATGAGTCGTATAATTCTTTTCATGAGTTTTCAATTGTCGAGAAGCATAAGCAATAACTTTGTTCCCTTGCACTAATACACAACCAAAGCCGGTGTGTGAAGCATCACAGTATACTGAAAAGCCTTCGTTTCCATCTGGCAAAGCCAGTATGGGTGCTTGGGTTAGTTTCTGCTTCAGAGTTTTGAAAGCTTCGGATTGCTTAGGTCCCCATTCATACTTAACTGTTTTGCAAGTTAGAGAAGTTAATGGAATAGAAATTCGGGAAAAATCTTGGATAAATCTCCGATAATAACCGGCTAAACCGAGAAAACTTTGGATTTCAGTTGGTGATTTCGGGATTTCCCATTTGGATATCGCTTCAATTTTAACAGGATCGACTTGGATGCCGTCAGCATTAATGATATGTCCAAGGAATTGAACTTCTGACAGCCAGAATTCACATTTCGAGAATTTAGCATATAATTTCTCGTTTCTCGGGATTTCAAGCAAAGTCCTTAGATGAGTTGCATGCTCTCCCTTACTTTTGGAGTAAATAAGGATATCGTCAATAAATACGATAACAAATTTATCCAAGTAAGGTTTACAGACTCGATTCATCATATCCATGAATGCAGTTGGGGCATTAGTAAGTCCAAACGTCATTACCGTGAACTCATAATGACCATATCGAGTTCTGAAAGTAGTTTTAGGAATATCTTCTTCATGTACTTTCAATTGATGATAGCTAAAACGAAGATCGATTTTTGAGAAACATCGTGCTCCCTGGAGTTGATAAAAAAGATCATCGATTCTAGGGAGTGGATAACGGTTCTTTATCGTAACTTTATTTAGTTCACGATAATCGATACACATACGCATCGAATCGTCTTTTTCTTTTTGACAAACAAGACCGGAGCACCCCAAGGCGATGAGCAAGTTTTTATGAATTCTTTTTCGAGTAATTCAACCAACTGTTTTTTCAATTCTGCCATCTCCGTTGGAGCTAATCTGTATGGGGCTTTAGCAATAGGTGCTGTACCGGCTACTAGATTAATTTTGAACTCCACTTCTCTCTCAGGTGGAATTCCAGGTAGTTCGTCAGGAAAAACATCAGGGAATTCAGCCACAACTGGCACATCTTCAATCTTCTTTTTGGTGTCGGTAGTTATAGTTACAAGGTATGCTATCCTTTTTGTAAATATTTTATGGCTTTTAACATGGAAATTATTACAACAGAGTTGGATAATTTATCGCCATTGATCGTAAGAATGTTGCCTTTTGGTGAACGAAGTTATATTACCTTTTTATCACATAGGATACGAGCATGGTTAGAGGCTAACCAATCCATTCCTAGAACGATGTCAAAACCTGCCAAAGTCATTGGTAACAATCTTGCAGGTATAACATGTCCTAAGAGTGTGATATAGCAATCGTTCAGAATTTCAGAGATTTGGACGAGGTCACCGTTGGCAGTTTCTACCACATATTTCTTGTCTAATTTAGCTAGAGTTTTATTTAACAGTCTACAGAATCTATGATCTATAAAACTTTGATTTGCACCTGAGTCAAATAAAACTCGAGCATAAATATCATTGACAAGAAATGTTCCCGTAATAACATCAGGCATACCTGCGACATCATGAGTATTGAGAACGGATGCTCGTGCATTCTTCTTCACTCCATCTACAGGCTTGGGACTTGTCCCATCATGTTTTTTTTAGCTTGGGACAATTGATTTTGATGTGGCCAACTTCGCCACACTCAAAGCAAGTAATCAGCCTTTTTCTAAAACAATCTTCAAATTTGTGTCCAAACATCTTGCATAGGCTGCAATAAGGTCCAGATCGACATTGCCCTAAGTGCCTTTTTCTTGCATTTTGGACACTCAGAGATAGAAGAGTTGTTATTTCGGGGAGTAAAGGCTGATTTCTTGAATTCACTAGGGCCTTGCCTAGATTCCTTCTTTTTCTTCCCTTCATCCTGATTTCTATGGAGCTATATCGGATTTATGAGATCAATTGGCACTTACGGAATCTGCAGCACTAAAGGTGTTTAAACCTTATATTGATCAAAGGGAGGAACAATGTTTGGTACAATTTTTAATAGCATTACGTTCAGATTTTGAAGGACAGCGTGGAACGATTCTTCATTGTTCCCCTCTTCCAACAGTTGATTCGGTTGTTCACGAGTTGATTGCAGAGGAAACTCGGTTAAAATCTCAGGTAGATAAAGGTCCTAAAGTAACTACTACTCCAGCTGTTTTTGTCGTTCCCCCTAATCAGCCTAGACAAGGTGCTAAAGTTGCATTTGATGAATGTGCATTCTGCAAAGGGAAAAATCATTGGAAGTCTCAATGTCAATTATTACTTAGCAGAAGGAATTCTAACTTGCAGAAGCCTCCACAACAGAACAGATTAGGTGGACAATTTCCGTCTCGCACGTCTACTTCTGCTGGTTCATCTGGTCCATCTTCAAGGACATTTAAACCACCTCAGTTTACTGCTGCTGCTACACCACCATCTGTAGAAATGAACAAACCACCATCTGCTCTGGATCTGCAAGTATTTGAACAATTCAGACAGCTTCTTGCCGCCAATTCTACCGCTATGTCTGCTACGGGACTGCCTTCATCTGGTACCTCATGTCGTTCATCATCATTATGGATTTTGGATTCTGGTGCCTCATATCATATGTCTCCCTATCTGTCTTCTTTTCTTTCTTTGTCTCATGTCTGTTAGTGCTACATCCATGTTGGTAGAGGGTGTTGGATCTGTGTCTACCCCTCATGTGTCTCTCAATGATGTCTACTATATTCCGAATCTTGCCTTAAATCTTTCTTCAGCCAGTCAGTTGTGTAAATCTAGAATTTGGGTTTTCTTTTGTGACACTGTTTGTGTTGTGCAGGATCAACACACTTAGAGGGTGATTGGGATCGACTGTAGGGTGGGAGATTTATATGTCTTAGAAGAACTCAAAGTGTCTGCCCCTGGTGTTGCTGCTTCCAGCGTTGCTTTATCCTCTTTTCGTTTAAGTCCTTTGTCGTCTGAATTTTATATTTGGCATTCTCGTTTGGGACATGTGTCCGCATCTCGTTTAAATTTTTTGGTTTCCACACGTGTTTTGGGTCAGTTGCAAACCTGTGATATTTCTAATTGTTGTGGTTGTAAACTTGCCAAATTTTCTGCTTTACCTTTTGCTAAAAGTATTTCTCATTCTGTTGCACCATTTGATATTGTTCATTCTGATGTGTGGGGCCCATCACCAGTATCCATTAAGGGTGGTTCACGTTATTATGTTTCCTTTATTGATGATTACACTCGTTATACCTGGGTGTACCTTATGAAACATAGATCTGAGTTCTTTGACATTTATAAAACTTTTAAGGCTTATGTTCAAACGCAGCATTCGGCTGTGATAAAGTGCTTCAGGTGTGACTTAGGGGGTGAATACACCTCTAATGATTTTACTCAGTTGCTTGCATCAGGTGGTACCATACACCAATCGTCTTGTACACCCCTCAACAGAATGGTGTTGCTGAAAGGAAACATCGTCATCTTATGGAAACCGCTCGTTCATTTCTTTTATCTGCTGAAGTGCCTAGTGTCTTTTGGGGAGAAGCACTTCTGATCGCCCAACATGTGATTAATAGGATCCATACTTCTCACAATGATGGGATGTCTCCATTTGAAAGTCTTTTCGGTGAACGCCCAGAGTATGGTGAATTACGGGTTTTTGGATGTACTTGCTTTGCCCTCCGTCCTCATGTTGAACGAGACAAATTGACAAATAAGTCAGCCTTATGTGTTTTCTTAGGCTATGCTAGTGGTCCCAAAGGATATGGCACGAGACAAAAAGGATACTGTTGTTTTGATCCTATAAGTCAGAAGTTATATGTATCAAGACATGTTACTTTTCTTGAACATCTCATTCTATTCGATTCCAGGTAAGTCCCATGATGTAACAAAGTCAGACCTTCAGAATATTGATCCTTTTGCTAGCAACATTAATAATGTTCCCGTTTCGTCTATTGATCCTAATATGCCTGCTCCAGATACTCCTGTTGCTCATGATGTGCCAATTCATGAACCTTCGACGTCATCTGGCACCAATGTTGATTCTCCTACACCTCCGAGAAAGTCTACTCGTGCATACAAGTCCACTCAATTACCAGACTTTGCATACTCTGCATATTCTGATTCGTTTAGTTCATTTATTGCGTGCATTCATCATCTGTCTGAACCAGAATCGTATAGAGAGGCTGTCTCTGACCCTCTATGGCAAAATGCTATGGCTGAAGAGCGCACTGCTCTTCATCAGACTCACACCTGGGATTTGGTTCCTCTACCACCTGGTAAACATAAGGTTGGTTGTCGTTGGGTGTATAAGATTAAGACAAAGTCTGATGGCTCTGTTGAACGGTACAAGGCAAGACTTGTGGCAAAAGGATATTCGCAAATGTATGGTATGGATTATGAGGAGACCTTTGCCCTTGTGGCAAAAATGACAACAATTCGTACTTTAATTGTTGTTGCGTCCGTTCGACAATGGAAGATCAGTCAAATGGATGTCAAAAATGCTTTTCTGAATGGTGATCTTCATGAGGAGGTTTACATGACTCCACCCCCGGGAATAGCTCATCAGCCCGGTGAAGTCTGTCGGCTTCGAAAAGCTCTATATGGACTCAAACAGGCCCCTCGTGCCTAGTTTAAAAAATTCTCTACAGTCATCACTTCCCTTGGCTTTCTCCCTAGCAATCATGATTCGGTATTATTTGTTCGATGTACGAATGCTGGACGCATTCTTTTGTCATTATATGTGAATGACATGATTATTACAGGCGATGATTATGATGACATTGAATCTTTGAAGCGTGACTTGGCCCATCGTTTTGCTATAAAATATTTGGGATTATTTGCTATAAAATATTTTGGGGATTGAGGTAGCTCAATCTAAAAATGGATATCTTCTCTCTCAGATGAAGTATATTTCTGATTTGTTTCAACGTGCAAGACTTTCTGATAACAGAATTGCAGACACTCCTCTTGAAATCAATGCACGTTACTCTCCCACTGATGGTGTTCCTCTATCTGATCCGAGCCTATATGGTACCATTGTAGGTAGTTTGGTTTATTTTACAGTTACTTGCCCTGATATCGCTCATGCTGTTCATGTGGTTAGCCAGTTTGTTACCGCTCCTACTTCTGTTCACTAGGGAGCTGTTCTTCGTATTTTGAGATATCTTCGTGGCACTCAGTTTCAAAGTCTTTTATTCCCTTCTACGTCTTCTCTGGAATTGCGTGCCTATAGTGATGCTGATTAGGATAGTGATCCCGATTAGGATAGTGATCCCAATGATCGTAATCCACTACTGGTTTCTGTATTTTCATTGGTGATTCTCTAATCTCATGGAAAAGCAAGAAACCAGACGTTGTCTCTAGGTCCTCCACTAAGGCTGAATATCGAGCTATGGCTATGACTACATGTAAAATTGTTTGGTTACGATGGCTTCTGGCAGATATGGGGGTTGTTTCCTCGCCTACCCCGTTACATTGTGATAATCAAAGTGATATGCAGATCGTCAAGAACTCTGTCTTTCATGAACGAACAAAACACATTGAGATAGATTGTCATTTTACTCGTCATCATCTTTAGCTCGGGACCATCTCACTTCCCTTTGTTTCATCAGCCTTGTAGATTGCAGATATTTTTACCAAAGCTTAATCGGCATCTCGGTTTCGTTTTTTGTGTGATAAACTCTCAATGTTTATTTCTATTGCATTGTGAGTTTGAGGGGGAATGTTAGCATAATAAGTTGTTATGGGCCTTTGACCAGGCCCAGTTATCTTTCTATTTAATGTTGATTTCTTCTTCATTAGTAAGCTAATCTTCATTTGAGTAATAGAGAGTATCCATCTTTTCTCTATCATGTTCATTTGTTAATAGAGAATTTTAATCAAAAGTTGGGATTATTGAGTGAAAAATTGAGGAGATCGCGCATTAAAAACAAATAAAGCTTACAATCTGATCCGTTGGAAGATGGATTGAGCGGTTAATTTCATGCTATCGGATACAATCCGGTGCTACTTCATCACTTCCATCTTCAAAATTGATTGATATTACAATAAAAGTTGTCATATATTTATGTTGTGGATGCCCATCAAAGGTCTGTACCTTTTCAATTTCAAAACTTAAAGAATTAAGAGAGAATTCAAAACTTTTGTACGTAGTACAACATTACTTGCATTAAACCTTTTCTCTTTAGGTCATGTGATACATTTTTCTCTAGAACATCTTTTTTCTTGCAATTCCTTGCAGTTAAATCTCCATACACATTATTTACTACTTTAATCGATTTCTCGTAATAGTTTAAGTCATGATTTATATTTATCCTGATCATACTACAACGTCTTGTAGGTTTTCATAGGCACGTCACTAGGAAATTGGTGGCATATAACACGTACTATAGTGGTGTGATTATACTACTACGTCTTGTTTCTTTTACTCTAATGAGCACATGTTATATATTTTAAGGCATATGGATCGATCTAGGATAATAATTATGTTTATATGTTGGATGGTTTTTATGAAATGCCCACACTTTTTCAATATCGGTAAAACATGCTAGCTACACATGCTTCGCTTATTTTTGTTTATGTTCATAGGTTTTTTTTAACATGCTTTCTTATCATATGACATTTGTTATTTTCTTTTTATATCTTCTCACTTGGCAATTGTCTCAATTGTAATTTTCTTTATTGAGTGAAACATGTTAGAGAAATTGATAAGACCTTTTGTGTATTGATTTCAGATTATCTGTCATCAATGTAATCATGTTTGTTATCTCGTTTGTGTAAAGTTGAAATGCAGCCCTGTGTTGCTAACCCATTTACACTCTCTTTAAGTTATCAAGTTTCATAAAATTGAATAATTGTAAACCATTGCCTAACTTTAGTAGACATAAATCAACCCATTTAGTAAACAAAAAATATTCAAATCAATGCATTTCTTAAATAATGCTTCATGATTGCGGAGTCATGTATCAATTATAATGTCATTTAAACTTTAAACTCTTAAGATTTTTGGGACATTCTCTTTTCCAATTATGCTTGATTAATGAAGGAAAAACATATAACTCTTGTTTTAGCACATAGAAGCAATGTAATACGTTTATAAAAGAAGATATTACAACAAATGTAGAGTACACATAACAATAAAAATTAACATTAATCAAACTAGAAAGCATGAATCGAGTAGAAGAAGAATGAAACTTGTCTAAGGCCTCATGTTAGACAAGGTCGTCTTAAACATATTTTGTATCCGCTCACATCTTGGTAAAATAATTGGAGCATTAGTACCGCCACAGATGAGCAACAAGTCTTAGAATTATATTTGAGTTTTCTATGCTAAGGGGCAGACCTAGGTGGTCCCGACAGGGTTCGTTGTACACCATGATATTTTTTTTTAGTACATATACGATCTAATACTGACCGCCATCAAGAAATTTCGACACCATCTGCCCCCAAGCAAAATTAATTTAAGATTTTAAAATTTAAAAAATATAAACCTATTATAAACTAATTAACACATATTTTAAAAAATTCTAATAAACCTAACAACTATTTAAACAATTCAACATGTTATTGTATTAATTCTTATAAACCCAAAAAATACACGATAACTATTTGGATTATTGGAATTTAATAATCGCACATTTTACCAATTGGCTAATAATAATACCAATTTAGAATATTCTTACCACCAGTTCCTACTTTCAAACTATTTTTTTACATTGGACCCCTCGTTCAAGAAACTTAACGCCGTTAGATTTTATATGACGTGGACATCTTCAAACCGCTGGAAAGTCGAGCCAAGCTAGCAGTGGTCTCGTGGTGGGTTTTGAAATTGGCTATGGTGGTGTTTAACTGGCCTCGTTAAACACCACCGTTGTCTCTGTTTGGACTTTTCTGACAAACGAGAACAGTTAAGCACCACCAGAGGCAATTTCAAAACTCACCACGAGACAACTGTTAGCTTGGCTCGACTTTCCGATGGTTTGCAGATGTCACGTCACATAAAATCTAACAGCGTTAACTTTTTTTAACGAGGGGTCCAATAAAAGAAAATAGTTTGAAAGTAGGGACTGGTGGTAAGAAAATTTCCAGTTAAAATTTTTATTGGCCAATTGGTAAAATATAAGATTATTAAAATCTAATAATCCTAACTATTTTAATGAAATAAGCCCATAACTATTAAACAAGTCGATATTAGCAACAATTGAATATTTGAATGGATGATTAGTTCGATTAGTCATCGGTGAATTAGAACCTCAAAATCGTCATTGCCGTCCTAAGTACTCTATCACCAGCCAAAATGGTTAACGTTGGAGCCGCATTGTTGAATGACTATTGTGCATCTTGCAAACGACAAGCCAAGCTTTGAGAATGTAAAAAAAAAAAAAAATTGGAAGATGACATTGGAACATGAAGTGGTTTGAATCAAGAAATTTCACTTACATGGGTTGGGTCAGAGGTACACATTGTAATTGTCGTTATAAAACACATGTTTGGTTACTTTATATTAATCCGCTACCAAAGTGCTTGACTATGTTGAATAGAGGGGTAACAATATTGGTAGCATCAAACAAGCCGATACTGCAAGTAGATAAGAAAAAAAAAATGACTTTTTGTCTTAGTTTCACTTGATGATGTATATTTTAGAGACCACAAAAATTTTGTCTCATAGTCTTCAAAAGAAAAGAACAAGATTTGTTGTAACATCTGTTGGGATTCGTACATGGGTTTCAAAACAGTTTTGATATAAATACAGCGGAACAAATATGCCTGAACCGTCTAGGTCAAAACCTTAGACTGCCCACCAGGAGTACAGATACAAACTCAACAAAACAAAAACAACCATAGTCAGATTTAGGATTATACATTCCAAGGAGTAAACAACAAACCAAATTGTAACACAACGTATCAACGAACCCTGTCACTAGATCTGGTAACACGAAAACCCTGAGACAAACGAAGTCCTTTGTTTCCTCAAAAATTCTAACACACAAAACTGGTTCAAAAATCGGTTTGCATTTTCAAACAACGGAAAACCCATGGCACACGGAGGTAGCGGCAGATGGCGTCACCGGTGGTCGGCGCAAGGCGGCGGCGATGGTTGGGGGGGTCGGTGACGGCTAAGAGGGCGAGGGATTATTTAGGGTTTTTCTTTTGTGTCTCCTTAATCGTGTGTCACCTTGAATTCAACCCTTAATCCTCTATTTATAACATTTAAAAAAGAAGGGTTTTTATTTAATAATTAAACTATCTAATTGTTAATTAAATACTTTGATATACTTGATAATTATTACTTTCATTGATAACTAATCTAGTAAAAAACCCAATTAATAATTATCAAACAGACAATTACTAATCTTTATTAAATTAATTCTGAATTATCAACTCTTTAATAGTTAATTAATTTAATTAATCCTTTTAATTATTGGTAATCTCATTACAAACAATTAAACGTCTTTGATCTCTCTTGGCCAATCATCGTGTTTAGATTATTTAACTCCTTAAATATTCTTATTGCTCCTTGCTCATGTGCAACCCTTTAGATCCTGCTTTAGTAGCAGTACTGTAAAATGTCGTTACTTGGGCATACTGTTCCCAACAGACTTCCACTTGCATAAGTCTTGATCATCCGTCAGCACAGATAGTGGTGGACGTCTAGCTACATCTCGCTGCCCCTGTAAGGTATGATGCTTTAATGTTGTGTACTATTCCCGATAGTCTAAGTACTCTTACTTAACTGCTCGTAATAGTTATGGTCATTAGTCAATTATCCTTCTGTAATTGACATCATGTTGAACATGAGACATGGATCATGTTTTATTCTCATATAGCGTTCAAAATTCTCTTTCTCGATCTCAATTTCAAAGTGGTCTAATCAAACTTACAGTTTGAGCATGGTCATGCATTACACCAGTTTGAAAAACGAGGGGCCATAGACGTCAAGCACTTACCAAAGTAACGAAACAGATTCCTTCAAGTACATATAACTCTCACTAAGTTTCAAATTAACTCTCAACTATAATCCTTATTACCGCATGATCAAATAACAACGTTAAATCATGTAGAAGAGCAATCTTACATATAATCAAGTTCTAATATGTATCCTAGATCTGAGGATACATGGCCTATACCATTTTTAAAACCTACCTATGACAATGATCTATGAAGTAGTTTTGAAGCGGATTGCGTTCAATATTCATTTTCTAATGAATATCTCTGAATTTGTCCTTCAACTCCTTGAACTTTCATCATATGAACAAACCACACAATTCACAATGGTCTTAATTCAAACTCTATTCCCATAGATTTGATCGAGGAATGTAACCGTTGAATTCAAAATCTTTTAAATATTAGGGCTGAATTGTTGGTTAATCAGGGCCTTATTCAATGAGACTGAACATAAACAGAAAACAAAGACAACGAATTTTGATCAGAACACAAAACTGATCGACTCTTTCTTGTTGATTGAGTAAAAGCATACAAAATAAAACCTAAGAATCAGCTATTTAATAGCTCTACCTATTGACACAAAAACCAGACTCAAAGCCCACGTACATGACATCGTAAGGACCAGGGACAAATAAGCCCATGATCTCACCCACTAACTAAAACTTGCTAACCAAACAAACATGTGATTAAATGAATAAAACTGAAAAAAAACCCAGCTGACCCATTATAATTATTTGACCCATACCCGTTGACCCGTCAAGATTAACCCAACATGAATTAGTAAGAGGGTATCAAGTGAATTAGTAAGAGGGTATCAAGTGTAATATGTTCTTAATTTTCAATAGAAACAAGTGATTGTGTAATGTTGCATGTCGGATCACGGATGGCCAAAGCTCATATACAGGATGCAAGGTAATCCTGATGTTATATGATGCAAGGTAATTTGTATTTTTTGATTACCAAGACTTATTACACACTTTTAGTACTCTCAAATGAATACGACCTTTTTAGCGATCAATTAATCACGTATATACCACTTAGTGAAGGTACGGAAAGTTAAATAAATATGAGATAGCAACTTTCTCTAAGCGTTATCGTGGCCTAGATACTACCACTACAATACCGAAACAAACATTAACTTCGGATGTCCACTTGTTATATAATTAATGATTGAAGGGACCCAATCAATGCAAATGCTGTCAATAGTCAACCCAAACGCCAGTCCATACGATGCGTGGTCTCAGTTAATGCCGGGATAAATGAAGATATGAAATCTAGTTGTATTTTTTTACATTTTTATTATTTAAATATCACTCGGACTAAAATATGATAAATCAACAGTCGCTGAAAATAAAGCAGTATATCAAATGTCAATGGAGGTAGCCGCTATACTTCTGTTTTCCTTACTTGTTCTCCACAAAAGCTTTGCTGCTGAACTCGACACCATTTCAGATTCAAGCATTCTGACAGATGGAGACACTTTGGTCTCGGCTCCAGGAATTTTCGAAATGGGATTTTTTCAGCCAGGTAGCTCTGAGAACAGGTATCTTGGTATATGGTACAAGAAAATTTCTGTTAGAACGGTCGTTTGGGTTGCAAACAGAGACCGCCCGCTCCGTGGTGGATCACCGCTTGTGTTAAAGATCACTGATCAAGGAATTCTCGGGCTCTTCACCAATATCAGCATGGTTTGGTCGTCTAACACAACGACATCAGGAAACGCAACTGCAAAGCTTCGTGACAACGGAAATCTAGTTGTGATTGATCAACACGAGAAGGTTCTCTGGCAGAGTTTCGATTACCCAACCGATACTCTTCTACCTGGCATGAAGTTAGGGAGAGATTACTTGAGGGGCAAGGAATGGCATCTTTCACCATGGAAAAGTAGTAAAGATCCAGCTCCAGGCGGATTGACGTGGGGTCCTGACGCACTCGGTTATCCTGAAAACAAACTAAAACAAGGGGCATTGGTTATATTCCGGGGTGGACCATGGAGTAATGAACGGTTTCCTGGGATTTCTGTATATAGCAAGAGCTTAACATTTAGATACGATGTAATCATTAACGAAAGTGAGGTGTCTTTTGCTTATAATCTTGAAGACAATTCTATCCTATCAAGGGTTACCTTGAATTCTTCAGCGCATCTAGAGAGCTATGCTTGGGTAGAAGAGGGTAAAGGGTGGCAGCCTGTCCTGTCGTTCCCGAGAAGCACCTGCGATACATACAATATTTGTAGTGCTTATGGAACCTGCAGCATCAATATGATCCAACAGTCCTGCACTTGCTTAGATGAGAAAAGGTTTGTGCCCAAAAACCAAAAGGAGTGGGACACAGCTAACTGGTCAGGTGGTTGTATTAGGCGAACAGAGTTGGAATGCAAAAATGGATCAGCAGGGTTTATCAAGTACTCAAATGTAAAATTTCCAGATGCAGAGAATACATGGTTTAACATGAACATGAGTCTCGAAGAATGTGGTACAAAGTGCCTAAATAATTGTACTTGTATGGCTTATGCAAATCCAGACAAGAGTCGAAGTGTCTGCTTGCTTTGGTTCAATGAACTTCTAGATATCCAAGTGTTACCAGAAGGCAGTGGTGGTCCTGATATATTTGTAAGAATGGCTTCATCTGAATTAGGTAATATGTGTAGTTATATAATGTCCAATAGAATGTATTACGATTTATCTACCCTGTTTTCCAACAGGTTCATCTAATGATGTATAAGGCACTTACATTTTTTGTATTCGCATCGTGCAGATTCTCAATCAATTTCCAGAAAGCAGGGAGGAGCAAACGCTAAAATCATCTTACTTGTTGTCATTCCGGGGGTTCTTCTCATAGCCTTGATTATCGCTACATGGTTGTGTTATGCACGGAGAAAAAGGAATCATGCCAAACCAAAAGAGGAAGGTAAAAAATTGAATATGTTCACTAGTAAACTTGAGTAATATGTACTGTGAGTAGTACTTTTAAATAGATTATACATTTGTGAAGTTTGTTTTTCCTACTGTGTAGAGGAAATCTTGAAAGCTAATAAAAGCCAGGAAGAAGCCATGGAGCTACCATTATTTAGCTTCTCTACGATTTCTAATGCCACTGCGAACTTTTCACCTGACAATAAACTTGGAGAGGGTGGATTTGGACCAGTTTATAAGGTAATTATATAAACTAAAAAAGGCAAACTCTACACCTCTTATGCATATATTAAAAGTCTTCAATCCACGGATGAAATTTTATCTTTTTCTCAAAATTTTCACTTTGGCCCACTGTGAAGCTGATGCGGGGCGCGGGCACTAGTTAATGTACAAGAATCAACGCGAAGGATTCATAAAACTGAAATTGCAATTGAATCATCCAATGTAGAAGTTGTATTGTCGTTCCTTTTGTGTAATAAGAAAAAGATTCTATGTAGTTTAAGCATGGCACTTATGGAAAAATATAGGAACTGAAGTTACCTTTGCAGTTTGTATTGTTTTCACATTGCAAATGGTAAATCTCCAGGGTATGCTAGAAGAAGGGAAAGAGATTGCAGTTAAACGCCTCTCCAGGAATTCAACTCAAGGACTTGATGAGTTCAAGAACGAAGTCATCTGCATTTCCAAACTTCAACACCGAAATCTTGTGAGACTTCTTGGTTGTTGCATACAAGGAGATGAGAAGCTCTTGATATACGAGTACATGCCAAATAAAAGCTTGGACTCATTTATTTTCGGTAATAATCATATATACAAACTACATGATTTTCAGTAGTATACAATATTGGTTTATATCTAGGAACTTTTCATAGCAAGAAATTAGAAATTACTAAACCAACATGTTGGACAGACAAAACTCAAAGCGTGCTTCTTGATTGGACAAAGCGTTTCAACATTATCAAAGGAATTGCTCGAGGACTTCTTTACCTACATCAAGATTCACGATTAAGAATCATTCATAGAGATCTTAAAGCTAGCAACATTTTACTAGATCAGGATATGAACCCAAAGATATCAGACTTTGGCTTAGCTAGAAGTTTTGGAGGAAACGAGACCCAAGCAAACACAGAAAGGGTTGTTGGCACATAGTAAGCCATGGAACCAACTATTCATTCTTTTTTTCTTGGAAATATTAGTATTCTCTATAATAAGCATTCTACTACATGCTTGCAGTGGCTACATGTCCCCCGAGTATGCACTAGATGGTATTTTCTCTATAAAGTCAGATGTATTTAGCTTTGGCGTCTTGGTGCTGGAGATTGTGAGTGGGATGAAAAACAGAGGATTTATCCAACCTGAAAACGAAAATAATCTTATCGGACATGTATGTTCACTACTTACACACTACACCTTCTTCTTGCAAAATATTCATCTACTTGAAGTACAATCTAATAACTTCTATATTCTATATTGTATTTACAAAGGTCTGGAAGCTCTATAAGGAAGGCAGGCCAATGGACCTAATTGATGCAAGTTGTGCTGAGTCCTGTCATCCTCAAGAAGTTATAAGATCTATCAAAATTGGTTTGTTATGCGTTCAACAAAGTGCTGGAGACAGGCCAAACATGTCATCTGTAATTCTGATGCTGGGCAGCGTGGGTGAATTGCCGGAACCTAAACAACCTTCATTTCTCACCGAAAAAGATCTACCTGTAGTAAAGTACTCTTCAAGTACTTACACAGGAGATTCAGTGAACGAGTTCACTATCACGGAGGTAGATGCTCGATAGAAAACTTAATTTTCTATAGACAATGTGGCATCATTGTATAATGATAAAGTCAGTGATATAGACAACTCAAAATTATGATCAAGGAGCTTGCCTTTTTATTATCTTTTGCAGAGGAAAGTACAATGAAAGCAAAGAGAGAACCTCTCTATAAATAGACTGAAAGTAAAACGGCTATGCACATAAATCGCATAGCTCAACTAATTCAAAATAGACTAAATAAAAAAAAAACAGAAAAAGCTCAACAACTTCAAACGACTCCTTGACTAGAAACAGCTCCTTGATTTAATAACCACATGTGCACCACACGTGCAAAAGATTACTTTGCATGCTCACGTGCTGCATGGAGTGTTTTATCACATTCAACACCCTCCCTTGATAGACACTCCTGCACTCCAACCTTGTACATCAAATATACCAGTTTTTCACGAGTAACAGCCTTAGTTAGCAAATCAGCTAGCTGTTCACAGGTTCCACAAAACTCAAGCTTAACTTCTCCTTGGTTCACCATCTCTCTAATAAAATGGTATTTGAGCTCTATGTGTTTAGACCGGCTATTCATTACTGGATTTTTAGAAAGATTGATGGCTGACTTGCTATCACAGTACACGACAGTTGCTTGTTCCTGCTTCACCCCCAGATCATCCATAATTCTTCTAAGCCATACAGCTTGACATGTAGCCCCTGTTGCTGAAATGTACTCAGCCTCGGTACTGGATAAGGCCACTGTATGTTGTTTCTTAGAACACCAAGAAACTGCAGAATTACCAATAAGAAACACATTTGCAGATACACTTTTCCGATCATCCAAGCATCCAGCCCAGTCGCTATCAGTGTAACCAGTTAATTTGACTTCATTTTTTCTTTCATACCACAAACCAAGTTCTGTGGTTCCAGCAATATATCTGAGCACCTTTCTTGCAGCTCCCAAATGAAGTCTAGAGGGTGTTTGCATGAACCTTGCTAATACTCCAATAGAGAAAGCTAAATCCGGTCTTGTATGAGTAAGGTACATGAGACCACCAATCAAACTTCTGTACATGGTTTCATTTACCTTATCTTCTCCATCATCTACTTGAAACTTATCATTTGAGCTCATTGGAAGATTTTCACTTTTACAGCCTTTCATCTGAAATTTAACAAGCAAATTTTTCGCATATTTTTCTTGGCATACGAAGACTCCTTCATTCATCTGTCTCACTTCTAAACCAAGGAAAAACTTTAGAAGTCCCATATCGGTCATTTCAAACACCTCCTTCATTCCTTGCTTGAATTCATGAATCAGATCATCACTTGAACTAGCACATATAATATCATCTACATAAAGACAAACATAAATGATATTATTATTGCTAGCTCTCTTAACATACAATGTTGGCTCGTTCAAACTTCTGGAGTAGCCATTTTTAGTAAAATACCCATCAATTTTGGCGTACCAAGCTCGAGGAGCTTGTTTTAGGCCATACAAGGCCTTTTTTAGTTTGTACACCTTATCTTTAGCTTCTTTAATCTCGTACCCCTCAGGTTGCTCAACATAAATATCTTCCTCAAGTTCCCCGTTCAAAAAGGCTGATTTCACATCTAGTTGATGCAACCACCAACCTCTTTGAGCTGCCACCGCTAAGACCACTCTTATCGTTTCAAATCTGGCTACTGGGGCGAACGTCTCTTCAAAGTCTATTCCCTTCTTCTGGGAGTAACCTTTGGCCACGAGTCTGGCCTTGTGTCTCACAATATTTCCATCTGCCCCCAATTTGGTTTTAAACAGCCATTTCAAACCAACCACATTTTTGCCACTTGGAAGAGAAACTAACTCCCATGTATGATTTCTTTCAATGCCAGCTAGTTCCTCATCCATAGCATTTCTCCATTCTTTCTTCTTAGCAGCCTCCTGAAAATATAATGGATCACATACACTCAAAGCAAATTGTAAGTGCATGTATTCCTCAGGTTCCAATGGCCGTGTAGATGCATAAATATCTGCTAAGGAATGTAAATTAATAGGAGTGTGAACATTACCCAAGGAACTTGAACTTGATTGTGACTCCTCATGTGCAGAACCAATGGTCCTTGACCGTGACTCATTAGGAGTAGTCACATCAGGACTTTGTGCACCCATGTGACTTGCAGTAGCCTCCACATTTGACAAATCTTCTTGATTAGGTGGCAATTGAGTCAATGAGGTAGACCCCTCATCAACTTCATCAGATTGTGTGGGAAAGGGGTCTTCATAGGATAGCTCAAACATACTTTTATCCTTTGTATCTTTATTTTCCCAATTCCAAGAGGCTTCCTCAATAACCGTGACATCTCTACTAGCTTCAAACTTGCATGTAGATGGGTTATACAACCTGTAACTTGAGGGGCTTTGTGTGGAATAACCAATAACTATTACCTTCTGGGACTGATCATCCAACTTTTTTCTACCTTGAGAATAGACATGTTTATATCCAAGGCTTCCAAATACTTTGAACTTGGATACATCAGGAATTTCTCCTGACCAAGCCTGAAGAGGGGTTTGTCCCTCAACAGCACTTGTAGGAGCTCTATTTAAAACATGAATGGCAGTACCAACTGCCTCAGCCCAGAGAAAATTAGGTAACTTTTTCTCTTTTAACATACTCCTGGCCATCCCCATCACTGTTCTATTTTTTCTTTCAACAACTCCATTGAGTTGTGGAGTATGTGGCACAGTTAATTCCCTCCTAATTCCACTTTCATCACAAAAGTTATCAAATTCTTTAGAACAGAATTCTCCACCCCTATCTGTTCTGAGAACTTTTATGGTTGTTTTACACTTGTTTTCAACCAGATTTTTAAAAAACTTTGAATTTAGCAAAGGCATCCGATTTCTTTGACAAAAAATACACCCATGACATTCTTGTAAAATCATCAATAAGCAAGAAATAGTAAAGGCTATGTCCCAGACTCTGAACCTGCATGGGACCACATAGGTCAGCATGCACAAGTTCTAATTTCGTTTTGGCCCTCCAAGAGTGTGAAGTGAATGGTGTTCTTGAGTGCTTACCCAACAAGCACCCTTCACACTTTGCTGACCTTTTGATTCTGGGCAAGCCTATAACCATATTATTGTCATGTAAAAGCCTGATGCTATCAAAGTTTAAATGAGCAAATCTTTTGTGCCATAGGTGTGATGTTGATTCTATGTCTGAAGTCATAACTTCAGGTGAAGAAACATCCAACAAAAACATATTATTGCTAAGAACATGAATGTTCATAACTTCAACACCTTGGCTTTTAATAACACACTTATCATGCTCAAATAGGAGGGAATAACCTTTTTTCATAAGTTGGCCCACAGATAACAGGTTGTACTCCAAGGAGGGGGCATAATAAACATCATCCAATAGTCGAGATCCCATAGAGCCTACATTCACTCGAACTGTGCCTTTTCCTTGGATACTCAGCTTCTTTTTGTTGCCCAGCTGCACTTCTACTTTAAAGCTTTCATCTAAGTGAGTGAAACTTTCTCTTGATCCGGTCATATGGTTCGAGCACCCTGAATCAATAAACCATAAATTGTTGTTTGTTTCCTGAGTTGATTTAGCAATCAAACATGGTTTATCATCATCTATCAACGCCATGAACAGATGCTGATCCTCAGTTCCTTCTTCTTTTTCACTTGATTCGGCTACATTAGCTTGGGCTTCTTGATTGTACCAACAGTCCGATGATATGTGCCCATACTTCTTGCACACATAACACTGTGGTACTTTGCTCCGATCCAATCCTCGTCCACGCCCACGACCTCTTGAACCGCCACGTCCACGGCCACCCGAACCGTTCGCACTTTGAGATCGATTGAATTTTTGCATTGCTTGAAGAGCATGCTCTTCAGTTGACACCTTAGTGTCATTGGATCTGCTAAGCATTCGTTGTTCCTGTGACTGCAAGGAACCCATCAGTTTTATAGGAGAAAGCTTTGAAAGATCATAGGCTACCTCAATCGATGGTACCACATAATCGAATTTTGTTGACAAGCTTCTCAGGATTTTTTCAACAATCAGCTGATCAGTGACTTCTTCTCCATAAGATCTCTTCTGACTTACTATCGACATCACACGAGAGAAGTAGTCTCCAACGGCCTCTCCTTCTTTCATGGTTAAATTCTCAAAGTCTCTCCGGAGACCCTGCAACTTAACCCCTTTAACTTGATCATCGCCTTGAAATTCCATTTGTAGAATTTCCCAACTCTCCTTGGCAGAGGATGCTGCGGCTACTCTAGAAAAAAGAGAATCATGCACAGCTTGTTGGATTAAAGCCATGGCATGAGCATCTTTTTTCTTCTGGTTTCGAATCTTTGCAGCATCTGTCTCCGCCTTGTCAACACCGTTTTCCACGAAGTCCCACAAATCCCTGGACATAAGAATAGTCTTCATACGAATGCTCCAGTGCTCATACCCTTCTCCCTTGAACACAGGAATAGGGGTAGGAGCAGTGGGTAAATTGCTGGTTTGATCTGCCATAGTAGTTCGTGAGGAATGAAAAGGAAAGTGAGAGAAAGCTGGCTCTGATACCACTGATAAAGTCAGTGATATAGACAACTCAAAATTATGATCAAGGAGCTTGCCTTTTTATTATCTTTTGCAGAGGAAAGTACAATGAAAGCAAAGAGAGAACCTCTCTATAAATAGACTGAAAGTAAAACGGCTATGCACATAAATCGCATAGCTCAACTAATTCAAAATAGACTAAATAAAAAAAAACAGAAAAAGCTCAACAACTTCAAACGACTCCTTGACTAGAAACAGCTCCTTGATTTAATAACCACATGTGCACCACACGTGCAGAAGATTACTTTGCATGCTCACGTGCTGCATGGAGTGTTTTATCACATTCAACATATAACTGGTATTATTTTGGGATGGCCATTGTTATAAGGCGTGAACCTTTAAAATGGGGCTATAATATTTGCATCTGGTTCTAATTAAATTCTTCGTCCCTGTTTTTCCGATAAAAACAAACTCAAAGATTTGATCATCAAATTCAGAAAATTTGTTCAAACCCTTCCAAGGCAGAAATTGATATCATTAACCAAAACCGAGAAAGACATCTTTGATCATCGGATTAGATCGGAACAATCAAAATAAAAACTTCCGATCAAAAGTACGAAGAACAGAGGCCACGAAGATTCTGTGGCAGAAAATCAAAACGAAAACGAAATCATTCTTCGTTTTGGTTAAACGCATCAGAAGGAATATCATAAAACCAATCATTAGAAATCAAAATTTTTTTTGGAATTAAAAAAATCATAAATTGTTTGTAGAAACCGAGTCGGCACCGTATTATCAAAAACCAAAGTCAACGGACAAACTCAGAATTAAAGATAATGATCAGATTTATTTTCGAAAGGTTTTTAAATTTTGATTTTAATATATAGTCTTCTCGAAAAAAGGACAAAACAAAATAAAATCTGTTTTTCATAATTTGTTTAATCTAAACATATTTCTAAGTTATTTTAAATCAATTTATGATATTTTAAGTCAAAGAAAAAAATTAAATTTTTGATTCCAACGTAAGAAGGATTGCAAGTCAGAACCTGTGTGGTTCACCCAGCAAGTCAACCAACCGAACATGTGTGGTTCTAGCAAGTCCTGAACCGTTTGTTTCAAAATAGCTAGTAGAATCATTGTAATTCAAAATTAGCAAGTATAGACCAAGACGTTGGTTAAAGCAAATTACTTCCGGTCAAGCAAGTCAAGTCCGGTAAGGCAAGAATCTGATTAGCAAGTGGGTCAGAATAACTGGTTAGCAAGTGGGCCAGAAGCAAGTAATCTGATTAGCAAGTGGGTCAGAATAACTGGTTAGCAAGTGGGCCAGAAGCAAGAGCAAGAAAGTGATCTTAATTAGCACGTAGGTCAGGAGCACGCAAAATCTGATTAGCAAGTCGGTCAGAAGCAAGTCAAACTGGTTAGCAAGTTGGCCAGAAGCAAGAGCAAGAAATCAAAAGCAAGTTAGCAAGATAAATTAGCAAGAAGATAGCAAAAATCTCAAGATAGGCAAAAAGAATAAAACAAGAAAGAAAGGAGGGATGGTAGAGATTAAAAGCAAGAAAACTTATCTAGCAGTTCAACACCAATTCGTGAGCAAGGAAATGTTTCACTTCAGTGTCCAAAGTTGACCGAAACAAATTATACTACTTGGGCAGTGTTGATGGAAACAATTTTAAAGGCCTATGGCCTTTGAGAAATAATTGATGCTAAAGAAGGAATAGAAGCAGAAGTAGATGAGAAGAAAGAAAATACAACAAAAGCAATGATCTTCCAAACATTGCCTCAAGATGTATTAATGCAAGTTGCACACTACTCAGATGCAAAGAAAGTATGGGAATCAATCAAAGTTCGATATCTAGGAGCAGATATGGTTCAAAAGGCACGTCTACAGACCTTAAGAAGCGAATTAGAAACTTTGAGAATGAAACAAAACGAAACCGTAAGTGACTTTGCAAGCAAGTTGAGTAGTATAAAAGCCAAGTTCAAAAGTCTTGGTAGCACTCTGAAAGACAAGGTACTTGTAAGGAAGTTAATTAACTCTGTTCCGAAGAAGTTTCTACCGATTGTGGCATCTATCGAGCAACATTCAGAAATAGAGAGCATGCCATTTGAAGAAGCAGTAGGAAGAATAACAGCTTTTGAAGAACGTCTCAAAAGTCAAGATGAACTCGAACACCATAATGAAAATAAGCTCCTAATGACAAGTTCAAGTAATCATTCTAAGAACTGGCACCAAGGAAAAGGAAGTGGAGATCAAGGCCATTATAGAGATCGTGCAAGGATCTTTAATGAAGGACACGGAAGAGGCCCTAGTCAAGGAAATAGAGACAAAAGCAAGTTCAGGTGTTATGAGTGTGGCAAACTCGGTCACTTCGCAAATGAATGCACAAAATGGAAGGACAAAAAGAAGAAAGTGAATGAACAAGAATCTCACCTTATCTGTGATGAAGGACCAACACTATTATGAAAGCATGAACAGATAAATCAAAATTAAGGGGGAGATTGTTGGAGTTAATATTTGTTTATCCTAAGTTAGTATTTAAGTTGCATTATTATTTTAACATAAGGTTCTGGCGGTTATGTTACACCACCACCGAACCGGTGCCAAGGGTAATGACACCCCTTCACCACCTATAAATACCCCAATCCCTTTCATTTGTAAGATACGGATTTCTAATCAATAAATCAAGTTTAATATGAAAATCTCTCTCTAAATTCTTTGCAAGTTTGTGAATTTGGGAAGTGATTGCAAATACAAGAATAGGATCTTAGTGAATTGTGATTGCTTATTCTTATCTACTGTTACATGGAATATCTTCACAACCACCAAAGTATAAACGAGATTCATACGTATGAAGTAGAAAGTAGAAACCGGCCAAAAAGGTGGGACGAAACTATAACCACAGTAACAAAAAACAAGGAGACCAACAAACTGATACAGAGTATCTGCCGTGACCCATGTGTAGGGTTAATCTTGACTGATTCTAAACCGAGATCAGGTATGATAATTAGTCACGTGTTTCTTATGATTTAATTGGTGTCAAATAGTTTACTTTTGAATGAGTCATAGTAGTGGAGTATAGGATGCAAGTTTTTAGGGTGTTAAGTTTCACTCTCACCTTCGATCCATACACTCTCACTATAACTCTCTCTCTCTTTCTCTTTTTACATCACCTCTTGAGAACACCATATTACTCTCATGCCGGAGGCTGATCGCAGAAGACCGCCCCTTGTATGGTGAGACTAACGGTGCTTTGCTTCTTAGCAGATAGTTACAAGCTGTCGGATCCAGGAGACGTCCATCCATATTCTCAGCCTGATTCTTGTTGTAGCAACAATGAGTGTCAAAGAAAACATATCCCACGTATGCATGGTCTGTGTTTCTATTTAATGTAATGTGTGAGAGTGAATAAAATTGAGTTTTTAGAAGCACTAAACATAACTTATCTTTCGTGGGTTTTTTTGTTCTCGTGTGTGTGTTTGAAGCGTTGAACCCCAACACCGTGGACCCACGTTTTACCCGGTCAAAGATAAACACCCTTAAGTGTGTGTAGTTGTAATTGTTGTATTGAATTGTAAATGATTAGGGTTACAAAGAGAGGGATATATACAAGTCCCATATTTACATAAGGTACCCTCAACTATTGCTAAATACAATTGATCTAATATTCCCCCACAAGCCAAGGACGGGGTGTAACATCTCAGAATTCGTAGGCTAACGGGTGGGGTCAGTGAGTAAACCGAGTCTCTTTTAAATGGCTTGGATTGTAAGGACTTTCACACAAAACCCTATTCTATAAACTAAGAGGACCCGGTTAGCCACTACGAGAACGATTGGGATCGAAACGCACGTTAAGGGAAGCACGGGGACCCGAATGTAACATGCAAGGGTTTAAAAAACTTGTTAAGAGAAACCCTAGGCCATTCGGTCTAGGTGTGAGCGACGGCAGGGGGCAAGCCGTGAGGAAGGGAACCCCCGCGGAGGAAGAGGACGACGGCGCGACGGTGTATCATAAATAACCTGATCGTGGGATCCCCAGAATGCGTACAGGTAATCCCGTTTCATATTATTATCAATTCATGGTTTGTTCGAAGGGTATGGTTGTCGGGAAAGTAAAGGACGGCCGGTGGAGGAGGCTGTGGGGGTGAACAGCGGCAGCCTAGCTTGGTGGTCAGTTGTCGATACGAAAGAGAGGGAGGAGCGGCACACAACGAAGTGGTGGTAGTGCTTTCGCGGCTCGCAGCGGAGGAGACTGCCACAGAACGATGATGGCAACCTACGGTGGAGACCCGACGGCAACTTTGGAAGGTAGACGCGGCTTGCTGAAGCCAGCAGGTGGTTCGATGGGCTCGACAGAAGCCGACAGTGGATGGTGGGACGTCGATGGTGGTTATGGCACACGTTAACGGTGGCGTTCGACGGTGCCGGTGCTAGAGGATGGAAGTGATGCGACGATGAGGATGATGGTACGATATCCGGTGTGTGTGATGGCACGGGGGGAACCCATCTGGGAAGGTAACGGTGGTGTTGGTTGGTTAGGGTTGGCTCGACGTAGAAGATGAAGACGTCGTGCATGGTGGGATATGGTGGAGGAGCCGGTTAGGGTTTGCATGGCGGTGCTACGTGCATGCATGCATGGAATCCGGTTCGTGTCAACGGATTCTAAATGGGTCAAGAACGGTCCGAGCCGTGTACCAGAGGAACAAGGGTTTTCGTGGAAAATAATTGCCAAACCTTTATGACGTGATGGTGTTGGGGTTTATACTTTGCGAGTTATTTAACGTACGTTTAGAACGTAAACTGATCATGTGATCGAACGTTTGACATGTTCGGGGTTAGAGCGATCGTACGAGTTATAGAGCAAGGACCGAGACACAGCTTAACCTGTGAGTTTCTAATCCCTTCTTTTTAAATGTTTTTAACGTTTTGGGGCAACCGTACATACTTTTGAGACGTGTTTTATTACATTAAATGTATATCGAACTTTGGGGTCTGAACCGATGAGTTTACGAACTTAACTATTCAAATACGAGGCTAAGGGACTATGTGTTGTCCTTGAGAGGTGTAGGTTAAAGGTGGGTATATGGTTGTGAGTCGTATAGTGACCTAATCTGGGTGACTCGGGATTTTATTTACAGGTCGTACGGGTACGACTAGGAGGTGTCACAGGGTGTGCATATACATAGTATGTGCTTAGATAACGAGACATGGTAATTGTATGTGTGTTGCTATAGTAGCGGGGTATTGTGTTAGGTGTTAGTCGGGGTGGGTCAGTATATGAGCTAAACGCTTATGAATACGTGTAGGATACCTTATCATAGTGCTATGTGTGAGGTGCTGGTACAGCTAATGAGTCATGTAAATAGAGTATGATGTTATGTGTTTTATACATGTGTTGTGTGTATTGTGTCGTTGTCCTTGTGACACGATGGGTATTGTGTTTGCATCGTTGTCTTTATGACACGTCAAACGAGATTGCGAAGGACGAAATCCTTTGGGAGGTCACCAAAGGTGGCAATATTGAGGAGGTTAACGATGAGCTCGAGGTGTGTCGAACGCCCTGACGAGGGTAACCCTTACTAGGGTGCAGTGATGAGGTATGTGTTTGTGTGCTTATATATTTTCGTTAAATTGCATACAAGCGTTGAGTTATATTTATTGTGCATGAGATAGTATTAATGTAGTGAGTAGAGTTAGATTTACCGTTGTGTTAGGATTGTGATGTGGTGCTTACAACTGTCGTGTCAGTTGACTTGTAAGAGCCTTGGTCAAGGCTGAGTAAGTCGATGTCTAGGGATTGGTTGTGTTTACCAAGTGTCGAATAAATATGTGCACTAGAGTATGAGTTATTAGTGTGGTAAGTTCGTTCTATGTCAATGAGACTGCGGGATGGTTATTATGGGAGGAGTCTTGGGTGGGGAACGGTTATGGGATATCGTGTGATAACAGGGGTTATCTATTTGTTAATGAATTCTGAAACTATTTTATAAGGACCGAGGGTCTTGATAAAAGTTCAAATAACTTTTATGACGAGTTGGCTTTTAATTAAATTAAACTATTAGAACTCACTCAGCGTAGCTGACTTTTTATGTACGTTAGATTGTGATGCAGGTGAGCTTTAGAGTCGACGTATCTTGGCTTGGGAGCGGTGCTAGTCGGATTGGTGTGCAGGCATTCGTGAGGTAAACTTATGACGTTAACGATGTGATATAATATTTAAAGATTTTGAAAGACTTTCGCTGTAGTTTGGTTACTAATAAATATGTTTTTAAGATAATGACCCGTTATGAGAACCAGCTATAGGATACCCGGGTTAGGGTCTTACAAGTTGGTATCAGAGCCGTGGTTTATAAGAAAACCGGTGTTTTTATTAAAAATAAAATACCTTAACTTAAACTAAAAATGGGACGAGGGTGAAACGAATGCCACCACGAGTAACCGCGAGCCAAGAGGTATGTCTTTCGAGTTAAGCAGTAATTATTGTTTATCATTTGTGTAGTATTACACTAGGTGAAGTAATTGGTGTGAGTAAATGATTTATGGTTCCATGTGGAATCATGCTGTGTAATACGTGTTGTGGAGCAGTATTATGTAGAACTACGTGGAGTTGTGTGGTATGATTATGTGAGATTACGTTTTGTGAGTTAGGTATTGTGGAGTAGTACCAATTGTAACTATGTGAGATAGTTTGGTGTGTCGGCATGGCTTAGTGATTTTGTGTGTAACTATGCGCAGTGTGAAATTGTGATAAATATGATGATTTGCTAGATTGTTACGTGGTGCTATGTGAGTTGTGTGGGATGCATGTTTATCTGGTGTGGGTGAAAGGTAGAAAGCTAGTGTGAATATGATGGGAAAGGTTTAGAATCCGAGGAGTAATGTGGACCACCAAATTACATTTGATCACCATGATTTGGCAGTCTATGATTACCCTCATATTCTGAATTTGTGCCTATAGTAGTCATTCAAACGTTCTATCTTGAGTAGGATTAGGTGGCTAAGGCAAAGCGTCCGAGATTGGACAAGCGTGGAACTCTTACTAAGAGGAATGCAGATCGACAGTTCAAGCCAACGACGTCCATATAAAGAGCTGACAGTGAGGTGGTGGTGGTGTTGGCGCTTCCCGCGCCAAGTGTGACTAGAGCTTGGGATGACAACATGTCGCGTGGTACGGTGACTAGAATGATCGGATGGAAAAGGAGGGCGGTGTCAGCAGTACGTGATTTCCCTCAAGGAGGTGGACCTGCGTGGTCGAGAGATCGACCACTTGCGACGACTATGAGAGCTCTATGTTAGGAGGAACCGGAGGAGGACACGCCAGATACACCTGACGTGGTCTAGCAATGATTTGGCGGGCAGTGTTCGGGATGCTTGATTGCTTGATGATTTGTTAATGTGGCAGTTGTCACGAGATATTTTGGGGGGATTCAACATTATGACTGATTGGACGTTTACGTGGGGTGATGCTCAATTCAATTACTGATTATTTGATTTCGACATTTATTATGACTCTTACCGCATGGTGATTTGAACATAATTAATGATAATTGAGTTTATGACGGCGTATTACAGAAGTGGAATATGTGCGGTATGGTATGATTGTGTGATTGCATTTTAAATGATGTGAGTTAGCACTAAATGTGATCTTTGCTGTAATAACTAGATCATGGTTGATTAGATGGTGTGAGTAGACTTGTATATACATTAGTTTTTGAATTTGTCTGTGTCTACGGTCTTAAGATAGTGCCATCTATGTTCAATGTCTAGGTGATGTATTCAGGACGGGATCCTGTGGGGAGTTGTGAATATACATCTTTTTTTTTGGTGTAAATGTTCAGGACGAGGTCCTTTGGGAGTTTGTAGTTACATACCTTGTGTCTAGGTATAAATGTTCAGTACAAGATCCTATGGGTAATTATGATATTTTTATACCTTATGTGTGTGAGTGTGTAGAGTGATGAATGGTGTCTAGTCTGAGTAGTGTGTTGTTCTGAACCTTTGGTAAAGGCCCGTGTGGGGTACGACCGTGTGGACTCTGTGTGAGTACGTGATGACGTGTGGTAGGGGCCACCGTTGAGGTGAGTAAGAGATAAGGTTCAGGATTTTGTGTGTCTACGAAGGGCGTGGTCAGGTCGTATGCACGTAGCTTTACTCAGGTCTAGCAGTTTGTGTGTGTGCACGTGATGTCTGCTTAGAGTTTGGGGTTACTAGTACGTATGTAGAACATTGTGTGTTCTGTTGTTATGTTATGCCGGTGTGTGCCCTTGTTGTACACGCTGGGCCGTGTGTAGGACGTTTAGACGATGTACTATGGTGGAGTACTTCTACTTTTGATGATTTTCTCGGCATCTGATGTACCGAGATGATGCGAGAAGTTTTGATGTTTTTCTAGATGATTGGCGGGGTGCTCTTATGAAATGTCTATACTTATATCTCGAGAATTCGGAGCACGAAGCCAATGGGTGGAGACGTGAAAGTTGACGATAAAAGCGTTTACGTGGACGTTTGACTAGAGATATTTACGATGTGATCGAGATGATAACGCTGAAGATTTCAGCACGGAGTTAACAAGGTGGCGAAAGGGTCTTCATAAGACACGTTCCATGTGAAGAATCAAGTTGGCGTATAAAAACAAGAGGATTGGAGATGTTCTCTCCGAGCGAGACGATGGATAGCTGAGGCTTATGCTATGGTGAATGAGACGCGGTCGGTAATCGCATGGTAATGATAGAGCAGCGATGAGGAAACAAAATTCAGGAGGGATAAGTGTAGGATTGCACATAAGAGACTAGAGAGGAAACGCCTACGCGGGTAAACGTATGACTAGTTTAAGGCGGGCTCTTGTGGAGCCTCAAGTGAAACAAGTGTTCTACTTTCGAGGCAGGCATGATGGTGATATGTGGACTTTTGGGGATCAACAAGAACTGATGGTTATAACTCTAGTCTTGAGTAATATGAGTTTATTTAGAGGTTGTATTGAACGCATGATATGAAGTAAAGAGATACTATAGGGAGATAAGTGCATCTTTGCACAAGCTCCTAGAGATAATCAGAGAGGGGCAGAAGTAATACCCTTATGGGTAGGGCAGTGGGCTTGAGTTTGAGAAATCATCGTAGGATGGCGATCAAGGTGTGAGGCGAGAAGTATGATGACTTCACTTTGGTAGGGCGACAAATGAATCCATTCGTACAAGGTAAGAAGCCTACTTAGAGAGGTGACCGTCGGATTGACGAGATTGTCAGGATTATACAAGAGATAAAGGCAATTGTGCCGCAAGCTGGAATGAAATGCGACAAGTGAGCGGACGCCATTTTTTTTATTTAGGATTTCCTACACACGAGGCCTGAGAATCCAACGTGTAAGTCATCCTTTTTCACAGGGTCAGATCTTATGTCTACCCTCTCTCCTTCTCATATCATGGGCCAGATCTGATGTCTGCCCTTATCACATTTTCATCACATTTTATTCGTTACCTGAAAACATTTTGAAAATGAAACGTCAGCGCGAACGCCGGTGAATACAATTTATTGACAGTAAAATCATTTGGCATAAACAAGTATTAATTTCATAATCACAACTTTATGTTCAATCCACACATTCAGCAGGCCCGTCCTGTTCAATCGCACCACAGTATTCACTAGCGTCATATCTTATAACAAGGGACAGGTTTGCCTCCGAATTTGTTATAAGACAAGCACCAGCCGCAATCCGGGAATTTCAACCGAGACCCGTGTATGCCGTCGTAGCACGGCGTAGACGTATTGGGACATGGAAACGGATGGTCCTGTTCCTTGGTGTTCACACACACACTAACCGTAATCGCGCCAACCAAATCTCACGGTCATTGGCTCATTTTATTCGGTGGCGCCACCGCCATCGAAGGTGGCTCGTTTTCAGGGACGGCGCCAGAGAAGTATAGAGCTTCTTCGAGGTCTCCTTCGATTGTTTGGTCCAGGTGTTAGCGGTGTGTCTTGATTGTCGGAATTGGTGGTTGTTGACGTTTTAAGTCATTTTGAATCATGTTCTTCAGGTGGCGGCGGTGGAAGTGATGGTGAGGATGTCGGTGATGCAGGGTTTTGATTCTCCATTGTTTTCGGTTGTGGTAAGTGAGCTCAGATTTGGATTTGGTTTTGTGGGTGAGGGTTAGAGAAAGACATGAAATTACTTTTTTTTGCCTTTAAGGTGTGACTTAAGCAGGAAATTGGATGGTGATTATTTTAAAAGTACAAAAATTTTCAAATAAGGACGATATCTGTACTTACTGAAGTCAAATGACAGAGGGTGCAATTTTCATACTTAACTAAAGGATGGTTTATGTAATTTACTCATTTAATTATTTATTTTTGTAATAAAGAGAGAATTTTTGAAAAAGAATGTAATGTTGAGTAAATATAAATGTTTTTGAAGGATAAGTAAAAATCTGATTTGAGAGCTGATGTGTCACGTTTATAGGTGTTTGTCCTGGTGGTACCCCGGAGATTTCCAAATGAAAGGTCGGCAGTTCAAATCCGGGCCATTGCAAAAAAAAAAAAGTATGTGGTCAGGTCTGGGGGTTTACCCGGTTGAGGGTATTTCTCCTGGGGTGAGCTATCATGGATGTTTTTGATGTTACCCGAAAAACTTAATTATTTTAGAATATCTAGCTGTTGCCGTTAAAAGAAAAAATAATAATCATTATCACCGGACGTCAATGGTCAACCAAATGCCAGTTTATACGATGCGTGGTCTCAATTAATGCCGGGATATTGAAGGGACCTGGAATATAATTGTATTGTTTTACATTCTTATTATTTAAATATCACTTAGATAAATAAAATACGATAAATCAACAGTTGCTCAAATAAAGCAGTATATATAAAATCTCAATGGAGGTAGCCGCTATACTTCTGTTTTCCTTGCTTTATTTACACAAAAGCTTTGCTGCTGAACTCGACACCATTTCAGATTCAAGGTTTCTGACAGATGGAGATACTTTGGTCTCGGCTACAGGAATTTTCGAACTGGGATTTTTTAAGCCAGGTAGCTCTGAGAACTGGTATATGGTACAAGAAACTCTCTGTTAGAACGGTCGTTTGGGTTGCAAACAGAGACCACCCGCTCCCTGTTGCATCAAAGCTTATCTTAAAAATCACTGATCAAGGAATTCTCGGCCTATTCAACAATATCAGCATGATTTGGTCATCTAACTCAACAACATCATGGAATGCAACTGCAAAGCTTCGAGACAACGGAAATCTAGTTGTGATTGATCAAAACGAGAAGGTTCTCTGGCTGAGCTTTGATTACCCCACCGATACTCTTCTACCTGGCATGAAGTTAGGGAGAGATTACTTGAGGAGCAGGGAATGGCATCTATCATCATGGAAGACTAGTGAAGATCCAGGTCAAGGTGAATTGACGTGGGGGCACTGAGGCAGTCGGTTATCCTGTAAGTAAACTAAAACAAGGAGCCTTGGTCCAATTCCGTGGTGGACCATGGAGAAACCGACGGTTTACTGGAGTTTCTGTATTCAGTAAGAACTTAACCTTTACATATGATGTGATTATCAATGAAAGTGAGGTGTCTTTTTCTTTTAATCATGAAAATAGTTCTTTCCTGTCAAGGGTCACCTTGAATTCTTCTGTGCATCTACAAAGTTGGGCGTGGATAGAAGATGGTAGAGGGTGGCAGCTTGCCGTGTCATTCCAGAGAGATACTTGTGATACATACAACATTTGTGATGCTTATGGGATCTGTAGCGTTAATACGGTCCAGCAGTCATGTACTTGCTTGGATGAGAAAAAGTTTGCGCCCAAAAATCAAAAGGGTTGGGACACTGCTGACTGGTCAGGTGGTTGTATTAGGTGCACACCGTTGGAATGCAAAAATGGATCAGAAGGGTTTATCAAGTACTCTAATGTAAAATTGCCTGGCACAGGGAATGAATTTTTTTTGGGAACGGTATATTTCAGCAAAAAATTTAGGTTAAAGGGGAAGTAAAAAAAAAAAAGGTTTATGGTGTATCCGCTATTACCAATAGCGGATTAGGAGGAAGAAACTTGAAAAATCTGACACAACTGCGAATGTTGCAGGAGTTAACATAAGCCGCTATTCACAATAGCGGATTAGGAGGAAATGGTTTAACCCCGGTTAACCCAGTAACCACACTCCATCCGATAACCCAACTTCCATTTAACAAAGTTAACTCCCGTTAACTTTTGTTAACTTTGGATTCCTTATTCCCCACCTCCCGTTAACGCCAGTAATACAGATAGACTTGAAATAAAATTACAGATAGACTTGAAATAAAATTACAGATAGAACGGGAATTAAAAAAACACTGTAAATTAGCGGCCCGGAACACAACGCCAGTAATACAGCTGGTCGGCCATGTAGCGTCGGTAATTCACACAAGCCACCTCGACATCATCTTCTATCGGCAATGGTTTGTTTGTAACCAGTTTCTCCAACATCATACAAACAAGAACCCCTGAATTTGCAATGTTACCATTGCATCGTGGCAAATTCAACTCAACTAAACCAACTGTAATATCACACTTCGTGCGGTGTTTTGACCTAGACCAGTATTGAATACGGTCAAGAAACCATCCAAAGTGCAGGGGAACCACCTCCATATAGTGTGATGTTATACCTTTTTTCTCATTTCTCCATCGGTAATCAGTCCAGTATTGAGTTAATACCATGCTCCGCATATCAATGCTGATTAGTAGCCAGTCAGTTTCCCCGATCCATAAAGGAAGGTAAACAGTGTCAACCTCCCAAATTGGGGGATATGGTGATTTTCTTCCCGCCATATCAATGGCGGTTTGAGGGTTTTCATTTCTCATTTCATCATAAAAACAAGGTGGTAAGACCGTCCAACTTAGATTTGCACTTGGGTTTTTTAAAAGCTTTGACTGTCTAAGACGCATAACTCTTGCTGTCCATGCTTCAAGGTGCTGCACAATAAGAATTTGTTTAGTTATTTACATTATTCATTTACTATATGGTACCATGAATATAAAGGTAATACATCTTACCGTGTCCGTAAGTGAACGATTTGAATGACAACCTAATAGGGCACCCCAGAAATCTCTGTCTAGTTTATTGCTAATGAAACGAGTATAGCAAAATGGTGCATCTCCATTAGTATAAAAATCTACGACATCTTTGGACCAGTTTTTGGACTCGTCGATAGAAACAGCAAAGATTTTTTTTGGTGGTTCATTTTGTGGTTCATTTTGATGGGGATTCTCTGAAGACGATGCCGGAGTTTTTGACACGGATGGCCTCTTTAAACGTCTCCATACCAAATCTGTAACTCTTGCCGTCTTAGGTGGAGGTTGAGAACAGTAAAAACCGTCTTCATTATTTGCCATTTTTTGGAGTTGATAATGAGAATTAGTTGTTTGAAGGGTATTTATAGACTTTAAGGGTATTCATTATTATTATTATAATTTAAATATTATTCTAATAAAAACCACCAAAATAATTAATTGAATACAACAAAACTTGCAGGGAAAAGGGGAAAGTAAAAGCAATGCATGTGATGATGTGATGTTGCTGAAGCTTTGAAACACTGAAGGAATTTATGTGATGTTGCAGAAGCATGGTTGTATTTACTGACTAGGCCAGAACCTATCTGATAGGTTGTGATAATGGAGGTGAAGGAGAATCCAAAGTTAACGGTGGGTAGGTGTGGGTTAGTTTGGTTCAATAAAAGTTAACGGGGTTTGAACAAAGTTCAAATACCCACTTCATCATCGGTTCATCATCATCATCTCTATTTTCTATATAAATATCCATACCCTCCTTACAATCATCCCATACTTCAAACACCCACTTCAAACTCATCTCAAACCACTTCAAACACCCACTTCAAACTCATCTCAAACCACTTCAAACTCATCTCAAAATGAATATGAACATGCATCTCAACCCGGGCCCAAGGGATGAAAGTCTACTGTACCTGGGAGCCGAACACCGGGCCAGAAAGTTGTTCCTAAATCCATAAGAGGGGGAGAACTGTACACTTGATTTTAAGCGTGGAGACGGTTCATTTTGGGAGCTGATTTATGACGAACACGTTACTCTAACGGGTAAAGTTTTAAAGTACATCCGTTTATTTGGTTTTGGAGGTGTTGTACGATGTGCCTATAGGAGAGTTGATCGGGCGTTGATAGAAGCACCAGTTGAAAGGTGGCGGCCCGAAACGAACACATTTCACCTGCCTTTTGGTGAGGCCACTGTAACCTTGGAGGATGTTAACGTTCTATGGGGGTTACCCATCGAGGGCGTGGCATTAGTTGGAGCCGAGGGTTCGTACACCGAGGACGAACGCAGGCATATGTGCATAACTTACTTAGGTTTTGATCCAAAACCAACTGATTTTAAAAATCATATGCTAAAACTCAGTAACTTGTTAACATTTATGTTAGATTACCCAATAACTGATGAATCAACAGATCAAGAATGTATGCAGCGTGCACGTTGTATTTGCCTAATAATGATTACTAAAAATGTATTAGCAGATACGAATAATGGGTACGCATCATTACATTTATTAAGTCATTTGACTGACATTACTGTTAGTGGGCAAATCAGTTGGGGTCCTGCTGCCCTAGTGTCTCTGTATAGAGAACTCTATAAGGCAACCAGGCCAAAAACAAAGGCAGTGGGCGGCCCAATGTCACTGCTACAAATATGGGCATGGACCCGGATTCGCCCTTTAGCACCCGCAATTGTCAATCAGCAAATAGATTGGAAAAAACCATATGGTGCAAGGTAAATACATACTATTGTAATACTTAAATATATATTATTATTCTAATACTCGTTATTGTCTTCGTGAAGGTGGGCGGAGCATGTCATTAGTAACACAGAGACTCCTTCGCACGTGATAAAGGCTCACCGTACAACATTACAAAATCTCCGAGAGGCCGATGTATTTTTTCTTTAACATAATGATTTTATAAATCAATGTTAAATAATAAATATTAACAGATTTTTATTTTAACAGTTTGATTGGATGCCTTATCGGAACGTGATGCGAAGACTCCCTGAAATGTGCAAAACAGGCATAAGCAGTTGGAAGTCACAATGTTTTTTACTTTATTGGAACATTGTTGAATATCATCCGGTGGAAAGGGTGATGAGGCAGTTTGGATTTCTTCAGGATGTCCCTGCCCCATTCCCCGTTTCACGTCAAGTGCTTAGCAATCTCCGTAAAACAATAAGGAAAGGGAGGTTAGAAACAGACTGGTCTGTTCATCACGCAGCGTATGTCGACAATTGGAACCATAGACACGAAAATGTTGTGGAAGGTGTGCCCACCAACATGCCTACGGCACACCATACTTACAATGATTGGTTTCATCGGCATACTGTTTTGTATATAAAGGACCCGAGGCACGTCCCCGGTGTTGTCCATGCTGGATTTGATGATCACGGTGGAGCTGCAAGATACTTGGTAAGTATAATTACTAATGTAGAATTAAATTTAATAAATAAATAATGCGTATAGCATTTAATTATTTTGGTTTTGCAGGTGGATGGATTAGGCTTCATTGGTCAAGAAGCAATCAGAATGCGAAACATGGGCCCTGATCGTTACTACGAAATTTTTGGAGGGGTCCAAGGCATGGCTTCTCAACTGATTGGATCGCTTAATCAAATTGATCAGCCTTCGTACATACAGACTAATGAACTGGATCTGGGACCGGATAACACACTCCCCCAACGTGATCCGCGTGGTCGGGGGCGCCGTGGTCGACAAAGAACATGGGTAAACCTCGTACCCAATGATGATGATGAGGGGGAGGGTACCCAACATTTTGGAGGGCCCCCACCCAACTATGGGGACGGTCCCTCAAATTTTACAGGGACAACACCCAACTATGGGGCGGGCCCCTCAAATTTTACAGGGGCAACACCCAACTATGAGGAGGGTACCTCACATGTTGGAGGGCCAACACTAGATTGGCAAGCCGGTTATCAGCCTTCATTTGGAAATGTTGGAGAGGGATCATCAAACATTCAATTAGGTACCCAGTCGAATTTTAACAACGACGAACAAAACAACCGGGTATCCTCATTGTTTGACAACACTCCCTCTGGTAATATGATTCCTGCGATGTACTTAGACCAGCCGGGGCTCTTTCAGAATTACGATTATACTGGTCTTAGTGTACAACAGCCGCTATACCAACATTTAAGTCCGGTTCAAATGAGCTTGGACCTACAGCTTAGTCAACCCGAAGGCTTCAGTCCACCAAATGATAATGAACCCGAAGATCCAGCAACAAGACGCGTACAACCACCGAGACATCCAAAACCAGTTGGTTGTGGCACCGGTGGCTGTCTGATCCGCTATCCGCATAGGCATTAAAACTATATTTACAACCAATCCGGATGATAAAGAAGGGTTTGCTTAAAAATATATTAAAAGAAAAAATATATTAAATATATTAACTAACCGGATTAGGGTTTTATTAAATATATTACTTTATGTAATCCGAGTTTCCCAATGGCGGATTAGGAGATATTTTAATGTGATCCGTCATTCCCAATAGCGGATTAGGAGTTATGTTTTTTTTTCCGTCCCTGGTCATCGTCTTCCTCAAGAAACCCTAATCTCAAGCCACTTCCAAAAAAACAGCACCCCAACTGATCACTAAACAGTCACTGCCAAACCTTCAATTAACTATCACAAGCTTCATAGTCAACAACCCAATCCTTATCACTGCTAACCCAAGCCTTATCACTACAAAAGTAAAAGCTAGGTTTTAATGGGTCTTGCAGGTTTGCATGTGATGTTGCAGAGAGGCAGAAGCTAGGTTTTAAAAGCAGGGTTTTATTTGTTTGGTTGTGATAATGGAGGTAGGTGGGGTTGGTTTGTTTGTTAAAAACTTAACGGGAGTTAACTAAAGGTAGGTGGGGGTTGGTTTGTTTGTTAAAAAGTTAACGGGAGTTAACTTTGTTAAATGGAAGTTGGGTTATCGGATGGAGTGTGGTTACTGGGTTAACCGGGGTAAACCATTTCTTCCTAATCCGCCATTGTGAATAGCGGCTTATTTCTCCTAATCCGCTATTGTGAATAGCGGCTTATGTTAACTCCTGCAACATTCGCAGTTGTGTCAGATTTTTCAAGTTTCTTCCTCCTAATCCGCTATTGGTAATAGCGGATACACCATAAACCTTTTTTTTTTGACTTCCCCTTTAACCTAAATTTTTTGCTGAAATATACCGTTCCCAAAAAAAATTCCACAGGGAATACCTGGTTTAACATGAGCATGAGTCTGGAAGAATGTCATACAAAATGCTTAAAGAATTGTACTTGTATGGCTTACGCAAATCCAGACCCAAGTCTTACAGGGAGGGGCTGCTTGCTCTGGTTCAGTGACATTCTAGACATCCGAGTGTTACCCGAAGGCAGTGGCTCCGGTGGGGATATTTTTGTAAGGATGGCTTCATATGAATTAGGTAATAATGTAAAGGAACTTCTATTTTGAATTACCATTCCATGCTTGCAAATTAACTTTTTGCTATATGTTAATATTGTGCAGATTCTCAATCAATTTCCAAAAAGAATCAGGGAGAAGCTGCAAACATTAAAATTATAATACTTGTAATCTTTCCTGTGGTTCTTCTCATAGGCTTCATCTCTACATGGTTGTGTTATGTACGGAGAAAAAGGAATTATGCCGAACCAACAGAGGAAGGTAAAAATGTGCATAAGTTCACCGGTAAATTATTGTAATACGTACTGTGAAAAGAAATACTTCCAAACAGATTATCCATGTGTGAAGTCTGCTTTTTCTTAATGTGTAGGAGAAATCTTGAATACCTCTCCAGGAAGAAGCCATGGAGCAACCATTATTTAGCTTTTCTACGATTTCTAATGCAACTGCCAATTTTTCACCTGACAATAAACTTGGAGAGGGTGGATTTGGACCAGTTTATAAGGTAACTATTGTACAAGAATCAGTGAAGGATCCATAACTGAGAAATTGCATTTGAATCATCAAATGCGGAAGTTGAATTATCATTGCTTATGTATAATTAGAAAATAAATTGATGCAGTATAAGCATGGCACTTATAAATAAAAAATAGGCAGTGAAATTGCCTTTGCAGTTTGTATAGGTTTTCACATTGCAAATGGTAAATCTCCAGGGTATGCTAGAAGAAGGGAAAGAGATTGCAGTTAAAAGCCTCTCCAGGAATTCAACTCAAGGACTTGATGAGTTCAAGAATGAAGTCATATGCATTTCGAAACTTCAACACATAAATCTTGTGAGGCTTCTTGGTTGTTGCATACAAGGAGATGAGAAGCTCTTGATATACGAGTACATGCAAAATAAAAGCTTGGACTCATTTATTTTCGGTAATAATCATATATACAAACTACATGATTTCCAGTAGTATACAATACCGGTTAATATTTAGGAAATTACTAAACCGACATGTTGGCCAGACAAAACTCAAAGCGTGCTTCTTGATTGGACAAATCGTTTCAACATTATCAAAGGAATTGCTAGAGGACTTCTTTACCTGCATCAAGATTCACGATTTAGAATCATTCATAGAGATCTTAAAGCTAGCAACATTTTACTAGATCAGGATATGAACCCAAAGATATCAGACTTGGCTTAGCTAGAAGTTTTGGAGGAAACGAGACCCAAACAAACACAGAAAGAGTTGTTGGCACATAGTCATGGAACCAACTAGTCAATCTTTTTTTTCTTGGAAACATTAGTATTCTCATATAACCATTATGTTGCGTGCAGTGGTTACATGTCACCTGAGTATGCACTAGATGGACTTTTCTCTATAAAGTCAGATGTATTTAGCTTTGGTGTCTTGACGCTGGAGTTTGTCAGTGGGAAGAGAAATAGAGGATTTATTGATCCTGAAAACGAAAATAATCTTATTGGACATGTATGTTAACTACTCACAAACTACACCTTCAGTTCACTTTAAAAAATAGTAGTATTACCGTCAGAGTACAACCTAATAACTTGTATATTCTACATTGTATCAAGGTATGGAATCTCTATAATGAAGGCAGGTCGATGGAATTAATCGATGCAAGTTGCACTGAATCATGCCATCCTCCTGAAGTTATAAGATCAATCAACGTTGGCTTGTTATGTGTCCAACAAAATGCAGCAGACAGGTCAAACATGTCATCCGTTATTCTGATGCTCGACATCGAGGGTGAATTATTGCAACCTAAGAAGCCATCATTTTTCATGGAAACGGAGTTTCCTGTAACAAATTTCTCTTCAAGTACTTATACAGGAGCTTCAATAAACGATATTACTATTACAGAGCTACATCTTCGATAGAAGACTTAGTTATCTATCAACCACGTGACATCATTGTTTCGTGGCTATTATTTGCATGTGGCCGTCAATGTTGGGATGACCTTTGTCATAAGGAATGAACCTCTATATTTCCTAGTACACTAGGTCTGGTTTTATTTTAAAGTTTATATCTTCTAAAGCTAAATACTAGGAGATCCTGGTTTCATGGTGAAGTGAAGAAAGTTGTCGAGTAGTAGTGATGCCAAGTAAAATTGGGTACCGTACCTATAGATCCGGTACAGGTACCCACTTTTCCATAAATTCGGTACCGGTACCAGTCTCACCTCCTCAAAATATACTCGTACGATCCCGCGAAAATGTTGTCAAAAAATTACAAAAACGTGCAAAAACGCCACAAGATATACCGGGAAAAAATAACTAATAAGATGTAATCGCACTTTAGAGGCCCGATTTGATTTAAAAATGTAAAATAGTAGTAATAAAAAGAATTATAATATGTCAAAATGTAATTGCAAAGTATTGAGAAATTCATTGGCGTTTCCGCCGTCAAGTTCTTTTTTTTGAAAGACGACTTTCTTAAACCCCTACCTCCTTCGAGAGCAGTCCGAGTGTTCCTGTGAGTCATGCATGTGTTTCCCAACAGCGGACTCGAACCTGTGACCCACCTAGGAGGAAACCCACAACTGGGAAAACCACCTGGCTCAACCTGCTGGAACAATTTGTTCCAAGCGAGACTCGGACCATGACATTCCATTTGGAAAATTATAGGACTACCACTCCACCAGAAGGCTTTGTGGTCGCCGTCAAGTTCTCAAACTCAATTTCTCATGGTTTTATTATTTTAATATTAAATAGTTTTATAAATATTTTGTTTTTCTTAACTTTTATAATATAATGTATTATTAAATTCTGAATATACTATTGCGGCGCGCTTATTTTATTTACGTTACGATATAAGTTTTAAACAAAACCGAGTCGGGTCAAATATAACTAGTTTTATACACGTCTCAGTCCGGGTTTTCCGAATTAATAAAGTTAAAACCTAACCAAAATATTTACAAAAAATTACTAACTGACTGTAATTAGTAAACGTAACACAACAGCTTATTTCAAACTAATAAACTTGACGACGATCTACTCCTTAAAAACAAAGGCCTAGATAATTCATGTATTCCATTCACCAATAAGATATGTCTCTCTTTTTAATACAACCACCCATTTGAGTGACTCCAATTAGAATATTTTAGAATAAACAGAACCTCATAGTCAAAATAATTTTTTCGGTCGGGACATGTAAAAAAAAAAGCGGACTCTATAATATAAACTTAATAATTATATATAAAAAAAATATAATACGAGCTTATATATATAGTTTTTTTTAAATTGGGCTTATATATATATTTTTTATTTCTTGGTTTTCGATTCAGATTTATAAACCGTCACCCTCCCTCCGGGCCGGCCAATTTAATTCAGATTACTAAATGTTGACCCACCCTACAAAAGCGTTGACCAAATTAAACACGAGAAAAGAGATTCTTAATCCCTATATTTTACCCTCTGACCTTTAAATACCTCTATCATAATGATGGCATCAGTAGGATAAAATGTATCGATTAAGATTTGGCTACTAAATGTTATATCTACTTGGCTTGCGGATATTAAAGAGTTTATTTTAGTGATTAAGATGTCATCCCAATTAGTCATATCAAGATCTATGAACCCAGCAGTGAACTTTTGTCTTTCAATCAGAGATCCCCTATTTGACCCAGATTTAACCCCAAACTTATCAAGTAGATGACTTTTGATCATGGACTCCATTATTAGAGCTTTGCTCATGTTTAGCTTTTTGACATCATCAGCAGATCTTTGACTTCTGGGTTGAATTTTTTACACATGGATTGTCCTCAATAAGCCATTGACTTTTGGAAAGTTTTAATTTTATTATCTTGTAAAACCCGGACCGGGACGGGTATAAAACTAGTTAAGAAATACCGGGGATGAAATTCAGGTACATATATCTCTCAAGAAATTTGCTTATTATGATTTCCGCTAATTAGTTTTGCTATCTATGATTTTTGCTTTTTGATTTATCTTATACTTATAGATTTAGTGAAACAAGTTACTGATATATAATGTACGAGGAAGTAGGAAAACTCAAGTTTGTATGATAAAACTGAAGGACAAATGATTTGGTATCTACCTTTCTCTCTTTATTTGCATAGTCAATCTTCTCATTGACCAATGGTTATGTATTTGGATTATAAAACTGATGAACATGTGTATTTACAGGTTAATTGGACTGAAAAATATATTTACAAAGCAACTACCTAATAATGCTAACTGCTAAGGATTATATTGTTCGTCTTGTGCAGGATTTGTAGTTTCGATTTAAATTTCTTTTAGAGCACCAAACTAGTTATACGTTAAATTTTTTTTATCATTTGACCGGTATAGAAATTTATTGAGCTTTTGAGAAAGGAACTGAAGAGGGTTGCAAACTCTGCAATTAATTGTCTACAATAAGGGCAACACTTGGTTTCAGAAAAATCCAAATGGGATGTATCAGTATTTCATCAAGATTAGTTTTCTAATGTCTCTCTATGTACATACATACATGCATGCATACATGATACAGAGGTACATACATGCATATACAATTAAATCCTGTAAAATTTGTAGGTAGTGCCAACTATGTACACTACTCTTACAGGCACGGTTATTCGGTCAAATCAAGTACTTAATGAACCTTTAAAAAGGAAATCTTTTATAAACTTTTTTACATTATAAAACACATGGAATTTGTATATAGTAAAAGTAATCAGCTCAATACCTTTCCAAAAATATGCATATCGATAATGCAAAACCGACTTGCTCCCTCCTGTATAGTGAAGGGCCATTTTACCCAATTGTTAGGTAAGTAATTTGATATCATATTATATTAGATATAGCCAATACTTATGAAAGTTATTACATCATAATATAGCAAGAAGCCTATTTTACAAAACTAAGGATAAATTGCAGCTCAAAAAAAGCTCAGCACCTAAACCAATCAGTACGCAAATAATTAATCTTTTAATTAGTTGCTGAAAAAAAGTCCATCACCTGACAGGTTTGCTTCACAGGAAAAAAAAAAAATCTTCCACTTGATAGTATCATCAATTCCATTTATATTGGATTATTTCTCTTTTTATCCTTTTTTTTATCAGTGTCAGCTGAATTTGGTCCCAGTTTTTAAAAATTTTCACCGTGGTGACACATGTATTTTTAATATATAAACGAGTAAATTACAGTTTTAGTCCCTGTTGATTGACCCAAATATCGTTTTTAGTTCATTAGTTTTTAATTTCATTTTTTTAGTTACTGTGGTTTCACTTTTGTTTCAATTAAACCGGGGACATTAACACCGTCTATTGATAGGGTATTTTACACTTATGTAATTTACTCAAACTAATAATATATATTTATTATATCGTTTGGAAATGATTTATTGACTTTTTAAAAAGCTAATAAGTTAAAAAAAGTGTTTGACAACCATAAAAATTATTTTTCTTTTGGCTTTTTTAAAAGAGTTAAAAAGTTGTTTTTCAAAATTCATAAATCCTGTCTTTTTAATTAACTTTTGGCTTTTTGAACAAAAAATTACCAGTCTACCCTCACACTTTACCCTACAATTACAATCGCTCCACCACCACCCATCGCCACCACCACCACCAACCACCCCGCACCACCAACCACTCGGCACCGCCAACCACCACCACTGCCCGCCGCCTCCACCCCACCGCCACCAACCACCCAACGCCAACCACCATCACCGCCACCCAACGCCACCACCACCACTCACCACCACAACGGCTACCCACCGCCACCCACCTCCACCCACAACTGCCACCCGCCACCCACCACCACCACCACCCTCGTCCACCACTACAGCCACCCAACGCCAACCATCATCACCGCCAGCCGCCCACCACCGCCACTGCCACCACCACCACCACAACCGCCACCCGCCACCACCGCCACGAAAATTAAAACCCTAATTTCTTACAAATTGAGTCAGAAATGTGTCGGAATTTGCGATGCATCTCCGACACAAATTTTTAATCTTGTATTTTATTTATGTTAATGCATTATTTAAACTAATAATATAAGTTGCGTCGCAAATGTGTCGGAAATTTGCGACGCATTTCCGACGCAATCTTTTAATTTCGTATTTTATATTTGTTAATACATTAATAATGATTATAATATAAGTTGCGTCGCAAATGTGTCGGAAATTTGCGACGCATTTCCGACACAATCATTTTAATTTCGTATTTTATATTTGTTAATACGCTAATAAAGATAATAATATAAGTTGCGTCGCAAATGTGTCGGAAATTTCCGACGCATTTCCGACGTAATCTTTTAATTTCGTATTTTATATTTGTTAATACATTAATAAAGATAATAATATAAGTTGAGTATGTATATATGTGTATGTGTATAATAAAAATAGATTTATACAAATAAAAAGTAATTAGTTTTATGTAAAATGTCAAAAGTAACATGTGTATGTATATATGTATGTGTATGTATACGTATACGTAAGTGTATATGTGTGTACTTGTATTTATATGTGAATGTGTATGTGTATGCGTGTGTATTTGTATGTATATGTGTATGTGTGTCTTTGTGTATGCAAATGTTAATGTGTTTGTGTATGTATATGTATGTGTATGTATGCGTGTGTATTTGTATGTATATGTGAATGTGTGTCTATGTGTATGCAAATGTTAATGTCAAAAGTAGAAACATACTGAAACTGTTGATGTTAGATAAGGATAATATAGTTACTAACGTTAAATCAAATGTTGTATATAAAGAAATATTTATAGATTTGTGAATTATAAATGTAATTTTTTTATTTTCTTTCACTATTATATGATATAAGTTATTTCAATAAGAATAAGTGTATACAAATCTATGAATTACATCTTTTTCGTTAATCAACCCGTGTAATACACGGGTTTGTAAGCTAGTACATGATAAAATAAATAATTACAAGACATCCTATACTACCAATTTGGAATAGCCCACTTGATAGAGACTCTTACGCTGTGTTCCTGAGTTTCATTTAAGGAGAGAAGAGAGAGGATTTGGAAGGAAGTAGGGAAAATTGATGTTTCAAAGATTTTTTTATGGAGAGAAAGGAAGAGAAGAGAAACTGAGGGTTTTAAGACTAAAATTCATCCTTTCAAATTGGAAAGAAATGGAGAGAATGGAAAGGAAAGGAAGAGAAGAGAAAAGAAAGGAAGGGATTCCATTCTTTTCTTTTTTTAAAACTCGGGAACACATCGTTAGATCCTGGTTCAAACTAGAGGTGTACAAATCGGGTTTTTTAACGAAACCGGTTCGGGTTTAAAACCGGGTCGGGTTGGGCAAAACCCGCTTGGACCGGGTCGACGTACGAACCGGTTCGGGTCACGAACCGGGTTCAAGGATCATCGAACCCAACCCTACCAAACCGGATCGGACCGGGTTGAAACCGGGTTGGCTACTAAACCGGTTCGGGTCCAAAACCGGTTTACCCGGATTTTTTTTTTAAAAAAAAACCGTTAATTTTTTAAAAAATTAACCGTTAAAGATATTAACTTAACTTAAAAATTACAAAACATACAAAATAAAGTTTAGAAATTACAAAACAAATAATTAAAAGTTTACAAATTAAAAATACATTAAATATAAAAGTCTTCTTCGTGGATATATTGAAAATCCGGGTAGTCGGTACTAGTCGGATCCCGAACTCCCTCGTAGGAGGTCTTCGCCGATTGCTTCAATCAATCCTCCTTCCACCTCGTCCTCGTATATCTCTCCCTCGACTTCGAGTTCGCCTTCAAGGGAAGATATATGTTGTATTCTTTCCGCCGCGTCCAAGTAATCTTTTAAGCAAATGCACGTTTCCACCGATGGCGGAGTTAGTCTTGTTCTTCGTAAAGAAACAACCCTGTCACTAACAGAAAAAGCAGATTCCGAAGCTACCGTAGAAGCTTGGACGGTTAGTAGATCACGGGCCATAGCGGATAGGACGGGAAATTGGTTTTCCTTCCCTTTCCACCAAGCCAAGATATCAAATGTCTCAAAATCATGAGCATTCATACCGGTTAAAAAATCCGAACCGATATATCTACCTAATTCGCTACTTGGGGTATTACCCCGTTGACGTTTACTATTTTCATTAAGTATAGTATTAAATAAGTTTAACATTGAACTCCGACTAGTACTTGCACTTGATGGAGCGTTTCTAAATTGCTCATGAACGGTAGATGTTGTACCATATTTTTCAACATAAACAGTAAATAAAGTAAACAAATTTTGTGTAAAAATAGTTTTTGCTCTATCCGTTAAAAATACGTCTTCTTCGTATAAATCCAAACCGTAAATTATTTTTTCAATTAAAGTTTCAACACCCGAAACATTTAAGCACGGGTTTAAGGCGGCGGCGCAAGTAATAATCGGAGGCATTTCTTTAAAATATTTTCTAAATTTCTCTTTCATTGGCGGTATCATTTCTTTAAATACGCCGCCTCGCATGGAATATTCGTTTAATTTTTCCACCATTAAAAAAAGTTGATTTAAAACCAAAGGACTTGTGGGATAGTAAACTCCCGATAAATAGGTTGTAGCGGTTTTAAAAATATGGAGCATATCGGCTACACCTTCAATGATACCCCAACCCGCTGTCGGAAATTTTGTTACTTTATTTTGCCTTGCTAGTTGGGCATGAAACATTTGCAAACTTCGTTTTTGTTGAATGGCTTTTTCGAACATGTTACACGTTGAGTTCCAACGTGTTGAAACGTCCCAATTTGGACCTAAACATTCGGTTTCACCGTCTTTACAAAATTTTATATATCGATGATATCTTCTTTGACTTGTATGAAAAATGTCACGCAACATTTGTTTAAATTTATTTCTAACATCGTCAATGTGTTTAAGACCACCTTGCACAACTAAATTAATAATATGTGCAACACATCGGCTATGGAAAAAAATACCATTACAAATCGGGTTATATTTTAAAATAAGTTGGTTTACCGCGACGGTATTATTCGAGGCGTTATCAAACGATATTGAAAAAACTTTTGTTTCTATTTTAAAAGTTCTTATAACTTTGTCTAAAATATAAAATAAATTGTCACCGGTGTGGGGGTATGCAAAAATATCGAACGCAATAGTACGTTTCATCATTTGCCAATTTTCCGGATTTATCCAATGAGCGGTAACGCAAATGTAAGAATCCGGCAAATTGTGGGGAGCCGACCAAACATCACAAGTTAAACTAATACCGGTTTTTAAATTTTCAAATTCATTTATTATTTCTACTTTAGCTTTTTTCCACATATTTATACAATCTCTTCTAAGAGTAGCACGACTTACATGAGTGTAGCGAGGTTGGAGCGTTTGTTGAATAAGCCGAGTCAAACGCTCGTTGTCAAAGTGTTTGAAAGGTAGACTCTCTTGAATCACAAAATGCGCCATCCTTTCCCGAACCAAGTCAACATTATACGCAAAAATATTACCTTCGTTTGTCATACTTGGTTGACCTTGCGAAGCTTGAGACTTTATAACCGAACAATAGTTTTTTTCAATGTGATTCTTCAAAGTTGTGTTTGCGTCTTTTCCAAAAAAATGCCCGCACAACTTGCATCGAGCCTTATGACCACCATTCGACATTTCGCATAAATCGAAATGTTGCCAAACATTGGGATTCCTTGTTGTAGGAATAACCCGCACAACCGTGGGAGCACTAACACTTTGAGAAGCACCAACAATATTAGATTGTTGAGATTCGTTTGCCATTTTGGGAGTTTCGACTTTCGAGCGTGAGCGTTTTTGATAAATAAGAGCGTTTTTGAGAAATGAGAGCGTTTTGGAATTGTGTGGTTGAACCAATACAACCCACACCTATTTATACAAGTTGTAGGGGCTCCAAAATACAAAAAAAACAAAAAAAAACGGTCATATAGCCGTTCCAACGGCTATAAAACCGTTAAAATCGAAGTTTACAACGGTTCGAACCGGTTTGAAACCGGTTTGAGAACCGGGTCGGGCCCGAAACCGGTTTGAGGGTGAAACCAGTTCGGGTCGGGTTAAGAACCGGTATCCAAAATTTTTTTAAAAACTGGTTACACACCTACGGGTTTGGATCGGGTTTCGGATCGGGTTGGGTGAAACCGGTTTGTTTGCGAACCCGGTTCGGGTCGGGTACCGGGGACCCGGTTTGAAACCGGTTTTTTTGCCCACCTCTAGTTCAAACCCAGTAATGTGGGTGAATTATTTGGTGTAATTTAGAAGTAAAAGTATGGTAGATTTGCCGATAAAAAAAAGGACACCCTATACTAATACAAAATATAGTACGTTTTTTTATTATCATCTTTTTTTAGAACGACAAACTTTTTTACTCTTGTGGGATTTAAAACAAAGAGCTTCAAACCTAAGTGTTTCAAGAGAATTTACCTTTACCAATAACCACCGAACCCAGTTTTAATATCATCCTTCTTTTTTTGGGAAGGCCGTGTCTCTCTTTTAATGACACCGCCATTGGGCAGTTGGGCAATGATACAAATGCACCTACTTCATTAAGCTATAAAATGTATCATGGCACTCAACTTTAATGCCACATAAAATAGATAAGAATTTATTTATTTTTTTATTAATTAAGAAAATCAAATATTCACTTAGTTTTGGACTTACAGTTACGGCCTTAGTTGAACAGCCATCATTAGTACAGAAGGTATCAAAAGATGCGGTTATATTTGTCAAATGGTGCGGTCACTATGGAACCACACCTTTTTGATATTTTCACTCCTTTTGAGTTTGATAATTTTGGCAACCCAACATGTTTAAAGGTGCGGATTAAGGAACCGCACCTTTTGAAATTTCAGCCAAAAAAAAATTCACTTAAACAAACAAAACACGATGAAAAATTCTAATATAAAATTATCGTAACCGAGTTGGAGCTTTTCTTCTTTTAATAATAAAAGAGTCAAATATTACATAAACATATATTTTAGTAAGCTTGTCTACGGTGCTCATCTCCTATTGGTTGTAATATATTTTTATTTAAAACTGGGTATGCCTTCACCAAACTTCTTGGGCCACGATTGAAATATATAAACCCAATCCACTGTTTTATATAATACAATATTTTTATCAAAAGTATTATCCTTACTAATTTGAATTGCTATCTACATCCACGTGAGTTTTTTTTCTTTTCTAGTTTTTATTTTAACTTTTTTTTCAATTTACATTTTAACCCCTTCTACTATATATAATATACGTTTTTAACCAGATTTGTTTTTCTATTAATATCGTTTTTCTATAATCACTTTCGTTCATTAGCTTTAAAAAAAATTCGCGTCTAATTTTAGTTTTTTTTTAATGTTTCAGTATAATTTCTTTTCACTAATTTGAACCATTTACTAAAAACGATTGTGATCTACAGTTTTCGAATGCTATTGGTTAGAATTTTTTAATATTATTTATTATATAAACTTACTTTCTTAGAAAATGCATTTCTACAACCGGTTTATTTATTTGTTTTATAGCATAAACTGAATGGGTCAAACGCGTGTCAAGCCTCGTGCCACATTACCTACTCTACTAAAGTAGGCCACTTATTTTTCTTTCATCCGCTAAATTTCCCTTTTCCTGAAAGGTTCTTCACACATTTGCTTCATCACTCTTTATTTCAGTTGACGGTACTTTTGGGTTTTATTTGCTTAGCCACGTTAATGTCGCCGTCTTAACCGTTTAAGGTTTGTCTTCCGTCGCGGAGAGCGTGACAAAATTTATTGAACCACAAATCTTTTTGTACTTAATCACGTTAATATCACTGCATAAACGGTCTAAGGTCCGATTCCCGCCGCAAAGCGCGGGGTAAAATTTCTAGTTAATATACAAACAAAAACTATTACAATTTTTATTGTTTTTGTTCAAAGCCTTCGGGTTCCTAAGTTTACCGATATTTTCATGTTTACCATGAAAAGGTCGTTTCTTTTCGGGTTCTTTTTTCTTTTTAATGTTTTTTCTCAAATTTCTAGACCAATCAACAGCCACAGCCTCAATTCCAAACGCAGCCACTTGCTAATATTTTAAAATATCCAAAAAAAATTATCAGCAGCCTTCATTTACGTTCACAATAATGAACTGGATCCCAGTTGTCGAATCTGTAAACCTTTTTTGACTAATCTGGAAGTAACATCACATGTTAAATAACTGTCGATTGATATTTAAAATACTATGCAAAAATCTTCGCGATCATCATCCTGTATTGAGGAGAAACTTCATCGATCAATGGATGCAATCCCCATATTCTTAATTTTCCTACTCCTTTCACTCGATTCATTCTTAGTTTCAATCACAGCAGCAGATACAATAGCTGTGAATCAAACCATTAAAGATGGTCAGACCATTGTCTCTGCCCAAGAGACCTTCGAGCTCGGGTTCTTTAGCCCGGGCAACAACACCCAAAACCGATACTTAGGCATATGGTACAAACGCTTAGCCGCAGGTACCATTGCCTGGGTTGCCAATCGACAGTCTCCGATCACAAACAAATTCGGTGAGTTAACTCTCCATCCGGATGGAATTTTGGTGCTTCGTGACTCGGCCAACAACCGAACCATTTGGTCATCAGATTCGTTTGGACCCATCAGAGTTCCCGTGGCTAGACTGTTCGATAGCGGGAATCTTATGGTTGTAAACGATGATGACGACGACCTCGAAAATTACATTTGGCAGAGTTTTGATCATCCTGGAAATACCTTTCTACCGAGTGTTAGGTTTGGAAGGAATCTAGAAAGGGGTGTGGTGCGAAACGTTACATCATGGAAGAGTGCTGATGATCCTTCTCCCGGTCCGTATATGGTGTATATGGATTTCAATGGATACCCCCAAATATTTCAAAAGAATGGAGATGGGATCCAATTCAGACTTGGAATATGGAATGGTCTTGGGTTTACTGGGATGCCAAGTTTGAAGCCGAATCCGATTTTCTCATTACGGTATGTTTCAAATGAAATAGAGACATACTCCGATTTTAATTTGAATAATGCATCCGTTCTTAGTAGATTGTCGTTAAGTCCGTTAGGTGATATGAGCTGGTGGAATTGGATCGATAGAACCCAAGGTTGGTTTCTTTACTTGACACCAACAGTCGATAACTGTGTTCGATATAGGTTATGTGGGGCTTATGGAAGCTGTGATATTGAGCAGTCTCCATCTTGTGAGTGTATGAAAGGGTTTACACCTAAAAGGCGTGATCAATGGGATGTTTCAGATTGGACGGGAGGGTGTCAAAGGGAAATACCGTTGGATTGTGTTGCTGGAGACGGGTTTCGAAAGTACTCCTCTTTGAAATTACCAGACACTAGACAGTCATGGTATGACAGGAACATGACCTTGGAGCAATGTGATATGAAATGTAGAAATGAATGTAATTGCACCGCTTATACGACGTTGGACATCAAAGAAAATATCGGTTGTTTGTTATGGTATGATGAACTAATCGATATGAGGAAATTTCCAAACAACGGACAAGATATATACATAAGGATGGCTGCTGCAGAATTAGGTAAAGTGTTATCTTTATGGGTGGCAATCATGTCTTGTTGGTGGTTTAGTCATTGAACTCGAATAAGACTCGTTTACTTATGTGTGTTAAAAACATCAACCCCAACCCAGACGCAATTAAAATCGTGTAACCTGAACATAGTCCGTTTAACCCATTTATCTAAATGAGTCAAATGGGTTGACGGGTTGTTTTATGGGTTGGCGGGTCGACATGTTTAATTACACCGGTTGACGTTATTTTCGTGTCGTGTCAATAGTTGTCATCTCTAGTTTTTGTATTAGTCTAATCAAGCCATAGAGGTCTAAAATCACCAGGTTTACCAAAACCAACCTGTATTTTTTTTCCTTATGAAAATGAGAAACTTCTAAATTCGATTTTTTTTTTAATATTTACAGAGAAAGATAGAAAGATTACGAAAAAGAAAAAACCAATGAAGGTAATTCTAATCCCTTTGGCAGTGGGATTAGCCATTTTACTAGGACTATGTGTGTTGATCATCAAGAAGATGAGGAAGCAAAAGCCTACAGCCCAAGGTAACTACTTTTCATCAGTAATTTGCTTTTAATACTAATCTGTTTCATTTGTGCATGCCGTTTTGATCCACACCTTACTCTTATATCTGTAGCAACACCTGATCAAATTGAACAAAAAGACTTTATAGACCTACCGTTGTTTAGTCTGTCAAAATTGTTGGTTGCAACCGACAACTTCTCATTCAATAACAAGCTCGGTGAGGGAGGATTTGGACCTGTTTACAAAGTACGGTTTAATATTGAATCTTGAATTATCATTTATTCAGATTACTTTGATTATATATGCCTAAAAACATCACATTTTGATCATCAAGGGTGTTCTAGACGACGGACAAGAAATTGCAGTTAAACGGCTCTCCACGAATTCCTCACAAGGAGCAGAAGAATTCAAGAATGAAGTTCTGTTTATTTCTAAGCTTCAACATCGTAATCTTGTGAAAATTCTTGGATGTTGCGTTGAAGGGCAAGAAAGGATGTTAGTTTACGAGTACATGCCTAACAAAGGTCTCGACTTGTTTCTTTTTGGTAAGTTCAAAACCATGCATCAACATCTTAGCTTCTATCAATCATTCGAGATAAAGTAACTAATGTATCAATCGCCTTTTAGATGAAACTCAAAGCAAAATACTTGATTGGTCACAACGCTTCAACATTATCAATGGGATCGCTCGAGGTTTACTTTATCTTCACCAAGATTCTCGACTAAGAATCATTCATAGAGACCTCAAAGCTGCCAACATTTTGCTTGATCATGATATGAACCCCAAGATATCAGATTTTGGCCTTGCAAGAAGCTTTGGAGGACACGAAACAGAAACAAATACTAAAAGAGTGGTCGGGACATAGTAAGAATTAACTCATTATAACTTTATATCATATCTAATGTTTTTCTATTGGTGTATCATTTCCATTAGTTCTCAATAACCACCAAAATCATCCAATTTTCTAATGTGCACGTTTTATGCAGTGGATACATGTCCCCGGAGTATGCCGGAGATGGGATCATATCAGTGAAATCAGACATATTCAGTTTTGGTGTTTTAGTGTTGGAGATAGTGAGTGGGAAGAAAAACAGGGGATTCTTTCATGAAGATCATAACCACAACCTTCTTGGACATGTAAGATATAAATATTTGACTTTTCATTGTTAAAATTTCAATGGATAATATATAAATGTCACCCCTATTTTAAAACAACATTTACTTAACCGATAGATACATGAATAACTTATATGCACATTATCCTTCTTTATCTGTGATGTATATTAACTAATCAATGATCAGGCATGGAGACTCCATAGAGAAGGAAAGACTTTGGAACTCGCGGATGCATCCATGATCGGGTCAGGCCAAACATTTGAGCTGTTGCTGTGCATCCATGTGGGATTGCTATGTGTTCAGCATAATCCAGGGGATAGACCCAACATGTCTTCAGTTGTAATGATGTTATGTAGCGATGGTCAGTTGCCAGAACCAAACGAGCCGGGTTTTTACACACAAGACGATAGATTTGGACCTGAAAATTCTTCTAGCTTACAAACTCAGCACTCGAACAACGGTCTTACAATTACACTTATAGACCCTAGATGATTAAACTATCTTCTTCGAACACATTATATTCATCTGTAAATGCCAATGTGGGACTAGCCCACTTGGTAAAGGCTCTTCCCTCTTAGATGAGAGGTCCTGGGTTTAAACTCAGTCATATGGTGAATTATTTGGTGTAATTTAGAAACAGGAGTAGAGTAGATTTGCCGTTCAAAAATATATATAGTCATCTCTAAATGTAGCGTGAATGGATTTTGCTATTGTTTATATAAAGCTTTGAGGTTTAAAGAATTCAAAAGAATTGAAAAACTGTATCCGTGAATAATAATATTAATTGAAAACCAGATCTCTCTATATAAATATTACAATGAAGAAGATACTAATAAAACTAACCAATGATAATGATAAAACAATAATAACTCTTGGTACACAAGAAGCCACAATCACACAAAAACTGATATATGCGGATGAAATTAAGAACACGAGTGATACTTGTATTTGATTAAATACAGAACTTGAATATCCAAAATCTGCTGGTGCAAATGTTTGACATATACCCTATTTAAATGACATGAAATGGTGACGATGAGGCAGGGCCGGCCCATTAGTGTTATTGGGTCAAGCATGGGCTTGGGGCCACCCAAAAATTAGGGCCCCAAATTTATAAAAATTCCCTTCACACGCTTTGAACGTCACCCTCAGGATCTTTTTTCTTGGTATATGTTTGATATTAATCACGGAATTCGTAAAAATGTCAAAAGTGAATAAATAAATGTTGTGGAAGTTCCTGGAAAGTTGGGGATTATAATTGGAAGATTTCAAAGAAGAAAACCCCCTACAAAAGCCCCTAGCCGCCACCTGCCAAGTTCTCTCAAACCAGAAGAAAGTTTTCAGCCAAGTTCTCGGTTTTGAGAGAAAAGGAAAAGAAACCAAGTTTTGAGCCGTCTTCTTGTCTGGTTTCTGTTGAGGATCGTAAGAGGAAGGATACACAGAGTCATACACCGATATGAGTTAAGAAAATCAACATATTTCTCATGTTTTTAGCTTATAGGGTTAAAACTGGATTTTATCATTAAAGGTTGCATTTTTTCGTATAAAACAGGATAAAGCTTATAGATTTATTATCACGGATGATAGAGAAAACCTTTTGAACGTAAAAAGTCCGGATCTTGATGTCAAAAGTCAAAACAGTTCAGATCTGAATCCATGCAAAGTTAGAGTTTGGTATGGCAAGAACCAAGTCTCACCCAAGTTCTTGCAGGAGTGTTGGGCGCAAACTTTGAAGTTCTTGCCATTCTGTGCACCGAGAACTCGAAGTATTCCGCTAGGATAGCGCAAACTTCCAAGTTCTCCCTAAAGTTCCTTGTGCGCAGACTTCAAGTTCTCGCGAGAACTTCATGCGAATACTTGAAGTTCTCACAGGATGTTTTGACCGAATACTTGTTATGTGAAACTGAGTCCGTTTAGAATGAATCCATATAGGTTGAGTGATCCGTAGAGGCTACTAACCCTACCTAAGCTACATACCTACTACGTATCACGGGTGAGTTCTAGACCCCCTTTTTTAGCCTGCTTTTGGGGTGGTGTGCATAATGTGTGTGTTTATTATAAACGTGTGTTAATAAACAAAAGTGTGTGATGCATATACGATAATAGTGTGTTGGTAAAAGAAAGGAAAGCGTTTTACTATAAATGTGTGTTAGTAAAGGAAGGTTTTGAAGTAAGGATTGAAAAGAGGGAAAACGTGTGTTTAAAGAATGTTTTCAATAAATTAGGAAGGTAAATGTTTTAAGAAGTCATTACATTGTCTAAATCTGGGAAGGGGAGGAAAGGGTTCCAACGGGAACAAGTGCCAGGACAGTTGCAAGCTTTTTCCCCTATATAAGAGCCTTTTGTGTTCGTTAACAACTGTACAATTGGTTTGTGTGTAAGGGTAACGACGGTTACTCATAGGGTTAACGTGACCCTTCGTGTGTTATGTCTGCATCATGGACTGTCATCATGATAAAGGCAATACGAACGCTTCGCGGATAGTCGTAATGCACGCGGCGTAGATCCGTGGACGGTCGTCACAGAAGATGGTAACTAGTGTGAATTGACGGAAGTGGTATTCATTCCATGGACAGTGGTCATGGATGGTACTGACTTGAACAAACAGTGAGTGTGTGTGAAAGCAGATTATACATATTAAGGTATGACTTGAGAAGTAAAGTGTGTGATTGTTATGCCCTTATCAGCAAGTATGATAGCATGTGTAAATCTTTCTTTTATTAAATCATGTGTGTGAATGTTTTATATAAAGCTAGAACTCACTCTACGTTAGCTGACTTTTAGTATGCACATCAGGTTAAGTGTAGGATGCTGACATCCTATATGTGTGATTGAAAGTTGTATTAGATGAGACAGTAGTTAAATGTTTTATCACGTTAATTCCGCGGCTTTATGATATTTGAAGCTTAAAACTATTTATAAATGAGTAAATCCAACAAGTGAGATGACCCGGGATCGGGGCCTTACAACTTGATTATGACTTCGCATTTTTCTTGGTCAAATCAAAACGAAAACAAAAGGAACATAGTTTCAATTTTGAAATTGATGGAACTGATCATGGCTATCAACGGCCTTCAGGCCCTCTTTCCTTGCGATTGCCTTCAACTTGCACAATCAGATAACAGACAGTACACGCCTTTGTTTTCCTTTTTCGTTAATGCACCCAACATCAAAAATTCGTTTTGATGTTTTAATATCTTAACAAGCAAGAGAGACGAGAAATTGATTACCGAACCAACTTCGTTTCTGCCTCTGATTAATCCGAACCAAACAGCAGGAACCAAATCTCGGTTCTGATTTGATGCAATCTTACGGAATCAACGTCCCTTCAAAACCGTTTTCTGACTTTGATTAAGGATAAAAAATGGTTTTTAACTGATGTGATTCAAAAGAAATCAACAACGCTTTCAAATTTGTTTCTCTGATTTGAATAGTGACCAAAGTCCAAACAAACGTCTTTGAGTGACGTGAATTCAAACAAAAATCAACAACAGCCTCTCTCAGTTGGTTTCTTTCTTCACGGCAATGCCGGCCAATGCCTAAACTCTCGGTTTCAAATTTCTGAGTGTCGTTTTAGTCCTTGGTTTTACACGACAACAGACAACCACAACAACCACAACAGACAACCTCAATTACTAATTTAAATGAAAAGAGTGGATGTTGAAAAGCATATAGATGGGTGCAAATTAGCAAACCTCTATACTGTAAATATAAATTTCTCCATCAAATGAAGATATTTCATCAGGATAGCTCTCATTTATCAAAACCACTAAGAAAAATGAATAAGAGTATAAGATGTTCAAATGTAAAGAATCTCCGGAAAAAGGCAATTAAATATAATATCTTATCATCTTCAAACTATTTCCACCCAAATATAAACCTTCCCATGGGAAACCAAGCTCACCTTAAACGCGTAGTAATGAATCTAAAACTAACTCACTCACACTTCATGTGCTTATTTTACATGTGCATGCTAATTAATCCAAAAAAAAGAAGAAGAAGAAGAAAAAGAGGTAATGTTTTACAGGGTCACAGAGAATGAGGAATATCATAAGAGTTTACTTAACCCTTTAGGGTTATAATTTAGTCAAATCGGGCATAGGCAGATGAACATAAAGGTATCTTGAACATGGAATCTAAAGTTGATTTCTTCAAAAGATCCTGAAAATATAAGAAAAAAATTATAATTTTGTTACAGCGTCATGAAAATTATACATTTCATTTTTTAGTTGAGCTTATAATACATGTAAATACTAATTCTCATTTACCAATCTTTCCAAAAACACAAATGTAGACTAAAGATTTAAAGCGTAAACACTTACAACATAATGAATCCCTTGAGACCAACCAGGAACTCATTTTGAAAGAAGAACTATATACTGCTCCATATCCACATCCGGGTCCATATTCCTAAGATTTTGGCATGAATTCCTCGTACAGTTCTATACATCAGCTCTTCTTTGTTCAATAAATTTGAATTATAAACAAAAAATAATACATTTCATTAAGAGGCTAATGTCATACAATATTGATGATCCATTTTGTTAATTATACTCATGAATGTCTCAACCATTTAATTAAAAAATCTCAGCCTTCAGCATAGTATTTATGACCTCATCTGCAATCCTTAACCCAATTGAATTCTCACCTATAAATACCATATCATGTCAATTAAATAACAAATGAAATATTTAACCAACTAAAACAAAGAAATATGTCAGAAAATGAAGTAGTTTAAGAGTTGCCCTAAACGTAAACCCTAAAGCCATTTTGCTTCCCATGATAATTTTGGCCCCCATCTTCACTGCAAATCAAAAGTCTCTGCATCATTAGAGTCTGATACGAGATTGAGAAGAAGATGAATACCTATTGATGCTGTTACGGAGAAGATTAAGAACTTAAATTGAAACTATGGCGATTACAACTACAAAATCTGCACTCGAGTTTATTCAGAATAGCGGTGTCGGCTGTTCTGAATCTTCTATTCAAGATGTTGACCTAAAGGAACTGGTTAGAAGAGGGAATTTCGAAGATGAAGGACCAGATTTGGGCTTGGAGGCGGATCTAAAAGTGAATTTGAGATTTGAAATTGAAGCTTTGTTTATGAATATGTTGCATCTTGAGGCCATAGCCAGTATCAACCAAACAATATATTGGGTATATGCTTCAGATTTTAGATTTACAGAAATTGAAGTTTTGTTCATGAATATCTTCCGATTAACAGAAACAAACGGAAGATATTAAAGAGCGTAGGTAGTGATGGAGAATACGGTGGAAGGGGAGTGAAAAAAGGAAGGAAGGAGCCGTCCCAAATCCCAATCGACGTAAACCTCTTGTAACCGGTAACCACCTATTTAACACGGCCAGGATTTAGATCCAATGGCCGAGATTGATCTAAAAGAAATTCAACCATCCAACGTCAATAATATAGAGGAATATACATAGTTTACACAAATACCTTCTATTTTCAAATACATAAAGACTTCATAACTAGAACTTTTTGAATATTTACAATTAGGAGTCCAAGAAAGTTGAATCTTTGACGAAGACTGCTTCATTAACTGTAGAGCCGGTCCCGAGGATTCAAATGTCTTACACGAGTCGAAGAAAAAGCCCCATGGGCCTAAACACATTTAACATTTTTTTTAAGCCTAATACAAATTTACAAAGTGTTGGGTTGGATTGGATTCATGAGCCTAAACACATTTAACATTTTAAGCCTAACATACTTTTAAAAAGGTCCAATTGTTTTTTCTTGATATATTTGATCCAATAATTTTTTTTAAAAAGCCTCAAAAATTACTTATTTAAAAAGGCCTAATAATTTTTTATTTTTTTTATTTAGTTTTTTTTTTGCCCCTCGAAATGTTAAACTCACTACAGGTGTATTGCCCGCAGGCCCTGATTAACAATGGAGTTGGGATCAAAAGTCAAATTCTAGAACAGTAAATATTATATGTTTTAATTATGGATCCAATCCGGTCATCATTGTTTTGAAACCCGGACCGGATCTGTCGGTCGGACCGGGAACCGGTGATCTGACCGGTCCGATTACATATGCTGAAACGGTCCTGCAGTGAACCGGCGGTCGGACTAAACGAACCGGTGGTCGGACCGGGAACCGGTTGACAAATTTTTTTTTTATCCTTTTTAAGTCTCTTGGTCTCGTATTTCGTAGCTAATTGTTAGTTTAAAATTTTTGGAATTGACTTGTTGGTGGTTTTTGAAATGATTAATGGTTGTTTGGATTAATATATTTTTATAATATTTATGACGTCGTCCGGTTCTTAAATCCGGTCCGACCAGTGGACCGGTAAGGAGACCGGTTCGCCGTCCGGTCCGGTTCTGAAAACATTGCCGGTCATCGTCTATTTCCAAATTCTCTTGAAGTTGCCAGTCAATAATTCATTCAAAAGTGGTGACGGTCTCCGTTTTCCAGTCGCCGGTAGCCGGCCAATTTGGTGATGATTAAGGATACCATAGTCTTATAGAAGCATCAGAACAGTTTCATCAATGGAGGCATTTTCAGGCCTACTAAGCGTACACCATCTCCTTACCCTTATGCTACACGACCCGTCTAGAGATGTCACCATCTCCAAATTCTCTACGAGTTGTATACTGGGTGGTACACATAGAATGAGGTGGTGTTTGGATAGCGGTCACTACTAGAAACTGAGCATTTGCGACTGCATTTTCGGTTGCAAAAGGGTCGCAATTGCCCTGTTGCGACCGTTTTACGACCGAAAATGCGGTAGGAAAAATGCACGTCGCAATTGCCCTTTTTCAACCGAATTGCAACCGCTACTTCATTTTGCGACCAAAATTGTGACAGTAAAAACCGTCGCTAATTTTGCGACCGCCACAGTTTGCGACCGCTTCAGTTTGCCACCGATTTGCCACCGCTTCAGTTGCAACTTTTTGCGACCGCTTCAGTTGCCATCGATTTGTGATCGCTTCAGTTGTGGCCGTTTTGTTACGAAATTTTTTTATTTTAAACGTGCTAATAATGCTCATTTATTTAAAATATAGCCAGGTATCGAAATTTCAAAATCATATAAAATAATACATTGCAAATTAAAATTTCAAATTAGGTTATCCTAACAAATTTCAAATTAGGGAACAAAGCCCGTTGCAAACATGACTCATAAAGAAAACATGGAAGGGGAATGGATTATTGATTCGGGTTGTACCGAGCATATAGCACTTACATGATATTCTTGTTAACAAGAGAACCACTTCCCTTGAGGCACCGGTCGTCATACCCAATGGTGATGCCATTCTGGTTGAAGGAAGAGGCGACTATACCCTTTCAGGGGGAGTCAGAGTGAAATATATGTAAAATCAAATCCGAAAGAGAATATTTCATATACAATTTGACACAAATACTTATCGCTAATATGATGTGAGGAATCATAATCAATATCTAGCTAACCGTAGAATAGCAAAGCTGGTCCAACTGTAGGAACAACCATACAAATCGGGAGCCCTAATTTACGAACTCTATAACTTACGAACAACAATATACTAATCCTAGCCCTAATTTACACGAAATCAAGAACACACGGTGAGAAAGAGACCTGAAATCGCCGTAGATGAGGTGAGATTAGGTCTAGAATCACAAGTGGACCTAATACCGGGATTTCATTCGCTACTGCACCTGATCTTTCAAAGCGTGTACTGAAATCGCCGTAGATGTATCCGTTTACTCCGTGGATTTCGACTCCATCGATTCCTGTAAAATGGGAGGTTGGTGGCGGAGGAGGTTGGTGACGTGGAATCTCCGATCACAAAAAGAATAGCCACTGACAAAAATTTGGAGTTTGGTGGCGTGGAATTAGGAAAACAATTCCTCCGTGGATATAATAAATAAAAAGCCCAAAAGTGGATAACAAATATAACGAAAATGAGCCCTACACAAATGCCAGTCTTGGAAGCGTGACATAAATCAGACATCTTAGTTTTTGCCACCGCCACACTGGTGACAAATCTATCGGTAGTAAATCGGTAGCTAATTTTACGACCGTCGTTAACGGTGGAAAATATTTGGTCACAAATACCTAATTTTCTAGTAGTGGGTTCTTTTTCAGATTTTTTCCTTTTGACTTTCCATGATTCCTTACAATACACTAAGCAGACACCATTGTTGTGAATCAAACAATTAGCATGTTTTGAAAACCGGACCCGACGGACCAGGAACCGGACCCTCAGCCAGTTCAGTTTGATGATTTTAACCATATGGCTATCGGACCCGACGGTTTTGTTTAGAACCGGACCCTCAGCCAGTTCTGTTCGATGATATATATAGGAGAAGGTTCCACTAATATGTGGTTTTTCGCTAAGAAATGTGTCAAACGAACTTCGATTGATCTCATTCCAGTGGCGTTGGAACCGTCTCATAAAACCCTAACCCGCCCCCAAAAACCTAAACCCCCCTCCACCCACACACCCAAAAACCTAAACTCCCCCTCCAACCCCACCCCGAAAAGCCTAAAACCACCACCCCCAAAAACCTAAACCCCCCACCCCCCAAAAAAAACCTAAACCCTAAGACTAAAACCCTAAAATCTAAACCTTAAAAGCTAAGATGGTAGAGTTCGACGAGACGGTTCCAACGCCACTGAAATGAGCTCAATCGGAGTTCCTTTGATATCGTTTCTTAAGGTTTTTGCCATTTTTTAGGTTTTTTAGCAAAAAACCACTTCTTATTTGAAGCTCCTCCTATATATATATATATATATATATCTTTATTTTATTTTTTTATGTCTAAGTCAATTTGTAATATTTTGTATAATTTTAAATTATTAAATTAATTATGACGTGATCCGGTTCTTAAATCCGGTCTGGCCGGTAAACCTTCTAACACGCCCGGTTCGTTGTAAGGTCCGTTCTAAAAACATTGACCATTAAAGATGGCCAAGCCATAGTTTCACCCCAACAAAACTTTGAGCTTGGCTTTTTAAGTCCAGGCAACGCCTCTCAAAATCGATACTAGGCATATGGTTCAAACGGCAAGAAACAGGCTCCGTTGTGTGGGTTGCCAACAGAGAATCACCTATAAAAAGCAATTCTGGTGAGGTAACACTCTCTTCTGATGAAGTATTAGTGATCCGATAATCCGCCACCAATCGCTTAATTATTTGGACATCAAACGCCTATGGAAATCCTAGGAACCCGGTGGTCCGAGTATTTGATACAGGAAATTTTATGGTCATCGAAAACAATAATGCAACAGAATTTTACATACGGCAAAGTTTTGATTATCTTGCAGATACCCAAACTACCAGGAATGAAATTTGGGAGGAATTTGGAAAGGGGTTATTAATGTAAGAAACATGACATCATTGAAGAGTATTGATGATCCAATCAAAATATATAATTATCCATGCTTACATGAAATAGTTTTGAAAATATATAATTAGCTAAAGCTGGTGAATACGTATTTGGTTGATAGTGACTAAACTGAAGTAATAAAACAATTTGCTCATATTTTGATTAGTAGTTTACACATTCAGTAGACTGTTTCACCCAAAGGTATAACTATGCATGGATCACACTAGTATTATACTCGGATGATCATGTGTTTACGCGTGCCAACAACCGAGCATGTTACTAGCCCCATTACAGCGTTTCATTTATAACCCGTGTATAATTTGTATCCAATCATACGTGAACTTATGACATGAATGCTATCACATAAACTACCTTATGCAACCAAATGATTTTAATAGTCCATTTTAGTCAGACCATAATTTAAAATCAGTTCACGGTTTTGAAAGCATTAAAATGTAGTTCGAAAGCATGCATTCACCTTTTTAGAATCTTGGTTTTTGAAAAGCTCAAAAGGTTCGTAATGTCCACCCCTTCACTTAGACAACATCGCAATATCGGTTACTAACCTTGGGTTAATTTGGCGGATATTCTACACATTTCTTCCAAGCAGAAAAACGCTTAATCAGTAGTGTGGTACGTCAATTTAGGGGGTGGGTTCGTATTTTGAAAGTGGGACACGAATCTGTGGTGTATAAATGAAATGCTCATCATTTCAATTTATAGGGCTGGAATTGGACCCTTAGCGGACCGCTAGGCATATGGGTAGTGGTTCGCTACCGCCTCATCCCTTACGAGTCAGCTGGGACACACATCAACCTTTCCAGGAACCGCCTCATTTTGCGACGTAGCGGACCGTTAAGATATCGGTAGCAATCCGCTACACTTGCCACGCGTCAGAAACCCTAATGAGTCATCAGGACACGTATCATCTCCTGGTTGAAGGCTTTGGGGCCACGTAGCGAATCGTTAAGGCTATGGTAGCGGTCCGCTACCACCTGTATTTCAAAAAATTTCACTTTCGGCCCCTGAACTTTAGGTAAATTGCAGTTCTAGTTCTTATTTTGTATAAATTAGGGATATAAATTTGTCGGATGTTACACTCGCTATGACGACACTCTCGTTTTCATACTAAAACATGTCTCCTTCATAAATACAGTGCCGAGAATGTTTTCTTCCTTACCATAATTTAACAACATTCATCAACATCATGTTTATGCTTGGATGAACATTTAATGGTAAAACAACAATTCATAAGTAATTATAAATATGCATCGCAACCTAAAATATATAAATAGGGTAAAGTCATATAACTCACCTCAAACAGAGTGTATAAGTACGTGCATGTGCTCCCGACACTATCGTACAACCAAATCGTAAATATGATAATCAAATTATCCTAATCAAGTTCTAATGCAAGTCTTATCACATTACTCGGTAGGTTGATGTTAAACCTTAGTGATGAAATTCAACTTTTGAGGGTACACTCATTAGGCACGGTCGTGCCAAGGCTGACACGCTCATGTCAACCTCGATTAATCGGACACACATGTGTTCTCGATACCAATTGGTTATGCACAAGATGAAAGGCACACATGGTCGTGCTTTTATGAGGCACTGATGTGCCTCTTGACATACATCGGAAACTCATGTTTGACAACCCGAAGCGCTCATACTCCGGTATTTATCAAAACAGATTCTGAAAGGTATTTTGTCTACCATTATTAACTCGTTTGGAAACCTCAAATGGTTCTGTTCATCAAATGCAATTCAAATGTGATTAAAACCTCAAATGCAACTCAAATGTGATTAAAACCCAATTCTCTTATGAAAAATTCCATGCTTTAACTTAAACATTGTCTCAAATCAAATTAGAGACCACTTACAGATTTAGGGCAATAGATGATACTAACATTCCCTTGGTAGCTTTAATTCAAGAGCTCAACCACCTAATCACCATCATGATCATCTTTAATACCAATTCATCAAAGTCACTATGAAATCATAAACCCTAGAATCATATAACTTAGTGTATGAGATTGTTTAACGTGAAATCAAATGATGATTCACCAAAAAGAAAGGGATTGCTACGGTCGATCTTGATTCAAGTTTGGAGTCTCAAATAGCAAAAAAATTTATTTCAATATATTTAATGCTTGAGAGAGGATTTAGAGCAAAATAGGGGTGAGAAAGGAAGAATGAAAGTGTTATGAGGCTCAAAGGTTCGATTAAGGAAACCAAAGTGCTGAGAAAGGAAGAATGAAAGTGTTATGAGGCTTAAAGGTTCGATTAAGGAAACCAAAGATTAAGGAAACCAAAGTGGAATTCCAAATGATCTAATGTCGGATTAGTGGAAATGTGGGGTTAAAACACATTACAAAACCGCACTAACTTGTGTACGTTGATGGCAAAGAAGGAGTGCATTTGGTGAGTGTTACATTGATGATTCCCGGTGAACAGTTCTATTAAAACATGGCCCACTGAACATATTTGCAACATAGTGAACTATAATTGACACTGTTCGACATAGAAGACCGAATGGTATGCCTACATGGGCTTAATGAACATTGTTCGAATTATAGCAAAACCCCTCAATTTTCTGTCTATCAAAATGCCAAATCCTTAGTTGCACACCTACATTATCTTCTCCAGCGTGCACACCTCAATCATCATTTTCATCATCAGTTTCATATGGTCTCGAAGACGTTCTCTTGAGAGGTTTCGCAAGGGATGGGGATGTGGGTTGGGATGAGAGAGAATCGAGAGAGAGAGAGAGAGGGGAGGAGAGACAGCAAGTAAGAGAGGCAGCCAAGGTTATGGGGCAAGAGAAGGGGGAAACACTAGGGTGATTTTACTAAAATACGGGATTTACTACTGAAGCGAAACCACTAAACGACCTTAGTAGATCGTTGTGAAGCCAACAGAGACGAACTAAACACGTGAGGGGACTTAAGTTGTAATATCGCCCAAATGAGGGGACTTAAATTGTAATTTATATCTTTTTAAAAGAAAACTGAATACCGTTTTACCACGAGAAAGGGATTTTTTTGTGAATTTTGGGTTTTCGGTTATTTAACTCCAAGATAGACAGAAGCAGAAGATGGGTCGCTTAAATTGTTTGAAGCCGAGGTGCTATTGCTTTCCTAACGACAAGTACTTAAGTGGATCATCTATTGTTCACATATTCTAGTTGAATAAACGGATCACCTAAAATAAAAGTGGATTCAAAATTCATCTAAAACCCATGTTTATAATTATAAACCACCTATAACAAGAAATAAATCGACAAGTACTAGAGCTGGTCACATGAACGTCGTCTGGAAAATGGGACGAGATATAAAAACCCGTCCAACGCGATGTTCTAAAAACTGGTTTTTAAACTATACCGGGTTGGGATAAAAAATGCTTAAATTAACCGGGTTTACTAGTTAACCCTATAAATCCATAAAAATACAACTTCAACTCAAAAAATAATTTAAGACTACATGATCCCATAATAAAAAAGTAATCCAAAAGTTAATCCATAATAAAAAAATAATCAAAAAATCAATCCATAATAAAAATAATACAAAATTTAATCCATAATCGATGCTGGAAGAGGAAAGGCCGATTAGGAATGGACTGATCGATCGATGGCGCTGCTAGCTAGGTTAAAAGTTTTTATTGGGGCCGCTAAAACTTTTTTTTTGTTTAAACCTAAAATATTATTTTGGCCTAAAACCGGTACAACGGTCTAACCCGTTAATACATGCAGTTCAAGTTACAAAGCGTTATTCCAATTTATCGGACTAAAAAACTTACTGGATTACTGATCGGGATTCGGTTCAACCGGTATTACTGACCTGTTTGAACCGGTTTTTGAAACATTGGTACAAGGTCCTAAAAATTTGTAACGGAAAATGATTTAACTTCGAATAACAAAGTCCCAAAAATCAAATATTTGACCAAAAAGTATGTTTTAATTGGGGGATCCATATCTAGTCAATATCTTTTTTTTTTTAAAGGCATCTAGTCAATATCTATATAATACATTTACCCGCTCAAAAATTCAACTAGAATGTATTGGCGGTCACTTTTTTAATACGCCAATTCTTCGACTTTTCTAGATGTGTCCCCGATCACTTTCATGATCCTTAGCGTATGCTATGCGAGTGAGACCCATTTAAAAATAAAGTGCACGTCAGGTGGACGTTACCCTATCATTTATAATTTTAACACAACTTTCATATGGGAAAAGGTATTTCTGTATAAAATTGAGCGTGTGTGAATTAATTAATTTTTTTATTTATACAATTTATATTAATTAATAAAATATAAACATAAATAAAATAATACTATTTAAAAACAAACTTAAATAAATTAATATTAATTAAAAGTTATAAAACAATAACTAAGAAAACTAAAAATATATAAACTACTCTAGTCATTTGAATACACAGCTTCAAGCATAATAGACGGATGAGGATGATCACAACGTGAAAACTGACCTCGCTACGCATTGGGACAGTTCCGCCACTCCCAGTGTATGCAATCAATGCTACCGAGCATCTCGGGAAACTTGTGTCTAGCTTCATGTACCGCATATAATTGTTGAATGTCGTTTGCCGACAGTTTTCGTAAATATTTCTTCGCAAATATCTCTTGATGATGACAGCATTTAAAAAAATATTTATTGTTTATGAGAGGTTTGTTTAAAATGTGACCTTAGAGGTACCATAGACTATCAATTCACAGAAGCATCACAACAATCTCATCAATGAAGACATTTTCCTTATTCTTGTTTTGTCTCTCCACTATTCCTTTCAATACACTAGCACACACCATGGTTGTGAATCAAACCATTAGAGATGGCGAAACCATAGTTTCGCCCCAGCAGAACTTTGAGCTTGGATTTTTTAGCCCAGGAAACGCCTCTGAAAATCGATACTTAGGCATATGGTTCAAGCGGCTAGCAACAGGCACCATCTTGTGGGTTGCCAACAGAGAAACAGCTATAAAAAGCAAATCTGGTGAGCTAAGACTGTATTCTGATGGAGTTTTGGTGCTCCGTGACTCTGCCACAAATCGAGTAATCTGGTCATCGAACACCAACGGAAAAGCTCGGAACCCGGTGGCCCGACTACTCGATTCGGGGAACTTTATGGTCACCGACAACAACGATAATGAAATGGAAAATTACATTTGGCAAAGTTTTGATTATCCTGGAGATACCCATATACCTGGACTGAAGTTTGGATGGAATTCGAAAAGGGGTATCGTAACAAACTTTACATCATGGAGGAGTCTTGATGATCCTTCTCCAGGCGAGTATGTAACTTACTGGGATTTAAATGGACTCCCACAAGTATTCGAAAAGAAAGGAGATGTAATTCTATATAGACTTGGATCATGGAATGGTCTTGCTTTTACTGGCAGGCCTAAAGTGAGGACCAATTCAATTTACAGTGTTAAATTTGTTTCAAATGATAAAGAGTTTTACGCAACAATTGAGTTGATCAACAACTTTGTTCTTAGTAAATTAACGTTGAGCCCGGAAGGCAATATGGGTCGGTTTAGCTGGATCAACACAACACAAGGATGGTTTCTACTATCATCACCCGTTTCTGATAGTTGTGTTCAATACTCATTGTGTGGACCATATGGGAGATGTGAAATTGAGCAGTCACCACCTTGCAAGTGTTTGAAAGGTTTTACACCTAAAAGACCAGATCAATGGACTTACGGAGACTGGAAGAGTGGATGCCAAAGGGAAATACCGTTGGATTGTGGTGTTGGGGAAGGGTTTCGGAAATACTCGTTTGTGAAATTACCAGATACCGGGCAATCGTGGTTTGACAGGAGTATGACCATGGAACAATGTGAGAGTAAGTGTAGAAGTGAATGTAATTGTACAGCTTATGCGACTTTGGACATCAAATATGGTACTGGGTGTTTGATATGGTACCGTGAGTTGATCGATATGAGAATATTTCCGGATGACGGCCAAGATATATACGTACGATTGGCTGCTTCTGCGTTAGGTAGGATTTGAATCTCATTACACATGCTAAATGTCAAATTGTGTTACATTTTGAAAAGATGAGGAACATAACCACAACATTTCTTTTCTTTTACAGATAAAGAAAAAAAGGCCTCTGAAAGCAAGAAAAAAGTGTGGATCATTGTCATCCCTGTTACTCTTGTATCAGCCATTCTAGTAGGAATATTATGCTTCATCATCAGGAAGCGAAAAAGGACGGCACAAGGTAACTTGGGCGGAACATTTAAGGGCCCATCCCCCTCCCCCTCCCCAAACACATTTTTTTTTGTCATAAGTATTATTTTTGGTCCAACAGGTTTACTTCATATTAGTTATGGTATTTGGGTCTCTTATAATCCGTAATAAAAGCCTAAATCATGTTTTTTTTTTGGGGTAATGTTCTTTATTTGGTGAAAAAAATTTGTTTTTTATGTATAATATTTTCGGCCCCCAATTTAGTTGTTCAAGTTCCGGCACTGCAAAGCATGTTGTATATTTGAATATATCTTTTCAATAGGATCCAATATTAATCATGTTTTTGCAGTAACACAAGAAAACGTTCCATACTTACCATCGTTCGATATGGCCACATTGCTTAGTGCAACTACCAACTTCTCAGAGAAAAACAAGATTGGCGAGGGTGGTTTTGGACCCGTTTATAAGGTACAGTTCAAAGATAACTTAGTTTCAGGGTATATTCCTGTAAATTTGAATACAAATATTAATCTATTTCTTTGAATAATAATGATTTTTCAAGTGTTATGCATCAAAAATATATGTGACTTTTAACCCGGTTTATCGGTTACCTCTTCGCTACTTTTTTTTCTTTAATTTGACTCAGTCTACCAATTTGAGATGAACACAATTAAGATCAACTTATTCATATGTAAAGGGACTTAAATTTCCAACTGTACGATTTGTTAGCAGTTATTACCAACATGATAAAGGCTATGATTGTGATAAGGTTTATTATTATTGAAGATATCTACAATATTTGATGTTTACTCCATCTTTATTGACGTAAGGAGTGCTTGATGAAGAACATAAAATAAATTAGAATTGCGTTCACTTTTTTGCATCTTCATCATTAGCTTCATGGTATTAGATCACGCTTTCTCGGTTACCAAATCAATAACCATAAACAACCTGATTTTGTTCAACCTTTCATGTGTTCATCTTTTTTCACTCTCCCAACATATCTAGATCCACATAAAGCGTAATAAATTCTAAATAACCGGTACACGACTTACTATATTCTTGGTACTCATCTTGTGTAGCACACGAAAATTAACACGCCACGGCCATAATAGTTAGTGATTTATTAGAATAAGGATTTTTACTTGGTAACTCGATTTGATTGTCTCATGTCCAAGCTTCATTTCGCTACTACCATTTCGCTTGCAGGGGAATGTTAGTAGCTATTATATCCACGTCATGAAAAAGGTCTTTATTTGTGATAAGTTTCATCATTACTGAAGAAATCCAAAATATTTGACGTTATTCTTATCTAGATGTTTAGTCCACTATATGTGTCATAAGTTAGTTATCTTTCCTTACTATTTATTGATGTACTCATTAGTGCTTGATGAAAAACAATAATACAATTTCCCTCATTATATGTGTCTTCATCATTTTCTTCATGAATATGTAAAGAAAAGAATATTTTTACGAATATAAACATGGAAAATACTTGGATGTGTATGTTAAGGGAATTCTTGAGGATGGGCAAGAGGTTGCAGTGAAACGACTCTCTGTGAGTTCCACACAAGGAGATGAGGAGTTCAAGAATGAAGTTATATTCATTTCCAATCTTCAACATAGAAATCTTGTTAAGATTCTAGGATGCTGCATCGAAGGGCCGGAAAAACTATTGATTTACGAGTACATGCCCAATAAAAGCCTAGACTTGTATATATATGGTAAGTATACGATTATAATATATAAGATGAGCAATTTAGTTCCCACATTCAAGAAAATGATCGATAACGATTTATCAACTTATTTGCAGAAGAAGCCAAATGCAAAAAGCTAGATTGGTCACAGAGATACCAAATTATCGTTGGGATAGCTCGAGGTTTGCTTTATCTTCATCATGATTCTCGACTACGTATCATCCATAGAGACCTCAAAGCTGCAAACATTTTGCTTGATTTGGACATGAACCCAAAGATATCAGATTTTGGTGTTGCAAGAATCTTCAAAGAAGATGAGACTGAAACAAATACTAAACGAGTAGTTGGAACATAGTAAGAGCCTCTTTTAAACATGTATTATTTGTAATCTTTTCATATATATGTTTAGGACCGGTTATACTTATCTCCGTCGTATATTCTCATTTATTTTGATTGCGTACACTGTAACATAGCTTAATGAAGATGTATAATTTGCTAACCCACTTCAAACTTTTCGATGCAGCGGATACATGTCCCCAGAATATGCAGGTAATGGGATTATATCGGTAAAATCAGATATATATAGTTTTGGGGTTATAGTGATGGAGATCGTGAGTGGAAAGAAAAATAGAGGATTCTCTCATGAAGCACATAGTCACAACCTTCTTGGACATGTAAGATAAACAAAAAGTTAATATTTACTCATATACTATGATTGACTAATTAACACGTTTAACTAATTAATCAATCATAAGGTATGGAAGCTTTATAAAGAAGGAAAGACATTGGAAGTGTTTAACGCCTCTTCTGTCAAGTCAAACAACATATCCGAAGTGTTACGATCAATCCAAGTTGGTTTACTGTGCGTTCAGCATAACCCGGATGATAGACCAAACATGTCTGAGGTAGTTACAATGTTGAGTGGGAAAGGTCAATTAGCAGAACCAAAACAGCCTGGTTTTTTTACAAGAGACACTAAACACAAAGCACAAGCAACAATGTGACAGTTACACTTTATACAATATTTGCTGTCTTTGATCAACTCTCATAACTTTCTAAGTCCTGGAACCATTCCTTTACTAAATCTCATATTTCGTTAATATAAGTTGGATTAGTATATTCTCAAGCCATTTATAATTGGTGAACACATGTTCAATAAATTACGAAGAGTAGTTTGCTAATAATTATATTAAAACTGTCACTAGAAAAAATGTAAGTGTTTAAATTATTTTACGTGAGTGTGAAGTTGACTTGACTGTAGGAAGATATTTTTGCATTTCATATAAATGCCACATCAGCTTAGTTATCTATTTTCGCATCTCAATTGATTCACTCTTATATACACTCGATTTCGCTTATACGTTTTACACTTAATCCGAACTTTCATTTTTGTTGTCAATGACGGTCCTACTAGCATAATTATCACATATATATACTCGATTTACACTTGATTCTCACTCGATTTCGCTTGTACGTTTCTCCATCTCATTTAAAACCGTCATTTTGAACGAAAATAAGTGTAAATCAAGTGTAAAATCTATGATATCTATGATGATCTACAGGGACTGTCATTGAAAATAAAAGTGAAAGTTGAGATTATCACCATTCAAACTGTTAGTTTGAATTATTATCAGTTAAAGAGTTATAGTTTGGATTATTAAAAACCCGTTTTTGAAACATTGGTAGAAGGTATCTTTCTCTTTCAGATAGCACACCATTCGTTTTCTAGATATAAAAAATTTGTAACGGAAAATGATTTAACTTCGAATAACAAAGTCTAAAAAATCAAATATTTGACCAAAAAGTATGTTTTAATTGGGGGATCCATATCTAGTCAATATCTTTTTTTTAAGGCATCTAGTCAATATCTATATAATACATTGACCCGCTCAAAAATTCAACTAGAATGAATTGGCGGTCAGTTTTTTAATACGCCAATTCTTCGACTTTTCTAGATGTGTCCCCGATCACTTTCATGATCCTTACCGTATGGTATGCGAGTGAGACCCATTAAAAAATAAAGTGCACGTCAGGTGGACGCTACCTTATCATTTATAATTTTAACACAACTTTCATATGAGAAAAGGTATTTCTGTGTAAAATTGAGCGTGTGTGAATTAATTAATTTTTTTATTTATACATATTATACTAATTAATAAAATATAAACATAAAAAAAATAAAATTATTTAAAAAATACTTAAATAAATTAATATTAATTAAAAGTTACAAAACAATAACTAAGAAAACTAAAAATATATAAACTACTCTAGTCATTTGAATCCACAGCTTCAAGCATAATAGACGGATGAGGATGATCACCACGTGAAAACTGACCTCGCTACGCATTGAGACAGTTCCGCCACTCCCAGTGTATGCAATCAATGCTACCGAGCATCTCGGGAAACTTGTGTCTAGCTTCATGTACCGCATATAATTGTTGAATGTCGTTTGCCGACAGTTTTCGTAAATATTTCTTCGCAAATATCTCTTGATGATGACAGCATTTAGAAAAATATTTATTGTTTATGAGAGGTTTGTTTAAAATGTGACCTTAGAGGTACCATAGACTATCAATTCACAGAAGCATCACAACAATCTCATCAATGAAGACATTTTCATTTTTCTTGTTTTGTCTCTCCACTATTCCTTTCAATACACTAGCACATACCATGGTTGTGAATCAAACCATTAGAGATGGCAGAACTTTGAGCTTGGATTTTTTAGCCCAGGAAACGCCTCTGAAAATCGATACTTAGGCATATGGTTCAAGCGGCTAGCAACAGGCACCATCTTGTGGGTTGCTAACAGAGAAACAGCTATAAAAAGCAAATCTGGTGAGCTAAGACTGTATTCTGATGGAGTTTTGGTGCTCCGTGACTCTGCCACAAATCGAGTAATCTGGTCATCGAACACCAACGAAAAACTCGGAACCCGGTGGCCCGACTTATCCAGACGACATGTCGTCGGTATAGGTTCTGGACTTATCCAGACGACAAGTCGTCGGGAAAGACCCAACCTATACCGACGACATGTCGTCGGTATAGGCTATTTCCAATTTTTTTAATTAAATTTGAAAAAGACCTATGCCGACGACATGTCGTCGGTATAGGCTATTTAAAATTTTTTTAATTAAATTTGAAAAAGACCTATGCCGACGACATGTCGTCGGTATAGGCTATTTCCAATTTTTTTAATTAAATTTGAAAAAGACCTATGCCGACGACATGTCGTCGGTATAAGCTATTTCAATTTTTTTAATTAAATTTGAAAAAGACCTATGCCGACGACATGTCGTCGGTATAGGTTTTTCTGTATTTATTTTTTAATTTTCAAAATTTTCCAGAAATATTTAATTTTTAATTACCAAAACCTGCAAATCAGATAATTCAAACCATTTAAAATTGAAATCCGAAACATATTGTTCGATACAAAAACCTGTTCGACACACAAACCAAATATTCAAACATAAAGTTGTCCGACACTCAAACATAAAGTTGTCCGAAACACAAACATAAAAATTGTTCAAACATTCAACAATAATACCTACAACAAAGGCAAAGGCGCAGCAACTTCAAGCTAATTATCATCGCTGCTAGTTCGGCATTCCCACATTCGACGCATTTCATCCATTTGTCGTTGCATTTCAAGCATTTGTTGATTATGCACACGACGTTCTTCATCTCGTTGGGCTTCGCGTTGTTGTTGATCTTGGACTTGTTGTTGAAGTTGAGTTACACACTCATCCACTTCTTGCCAGTGTGGTTGTGGAGGGGGGGTACTGAACAAATCCGGTGTAGGATTACTCACCACACGACCGACACCCCAGATATGGCCACGCCGATGACCCAATGCACGCTCCATGAATGCAAACTCATCGACAGCAGACGAGTCACCACCAGACTCAGCAGAGGATCTTGTATACTCCTCTTGGATTCGGTACTGCATTAAACAATGTAATAAACAATCACTTGACTATTTTACTAAAATTCGACAGCATAACTGCTGTAAAATGGATAATCAACCTGTTAAACTATACGTTATAAACGACCCAAATTCACAAATTCCAATCAACCAACGCTAATAACAACAAATACTAATAATACTAGCAAAAATATTCAACAATTGGGCTCGAGTTGGATGTTCTAAGTCTATTAAAGTGTGTTTGAGTCATTTTGACCCATTTAAAGTTACAGTTGGATGTTCTAAGTTTATCAAAGTGTGTTTGGGTCATTTTGATCCGTTTTAATGTAAAGCTAGATATTTTAAGTCTCTTAAAGTGTGTTTGGGTCATTTTGACCGGTTTAAAGTTACAGTTGGATGTTCTAAGTCTAGTAAGTCTAACAACAAAATCATTTGACTTACATAATCTGATGATGCATTCGTGTTGCCCCAACCGGTCCCTTCTTTATAATGGATTTGAACACATCAATTGGGCCGGTACCCTGTGAAAAATAAAAATAATATCACTAAGAATTAATAAGCATGTTTATATAATACTAACAATTGTATTTCATACCTCCATGTGTCGGCGCTGGGCGTATGATTTGCTGCCATGGTAACTTGGGTAACGTTGTTGTGATCGGTTTTGTTTGTTCTTTTCCGAGCGGTTTTTATAGCTCGCATCTAAAAATAGCTCATTAATCAAAGTCTCCCAAGTTGGATTATTCATCCCCGCCTCCACATCATCGTATCCCCCATTCTCCTCGAAGTGAATTTTCAACACTCTCTTGTGATCTTTATACGCCCTCTGACACTCGGCGGTGATTTCGAGTTCAACGCCTCGCCACTTATCAGTGTTTCTCCAGGAGTCCAGATCAAAATAATCCTACAAATGGAAAGTAATTATAAATGTAATAGTAATGAAATTGTAAGTAATTATAAAACATCTATACTTACTATAAAAGTGGGATATACTGCCCGTTTCTTCTCATTTGGAACCTTATCCCAATTTGGATAATATGGAGGAACAACCTTTTCAACCTCTAACGAGATAGCATGGATAAAATCTGAAGCGTTGGGACCCACAAACTTGTACCCCCGCCATGAAGTTCTACATCAATGGGAAGAGGCTTCCTCTCATTTTGCTCAAATTTCTTATACAATTTTAGGTTTTTGCCTTTAAATCGTCTTTTTTGGGATGAACTACTTACATTGACACATGACATTCAAAAGTTATGAAATTATAAAGACATCCACTAAACAATAACAAGTAACTTACCACCAGATCCAGTCGCACAACCCGAGTCGAAGTGATACGGACCCTCGTCTCCACCATCTCCACCGTGTGATTGCGTCATTTTTGCCATTTTTTCTACAACAAAATTTATTAGTAAGCACAAATAATTATTAATTAACAAAGATAAATAGTACATTTTTAACATACATTCAATCAGAATCATCACTAAAATAACGTGTGTCAACAACATCATCATCTTCTTCATCGTCGTCATTTATTTCGTCTTCATCATCTGAATTGTATGCATCTTCTTCATCTTCTTCATCATCATTAATAAAACTTTCATCGAGATCAATCGAGGCAACATGACTTGGGTCACCACCCTCATTTAAAGTTGTACGCATAGGCAAGTAGCCTAAGTCGACAACCAAGTTACCAAAAAATGATTGAGTTTCCTGTGTAATAGATTGACTATCAACATGGGGAATTGGAGTTTGGTCCCCACCTACGTGACTTGATTCACCACCTTCGCATCCGGTGTCGACAACCAAAGTATAATCATTTGATTGAGTGTCGTGCAATATATCTATCTCATTAACAACACTAGGATGATCCTAAAGCTTCCGATGGTGAACGTCCTCAGCAACCCTCCATTGGCCAGTGGTTCGAGAAGGATCTCGAAGATAGAACACTTGTTTAGTCTGTGTGGCTAATATATATTGGACATCATCATACCATTCTTTGCCAACATACCAATCATGACCAATGTTAATTATAGTGGTATTGTTTTGCTTAATTAATCTTTTACCTCTCGTATCAAACCATTTACAACAAAATAGTACAACCGAGTAACCATCTATGTAGTTCAACTCTTTGATCTCTTCTAGTTGACCATAAAATGGAGTATCGTCTTCTCCTATTGTAACCACACCACTGTTCTGAGTAGTGCGTCGGGAATCACGATTTTGTACCACAAATCTAACACCATTGACTATGCAAGCAGTGTAAGAAGATGCGTACAAGGGACCATGTGCCAATTCCCTTAATTCTTTGTTATCGGGTGTAGAAGATGAAGATGAAAATACATTTGCTTCATATTTTAACCATGAAGAAAAATCGGTTTGCATATTGTGTTCAGGAAATTTAGATTCTAATTCACTGGTAGATGGACAAAACAAAATTTAAATTAGTAGAATTAAATGAAAATATAATAATAGTTTATCACGGGTAGATGGACAAAAAAACTTACGATTTGTAAGCTTTGATTTCATCACAGTTGTTCAACACAAACTATTGTAATGATTTGTTGGCATGTTCAGAGAGTGCCTTGATTTTCTTTTTCAATATTGGTTGACAATGTGAAGAAAACACTTGAAACTGCCTTTTGGGAATGCCAGCATCTGCATTTCTATCTGGTCGGTTAAATTTGGTCTGCATACCATCCAGATACATAGAGCAGAATGTCAAGGCTTCATCTGCAACATAACCCTCCGCAATTGAGCCTTCAGGTTTGGCTTTGTTTCTAACATATGCTTTGAGCTTTTTCATGTATCTTTCAAAAGGATACATCCATCTCATATATACAGGGCCACCAAGAATAGCTTCTTTAGGTAAATGAAGAATGAGATGAACCATTATGTCAAAAAATGCTGGAGGATATATCATTTCCAAATTTCATAATATCTTAACCACTTTTTCATTTGCTTCATACATGTCTTTCACATCTACTGATCGTGCACAAATTTTTTGAAAGAATGTGCAAACGTCATTGATTGTTGTTGAAACTTTTTTGTGCAGACCCGATCGTACCCCTATTGGCAGCAATCGTTGCATGAGGATGTGATAATCATGGGACTTTAACCCAATTATATCTGAATTATTGGGAAGTACCTTATTTTTGAAATTCGATCCAAATCTATCAGGCAGTTTCACTCCTCGAATAAACTGACAAAAGCGTTCTCGATCACTGGGTGTGAAAGAGTAAGGAGCTTGTGGTTGGTACAACTTGTTGTTTTTTTGTGTTAGCCATAGGTTATGTCGAATACCCATATTTTCCAAGTCTTTCCGGGCTTTCTGTGTGTCTTTTGATTTATCGTTCATCAACAAAGTACCCAATAAACTCTTACACACATTTTTCTCCACGTGCATAACATCAATATTGTGTTTTAAAAGCAGAGAAGGCCAATAATCCAGCTCAAAGAAGATACTTCGTTTAATCCAATTCAACTCTGATGTTAGACGCTTTATTTTTACCCCTCCATACATTGGATGTTTCCTCGGAACACGATCTGGGAGATTTTTTAGTTGTTCTAATATTTGAGCATTAGTCAATCGTCGGGGAGGATGTTTTGTCTCTTTCTCGCCATCAAACGACAGATCGTTCCTCCATTTATGCTTTCTAGGCAAGAATCTTCTGTGTCCAACAAAAGCTATCTTATTCGTTATAGCGCATGAAGGTGTGTCAACATTACATGTAGGGCATGCTTTATAACCTTGACCAATCCATCCAGACAAGCTACTACGAGCAGGATAATCGTTGATAGTCCGTAACAGTGTAGCATGCATCCTAAATACAGTTTTGGTTGATGCATCTCTCACTTGGACTCCTTCAGCCCACAACATTTTCAACTCATCAACCAAAGGCCTTAAGAATACATCAATGTCCTTACTAGGTGATTTAGGCCCGAGAATTAGCAAGGTTAACATGAAAGAAGACTCTTTCACACATAACCATGGTGGTGTATTATATGTTGTTAACACTACCGGCCACATACTGTAAGTCTGACTCATGTTACCGAACGGATTAAAACCATCGGCAGCCAAACCTAAGCGGACATTCCTTGGTTCTTTAGCAAAATCCGGATATCTCTCATCAAATTCTTGCCATGCCTTCCCATCAACCGGATGTCGCATCATACCATCCGTTGAGCGTCCAGTATTATGCCAGATCATTTCTTTTGCCGTTAATATTGAACTATACCTTCGTCGAAGCCGTGAAGTTAAAGGAAAGTAGCGCAACACTTTATGTGGTACTTTCTTCCCCTTTGTGTTTTTATCAACCCATCTACTCTCATTACAAACCAGACAGTTTTGCATTGATTCATTCTCCTTCCAAAACAGTGCACAATCATTAATGCAAGCATGGATAGACTGATATCATAACCCAATCTTACTCAGTTTCTTCTTAGCTTCATAGTGTGACGCTGGAACGTGATTTTCCTCCGGCATTGCAATTTGTAGAAGCTCTAACAGTTGGTCAAACGAACAATTCGTCCATTTGTTGATAACTTTGATATGCATCAATTTGGCTATGAAGTTTAGGAAAGACATTTGACTACAACCGGGGTATAACTCCTTATTTATCTCCTCAAACAACGCATCAAACTCTGGGTCTAAACCAGTTCCATCTTCATCTATATTATCCTCGTTTGTATTTTGCTCAGCCATCACATCATCTATGGCATCAAACATCTCATTATTTGTTGTTGTAGTTATTGGAGGAGTTGGTGTTGTTCTTGAGGCAAAAAGTGATGCTATCTCCGCCACACGAGGATGTTGTTCACCATGATAAATCCAATTTTGATATGATTGTAGAAACCCACGGTCATGTATGTGGCCATATATCATGTTCAAATCCTGTCGACACGCATTACAATAACGTCTACACGGGCAAAACTCTCTACCTCGACCGTCGACATGGTTCTTGGCCGTCTCTATAACGTTGCGAATACCGCTTAAGAAAGCCGAAGAATTTCGATTTTCCAGTGTAACCTAGCTTTTATCAATTGTCATATCTAGTGTCATATCTATTGTGTTATAAGAATACACATATACGTGCATGTAATAAATGATATAAATGAATGCATGTGATTTGATCGGTACTCTAAGGCGGTGGATCCTAACCCACTTTTTGAATATTCTATCTCATATGTATACATTTTAACGAGTTGTCTATTTAAGAAAAAATCAGCAACATTTCACCTTAACTCCCCAAGTATGCAGATAAACCGTAAACTTGAAGGAGTAAGGAGAAATATCTATCGATTTTTTCTTAAATGTCAACCCGTTAAAATATATACATATCCTAAATAAGATAGAATATTTAAAAAGCAGTCCCAAATGGGACAATTCAAAATTTATCTCTATCAGATAAATTTCGAATGGTTATATATTCTAAAGAGTTATCGTAAATAAACATACTAGTGTACACAACATGAGTCGTACATAAAGGTATAAAAGTCAGGATGCGTACCTTAAAAAAATTCAATGAAACACAAATAAGATGTTATTCACACCTCTCCAACCGCAATTAGTTCCGAACTTGCAACAAAATTAAATAAAGTTACATATACATACAAAGATATATACATACATTCACAATTACATAAATACATACACAATTATATACATACAAATCATACAATTACATAATCATACATACGAACATACATACAAATATACATGCATATTATATACAAACACACATAAATAAATGCCTAAATTCTAAAATTACATACACAAACACAATTACATACATAAAAATACATATATACACGTATATACATGCATAGCCTTTACAAACATACATAAACAAATACCCAAATTACATACATAAACACAATTCCATACATAAACATAAACATAATACAAATACATACAAACACACATACACGTATATACATACATAAACAAATACCCAAATTCCCAAATTACATACATAAACACAATTCCATACATAAACATAATACAAATACATACAAACACACATACACATATATACATACATATTATATACAAACATACATATATAAATGCCGAAATTCCAAAATATCATCTAAACCTAATTTCAGCATAAAATTTTAAAAATATTTATAAAATCATACATCTAAACCATATATACATACATACAAATAAACACAACAATGCCCAAATTCTAAATTTACATACACAAACACAATTACATACATAAAAATACATACACATATATACATACATATTATATACAAACATACATATATAAATGCTCAAATTCCTAAGTTTCATCTAAACCTAATTTCATCATAAAATTTCAAAAAATATTTATAAAATCATACATCTAAACCATATATATACATACATACAAATAAACACAAACATATACATACAAACATATATCTAAAACTAATTTTTAGAAAAGTTACTAACCAAGTTTGCAAATTAGCTTCCTCTCAGCTTGAAATCCTTAAAAAATGGTTAAAGCTTCAAACACCTAACAAAAATCACAGAAATTAAGCAAAGAACACCAAAATGTTGATTTTCTTGTTAAGGTTGAACAATAGATGTTAACTCACCTCAAAACCGAAGAGATTGGTGAAGATTGCTCCACAAAATACCCAAAAATCGTGAAATCGCCTGAGAGAGAGAGATAGAGTGATTTGGGGATTTTTTTATTAGAAATGAGAAGCAGAAAGCTGTTTCCTGGGTTAATTCGCGCTGAGACCTATGGGGACGACATGTCGTCGGTATAGGCTAGAAAGTCGGCGCAATAGGTCCCCTGTACCGAAGACATGTTGTCGGTATAGGCTTCGTAGGGTTTTGACCAGTCAATAAAGTAAAAAACCCTATGCCGACGACATGTCGTCGGTATAGGGCATTCAAGAATTTTTTTAATTTAAAAAAAATAACTTTTGACCGAAGAAAAATTATTATATTAAAAAAAACAAAAAGAAAATCAAAATTACTCTATACCGACGACATGTCGTCGCTATAGGGTTGAGGAAAAAATTCAATGGGCGCCAACTTTCCCTCCAATCTGCCTCAACGCTATAGCGACGACATGTCGTCGGTATAGGGTGTCGCATTCAAAATTTTGGTTTTCACCTATAGCGACGACATGTCGTTGGCATAGGGTGACCTATGCCGACGACTAGTGTCGTCGGTATAGGCGACGTCGGCACTGGGTCATTTCCTTGTAGTGGCAACAGTTGAGTTGATCAACAACTTTGTTCTTAGTAAATTAACGTTGAGCCCGAAGGCAATATGGGTCGGTTTAGCTGGATCAACACAACACAAGGATGGTTTCTACTATCATCACCCGTTTCTGATAGTTGTGTTCAATACTCATTGTGTGGACCATATGGGAGATGTGAAATTGAGCAGTCACCACCTTGCAAGTGTTTGAAAGGTTTTACACCTAAAAGACCAGATCAATGGGCTTACGGAGACTGGAAGAGTGGATGCCAAAGGGAAATACCGTTGGATTGTGGTGTTGGGGAAGGGTTTCGGAAGTACTCGTTTGTGAAATTACCAGATACCGGGCAATCGTGGTTTGACAGGAGTATGACCATGGAACAATGTGAGACTAAGTGTAGAAGTGAATGTAATTGTACAGCTTATGCGACTTTGGACATCAAATATGGTACTGGGTGTTTGATATGGTACCGTGAGTTGATCGATATGAGAATATTTCCGGTACGTACGATTGGCTGCTTCTGCGTTAGGTAGGATTTGAATCTCATTACACATGCTAAATGTCAAATTGTGTTACATTTTTAGAAGATGAGGAACATAAATTTTTGGTCGAACAGGTTTATTTCATATTAGTTATAGTGTTTGGGTCCCTTATAATCCATAACAAAAGCCTAAATCTTGTTTTTTTTTGGGGGAATGTTCTTTATTTGGTGAAAAAAATTGGTTTTTTTATGTATAATATTTTCGGCCCCCAATTTAGTTGTTCAAGTTCCGGCACTGCAAAACATGTTGTATATTTGAATATATCTTTCCAATAGGATCCAATATTAATCATGTTTTTGCAGTAACACAAGAAAACGTTCCATACTTACCATCGTTCGATATGGCCACATTGCTTAGTGCAACCACCAACTTCTCAGAGAAAAACAAGATTGGCGAGGGTGGTTTTGGACCCGTTTATAAGGTACAGTTCAAAGATAACTTAGTTTCAGGATATATTCCTGTAAATTTGAATACAAATATTAATCTATTTCTTTGAATAATAATGATTTTTCAAGTGTTATGCATCAAAAATATATGTGACTTTTAACCCGGTTTATCGGTTACCCCTTTGCTACTTTTTTTTCTTTAATTTGACTCAGTCTACCAATTTGAGATGAACAGAATTAAGATCAACTTATTCATATGTAAAGGGACTTAAATTTCCAACTCTACGATTTGTTAGCAGTTATTACCAACATGATAAAGGCTATGATTGTGATAAGGTTTATTATTATTGAAGATAACTTCAATATTTGATGTTTACTCCATCTTTATTGACGTAAGGAGTGCTTGATGAGGAACATAAAATAAATTAGAATTGCGTTCACTTTTTTGCATCTTCATCATTAGCTTCATGGTATTAGATCACGCTTTCTCGGTTACCAAATCAATAACCATAAACAACCTGATTTTGTTCAACCTTTCATGTGTTCATCTTTTTTCGCTCTCCCAACATATCTAGATCCACATAAAGCGTAATAAATTCTAAATAACCGGTACACAACTTACTATATTCTTGGTAGTCATCTTGTGTAGCACACGAAAATTAACACGCCCACGGCCATAATAGTTAGTGATTTATTAGAATAAGGATTTTTACTTGGTAACTCGATTTGATTGTCTCATGTCCAAGCTTCATTTCGCTACTACCATTTCGCTTGCAGGGGAATGTTAGTAGCTAATAAAAGCCTAGACTTGTATATATGGTAAGTATACGATTATAATATATAAGATGGCAATTTACTTCCCGCATTCAAGAAAATGATCGATAACGATTTATCAACTTATTTGCAGAAGAAGCCAAATGCAAAAAGCTACATTGGTCACAGAGATACCAAATTATCATTGGAATAGCTCGAGGTTTGCTTTATCTTCATCATGATTCTCAACTACGTATCATCCATAGAGACCTCAAAGCTGCAAACATTTTGCTTGATTTGGACATAAACCCAAAGATATCAGATTTTGGTGTTGCAAGAATCTTCAAAGAAGATGAGACTGAAACAAATACTAAACGAGTAGTTGGAACATAGTAAGAGCCTCTTTTAAACACGTATTATTTGTAATCTTTTCATATATATGTTTAGGACCGGTTATACTTATCTCCGTCCTATATTCTCATTTATTTTGACTGCGTACACTGTAACATAGCTTAATGAAGATGTATAATTTGCTAACCCACTTCAAACTTTTCGATGCAGCGGATACATGTCCCTAGAATATGCAGGTAATGGGATTATATCGGTAAAATCAGATATATATAGTTTTGGGGTTATAGTAATGGAGATCGTGAGTGGAAAGAAAAATAGAGGATTCTCTCATGAAGCACATAGTCACAACCTTCTTGGACATGTAAGATAAACAAAAAGTTAATATTTACTCATATACTATGATTGACTAATTAACACGTTTAACTAATTAATCAATCATAAGGTATGGAAGCTTTATAAAGTAGGAAAGACATTGGAAGTGCTTAACGCCTCTTCTGTCAAGTCAAACAACATATCCGAAGTGTTACGGTCAATCCAAGTTGGTTTACTGTGCGTTCAGCATAACCCGGATGATAGACCAAACATGTCTGAGGTAGTTACAATGTTGAGAGGGAAAGGTCAATTAGCAGAACCAAAACAGCCTGGTTTTTTTACAAGAGACACTAAACACAAAGCACAAGCAAAAATGTGACAGTTACACTTTATACAATATTTGCTGTCTTTGATCAACTCTCATAACTTTCTAAGTCCTGGAACCATTCCTGTACTAAATCTCATATTTCGTTAATATAGGTTGGATTAGTATATTCTCAAGCCATTTATAATTGGTGAACACATGTTCAATAAATTACGAAGGGTAGTTTGCTAATAATTATATTAAAACTGTCACTAGAAAAAAATGTAAGTGTTTAAATTATTTTACGTGAGTGTGAAGTTGACTTGACTATAGGAAGATATTTTTGCATTTCATATAAATGCCACATCAGCTTAGTTATCTATTTTCGCATCTCAATTGATTCACTCTTATATACACTCGATTTCGCTTGTACGTTTTACACTTAATCCCAACTTCCACTTTTGTTGTAAATGACAGTTCTACTAGCATAATTATCACATATATACACTCGATTTACACTTGATTCCCACTCGATTTCGCTTGTACGTTTCTCCATCTCATTTAAAACCGTCATTTTGAGCGAAAATAAGTGTAAATCAAATGTAAAATCTATGATATCTATGATGATCTACAGGGACTATTATTGAAAATAAAAGTGAAAGTTGAGATTATTACCAGCAAACTGTTAGTTTGAATTATTATCAGTCAAAGAGTTATAGTTTGGATTATTAAAAACCAATTTGCCTTCTTTTTAACATAATCCATGTCAACATTAACTCTCATTCGAACTGACTCCCTATTGGTACTAACTCATTATTAATAGAGTTAGCAAAATCAAGGGCAATACGGTTGATTTCGAAGGATGGTTTAAAAGAGATCATAAACTTCAAGAGGTTATAATACTCAATCATTAAGTTTGTTTATTTTTAGTAATTGAATTAATTAAATTAGTATTATAGAAGGAGTTTAAAACTTTCACAGCAAGTTTAGAATATTTATAAATAGTTTAAAAGTTCTAATAAAAAGATTCGAACAAGTTGTTCAAGTTTTGGGTGTGTTGGTTAGGTAGTTAGCATTTTGTGATCCGATGTACAGTTGGCAAGAAGAAGAAGAAACCAATTGCGCAACAGCTGTGAACCCGATCGGTGTAGTAGCATAATCTAATCGAAGAAGAAGGCAACATCAAATCGAAGTCTTACCAGCCAGATCCATGTAAGAACCGAGATCGATACCTAATCAAGAATGACTGAGATGCAACTAAATGGTGGCTTCAAGAAACTGAACAACACTAACTATAACACATGGTCCACCTGCACGATGTCTTACCTACAAGGTCAATATCATTGGGTGTTACTATTCACTAGACACAGTAGAAAACTTTGCATTTGCAACCAAACATTTGTCACCGTTAATGACGGTCGCAAAATTAGCTACCGATTTGCCACCGATCCAGATTTGCCATGGTGTGGCGGTGGCAAAAGGCTTTTTATTTAGACTTTTTTATATAGATCTGTTTTGGGTTTTTTATTTGGGTTTTTTTATTTACTCCTCCACTTTCACATCTCGCAGCCACGTTAACCTCTTCGGTCTCAGACTCTGACTAGAGGCTTTTAGTTCTCCTGCCATCTAGTCGCCGGCTACGGTAAGCGAGTTCTCCGATCATCTTTAATCAACCGATTTTTGTGATGCTTGTTATTTACTCCGACTATCTTTCATTTGTGGCATTCGATTGTCAATCATCTTCGAATTAGGGCAAGCTATCATCGACCTTTATTATTATTATTATTATTATTATTATTATTATTATTTACTCCGATTGCAACATACGACATTTCATGATGCTTGTTGTTGTACTCCGGTTTGAGTTTCATTTTCAATTCAAAAATGCACAATACGGACGCGTATGTTTAATCGCGCTGGATATACGGTTCTACATTGCACTGTGGCCTATTTTTTCGTTTAATCTGGTATGTGTGTGTGTAAATATGCAGAAAGAGGAAGAAGAGAGGTTTAAGGAGTTTGATTTCGGATCTGACGATACTAATGCTCCTCTGCCCCTAACAGTGGCCTCTAGGGTTTGTTCCTGTACTTATTGAGTTCATTTTGTGACATTATTGTTATTATTTTTCATGGTTGGAAAAATCGCTAGGCGGGCGGTGGGGTGGGGCTAGGCGGGATTAATCGGATTGAAATTTTTATATGTAATTTTCTGTTTTTTATATATATACACATTTTTATATGTAATTTTTATAAAAATGTTCATTTTTAAATATTTATAAACATATTTGGCTGGAATTTGAAGGGTTTGGCTGGAAAATCCAAGGGTTTGCCGTAAAATCCAAGGTTTTCGCCGGAATTTGGCCGAAAATTTAAGGTTTTTGCCGGAATTTTTGCCGGAATCTGGCCGCTTAGGCCCGCCTAGGACCGATTCCGATTAATGGTCCGCCTAGCTCAAAATTACAAGTTAAATGGCCGCCTAGCGTCTAGGACCGATTTTTACAACACTGTTATTTTTTGAAATTATTGAAAAAGAGACATGAATTCGTGCCCTAATTGCTGCAAATCAGGAATGTGTATCCCCAATATTCCCTAATTATGTGTTTGTCTGTATGATGCACTATTGCACTGATTAAATTGGTTAAATGATGTTGGTTAATGCAGGTATTGTAAATGTTAGGTGATATTGCAGCGGGACCTGCTTTTCGATTTACTCAATGGTTGGAGTTAGTTAGGAAACAGAGTGGGAAATATAAGTCATTTGGATTCCCTCGTCGCCCTCAAAGACTTGATAGCATGTTCTTGAGGTCTTTTTGCATTTTCTCCCGTTTGTTTTCTTATGTTTTTAACAAATATATAATTGTTTGGATTAATAAAGGTGTTGGCACCTCTTCCTATCGGATTTGCCCTGTTCATGGTCCACTTGGCCACTATCCCAATCACCGGCACTGGAATCAACCCTGCTCGTAGATTTGGCGCCGCCGTCATCTATGGAAAAGACACAGCTTGGGATGATCAAGTAAGTTATAACTATATTATATCATTATTTTCATTGCACAAGTTCATATAAACTGACTGTGTGAATGAGCTGGATATGTGCAGTGGTTATTCTGGGTGGGACTGATGATCGGAGCAGCCATTGCCGCCTTCTACCACCAATACGTATTGAGAGCAGGCGCAGTGAAAGCTCTTGGATCTTTCAGGAGCAATGCCTGGGTGGGAGAGCATGAAGCTTGCTGTCGTCGCTTTCAAGAAATTGTACAAATTTGCATTGTTTTTCTGCATTTCTCCAAGGGGCTTTCTCAAGAATGTAAATTGATTTAGAAAGTTACAATCTACTCGTATATAGACATAATACAAAACTCTAATGCTAATGAGCTAAGATAATGGGCCTAACCCAAGTATATTCTAACACTCCCCTTAAGCTGGTGCGTGTATATCAAATGCTCCAAGCTTTTTACATATATATTCAGCCTGTGGACCTCTAAGAGGTTTTGTAAACATGTATGCTAGTTGATCATGTAATACAGTAATAGGAATCTTGATTGTTTAATTTTATAATTGTGATCATTGCTATTCAGTGCAGGGGATTTAAGCTTGGATATAAAAAGGCTTCCTACTTTTGAGCAAGTTACATAAATTAGTTTGTGGGAAAGACTTGGTAAGGCTGCTATATTGAACATCGAGTCAAGTTCCTCCTCTTGGAACATGCTTTCTTCACTTCATCACACTGAACATAGCCAGCAGCAATGAACATTCTGATGTTGATATGAATAAAGCATTAGAGGTATGTTTTTTTTTTCTTTTTTCACATGTGATTGGAAATTTGAATCTAAAACTTTGATGTTTGTGTTTCGGACAAGTACAGATAAAATGCTGCCAATGAGCATGCACTGGTAAATAGAGCTGTCAAACTGTTGTTTTAACATTTTTGCATGATCTGACGATTGGTTGTTTGCAGATGAGCAGTGGGAAACAATGGAAGGAGTTTCTTGATTACAATGACATGATAGGGTTCATATTTCATGTAAGTATATGAGTTTTAGAATATTGATCTGGATATTGACTAGTATTTTGCGCCATATCTCAGGAGGATGCTAAGAAACTGGACAGAGGTGCCAAAAAATAAGTACACAACATGACGCGTTGTTATTTAGATTTATCCAAATGCAAGCTTGGGATGTTAGGTAGGGACTCTGAATGCATCCACTTGTTCAGTAGTTTTGTATACATAAGCCAATCAACATTTGCAATGGATACCTAATTCTTAAGTAATTGATTATAATAAATACTGCTTGTTTCAAATATGATAGTATAGTATACTTTTATTAGTGGTGGAGTCATATCTTCTCAAGGGAAGGGGTCAAAATAAAAAAAAAGTTACACTGTAGAGGTTTTTGTATAGAAGCTTAATGATTTATGATGATAGAAAATAAACTATAAATATATGTGTTCAACTGTTCATATATTTGAATAAAGCCACATATATGTTTTTTTTGTTTACTTGGTAATGTCTTGGACAGGGACAAGTGATTTATTTGATTTTTTATTTTTTGAAGTGACAAATGTTATGTGGATGATGAAAATCTTAGACATGCCTAAATTGATTAGAATTAGTGAATTACTATACACAAGGTGCAATTTTGACGAAGCCTGTAGTTTTTTTTTTTTTTTTTTTGGTAGTTAATACGATTGAAGTTATATATCATCAAGGCAAATTACATAAGGATAGCAGGTAGACGGGCAACAAACTGCGCCGCCATCCCCTTCTGAATGGAAAACCCTAATCTACTAAAAACAAAGCCTCGCCTTGAGGAGTCGTAAAGTTGCTGTGGACCACACGCTGAACTCTAGCCAAGAACCGAACCGCCTCCGGCGCCAAGGAGCCGAACGTGTCAAACGCCAGGGGGACAAAGGCATGCTGATTATCCTCACAAGCTTTCACATGCTTTTCCACCTTCTTTGACTTTGCTTTCATAACCGCTTGCCCCGCCACAAACCCATTTTCCCGCAACCCAGCTAGGGGGGATACACCTGTGAGATCGACACAAGCATGTTTCCCGCCCTCCCAACCAAAAACTAGCACGTCCGCCGGGCGTAGGGTGGACCTCCCTTCCGCCGGGTCCGTAAGAAAATTAACCGGTGCCTCTTTCTTTGCCGAGATCCCTGCTCGTCTGAGAATATCCATTAACGCGTCTTGAACAAAATCATGGCGATACTTAAACCCCGGTAGCTCTCTACAGTGTAACGCATGCTCCCCGTATTTATCCAGGCATGCTTTACGGCAGACTGGGCAAGTTTCATCATTCGGGAACATGGGGATCATCAGACGGTACTTAAGGATTGACCGGTACTCCACCGCTGACATACGTTGACCCAGACCTTCAATAGGAATAACAGTTAAGAAATCCTGGGCGTGAGGCCTCTGTAAGCATTCAATGACGGCTTTCTGGCGAGGGGACAAAAGGAAATCTTCTCCCAAAGTTTGTGCGATTCGACAACAAAGGGCATTCGCCAAAGTTTTCTGTGGTTTTTTGGGGGCGGTGTCCTTGTTAGAGAAACCGCCGAGATCAAAATCAGGGAGAGATTCATGCAATCGATCCAGGGCGCTGGCATAATCCTGGTCAGTGGTAGCAACCCCACTGTTGCGTAAGATGTGGTCCTGCAACTCCCAAGATTGAGACCTGGAAGCCACAAAGGCATAGGCAGCCACATCCCGGGCCGACAGAAGGCCCAACCCACCTAGCCGCATCGGTAAGGTCGCGATCCGCCACTGGAGTTCACCAAAAAAAGGGCCCCCACATACGACAATGTCTTCTATTGCCTCTCGAAGACCTTTATCAAAACTTGAAACCGCATCATCCACAAAGGGGGGTTGGCAAGTTCACAAACCAAATAGCAACTTTGCAACCCCCATACAAGATCTAAGCAAGAGGAGTTCGCTTTGAGGATCCCGCAACAAGGGAAGGTGTCCCATGATGTCAACAGCTCGCGTTGCCCTCTTAGCCGTTAGACCACTAATAAAACTGGCATCACAGCTGACTGCCTCTCCTAGCAGTTTGACACCTCTCTCCGGCCTCCCAATCTCACTGGGGAAAAGCCCTGGCCGGACCTTCACCCCGTTGCATGTCGGCCAAAATACCTCAGTTTTTCTAATATTAAGCCGTAGCCCCAAGGTTGGACCCTCCGAACCGATGATGTCAAGAGCTTTAGCAACCTGAACAGCGTCCCCGATAACCGTCCCGTCATCCAAGTACCAAGCATGGAAAGGGAGTTTGCAGTTTTCCTGCACCTGAAGCACTAAGGGGTGTAAGGCTAGGGCAAAAAGCAAAGGTCCCAAGGGATCCCCCTGCTGGACCCTCGTGAATGCCCCGATGCGGTCATTCCCCACGTATAGCCTAGCAGGCTGGGCATACAGAAATTGAACCCACGGGAATATGGAGGGGCATTGGCGATGGACCTCGCGAAGCAAAACCGAACGGCAACTAAGTTGAAAGCGTTGGAAAAATCAACCGTAAGCATGGCCAGCGAGCCATCTAAATGAAAAGAATTAAGGAACCTGTTAGCGCTGTGCAGCACCGCCTCCGCACCATTGGGGACCTCCACCCCAAATTGATAGTCCCCCAATTACGTAACAGCTTCTTTCCCAACTTTCTTCATGGCTACTTTGGAGACCAATCTTCTCCAAATTGCCCCCACAGCAATGGGGCGAATTCCATTATCAGGCTTCAACAAAGGGGTTAGGGGGGCCGAAGCAACAAAATCCGCGAGCACCCTAGGACATAACCCCCCTAGCCAAAGGTTTACCACTTCAGTGATGGCAGTAAGCAGTCCCGAGGCAGTCGCCGACCCCTCGCCGCTAAGAGCGTCCAACAGGTGTTGGGCCCGGAGGCCATCACGCCCACAAGATGTCCCTTTCGGGAAAGATTTCACACACTTGTGAACGCAGTCTTCATCCACGGATAACGCAGATTGGGAAAGAGGAATTGAAGGGAGGTTCGGGGGCGGTGCGAAGGGATGTTTGTCGATAAGGGCTTGCATGGTAGATTCCCCCGGGGAGCAACCCCACTGGAACACAACACCTTAACTGCAGCATTGAAGTGACCATCACTCACTTTCATGATACATTGCTTGATGTTGGGGCTAACCTCCTCAGCTATCTCCCGGTGTGCCTCCCCCCCACGCACGACCCCTTCTCCACTATCGGCGAGGAGGGAATTGACCAAAACCTCAAAACCAGAGCCCTCCTTCCACATAGCTAAGGCCCGCAAAATACTATCACATTGCAAGGACTTTCGATTACCCGACCTTCGCTTCTGCCTGGCAGACGGCTTAACCACCTTAATGATACAACGGGGTAAGAGCAAGAGTTTGACCCAGTTTTCAACAGTCCCAGGGGAAGCTACTACTTTACGGATGGCACCTGTCAAAGCTTGTGCAAATGCCAAACGACAGCTTGGGGGGATGCTCTTAACAGTTCGAACCGGAAGGGAGAAAACACGTTCTAGGAGAGCAACATCTCCCCTCACTCCCTGCGGGGTCCTAATCTCAAATACCATCCCAGGATCTTGGGGCCTTGGGATCCCCACGACAAAATCCTCATCAGACCCGGATTTCCTAGAGAACGTGAAAACACCATCTGGATGATGACACCCCCTACTAAGTGCGTGTGTCTTCATGCACCTCCCACACAACCAATATCCAAAAACCCGCAGGGTTTCCCCAACATTCGAAAACAAGTCTAAATCTTTGGATAGTGCATCCTGAAGGGATTCTTTACGATCATCTTTAAAATGAAATTGCTGAAAATGCGCGACCAATCTGTTATACCCAGATGACCCAGGCTTGCCGTCTTTACACTCGTGGAAATTCCTAAAGGGGCATAGCCACACTCCATTGGACGAGGTGGAGCCAACATCCCCTTCAGAGGCACTGGATGCCATGCTCCTACCCTTGGCAGAGCCCATTGGAAACAAACAAAACCAAGAAGTGATAACAAGTCCGCCGTCTCGAGGTGAGTAGGAGGCCAGGTATCAACCCACCCAAGAAACGGAGAGGAAAGCAACCTACAGTTGCTCACCCTCCCAGACACCCCACCAAGAAAGAGCTACGTCATGAGTGCGCTAACTGTGGAAGATCCCAATTTGAAATTAAACCAATCGGTTGCTAATCGTGTGATTTATATAACCACAAATGCTGGTGTTGAAGATGCAAAAATCGAAGCTTACCTTTTTCTATTTTAGAGTCACAGATGCAAAAACCGTCTTCATCCTCAAAACCCTAAATGGGAACGAAGGAGAGAGCGATCGACGAGAGCAGAAGTTGTTGTGGTTCAGGCAGGCGATCGAAGGTTGCAAGGGAGACCGGAGGTTGCAAGGGAGCCTGTAGTTGACTTTTATATTTGACTTCTAGGTTTTCTTCTAATTTGATAATATAACACATAAATAGTTACAACCACTTTGTAAAATTGTTTTATTTATTACTCAAGTGATATGTCTCTTTGTGAAATGAAATGTTAACTGTTATAACCAATATCTTGTTCTGGTGTGTTTTCCTTTAGGCGACTAGCCAACTACTTGTGTGCTTTCTCATGACAGTATTATTTTACTTGTTCTTTTCGAGTAGTAGTTTGTGTTCATTCTCTTTGAGTTTATATGTAATGAAAATGTCAGGTCAGGAACAAGTAGATGACTCCATAGTTTCATCAAATTTTAGATTTTCTGCAGATACCAACACCAATACCTTTTACCTGCTTCAAGCATTTTCAGATTTCAAGTTTATATAACTATGCACTTGGTTCATTGGCTGTAGTTTAAGCAAGCTGACGCCTGACGATACAGCAACCAAGCTCGATCTGGATGGGCCTTCTTAATATTTTAGGTGAATTATTTACCATTTTACCTTAATGAGTTTTCATAGTTGTGAATTCTTCTCCCCCAGGTGTGTAGATTTTTTGTTATATATCCCACAGGAGCAAGAATTTGAAAACTAGAATCATTGGATGCCCAAAGACTATTGATGGGGACTTGAAATATAAAGAAGTTCCTACAAGTTTTGGCTTAAGGTATATTCTTTTCCGGCTTTTTTTTTAACAATTTCTCTATAGTTTTTTGGATGACATAATTAACTTGCATCCTGATTTTGGCCATTATCGTGCAGGTTCTTGGATTTTGGCCATTATCATGCAGGTTCTTGGATTTTGGCATCCACCGGTCTACTATGTCGAGTTTTCTTCCTCTCCTTTTTAGCAGGCATGGTGCATTCTTCTCAGTTATTGTGTTCAACTCAAGATAAAATGGAAGAAAGGGCCATCTCCTAATTTGTAAATTTTTTTTTGAGATCTTTTTGTTTGATTATTGTATATTTTGTTTAGAAATTTATGAATTTGTATATTAGTTTGAGTATATATCTAATTTATGAGATTTTGATACATTTGAGTTGATTTGTATTTGAGTATTTCTTGGAATTTAAATAGATTTATTGTTGGGCACAATCAGATCAAAATAGAATCAGAAAGCTCAAAAAACACGGTAACTTTTTGGGGAAGACAGCCTCGACTCTTTTCTGTATTTTATTAAATCAAAACCACACTTTTAAACTTTAACAATGATCCTCTTTTATAATAATTCTAACCTAAATTACTAAGAAATCACAGCCCAATCATAGCTGGAATGACAGTCTATTCACAGCTAAAAAAAAGACTCAATACCTTAAATAGAAACTAAATCATAAAAACAATAAACATACTAAATGAAATAAATCTATCTTTAGACTCTTTACGATTTTCACCTCCGAACTTTCACATATGAACCACATTAGGATTAAAACTCACAATCACCCCATTAATATTAATGTGGACTTTCTCGTTGTCTAAAGTAGAGGTGGTCCAATATCCTCATGAACCAAGTTGGCCTCCTCATGCTTTGGCTTTGACTTTCGACATTCCCACGCAAAATGACCAAACTCTTCACACCGAAAACACTTGACCCGCGACTTGTCTCGTTCCCCGCCTTGTTCCCTTCGATTGCTACTAGACTGGCCCTCACGGCCCTTTCATCGAACTCGGCCTTCCCTACGGCAACAAGCACAGTTACCACAACCACCACCCTTCTCTTTAACTTGCTCATCATCACGAGCGAGCAGGAGTCTTCTTGGGGTTTCACTCTTTCCTCATAAGCCTTTAAACGACCGACCACCTCTTCAAACACCATATCTTCAATATCTGAGTATTGCTCAATTGAAGCCACGATGGGTAGGTATTTCCTAGTCATTGAGTTTAGGAACTTCCTCACGAGTACTTCTTCTTCAAGTGTTGCCCCAAGACTCTTATACTTTGATTGAACTCCATTTAGCCTACTTGCAAAGTCATCAATTGTCTCTGTCTCAATCATCTTCATCATTTCTAACTCACTCCTAAGCGTCTGCAAGCGAGCCTTCTGAACCCTCTCGGCTCCTAGATATCTAACTCGTAGTGCATCCAACACATCTTTCAGATCCTTATGCTTTGATACTTGAAGAAGAACATCTTCAGGTATCGACTGGTATATCATGGCCTTTGCCATGAACTTCGTTCTCTATTCCACTGCACCTCCTGTCTCGGGATCTATGGCCTCACGCAGACCATGTGCAGCTAAGATTGTCTCCATCATAATAGACCACGCAGTGTCATTTGTTGTGGTCAGTTTTGGACATTGCAAACTCACATTGCTTGGTTCTCGGGCTGGTACAATTGCCTTATCTGCCATCTTTTCAAAAAGTTAACTGATCAGCCAAGTTTACAACACAAATCAGCCTCCACACTCAATTCCAATTGCTGGAATCACTGCTATTTTGCCTCACACAACTTCTGTTCTGCCTCGCACAGAACCCACTAAGCCTCTGTTTCACACAGATTCTTTCTCGTATCACCCAGTCAATAACCCTGTCTCGCACAGGTTTGCTCTTCACTATGCAGATCCGTCTCTCACAGAAATCACTGCTCTTGATCGCTTCCCATGATTATAACCTGAGTCGCTCAGGTCTTCGTCTTCAAAGTTGACTCACACAACTCCAATCAGCCTTTGATTGAGTCGCACAATCAATCTGCTCGAGCCGTATCTCGTGGCCCAAATTTGTCTCGCGCAGACCTTCTGGTAGCTTTAACAGCCCTTCGATTGACACCTCGCAGCAGCCTTCACAATTCGATCTATCACAGATCGAATTTCAGCAGCCTTCAATCGGTCACAGCCCTTCACAATCGACCAACAGTTTTTCACAGTTGACCAGCAACCCTTTTACAGTCGACCAGCAGCCCTCATTCGATCAATCAGAGTTTTTTTTTGGTGGTTGTCGATTGCTTCTCTTCAGACAGCCCTTGATCTTGTGCTCTGATACCAATTGTTGGGCACAATCAGATCAAAACAGAATCAGAAAGCTCAAAAACACAGTCACTTTTTGGGGAAGACAGCCCCGACTCTTTTCTGTATTTTATTAAATCAAAACAACACATTTATACTTTAACAATGACCCTATTTTTTACTAATCCTAACCTAAATTACTAAGAAATCACAGCCCAATCATAGCCGGAATGACAACCATTCATAGCTAAAAAAAACACGCAATACCTTAAATAGAAACTAAATCATAAAAACAATAAACATACTAAATGAAATAAATCTATCTTTAGACTCTTTACGATTTTCACCCCCGAACTTTCACGTATGAACCACATTAGGATTAAAACTCACATTTATAAAGAATTTTGAAAAGGTTTTTTTAATTATGCATCGGATTTGCGACTGAATTGCGACCACAAAATGATAGCAAAATAAGGCTATGACAAATCGGTTGCAAACTGAAGCGGTGGCAAATCGGTAGAAACCGAAGCGGTCGCAAATCGGTCGCAAAAGAAGGCGGTGGCAAATCGGTGGCAACTGAAGTGGTGACAAATTGGTGGCAAACTGAAGCGGTCGCAAATCAGTGGCAACTTAAGTGGTCGCAAAGCAGTCGCAAAAGTAGGCGGTCATAAAATTTGCGACGGTTTTTATCAAATTCGGTCGCAAAATGTAGTAGCGGTCGCAATTCGGTGGCAAGTCCACCGCATTTTTGGTAGCAAAACGGCCGCAACAAGGCAATTGCGTGACCGTTTTGCGACCGAAAATGCGGTCACAAATGCCCAGTTTTTTAGTAGTGAGAGGTGAACAAACCTCCTCTATTTCTTCGTAGCATCCTTAACATGGTTCTTGTTTCTATATCCACCTTTTCTTTGAATTCCTTAAAGGTTTCAAATGCCTGATCCTTTGAGGACAAGAAGTAGACCCACATGTTGCGTGTACAATCGTCTACTAGTAAGAATATATATTTCTTACCTCCGTGTGTCGGTGGTGATATAGGACCACACAGATTTTCATATATTAAGTCCAAAGGTTTTAAATACATGAAGTTCTTTTACCATCAACTTTGACTGTTCTTTTGCACCTTCGTTTAGAGGACAATCCTTCTTAAAGTGACCCGGTTTTTGACATCTATAGCACTGTACCTTACTTGAATCTCTAGTAAATTTTCTCCATTTGTTGTTACTTCTAGGTCTGTATGACGAGCCTTCTTCTTTTGAACCTATTTCTCCTTGTTATCATGCCAGTTTTCACGTGAGGGATTAAACCTTCCGCGTCCACGGTTTCCAAACCGTCTTCCTCTGTTGAATTGTTGTCATGTCGTGAGAACAAAAAATATGTCTTAGATTTCTCCGAGGTTTCCTCTTCTTATCTTTATTCTTTCTTCAAATGCTTTAAATTTCCTGACGATTTCATATAAGGTCACTTGCCTTAGGTCAGAGTTTTGTTCTATGGATGCAACAAGTTGGAGGAACCAGTCTGGTAGGGAGTTCAATAGTTTCTGAACCAGTGTCGGTTGATCTACAGTGTTTCCCAATTCACTTGCCTTTGTGACGAAACTGTTTATTTTTGCTCTGAAGACATCTACTTTATCCGCTTTGCAGCATTTCAAATTCCAACATAAGCAACTGCAAACATGTTCGTTATACTTTATCCGCTTTTATTGCATCCCATACTTCCCTGGCAGTTTTGCAACTTGCAACTTGCAAGATCATGTCTTCTATCAACGCTTGATTCAAGAGTGCAATTATTGACTTATCTTTTTTCACATCTGGTTGTGTATCCGCAGTAGGTTTTATCATTTTCCATAATCCATTCGCCTCAAGAATGATCTTGATTTGAATTGCCCAAACCGTATAGTTTGTTGGTTTTAGAATGGTACATTGATAGTGGGACACAAACCCTACAAGGTTATGTGAAACCAATGCGTTGTTTGTATTACCTGACGCACCATCCGCCATATCTTCCTTTCGTATGATTTTCATTTTGACTAAACTAGGTTTTAACCATATAGAATATCTAACCTTCTATACTATGATCAATGCTAGAATTCCAAACAAGAAATTTTGCATACGTGGAATTCGTGTATATGATGATTCTTCTAGTTTCTTGATTCCTCTTTCAGCCCTTTGTAACTTGGTTTATACCCAACCAAAACACCCGCTTACTTGAATTTTAAATGTCAAAGAACGAAAGTTGCCTTCCTTTTGATTCTCGTGAATCCAAGTACCGTGATCTAACCCTAAACGCTGTCTACGATTAGAAACCATGCTGAAGTCAGCCTTTGAGGCCGAAGTCTTGTGTAGTTTTAAATGGTGTCTTTGTTTCTTGATCGATTAGTGTACAACGCCTCTGATTTCAATTTCGTGATCACCACTTGCCTTCCCCACTAGTCCTTTGATCAATTTGATCCATAATCCTTTCAAGAGCATGTTGCTCTGATACCAATTGTTGACCAGAATTGATAAGCACACACAACAATTGATTCACCAATAGCATAAGCTTTATTGATCTTAGAATTCTTGATTACAATCTTGACAATGGAAAACCCTATTTATACTAACGTACACATCATGAATCGTTGCAATGGATACCGATTCATTCCTTTGCGTCGGTTCATCATTCAATGATATGGCAAGTGTAAATGGTAGTTATCAATTTTTTTTCTAACAATTCTAGCCCATAGACTTTACATACATGTAAATAAAAACTAAAACATAGTTTTTAACAATTACACTACAACCTTTAGACTTTAACCATTAAGAAATGAACGGGATAAACTCCATAGTTTATAATTATAAACCACCAATAACAAGAAATAGTTCGACAAGTACTTAAAGCTGTTCACGTGAACACACTACTAGAAAATATACCTTTAACGACATGCATTGCGTGTCATAAAAGGGGTAAGATGACACGCGGAAACGTGTCAGGGATAGCCCTATCAAGAATGAAGATGAAACGCATTTGTAAATAACCGCGGTATCTATATATACATATATATATATATCCTATAGTATGTAGTTCACACGCAAGTGCAGCCCAAAGTAACGAAAACATAGAGTACAAGGACACAACTTTCAGCAAGAATTGAACATTTAGTGAGCGTTAGATACTTTAAGCAAGTATATATATCTATATATATAGGGTGAGCTTCAAATGTTAACCAATATTTATGTCATAACCATGATAACCACTCTCAAACATAGTATTACGTATACGTACCAAATAATGTTATGAATACGTAAACACTATGTGTCACGTATATGTAACATTATTTGGTACGTATATGTAATACTCATCATTTCCGTATTTATGTTCAAGATATATTTTCACGATACTTAAATACTCTTTTAAGAATTAAAAGAAAAAATAATTTATAAATTGTGTGATTTTTTAATAGTGGTTAGCACGGTTATCACATAAAAAGTTGGTTAGTATTTGAACCTTTTCCTATATATATATACATATATATATATATCCAATAGATTTAAAAACACTAGTGTAGATCTGCAACAACTTAAGCAAGTGTGTGTACATATATATATATATATATATATATATATATATATATATATATATATATATATATATATATATATATATGTATAGGGGGATGATCAAATAAAAAGTAGTTTTTCGCTAATAAATCTAAGAATATATATATAGGGGGATGATAAAATAATAAGTAGTTTTTCGCTAATAAATCTAAGAAATGACAAAAACCTTAAGAAACGATATCAAACGAACTCCGATTGAGCTAATTTCAGCGGTGTTGGAACCGTCTCGTCGAACTCTATCATCTTAGCTTTTAGGGTTTAGCTTTTAAGGTTTAGATTTTACGTTTGAATTTTAGGGTTTTAGCCTTATGATTTAGCCTTATGGTTTGACTTTTAGGGTTTAGATTTTATGGTTTAGGTTTTTTTTTTGGTGGGGGGTTTAGGCTTTTGGGGGTGGGGTGGGGGGTTTAGGTTTTTGGGGGGTGGAGGTAGTGGATTTAGGCTTTTCGGGTAGGGCTGGAGGGGGGTTTTAGGTTTTTGGGGGTGCGGGTGGAGGGGGTTTTAGGTTTTTGGGTCGGGGTTTTAGGTTTTTGGGTTCGGGTTAGGGTTTGATGAGACGGTTCTAACGCCGATGGAATGAGCTCAATCGGAGTTTGTTTGGCCAACTTCTTATGATTTCTTAGCGAAAAAACACTTTTTAGTGGAACCGTGCCCTATATATATATATATATATATATATATATATATATATATATATATATATATATATATATATATATATATATATATATAGGGAAGGGTTCAAGAGAAAACCACAAGTTAGGCGAAAATCGAGAAAACCATTAAAAAAACCAATTTTACCCAATCATATAATAATATTTTATTTTTGTTTTATTTTATTTTTATTTATTTATAAGAGTATCAATGTAATATTAAACATTTTTACCAAAAAACATTTTTACACATAGTGTTACGTATACGTAAACATAAAACAAAAAAATTATGGTTACGTATATGTAAATCAGAAAAATTGTTTTTGGATACGTATACGTAAATAAAAAAAATTTCCTAAAATGATGTGGTTTTCTCAGTTTTCGCCTAACTTTGTGGTTTTCTCTTGATCCCTCCCCTATATATATATATATATAGCGTGAGGTTTAAATGCTAACCAATATTTATGTGATAACCATGATAACCACTCTAAAACATAGTGTTACGTATATGTAACAATTATCTATTTTGTTAGTGTTACATATGTAACATTAAGTGTCACATATATGTAACATTATGTGATACATATATCTAAGACTTCTCATTTTGTATTTATACTCAAGATATATGTTTAAAAAGTATTTAACAACTAAAAGAAAAAATAATTTATAAATTATGTGATTGTTTGATAGTGGTTATCACAGTTATCACATAAAAAACTGGTTAGTATTTGAACCCCTGCATATATATATCCTATACTTTCAGCGTTAGATACATTTGGCAAAAAAATTACCTTAAATAATCTGATAATTAGAAGCAGATATGTTTATCCAAACACTAAAAACCGATTACCCAACTAATCAAATAACTGAATGTAAAACTATATCTATCTTCTTGCAGTCTCAGCCAATAACACATCAAAGCAATCACGTAATGATAATAACAATTGAAGATCAAAGCCATTAAAATAAGATCATGTGAGTTGTGAATTAAGAACCTGAAAAAATGTAGCAACTGTTGAAGTTTAGAATCTACGGCAAATATGGTTGTATTTTTGACCAATTCAGCTACAAAATTTGAAAAAAGAACAAACCAGATGATAAGTTCTTCATACCATGTGAAACTAGCATAAACCATCATGAACTAGTATATAAACTTTGGCTACCAAATATGCAGCCAACAGACCACATGTCAACAGCTGTTGAATAATGGGTAGCACGTAAAGGACTTCAGGAGCCCTATACCAAGCTGCAGGTTGACCCGCCACCCAAGCAACATCAGATTTTCCATCTCTCCCTAATCTTTCCCCAATCCACTTCTAAAGGGAAATGCTCCTCAATCCACCCCTAAACCTTTTTCAAATTAATTAGATATAATATAAAATTTGAGACACGTCAAATGAGTGTCTCTCAAATTAAAACAATACCAACTTAAAAAAAAATACTAGTCAAGTTATAACACCTCTTGAATGAAACCATCCACCAAATAGATTCACTACTTGATCTCAAAATAGTGTTGTTAACTTTGTTGCGGCAATGGATTCTAGCTGTAGTGACCCTGCGGTAAAAAAATTAGTCGATTTTTACGGATTCTCTTCCTCATCGCTTGTCCAACAATGACTCAAATATACAACGGGTAGCATAGTTATCAAAATCGCACCACTAAAAGAAATCAACAAAAAAGTTATAAAAAAACTAAAGGAATTAAACACTAATAAACATAATTCAAGTCAAATGTATCTATGTATTTGATGCGCCTGTTATGCATTAATCATGTGAATTTATTGTTGTTATTCAATGGAAAGTGCTTACGAAAATACAAAGACCAAGACTTCTATAATTTATCAACTCCAAATTCAAGTTATGATTATTATGTATTTTCCTTCTCAACTTCTTAGTTATTCAGTATAACTTCAGTTTGTATATTATTAAAATAAAACATACACTCATTTGTGATTTCCTTGATTGAATTTTTGGTCTTTGTTGTTGGAATTTTATGTCCGGTCCCGATTATTTAACGCTACTAACTGAGTTGTGACCCGTAAGAGTTACACCGAGGGCAACGAATATTAAATCCACTTAACGTGTTTAACTGGTAATTATGAACAAATAATGAGACGATATATATTTATATATATTCGTTAGACGGGAATTATTATTTATACTCGTTTATGAATAATAATTATATATTGTTTTAATCTTTTATTAAAACATTAAAACGGGTTTGGGCTTTTTATATTCCGTATTGGACTTTGGGCCAGGAAACAATTAGCAGAGTGTATGATTATTATTTAATGAAATAATCCTATCATATATCTAACCCTATGATTCCGGCTGCAAAGAAGTTGAACACGTTTTTTGACTTTTGTTTTTCGTTCAATACCAAAAGAAAAGAAAACAAAGAAGTGTTGGACTTCTTTGTTATTTTTTAAGCTGCTGTCCACAAAAGGGAGCAAAGGTTGCCTTTGCAATTTACTGCAGCCTCAAGCCGTCGCCGTCGACCGGCGCCGCCCCGTTCCCGCGTTTTTGGTTCGTGTCTAGCTTCAGTTCGTTGTACCTCGGTGTCTCAACCGGTTAATTATTAACCACTAAGGTATAATTAATCTCATTGGTAGATTAACTTTATATTCCGTGTTCGTATGTTTGTAACCCAGATCCTGTCGGGTTTTTATTTTGTGTTGAATCGGTTTCGTTCCGCTGCGTATTAATAACTACTAAATAATTATTATTAATCTAAAATTATTTATCAACCGTTTTTGATAACTAATCTAACTGATCACCACTGTGAAAAACCCCAACAGTGGTATCAGAGCCTTGGTTACAACATACGAATCGGATCCGGTCTTTTAACCGGTTATAGATCACAAACTTTAACTTGTTTAAAGTTTCTGATCTAGATCTTTTTAGGGAAATTTTTATTTTTTTATTTTGGTCAAAATTTTTATTTATTTTATTTGACCAAATGGATTGCCCAGTTATTTGATTGTATTAAATATGTAAATCTGGCCCGACCCTATCTTGTGTTTGTTTTCTGTTTTTGGTTTTATGGTTTGGCCCATTTGATGGCTCAAAATTGTAATAAGTTAGCTTTTATGTTTTGGCCCACTTTGATGGCTCAAAGTTGTAATAGCTTAGGGTTTTATTTTTTTTTGTATTCTGTATAAATATTGTAAAGATAAATACCCGAAGACAGAACAGAAGACGGAGACATGATCTTGGATTTAGTGGTAGTCACACGGAACAGCTATATGCATGCATGAAGTTCATCCTTGTGGTTGTTTGTGTGTTGTGACCCCGTGACCTAGTTTGGTCTTGCTATTAGGCTCTAGCTAGACCAAACACTTTTTTCTTGGCCATATGATTTACATATTTTTGTGTTTGCTATTGTGGTTGCTTTTATCTTATAAATGTTATAACGTACCGACCAAATACCAAATTTTTCACAATCAAATTAATAACAAGTCCTATTTTTTAACAACTTGTGGATTTTTATATTAAAACAAAAGGTTTGTTTTTAAAATAAATGATAACCAATAAAGTTTTGCAATTTAAACTAATTTTAAATTTTCAAAACGAATAACTTAATAGTTCATTCAAACTATTAACTTTTAATTGGTTAATTACATCGCGACAAACTTAGTTTTAATAGGTTATTTAAAATTAAGTGTCCTGAGAGATGAAAGGGTTCATCACGTTGTCACGATCTAATATATAGTAAAACTGGCTTTTACAACACACGTATGATTTATCATTCGTTGTGTTTGACCCTATTCGGTAAACACTAAAATTAAATCCCATATTTAAAATATTTAGTCTATGTCATCCTACTATAAGGAACACTTGGGGCATAACATGAAACACCAGTGTTTGGAGCCACAGCACCGCACTTGGTGCGTAGCCTATCCCTTCGAGGTGCAAGGGTTTCGTTGACACATCCGGCCCTTCCACATGTACTTGTACTAGGGTGACTATTACTTTTCTCTCTATTACATGCCCCAGCTGTATGGAGACCAAAAGTGGGCATGGATGAGGCTAAACGTATCAATGCATAGACAAGAGTTATCTTAGCGGCCTCATACTCGAGAATTGTGCATTTTTCCACAATTGGCAATTATTGTCAGTCTGCCTAAATCACTTACTAATGTTGCGTTCCACAGCCGCCATTACTAATTGATATAACCAGATTCTCTATTCTTAATCTATTCTTGCCATGGGTCATTAATATAAGAATTTATTACATCCAAAATACTAATTAACATTTAATTTGCTTATTTAATCGATGTCTACTGAAAAAGAATCTCACTTCTCCTTCTCTCTCAAGTCTTTGCTTGAGAATGAAAAACCGAATGACACCAACCTCATCTTGAACTCTCTCCCTAGTTCTTATGACAACTTCGTAATGAACTTAAATATGAACACATGGGAGAAGACTATGCCCGAACTGCACGGTATGCAGAAAACGGCCGAGATGAGCATATCAAGTGAGACTGATCAAGAGTTGATGGTCAAATCTATTGGTGTTAACAAGCCCAAACCCAAGAAAAAGGGTTATAACAGCAAAGGTAAGAAGCAAGTTATTGTTGCTGCCAAGAATGCCACCAACAAAAACAAGCAAGTTGCAAAAGCACCCCCTCCCAAGGAGCGTCAGTGTTTTGAATGCAACAATATGGGGCACTGGAAACGTAACTGCCCTGAATATCTAGCTAAGCTGAGATCGAAGAGAGCCAATGGTGAAGGCACATCTTCTAGTATTTCTATCTATGTTATTGAACTTTTCACTATCTCTAGCGACACATGGGTATTTGATATCGGATGTGCTTATCACATCGTTAATGTATTGCACGAGCCTAAAAAGTGGAAAAAGTTGAAACAAGACGACATGGAACTCATCGTTGGTGATTGGAAAAGAGTACCAGTTCTTGCAACCGGAACATTTCACCTTTCATGTCCTTCTGTCCTTGTAGTTATCTTAAATAACTGTTTGTTTGCACCTGGTTTAAGCAGAAACATTATTTCAGTTTCCTTATTGTTTGAACAAGGTTTTAAGTACGTTTTTAATGGAATTAATTTATCTACTTACTTAAATGATATTTTCTATTTTGAGGCTAAACCTCGAAATGGAATTTATGAGGTTGATGTTCAAACTAATAATAACATATACAATCTTTCTAAACGTATCAAATCTAGCATTAATGATACATTTTTATGGCATTGTAGACTTGGTCACATAAGCAAGGCCCGCATGAAAAGGCTCCAATCCGAAGGGATCCTTGAATCCACCGGACAAGAATCCTTTGAAGACTGCAAGTCTTGCTTAGCTGGCAAACTCACTAAAGGATCCTTCACCGGCATTGGTGAACGAGCCAAGGATCTGCTAGGACTCATACACACTGATGTATGTGGCCCTTTCAGAACCATGTCTAGAAATCATGAAAGATACTTCGTTTCATTCATCGACAATTATAGTCGATATGCTTATGTCTATCTTATGAAACACAAGCATGAAACTTTTGAAAAATTCAAATAGTTTCAAAACGAAGTGGAAAACCAACTCGGTAAAACAATAAAGACACTTCGATCAGATCGAGGTGGTGAATATCTCAGCACAGAGTTCATAAATCATCTCAAGGAGCGTGGAATAGTTTCACAACCTACTCCACCCGGCACACCCCAACTTAATGGCGTGAGCGAGAGGAGAAATCGAACCCTACTTAATATGGTTCGATCGATGATGTGTAGAACAAACTTGCCTTACTCCTTCTGGAGTTATGCTCTTATGACCGCCGCCCGCATTGTCAATCTGGCACCGACTAAGAAGGTAAACAAGACTCCATATGAGATATGGCATGGGTCTAAACCCAATCTGTCTTACCTTAGAGTAAGGGGATATGATGCATATGTCACCAGCAATTCTGATGACAAGCTCGATCCTAGAGGCGAAAAGGTTTTTTTCGTCGGATACTATAACAGAAGCGGATATTATTTCTACCATCCTGATGCAAATGTTATTTCCATCAAAAGGAAGGCACACTTCCTCGAGAAAGAAATTCTTGAACGAGGAACTGGAGATAATATAGTGGATCTTGAAGAAATTCATGAACCACAAACAACCGCTGATGAAGTCGGAGCGTCTGAACAACAAGAAGTTGTTGCTGATGAATCAGACATAAACACAAGCGTTCGCAGAAGTGTAAGGACTCGCAAAGAACCTGACAGATACCTATGGCATCTTGAGGGTACCGAGATCCTATTAGTAGTCGAGTCTAATGACGAACCTACTAACTACAAATCTGCTATTTCAGATCCGGAATCTGCAAAATGGCTAGAAGCCATGAACGCCGAGATGCAATCTATGCATGATAATCAAGTCTGGGACTTGGTTGAGCTACCCCCCGAATCTCGGGCAGTAGGGAGCAAATGGATTTTCAAAAGAAAAACCGACATGCATGGAAATATACACACCTATAAAGCACGGCTAGTTGCGAAAGGTTTTACTCAGACTCAAGGCATTGACTACGATGAAACCTTCTCGCCTGTTGCTATGATCAAATCGATCAGGATATTGTTTGCCATAGCCGCGTACTATGACTACGAGATATGACAAATGGATATCAAAACCGCTTTCCTTAATGTCTCTCTGAAGATGTCTATATGGTACAACCTGATGGTTTTGTTGATCCAAAATATCCTAATAGGGTATGTAAACTGAATAAGTCTATTTATGGACTCAAACAAGCATCTCGAAGCTAGAATCTTCGATTTGACCAAAAGATCAAAGAGTTTGGTTTTGTCAAAAATGAAGATGAGTCTCGTGTTTACAGAAAGGCTAGTGGGAGCACTATATCATTCCTCATCTTGTATGTGGATGATATACTTATCATTGGAAACAACATCCCTATGCTTAACGATGTTAAACACTTGTTGGGAACTTGTTTTGCAATGAAAGATCTTGGAGAAGCAGCTTACATTTTAGGAATCAAGATCTACAGAGATAGATCTAAGCGGCTTCTAGGGCTAAGTCAAGGCACATACATAGACAAAGTCATGGCACGCTTTCATATGGAAAACTCCAAGAAAGGAGGTGTTCCTATGACTAAAGGCACCGTGCTGAACAAATCGCAATCTCCTTCAATGGACATTGAAACCAAGCGTATGGAAACAATTCCATATGCTTCGGCGATTGGTTCTATCATGTATGCTATGTTATGTACCAGGCCTGACGTCTCGTATGCTTTAAGCATGACCAGTCGTTTTCAGCAAAGTCCTGACATTGCCCATTGGACTGCGGTCAAGAACATCCTGAAGTACTTGAGAAGGACTAAAGACATGTTCTTAATATTTGGAGGAGTGGAAGAAGAGCTCACTGTAAGATGTTACACTGACGCCAACTTCCAAACTGACCGAGATGACTCTCGCTCACAATCAGGATTCGTATTCACTCTAAACGGAGGAGCTATCTCTTGGAAGAGCTCCAAGCAGAGTGTGGTGGCGGATTCAACCACCGAATCTGAGTATATAGCTGCATCAGATGCTGCTAAGGAAGCTGCTTGGATGAAGAAATTCATTACTGACTTCGATGCGGTTCCGAGTGTTCACCAACCAATCGAGATACTTTGTGATAACACAGACACTATTACTCAAGCCAAAAAGCCCAGATCTCATCACAAATCCAAGCACATTCTCATAAAGTTCCACTATATACGGGAAATTGTGGAACGTGGTGACATCGTGATAAGCAAAGTAGACACAGATCAAAACCTAGCGGACCCGTTCACTAAGCCGATGACTCAGGAAAAGCATGCTCAACACAGAAATGCTATCGGTCTTAGTTTTGCTAGCGATATGTTTTGATTTAGTATTTGGATGTACAAACATTAAACAGTTATACTTTTTGAATTCAGTTTGATTTACTAGTTAAATGCAACTTTGAATCTTATAACTGTGTTTGATTTTAATACGTTTAATCTATGAATCTTGTATTCTTAATTATCCGTAGTCGATCAGAATCGTGGGAACGACTCTGAATTAAGACTATTCTGAACTTGGACTCAAGTAGTTGACTTCCAATTTCACAGACCTCATCTTGGATGACGTTGGATGTAACTCGCTTCAAATCATCTTCATGGATTTTAATCATAAGATGTTTTGATATTGGTATACTCATTTAGTATCCTCTGACTTGAGATGCATACTAGAACTTTCGTTTACCAAGGACTGTTCTTTAATCACTGTCAACCGTTGTCGCGTAACTGCCAGTCATAAAGGCATTGGTTAGGAACAGATCTGAAGTTCAGTGGGAGTTGTATGTAGTCGATAAGGGATTCTGTACTTTTACATGACATGTAACAGTTAGACGTCGTGGCGCCCTCGTGATTCAAACTGGTGAAGTGTAAGGCCTTACCCAAACTGACTGTGTGTTTGATTGGACCACTATGAATCTTGAACGAGCACAATAATGATTGAACGCTATATGAGAATGAATCTAATCCATGTCTCATTGATTCAATTGATGTCTTTTACAGAAAGGATAAATGACGATTATTACCATAAGTCTATTGTCTTGCAATAGCAAGATGTTTTGGTTAATGACTTTAAAGTGTCATACCTTGTTAAGGGCAACCATGTGTAGCTACAACACCGCTGGCTGTCTGCGTTAAGGAACTTAATCGAAGGACGTCCAAGTGGGAGACTGTTGGAATTTTATGTCCGGTCCCGATTATTTAACGCTACTAACTGAGTTGTGACCCATAAGAGTTACACCGAGGGCAACGAACATTAAATCCACTTAACGTGTTTAACTGGTAATTATGAACAAATAATGAGACGATATATATTTATATATATTCGTTAGACGAGAATTATTATTTATACTCGTTTATGAATAATAATTATATATTGTTTTAATCTTTTATTAAAACATTAAAACGGGTTTGGGCTTTTATATTTCGTATTGGACTTTGGGCCAGGAAACAATTAGTAGAGTGTATGATTATTATTTAATGAAATAATCCTATCATATATCTAAACCTATGATTTCAGCCGCAAAGAAGTTGAACACGTTTTTTGACTTTTGTTTTTCGTTCAATACCAAAAGAAAAGAAAACAAAGTGTTGGACTTCTTTGTTATTTTTTAAGCTGCTGTCCACAAAAGGGAGCAAAGGCTGCCTTTGCAATTTACTGCAGCCTCAAGCCGTCGCCGTCGACCGGCGCCGCCACGTTCCCGCGTTTTTGGTTCGTGTCTAGCTTCAGTTCGTTGTACCTCGGTGTCTCAACCGGTTAATCATTAACCACTATAATTAATCTCATTGGTAGATTAACTTTATATTCCGTGTTCGTATGTTTGTAACCCAGATCCTGTCGGGTTTTTATTTTGTGTTGAATCGGTTTCGTTCCGCTGCGTATTAATAATTACTAAATAATTATTATTAATCTAAAATTATTTATCAACCGTTTTTGATAACTAATCTAACTGATCACCACTGTGAAAAACCCCAACATTTGTACAATGTGGACTTAAGTCAAGTGTTTCTTTAACTGTCATTTCTGCAATAGGTCAATCTTGTTGACCGATATAAGATAAAGTTCTTTGAGGAACAAACCCCTTAAGACCATGGCCATTGTAGGATATTTTTCCTAGCACCTTAGTAATAATCAAGGTGTTAACTGAAGTATTTAGAAAAAGAAACCATCTAACTGCATATATGCATGCCAATCATTTAGCTGAAATAACACTGTATTATCACAGAAATTTACCTGCAAATGATGTCCAAGGCGTCCAGACAGGGCCAACAATAGAGTTGTCTTTCGAGAGCTAAGAGGACCAAGAAGCAATGCCATTGTGCATATATAAAGTCACCCATCATTAACTAAATGAATGGAATTTTCCTGCAGGAGATAGATACAAGTTTGAATTCTGGATTATTGGTTGTTTTGGAGAGGAAGATGGATGGGGGAGATACACCTCCTGATGATAATTGCGCAAACACCTCTAAAAAAGCAAACTGTCAGTTTAAATAATCAGTTAAAATAATAAAGACTTCATTTGATCAAAACCAACAAATCAGGATGATAAATTAATTATCAAAACTCAAAAGCTTATGAAAATCAAAATAGTAATCATATTGAAGTGGAGCATGCCACAATGGTTCTGTTCCTGTAGTTTTCAAAGTCCTTTTCCCCCTAAATTAGAAGGTAATTTTACTGGGTCGACTTCTTGACCTAATGTGTTTGATGAAAACGTGTTGTATTTAACCCTTTTGGAACCCTCAACATATATTACGGTTTAGAATCGGTATAATATACTGCGTTCCTCCTTTTTTAACCTTGAAAGAAAGTCTAAAAACTTTGAAACTCTAAAATTAAAGTGGAAAAAAAACCATGAATCAAAGTTAATTAGATAAACTTACTTGTGAGGGATATAGATGATGAAAGGAGGCTGCTCAAGAGTAAACATGAAACAAGGCACAAATCGTCAACTTTGCTGATACTATCTAAAAAGGGCATTCAATATTTTTTAGAGAATGCGGGAAATTGCATATAAAAGGAGTGCAGAAAGTTTACAAACATGTTATGCTTTATATAAAAAAAGATATAAACACAGAGGGATTTTTATTAAATAAAACAATATTTACAGCTTCTTCTTGTACACAGGCTTGTTTTTTACCAGAACTAAAAGATACCCAACTCCAGAAACTGTTTAACCCAACTCCAACCCCTTTTGTGACCTCTGCAAAATTCACATGCCCAAATGAAAAGATTTCACAAACCACTCGCGCACAGCACCAGCAGATAGTACACCGCCATAGGCACGGTTAACGGTCGTCCTGTTCCTTGTTAGCCTAGACCGTGCTGGCCTCAAATGAGGAATCTGCACCCAATGCAAACAATAAGATTAAATTAGTAATTAGATCTGTGTATCATAAAATGGTGCAATTTTGACTACATGAAGTAAATGTAAAATTTGACTAAACATCTCCAAATCCTAACTTTGATCAAAATGAATATCTAATTTCTGGGCTGAAGTGTGATGCAGGAACATCCAACCCAAACTTGCATCCTCGGACGACCCGTATGGAAGATAATGGAAAGTAGCTATTTATTTGGAAGAGATCAAGACCATATCTTTAATAATTTTTAATTTTAATTTCCATGTACATCTTTTAGTCGTTAGTATAAGTAGGCATCTAGGGTTTATTATTTTGGAGAGACTTTGTTTTGATCAGAAGATTGCAATCGATACCTTTGGGGCCTGAGACAACCGAGTTGGTTAGAACCTTCGGGTTCAAGGCCGTTGAATAAAATCATATTTTACTGAGCCATTTGAGTATTACCGTGGATTTGGTATCATTTGGTATAGAGCTTTGGTTTTCAAATGACTCTGCGTGGAGGAGACTATTTTCTTGCTCGTAGAATCGCCGAGAGAGGCAACGACAGGAGTAGTTGTAATTCACATGCCCGAGGGAAGAGACAGAATTTATGTTTGTAGATTCACCAGCATCCGGTAGTGATTCATCGCAAGGAACCACGAGTCAAGAAGGAGAGTCCAGAGATCAAGAGATGCAAATGGGGCGTGGAATCGTTTCGACTTACGGGATGCAACGTTGGAGGAAACCGAACGAGAGTGTTCCATATCGAGGACTGAAGGTTTGGGGAAGAGGAGTATCCTTTCAATGGATGCAATCTATCTATTGAAAAAAGAAAAAAAATTGTATTTAGTTGGATTACGTTAGCGGATACTATGATAATGGGTTAAGTTCACATGGGAAAAGACAGGAGAATCGTCAATGTTAAGAGATGACAGAATTGATTTAAACGGAGTCACAAAAATGATCAAACGAAGATGAAGCAACTGTTTTTTTTCAATCAAAATTCATTCAATAGTATTTTGATCGATTGTGGGGATAAAATGTCGACACAAAATTGTTTGGTTTTCAAAGATCAAAGAAGATAAAGTGTTATCTCCAAAAATTTTAAAAAATATATATATATTGCATGATTTGATTTTATTTCCAAATATTCTCCTTGATTTAAGGAAAATTGAAGTGCGGGGAATGAATCCATTCAAAAATATTTTGATAAGTTTGTTGAAGATAGCGGCAAGATAATTTCTAAAGTCGGTGAAATCATGAAAGGTTCAAGTCGGTTAAGTCGCATGTGGGAATACCGTGAATAACGTTCTTCGGATTATTGTGTGACTTGGATCGATTATTGCAATTAGATAAAAATTAAATTTGGAGTTCAAGATGGTGGACGGTTTAAAGATGAATATGAATCTGGTAAATGTTCCTTTTGATCCGGATGGGTTTGATACGAAAGCAAAACTCGATGACGAGTTTTTTCGAAGAGGGAGAGTATGATGCAGGAACATCCTACACAACAATTGGACCGAATCGAACTAGCATCCACGGACGACCCGTGTGGAAGATAATGGAAAGTGGCTATTTATTTGGAAGTGATCAAGACCATATCTTTAATAATTTTTAATTTTAATTTTCATGTACATCTTTTAGTTGTTTAGTATAAGTAGGCATCTAGGGTTTATTATTTTGGAGAGACTTTGTTTTAATCAGAAAATTATAATCGAGACCTTTGGGGCTTGAGACAGCCGACTTGGCTGGAACCTTTGGGTTCAAGGCCGTTGAATAAAATCATATGTTACTGAGCCATTTGAGTATTACCGTGGATTCGGTATCAAAGAGAACCTTCTAACAATCTCAAGGGCCGCAGTCAGAGGCGGATGCAAGGGTTAGGGAGGGTGGGCCACTACCCACCGTCTAAGGCCCAGCGAACCTAGGGTTTTTAGTAAGCCCAGTAGTAGCCTAGCCCACGTGCGTTTTTTTAACGGTTTAACAACAGCATGCGCAACATCCATGCTCCCCCCCACGCTACGTCCCTTGAATTTCTGAATTCCGATCAATATTTTCTGAAAAAAAGGTTACGTCTCTCACTGAAAATAAGGTTACGTCTGAAAATAAGGTTTTCGGTTTTTTATTTCTAAGTAACCGGTAAGTTTTCTGCCTCTGAATTCCGTTCTTTTTTTACTCACCCGTATTTTGCCCATCCTACAAAAAAATTTCTCTACCCGCAGTTGTCAAAAGAAAGACTCCAATATCCCCAGCATCAGTGGCCACCAAGTTGACTTTCACTAAAGTAACACATTTAATTGTCTTCTTTGTATATTTGTTTGCAACTAAACCAAACAAACGACTTTTAGGCAGATTCTGACTAGCAGTAATCCTCAGCTCTAACTTCTTATTTGATTGGAAAAAGCGTAATGTCTCCCACATCACTTCGCATCCTTCATAAAACCAAACACTTCATTGACCGTTTGAGTAATCAAAGTAAACACTTGCACAAGTTTCCACAACCAAACAGCTTATTTAGTAACTAATAAACCTAATATGTATCATTGGCATATACAAACATCATTGGCATAATTAGTATCGTAATCATATTCTAACATTTTTCGGTTACAACTGTGTATTCTTTTCCTAATCAGATGTCAACATTCTAAAAGGTGTACTTCACCAAAGATAATAGAGTTTTATCTAACTTTTAATAAATTTATCCTAGTTACTACAGATATATCGCAAAGGAAACAATAAAAATTCAGTGATTTTTATAAACCAGAAACGTATTCTCAGTAATCACAAGTAGACTTTTCTCTTTTATCCGTATAATAAATAATCTGAAATTATGTTAAATACATATAAATAGACTCACTAGACTCCTCTCTCTGTACAATTGGTATTGAATTAAAGCCAAGCTGCATTAGGTCCATACATATAAATAGACTCACTAGACACCTAAATCCATCTGTGACATTGCAAAAAATTTATATCCATGCATACCATTTTAAAGATTGCATTCAAGAAATGCTAATTCAACAACTACATGCATACCTAACAATTAAACCAATGAGTCTACATTCTCTATCTACTATGATTCTGGCTTCCCTACGGGCATATCAAAAATTTACAAAAGCAAGACAAGACAACCCTATATAGATCCTCTCCTTTTCACTACGTGCATATCAAAAAATGTATTGGATTTTATAGTATATTTTATTTTTATGTTTATCCTTTTTCCTTTTATATAGATCTTCTCCTTAATTAGAGGAGATTGTTGGTCTATATTATATGGCTTTCTATTCGATTGTTTTAGCTTTTTGATTAATAAGAAAACTAGTCTCTGTCTCCCCTCATATCATCATTATTTAAGATGGTATCAGAGCGGGTTTCGCAACCCTAGCTCATTACCTGCCCTTCCGAGCATTGTTATTGAAGGATGGCAGGAGACGACAATATTATCAAAAAGAAAGACGGAGAAGGTACGGGTGGTGCGATCAACCACGACTCGCCTTATTACCTTCATCCTTCCGATTACCCCCAAACAACTACATGTCAATGACGTTCTTACCGATAGCAACTATGCCAATTGGTCACAAGAGATGACGAACTTTCTCTTCGCCAAAAACAAAGTGGAGTTTGTTGATGGAACGATAAAGAAGCCGGAAAAAAAATCCAGCGACTACATGCCTTGGATGCGCGTTGACACCATGATAAAAGGATGGTTAACCGCTGCCATGGAGAAGAACATACGTAACAGTGTGAAGTATGCTAGCACTGCGTCTCAGATATGGTCGGATCTGCGTGAAAGATTTGGAAAAGAGAGTGCTCCTAGGGCATATGAATCAAAACAAAAGATAGCCTCAACTCGACAAGATGGCACATCCGTATCTGCTTATTACACACATTTACGTTCATTATGGGATGAAGCCCAGTCCATTCATCCCTTCCTTCGATGTTCATGCGATAGGTGTGTATGTGTCGTTGGTAAGAAAATTAGTGAGCATCAAGAAAAGGAGCATCTTTACGAATTTCTTATGGGATTGGATGCTGAGTTCGCAGTCATCAAAAGTCAGATCCTAGCCACAAAACCAGTCCCTTCTCTCGGAACAGCGTATCACATGGTGGCTGAGGATGAAAGACATAGGGCGATCTCAACGGAACAGAGAGCTATACCTGAGTCCGCTGCGTTTAAGGCTTCTCTAAGACGTGATAGCATGTTTGATCAAACTAAAGAAAGAAACCCTACTAAAACCGTGAAAGAAGGGACTGAACATTGTACGTTCTGTAACAGAGGTAGTCATAAGCGTGAAGGGTGCTTCAAGTTGATCGGGTATCTGGATTGGTGGTCCGGAAAGAAAGGAGAAAAGACTACGCCCAAGGCCGCTTGCGTCGATACTGAACCAAGTCCCATCCCTGGTTTGACAAACGAAAATTATCAACTTTTCTTAAAGCTTTTTTCTGAATATGGTAATGGCGAGGGAACAAAGCCAGTTGCAAACATGACTCATAAAGAAAACATGGAAGGGGAATGGATTATTGATTCGGGTTGTACCGAGCATATAACTCACTTACATGATATTCTTGTTAACAAGAGAACCACTTCCCTTGAGGCACCGGTCTTCATACCCAATGGTGATGCCATTCTGGTTGAAGGAAGAGGCGACTATACCCTTTCAGGGGGAGTCAGAGTGAACGGAGTCCTTTATGTGCCAAAATTTAAATGCAATCTCCTTTCTGTTAGCCATCTTAGTCGTGATCTTCAATGTGCAGTGACATTCTTTCCTGATTTTTGTGTTATGCAGGGGTTACGAACGAGGAACTTGATTGGAGCGGGTAGATGTCAAGGGGGATTGTACCGGATGAAAATGATTCAACAAAGAAGAGCCATGGCAGTTACGGTTGATACATGGCATAAAAGACTTGGCCATGCCTCAAAAGGAAAGCTCGCTAAAGTAGATTTTCCTAAAAGTAATACTATTGATCTTAGTAATCTTTGTGATTCTTGTGCGGAGGCAAAACATGCCAGAACCACTTTCCCTTCTAGTTCAATTAAAACCAATGCCTCTTTTGAATTGATTCATTGTGATACTTGGGGTGGTTACTGATCGAGGGGTAAAAACCCGAGCGTTAAATGATACAAATATATGGGTTTTAATGTGTTTTGTGTGTTTATACCATTTGAATTGATTAACTACAAGAACTTGTGGTTTTGTAGGTAAATCACACAAACCGAAGGAGTTAAAGCAAGTAGGAACGCATGTTACAGGAAGCAGAACAAGAAAACTAAATTCAGAATTCATGTTCACCGTAACTTACGGTTCCAGTACCGTAACTTACGGTGGACAGGGGAGAAAAATGGACCGTAAACCAGAACCTAAAGGCCGTAAGCTAGAAAATAGTTGGAGTTCACCGTAACTTACGGTTACAGCACCGTAACTTACGGCGCCTGAGCCACAAAAGTCAATCTGCCGCCTATCAACTTACCCACTTGATAAAAACAATTATATCCATTCATTATCTAAGAACGAGAAAGAGAAGACAAAAAAAAAGGGAGAACAGAGAACAGAGAAAAGGGAGCAAATCGTTGAGGCAAGAACAAGAAAAGGAAAAACAATCTTCCTGGAGAAGATTAGAGGAGCTCTCGATCTATTTCAAGAAATGAGAGGCTAAATCCTTGATGGTTCTCCTAGGTAATGGGTTTGTTAATCTTGCTTGTATTTCTTGATTTGTAACTGATTGTGGGATTAGATTATAAACCATTTAATTTTATCTAATTCAATATGATGTGTTTGCTAGAAATCTGATTATGTTATGTGTTGTGATTAAACCTGTTAAGATTAATCCGTCATATATATGTTATTGGATTGTTTGTTGTGATAATCAAAACCTGTTAAGTTTTGTTTGCAACACTGGTTAGATTCATCATTTGTAAATCTCCATTTAAGAGATTCCCACTAAGTTATTATCTGAAATGCTTGTGATTGGCAAACCCGGATCCGAAAGAGAACCATTGCTTTCTTTAATATTTTACAAAATCCGATTTTTAAGTATTATGACAATTTATTATGCGCAACTCTGATAATAGATTAACACTAGATCACGATTCCCTTGGATCGACCCCTTACTACCGCTGTCTACTTAAGAAGTGATTAAGAGTTTATAAATTACTTTTTGACCGAACCGACGACATTCGAACAAAAATGGCGCCGTTGCCGGGGATTCGGTGCATTTAGTGTTAATCTCTGATTTGTATTTCACTGTTTTCAAAAATTTTCCAAGTTGATTTCTTAGTTATTTTTCATCCTTATTGTTCGGATTTACGTGTACGTTGTTGTTTTTGTCATTGCAGGTTAATTACAGGTTGATGCATCACACCCGTCGATCGGGAAAGACATAGCCTCTTATTTTCAATCCAGAAATTGAAAGAACTGCACGACATAATCGTGCCAATCAACGATCACTCAGAAAACCAACAACAAATTCAAAAATGGAACCCAACAATCCAAACACTCCCGTAAATCCAAATGTGACATCTCATGTCGCAACCACCAGTATCCCACCACAACCACCACCTGTACCGCCAATACCACCACCATTCAACCAACCACCAACACAACCTCCTCCACTACAACCAAATCCACCTTTTCCGCCCAATCCAAATTACCAATATCCATCGGTATTTGACGAAGGGGAACCGAACATGAACTATGATCCCCCACCCTTCGCAACTAACCAGCATGCCTATTATCAAAGAACCAGAGCTCACACAGATGACTGGAATGATGATTATAACAGCAGCGAGAGCTATGAAGAATATTCAGATGGATATATGGACGAAGAGGGTCCTGACCCACATTATGGGGGAAATCAGAGAGCTTATCACAGACGAGTCAGACATGGTCGACAAGGCCCAAGAATGTACAACGGGGGTACCACCCATGGGTGCTCCAAATCCTCCACTTCGGGAACCTCGAGTTGGATTTTATGCAGATGGAGTACCGAGAAGAAATTATCATCGGCCAGCTCAAGGTGTTACCACCCATTTCAGACCCATGGTCGCTCAAAGTACTTCACCTATTGTTCCACCCAATCAGGACGGAAGGACATTTGAGGTAAGACCTCAGTATTTGGGTTATTTACCCACGTTTTATGGCAAGCCAAACGAAGAGCCATACTTACATCTTGCTGAGTTTGAAAACATTTGTGGAACAATTGGAGGACACGGGTTCTCCCTTGATGAAGTTAAATTGATGATGTTCCAGTTTACTCTGAAAGATCGGGCAAAACAATGGTTTCTCACATTGCCCGCAGGAAGTATTAGAACTTGGGAACAAATGCAGCAGGTCTTTTTGGAAGAATATTATACAATGAATCGAACAACAGAAGCTCGAGAAGCCATCCGAGCTTTCCAACAACACATGGGTGAACCTTTTCATGAAGCATTCACACGCTTCAAAGACTTGTTAAGAAGATGTCCACATCATGGCATCCCGAAATGGGAACTGATTAAAGCATTCTACGATGGACTACTTCCCGAGGATGTTAGGGAAGTAAACTCTACAAGCAATGGCACGTTCCTAACAAACCATGAAGATGTTGATTGGGAATTCTTGGAGAGAATGAGCGTGATTTCTAAAAGATTAGCTTCTAACAGGAAAACCAGGGGGGTGTCGGCTAAAGTTGTTGATTTAGAAGCCGAAAAGCGAATCAAGAGTTTGGAAAGGCAGGTAGCTCAGTTAACTGTAGGCAGGGGCGATGAAGCAAAAGCTGTAAGTTCATTTCCCATTTGTTCTGCTTGTGGTGATTTGGGGCATTCGGATCTAGAATGCCCGGGAGATTCAAATAGAACTGCTGAGGTAAATCAGGTTTATGGTGATAGAAGACCGTTTGACATGAACTCAAATACTTATCACCCAGGTTTGAGGAACCACCCAAATTTCAGATACGGTAATGCCTCCAACCAGATGAATCCCAACTTTCAAGCACCAATTCAAGGGCAACAACAACAAAACAACCCCCAGCCTTATCAAAATCGTCAACAGGGTTGTAACCAAGGGTACAATCAAGGCTACAATCAAGCTGGTTATAACCGAGGACCTCAAAGAAACTTCAACAACCAACAAGGTGTTTCTTCTTCCAACAATGAAGCATCAAATACGGATGCCATTTTCGAAATGCTAAAAGAACTGAAGAAGGACAACGATGAAATGAAGAAGAATTTTGAGGAGATCAGAAAGAACAATCAGGTGAGGGACAAAAGCCATGAAGATCTATCCAGACAAGTAGGTCAATTGGCTGAAGAGATAGCAAACGGAAGGCGAGACCCGGGAAAGCTGCCTAGTGATACAAGAAGGAACCCGAGTCATCCGTCTTCAAGCTTTCAACAGACATCCAATCCCTCAGTAAATCAGGTAACAATCCTCCGATCAGGTAAAACTTATGATAATAATGTTAGTACACCACCACAGGGACGGGATGGTGAGGTAGAAGACTTAACGGGTCGGGAGGATAGTGATAGTGAGTCAGAAGTTGAAATTTCTGAAAAACCCGTTACCAAGAAAAAGGTAACTTTTCAAAATAAACCTGAAATTTTGGAAAATGATATGGAGGGTAATACCATTCCTTTTCCACAAGCTTTATTGAAATCAACATCAGGTTCAAAGGGTAATAAACGGGGGCCTCAACAAGAGGAAATCTGGGAAGTCTTTAAACAAGTTAAAATCAACATTCCTCTGATTGATGCCATTAAACAAATTCCGGCTTACGCCAAATATATGAAAGAAATGTGCACCCAGAAACGGCATAACAAAGTCCCAAAGAAAATTGATTTAACCGGACAAGTTAGTGCCGTTTTGTCGGGTGAAATCCCACCAAAAATGGATGATCCAGGAACGCCTGTTATTTCTGTACAAGTAGGTGATTTTGAAATCAACAGGGCGTTATTGGATCTCGGGGCGAGTGTTAGCATTCTTCCAGGGAGCTTATATGATCAATATGATTTTGGACCTTTAAAGAAAGCCGATACTACTGTAGTATTGGCTGATTTGACACCGAAGCTCCCTAGGGGAATTGTTGAAAATGTGATAGTGCGGGTAGAGAATTTCTATTATCCCATAGACTTTTTGGTTCTTGATCATGTATCGGCTGGTTCTTCAAAACAACCCATGGTCATCCTTGGAAGACCATTTTTAGCTACAGCCAATGCAGTGATCGATTGCAGAACTGGGATAGTAGATCTGGCATTTGGAAATCGCAAGTTGAGATTAAATGTATTTTCCTATGCTCCTAACTCTCCGTTCAACAGTGACTGCTTTATGGTAGACATTGTTGAAGGGTGCCCACCTCATGAAAATGAGGAGGTCGCCACGGAGACGTGCTTTATGTGTGACAGGAACAGGTATGATCTGGAGTGGAGAATGAAGAAGAAGAAGAAGAAGAGAAAGAAGAAGAAGAACAAGAAGAAGAAGAGAAAGAAGAAGAAGAAGAAGAAGAAGAGAAAGAAGAAGAAGAAAGAAGAAGGAGAAGTCGAAATCGAGGACTTCGATGATCATTTGAGGCAAACTGTGAACGGACATCGCCTAAAACCATATCTAGAGGCGAATGATATAAACGGAGTCGACAAGCAGTCTGAATGCCTTTTTGTGGAAACGGTTGTGTATGACCCAGTTTAGAGAGTCGAGGGGACTGCGTCTGGCTGAAGACGTGTAAACTTAGCGCTTTTTGGGAGGCAACCCAAATGGAAGTAAAATTCCAGATTTTTGTAGCGTGTGCAACACCCAAGTGTGGGGAAGCCTTTTGAAAGGTCAAACACGCGATTTTTGGTAGAGATGGTAGAAAGAAGAATTCAGTGATCTTGACCCGTTCATACTCAATATCCATTTGGACGTGGCCGATTGAATCCAACTTTCTCAAGCATCTCGGATTTTTGGCTGGTGTTTTGAAGCTGCGACAGAAATGCTATACAGTCACAAACACCACGCGACGGAGCTTGGAACTTCGATTAATGAAAGAAACCCGGTTAGTTTGTTCCAACTTATGCTTTACCTTTTGTCGATAGTCGTTTAGTCACTTGTTGATCTACATTGAGGGCAATGTAATTCTCAAGTGTGGGGAGGGAGACTAACGTCTATCTGTTGTCTATCTGTGTGTATATAGTTCATATATAATAGAGAAAAATCTGAAAATTTTGAAAAATTTTGTGTTACAAGGGTGAGAACAAGCAAAAACGTCCTCAAGATTAAATAGCCGAAAGCGGATTTTCCAATTCATCACATAATTCCTTACTTGACAAACAGATATAGGTCCTTAATCATCCTTGTCTCTTGTAGCATTGGGATAGTATTGTGACAAGTGTTTTTGAAGAAAACGGATAGAAATGCCTAACAAAAGTTAGCATGCTTTAGATAGTCACATACACTGCATGTCGGTAACCCTATTACTCCGTGTGTGAGATTTTGAAGCCCTATTCAACTAGATGGTTAGATCACATATATATGAATTCATTTGTTGAGAGTGGCTATTATGTGTTGATTATGGTAGAACTTGTTTTGGTTGATTCGTGCTGAAACTTAGTATGATGTGTGAAACAGAAATGAGAAGGCATTAGGACACCCAATTATCCCGTATTAACCCTAATTATCAAAAGAATTTTCCCTTAGTTGCCCATTTTGAGCCTACAATTCTCCTTTTCATTTCTAAACCCGAAAACCGAGCATCAAAGACATATTTTTCTGAAAGTGAGAATCCAATAGTTTTGTTACAAATATAGCTGTGATAAATCTCTATATATATATATATGATAAAAAAAAGATTAAAAAAAAAAAAAAAAGAGAAAAATCATTGAAAAAAGTCAAAAATAGAATGAAAAGAACAAGCGGGTCAAAATGATTCGTGTATTCAAGATTTGATATAGAATGCTATCAATTGGATTTCTCATATTGTTAAAGCCACTAAATAAAGCCTAATCCCTACCTTTAGCCAAAGCCTAAAACCGAAAAAGTCCTTTGATCTGTGAACTATTCTACAGCAGTGGAGGTATGATCGCTTTACAAGCTTATGCTTACATGATAACACATCTGGTCTTGAGTGAATACACTAGTACATTTTCTACTAGTTCAGATATAGCCGAGAGGAGAGTATCATTGTGAGGGGTATGCTGTGTTTGTGCAAGTTTAAAACATGGTAGGTTTAGTTAGGCAGGTCTTGATTTGGCATATAATTAACTGTCTTGTCATTATCAAACCCGACTGTGATCATTTGTAGGACTTGGATGACTTTGGATCTTAATTCTAAAAGTTGATACGGATGTTGAGGTGTTTTGTTGAAAATTTGTTTATTAACTTTGAAATGGTTTGCTTGTGGACAAGCAAAAGACAAGTGTGGGGATGTGATCGAGGGGTAAAAACCCGAGCGTTAAATGATACAAATATATGGGTTTTAATGTGTTTTGTGTGTTTATACCATTTGAATTGATTAACTACAAGAACTTGTGGTTTTGTAGGTAAATCACACAAACCGAAGGAGTTAAAGCAAGTAGGAACGCATGTTACAGGAAGCAGAACAAGAAAACTAAATTCAGAATTCATGTTCACCGTAACTTACGGTTCCAGTACCGTAACTTACGGTGGACAGGGGAGAAAAATGGACCGTAAACCAGAACCTAAAGGCCGTAAGCTAGAAAATAGTTGGAGTTCACCGTAACTTACGGTTACAGCACCGTAACTTACGGCGCCTGAGCCACAAAAGTCAATCTGCCGCCCATCAACTTGCCCACTTGATAAAAACAATTATATCCATTCATTATCTAAGAACGAGAAAGAGAAGACAAAAAAAAAGGGAGAACAGAGAAAAGGGAGCAAATCGTTGAGGCAAGAACAAGAAAAGGAAAAACAATCTTCCTGGAGAAGATTAGAGGAGCTCTCGATCTATTTCAAGAAATGAGAGGCTAAATCCTTGATGGTTCTCCTAGGTAATGGGTTTGTTAATCTTGCTTGTATTTCTAGATTTGTAACTGATTGTGGATTAGATTATAAACCATTTAAGTTTATCTAATTCAATATGATGTGTTTGCTAGAAATCTGATTATGTTATGTGTTGTGATTAAACCTGTTAAGATTAATCCGTCATATATATGTTATTGGATTGTTTGTTGTGATAATCAAAACCTGTTAAGTTTTGTTTGCAACACTGGTTAGATTCATCATTTGTAAATCTCCATTTAAGAGATTCCCACTAAGTTATTATCTGAAATGCTTGTGATTGGCAAACCCGGATCCGAAAGAGAACCATTGCTTTCTTTAATATTTTACAAAATCCGATTTTTAAGTATTGTGACAATTTATTATGCGCAACTCTGATAATAGATTAACACTAGATCACGATTCCCTTGGATCGACCCCTTACTACCGCTGTCTACTTAAGAAGTGATTAAGGGTTTATAAATTACTTTTTGACCGAACCGACGACATTCGATCAGTTACCGGGTACCGTCATACACGAGGGCTAACTATTTTCTTACCATAGTTGACGATTTCAGTAGATCGGTATGGGTTTTTCTCATCAAACATAAAAGTGAAGCTAGCAAATGCCTCATTGATTTCCATAAGATGGTAGAAGTCCAATTTGAAAAACATATTAAGAGGGTTAGATGTGATAATGATGGGGAATTCACATCTAACAATATGCTTGACTTTTACAATAAAAATGGAATCTTGTTAGAGACCACTTCCTCACACACGCCCCAACAAAACGGAGTCGTTGAAGGGAAGCATAGGCATTTACTTGAAACGGCTCGGGCTTTAAGATTTGATGCAAATCTCCCTAAACGGTTTTGGGGGGAGTGCGTTTTAACCGCGGCATCATTAATCGCCTTCCGTCCAAGATTATTAAAAACAAAACCCCTTTTGAGCTGATCTGGAACCAAAAACCAAATTACAATATTTTGAAGGTTTTAGGTTGCCTCACATATTTTAGAAACACGAATACTATGGGAGATAAACTTGAAAAAAGAGGGAAGCCAGGGGTTTTTCTTGGGTATCCCCCGGGAACAAAGGGCTACAAAATATTGGATCTTGAAACCAAAAAGGTTATTATCAGTAGGGATGTCGATTTTTATGAAGACTGTTTTCCTTTTAAGGGTATCAAAAATGATGAAAAAGATGACAGTGGTGAACCTATTAAACATCACAATTGTGATTGTCATGAGGAGTCCACATTCACCCGTACTGAAGCTTTAAATCCCTTGGCCCAAAACAAAGAAACCACCTCAGCCCATAATGATGGGATTAGTCTCATCAATGAGGATCATGGGTCCTCTGTGGAGAATGAAACAACCCAAAATAATGACATTGAGCTCAACGAAGAAGTCCTTAATGATGATTTGAGTAATGATATTGGCACAAATGATAAAGTCGATCAAGTTCAGAACCAAGCCGAGGTTAGAGCCACTCGAACTAAATCTCAACCAAAGAAATTTGACGACTACGTTGTAAAGCTTCCCCCTTCGGTTAATCACCCGCCATCCACATCCAATCAAGTCACCTCAACGGTATACCCTATTTCTAATTTTGTTTCATATGATAAGTTTTCTGTTAATCATGGAGCTTTCTTGACGGCCATCAGTTCAATTGATGAGCCAAAGTGTTTTAAACAAGCTGCACAGGATGCTCGGTGGCAAGAGGTGATGCAAAAAGAAATTATGGCTCTAGAGAAAAATGGCACCTGGACTTTGGAGAATTTACCTGAAGGGAAACGAGCTATAGACTCAAAATGGGTCTATAAAACAAAATTTAAACCAAATGGAGAAGTTGACAGATACAAGGCTCGTCTCGTTGCAAAGGGATTCACACAAATGGAGGGAGTGGATTATCATGATACTTTTGCTCCAGTGGCTAAACTAGTGACTGTTCGAACCCTCTTAGTAGTCGTTGTCAAGAAGGACTGGATTATTCACCAACTTGATGTGAATAATTCTTTTTTACATGATGATTTAGATGAAGAAGTTTACATGAAGATTCCCCAAGGGTTTTCCAAGGATAATGAAACTCGGGTATGTCGCCTAAGAAAATCTTTGTATGGTCTAAAACAAGCTATCACAAATTCACCACTTTTCTTTCAGGTCTAGATTTTAGACAATCCAAGGCGGATCATTCCCTGTTCATTTATGAGAAAGGTGACTCGTTCGTAGCCGCTCTAATTTACGTGGATGATGTTATAATTACATGGAATTGTTTTTCCAAGATTCAAGAAACCAAGAAACAACTTGATGATGAATTTAGTATTAAAGATCTCGGCCCTTTGAAGTATTTTCTTGGGATTGAGGTTGCCAAAACGACCGATGATTTGGTACTAAGTCAACGCAACTATACATTGGATATATTGGAAGATAGTGGGATGTTGGGCTGTAAGCCAAGTCCTTTTCCATTTGAACAAAATTTGAAATTAGACAAAGGAGAAAAGGAAGCTTGTATAGACACGAATCAATTTCGCCGAATGATTGGTCGGCTACTTTATCTACAAGCCACTAGACTGGACATAGCATATGCGGTGAATGTGTTGAGCCAATTTGTGGCTGACCCACGACACAATCACTTGGAAGCAACAACTCTAGTTCTACGGTATTTGAAAGCAACACCGGGTCAAGGTATCCTTTCCCGTGAAGGAGTACCTGTCTTGACTGCTTATTTTGATTCCGACCGACTTGGGTGCCCTTACATGAGACGATCTTGAACCTGGTACTTTCTTTTACTAGGTGGGGCTCCTATTTCTTGGAAGACTAAGAAGCAATCCGTAGTATCTCGCTCTTCAGCTGAAGCAGAATACCATGCAATGGCTTCCACAGTTAGTGAAATAGTTTGGGTTTGTTGGTTACTTAGCGACTTGCAAGTTCATATTTCGTCACCCACACCCTTATTTTGTGATAATCAGGCAGCTCGTCAGATTGCCAATAATCCGGTCTTCCATGAAATAACCAAACATGTTGAGATGGATTGTTTTTTTGTTCGTGAACGAGTCGAATCCAAGAGATTGTTCCTATGAACATTGACAGCAAGTTGCAGGTAGCAAATTTATTAACTAAAGGCCTTGGAACACAACAACTTCATTTCTTACTTGGCAAGATAGGCATTGCAAATTTGCAAGCGCCCCAACCTTGTCTGTGTACTCTACAGAAAGACATCCACCCCATAGCTGCATCATTAAGTCATCTCTGTTAGGCATTTCATCATACACCTAGACAACATTAACAAAACAATATCCAAATTCATACTTAGCATGCGAATTAGTCTAACATCGTCTATATAGAGAACTGATCCGACAGAAGAAACAAAAGAGAACTTTTGGGGCGGTTGAGGATAACTTTTGGGGCGGTTTCTAACCCAACCGCCTCAAAAACTATGATATTAGTAATACCAATTCAAAATTCTCTTTTGGGGCGGTTCTCTATTTTTTTGACTTTTTTTGGGGCGGTTCTCTTTTTGTTTGACTTTTTTTGGGGCGGTTCATGGGGTCTTCTCCAATTAAAAGGTTTTCAACGACCTAAAAAAATTATACTATTTGAGTTAATCCCATTATTTTAACTCAAATTCAAAAACTTCTATTATTAAAAAAAATTTCAACGTCCTAAAAGTACGGTAAATTTGAGCTAGTCCCATTTTATTTAAAAAGATTCAAACTTTAATATATTTCAACTATCCTCTGCTCTAACTCTTTTTTCATCTCAAACAATTTTATTCGAAAACTTCGTTTAATTCAAGATCTTCTCAAAATCTTCGATTCTAATATCTCAGAAGTATGTAAGGTTAATCATTAATCTGATAAAATTTGAAGGTTTTTCTAACTTCATTTTACTCTATTTTCTTAAGGTTTTCGAAGCTAATCGAGTGAATGTTGGAGATCAAAGATTTGGTGTCCTTGTATGACTTGTAAAAATTTTCAAAAATTCGATAATGTTAAAGATATAGAGTTTCATTTGATGAAACATGGTTTTATGCTTACATACATTTGTTGGTCAATGCATGGGGAATCATTTGTTGATCATTATTTTTTAATAGGGGGATAGTCGGGAAAAAAAATTATAAAAACAATTAAAGAAAATTGTATAATTAATATGGGAGAGAGCCGAAAAAAAAGTTAAGAATGCACATCATAGTAACAAATGTCTCATAAAAACCTTTATTTATTAAAGAAGATAGATTATGGAGTAAACTACAATTTGTGCCCATGTGGTTTACTCCAATCTACATATTGCGTCCTTACTTTTGAAATTTCGTCATCTAAGTCTTGGTGGTTTCAATTTTTCTCCAGTTAAGTCCCTGAGGCTAACGCTCGTCAGTGATCTGTTAGTAAACAAGGGCACATAAGTCATTTTGTACGTAACGAGGGGGGGAATTCAGACTTTTCACATATATATCCACCGAATAAGCATTTCTAATTTGAAAGGCAATCTCTTGAAAAATTAACAGGTACAAACGACATCCTGCTCCTAAACCTCGGATGTCTGAGCCAATAAACCCCAAACAAAACCACCACCACCTGAAACAGAGTCAACAGAAACACCGCCCACACCAACAAAATCATTATAAATATCGATGTAGCCCTTGAGTCTTGCCAGCTAAACAACGCCATCGCTCTCTCCCCCTACGATGCCAAAACCCCCCACCATCGTCTGCACCCTCCGTGCCACACTCCTCATTCTGTCATTGATGTATTGCAAAATATCCCATGTTTAAGAGTCTAATCCGTATAGTTTAAACGTTTAGCTTTGTATCTCGAGTCTGTTTTATGTGTGTTTGATATTGTCGAGTCTTACAGGTTTAATATGCTAATTGAGCGGAAAATACGAAGCATTAATCAAGAGGAGAACAACATACACGGGCCTCGAAGAAACAAAAAGTGAAATTTATGGAAATTATGGTCTGGGAGAGATAGTTCGCGATGCACGAGGGGCTGAAAAGGCGGCACGACTATTTTGGATCTTATGGTACGCGAAGAATGCTTGGGTTTGGTTCGCGGTACGCGAAGAACTATAATTTCGGCAAATTAAACCTAAAATCAATTATAAGTCAGGGAGGAGTCTTTATTCGAATTAACTTGCATTCATCCGTCTCAGATCTTCCCCTAGGCAATTTATAGAGTAAAAGTTCAAAGCTTTTTCGGTTTTTGATGCTAGATCGAGTGATACAAACCATTGAAGAATCTACGATGATTCGATGAACGGCTAGTTCACCCGTGGTTGTTTCAAGGTGTAGGACTGTCTTTGTAAGGTGACTTTTATCTGGTTCTGCTTTGGTTTAGACTTTGTATAATCTTCCGGTTATTCGAATTATATAGTTACTTTGTTTGATTAAACGATTTGGTTTTTGGATTTAATACGTTCATCAATTTTTTGGTTTTATATCGTGAATCATTGAGTGTTTATGTCTGACGTTCTAATTTGGTAACTAATTATTGGGAATTTAACATGTGTCAAGTATTCGGTCTCACAATCGTTGCTCAACACGGTCAATTATCTTGGATTTTGGTTATTTATCAAATTTGGTAGTTTAACGAGTCATGTCTATGTGATTTTCAACTAGTACAAACCAGTAATCACCGAACTTGCAATCTGAACCCGGAAGGAATCCGCTTTCTCATTATTGTTTTTAAGTTTTCAAAGTGCGTTGTTTTTATTATATGAATTTAAATAGTTTTCATAATTAAATACTTTTCACCAATTCTATACGACACCCTATTTCACTATACTATAGTTTAAGGTAGCAAGAGATTAGAGTTATTATTGTTTTTAATTGACTTTGACAACACGACCAGTCATACTTTATTCTCACAATTTTAGTCGGTCGGGAAAGTCGGAAAACTGTCAAATTCCTCGTCCGTCTTGAGCCATGTTTTGTAATCAAATGGGTATTTATATCATAGTAATGGAAAGACCGGTTTATTCATAACAAATTTGGATATGTTCAATATTAACCGACGAGTAGAGCATTTATGAAAAGATTGATCCAAGCTGCTAAAGACTCTGATAATCCAAAAGAATTTAAGTAATACTGATTGGAGGTGCTAATCGGTGTCGCACTTTCAGGTTGTCTTGAAACCGGGGTGTGACAGTTATGGACCGTCAACTAGACTCTTACACATATTTTAATTTATATAAAATATAAACATAAACTTTAAAGTAACTTCCCTCCAAATGAATATTTCATTCCCCTCCAAATGAATATTTCGATTGCTTTCAAATTTCTTTTACCTCCCAAATTTCATCCCTCCAAATGAATATTTCCCCCCTTCTCTCTAGAGATATGTGCAGCTCCTTCCCCAAATCGATGTTCCTAAACATCCATCTCACGAAGCATAAACCAGTTGTATGTTATCGTCTTCCATTGCAGGCTCTTCCTTCTGATTTGCATTCTCCCCTCTTATTAACTGATTACTTTTGTAGATATGTAATACAGAACCCTAGTTGTGAATGGCGACAGATTCCTTTATTACCTTCAGCAGCATACTCGTTGCTTTCCTCCTGCCACTTCTATCGTTGATTTCGTTGTTGACTCAACTGATCAAGTTACCACTAAACTCCTCGTTAAGTCGTAGGTAATTTCTTCCAGTAAAATATATGTTTTCAATCACAAGTTATTGTTCAACTTTTATGAATTATTTATGATAACATTGTTTATTTTCTGTTTTGATCTCTAAAACCTGGAATTGTTATATCTGAACGTACCAACAACTTTACCTACTCGTGGTAGTTTTAGTGTAGTGACACAAAGAACTAGTAAATGAATTTTGCAGTTTGAAATAATATGCTTGCCATCTAAATGTTTAAAATAATAAGTTTTTTTTTCTGGAATGTAAAATGTGCAATACTCATTTGGTTAAGCTTAAACCAAAGTTGAAGTGGTTGGCTAGATCTTGAATTATGGTGTGATATTTCAGAAATTCTTCTGTTTGCAAGCTAGTATCTCAAAATACAACTTTGTGATACAAAAAACACTGAGTGATGATGGCAATTTGTGTGTTTCAGAAAGTAATTCTTCACATGTTAATACTGATATATCTAGGCATATGAACGAACTTGGGTTTCCTTTTTCCTTCTACACAAACAAGGAGGTAAGTTATATCCTGATTTGCAGTCTTATTGTTTTTTTTTTATTTCATCATTCAATTCATGTATTTTTAAGAATGATGCGTTGTTTCCCTTGTTGCATCCTTTTCTAGTGAATGTTGGACTATGTAGGAGACAATGCAATAAGATTTCTTAAATGGGAGGCATTCATAACCATATTGAAACCAGAATGGTGAAAAGATTAATTAGATATTAAGAAATATCCCAAGTTTCAGCTATATCTATTGCAATACAGAGATCCGGCTTCAAGGTATGATACATTTGAATATTAATCTTTCATTACTAATCATTTATATTTGTTATTAATTATGTTTAGATATTGATATCTCTACTACTCGTGGGATTTGGTTATATATGAAGTTCATATCATTTAATCAAATGAAATTACATCTTATTCCTTCTTTTTCCTCGTCCATATAAATATAGAGGTAAATGCGGTGTTGCTTCTTGTTCAAAAAAATTGGGAAAGGATGATGTTAACATTGAATTTGATGAAGATTTCCTACCGATCGGTCCAACTACCGCCCCCTCAACAAACATGCACCGATGAAATTATTATGGAGGACACTCTTACTTGTTTCATTTAGTGGCCTAGAAGCGCAATAAAGGACTATTTTTATATTAGTATTTACTATATTATTTTTTGTTTAATTATAGATCGTGAACGCCGAGGCAATTTATAGCCCACATGTTTTTTATATTCCTTTATCTTGATTTGTATTTATCTATAACAAATTTTTTTTTAGTTTGACTATTCGCCCGAAGCCAATCAAGCTCAACTAGAAATGTCATATAATCTTTGATACAAATATGGATGATTTTATCGACTCTATGGTAATTAATCATTTCATCATCATGCATTGGTTTGAGACGTAAGTTGCTTTTTTTTATTTGGTATAATAATATTTTTAAATATAACTGCATTTGCTAACTTTATCATATTAATTTTCTCTTGATTTAAGGTTCTTGTATGAGGAGTTTAACCATAAGCCCAAACTATGCGCTTTCCCCAAAGAAAGAAATATTCATTTGTGATAATTTAAAGGGCAAAAAGACTTAAAAGAGTTATCTTCCTTCACAAGTAATTCATGATGTCTTTAGAGGAACAAATTTCACATGGACAATGGTTGAGGTATGTTTTTTATTTCTTAGTTGTATGATTTTCTTTAGTCCCTAAGTAATTAATTGTTAATTTACTGTAGGTTAAACGACAAAAAGGATGGGAATGTGGCTACATGGTGATACAATATATGTTTGATTTTGTCTTTACGAGTCAATAAACTTTCCGAACCGGGTAAATAATTTATATACTTTGTATGTCACACTAAATATATATTATAAATCTAACCTTTTCTATATATTTATTTTTAGCTTTGGAATTCCAAATGTTATGCTACACAAAACGAGATCGACGGGTTATTTGCTCACCTATTGCTGACGTTTTTAAGAAGGTGTTTATAAATCGGACATAAATGTCTTACGTATTATTGTTTAGTTATTGTTTAGATGTTTAGTTGAATAGTTTTATAGATAATTGGATCTGTGGTTTTAGGATTGCTTGATGCAATTTGGAATTTGGTTTCTTCAATTTTGTATATATTTTGGAATTTGGTTTCTGGAATTGACCTCCAATTGGTTTCTTCAATTTATATTTTTATTTTTTTTATTAAATAAATATTACCTTTGGTTTCTGCAATTTGTATTTTGCACCTGGAATGAAAACGTGACCTGCACTTCAATATGGAAAAATTGCAATTAGGAATTGAATTTCTGAAAATTGGATTTTTAGGAATTTGATTTCTGCAAATGGATTCTGCAATTAGGAATTGGATTTCTGCATTTGGATTTTTTATTTATTTTTAATTAAAAATGAACCGTCCTTAAAGATCTTCTCAATTTCTGCATTTGGATTTTTCATTTTTCTTTTTTTTTATTAAAATGAACCGCCCTTAAAGATCAAGCCTAAATGGACCGCCCCTAAAGGATACCAACCGCCCTTAAAAAGTAAAAATGGATTTTTTGATGCGGTGTAATTTGAGGCGGTTAAAAACCGCCTCTAAACTCAAAATCACCGCCCCAAAAGAGAAGTTTTTGTACTAGTGTATAGTCTATTTCATCAACTCCTTCGCGGAATCTGAAACGCTATTCGAAATCACAGAAGCATCCAATGGCTCGATCTTCTTCAACATATTGGAAGTGGTTGGTGGTGTAATAGAGAGAGGTCGGTGAATCGGGAGAGCAATAAAGCCCTAGAGGAAGATATCTTCGTCGCTTGCCCTCTCATGCCTGTTGTTAGGGCTTTGAAGATGAAACCCTGTATAGATAGATAGATATTCGACTTTTTAGAGATAGCGCGTAAAGGAGTGATGAGCGGGATGTTAAGTTAAAAGATGACATGTTCAAGATGACACACATATTAAATAAGTGTACTCTGTGTTTTTTTTTAATATGACATTAAAAGATGCCACACTTTTTTGCGTGTCATAGTTCGTGTGTCATTAAAGCCCAGTTTTGCTAGTATGACACTAAAACGATGACACACATTTTTGCACGTTACAGTTCGCATGTCATTAAAGGTCTATTTTCTAGTAGTGACATCATCCAGAAAATGGGAGGAGATATAAAAAGCCTCCAACGTATTTTTCTCCCTGAGATAGCACATCATTCACTTTCAAGACATAAAAAGTTTGCAACGAAAAATGAGTTCAACTTTTTGAAATAACACGCTCATAAAAATCAAATATTTGACGAAAGATATGATTGGATTGTGGATCCATATCCAATCAATGTCTATTTAATACATTTAGAGCAGCCATTCAATAATGCAATTAAATTGAATTGGTGCTCAGTCCAATTCTTTGACTATTTTAATTTGGATGTCTCCCCAACCATTTTCCTGATGCTTAGAAGTACAATAGACTATCAATTCACAGAAGCATCAGAACAATCTCATCAATGAAGGCATTTTCATATTTCTTATTTTGTCTCTCCACTATTCCTTTCAATACACTAGCACACACCATGGTTGTGAATCAAACCATTAGAGATGGCGAAACCATAGTTTCACCCCAGCAAAACTTTGAGCTTGGATTTTTTAGCCCAGAAAACGCCTCTGAAAATCGATACTTAGGCATATGGTTCAAGCGGCTAGCAACAGGCACCATCGTGTGGGTTGCCAACAGAGAAACAGCTATAAAAAGCAACTCTGGTGAGCTAAGGTTCTCTTCCGATGGAGTTTTGGTTCTCCGTGACTCTTCCACCAATCGAGTAATCTGGTCATCGAACATCAACGGAAAAGCTCGGAACCCTGTGGCCCGATTACTCGATTCGGGGAACTTTATGGTCACCGAGAGCAACGATAATGAAATGGAAAATTACATTTGGCAAAGTTTTGATTATCCTGGAGATACCCATATACCAGGAATGAAATTCGGATGGAATTTGAAAAGGGGTATCATAACAAACTTTACATCATGGAAGAGTGTTGATGATCCTTCTCCAGGCGAGTATGTTACTTACTGGGATTTAAATGGACTCCCACAAGTATTCCAAAAGAAAGGAGATGAAATTTTATATAGACTTGGATCATGGAATGGTCTTGCGTTTACTGGCAGGCCTAAAGTGAAGGCCAATTCAATTTACAAAATTGAATTTGTTTCAAATGATAAAGAGTTTTATGCAAAATCTGTGTTGATTAACAGCTTTGTTCTTAGTAAATTAACGTTGAGCCCAGAAGGCAATATGGGTCGGTTTAGCTGGATCAACAGAACAAAAGGATGGTTTCTACTATCATCACCCACTTCTGATAGTTGTGTTCAATACTCATTGTGTGGACCATATGGGAGATGTGAAATTGAGCAGTCACCACCTTGCAAGTGTTTGAAAGGTTTTACACCTAAAAGACCAAATCAATGGGCTTACGGAGACTGGAAGAGTGGATGCCAAAGGGAAATACCGTTGGATTGTGGTGTCGGGGAAGGGTTTCGGAAGTACTCGTTTGTGAAATTACCAGATACCCGGGGATCGTGGTTTGACAGGGGTATGACGTTAGAAAATTGTGAGACTAAGTGTAGAAGTGAGTGTAATTGTACTGCTTATGCGACTTTGGACATCAAATATGGTACTGGGTGTTTGATTTGGTACCGTGAATTGATCGATATGAGAATATTTCCGGATGACGGCCAAGATATATACGTACGAATGGATGCTTCGGAGTTAGGTACGATTTGAATCTCGTTACACATGCTAAATGTCAAATTGTGCAACATTTTTAGAAGATGAGGAACATAACCACCGCATTTCTTTACTTTTACAGACAACGAAAAAAAGGTGTCTGAAAGCAAGAAAAAAGTGTGGATCATTGTCATCCCTGTTACTCTTGTATCAGCCATTCTAGTAGGAATATTATGCTTGATCATCAAGAAGCCAAAATGGAAGGCACAAGGTAACATGGGCGGAATATTTAAGGGCCAGACCCCCCTCCCCCCTCTATTTTTTGCCCATAAGTATTTATTTCGGACCACTAGATTTATTTCATATTAGTTATATTGTTTGAGTCCCTTCTAATCCAGACCAGAAGCCCAAATCTGGTTTTTTTTTTTGTATTTAGGGTCTTTATTTGGTGAAAAAAAATTGGTTTTTTTACGTTTAATATTTTTGGTCTCTAATTTAATTGTTCACGGTCCGCCACTGCAAGGTAACCTATTGTATGTTTGAATATATCTTATCAATAGGATCCAATATTAATCATGTTTTTGCAGTTACACAAGAAAACATTCTAGACTTACCATCGTTCAATATGTCCACATTGCTTAGTGCAACCAACAACTTCTCAGAGAAAAACATGATTGGCCAGGGTGGTTTTGGACCCGTTTATAAGGTACTATTCACTGATAACTTAGTTTCAGGGTATATTCCTGTAAATTTGTATACAAATATGTAGATTTATTGGAATAGTTGGGTAAGAATCTATTTCTTTGAATAATAATGATTTTTCAGGTGTTATGCATCAAAAATATATGCGACTTTTAACCCGGTTTAGCGGTTCCCCCTTTGCTACTTTTTTTTTTCTTTAATTTGACTCAGTCTACCAATTTGAGGTGAACACAATCAAAATCAACTTATTCATATTTAAAGGGACTTCAATTTCCAACTGTACGATTTGTTAGCAGTTATTACCAACGCTTATGATAAGGGCTATGATTGTGATAAGGAGTGCTTGACTCAGTCATTATTGAAGATATCTACAATATTTGATGTTTACTCCATTTTCTGATGTTAGTTATGCTTCTCTCCTCTTTACTGACGCAAGGAGTACTTGATGAAGAACATAAAATAAATTACAATTGGGTTCACTTTTTTGTATCTTCTCATCGTATTAGATCATGCTTTCTCGGTTACCAAATCAATAACCATACACGGCCTGATTTTGTTCAACCTTTCATGTGTTCATCATTTTTCGCTCTCCCAACATATCTAGATCCACATAAAGCGTAATAAATTCTAAATAACTGGTACACTACTTGCTATATTCTTGGTAGTTGTCTTGTGTTGCACATGAAAATTAACACGCCCACGGCCATAATAGTTAGTGATTTACCCGAATAAAAATTTATACTTGGTAACTTGATTTGATTGTCTCATGTCCAATCTTCATTTCGCTATCATTACCGAAGATATCCAAAATATTTGACGTTATTTATTACGGAAGAAGCCAATTCATAGCCTAATTAGTCAGTGATTGATTGTACAGTTGTTGTCTTTCCTTTTTTGTTTCCTTAATATCTCTGCCTTGTTATGGTATCTGAGCCCTAAAAAAAGGCTCCACCGAATTTTTTATTCTATCCCTTTCATCGTCTCTTTTCCCCTCCATGGCAGCCATCGCAGTTATTCCCCTAACAGCCAACACCTAGTTCCCAATCAAACTAACCTCCTCAAACTTTCCTGTATGGAGGAAGCAGGTTATTTCAACCCTCATAGGTCTTGATCTTGACCGATTCATTACCGAGTTGCCAAATCACCGGCCAAATATCTCGACAAAGAGTGCACCAAACCAAACCCAGAATTCACTGTCCGGTACAGGCAAGACCAAATAATCATCAGTGCTATCTTGGGCAGTTGTTCAGAAACCATACAACCCATCCTCTCTTCCGCAGAAACGGCACTTGAGGCTTGGAATCGTCTCAGTGTTAGCTACGCCAGTGCTTCTCGCAGTCGTATAATATCCCTAAAAACCAAACTCATTAAGAACCCTAAAGGAGCTAGGTCGATTACGGAGTACCTTCATGACATGAGGGCCATCGCTGATGAATTGGCCCTTGCACAAAGCCCAGTTGAAGAAGAAGATCTCATCGTCCACATTCGGGCACAGATCGGAGAAGAGTTCAAAAATATCAGCGCTGCAATCAAAGTCCGTGAAAACCCACTTTCCTATCCTGAATTATTCGACAAAATTGTTGATTATGAACGCACCCTCAAAGAAACCGAAGCCTTAACTGTTCCAACTATATCCATAGCCAATTTTACCCAATGACAACCAAACCGATTTCAGAATCAGTCTGGTTCGAACCAAAACTTTAATCGCTCCTTGTCTGGCAACCAATCAAAAACCCGTCGACCCTATGGCTCCAACTCATATAATCATACCGGAAACAATCGTCAAGAAAAAAACAGTCCCTTTTGCAACTACTGTCACATACGAGGCCATGATACCAAAGAATGCAGGAAACTAGCCCATCTCCTTCGGGAGAGCAACATTGCTGTTGCACAGTCATCACAAGCGGCCCCAATTGTCAATGGCACCACATCTCAGCCAACATCATCTCTAAGTCCTTGGATGGTGGATAGTGGGGCTTCTAATCACATTGCCTCAGATCGCTCCTCTCTTCACTCATTTTCTGAATATGGAGGACTGGACGAAATAGTCCCAGGTGATGGTAAGTGTCTCCCCATAACACACACAGGTCACACCAAATTACACACTCCATCTCAACCTCTGTCCTTAACCAATGTTTTATTCGTTCTTCAATTACGACATAATCTCATATCTGTGGCTAAACTGTGCAAATCTAACCATGTCTCTATTGAATTCTTTCCCTTTCATTTTTTGTAAAGGATCTTTGCACGGGGGCGCGCCTAATACGGGGGAGAATGCTGATGACGTCTATTACTTTTCTTCCAAATCACTAGCACAACTCAACTATACTACCACCATCTCAGCTCTTGACTGACACCACAAGCTTGGCCATCCTTCAATGAAAGTCTTCAAATCACTTGTTAAGGACTTAGGCATTAGTTCCAAAACATTGTCTAGTTCTAACTTTCAATGTGATTCATGTTCAATTAATAAGAGCCACAAATTATCTTTTGGTGTTAATTCATTTTGTGCCACAAAAACTTTAGAACTTGTTTATTCCGATGTGTGGGGACCAATCGAAAAATCGGTTGATGGTTATATGTACTATGTCCTTTTTGTTGACTATTACACTAAGTATGTATGGCTATATCCCATTAAACACAAATCCGATGTTTCTCAACTCTTTCCTCAATTTAAAACTCTTGTTGAGAAATATTTTCACACCTCCTTGATCTCTCTCTTTACTGACAATGGGGGAGAATATCAAGGACTTATGCCTTACCTTGGGGCACACGACATCTCCCACTTCACAACACCTCCACACACTTCGGAACAACATGGCACAGCCGAGCGACGTCATCTGCGTATTGTTGAAATGGGTTTATCCCATCTACATTATGCTAATCTCCCACTAAACTTTTGGTCCCATGCCTTCCAAACGGCAGTGTATCTTATCAATCGCTTACCCACACCAATTCTCAATTCTCAAAGCCCTTTCTCTGTTCTTTACAACCACTCACCCAAATACTCCAAATTAAAACCTTTTGGTTGTTTATGTTACCCATGGCTAAGGCGATACTCAAAGTCCAAGTTACACCCACGGTCATCACGATGCATTTTATTAGGCTTTTCCTCCTCTAAATCAACCTATAAATGCTATGACCCGAAATCTCGTCGTTTATATCACTCCAGGCATGTTGATTTCGTGGAAGATCAATTCCCATTTAAACAGTCTCAAGCCAACAACTCACCACCTCCTACCCCTGATGAGTTCCTCACCCATCCAAACACCACCTTAGTCCAACAATCTACTGCCCCATTACCTTCAATTCAGCCATCAAATCACCTCACCCAACCCATCGGCCCCCACTACAGCCTGTTCATTCTCCCATTTCCATATCTCTAACTCCTACCACACCTTCTTCCCTTCTACAAAACCATACAACAACCCCACTCATCAACTATAAACTTATGGCAGGCGACCTAAACCCATAGTCGTACCCCCTCCACCTGCCTTAGACTTAACCGACTCCTCCACACCACTTTTTTCATCTCCTCCCACTAATTTTTCCAACTCCAGTCCTATCTCATCTCCAAACTCCAGCCCAACCCCCTCTCCGCATGTTCCCTTACCACCAAGAAGCCACAAACCAAATCCCAAGTATTTTAACCTCAACTTTGTCAACCATTCAACACTACATCCCATCCCAACTTCCCTTGAACCAACCATCCACAAACAAGCTCTCAAAGACCCCTGGTGGCGGACTGCCATGAATAATGAGTTCAATGCTTTAATTCAAAATGGGACATGGGAACCTGTTCCCCACACCTCAAAAACCCTAATTGGGTGTAGATGGGTTTTTAAGGTTAAAAGAAACCCGGATGGTTCAATAGACATGTATAAAGCGCGTCTTGTGGCCAAAGGGTTTCATCAACAGTACAGTACGAACTATTTCGATGCATTCAGTCCCGTCACCAAACCGGTCACCATTCGTTCAATTCTCTCCATTGCTCTCTTTAACAGTTGGCAATTACGTCAACTCGATGTTAATAATGCCTTCCTACATGGAACACTTCATGAAGAGGTATATATGGAGCAACCTCCTGGGTATGTCACAATACCCCAATCACATATGCCGATTACAAAAGTCCCTATATGGCCTTAAACAAGCACCGCGTGCTTGGTATACCGAACTCACCATCTTCCTTCTCACCCTTGGCTTCACCAAATCCTTTGCCGACCCATCCCTATTCATCTACAAAAAAGATTCCATCATATGCTACTTCATTGTCTATGTCGATGATATTGTCCTTACCGGCAACAACACCTCCTTCCTCAATCAAGTCAGAACGTCTCTCACTCAACGGTTCTCAGTTAAGGATCTTAGGCAATTACACCACTTTCTCAGCCTAGAAGTCATTCTTACAACTGATGGGCTCTTCTTATCCTAACATCGCCACATCCATGATCTCCTCACTTGCTTTCATATGGATGGTGCAAAGGAAGTGTTCACACCTCTTAGCTCTACTGAAACTCTTTCCCCCAATGATGGCTCCCTTAATGTCAACCCAACCCCTTACCGAAAACTAGTTGGGTCCCTTCAATACTTAGCATTCACTCAACCGGATGTCTCATTCGCTGTCAATAAGTTATCTCAATTTATTCATGCTCCTAGACAAACACATTGGCAAACATTGAAACGCGTTCTTCGTTACCTAAAGGAACCATTCACTACGGTCTCTTCCTCAAAAAAGGTTCTTCTCTAGATCTATCGGCCTTCTCTGACTCCGGTTAGGGAGGCATTTCTGATGGCGGACGATCCACAATAGCCTACATTTTGTACCTTGGGTCTAATATTATATTTTGGCGATCGAGTAACAAAAATCGGTTTCACGATCCTACACTGAAGCTGAGTACAAGGTCATGGCCAATGCCTTAGCCGAGCTCGCCTGGGTTCCAAACATGCTGACAGAACTTGGTGTAACCGCCTCTCAGACACCGACATTATAATGTGACAACACCGGGGCCACATATCTCTGTGATATTCCTATATACCATTCGAGAATGAAACATGTAGCACTTGAATACCACTTCGTCCGCGAAAGAGTGGCTAATGGCACACTCAAGGTTCTCCATGTAAGCTCCGCTGACCAGCTTGCATATGTCCTCACAAAACCACTATCTCGATAACCCTTCTGCAGAATTCTCTCCAAGATTGGAGTCTCCAACGGAGCCTCCATCTTGCGGGGGCGTATTCCGAAAGAAGCCAATTCATAGCCTAATTAGTCAATGATTGATTGTAATTGATGGTACAGTTGTTGTCTTTCCTTATTTGTTTCCTTAATGTTTTCATTGCCTCCTGTTCATTCTCTAAATATATTGTTTATCAATAGAAGATCAAGTATCCTTCTCAAAATATCTCTGTGCCTTGTTATTATTCTTATCTAGATGTTTAGTCCACTATGTGTCATAAGTTAGTTATCTTTCCCTACTATTTATTGATGTACTCAGTAGTGCTTGATGAAAAAGAATAATACAATTTCCCTCATTTTATGTGTCTTCATGATTTTCTTCATGAATATGTAAAGGAAGGAATATTTTTATGAATATAAACATGGAAAATACTTGGATGTGTATGTTAAGGGAATTCTTGAGGATGGGAAAGAGGTTGCCGTGAAACGACTCTCTGTGAGTTCCACACAAGGAGATGAGGAATTCAAGAATGAAGTTATATTCATTTCCAATCTTCAACATAGAAATCTTGTTAAGATTCTAGGATGCTGCATCGAAGGGCCGGAAAAACTATTGATTTACGATTACATGCCCAATAAAAGCCTTGACTTGAATATATTTGGTAAGTATACGATTATAATATATAAGATGCGCAATTTAGTTCCCGCATTCAAAAAAATGATCAATAATGATTTACCCACTTATTTGTAGAAGAAACCAAATGCAAAAAGCTAGATTGGTCACAGAGATACCAAATCATCATTGGGATAGCTCGAGGTTTGCTTTATCTTCATCATGATTCTCGACTACGTATCATCCACAGAGATCTCAAAGCTGCAAACATTTTGCTTGACTTGGACATGAACCCAAAGATATCAGATTTTGGTATTGCAAGAATCTTCAAAGAAGACGAGACTGAAACAAATACTAAACGAGTAGTTGGAACATAGTAAGAACCTCTTTTAAACAAGTATTATTTGTAGGCTTTTCATATATATGTTTAGGACCGGTTATACTTATCTTCTTCCTATATTCTCATTTATTTTGATTGCGTACACCGTAACATAGCTTAATGAAGATGTATAATTTGCTAACCTATTATAAACTTCGATGCAGCGGATACATGTCCCCAGAATATGCAAGTAATGGGATTATATCAGTAAAATCAGATATATATAGTTTTGGGGTTATAGTGATGGAGATCGTGAGTGGAAAGAAAAATAGTGGATTCTCTCATGAAGCCCATAGTCACAACCTTCTTGGACATGTAAGATAAACAAAAGTTAATATTTTACTTCCCATTGTAAAATGAGTTACTCATATGTCATGATTGGTTAACTTAACACGTTTAACTAATTAATCAATCATAAGGTATGGAAGCTTTATAAAGAAGGGAAGACATTGGACGTGCTAATTAACGCCTCTTCTATCAAGTCGAACCACATATCTGAAGTGTTACGGTCAATCCAAGTTGGTTTACTGTGCGTTCAGCATAACCCGGATGATAGACCAAACATGTCTGAGGTAGTTACAATGTTGAGTGGGAAAGGTCAATTAGCAGAACCAAAACAGCCTGGTTTTTATACAAGAGACACTAAACACAAAGCACAAGCAACAACGTGACAGTTGTACTTCTGGATGGTAGATAAATAAAAACCATACGCTGCTGCTAAACCTATCTATTGAGTGATCATCTATCTAAACTTGTTTAAACTATTTGTTGTCTTCGATCAACTCTCATAACTTTCTAAGTGCTAGAACCATTCCTATACTAAATCTCATATTTCGTTAAGTTGGATTTGTATATATTCTCAAGCCATTTATAAGAAAATTTACAAGATCAAATCAAATGTGAATCACCTAAAAGTATTTGGTTGTGTTTGCTACGTGTTCATACCAAGCCAACTAAGAATGAAGATGAAAAAAGGATATAAGGTGTATATTCGTGGGGTATGGCCAAGAGAAAAAGGGGTGGCACTTCTGTGATCCGGTGACCTGGACGGGAAGTGTTGCGTTTCCAGGCATGTTGTTTTTGATGAAAATTCCTCATAAAATACGGGTCAAATTCTAATCTTGATTAGATACTTAGTTACATAGGATTTCACATGTGAACCACTAACCATAAACAAGCACAATAACATTGTTAAGCCCATTAATAACTGGATTAAGTCCAATACACTTCATTGAAAGTCCAATGAAATTACAAGCCCATTGTGATTTACCAAAAGCCCATCGGATACATAATTAGCCCAATTTTATTCTACCAACAACCCGAATCATAACCTCATGAATTTATAATTATAATTAACTAACATTTATGTGTATATATACACATGTATGTGCTATTTTTAAATAAAAGACAAATAAACATATATAGATCACAACTTATGTTTCACCTACACTTTACCACTTAGATTAATCATGTAGCAAAGAGGTAGTCCAAGGATGGTGATTCAAATTCAAAACTCAACTTGGAGAGCAAGTTGTTTCCTAAAATCATGATTTAGCAACCTTCCATAATTAAACGATCAAACTGATTCCCTTCCCTTTCCTCTCCGGCCCCTTGATGACAGACCTCACATCCCCCTCTCTATTTTCGGCCAAAGAAATCCCCCTTCTTATTCTCTCATCTCTCCACCATTCGCTCTCTTTCTCTCTTAAAACTTCCAAGAACCTTCTGTTCTTCACCATCCATAATCAGCCTAGAACAAATGTTCATCAACATTTGATCATCACATCTAGTTCAAATCATCACTCCTAAAGCTGCAAGATATATAATGAAAAAACATCAATCTTTGTTCCTATAGCTAATTGGGTGTTTAGATTGGAGACTTGAAAATAATGTTTCGATATGCATAATATGCTCATATTATACATCAAAAAATCAGTTTTGGATTCTCCGTTCCGTAGTAGGTGCAAGAAGTTTGATTACTACAGCTTCAAAAACATAAGTACATTCAAACAATGTTTTCTAGTACCAGTGTATTACAGCTTATAATATTTGTTCAAAACTTAAAATGCATGTCCAAACACCCTCTAAAATATATAAAAGAAATAGAGATTAAAAATAAATACCTTCACATTGTTTATAATCATCACCAACAACCTTTACACCCTACAAAATTAGGCATTCACAAACTCTACCTTGAAATGTATCCTATACAGGGGTGAAGGATAGTGAAGGCCCGGGGGGCCCCGCCCCTCTCGCCCCCGATTTTTCACTCAGTAGTGTTAATTTATACGTATTCGGCCAAAATTTTTATAGTTCCGGTCCCCCCTGCGTTTTTCTTCAAGCTCCGCCACTGATCCTATACCAACCAAAGATTAGATGCTCAACAGATATAAACCTGTTCAAATTAAATAATAAGATAACAACCATAACGATGGCATGTAAAGTACCTTGCATGTTGTAATATTAGCAGCTTTGTCCACCGAGCACCCACCATTGTTGTCTACACACTCATTTGTTTCTAACATAGGTCATTAAATATTGATGTTAAAAGTATATTTTATATGATATAAATGAACTTGAAGTATGGTCCTTTTACATTCAATCTTCTCTAGATATTTAGTGAAAACACAGGTATAATTTTTTTTTAAAACGGAGTTGTATTAAAATGGAGTATTTTTTTATATCGCAACCCATAACAAATGGCGTTGTCGTTATGGTACCGTAACGACCCGAACCAATTATGAACGAACATCATTGCCCGTATTTATATAATCGGAACCGGTTCGTATTCACTTTTATGGTTTTCGACTTCCTGAACCAATAACGACCAAACTCCCGTCACCTGGCGTTGGCAAAAACCAACCAGCCCTGCAACGAAATGCGGGTGTTCGTTTATACAGGCTTATTCAACTCTTTTTTTTCTACTTTGACACATCTCGCCGCGAAGCGCGGGGAACCAACTACTAATTTGAACAATTTTTTTTCTTCAAATATACTGTCGTAAATTGTAACATCCCGAAATAATAAACGGTTAATAAAAATGCGTTTCGGTGGACATAAAGAAAAGAATAAAATAGAGATCGTGGGGCTAACGGGCTTGGGAGCTTGGGCCAAGAATGGGGAAGGGAATGGGCTTAAAACCCTAGTTTTCCCTCATTTCACCCTCACTTACCCACCTTCAAGCATTATAGGAGAGAAACCATAGAGAGAGAAAGTCTCGATTTGGGCTAAAGATCGATCCTCCACTGCTCTTGTGAAGATTAGCCGAAGGAGCACGTCATTTTGAGGTAAGAAACTCTTTTTTGTGAGTTTTTCTTCAAAATGGGTTTTATGGGTTTTTAACCATAAAGGTCAGGTTTTATGGGTTAAATGAGAAAAGGACCATAGATCTATACTCACTAGGGTAAACCACACGTTTTAAACATAAAAAGTAAGAAGCTTGATCCGCCATCTCCATGCAGAAACTAGGGTTCCTGCTGGAGAAGATGATTAGACGAAGCTAACCCGTCAAGCGAAACTACCGATGAGCGAAATAGTTTCGCTGAGACAACAGAAAGCGAAACTGCCTAGTTTCGCTGGGTTCATAAGACGCGAAGTTGGCCTAGTTTCGTTTGGGATATTAGAAAGTATAAATTGATGAGTTATTAACCTTTGATCCAGATTGAGAGAATGACACTTTGGACCAAGTTGGTAAGGCGTATTGGATAGCTTAAAGGTGAGTCAAGAATCCCTATTTGTTTGTTTCAAAGGTGATGTGCATACTCATTAAATATTAATGAAATGATTGATAAATAAAATGTTTATGCAACGAATGGTTTAATAAAGGAATCATGTTTGAAACAAGAATGTTTACGAAATGAAAGATTTACGAAATGAATGGTTTTCTAAATGAAAGAAAGGGTTTTATAAATAAAATGGGATGTTTTATGAAAAGAACATGTGCAAATGATTTTAAAGAAGTTTAATCTGTAAAAAGAAGGAATTGACGGTTAAGAAGTCTGGGAAGTAGTGGTCAAGACCGTGTGTCTGATCCTATTACCAACCTTATGGCAGATTACGGATGTATGAGTTGTAGGGCCATAAGCACAACAGGGGCAGTGCCTTAGTAGGCTATCAATGGTTTTGATGTTGCATAAATGGGAATGGAGTAACGACGGTTACTCAAGGTTAGTGTGACCCACGAAGGTTAAATTATGATTCGACAGCATTATGATCAGTGTGCCATAGGGGCAATAAAAGGGACAGAACGTATTGTATTGTCAGCCTTTGTGCAATTAAGCCTTAGGGACAATATAATACTAAATGACAGAATGGACGGTAACACATATTTAGAGAACAATGTATGACTTAAATGAAAGTTTCGTTAAACGGTGTTTTAATGATGGTTGAATGATGAATGTTAAGCCATTCTTTCTTATAAATGATTTTAAACCCGAATGGTTGATTGAATGATAAATAATCGCGGTGTCAAGGTCAATCAAAAATATATTAAAAACCATGTTATTAGCTACCTTAAACTATAGTATAGAAAAGTAGGGTTGTCGAATCCACATGGAACTCATGGAGAATGCTATTTAGAAAATACTGATTCAATTACTACTAAAGTTTGGAACTTTATTAATTAAAACACTTGTAACTATCAAAAGAAATTTAGAATTGGTTGTAAAAACTATAGGAGAAAACGTAATCACTTCTGGGGTTCAAGTTCAACAGATTCACAAAAGTTTAGGTTTACTTAGTTTGATTCCACTAAACGTGACACTGACAATTTAATTGAAGTGCTAATTGTGGGACAATCTTTTAAGACTCGTTCGTCTGCCCAACGACCAACTCACAGTTGCAAAGCAATACAAGTCAACCAAATAGCTAACGATGCAAGAAAACTGGAAACAAATGGCGACTTAAACAACTTCAACAAAAGCAAACAATTTAATTCAATTAAACGCACATGTATTCAAGATTGTCACTCAAGAACACAAATCAAACATAGAAAAACCAGAAACTAATGTTGCACTGAGACGAACTATCCACCCGGAAGCAATCACAAGTGGATTAGCCGCTAATGACTGTAACAAACATCGCAATATTCAATCTAAGACTTACAAGCATTCAAAATTAAGAACAATTGAGCCAAGAATGGTGAAAATCGCCTTGGGGAACCTCTGGGATGGCTGGAACAAGAATAATTCGAGAATATAACTCTTTAAGGATTTATATTGAAATTAGGTTAAAATTTGCCATAACCCAAGTCCTCGCGTACCGCGAACCAAGCCAAGTTGGTCCTTCGCGTACCGCGAAGGACAAATTAGTCGGGCGGTGTGATACCCGACAAATTCAGGTTAATATCCATACCCGACTATTACTTGAATTCACATGATTAAACTTGCATCATACTTACTTATAGAGTAATTAAGTACATATTTCATATAGCAAGTCCATTCGTTTCATTTCATTACATGCATCGGTAATCAGGCGGATTACCGGGTCACACACACGTCATTTCACATGAACGTTGGTTAATGTTAGAATTAATATTTAGACATATAATTTGTGTGCAAAAATTATATGTAATAACGTGATTTAATATTTCGTGCTTATATGAATTTTTTCAGAATTTTTAGAGCAACTTTTATTTTAACGCTTTTTAAGCGGATACGCGATATGTGCCAACAACACTAATTTAGATTTTATAAAAACAATGGTTTTATTAATTGGGCTAAAAAGAATTCAGCTTTTTAATTAATCTTAGTCCATTAGAGCCCATTAGTTATTAAAAAGCCTTAAAAGAATACAAAAGCCCAACATAAGTCCACTAAAAAACTCCCTTACACTTATTAACCCTCATTTTTACAACCCTAAACCTACTTTGCTCTCTCCCTCTCTCTTGTTTCGGCCGCCACCCCCATCACTAGCCACCACCTCCTTCAAACTTGTTCAAGCAATCCAAGTGGTTCTAGGTCCATTCCAAGGTGATTCAAGGTGCTAGAAGCTAATTTCACAACCATTTCTTCATCATACTTGCTTTTGGTAAGAATCTATCCATTCTTTTTCATCATTTTCGGACATATGAGGTACCATACCCATCCAAACAAATCTTCATGTTCTAAGGTCTTTAAATCCATGTTTTATCAAAGAGTTTTCATAAAATGAAGTTGTTGACACATATTACACTTTTTATTGTTTGAAATGTTCATTTAGGTTGTTATTTGCTCGTTTCTATTTATAGAAACTTTGTTGGATGAGATTTTGCATAAATGAGTGTATGATATGTTTGATAGTTTAAATGATGCTCATAATAGTAGAATAAGTAGGAAATGTAATTTTTTTTGTTGAGACGTTGTTTTACACTAGGTTATGGTCGACTTACTATATAAGGAAAGTTTAATTTTGCATATTTTGTGTTATGAGGTTCTAATGGATAAAAACTTGATAATATGGTTCTATAACATGTATTAAAGTAGTAGAAAGAGTTATTTGAAGTTACACATATGCAAAAGGGTCGTTTGGACAACTTTCCTAAAAAGGAAACTTTAATTATTCATATTTTGTATGTGTGGGTTATAAATGTTTAAAATGAGTTAAATGGCTTTATTACTATATGAATAGATGTTTTATGCAAAAATATGTAAATTGAAATGGTATTATGACATGTTTTAGAGGACCTTACTAAATAAGGAAACTTTATTAGTTTGTGAATTTCAACTTTGCTTGAAATAGAAAGTGTATGTGTAGGATCATGTGTATGATATGTTACTAGTATTATTTCATGTATCATTTGTTTAGTTGAGCCATGACACCTAAGGTGCATTAAAACTCTAATTGCCTAAAAAGGGAAACTTTGCTATGTTAAGAACTGTGGTATAGAAATAACATGTTATGCTACTTGTTGCAAATGGATTGAAATAATGTAAATAGGTTATTAATATAATGACATGACTTATGTGTATAAATGGTTAACATGTATGAAATATACCATGAAGATGTACAAATGCCATGTCACTTGTCACATGTTAATTAGTTATGCAACTAATTGAAACATGTATGTTATGTCACAAAGTATGATTCATATGTTACTTAAGTAGTACTTATATGTTACTTAAGTATTACTTATATGTTACTTATGTATTACTTGTATGTTACATATGTACTACTTATATGTTACTTATGTGCTATTTGTACATGACTTCAACATTAGTCAACATTGGTCAACATTAGTCAACATTGGTTAACATTAGTCAAACTTGGTCAAACCTTGGTCAAAGTTGGTCAAACCTCGGTCAACTTTGGGCAAACCTTGGTCAAACCCCAGTCAACTTTGGTCAAACATTTTCAAAACGTCAATGTAACCTTTCAACGTTGAGTCGTTTGGATGAATGTGGTTACATAAACCATGTTTACTTTCGTAGATCTTATCGCCATACTATTCCTAGGGCTCGGTTAGGTCGGTTACCCAAAGTTGCTAGATTTCTCTTGTTGCTTTCATTCTTCATTCACCGCATTACCAGGTGAGTTTTCACGGCCCCATTTTACTTACTTTTCCAGTTGGGGGAGATACATACTAAACCATTTTCTTACTTAGTCGTATGCTGATTACTTTGATTTCGCTTTAACATATATAAGTGGGTGCATTTCCCGCACATAAAGTCCTCTCATAGTCGAACCGTTAATTATTACATAAAGCGAGTGATTCATGAATAGTACTATTGGGTTTAACAACCCCCACCCGGGTTAGTCACGCTAACTCTAACTGGGAGTCAAACGGGTGCATAATTGACCTAATCCATTGCGTGCTGGGCACGTAAGAGGCAAAATGCCAGTTTCTGCATTCCTTCGTTGAGCTTCGGTTTCGGTGTTGCTTATATAGTTATTGTTTATTGTCTGATCAACAATCGAATCACTAGTATACATACGTACTGTTACACTGTTTTCATTTCTGTTTCTGTTACTTAAACCTGTTAACTCACCAACCCTGTGTTGACACTTTTAAGCATGTTTATCTCAGGTCGCTAAGCATTCACGAATGGACTAGGATTGCATGTCCGGAGTCGCATTTCATGTTTTCATTTAGAAGCTAGGTTTATGGGAACCTAATTTATTATGCTTCTGTATTATGCTACATTACTTATGCTTCCTCACTTTACTTTCCACATTTTCAAACTCTGTATTACTTATTTATTTTTGTATGATGTTCAAACGGAAAGTCTTTTCGAAAACCATTTAGAGGTCGTTCGAAATGACCGGGACTGATGATCCTTGACAGTCACAACCCGCGGGTAACCCGCTGTGGAATTTCAAGGTGTGTCAGATTGGTATTAGAGCCCTGGTTATAGAAAACTAAGTTGCATTAGTTTACTTAGACTATAACTGTAGGCTCACATAGTTCACATCACATCATACATACATTTTTCATACATGAGAACATTGGATTACTGGATATTGACTTGTTACAGGATGTCAACATCATCGGACCCTATCGTGATCTCGGACTCCGAGGAGTACACTCCAGCTACACCACCATCACATGCGGAGCCACTCACCCCACCCTCATCACCGTACTCACCTAGTGATGGAGAGCAGATGGAAGACCAAGAGGAGGTTGTAGAGATGGACTCTGAGGAAGACCCCGAGGAAGATCCTGAGGAGGATCCTGAGGAGGCGGATGACGCACCAGCCCACGGAGGCGATGGAGACGCCGGCGAGGGGAGCAATTCGGGCGAGTCAATGCCCTACTCAGTGCTGCATGGGTACTCATCATTCGATGACGGCTCTATCCTACCCTCACCACCTCGCCAGGCGAACCCGACTGCACCGTCACCATTGCTTGCACCAGTAGGAGCAAAGACCAAGCTTACCGCTAGGAAGAGGAACATTCGCAAGGGAAAGCGACCAGCCCAATCACCTGACATTGCTGGACCATCGGCCAAAAGGGCCCGGATTGCTCCATCAAACACCTAATCCACGGGAGAGTCCTTTGGACCATCCTATCCACCACCCTATTGGCTCCGGCCTACGAGGGAGGTGCTACCGATACTTGCGACGCACAGCAAGTTACATGATGCTGACATATCGTCCCTTCAGGACGAGCTTGCCTTGACGGACCAGGCACTCTTGATAGTGCGAGACCGGATCGAGACTGCTGAGGAGAAAGCTCGAGAGGCGGAACAGAGAGCCACAGCGACAGAGACTGCACTACAGACCTTGTAGGGGCAGGTAGCGGGTTTACTGAAGGATCGCAAGAGAGAGTCAGCTAGGACCACTGCACTGTCTAGCCGCCTAGAGAAGACCGAAGAGCAGCTAGGGATTTGAGCTGGACTTTTGACTGAGGCGGTATAAATGGAAAAAATTGACTTTTAACTGGACTTTTGACCCATTTGAGCTATGTATTTTGTTCTATTAACGAAATACACATTAACGAAATACACAACTCAAATGGGTCAAAATTCCATAATTCGCATCTGGTTCTCCTTAATTTGACCTATTTTCTCATTCTTTTGCTTAATTTCTCATTTTTCTCCCACACATCACACCTGGGAAAGGTTTGGAAGGGGCTGATGTAGTCAACAAACAAGATACAAACATTATTTGATGTTTAGTATTTTATTTTTGGTAAAATATATAATTTTTATATTTATTTTTTAATTTCGCCTCGAGCTTACGCCTCGAGACGCGATTACGTTCTTTTAAAGTTTGAGCCAATTAAAACAAGTTATGATCATTTATGACAAATTCAAACAAAAGTAACCAACTACAACCAGTTATAACACATTACAACTCATAATGACATGTCAAGACTTGTTATCGCCCATTAGAACCAAATATGACCCATAAAGACTTGTTATAAACCATTACTACCAAATATGAGAAATTAAAACAAAAGATGATCCTTTATAACACATTCAACCAAATATAACTCATTACAACCAAATAAGATCTATTGTAACTCGTTATAACACATTACAACCAAATATGACACAGTTTATTATAATTGTTTTAAGAAGAACGTAAACTCATTAATTAATATTAATTAATAATTATATATGAAAAATATAAATAACAGTAAAATCTTGTATTTTACTAAATTTTCCAACAAGATTAATTAATCTCAAATGACTTGGTTGACTTCATCCTCTTCCTTCATAGTTGATCCTCTTCCTTTGTAGTTGTGTCACATTAGCCAAACATATTTTCGCTTATTAAATGTATAGATAGGTATAGATTTTCATGCATCCGTTTTTAGCTTTTACATAAGATTTGTTTCTTATTTCTAAAAATTTAATTGAAATGTTTTCCATCCGCCGTTCTAAAAAATTATTATCTATCCATCAATAATTATTATTATCACAAATAAATGGATTTAAATATACAAGTTTCTTTAGTTTGTTATTTATTAAAGGTGGATGAATATTCAAACAAATTTTCAATCCGCTACTAAAAAATAATCATTACACAGGAGAAAAGTATTGACTTTGAAATGGTCCGTCCTTTGGACGTATTGTTTACATTATCAGTGAAGCTAATAATGACAATATTTATATATTTAATATATTTTTTTATGGTTTCGTCAAGTTTTGGATAACAAATTTGGGGTTGCTAAGTCAACGCGTGTAAAATGGTGTATTCAACAATCCACTCAAAATACCCACTAGCTTAGCCTAGTGACAAAGGTGTATACACAAGACTTCATTAAATTGTGAAGGTTTTGGGTTCAAGTCCCACTTGTGACAAAAAAAGGGGGTCCAGGTTGGGCCAGGGGTTTTCTCACCTTTGGTGGGTTTCCTCCTGATAGAGGTGGAGATGATCGGTTGGGTCAGTGGTCCGTCAGTGATCCAAATTGCCGTTAAAAAAAAACAATCCACTCAAAATGAACTTCTACGCCCAGAGCGTTGACTTTTGACTCTTTAGTAAAATAAAGAAAAATCTGGTTCTTATTGTCATATCTGCCTATGGTTTTCAGATCATTAAAACCAGCTCAGCGTATTTAATTAGTATCAATATTCTAGCAACTCCATGTTAAATTGTGGTCTTAATTATATGAAGTCACACTGTTGGTATTAAAATTGTAATCAACGGCTGTAGGTCAACTTTTGTGGCGTGATTGGTGACCTGGATATGTTGAACTTCTTACTCTGAAAAGAAAGAAAATAGTGCATAAGTGATGCTCCATGTGACCACCACCTTCCAAGAATCAAACTCCCACAAAAACTGACATTATGCATCAATAACTCAGTACCCAAGCTGAAGAATGCCCAAAATGAAGTTGATCTTTGGGTTTCTTGTACTTTATGCATCACTAACTCGTACCCATGCTGCAGACACCATATCTGCAAACCAAGTCGTTAGATATAACCAAACCATCATTTCGCCAAAAGAAACCTTCGAACTTGGTTTCTTTAACCCGGGTAACTCAACCAACCATTATGTAGGGATATGGTACAAGAAAATATCTAACAGAACTGTTGTATGGGTAGCCAACAGGAACACACCACTCAGAGATAACTCCAGCGAGCTAACACTCACCCATCAGGGGATCTTGATTCTCCGGAACGCCACCACGGGCAATGTCACATGGTCATCCGCAAACTCGTCAACGAGGTCAGTGAGAAATCCGATTGGTCAGCTTCAAGATACAGGCAACTTTATAATTTACGAGGAAGGTGGTGTCAACAATCAAGAAGATCCCATATGGCAAAGTTTCGACTTTATGACCGACACTTTACTTCCCGGAATGAAGCATGGCAAGAATTTAGTCACGGGGATTGAACGACACCTCACGTCATGGAAATCCGCTGATGATCCTGCTTCTGGTGAGTTTTCTGATTGGATTGATACCAGAGGTTACCCTCAGCTAATTATAAGACAAGCCGGGGAAATAATGTTTCGGGGAGGTCCATGGAACGGTCTCTGGTTTACAGGAACTCCTAATTTGAAACAGAACGATTTTTACCACTTCACCTTTGTTCTTAATGAAAGTGAAATTTACTTCCAATATAATCTTATCGACACTTCAGCTTTGATGAGGCTGGTATTACAACCAAGTGGTCGTTCAGAGGGCTTGTTATGGATTAACAGAACACAAACATGGAGCCTTTATACGGCCCCACAAATCGATCGTTGTGATCAATATGCGGTGTGCGGGCCATCCGGGATCTGCAACATTAATAACTCCCCATTTTGTTTGTGTTTGAAGGGGTTTGAACCCAGATCTCCTGACCAGTGGAGGAATACAGATTGGTCGCAAGGGTGTCGACGTACTATCCCTTTGGATTGTGACCCTGCAGAGGGGTTCAAAAAATATACAAATTTGAAGTTACCCGACACTCAGGGGTCATGGTATAACCAGACCATGACCCTTGAAGAATGTAAGGAGATGTGTAAAAGAAATTGTTCGTGTACTGCTTATACAAACTCGAATATATCAGGGACTGGAAGTGGTTGCTTGCTATGGTTCGGTGACCTAATTGATATCAGAACGCTTTCTGAAGATGGGGACACTCTTTATATACGAATGTCAGCTTCTGAGTTAGGTAATTCAAAAACAATTGCTTTATTTTCATTACTAACTTCATAATTATCTGTCTGACTGACAGCTTAATTAAGACATTATGTTTTGAAATTACAGAATCAATAGAAAACAGTAGAAGCTCAAGTGCAGGGAGAAGAGTATGGGTTATTGTCCCCGTAGCATTTGTAGTTTTGGTCATAATAGTTTCAATATGCTTATTTTATCGTTTTAATAGGAAGAAGCAACAGCAACAAGGTATTTCTCTACTTATACTTATTAATCGTACTTTACTATAAAAATTATAATTTAAATAACAGAATTTCTCTAATCACATTTTTGGCACTAATTAAATATTAATAACTTTGATTTTTGGAAGAAACTGTTTCTAATCAGTCAACCCAACGTTCGTTTAAGAAGCTGTGGTTTTCTTTTAAAGTTGTGGCTACCCACTTCACAGGGACACCAGGAAACGAATCGGGACCTGATCCTGAAAATAGAAACGGTGATGAAGGTCTAGAGCTACCACTATTTGGCCTGTCTACAATACTTAAAGCTACCAACAACTTTTCAATAAACGCAAAACTTGGAGAGGGTGGTTTTGGACCCGTCTACAAGGTATTATATTATATGACTCCATGTCCTATGTAGTACATAACTACATATGATTCGTAGCTTAAGTTAAGAATACCTGTAGTCGGATCAAAATTGTTGCAAAATACTTCTGTGACACATCTGTTGCATTGAGTACAAGTTGCAGGATTATCCAGGACTGCCGTTACATTGTGGCCATAGTTGTCAATAGCGAATAGCGGTAAATAGCGACAAGCCACCTATACGCTACGTAGCGAATAGCGGTAAATAGCGGGCGCTATTTCACGTTTAGCGATACACTAGTAGAAAGTTTTAGAAATATTTTGTATTTAACTATTGCAAGATCTATAGCAATTATAATCAATAATTATCTAAATCTTCATATATTAGGGTTATTAGCAACCCTATTTATATTAATCAAGTAAAAAATTAAAAAGTAATTTAAAAAAATTAAAAAAAAATGGAATATTCGCTATTTACCCGCTATTCACTCACTAAACACTATATAGCGACCATAGGCCGCTTCGCTACATAGCGCGCGGGTCGCTATTGACAACTATGATTGTGGCTGTATAATAGATTGACACATTGACCGAATGAGCCACATAAACACATTTGTTTTCGACCCTTTCTTGTTCAGCACTTCAGTTTATTCACTAGGCGTGTTCCTGGGATTGTGATCAAAAGAATAAGAAATGGTGAAATGAAATAAGACAGAAAACATGTAATCTTTGTAGATGTATAGAAGGCTTTTAGTGGGATACTTACCTTAAAAAATTATGTTTCAGGGTATACTGGAAGACGATCAGGAAATAGCAGTGAAGCGGCTAGCAAAAACATCCACTCAAGGACTTCAGGAGTTCAAGAATGAAGTCATCTCGATATCTAAACTACAACATCGCAATCTTGTCAAGCTCTTGGGCTGCTGCATTGAAGGAACAGAAAAGATGTTGGTTTATGAATACATGGCAAACAAAGGCCTCGATTCCTTCATATTTGGTAAATGAAAAAAATAATGATAAGTATAAATTCACCAAGGACGTAAACTAAAGTTCAAACTATTTACAGATAAAATGCAATGCAAACTCCTTGATTGGTCTGCACGTTACCACATTATCATTGGAATTGCTCGTGGACTTCTTTATCTTCACCAGGATTCTCGGCTCAGAATCATACATAGAGATCTCAAAGTCAGCAATATTTTGCTTGACATAGAAATGAACCCAAAGATATCAGATTTTGGTATGGCTAGAACTTTTGGAGGAAATCAAATAGAGGCAAACACAAACAGAGTGGTTGGAACATAGTGAGAGATTCATCTACCCTAACCTTATTCTAATTTATTTAGTGAATCACTTGCATTAACTTTGATTCATCACAGTGGCTACATGGCGCCAGAGTATGCAGGAGATGGTATCTTTTCGATAAAATCAGACGTATATAGCTTCGGAGTAATAGTGCTGGAAATAGTGTCCGGGGTAAAAAACAGAGGGTTCGTGCACAAAGAGCATTGCAACAACCTTATTGGACATGTAAGTCTGGCCCTGTTTTTTTGTTCAATAACTATCTTTACTTGTAAAAATTTGGTAATCTTACCCAAGTTACCATGTCAAAATGAGGATGTGGCAATTTGTGGTATCTCTGAACATGGTATTTGTCCTCACATGGTGGTTAAATTTCAAAGATTATCCTATTTGAAAACTTCTTCATAGTTTGAGCCCAAATAAAGTTAATTACCTGAACAGAATTGAGAACAGAGTTGGCTAATTGTTTAATATTTGTGTTCTTTGTTCTTGACAGGCATGGGGACTCCATAACGAAGGCGGATCCCTGCAATTAGTTGCTAAGTGTCTAGGTGAATCAATCAATGCGTCTCAGGTTCTACGATCTATCCACATTGCTTTGCTGTGTGTTCAACGTCACCCAGAAGACAGACCAACTATGACTTCTGTGATTCTATTGTTGGGGAGTGAGAGTCCATTGCCTTCACCCAAAGAACCTGGTTTTTACGTTGGAAAAACAAAGCAAGTTACTTCTGAATCTTCAAGTTCATATGGAACAAGTTCTAACAATGAAATAAGCATTTCAATATTGAATGGTAGATAAAATGAAAAACAAAGCAAGATACTACTGAACCTTTAAGCAATTCTGGACTACTTATCATATAAGATAAAAGCCAAAAAAATAGTATACGAGTGCTTGGAACATAGTAAATATTACAGTATAGCCTTTGGTTATATTTTATGTTATTAGTTAGTTATGTTGTTGAGAGTTGGTTAATAGTTTACATGAGCTTCCATGAGTTTTATATATAGTTAGTAAGGAGTTTCTCGTTTGTTTCTTGTACAAAATATATAGAACATTAATAAAATTCTCTCCTTATCTCTCATTCACAACCACTGAAAAACTCCATTATCATCCGAAGTAACTCATGGCGGCTCACTGACAACAACTATTTCTCACTGCGGTCAACTGTTAGCAGCAAGTGTTCTGTCACCAGCCGCAGAAACTACACAATCTCACAAATATAACAAATTTTGTCTCATTGAAATTAGATGGTGATAGTTTATTGAGTTAGAACATCATATGCTACAAGTTAATACTTCTAAGCAAAGCAAAGTAATGGTAAAATTGTGTCTCAAAACTATGGGATTATTACAACTGTTTGTGCTTAATTCTGATAATTGTAAAGTTCAATCAATTAAAGGTAAAGTTACTTACCTATGAAGCACGATTGAGTCAAAGATTACACCACCAATAACTGCAATAGCCGCTCTCAATCTGCAGCCACCACCAGGCATAAGGCGTCGCGTTGTTTCTATCGAATAGAGTGTTTTCTCTCAGAATCGCAGCAGAGGAACACGGTGAAGAGAACATGGTTGTGGCCTAAGTATGATGTGTGGCGGTGGTCGTCGTGCAAGTCAGCGGAGGTCGCCATCACCATCACATTTCAGTTTTCACGGCTAATTTGTCCTCCAGGCCTAATTTGAGCCCTAATTTCCCTGAACAAATTGCTTAGCGGGTGTTTGGGAGTGCTTTTGGAAAGTGCTTATTGACTTATTGGGTTTTTCAAAAAGCCAAAAACCCAATAAGTCGTTTTCAAAAGCCAGGATTTCTTGGCTTTTGAGAATGACTTATTGACTTATTAACTTTTCAGGAAAAAAAAATGCAAATTTTTTTACTTATCGGCTTTTTGAAAAAGCCAATAAGTCAATAAACACTTTCTCACCATACTCCCAAACAGGTTTTCCAGTAGTCGGGAAAGGTCTGCATGATCCATTTGGCATCAGTAACAACCCGAATCCGCGTGGCCGTGGGTTAGTCGGGTCCTCTTTTGACTCGCTCGTGTTTGAAGTTTGAACCTGGATCTCCATTTGACCTGCGTAGTCAAGCATTTGGGTCCTTGAGTTATGGCCCAATACCCACTTTTGCATACTTAAGCCCAAAAGCTCTAATCCATTTGTTACTCAATCCAATACTTCCATCGGGCCTCAAACTCCTAAATTTTTAGATTTCACTTGTTTTACCTTCCTAAGATAAAACACAACCAAAATTTACATATTCATAAGTAAATGGGTCAAAAAATTCACCTCTATTTAGCACGATTTATCTTAACAGAATCCCTCGATTGCCCTTAAACCAAAAAAGGTTAAGTTACATATCGTTGAGCAACCACCTTGTAGAGAATTGTTTTCAATACTTGTGAGAAAGCCAAAGGATCATCAAGTACATTCATCGAATCAATCAAAGAATATATAGTTTTCGTAGCATTAGCCTAAGAGGAGATTGTAAGACCTTGAGGTTAATGGCTTCAAAATATTCTAAGTATTTTTCCTACTGATGGCCTTTCCATAGTTGCTACCGATGAACATGATTTCCTATCGACAGTTAAGGTTTACTGTTGATAACTATTTTACTACCGACTGTACAAAGTTGCTACCGACAGATAAAGTTGCTACTGATGTTGAGTTTGCTACCGACAATCAATTGGCTACTGATGAACATTTTCTACACTGATTGTACTATTCTTAGGTGTCCTGTGATTGGTTCAAAGTTAGTACTCACACCGATATCATAATAAGATGCAGTTCATCAGAAGATCAACATCAACTTTTCAGAAGATTTGCAACCTTTGTTTTAGTGTTTGTCTTGTTGTTATAGCCAATTGTATTGTAGTTTCATGGCTTGACATGTAATTTAGATTAACGACTTGTGTTGAATCTAAACCCTCGAATCAATGGTCACTATTGATTCTAGGGAAGCCGTCTCATGCATAAGATGGCTAGTAGAACTCTATATATGTATTAGGTTTCTCATTATAAGGTTTATGTGTTCTTTTACACTCTTGTATTGTAGCCTTTGAGAGATTAATACAATAATTTATCTATTCTATGTTCTTTACTTGTTATTGAATCATTGTGTGAATAAAGTTAGTTGTTATTGTTACCGTCAATCTCAACTAATCAACAGAACCATCTTGTATAGTGTTTGATAACAGTTTTTATTTTTCAGAACTGCATCAAAATCTTTTTATTTTAAAATTGTAAAAGTGTTAGTGGAGGAAAGAATAATGATCAAGACCAAGTTGATCTCATGTCCTTCTTGTATTTTACGCATCAGGTACTTTTTCTTGGAAGGGGTACTTTTGTGATCACTTACAACGTACATTGTAGGTCGTTATCCATCCGGTCTCTCATACCTGAAAGCTTTTGCAATGATCTAGTAAACCTTTGGAGGATCTCTTGCTATAATAGAGCATTCTTAGTGCCTTACAGTATCTCGTCTTGACTCGTCCAGAGACTGCCCATGTAGTCGGTAAGGTTTCAAGAGCTTACGAACTGACATGATTTGACTATCTGCATGTCCTCTAGCCTTGGTATTCATGCTTATGCAAACGACGACTCGGTTGGTTCAAAAGATTTCTAGACTTGACCATCCACATACTAAAGCCACAAAGCTCCTTAGGTCCAAAAATTCCCTAAACGCTTAAACAATTTAGAAATATAATTTTTTTTGGTTAAAATAAAAATTGACTATTTTCTAGGCCGAAGAAACAAAAAGTTACTATTTTCTACATTTAAAAAATAACATGTCATTTTCACTAGTTTTTTAACTTAAAAACCTCGTCCCTATTAAATTATTAGGGACTAAAAAAGGTTACATGTCACGTCATAGAGTAGTAACCTTTTAACCTTGTAGTTGTACAAAATTGGAACAATAAATGAAAATTTAGTGTCTCTAGAGATAAAAGAAAGTTTGACTGATTTTAATAAAACGAATGTGAAACACGGTTAGTGTTTTGTAAAAGTACTCAAAAATAGAATTATATATACCCTTCTAAAGATAAGACCGCAAGAGATATATATCATTCTAGCATGACAATCTATATTATTTAATAAATAATGGTTTTGGCGTGACACTTGTCACTCTTTTATGCATGCTTAATTCTTTTTTCCCGTCTCTCACTCCTATTAACTAAACAAATTTCTTTAATTGTTTTTTATAATTTTTTGTTTTCCTTCTCTCTCTCTCCTATCTATATCTATACTATTTAATAATAAAGGTTTTGATGTGACACTTGTCACTCTTTTATGAATCCTTAATTTTTTTTCTCGACTCTCTTCTATTAATTATACAAATTTCTTTAATTGTTTTTACAATTTTTTGTTTTCCGTCTCCCTCTCCTATTAAATAATAATTATTTCTATAATTCTTTTTATAAAACGTTTTTTATTTAAAAAAAATAAGTTTGTTTATAAAACATTTTTATAAATTGAACATTTCTTTTATTATTTTTATAAAACATTTTTAAAAAATAACTATATAACATTTCTAGAATTTGTATTAAAAAACTATATAATATGTCATAAATATTTAACATGTAAATCTTTATTACTAAGTATATATAACATTGCAGCTATGTGTAGAGTTTCTAACCTAGTTAATCAATAAAGATGAGAGTATAGACATAACGGAAAATACCACATTAATGAAATTCAAGGAATTTGTGGTTTACAAATTTGGGCGGAATAAGGTTTACGGGAATTTGTGGTTATAAATATGTTTTTAAAATTAAATATAAAAAAAATCATGTATGGTTTGATGTAAAAATTTCCACCGAGAATAATGAGGAAAGAAAATATCGGCGTAAATGATACTGCATTGGACAACCTTCCACGAATCAAACCCCACAAAAATAGACGGTCCATCTATAGACTTTTGTTTTTAATTTTTACAACTTAATCAAAATGTTTTTATTCTAATATTGTATAAGTGTTAATGGAGAAAAGAAAAGTGATGAAGACCAACATGATCTTTCGCTTCCTTCTTGTATTTTATGCATCTATAACTTGTACCCTTGCTGCAGACACCGTGTCTGCAAACCAAACCGTTAGATATAATGAAACCATCGTTTCGCCGCAAGAAACCTTCGAACTTGGTTTCTTTCGCCCAGGTAAGTCCATGAACCTTTATGTCGGAATTTGGTTCAAGAAAATACTGAACCAAACGGTTGTATGGGTAGCCAACAGGAACACACCACTTACCCGTACCTCCTGTGAGCTAACTCTCACCCACCATGGAGTTTTAATTCTCCGGGATACTAGCATAGGAAATGTCGGAGGATGGTGACATCATCAATCAAGAAAATCCCATATGGCAAAGTTTTGACTTTCTGCAACACACTTTATTTCCTGGAGTGAAGCTGTGAAGGAATTTGGTTACTGGGAATGAGAGGCACTTAACGTCATGGAAATCGGAGGATGATCCGGCTTCCGGTGAGTTTTCTTATTCTATTGATACCAGAGGTTACCCTCAGGGCGTGGTAAGGGAAGGCAAGAAAATAAAGTTCCGGGCAGGTCCATGGAACGGACTCAGGTATACAGGGAGTCCTAATTTGAAACAGAACTGGTTTTACAACTTCACTTTTGTTCTTAATCAGAGAGAAATTTACTTCCAATATAATCTTATAGATACTTCAGTTTTCACAAGGCTGGTGTTACAACCAAGTGGTCGTTTAGAGCGCTTGCTATGGATTGACAGCGAACAAGAATGGAGAGTTTATACCTCCCTACAAATCGATCAGTGCGATCAATACGCAGCATGCGGGCCATACGGGATCTGCAATATTATTAACTCCCCAGTTTGTGAATGTTTGAAGGGGTTTGAACCCACATCTCCTGATGAGTGGAGGAATACAGTTTGGTCACAAGGGTGTCGACATACTATCCCTTTGGATTGCAAACCTGGGGAAGGTTTCAACAAGTATCCAAATTTGAAGTTACCCGACACTCAAGGGTCATGGTATAACCAGACCATGACCCTTGAAGGATGTACAGAGATGTGTAAAAGAAATTGTTCGTGTACTGCTTACACAAACTCAAATATCTCAGGGACTGGAATGGCTGTTTGCTATGGTTTGGTGACCTAATTGATATCCGAATGTTTTCTGAAAATGGGGACACTCTTTATATACGAGTGCCAGCTTCTGAGTTAGGTAATTCAAAACAATAGTTTTATTTCATTACTAACTTCATAATTATTTGTCTAAATCTCAGCTTAATTGGACACAGACTCAATAGAAAACAATAGAAGCTCAACTGCAAGGAGAAATGCTGGGAGAAGAGTACCAGTTATTGTCCCCATAGCATTTGTAGTTTGGGTCATACTAGTTTCAATATGCCTATTTTGTCATTTTTATAGGAAGAAGCAACAGCAACAAGGTATTTCTCTACTTATACTTATGAAATGCATTTTACTACTAAAAATATTATTTATGTTAGAGTTAGGAGGAACCGATCACACAAAAGACTACATTGTTGCTAATTGTATGCCTATTATTCATCACATAAGGCTACTTAAACAGCCAACTGATTACAAGGAAACACAAGTGAAAACAGAAAATAACAAAAATGTGACATTCCTGAGACTAGACTCGCTCAACTACAGACACCCGGACTCACATTGTGACCGGCATTATTCAAACAATTTAATATAAAAATATTATACTTATAATGAATCCGATGTTGGTTCCTACACGTACAGAAAAACACCTAGAACCCAACCTGCAGTGTTACTAGTTGATTAAAAAGAAGTTGTTTTCTTTTAAAAGTTGTGGTTACCCACTTCACAGGGATACCTAGAAACGAGTCAGGACATGATCCTGAGAATATATGTTCCCACTATTTGGCTTGTCAACAATAATTAAAGCTACAAACAACTTTTCAATCAACAACAAACTTGGAGAGGGCGGTTTTGGACCCGTTTACAAGTTAATATATAATGACTCCATGCCCTATGTAGTACATACTCTGTGACACAAATCTGTTTCCTTTAGAACAAGTTGCTGGATGATCAAAGACTGGCACTACATAGTGGCTGTGGAATAGATCGATCACTTTAATCGATTGAACCACATACATAGACGTGTTCTTTATCACTTCTTGTTTGGTTTGTATACCCTATTTTTGTTCTTGTGTGATTCGTGATCAGAAGTGGATATTGTGATATATCGAGTAATGATAATAAAAATGCTGAAACAAAATAAGAGAGAAAACATGTAATCTTTGATATGCATAGAATGCTTTTTGGGCCACTTAACTTAAAAAGTTATGTTTTAGGGTGTACTTGAAGACGGGCAGGAAATAGCAGTGAAGCGGCTAGCAAAAACATCCACTCAAGGACTTCAAGAGTTCAAGAATGAAGTCATCTCGATATCCAAACTACAACATCGCAATCTTATTAAGCTCATGGGTTGCTGTATAGAGGGAGCTGAAAAGATATTGATTTATGAATACATGCCAAACAAAGGACTCGATTCCTACATATTTGGTAAATGAAATAATAAGAAAAAAAAATAAAAAAGTATCAAATCAAAAACTGAATTCAAACTATTCACAGATAAAACTCAAAGCCATGTCCTCGATTGGCGTGCTCGTTACCACATCATCAATGGAATTGCTCGTGGACTTCTTTATCTTCACCAGGATTCTCGGCTCAGAATCATACATAGAGATGTCAAAGTCAGCAATATTTTGCTTGACACGGATATGAACCCGAAGATATCAGATTTTGGTATGGCTAGAACTTTTGGAGGATACCAGATATAGGCAAACACAAACAGAGTGGTTGGAACATAGTGAGATTCTTCTACCCTAACCTCATCCAACTTATTTAGCGAATGACTTACATTAACTTGCTTCCTCATAGTGGCTATATGGCGCCGGAGTATGCAGGAGATGGCATCTTTTCAATAAAATCAGACGTATACAGCTTCGGCGTATTAGTGCTAGAAATTGTTTGTGGGGAGAAAAACAAAGGATTCGTCCACAAAGAACATTACAACAACCTTATTGGACATGTAAGTTTGGGCCTGGATTTTTTGTTCAATAACTATCTTTACTTACAAAATTTTGGTAATCTCACCAGAAGAACATTACAAGTTTACAACAACCTTCGGATTTTTTGTGTTTTTTGTTCTTGACAGGCATGGGGACTCCATAAAGAAGGCAGATCTTTGCAATTAGTTGCTAAGTGCCTAGGTGAATCAATCAACGTGTCTCAGGTTCTACGATCAATCCATGTTGGTTTGCTGTGTGTTCAACGTCATCCGGATGATAGACCGACTATGACTTCTGTGATCCTGATGTTGGGGAGTGAGGGTCCATTGCCTTCACCCAAAGAACTAGGTTTTTATGTAGGAAAAACAAAGCAAGATACTACTCGATCTTCAAGTTCATATGGAAGAAGTTCTAACAATGAACTAAGCATTTCAATGTTGAATGGTAGATAAAATGAAAGCTGCATGTGATAAAAGAAACAACTTCCAGCCATAAACCAAAATAAATAAGCTTATTAAGCAATTCTGGACTACTTGTCATGCATCCACAAAGACCTCAATGGTTAGAAGCTTCATATAAGATAAAAGCGGGAAAAAAATAGTATCCAAGTGCTTGGAACATAGTAAATATTACAGTATATATTGGCTATGTTTTATGTTATTAGTTAGTTATGTTGTTGAGAGTTGGTTAATAGTTTCCAAGAGCTTTATTTATGTCATAAAACTTTATTCACATATAATATGCCATTGTATCCAAGTGTTTTATGTTTTATGTCATAAAACTTTATTCAGATATAATATGCCATTGTTTATGTATATTAAATATAGTAAACGCTCGCCATAAAATATAGTTATGCTTTACTAAACATAGCTTAACACATATATCATGCATTTGTTTATGTATATCAAAATATAATAAACGCTTGCCAATAATATAATCATACTTTACTAAAAATGTACTTTTGTCTCTTTTAAACTTTACACTAAAATATAGCTTTCACTTTTTTTTAATATATAAAATATAATAAACACTTTACACTAAGTATGCACACCACCCCTAAAGCAGGCAAAAAGGGGATTAGAACTCACATGTGATGAACACGGTCAGGGTCTCTAAGATATCTTCTAAGCTGTACGTACGCAACCTAGTATTAGCTTACATACATCTCGTTACATTTTGACCCCCACTATACCACCTAGGGGTACATGGTTCTTTCCTGTGACTTTTAGGAGTTCACGGCTTAATCTCGTGAACATGGAAGTATACGGCTTAAGGAAATTTCTCAGGATTTTACCCGCGAACTACGCCCGAGAACTCTAACTGCGAACTTTACCCAGACCGCAAACTTTACCCCAACCGTGAACTTTACCCAGACCGTGAACTTTACCCAGACCGCAAACTTTACCCAGACCGCAAACTTTACCCCGACCGCAAACTTTACCCCAACCGTGAACTTTACCCCAACCGTGAACTTCACCCCAACCGTGAACTTCATCCCAACCGTAAACTTTATCCCAAACCGCAAACTTGCATGGATTCAGATCTGGAACGACTGATTCGTCAAGTTTGAAACTTTTACGTTCAAAACGCGTATTTTCCTCTCGTGATTCCATATCATAATCCTTTTCTCATTTGGTTCATAAAAACCCGTCCTTTTTACGAAAATACCCAAAAAGAATAAAAACTCGGATTTGGTTCGGGTTATTACTTGTTTCGAGATTCCGAATCGGAGAACCTACTCACGAGTAGTAGAGGAACGAGATGCTAGCTCTTCCGGTTGATCCGTCAACTTTCTTTCTCAACGGTTTTCTTTCTCTAGAAGGTGGGGAGGTTGAAGTGTGAAATGAGGTGGTTGGAGTGAGGGTTAGGGTCCCGGCCCAAGGCCCGGTCCATCTCACTTCCTTTTCCTTAATTTCATGTAAACCCCGTGCTCGTTCTATCGCTTCGAAATACGAGATGTTACATTTTTAATACAATTTACTTTGTACCGGTCATTAAATGGTATTCATGATATGTGTTAAAAAATAGTGATAAACTTAGTTCACATAACGACGACCTTAATCTACGATCATTGACCATAATGAAGCATCAATCACCATAATGGATAATCAATCATCCTAAACGACCTTTAATGATGATAATCATACATCAACGACCCTAATTCATCGTAATTAACCATCATTGATTATAACTAATGACCATAACTTAATCATTATTTACCACCAATGAGCCTCAGGGGAGGACGACGGTGACTCAATAGCAATGGGAAGACGAACGGGAAGAAACCGTCGTTGACGGTGACATGTTTTTAGGTAGCACCCACTTAACTTCGACCATCATTATACCACTTTCACACCGTCAAATGGGTGGTGGCCACTACCGCCAATCCATGTGCTCTCTTTTTGCATGTTTATCTTCATTCGGAAATGGTTCTCTATGTCAACTCAGAGTGGTGGCCGGCGGCGAGTGAATGTTGTGGCTGGCGATGATTTCTGATCAGGGAAGAAAGGGGGAGGGGGCGGGGTGTTTTGAGGGTTTATCAAGAAAGAAGGTGAAGATGTATGGATTTGTGATTGGTAGGTTAGTTGTGGGTCCCACCATTTAGTTAAAATTTTGATTTTAAAATTTATGTTGTAAATGTTTATTTGGTTTTTAATATATAGGGGTATTTTGGTATTTTCACAACCACTATTCTGGAAATTTAACATTCATCCATTCTACGGATCATCACCGAAACAAAATGAAAGTTTCTTAGGATCAAACCCGTAATCTTTCAAAGTTAGGAACGATATCCGTAATTTGACAAAACCATTGGACAATCGTGTAATTAACTCTAAATAATATGAGAAATGATATGAATATGAGAAAAAAGAGCTGCTAGTGGAAATGCGATACCACGTGTTTGACTAAAAAAGGCGTATTTGACTAAAAATTATGAAGGGTCAACGCTCTGGGCAAACAACCTTAGAAATGGGATTTCGATCATTACCAGTTTCAGTTTTTGCATCCGAAAAAATAAATAAATAAAAAAATAAAATATATAAAATAAAAAAAACTCGATTAGTATGAGCCACTGTTGCTTCAAACTTTTCAAGTAACAGTTATAACTAATCTGTGAAACGATCAATATAATTCACCCCAAATTTCTTTACCAAAGCTTCATGGACCAACTCAATGTAGCTTAATTAGTCAATACTTTTTCCTGTATAAAGCTTATTATTTTAGTAGCGGAAGAAAATTAGTTGTTTGATTATTTAATTACCCACCATTAATAAATAATAAACTAAAGAAACTTCTATGTGTGAATCGATTTATTTGTAAGTAGTAATTGATGGATAGATGACATTTCAACGAACTCGTTAATAAAAGAATTAGATATCATGTAAATGTAAAAGCTAAAATCTGATGCATGAAAGTCTATACGTATATATCTATACAACTGGTTTGTGAGTTTGCTTTTAAAAAAAATTTACTATTATTTTGTAAACTTTTAACACAAATAAATATATACAATAACTCATTAATGAGTTTTTGTTTTATAGCAAGAAAAAAATGTTTAAAATAAAGATAAGGTAACAATACTAACCAAAGGGCTTGTAGCGGTACTAAGGTTTGTTGGAATAATGTCCCTTCCAAATTGGTTGAGGGTTCATATCTCATGATGGACACATAGGTGCAGATTTAAAAGTAGGATAGAGAGTATGTGCTCCCTCTAACAAAAACAATCGATCTTCCTTCTCTACAGTCTACTCCCTCATCGTCCCTACTCCTTATTACCTTCGGCCAACGACCCTACTCCTCAATCGACGACCTGCTCCGGTTCTTTTGATCAATCCAATCGGCGAGCCTACTCCTCGTCTCGCTTGCCTCGAACAAACGTCGACGCATCAGTCCAATCAAACGCCGATGACTCCAAAGTCTGTCCAATCTCACCGACGACTCCATAGTCCCTCTTGCTCGTAAATCAAAAGGTAATACGGTATCCTTTCTAAGTTTCTTTGTCCAATCTCATCAAAGTTTGCTTAAGTTAGAGTCTCTTTATCATTTGAGGTCCTTCAGTAACTTGTCTTTAGTATAGTTTAGGGTTTATTTGTTTATGAAATCAAATTTGGTAAGAAACCAGTTTGCTTAAGTTGTTTGTCTTTACTATTTGTTTGTCTTTACTTTAAATACTCCACGTACCCTCATTGTTTTCAAATGAATTCTTCGTTCAATGCCTATAAATGTCACACCCCAATCGACGGCAGAATACGTCGGGGCGGGACATGTAGACTGTTCACAAGCACATGATCAAACTGAAGTTTCATATTTCATTTAATTCAAATTCCATAACAATTGTTTTAAACAAAATATAGACAAGCAAGAAATAAAGTACTTCAACAAAATTCAATTGTCTTATTTAACTAAGTCTGCAAATCCTATGTGAAGCACTTTGAACATGATTCTCAAATATTAACACCTGAAACTTGATGAAAACAAAGTCAATTAAAAATAGTTGGTGAGCATACATAGGTTTTGGCATTACAAGTGATAACAAGAGTTTGTGTGCAATTCATATGAAACATGGTTTAATAAGGCAATCATGGAGAACCACTATAGCTAAAACTGGGCCGCAAAATCAAACCTTGTGACTGATAGGCATAACACTCAATTTTTATAAAGAAATTTGGATTAAAAATCAATTTTTAAAAATGAATTTAAAACAAAACAGGCCACGGGACTCGAGCCCGGGTCTGCTCGGTAAGGGCCAAGGGAACAAACCACTAGACCAGTGGTCCGGTAGTTGTTTTAGGTTTAGTTTAAAAGGGTTTAAACATATAATGCAATGAATCCGGTTTCAGGGGAGCGCATAAAGGGAAAAATAAGGTGCGGGGCTGGACTTGAACCCACGACCTTATTCCTGTGATTCAAGCGCCTTAACCAGTGGACCTGGTCGTATGCCTTGGTCAAGATGGACACTTAAGTGCAGATTTAAAAGTAGGATAGAGAGTATGTGCTCCCTCTAACAAAAACAATCGATCTTCCTTCTCTGCAGTCTACTCCCTCATCGTCCCTACTCCTTATTACCTCCTGCCAACGACCCTACTTCTCAATCGACGACCTGCTCCGGTTCGTTTGATCAATCCAATCGGCGAGCCTACTCCTCGTCTCGCTTGCCTCAGTCAAACGTTGACCAATCAAACGCCGATGACTCCATAGTCTGTCCAATCTCACCGACGACTCCATAGTCCCTCTTGCTCGTAAATCAAAAGGTAATACGGTATCCTTTCTAAGTTTCTTTGTCCAATCTCATCAAAGTTTGCTTAAGTTAGAGTCTGTTTATAATTTGAGGTCCTTCAGTAACTTGTCTTTAGTATAGTTTAGGGTTTATTTGTTTATGAAATCAAATTTGGTAAGAAAATTGTTTGCTTAAGTTGAATCTGTTTAGTCAGATTCATTGTTTGCTTAAGTTTCTTTGAGTTTGTTTATGACTAAAGGTTCAATTCAGATTCATTATTTGATTTTGTTTATGAAATCAGCTTGTTTAGGGTTAAAGGTTAAATTTAGATTCAAAATGTGATATTTATCATGTCCCTTAACAGGCCTTATCGTGTAACCTGTTTCTAAACAGGTTCATGTTCGTGTATGAAAAAATGACACGATTAGTTATCGTGTTGTGTTAGGGTCTAGCACTTCAGCTAATCGTGTCTTATCGTGTTGTGTCTGACCTGTTATACTAGCCCTAGCGGTAACCATTTTACGAAATATATTTCGTTGCTCAACCATCGAAGTAGTTACTATAAATACTCCACGTACCCTCATTGTTTTCAAATGAATTCTTCGTTCAATGCCTATAAATGTCACACCCCAACCGACGACGGAATACGTCGGGGCGGGACATGTAGACTGTTCACAAGCACATGATCAAACTGAAGTTTCATATTTCATTTAATTCAAATTTCATAACAATTGTTTTAAACAAAATATAGACAAGCAAGAAATAAAGTACTTCAACAAAATTCAATTGTCTTATTTAACTAAGTCTACAAATCCTATGTGAAGCACTTTGAACATGATTCTCAAATATTAGCACCTGAAACTTGATGAAAACAAAGTCAATTAAAAATAGTTGGTGAGCATACATAGGTTTTGGCATTACAAGTGATATCAAGAGTTTGTGTACAATTCATATGAAACATGGTTTAATAAGGCAATCATGGAGAACTACTATAGCTAAAACTGGGGCGCAAAATCAAACCTTGTGACTCATAGGCATAACACTCAATTTTTATAAAGAAATTTTGATTAAAAATCAGTTTTTAAAAATGAATTTAAAACAAAACAAGCCACGGGACTCGAGCCCGGGTCTGCTCGGTAAGGGCCAAGGGAACAAACCACTAGACCAGTGGTCCGGTAGTTGTTTTGGGTTTAGTTTAAAAGGGTTTAAACATATAATGCAATGAATTCGGTTTCAGGGGAGCCCATAAAGGGAAAAATAAGGTGCGGGGCTGGACTTGAACCCGCGACCTTATTCATGTGTGTCAAGCGCCTTAACTAGTGGACCTGGTCGTATGCCTTGGTCAAGATGCATGCAAAATGATTTTAACACCCAAGCCCCACTCGTCTTCTGTCACACCCGTAACACAGGACTGTCGTCTAATCAGAGTAGTACCTCTAACAGATATGTTCCCAGGACAGAACGACGGGTCTAGAAGAGATTTATACACCGCTCTTTACCTAGACAGAATATTCCGTTTGTCAGATAACTACATACCGGCCAGGATGTCGCCTTCTAGTTACTGTGACGTTGATAACAAAAACACACAACAGAAGCTAAACCATAAACCTCTTTTATTAATAACTAAATTGTTTTACATTATAAAACAAACTTCTATTACAAACTAACTAAACCAACAAACGTCAGTTCCTGTCACGGAACTCAAAATATCCACAAGACATCTCTACTCAACATGCCTCCGACCATCACAATTCTCTGACCAACCAGACGACTATCCACATCTATTAGCTACCTGGAATGCCCCTAATAGATCCACCTGCAACATCTTTAAAAGTAACTGAGTCAAGATAAGTTGGTGAGTTCATGAACCTTTTACACAAATGATTGTTATTTAATCATCAGCATTCCCACATGCCACATTTCTTGTGAGCTTTTTGGTATATATATAATTGGCAACATTTCCACGACTGGTCCTCTCACACCGGTATAAACTGAATCAACTATCTCACCCTACTAGTCCTCCCACACCAGTAAAATGAGATAATCCACCAATAGGTTTCATCACACAACAGAACGTATAAAGTACTTATTATGCATTATATATACATGGAATAGGGTGACTATTTCAAATAACAACCGTGTAACAATACACATTAAGTTCAGAGGAACTCACCTGACAGTATTTCAGCTGATTGTATCGATAATATGTCAAATACCTCGGAAAGCACCTCGACTTCTAATTTTTCTTAATTAAGATCTATAATATACTTAACATTATATAATTAAAGCTTAATGGTAAGTAACCAAAGTATCAGAACTTTACTTCGGAACTATTTACGGCTATTTGAAGGCGTAAGGCTAGAAACCGGACTTTCTAACGCGAAGCGGTACTTGGAACCAGGAAATCAGAGGGGAGTGTGTTTAAAAGTGGTGTTTTGGATGTGTGAAAACTTCTGAGTTCGGCAAACTATTTATAGGCCAAATCTCACGTCGTGACGGACCGTTATGCTAGGTGACGAAACGTCATCGCCTCTCCATAACTTGTCAAATTCAGACTGAAACTTGTCTTAAACAACAAAAACATAACTGGATGCAAGACACTGATCTTCGGGTAACTCGTCCCGCCAAGCCAAGAATCCATATCTATCTACTGCCACCTACACTTAACTGATGTGCATACTAAAAATCAGCAACGCTGAGTGAGTTCTAACGTTTACTTTAAATCAATTATACAAAAGCTTTACTAATACTTAAATACTGTCCTTAAGGCAAAACTTTACATACTTTACTTTACTTTTCAAAACAGTTTAAAAACATATAAAGAACTGTCAATTCCTTTACACTGTACTGCCCTCATGGCTCGCGTCCATGAACCGACAAATACCTGGTCAATGCCCTTATGATCAACGACCATGAACCGACAATAGCACTTTACCGTCAGTTCCTCTGTCCGGTCATTGCCCTCATGATCAACGACCATGAACCGACAATACCGTCTTACCGTCAATTCCATTGTCCGGTCATTGCCCTCATGGCTTACACCATGAACTGACAATACCGCTAATTCCTCTGTCCGGTCATTGCCCTCATGATCAACAACCATGAACCGACAATACCGCTTTACCGTCAATTCCACTGTCCGGTCATTGCCCTCATGGCTTACACCATGAACCAACAATACCGCTTTACCGCTAAGGGGAATTACGTAGTTCTCCCGAGCAACCGCCGTCACTCATCCCATTTGTACAACCGTTAACGAACCATGAAGGTTCTTACTAATGAGTAGAAACCATATCTGACATCTTGCACAAGTAACATCTGTCCCAACGACCGTTACAGCTGGTACACATTCCCGAAGGAAAACTGTTCACTTTACCATTCATAAAACTTTATGTGAATCTTGTTCATAACTTTCACATATAATATGCCATTGTTTATGTATATAAAATATAGTAAACGCTCACCATAAAATATAGTTATGCTTTACTAAACATAGCTTAACACATATATCATGCCTTTGTTTATGTATATCGAAATATAATAAACGCTTGTCAATGATATAATCATACTTTACTAAAAATGTACTTTTGCCTCTTTTAAACTTTACACTAAAAGATAGCTTTCACTTTGTTTATTAATATATAAAATATAATAAACACTTTACACTAAGTATGCACACTACCCCTAAAACAGGCAAAAAGGGGGTTAGAACTCACCTGTGATGAACACGGTCAAGGGTCTCTAAGAGATCTTCTAAGTTGTACGTACGCAACCTAGTCTTAGCTTACATACATCTCGCTACATTTTGACCCCCACTATACCGAGAACCTAGGGGTACATGGTTCTTTTCCGTGACTTTTAGGAGTTCACGGCTTAATCTCGTGAACATGGAAGTATACGGCTTAAGGAAAGTTCTTAGGATTTTACCCGTGAACTAGGCCCGAGAACTCTAACCGCGAACTTTACCCAGACCGCAAACTTTACCCCATACCGCAAAATTTACCCAGACCGTGAACTTTACCCAGACCGTGAACTTTACACAGACCGTGAACTTTACCCCAACCGTGAACTTTACCCCAACCGTGAACTTCATCCCAACTGTGAACTTCATCCCAACCGTGAACTTTATCCCAAACCGCAAACTTGCATGGATCAGATCTGGATCGATTGATTCGTCAAGTTTGAAACTTTTTACGTTCAAAACGCGTATTTTCCTCTCGTTATTCCATATCTATAATCCTTTTCTCATTTGGTTCATAAAAACCCGTCCTTTTTACGAAAATACCCGAAAACACAAAAAGAATAAAAACTCGGATTTGGTTCGGGTTATTACCTGTTTCGAGATTCCGAATCGGAGAACCTACTTTCTCTCTCTAAGGTTTTCTTTCTCTAGAAGGTGGGGAAGTTGAAGTGTGAAATGAGGTGGTTGGAGTGAGGGTTAGAGTCTTAAAGCCCATCCTCATCCTCATCCTCAGCTCAGCCCACTTAGCGACCCGACCCAAGGACTTCCTTTTCCTTAAATTCATGTAAACCCCATGCTCGTTCTATCGCTTCGAAATACGGGATGTTACATTTTTAATATAATTTACTTTGTACCAGTCATTAAATGGTATTCATGATATGTGTTAAAAAATCATGATAAACTTAGTTCATATAACGACGGCCTTAATCTACCATCATTGACCCTATTTAACCATTATTGACCATAATGAAGCATCAATCACCATAATGGATAATCAATCATCCTAAACGACCTTCAATGATGATAATCATACATCAACGACCCTAATTCATCATAATTAACCATCATTGATTATAACTAATGACCATAACCTAATCTTTATTTACCACCAGTGAGCCTTAGGGCCGGATACAACTTATTGGGAGGGGGAGGGCCGACACCCGTAAGCCACCCGCCCCTCCATTAAAAATTTCCAAAATTTGTTTGTAAAGACTAATTTAGGCTAATTCCGGAAGGGGGAAGATGGCACACTACAAAACAAAGTTAAGTGTAAGGGGCACACCGAAAAACAAAATTAAGGGCAAGTACACACTTACAAAACAAAATGAAATATCAAAACCCTGTTTTGACTTCATCCACTGGAAATAAGATAATATTCTAGATTTCCATTATTTTGTATTTTTTGAACGTAAAACGTTGATTAAATATTTATTTGAGAAATTAAATTTTCTTATTTAGTTTATTTTTCTATATTAATTTTATTACTTATTTGGTTAACTAGGGTCGTTGAATGTACTTTGTTAATCATGTGGTAAGAACACTTGTATAATTTCTTGTTTTATTTGACTCGGCTCATTTTCGACCGAACCATTTTTTGTCACCACATATCGGAAATTCCTAGATCCGCCACTGGTGAGCCTAATTGACCCAAATTATTTGCCATAATCGACCATCAACGACCCTAATGGACAATCGATAACCATAAGCAGTCACAATTATATTAAACACAAGTAACTATGATTGACCAGGTTTGACCTACTTTGACGATTGAATTGCGAACAAAACTAAGCAATCGCAAAATCTGCGACTGAAATTAAGCAGTCGCAACATCTGCGACAGAAGTTAAGCGGTCGCAAAATCTGCGACCAAAAATAAGCGGTCACAAAATCTGCGACTGATATGCGACCCGATCTTGTTCGAGCGCTAATTTTGCGATTGTTATGAAACCGATCGCAAATCGATCGCTAGTTTTGCGACCGACATGTGCGCTTGCAGTTGCCAGATTTATAGTAGTGGAGTTTGAATGGAAAAATACATGTGTGTTACTCTGGTGAACAATAATCACCGGTTTCAACAACGCCCCCACCTCCATTTTGGTTCACGGGCCAGAACAAAAGCAAACGGCTATTGTCTCCAAATCCGACTTCAAAGATAACTAATAGTCTCATCTATGACCAGGAAGCTCAAATGTTGTCATTTGATGCAGTTGTTATGTCGGTTTCTCAATGTGACCACTGAGGAGAAATCTGAGTTCGCCAGCGACTCATGTAACAGTTAACCAAAGCAAAATCGGGGGGAGGGGGGGGAGGAGATTTGTTCGTGTTTGTGTGTGTGTCTCCGGGAGGAGAAGAAGTGGTGCGTTCAGTGGAGGACGACGGTGACACAATACCAACGGGAAGACGAACGGGAAGAAACCGTCGCTGACGGTGACATGTTTTTAGGTAGCACCCACTTAACTTCGACCATCATTATACCACTTTCACACCGTCAAATGGGTGGTGGCCACTACCGCCAATCCCTGTGCTCTCTTTTTGCCTGTTTATCTTCATTCGGAAATGGTTCTCTATGTCAACTCAGAGTGGTGGCCGGCGGCGAGTGGATGTTGTGGCTGGCGATGATTTCTGATCAGGGAAGAAAGGGGGAGAGGGCGGAGTGTTTTCAGGGTTTATCAAGAAAGAAGGTGAAGATGTATGGATTTGTGATTGGTAGGTTAGTTGTGGGTCCCACCATTTAGTTAAAATTTTGATTTTAAAATTTATGTTGTAAATGTTTATTTGGTTTTTAATATATAGGGGTATTTTGGTATTTTCACAACCACTTTTCTGGAAAATTTAACATTCATCCATTCTACGGATCATCACCGAAACAAAATGAAAGTTTCTTAGGATCAAACCCGTAATCTTTCAAAGTTATGAACGATATCCGTAATTTGACAAAACCATTGGACAATCGTGTAATTAACTCTAAATAATATGAGAAATGATATGAATATGAGAAAAAAGAGCTGCTAGTGGAAATGCGATACCACGTGTTTGACTAAAAAAGGCGTATTTGACTAAAAATTATGAAGGGTCAACGCTCTGGGCAAACAACCTTAGAAATGGGATTTCGATCATTACCAGTTTCAGTTTTTGCATCCGAAAAAATAAATAAATAAAAAAATAAAATATATAAAATAAAAAAAAACTCGATTAGTATGAGCCACTGTTGCTTCAAACTTTTCAAGTAACAGTTATAACTAATCTGTGAAACGATCAATATAATTCACCCCAAATTTCTTTACCAAAGCTTCATGGACCAACTCAATGTAGCTTAATTAGTCAATACTTTTTCCTGTATAAAGCTTATTATTTTAGTAGCGGAAGAAAATTAGTTGTTTGATTATTTAATTACCCACCATTAATAAATAATAAACTAAAGAAACTTCTATGTGTGAATCGATTTATTTGTAAGTAGTAATTGATGGATAGATGACATTTCAACGAACTCGTTAATAAAAGAATTAGATATCATGTAAAAGTAAAAGCTAAAATCTGATGCATGAAAGTCTATACTTATATATCTATACAACTTTTTTTTTTTTGTGTAAAGATTTCATATTGAGTTGATTAATTATATATCATCAAGGCAAATTACATAAGGATAGCAGGTAGACGGGCAACAAACTGCGCCGCCATCCCCTTCTGAATGGAAAACCCTAATCTACAAAAACCAAAGCCTCGCCCCTGAGGAGTCGTAAAGTTGCTGTGGACCACACGCTGAACTCTAGTCAAGAACCGAACCGCCTCCGGCGCCAAGGAGCCGAACGTGTCAAACGCCAGGGGGACAAAGGCATGCTGATTAACCTCACAAGCTTTCGCGTGCTTTTCCACCTTCTTTGACTCTCCTTTCATAACCGCTTGCCCCGCCACAAACCCATTTTCCCGCAACCCAGCTAGGGGGGATACACCTGTGAGATCGACACAAGCATGTTTCCCGCCCTCCCAACCAAAAACTAGCACGTCCGCCGGTCGTAGGGTGGACCTCCCTTCCGCCGGGTCCGTAAGAAAATTAACCGGTGCCTCTTTCTTTGCCGAGATCCCAGCTCGTCTGAGAATATCCATTAACGCGTCTCGAACAAAATCATGGCGATACTTAAACCCCGGCAGCTCTCTACAGTGTAACGCATGCTCCCCGTATTTATCCAGGCATGCTTTACGGCAGACTGGGCAAGTTTCATCATTCGGGAACATGGGGATCATCAGACGGTACTTAAGGATTGACCGGTACTCCACCGCTGACATACGTTGACCCAGACCTTCAATAGGAATAACAGTTAAGAAATCCTGGGCGTGAGGCCTTTGTAAGCATTCAATGACGGCTTTCTGGCGAGGGGACAAAAGGAAATCTTCTCCCAAACTTTGTGCGATTCAACAACAAATGGCATTCGCCAAAGTTTTCTGTGGTTTTTTGGGGGCGGTGTCCTTGTTAAAGAAACCGCCGAGATCAAAATCAGGGAGAGATTCATGCAATTGATCCAGGGCGCTGGCATAATCCGGGTCAGTGGTAGCAACCCCACTGTTGCGTAAGATGTGGTCCTGTAACTCCCAAGATTGAGACCTGGAAGCCACAAAGGCATAGGCAGCCACATCCCGGGACGACAGAAGGCCCAACCCACCTAGCCGCATCGACAAGGTCGCGATCCGCCACTGGAGTTCACCAAAAAAAGGGCCCCCACATACGACAATGTCTTCTATTGTCTCTCGAAGACCTTTATCAAAACATGAAACCGCATCATCCACAAAGGGGGGTTGGCAAGTTCGCAAACCAAATAGCAACTTTGCAACCCCCATACAAGATCTAAGCAAGAGGAGTTCGCTTTGAGGATCCCGCAACAAGGGAAGGTGTCCCATGATGTCAACAGCTCGCGTTGCCCTCTTAGCCGTTAGACCACTAATAAAACTGGCATCACAGCTGACTGCCCCTCCTAGCAGTTTGACACCTCTCTCCGGCCTCCCAATCTCACTGGGGAAAAGCCCTGGCCGGACCTTCACCCCGTTGCATGTCGGCCAAAAAACCTCAGTTTTTCTAATATTAAGCCGTAGCCCCAAGGCTGGACCCTCCGAAACGATGATCTCAAGAGCTTTAGCAACCTGAACAACGTCCCCGATAACCGTCCCGTCATCCAAGTACCAAGCATGGAAGGGGAGTTTGCAGTTTTCCTGCACCTGAAGCACTAAGGGGTGTAAGGCTAGGGCAAAAAGCAAAGGTCCCAAGGGATCCCCCTGCTGGACCCCCGTGAATGCCCCGATACGGTCATTCCCCACGTATAGCCTAGCAGGCTGGGCATACAGAAATTGAACCCACGGGAATATGGAGGGGCATTGGCGATGGACCTCGCGAAGCAAAACCGAACGGTCAACTAAGTTGAAAGCGTTGGAAAAATCAACCGTAAGCATGGCCAGCGAGCCATCTGAATGAAAAGAATTAAGGAACCTGTTAGCACTGTGCAGCACCGCCTCCGCACCATTGGGGACCCCCACCCCAAATTGATAGTCCCCCAAGTACGTAACAGCTTCTTTCCCAACTTTCTTCATGGCTAATTTGGAGACCAATCTTCTCCAAATTGCCCCCACAGCAATGGGGCAAATTCCATTATCAGGCTTCAACAAAGGGGTTAGGGGTGCCGAAGCAACAAAATCTGCGAGCACCCTAGGACATAACCCCCCTAGCCAAAGGTTTACCACTTCAGTGATGGCAGTAAGCAGTCCCGAGGCAGTCGCCGACCCCTCGCCGCTAAGAGTGTCCAACAGGTGTTGGGCCCGGAGGCCATCACGCCCACAAGATGTCCCTTTCGGGAAAGATTTCACACACCTGTGAACGCAGTCTTCAACCACGGAGAACGCAGGTTGGGAAAAAGGAATTGAAGGGAGGTTTGGGGGCGGCGCGAAGGGATGTTTGTCGATAAGGGCTTGCATGGTAGATTCCCCCCGGGGAGCAACCCCAATGGAACACAACACCTTAACTGCAGCATTGAAGTGACCATCACTCACTTTCCTGAGACATTGCTTGATGTTGGGGCTAACCTCCTCAGCTATCTCCCGGTGTGCCTCCCCCCCACGCACGACCCCTTCTCCACTATCGGCGAGGAGGGAATTGACCAAAACCTCAAAACCAGAGCCCTCCTTCCACATAGCTAAGGCCCGCAAAATACTATCACATTGCAAGGACTTTCGATTACCCGACCTTCGCTCCTGCCTGGCAGACAGCTTAACCACCTTAAGGGTACATCGGGGTAAGAGCAAGAGTTTGACCCAGTTTTCAACAGTCCCAGGGGAAGCTACTACTTTACGGATGGCACATGTCAAAGCTTGTGCAAATGCCAAACGACAGCTTGGGGGGATGCTCTTAACAGTTCGAACCGGAAGGGAGAAAACACGTTCAAGGAGAGCGACATCTCCCATCACTCCCTGCGGGGTCCTAATCTCAAATACCATCCCAGGATCTTAGGGCCTTGGGATCCCCACGACAAAATCCTCATCAGACCCGGATTTCCTAGAGATAAGGTAACAATACTAATCTCAAATACCATCCCGGATTTCCATGACAAAATCCTCATCAAATACCATCCCGGATTTCCACGACAAAATCCTCATCAAATACCATCCCAGGATCTTGGGGCCTTGGGGGGATGCTATACAATTGGTTTGTGAGTTTGCTTTTAAAAAAAATTTACTATTATTTTGTAAACTTTTAACACAAATAAATATACACAATAACTCATTAATGAGTATGTGTTTTATAGCAAGAAAAAAATGTTTAAAATAAAGATAAGGTAACAATACTAACCAAAGGGCTTGTAGCGGTACTAAGGTTTGTTGGAATAATGTCCCTTCCAAATTGTTTGAGGGTTCATATCTCATGGTGGACACATAGGTGCAGATTTAAAAGTAGGATAGAGAGTATGTGCTCCCTCTAACAAAAACAATCGATCTTCCTTCTCTGCAGTCTACTCCCTCATCGTCCCTACTCCTTATTACCTCCTGACAATGAACCTACTCCTCAATCGACGACCTGCTCCAGTTCTTTTGATCAATCCAATCGGCGAGCCTACTCCTCGTCTCGCTTGCCTCGGTCAAACTTCGACGCATCAGTCCAATCAAACGCCGATGACTCCATAGTCTATCCAATCTAACCAACGACTCCATAGTCCCTCTTGCTCGTAAGTTAAAAGGTAATACGATACCCTTTCTAAGTTTCTTTGTCCAATCTCATCAAAGTTTGCTTAAGTTAGAGTCTGTTTATAATTTGAGGCCCTTCAGTAACTTGTCTTTAGTACAGTTTAGGGTTGATTTGTTTATGAAATCAAATTTGGTAAGAAACCAGTTTGCTTAAGTTGAGTCTGTTTATTCAGATTCATTGTTTGCTTAAGTTTCTTTGAGTTTGTTTATGATTAAAGGTTCAGTTCAGATTCATTATTTGAGTTTGTTTATGAAATCAGCTTGTTTAGGGTTAAAGGTTAAATTTAGATTCAAAATGAGATATTTATCGTGTCCCTTAACATGTCTTATCGTGTAACCTGTTTCTAAACAGGTTCATGTTCGTTTCTGAAAAAATGACACGATTAGTTATCGTGTTGTGTTCGTGTCTAGCACTTCAGCTAATCGTGTCTTATCGTGCCGTATCAGACCTGTTATACTAGCCCTAACGGTAACCATTTTACGAAATATATTTCATTGCTCAACCATCGAAGTAGTTACTATAAATACTCCACGTACCCTCATTGTTTTCAAATGACTTCTTCGTTCAATGCCTATAAATGTCACACCCCAAACGACGGCGGAATACGCAGGGGCGGGACATGTAGACTGTTCACAAGCACATGATCAAACTGAAGTTTCATATTTCATTTAATTCAAATTCCATAACAATTGTTTTAAACTAAACATAGACAAACAAGAAATAAAGTACTTCAACAAAATTCAATTGTCTTATTTAACTAAGTCTGCAAATCCTATGTAAAGCACCTTGAACATGATTCTCAAATATTAGCACCTAAAACATGATGAAAACAAAGTCTATTAAAAATAGTTGGTGAGCATACATAGGTTTTTGCATTACAAGTGATATCAAGAGTTTGTGTACAATTCATATGAAACATGGTTTAATAAGGCAATCATGGAGAACCACTATAGTTAAAACTGGGGCGCACAATCAAACCTTGTGATTGATAGGCATAACACTCAATGTTACCCTTAAGAGATGTCGGCAACAATCACCCTACCCAGGTGGATTGGTCAAATGCAATAGATCTATCATTGTTACCGTCAGCTTATACAGAGTTAATGATTGCACTTGCACTATGCACTAAAGTATGTAAATGTAGTTTGAAACTCATAGTGTTCAAGCATAAGACACAAATTGCACACATGATCATAATGTTGGATTGTATAAATTGCAAATTGTTTGAATGTAATCATGTTCCGCCCCAAAAGTGTAAAAATGTAAAAGGGGTTATGTAAACTCACATTGAAATATGTAGTTTGAAAATCATACGAACGAGTTGTTGCATAAGTGTTTAGCTAACCACAAAGTTAACCTATGTTTGAATAGTATACATGTATCAATGGGGTGCTCAAGAGACTAGAGGGAATTCTAATGCAGAAAGAAATTGGGTGTGGGCTTGGTTGGGTGAGTGTGTACTTATTTGTTGTAAAAAGTATGTATGATCATATAGTTTCATTTGTTTTTAGATAACTAATTTGTTTACAAATGAATAAATGGTTAAATAATATTTAATTGAATAAGTAGGTACTTGGATTAATAAATCAAAATTTTGAGATAAAACGTTCTAATTAATTAAATAACTAGATTAATTATTCATTAATTAAAGTCATGAGATATGTGTTCTATAAAAATATAAGTTTTACAGAATAATTGGGATAAAAAGTATCTTTTATCACTTAGAGGATTTAAATAAATAATTATGTAAGTTTTTAATTAAAATTTATTAGGTTTTAATTCCTAAAATGGTTAAATAAATATTTACATTTTATAAATTAATAGTTTGGTTACATAAAATATTTCTGAGCCTTGAGGGTTTTATAAAATAATTTTTATAAAGAAATTTGGATTAAAAATCAATTTTTAAAAATGAATTTAAAACAACACAGGACTCGAACCCGGGTCTGCTCGGTAAGGGCCAAGGTAACAAACCACTGGACCAGTGGTCCGGTAGTTGTTTTAGGTTTAGTTTAAAAGGGTTTAAACATATAATGCAATGAATCCGGTTTCAGGGGCGCGCAAAAAGGGAAATATAAGGTGTGGGGCTGGACTCGAACCCGCGGCCTTATCCCTAGGTGTCAAGCGCCTTAACCAGTGGACCTGGGCATATGCCTTGGTCAAGAATGCATGCAAAATGATTTTAACACCCAAGCCCCACTCGTCTTCTGTCACACCCGTAACACAGGATAGTCGTCTAATCAGAGTAGTACCTCCAACAGATATGTTCCCAGGAAAGAACGACGGGTCTAGAAGAGATTTATACACCACTCTTTCCTTAGACAGAACATTCCGTTTCTCAGATAACTACATACCGGCCAGAATGTCGCCTTCTAGTTACCGTGACTTTGATACCAAAAACACACAGCAAAAGCTAAACCATAAACCTCTTTTATTAATAACTAAATTGTTTTACATTATAAAACAAACTTCTACTACAAACTAACCAAACCAACAAACGTCAGTTCCTGTCACGGAACTCAAAATATCCACAAGACATCTCTACTCAACATGCCTCCGACCATCACAATTCTCTGACCAACCAGACGACTATCCACATCTATTAGCTACCTGGAATGCCCCTAATAGATCCACCTGCAACATCTTTAAAAGTAATTGAGCCAACATAAGTTGGTGAGTTCATGAACCTTTACCACAAATGGTTGTTATTTAATCATCAGCATTCCCACATCCCACCCACACGCCACATTGCTTGTGAGCTTTTTGGTATATATATAATTGGCAACCTTTCCACAACTGGTCCTCGCACACCAGTATAAACAGAATAAACTATCCCACCCTACTGGTCTTCCCACACTAGTAAAATGAGATAATCCATCCATAGGTTCCATCCCACAACAGAACGTATAAAGTACTTATTACGCATTATATATACATGGAATAGGGTGACTATTTCAAATAACAACCGTGTAACAATACACATTAAGTTAAGAGGAACTCACCTGTAAGTATTTCAGCTTATTGTATCGATAATATGTCAAATACCTCGGACAACACCTCGACTTCTAATATTTCTTAATTAAGATCTATAATATACTTAACATTATATGATTAAAGCTTAATGGTAAGTAACCAAAGTATCAGAAATTTACTTCGGAACAATTTACGACTTGGAACCGGGAAATCAGAGGTGAGTGTGTTTAAAAGTGGTGTTTTGGATGTGTGAAAACTATTGAGTTCAGCCATTTATTTATAGGCCAAATCTCACGTCGTGACGGACCGTTATGATGGGTGACGGTCCGTCATCGCCTCTCCATAATGGACCGTTATGGTTTGGTGACGGTCCGTCACCGACCTAGTGCGCATGAGTCATCTTACACGTGGCGGCCTCTGATCTCATTGCGGTGTGATGGACCGTTACCCCTGGTGACGGTCCGTTACGTATCCAAATTAGGGCTGAGTCATCTGGACACGTGTCACCTCCTGCGCAACGCCTTGCTCAACCCGCAACGGGCCGTTATGGTCTGTGACGGTCCGTTACCGTCCAAAATTCCAAAATTTTCACTTTTGATCCTCTAACTTTGGACTAATTACATTTTAACCCATGGACTTTTATTTTCTAATATTTTTAGCTCTTAAATTCTTATAGGAAATTTCAGGGTGTTACAAATCTTCCATCTTTTAGAAAATTTCGTCCTCGAAATTCAGAAGTACTTCTTTGACCATTGATTCTTCTTTGGGCATATTTTATAACTAGGGTGGTTTATCTCTTTTCTTATCTCTAAAACACATAATATTTTATAACAGACGTACCTATTCTTCTCCACATTTCCTTCCTCCTAAAATGAATATGCGTCCTTTGGATCCATCGCCTGTCTTTGTTTGAGATTCTTTTGGACAATTACTTTTAAAATGCCCTAATTTGTTACAATTATGACATTTGATACTTGGGCAATGTCTTATGAAGTGTCCCACTTGCTGGCAGTTATGGCATGTAATCCCTTGTACACCTCTTCCCGAATTATTTTTATCTGTTCTTGGGATTTTGTTATATGTGGGTTCGTTGGTTGTTTTTTTCCAAGCTTCTCTTGTTGGCCATCTCCTGAGCTTCTATCTCATCATATATTACTGCACTAAGTTGTGCTGCTGAATCAATAGTTATGGGTGCAGTAGTTTTTACTAAGGTTCAAACTTTTGGTGGCAGTCCCTACACATAACATTTAATCCTTCTAGATTCAGGGGTTACTAGGTGTGGTACCAGCTTAGCCATTTCATTGAATTTACTAGTATATTCTTGGTGACTAAGGGGTTGTTTGGAAAAATCTGAACCATTAAGTGCTGAACCATTAAGAGCTCTGAATGGTTCAGCATGGTTTTATAACTGAACCATTAAGAGGCTTGCAGAACCATTAAGAGGTGGGTTTTCAGCGAAACAAACACCCTTACCTCTGACCGATTCAGAGGTAAGCCTCTTAATGGAATCGTTAAGAGGCTACCAAACAACCCCTAAGACTTCCTGCTTCAAATTGATGAAACAACGTCTCAATCTTGTCCACTGCATTCTGTGGATAGTATCTCTTTAATATCAAAGCTTTCAAATCTTCCCAATTCATCCTATCGGTATATTCCTCTCCTTTGGTCTGCTTGACTGACTCCCACCAGTCATGTGCATCTTCCTCAAATATGTGTGTAGCAAATTTAACTGCCTAATCGAGTCTGCATTCACTCATTTTGATTACAACCTCAATAGAAGTTATCCACTGCATGGCTGCAATGGCATTCTTCTTACCGTTGAAAGGTTTAGGGTGACAGTCACAAAAATTCTTGTAAATGCACCACTAATTATTTCTACTTGTTCTCTGGTTTGTTATTCCAATAGTTTCAGGGGTTCAGGTTGTACCAATATTGTTTCCTACTGGGGTAGTGTGGTGAGTATTTTCTGTTTGAGGAATTGCACCACTTGCTCCTTTAGTTCTATTTCCATGAGCATTGGAATCCATCCTCATTCTAAGAGCATCATCAAGGATTTTAGGTAAAGTATTTTGGAGCACTTTGGTGACCTCAGATGCCACCGCTCCCTGGAATTGACCTTCAATCATAATGACTTCTTCCACCGGTTGCTCGGGTTCAACATTCGTATTTATGTTCTCATTTGGATCATGGTTTGTGTTTGCCGTATCGCGGATACGAGACCTAGTATTGGGTATCTTACCCCTACCTCTTCCCCGTCCTCTACCACATCTTACCATTTGTACCTACACACAGATAATTTGTATAACTGGTGATGATCCAAAAAATAAAAAATTAAAGACACTTGGCCAAGAATGCATTTAATTATTTGTTTCCTTGATATTACCCGCTATATTCATAATGAAAGTCAACATCTCGACCTATGAAATTTCTTATGGCATTCCGGCTATCTTATAGCATCCTAGTTTAAGTCTAGATACTAACCTCCTACTAGTTTCTAAATCCCTTAAACTGAGGCTCTGATACCAACTTGTCACACCCGTAACACAAGACAGTCGTCTAACCAGAGTAGTACCTCCAACAGATATGTTCCCAGGAAAGAACGACGGGTCTAGAAGAGATTTATGCAGCGCTCTTTCCTTAGACAGAACATTTCGTTAGTCAGATGACTACATACTGGCTAGAAGGTCGCCTTCTAGTTACTGTGACATTGATACCAAAAACATACGGCAGAAGCTAAATCATAAACCTCTTTTATTAATAACTAAATTGTTTTACATTATAAAACAAACTTCTATTACAAACTAACCAAACCAACAAACGTCAGTTTCTGTTACGGAACTCAAAATATCCACAAGACATCTCTACTCAACATGCCTCTGACCATCACAATTCTCTGACCAACCAGACGACTATCCACATCTATTAGCTACCTGGAATGCCCCTATAGATCCACCTGCAACATCTTTAAAAGAAACTGAGTCAACATAAGTTGGTGAGTTCATGAACCTTTACCACAAATGGTTGTTATTTAATCATCAGCATTCCCACATCCCACCCACATGCCACATTGCTTGTGAGATCTTTGATATATATATATAGTTGGCAACCTTTCCATGACTCGTCCTCCCACACCAGTATAAACTGAATAAACTATCCCACCCTACTGGTCCTCCCACACCAGTAAAATGAGATAATCCACCCATAGGTTCCATCCCACAACAGAACGTATAAAGTACTTATTACACATTATATATACATGGAATAGGGTGACTATTTCAAATAACAACCGTGTAACAATACACATTAAGTTCAGAGGAACTCACCTGGCAATATTTAGCTTATTATATCGATAATATATCAAATACCTCGGACATCACCTCGACTTCTAATATTTCTTAATTAAGATCTATAATATACTTAACATTATATAATTAAAGCATATTCTAAGGATCAGATCTAACACAAGCCGTTGATCTTGTATTGAAGCTATTCTACATGTAACGACAATAAATACTACAAAAGTTATCTTTACTCAAACGTCTTCTTAGGCATCATTGCTTGAGTCCTTGGTAGAAGAGCGTCGTTGTGTTTTATTGTCTTGCACCAGTAACATTCTTTCTGCGTGGAGTGTGTCAGTGTTGCAACAGAAATTTGTCACTGGTAATGGTTGCTTTATCGAAGCAAGTCAGCTGTAACGTTTGATCTTTAGAGGGAATGGCTATCAGCAGCAATGTTGTTGATCAGTAACAAGACACAACTGTCCACAGCTGCTGATCATTTGCCTATAAGCAGCAACTTTGGACTTCAGCAGATAAGGCTGGCCGTAGAAGATTTGTTCTTCAGCAGAAGAACAAGTATCCGCAGCAGTTTTTCGATCTGCAGCAAACTCTGAGGTCCACAGCAGTTGTACTTAGAGAATTTTGTAGCCATCCGTCTTTATTTCTAAAAACTCCCCCTAGACTGATGCTACCAAAACTCTCTTACTGCTTTTGCTGCTGAAGCTTTTCCATGTTGTAGACTATCCTTTCTACCTCATAGCCTCTTGGGTCCTAGCTGGGATTGTTTAGAGGAAGCTCAGATAGAGTCTTTATGTCTTTACTTGACATTTTGAAGATGGCCTTGCTTGAACATATCATCTTCTGTCCTTTAACATCAATCAAGATAAACTCGTTGGTATTAGCCTTGAAGGACCAACTGGTGAATGGAGAATGGGATTGAAGAGGTTTGGCATCAATGATTACATCTTTACTAGGGTTGAAGTGATGTTTGATTTCTAGCAAAAGATGTCTCACACCTTCATTCTCTGGCTTATGGGCTTCACCCAACTCCAATATTCTTCTTAGATCTGAGTCTGGGAGTTGCAGTACCTCATCAACAGATTTATAGATAGATCTTTTCAGTTCTTCCTTTCCCCTGAAGACTTCAAACAATTTGTCTTGAGTGTTGTAGAACCAGACAACTATTTCTCTTGAGTCTTCTGGTGTGATGGTAGGTTTGGTTTTCTTCTTTGAAGGCTGCTGATGAGGAGGAGTTGGGTGTAGGGATTTGGACTTTGTGGGAAGAGAGGAATAAGGTCTAGGTTGGAGAGTGGAAGTATGGTGGGAGGAGGAAGTAGTGGATGAGGGAGAAGTCTTGGGTTTCTTTGATTTGTGTTCAGCAGTTTGAGTTATCACCCTTTTCTTGGAGCCTGTCTTCCCCAATCTTTCTTCCTCTTCCTTCTTGACTTTGGAGTACAAGTCTTGCAAGTTCATGAAACTCATGGGGCCTAGCCTTTTTCCACTTTCTTCTCTGGCCTTCAGGAAGTCAGTCATGACCTTCCTTTCTTCATGGGTCCTTATGTTGAATGCAATGGTCTTCTTGGATTTTTGCTTGGCTTTTTCTTCTTCTTCTTCTTCTTCTTCTTCTTCTTCATCCCTTTTCTTATTTGCCAATTGACCTTGCTGACCCATGAAGGCTCTGTAGATTTCTTTATTTGATAGTTTCTCAAGGTAGTCTGCATCCTCACCTTGAGAAATCAGAGCCGCTATCCATTTTTCTCTCATTTATTTGGCTAGTTCAGAATCAGTTATTTTGAACTTAGCCTCTTCCCTTTTCTTCTTCTCCCTTTCTTCTTCTTCTTCTTCTTCTTTATTAAACCGTTCCTGCAGCTGAAGAGCTAGGGCTTCATATTCTTGTAATTGAGAAGCTGCAGGAAATATGGCTTTAAGATCATCCAGCTGTTTAGCATACAGATGGATTTGTTGTTCTCTGAAGAGCATGGCAGCTTTTCTTTCTTGAATTTTTCTTAGCTCTGCCATCTCCTCTTCTTCTCTTCTTTCCTTCTTTTCCCTTTGCTCTTTCATCAGTCTCTCTTCCACCTCTTTAGTCATTACTCCCTTCCCCTTGGTTTTGGTTGATGCCTCTGCTTCAGCTTCATGGATCACAACAGCAGATGTTTTAGATACTGTTGGGATCTCTGCTTCTAATTCATTGGTAGTTTGGGGAGTGGATGGGGGAAGGTTTCTTGCTTCATCTTCTTCCCATTCACAACCAGTTACTTCCTTCCAACTTTTCCTTACATCCTCCAACTCTGTTCTTCTAGATTATGTTGCAGTGTTTAGAGTGGCGGTTGGTGAGGAGAGAAAAGAGAAATCTGAGTAAGAGGAGGCATCTTCTGCAAGGCGTCCCTCCTTTTCAAGACGAGCTTTGATAATCTTGATCATTGCTTTAGCTCTATAAGGAGTTGACATTGCAGATATGTGTTTTGAGCTCAAAAATGTTGTATAGGAAGTCTGAGTTGAGGAGTAGGATCTCATTGATGTGGTTGAAGAAGACAGATGATCCATCACTCAGAAAAAAGGTGAAGCCAGAGGGCCCAGTGCACGACCATCCTAGCACTTCCAGTCCCCTGACCATCTCATTGTGTATGAAGCTTCTCCAACAAACAGTTTCTTCGTCAGTTAAAGTACTGCTCCTGATCAGGTTAAGTCTACTTGGAGCCAGTCTTTGTGCTGCTATTGTAGAAGATTCTGCGCGTTCTTTAGGATATGCCACGCTGTTTGCTTCTTCGAATAGTGCTTCAAACCAGGGCAGGTTTTCCTCCATTAAGTCTTGGAACCTGCAGATTGTAAGTTTTGCTGAGAGATCTAAAGAGGTGTTGATGCAGTTGGATAAATACAGTTCAAGCACTTGAAGAGGATTTAGTGCATCCCAGTTCAGCTCTTCTACTCCGCTGAACTCTTTCCCAATCCAGAATCTCAGATTGACCATCATACCCCCAAGCTAGTATGGAGTCAAAATCTAGCTTGTCTGCAGTCAGTGTGAATTTGGGGGCAGTGGTTAGACTTATTATGGCCTCCGCTTCAGGAAGAATGTTGACTGATGGAGATGTGTCTTCATGGTGACTTGTATTTGTCAACACCTCTTCACAGGCTCGAACAACCAACTTCCAATCCTCAGTGATTTCTTTCTCTTCATTTACTAAGTCTGGCAAGTCATGAACTTGAACAAAGGCAGGTTTGAATAAGGAACTTTGAAATGCAGCATGCTCTTGTATCCAGTCCTCAAGCTTGTCAGCATCATCTTCTACTACGACTATCTCCCCCTTTTTGGTTGCATCAGTGTAAAGAGTAGCATCTGTTTGAGTTTCCACTGATGCAAGGGAAGGAGTAGGCACAGTTGGGTTCGAACAGTGGAAGCAGATTGTTGTTCAGGATGTGAAGAGGAGGGTGTGGGATCAGTATCAGCTGGGATTGCTAAACTGTCACCCTGGGTGCTTTGTATGTTCATCATTGTAGATAACAATGGAACATTGACCCATGAGAACTTTTTAGAAATAGTTCTCATACTTTGAAAAATGTTATTTTTATGTCCCAGCATAAGATAGATTTTTGCAGATTTTGAAAGATCTTTTAATTCGTTATTGAAAACCTCCTGCAAGAATCTTGGGTACATAAAAAATGATTGCTTTGCAACTTCTTGAAGGTTATATCTCAAACCTTCAAAGATGAGATGTGCAAAGTTGAAACCCTGGCCAGAAACCATACCATGAACAGCAGAGGCAAGTGCAGAGCTCACTTGATGACATCCATTTCTCTTCTGGGATATGAATTATAGAAGAGTGTGGCATAGAAACTTCCATGGAGGGCCCATCAGCGCCTTTTTGATTTTGTACTCGTTCTGATTTCCAGTGTACCCTATGGATACAAAGGTCCTCATGTATTCTTCCTTCGAGTATGAAATGGCGGCCCCCTCGTCTTGAAGCTTAAGATATTTTCGTAGAGTAGCTTCAGTGATGGTGATGTCTTTGCCATCTACCTTGGGTTGGATTTGGGGTATCCCCTGTTCGGTAGAGTAGACGGCAGAGTTCCAGAAGTCCTCCATGTGAGGGATGTAAATGGTTGGGTTTACAGTGAGTGCATGGTGTATCTTTGATCGACAGAGAAAGTCGATCATGTCATTGAATCCCTCGGACTTCTTTCCTTTGATTAAGTATGCCGTGAGGTTTGAATGTTGTGGAGGCTTGAGAGAAAGTGATGGGTTTGGAGGGAAAGAGGAAGGTTTTTGAAGGGTGGTGAAGGATGGAAAACTTTGAATGTTGTGGAGGCTTGAGAGAAAGTGATGGGAGTTAGGGTGAAATTGAATGTGAAGAGGTGGTGAAGAAATTTGATTTGTGTTATAACGGGAGAGGAGAGAAAAATCAAAAATACTTGTACAGTACAATCTTGTTCACTTTTTACTGTTACAGCTGTAATACACTAAAGCAGTAATGGTAAAGACTGAAAGTAATTTTTTATTATTTTTTTTACAGCGGGTAAAGGTTAATTTGGACTTAGATTTACCCATCAGCAGCAAACTTGGTTACTGCGGATGGTTAAGCCTATCCGCTGCAAGCTTGGTTGCTGTGGATGGTTAAGTCTGTCAGCAGCAAACTCAATTGCTTCTGATGGATGCAATAATCCACAGCAAGGATGTTGCTGCTGATAGCCTTAAAGCTATCCGCATGAAACTTGTTTCTGCTGATAACTTAAAGCAGTCAGTGGCAAATTCTTCGCTGATGATTAAACCTATCAGCAGTGAAAAAAAGTTGCTGCTGACTTATAACTTTTATTTTCAACAAAGGACAAACACATTTACAAAACAAAATTTTAGAGACAGATTTTAATTAAAGTTCATCATACCAATAGATTCAACTAAATATCTAAATCTAGCTTCATCAAAAGGTTTTGTAAACAAATCAGCATATTCCTCATTGGTATGAACTTTGGTTAAAATAATTCTCTTTTTCTCAGCTTGATCTCTTATGAAATGATACCTGATGTCAATGTGCTATGTGTTGGAGTGTTGTACCGGATTTTTTGTGATTGATATAGCACTCATGTTGTCAATGTGAATGGGAGTTGCCATGAAAGTCATCCCATAATCCAACATTTGGTTTTGTATCTAGATGACTTGTGCACTGCAATGTATTCTGCTTCTGCTGTAGAAGTTGAGACACATGTTTGCTTCTTGCACTGCCATGAAATCAGTCTCCCTCCCAGAAACTGACATCCCCCTGATGTGGGCTTTTTGTCCAAGTTGCATCCCCTATAATCACTGTTAGTGTATGTATACAGATTGAACTTATCATTTTTAGAGTACCATAGCCCAAGTCTTGGGGCTCCCTTTAGATATCTAAAAATTCTCTTGACAGCTTGAAGATGTGAATTCTTTGGAGCTGCTTGGAATCTTACACAGAGACATACCGCAAACATGATATCTGGCCTTGAGGCAGTGAGATACATGAGACACCCTATCATTGCACGGTACTGATGTTGATCAGTGTCTTGACTATCTTTATCTAGAGTCAGTTGATGGTGCACTTGCATAGGGGTTCTTGTAGCAGAGCAGTCAGCCATCTTGAATCTTTCCAAAATGCTCTTGACATATTTAGATTGGCTGATGAATATTCCATTTGGAACTTGTTTGACTTGAAGACCCAGAAAGAAATTTAGTTCACCCATTAAACTCATTTCAAACTTTGAGTGCATCAGGATCTCAAAGTCTTTACACAACTTCTTCCTTGTTGATCCAAAGATTATATCATCAATGTAGATTTATACCAGTAAGATGTCTCCCCCTTCATCTTTGATAAACAAGGTCTGGTCAATGGCACCTCTTCTGAAGTTGTTGCTTAGTAGATATCCAGACAAAGTTTCATACTAGGCTCTTAGGGCTTGATGTAAGCCATACAGAGCTTTGTCTAGTTTGAACACTTGGTTAGGATGTGCGGGATCTACAAATCCTGGAGGCTGTTTGACATATACTTCTTCACCAATCTTCCCAAACAAAAAGTCACTCTTGACATCCATTTTAATAGACCATGAAATTCTTGGATGCAGCATATGCCAGGAAGATTCTGATGGCCTTCAGCCTGGCAACAGGAGCAAAGACTTCATCTTAGTCAATTCCTTCTTCCTGAGTGTAGCCTTGAGCTACAAGTCTGGCTTTGTTCTTGACTACAATGCCTCTCTTATCTTGCTTGTTCCTGAATACCCATCTTCTGCCAATGGTAGATTGACCAGGTGGAAAATCAACAAGTTTCTAGACATCCTGTCTCTTGAATTGCAGCAACTCTTCCTGCATTGCCTCAATCCAACAACTGTATTTCAGAGCTTCATCTATCTTCTTGGGTTCCACCTGAGATAGAAAACATGAAAAAAAACATATATTGGCCTCATGAGATTTGCTTCTTGTTAGAACTCATTGGTGAACTTGACCAATAATATTTTCCAGAGGATGTTTCTTGTTGATCCTCTGTGCTGGTACCACCTCCAGTTGTATCCCTTGCTCAAGATTGCTTTGATTTTGATCAGGGATTTCTTCATTCACGGTGGAAGAGTCTTCAATATCAACAGCTACATCAGTATTATCAGCAATAGTATTTGCAGCATCTACAGCATTTACCGAAGAGTCTTCATTCAAATTTTCATTTCCAGACAGGCTGCTGCTGGTGACATTAGAGAGTTTGGTTCCGACTTCACTTGCTTTAATGGCTTCCATAACAGATGGAGGATCAATGGATTGTCTTTTCAGACTGATGAAAGATTTAGGAAAATTCAGTCTGTAGTTAGAGGAGAAAAAGGAAGTTGGTGCTTGTGAAGAGGTAGATTCCATATTTGAGAAGATGAGAGGCTCAAATATTTGAGTTAAGGAGTCTATGTCAAAGAGCCAGTTTGGGCCTTTTCCCTGTTCACAGGCAATGTGTTCTCTACATTCCACATTGACTGATTCTTCCACAATTCTTGTTCTTAAGTTGAATACTCTGTAGGCCTTGGATTGAGAGGAATAGCCCACAAAATATCCTTCATCAGATTTGGCACCAAACTTAGGAAGAACCTCACGTGTGAACAGAATTGTGCATGGACATCCAAAAGGTTTTAGAAATCCAATGTAGGGAACTCTTTGGAACCATTGTTCATAAGGTGTCTTGTTGAGAGGCTTGACTATGAGAACTCTATTTTGCACATAGCAGGCTGTGCTTACTGCTTCTGCCTAGAATGTGAGAGGAAGTTTTGAGTCAGCCAACATAGATCTTGCTGAATCAATTAGAGTTCTGTTTCTTATTTCAGCAACTCCATTTTGTTGAGAAGTCTTGGAGCACTGTATTGTATTTCTATTCCTTTGCTTTCACAGAAACAGTTCAAGGTGTGGTTCTTGAACTCTGTGCCCTGATCACACCTTATGATATTTACCTTCTGATTGCTTTGATTCTCTATCCTAAGAATGTAAGATTTGAGAATCTCAGCAGTTTCATCTTTAGTACTCAAGAAGTATACCCATGAGAATCTGGTGTAGTCATCAGTTATCATCAGACAGTATGACTTCTTACCCATTGACATAATATTTGTAGGACCAAAGAGATCCATATGCATCAGCTGTAGTGGAGTGTCATTTGTATTCAAAGTCTCGGGCTTGTGAGAACTCTTATGTTGCTTCCCCTTCAAACAAGCAATGCAATGATCTTCTAGTTGGAATTCTTTGTCAGAAAGCCCTCTGACAAGATTATTCTTCACCATTTTGTTGATGGTTTTATGTTAACATGGCTTAATCTCCTGTGCTAGAGAGCTGATTCATCAATTGAAGCTTTTGACAGAAAACAGGATACACTGCCAGATGGAGTGACCTCATTCATGTCAAACATATAAAGATTTTATTTTCTCTGAGTAGTTAATAATATCTTTTCTGGAAGAGGTTTGGATAAGCCAGGAGACAGTACAAAGCATTCTTTATCTGTGAAGAGCATCCAATGCTTTTGATCACAGACCTAGGAAACACTTATGAGATAAGTCCAATTCTTTGACATAGTTTACCTTTTCAATACTCATTCTTTCATTGGACACAATTCCTTGTCCAGTAATAGATCCTCCTTTTGAGTCACTTCTAAAGGCAACATATCCTCCATTTAAATGTCTGAAGTTGGAGATGATGGATCTGTTGCCTGTCATGTGCCTAGAACAACCACTGTCTACCACCCAGGTGTTATTCTTGTGACCTGACAATCCCTTCATATGAGAGAGATCTAGTTAGTGGGAGAAATCCAAGAGCTTACATCCTTGTAAAAAAGGGTTCTTGGATTATCAGTATCAGCATGTGTGCATTCAACGGAACCAATGATGATTCTTGGAGGAATTTTGGCTTTCCAATGCTGAATTGGTGGTTTTCCAGCTCTATTTGCTTTGTCAGCAGCACATGTTACAACTGAGAACTTTGGCTTATCAGCAGCAGATTTTGTTGATGCTGATGGTTTTACTTGAGCAGCAGCAATCTTGGTTGCTGCTAAAGACTTGTCTTTGGGTCGCTTGGGCTTTAATTAAACATCAACATTTTTTTTGGCTGCTGATGGTATAACTTGGTCAGCAGCAATCTTGGTTGCTGATGAAGGCTTTTCCTTTGGTTGCTTGAGCCTTACTTGATCAGCAGCAGTTTTGTTTGCTGCTGATGGTTTAATCTCCGAAGTATGCCTACCCTTCTTCATCTTACTGATAGGCTTTTGTTGAAGAGGAATTTGATGAAGAACCTGGTTGAGAGGATTAAACTTACAATTTACAGCAAAGTGGTCTGATTCACCACAGATGATGCAAGATTGTTGAGGTTTTGGCAGATGCTTTCTTGGTGGGGATAGAGAGTTTCTGAACTGAGTTGCTTTGGCTTCAAAGCTTCTTACCTTTTTGTTCTTGTTTGTTTTCTCAAAAGCGTGTTGCTTTAGGTTTCTTTGTTGTTGAAGGTAATAGAAGCAGGTGCTGGCAGTATAATTGTATTTCCCACACAGAAAGCATGATTTAGCCAATTTGTTCCTTTGAAAGTACACATAGTCCTTTCTTTTGAACAAGTCTTTGAAGTTCCAGGGGTGAGCTTTGTTGTGCTCAAAGGTGGCTTCTTCCAATGTCTTTTGAACATATGGAGCTCTCTCTCCAGGCGCATGACATATGTCAAACACCTTCCTTTATTGGATTGATTTGGATTAAGGCTTTGAGTTGGTGGAGGTTGAAGACTGTCCCTTTTCAACAGTTAGCTTTCTTCCTTCTATAGGATAGCTGATTCTGATTTGTTTGGTTGGTTGAGATACTGGTACTGTTTTTGAAGGGATGAAAGGGCTTGTATTGTTGGCTTTAATAACTTCATAGGTAGGTGGTGATGAAACTTTATTGGTTTCAGTGGAGTCTGAGCATGTTGACTCAGACTCGGATGAAGTAGTGCATTCTTGCACAGGGGTTTCTTGGACAACAGGGTCAAGATTTCGGTTGGCCATGTCAAGGTTGGAATGATTGAAACTTGGTTCATGAATGGCTACATAGTCAGTGGGTGGAGGAACATCATTGTAGGGTTGTTCAGCTTGGAATCTAAGACCAGCAGTTACCTTTTCATGAATTTGAGCATCCAAAAGTCTTTGCAGCTTTTTTGGATGCAAACTCATATTTTTCCACATGGACCTTTTGGTATGCTAATTCGGCCCTTGTAGCTTTTAACTTAACCAGAAGATCATCAATTTGATTTTCAAGGTTTGTTTGTTCATGTTTTAATGATGAAATTTCTTTCTTTAAACAATCAATCTTTTCCTTGTAACTGTTTTCAACCTTTTTAAATTCAGATTTCATTTGGTGAAATTCTTCATTTTGATCTATGAGATTCTGGTTATGTTTCATGTATCCAAGGACCTTATCAATACAAGCTTGAGTACAAAGATTTTCATATACCTGAGGTGGTACCTCTGATGTGTCTGCCATAAGATCTTGATTGTTGGCAGGAATATCCTCATACTGGAAGCTCCAGTAAAAGTCAGCAGTTCCAACAGCTGCACAAGCTGCATTTTGTGTAGGAGGAGTGGCCTGTTGCTGTTGTTGCTGTCTTGGCTGAGCTTGGTGAGTTTGTCTGGTATGAGCAGCAGCTGGGTTTGCCTTTGGTGCCTTGCATTCTCTAGCAAAATGACCAAGTTGGTTACAGTTGTAACACCTCAATTTGCTTTTGTCCAAGCCAACCCTGGTGTTAGAGTTGTTTCTTGGAACGGGTCTTCCTGTTCTTGAGTAGAACCTTTTTGCTCTTAGAGAGAGCATGGCATAGGAGTGTTGTATATCCATTTCTTCTAGATCATCTGGATGAAAACATTCCAGATCTTCCTTGATAAAGGACATATTGCTTGAGTTTTCAGAGACAAAAGCAGCAGAGGTTGATGTTTGAGGTGGGGGTTCAAGAAGAAATGGTGAGTTGTTTGATTGAGATGTTGGAGTTTGGGGATGAGTGACGATGGGAGGATAATAGCTGCTTGAACTAGGACCTGAGTGGTCAGAGTGGAGGGCAGAAGAGGTGGTGGTGGATGTTGAGGCTGTTTGGTAGCTTGAGCTTCTTTCCTTGGCTTGAATCATCTCTAATTCATAGGTCTTTAGCATACCGAAAAGCTCAATCATCTGTACAGTCTTCAGATTCTCAGTTCTTCTGAGTGTCCAGCAACTGGGTAGAGACTTGATGAACTTCTTGAGAATATCTTCATTCTCCAGCTTCACTTTTGAGCACTGCAGCTCACCTACAAGATAAGTATATCTGTTAAATAAAAAAGTTAGAGACTCACCTTCCTTCCAGACGAAGTTTTCATATTGCTGCTTCAGGATGTCTCTTCTGTTTTCTTTTACTTCCTCTGAACCAGCAAACATCTTCTCAAGAGCCTCCCAGAGCTCCTTTACTGTTTTGTATCCTCTGAAGTTGTGAAAACTTCATTTGGTAAGCACATCTGGATGGCTCCCAAGGCCTTGAAATCTACCTCCATTTTCTTGATGTCTTCATCAGAGTATTTGGAGGATTCTTTGGGAACCAGTGTACCTCCGGAATCAGCGGAGGCCACCATGGGTATGTATGGTCCATCTTTAATGGATTTCCACATCCCATATTCTTGATAGCAGAAGAAGCTTTCCATTCTGTTCTTCCACATATCATAGTCTTATCCAGACACCAGTCTTGGTGGTCTGCTGATGCTTCCAATGTCTTCAACTCCATTGTTTTGTGCCATTTTTGATTTGTGATCATGGGTGATTTTAGCAAAGGGATAGTTTTGAATAGAACTAGAGAATGATTAAACAAGTGTGAGTTTGTTTAATCAGTGAGCCAAAGCTCTGATACCACTTGTAGGATCGGTGAATACAAGATGGTTCTATTCTAGTTGAGATTGGTGGAAACAATCACAACTAAGCAATGTAAACAAGTAAACAAGAAAAATACTGATAAATGCAATTTGTATTAAGCTTCAAATATTACAAGATTACAGAGAAAACTCTTAAGAAAACGCACACTTATACAATGACTCTAAGTACTACTTATATAGTAACTTAAAATCAAGACATACCCTTGATTCTAAGGATCAGATCTAACACATGCCGTTGATCTTGTATTGAAGCTATTCTACATGTAACGACAATAAATACTACAAAAGTTATCTTTGCTCAAACGTCTTCTTAGGCATCATTGCTTGAGTCCTTGGAAGGAAAGCGTCGTTGTCTTTTATTGTCTTGCACCAGTAACATTCTTTCTGCGTGGAGTGTGTCAGTGTTGCAGCAGAAAGTTGTCAGTGGTAATGGTTGCTTTATTGAAGCCAGTCAGCTGCAACGTTTGATCTTCAGAGGGAATGGCTATCAGCAACAATGTTTTTGATCAGCAGCAAGACATAATTGTCCACAGCTGTTGATCATTTGCCTATCAGCAGCAACTTTGGACTTCAGCAGATAAGGCTGTCCGCAACAGATTTGTTCTTCAGCAGAATAACAAGTATCCGTAGCAGATAAGCTTATCCGCAGCAGTTTGTCGATCTGCAGCAAACTCTGAGATCCACAACAGTTGTACTTAGAGAATTTTGTATCCATTAGTCTTTATTTCTATAGGACCATTATGCTGGGTGACGGTCCATCATCGCCTCTCCATAACGAACCGTTATGGTTTGGTGACGGTCCGTCGCCGACCTAGTGCGCATGAGTCATCTTACACATGGCGGCCTCTGATCTCATTGCGGTGTGACGGATTGTTACCCCCGGTGACGGTCCGTTACGTATCCAAATTAGGGCTGAGTCATCTGGACACGTGTTACCTCCTGCGCAACGCCTTGCTCAACCCTTAACGGGCCGTTATGGTCTGTGACGGTCCGTTACCGTCCAAAAATCCAAAATTTTCACTTTTGATCCTCTAACTTTGCACTAATTACATTTTAACCCATGGACTTTTATTTTCTAATATTTTTAGCTCTTAAATTCTTACAGGAAATTTAATGGTGTTACAAATCTCCCATCTTTTAGGAAATTTCGTCCTCGAAATTCAGAATTACTTCTTTGACCATTGATTCTTCTTAGGGCATATTTTATAACTAGGGTGGTTTATCTATTTTCTTATCTCTAAAACACATAATATTTTATAACAAACGTACCTATTCTTCTCCACATTTCCTTCCTCCTAAAATGAATATGCGTCCTTTAGATCCACCGCCTGTCTTTGTTTGAGATTCTTTTGGACAATTGATTTTAAAATGCCCTAATTCGTTACAATTATGACATTTGATACTTGGGCAATTTCTTATGAAGTGTCCCACTTGCTGGCAGTTATGGCATGTAATCCCTTGTACACCTCTTCTCGAATTATTTTTATCTGTTCTTGGGATTTTGTTATCTGTGGGTTCGTTGGTTGTTTTTTTCCAAGCTTCTCTTGTTGGCCATCTCAAGCTTCTCTTGTTGGCCATCTCCTGAGCTTCTATCTCATCATACATTACTACACTAACTACTGAATCAATAGTTATGGGTGCAGTAGTCTTTACTAAGGTTCGAACTTTTGGTGGCAGTCCCTACACATAACATTTAATCCTTCTAGATTCAGGGGTTACTAGGTGTGGTACCAGCTTAGCCATTTCATTGAATTTACTAGTATATTCTTGGTGACTAAGACTTCCTGCTTTAAATCGATGAAACTCCGTCTCAATCTTGTCCACTGCGTTCTGTGGATAGTATCTCTTTAATATCAAAGCTTTCAAATCTTCCCAATTCATTCTATCGGTATATTCCTCTCCTTTGGTCTGCTTGACTGACTCCCACCAGTCAAGTGCATCTTCCTCAAATAAGTGTGTAGCAAATTTAACTGCCTGATCGAGTCTGCATTCACTCATTTTGATTACAACCTCGATAGAAGTTATCCACTGCGTGGCTGCAATGGCATTCTTCTTGCCGTTGAAAGGTTTAGGGTGATAGTCACAAAAATTCTTGTAAGTACACCACTGATTATTTCTACCTGTGCTCTAGTTTGTTATTCCAATAGTTTCAAGGGTTCGGGTTGTACCAATATTGTTTCCTACTAGGGTAGTGTGGTGAGTATTTTCTGTTTAAGGAATAACACCACTTGCTCCTTCAATTCTATTTCCATGAGCATTGGAATCCATCATCCTTCTGAGAGCATCATCTAGGATTCCAGATAAAGTATTTTGGAGCACTTTGGTGACCTCATATGCCACCGCTCCCTGGAATTGACCTTTAGTCATAATGACTTCTTCCACCGGTTGCTCGGGTTCAGCATTCGTATTTATGTTCTCATTTGGATCATGGTTTGTGTTTGCCGTATCGCAGATACGAGACCTAGTATTGGGTATCTTACCCATACCTCTTCCTCGTCCTCTACCACATCCTGCTATTTGTACCTACACACAGATGAATGACATCATAATTTGTATAACTGGTGATGATCCAGAAAATAAAAAATTAAAGACATTTGGCCAAGAATGCATTTAATTATCTGTTTCCTTGATATTACCCGCTATACTCATAATGAAAGTCAACATCTAGACCTATGACATTTCTTATGGCATTCCAGCTATCTTATAGCATCCTAGTTTAAGTCTAGATACTAACCTCCTACTAGTATCTAAATCCCTTAAACTGAGGCTCTGATACCAACTTGTCACACCCGTAACACATGACAGTCGTCTAACAAGAGTAGTACCTCCAACAGATATGTTCCCAGGAAAGAACGACGGGTCTAGAAGAGATTTATACACCGCTCTTTCCTTAGACAGAACATTCCGTTTGTCAGATAACTACATACCGGCCAGAAGGTCGCCTTCTAGTTACTGTGACATTGATACCAAAAACACACAGCAGAAGCTAAATCATAAACCTCTTTTATTAATAACTAAATTGTTTTACATTATAAAACAAACTTCTATTACAAACTAACCAAACCAACAAACGCTAGTTCCTGTCACGGAACTCAAAATATCCACAAGACATCTCTACTCAACATGCCTCCGACCATCACAATTCTCTGACCAACCAGACGACTATCCACATCTATTAGCTATGTGGAATGCCCCTAATATATCCAACTGCAACATCTTTAAAAGTAACTGAGTCAACATAAGTTGGTGAGTTCATGAACCTTTACCACAAATGGTTGTTATTTAAGCATCAATATTCCCACATCCCACCCACATGCCACATTGCTTGTGAGCTTTTTGGTATATATATAATTGGAAACCTTTCCACGACTGGTCCTCCCACACCAGTATAAACTGAATAAACTATCCCACCCTACTGGTCCTCCCACACCTGTAAAATGAGATAATCCACCCATAGGTTCCATCCCACAACAGAACGTATAAAGTACTTATTTCATCTTATTGTATCGATAATATGTCAAATACCTCGGACAGCACCTGGACTGCTAATATTTCTTAATTAAGATCTATAATATACTTACCATTATATAATTAAATCTTAATGGTAAGTAACCAAAGTACCAGAACTTTACTTCGGAACTATTTACGGTTATTTGAAGGCGTAAGACTAGAAACCGGACTTTCTAACGCGAAGCGGCACTTGGAACCAGGAATCAGAGGTGAGTGTGTGTAAAAGTGGTGTTTTGGATGTGTGAAAACTACTGAGTTCGACCATCTATTTATAGGCCAAATCTCACGTCGTGACGGACCGTTATGCTGGGTGACAGTTAGTCATCGCCTCGCCATAACATACCGTTATGGTTTGGTGACGGTCTGTCACCGAATTAGTGCGCATGAGTCATCTTACACGTGGCGGCCTCTGATCTCATTGTGGTGTGATGGACCGTTACCCCTGGTGACGGTCCGTTACGTATCCAAATTAGGGTTGAGTCATCTGGACACCTGTCATCTCATGCGCAACGCCTTGCTCAACCAGTAACGGGCCGTTATGGTCTGTGATAGAGGTGCACAAACCGGATTTTGTCAAAGTTGGTCAACAACCGGATCCAATGGAACCGGTTCCAGATCGGATCCGGTTAAGGGAGTGGAGAGTTGGAACCTATTGGGACCGGACCGGATATATGGAACCGGACCAGACAAAAAAAAAACCGGTTCCACCGGATTTAAAAAAAATATATCTTTTTTTAAATTAACAAAGATACACTATAAAATACATGTTTTATTTATTTTTTAGCTTTTTTTAAGTGATTTAACAATAGTTCGTACCAAAAAATTATAAAAAACATAATTGAATACAAAATATATATTATTTATTATTCTCGTTATTCGTCGTCTACTCGTCTTAGTCTTCGTAACATCGGTTTTCAATCTTCTTCGCTTGAGATACGTTGGGCTTCATCATAAGCTTGTTCTTCGTCAGAAAGTGGATTCGCCGCCACTTGTTCTACTTCGAATACGAGTATTTCTTGTTCAATGTCAAGCTCTCCATCTAGTTTTGCAACATGTTGTACACGTTCGGCGGCATCCAAATGGTCCTTCAAGCAAATACACATCTCCATAGATTCCGGTGTAAGCCTCGTTCTTCGAATAGATAAAACCCTGCCACTAAGAGAAAAATCAGATTCCGAATCTACCGTGGAAGCTTGGACTGTTAGTAGGTCACGGGCCATTGCGGCTAGAACGGTATATTGGGATTCCCTTCCTTGCCACCAACTCAATATATCAAAGTTTTCAAACTCTTCGGATCTTAGAGTTGAAATAAAGTCGGTTGCTTAATATCTCCCAAGCTCGCTACTTGGTGTGCTTCCACGAGCTCGTTTAGTATATTCGTTTCTTAAAGTTTTAAATAAATTTAGCATTGGGTTCCTTGAACTACTAGAACTTGAACCCGAACCCATTGATTCACGTATGTTTGATGGATCACCACTTCCACCATATTTGAATAAATAATAATCAAACATATTATTAAAAGCCTAATTGAAATCCCTTATTGCCTTTGATTCAAAATTTGGGTCTTCCTCGAACATATTTAAATTGTCCAATATTGATCCAATTAATGTTTCAACACCGGTTACATTAATCGTTGGATTTAAGGCGGCCGAACATGTAACAACGGCCGACATTTCAGAAAAATATTTTTTAAATTTAGCTTTCATAGGTGTTACCATTTTTTCAAAAACAGTGTTGTGATATTCAAACTCTTTTAATTTATTACATATTAAGTATAATTTTTGAAGTATTAGTGAAGACGTGGGATAATAAACTCCCAATAAACATGTAATTGCATTTTTAAAAACCTCAAGCAAATAAGTTAGCTTCTCGATCATATCCCAACTTATATTATCAAATTTTTGTGTACAACGTTTCTTTTGGACAAGTTCATTATGGAAATGTTTTAAAGTAACTCTTTGCCTTAAGGCCGATTCAAACATTTTCCATGTCGAGTTCCATCTAGTAGGTACGTCCTAATTTGGACCAAAAAGATGAAATCCGTTTGTTGGCGCAAGTTTCTATAGTTTATATATCTTTTTTTACTTGTGCTAAAAACTTCCCGTAACATCACTTTAAAATTTTCTTTCACTTCTCTTATTTCTTGGACGTTTAGACCGTCTTGCACAACCAAGTTAATTATTTGTGCAACACATCGACTATGAAATAAAACACCGTTACAAGGCGGTTCTTATTTTATTTTTAATTTTTCCACCGCGTTTGTGTTATTTGAAGTGTTATCAAAAGATATTGAAAATATTTTTGGTTGAATTTTATAAGTTTGAATTACCGAGTCTAAAATATAAAATAAGTTTTCACCGGTATGTGGATATCCAAAATAATCAAACGCAATCGTACGCTTCATCATTTGCCACGACTCGGGTTGAACCTAATGTGCGGTAACGCAAAGGTACGATTCGGGTAAACCATGTGGAGCGGACCAAACGTTCGTTGTTGAGTTAATGCCCGTATTTAAATTTTCAAAACCTAAAATTAATTCTTTTTTAGCTCTTTTCCACATTTTTAAACAATCTCTTCTCAAAGTAGAACGACTTACATTTGTGTAACTCGGTTGAAACGTCTCTTGTATCATCCTCGTCAAGCGCGGATTATCAAAGTGATCAAAAGGCAAGCCTTCTTGAATGACGAAATGTGTCATTCTCTCACGAACCCTCTCGGCATTGTATTGCCAAACTCCTCCATCCCTACCAATTTGAGTTTGATCTTCACCTTGAGTGTGTTTTGCGTAACTATCAATATGTTTCCTCAAAGTGCTATTTCCCGCAGCACCCAAAATTTTACCACAACGTTTGCAACGAGCCTTTTGCGGACCGTTCGACATTTCGCATAAATCGAAATAAATCCATATCTCTTGGTTTCGGGAGCAAGGAAGTACTGTAACCACCGTGGCATCGTTAGTAGAACCACCAACCGAATTTTGAGTGCTTGCGGAAGCCATGAGAGTGTTTTTTTTTGGCGTAAAAGTTTTTTTTGCGTTATTTGAGTTTTGAGAGATAGAATGTTGTGGTGAACTAACTCATACCCCCAATACCTATTTATAGTAAGTTTCAAGTCTCAAAAACCTCAAAAAAAGGCTAGTTAACGACTATATAGCCGTTTTTTTTTCAGCCCAACAGCTAGAACCGGTTTTTTTTGTCCGATTTTTGTCCGGATCTTTTTTGTCCAATTTTTGTCCGGTCCACTGAAAACCACGTAACCGGTTCTGGATCTGACGGTTCCAAAAAGATCCGGTCCGGTTCTTTTTTGTCCGGTTCTGCCGGGTTCGATTCCGGATTATCCGCCGGATCGGATTTGGATCCGGTTCTATTGAGAACATCTAGTCCGTGATGGTCCGTTACCGTCCAAAAATCCAAATTTTTCACTTTTGATTTTCTAACTTTGGACTAATTACATTTTAACCCATGGACTTTCATTTTCTAATATTTTTAGCTCTTAAATTCTTACAGGAAATTTCAGGGTGGTACATCTTCTTCCCCAAAACGCGAACCCGTAACCCTAGCCACCTAATTAACCCGATTGAACAATCGATCGTCCCCGAAATCATGGGGCTTCCGTTCCTTGTATCAAAACGCTCAAGAATTAACTGCAATGGTTATGAATCGAAGGAGAACGACAGGGGGTAAGGTTTCGGCAATCCTTGAACTCGACAGGGCAATTGCGATGAAATTCGAAATGCACTAGGGTGCAGAAAGTTTGTGGTGAGTGTCGTAAAGGTTTGGGATCAAATTTTATAGGCCAATTTCTCGTATAACTCCCGAATTGATGTGAGACTTGATTTGTGACGGTTACGAGTCGTTTGGACTCAAATTCATTGATTCATGTTGTAATTAGCTCGTTATGGACGATTAGAACAGTCGCATGATGGTTTACTCATGATTGATTATAATTAAACACACGAATTGGAGGGTTTTGGGATCGAATTTGATTCGTCCCTGTTTGACTTTCTAAAGTCAAACTAGTCGATTTTGGGGTCCAAGATCAAAGGGGGTTCAATTTGGGGGTTCAAGGTGTCCAGGGGTTCATTGGTTTAAGTGGGGTTTAAACCAAGTTTATTTGCTTTAATCCTTTTGTATTTATATAATTTGATTTTGTTTATATAAAATTTATAAAAACTATAAATTTGGAATGATTTATTTAAAAAAAATGTCACATATATATTTTAAAGCTAAACTAATATTTTTATGTGGTATATTTAATAATTTCATAAATATAAATATATTTGCATATATTTACAATTAATTATACATATTTATTTATATAATATGTTTATATAAAAGAGAGGAATTGCATGATGTAGTTAAATTTTAAAAAAAATATATGTATCTGGATATATTATTTTATATATATCTATAGTGAAGCTAAAACATGAAATTATATGAATGTAACTCTGAGTGACACACATTGTATTTATGTTTAATGTGATACAATGAAATGAACTAGGACTGAGATTGAAATGATATTATTGCACAAAACGAGCATAAGAAAATCATAGATGTTACAATAATAGTCCTGGTTTTCAAATATATTTTCCGTTGAATACGATACATACTCTCAGAACCATACTATTTGTTGTAGTTGGTGGTTAGTAAATCCCCTAAACAACAACAATTAACCAAAAACTAAAGCAATCGCAATCGATGAGATCTAGGGTTCCAGACGAAAAAAACAACTAATCAGAAAAAAAAACATATCTTACACGATGTATTTCCTGAACCGATTGGTATGATGATTATGTGGAGATCAAAGATTTAGGAAAAACACACCATGGAGAGAAATATGATGATGTAGAATAAAGATTCAAAACAAAAAAATAATTAGTAACAGTAGAAGGAAGATGAGGTATAGGAAAAGGAGAGAACAAACCTTAAACGATAAATGATCTCTCAACCGGTGAAGATCTTGAAAGGAAGCAAGACGAGCATCGATTAGAAAACGATGGATTAGGGTTTGGAAAAGTAAAAAGTGTTAACCCCATATTCTGAATAAACGGGTTATAACCCGGTTAGAGGTCCGCGTGAGGAACCGATAGTGGATCCGCGTGTAAAAAATTAAGATGTGGTGGTTTAGACGGGAAAAGTACAAATCTGATACCCTAAATGAATGACATGTGTCCATCTATATTTTTATTTATTATTTGTTATAGATAGATTATAGATTGAATTTATCAGTACGTTATTCTTGGTTTTCAATTATTGTGCTACCACTCTGGCACTACACATATTTTATGATACATGTTTAACGCATGTAATTAATATGCTATATTTATAGAAAGATACATATGATCAACTATATAATTAAAATTATTCTCGAGACCAACGCTTAACGGGCGGTTCTATTAAGGAGGAAGAGGTAGTACCCGCTACTTCTCAACTTCTTGGGCGAAATGAATTTTTTTTTAACGTTTTATCTATTACATTACCCCTGAAAATATATTTATCTACCCCTTAATATTTTTTTTAAAAAGCCAAAACTAATTATTGATTAAAACTCTAAACCCAAGTTTATAAAACTAAAAATTAAGCCCAAGTTAATTAAAAGATTTAAAACCCAAAATCTCAAATTAATTTAAACCTAAAGCTCAACCCCAAAATAAACACATCTACAATTAACAAAATAAAAAAAAAATTGGACTTTCAATTCACTGTACAGCGCACGAACATCCCCACCCACTCACCACATCGCACAAAAATCGGAAATTTGTGTTTTATATACACTTGAAGGAAGATATTTTAGGCTACACAAATGCTTTCTCAAAACATCTTAAAAAAACCAAGATTTACTAGAAGCGGCTAAGTTGATAAACGGAACAAAAGCAGCATTGAATGATTTAAGACAAAACGGGTTTGATGCGATGTTGGAAAAAGTGACATCTTTTTTTGTAAAAAAAAACAAGATTACGATGGTAGATATGACAGAAAATTATGATAATCAAAGAACCCGAAAGAATGTCATTACTAATCGACATCATTTTAAAGTTGAAATTTTTAATACGGTTTTGGATATGCAAGTTCAAGAATTTTAAAATCGATTCGATGAGGTATCAACTACTTTGATAGAGAATATGTCTGGTTTAAATCCTTGTGATTGGTTTTCTAAGTTTAACATCTCTAAGATAGTGACATTTTTTTAGATGTATCCGAATGATTTTAGTACGAATGAAAGAGGGTGTCTTTTAGGTGATCTAAAGGTTTTTTATCACACTGTAAGGAAGATGATAGATTTGCAAAAGTGGATAGAATATGTGATTTTGCTCGGCTAATGGTGGAAACCGAAAAAGATCGTTCTTTTCCTTTAGTTTATCGGATATTGAAGCTAGCATTGGTTTTACCGGTTGGAACCGCAACCGTTGAAAGATGATTTTCTAAATTGAAAGTAATCAAGACGGATTTACGCAATCGAATGTGTGAAGAGTATTTGAACAATCCTCTAGGTCGAAAGAGAAACATTTAATAAAGTAACAGAAGACGATGTAATGGCTCGATTTCAAGCTTTCAAATGCCAAAGAGGAGAAATCTATTAGGTACATATTTTACTGTGTTTATTATCGTCTTTTTGTAATGTACGGTAAAAAAAATTGTGCTACCCGTGAAATTATGTTCTAGATCCGCCACTACTTCACATGCTAATGACCCACAACATTGGGAGAGTGCTAGAGGCTGAGAGAAAGATCACCTCCTTGGATTAGTGACCACTAGGGCTGTAAACGAATCGAACCGAACCGAACCGAATCGAACGAAGCCTTGTTCGTGTTCGTTAGTTTAACATTTAACTTGTTCATGAACGGTTCACGAACACTAACCGAACGAAATTTCATGTTCGTGTTCGTTCATTAAGGAAATGTATCTGTTCACGAACGGTTCATGAACGGAACCGAACGAAGCATTGTTTGGGACTTTTGATGTCAACCATAATGTCTTCCGAAATGAACATTTAATAAGATCATTTTAATATCAAGTTTTATGTACATGTATCAAACTTACTTTACTTGCTTAATTGTTGGGGTAAAAAATAAAATAAAAATTAAAGAATATAAAAGGTTTAGATAAAATAAAATAGAAATATTCAAAAATCTTTAATGAACAACAAAAACAAACGAACATGAACGAACACGAACGTAAATGAACATAAACGAGCGTTCACGAACACGTTATCGAACGTTCACGAACACAAATGAACAAACGAGACCTCTGTTCATGTTCGTTCATTTAGTTATTGGGACGACATTTCCTTGTTCATGCTTGTTCATTTATTAAACGAACGAACGTAAACGAACTTCCCGCCGAACGGTTCACGAAGTGTTCGATGAACGTTCGGTTCGTTTACAACCCTAGTGACCACTCACGATGCCGTTACCCGTGATGTCGTCCTTTCATCAAGGAAACACAATTATTTTTATATAATTTAATTATATTTTATTATCAACAAGCTGCTAGTAATTGTGTGAATATAGGAAACTTAGTTATTTTTTAAAAAGTTACCCATCAACGGTCGAAAAATGGAAAAAAGGAGAAGTGGGCGCGATGGAGGTGTTTCCCGCAGGCGTCATGGTGTTCCCCACGGTGCCGTCGGATCCCAGCGGTGTGCGATGGAGGTATACCGCTTGGTCAAATTGGTCTAGAAATTTCCTATAATAATGACAATGATAGGCTGAAAATAAAATAATATTCTCCTTCAGAAGAAAGAAAATAGACGACTAATTTATTGATACTCCAGGAATCAAAATCCTATAAATTAAAATCGACATTTAATTTCTTGATCCACCAAAAAAAGAGTCTTGTTTGTAATTCTTGATGTGTTAATGTTTGAAAGAAGAATGGCCAAGATCAACTTGATCTCTGGCTTCCTTGTTCTACTTTATGCATCAATAATTCGTACTCATGCTACAGACACCTTATCTGCAAACCAAATCCTTAGATATAACGAAACCATAGTTTCACCACTAGAAACCTTCGAACTTGGTTTCTTTAACCCAGGTAATTCGACGAACAGTTATGTCGGAATATGGTACAAGAAAATATCTAACAGAACTGTTGTATGGGTAGCCAACAGGAACACACCACTCACAGATACCTCCGGCGAGCTTACTCTCACCTTTCAGGGAGTTTTAATTCTCCGGGATGCCACCAAGGGAAATGTAGTATGGTCGACAGCCAACTCATCAACGTCAAAATCGTCAATGAGAACTCCAATTGGTCAGCTTCTAGATACAGGCAACTTTATAATTTATGACGAAGGTGACAGCATCAATCAAGAAGATCCCATATGGCAAAGTTTCGACTTTCTGACAGACACTTTACTTCCCGGAATGAAGCATGGCTGGAATTTGGTTACTGGAACTGAAAGATCCTACACGTCATGGAAATCCGATGACGATCCTGGTTTGGGTGAGTTTTCTTATTGGATTGATACCAGAGGTTACCCTCAGCTAATCCTATCGGAAGGCGGGGAAATAAAACTCAGGGCAGGTCCATGGAACGGACTCAGGTTTACCGGAACTCCTACTTTGAGTCCCAACAGGTTTTACAACTTCACCTTTGTTATTAATCAGAGAGAAATTTACTACCAATATAATCTTATAGACACTTCAGTTATTACAAGGCTGGTGTTAAAACCAAGTGGCCGTTTAGACCGCCTCCTTTGGATTGATAGAAAACAAGAATGGAGCCTTTATTGGTCCCCACAATATGATCTTTGTGATCAATACGCACTGTGTGGGCCGTTTGGGAACTGCAACATTGAAAAGTCCCCAGTTTGTGAATGTTTGAAGGGGTTTGAACCCACATCTCCTGATCAGTGGAAGACTACAGATTGGTCACAAGGGTGTCGACATACTATCCCTTTGGATTGTAACCCTGGAGAAGGGTTCAATAAATATTCAAATTTGAAGTTACCCGACACTCGGGGGTCATGGTATGACCAGACCATGACCCTTATAGAATGTGAGAAGATGTGTAAACGCAATTGTTCATGTACTGCTTACACAAATTCAAATATATCAGGGACTAGGAGTGGTTGCTTGCTATGGTTTGGTGACCTAATTGATATCAAAACAAATGCTGAAAACGGGGACACTCTTTATATACGAATGCCACCTTCAGAATTAGGTAAAGCAAAAGAATATATTTTTTTTCATTACTATCTTTATAATTATGAGTCTAAATATCATATGAACATTATGTTTTGACAGACTCGATAGCAAACGGTAAAAGCTCAGGTACAGGAAGAGTACAAGTTATTGTCCCTGTAGCATTTGTAGTTTTGACCATACTAATTTCAATGTGCTTATTTTATCGTTTTAATATGAAGAAGCAACAACAACAAGGTATGATTTCTGAATACTATATATTTCTCTACTTACTAATAGGCTCAAGTTATGTTTTATATTTAGCACGTCGAAACAGAAAGTATCTAAAACAGAAACCGTTGTAGATGGCCCAAAATGTACTTCGACTTGCATAAAACCTATTATATCATTTTAGTAAAATAAACAATAGGAATCATGTAATAATATTTGTGAAACGTACCCGACCTTGTCAACCCAAACAGAAAAAGTATTGTAACCCAACCCGAACATTTGGCATCATATGCGTACGAGTGTTGCTAGTTCTTACAAAATAAAGCTGTACATATCCACTTCACAGGGACACCCAGAAGCGTTAATGAAGATTTAGAGCTACCACTATTTGGCTTGCGCACAATACTTAAAGCTACAAACAACTTTTCAATGAACAACAAACTTGGAGAGGGCGGTTTTGGACCTGTTTACAAGGTATTATATGACTCCATGACCTTCTATATATGTAGTACATCTAGTGTTCATGTGTTACTACAAAATGATTCTTAGAATAAGTTAAAAAAAAGTTGAAGCAAAAGATTGTAAAGAATAAGGAAAGTCGGATCAGAATTTTTGCAACATTCATGGGAAAATTACCAAAATGAACATTTGACCGGTCAAACTTATCAAAATGGATAAACTTTTCCAGCCTACTAAGTTGTGGTCATTTAGACCATTAGTCGGCTGAAGCCGGCTAGTTCAGCGTGCTTGAAAATCCATGCCCAAATTCCTTTTGTCAGATTTTTAACCAACCAGAAAATGACACGTGAAGGCTCAGAAACCCAAGCCGGCTGAAGCCCACTTCCAAGTAGGCTAAGCCGGCGTGTTTTTTTTTTTTTGCTCGATTTTAGCCTGCTTAATGTCTTTCCTTAGCCGGCTATTTGCCTTTGCTTAGCCTGCTATTTGACTTTGTTTAGCCGGCTATTTTTCTTAAAATAAACACAAAAATCATATAATAATTAGTCAAAAACAATATAAGTTTAATGTTTTAAAATAAACACAACAATCATATAAAAGTAGTGCTAAAATAGATATTGTTGTATTTGATATTCTATTTTAGCACTACTTTTTATATGATTGTTGTGTTTATTTTAAAACATTAAACTTATATTGTTTTTTACTACTTATTATATGATTGTTGTGTTTATTTTAAGAAAAATAGCCGGCTAAACAAAGGCAAATAGCAGGCTAAGCAAAGGCAAATAGCAGGCTAAGTAAAGGCAAATAGCCGGCTAAGAAAAGGCATTAAGCAGGCTAAAATCGAGCAAAAAAAACACGCCGGCTTAGCCTACATGGAAGTGGGCTTTAGCCGGCTTGGGTTTCAGAACCTCCACGTGTCACTTTCTAGTTGGTTAAAAATCTGACAAAAGGTAGTTGGACACGGATTTTTAAGCAGGCTGAACTAGCTGGCTTCAGCCGACTAATGGTCTAAATGACCACAACTTAGTAAGCTAAAAAAGTCTGTCCATTTTGATAAGTTTGACCGGTCAAATGTCCATTTTGCTAATTTTCCCTATTCTTTATCAATCCATGCTTATTTTTATTCCCTCGAAGTGTTTTTGTGTGATCCGTGGTCAAAAGAGTGTATTGTGATCAACCAAACAATAATAATAAAAAATGGTGAAATAAAATAAAACATAAAAACATGTAATCTCTGAAGATATATAGAAGGCTTTTTGTACCATACCTCTTAAAAGGTTAGGTTATGCTGTAGGGTGTACTTGAAGACGGGAAGGAAATAGCAGTGAAGCGACTAGCAAAAACATCCACTCAAGGACCTCACGAGTTCAAGAATGAAGTCATCTCAATATCTAAACTGCAGCATCGCAATCTTGTCAAGCTCTTGGGTTGTTGCATAGAAGGAAATGAAATAATGCTGATTTATGAATTTATGCCAAATAAAGGCCTTGATTCTTTCATATTTGGTAAATGAAATAATAAGAAAAAATAGAAAAGTATCAACTGAACAAGGACATAAACTAAAATTCCAAGCTATTGAATTCACAGATAAAAGCCAAAGCAAACTCCTTGATTGGCCTACACGTAATCAAATTATCATTGGAATTGCTCGTGGACTTCTTTATCTTCACCAGGATTCTCGGCTTAGAATCATACATAGAGATCTCAAAGTCAGCAATATCTTGCTTGACAAAGATATGAATCCGAAGATATCAGATTTTGGCACGGCTAGAACTTTTGGTGGAAATCAGATAGCGGAAAAGACAAACAAAGTGGTTGGAACATAGTGAGATTCATCTACCCTAATCTCATTCTAATTTATTTAGTAAATCACTTACATTAACCATAATTCCTCACAGTGGCTACATGGCGCCAGAGTATGCAGGAAATGGTATTTTTTCAACAAAATCAGACGTATATAGCTTTGGGGTATTAGTTGTGGAGATTGTGTGTGGGAAAAAAAATAGAGAATTCATCCATAAAGAACATAGCAACAACCTTCTTGGACATGTAAGTTTGATCTTGAAAGTCCAGATTGCATAAAAGGGTAAAATTAAAGCTTTCGTTTTTTATTATGGGTAAATATCTTTATTTTCAACTTATTAAAAGTTGATGTAAGTAGAACATTAAAAAATGTTTGTCTAAACATGTTTACTTTTTCCTCACATGATAGTTAACATCTAATATTACCCTAAATGAAATGTAAAACTTGTGTTCATTGTTCTTAACAGGCATGGGGACTCCATAATGAAGACAGATCCTTACAATTAGTTGCTAAGTGTCTAAGTGAATCAATTAACGTGTCTCAGGTTCTACGATCAATCCATGTTGGTTTGTTGTGTGTTCAACGTCACCCAGAAGATAGACCCACTATGACTTCTGTGATCGTGATGTTGGGGAGTGAGGGTCCATTGCCTTCACCAAAAGAACCTGGATTTTACGTTGGAAATTCTATGGAAGATACTAGACAATCTTCAAGTTCTAATAATGACCTAAGTATTACAATGATGAATGGTAGATAAAATGAAAGCTGCGTGTATTAAGAAAAACAAATTAATTAGTGTATTTACTCGGTTATAAGACTTGAGTTCTATTTTAAAGTTTAAGCCTTGGTTTCAGATTTTATAAATTATGAATTTTCGTATCTACCTATTTTTTTTTTCAAAAATATGAGATAATAGTTAATTAACCCTCCCCTATACCTAGTTCTGTATCATGTTTAAGAAAGTATAACCTGAAAGAAATCTAATGTGACGCCTACATTAGTTTTATAACTTTGTGTATTTATATATTAGTTAATTAATTATGAGTTTTCTTAACTAAAAATGTATATTTTTAAGCATTAGAAATAAGTTAAAGATCAATTGTCACACTAATCTTAACAGTGATCACAAACTCGCTTTTCATTAACATGATAGTGATCACAAACTCGCTTTTCTCAAATAGCTTATGTGAAAACACCAAATAAACATACCAATATGATCTGAGGGTTCAAATTAACATAGGAATATGATTTTTAGAGTGCAAGCAACAGTAAATAAGCAACAAAAACTGAAATTAAATGCATCATTAAGAATGAGTAGAAACATACTTGATAGAGAGAGAGAGGTGGTCATTTAGGGCTCGAAGTGGTGGCGGCTATGGTGGTGAACGACTATGGTAGAACCACAATCGGGAATCTTAGTTTTAAAAAGAAGAACGCCCGAGTCGCGCCTAGGCACGAGGGGACCCAGGCAAATGACATACGACGAATGTTATACAAAAGGCGCAAGTGAAGCCATTGTTTAGGAAAATTTTGGCATGAGGTGCACGAGAGGCGCGCCTCCTGTACATGGCATTTTTTTTGGCAGCAGGATGTTGTACTGCAGGTGAGGCGCGCGCTTCATGTTTCTATCTCCATCTCCATTATATAGATAATGTGTTTTGAATCCCACAACCCGAGGGTTGATGAGAGATTGATATGTGGAATGAGACTAAAGCCCATGAAAGATGAAATATGAAGGAAACCCAACCTAATTAACTGGAGGTGTTAAATACGAAAACTAACTCATATATCAAATGGTGGTCACTGTGGGGGCATATCTAAAATACAAGTTGATATAAAAAGCTATCGCGCGCACACACACACACACACACATATATATATATATATATATATATATATATATTGTTGGGGTTTTGTGCTTGGGTTTCAAAACTATTTAAAACGCGCAGCGGAAAAAAAACAAGCACGAACCGATCTAGGCCAAACCCTAGATCGCCCTAGCAATAGTCCAGATGCAAACCAAATATTCAATACACACCCATAGGGGTGTTAGGGTTATACCTTTCGCGAGTAGGAATTGAGAACCAAGATGTAACACCACGTGACAACAACCTGGTCGCTAGATCCGGCTCCACGAACTAAACCCGCACCTCTAATCCACGCGTACTAAAATCGGATTTCTATCCGTCTTGACTTTCCAAATCTCCCGAACGCTAAAGCGAAAAACCTATTCGTTTATCCCGATCACCCGCTATCACCGCCTATGTAAACAGTGATAAAATTCACTTAACGATACCGGTGGTACACGGCGGTTCCTAGCGGCTCACAGAGACAACCCGACAACTGGTTTCCCGGTGACGGCTAAAAACAACGCAAAGTAAAGAGGGCGATCGAAACGGCTCGGCGGCGGATGGCACGGTGTCTAGGGCTGGGGGCTGACGGCGCGGCATCGGAGGGAGGAGGCGGCAGTAGCCCCTGCGGCGGTGCCGGTCGGTGAAGGCTGAAGCGGCGACGGACAGCACCTTTGCTCTTGATTTATTGTGATGTGTGGGGCCCTGCACTCCTATTATCATTTGATGGCTATCGTTACGTTACGTAATGTGTTGATCATTATTCTCTTTATATGTGGATATTTTCCTTAGTTCACAAATCAGTTGCATTTTTGTTGGGTGTCGAATCCAACAAATAAAATAAGTTGAACCTACTCTCATACAAATAAATAGTATGAATGGATGTAGGGTTCGTGTCCTCAGGGATACGGACTAACAAAATTATACCAAAAACGTTTCAAGTGCAGGAGTGATTTTTTTAATGAAATAATAAAAAGGGGGATTTGATGTGAAGTTAAATAAAATATATTGAAAGACGAATTATTAATAAAGCTAGAATTTTGTTTAAAAGAAATTATTACTAATAAGAATGCTGATTAAATTAAATGAAATTCAGAGAGTAAAAAGCTAATCCCAACACTAAGGTCATTTTCTCAATTTGATTCGGCTCACGATCATTAACGATTATGGTGCAGTGATCTTTTAATTAAACGGCTTGTATCAATATTAGACGTCACGCCGTTTGGACATTCACTCTGTCTAAGTCTAACCAAACGCCATCCGTTGATTAGAACCAACCCGCTACCCTAAACTCGCGCCATTTGGATTTTAGCGTGCCGGTTGCAATGACAGGAGTATTAATTATAATTGAACACTCAAGCCGTTCAGAATGTTTAATCAGATCATGTGATTCTATAATGAAATTGGATTCATAGACAAACACAAAACATTATCTGTTCCTTTTATCAAAAATTAAAACTTGTTATAGATTTAAAACTTGATGAACTTTATTAGTGTAATCAATAAAGTGGCCAATTTTATCAACCAAACTAATATATATTCCGGAAAACGATTCTGGATTTAAGATCAAGAATAACACAAGCAACCCATCCAAAAATTAGATCTCATGAACGTTTCACACAAGTTTCGAATCAAACCAATAAAACCCTAGTGGTAATTAAATTATTTAGCCGGACATGACTAAATCAATCAAACTCAATAGGCAAAATCTAAATACCATAAACAAAACTTACGAAAATCAAAATGAGTAGAAATCTCTTTGAATTGCCAAAAAAAAACAAGAAAGTAACTTGCAGCTTTCTTTCTTCGTAAAAAACCGTCCATGTCCTGGAAAAAACCAAGCCTTTCTAATTGTGATGATCATCTCCATTTAATTCAGCCTCTTCAAACCGACTTGTGGCCCACTTGAATGCTATTAAAGCCCAATTCCATTTAAAAATCCCAAGTCCTATCGAACTTCCTTCAACTTTTTTCTACGTTTTCAACTTTTATTTCCTTTTCTTTTTATTACAACTCCTCAAATGTTGCCACTAGAACACATAAACCAAATTGGAAGTTTAACTTGTCATTTATCCGATGCTTTACAATATCCTTTGGTATATCTCGCGACTGCTCTGTACCTACAAAAACATCAAAAATGATTCAAAGTAGATTTCGTTCCACAAAAACAGGTATTTCACAGAATAACAAGAATTATATATGATAAATGCATTATATGTAATGAAAATGGATATAAAAAACATGATAAATTATGCCTAAAAATGCAATTAACAATTTTCTACTTTTAAAAACTTTGTTACAATTGTTGAACGACAGTTGAACACTAAGGGCAGTGAGTTTCGTCCTTTGACATCCTTCTTCACTTCCCTTGGTATTATTCACAAATTATCGTGCCCTTGTACCAACGAATAAAATGGTATTGCTGAACGTCGACATCGCCACGTTGTCGAAACCAGCCTCGCTCTTCTAGTCTAGTCCTCCGCTCTTCAACGCTTCTGTCATTTTGCTTTTGACACTGATGTCTATCTCATCAATCGCATGCCCTCTCGTACCACCTCTAATATTTCTCCTTTCGAATACTTGTTCAACCGCTCTCCTGATTGTTCTTTTCTTAGTGTCTTTGGTTGTCAATGCTTTCCTCATCTTCGACCATACAACTGTCACAAGATGGACTTCCGATCTACACCTTGTGTCTTTCAGGGCTACAGTCCCCCTCATCATGGCTATCGCTGCTTTGACCCATCTACATACCGGATTTATATAACCCGCCATGTTCGTTTCAATGAGGATTACTTCCCATTTGACAAATCTCACTACATATCTCCTCCCACACATCCATCTAACACATATACTTCCTTTTTCTGATTTCACAACTCTCCATCATGAACTTCCTGAACCATCCCCTCCTACACCTTCCTAACAAACACCACCACCATCTCTTCACAGTTCAATTCCGTCATCCCCATCCTCAAACTCAATGTCATCACTTTCTTCACCTACACCTCCTACTCCTGGTACTCGTCCTCCAAATCTTCGTCCACATCCTAAACCTGGTGTTCTTAATAGTCCTTCCGCTAATCATTTGTCCACTTCTTTTACTTCTACACCAGCCTACTTCCTTCACCATTTCAACTTAACATCCGGAGTGGTGTAAAGCCATGGCCATAGAATTTTCAGCATTGGTGAAAGTCGAATAGCACATCAGGGTGGTCCTTTCTCTCGTCGTTACATAACAATGGCCTCTTCATCAACTAGATGTTCAAAATGCATTCCTACATGGAGACCTCAAGGAGACGGTCTACCTTCGGCAACCACAAGGCATTGTTGATCCTATACATCTGGGTCTGTCGCACGCTCTACACAAACTCGGCTTTCAAGGATCCAAAACTGATCCTTTTATGTTTACCTATACCTCTGGACAAACACTCATGTACATTCTGGTTTATATTGATGACATCATCGTCACTAGTAACAACGCCAGAATTGTCAACACACTCATCAAACAGCTTAGTCATGCTTTCGCTCTTAAAGACCTCAACAATCTTGACTACTTTCTAGGCACTGAAATTATGCGCCACAATCATGACATACTACTATCCCAACGAAAATATATCTCTGAGGTTCTTCAACGAGCCGGACTCTCTGATTCAAAACCAATATCCTCTCCTATGAGCACTTCACAGGTGCTATCTCTATGCTACAGTCCTCTATCTATGAACCTATGCGGTATCGCCAAATAGATGGTGTCAGATAATATGTCACTCTTTCACAACCGGATATTGCCTTTGCAATCAAAATAGTTTGCTAATACATGCATGCGCCCTTAGATAATCATTGGTGTGTAGCTAAACGCATCCTCCATTACTTAGAAGGCACTCTCCACCATGGCTTACTAATTTATCGCAAGTCTTGCACCAATCTTCAAGCCTTATTGATATTCACGGGTAGGGAACCAGTCCTACTGAAGCCTTCTCTGATGCTAATTGGGCCAGATGTCTGGATGACCGTCGGTCTATGGGAGGATTTTCCATCTATTTATGATCCAACCTCATATCTTCGACCACATGTAAATAGAAAATCATACTAGGTCATCCACTGAGTGAGAATACAAAGCTTTAGTAGATAAAGTTACAGAATTAACTTGGCTAGAAGCTCTTCTTCGAGAACATGGGATAAACACAAAATCTACTCCCACTTTATGGTGTGACAACCTCGGTGCAACCTACCTTGCAGCCAATCCAGTCTTTCATTCGCACAAAGCATGTTGAAATAGATTTTCACTTCTTTCGTGAAAAAAGTGGCTTAAGTTCATTTCATTTCTATAGATGATCAAATTACAGACATTTTTTACAAAACCCTTGCCCACAAAAAGATTCGTGTTCTTGCGTTCCCCTCTCTTAGCTTACGGGGGAATATTAGATCAATTGTATATAGTGATACTAGATGGTAGATTATGCAATTGTGGTTATAGTATATAACCCTCTATTGTAACCCTGATTAACATAAAATCAATACATAACTTATAATTACACACACAAAGGTGTTTTGGTCGTCAATAGTTAGCTTGAGTAGTTTGAGTTGTATTTCGTTAGTCAATCAATGCGAAAATATTCCCTCCCTCCCTTGCAGACAAAAAAGATTCGTGTTCTTGTGTTCCAAGCTTCAGGTCGCTCCTCGCTCTTAGCTTGCGGATGGAATGTTAGATCAATTGTATATAGTGATACTAGACGGTAGATTATGTAATTGTGGTTATAGTATATAACCCTCTATTGTATACCTGATTAACATACAATCAATACATAACTTATAATTGCACACACAAAGCTGTTTTGGTCGTCAATAGTTAGTTGGAGTTGTATTTTGTTAGTCAATCAATGCGAAAATATTCCCTCCCTCCCTCCCTTGCCGACAAAAAGATTCGTGTTCTTGTATTCCAAGCTTCAGGTCGCTCCCCGCTCTTAGCTTGCGGGGGAATATTAGATCAATTGTATATACTAGATGTAGATTATATAATTATGGTTATAGTATATAACTCTCTATTGTATACCTGATTAACATACAATCAATACATAACTTATAATTGCACACACAAAGTTGTTTTGGTCGTCAATAGTTAGTTTGAGTAGTTTGTGCAATGCACAAAAAAATTAGGTTAACTATTTGCAATTGGTGGTCTGATATCTCTAAGAAAATATTTTTGTTTAGTAATTTGGTTTCAATAACAAAGGAAACAATAATACTTTTATACATCAACACTATTAAAAAAATGAAAAAATTACGACAACAGTTTCATGAAAAATTTGTAAGAATTGACCTTTAGCGACAAGTTTCAACAAAAAATGTTTGATGGAAAAACCCTGTAGTAAATGTATTTCCGACAAAGTCCCTATTAATTTTCCGACGAATTAGCGACAAATGCCTTTCGTCGGTAATTTTCGATAACATTCCAACGATTATATTAAATAAATAAGTTAACTTATATTAAATAAATAAGTTAACTTACTTAATAAATTTGTCGGAAAATTGTAGGAAATCTTGTCGTTACTTTTTTTTTGTCAGAAAGTTATCGCAAACTTGTGAAAAATTTCTTTTGTTAGTAACTTGTCGGAAACTTTTGTAGAAAATATACATGTTTTCTAGTAGTGCAAGTTTGGATCATCTAATCAAATATAGAAGTTGACCCGTTTGTTACTTTGTTGTGTATAGTGACTCGAACGGCTATGGGAAGGAAGAAATTGACATCATATATGGAGCAATTTCCTTGTTGATGATGGTGGCCAGACCATGTGAAATACTTATTATTTAATGCTTCACGTATCGATATCTCATGCATAATGGTTTAATATCACTTTCCAACAATTCTCCACCTAAGAACAAGAAATTCGAAACCCAAAAGAGATGTAGATTACGGTTTTGCTAGATGAAACCAGGAGGAAAGATGTAAACTCAATTATGCATTACTTCAAATCATGATTACAAATAAACATATAAATAATCAAAACAATTCCTATCCTAAACATACTCTAACCCCTAAGAGATAAAACCAAAATAATAATTAAATAAAATAACATTCCTTGACTCATGCCAATACTAAACCTAAAAACTTACAAAACAAACTTCCTTCACCTCCAAGAAATCGACTATGACAAGATTAGTCCAACAATCACCCACCTAATCTTGTCATGCACTTCTCTTCAAAATAAAGCAGGATCATTGTCTTTTTCATACTGCGCCAAGTTAACCTCTTCCTTCCTTCCCCGCTTTGGGCACTCATTCGCATAGTGACCAAACTCACTGCACTTGAAACATTTAACGTGGCTCTTGTCTTGTTAGACCCATTCACCATCTTGACCCTTCCCAGACCCCCCGAACCTTTTCTTGGCCTCGTCCTAGATCATCCCGACTTGAACTTCCACAACCACAACCACAATGTTCACACACATGTTTTTTCTCCTTAGAAAACAACAAGCTTCCATGAATATCTTCTCCTTTATCGGATCCTTTGATACACTCCTCGTATGCCTTCAATCTTCCAACGGCTTCATCAAAGAGCATCGAATCTAACTCGAAACATTGTTCAGTTAAGGCCACAATTTGAAGAAAAGACTTAGGCATTGAATCAAGTAGCCTTCTCACCAATTCCTTTTCTTCAATCTCTTGTCCGAGACTCCTTGCCTTTGAAGCTAACCGGTAAGTTTAGTTGCAAAATCATTAACTACTTCACCCTCCTTCATGCGTAGTCCTTCAAGTTCCCTCTATAATGTTGCTAGCCTAGCCGTTCTCACCCGATCTGCTCCTAAATACCTTGTTTTTAGCCCATCCCATACTTGCTTTGCATCGGTGTAACTCGCCATTTGTAACACCATATCTTCGGGTATGGCTTGAAAAAAGAAAGCAAGAGCTTGCTTTGATTTCTTTGGATCCACCACAGCTCCTAACACCCTTGGTTCGATCGCCTCCAATATGACATACGCATCCATAATCGACTTAACTTTGATGGCCCACACCAGGTAATTTGTAGGAGTCAGAACCGGACACTGATATGACATAGAACTCCCCTCTTTTGTAGGTACCAAAGCCATCTTATTCTTTATAGCTTCATTCCTTCTTGACCAATCTTGACATCCCTCTTCCTGGGTCTTAGAACTACACCGTTCTTGACCACCGATCAAAGAAAAAAAAAAACAAGTCCGCTACCCAGCTGCTTCTACCGTTTTTCTTCTTTACCTGCTAGGCAAGACTAGATTCAAAGTCTCATGCTTTGACGAATCCTTTCATGTCCGCCTACCTGCAAATCCGATCGGCAAAAAAAAACAACCTACCCCGATTACTCCTTTTTCATCCTTGGCGGGAAGGACCGGGTCGATTGATCACACAGATTAAAGTTGTGGTAACTTTGTTTTTAGAGGAGTTAAGTACACAGATAGTCCCTGTGGTATGTCCAAATTTTGGACTTGGTCCCTAAGTTTGAGAAACTACACTGGCAGTCCAAAACTATGCATAAATGTAACATCATTGGTCCCTGAGTTGGAAGGACGGTTAACTTTATCTGTTAAATAATGTGAAATGACCAAAATACCCATCCTCAACTCTTTCATATCTTCAATCTCTCTCACACTACCCTCTCCCAACCCTAGATCAAGTCACTGCCACTCATCACCTTTGTTTCGATTTTCCGACAATTAAAAGGTGGCACTGTTACCATCGCCCCCACCACCACTAATTTTCTGTCGATTTGAAAGGGGGAACCTTTGTTTCGATTTTCCGGCCACCGCCACCAAATGGCTTCTGTTTCCGCCGCTGTACGTGCACTACCTCCGCTCCGCAGTAGCCGCAAACTCCACCACCCCCCGCCTCCGATTTTAGCTGCCGTATGTGGGTATTTGTGGATTAATCGAAGATGGAAATCAAGAAACAGGGATCAAGTTTTGGTTCGCATAGAAACAGAGGCGCTGGTGGATCTCGTTTTCCAATTTCGAGTCTTGTATTGATTTTAGTTCTTTTTCCCATGGTTTTCTTCCTTGGCGTGGAATTGAATGATTTATTCAATTGGTTATTCAACTGGTTCAAAAAGCAAGCACCAAAAATACCTTTGTTCCTTTTTGAAAACAATATAGTAAATCTGAAATGCAAGGAACAGAAACCTTGAATGCGTTTCACATAATTTACTTGTCGGAAGGTTTCGATATGTCGCCGTTGTTCGAGGAGAATCACTAACAAACCCCATTATTGGAAGTGACAGAAGTTTGGAGACAAATTGGGGTAGAATGGTGACAGGATGAACCAATGGGAGGGTTAGGTGTCACACCCCCAAATTCCACTAACGGAGTTTTACCGTTAGGGATGTGACACACCAGGATCTCAGTCATTAGTTACATCAAACGACATTATATGAGATATAAATGAAATATCATAAAAGTTCAGAGTGCATGCGGAAGCGTTAAATAGAGTAGTAAATGCGCATACAATGCGCCCAAGTCAAGTCTAAAAAAAAGAAGCATGATAAACATTTGATCAAAGCTTAAAAAGATAACAAGACTCCATGCATGCCCTAGTGTGCACCTGAACTTAGCGACCTGAGAAAAAATGTAAGAAAAAGTGTCAACACTAGGTTGGTGAGTTGGTTTCAGTTTGTAAGTAGCATGTGCCAGATTATGTACATTCAATATGTGTATCAATAGGTAACTAACCTATGTTCATGTCTTACTAAAGCGCTCACAACCGAAGCTGACAGTGTGTTTGTTTGTTTGCCTCCGGCCAGGTCTATCAACTCTGGCTAATGTGTTAAGGCTAACATTTGACCCGTTCGACCTCCAATAGAGTTAGCGCGACTAACGCGGGTGGGATTTGTCAAACCCTGTAGTACTACCAAACGTTCCCTCGCTAAATCCATATTAACGGTCCGATGTGTGTGAGGACTTTCATGATAGTGTGTTACGCTAAATCCATATTAACTTTCCCTTGCGTCACGTTTTCTCCCCTAACGGGAAAAACGTATAAAATAATGTTTGTTTGCCTACATGTTTCTCTCCCACGGGAAAACAAGTAAAAGTATGATTGCTTGCGTGCATGTTTCCCCCCCAATGGGAAAACAAGTAAAAGATGTTATTTGTTTGTGTGCATGTTTTCTCCCCCAATTTAAAACAGTAAAAGGGCCGTGAAACTCACCTGAGTTGTGTACGAGTAGTAGATAGCACCACACAAGGATGCAAGTAGGAAACACAAGAGTTTACCAGTGAACTGCCTACGTATGCCCTAAAATTATAAGCATAATAGTTAGAGATACAATGAGATTTCAGTGACGACGAACCGGAAGATTTGAACGTTCTAGAACATACTTAAGATCAACGAGTAGACTAACTTGTCCACGGGAGTAAGGATTTCTTAATATAATAATTGAAATAAAAGTGTTTCGTGTCGAACGTCTCTAATTACGAATAATATTAACAATGGCCTTAGAAAATAATATAGTTTATTATATTATTTTTGAACTCGTAGAAAATATACGAAAATTGCTTAAGTAACAAAAATAATAAATATATTATTTTTATTCGAGGATATAAACGTGAGTAAATAATATAAATAATTATATTATTAATTAGTTTGAAATGTTACGCGGGTTTTGTAAACGAGGCGAAATAATATACAAATATATATTATTGGAGTCACGGGTTGAAAATAATATAAATATATTATTTTATAAGTGGATAATAATATATAAAAAATGGTTTATAAACCACACCCGAGTCTACGGGTGTTATCCGGGCACAAAATACATTAATATTGGGATAATATTGAAAATAGTATTTAAAAATCGATTTAAAATGAAATAGGGTTGGAGAGACTCGAACCCGGGTCACCTCCCTACCCACACACCGACTTACCACTACACCCGCTAGGGTAATCGTATTAAAACCCGGTTTGGAATGGTTTTAACATACAAATCAAATGGGTTCTTCTCCCTTAACGATACCCGATCCAACACCCCTCTGGACTACATGAATTCGGCCACAACTGATCACCAAAGCATTGGGTTTTTGTTAATCGATATCATACGAATGTGGGGTGAGTTTTAATTTGAAAAACAACAAGGTTTTGGTCGTTTGGTTCCGGATTGAAATGCTAAAAACCCTAGATATGAACATGAATCAATTATGTTTAATCTGATGATGTTAGGTATTGGAATCATAGGGCTATTACATATTAGAGTATAACGAAACTACTGATGTAGTTTAATTGGACTTAGATCGAATGTAGATTAGGATTTGATTAAGCAGTTCATATGAAAACCCTAGGTATTTGATCTTAGTCAATTTGATGTTAAAGGTTTAAATTAACAAAGGGCTTTTGATAAACAAATGATTTCGAGTCTGATGATGAAAGTTAATTGGATTTAAACAGGGTTTAGAGTGGTGATCGATTAAACCGGTTTTACAAGAACCCTAAGTATCGTATTATGATGAATCCGATAATGTAAGCCTAATTAACCATGGGGCTTTTGATTTAGCGTTGAAAACGATGCTAAAGACATAATCAATTACCGGGATAGTTGACGAATTGAGTGTGATCGACTAGAACCGATGCTGACGATGACTGTTTTGATCTCCGGTGCTCTCTGTTGCGATTCCAGTCAGATTGACACGTGCAGAAGCTTCAATTTCGTTTGTCGAGTGCAGAGGGTTCAATTGTGGGATTTACGCAGGAGTTAGATGAATTTGATGGCCATAGGATCGTGGTCGATGGTTTCGTGTTAATTACCCATAATTGGGTTTAATTCGACAATTGATGGAGTTGTTAATTGGCTAATGATGGTCACTGATTGGATTGAAGTGTATAACAGTTATCAATTCAAACGGAAAATGATTTTTGCAAATGGATTTGTATCAAAAGTTCACGGTTTGACTTTCAGAAGTCAACAGAATCAAAATTGAGCTATTTACTGATTTAGTCCCTGTAGTTTCATGTGTTAAGGTTTAGGAATTGAGTTAACTTGGTTAGGATTTAACGGAATTTACTAACGGGGTTAATCCTAAAAGTCCGGATTATCACATCATCCCTTAGTTGAAAGAATTTTCGTCCCGAAAATTAGAATAAATAATAAAAAAAAAAATTTTGAGTGTCACATCATCCCCTAGTGGAAAGAATTTTCGTCCCGAAAATTAGAATAGTACCTTAAGAGTTTGACGTGGATTGCTTGAACATATGAGGATACTTGTGCATCATCTGATCCTCGCGCTCCCATGTGAATTCCGATCCGCGTTTCGAGTTCCAACGAACTCTGACAATAGGGATTTTACTGCGTTTGAGCGTTTTGACTTCCCTATCCATGATTTATAACGGTTCTTCAACGAACCGCAATTGTTCATCGATGTGTATTTCCTCAAGAGGAACCACGAGTGTCTCGTCTGCTAGACATTTCTTCATGTTCGAGATGTGAAAGACGTCGTGTACACCACTGAGTCCTTCAGGTAGGTCCAGTTGATACGCTACTGGGCCAATTCTCTTCTCTATTTTGAACGGTCCAACATAACGAGGATTCAGTTTGCCTTGTTTCCTGACGCGAATTAAACCTTTCCAAGGTGAGATTTTGAGTAGAACCATGTCACCTACTTGAAACTCTAACGGTTTACGACGCTTATGGGCATAACTCCACCAAAGGCAGGTGAGAGTCCCAAGTGTTACCGAAATCAATCACACAAGCTCGTAGTATGTCCTCTAAGGTTTGAATAGTACGTTCCGTTTGGCCATCAGTTTGAGGATGGTACGCCGTACTCATATCTAGACGTGTGCCGAAATGATAGAGATTGGCACTCCGTGCCGAGAGACCACTTCCTTCAAGTAAACACGAGTAAGTTTTTTCCATTTTGTCATTCTCTCTGATTGCTAAGAAGTGAGCGGATTTAGTCAGACAATTGACGATCACCCAGATAGTGTCACATCCGCTAGGAGTTCGGGGTAATTTGGTTATGAAGTCCATAGAGATTTGTTCCCATTCCCACATTGGTATCTCTGGCTGCTGCATTAAGGCAGAAGGATTTTGGTATTCTACCTTGACCTTTGCGTAAGTCAGGCACTTGCTCACATAGGTGGCTATATCCGCCTTCATCTTTGGCCACCAATATAGCACCTTTAGGTCGTGGTACATCTTGTCAGAACCTGGATGAATAGAGTATTGAGATTTGTGAGCTTCATCCATAACCAGTTCTCTTAAGTTCCCATACACCGGAACCCATATTCACTCTGCCAGGTAGCGAATGGCTTCCAGCGGTATGTTTTCCTCTTTAAGGGCTTTGAGCTGAGCACTACGGATTTTGTCAGGTAAACCGGTGTGAATAGTAAGCTGTAATGCTCGAACTCGTTTAGGTTTGGTGTCCTTACGACTTAGGGCATAGGCTACCACATTAGCCTTCCCTGGATGATATCTGATTGCACCATTATAGTCATTTAAGAGTTCGACCCAACGACGATGCCGCATGTTCAAATTTTTCTGTTTAAAGATATGTTGAAGACTCTTATGATCGGTGGAATGGTGCACTTGATACCGTACAAGTAATGTCTCCATATCTTTAGTGCAAATACCACGACTCCCAACTCTAAGTCATAAGTCGTGTAGTTTTTCTCGTGGATTTTCAGTTGACGAGAAGCGTATGTGATCACTTTCTCGTGTTGCATCAGTACACAACCTAGACCTTGAAGGGATGCATTGCAATACCCCACAAAGTCGTACGTTCCCTCCGGAAGAGATAGGATGGGTGCACTGCAGAGTTTCTATTTCAGAAGTTGGAACGCTGACTCCTGGGTGTCACCCCATTTATAGGGTTTACCCTTTTGAGTTATGGATGTAAGGGGTTGAGCGATCTTTGAGAATCCCTCGATAAATCGGCGGTAGTAGCCAGCCAATCCCAGAAATTGTCGCACCTCTGTCGGAGTCGTTGGTGCCGCCCAATTCTTGATGGCTTCTACTTTAGCTGGATTGACATGTATTCCCTTCTCGTTGACTACATGCCCTAGGAATTGAACTTCGCAAATCTAAAATTCTCATATTGAAAATTTGGCATACAATTGCTCTTGCTTTAGCAATTCAATGATTAAACGCAGATGCTCCTCATGTTCTTCCTTGTTCTTAGAATAGATGAGGATGTCATCAATGAAAACGATGACGAATTAATCAATGTAAGGTTTACACACATGTTTCATGAGGTCCATGAACACCGCGGGTGCGTTGGTTAATATGAACGACGTGACCAAAAACTCGTAATGGCCGTACCGAGTTCTGAATGCAGTTTTAGAGATGTCTTCGTCCCGGACTCTCAGTTGATGATAACCGGATCGAAGATCGACCTTTGAATAGAAACTTGACCCTTGAAGTTGGTCAAATAGATAGTCAATACGAGGTAGAGGGTAACGATTCTTGATAGTTACTTTGATCAGCTCGTAGTAATCGATGCACATACGGAAAGTTTCATCTTTCTTCCTGACGAATAAGACTGAAGCTCCCCATGGCTATGAGCTAGCTCTGATAACTCTCTTATCTAACAACTCTGGCAGTTGTGTAGATAACTCTTGCAACTCACTAGGATAGCAGTATGGCCCTTTCGTAATTCTGCGCTTTCATGAAAGATATGATGCCTACGACAGCACCACTCTTTTTGACTTGGACAGAAATGGCTTCTCCTCTAGGGAGAGGAAGGCGAACAGTTTTTGTCACAATAAATGATTTTTGGCTCGGTTATTAGATAACCAATCCATACCAATAATTATGTCAAAACTGTTAAGTGTGACTGGCATGAGGTCTATGTCGACCAACCAATCCAAAATTACATCCTCTAAGAATGTAAGTTGCTTCGAGTATTTGACCGCCCACTATTTCTATAGTGTACTTAGTTCCTAATAGAGTTAGAATACGACCGCACCAACATGAAATTTGTGAAGTCATGCTGAAACTTCCGGTGAGACCCGTGCTTATAAGGTAAGCGTCGGTCAATGAAAAGGCTAAGGGAAGAGGTTCACATGTAGGAAAAGAAATTTTATGAGATACAGATTCCAGTAATACCAGGGATAGGTTGTTTGTTTAAGTAGTCGTGTTCAACCGATGGTTGGTTGGATTAAATCCCCGTTTCTAATGTCATCGAAACAACGGAATCATTTTGCAAAGAAAGAAGTCCATTTACAGAGTTGGATATCCTGGGGTATAAATCAAACGAGGCTGAGGATTTGTCACAGGATAAGGTAATAGGGTCAAATGGAATTTATTGTTGGAGTGTAAGGAATAACGTGTTAGCTTAGAAAGAATTTCTCAAATTCCGCTTACATAGTTGGAGTCGATGGGTTTGCCATGAGGTTCTACTATAGTTTCAATCGAGATGGTTTCCTTGATCAAGTTTGGATGAGAGTCTTAAGTTCACTAAGACTCTTACATGAGTGACATAAAATAATAGGTACCATTGATGATAGCTCAGTGTGTCCATAAATCTCTTCAACTTGATAGTCGCGTCTATCAACTGTTGAACAGGTTTAATGATACCAACTAGTCGTTGAACGGGTTACAAGAACTTCTACTGATAGTGGAATTTTAAGTTTGTAGATCACGGATTAGGACCATTTATCCACACACTAGGTTTCACCAGGACTTACATGCACCTCAAATTACTATTACATGTGCACCCGTAATGATAATTTGCTTTGCATGCTCGCCCTAATTCTCACTGTCTCGTGTCAATATGTCCCTCTTATTACTGAATTCAAAGTGTGTTAGAGAAGATAAGTCATCAAAAGGCTTAGTCATCAACCACAAGTTGATCAACTAGGATTTATGTCAGGATGAGTAGTCGGAAATCATTTGATCCGAGTATTCACTCGAGTTGAAAACACAATACGAGAGTCCAATCCAGTGGATTGTAGATGGGAACTATGCACGCGAAATGCGACTTTGAGAAGTGAAACTAGTTCATGGTTATGTGTTACCGGAAGAGGCAAAGTAGCCGTCCTTCCAACTGAGTCAGGATAGAGTTTGAGTATGCAATGAGCAAGGCGTTCTCAACCTTGTGGTCAATCTTTCTTTAACAGAATATCGACCAAAGTGCGAGACCACGGCTCGGGAAAGTGATAACATTTACGTGTCAAGGAATTTCTTCAATAATACTTGCAACGGTCTGCCTCCACATGGTGTACCTAAAGCGAGGTCCACGGGTTCGGACTTGAAGTAGAGTAAAGCTAGTGAGATCGGAGTATTGTTGCTAGTGGGTGCAGGAGGAACCCGCCTCCTACGAACCCAACTCATAAAGATGTATGTACCAGTGCTGGGTGTCGTCCCTAACACTGTCCTAAGGAGGCCCACCATTTTCGATTGTGTCATCGATAGGCTCAAGCCGGTGTCATCTTCAACTCTGGTGGTGTAACAAGGGTGCAGATGATGGTGGTGTAAGTGACTCTTTTGAAGGCTCCGTCTTGCTGCCCTCGGACGGGAGTGGATGTTGTTCTGGTGATTCCCCGAGTGTCACCACTAGGAATGATGTTGTAATGCGAATGACGTGTACCTCGTCAACAGAGGGTGATATGCCATGTGTATCATGTATGAGTGTCTGCGTCGTGCAACTAATGTGTGTGGTTATAGTCTAGTATACAATCCAAGTTCTCTATAACCAATGGCTCTGATACCAATCTGTCACACCCCCAAATTCCACTAATGGAGTTTTACCGTCAGGGATGTGACACACCAGGATCTCAGTTATTAGTTACATCAAACGACACTATATGGGACATAAATGAAATATCATAAAAGTTCAGAGTGAATGCGGAAACGTTAAATAGAGTAGTAAATGTGCATACAATGCGCCCAAGTCAAGTCTAAAAAAAGAAGCATGATAAACATTTGATCAAAGCTTGAAAAGCTAACAAGACTCCATGCAAGCCCTAGTGTGCACCTGAACTTAGCGACCTGAGAAAACATGTAAGAAAAAGTGTCAACACTAGGTTGGTGAGTTCACAGGTTTCAGTTTGTAAGTAGCATGTGTCAGATTATATACATTCAATATGTGTATCAATATGTAGCTAACCTATGTTCATGTCTTACTAAAGCGCTCGCAACCGAAGCTGACAGTGTGTGTGTGTTTGTTTGTTTTCCTCCAGCCAGGTCTATCAACTCTGACTAATGTGTTAAAGCAAACATTTCACCCGTTCGGCCTCCAATCGAGTTAGCGCGACTAACGCGGGTGGGGCTTGTCAAACCCAGTAGTACTACCAAACGTTCCCTGGCTAAATCCATATTAACGGTCTGATGTGTGTGAGGACTTTCATGATAGTGTGTTACGCATAGGCTCAACAGTGATAACATATGAATTACAATAACCAAAAGAGTTTGCGTCATGTTTTCTCCCCCAACGGAAAAAAAATGTAAAATAATGTTTGTTTGTGTACCTGTTTCTTCCCCACGGGAAAACAAGTAAAAGTATGATTGCTTGCGTGCATGTTTCTCCCCCAACGGGAAAACAAGTAAAAGATGTTGTTTGTTTGTGTGCATGTTTTCTCCCCTAATTTAAAACAGTAAAAAGTGCGTGAAACTCACATGAGTTGTGTACGAGTAGTAGATAGCACCACACAAGGATACAAGTAGGAAACACAAGAGTTTGCCTGTGAACTGCCTACGTATGCTATAAAATTATAAGCATAATAATTAGGGATACAATGGGATTTCAGTGACGATGACACGGAAGATTTGAACGTCCTAAAACATACTTAGGATCAACAAATAGACTAACTTATCCACGGGAGTAAGGATTTCCTAATATAATAATTGCAATAAAAGTGTTTCGTGTCGAACGTCTCTAATTACGAATAATATTAATTAATAAATAAATTCGTACGTTTGTACCATTTAATAATGGCCCAAGAAAATAATATAGTTTATTATATTATTTTTGAACTCGTAGAAAATATAAAAAAACGTTTAAGTGGCAAAAATAATAAATATATTATTTTTATTCGAGGATATAAATGTGAGTAAATAATATAAATAATTATATTATTAATTAGTTTGAAACGTTACGCGAGATTTATAAACGAGACGAAATAATATATAAATATATATTATTAGAGTCACGGGTTGAAAATAATATAAATATATTATTTTATAAGTGGGTAATAATATATATAAAAAAATGGTTTATAAACCACACCCGATTCTACGGGTGTTATCCGGGCAAAAAATACATTAATATAATAATATATTAATATTGGGATAATTTTTCTATTGAAAATAGTATTTAGAAATCGATTTAAAATGAAATAGGGTTAGAGGGACTCGAACCCGGGTCACCTCCCTACCCATACACCGACTTACCACTACACCCGCTAGGGTAATCGTATTAAAACCCGCTTTGGAATGGTTTTAACATACAAATCAAATGGTTTCTTCTCCCTTAACGATACCCGATCCAACACCCCTCTGGACTACATGAATTCGGCCACAATTGATCACCAAAGCATAGGGTTTTTGTTAATCGATATCATACGAATATGGGGTGAGTTTTAATTTGAAAAACAACAAGGTTTGGGTCGTTTGGTTCCGGATTGAAATGTCGAAAACCCTAGATATGAACATGAATAAATTATGTTTAATCTGATGATGTTAGGTGTTTGGTTCCGGATTGAAATGTCGAAAACCCTAGATACGGGTGTTATCCGGGCACATGAATTAACTCGCTATTACATATTAGAGTATAACAAAACTACTGATGTAGTTTAATTGGACTTAGATCGAATGTAGATTAGGATTTGATTAAGCAGTTCATATGAAAACCCTAGGTATTTGATCTTAGTCAATTTGATGTTAAAGGTTTAAATTAACAAAGGGCTTTTGATAAACAAATGATTTCGAGTCTGATGATGAAAGTTAATTGGATTTAAACAGGGTTTAGAGTGGTGATCGATTAGACCGGTTTTACAAGAACCCTAGGTATCGGATTATGATGAATCCGATAATGTAAGCCCAATTAACCATGGGGCTTTTGATTTAGCGTTGAAAACGATGCTAAAGACAAAATCAATTACCGGGATAGTTGACGAATTGAGTGTGATCGACTAGAACCGACGCCGAAGATGACTATTTTGATCTCCGGTGCTCTCTGTTGCGATTCCAGTCAGATTGACACGTGCAGAAGCTTCAATTTCGTTTGTCGAATGTAGAGGGTTCAATTGTGGGATTTACGCGGGAGTTAGATGAATTTGATGGCCATAGGATCATGGTCGACGGTTTCGTGTTAATTACCCATAATTGGGTTTAATTCGACAATTGATGGAGTTGTTAATGGCTAATGATGGTCGTTGATTGCATTGAAGTGTATAGCAGTTATCAATTCAAACGGAAAACAATTTTTGCAAACGGATTTGGATCAAAAGTTCACGGTTTGACTTTCAGAAGTCAACATAATCGAAATTGATCTATTTAGTGATTTAGTCCCTGCAGTTTCATGTGTTAGGATTTAGGAATTGACAGAATTAGTCCCTGGGGTTTAGGATTGAGTTAACTGGGTTAGGATTTAACGGAATTTACTAACGGGGTTAAACCTAAAAGTCCGAATTGTCACATCAGGGTTGAGTTTTAAGTGTTTAAGGGGGGTATTTTCATCATTTTATAGCCAATTAACAGCAAACTTAACGACCATCCATGTTAGGGACTAAACATGTTACCCACTTGCATAGTTTTGGAATGCATGTGTAGTTTCTCAAACTTAGAGACCAAATCCTAAATTTGGACCTAACACAGTGTACTTAACTCTTTTTTTTAACAACTTCTCGGTCCTAGAGCTTTAACACTCTGATACAAATTAATGGTTTAATATCACTTTCAAACAAGAAATTTGTAACCCAGAAGAGATGTAGATTACAGTTTTGCTAGATGAAACCAGGAGGAAATATGTAAACTCTATTATACATTAATTCAAATCATGATTACAATTAAACATATAAATAATCGAAACAATTCCTATCCTAAACATACTCTAACTCCTAAGAGATAAAACTAAAATAAGAATTAAATAAAATAACATTCCTAGACTCATACCAATACTAAACCTAAAAACTTACAAAATAAACTTCCTTCACCTCCAAGAAATCGGCTATGACAAGCCAACAATGCATGCCTTTAGAATATTATTCTAGCAGTTATATTAAATGTTTAAACACGATCATCATTCAAGTAGTTTAGATTACAACTTGTTAACTCGATGTTCGATATATATTTTATTAATTACATAAACATAACAAAGAGTGACTAATTAACTTTGGGCATAGATTATGTAAATTCCGACAAAGTATTTTTTTACCTAACTAGGCTAACTATGGTGGAATTAACAATTGCATAATGTACTATAACTTGTCCAATAATTAACACAAACCCATAAACACGTTACTCAGCCATGCATACAAAAGAAACTATCATTGTCACACCGTGAATCTTCGTAGTACACAGACATAATATATATCTATACTATATAATAAATAAAGGTTTTTAATGTTACTTGTCGCCTCCATATTTATTCGTATCATTTTTTTCCTGCCCCTCTTTCTATTAAATACACATCTATCTTTTAATAATAATATATTTTAAAAAAAATAATAAATATATACTAATAAAACACATTTACTTTAAATTATCCTTTATTACAAAGAACTTTGAAATTTAATTATGTAACTTTTATATAATAAATTAAATTAAATATTAATGAATGTCAAATTAAATTAAATAGTAATTAACGTATTTTCGAAACTCAATTATATATTAATTTTTACATATTTTGAATTTTGTTTTCTATTCATAATATACGTAATAAATTTTTACACATGTAAAATATATATATATAGATATTAAATAATTTTATGTGTTGATATTTTTTCCCGTATGTATTTCACGGGTTGTAAGCTAGTTCGTACTCATAAATGATAATTAAATTATCGAAATCATGGCTCTTCCTAGAGGTGGGCAAAAAAACCGGTTTCAAACCGGGTCCCCGGTACCCGACCCGAACCGGGTTCGCAAACAAACCGGTTTCACCCAACCCGATCCGAAACCCGATCCAAACCCGTAGGTGTGTAACCAGTTTTTAAAAAAATTTTGGATACCGGTTCTTAACCCGACCCGAACCGGTTTCACCCTCAAACCGGTTTCGGGCCCGACCCGGTTCTCAAACCGGTTTCAAACCGGTTCGAACCGTTGTAAACTTCGATTTTAACGGTTTTATAGCCGTTGGAACGGCTATATGACCGTTTTTTTTTGGTTTTTTTTGTATTTTGGAGCCCCTACAACTTGTATAAATAGGTGTGGGTTGTATTGGTTCAACCACACAATTCCAAAACGCTCTCATTTCTCAAAAACGCTCTTATTTATCAAAAACGCTCACGCTCGAAAGTCGAAACTCCCAAAATGGCAAACGAATCTCAACAATCTAATATTGTTGGTGCTTCTCAAAGTGTTAGTGCTCCCACGGTTGTGCGGGTTATTCCTACAACAAGGAATCCCAATGTTTGGCAACATTTCGATTTATGCGAAATGTCGAATGGTGGTCATAAGGCTCGATGCAAGTTGTGCGGGCATTTTTTTGGAAAAGACGCAAACACAACTTTGAAGAATCACATTGAAAAAAACTATTGTTCGGTTATAAAGTCTCAAGCTTCGCAAGGTCAACCAAGTATGACAAACGAAGGTAATATTTTTGCGTATAATGTTGACTTGGTTCGGGAAAGGATGGCGCATTTTGTGATTCAAGAGAGTCTACCTTTCAAACACTTTGACAACGAGCGTTTGACTCGGCTTATTCAACAAACGCTCCAACCTCGCTACACTCATGTAAGTCGTGCTACTCTTAGAAGAGATTGTATAAATATGTGGAAAAAAGCTAAAGTAGAAATAATAAATGAATTTGAAAATTTAAAAACCGGTATTAGTTTAACTTGTGATGTTTGGTCGGCTCCCCACAATTTGCCGGATTCTTACATTTGCGTTACCGCTCATTGGATAAATCCGGAAAATTGGCAAATGATGAAACGTACTATTGCGTTCGATATTTTTGCATACCCCCACACCGGTGACAATTTATTTTATATTTTAGACAAAGTTATAAGAACTTTTAAAATAGAAACAAAAGTTTTTTCAATATCGTTTGATAACGCCTCGAATAATACCGTCGCGGTAAACCAACTTATTTTAAAATATAACCCGATTTGTAATGGTATTTTTTTCCATAGCCGATGTGTTGCACATATTATTAATTTAGTTGTGCAAGGTGGTCTTAAACACATTGACGATGTTAGAAATAAATTTAAACAAATGTTGCGTGACATTTTTCATACAAGTCAAAGAAGATATCATCGATATATAAAATTTTGTAAAGACGGTGAAACCGAATGTTTAGGTCCAAATTGGGACGTTTCAACACGTTGGAACTCAACGTGTAACATGTTCGAAAAAGCCATTCAACAAAAACGAAGTTTGCAAATGTTTCATGCCCAACTAGCAAGGCAAAATAAAGTAACAAAATTTCCGACAGCGGGTTGGGGTATCATTGAAGGTGTAGCCGATATGCTCCATATTTTTAAAACCGCTACAACCTATTTATCGGGAGTTTACTATCCCACAAGTCCTTTGGTTTTAAATCAACTTTTTTTAATGGTGGAAAAATTAAACGAATATTCCATGCGAGGCGGCGTATTTAAAGAAATGATACCGCCAATGAAAGAGAAATTTAGAAAATATTTTAAAGAAATGCCTCCGATTATTACTTGCGCCGCCGCCTTAAACCCGTGCTTAAATGTTTCGGGTGTTGAAACTTTAATTGAAAAAATAATTTACGGTTTGGATTTATACGAAGAAGACGTATTTTTAACGGATAGAGCAAAAACTATTTTTACACAAAATTTGTCTACTTTATTTACTGTTTATGTTGAAAAATATGGTACAACATCTACCGTTCATGAGCAATTTAGAAACGCTCCATCAAGTGCAAGTACTAGTCGGAGTTCAATGTTAAACTTATTTAATACTATACTTAATGAAAATAGTAAACGTCAACGGGGTAATACCCCAAGTAGCGAATTAGGTAGATATATCGGTTCGGATTTTTTAACCGGTATGAATGCTCATGATTTTGAGACATTTGATATCTTGGCTTGGTGGAAAGGGAAGGAAAACCAATTTCCCGTCCTATCCGCTATGGCCCGTGATCTACTAACCGTCCAAGCTTCTACGGTAGCTTCGGAATCTGCTTTTTCTGTTAGTGGCAGGGTTGTTTCTTTACGAAGAACAAGACTAACTCCGCCATCGGTGGAAACGTGCATTTGCTTAAAAGATTACTTGGACGCGGCGGAAAGAATACAACATATATCTTCCCTTGAAGGCGAACTCGAAGTCGAGGGAGAGATATACGAGGACGAGGTGGAAGGAGGATTGATTGAAGCAATCGGCGAAGACCTCCTACGAGGGAGTTCGGGATCCGACTAGTACCGACTACCCGGATTTTCAATATATCCACGAAGAAGACTTTTATATTTAATGTATTTTTAATTTGTAAACTTTTAATTATTTGTTTTGTAATTTCTAAACTTTATTTTGTATGTTTTGTAATTTTTAAGTTAAGTTAATATCTTTAACGGTTAATTTTTTAAAAAATTAACGGTTTTTTTTTTTTAAAAAAATCCGGGTAAACCGGTTTTGGACCCGAACCGGTTTAGTAGCCAACCCGGTTTCAACCCGGTCCGATCCGGTTTGGTAGGGTTGGGTTCGATGATCCTTGAACCCGGTTCGTGACCCGAACCGGTTCGTACGTCGACCCGGTCCAAGCGGGTTTTGCCCAACCCGACCCGGTTTTAAACCCGAACCGGTTTCGTTAAAAAACCCGATTTGTACACCTCTAGCTCTTCCGGGATTCCACTTTTTGTAGCCCAATCAGGCCCAAGGCTAGCCCAATTTAAACTACTAACATTTAATATTAACCAGGTGGTTATACCCGTGCTCCGATGAGGATGTCGGGTCGATCGTTAATAAAATTAAAATGAAAACGTAGGCGTAACAGTAAAAATAATGTTAATAAAAAAGAAACATAAAACTAAATAATAAAAAAGGAAAAAAATTAAATATCAACGGTTCGGGTAGTCGAAAACCATAAAACCAAATACGTAGACCGGTTCCGATAATACTAATACCGGCAATGATGTTATTCACTCATATTAGGCTCAGCTCGTCACGGTACCACAACGGTAAAGGCACTCGCTATAGGCTACGATAACAAAAGAAAAACTCGATTTTGAATACAAATCCGTTTTTAAAAAAAAATTATATCGGAATGTTGACAAAAAAAAACTAAAAATACAAGCGCACTCCGTTTTTTAAAAAAAGTTAACGAACAAAAGTTATTAAAGAAAAACGAAGTTATTAGAAAATAATAATGTTAAAAGCGTATATTATACATAGTATAAGGGATGAAAATGAAAATAAATAAAAAATTATTTTAGTTACTGTTCATTAGCTTTGTGTGTTAATCTATACTAGTTGTTTTCACCCGTGCTTCGCGACGAAAGTTTGGTCGTTTTTTCCTACGGCACGCGGCAGGAGTTTATTCGTTATCGGTTCGGCTAATCGAATATTATAAAAGCGAATACCGATACCGGTTTCGATAATACCAATACTGGTCACGGTACCGCAACGGTAACAACATTCGCTATAGCACACGATCCAAAAAAATACTCAATTTTAAATACAACTCCGTTTTTAAAAATATTTTGAGACGTTGAAAAAAACTAAAGACATGCCATTTTTAAAAAAAGGTACGACGAATAAAAGTTATTACAGGAAAAAGAAATTGATAGAAAAATAAACGGGTAAAAATCATATATTATATATAGTATGAGGGGTGAAAATAAAAATAAAAAATATGAAATGAAACTACCAAAATCAATTGTTGTGTAACTGGGGTGGGGAGGAGAGTTTCGATGTTGCAACAATTAATAAAAGACAAAAGAGACTAACTACCCAACTAAAGTGAACTCTTACTTTTGATACATCTTTAGAATAGCAAATACTAAAGTATAAGATGCAAGTGAATAAAAAAATAATCTTATTACTGTACATACTTATTAATAGTAGTAATATTACATGTGTTGCAGGTAATTTAATGATATAGAAATTTTATCTCATTAATAAATGTATTAATTATAAATATCATTTGATGTGATTATAAAACCTTTTCAATTTCATTTTATTTTTCATTTGACTAAATTTCATATCTTCTTTGGTTTTATTTTTGTGGTTTTATTTATGGATAGAATTGAATTTAGCTGAGTTAGATATTTTTTATAAACAGATTTTATGTTCTTTTACTAAATTTCATAGGAAATATTTGATTTTGACGCGTGGCCATGTGATGAGAGCAGCACCCATGCTGCTTGTGCTGCCTTCACTTGTACCAACAGTTATAACACTGGTACTATACTATTCATTTTAGTTGTACTTTAATCTATCTTCTAATAGCCCATTATCCTTAGTTCCAATTGAGATGAATTGAGTGGCCCACTTAATTTTAATTTCAACCCATTTTTTTTAAACGACCAACGAATACTATAAGTTCGGCCAACCGGGTAAACCCATTGGCGAAAAGACACCCACGCCGGCGAAAGTAGATAGGATTGGTGACCCGGCTCGCCCACCATTCCAGGGGAACCCACCACCCGAAGGCTCATTGTGATAAAACCTTTGGCTTCCCGAGCATATTGCACCAAGTGAGACTCGAACCCATAACCTCCACGTTAGAAGGTCATGGAGATGTCTCCTCACAAACCACTTGATCTAGGACTCATTAACAAATTATAACCCAATTAACTTCAATTTATTTCTTGATGTTGCTATTCTCGGTTCTCAAGCAAAAAATCATTTAACTCCATCAATTAATTCACCTCCATATGCAATGCAATATAAGCGGTTTAAGCTAATTCAATCCACCATTTAGTTTCAACTCATTTTTCAATAACATATTGATCTTTAATAATCTTCAAAGTTATTTGCTTTTCAAATAATCATCATCATTTTTCAATAACATATTGAACCATCGAGCTTTAATATAAATTTATCGCATTTGTTCCTTTTTGAGAAGAAATTCATAGTTTTAGATCGTCTTACTTCATGATCTACAAAAAATAAAAACAAATGAAAGTAGTATATATTTTTATAATAATATTGATGCATTAATAACAAAATTAATATATGATAACGCCTATATAAAATGCACCAATCAGCTTCAGATCACCTTTTCGCGTCAAATCTAAAATCAACCCATAGTGACGTACTAGCCACAAAAAATGACATGCCTTATGACTAAGGTTGTTGCGACCATGACAGTCACATGCCAATAATACGAGTCAAGCAACCTCAAATAATAGTCAAGCAACCTCAACAAGAGAGTAATTACTAGATAGCAATGGAAATTTCATTTGCATTTTGCCTAAAAGGGCTAAAAAGATTAGAAAAATGACACGTGATAACTCTAATAAACTACGATTTAACTCATTTCATCGGCGTTGGAATCGTATCGCCGAACTCTACCATCTTAGATTTTAGGGTTTAAAAATTAGTTTTTAACATACGTAAAATCCCGACATACACTTTGGGCCAAAAAGAATAAACATGAAGGATGGTGGGCTATTGGTTGGGCTTGGGCCGAAAATATGAGAAGAATGGAGGGGGTTGAACCCTAGCCACCACACTCCATCTTCCTCATTCCAAACAACCCACAAATTCATCTATAGAGAGAGAGAGCAATTCTAGAGAAAGAAAGTTCAAGAAATCTACCTTTGATCGTCAAGGATTTCTCCAATCTGCTTCTCTAGTGAAAGTGAAGAAGAATACATGAAGAAACGACTGATTTGAAGTAAATATCGAACATAAAACCTTTGTTTTCAGTTTAAATTAGTTTTGGGGTAAAACTATGGTTTTAATCTCAAAATATGGGTTTTTACATGTAATATGAGGTATAAAGACCACATCTAGCTTCATGGAAGCTAGATAAACGTTTTGGACGTAAAAAGTTACAAACTGGGGTTGAAAACAGGCATGTATTAGAAGATCTACAAGAGCTAGCTCATGTGGTGACACTAGTCAGGGGTCACTTGAGGGAGATGACCCTGAAGACGACACTAAGGAGTGGCAACACTATCAGTGGCGACACTAGACCCGACGATACTAAGTCCAAAACGCAAGTTCTGGCGACACTGAGTGTTAGGCGACACTGTAGTGTCACGCGATACAATGGGCAACACCAGTCAGATTTGATAGTTTTCGCATGTTAACTTTTATGCAGATCGTCTAGCAAGAGACCTAACTTAGGCCTTACATTCAAAGTTAGTTATCCGACGATAAGTTGAGTTCTAGACCCATTTTATGCTTGCTTTTGGGGTGGTGTGTATACTGTGTTTATTATAAAAGTGTGTTAATAAACAAAAGCTTATAAAGTATTTGCCATAATTGTGTGTTGGTAAATTAAAGGAAAGTGTTTACCATAAATGTGTGTTAGTAAAAAGGAATGTTTAAAGTAAAGTTTGTAAAGAGGCAAAATGTGTCTTTAAAGAATGTTTTTAATAAACCAATAAGTTAAATGTTTTAAGAAGTCGTTACACTATCTAAATCTGGAAGGGAAGGAAAGGGTTCCTACGGGAACAAGTGTCAGGACAGTTATAGGCTATGCCCCCTTTATAAGAGACTTTGGGGTTCGCTAACAATTGTACAATTGGGTTGTGTGTAAGGGTAACGGCGGTTGCTCATAGGGTTAACGTGACCCATTGTCTGCTTCATGGACGAACGTCATGATAAAGGAAATACGAACGCTTTATGGACGGTCATTATGAACGTTGCGTAGATTTATGGACAGTCGTCAAGGAAGATAGTAACTAGTGTGAATTGACGGATGTGGTATCCATTCCATGGAAAGTAGTCATGTATGGTACTGACTTGACGGAAAATGTGTGTGTGTGTGTGTGTGAAAGCAGATTAAACATTGTAATGTATGACTTGAAAAGTAAAGTGTGTGAATATTTAGCCTAATCGGCAAGCGTGATAGCGTGTGTAAATCCTTCTTCTTTTATTAAATTGTGTGAATGAATGTTTTATGTAAAACTAGAACTCAGTCAGCGTTAGCTAAATTTTAGTATGTACATCAAGTTAAGTGTAGGTACATTGATGGCTCTAAGATTGCTTGGCTGGCTGAGGAGAGTTTAGACATCGAAGGCTTCTGGTATCCCGTGTGTTTTGAAGGAATGATGTAATAGTTGAGACAATAGTTTAAATGTTTTAATTGATTGGCAACTTGACATGATGTACTGACGATTATTTCTGCTGCAATGAATGCATTTGAAGTTTAAGAACTCTTTATAAACGAGAAAATCCAACACGTAACGCCTCCCAGGTTTAGGGCCTTATAAGTTGGTATCAGAGCAATTGTTTGAGAGATTCAGACATCTCCTATTTCTGGACTTAAACTGAGAATGGGACCAAGTAAAGGATTCCAGATACGGGTAACTCGCAGCCAAGAATCATACTATTGTAGTAACTACAGTACACTCACTACAATAGTAACCATCTATAGCGAAGACAATTTTTAACCCTGTACCGACGACTTGTCGTCGGGATAGGCTATACCGACGACTCGTCGTCGGTACAGGGTTCGTCGGGATTGCTTCGTACCAATAGCTCAAAGGTGTCGTCGGGATAGGCTGACCTATACCGACGACATGTCGTCGCTATAAGGTCTATTTAAAAAATTAAAAAAAGAAAATCTATCATGTCGTCTGAACTGATCCAACCTATCCCTACGACATGTCGTCGATATAGGTCTTTTCTGTTTTTTTTTTATTTTTTAATTTTGCAATTTTTTCCAGAAATATAAACTTTCTAAAAACAAAAACTTGCAAATCAGATAATTCAAACCATTCAAACATTTAAATCCGAAACATATTGTTCGATACACAAAGTTGTTTGACAAACCAAATATTCAAACATAAAGTTGTCCGACACACAAACATGCAAATTGTTCAAACATTCAACAGTACACACTAAAAACAAAGGCATAGGCAACAACTCCAAGTTGCTAGTTCGGATAGCTTTGCATTGATTCATTCTCCTTCCAAAACAGTGCACAATCATTAATGCAAGCATGGATAGACTGATATCATAACCCAATCTTACTCAGTTTCTTCTTAGCTTCATAGTGTGACGCTGAAACGTGATTTTCCTTCGGGAATGCAATTTGTAGAAGCTCTAATAGTTGGTCAAACGAACTATTCGTCCATTTGTTGATAACTTTGATATGCATCAATTTGGCTAGGAAGTTTAGGGAAGACATTTGACTACAACCGGGGTATAACTCTTTATTTAGCTCCTCAAACAACGCATCAAACTCCGGGTCTAAACCAGTTCCATCTTTATCTATATTATCCTCATTTGTATTTTGCTCTGACATCACATCATCTATGGCATCAAATGTCTCATTATTTGTTGTTATAGTTATTGGAGGAGTTGGTGTTATTATTGGGGCAAAAAGTGATGCTATCTCCGCCGCACGAGGATGTTGTTCACCGTGATAAATCCAATTCTGATTATGATTGTAGAAACCCACGGTCATGTATGTGGCCATATATCGTCTTCAATTCCTGTCGACACGCATTACAACAACGTCTACATGGGCAAAACGCTCTACATCGACCGTCGACATGGTTCTTGGCAGTCTCTATAAAGTTGTGAAGACCGCTTAAGAAAGCCGGAGAATTCCGATTTCCCAGTGTAACCCAGCTTTTATCAATTGACATATCTAGTGTCATATCTATTGTGTTATAAACATACACATATACGTACATATAATAAATGATATAAATGAATGTATATGATTTGATCTTTACTCTAAGGCGGTGGATTCTAACCCACTTTTTGAATATTCTATCTCATATGTATACATTTTAACGAGTTAACTATTTAAGAAAAAAATCAGCAGCATTTCCCCTTAACTCCCCAAGTATGTAGATAAACCGCAAACTCGAAAAAAGTAAGGAGAAATAGCTACCAATTTTTTCTTAAATGTCAGCCCGTTAAAATGTATACATATCCTAAATGAGATAAAATATTCAAAAAGCACTCCCAAATGGGACAATCCAAAATTTATCTCTATCAGATAAATTTCGGATTGATATATTCTAAAGGGTTATCCTAAATAAACATACTAGTGTACACAAACTGAAACATGACATACATAAACAAAGACGTACATAAATGACATTAGGGGTGTAAGCCTTTTTTTTATATATTCAATGGCATTAGGGGTAAAAAAGTGGGATACGTACATAAACAAAGACGTACATAAATGACATTAGGGGTAAAAAAGTCGGGATACGTACCTTAAATAAATTCAATGAAACACAAATATGATGTTATTCCCACCTCGTCAACCGCAACGAGTTCCGAACTTGCAACAAAATTAAATAAAGTTACATATACATACAAACATATATACATACATACACAATTACATAAATACATACACAATTATATATATATAAATGCCCAAATTCCCAAATTACATATATAACAAACATACATACACAAAGGCGGAGGATATAAGGGGCCCGAGGGGGCCCCGCCCCCCCCCCCCCCCGATTTTTCGCTCAGAAGTGTTAATATATACGTATTCGGTCGATTTTTCACTCAGTAGTGTTAATTTATATGTATTCGGCCGAAAATTTTATAGTTCCGGCCCCCCCCTATATGAAAAAAAATCCCCGGCCCCCCTGCGAAAGTTTTCAAGCTCCGCCACTGTACATACATATATAACAAACATACAAATACATTTATAAACATATGAATAAATACACAATTATATACATACAAATCATACAAATACATAAATATACATACAAACATACATACACATATATACATACATATTATATACAAACATACATAAATAAATGTCCAAATTCCCAAATTACATACACAAACGCAATTCCATACATAAACATACATACAAATACATATAAATACATACAAACACACATACACATATATACATACATATTATATACAAACATACATAAATAAATGCCCAAATTCCCAAATTACATACACAATTCCATAAATAAACATACATACAAACATACATACACATACATAAGAACAAACAAACACACAAATACATACACATACACATATATATATACATAAAAAAATGCCCAAATGCCCAAATTACATACACATACACACAGTTACATATATACATACACAATTATATATATATATATACATATACAAAAAAAAACATTCACATCTAAACCTAATTTCATCAAATAAATATATATATATATACAAACCTAATTTCATAAAAAAAATTACATACATATTTATAAAATCATATATCTAAACCATATATACATACATACAAATAAACACAAACATATACATCTAAACCTAATTTGTAGAAAAATTACTAACCAAGTTTGCAAATTAGTTTCAAATAGCTTGAAATCCCTCAAAAATGGTGAAAGCTTCAAATACCTAAGAAAAATCAAAGAAATTAAGCTTAAAACCCAAAAATGTTGATTTTCTTGTGAAAATTGAGCAATAGATGTTAACTCACCTCAAAACCCGAGAGATTGGTGAAGATTGCTCCACAAAACACACCAAAAACGGGAAATCGCCAAAGAGAGAAAATGAGAGCGTTTTTAGAGTTTTTTCGTGGAAATGGGAAGCAGGAAGCAGGAAGCTGTTTTCCCCATTTGTTCCCGCTGAGACCTATACCGATAACACGTCGTCGGTATAGGCCTGTTTGTCGTCGGCATAGGTGTCCTATATCGACGACATGTCGTAAGTATAGGCTTTTGTAGGATGTTGACTGATCAACAAATTAAAGACCCTATCCCAATGACATGTCGTCGGTATAGAGTTTTTCAGTTTTTTTTTTAATTTAAAAAAAAAATTTACCATGAAAAATTTAAAAAAAAAAAAAGAAAATGAAAATGGGCCTATACCGACGACATGTCGTCGGTACAGGTTTTCTCCAATAATTTGTTGGGCGCCATGTTTTTCCTCCATCTGGCTCAACCCTGTACCGACGACATGTCGTTGGCATAGGGTATCCCCTACCAAAATTTGGGTTTGGCCGTCGGTATAGGGTATCCCCTACCAAAATTTGGGTTTGGCCTATCCCGACAACATGTCGTCAGTATAGGGTGACCTATCCCGACGACGACAAATATCGTCTGGATAGTCGTCGTCGGCTTAGAGTGAAATCCCTGCAGTGACTAGATCTACGCCGATCACAAGAGTCTGAAATATTTCTTTGAACATAAGGAGTTGAACATGAGATAAAGGCGATGGTTGGAGTTGTTGAAGGGCTATATGGCCGTATATACTTTTTACACAATGTTCCCGAATTTTACTTTGTTCATTTGACACACATGTACGTCCCTCAAGTATCGTTAATTAACTAATCATTTAACACAATAATTGTGTTATTCTCGGTTCTAGCCATGTTGACTCTTAGCAACTCCTATTTAAATGTTTTCTAGTTTGGTCAGAAATTACAAATGTCTGGAAAAGTTCTATTGCAGTTTCGCGAGGCAACCCACATAGATGTAATTAAAGTGAAGGGCCCCTAACAATCACTATCCCCTGCCACCATTTTTTTGACTTACCACAATACAAATTTTCCCAATAAGTTACATAGAGATTTGAGGTGTTACACTCAGTATCTTTCTTCAAGTTGTTCAAGTGTACTGGATATTTTTTTAAACAACTTCTAATCTACTTCTATAAACCATCTATACTTGCATTTTACAGGATTTAAAGTCTTGAACTCTTCACAGAGGTAAGCCACCTTACCACCTTTTTTCATTATAACGTTATATTTTAGTGTATTAATATTTAATGAACACCAAAAAAAACCCCTTTATTGTTATATATTAAATTACTTTATTTGTGTTGAATAAGAAAGAAAAACACATGTATTGATTTGATCTAAAAAATACTTATGAAAGAAAACATAGGCCAAAATGATACTCCATAGGACCACCTTCCAGGAATCAAACCCCACAAAAATTGTCATTTAATTTCTTGGTCCATCTAAAATGGACATTTGTTTTTAATTTTCACAAGTGAGTTAAAAAGTCTGTTTTATTATTGTAGAAGTGTTACTGATACTGTAATGGAGGAAAGAAGAGTGGCCAAGACCATGTTGATATCTGGCTTCCTTGTTGTACTTTACGCATCAGCAACTTGTACCTGTGCTCTAGACACCATATCTGCTAACCAAACCATTAGGTCCAACGAAACCATTGTTTCGTCACAAGAAACCTTCGAACTTGGTTTCTTTCGCCCCGGTAAGTCCACGAAACTTTATGTCGGAATTTGGTACAAGAAAATACCAAACCGAACTGTTGTATGGGTAGCCAACCGAAACACACCGCTCTCAGATACCTCCAGCGAGCTAACTCTCAGCCTCCAAGGAGTTTTAATTATCCGAAATGCTACCACAAGCAATGTCATATGGTCATCAGTGAACTCATCAACCACATCAGTGAGGAATCCGATTGGTCAGCTTCTAGATACAGGCAACTTTATAATATACGAAGAAGGTGACGTCATGAATCAAGAAAATCCCATATGGCAAAGTTTAGACTTTATTACACACTTTACTTCCCGGAATGAAGCATGGCAGTAATTTGATCACGGGGATAGATAGGCATCTCGCGTCATGGAAATCCGACGATGATCCTGCTTCTGGTGAGTTTTCTGATTGGATTGATACGAGAGGTTACCCTCAGCTAATCGTGATGGACGGTGGGGATATAAAGTTCCGCGGAGGTCCATGGAACGGCATCAGATTTACAGGAACTGCAAATTTGAAAACCAACCCGTATTACAACTTCACATTTGTGCTTAATCATAGAGAAATTTACTACCAATATAATCTTATAAACACTTCAGTTTTGATGAGGGTGGTATTACAACCAAATGGTAGTTTAGACCGCTTGTTATGGATGGATGACAAACAGGAATGGAGCCTTTATTTGACCACGCAAATTGATCGTTGTGATCAATATGCAGTGTGCGGGCCATTCGGGAGCTGCAACATTGACAGCTCCCCAATTTGTGTGTGTTTGAAGGGGTTTGAACCCACATCTCCTGATCAGTGGAGGAAGACAGAGTGGTCACAAGGGTGTCGACATATTCAAACATTGGATTGTAACCCTGGTGAAGGGTTCAACAAATATTCAAATTTGAAGTTACCCGACACTCGAGGGTCATGGTATAACCAAACCATGACCCTTGTAGAATGTAAGAAGATGTGTAAAAGCAATTGTTCCTGCACTGCTTACACAACCACGAATATCTCAGGGACTGGGAGTGGTTGCTTGCTATGGTTCGGTAACCTAACCGATATCAAAAGGTTTGCTGAAAATGGGGACACTCTTTATATACGATTGTCAGCTTCTGAGTTAGGTAACTAAAAACCAATAGTTTTATTTTGGTTACTAAATTCATAAATATTTAAGACGTTATGTTTTGAAATTACAGACTCAATAGAAAACGGTAGAAGTTCAAGTACAAGGAGAAGAGTACGGGTTATTGTCACCATAGCATTTGTAGTTTTGGTCATACTAGTTTCAATATGCTTATTTTACCTTTTTAAAAGGAAGAAGCAACACCAACAAGGTATTTCTCTACTTATACTTATTAATCGCACTTTACTCCAAAAATTATTATTTAAGTAATAGAATTTCTCTAACCATATTTGTGGCAATAATTAAACACTAGTAATTTTGATGTTTGGAAGAAACTGTTGTTTCGCTGTGGTTTTCATTTAAAAGTTATGGTTATCCACTTCACAGGGACACCCGGAAACGAACCGGGACATGACCCTGAAAATAGAAGTGGTGATGAAGATCTAGAGCTACCAGTATTTGGCTTGTCTACAATACATAAAGCTACCAACAATTTTTCAATAAATAACAAACTTGGAGAGGGCGGTTTTGGACCCGTTTACAAGGTATTATATATTTATGACTCCATATCTGTTTGAGTATAGAGACTTAGCTTAAAGTGGTAGTATGCTAAAAGGCTTACTTTAATTGACCATCAAGGAACTAACAACTAGAGTGTTGGTATCAAAATACGCATCGGAATTGCTTAAGTAAAATACTAAGTTACTCATGATTATGTGTGTTGTGTGTTTTACGGCAAGAGAACAAAGAACAAACAGAAATCCAACGTAATGCTTGCCTACGAATGAAAGTGTTAGGGTCAATATATCACATGAAACGTCGCCAAGAAGAACGGTTATACCGCTTCACTTGTAACTGTTGTTATCATGTCGTTTCCATGTGTATATAACCCGACTAAAGTCTTGGCCTATCGGCCGACCCATTACAAAGACACTTGGGCCCCGGTTTACCGGAAACAGCTCATACAAACACACTAAGTATCTAATGTAAACATGCATACGTAAAACGTACAAAGTTCAAACTAGACCGGCCCATTTAAACTAATGTGGATTAAGAAAGATTAAAGCCCGATATTCCCCCTAATCTCTTAATCTAAGTCTTCGATCTCCTTAGGCTTCGCCAACTTCATTCTCAACGAGAATGATGTCTTCCGAATCTTCAACAATTTTGTCATCAGGCTCCTCTTCTTCGGGTTCCTCCTCGCTAGGCTCTTGGGTTCTCGATTGGCTATTATAGACATGATGAGCGGGACAGCATCCTCGTGGAAAATCTCTAATAGAGCACACTTTTCATTTTTTTCCACTTCTTCCTCTCCCACTCTTTGCATTGCATCACCTGCCAATCTTCTTTATCATTCAAGTTTACTTTGTCCCTTATTATTTCATAATACTATTCAAGAAGATCTAAATAACCAACATAGATTAATCTAAGTTCATCCGCAACGCACCAATCAAAACCAATTTTGATGGCAATTAATTCCCATCTTTTCCCCGTGCATGACTTAATATATCCACCATCGGCTTGTACATGCAAATAGTTCTCAACAAACTATTTGACGATCCTATCAAACTCTAGTTTGAATGCCACCTTATATTTCATCCTTAAGTTAAGAATCTTTAGTAGATCAAGGAATCTGATACAACTTACCAGATTGAGTTCTTCTTATGGGTTGCCTGCCTTTTGAATCATATAATTCCATATTTGTAGTATGAGTTCTTCATCTGTCTGGTTAGGACTTTCTTTTTGATTTTCTAAGTATGTTCCCATTAGGGATGAGCATTTGGTACCGAGTACCGGTACCGTACCGATAGATTCGGTGCTAGTATCGGTACCCACTTTCCTATAAATTCGGTACAGGTACAGATACGGTACTAGTACTGAAAAAGATGAACATTTTGTAACGAATACCGGTACCGTACCGATAAATTCGGTACCGGTAACCAATTTTCCATAAATTCGGTATCGGTAGTACTGATCTCATCCCTAGTTCCCATTGCCCATATTTCCTTTTTGAAATAGGCATCTTCATGACTCCTCTCAATCCAATCATCTATCATGTTGGTGTTGTCATCCATACCTTCCTTGTGATTGTTATTTTCACCCATGTCACCTGAACCCCCTTGACATATTTTTTTCAGGATTGTCATAGTACCCTTCTAGGTATTCATATTCCAAATCTGTTTCTGATTTATTCCTAAATAAATCATCCACTTTTCGTTTCTTGAAAAACATTTTCTTGAGCCTACTCTTGTCACCCTAAATTTCAACTTTTGTCCCTTGTTTGTAAAGTTGTTCTAGACTTAATGTATTCTTGTCAATACTTGGGATATATCCAACACACTGTAGAGTCCTTATTCGGACTCTAACTTCCCCAAGTCCATGAATAAAGTGAACCATTTTCATTCCCGTGGGTGTATACCCCAAAGTCTCGTTTGAACTTCACAAACAGACGTTTGTTTCGCATGTTATGGTGTTTTCTAGAAGTATTTACCTTCCAACTCCCTCTATTCGTCCCAATAACCATATATTCAAAATTATTTGGAGAGTGTTGCATGTCTAGATACTTACATGGACAGTAAATTGAAATGTGATCAAGTTGTTGGCAATGAAAGCATTGCATCTTCTTGTTCCTCTCTTCCTTGGACATCGCCTTCTTCTTTTCCATTGATTTCAAATTTCTCGGACTTGCCTTTCTTGACCTTATCTTGATTTTACTGCCCTTCCTAACAAGTTTCTTCGCAGCTATTCTTCCAAGATCGTTATAACCAGAATAACCTTGGCCGATGTTTATACCCCGGACACCCTTAGTCCGCTCGACCCCTGCAAAGATTATATCACCATCTTCGTCTTCCCCACTGGTACCGCCTTCAACCCTAACACCATGATCGTTCCTACAACTTCCTTCTACACCCTCGCCGCCCATGTAACCTTTGAGACCTTCGGCTCTGATACCACTGTTGATATCAGAATACGCATCTGAATCGCTTAAGTAAAATACTAAGTTACTCATGATTCAAAGTAATGATTTTATGTGTGTTGTGTGTTTTACGGCAAGAGAACAAAGAACATATAGAAACCAAACTTAATGCTTGCATACGAATGAATGTGTTAGGGTTAATATATCATATGAAATGTCGCCAAGAAGAACGGTTATACCGCTTCACTTGTAACTGCGGTTACGATGTCATTTCCATGTATATATAACCCGACTAAAATCTTGGCCTATCGGCCGACCTATTACATAGACAGTTGGGCCCCGGTTTACGAAAACAGCCCATACATACATACTAAGTATCATGCATACGTAAAACAAAGTTCTAACTAGACCGACCCATTTAAACTAATGTGGATTAAGAAAGATTAAAGCCCAATATAGAGACTCACACACACACACCTTGACCAAATCATTCGGCTGTGATCATCAATAAACATGAGAAAGTACTTTTACCTCCAAGAGACTGTGTCAGGCCACATAGCAAATGTACTTAATTAACAATTGTGATGTTCTCCATGGAAATGATCTCCTATTTTGCTACATACATGTACACCCATCACATATTGGGATCAACTCAGTTTTTGGCATCCAATGACCATCCTTTTGTCGGTGACTAACTTATGATCTTTTTCATACAATTAACCATACTACAGCTGCCATAGTATGGAGTCTTCAGTTTCCATGGCAGTTAGTGTAACTTAAGATCTTTTGTCGGTGAGTAACTTAAACGAACGACGTCTGCTAAGGCGTTCTGGTGGTGGTGGAACAGTCTAGGACGATAAGGAAGGGTAGTGGCACAGCTAATCTATCCGGGTAGTCGTGTAGGGTGGCGAAAACAGCACAGCGGTGGTAACCCTTGTAGGGTGGTTATTTTCGTCTACCGATTGCTCACTGCAGAAGAAGGGCTATGGCCGACTTGGGTTGTGAGAGAGTGTACTATAGAGAGGGTTCCGTGAAAATGGTTTGTGGTTTACGATCCTACTAATCGATTCTAATCGTGGGTTAAAATCAAATCCCTAGAGCTTTCGTAGTTTGTTCCGTAATTAATGGATAATTAAATAAAATTAAGTTTAGTCGGTTTCTAATGGATAATACTTATCTTAAAAATGTTTCAGGGTGTACTTGAAGACGGACAGGAAATAGCAGTGAAGAGACTAGCAAAAACATCCACACAAGGATTTCATGAGTTTCAGAATGAAGTCATATCAATATCTAAACTACAACATCGCAATCTCGTTAAGCTCTTGGGTTGCTGCATGCACGAAGCTGAAAAGATGTTGATCTACGAATACATGCCTAACAAGGGACTCGATTCCTTCATATTTGGTACATAGGACAATATGAAAAAGAAATTAGGATAAATTAATTCAACAAAGACATAAACTAAAACTAATTTATTCACAGATAATATTCGAAGCAAACTCCTTGATTGGAGTGCACGTTACCGCATTATCAATGGAATCACACGCGGACTTCTTTATCTTCACCAGGATTCTAGGCTCAGAATCATACATAGAGATCTAAAAGTTAGCAATATTTTACTTGACATTGATATGAACCCGAAGATATCAGATTTTGGCATGGCTAGAACTTTTGGAGAAAACGAGATAGAGGCAAACACAAATAGAATAGTTGGAACATAGTGAGATTCATCTACCCTAAGCTCATTCAAATTTAATTACTGAGTAACTTACATTAACTTGTTTTCTCACAGCGGCTACATGGCCCCGGAGTATGCTGGTGATGGCATCTTTTCAATAAAATCAGACGTATATAGCTTTAGCGTATTAGTGTTGGAAATTGTGTCCGGTGAGAAAAACAGAGGATTCGTCCACAAAGAGCATTACAACAACCTTATTGGACATGTAAGTTTTGGGGTGGAAATTTTGATAGGGCAAATTACATAGAATGGTAAAAAGCTTTATATATCGTTGAGTATATTCTTCTTAATATAGAAAACCTCAAACTTTTGAAAACTTAATTCAAGGTTATCTCACCAAGTTACATTGTCAAATGACGATGTGGAAGTTTGTGGTATATTTGAACATGTTCTTTTTCACAAAGAGAGTTAGTTACCTAAACTACGAAGATTAACCTCCTTGAAAACTTCTTGATAGTTTTAGAGCCCAAATAGAGTTAGTTACCTAAGCCGAATTGAGAACAAAGTAGCCTACTTTTTAAATGCACTGCGCTCTTTTGAAACATCAAAACATAATTCATACTTGTGTTCGTTTTTTCTTCACAGGCATGGGGACTACATAATGAAGGCAGATCCTTGCAATTTGTTGCTAAGTGCCTAGGTGAATCAATCAACGTGTCTCAGGTTCTACGGTCAATTCACGTTGGTTTGTTATGTGTTCAACGTCACCCAGAAGATAGACCGACTATGACTTCTGTGATCCTGATGTTGGGGAGTAGTGAGGGTTCGTTGCCTTCACCCAAAGAACCAGGTTTTTACGTTGGAAAAACAAAGCAAGATACTACTCAATCTTCAAGTTCACGTGGAACAAGTTCTAACAATGAACTAAGCATTTCAATGTTGAATGGTAGATAAAGTGAAAGCTTCATGCATCAAAGGAAGAACTTCACATTATCATGGAAAAAGCTTATTATGCCAAACTTGTATTGAATAAACACGTACTACAAGTTAAGACTTGATGTGCTTTTTCCAAATTAACAAGAAGAAAACATAGAGTTGTAATTCAAGCTTTATGCCTTGGTTTCAATCCATATATTATGAATTTTTCATATGTACCTTGATTTGGAACAAAAACGAACGATATTCATCCCTATCATATCCCCATTTTGTCTCCTGTTTATGGAAGTCAAACCTGGGTTACTAGGTTATTTTAATTTTTATTTATTTTCATAGAAAATAACCGTAGATATATAGTGATTATATTGATATTAGCAAATCATGAGTTTTTCTTAACTAAAATTGCTTCTTTATGACGTTAGAAATAATACTCACCTATCACTTTTTCGTCTCACCAACATTGTTAGTGATCACCAACTCGTCTACTAGCATAAGATGTAACACCACTAGATTTCAGGCTAGATTAATTATTCATTTAGTCATTCAATTAAAAACCTATAATTAAAACTAGATACTATATGTGATATTCTATGAGTTTTGATTCAAAACAAATATATGTTATACAGTGTGATTCACGGGTTTTAGACTCACTACATTTTAAAGACAAGACATTACTCATCAAAGACATCCCATACCACCTTTTTGATTTTCTTACTATAACAAGTATGCTTTCAAACACATGTTTTCATTTAATGTAACAAGCATGCCTTTCATTTCTTTCGCCTATAAACAGGGGCGGACCTACTAAGACCGGGAGGTTCACCGGAACCTCCCGAGTTTTGAAACTTTAATAGAACAGTATATAAAAAAACTAGGGTGAACCCCTAAATAAATTATAGGATGAACCCCTATACAAAGTTCAACAAGTGGTGTAGTGGTTTAGGCTTTGATTTATAACCTAGAGGTGGTTGGTTCAAATCCACTCACTTTAAGTTTTTTAAAACTTTTTTTAAAAATTCATTTCCGTTCTATTAAAAGTTCCTTGTGGGCCTGTGCTTCAGTTACGTTTGGGGCCTGTGATGGCTTCATTTTCGTTTTGGGCATGTGGCTTCAACTCGAAAGCAAACAGCCAAATAGCATCAGAGGAGCGGCAGAGGCGCAGAGCAAAAGGCCAGTAATCAACTCCGACAACGGATTTTCCAACAATCGTTGTTTTAGACGATGCATATGTAGAAAACCCTTTTTCTAGTATTTCTTTTTTGATTCAGAGGGCTTCGCCTGTCACCAAACACCAATCCTGCAATCCACCGCCGTCGTCCGTCGCTCTTCCGCTGCCACCGCCACCGCCGGTCCGCTACCATCACTCACCAGGTTAGTTGTTTCTTCACTTTGTTTGTTGTTTGTAAAAAGAACTTCTAGTTCTCTAGGGTTTTGTTGTTATTTGGCGATTCTAGGGTATTCCTTGCATTATCATTATCCATTTTTTTTTATCAAATTTATCTATATAAATGGTAAAACTTTGAACATGAGAATGGAGAGAAAATAATGTAATCATATTAAGGGTTTAATTACTAAATAGGAAGAGTAACCAAATTAGTTTTTTTTTTTTTAAATGGTAAAGTTATCTTTGTCATCAGTCCTGTTTTCTACCAGATTTAATATATAGATGAAACAAGGCATGTTTTTTTAATGTTTTTGAATATGTGATTGATTCTAACAGGGCATAAAGAAAATAGCTAGAAAGGGTCATATGATTCATAGGTATTATGGATATTAAAAGATTTTCATAAAGTACCATCAAACCTTGAATCATCATCTTCAAGTAGTAAACCGTCTCGAATAGACATGACTGAGCTTCAAGTAGTAAACCGTCTTGAATCATCGTCGTAAAATAGTAACTCGTAAGGAACAACTCTGTGTTTTTTTAGTTCATAAAGACTATTTTATTTATATTATGTGTTTTTTAATTTCTTATGATGATGTTTTTTATTATTGTATCGTGTTTTTGTTATGTGATGAACCTTACCCGACCCGAACCATGAACCGACCTGAAATATTTATGTCCGGCCCTATGAGATTGGAGCATCTAAAAACAGTGAACCCATTGGAAAAAAAATCTTGGATCCGCCACTAGCTGTAGCACACGTGATAAGAGAAATAAAATATAATTTCAACATGTAATCATAAAAGCAAAATCTCAACATCCAATTTCATACAAAGATGTTCAATGTCGATGAGCAACAACCTGTATACATTGAACACCATGTAAGCAAAACCGAAAAATGAAGATACTAACTTACCAAACTCTCTGTGGCATTTCATCGAATATCTTGTGTGCAAACACCAAATAAACATACCAACATTATTTGAGAGAGGGAATAAACATAAGAATGTGATTTGAGATAAATATGAAAATCCGTAATAAGCTCAAGCAACAAAAACTGAAATCAGATATGATTTAACAGAGTTAAAATTAAATGCATTCTCGCTGAATTGAAACTTACCTGAGAGAGAGAGAGAGAGGTGGTCACTTAGGGCTCGAAGTGGTGGCGGCTATGGCGGTGAACGACTATGGTAAAAAAGGTTTTGGGTATACATAAAATAACTTTCGATAACAAAAATACAAAAGTAAAAAAAAAAGAAAACAAAAAGGTTTGAATCGTATTTATTTGAAAACTTTGAGGGAGATGTAACAAGTAAAATCAGTGAAACGGGGTACGTATAGCACGACCCATATTATTTTAGGGGAGGGAATCGTTTGATAAAACAATCATATAAATCAAAATATCAAATACAAATTCGAATTATTTTAGGAGAGATGTAACATCAGGTGTTCATGTGATAAGTGATTCTTAGCATAAGTTAAACAAGTTAAAGCAGATGATTATTAAATATACGGATCAGAATTGTTGCAACACAAATTTGTTGCCTTGAGACCAGTCATAGATTGATCATTATGATCAACTGAACCACGTAAAAACATGTGTCCTTGTGTTTTTACTTGATTCTTGATCAAAAGTGGGCATTGTGATTTACCAAACAATAACAATAAAAGATGGTGAAATGAAATAGAACATAAAACATGTAATCTCTAAAGATGTCTAGAAGGCTTTCTGTGCCATACCTCTTAAAAGGTTATGCTGCAGGGTTGATGACGGGAAGGAAATAGCAGTGAAGCGGCTAGCAAAAACATCCACTCAAGGACTCCAGGAGTTCAAGAATGAAGTCATCTCGATATCTAAATTACAGCATCGCAATCTTATCAAGCTCTTGGGCTGCTGCATAGAAGGAGACAAAGTGATGTTGATTTATGAATATATGCCAAACAAAGGCCTTGATTCCTTCATATTTGGTAAACAAAATAATAAGAAAAAATAGATAAGTATCAAATGAACAAGGACATAAATTAAATTCCAACTATTGAATTCACAGATAAAACTCAAAGCAAACTCCTTGATTGGCGTGTACGTTAGCACACTATCATTGGAATTGCTCGTGGACTTCTTTATCTTCATCAGGATTCTCGGCTCAGAATCATACATAGAGATCTCAAAGTCAGCAATATCTTGCTTGACAAAGATATGAACCGAAGATATCAGATTTTGGCACGGCTAGAACTTTTGGTGGAAATCAGATAGCGGAAAAGACAAACAAAGTGGTTGGAACATAGTGAGATTCATCTACCCTAATCTCATTCTAATTTATTTAGTAAATAACTTTAATTCCACACAGTGGCTACATGGCGCCAGAGTATGCAGGAAATGGTATCTTTCGACAAAATTAGACATGTATAGCTTCGGGGTATTAGTTCTGGAAATTGTGTGTGGGGAGAAAAATAGAGAATTCATCCACAAAGAACACTGCAACAACCTTACTGGACATGTAAGTTTGATCTAGTAATTTTGAAAGTGCAGATTATATAAAAGGGTAAAAAGCTTTGGTTTTTTATAATGAGTAAATATCTTTATTTTCATCAATAAAAAGCCAACCAACTTATTAAAAATTGACGTAAATGAAACATTAAAAAAAGTTATCTAAACATGTTGACTTTTTCCTCACCTGCTGATTAACTTCAAAGATTACCCTACATGAAACATAAGACTTGTGTTCATTGTTGATAATAGGCATGGACACTCCATAATGAAGGCAGATTCTTGCAATTAGTTGCCAAGTGTCTAAGTGAATCAATCAATGTGTCTCAGGTTCTACGATCAACCCATGTTGGTTTGTTGTGTGTTCAACGTCGCCCAGAAGATAGACCCGCTATGACTTCTGTGATCGTGATGTTGGGGAGTGAGGGTCCATTGCCTTCACCAAAAGAACCTGGATTTTACGTTGGAAATTCTACGGAAGATACTAGACAATCTTCAAGTTCTAATAATGAACTAAGCATTACAATGTTGAATGGTAGATAAAATGAAAGTTGCATGTATTAAAAGAAACAAATTACTGAATTAGTATATTACTCAGTCATAAGACTTTAGTTCTATTTTAAAGTTTAAGCCTTGGTTTCAGATTTTATGAATTATGAATATTCACATCTACCTTTTTTTTTTTTTCAAAAAAGTGATATAATAGTTAATTAACCCTCCCCTATCCCTAGTTCTGTATCATGTTTAAGAAAGTATAACCTGTAAGAAACATTTTTATAATTTTTTGTATTTATATATTAACTAATTAATTAATCATGAGTTTTCTTAACTAAAAATGTATCTTTTAAGCATTAGAAAAAGTTAAAGATCACTTGTCACACTAATCTTAATAGTGATCACAATGTGTGTATGTATATTTGTAAATTGTAATTATTGTACACAACCTGGTATTCTATTGTGTCACTTAAATCTATGATTGCTGTGGCACACGTTACCAAACTCTATATGACTAATTTCAACATGTAATCATAAAAACAAAATATCAACATCCAATTTCATATAAAGATGTTCAATGTCGATGAGCAACAACCTGTATACATTGAACACCATGTAAGCGAAACCGAAAAATGAAGATACTAACTTACCAAACTCTCTGTGGCATTTCATCGAATACCTTGTGTGCAAACACCAAATAAACATACCAACATTGTTTGAGAGAGGGAATAAACATAAGAAATTGATTTGAGATAAATATGAAAATCCGTAATAAGCTCAAGCAACAAAAACTGAAATCAGATATGATTTAACAGAGTTAAAATTAAATGCATTCTCGTTGAATTGAAACTTACCTGAGAGAGAGAGAGAGAGGTGGTCACTTAGGGCTCGAAGTGGTGGCAGCTATGGCGGTGAACGACTATGGTAAAAAAGGTTTTGGGTATACATAAAATAACTTTCGATAACAAAAGTAAAAAAAAAATAAAAAGGTTTGAATTGTATTTATTTGAAAACTTTGAAGGAGAGATGTAACAAGTAAAAATCAATGAACCGGGGTACGTATAGCACGACCCATATTATTTTAGGGTAGGGAGTCGTTTTATAAAACAATCACATAAATCAAAATATCAAATACAAATTCGAACTAAAAAATATTAAAAGTAAAACTGAAAACAATCATCTATCATCTACTAGATTAGTTACCGTGTTTACACACGAGGTGAAAAAATATCAATGTATAAAATTCTTAAATTTTTATATACAGTGGCGGACCAAGAAAATTTTTTCATGGGTGTCGTAAATTTTCGGTGTTAGAATGTTTATTAAAAGAGATTTTTGTCAGGTCGGGTCATTGAATATTGGGATAAATAGTTAGTGGCTTAGTGAACTTAATTGTTTATAAGGATTAATGGATAGTTCCAATTAACTAAACAATTTATAGAGTAAATTACTGTTTGAGTCCCTAACGTTTGACCATTTTAACTAGTTGAGCCCCTTATGTTATATCCATCTCTTTTAACCCTGACGTTTCATTTTCGCTTCTATTTGAGTCCAAATGGCCAACGTCGTTAGATTTAACACTTAACTTTTTTTGAAATGACCAAAATACCCTCATGGACTCAAACTGTTAAATATCCTAAAATACGATTCTTTTAAGAGTAAATTACCATCATCCAAACCCAATATCACCACCATCGCTCCACCACCAACTCCCCATCCCTTCCACCGCCACCTCCCCCACCACCACCCTCTACCACACCCACATCGGCATCTTCGCCCTTACTTGGTCCCACACCATATTTGGCCGATCCCTCAACCTCCACCTCCTCCTCCTCCCCTCTGTCGCCGTCGATGACAACGACGACACCCTCTCTGCAACCTCTTCCCACCACACCCCCACCACCATCACCTCCTCCACCGGTTCAAAACGAGTTGGTCACCTTAAACCTCCGTGAAAAGCAACAACACAATCTGTAAGTCCCCATTCCTGTTCCATTGGACTTCCTTTTACCAGATCTGTTCAATCGATTATAGATAAAGTGATTGCGTAGTAATCCTGCAAAGTCAACGTGAATCTCGAAGCACATGTGTGCTGAAACACGCATTGATTTCTCACTCTAATTTCATCTTTTTCTTTCGATTCAGTAGACGAATCTGCAACTATAAGCTCGGATTTCCGCCGGAGCTTCGGAGCGAGAAGACGCAGAATGAACTTTTGGAAGCAGCGGCTAGGGTTGAGGCGATTTTCAAATCCGAGTTTGATTTATGAAAAATGGAAAACGGTGCAGGTTCTTATGCTGACGGTGGTTGCGATGCCTCCGACGACGTAGACGGTTGTTGTGGTGGGGGAGGGAGGTGATGACATGGCGGATGAGTTGTCCGCGTAGACGAAGTGTGCGGCGGTTCTTGCTTCAATTTGGCAAAACCCATTATGCAAAAAAAAATACAAGAATTTAGGTGGGTTAGCCAGCAACGTGGTTAGGGTTCCGGCGGAACCCGTTTTGCCGGTCGGATACAGAAGACGGTTAGGGTTCTTAGATTGTGAAGAAGACGGTGCTGGGGTGTGAAGAAGACGGTGCTGGTGGCGGCGGTGGAGCTCGCCGACGACGGTGACCGGTGGTTGCCGGCCAACTCATGAAGGGAACAAAATTTGGGGGGGACTGGTTGTGTGTTTTATATATCTATATCTATACATACTAATAAATAAAGGTTTTGGGGTGCCACATGTCAATCTCATATTCATCCTTAAGAAAATTTTTCCGCCTCTCTCTCCTATTTAATGATACAAGTTTCTATAAAAAAAATTATAATTTGTGTTTCCCGCCTCTCTCTCCTATTAAATAGTAATAATTTTTATAACTATTTTTATAAAACATTTTTTAATTAAAAAAATAGTTTTATTCATAAAACATTTTATAGTTTGAACATTTCTTTTATTGTTTTTATAAAACATTTTTACCAAATAACTATATAACGCTTCTAAAATTTGTATTAAAAAATTATGTAATATGTCAAAAATATGTAATATTAGATTTTTATTACTAAGTATATATAACATTGCATTTATTCACTACAGGGTTTCTAACATATCCTTATTCTAATAAATAATTCCAAAGAATGTCACGTGTCATCACCGTACTTTTTCTAATTAAAATCTTATAATTTTCCCTATTTTAAGTAAGTTTGAATTTTAAAATTTAATTATCTTAATGTTTTTATTTAAAAAATAATAATATAAAATTTGAACTCTAATTATTACTTAATTAAATAAACAAAGAATTTTATTTTATTGGTTTCACACATTATTTAAATTGTTTTACATATTATTGTACTTTTCTATTAACAAGCCTAAGTAATACATGGGTATATAACCTAGTGTATATATATATATATATATATATATATATATATATAAAATAACTATTTGAGTACATAGGGTATTTCAGTCTTTTTAAAAAAAGTTAACTGTTAAATCTAACGACGTTAGCCATTTTGACTCAAACACAAGCGAAAATGAAACGTCAGGGTTAAAAGAGACAGATTTAAACATAAGAGACTCAACTAGTTAAAATGATCAAACGTAAGGGACTCAAACAGTAATTTACTCTAATTTATATTAGGTTTATATTTGTTCAATTAGTTTATAGCAGATTAACAGTTATTAATAAGTTTATATTTGTAAAATTTTAAAGTTTTAAATTAATTTTTTAAGTTTCGTTTTGGTCAAAAATAAAATTCATGGGGGTTGGTATCAAAATTTCATGGGGGTCGCTCGAAATTATATCGTATATATAACAAACAAATAAAAAATTCGTGGGTGTCGGACGACACTACTAGAAAAAATCGTGTTTCCGACGCAATTTTTTGTCGCAAATGCGTTGGAAACCCCTATTTCCGACAAAATTGCGACAAAATCCTTCGGTCAGAAAAACCCTCGTCGGAAATAATTTGCGACAAAATTGCGACAAAAAATCTGACAGAATTGCGACAAAAATCTTATGTCAGAATTTCCGACACAATTTCTAATTATAATTATTAGAATACTTATTATGCTTAGAATTATTAACATTAATTATTTAATGTTTATATTTTTTAAAAATAAGATTTAAATGAAATATTTGTCGCAAATGTGTCGGAAATTTCCGACGGAATATATTTTTTAATTTTAATTTTAAAAAAAATTAAATAATTCCTTTTGTCGCAAAAGTGTCGGAAATGTCCGACACATTTCCGACGGATTTTATTTTTTAATTTTGATTATTTATTTTTTTTATATAATTATATAAAAATTAAATAAACTGTTTGTCGCAATTATGCCGGAACTTCCGACACATTTCCGACGGTTTTTTTTAATAAAATTAAATAATTTAATATATATTTAATAACGTTTTTGTCGCAAATGTGTCGAAAATTCCGACAGAATTTTTTTTTCTGAAATAAATTTTTTTTCAAAAAACAAATAAAATCCAGATTTTTTCAGCTAGAAAAATGCAGAAAAAAATCAAAATCAAAAACCTATTTTACAAAACAAATACAAATATAATAGCCGTTTCAAACGTATACATTACAATAACTACAGTTTAGTTACTACTAATATAATACATTACAACTAACATATATATCTAATATAATATCTCAAAAGCTACTACTAACTACAGGGGAGGACGAAAGTTTTTCATAAACTCTTTCATTTCTTTTTTAAAACCTTCCTGCATTTGTCGTTGTGACTTCTCACTTTCTTCTCTTTCACTTGCAACTAGAGCCACCATTGTTTGTTTTTCAGCTTCAAATCGAGACTCCATTTTTTGTTTTTCAGATTCAAACCGAGACTCCATTGTTTGTTTTTCAGATTCAAACCAAGTCTCCAAATGTTGAATCTAAAAGTTTGTTAAAACATATATAATAACTAGTAAACAAACAACACATAATTAATCAATGGGTTAACTTGGGTCACCTTAAATTAGTCAACGGGTCAATCTTGGTCACCTCAAATTTTCAATGGATTAATTTGGGTGACCTTAAATAAGTCAAACGGGTCAAAATGATCAAATATTATAAAATTTAGTTAACTTAAAATTAGTACAATTTAATTTAAGTTTAAGTTTAAAGCTGCACATTTTGGTACCTTATTTCTAAGTGGAGACAGAAGAAGCATGCTACTATGTATTTGTATAAACTGAAATCAATTTGTAATTACTTACTTGCATCACATGTCCCCAAATAAAATCTAATCAAAACGACCCATTTTGACCTTGCTAGTATATCCTAAGTGGAGACTATAAGGTTCATTATTACCCCTACAAACAACATATAACTATAATAAAAAAACATACCTTTTCTTGCGCTTTCATGTAGTCGGTGTATGAGGGTCCAGTCCCATAAGAGGATGATTGTGTCCCGGTCACCACATAACTTAGATCCGATGATCCAATCCCAAATACCCGGTTCCTTTTACCTCCTCCTTGAACACGTAAGAAGATTGCATGTCCTTTGATGTTTCTACAATCTACCTATTCCTGATACAACCTATCTAAATACAAAATGATAAAATCCCGTAGTTTAGGAACCATAGAAACATGGCAATTTGTTCACGGCTTCAAACGAAAAACAATAAAATCCAAACATGCATACAACATAATGTAGATGACAAACTATGAATTCAGTTCACAAAGTCATGGGGAATTGAATAAAAAAGATAATTTTTGTATGTTTTAACCGACAACGTAAATATGTAACTTATAAAACAACCCTTGAATGTATTACAATGACATCTTCGACCTACATTGAAACAAAACAAAGGAAAAAGTCAATGGTCATAATGTCTGTAAAACTAAATTTAACACCTTTCAATAACATATAAATATAAAGTTTTAGCATAGTATGTATTACCGTATTTAATCCCTAAGTCGCTTGGGCTTTTGCGTAGTCCTCCCTGTAAAGTATACTTGTTTGGCCTAAAATACAACCATCAGAAAATGGGTCATAGAGCTCTTCACAGGAACACCCATTTAAACCTTTGTATTTTTTAAGACTAAGATTTTGTATCACAATTCATTGAGGCATTAGGTCGAATACCAAGGAAGTAAAAATCCACAATATGATAAAAAACAATAAAAACCTTCAAATCACTTCCTGAGTAGCCATCAGTCATTAGCCACCGCTTGAAGATCAATATCAGGTTCCAATTCCTCTTTTGCTAAAATCACTCACGAAATCCTCCTTGTTTGAAGCATCTGGTAAATTCACCAACAACCTGCTCCAGAAACAACACCATATTGCCAAAATCACTTTATTTTTTTTTAAATCATAGTTTATAATTCATGGCCAAAATCCTTACCTGCTCCAGAAACAACACCAAATTGCCACAGTTGCGGTGCTTCACCTGCCATACAAGAGCATAAAGTCATTGTGGCATTTATGCAAACACCTTGTGTGCAAAATGCAGATCACACTATTAAACCCAACAATTTGGCATACATATATACGCACAAGCATTAACTACATTCGTATATAAAAAAATGAGAATTGATGAATTGTGAAACAAACCCAGATCAGATTGATCCTTCAACGTACCTACAAACAGATCCAGAACATTAAAAAAAACACAAATTGCATCTGTTTCTACAATTATCCGTCAATTTTTGAAGGTGAAAAGGGTGAAAGAAAGGGGGCGGGGGTGCACGGAGATCGAGGGATGGTGGTGACGGCAATGTCTCCGATGTCGGTCGGCGACGGTGCCTTGGTTCTGGTTGGAGTTCGGTAGTGGAGACGGAGGGTGGCGTACCTGGGAATGATGACGGCGCCGGAGACGGCCGCGACGAAGGAGAAGGTTGGTAGCCGTAAGAAGACGGCGATTAGCTGTTGTTCTGGAAGATGAGAGAGAGCAGAGACACTGTAACTGGAAATAAGGCTGTGAATGGCGTGATCAGGGATTACAGAAGGTGAATCGGAAAGGGGTAAGCAGCGCTTCTTACGGTGTGGAGCGGCTGAGAGCAACACAGGTGAGGATGAATTAGGGTTAAGTATTTATTTTTTTTATAAAATGATTAAAAAACCTGTTTGTCGGAATTCTGTCGGAAATTTCCGACACTTTTCCGACGCAAATATTATAATTTCAATTTCCCACCACCAAATTTAAAGACTATTTTTCAAAACAAAACTAATAATATTAAAATTAAAAAACTTTTTTAAAGACATTAGTAAACTAAAATAAAATTAAATATTTATTATTAGTAGTAAACTTTATAAATACAATTATTATTAATATTATTAACACATCCATAAAAATATATATAATAATAATATAACTATTATAAAAAAATAATTAAAAATAATAATAACAAATAATATTATGTGTTTTTGTCACAAATGTGTAGCAAATTGCTACACATTTGCTACGCAAGTTCCTAAAAGAATCTATTTCGTCGCAAATTTGTAGCAAATTGCTACACGTTTGCTACGCATTACCGACAATGTGATTTTGTTTTTAATTTTTTGAGGTTCAAACGTTATTTTTTTTCATTCTATCTTTTGTAAACCTTCGTTATACATGAAACACGTTTATTCTCACAATCTTATACATATTAGACACATAGGTACGTACATATACACCATCAAAACCCATTACCCACAAACTCTTTAGTTATTTTGTAGGTGTATACGTAAAACACTGAAACACATACATACATATACATAAACATACACACACACAACATACATATACACCTATACATACAAATACATATACATATACACCTATACATACAAACACACACACATACACATGTGTTTTACCCTAATTGGGAATCAATGGCTCCGATGAATCATTATTGGCTCAAATTGTTCATTAACGGTATAACTCACAAATCAATGAACATAATGACCCCTAATTGACCATGATTGACTATAATTGCTCATTATCGGCCCCAATTGATAATCAACAACTCCAACTTACCATCGATGAGCATAATGACCCCTAATTGACCATGATTGACTCTAATTGATCATTATTGGCCCTAATTGATAATCAACGACCCTAACTTACCATCGATGAGCATAATGACCCCTAATTGACCATGAATGATTCTAATTTAGCATTATTAGCCTCAACTGATAATAAACTACATAGCTGATCATCAAGGAGAATAATGTCCTAGTTAACCATCATTGACTCTAACTAATCACCATCGACTCTAATTGGTCATTACTAACACTAATTGATCATGATTAACTCTAATTGATCATTATTAACTACAATTGAACATCAACGGCCCTAACTTACCGTCGATGAGCATACTAACCCCTAATTGACCATGAATGATTCTAATTTAGCATATTAACCCCAATTGATAATAAACTACATAACTGACTATCAACGGTAATAAGTTGACCAACATTGACTCTAACTAATCATCATCGACTCTAATTGGTCATTACTAACTCTAATTAATAATCAACGTTCCCAACCATACACACATACATAAACATACCCACACACATATACAGACACACACACTCATACACATAAATATACATATTTATTAAAAAGTTAAACAAAAAATAGTTAATAATCTTAATAATTAAATAATTTTTTTTATTATAACTATCATATTTAGTATCGGTATAAATATATTAGAAATGTATTTTTATTGGATATGTGTATTGTTAAGATTATTAAAAATACTTAATAATCTTAATAATTACTATTTTTGTCGGAAATGCGTCACAAGTTGCTACACATTTGCGACAAAAACAATATTAAATGTGTATTAAAAATGTGTTTTTATTTTAATTATTAAGATTATTAATGGTTTTGTCAGAAATGCGTCGCAAATTGCTACACATTTGCGACAAAAAGAATATCAATTATTCCAATTATATTAAAAATGTGTCTTTATTTTAATTATTAAAATTATTAAATGTTTTGTCGGAAATGCGTCGCAAGTTGCTACACATTTGAGACAAAAACAATATCAATTATTCCAATTATATTAAAAATGTGTTTTTATTTTAATTATTAAAATTATTAATGGTTTTGTCGGAAATGCGTCGCAAGTTGCGACTCATTTGCGACACAAAACAATATCAGTTATTTTAAATATATTAAAATTGTGTTTTTATTTTAATTATTAAAATTATTAATTGTTTTGTCGGAAATGCGTCGCAAGTTGCGACGCATTTGCGACATAAACAATATCAATTATTTTAAATATATTAAAATTGTGTTTTTATTTTATTTATTAAGATTATTAATTGTTTTGTCGGAAATACGTCACAAATTGCTACACATTTGCGACAAAAAAAATATGAATTAATTTAATTATATTAAAATTTTGTTTTTATTTTAATAACTAAGATTATTAAAGTTTTTTTGTCGGAAATGTGTCGCAGGTTGCGACGCATTTGCGACAAAAACAATATTAAGTATTTTAAATATATTAAAAAATGTATTTTTAATTAAAATTTTAAGATTATTAATAGTTTTGTCGGAAATGCGTCGCAAATTGCTACACATTTGCGACAAAGGCTTGGGTTTTCATTATTGTCGCTATGTTGTCGTAAATGTGTCGCAATTTACGACGGAAAATTTGGGTAGCAAACTAGCTTTTTTCTAGTAGTGGACTTAACCCACAAAGGGTGGGTACGTCAATGTTTATGCATATATATTTTACAGGTATAAAAATGTATTACATATACTAAGGATAAAAAAAATTCAAAATATGTAAAAAATTAATATATAATTAGGTTTCGAAAATACGTTATTACTATTTAATGTAATTTGACATTCAATTACTATTTGATTGAAAATAAAAATTACATAATTAGATTTCAAAGTTTCTTATAATAAAGATAATTTAAAATAAATGTGTTTTTTAGTATAACTAGGTTAGAATCCCCCTGTATTACACGGGTTGATTAAATATAAAGTTATATACTTAATAATAAAAATTTTATATCTTTAAAAACTCATGTATTACACGGGTTGAATAAAATTCTTAAATCTTGATGTACATTTTATAAGTGGAAAAATGTATTATATATAGTAATAATTTTTTTTAAAAAGTTAAAAAATATGTAAAAATTAATATACAATTGTGTTTTGAAAATACATTAATTTCTATTTAATATAATTTGACTTCCATTATCTATTTGGTTAAAAAAAGTTACATAATTAAATTTTAAAGTTTCTTAAAATAAGAGATAATTTAAAATAAATGTATTTTATTAGTATAATTAATACTTTCTTTAAAAATAAATCATTATTAAAAAAAGATGTGTATTTAATAAAAGAGAGAGGCGGAAAAAAAAGGTGAGAAGAGATATGGAGACGACACGTGGCACAAGAGATTTTTATTTATTATATAGTATAGATTAGTATTTTCTTTAAAAATATATTATTATTAAAAAATAGAGATGTAATTAATAAGAGAGAAAGACGAGAAAAAAATGGTGAGAATGAATATGGAGACGACACGTGGCATGACAAAACCTTTATTTATTAGATAGTATAGATACAGATTATTTAACTGTTACTCAATTAGAAATGTCGGTGGGGTTTCCCATCGACAAACACACCCCTTACATTTTAGTTAATTTACACTACTAGCCCCTCTACTTTGTAAAATTTCACTTTGCCCCTTAAGTTTCTAAAGTTTCGACTTTACCCTTTGTAGTATATATAATCTGATTTTTCCTCAATAACTTTAGTTTATTTTGCACGTACGTTTTTTTTATCATACCGCCCCGCTGCAAAGCGCGTACATTTCTTTTAATCGTACCGATTAGTCGCAACACGCGGTAGCATGAAAAATTAGACCGATATCGACAAAAGAACGTCGGTACCGTTATATAAATGTATTTTATCCTGTTTATGTACCAACTTTAATTTTATACGCTTCCTTTTTGTGCTCAGCCACACATTAATGTCACCGCCTCAACCGTTTAACGACCGTCTTTCGCCATGGAGTGCGCGCCTACGTTTCTCTGTTTAACTACGTTTTTATTTTTGCTTAGCCACATTAGTGTCATCGCCTCAAACGTTTACGGTCCGCCTCCAACCGCGGAGCATAGGGAAAATTTATTTAACCATGTTTCTTTTTGTGCTTAACCATGTTAATGTCACTGTCTCAACCGTTTAAGGTCCGGTCCCCGCTGTAGTGTGCGAGGTACAATTTCTAGTTATATATAAAAAATCAAATTAAACGGGGTCATGTGTCCCACTCTAAAAATTGGTTTTCCCGCCTAAACTGAAAAAAACCCATTTTAATTACACACGCAGATCTAACCCGCACAACCTACCTGATTTCCTCTAAACCTTAATTTCATTTTCATCTATGCCTCATCCATCACCCTCTCCTTCTTCTGCCTCTCCCTCAGCGATTTCAATTGTGGCGACAATGTCGCCACAAATCATCTGGATCTTGATACTAATCTATAGACGCTGGAAGGACGCCACCGGTGACTATCCCCCCTTGGCCTCAAATGATCTCTGTTCGTCGCAACAATGGCAACCACCATACCCACGAAACCACTGTATATTATGATAAGATCGTTTGATTTCAGGTTGGTTTGTTTTGTTCTACGATTTTGTTCCAGGTCGATTTTGGGTTCTAATATATATGTTTTTTTCTTTTTCTGTTCAAGGGGGATGAAGATTTCAGCTTCGAATTCCATTGGGTATGAATCGACTTCCAGGTGGGTATGGATTGTTTAAGTGGGGAAGACGATTTCGTCCGGGTTTATTTTGTTCCATCTTGATTTAGGTAACATTCTGTCGCATATTCTTTCTCCATCTAATAAACTTTCTATGTTTTGATCGATGAGTTTTCTAGCATTCAACATCCGAACAACTTGCTTTTGTGGCTTGGAAAAGAAATTGGGGCAAATTTGCTTAAAGTTATAAGTAAATGATATTTGGTTTGTGATTATGTTAAATTGTTTATTAAAATTTACTTAACATCATTATAAATCATCTGGCCTGCTTTAATGAGAGATCATGTGATGATAATCTTTTTCGGTTCGATGTGATTGTTTGATGTTTGTTAGGTCGTTTAGTGGTTTAGTGATGATAGTTGGGCCATATTATGATCAAATCTTTGCATCTACATTTCAAATATCATTGAATAGAAAAAAGGGATAACTTTACACAATAGTAACCAAATTTTTAAAGTGTTTCATTTAAGTCACTCAACTTTCGGTAGATGTTCCAATCCTATGTAATATTTTTATAAATGTTTATTTTTTTTAAAATTGAATGAAATAAATGAAACATATATGAATCTTGTTTAATATTTAACAATTATTTTTTTCCAATTCGACTTAAATATAAAAATTTTGAAACTTTTTTATTATTTGGTGAATTTTTTTCATCACTATTACCTCCTATTTTAAGTTAATTGGAATAAAAACTTCATTTATTGGTAAATAATATTCATATATATTTCATTTACCTCATTCAATGTTAAAAAAATTACACATTTATAAAAATATTACATAGGATTGTAACACTTACTGAAAGTTGAGTAACTTAGAGAGATAAAAAAACTTTGAGGGATAAAAAAACTTTGAGTTACTTAAATGGAACACTTGAGAAACTTGGTTACTATTGGGTGAATTTTTCTCAAAAAATAATATAAGTTTAGAGTTGTGTGTCTTAATTTATGATCAAATTTTTGCATCTTAATTTATGAGGCAATTACATATACCCCCTGAAAACTTCATTAATTACATATATATCCAACTCAAAAATTTAGTTTCGTATATCCCCTTCATTAATTACATATATATACCAAATGCATGATGGAATCGATTAGAAGCGACGATTGATGTTGAAATCGATCGAAAGCGAAAATCAGAAGGTTAGGGTTGGGATCGAAAGCGGGAATCAGAAGTTTAGAGCAACCACAAGCTTATTGTGCGATAGGAGGTTTCCAAATAAATTAAAAGGGAGATTTCTATAGGATTGCGATAGACCGAATTTGTTATATGGTACAAATTGTTGGGCCATCAAGAAGACATAGACGTGTAAGATGGAGGTAATAGAGATGCATATGTTGAGGTGGATGTGTGGTCACATAAGGCTGGACCGGATAAGAATTAAGGTTTTTTAGGAAATATTAGGGATGGCTAATATATCAGATAAGATAAGTTAAGGGAAGAGAGATTAGATGGTTTAGGCATGTGAAGAGGAGAAGGGTGATTTAGTCGGTTAGCATGGCCGGTCCTGAGGATTTAAGTGCCCCGGCCGAGCAGGAAAAAAAGGCACATACGAACAAAATATATAAACTAAAATTTTTTAAAACGACGATTAACGTTATATCAAATTTTTTCAACAGTTCGATTCTTCGTTTCCTGCTTCTTCTGTTATTCAATTCGTTCTTTTTTTAAACAGCCAATGGTTTCTAATTTCTTTATAAAAATTAGGGCCCAACCATTACATATTTACATTATAAAGATTAAATGAATTGCTGTATTAGGCCCCAACCAATCAACCATTACATATTTACATTATAAAGATTAAACGGATTAGGGCTCAACCATTACATTATAAAGATTAAAGAGGACCCAACTATTATAAAGATTAAAAAAGGGCCCAACCATTATGAAAATGGCCTAATATGTTTTTAATTTTTTATAAAAAGTTTCCAATATATAAAACCGGCATATAAAATTTTATAAAAAAACATAGATATATAACATATATATAAAATTTTTGGCTCCCTTCAAAAAATGGGCCCTGGCCGGCGGCCCGGCCTACCCCAGGGAGTGGAAACCATCATTGTAGAGGGAAAGAGGGGTAGAGATAGACCAAACTGAGTTGGGATGAACAAATTAGGATGGATTTGCTAGAATTGCAGCTTTATGAGGACATGATCGAGGATAGGAGTACGTGGAGCCATAAAATTAGGGTTAAAGACTTTTAAGGGGGTGGGGGGTTAGAAATTTGTTTTAGCTTTATTTTAAGGGCTTATTATATATAGACTTATGATGGCCTATACATGTTACCTTCTTCCTTGCTTAGTGTATATATGATGTTATTTGTATTTTTTTTTCCTTTTCCACCACTTACACTATTTCACAATTTACTCTTATTCGTAGCTGACTATTACTATATTATTAGATCTTTGTTATTGCGTTCACATGTTTCTTATACTCTTAATGGCTAGACAAGTATTTTTGGAGTTGGTGGTCTCTATGGAAGCAACCTCTCTATCCTTTAATATAGAGGTATGGTTTACCCATATCCCACACTCTTCAGACCCTACCAATAACTTTACCATTATTACGATTTACTAGTAGGTATGATTATTGTTGTATTTAAACATTCTGCCTTCATGAACTTGTTCATATTTTATAGAAGGTACCTCCAAAGGACCAATTCAAGGTAGTTTAGTCAACTACATTTTAGGGTTATATGAAATAACATAATACTACATATTGTATTGTAGAATATAATATTTTTGGTATTCATTTGATAACATGTCGTGACTTTTGACCATGCCGTTATGACCTTTTTTTAAGTAACACTAACTATTCTCTGACGCGCTCAAATGTAATTCAGATGTTTTCGAAAACTTCAAGAACTTAGAAAAATATATATTAAATATATAAACATTCTGTGATCATGAACTTGATTGATATTGTAAACAAAGGATACGTCCAAAGGACCAATTCAAAGTAGTTTAGTCAATACTTCTCTTTGCTTAATTTTTTAGTAGCGGATAGAAAATTAGTTGCTTGATTAATTAATTCATCCACATTTAAAAAATAATAAAGTAAAGAAATTTGTATGTTTATATCGTTTTATTTGTAATAATAATAGAAACATCTCCACGAACTTCTATAAAAATAAGAATATATCTGACATGTATAGTAAAAGCAAAAAACAGATGCATGCATGAGAATATACACCTATATCTATACATTTAATAAGTGAAAACGGACTATGAAGGAAGAGGATGAAATCAACCAAATTATGTGGTCTTGTTGGAAAATTTAGTAAAAAATTGACATCCAACTCGTTCTTATACTTAAAGTGGTATCTAAGTAAGGAATCAAAATGCTTCAAAAGCACTATGAATTGAAGGTGCGAGATGTAACGGCTCAAAGATTCTCATTCATACATGGTATATAATATATAGACAAGATACAAAGGCAATAAAGAAATTACTGGAAATCTAGAACAACCTTTAACTATTTATCTATACAATATATTTGAATTGATTTGAATTAAATGCTAAATACTTGTTACCCTATTCTGCGTATCCTTAATATGCCCCGTAAGATGGACGATCAGGAGACAAGTCCAATCTTGGAGAGTAGTAAACTGAACTTGGTGCGAAGCAACCATTTGGTGAGAACCTCAGCAAGTTGGTCATCACTTGCAATGTGTGCAACCCGTAGAGAACCGACTTAAACCTTTTTACAAACAGAGTGAAATCTAATGCTAGGTGTTTCATATGAGAATGAAACACATGGTTGGCAGAGTAATGTGTGGCACTGCGGTTATCACAGTAAATGGTAGGCGTAGTGGCCGAAGTAAAGCCGAGTTCGAAGAGCAGGGATTCGAGCCATTTAACCTCGGTTGTTTTTGAAGCAACAACTTGAAATTGTGCTTTAGTGGAAGAGCGAGCTAGAGTACTCTATTGTTTGGTACTCTAACAGTTGTCTTTGTTGTTTGCCCAATCGGCATCGATGAAGGCATGGAGCTTAAGTGGGGAGTAGTGGCGAAGTAAGAGACCACGATGCATAGACCCATGAAGATATAGTAGAAGATGTTTGAGGGTTGTCCAATGCAAAGTTGATGGAGCATGCATAAATTGTGAAAGGCTGTTAATGGTGAAGGTGATTTCAGGGCGAGTAAGGGACAATATTGCAATGCTCCAATAAGAGTGCGATACTCAATGGGAGAAGGATGGGGCGTCCCGCCATGTAACGTAAATGGGCTTACAACACTCATCTTGGCTCGAGTAAGGATATCATGGATGTATTTTTTTGAGAGAGAAAAAGACCGTGAGGATGAGAAAAAGTATTTAAGAACGCGAAGATCGTTGATGCTAAATTTGGTATTGAGAAAAGCCTTTGTCTTATCGATCTTGGTGGCATTATTTCCCACTAAGATTACATCGTCAACATAGATAAGAGCTGCCAAGAAGGTGTCTTTAGTACGAAAGAGGTAAAATGAATGATCTACCTTTGATTGTGTAAAACCAACTTCAAGAAGTGTCGAAGTAAACTTTTGATACCAGTTTCTCGAGGCTTGTTTCAAGCCATAGAGAGATTTTCTGAGTTTCAAACTTTATGTTTTCCCCTTTTTCAAAACCTTGAGGGATTTTCATATAAACATCTTCGTGTATGTCACCATGGAGGAAGGCGTTATTGACATCTAGCCGGTGAATAATCCATTTTTTCTTAACCATAATTGCAAGCAAAGTAAGTCCAGTTACCAATTTTGCCACGGGAGCAAAAGTGCCATGGAAATCGATACCCTCCTATTGTGTATAGCCTTTTGCCACCAATCTCGCCTTATACCGTTCTAGGTTTATACTTTATTTTATATACCCATTTAGAATCTATCGCCCTTTTTCCCTCAGGTAGCTCTTCAAGGGTCCAAGTGACATTTAACTCAAGGGCATTTATTTCTTTTCTCATGGCGTTTCGCCAATTTTTGTCCTACACAACTTTGTTAAAAGTTCTTGGCTCATCATATGTTGTGATGGCCGTTAGAAATGCTTTGTGAGATTTAGAAAATTTATTATAGCCAGAAAATGTACTGTCGAGGAGGTGTCGAGATCGAGAGTGGGTAATGCAGGATCGATGGATGGTGGAAGTTGGACTTCAAAACCATTGAGTCATTTAGATCTAACCCGTTCTCTTTTCTCTCTGACCGGTATTTGAGTATCAGACTAGATGTTTGGTTGTGGCCCACTGTGGTTAGTATTATCAGCTGTAGGTTCATTATCAAAAACCTCAATAGTGGAAGGCTCACTATTATCAGACGCATCAGGCCCACTATTGCCAATAGTAACTTCTTGATGTGGTCCGGTAGTTGTTGAGGCTGTGCTGTGATCATTTTGGGTTTCAAGCCCATCTTGTTGGTTTCTTGTTTAGGCCTCAATATGTCCGATGTTGGTTTCTAGGCTATGGTTGGACTCATGGGTTTGGGTTTCGTCATAATACCGAGGAAATTCAAAAATTTCTTGTTCCTCAATACACTCCAAGATATTGTTCGACTCACTCGAGAAAACATTATCAATGAACCAAACATCCCGTGAAATGATAATTTTGTTTTTGTGAACATCAAAAATTTTGAAACCTATGGTTCCTAAATGGTAACCTAAAAATATGCCCGGCATCCCCCTTTCTTCGAACTTATCCCCTCGTGTCTCGGTGCTATGATAATAAGCGAGATAACAAAAAATCTACACGTGTTCATAGTGCAGGTTTAGATTACAAACAATTTCATAGGGCGTTCTATTTCCAATCGTTTATGATGGTAATCGGTTAATTACATATGCGGCTGTCAAAATACATTTGCCCCAAAAACGTGAAGATATTTTGGCTTCAAATTTTAATTCCCTTGCTGTTAAGAGCAAGTGACGATGTTTTCGTTCCACTACACCATTTTGTTGTGGTGTGTGTGTGGACATGTGGTTTTAAGTAAAATTCCTTGATCAATATAAAAATTGATCATACGGTTTGAGTTGAATTCGCCACCGTTGTCACACCGAATTCGTTTGACCGTTTTGTCAAATTGGGTTTTAACCATTTTATGAAAGTTAATCAAACAGTCACTCGCATCATGTTTTTATTTTAAAAGGAAAACCCAAACTGAGCGACTGTAATCATCAACAATGGTAAGAAAATAATTTGCTTGTGTGAAAGATGGGGTTCGATATTTTCCCCAAATATCACAATGTAGGAATTCAAAACAGTCCTTAGTTTTAATAGAACTAATAGGAAAGGGCATGTTTGGCTTTAGCACACGAATCACAATTGACATTACTAAACTTTGAAAAGCTAGAAAGTTTCTCACTTGAGGCATGTCCCAAGCGTTTGCTTCCCACCCCAATTAACCTCCTCGATTTTATGGTATGCATTACACAAAATTCAGGGGAAAACGTTACAGCACATTGCAAATCTTTTGACAAACGACTGACAGATAGGAGATCGCAAGTAAAGCTTGGGACGTATAAAACATCCGTAATATGTATTCCGTTAGGTAGGGTACATGACCCTTTTCCCTCAACTAGAATAGATGATCCATTTGGTATTGTAACAGGTGGCTCACATGTGTTTTCGAAATCATTATTAAACCAATCCAGCCTATGGGTTATGTGATCGGTAGCACCCGAGTCCACAACCCACCTACCGTTAGGTTCAAAATTACCTGCTATGTTGGCGATGGGTGGGACCTCATTCTTAGCCGGAGAACCTTTACCAGCAAACATGCCAAGGAATTGTTGATATTGATCGTTGTTTAACCCAGGAATGGGGCTGTTTTCAGCCTCATCACAGACTGCCTTAGCCTTCGGTTTGTGGTCGATGGTGTCTTGGGGTGACCCGGACCCTCTGTTTGTTTTCCATCTGGTCCAACCATGGTGACGGCTACAGGAAATGAACAGTGGCAAGGTGATGGAAGAACGAATAATGATTGGCCGGTCGGATTAGGGTTAGGATTGGTTCTAGCGGCGTGATGCCTGCTCAGATACCATGAAAAAACTGATATCAGTTTCTGTTTCTTATTTCTGAATGCCTTAACCAAAAGAAGATTACAAGGATAAATAAGGTTTGAAGAAATAAACATGGAAAATATACAATCCAAATATAAAAAGGAATTTTAAATAAAATGTAAAGTAAATAGGATCTCCGATATCTTTTTTATAATCTGTGTTGGAAAGATTAATCAAGAAATTTAGTATAATTAGAAAGTCAAATAAGAAAGTGAACAGTATCAAATATAAAAGTCAAAATAGGCAGAAAAAGAAAGCGGGTTTTGATCCGACGTTTCATAAGTGGAACCCAACAATTAGGAAGTTAAAACGGTTAAGTAACCGTCATTTGTTTGGGTATAAATACCCCTGCTTGTACCGACTTTACAAGAATAATATACTGTGTGTGTTTCTTTTTTTTCCCTCCATTTTGTTCATACGGGTCTAATGCACAAACATGTGCAGAACCCAAATCTTTGTTCATCCAATTGATCTTCATATAGTATACGATCCTGGGCTAACAGTAGTATTAGAGCGTTGGTTGGAAAAGGATCGAATTAGAGACGTAGTCTCCATCAAAAGAAGAAGAAAAAACATAGCAAAAAGAAAGATGTCCACAAATCAAGGAAGAAGAATGGAAGATCAGTATGTTTTTGAAAGCAGTGATGGGATAGGCGTTTCTCCGATGAATCCGGTGTTTGGTTATGGTCAGGGTGACCAGGAGGAACCAAGGGTGCAGTGGGGAAGCTTGAAGAAAAACGTCGGGGAGGCCAAGGCGGAATCCGATTATTTTTCTTTCCATCAGGGGGCCGGAACTTAATACCTATAAAATTTTCGGCCGAGTATGTATAAATTAACACTATGGAGCGAAAAATCAGGAGGGGCCAGGGCCCCCCGGCCTACACTAAGTTGCGCCCCTGCAAGGGTGAATTGTTTGTGTGACCGGGAGGAATCGCGTGTAGATAGTCTATGCATCAAGGTTGATCATAGCAAGTTTAAAATAGATATAGAAGCATCAATGGCAGTAAGACAAAGGAAAATAAAGATGGAATCGTAGGTCGTTGATCATAGGGCAAAAAAAAATCAAACTTTATTCGATTTGGAAACCGATTAATGATGTTTGAACAACAAATACCTTCAACACAAATCAGACAAATTTCAATTCAATGATGACGGCGCTAACCCGCTTCAATCTTGATCAAATAGTATCCGGAAGGTTCAAACTCGAAATTGCAATTGGAAATTCAACGAAGAAGGAAGAAGATGGACAACACAAAAGGATGAACAAAAGAATTCAAGCGAATTTAATGATTATCTTGATTAGGGGGGAGATTGTTGGAAAGATTAATCAAGAAATTTAGTGTAATTAGAAAGTCAAAGAATTCAAGCAAGTTTAATGATTATCTTGACGGTCTAGATTTAATTTGAGGATGATCTAATGGTGAGATCCAACATGCCAACGGTTACACTATCCGCTGTCAATAAAATATATAATATTGGTTTAGAGCATGAATAATATTATCAGTTCATTAGTAAACTTTGTGCGTATTTAGAGCATTTATATCAGCTTCTTCATCTCTATATTTATAATTTAACTAAATATCATATTTTTTCAGATTTATCTTTAAATTTGTTTTAATCTCTCACATCACATTCTCTATATCTATCTCTATCTCTCTCATAAACACTTATTTTATTATTTTTTCTCTTTCTCATACACTCACAAAAAAATATAGAGTTTAAAGAAAATGGATCTCTATATCTAGAGATTCTCTACTTACTAAACTATAAAATTTAAAGATAGAGATGGAGATAGAGATGCTGATATATGTTCAAAATAAAAGAAAACTCTAAATAATAAAGATTGAGATGTAGATACAGATACTGATGTGAATTCTATTACTTTATCTGATTTCCAACAATATTAGGGACACTAATTTATTATAAATAGTTTTTGTGTTTGAAAAAAAAATGTTTGTAATCAACCAACCAGAGCTTTGACCCGTACGTGAAAACTATCGTGACCCAACCAACATGTATGTACCAATGTTAGTAGTTCATTCAACAAAAAATGTGCTTATCCACTCCGCAGGGATGACCAGAAACAACTTTGGGCATGATCCTGAAAATAGAAGTGGTGATGAAGATATGGAGCTACCACAATTTGGCTTGTCTATGTTCTTGCATAATTTAGGTTTGTTCCCGATGTTCTCGCATAATTTCTTTACTCTGAAATGAACTTTTCTTATATATGAAACCAATCGGTGTGATATAACCATCGCACCTATTAGATAGCACTGGCTGGGAAATAACAAAGTTAACTTTCAGTAAACATGTACACACAACATACATAATATTATATTGTTACATATAGACTAATAAATATTAAGTCTAGATTAATTTATCAATTCAACAGTTTTACGGTACTGGCAATCTATCCTCATTCAAGTTTGTTTCAAAGATCAATTCTTTGAATAGCCGTCTTATGTGACCTAGACCTCAATGTGAGACCTGCGAGCCAATAAACAATAATAAGATTCAAAAGGCCAAGTTGCAATAAGCACTACAAAAAATGAGAAACAAAAGGCCTAGTTGCAATATTTTATTTGTATGCACATCTTTTTAGGATATTATGCAAGTTTTTGTCAAGTTATTCACACTTACATATCTAGAGGATGTCTGATTTAATACGTGTGAAGAAATTTAATTATAGAACAAATGGTCACTAATAACTATGATAAATATAAAATTCTTACAGACTTGCCTTTGTTGTTGAAAATTTTATTTTTTACATACTTGTTGAGGAAATCTTTTTATATATATCCCTCCATATTCATCAATGTTAATATCCTACACGTTTATGTGCCAACAAATTGATTGTTTAAACAGAATCAGTTTAAAAAACAAAACTGAAACCTGGAAACAAAGTTTGCGTATCCACATTTAACTCATGCTCGTAAACTAAGAATGTAATACAAATGTAAAACTTTGGTCAAGACTTACATAGGAATACGAGAAGGATGAAATTTTGAAGCTTGAACCAGATTTCGCCAAGAAAATGATAATATGCATTTCTCCATCGCTTGCTTAAAAACAACGGGATAATGATGATCCAGAAACCAACAAGTAATCCAACAAGTGTAAGTATCACTAGGATCCAATCAATGCCATCAGGTTCATCATGTTGGTCGCTAGTTCCTTCATTATTGTCATAACTTTCCAAACACGCGGGAAGAGGAGCCCCACAAAGTGCATTTCCAGTGAAACTGGACTCGTTGAGGTGCGATGGTTATATCACACCGATTGGTTTCATATATAAGGAAAGTTCATTTCAGAGCAAAGAAATTATGCGAGAACATAGGGAACAAACCTAAATCGTTAATTTTTTTGATCCATGGTAAAAAAACTTTAAAGCTATGTAGTATATCTGATGTTCATGTATTACTTACTATAAGATGATCCATGGTAAAAAAACAAAGAAATTATGTTCTCTGTTTTACATAAAGCTACAAATAACTTTTCAGTGAACAACAAACTTGGTGAGGGAGGTTTTGGTCCCGTTTACAAGGTATTATATAACTCCATGACCTTCTATGTAGTATATCTGATGTTCATGTATTACTTACTATAAGATGATTCTTAGCATAAGTTGAAAAAAAAACGGTTAAAGCAAATGACTGTTAAGAATACCTGGACTCGCATCAGAATTGTTGCAACATACTTGTGTGACACATATGTTGCCTTGAGAACATGTCATAGTAGGATGATCCAAGGTTGTGGACTAGATAGATCTTTATCATCCATTGAACTAGATAGGATTCTTTATCATTTCTTGCTTGATTTATATTCCCTAGTCGTGTTATTTACCAAACAATAATAAAAAAGGGTGAAATGAAATAAAAATATGTAATATTTGAAGATGCATAGAAGGCATTTTGTGTCATACTTCTTAACATGTTATGTTTCAGGGTGTACTTGAAGACGGGAAAGAAATAGCAGTGAAACGGCTAGCAAAAACATCCACTCAACGACTCCACGAATGCAAGAATGAAGTCATCTTGATATCTAAACTACAACATCGCAATCTTGTCAAGCTCTTGGGTTGTTGCATAGAAGGAGACGAAGTGATGCTGATTTATGAACACATGCCAAACAAAGGCCTTGATTCCTTCATATTTGGTAAAAGAAATAAGAAGAAATAAACATAGAAAACCATAAACTCAGCAAGGACATAAACTAAAATTCAAACTATTCAATTCACTTATAAAACTCAAAGTCAACTCCTTGACCGGCCTGCACGTTATCACATTATCATTGGAATCGCCCGTGGACTTCTTTATCTACACCAGGATTCTAGGCTCAGAATTATACATAGAGATCTTAAAGTGAGCAATGTTTTGCTTGACACAGATATGAACCCAAAAATATCAGATTTTGGCACGGCTAGAACTTTTGATGGAAGTCAAATAGAAGAAAAGACAAACAGAGTGGTTGGAACATAGTATTCATCTACCCTAACCGCATTCCAAATTATTTAGTGAATCACTTACATTAACTTGATTCTTCATAGTGTCTACATGGCGCCAGAGTATGCAGGAGGTGGGATCTTTTCTATAAAATCAGACGTATATAGCTTCGTCGTGTTAGTGCTGGAAATTGTGACTGGGGAGAAAAATTGAGGTTTCGTCCACAAAGAACACTACAACAACCTTATTGGACATGTAAATATCATTTTTTCATCAATAAAAAGCTAACCAAGTTATTAAAAGTTGATATATGAAAACTCAAACATTAAAAAGAAAAGGTAATCTAAACATGTTGACTTTTTTCAACACGTGGTGGCTAACTTCTAAGATTACCTTATGATGGTTTGAAACAACTAAACATAAGACTTATGTTCATTGTTCTTAATAGGCTTGGGGACTCCATAATGAAGGCCAATCCATGCAGTTAGTTGCGAAGTGTAAGTGAATCACTTGATGAGTCTCAGGTTCTACCATCAGGTCATGTTGGTTTGTTGTGTGTTTAACGTCACCCAGAAGATAGACCAACTATGACTTCTGTTATCGTGATGTTCGGGAGTGAGGGTCCATTGCCTTCGCCCAAAGAACCTGGATTTTACGTTGGAGAATCTTCGCAAGATACCGGACAATCTTCAAGCTCAAGTGGAATACATTCTAACAACGAACTAAGCATTACAATGTTAAATGATATATAAAATCAAAGTTGTGTGTATTAAAAGAAAACAATTACTGAATAAGTATATTTACTCACTCATATGACTTGTGTTCTATTTTAAAGTTCGAGACTTGGTTTCAAATTTATAAATTATGAATTTATCTACCTTCTTTTTTCTCAAAAAGCGAGATAATAGTTACCCCTCCAATATCCCCAATTATCTATCTGGAAAGTATAACCTGCAAGAAACCTAGACTGTGATGAGTATATTTTTTTTTATTTTTTTAATTTTTTTGTGTGTTTATAAAAAAAGTCTTCCAAAAACAACAAAATGTGAAGGGGGTAAAAGTGAGAAATAAGTCAAAGATCACTCATCTCACTAATACTGATAGTGATCACAAACTTGTTTCACTCACTACAACAATATCTCCCTATCACGACGATTTTTTTACCCTATAGCGACGACTTGTCGTCGCTATAGGTTATACCGACGACATGTCGTCGGTATAGATGTCGTCGGTATTGCCTCGTCCCAATAGGTCAAAGGTGTCGTCGGTATAGGTGTCGTCGGTATAGGTCGACCTATGCCGACGACATGTCGTCGGCATAGGGTTTAATTAAATAATTCAAAAAGAATTTCTATACCGACGACATGTCATCGGTATAGCTTCTGGACTTATCCGGAGTCGTCGGGAAAGACCCAACCTATACCGACTACATGTCGTCGGTATAGGTTATTTCCAATTTAATAAAAAAAAATTTGAAAAAGACATATACCGACGACATGTCGGCATAGGTTTTTCTGTATTTTTTTTATTTTTATTAAATTTTCAAAAATTTTCAGAAATATTTAATTTCTAATTACCAAAAACTGCAAATCAGATAATTCAAACAATTCAAAAATTGAAATCCGAAACATATTGTTCGATACAAAAACATGTTCAACACACAAATCAAATATTCAAACATAAAGTTGTCCGACACACAAACATAAAAATTGTTCAAACATTCAACAAATAACACCGACAACCAAGGCAAAGGCGCAACAACTTCAAGCTAATTATCGTCGCTGCTAGTTCGGCGTTCCCACATTCAACGCATTTCATCCATTTGTCGTTGCATTTCAAGCATTTGTTGATTATGCACACGACGTTCTTCATCTCGTTGGGCTTCACGTTGTTGTTGATCTTGGACTTGTTGTTGAAGTTGAGTTACACACTCATCCATTTCTTGCCAATGTGATTGTGGAGGGGGGTACTGAACAAATCTGGTGTGGGATTACTCACCACACGACCGACACCCCGGATATGGCCACGCCGATGACCTAATGCATGCTCCATGCATGCAATCTCATCGACAGCAGACGAGTCACCACCAGACTCAGCAAAGGATCTTGTATACTCCTCTTGGATTCAGTCCTACATTAAACAATGTAATAAACAATCACTTGATTATTTTACTAAAATTCGACAGCATAACTGCTGTAAAATAGATAACCAACCTGTTAAACTATAAGTTATAAACGACCCAAATTTACAAATTCCAATCAACCAACACTAATAACAACAAATACTAATAATACTAGCAAAAATATTCAACAATTGGGCTTGAGTTGGATGTTCTAAGTCTATTAAAGCGTGTTTGAGTCATTTTGACCCGTTTAAAGTTACAGTTGTATGTTCTAAGTTTATTAAAGTGTGTTTGGGTCATTTTGACCCGTTTAAAGTTAAAGCTGGATATTTTAAGTCTCTAAAAGTGTGTTTGGGTCATTTTGACCCGTTTTAAGTTACAGTTGGATGTTCTAAGTCTAGTAAGTCTAATAACAAAATCATTTGACTTACATAATCTGATGATGCATTCGTGTTGGCCCAACCGGTCCCTTCTTTATAATGGGTCGATTTAAACACATCAATTGGGCCGGTACCCTGTGAAAAACAAAAAGAATATCACTAAGAATTAATAATCATGTTTATATAATACTAACAATTGTATTTTCATACCTCCATGTGTCGGCGCTGGGGTATCTTGGGTAACGTTGTTTTGATCGATTTTGTTTGTTCTTCGTCGAGCGGTTTTTATAGCTCGCATCTAAAAACAGCTCATTAATCAAAGTCTTCCAAGTTTCTTGATTAACATCTTCTGATGGATTATTCATCGCCGCCTCCACATCATCGTATCCCCAATTCTCCACGAAGTGAACTTTCAACACGTTCTTGTGATCTTTATATGTCCTCTGACACTCGGCGGTGATTCCGAGTTCAACGCCTCGCCACTTATCAGTGTTTCTCCAGGAGTCCAGATCAAAATAATCCTACAAATGGAAAGTAATTATAAATGTAATAGTTATGAAATTGTAAGTAATTATAAAACATCTATACTTACTATAAGAGTGAGATATACGGCCCGTTTCTTCTCAATTGGAACCTTAGCCCAATTAGGATAATATGGCGGAACAACCTTTTCAACCTCCAATGAGATAACACGGATAATATGACTTGGGTCACCACCCTCATTTAAAGTTGTACGCATAGGCTAGTAGCCTAAGTCGACAACCAAGTTACCAAAAAATGATTGAGTTTCCCGTGTAATAGATTGACTATCAACATGGGGAATTGGAGTTTGGTCACCACCTACATGACTTGATTCACTACCTACGTGACTTGATTCACCACCTTCGCATCCGGTGTCGACAACCAAAGTATGTTTATAATTATCGTACACAACCTCGCATCCTCTTGCTTCACTTAAATATTAATTTGCTTTGCTTTTTCACACAGGAAATCATGTTGAGTTTCTCTTTAGCCCTTTTGTAAAAATGTTTTCATATTCGACTTTTAGTTTAATTTACACCCTAAACCTTAGAATTCTTTCCGCGATAATGTGTATATCAATTTATAAATGTTTTTTTCCCTCTATATGAAATACACGATTAGTAGCAATTTAATGTTGTGTGACTATCACAAATATTTAGTAGGCAATTCACATTTAATCTTTAATTCTTTAAGAATGTTCAAAATCCAAGTTATTTCACAAGTAGCATAAATGTAGACGTGTATATATTGTCTCTTGACTATTTCTTACTTTTCCAAAAAGTTTAAAAAATCCCCTAAAAATTTTAATTTGTGGTTCAACACAATATTACAAAACCAATTTTTAAAGGCGGTGAATTTGATTTTATAAGGCGTTTTTGGACCACACCAAAATATAAAAAAGCAATTTATTTTTTTGAAGCGATTTGTAAAAATGTTGTAAAAAAAGTGTACAACCGCTCTAAAAGATTGGGCCAATTAAAAAAAAGGTCGCACGTGATATCCTCATTGTCGGAGACTATCGCTGTGAACTCATTCTTTCTTCTTGTCTTTGTCTTTTCTGGTGAACTCATAATTAATTTATTCTTTGTTGTTGTCTTCTCCGGTAAACTCATGAACAAACAAACAAGTTCTTTGTTCTTGTCTTCTTGGTATTTTGGTCTTTTGTAATGATAAGGACTATTCTTGTAATTAATTGAAACTTTATAAAATTATAAAACAAATAGAATATATATATATATATATATTAAGTATGAGAGATTTGTTTTAATTATTTTATAAAAAGTTGGGACTCAAATTTTCAAGTAATTACACAAATGGTCCATGAAAGAGTATAATGATTAAATTACCCTCATGTGCAAGGAACATAACGAGATTTAATGGAAAAAGTTAACGCATGTTAGTAAAAAGGATATAAACTGTTACAAACTATGAACAAAAATGTTGATTTCTGTTATTTCATTAGTTTAATGATGATATCTGAAATTTAGGATATAGTTAAAGGATGAAAAATGTAATTTACTCTAAAATTTATTTACATATTTATATAAATAGTTATATAACTAAATAACCAAAGAGTTGGTTATTAGTGATTATTAGATAATCACAAGGTTTAAAGTTTAATTTAAAAACCCTACCTTGGGGATTAAGATACTTAAAACCTATAAATACATAAGTCTATGAGGGGATTAGAACACACCATTAATTAGTAATTGAGGAGAATTACTAAAACCCTAATTCCCCCTCCCCTTCTCCTCCTAGCTACATCCACCACCACCCGAACCGGACCACCCGTTGACGTACGCCGCCCTCAGCCAGCGGCCGACCTACATTGCAAGGGCGTTGTTGCCGTCCCAGCCTGATTCCGTTGCCGCCACCTACCGTCTAGCCGGCTGCCACCTCCATCATGTGGTTTTGCACTACCATGAACCACTATACGTTGCCGTGAACTTTCTTCAGCCTTCGTGAATTTATGTCATGTGCTACCACGGTCCAACGTCATGAGCTATCGGAATGAGATTTTTATTCTTGTTGGTGGTGACATCAGGTGATCGGGAAAAATGCATAGAGATTCGTTTTTGGTGTTCTGGCATTTTGGAGACAAAGACGGATAAAGATCCGGGTTTTGTACGGGTGATTAGAAGTTTCGGGTTTAGTTCATGTAGCCGGATGTTCTCGTCTTCTATTCGCGAAAGGTATAACCCTAGACCCTCTATGGTTGATTATTGAATATTTGGTTTGCATTTGGACTCCTTAGTGGGGCGATCTAGGGTTTGGCCTATATAGGTCCGTGCTTGTTTTCTGTTGCACGTTATAAAAGAGTTTTGAAACCCTTGCACAAAACCCCAATAGTGGTATCAGAGTCGGGTTATGCTAACAAATAGTTCAATATTTATTTTAATTTCAATCGGGTTTTATTTTGTCAAAAGTTTTATTTGATAAAAGATTGCATCCTTACGTTTCTTTTAATTGTGTTATTTGGTAAATCAAGCCCTAGACCCGTGGTTGTATATTTGATTGGTTTGGTTTTGTATTTTAATTCATCTTGTATTTTCGGGTTGTTTTGGAAGCCTTGTTGTAATAGAATAGGTTTGTCAATTTTAATTTTATTGTAAAAATTGTAAATTGTAACCAGAATGGGAAGATAAGAACTTAAAGACAAAGAAACCGAGACCACCAGGAGGACAAGATGGAGATTTTGAAGCAAGTGCGAGAAGTCAAGACAAAAAGTTGGAAGTTTGATTGTTTGTCCCATTTGACCCGTTCGGTTTATCCCATTGGCTCGGTAAAGACTGAACACCTTAGCAGTTTTGATTTACCTATTGTGTGGATGTGTTTGTTTTGTGTTTAACATTTAGGGTAAATGCTTTTTCAAATGACTACCAAATATGTTTTAAAACAGTGTTAAAACGATTCAACACAATTGAGACAACGAGATTTTAAAATAGAGATTTTAATTATCTTGTAAAAGGTTTCTTTAAAATAATGAGTTATTTTGAAAGTAAAACATGGAGTTTTGGATACAAGTTAAATAGAGTTTTAATTTTTCATAACTCAAGTTAATTATTGATAAAAGAGTTCATTAATAGTTAATTAATTTTGATTCGCTATTATATCGACTCACTTAAATTAATATAGGATATTAAAATTAAGCGTCTCGAGAGATAAAAGTAGTTTTATCGCTACCCCGAACCAAAATGTAAAATTGAGATTTTTACAAACTCGGGCATATTGTTGGCACGGTGTGTGTTTAACCCGTAACCGATAAAACACTAAATAAATATCTTAGCAAATCGATTTGTATGTGCAACCCTATTGTTAAGGCACTTGAACTGATATACCCGAACCCCTGAATGCATGTGACTCAGCCTTACATTTGGGTCTACGGGTGTCGGGACATTGTGGTTTAGCGATTCCCGAGAGTCTTGGGCCGATTACCACATGTCGCTAAGATAGGATGACTTATCACGCAACCCTATAAGAAGTGTCTTAGCCAATTATCAGGAAGAGTGGACATAGATGGGGTTAAACATACCGACCTAGATAACCGTTACCAAAACGACTCCATAAAGTCTGAGAATTTTATCACATACAATTGGTAACCGTTACCAACCTATATAGCCATGTCTCATGGAAAACGCTGACCCATTCATGAGATATGGTGAAGCATGGGTTTCAGTTCTTAAGTAAATAATGTTAAAGTTTTAAAAGGCCATTATTTATTAAGATTATTTTAAACATCGAAAATACTAAAATATTTATTGTTCATTATATATGTCTCAAACTAAGACGAGAGTGTGCTAGAGCCTATCACCAGTATACTAAACGTTAAACCCGATGGAATGAACTTCTTGGATTGGTACTATAACTTGAAGAAAGTCTTTTAAACTAATAAGAAATTACACGTTCTAAAGTTCTCAGTACCTAAGCAGCCGCCTGGGCATGCCAGCAAATTTGTTTCCAATAAGAAGTTACACATTTTAAAGGTCTCACTACCTAAGCAGCCGCCTGGGCATGCCAGCAAAATATTTATTCAGGAAACCTGGAGCAAATTCAGGGATGATGCCGAAGTCGCAACAAACTTAATGTTGGCATCCATCAAACCTGTGATTGGATCTACCTTAAGGTATTGGTCTACTTATGACATGATCAAAGATTTGAAGAAAATGTTTCATCAAGAGTACGATAGGATGTAACATCCCGAAAATAATAAGAAATATCATAGGTCGAAAATAATATCCAATAGAGATGGACGGGTCTCGTAATCGAATATAGAAAACGAAAACAAGAATGAGCTCGTTGGAACGGTCCTTGGGCCGAACAAGGAAGGAAGGGGGAAGGGCTACAAGCCCTTGCCACCTCCACCCCTTCCTCACTTCATCTTCTTCACCATCTTTGCTTGTATTGTAGCCAATTATTAAGGTTGACGCTTACCAAAATAATCAAGATTCATATGAAAGTCAAAGATTTAAAAAATGGGGAAGATTTTTGATACTGAAATTGCGTACCAAAATAGTCAAGATCATAAGATTGAAACGTTTAAGGGTTTTATTAAAAAAGTTTGTATTTATATTTTAGAGAGGGATTTAAAAATGCTAAAATTTGAAGTTTGATATTTTGATTCTTTTTTATTTTCCCTGTAGCTATTAATTTTCAGAAGTGAAACTAATTTTACGTTTACAAAACTTTATTAGCTCTTAATTACCTCTAATTTTAATATTTGTTTGTTTAAATTCTTTTTAAGTCATTAGATATTACTAGCTTATAGCAAATGAATACCAAACGGATTAACCCAAACATGACACGATTTAAAGTGTATCCGACTCCTCAACACAAATAAATATACGGTCCTCGTAGCTTTCGCATGCACCAACTAGAAATCTTTTAACCCGCCAATCCAATATTAGTGACACTAAATCTATATTCGTGGTCGTTAAGATTCGCAAATATTACATAAACATGAATATGGCAATTTAAAAATGCGACACTTGTATTATTTATATTTATATCACATCTTTGAAGTTGAATAATTCAAACCATTTTAAACAACAATAGCTTATACCATCATTCATATAAATTGACTTTTGATCAAACTCACTAGTTTTAAATAAGAATAATCACAAACAAAAAATTGCAACAATAATTTTTAAAACCCATAACATCAAGACCATGGTGGGGTACGTTTTGTTTTTTTACACCACAGTGCTCTTTTGGCAGTTGTGGTGACGATTTTGATACTGCGAGGTTGTATATTTAATACCGAAATTTTACAATGAGATTATATAAATTTATTTTTTGTAGACTTATATTGCTAACGACTATGAATGGCTGAAATTTGACTGATCATTTATTGATCGGAAAATTACAAAATAGACATTTGAATAAATTAATACTGCAGGAGCCGTTCCGGGTATAAGAATCCACAAAAACTGCCATTTCTTCATATGTTAATGTATGAAAGAAGAATGAGCGAGATCAAGTTGATCTTTGGCTACCTTCTACTTTATGCATCAATAACTCCTACCCATGCTGCAGACACCATATCTGCAAACCAAATCGTTAGATATAACGAAACCATCATTTCGCCCCTAGAAACCTTCGAACTTGGTTTCTTTAACCCCGGCAACTCAACGAACCATTATGTTGGAATATGGTACAAGAAAATTTCTCCCAGAACCGTTGTATGGGTAGCTAACAGGAACACACCACTCACAGATACCTCCGGCGAGCTTACTCTTACCCTTCAGGGAGTTTTAATTATCCGGGATGCCACCACAGGTAATATAGTATGGTCATCAGCGAACTCAACAACGTTGCAAGTGAGAAATCCGATTGGTCAGCTTCTAGACACAGGCAACTTTATAATTTACGAGGAAGGTGACCGCATCAATCAAGAAGATCCCATATGGCAAAGTTTCGATTTCATAACAGACACTTTACTTCCCGGAATGAAGCAAGGCTGGAATTTGATTTCCAGGATGGAATCACGCTTAACGTCATGGAAATCCGATGATGATCCTGCTTTTGGTGAGTTTTCTTTTCGGATTGATAACAGAGGTTACCCTCAGGTATTCCTAATGAAAGGCCAGAAAGTATGGTTCAGGGTAGGTTCATGGAACGGACTCAGGTTTACCGGAACTCCTAGTTTGACTCTCAACAGGTTTTATAACTTCACCTTTGTTGTTGATCAGAGAGAAATTTACTACCAATATAATCTTATAGATACTTCACTTATTACAAGGCTGGTGTTACAACCAAGTGGTAGTTTAGAGCGCTTCTTTTGGATTGATAGCAAACAAGAATGGAGCCTTTTTTTGTCCCGACAATTAGATCAATGTGATCTATACGCACTGTGCGGATCATTTGGGAACTGCAACATGGGCAAGTCCCCTGTTTGTGAGTGTTTGAAGGGGTTTGAACCCACATCTCCTGATCAGTGGAAGAATACAGATTGGTCACAAGGGTGTCGACATACTATCCCTTTGGATTGTAACCCTGGGGAAGGGTTCAAGGAATATTCAAAATTGAAGTTACCTGACACTCAGGGGTCATGGTTTAACCAGACCATGACCCTTGTAGAATGTGAGAAGATGTGTAAAAGCAATTGTTCGTGCATTGCTTACACAAATTCAAATATATCAGGGACTGGGAGTGGTTGCGTGCTATGGTTTGGTGACCTAATTGATTTCAAAACGTTTGCTGAAAACGGGGACACTCTTTATATACGAATGTCACCTTTAGAATTAGGTAAAGCAAAAGAATATATTTTTTTTCATTACTGTCTTCATAATTACCCATCTAAATATCAAATGAATATTATGTTTTGAAATTACAGAATCAACAGAAAACAGTAGAAGCTCAAGTGCAGGGAGAAGAGTACGGGTTATTGTCCCCGTAGCATTTGTAGTTTTGGTCATACTAGTTTCAATATGCTTATTTTATCGTTTTAGTCGGAAGAAGCAACAACAACAAGGTATGGGTTTTGAATACTTAATATTTCTCTACTTATTAATGGTTCGACTCAAAGCAAAAAATAAATCCATCTAAACAAAAACCACTAAAATCGCCCGAAATATATTTGGAATTGCATAAAACTAAGTAAATCACTTTAGTAATGTAGATATATATATTAAATAATAGAACTCCTGTTATCATGTGATGGGGCGATTGAATTGTGGTGTAATCTGGAAGTCTTACTTAAGTTTTTAATTATTAATGATAAGTATCAAGATAATTTTAAGTTAGTCGAGTCTTTTATCTTTTATCCTATTGTAGTTATATAAATAATGGTTTAGAGTCATGAATAATATTATCAGTTCATTAGTAAACTTTGTTCGGATTTAGTGTTATATTAATCCTTATCTTATCATGAAGAATATTTAAAATATGATGGATGAGTTCGGAAGATACAGATCGGATTAGTTTAGATATTGTTTTGTTATTAGCCTTATTTTCCTTTCCTTTTTTTTCCAAGTCATTGTTCAATATAAAAGCTAATGGTATTCTTTTCGTTTCAATAATAAAGAAAGAGTCTAGGGAGTACTCCACCAAAATCGTGTGTGTTTTCCGTTTCGTGCTTTGTATCTATTGTTCCCAACAATTGGTATCTGAGCGTAGGTTGGCTATGTTCTAGAGTTTGGAAAAGCAGGAGGTGGGGTTTATAGGTGTAGACCATGTGTAGCAAGAGAAATTTAGGAAACACTTCGTGTGAGGTTTATAGGTGCAGACCATGTGTAGCAAGCATGTTTACAAACGTTGAAACGAGAGCTTGACACTTTAGACCATGAATAATGTTAGCCTAGTTTTCATATCCAAGTTTAACGGGTCAAAAGTGTAATTAGCCTAAAGTATGTTTTAGTGTCTAGTATGTAATTGTCCATAGTATAAGGGTTAGATTGTCAATCTATAAACTTGGAAACTGTTTAGTACGTATGTAGGGATACGTCGTTTAGGATAGGAGGCGATGATTCACATTTAGGGTTATACCCAAACCATACGCATGTAAAAACTGTTGGTTTTTCAATCGATTAAATTGCAAGTTCATTAGGGTTCATCCTATTTTGTTTTTTATAATCGTTCATGATCCGGTGGCCATGAAATAATATAATTAGTTCATTGGTAAACTTTGTGCCTGTTTAGTTTATTTGAAGTCCAACAATATTAGGAGCACTAATTTATTATAAATAGTTTTAAAGTTTGGAAAAAAGGTACTTGTAATCAACCAACCAGAACTTCTACCAGTACATAAAAACTATCGTAACCCAACCAACATGTATGCACCAATTTTTCTAGTTCATTCAGCAGAAGTTGTGTTTATCCACTCCACAGGGACGACCGGAAACAACTTTAGGCATGATCCTAAAAATAGAAGTGGTGATGAAGATCTAGAGCTACCACTATTTGGCTTATCTGTATTACATAAAGCTACAAATAACTTCTCAGTAAACAACAAACTTGGTGAGGGCGGTTTTGGTCCCGTTTACAAGGTATTATATAACTCCATGAGTCTTCTACCTGGTATATCTGATATTCATGTATTACTTTCTATACGATGATTCTTAGCATAAGTTGAAAAAAAAAGGTTAAAGCAAATGACTGTTAAGAATACCTAGACTCACATCAGAATTGTTGCAACATACTTGTGTGACAAATATGTTGCCTTGAGAACAAGTCATAGTAGGATGGTCCAAGGTTGTGGACTAGATAGATCTTTATCATCCATTGAACCACAGTCACTACAACAATATCACCCTATACGACGACTTTTTTTGACCCTATAGCGACGACTTGTCGTCGGGATAGCTTATACCGACGACATGTCGTCGGGATAGGTGTCGTCAGGATTGAGTCGTACCAATAGCCCAAGATTGTCGTCGGGATAGGTGTCGTCGCTATAGGGTCTAATTAAATAATTCAAAAAGAAATTCTATACCGACGACATGTCGTCGGTATAGATTCCAACCCTATACCGACGACATGTCGTCGGTATAGGTTCCTATGTCGTCGGTATAGGTTCCTATACCGACGACATGTCGTCGGTATAGGGTTTTTTTGTTTTTTTTAATAATTTTTGAAAAAGGCCTATATATAGGTTTGGCGACGACATGTCGTCGGTATAGGTCTTTTCTGTTTTTATTTTTTATTTTTTAATTTTTAATATTTTATCCAGAAATATTAAATTTTTAAAAACAAAAACCTGCAAATCATAAATATAAATCATTCAAACATTCAAATCGGATAAAAACTAATATCCGAAACATAAACCAAACATCCAAATTGTTCGACACACAAACTTGTTCGACACACAAATTTGTTCGACAAATCAAACATTCAAAACATAAACTTGTTCGACACACAAATATGCAAATTGTTCAATACAAATACCAACAAAAAAGGCAAAGGCTCAACAACTCCAAGCTAATTATCATCGCTGCTAGTTCGGCGATCCCACATTCGACGCATTTCATCCATTTGTCGTTGCATTTCAAGCATTTGTTGATTATGTGTACGACGTTCTTCCTCTCGTCAACCGCAACGAGTTTCGAACTTGTATCAAAATTAAATAAAGTTACATATACATACAAATATACATAAGCATATGAATAAATACCCTCTTATATACCTACACATCACAATTACATACATACATACATACATAAATAAAAGCCCAATTACATAATTACAAATATATACACACAAACATACATACATAAATAAATGTCCAATTACATAATTACAAACATATAGATACAAACATACATACACATATATACATTCATATTAACTAATCATCATAAACATAAATTACACACATACATACAACCTAATCATCCAAACTAATCATCAAAAACATAAATTACACACATACATACAAACTAAACATTCAAACTAATCATCATAAAGACAAATTACACACATACATACAAACACTAAATTACATAAACTAAATTATATAAAATAATCACACATCTAAACCAAATGACCTAAACTAATCATAATTTAATAATTCCATCATACATACAAATATACATACAAACATACATACATACACATACATAACACATACATACAAAATCATAAAAATCTTAGATCTAAACCAAATTTCATCACAAATTAGTAATTAAAATGATTACTTACCTTCACAAAGCTAGAAATCAAGAAATGGTGAAATTCCTCCAAAACCTAACCAAAATAAACAAGCAAAACTTCAAAATCTTGAAAAAGTAGCTAAAATATGAAACCCGAATATTACCTCACCTTAAATCCCGAGAGTTTTTATTAAAGTTGCTCCCAAAAAATACCATCTTATATACCTACACATCACAATTAATACATACATACATAAATAAAAGCCCAATTACATAATTACAAACATATACATACAAACATAAATAAATGTCCAATTACATAATTACAAACATATACATACAAACATACATACACATATATACATTCATATTAACTAATCATCATAAACACAAATTACACACATACATACAAACTAATCATCCAAACTAATCATCATAAACATAAATTGCACACATACATACAAACTAAACATTCAAACTAATCATTATAAACACAAATTACACACATACATACATATACATACAAATTAGTAATTAAAACGAGTATTTACCTTCACAAAGATAAAAAATCAAGAAATGGTGAAATTCCTTCAAAACCTAACCAAAATAAACAAACAAAACTTTAAAATCTTAAAAAATTAGCTAAAATATGAACCCGGATGTTAGCTCACCTTAAATCCCGAGAGTTTGTGTAAAAGTTGCTCCCAAATAGCCCAAAAACGCTGAAATCGTCGGAGAGACAGAATTGGGGGAGTTTTGGAGAGTTTTTGATGAAAATGAAGTTCTGTCGTCTGGTTTCCCTATTTGTTCGCGCTGCACCCTATAGCGACGACATGTCGTCGGCATAGGTCCACTTGTCGTCGGTACAGGTGACCTATAGCGACGACATGTCGTTGGCATAGGTTTCGAAGGATGTTGACCGGGCAATAAAGGTAAAAACCCTATCCCGATGACATGTCGTCGCTATAGGGTTTTCCAGAATTTTTTTAATTTAAAAAAAAATTATTAAATAAAAAAACAAAAAGAAAATCAAAATTAACCTATAGCGAAGACATGTCGTCGCTATAGGTTTTCCCCAAAAATTCATTGGGCGCCAGTTTTCCCTCTAACCTGCTCAACCCTATAGCGACGACATGTCGTCGCTATAGGGTGTCCCATTCAAAATTTTAGAAAAACCCTATCCCGACGACATGTCGTCGCCATAGGGTTTTCCAGAATTTTTTATAGGGTTTTCCAGAATTTTTTTTTAATTTTAAAAAAAAATTATTAAATAAAAAAAACAAAAAGAAAATCAAAATTAACCTATAAGGTTTTCCAGAATTTTTTTTAATTTAAAAAAAATTATTAAATAAAAAACAAAAAGAAAATCAAAATTAACCTATAGCGACGACATGTCGTCGCTATAGGGTTTTCCAGAATTTTTTTTAATTTAAAAAAAAAAAATTTGACCGACGAAAATTTATTAATAAAAAAACAAAAAGAAAATCAAAATTAACCCTATCCCGACGACAAGTCAGTGACTCCCCATCCAGATGTTATGTAAATCATCAATTAGATGACCCACGTCATTGACACGAAGAAACCTCACAAAACCAAACATAGAACCGATCTTTGATAATCGATCGAATAGACACATCTGCAACTATCCCATAATCCTCACAGAACTTCCAAATCTCATTCACTGAAGAATTAAGTAGGAAATTCGTGAGAAAAATCGAAACCGTTACCTGAGTAAGATTCATGGAATACGAAGGATTTTTAATCGGAACCCCACCGTGCAAGACATTAGAAGTCTGTTGATTGCCTTCACGATGTCTCGGACGTTTGTGAAACACCCAAGACCAGCCTGTATGGCCCCAAACTGGGTACCCTACAGTTGGTTCTCATCACTGGGTGTTCTCTTTAAAAATACTTGCTTTATTACAAACAATCAGTGGAAGTCTTAATTTAAAATAGTTGTAACCCTTTATAAACTCAATATCAATCTTAATCTTATCTTACAAATGCCTACACACTAATCCGAGTAGCACCGCTCCCTAGCCAAGATACCTCACCTGCAAACAATCTAACGTACATACAAAGTCATCTACGTTTAGTGAGTTCTAACAGTGTATATTAACAAGAAATACCATTTGATTGAACTCAGAACATTACAATCCTTTATAAAACGGTTTGTCGTTTATTGACATGTTAATAACCCACACTTCAACACTAACTCATAAGGGTTCAACGACCCAAGATGTAACATCCCGGTTTTTCATTAAATAACTGAGTTTGTAATTATGTAAATTATTGTAAAGGTTAACGGGTAATTAACGGGGTTCTGGAGGGTTTTATTTAAAAACGTGAACAAAACCAAGCCTGGGAGACCTTGGGTGCGCGTGGGCCAAGCCTGGCCCTAGGGAAGAACACCCTTTAGGGTGCAACGCAAATATGGAGACCCCATTTTCATATTCAGCCGTCGAAGAGCAAGGAGGAGAGGGAGAGAGCCGATCATCGCGTTTCAAGTCCGATTTGATGTATTTTGTCGATCTCTAATCATCCTTAGTGTGTCGGGATCCTTGAATCAATACTACACATGTTTTATATAACTCCATGAGTCTTCTACCTGGTATATCTGATATTCATGTATTACTTTCTATACGATGATTCTTAGCATAAGTTGAAAAAAAAAGGTTAAAGCAAATGACTGTTAAGAATACCTAGACTCGCATCAGAATTGTTGCAACATACTTGTGTGACAAATATGTTGCCTTGAGAACAAGTCATAGTAGGATGATCCAAGGTTGTGGACTAGATAGATCTTTATCATCCATTGAACCGTGTTCTTTATCATTTCTTGCTTGATATATATTCCCTACTTTATCATCCATTGAACCACAGGGTTCTTTATCATTTCTTGCGTGATTTATATTCCCTAGTCGTGTTATTTACCAAACAATAATTAAAAAAATAAGGTGAAATGAAATAAAAACAGGTAATATTTGAAGATGTATAGAAGGCTTTTTGTGTCATATTTCTTAAAATGTCATGTTTCAGGGTGTACTTGAAGACGGGAAGGAAATAGCAGTGAAGCGGCTAGCAAAAACATCAAATCAAGGACTCCACGAATTCAAGAATGAAGTCATCTTGATATCTAAACTGCAGCATCGCAATCTTGTCAAGCTCTTGGGTTGTTGCATTGAAGGAGACGAAGTGATGCTGATTTATGAACACATGCCAAACAAAGGCCTTGATTCCTTCATATTTGGTAAAATAAATAAGAAGAAAAGAACATAGAAAACTATAAAATAAGCAAGGACATAAACTAAAATTCAAAATATTCAATTCACAGATAAAACTCAAAGCGAACTCCTTGACTGGCCTGCACGCTACCATATTATGATTGGAATTGCTCGTGGGCTTCTTTATCTACACCATGATTCTAGGCTCAGAATCATACATAGAGATATCAAAGTGAGCAATATTTTGCTTGACACAGATATGAACCCAAAGATATCAGATTTTGGCACGGCAAGAACTTTTGGTGGAAGTCAGATAGAAGCAAAGACAAAGAAAGTGGTTGGAACATAGTGAGATTCATCTACCCTTACCAAATTTCAAATTATTTAGTGAATCACTTACATTAACTTCATTCTTCATAGTGGCTACATGGCGCCAGAGTATGCAGGAAGTGGGATCTTTTCTATAAAATCAGACGTATATAGCTTCGGCGTATTAGTGCTGGAAATTGTGAGTGGGGGAAAAAATAGAGGATTCGTCCACAAAGAACACTACAACAGCCTTATTGGACATGTATGTTTGGCATGGTAATTTTGGAAATGAAAATTAAATTGAAGGGTATAAGGCTTTGGTTTGTTATTTGGATAAGTATTATTTTTCTCATCAATAAAAAGCTAACCAAGTTATTAAAAGTTGATATATAAAGACTCAAATACTTTTTTCAAACCGTGGTGGTTAACTTCTAAGATTACCTTATGGTGGTTTGAAACAACTAAACATAAGACTTATGTTCATTGTTCTTAATAGGCTTGGGGACTCCATAATGAAGGCCAATCCATGCAATTAGTTGCGAAGTGTCTAAGTGAATCAATCGATGAGTCTCAGGTTCTACGATCAATCCATGTTGGTTTGTTGTGTGTTCAACGTCACCCAGAAGATAGACCAACTATGACTTCTGTTATCTTGATGTTCGGGAGTGAGGGACCATTGCCTTCGCCCAAAGAACCTGGATTTTACGTTGGAGAATCTTCACAACATCCCGGACAATGTTCAAGCAATGGAATACATTCTAACAATGAACTAAGCATTACAATGTTGAATGGTAGATAAAATCAAAGCTGCGTGTATTAAAATAAACCAGTTACTGAATTAGTATATTTACTCTAACTGATAAGACTTATGTTCTGTAATATCCCGAATTTTTGAGTTATTTAAATTAATGTTACTAAACAAATTTATTTGAAATTATTAATTTGATTCTTATTATTTGTCAGAAATTAATTTTTTATTTATTTATTTAAGGTTTCTAAAATTCCATTTGATTAAAAGAAGTTAAATGATAAATTTTAAATAAGCATTTTAATTTGAAAAGTAAAAGGGTCTGAACCCCTCATTATTGCACTTGAACCCTCAAGAGACCCTTGAACCTCTTTTGAACCTTTTTCTTCATTAACAGCTTCAAGAAACCAATATTGACCTCCCAAAGTCAAACCCATGTCAATCCCTTTTCAAATCCCGCAAAATGCGCAAATTGATTGATAGATTACTACCTAAATCGACCCAATCGTAACCGAGATGGAAACAAGAACCGTGACTCCGAAATCGATTCCTAAACCACTGATTTCAAGTTTCAAATCCCGCAAATCTCGTTTAATTTCAAGCTTTAAACGCGTTCTTGATAAGGTCAAACCCTACAAATACCAATTGCTGTTAATAGGCTCAAGGCACCAAAAAAAAATTCGTTCCATTTACGATCGGCGCAAAATCATCTCTTCCTCCCACTGTTCCGATTGGTTCAAGAAACTCATCAGGACTCGATTTTTGTAATCGTGTAGCACTCCGGGTAACACTTACTTAATGATTTCCGCATCCTCTGTTGCCTTTTGTAAATCGAAACCATGAATCGATTTGGGGGGGGGGGGGGGGGAGTTGGGTTTGGGTCTGGGTCTGCGTCTGCGTCTGCTGATGTATGGTGAAGAGGAAGTCAGGAAAAAATTTTAATAAAGATTTTATTTCTGATCATGTATATCAATTGTGTCTCTGGTCTAGTCGTTAAGCCCTTTCACTAACAAGGAGGTCTCCGGTTCGAGCCTTCTCCACTGTTATCTTTTCTGTTTTATTTTAACCACCCCGTTCCACACACATTATGATATATATATATATTTTAAAAGTTATAAATATCGTTAAAAAGTCGCTTCACAAACGAAAGCGTTATAATTATTTCTTAACCAAAACGTTTTAAACTTTGTACACGATCACAAAAAGGGATTTTAAAATATAAGTTATTATATTAATTGTAGGCTTCCGCATCGTTTATTTTCGCGCGCAAAAGTTTTATTTCGGTTATCGCTTATCGTCATTAAGGTACGGACTTTCCGAACAACTTATGCGTATGGATTTGGTTTCCAATACTCCGTTGTTGGGATCTAGATTCGTTATTACATGCTTACGTGTATTAATATTGTATAGATAGATATATTGTTTATAAGCATTGAACTATTGAAGATGACGCTTCGTGCGCATTGAATTATTGAATATGGTACCTTGAAAGTATTGAATTACTGATTATGGTTCCTCGAAAGCACTGAATTATTGATTATGGTCCCTTGAAAGCACTGAATTACTGAATATGGTCCCTCGAAAGAACTGAATTACTGAATATGGTCCCTCGAAAGAACTGAATTACTGAATATGGCCCCTCGAAAGAATTGAACTATTGAAATGTCGCTTCGTGCGCATTGAACTATTGAAATGTCGCTTCCTGCGCATTGAACTATCGAATGTGTTATGTGACTCATAGTACGTAACTCATAGAATGTAACTTATAGAATGTGTATAAATATTGTTTGATATATACAAAAAGATATATACATATAGATATATTGGTATGTTTTGTTTATTGTATAGTTGTTGTCCCACTGAGTAAAGCCAAGTTACTCAGGCGTACATTATTCCTTTTTATGTACGTTAGGTTGCAGGGATTTTTGGGAAGACTTGGCGAGAATGTTCGAGAGATTAAAGACGAAGAGTTTTATTTAATCAAACTGTAAAGTTTTGTATTATATTTCAATTTAATGTAAACGTTTTTTTTATGGATTGATGTTTTGAATTCTGATTACTGTATAAGTGACACGTCAGCCCCAGAATCGGGTTGGGGTGTTACATGTTCTATGTTAAAGTTCGAGACTTGGTTTCAAATTTGTAAATTATGAATTTTCATATCTACCTTCTTCTTTTTTCAAAAAAGCGAGATAATAGTTACCCCTCCCATATCCCCAATTATCTATCTTGTTTCGGAAAGTATAACCTGCAAGAAACCTAGACTACGATGAGTATATTATTTTTTTTTTTATTTTTGTGTGTTTATAGAAAAAGTCTTCCAAAAATAGCAAAACGTGAAGGGGTAAAAGTGAGAAATAAGTTAAAGATCAATCATCTCACTAATATTGATAGTGATCACAAACTCGCTTTAGTGATGCTAGTGATTACAATGTGCATAAGTATCACTATAAGGATACGACCCTATACACACGAAATTGTTGGAGAACTTAATTGGAATTCCCAAATAGTTCAGGGTTTAGTTTGTATTTACAATATTTGTATAAATAAGGTGTGAAACTCCTTGGGGTGCCGTTAGCAGGGATGCAGGGTTCATTAGTAGTTTGGCTATGAAAAGGGCAACTTGTGCGGTGGAACTGGCGAGTTGTCTCCCACGTCTACGGGACACTCAATGCGAGCTCCGTTTGCTCTGCTCTTGTATGGGAGTCGCAAAGCTGTTGTTCGGTCTCAGAACGTGACAACCTATGTATGTGGGGGAAGCTGTTGTGTATTTGACAAGGGTCTTCGGGGGGCGATCGAGGATATCATGGTTTGTGGGGGGTGCTTTTTTTGGGGATTTTCAATGGAGTTTAGCATCACTTTCGACCCGTTCTGGGGATCTGGGTTATGTTCGGCTGAGGATGTATCTGATTATGATTCTGTGGACTCGAGGGAACAATCTTGGTTTTTCAGGACCACATTCTTCGGGGTTGTGGTATTGATGGTTTAGACTCTGATTATGGGTATGTGATGGATCACTTGCACATCTCCCTTCTCGATTTCGATCTTAGCGGTTTCTCTAATAAGGACACCGCCCCCTAAAGCCCAACATGCTTTGGCGAGTGCCCTATTTAGTAGAATCGTCAAGACTTTGGGAGTGAAGTTTGATCTATCCCCTCGCCAAAAAGCGGTGTTTGAATGTCTTCGGGCTCATCGGGCTCTGGATTTCGTGACAGTCATCCCCATTGAAGGACTGGCAAACATTTGTCGTATGTGGAGTATTGGGCTATCCTTAAGTACCGACTACTAAACCCTCCGTTTCTAGCTGATTAGCCTTGTTTAGTTTGCCCTAAGGTTTGTTTGGATTATTTTGATGACTATACAGTCCATTTCAAAGAGCTACCTTGGTTGAAAGACATGCATGATTTGGTTAAGGATGTCCTATGTGATGTTCTTAAGCGGGCATGGATTTCTGCTAAAAAGGAGGCCCCGATTAACTTCCCGACAGATCCGCTTGAAGGGAGGTCTACTCTACGGCCGGCTGACATTCTTGTGTTTGGGTGGGCAAGGGGAAAAACGCTTGTGTGGACCTTACAGGAGTGTCCCCTCTCGTGAGGCTTAGGGACAATGGGTTTGTTACGGCCAGGTTGCGTTGAAGGCGGAAGCAGGTGAAGTTGATAAACACGAGAAAGCTTGTTTATAGAATCATAGGTGTTTATCCCTTTTGCTTTTAATACATTTAGTTTCCTATCCCTGGAGGTTGTGGAATTACTTAACATGGTTCAGCGGGTCATGCATGGTAATTTTTTGACCCCTAATACACAAAGCTTTTTTTTAGTAGGATCGGATTTGCTATCCAAAAAGGGGTTGCGACGCAGTTTGTTGCCCGTTTACTCCCCCCCCAACTTTATTGTAATCGTCCTAAATGTTTTATAAAAAAGAAAGACAAACCGGTATCTACTAAGAATAAATCGGTCATGAAGAATAAAACTTAGCATGAATGCATATCAAGAGTTTATATATTGTGCAAAATATAACCAGGAGATGAAGTTCAATCCCTCAAATTTTAAAGCATGGAGTTGCCATACAATGCTTAGCTTAAATAAAGTCCTTATCTTTATACAGAAAATCAACAAAGTTGGTGTGTTTGGTTTCCAAAGGCAGTTCTTTCCAAGCAATACAAGACCAAGTTGACTAGCTTAGGTGAATGTATAATCTGCATAGCTTGCTTTGACCAAGTGCCCTTATAAAACTTTTTCCTTGATGGATTTTAATAGTCATATTATCAAAAACAAAATCTGTGTCTTTGTATGAGGTTTGACATTAAAAATGAAAGTCTAGTCCAAATCTCTTAGAATATTTGCTTTTCATGAGGTCATTGGACCGGTCTAAGTAACATTCTACAGATAAGTACAAGAAATTGAACAAATAATATATGTACCTATATCATATTCTAGCTCATACAGAAAAAAAGAATATAACAGAAAATCACATGCTAGGGAGTAATCATCAATCATTGACCCAAACAAGCCCCCACCGCGTATAAATCATCTGAAATCAACTGCAAATAATTATCATTACCTGTGAGTTGATTAAAAGAGGTTAATCAGTCAACCTGTGGTTAGAGGGAAAATGGAAAATATTACAGGTCCATCAACTGTTGTTCCTTTACTAATAGTGAATGTTCTTGCACTAATAATCTTCAGTCCTATGGTACAAAACCTAGTCATGATTCCTATATTATTGATACTAGTCATATGCTTGTTTTCTACATTCTTTCCTACCCAAGATACTTCAGCGAATTCATATCAGTACCAAAGTGGATCGGGTCAAGAGGGCGAGGGAGGTTATGGATTTGGAGCTTTTCTTTTGATCATGATATTCCTTATTCTCTATCGCGTCCTATGAGCTTGTGGTTGTCGTTATCTCGAGTATCAGCATAGTATCATAAAGGGTGTTTCCTGCATAAAGTTAAAGTTACATGTAATTTAATGCTTCTTTCTACTTGTAATTCAGTTCTTTGGCTGGAAAATGTATGTAACCAAATTTTCTTGTACATATTAACTATAATCTACAATCGGATGGCGTGATAATTAATCATTAAAAATATCAAATATTACATAAAATTAAAATGCTATATTAATTGAAGGTTTACAACAATTTTATTGTTAAGTTAGTTATATCGAAAAAAAGTAAAAGAAATATTCTGTATGCTTAAAAGAAAAAAATAAAATAATGAAGAAACTTGCTGGTAACCAATTGTCAATCAAGAACCCAAACTACACAACACAAGGATTTTATAGCCTTAATATAAGTAGCAAATGAATACAAAAAGTCCTATATTTACCCTATCTTGAATGAAGAAGATGAAACGAACAGAAAGAAAATAGAAAGACAATTCTAATCAAAATAGGAAAACCAAACTAACCATTATCACCGGGTCAAACAATTACCGTGACAACATTCACCCATTTAATTTTTGACCCGTCAACATTAACCCTACAAAACTTTTTAAGAAAAAAAGAGATTAAAGAAATTGTAAGAATACTTTTATACTTAGAATTATAACATTAATATCTTCTCATATTTGTTGGTAAACACTCCTACATGTATATCAGAGGTTTGAAGTTCAAATTCTATAGAATGTAAAAAATATGGAACTTTGTTGCATAGAAAAATGCAATGTATAAAAACATGAAACTAGTAATGCATGTACATAATGTATATAACTCTCTTTGTATAGGCTAATCTTGTACTAGTTGATCAATGGGATGAGCCGGCCGCTTGTATTTTGTATTTATATGGTTTCCTAATGTATGAGAAGGGATTCGTCCGGCCTGTCAATCAGAGCATTAATCTATTTATCATCTCCTCTCTCAAAACCTAAACTCCCCTTCTAACCTAGATCCGCCACTAGACTCCCTCTTGCCGCCGGCTCATTTACCTTCACCGAAGACTAGTTGTTGCCAAGCCTCTTGCCGCGTGCCATTCTGTTTACGGTTGCTAAACCCTAGCCTCTGTTGGACCTTTTTCTACTTCTATGTGTCTTTTTTTTCTCCCCTTTTAATTCTTGTACCATTTTCAGTTCTTTTACTCACTACTAAAAAATATAAATTTATGGGTAAACTAACTTTTTAGAGTTGGTCGGTATCATTTGGTGATCACCAACAAATTACCTTTTAAGCACACGCCTTATCCAACAAATAAAAATTTAAGGTTTTAAATATCCGCCGGTGATGTGTCAGAAATCAATGATGAACACCTATCTATTAAATTTTTCATTTTCTTTTAGTAATCTTCAACAGAGACGACCTTTGACATCCATGAACGTTGTGAGGATGTGACGAGAAGAGAGGGAGAGTGGAATCCATCTCTTTGGGTGGGGTCGGAGAGTGAATGTGAGATGGGAGGAGAGAGTGATGGAGAAGAGAGAGCCGGATCCGTGAGGAGAGGGAGGGGATAGAAGACGAGCAGGTCGGCGTGGACAGTAACGCCCATTTGCCCTCACATTGGAGATGGTCTTAACAAAAGAAAGAAAATAAAAGAAAAAGAATTTAAAGATCGTTGGTGATTATCGATGGAAATTTTCCGATAAGATCGATTTCCTTTGAGTCTTTTAAGTATTTGATGGAACGACTCATGGATAAAACTTAATTGACATCATGTGTTATTGAGTTGGTTTAGATTACTTAAAGTCACAATAGGTCATAAAAGTCACTTTGTTGTTAATGATATGTGTATGATGATTAATGCCTAATGGGCATAGTCATGTGTTACTGAGCTGCTTTAGATTATACAAGGTCATAAACAAGTCATTTTGGTGTTAAATTGCATTACTAGATTATAGATAAATACATGACGTGCCTTAAGACATACAAATATTTTTTTTGTATTAAACTACATATCTAGATCTATCTTATAGATGTGCCTTATCACGTGCATCATGGTTTTCCATATCCTCACATTGAGTACATGCGCACCACTCTGCGTGATCGAAACATATATGTAAAAAACCATGTGACATATGAGGTATTTCCTATCTTATTTTCACTCGAGAAACTTATGAGCTAATGATTAATTTGTAGAGCTAGAAAGAAAATTATGTCAATGAAGTACATATCTTCTAAACACATATGAGCCCATGCAAATCCGTTTCAGTCACATTTAACTCCTAGACAACTCATTCCATCACTATTTGACCACTGCATACAAAGGATGTCGAAACCGACATACATTCTTGTACACCATGGGGGATCCAAATGCACGTGTCTTCTGGAAACATAGAAACCCATACACATGTGGAAACTTTTTTTACACAACATGGGCATAAATGTATATGTCTGGATCAACATAAGGTTGTTATTGACAAAGATAAAGGAACCATGACCACGTGCCGGAAATGGACCTAAGTTCCTCACCGCCTTTGGGAACGGAAGATCGATTTTACCTTTAGTATTAACATAGAATTACTGAGGAACTATCTACTGGAAAATGGTTCTCATCGACAACAACAAAATAGTCTGCCCAAAATCTCATTCGGAATCTTACACACGCCGGTGGTCCCTATGATCTATTAGTGAAAGTCCTTATTTCTAGTTAGGTTATACGTCCCTGGATAATTATATTTGTTCGCCTTTTTCTAGATGATATGATTTAGATCCTCGTTCCATTCCCAAGTGTACTGTCTTTATTGTTCTATCATCTAGCTTTTTTAATTGTACAGATGGTACATTCATGTAAGTTGTGCATCTAAAAACTTTAAGATGCTCTATACTTGGTGTTGATCCTTTTAATGCTTCATATGGTGTTGTGTCTTTTAAGGCTCTAGTGGGTACACGATTTAATATATAATTGCTTTAAGGTGCTGTAAGCTGACGATTTAATGTATAAACTACATGATAGATTGATTTCTTCTTTCTAAAACACCATTTTGTGGTGGGGAGTAAGGTGTTGTAAGCTGGCGTAAAATCCCTTTATCACCACACAATTTTGTTAATGATTTAGAGGTAAATTCTCCTCCATGGTCAATTCTTAATTGCTTTAGTTTGGTCCTTTGTTTTTAACATATATATCCACATATAACGTGAGTAATCATCAACCAAAAGATAGAATTATCGGTTACCCGATTTTGTTGCAATATGAACAACCGGGACAGTGCTCGGCAGGGCATTATAACGGTGATGTTGTACAACTGACATAATGAGTAATAATGGTTACTCTGGTGATAACAGTCACCTAATAAAGAGATGGGTATCGGCCTTTGGACGATGAGCCTTGGGGAAAAATACCTACATAGGTCCTTTGTCGACACAAAGCGAGTATCAGCCTCTAGACGTTGAGCCTTAGGGAACAATATTTGCTATCACCCGAGGTCCTTTGTGGACAAAATAAGTCCTCCGTGGACAGTAAAGAAAAGAACGGATTGTAAATTATTAATGTATGACTTAAATGTAAAGAGAATAGATATGGCTAAGTATATAGTTGCATGATGTTGTAATGTATTTACTTAGTAGTATGATGAATGTTTAAAGTATGTTTCTAGTAAATGATTTATATATGATGTACGTGAGAAAGAAAAGGTTACTTGATTTATTGAACTCACCATCGTTTTAGTATGCACATCAGATAGTGAAGGAAAGAAGCATGTCTAAAGCTGAAAGAGCTTGGAAATGATGGTTGGGTGGCTACTGCTGATGAAGACTGACATCCCCATTATTTAGTTTTATGAATGTTGAACAATGTTTAACTTGACTCTAAAATATGTAACAGACTTCCGTTGTTTACTTTAATGTTTAATTCAGGGTTTAAGAACTATGTTTATGCTATGTTTGCCAAATGTGAGAGGTACCCGGTTGGGTCCTTTCACGTGGAGGGTTCTTGATCGGATGCGGGTTGAGTGGTGTCAATCGAAGGGGGAAGTTTAACATTATAATCATTTAATTCGGGTGGTCAAGACCTACTTCTTCGTTCTCTACCCTCCTTGACAAGTGGATGTTGAGTGTGGAGTTCTTGTGCCTCGCTTATTTCTTATTCATCTTGCATGGTTGTCTCAATTTGATCATGATGCACATCCAGCTTTTCATGATTTATTTCAACATTCATCCCCTTGGTTGCCACAATTTGTTTCTTCCATATTTTCAAGACTTTCATCACTAGTATTAACGGTCTCCTCTGGAGTGTTTATGTCACAGTTCGCAAAAAAAAGGATATTTGAAAATTTTCCGGTTCTTGATATCCAAACTTCGGGTCAATTTTGTGAAAGGGACAAATATTTTTGGCAAATATTACGTCCCTAGTTACCACCATTTTCCTTTGTTCAAGATCATAAATCTTGTAACCTTTTGTTCTAGGAGGATAACCCACGAAGATCCCTGGTTTACCACTTGGCTCGAATTTGTCCCCATGGGTGTTAGTGTTCTTGTAATATGCTAAGCATCCAAAGACCCACATGTGGTTGTAATCTGGATTTCAACCAAAAAGAACTTCGTAAGGTATTTTCTCACCTATGGGCCTACATGGTAATCAGTTGGCGATGATTGTGGCGGTCAGGATGCATTCTCCCCAATGATGGCAATTATCAGTTGAGCAAATTACCAGATCAAAGAACCTGTTCCTCGAACGTGCAGAAGATAGCAAGTTAGGAAACCTCCTCATACATCTTCTGAATCATTAAGCAAAAGAGAGATGGAAAGTCTATCTAGAGTCTTCATATGCCAATTCAACTCCACCCTCGAAAGGATCTACTTCGTAGGGGGAGTAACCGCAATGTTCGTCTGATTCCAACTTCAACATTTGATGCAACCATAAATGGGGGAGATTTTTTATTGAAGTCGCTGATCACAATGGAAGATTTTAGTAGCATCAGTCTAGGGGGAGATTGTAGGCAGTTATTAAGGTTGACGCTTATACCTACATTCATATTCATTGACTTTTGATCAAACTCACTAGTTTTAAATAAGAATAATCGATTATATAAATTTATTTTTTTGTAGAAATTTGACTATGAATGGTTGAAATTTGACTATGAATGCTAACGACTATGTAGAAATTTGACTATGAATGCTGAATTTTGATAGATAATTTATTGATCCGCCTTCCAGGTATCAGAATCCCACAAAAGTAGCCATTAATTTCTTCATATGTTAATGTATGAAAGAAGAATGAGCGAGATGAAGTTGATCTTTGGCTACCTTCTACTTTATGCATCAATAACTCCTACCCATGCTGCAGAACCATGTCTGCAAACCAAATCGTTAAATATAATGAAACCATCATTTCGCCACTCAAAACCTTCGAGCTTGGCGTCTTTAAACCCGGTAACTTGACCAACCATTATGTAGGGATATGGTACAAGAAAATTTCTCCCAGAACCGTTGTATAGGTAGCTAACAGGAACACACCACTCACAGATACCTCCGTCGAGCTAACTCTCACCCATCATGGAGTTTTAATTATCCGGGATGCCACCAAGGGCAATATAGTATGCTCATCAGCGAACTCAACAACGTCCCAAGTGAGAAATCCGATTGGTCAGCTTCTAGACACAGGCAACTTTATAATTTACGAGGAAGGTGACCGCATCAATCAAGAAGCTCCCATATTGTCAAAGTTTGACTATGATAATTTCTACAACCAGAGACAACCAAACAATCTTTAAACTCTTAAAAATACCCTACACTATTACAGAATCACTTCAGATCATCAACACGATGATCTGAACGGTTGATGATCTGAACACAAATCGTTACGATCTACCCGGTGAAACGGACTCAACAAATTGATGAACCCAAAACCCTAGACCAACGACTAACTTATTTCTGGAGAAGATGAAGAAGCGAAAATCGGGTGTGAGTAATTGGCTGACTCTCTTAAACAAAACTCTCGCAACCCTTCTTATTTATATCCAAACCCTAAGCCTCCAACTGAAAGCCTTCCAAGCCCATATGCAGCTTCCAAGCCCACATCCAGCCCGGCACGTGATGCTACAGCCCAGCACAACACAAGCAGAGAAAAATAAAATCAAATTAACATATTAAAAAAACCATTAATACTAATATTTTTAGATACTTGAATTAGACAATATATATTTTTAACACCCCCCTTAATTCAATATCCAAAAGCATCAAACAAGTGTAGTTTATCACACATCTGTTCATATTGATTAACAAGTAATCCCTTTGTAAAAATATCAGCAGTTTGATGATCAATTTTTACTCCAATGGTTTTAATACATCCTTTTGATATTTTTTTCTCTTAATAAAAATAAATCATTTTCAAATTGTTTGGTTCGGTCATGAAAGACTGGATTTGCAGCAATTGAAATTGCAGCATTATTATCACAAAACAGAGGCACATGCAGGTTAATCTCAACATTCAGTTCATGTAATACATGCATTAACCATAATAGCTCACATGTCGCGGTACACATAGCTATATACTCGGCCTCTGCAGTGGATCGAGATATAGTAGACAGCTTTTTGCTTTTCCAAGACACTAAATTGTTACCTAGAAACACACAAAATCCAGTAACAGATTTTCTAGGGTTTAAACATTTACCCCAATCAGAGTTAGCATAAGTGTGACATCCGACCTTTTTAGGTTAACTCCATTAACCCAAATCTAGTTATATTCCTTAACCCAGTTAACTCCGTTAATACAAACCCAATTAGTTCAGTTAGTCTGGTTAGTCCAGTTAGAAACCTTAGGGACCAATTCTGCCAAAATCCAAACTTAAATACATGAAACCACAGGGATTAATTATGTAATTAACCCAGACTTGATTATTTTGACTTTTGAAAGTCAAAATTCGCAATTCTTGGATCCAAACTCAAATCTATAATCGAATTCGTTTGAATTTGAAACTGTTATGCACAATTAAACCATTTACGACCATCATTGGTACATTAACAAGGCTGTTAATTCGAATTAAACTCAATTATGAACTTTTAAACCATAACCGTTGACTCCTAATCATGAAACCATCAAATTGGTTCGTTTTGATCATTACTCTCACAAACCAAACCTCTACGCACCTTGTACGAACTCCTCTAAAGCTTTTACACACATCAGTTTGGCCGGAGTCACAGCAGGAGTCACCAGAGACCAAGCTCGCGCAAGTCGGAGTCCATTTTAGTCGAACTCCACCAATCCGACATCATTTCTAGTAATTGATTACATCTCTAGTTTCGTTTCAGTCTCTAAATCAAAAGCCCTATGATTGATTGGGACATCTATAAGACTGCTTTCATCAACTGAGCGTCCGAGACGAGGACATCTCTAAGACTGCTTTCAGAACTAGGTACGACCACTACGAGTTCATGATCATGCCTTTCGGTCTAACCAACGCACCCGCGGTGTTCATGGACCTCATGAACCGTGTGTGTTAGCCCTACCTTGATCAATTCATCGTCGTTTTCATTGACGATATCCTCATTTATTCAAAGAACAAAGAGAAGCACGAGGAACACATACGTTTAATTCTAGAATTGCTGAAGCAAGAGCAATTATACGCAAAATTTTCCAAGTGCGAATTCTGGATTCGCGAAGTTCAATTCTTAGGACATGTAGTCAACGAGAGAGAAATGCATGTCGATCCATCTAAAGTAGAAGCCATCAAGAATTGGGTGGCACCAACGACTCCAACTGAGGTGCGACTACTCCTGGGATTGGCCGGCTACTACCGACGATTCATCGAGAGATTCTCAAAGATCGCTCAACCTCTCACTGCTCTAACTTAAAAAGGAAAACCTTATAACGGGAGTGAAACTCGGTCCAGTTGCTGAAACAGAAACTCTGCAGTGCACCCATCCTATCTGTAACATCCATGACTTTTTATGTAATAGTTCATTTTGTGCTTTAATAATAATTGTGATATGACTTTTCTCGTATTAAAATACATGTGCACTATGCCATATGAATTATTCGAACGTATAACGTCCCTAAGTTTCGAGATTTTAAACTTTTATTTATTTAATTATTTATTTTCTTTTCTTTCCATATATATCATATATATATACCTATATATTTTAAATAAATTAAACTAATTAGTTATGAAAACAAATTTTAGTTTTGAAAAATAAAACATTATTTTATAAAAGAATATAATGGATAATATATAAGTTTTTATTTTTATATTAGATAAATAGAAGCCTTGAACCCTCTATAGCAAAAACAACCCCCTCATTTCTTCCCTAAGAATGTGAACTATACAAGTTAGCAATAACATTGATTAAATGAAGTAAAGGCTTCGGTGTATAAAGAAGACCTCACCGTTTAAGAAGTAACCATAGAAACGATGGAATCCACTATTTATTTATCATTATTTTCTTTTTTAATACATAAAAATGACTAAATCAGATGAAAAAATAAAAAAAATTCCCGATCAAAAAAAGAAAGAAATTTTAAAAATGCTGGACCATCCCCTATTTCTATTTTATCCACTTTTTCAATAAAAAAATCCGAGTAGCAAAGCTAATCCAACGAACCCATCATTTGAATCAAAAGGTAAAAAATAAAACCTATGGGACGGAAATAAATAGAGCTGCTTACC